>OZ007586.1:430310385-433247885 GCA_963931845.1 Maratus michaelseni | reverse complement strand
TTATGAAAATATACTATAACCACGAACAAAAATATAATATAATCTTCTGAGTTATCCGAAATTTCAAATAGCATGTTACATTGTCTTTTGAATCCCCAGAAACGAATATATTTTCAAAATTTAAAGAATAATTTATAAAAACAAATTATATTTAGCTGCCCGAATTTTTCAGAAACGTTTTCGAAGGGTTTTTATAGTGTATTAATGAATGTCCTCAGCCTGGAATACCTGTTTTTCGAATGCTATCAATTCTGAAGTAAACATTTTCATGCTAAAAGAAAATGTTTAACAGACAAACATGCAAAATTGACAGCGTTAACAATAACATAAAAATTAATATTATTTCTTTACTCTTTCATGTATAAATTAACTTATGTGGCTGAAAACGTGTACTTGAGAATGGATAACATTCGAAAAACAGGTATTCCAGCCTGAGGACACTAATTAATACACTATAAAAACCCTTCGGAAACGTTTCTGAAAAATTCGGGCAGCTAAAAATAATTTGTTTTTATAAATTATTCTTTAAATTTTGAAAATTTATTTGTTTCTGGGGATTCAAAAGACAATGTAACATGCTATTTGAAATTTCGGATAACTCAGAAGATTATATTATATTTTTGTTCGTGGTTATAGTATATTTTCATAAAATAAGAAACATTGGTCATTTTTTACAGTGTGCGTCTTCTTTTGCTTGCTTGTATGTAATATCTGTTTATGATAACTTGTTAATCATCATAGATATTGACCAAAAATCTTTTTTTGGGTTTTCTTTGGAAATGGAAAGTATCATTTTACCGTTAAACAATATGTCAGTTGAAGCATGTTTCTTTGCTCGTCTCCTACGCTCATCAGTTTTTGTACCACCTTTGTAAGTCATCAGGTTAGCCATCAAAGACAAGTACTGCCTGCGGTTGGTATTTTGACTGTACATACTCAACATATTTGTCGCAGATTGTTGAAAAAGACCGATTCCCAGGCCAAACAACCTTATGCAATACAAAACCACCATCAATGATCCCTTCAATTTAATCCTGAAACTGAACCGCTTCTTTGTTAGAGGTTTGAATGCCTTGTAGAGAGTAGATTTGGTTCCGAATAGGGACAAGGGCCTAGATCGTATGTAAAAACTCTTGAAGGTCTTCATCCGAATGCTTTGCAACTGAAATTCGTTGGAACAAAGATGTGGGATTAATAGGAACCAACTCGTCGTCTACTAAATAATGATTCATAATGAGTCGTCGTCTTTATTATCAGACAACTTCATTGTAAAATGTAGTCAATCACATAGATTTAGAATCATTAATAGTGAATGCTTGTTTAAAATAGATAATTTTCATGTTACGTAGACATACAGAGCCGTAATTCAAGTTTTTTGCATTTTTTGTCTTTTGCCTCTCCTAATTTTACCTTCTCTTAGAGTACGAGCTCTCCGGAGGAAAAGCACCCTCGTGGTGGGTGCAGTGGTGGGATCTGCTCCACTGCTCCCACCTTCCTCTGGCGCCGGATCCGCACTTTTCTTCTACCTCAAATGCATAAAATATTGTCAATCATATAATCGTTAGTATCATTAATTGTTAACGTTTGCGTAAAGTGGTTAGTTTCATGTTACATCGACGTACAGTTCCGTAATTCCCGTTTTTTTTTTTTTACAGTTTTTAGGTGCGTTCGTAATTATATAAATACGTAGCACCTATAGTCGTCGTTTGGTCCGTCCGTCTGTCCGTCCGTCTGTCTGTCTGTCTGTCCGTCTGTCTGTCTGTCCGCATATAACAACGCAAAAACTACCCAACCAAATGGTTTGCAATTTAAAATATATTATCTTTGCAGAATTTTGTCGAGACATTTCAAATTTTATTAAAATCGAATCAAAACTGTAGGAGATATTAATAAAAATATTTATTAAGAAATTTGATTTTTTTTTTTAAATCGGTGCTTTTTTGTTATAGGAGCTTCCGAAGTTTAATCGTCAAGCTACCTAGATACTTATTTTATGACAGAAATTAATCTGCAGACGATATAATTCATTTCACAGAATTAAAAATCATCAAGATCTGAATATTTATATAACTAGCTGATACATATATATCTGAATATTTATATAACTAGTTAAGATATTTGTATGAACAGTGTCATAAAATATATACTTAACTAGCTGTTTAACCCGTTCTACGCACGGGATATCATGAATTTAATTCTAAAACGTGCGTACGAACGCACCTCGTTTGTAACGTTTGACGTACAATTTCCAACTTGTTCGTTTTTAACACCCATTTTTGCGGCACTCTCACGGCTAAACCTTTGACCAGAGAAAAAAAACTTTCACTACATAAAATGTAGGAAATTTCATTTTATTTAATTCATATGCAGTTGACATTCACGCAAAATGCATAGTTTTAGAGTTATTTTGAAAAAACTGAGAAAAGTCCGTTTTTTTACATTTTTTTGTAAAAAGAAGTATTTCCCGGTAAAAATTTTGTTGGAAAACCTCGGATACGTGTTCAGCGACCCAAAAATTCTAAAGGAACCAAATATCAAAACTACACCAAAACTTTCCTTTATTTTCTACCAAATGACTGGACTAGGAAGTATTTGTGAAATACAGTATCTCAATGGCATTATCTGGGCCTGTATAAAGAATGGCTTCTTTCGGCACGATGATTAATTTATCAACATCTTTAAATTTATCGGATGATATGTTTCGAATAAAGTAGTAATGAAGAATAATTTAAATTACTTAAAAAAAAGGTCACATGTTAAATAATTATTACATTACAGCTGAAGAACTGAGAGGGAAAAGTAATTAGTATTTTTTCAGAATTTTCGCAGTTGAAACTTGATATTAAAACCAAATTGTGAAGACAGGATGTTTAAAAGTATGTTAGTTATCACTTATATATATATATATATATATATAAACATTATCCCGGATCTAAAAAGTCAAATAAAAATAAATATTTTATACGGCCGAAACTTACTCAGCTGTAATACACTGGCCTCCAAAAGTTAAGGTACAACTGATTTTTTGTGTCTAATTTGCAAATGAATGAATATAGAAAAAACAAATTTGGAGGAAATGTGCGCTAAACTGTTATTTATTAAATGCGACATAGAAATTTACTTAAGTTAAACGTATAAATGAAATTACAACAAAAAAGCAGTCATGGTGGAAAATTCCATTCTTGGAGAAATCAGTACATCGCAGTATTATGCAGTAAAATATGACAGAAACATTAAAAAACTGGTTCTAATATGGAATATGTCCACCCCGGACTTGAATGCATTGGCGGTGTCGACTTTCCATGCTCTCAATTAAATTTTCGGACACCGAAATAGGCAACGCTGACCAGACTTGGAGTAAGCCTTATTCCAGCTCATTTAATGACCTTGGAGGAGGACTTAAAGCCGCAACCTGTCTTCCAAGATAGTCCCAAAGATGTTCTATCGGATTCAAATCTGGAGAGTGAGCTGGTCATTTCATTCTCTCCAAACCGTGATCCTCAAGATAATCCTCAACAACCACAGCTCGGTGTGGTCTCGCATTATCATCCACTAGAATGAAACCATTGCCAATAGCACCGGCATATGGGCGCACATGTGAATCAAGGATCGCATCCCGATATCTCGCACCAGTCACAGTTCCTCCATGGAACACATGCAGGTCAGTGTGGCCTCCGAGTGAGATCCCTGCCCAAACCATGATTCCACCGTTTCTGTACCTGTGTGTTTCGACAGTGTTTGATTGATGGTATCGAGTGCATTGTTCTCTCCAGATCAGAAGACGCCCTGAATCGCTCTCCAGTGTGAATCTGGACTCGTCTGTGAAGAGTACAAAAGCCCACTGTTGTCTGGTCCAGGAAACATGTTCTCTTGCCCAACATAAGCGGGCCCTTCTCTGTCGTCTGTTGATGGCGACACATACAACTGGTCGCCATGCATAGAGACCTGCATTGTGAAGACGTCTTCGCACCGTAGTAGCGGAGTAGCGGAGATTCTTCTTCCTGATGCTGCAAAGTGGTCTGTAGTGAGTTGCGTCACAGTAGTGCGTCTTTTCCTTTGGGCCGAAAGATCTAGAAACCGGTCTTCTTCAAGTGTTGTAACACGTGGGCGGCCTGGAAGATGTCTTCTGGACACAGTATCTTCGGATTCATACTGATCCGAGAGTCGTTGGACTACACTGCGAGACAAATTGTACCGTCTAGCAGTATCGGCCTGTGACAACCCCATTTCCATCCATCCTACCGCCCGACTCCTTAATGAATTGGGCAAACGACTTCTTCTAGACATTTCTAGACTCTACTGGCTGTTGTGAACAAAACTGACAACAATAGTTCGAATACAACAAAACTTACACGCGAAATTACGAAAGCTTCGTAATTGCATATTTTTCTCTCATTCACAAATACCTATTCTTTTCTATAAAATGAAAGTGGTAGCTGCAATTTTTGCGTAAGTTTTTTGAAAGCTTATTATTGTTACTCATATAAACTATGAAGTTTAATCTGACTGTCATTTTTGTCTGGTGAACTTCGAAAAACATGTTGTACCTTAACTTTTGGAGGCCAGTGTATTTTGAATTCTATGAATTTTCAGCTTTAACGCGCCTTCCGGTCTCACAAAACCTGATATAATAAACTCACATTTTGTCATATTTTATTTATATATCAAAATTTAAAAAACATGCTTCCCAATTGAACTTTATTGTTATTTTACGATTATTGTAATTTCCATATGTAAATTTCATATATTGTTAATTTAATTAATATATATATATGATACTTTGACTATTTTAATACAGTAAATAACTGAAAAAATTATAGTTTTGGAAATAGATCTATAATCGAAAAAAACATAAACCTGTTTTGAAAAGAAATTTCTGTATTATTTTGCCTCATTAACGAAATCATTTTAATTTGTATAATGCATAAAACACGCAGATATTTTTATTTAACCTTTAACTGTCATAGCAGAAAGTTTTACATAGCCACTGTGAGCGGCCTCTGAACGCACAATTAACTCATAGGATACTGTTTCTTTACTTAGCTTTAAGTATACTTAAACTTCACCTATTCAGAAGTCTTTAACGATAGTACTAGAGCTCCAAACGACACAAAATTCCAATAATATCTGTAATTAAACTAAATATGACAAGTTAAAAGCTAAAAATTGAAAAAAGCAGCGGTCTGCGAGACCGCTAACAGCAGTTAAGTATTAAATACAAAGGAATCGAACAAAATTATTATTTTACTATAAAACAAAGATCATTTTTAAGTAAATGGGTCAAAATGCGTGTTTCGAACGAATCTCCAAAAGTATGGAAGACATAAAAGGACTTTATTAATTAGTAAAATTAGTAAAAGACAATTATCAAACATGTATTTAATTAAAAAAAGTTAAATATCTGAAGTTAATTGGTTTTTGAGTATTATGTTTTAAAGATTCGTATTGGTGACAGGGAGTAAAAATGGGGAGCAACCCTGATTCCTACAGAATGGTGTAAAACTAAGATCGAACTGTTACATTATTCTTATACAATAATCTTTCTTTTTCAATTTGACGCAACTTCTTTATAAGCATAATTAAATATGTTTATTTGAACGCCATTTGTGGCAACAAATTAGTTATCTGATACACAATCTTTTTTATTATTGTTATTCTTTTAAATGTTTAAAAATTGGCTACAAATATGTAAATGAGCAGCGTAAAAATTTCTTGAAATGTTATGAGTATATTAACGAAATTAATTTGTTTGTGAATAAGTTTCAAAGATTCAGTTTGGTGAAAGAGAAATAAAATTAAGAGCAATCCTAATAATTTATTCTTATAATTTTATGATGCATAGCCAATATTGAGCTGCTATATTTTGCTTGTACCATATTCTTTCTTCTTCAGTATGTAGTAACATTTTTTGTGATATAAACATAATTCAATTTTATTTCAATTATTTCGTTTATTGAAATTTTAATTATTTGATAACATTGTTTGCGTTTTGCTATAATATTTACAAAAGAAATTTTTATCAGTTTTATAAAAAGGAGATCAACTGTCTTTAATGATGTCCTAAATGATTTACACATTTTGACCTCGGTGTATCTGGATAATTTTATGTGACCCTGTATAATTTTCAATAAGTAAAATTGTATTGTAACCCTTAGAAACAGTCTCATAGCAGTAAAAGCGAATTTAAGAAAGTTAAATGGTGGCCATATTAAATTCTCGTCTGTTTAATTAGATTAAAGATTAAATTAATCGTGATTGATTAATTCAGATTGAATAATTCATGAAAAAAAATTAAAGGGCAATTACTTTTTTCAATTTCAATCATGATTACATTCATCATGATTAAATTTCGTATGACTGAACGTTTAATCGACTAATCAATCAACTAAAAAATAATCGATTAATAATCGGTTTTTAAAGTTACGTATATTTTCTTTTTGTTATGGGGTGGAGGGGGGGAGTATGTTTTTCCTAAATACCAATAAAATAATACATAAAAAACAATAATTGGTTGCTTTTATAACTGATATTTAATTCGATATTTTCAATTTTCCGATATTTGATATCTTTATTTTTATAACAATAAAGAACTCCGGTCTAATTTCTTTAAATAACTCATAAAAAAAATTGTTCAAGAATAAGTTTAAATTCGATATATTTTAAAACTTTATTACGTAATGCAGATACTTTCAGTGCCTGATTTTTGGCAGGGCATTCGGGGCACTGTCCCAGGGCCCCCGATTTTCCGGGGCCCGCAAATGTTACGGAAGATTTTTTAATTATTATACAAAATCTGAAGTTTTAAACTATTAAAAAACGAAATTAATATGTAAAGTTTTTTTTTCATGTAAAAATAACTTTTAAGGGCTACATCACTCACGCGAAAACGCCTGCTCGCTAATGTTAATCCTATGGGAGAAATTTTTAAAAATATCTCATTTGCATTTCAATATTTAAAAATAAATTTTACCATTGGATATTTAAAATTGACGCGAAAGATTGAAAAATCGTCAGCGAGATAGAACACTTAAGATTATGAAGATGTTATAAAAACTTTTACTGCTAAAAAATTGAGAAGAAACATCATTAAATATCACAAAATTATTAAAGTATCTGTGCCCAGGGCCCCAAATTTGTAAATCAGACACTGGCTACTTATAAAATAAACACATACATTTACCTCCTCCCCCCCCCTTCACCTTCGTAATATCAACTGAGAATTGATTGTATTCACCTGATTTTAAAATTTAAAACCAAACCCTTATTTAAATTTAACTAAAATCCCTTTTCTTCTGATGATTTTGATGAAAAAAAAAGAAAAAAAATATTCTTTATAAAGGATTGAATATTTAAACAGTAGGATAATATATATATATATATATATATATATATATATATATATATATATATATATATATATATATATATATATATATATATATATATATATATATATATTAGTTAAAAGGATTTAAAGTAATCGTTTCATTTGAAGTTGTTTTTGTTTGCTCTAACACAATTCCCTTTCAGATATCCATTACAAGAGGGAACCGTGGTTACCTCTGTAGGTCTCCACATCCGTCGAGTTCTGGTAAAGCAAATGCTGGTTGGGAAAACCTGACTTAAGGCCTAGGACCGGACTTCCTTTTGTGTGCTCAGCTTCGAAGCTGTTGGGGGACTCCGAACCGTCCCCAAGTGTTTTCACGGTGGTCTCCTCTAATAATGGTATCCACCGCGAATCGCACCGACCTATGTCGTCAATACATGGGTTCAATCGGGGGGATGCGCAGATGGCGGTGCCCCAAGCGGTCGCAGCGCATACGGGAGGCAGATCCTGGAATGCGCGTTATATGTCCCTGAGGACATGGGTGTGACGGTTGAGACACTCTCAGGCGCCTAGCGGGCAGCTCAGTTTTATACCTTATTTACAATTTTTGCAGTACTAGGCGATTTTTTCACATACCATCTTCATGCACGAAAAGCATTTTCTGTTAGTAGCATTGCCTTTACACATCTTAATTTCACATTTTCTGCTTTTAGGAGAAATGTTTTAGATTAATCCCGGTATATAATTTTTATTGGAGGCACATGTTTTATCCTTTACATAATTTGAGCGCAATTCATTTGCTAACTGTTGAACATAACATTTCTTTGAAATGTACTTGCCTGACACAGATTTGTAAATAATCCAAGCATTTATAACTGCCATGTCTAAAATGTTGTAAAATGTATGTACATGCCATCTTCTTGATACGGATTTTACAGAATATTTTCTAGCCATCTGATCTAAAATGTCCACACCACGTTTGGTTTCATTGTAGAACGCTACAGTTTCTGGTGTTTTCTTTTCGTTATTTGCAATTGTAACATTTGAATGAAATGTGCTCAGTACAATGACATACTTCCACACTTTTTTCCTTGATATACAGTGAGTATGGTACCGGTATTTTCATGTTTATAAATATTCGTAGAATAAAGACTGTCTTTTTTATTTTTCAGGGAATCTGGAATTTCTCTTCGAGCTCTATTCACAGTTCCTACTAGTCTTGTTTTACATTTTGTCAGTTTTTTGCAAGTTCCAGTGAAGTAAAAAAGTTATCAACTGTCACATTATGACCTTTATTTTTATATGGTTCCATTAGTTTTAGAAATACGAAATCCGCTAATCGTTTACCATCAGGTCGAGATTCATTTTTCTCCAAATAAGGAAATGCATTCAAACTGTATTTTGTTTCTAAATCAAAAGCAATACAATATTTCTGGCCATATTCATCTGGTTTAGATGCCACAAATCGGGTAAATGGGCATCGCGTTTTACTGGGAAATAATTGTTCTTCAATTGTTATGTTTTCTCCAGGCTTGTAGCTACGAATACAATTTTCTATAAAATTATCTCAAATTATAGAAATCATAGCGAATTTATTTACTTCAAGTCGCTTAGAGCGAGTTGATTTTATGTCAAATCTCAAAAATCGAGATATTTCTCGAAATCTATTTCTAATCATAGTTTTATTACAAAAAATCCAAGCCCCAAGAGTCAAACCTTAGGGATTAAAATTCAATATTTTTAGCACCGCTTACTCCACGAGCGTATAATATTGCGAGATAAGCACATATTTTGTCGAAGGACAAGGACCAGTTCAGAACTCCCCTAGCTTCAGTTTCCGTACACTTTCTTATAAAATCTAACATAGATGTATCCACAAAAAGAAACCAGGAGCTTAGTACAGATTCATCAGCATTTCGTTTCGCAAAATTAGTAGGGCTGCTACTTTCACATTCGACCCGAAAGAGAAGTCGCTTTAAAAGGCTTCCATCTCGAGCTACAAAATCCATCTGGGTACAGTTATCATCAATATCGATTTCATCAGATTCTTCTGATTCATTTTTCTGTAATAAAATTTCATTATCTGAATCTAATTCAGAAAGATCATCACCTTCCGATTCCTTTTCGGATAATTTTCTCAATAGATTAGCAATTTCTTCGGGACTGAAGCCTTTTTTGTGATACATACTTCCGAAAAAATTATCCTTTAAAAGTATTAAAAAATCTCTCAAGAATAAAACGTTTTCAATTGCTTTCAAATATGATAAAAAACACAAATAAAGGACACAAATAGTCAGGAGACCTTTGGTCGCCTAACTAGGACTAAACCATTTCCTCTCCTTTATGAGGGGTGGGAAGTATAATAGACCTTCCGTAACTGAAAGAAATTTAAATCAAGGTCACATGAATTAGAAAGAAAGAAACAAGTAAACTTTTTTTTTAATATTCTACTTTCGTGTCGAAATAACATCAACGGACGTTCTAGGTAATTTTTCCTGTAACTTATAAAAAAATTGAATCACATAAAAAAAATTTCGACAACTGTTTTTTATGTAAAATGATTAAAAAACTGATGAAAAACTGATTAAATGACTGACAAAAATGGCAACTGTCGCAGGCGGATTTTTTTTCTACGTTTGTACGGTCCCTCGAACTTTAACACCAATAATATCTAAAAGTTTTATTTGACTGATTTAATCTCAGAAAAACTAGGCAAAGAAAACTTTTAGAAATGATTGGTGTTAAAGTTCGAGGGACGCTGAAAAAAGAAAGGGACGCTGAAAAAAGAAAAAAAATCCACCTGCGACAGACGCCATTTTTGTCAGTTCGCAGGCCTAGTATTCAAGGGGCGGTGCACCAATGCTGAGGGGCGTCATTTTCGGCCTCGACAGAGGGTCAAATGCTGTCAGCGTCATCTATTGTTTGAAATTCGAACTAAAATCAAGAACTACAGTAAAAAACTACTGACATCATACATGACCTTCTTGCAAGAATTTTTTTAATATTTGTCACTTTTTGCAAGTTATTGACTTTTAAAATCAGTCAGTCATTTTTGGGACACCCGGTATATATATATATATATATTCGCATTTCTACAAGAAAATAAAGGTTAAAAATAGAAATAATTGCAGAGGGGTTTTTTATCAATTGCTTTAAAATACGGATTAATTTTCTTTTAATTCCAGTTTCCGTGTCGGTTTCTGTTTGAAAAGCGTTGTGTTTCGGAAGGGAAAAAAATCCGCCCTGCATCGTGTTTAAAGTGGCCCGCACGATACTGTTGCCAACAATACAGAGTTGCCACAAAACACGAAGGTAAGAAGAAATCCCGTAAAGTTTGTTTTATTATTTTTTTCGGTAAAGAATTACTTGTTTTGGATGATTTTGACATTGAATATTCATACAATGAAAGCTGGTGCGATATTATAACATACTTTTCAACCCCCGGTATTTTTAAATAAATAATAATAATAAAAAACATACTGCATCGTCGCCAATGAATGTGACTGAAAAGGGGTATTGTATTTCCATTCTACTAGCATCATTTATCTGTTTTATAACAAGGTTTTGTTTGAGTGGAACAGAACGTAAGACAATGTGGTGCCACGGCAATGTCAGAATGACTTTACATTGTGACTTATTGACCGTCAATGGGACGTCACGTGACGTAGATGTGAGGTATTTATAGCCGTTTTTTAGCTTTTCTATGAACTCACACTGTGATCATTTTGTGAAGTCACAGTGTGACTAATTTATGAAACATGTGTTATTTGGGACATTTTTGCATCGGGTGGGGGGAGCACAGATTACTCGAACGCAACCCCTCCTGAATGGGTCGGCTGTGTTTTTTCGGTATGTAGGATTCGGATTCTGCATCATGTCATGCTATTAGATTTTACCAGAAACCCATCTCGACCGTTCCGGCTGTTTTCTTTTTCTTATTGGTTGTATGCACAATTATCTTTTAAATGTTTCCTCTCATTTTCAAAGATTTTTAAAATTCACATTTGGTCAAACTTCACAATATTGGTCACAAATTATTACAAATTGTGACCAAATTTAGTCACAATGAAACTTTACAAAATTTTCTATTTAACAATTAAATCTCAGCGTTCATAAGTACTTTGTCTGATAGCAGAATTTACAATAGCTGCGATTAAAAAAAGCGATAAATTCTACTAAAAATTGTGATAAAACTGCACGGACCTAATAGACTTACTCAGTTTTTTCCTTGAGAAATATTATTTTACTTATTTTATTTTTATATTTTACTTATTTTGTTTATTTTCATTTTGCACTTTTAAGATTTTCCTTTCATTTATTTTCACGCCATGTGATTTCATTTATTATATATGTATGCATATATATATATCAGTACAAAAACCCTTAACGGGTTAAAAGTTGTGACGCAGCAGTTTCTTTTGGTTCTAAGAATTTTAAATATGGGTCGGAAAAGCAATGATATCAAATTTGAGTGACGCTATGTTAATAATTTAAAATATATCATTATTTTCTTTTTTGTTTTATTTACATTCACAGATGCAATTATTATTTTTGACATGAAAAGATATATAAAGTTTAATCGCTGATGCTTTTTCATTCACATCTATCCTGAATTCAAAATATGGGTTTTAAAAGAAATGATATCAAAATTCGTGTGACACCTTCAGATGAATTTAATAGTATTATTTTAAAATTCAATTAAAATACTTTTTGGTTTGTCTTCTAAAGTGTATTTACACATACAAAAAATGCTTATAATTTTCCAATACACTGTTGAATATATTACTTTCACTGAAACTATATTATGCATTGAAATGTATTTATTTCAATAAATTGATTTATCTTTTGTGCCACGCTATCCAAAATCATAAGTAAAATTTATTTAAATGATTATTTTGCGTCATAGTATCCAATAAAACAAAAAAGAAAATAATGATATATTTTAAATTATTAACATAGCGTCACTCAAATTTGATATCATTGCTTTTAAGACCCATATTTAAAATTCTTAGAGTCAAAAGAAACTGCTGCGTCACAACTTTTAACCCATTAAGGGTTTTTGTACTGATATCATTACTTTTTTGCGGTTATTGATGAAAATGTCAATTAGTCGAAATTAAGCATAGGGTATAAATTAATCATTAGAATAAAATTTTAAAGAAATGCTAAAAAAGACCCCTAGGGCCCCAATAAAAATATGAGGGTGGTGGCCCAGGGAGAGGAGTCCAAGACTAAACTTTAAAGTTATGCAGCGATAGAGTGACAATTAGAGGGTTTCAATTAGAGGGCTGCAACTACAAAACAACAATTAGACAAGGGTCCAATTAGAGGGATGAAAATGCATGGCGCAAAAAAAGTTCAAGGGTCCCGGGCCGGTTCCCAGGAGGTCACTGTCCTAAATGGAATGTAGAAATGGTGGAATAACTAAATGGAAAACAGGTCCCAAAAAACGAAGATAATCAGATTAAAAGGAGTCAAGTTATTAACAATTTAGGGAACAAAAAATTTAAGTGACCGCGTACCGGGCCCTAGGGTCTAAACTAGAATGTAGAAATGGAAAAATAACTAACTGGAGAGGGTCCCCAACAACGAAGAAAATCAGACAAAAATGAGTCAAGTGATTAAAAATTTAGGACACAAAAACTTAAAGGGGTCCAGCGGACCCGGGTTTTGTCCGAGAAATTTTTTTTTGTTCATGTAGCTGCTGGAAGTCCTAAGAAGTTGTTAGAAAAAAAAGGCTAGTTAATTGGACGATTTTTAACTGAGTTATAGTAGGAGGCCCTAAAAGGGCCAGTTGATAGTTTTAAGCAGGGACTTAAGATGAAGGATCTTAACTGGAATGCAGAAATGGGGGAATAACTAAATGTAGAAAGAGGCCCCAAAAACGAAGATCATTGGTGAAAAAGGTGGGGTAAGTTATTAAAAATTTATGGCGCTAAAACTTAAAGGGGTACAGGGGGGCCGGGTCTTGTGAGAGAAATTTTTGTGTTGTTCATGTAGTAGCTGGAAGTCCTTAGAAGTTTCTAGAAAAAAAGCTAGTGAATTGGACGATTTTTAAGGTAGCTATAGTGAGGGCCCCAAAAGGGGCCAGCTGACAGTTTTGAGCAGGACCATAAGATGAAGGGTCTGAACTGGAATGTAGAAATGGGGACTAATTGGAAATATAAATTGGAACTATAATCGATATATCCTGTCGATGTCGAGTCGAATGAATCCAACCACATTGTAATGGGACCCATAGAACTCGAGTTAGCTGCAAAATCTGTTAGTTCCACATTCCACCGACATGGAGCATACTCTGTTCCATACGATCATAGCTGAAATCTTTGAGGCTGTCGATTTCAAATTGAATGAGCCATACCTCGTCGTGATCGGGCCCATACAACCTGAGATAGGAAAGCGCCCCTGGTAGTGAAACTTGCAACTAAAATCGATATATCCTGTCGAATCAAATAAATTAAACTGCATTGTGATGGGACCCATAGAACTCAAGTTAGCTGCAAAATCCGTTAGTTCCATCTTCCACCGCAAGGGGGCGCACTCTGTTCTATACAAACATAGCTGAAATTTTTGAGGCTGTCGATTTCGAGCCAAATGAGCCATATCGCGTCGTGATCGGGCCTATAGAACCCGAGATAGGAAAGCGCCCCCTGGTTGTGAAACTTGGAACTTAAATTAATATATCCTGTTGATGTAGAGTCGAATGAATCAAACTGCATTGTGATGGGACCCATAGAACTCGAGTTAGCTGCAAAATCCATTAGTTCCATCTTCCACCACCAGGGTGCGCACTGTTTTATACAAACAGGCTGAAATTTTTAAGGCTGTCGATTTTGAGCCAAATGAGCATATCTATCGGGCCCATAGAGCCCGATATGGGAGAGCGCCCCTGGTGGTGATACTTGGAACTAAAACCAATATATCCTGTCGATGTTGAGTCGAATGAATCAAACTGCATTGTGATGGGACCCATAGAACTCGAGTTAGCTGCAAAATCCTTTAGTTCCATCTTTCATCACCAGGAGGCGCACTCTGTTCTATACAAACATAGCTGAAATTTTTGAGGCTGTCGATTTCGAGCCAAATGAGCCATATCTCGTCGTGATCGGGCCCATAGAACCCGATATATGAAAGCGCCCCTTGGTGGTGATACTTGGAACTAAAACCAATATATTTGCCGATGTCGAGTTGAATGAATCAAACTGCATTCTGATAGGACACATAGAACTCGAGTTAGCTACAAAATATGTTAGTTCCATCTTTCACCACCAGGGGACGCACTCTGATCTATACAAACATAACTGAAATCTTTGAGGCTGTTGATTTCGAGTCGAATGAGCCATACTTCATTGTGATCGGGCAGATAGAACCCGAGAGAGAAAAGCGCCCCCTGGTGGTAAAACTGAAATCAATACATCGAATTTCCTTAATAATTCGCGAGAAAAATTTGCAAATTTTGTCTATAGATTGTAGGAAAACATCATGAATTTCATCAATTGGGTGCATAAAATCAAGAATTGCGTCGACTAGATGCAAATTTCGTCGAATGGGCACGGAAAAATCACAAATTTCGCCATTTTGTCGCAAAACGCAAATTTCAATCGGTCGACAGAAACTAGACATGCCAAAATCGGAAATTCCGTAGTTGAGAATTTCGTCCATCACTCAAGGAAAAAAAAAATCTTGAATTTTGTAAACCACTGGATAAAATCCGTGAATTTCCTCGATAAAGCGCGTAAAATCGTCAATTTCATGGATCGAGCACGGATAAACAGCGAATTTCATCGAATGGGCGTGGAAAGATCGCGAATTTCAACGAACAGTCACAGAAAACATTTGCAAATTGTCCATAGATCGTAGAAAAACATCACCAATTTTGTCTATTGGGTCTGTAAAATTGTAAATTTTGTCGATAGGTATGGAAAATTTCGAATTTTGTCAACTGGGCATGGAAAAATCAAGAACTCCATTGAATGTTCGCAGAAAAATTGCAAATTTCGACGAATGGTCGCAGAAAAAAAATCGCTAATTTCAACATTGTCAAGAGAAGAAAAATTGTGAATTTCATTAATCGGCCGACGGAAACCATAGATGACAAAATTGGAAATTCCATAGTTCCGAATTTCGTGGGTTTGGTGTGAAAAAAACAATTTCGTCAACCACTCACGGAAAAAATTGCGAATTTTATCAATGACTCTTTTAAAAAAATCATGAATTTCGTCAACCACTCACAAAAAAAACTGCACATTTCGTCAATCATTCATGTTAAAAAATTGCAAATTTTGTCAATCAGCTGCAGAATTGTGAATTTCATCAATGTTTATCAGTTGAAAATCATGAATTTTGTCAATCGGGAGCAGAAAAAACATGAATTTTTTGGATTGAGGGAGGGGAGATCATAAATTTTGTTGAATGTGTGCGTAAAAATCACGAATTTCGTTTATCGGGCACACAAAAATCACGAATTTCGTCAAGCGGGCGCATAAAGATCAAGAAATTCGTCGATCAGGCATGTAAAAACCGTTAATTTCGTCCATCGGGCACGTAAAAATCATGAATTTTGTCGATCAGGCGTGTAAAAATCACGAATTTTGTAGAACGAGTGCGTAAAAATTATGAATTCATGTTGCCACATCTAGCAACACATACTATTCGCGCCTTTTCCAATGGCGCCATATCACCCAGTCGCCTGTCGCGTCACATATATCCTAAATTTTCTTTTTAAAGCAGCATTCTAATACTAAAAAAAGAAAAAAAAATATGTTTCCTCTTCTATTCATTTTGATCAAAATAACACTAAAACGACTTAAAATGGAATATGTATTTTTTTAAGGTAAAAAAGGCTATTTCTATTTTTCCTACATGAGAATAAATAAAATTGCCAGTTTCCGAAAGATTGAGCCCCAGCCCGAGCCCGAAGGATGATATAAAAATCGAGCCCGAGCCCGTGTCGGTCCCGGGCTCGGGCTGAGCTCGTCTCATCTCTACTTCCTACGACAAGCTTTTTCACAAAGTAAACATAAATTTTATTCTGTTTTGAGACTATTTAGAAAGTTTTAGCAAGTTTTTCTTCACGATTTTTCGTCTTTTACAAACTTATAGCAATTTTTTCATCCTTTTTTTGTATTTTTAGAAACTTTTAGCAATATTTCCTTTGGATATTTTGATTTTTACAAACATTTAGCAATTTTTTTCCCTCCGGATTTATCTATTTTTACAAAATTTAGCTATTTTTTGCCCCTTGCTTAAACTTTGTAAACTGCAATAAACGGAACAAAATCAATGTTAATTTCGTGAAAGAAATTCTCATATTAACTGTGTAAGTAGTGAGTTATCTGCCACAAAGCACACAGTTTATAATTGGGGAGCATCTCGAGATTCATGATTGTTCGAATGCATGAAACTCATACAACCAGCGGTTAGTAACTTACATATATGTACACTTTTTTAATGTACACAAGTACATTAATCGAGAAAAAAAGAAAACCCTTGATGCATGAAACGTAATTTTACATATTTAAATTTCTTTGAGCAAATATTATCTCAGGGCATAAAGTAATGAGTGTTCATAGAATACAGAAAAAGAATATTGACAACAAACCAAAACTTAACCTACCATTGTGTCAATGTTTAAAAAAATTAATAAATCAGTAAAATTTGTATTATGTAAATTAATTTTTTATATTAACTCAGTTATTAAATATGTAAAACCAATTTTGCATTTTTTTCTTTTCTATTTCAATTTTTATGTAATTGTTCATAATTATACTTAGATTTTAAAAAACAAAATGTAAACAAAGGGATGATCTATAATTTGCAAAACCCTTGGTCCCTAAGTGGATTTCTCAGAGTTGACTGCATACCTATATAGGTAAATCATTGTGGAAAATCTTAAAAAGAATATCTGCAATAGAATTGGAGTACCAATATTTACTATAAACTAAATTTCAAGTTTTTCAGAAAACATATTTATCATTTAAATTCTTTAAAAAAAAGTATTTCTAGTAATAAAAGATACAAATTGATACCAGCTACTCCCCTTTGGGGAAAAGTGTTCCATATCCTGTACCAGTTGGCGCGATTAGCGTACATAACCAAAATGACTCCAAAGGGCAGTTTTAGCATCTTGTCAAATTTTTCAAGACGGCAGAAAAACATGTTTTTTAAATATTTATAAACAAACGTTTATTGAACCGTGTTTTGTAACATCTTAAAAAAATAAGTACATTGCTAAGAGAAAATTTCATCGTCATTTTAAACAAGTAATGAAAATACATAAACAATACACCTAAGAAGCCTTTTTGTGATAAATAATGGTTATTGTCAGGGAGGCATATTGTAAACAATTAATAAATGCACAAAAAAATTAACTGAAAATAACTTCTGGAAATCTCAGGAAACATGTGTCTCACATAAATAGCACTTAAAATCATAAAATGGACAAGTTGTTCAGATAAAAATGCCAAAAATAATACATTTTATATGAATCTTTTTGTTTTTAATATTTTCGAATGAAGAGATAAAGAAATAAAAATATCTTTCACAACTGCCATTACAATTTCAATATATATATATATATACAAAATACAAAAAGATACATAAACAAGCACAAAAAATAATGCGTCAAGGATAGATTATGAAACACTTTCCAACACAGCCCGAAAACTAACTAAACTTCATCGTTAAATAAGGTGAAAGAAGATATGTAAGTAAACAGTTCAGAAAACATATAACACACTGAAAAATAGTTTTCAAAATTACCTTACAGTGTTAAAAAAGTAGTCGAATTATTTTGTGCAGCCCTGTATATGATCAATAGATGTGGATACATAGCATGATGAAATGTAGTTCAGCTAGAATATTCCCATTTAGCAAATTTCGCCAATCGATGGAAATGCACTCGAAATCTTTTGTACAGCCCTGTATATTATCTGAAGACTTTTGTACATACTACATATTAAGCTAAAAGGCAACTTAAAACTCACTCGCAGCAATTACCAATCGTAAACGACAATGCATCTTATTCTTTGGTAGCAAAGTACGGGGGACAGTCGGAAAATAAGTTTCCCCTGGCGACTGTGGACAGAGGTGTGTATGAAAGATAAAAAAATGTAATGAGACATTAAAGAGAAAACGTAACTTTATTTTTTCACATAAGTATCAAGTACTTTGAGACATTTGTCATACCGCTTTATAAGCTTCAAAAAACCCTTCAGGAAAAAATCAGGGGTTTGCATACGGACGAAGCGTTGAACGACTATGGGCGAAAGACGACACACAGATGAACGCGAACGTACAGAACACCGATACACCATTCACTGTAAAAAATTTTCGGAACGTTTCAGAAAATTATCCCGAAACATTTCGCATATTTTACCGGAATTTCGAATTTCTTAAATCCCACGTCAATTACGGCTATAATTCGTGTAATATTTTTGAGACGTTTCAACTTTTCCGTAAACCACATTCTGCGCATGCGTGCTCCATGTTTTATGTTCCATTAGCCATTTTGATAACTAAAGAAAAATAAAAAACAGCTGCCTAGGTAAGTAGAGACAAATGCAATCTGAACAAATGTCATTTTTTGTTTGGATATCAACCGATAAAGTAAGTAGCTAATTTAAATCTTTTTATGCTTTATTATTTGAATTTCCATTTTATCTGTAATACGAAACTTTAAAATTTAGTTGCTTAAATAAGACACTGAATAAAAAATGTATATTGATTATTTTTTATAATGTCTAATTATGAAATAATTATTCTTTGTAATAAAAACTGTATGTATCTGCCAGTTGAGAAAATGCTTTTCATTAAAATGTATATATAAGTAATATTTTTCAATTTTCTTTTGAAATAAGCTTCCTATCATTTAATATGAGTAATGCATTAGTAAGTTTAACACGTTATAAAATTTATTTTTTAAGTTAAACATCATATTTTATTTTAAAAATTTCATAGACTTGCAGTATAATCAAATTCAATTATGCTATTAAAAATTAATATTTTTAATAATTTATGAAATAAAGCATATTTAAATATTTCACAAACGGTTTTTATAATTTTTGTATTGCTTAATGAAATTTAGCTTTTTTAACCCTTTAACGGGTGCTGTTTGCATGGCGCAAATACCAAAAATTCCCAAATTTGCCACATGTATTTTCGAATAGAAATATTTGCTTTTATATTTTGGAGATTTTACACGTAAAAATTATTATAGAAAAATACTGCTTGTAAAACATTGTACTTTTGACATGTATCGCTGCCCTTCAAAGGATTAATGTATTTGGCATCATAGAGGAAATGCTACAAGTGTTTTTATTTATTTATTTATTTATTTATGTATTTTTTAAATGAGTAATAAAATCAGGTCCCCATGTTCAACTTTTGTTATCTTTCATAAATTTATATATTTTATTAATCAGTTTTTGTACTTTCTTTAATTTATAAATTAATAAAAATGTCTTTTAAATACATCATTAAGCCTATGTTATATGTAAACTGTTTTCAAAAATCTTATCCGTTGATAGAACCATATATTGTCTTTTTTTTGTAGCCTTGCCAACATGTTATGGTGAAAAATTTCTAGGCTGAGTATCGTTCCCAAGTGGTTCAGTTGGTAGAACGTCAGTGCGCTATACTGATGACCCGGGTTCGAGTCCCGGCTTTGGTAATTTTTCACTATGTTGGCTATACGCCTATTAAGCAAATAAAATTTGAATATTATGAATTTATTTATATTTCACAAATTTCTATTTGTCTACTAAATATAGTTCAGCAGTAAAATGCGTAACACAATTATAAACAACCCTTCACAAATTCACTCCCATAGTTTGTAATACTTACGAATTCCATTGTGCAGCCCTGTATATGATTAACCGAGTTTATAAACACACACGTTCTATGAAAAAATTTGGTTTTAAACTTAAAAACGCAAACCAAAGTTGAAAAAGCACTTATTACACATAGACTGTAATTATCGCATATCTACTGTAACCAATATCTTTTGTATGTCCCTGTAAATAAATGCAATGCACACTACACTTTCCAGAGAGAAATATATAGTGCACCTCAGTAATGCATATAATTTTCATTATGTTTGAAATAGCGAAATATCACTAAATTACACTACAAACGATTTTTCCCCATAGATATGCAAGAGAATTATTTTGTTTGACCCTGTAAATGAATTGCACCCAATATTCTACAAAAAGCATGTATTAATGTGCTTCATAATTATATATTAATTATATCATGTTTTAAATGGCGTAGAGCTTGAAACGATTATTTCCCACTGACGGTAATGTAACGGAATACTTTTATCTGTCCCTGTAAAATAACTATAAGTGCTACACACTTCAGTTGAAATAGGGAACATGCTATAGTAAACGACAATAACATGCAAAAATTTCAGGACAATACAAGTATATTTACGCAAGTTAGAGCATGGACAGACAAACCGAAGTCACAAAAATATATTTACATAATACCCCGTAAGACATGGTGACGTCACGGCGACGTCAATGTGAAGTCACACTGTTACTTTGTGACCGTCGTCGTGACGTCACGTGACGTCGATGTGAAGTCACTGTGACCTAAATGTGAAGTCGTTATGGCCGTTTTCAAGGCTTTCTGTGACCTCACAATGTGACTACTTTGTGAAGTCACCGTGCGACTTCAAAGTGAAAAGTGTGACGAATCTGCATCGGATAGGGTGACCAAATTTTCCCCGAATCCGATCCGGATTGTTCGGATCGACATTTTTTTTGCTAGACGTTTGTGACGATTCTGCATCGGATTGGGTGACCAGATTTTACCCGAATCCGACTCGTAAAGTTCAGATATATATATTTTTTTTTGGCTGCAGGTTTGTGACAATTGTGACGATTCTTCATCGGGTCGAGTGACCATATTTTAACCATATTCGATGAGGAAAATTACGGATCGGTTATTTATTTATTTTTTTTTATTCTCTTTCTTTTCTTTTCTTTTTTTCTACAGGTTTGAAAGAATATTCTATTTTTTCTTTAGATCAAGTTATTATTTTATTCTAGTTTTTCAGATTAATCCAAACCCGAGCTGCAATAATAAAATCTCAACCCGAAGCCGAAAAAAAATTACAATCAATTTAACCCAAACAGAATAACAACAACAACAACAACAACAACAACAATTATCGCTATTCTTACTCGGCTCAAGCTGAACGCCATGTCGGGTGCGGGTAAAATCGGAATAACCAACCAGATGCAGGACTGAAGTCGGGGTTTTAAATTATTTATTTTATTTTATTCTGTCTATTTAGTTAAAGTTTTGCTTGGGCTCCGATTCTTATATGAATACCCTATCAGGTCGGGTAACGCGATTTTGAGATGATTTTATTAAAATCCTGCAATCGACTGAGACAACCCGATTTCAAACGAACCCAAATCATTACCATTGGTTACACATTAAATAGAAAAAGGTGGATTTGCAGATTTTCAAATTTATTATATAAAAGTGGTGAAATGTATTAAAATTCTGTTGTTCTATAATATAAATGCAACATTTTTTGCATTTTCAGCTCGGTATTTAAAAATTTTAGAGAAATGTTTTCAAATAAAGCAAATAAGTACTAATGTGATTTTGCTATAAATGGGAAACGGTAGTTTTCAATATTATTTTTAAATTTAAGAATTTTTATAAAAATTGTTATTGCAGTATATTTTAATAGTCAGTTAAAAGCACATTTTGAAAAAAAAAACTATACATTTATTTAAAATGTTTAACAAAATTAAAATAAATTAATGCTTTAAATACCTGCTATTTTTACAAGTATTGACATTTCTTAAATTTATTTACTTTACTTATTGTTATTATTATTATATTTTTTTACAATTACTAAAATATGTTGTAGAACACTGTGCATGGATTTTTATTTCAATTAATATTAGATTTTATATAAATTTATTATTATTCTATATTGTGAGGAACTATGGAATTTTAACTCTTCTTCATGTGATTTCATATATAGAAAACAAAAAAATCTGTAAAACTAATTCCATGCAAGGTTTTATTACATACATAATAAAGAATATGTATAAAAAATAATAAACTGAAATACTAAAGGAAGTAAAAAACTTAAAAAATATAAGAATGAACAAAAAATCAATATTGAGGAAAAGTTATTTATATAGTTTTCATGAGTGAAAAACCCTTGAATGGCAATCGTGTATGTATTAAATATACAGTTTTGACATTTTAAACCACGTGTATAAAAAGTTTAGATCGTTAATTTGAGATAATAATAAAATAATCGATATTTTGACTGTGATAAGGTTTTTAAGCCTTGAAATTTTAAAGGGTATTTTTTATTAACTATTTCAATAGTTTTTAAACAGTATCTTATATATTTAACTAGTGAAAATGTTCGAACAATGTATTCTCCCATAATATTCACATCGGGGTCCAGGTTTTAAATCATATTTAAAAGAAAAATAACTGTATGTTTTAATTTATTAAGAAAGATTTTTGAAAAATATTTCATAAAAGTTGCTATTTTTGAAAGAGAAAACCAAAAATTTAACTTATAGATTAAAATACGTTATCATACATGGAACCTTTATTTTATAACTATATTTTAACCCTTTGTGACTCAACAACATCGGTTTGAAAAATATTTACTCTGATGTTAGAATACATCATTTTAAGCAAGTAAAAAAAAAAATTAAATCATAAAAATAAAAATTTTTTACTAAAAGATACTTTTTCATATTTACAATAAACAGAAAATTATATAGTTTCTTCTCATAAATATTGTTAAATTTTTAATACAAAATTGTAAAGTGTACGAACTTACCTTTGTAAAAAATCTATTTTTGGACATCTTCAGACTTTTAAATTCAACAAAGTTCATTTTATTAATAAAGGTATGAAACTGTTTAAATGATAAATAAAACTTTAATATTAAAAATTAACTCAGTATCTTCGTATGTTGAGGATTCTATAAACACTTTATATTAACTACATGCGTTGAAAGGTAGCAGTTATAAGGAAAATCATCTTATTAACCCCGCTGAAAATAACTTTGACTTTTAGTATGCTTAGAGGTATGCAACTGCAGTAAAAAACATGCTTATAAAAACAATGTTTTGGTTATTTAAATATAATGTTACTAATTGATTGCCAATTATTTATGGAATTGTAATAAATGCATCGATAGTGACACATATAATTTATCATATGATGCCGATGAAAGATCTATCTGGGTCGATGTTTCGTGACTAGGCAACAATCAATCTTCGTATGTTGAGGATTCTATAAACACTTTATATTAACTACATGCGTTGAAAGGTAGCAGTTATAAAGAAAATCATCTTATTAACCCCGCTGAAAATAACTTTGACTTTTAGTATGCTTAGAGGTATGCAACTGCAGTAAAAAACATGCTTATAAAAACAATGTTTTGGTTATTTAAATATAATGTTACTAATTGATTGCCAATTATTTATGGAATTGTAATAAATGCATCGATAGTGACACATATAATTTATCATATGATGCCGATGAAAGATCTATCTGGGTCGATGTTTCGTGACTAGGCAATAATCACAATAATCTGTTGTTCATCATAAATAGAACAAGCTGATTTAAAAAAATATCTACCGTAAAAGTTTTAGAATAAAGTTTGGCCAAAATTTTAGATATAAAGTCCATTTGAAATGTAGATAATCATAGTTACATAACCGAATAAAATAATAAATTACAAACATAGTTTCAAATATTTAACCAGTTTTTAATGTGAAAAAATATATAAATTCAGATAACAACATAAAATGGAACCACACATTGGTTTATTATTATTTTTGTTTTTACAGGATTAGGTGATAATTATAAAGAACATTTCCCTTTAATAATAATTCTGTTATAATAGTGTACAGATGTTTTGAAATTTATAACTAAAAAATGACTCGGGAAATGAATTTAGTGAAAGTAATTATCTGATTAAAATCGTTGACATATTGTTACTTATTTTAACAAAATAAACATTAAATTTAATAAACTTTATTAAACTGATAAATGTTAAACGAAGTATTTAACTTTTGTTAAATACTACATGAAAGTAACTGAAAACGATATAACTTAATGCAAAGCTAACAGGGAAAATAATATTTTTCCATACCTCTTTTTCTTTGTGATCTTCAATATTCTATTTTGACGTAAAAATTGCGAAAATTTCTTGAGAAGGCAAAATTCCTCCAAATGAAGTACAATAACATTGGCGGAAAGCAAATTTAACCACGCAAAGGAATTGTACTTTTCATGGAAAGAAAATTCGTATAAAAATTGTATTTGCGGAATCCTGTGCAGGTTTTTAATTTTAAATACGTAGAAATTATACACGCTCATAACACGCGTATTGTCCAACAAACTGACATCCAAAGATTAAATACACTGTTGTGCGTCTCTTATTCTGAGGTTAAAAAAACAGACGATATTTTTGAAAAACGTTTAAAACATCTGCGCGCATTTAATAGCAGGGCAGATGATCTTTTTTCTTTTTTTTTCTTCTTATATAGTTGATGTTAGAGTAGAAGGTTAAAAAGGCAGAAGGTTTTTTTTTATAGTCTCTGCAATTAAAATTTCTTATTTGAAGATTTATTTTTTATAAGCATTTTACGTTTTTTTTACGATTAGTTTCACAATAATAATACTTGTATAGTTTTTTTTTTTTGTAAGTTGTAAAAAAATATCAATATACATGGCGTATCAAATAAAACATTGTTTAAATTTTTAAAGTACATAAAAAATATTTTAATGGACAAGAATGCAAAATCATAAAAAAAGTCAAATTTGCATAGAGCGTAATAATTGCAAAATGTGATCCTAAAAAAGTAAAAGGTTGGGGGGAGGGAGCATTTTCCCTTTTCAAAATTCCCTTTTTTCTTTATTAATGTCCTGTAGAAGAAACAGCTTGCAAAATAACAATATTTTTTTTAAAAATTTGTGGTAAACGAAAAACGAAGACGTGAATAATTATTTAAATCATACATTTTGCATAATTTTTTTAAATTTCATTTTATATTCGGAAAATGTTAAATTTATTTACAAAGTATGAAACAAACAGCAAAATATATATTGGAAGAGGTACTCAATCTACTTAAACACTAAAGAAAAAACAATTATTATCGGAAGTATACCAGTGATTTTATTATAATAAAGCATCTGTTTTTCACAACCCACCTCCCCTCACACAAACAAATCTTTAATTACCCCATCTGTATATTATTTTCAGCCGTTTCCGGTATTAAGTGTAATTTACAATTGATAAAACTAAGGGAAAAAACCTGGGTTACTCTGTTTATAGAATATAGCAGACATATATATATATATATATATATATATATATATATATATGTGTGTGTGTGTGTGTGTGTGTGTGTGTGTGTATATATGTGTGTGTGTGTGTGTCTGTGTGTGTGTGTAAATATTAATTGAAAATTCTAATAAATTCATTACCTATACTTTCGTATTAGTCGCATATCAGGAATTAATAGTCGAAGATATCGCCCGATACACTTATTATTATTATTACTATTATTCTAATAGTTTCAGCAGAAGTAACATGATTTCATGTCTATTAAATTTGTGTTTTAAAAAATATGAATTTATGTTTTTTTAATGAAATTTTTAATTTTGATATTGAATATTAGTCGGAAACAAACGCTGAAATTTGGGAAATTATTATTGTAACAATTGTTATTGAAATGGAAGTGTTTTAATATGTTTTAATCGGAATGCACGCAATAGAAAGATTTTAAAAAAGAAGATTTAAAATTATTTTTAAAACCACAAATAATAGTAAATTGAGGTACAGTTTTGAAACATATTGCATTTGAAAGAGCATTTTTTTTCCTATTCGACGGTTAAAAATTGAAATTGTGCTATATTTAGAAGTTAAAAAAATTACTGTAAAAGCGAAATTTACTGTTCAGTTGTTGCCGCTGTTAACATGACGTCATTGTTACTCTTGGATAGCTTGCGCTCTATAATATAGATTGTTGCTCTCAGTTTTACAAAAGTTGTTAATTAATATGAAAAGCAAATGAGAAACTGCCTTAATTTAAAAAAAAATTGTTCATGGAGTACATGCCGCATTATGTTTGTATTATAATTTATAATTGCATATTGATTGAAATTTACCTATTTATAAAGCATTTTCCTGTAGGTCAGTAAATAAATTAATCAATGTAGGTTAATTTTCCAGGGATCATAAAAATCAGTCAGAATCAGACCCTTTAATTGCATTAAAGCATTCCTGAATAATATATATTTCTCATCATTTTAAAATATATTAAAAATTCACATTTTGGTCAAACTGTGACTTCACAACATGGGGGTATTTTGATAACACAGGTGACGTAGTGTTTGTGATTTGCAGTAACGTCACAGTGACGTCACAAAAATTAAAAAAATTGTCAGAAACATATTCTTTTACATTGAATAACATATTTTGTAGTGTTCTTGCAAATTTTTTAAGGTTTCCAAATAATTCACATTTTAGTCAAAATGTGACGTCACTGAGTGGTTGTATTTTGGTCACAGATGTGACGTGACGTACGTGACTCACTGTGACGTCACGATGACGTCACTGTGACCATGCATGCTATGCGGGACTAGTTCATTCCAGAACAACAAGGCGTTTAAAAGAAATTATAATATATTTAGCAAAATGTTGTGTGAATTTGTTAATGTAAATATATGCTGTGATTTGAATGTTTGTTCGTCTACAAATAAAATATTATTTAAAAAAAGCAACCCAAAAGACTGAAGATTGCAACAGATTGCTTAACAAAAAATCGCAAAATCTACCGGTACAGGATATGGAACTCTTGCTATGTGCATATTTCTTTTAAAATAGTGTTAATGAAGAAATTGAGCGCGTTCAGCAGACCTAACCAAAGCGACCAATGTGACCGGTTACTTACCGGGGCGGTAAGGTGTAACAGGCGGCAAGGATGAAAATGGTATTATTTACTTGTAGCGTCAGCTGTGTTACATCATCGTAAATTTTCATGTAACCGATCACGTGACCCATCTAACCAAGATTTTTCTTCTGTTAGTTTGGTCCCTTACCGTTCACTTCGGTTACTTCTGCTAAACGACATTGGTTGCGTATCGGTAAGCAGCACTGAACGCCTTGGTAATTAACCGACCTTACCGGTTACGTACCGGTGACATTACTGGACGCACTCATTGTCTATTTCTTTCACGTAGCGCATAGTGTGCATACATGAACATTAACAGTTTGTAAACAACAGAGGAATTGCTTTTTTATTCACAAATAAATTTGACGCTTTTCAGTGGTACATAAAAATCTGAATTTTTTATATATCTATGTAGTTTTAACCATTGTAATACAAAATAGAATAAAAAATACTTAATGCCTGATTTTAATGACTTTAAAAACCTGCCTTCACAACTTTTGTCTCTCATGACAAAAAATTTTAGCTTTTATCAGTATGTCTGTTTATTTATTTATTTTGAAAATAATTTTATTTGTATTATACATTAAATAAAATTAGTAGTCAGATGAGTCTTTAAATGAAAATAATAAAAAGACTATTTTCGCTTTCGAAGTTTTGTAGTCACATATTAAATTATAATCTATAAATCTAACCTCATATGGATACCTCATACCTTAAAAAAACATAATGACTATTATCAAACATAATTCTATGACTGATAGAACTTTAATGGCATCTATTTTCCCCTCAAATTTGTTTGAATGAATTGAAAAAGAAGCGAGTAAATTTAGTCTAACTATTTTTTGATGTAACATCATTTTCACAAGAAAAAAAAAGTTTTGTTCAATAACAAAGAGGGCAAAGTTTATAAATACTTCAGTGCTCCGTAATCTTAATTTTTTGATATGTTTAGCATTTAATTATTGTAATACAAAGAAGAATCACATTTTTAATTATTGTACAACTTTTTTTTTTCGAAAACGATGTTACATTAAAAAATATTTAGACTAAATTTAGTCGCTCTCTTTTCAATTTATTCAAACAAATTTGAGGGGAAAATAAATGCCATTAAGATTCTATCAGTCATAGAAATATGTTTAACAATAATCATTATGTTCCTTTTTTTTTAATTTTTAAAGTATGAAAAATCCATATATGGTTAGATTTACAAATTATAATTTAAAATTTAATATGTGACAGTAGATTGATCCAGTGATTCAGATTTTCTTCATTTAAATATAAATATTAATATAAATGAAGTTAAATATAGGTAACAATTATTATTTTTTTATTATAATTTTAAAATATTTAAAATAATATCCATGGCTATTTATTTTAACTTCATGCTTTCACATTAAATTAATTTTAAAATACATTTAAGACATTCTGCGATATTACACACACACACAACCTTTTTTTCTTTTGTTATCAACAATCAAATGCAAAACTTCGAAAGCGAAAATAGTCATCTTATTATATTTATTTAAAGACTCATCTGACTACTAATTTTACTTAATGTATAATACAAATAAAATTATTTTTAAAATAAATAAATAAACAGACATCCTTCTGTAACTAATAAAAGCTAAAATTTTTTGTCATGAGAGACAAAAGTTCTGAAGTCAAGTTTTTTAAGTCATTAAAATCAGACATTACCTATTTTTTATTCTATTTTGTATTACAATGGTTAATACTACATAGATATATAAAAAATTCAGATTTTTACGAAACCCTGAAAAGCATAAAAATTACCTGTGAATAAAAATGCATTCCTCTGTTGTTTACAAAATGTTTTCCTGATGGTCATGTATGCAAGATATGTGCAACGCGGATGATTACAACATAGCGAATGGTTGGTTGTCAACGATATTCTAATGAGCAACGGGAAATATATTATCCAACCAACAGGAAATATATTATCCTTAAAAAATTTAAAACTTATTATAAATAACAGTAAAATTGAATGCATATAATTAAAAAATATTTCCCCTATTTAAAAAATGAATCTAAAAAGTTTTTCAACGAAATACAGATATATAAAATGCGAAATATATTCTGAACAAAAATTTAATTTAATACATATATATTACAAATTAAAACAGTGGTTCCCAACCTTTTTTTAGCCGCGCCCCACCAAAACATCTCTAAAATGATGATGCCCCCCGTCCCCCTATAACATATAATTCTTATAAAATTTTAAAAGAATTTACTCCTGATATAGTCAAAAGCATTTAACATTGATCCTGAAACGTGCCGAAGGTAATGGATGAATCAAATATTTTTTATAATCATCTGACACTCCTCGTAGTTTACTGGCACACGGTCGCCACGTATGCGTGATGTATAGAGTGCTCAGAATCCTTGATTAGAAAAATCAATAATCTTGAATAAAACATTTTTGCCTTATTTAATCGCAAAATTTCTGCGATTAAATTACGCAACAATTTCTAATCAGAATAAAACGTAATAAAAGATTCTGTAAAGGAAGGTCGTCAAGTAATTGTTAAATATACACTTGAATAGTTTCATGTGTAAAATTGATTTTCATGTGACATATTGCAGTGTGACTCATTCAATAAATAATCGAAAAAGTTGTTTAAAATTCTAAAATAATTATAAATCAGAAAAATTAAAGAATTTTTAAATATATAAAAGTATCTAAATATCTTTTTAAGTTTTGTCTGTAATTATTTTGGTAGAATTGTATTTGAAACTTTTGAATGGATACTTTTTAAAAATTGAATAAAAAACTTATTTTTTTAAATTATTTTTTTGAAATTTGAATGTGTAACTTTTATTTTCAGTCTACAACATTACTGTTAGAAAAACAATTCAGAAGGTGTGAGTTCACAGAAATTCCAAATTGTCCCCTTGAAACGGTAAATTGCCCCCCGGAAAAGTCAAATTGCCCCCCTGTGGGGCGTACGCCCCCCGTTGGGAACCACTGAATTAAAAATATATTTTTGTATGAAAAAATGAGTCTAAATAATTTATTCGCTACATGCAGAAGGCTTAACTGCATTCCGATACGAGATATTTAACCTTATCTTAGAGCAGTCAAAAGAGGTGATGCGGTTCCATGTATTCCTATGAGAAATATCGTAGGAAAATAGTCCGATTTTAAAAGTGGATTATATAGAAAACAAGAGTTTTCCTACGTTAACGCAAAACCACATTCGCTTCATCTAAAACCGATTAATATAATATATTAATTAAAAAAAATATCGTTCGAGCCATTTTGGAGATAACAGGTATAACATTTACAGAGACCTTACATTTACCCAAATTTAGTTAAAAATGGACTTCCAGTTCTTAAAATCTACTGCATGTAGAAATGTATAAATTTCAGGATTGAATTAGACCATAGATATAAGACTAATGTGAAAAAATCAAAACGGTATGCCTCATATTTGCTGAGATATTAAATGTCGGCGTTTAGATTTTCCTTTGATGTCCTACTAGCTGTATATATGGAGTGACGGAAATCTTCGGTTTTGGGCTTTCGGTTTTCGGTTTTTGCTGCATCACTCGACCGTCTCTCATGATACACACACATATATATATATATATATATATCAGAAAAGAATACTTAACTGAATAAGGGCATGCTATTTTCTACCAGTTTTTTCCGAATAGTTTTCATTGTTTTTTTTAATCATAAAAACTTATTATATACATATATAGATTAGTCCAAAAGATTTAACATTACTAAAATACATCGAAATTAAAAACTAATAATAAAGCACACACTTCACTCATACAAAGTTTAATTAAATTCAATAAAATTAGAAAATGGTGAAAATTTAGGTAAATAATAATTTAATGGAATTGCCTCCAGTTTGTTTTTCATTTTCTTTATTGCATTAGAATTTAAAATTCTAATTTCGAGAACATATTATAGCCCCCCCCCCCTCCTTATGATAATTACACATTTGACTGTTTTTCATCTCATTTATATTTAAATATAGAATATATTTTTTAATATATTCAAAATATCATTTAAATATAATTTTAATCTCTAATATAATTTTCCTAGTTTTCCAGGCTTTGTATAGTTACAATATAACTCCATACTTCATGCAGTAATCTGAAAAGCTAATATTTACTTTCATAAGAAATATCGGGGAAGCATATTTAGGAAGTATGTCAAAATCAAGATTCTATGTTTTATCCATTAACTATGTTTATTTTTCATATTTCCTATGTTTGCTTTCTGTATTAAAGGATTAAAACAACGATAAAAGTAAAAATGAGTAGAGGAGAAGTAACACGATAAAAGTGTTCTTGAATGTACTCTAATCACAAGGAATGTGATAAAAACATTTATAAAATAATCTAGAGATAGAAACAAAAATTAGAAAATAAAAGAAGCAGTATCATTTTAAATGTATATGGGGGGTTTTCATATTTTTTATATTTTTTTCAGCTGTGAAAAATACTGTTTAGTATTTTTTTCTAATTTCCTGATTTATAAATATTTTCATACCAAACATTTGAACCGTAAAACAAAACAAAAATGCTTTTTATGTTTTCCATTCAAATCATTAAATTTATTTTAAAATAGTGTGAGATTTACAAAAATTCTTTAAAAAAAAGAAATATCCATTTGCATTTACTTTCTTACTGAGAATATTTTGTATTCTAATTTAATCTTACGCTTGTTTATTTTTGACTAACTATTTTTTTTTTACTTCTAACTATTTCACTGATGAGTTTATATGTAAAATCAAGATTAGAGATAAGTTAAAAACAAGACATCTATACTAATAAAAGAAAGTTTCGCTCTGTGTGTGTGTGTGTCTGTCTCTGTGTGTGTGTGTGTCTGTCTCTGTGTGTGTGTGTGTCTGTCTCTGTGTGTGTGTGTGTCTGCCTCTGTGTGTGTGTGTGTCTGTCTGTGTGTGTGTGTGTGTGTGTGTGTGTGTGTGTGTGTGTGTGTGTGTGTATGTGTGTGTGTGTGTGTGTGTTGGCGATGGCTATGAAAATCTAGCCTACCTAGAAGGCTGTAAATTTAGGTGTGGATAGTCCAAGGTCTGGCCATGTGCACCTGAGCCTCAGAATTTTAATATTTTGATAATGAACCTAGATATTAATTAGATTATCATTAACCATCGCTTCTAAAATGTCATCATTTAAATCAAAATGGCGAAAGAAATGAACCGGCGCATTGGATTTGCAACCGGAAATGAAAGAATTCGAAATTATTTTACTAATTAGCGAATTTTAAGAAAACTAATTGAGATATCAATTTGAAAATTTCTGAGCATATGTAAAAAAATATTCTGTATCTGACTATGTGATTTTTGAAAAATTCGGTTGGTAATTTTTTTTAATTTATGCAAAAAACCGATCCAAAATACGCTTTTTTTTTCTCTTGGGTTGGTTGGTTCACTGGTTGGTTGCATCGATTCTTCACAGAAGTAATTAAATAAACCAGAGTAGCGATGTATAAATAAGGATTTCTAACTAAATAGTGTCAATATGAATTGAAGTTATCAGAGAAGAGCCATGCGAATATCGCGCCACCTGCACATGACAAATTACACATACGTCCCCCCGATTGAAAATTTTTTACAGGCACATTTTTCTTCATGACAATTAGTCGAATTTAAGTTTTTTTTTTTTTTTTTTTTTTTTTTTTTTACATGACATTTATTATTATGATGGAGATTGTTAATACAGAAAACTTTATTTAACAGATTCTTTTTTGCAGGAATGAAGATGGGCAAGGGTCTAACTACATTTAAGCTTCAAGGTGTATTTCTAGAAAGCAGTTACCAGAATTTCCGAATAATAGTCTAAGCCAAATTTCAAATTAAGTTCCTAGCTTAACCAAATGAATCAATCTTTAAAGATGTATTGTGATCCTCCTAATTAGTTATTTGCTGAAGGCCACTTGAACAACTCCCCCCCCCCGGGACCTCCTTCAAGGTTTTTTCTCTAACTCTGCTCCGTTTCCATATCTCAGCAACTATCTTTCCGATTTCAACGCAAGTGATATCAAACATTATAATTAATTTAATAGTCACCCTTTATAACATTAAATTAAATTTATGAGTAGCGGTTACCACTATTTACGAATAACAGTTTAAGCCAAATTTGTAATTAAATTCAAAGCTTAATTAAACGAACGATTTTTGAAAGATGCATAGTGGTCCTCCTAATTAGTCATTTGCTGAAGGCCACTTGAACATCCCCTTCCCCCCCCGGCCCTCCCTTCAAGGTTTTTTTCTCTAACTATGCTATGTTTCAATATCTCAACAACTACCTTTCCGATTTCAACACAAGTGATTTCAAACATTATAATTAATTTAATAGTCACCCTTTATAACATTAAACTAAATTTATGAGTAGCGGTTACCACTATTTACGAATAATAGTTTAAGCCAAATTTGTAATTAAGTTCAAAGCTTAAGTAAGTTCAAAGCTTAAGGAAACGAAAGAAATTTGAAAGATGCATATTGGTCCTCCTAATTAGTCAATTGCTGAAGGGCACTTGAACACCCCCTCCCTCCCCGGGACCTCCTTCAAGGTTTTTCCTCTAACTATGCTCCGTTTCCATATCTCAGGAACTATTTTTCCGATTTCAACGCAAGTGGTTCCAAACATTATAATTAACTTAATAGTCACTCTTTATAACATTAAACTAAATTTATGAGTAGCAGTTACCACTATTTCCGAATATCAGTTTAAGCCAAATTTGTAATTAGTTCCTAGCTTAAGCAAATGAACAAATTTTGGAAGATTCATAGTGGTCCTCCTAATTAGTCATTTGCTGAAGGACACTTGAACAACCCCTCCCCCCGGTCCTCCCTTCAAGGTTTTTTTCTCTAACTATACTCCGTTTCCATATCTCAGCAACTATCTTTCCGATTTCAACACAAGTGATTCCAAACAATATAAATAACTTAATTGTCACTCTTTATAACATTAAACTAAATTTATGAGTAGCGGTTGCCACTATTTACGAATAATAGTTTAAGCCAAATTTGTAATTAAGTTCAAAGCTTATGCAAACGAACGAATTTTGAAAGATGCATAGTGGTCCTCCTAATTAGTCATTTGCTGAAGGACACTTGAACAACCCCTCCCCCGGGACCTCCCCTTCAAGGTTTTTTCTCTAACTATGCTCCGTTTCCATATCTCAGCAACTATTATTCCGATTTCAACGCAAGTGATTCCAAACATTATAATTAACTTAATTGTCCCTCTTTAAACATTAAACTAAATTTATGAGTAGCGGTTACCACTATTTCCGAATAATTGGGTAAGCAAAATTTGTAATTAAGTTCCTAGCTTAAGCAAACGAACGAATTTCGAAAGATGCATAGTGCTCCTCTTAATTAGTCATTTGCTGAAGGGTACTTGAACAACCCTCTCCCCCCGGCCCCTCCTTCAAGGTTTTTCTCTAACTATGCCCCATTTCTATATATCAGCAACTATCTTTCCGATTTCAACGCAAGTGATTCCAAACATTATATTTAACTTAATAGTCACCCTTTATAACATTAAATTAAATTTATGAGTAGCGGTTACCACTATTTACAAATAAGACTTTAAGCCAAATTTGTAATTAAGTTCCTATCTTAACAAAACGAACGAATTTTTATGCATGCATACTGGGCCTCCTAATTAGTCATTTTCTGAAGGACACTCGAACATCCCCTCCCCTCGGCACCTCACTCAAGGTTGTTTTCTCTAACTGTGCTTTATTGCAATAACTGGGCTAATAATGTTCCAATCTTCTCGAAACCAGCTCAATTTTGTAGTGCGCCTACTATACAGTAACGTAGGCAGCGGGGACCTATCTCAGAAGTTCGTTTGGAAAGAGATTTGTTTAGAACAGAATGCTCCCCTGGCGGTGCTGGGGGTAATAAAAGATTTTCTAGAGCGTACGAGCATGCCGGGTATACGGTTCCGAAGCCATCGTAGACCGTGGCCAGAGTTCCGTTTTTTAAGAGATTTAAGTTTATTACCAGGGCTCGGGCAACACCGAGTGGTTCAGCTAGTATAAAATAAATCAGAATCATCCATTAAAAGTACTTTAATTCATGTATGACTGTAGACAGTTTGGTTGGAATTTCTGTCTGCCAAACTTATATTTATGCATTTTGTAACACGGTTGTTTTCCTAATTTGTTACAATATAAAGATGTAATTATTGAGTAACATTAGAGCTTTACGTTGCCTTATGTGTTCAGCTGTATTCAGTGCATAGTTTTCCCGGATGTCAAACGGTAACCTTCGGGATATCACTAATTTTTAACAGAAATATTCGCCTTATTTAATCGCAAAACTTCCTCTACAAAATAAAGCAAAAATTTCCATTAACCCATTAAGCGCCGCTATATATATTAAACTATTTTTTTATGGAACAGTTGTTTTTTCTTTATGAATAGGAAGTCTTTAAAGTATTTCTGAAGAAAAAAAAATTCACATATTTAAGAAAAATAGCATGTTCCCAAAATGGGAGCAATGGCTCAAAATGGGGGTAATTTTTTTCAAAATTTTTACTTATGCCTCCGTACATTTATGGTTGTTATTTCACTGTTCTTTAGCTATAAAAGGGGTAATATCATTCTGAAACTGATATTTTACGAATAATTCATATAAATTAGTCTGACATCTACATTTATAATAAAAATAAAACATAAAATTACCGATTCCATAAGCATTTTAATTATCCATCTCTTTATTTTTCCCATTTACATAATTTCTGTCCTACTCTTTTACATGAAAATGATGGAACATTTTTTATGCAGCATTATATTATTTTTTTCTGTTTTCTAAAATTGATTTTTTAACTTTTTTTGTTTTGCTTAGTTTTTCCATATTCCAATTTGAAGATTCGTCTGAACTTTCATCTGAAATACCAAGTCTGCTTTTAATACTTTGTCTTTTTTGAACTCTAAATCAGATATTTCTTGATTGTCTGTTGATTTAGAATTTACGGAAAGTTCTACTTCACCAAATATAACATGGGATAAATCGTCGCATAAATTATTTTCTATTACATATGTAATAGAAAAAAATTTATGCGACATACATATGAGGAAGATATCTTCCTTGTATGTTGCAATACTGCAATCAGGGAAAAAAAAACAAAAAAAAAACGATTTCTGGAACAGCCGAAAAATCATCCAAATCTAAAAAATTGTTCAATCATCTTCCATGTAAAAAAATCAGAATAAAAAAAATGTAATGATGAAAAATAAAGAGATGGATAATGAAAATGCTTATAGAACTGGTAATTTTATTTTGTTTTTTTATTATAAATGTAAAAGTTGGACTAATTTATTTGAAATCTTCTTTAAATATTAGTTTCAGAATGATATTATCCCTTTTATAGCTAATAAACTGAAAAATAAATACCATAAATGCACGGAGTCATATGTACAAGTTTTCAAAAACATTACCCCCATTAAGAGCCATTGCTCCCATTTTGGGAACAACTTATGCTTTCGGTAATTGTGATTGATCAATTATACATATTAATTCCGGATTGATGTTGTTTAATATAATACACTGTTATAAACTTATTTTAACTAAAAAATATAATTTTTATTATAGAGGTTTTTTTTCTTTCGAGTACGGCCAAAAAGCTATTTTTCGCCTTTTTTAACTCATTTTAAAAAATAAAAAATTTTAATGAAACTTTAAAAAAAAAATTCAGAAGTCGTCTATTATATTCAAAATTCAAATAACACGAACCTTTTAACAATATATCAAATACTCACTTTAGAAAAAAATCATAAAGCAACTGTCGGATTCCACTTCTCCGTCCACACGACTTCGAAATATAATCCGGTCTTTTGATATGCTGCCACCACCGATATGAATACGTAATATCGGAGACGATACGTGATGTATATTCAAGAAAAACCTAACTCTTTCAATTATACTTAAACTAACCCTTTATTAACAATATTTACACTTAAACTCGGATGTAAATTATCCGGTTTAATATTAAATCAAAATAATTACAGAAAACTATCCTCTGTGTACCGTTAGGCTACGTTCATTCACTCAGAACCGAGATTTCTATTAATCTCACACACGCTATATCTCTTCCTTTCGAGAGATCTCGTTCCACACACGTGCCCAGAGCTGCTCTCTGAACAACCAACCTACACGCTCCAGTCCTGCGTTCGAACTAACTTCCTCTCTGGTCATTCTCCAGAGCACCTTTCTGTCTATGGGGCTCCTGGTCTGTCTCCAAGGGTCTGTCTTCCTAAATAATGGGTGCAATCTATTTCTTATCTATGAAAAACCACATCACAAAGGACATACTTCTTCCATGTTATTCAACTCGCTACCCTCCGGATTAAGATTCCAGTACTGAAAAGCCTCACAGTACACAAAAGATACGCACACAATAAGATAATAATAAGATAATAATCACAATAGTTCCATAACAATAGTTTTTAAGCCTATAGGTGCCAGGGACCTGACAGCAATGTACCCAAAATGGGAGCAATGGCGCTTAATGGGTTAAAAATTAGTGGTACCTACACGGACTACAGGTTGACACCTCTGCCGTAGCGCATGTTTGTCAAACAGGTAGGCCGCTCTTTACCACTATTCGTTTTATTTGACCACAAAATTCTACAAATAATCAGGACTAATTCTGCAGTTATGTAAGCTTCGTACATATCAGAAATTTTACAATTAAATAAGGCGAAGATTAAAATTCGGAAATTGGTGGAAAGTGTTCACCACCTTGCTGTGCGATATACTATGATAAATGTTTATATACATATTTTGAGTGTTTTTTTATTTTGGAATTATTATAATCAAATGTCTTTTTGAATATTAAGCATAATTAGTATGTTATTGTGTTTTTTTTCTATTTTTATGGTAAACTGTACTTACTTAAGTATTATGGTGGTACAATGTTTGAGGGTAATATTAGCTAGCAGGATGATTGACAGTTTTATGAATGCTGTTCGACTCAAAATGGGGGTTGGAGTCGCGTTTGAAACAGTTACGACTGAAAATTTATGGGGGTCGTCAGTCACGCTTCGTGTGTGCTTCCTTCAGTCTCGTTAATTAGGGAACTCGTAGTATGCGCCCAGATGTCTCTTAAAATTAAGAGTGCAAGAAAGTTTGCGACCACTTACCAGACAGCTTAGCTGGCATTGGATGAGCATGGAAGGTGGGTGTGACGATTGGCGCACCAGGGCCATCCAAATTCAAGTATGAAAATTTTCTGGGTATTGGGAGGGGCCCCGCCGATTTCGAAAAACTAGAACTGAGAGATGGACAAGAGGACAGATGAGGAGAAAGAATGATGGAGAGCAGTTAGCAGGTGGAGTGAAAAAAGTTCGAAGTTGATTTTATACTTCGTACATGTGATGACGGTATGCCCAAAAAGGGCCTCTCTACAAGAAAAAAAAGTGTTTTTACGGCCGGCCAATCCACTTGGTAGATTACTGGAGTCCAGCTAATAATTCAGGTATAACTTCATTGTATGATTTCAACATCTCTGTGAATGTATTTTGTACCGTAAAATATGCATGGTATTTATTGCAGGAGTGCTTGTCTTTTGGTAACGAATAATGTTTAATGATTTTAAATTAAATGGTAAAAACGGTTGGTGTATATTGTGAATATGTTTTCTTTAAATGTTTTTAATGTAAATAAATTAATTGTTTTGTTTAAAAGATGTCATAATTTAAGTGTTTGCATAATTAATTTTAAAACCTAAATGTTTTCTTTAATTTCATTAACTTAAGTATTTGAATTTTCATTTAAAATTATCTTTAGGGTTGTTTTGTAAAATTAGGAATTCTATGCACTCCTATTCAAATCAAAAAGCAATAAATTAGATACTCGTCTATACACAACGCGATGAATATATTTTTTTCAAAATAAATAATTTATTTCTTATATAGTATCTAATTAAGTTACAATCACTGAGTCTTCTATAATCAGAAGCCCCTTTAGGTAATTTATGGTTTATGGTAAAGGTGCACCCAACACCTTATTTTCTCTATGTATGGTAATGAGTTAATGAGTGACAGTTGTAACCAGCCATTATTGGCTCTGTCTAGAAATTGCCAGCTTAGAAGTACTATTAACCTATTTGGTGCCAGATCATTAACTTGCGTGCGTTAGTTTAAACTCATATAGGTTACATTTTGGGGTAATTTAATTGTATTAAAATGTGTTAAATTAAAACTAATTTCTTTTATATACTTAAGTATTGTAAGTTAAAATTATTTAGGTTGTAATTATTATGGTAGTAGTTTAGAATATATATCAAGTAAATATCAAATAAATGTATATATATATATATATATATATATATATACATTTATTTTTCTTTGATTGAGATAAGATTAGTGCTTGCATATTTAGAAATAAACAAATATTAAATAAAAAAAATATATTTTGATTGACAATGTTCTGTACGGTAAGCAAAGATTCGTGCAGTTTTCATATTAGGGATTCAGTCATGACAAATTCTTAGAAAAATATTAATTTACTATATTTCGTGTCTACAAATTGTGTTTTTTTAATAACTTTATGTGTTTTATGTATTTTTTTACAAATATGGTTGTTTATAAACAATAGAGAATAAATGATGAATTTTTACAACATCGTTTAATTCCGAGGAAAAAAATAAGAAAGAATATATATATATATATATTTGGGTGAATTATTATTCACCCTAATATTCACCCTATAATTCCTTGGTTTATGCAAATATATGGGACATAATATTGTAATTTTTGAGAAAATAAAAATAAATGATTGAAGTAGATACTGTAGTATAACATAAAATTTTTACAAATTTTGAAAAAAAAAGTAATAAAAATTTAAAATATTTCTAAAGATAAATAAGAAAAAGTTTGTGTTTGAAAGCAAACAATTATTGAAGACATTCACAGTTAATAAAGATTGAATGTGTATTTGAAAAAAAAACAATTTCCATTTTTTTTTTGTAGAAAAAGTAGTTTTGGAGCTCTTGAAAAACAGTTAGCATTTCTGGACAGAAATATTGTGTGTGAATTTTATTTTTTTTCTTCCTTTTCTTTTTTCTGTGAATACTATGTTTTTACCCTTCTATTTTTTTTATCATATGTTTTTTTTTGTGTAAATAAAATTGTGAAACCAGTATTGTTATATGAGGAATATTTCAGTAAGGGAAGTTTAGTATTTAATTGTGTAGCAGAATGTTAATGTATGGGAAATAGGGGCAGGAATTCAAGGCGCAGTAGTAAGGAATTTGGAGAGTTTATTATCCGAACTCGTGCGCAACTGCAGCAGAATTTTGAAAAGTCGGACTATAATATAAACAACACTAAAATGGCTAACACGGACAATTTGTTGAATGTAATCCCTGTTTATGATGGGAAAAAGGAAACGAATATTTTATAGCAGAATTCGACCAGGTTGCTACGAAAACTCAATTTACTAATGACGTCAAACTAATAATTTTGTTCTCTAAATTTGTGGGTGTCACGAGGGAGAGATTACAGACGGATGTAGAATTGAAACTGATTACGCATTATTTAAAGAGAAGGCAATAAATGCATTTGGAGTAAAAAAAACTTTCAGTGAATCACACAATGAATTTTAAAAATGAAACAAAATCCGAATGAAAGCATAGCGGATTATATAGTGCGATTTAATCTTGCAGCAGCGAAATTCTTTGAAATTTCAGGTCTGTCAGATAAAGCCGACGCGAGAAAATTATTTGATTTAATGAAATTACATAGATTTTTCGAATCTATAAAATGTGATATTGCGTTGGAAATCAGGAAAAAGGGGGTTGATAAATTTAAAGAAGCAATTAAAACTGCGGTTCTGATAGAAAATGCGTTTTCTTCAGTCAAATACGAAGAAATTAATGCAATTAACCCAAGCGCAACTATTGAATTTTGGGAAGCATCGTTCAGAAAAAATGAAACACAAGCGAAGGAAGTGATTCAATTGAGAAATGAACTCGAAAAATTGAAATTAAAACAAAACGAGAAAACACAAAATAATTTTAGTAATAACATAAGATTTTGCGAGATTTGTAATCTAAAAAATCATGAAACTGCAATCTGCAGATATAATCCTAATAATAAAAGAAATTTTAAGTCCGATAATTATAAAAAGAATTTTCCTAGGTATAAGCATACTATGCAGGGAGATTATGCTAATAATGGATTCGCAGAACATCAAGGATATGGGAATATGAGCAATAATGGCATGAAGTGTCAGAGTTATGGAAATTTAAGGGATAATACTCAGAATCTGCAAGGATTTGGAGGGGTCAACAACTGGAATTCCCCCCTTCCTGGGCAGTTAATGGGACAGAATAAGGATTATAATTATTTTTTCCCGGACAGAATACAGGATCTCATAATGATAGCTTAGGGAACTACTCTACAATTTTCCAACAGGAGCAAAATTTTCAACAGGGTCAAAATTTTCAGCCGATTCAAGGGCAATTTTTCCAACAGGGACAAAATTTTCCACTGGGACAAAATTTTCAGCCGATTCAAGGGCAAATTTTCCAACAAGGGCAAAATTTTCAGCATGGCCAAAATGTTCAGTCAAATCACGGTCAAAATTTTCAGCAGAATGAAGGGCAAAATTTCCAACAGGGGCATACTTTCCAGTCAATTCAGAATCAAAACAACTCCCCGGAAGCTCTTACAAACTCTGAATATGTAAATAGGAGCTATAATTCGTCAAACAATTCAAGGGGACGTAAGATAACAGGAAATAAGAAAATTTCGGGAAATGGTTAGAGGGGTCTGTGGATAGTAGGGGAAAATCTAACCATTTGCTCCACAGATCCCATCAGACTAAAATTATCACTTGCGTTAATGACAAACAATCCAATAATATGCCATTAATACAGTTTAAAATTAAAGGGGTATAAGTTACGGGGCTTGTTGACTCAGGAGGAATGGTCTCCTTAATTTCAGCACAATTATTTGAGCAATTAAAAGAAAATAATGTTAAAATTAAATATATTGGAAACAGTATTAAAATTCAATCGTTCAGTGGAACTGCGATTCCCTTCAAACATAGCATTAAATTGGCTTTTAAATTAAATAATGCATTCACATCGGGAACTATCTATGTAACAGATAATAATTTTAGTAATTCTTATAACCTGCTCTTAGGCTACGATTAAAATGATTTTGGATATGAATGAAAAAATATTAAAATTTAAAAATGCTCATTAGCTCAATCGGAATATAAACAGATGGAACAAGAGATTAATCATATAAAAAGTGAACAAGTCAAGAATAACAGCAAAAACAAGTAAATAAGAAAAAATAGAGTAGTTTTTGTCAAATTGGTTCGGAAAATTTACATTTTACCAGAGAAGGAGAAGATTGTAGCTTTACTTTTCTCAGATTTTTTGGAGGAAAATTCTACGGTACTTTTTGAGCCGGAAATGGGCCAAGCAGGAATTGAATGTTTTCATTCAATACATGAAATTTCAAAAAGTAGAATTATTAATGTCATAATGAAAAATATAATCTAAAAGAAAAATATAACCGAAAAGAAAATTATTTTGCCGAAGATGATTAAGGTAGGAAATCTAATTGTAGACTTTGATTTCGGCACAAAAGATATGCCTGACACTATTATTGATGGGAGTGGGCATAAAATTAAGGCGCTAACTATCGAGGAAATACGCAAACAAAGAGAGACAGAACTATCAAAAGAGGATTTTGATTTGAAACATCTTCCTCCAGACTTACAGGAAAAGGTAGAAAATGTTTTACTTCAACATGCGCATGCTTTTTCGAAGTCATACAATACAATTGGTGAATCCTTGCGCCCACAAATTAAGCTTGCACACAATTTTGCGATTCAATCGAAACCATATAAAACTCCTTATACGGTGAGAGATTATGCACAAGCCGAAATTAGAAAACTATTCGAAGCTAATATTATTGAAAATAGTACTTCTTCTTACTCTTTTCCGGTGTTGTTCGTGAAAAAAAGACTGTAGACACGCAAAAACCCAAATTTAGAATGGCAGTCGATTATCGTTTATTAAATGCAATTTTGAAAGGATACTCTTATCCTATTCCGGATATTCGTAAAATATTACAACGAATTAGCGGTAAAATGTGTTATACAGTATTGGATTTATATAGTGCGTTTTTACAGATTAATTTATAACCCCAAGACAGACAGAAATTGGCATTTATTACTGAATTTGGTAAGTATCAGCCAGTTCGGATGAATTTCGGATTAAAAATCAGTCCGACTACATTTGCTGAAATGATAGATACAGTGTTGGGAGATTTTAATAAGGAGAAAGTCAGTTATTATATAGATGATGTTTTAATAGCTGCGAATTCTGTCGAAAGGATGTTAGCACTACTTACGGAAGTGTTGCAAAGACTAATTGATTATAACTTAACAGTGGAACCAAGCAAGATGCAAGTGTGTAAACAAGAAATAGATTTTTTGGGATTTAAAGTACATAAAAATGGTTATTCCCCCTCAAACAAAAACATTGAGAAAATTCAAAAATTGGTCAGACCTAAAACCAAAAAGGGGGTGAAATCACTACTGGGGTTAGCCAATTACTTTAGAAATTTGGTGCATAAATATGCTGAAATCGTCAATCCTCTGGTCGAGTTAACGAAAGAAAAGGTAAAATTCAATGGAGTGACGAAACGGAAAAAGCGTTTGTGGCTATTCAAACAGCTATTCTAGATAACCCAACACTAAAACCTCCACAGTTAGATAAAGAATTTTTCTTAATTGCAGATGGTTCTAAAATTGCATTGTCTGCAATTTTAACACAGAAACACGGGGAAGAGTATGTACCTATTGAATTTTACGGTAGGAAACTAAGAGACGCGGAGAAAAGTTACCACAGTCTTAAGTATGAATTGTTAGCTGCACATGATGTGTGCATTTATTTTGAAAGATTTTTGTTAGTGAGGAAGTTTACAATTTTAACAGATTCTAAAGCTTTGACATAACATATAAATTTAGAAAAACAAGGAGATATAGTAGCACGCTGGATGTTGCGATTAAGTAATTTTGATTATCAATTTAAACATATTGCGGGAGAACAGAATCCGGCGGATTATGTATCTCGTAATATTTATAATATTTTAACTCAAAATGAAATACAAAATGAACAATTTAAATTAAATGTTAATCTTGCAGAAGATAAGATTATGGAAGCACAAAGGCAAGATTCTAAACTTAAAATAATAATTGATAAAATTGAATAAAAAAAGGAAATAGAAATACTAGAAAATATAATTTGAATGAAAATAAAGTACTAATTCTGAAAGAGAAATATAAAGATAAGCAATTAATGATTGCTCCTAACAAATTGATTTTTGAAATAATTCAAGGAGCCCATAAAGCTCACTTTGGTTTCCCAAAAACTTATGAGTTAGTGAAATCACGTTTTTTTGGTTTGGTATGTAAAGAGATATAAAAAATTACTGTGCAAGTTGTATAGCTTGTAACAAAAATAAACAACATAAGACTATAAAAGTACTTCTGGAGAAAGTGGCTAAAGATCACCCCGTGGGGTCAGAAATTCATATCGATATCGTCGGCAAATTCCCGTTGACACTGAAAATACATGCTTTTATTTTGACAATAGTAGATGTTGCCTCGAGGTTTTTACAAGCAGTGTCATTAAGGAACGTGGAGACGCAGACTATTAAAATGCACTCACTAATTACTTTAGTTTGTTTGGATACTGTAAACAAGTAGCTTTAGACAACGGGCCCTATTTTAGAGGGGAGCTTTTCCGGGAATTTCTGAAAGCAGTGGGAGTGAACCCTATTTCCCCTCTACTCACAAACCCTCAACGAACTGGCCTTTAGAGGTTTCTCATAAACAACTAAAGTCTTCCATTCAGGCTATGTCTCATAAAACTACCGAATGGGATATCCGTCTGCCATTTTATGTATTATCTTATAATACTTCAATTCATAGAGCTACTGGGTTTCGTCCAGATAAATTATTTTTCGCTAGAGAAACGGCTAACCATTTAACAGCTCTAAATGAACCAGACGTTGAATATACTAAGCAGTTTGTGAAAAAACGCATTGAACATATGAAGGAAGTATGGAGAACAGCTTTAGCCAATCAAGAAAGAATAGAAACGGAATATGTTGGCAAAGATTTTGAAAAGGTAAATACTCTTGAAATAGGGGATCAAGTGTACATAAAAGTAATTGGAAAGTCTTTGGTATTGCACCCAAAATATGACGGACCTTTTGAAGTCATTAGAGCTTTTCGGCACAATAATTATCTTTTAAAACACCTATTGGAACAATCGAGAGGAACTATAAAAAGACACATTAGCCATATGTGGCAACCATCGGCAAAAATTGTTTTTTTGGGTGACTCGAATTAAGATAATGTAGACTTACTAGAAGAGAGTTAAGCGGTGGAAACCTCAGTACACTACTACTAGCGTGTATGTGGAAAATTTTTTGGCGTGTATTATAGTATTGTAAATAGAAAAAGGAAACATATTTTAAGTATATATTTTATTAACTGTGGGTACTTATATAGGTGTATTCTAAGGTGTACCTATACACTCGTTTCACCTCTACTAAGGTTTAGGTATTTTTATTATTATTATCAGTACAGAGTATGAGAATGTACAATTTGCGGGATATTTCTTTGGGTTGATGTTTTTCTCGAAAGGAAGGTTCGGAACTCATATTAAAAATTTATGAATAGTATCTTTGAAAAAAAAATTATTAGTAAATAATTTTTTGTATATTTATCTCTCAAATTGTTTAACAAGGCGGAAATCGTAAAATAGCAGGATTCAGGACGAATTTGAAAAGTGATTTGAAGTCAATTTTGATAAAATCTAAAATAAAATTTTAATTATACAAGTTCGTTGGAAAATTAAATATTGAGTAATGAAACGAAAATTATAATAATAATTTTAATCAAAACTCTTAACACTTGGGTAACGAAATAAATAAATAAATAAATAAAAATAAATAAAATAAAATAAAATAATTATTTTTCTTTTCTTAGGACTATTATTGAATACATTATAAAAAATACACAAATAAATATAGAAAGAAATTGTGGAATTTTGATGGTAATTACAGAAGCTTGGTAAATTGTTTAATATACAAAGGTTAAAATATTTAGAAATTGAGTGTAACAAAAAAATCAGATATAACAGTAAAACATGATACTGTGATTTTTTTTCCATGCACAGAATTCAAATCAAATACTATTTTACAACAAATAAATCCGTGAGAAATAAATGAAGTCATACAATACAGAACAAGTAATGATTTTTTTCTTCCCCCTTGCTTTTCTGGTATAGCGGACAAGAATACGAATGCAGTGGAACGAATCAGGTTTGCATAGTCCAATCCTCCTTTTCCTTTCAAAAGAAGGGGAGGGGCGATTGTGTTCGCTTCTGTTGCAAATGGGGGAAGATGCTATCGACTTGCATATCTTAAAACCATGGGTTCAGATAATGATATGCCGGGCATAAATTTATGTAATATAAACAGTTATTTCTTTCCTTTTCTTTTAAACAAAGTTTTAGGGCAAAATTTAACAGGAAAATTAATATGATGTTAATTACTTTATTTTTTTTGAGAAAGAAAAATTATAATAATAATAATACATGTAAATAAATAAATAAAGTTTATGAATAGGATTTTAGAATAAAATATAAATAAATAAATAAGTAATTGAAACTTTTTCGGGTACGAATCAGGGTATGACTATTTAATATTTAAATTAAAAAAAAATCAAATAAATTGTAAAAATTAGTTTTGACAAAATGAATAAAATATTTATATTTTATATAGTAAGACGAATCTCATAATCATAATCGTAAAATAATTCGAATTCTATGCATATATATATATATATATACATAAAAAAATGTATATATAGTAAATATATATATATATAGATATATCAAAATATAGAATATATAGATATGATAAAACAATACAATTGAGTCTGTAACATGATATACATATTGTAATTGTGTAAATATAGGGTTTTACATACATATTTTTCTCTGTCTTGCAAAAAAAACTGTTAACAGCAGATAGAAATATTCATAAAATATATGTTAGGCTTGTAAAATCATGCGTTTGGCCAAAGTAACAAATTAAATAATGCAAAAGTGAAAAGATTAAGTAATCGCATGCATATGTTTACATATGGGTTAATAACAGAAAGAAAGAAGAGAGACAGGCATTTATCATAGATTTAAAATATACGGTAGCGCTAAAATGGTTTTCTCACATGATATTTATTTTATGAAAAATCGAATTAAAGTTATTTTCAAATAAATGAATAATTAAATAAATTAAGCAAAATGTAATAGGTTACATAAGATATCGGAAGGTTTCGTATTGTGTGTATTATATAGTGGTTTCACAGTGTAAAAGGGATATTGGAAAGTGCGTATGGAAAAAGAGAGAGAGAGAGAAAAAATATATATATATATAATGTAAACAAAAGAATATTTTGGGAAATATTTTACAGTATATTTTTTGTCTCTGTCGATTGTCTTATTATTATAAACACGTAGAGATCATTTAAAGTTGATTATTATAATGACATTGACGAAATACATACGTATTTCCGAAACGCTGGAGTTGAGTGTGAAGATAAGGGAGATGGTTTTGTTGTCAAACAAAACAGGGCACGCCATCTAGTTGGCAAACATGCAACTACCAATTTACATAGAAAGAGAAGTTCAAATTCAAAGTAGGAACAATTAATAATACTTACCAACCTTGAGAAGTGGGCTTGAAAGACATCAGAAGGAGAGTGGAAAATCGTCATCGGATTTTAAGACGCTATAAGCAAGACATCTTTATTCTTCACGTAGTGACACAACTGAAATAGCCCGAATATAGTTTACTGTCGTGCAAAATGAATACATTGTGTATATACAATTTTGTCAATATTTACGCTATTAGAAGGAGTGGTCTCATGTCAGGAATGTTTGAAGGATTGTAGTGGGAAATATTTTCTTTTTATTATTATAAATGTTCTAGGTTTTGGATTTGTTTCAAATCACAAAACTTTGGTTTCGTTACAAGCTGCTGAGGTTTTTTTTTTTTTTTTTTGAGAAAAAAAAATTGTATTATATAGTAAATAACACATTTCGTGAAAATTTTCTTAAGAAAATTTTTTTTTAACAGCAGTACTGAAGCATAATTTAATCTAAAAATATAAATAATATAAAAATATAAATTTAATATTAATTACTTCAATTTAGTGATAGCTGGGCATTCAAAAGTGATGAGATTCCCCCCCCCCCCCTTCCAGGCACATTGGCTAGCTTTTGAGAAAAAAATATTTAGTTGGAATTTTTTTGTTTTCTCTTATTCACATTATTCTTTAAATTTAAAATTTTCTTTAAAATAAAAAATAAAAAAATAAAAAGAGAGAATAATGAGGGAATCAAAACTTTTAAAAGAGAAAGTATACAAACGATATACAAATTCAGATTCCAAACATTGGTTTCCTGACTTTTGATTTTACAAATGTACTAAATGGAATAAATAATCTTTCTTCGTAGTCATAACTCATTTACAAGTTATTGGTGCGGAGAGACCTTTATGTTAAGTACCATAGACGAAGTATGTTAGGATGTATAATCTCTTTTATTAGGACATTTAAGGTTCTTTTTAACAAATAAATAATAATGCAAATGACAAATTTTAAATTTTCTAAATTTCTTAATTTCAAATTTTAAAACAAGTAAAGATTTCAATAAAAATAATACATCTTAAAGGGTTTTATCACGATTCCTTCGTGTCTCGGGAAACTATTAAAAAAAAGAGAGAAGAAACAAAAATAATCTATTAAACATAGAATGGACATGTAATTTCGGGTCCAAAATTGGTTTTAATATTAATTAATAAAATGTGCATTAATGTGATTTGTACTTACTTTTGGTTGCGAATACAGATGAATCTTGTGAGGTTTGTAGTAGAGGGGTGTTTACAGGCAAACATGATCCTTCTTAACCTGGCCAGGACTGGAATGCATAGGACTTTGGATGGACTGGAATGCATCATTTTTGCACCTGCAAAGGAAAGTGCGAATTTATGTTAATATGGGGAATTTCTTTACAATGGGTTATTTTATTTTTATTTTTTTCACACATTTATAAACAATAGAAGGTTTGAGTTCACACAATAGTAATATTTACCTTTAATACGGTTTTGAGGAATAAGAGTGACATTAGTTATTTATTATGAAAATGGTAAGTTAGTAAGTGAGTGAGTATCTATCTTTTAAACTAGAATACAGTTTGATTGTAAATTTCTGTTAGTTTTGAGGCAGTTACGATAGCGTTAAAAATATTGGTAGATAATATTTTTTTGTTGTATTGGTAAAAGGTAGTAATTTATTATGTGTATTTTATATCAGTGGGAATGGTTACACAATTTGAGCTTGTAAGATATTGTGTACATCACCTGGGGGGTTTAGGACATCAAAATTCGGACAATTTCGAGCACAAGGATTCTCTAGTATTTCGTAGGAAGTGTTGGAATAAAGGCATGTAAATATTATAAAAATTTTAACTGTATACATAAAGTAAGAGTGTAAACAGATATAAATTATAGGTAAGCCGGTGGGACTTATCTCACATTATGCCAACTGGCATTTGATTCGGTTAATTGGAGGCATATCTCTGAGTATTGACATTGGAATGGCCGTATTCGAACTCAGCTGAAATTTTCCACGTGTCTGGATTTTCTTTTCCGTGTAATTAATTACACCATTCCTGTACACATTTTTTAAAATATTTATGTGTATTGGTAGCTGTTGCGTTTTATCGCTACTTCCATGGTTTTAATTTAATCGTTTCTTTTTGCGCCTCGCGCAGACGATATTTTTCTGTTGATAAAAAATGGATCTGTCTTAGAAGTTTTATGAAATGAACTAGAAAATGTAATACGGAATATAAGATGTAATATTTATGATGTGCGCGAAAAATGTTGTGTATATTGTGTTCGTGATCGTCAATATATTTGTTTGTGTGCCTACATTGTGTAGATTCAATTATTTTTTGAACAACATGAACATTAATTCTCGAAAAGTCAGAATAATTTAAGATATCTTATCTCCCGAAAGAGGACCGTTTAGGTAAGCCTAACCTATTCTTGTGTTCTAGTTTTATGATATTTTAATTTTGAAATGAATATTGATACTTTAATATCAATATAAATAATATTGAAGATATAATTTTACAGACAGGGACAGATTCAATATTATTTTGGCATCTCTCTACCGGGATATTATATTATTTAAGAAAATAAAATACGATAATGGAACTGATTAAAAAATTGCGTACTCCATTAAGAAGCGCTTTTACGCAAATTGCTAATTTACTTGAGAACAAATTAACTGAAGAAAATAAAGATATTGAAGAAATTGAGATTTTATATGCTCAATTAGGTGAAAAATGGACAGATCTACAACCAAAAGAAAAATAAATGTTAGATCTTCTTTTAAACGATAAAACATGTTCTCAAGAAAATTATGATAAGGAATACGAAGGTTTTAGCGTGTATGAAGAGAAATTTATTAAGTTAAAAACGAAAGTTAAAAAGATTTTAAAGGTTTTCGAAACTGAAAATACCACGAAACGGAATTTTAAACTTCCTAAGATAGAATTTAAATTATTTGGGGGAGATATTAAGGAGTGGTTAGCCTTTTGGGCTCAGTTTGAAAAAATACATAACGATTCTGAAATCGCGAATGAAGATAAAAATCAGTACTTGTTACAAGCAACGTTAAAGGGTTCTAGGGCAAGAGAAATAGTCGAGTCGTACCCCGCTACTGGTGATAGTTATGAAAATGTTATTGAATATTTAAAGGCTCGATTTGGTCGTACTGATATGTTAATAGAAGTATATATAAGAGAAGTGCTCGCTTTAATGATGAATAATGCTACCGGAAATGGTTCAAGAATTCCTCTTTTTAAATTATACGACAAAATTGAAACCTATTTAAGATCATTAAAAATGTTAGGTGTTTCAAGCGAACATTATTCTGCAATTCCTTATCCATTGATTGAATCGTGCTTACCAGTTGAAATATTGAGAATTTGGGAAAGAAACTTAAATTCTATTACTTTAAATTCAAAAGACGAAAGTAATAATAAGTTAGATTCTTTGATGAAATTTTTGCAGCACGAAATCGAAAGCGAAGAAAAAGTCCGTTTGGCTAGAAGTGGGTTTAATTTAGAAAATGTGAACAAAAATATTTATACAGTGTCAAATAGGCGAGAAAGAGATATTCCAACGGCTACGGAATTACATAATTCATCAAAAATGAAAAGGGAAACGTGTATTTTTTGTAACAAGTCACATTTAAGTAACGAATGTAGACATGCTAATAGTTTATCTCATGAAGAGAAAAAGCAAATATTAATGAAAAAAGGGGCTTGTTTTAAATGTTTAGAGATAAGAAAACACATATCACGTTTTTGTAGAACGAAAATACCACCCTGTGATTGCGGTAAATTACATTTCAAAATAATGTGTCCGGCAAAAAATGATAATGAAAACCCGATTATGGAAAAATCACATATCGAAATTAAAAAAGACACTGCTTTATCCAATAAAACTGGTACTCGTCGCGTACTTTTACAAACGCTTATTGTCCGTCTTAGATGTAATAATAAAATGAAATACATAAGAATATTAATTGATTCAGGTAGCAGTAAATCTTATTTATCATCTTTTGCATTGGCCGAGATGGGATATAAATGCATTGGGGAAGATAATTTGACACATAGTTTATTCGGTGGCACGGAGACTGTATTATCACATAAGAAATATTTGATCAGTCTGAGCGACTTCTTTGATAATTATCGCTGTTGCGTCGAAGTATTAGACAAAGAAAAAATTTGTTCGAACATTCCTAAAATTCCTCTTGGCTCATTTATGAGTGAAATTAAGAAACAAAAAATCTTTCTCTCTGATTTGAATAACCAGGTTGAATTGCTATATGAGTTTTCACCTAACGAAATTCATGGGCTTATAGGAGCTGATGTAGCAGGTAAATTGTACACCGGAAAAATCAAACAATTGATTTCTGGCTTAGTATTGATGGAAACACGTCTTGGTTGGACTTTGATGGGAAAAACTGACCTATGTAACATATCTGATAGCACAAACAGCGTCATGTCACTTCATGTAAATGATGCAAAAATTACAGATTTATGGCGGCTAGACACTCTTGGAATTCTCGATCCTGGCGAAAGCGGAAGCAGACAAGAAATAGAAAAAGCAACTGAAGAACATTTTAATAAAAATATAAAAATAGATGCAGAAGGAAGGTATGAAGTGAGCCTCCCATGGACTGAAAACCATCCTCCCTTACCAACTGGTCGAAAAATCGCTGAACGACGATTAAGAAATTGTGTTGAATCACTAAAGAAAACTGAAACATTACAAGAGTATGAAGATGTATTAAAAGAATGGATACAAGAAGGCGTTATTGAAGAAGTTAAAAACTCCTGTAATGACGAAAGTGAACACTACTTGCCACACAGAGCTGTGATCAAAGAAAATTCTACCACCAGAGTTAGACCAGTCTTTGATGGTTCAGCTAGACAAAAAGATTCACCTTCGATCAATGATTGTTTAGAAAGGTCCTAATATCGTAGAGCTCATTCCGACTATATTAAATAAATTTCGATTGAAGAAAATAGGCGTGATTACAGATATTCGAAGAGCTTTCTACAAATTGGTTTAAATGAGCGAGATAGACCATTTCTGAAGTTTTTATGGTGTGAGGAAGGTGACCCCAAAAAGTTCAAAATTTTCCAGCATAAAAGGGTTGTTTTCGGTCTTACATGTTCGCATTATTTACTTGGTGCAACTATCCGATATCATCTGAAGAATGTGCCTTCTAGATTTAAAGAAATAGCAGACAAGTTGTTAAAGTCTTTTTACGTAGATAACTGCGTCACTAGTGTTGAATACTATGAGGAGCTTGAAAGATTTATTGAAGAATCCACAATTATTCTCCAAAATGCTAAATTTGATCTTCGAGGGTGGGAGTATAATCTCAACAAAACAGAAGCAGAAAACTTCCTGTTATTAGAAGAAAAGAATATTCCAGTTTTGGGACTGATGTGGAATGTAAAATCTGATACTCTGAAAATAGATTTACGAAAATGTTTTGAAGACTCTACTATTGTAACGAAAAGAGCAATCCTGAGTGCTGTTCATAGAATTTTCGACCCCATTGGCTTCACGTGTCCTGTCACCTTGGGGCCAAAGATTCTCCTTCAAGAATGTTGGAAATTGAGAGTTTCGTGGGATGCTGAATTGCCTGAATCTATTACCAAAAAATTTGAAAAATGGCGGAAGGATGTCTCTAAATTAAAGGAAATAGAAATCCCTCGATGTATTATTTCCAATTATGAAGCGCCAGAAAATCTTTCTTTGCACATATTCTGCGATGCAAGCAAGAATGCATATTCTACATGCATATTTTTAAGATGTGCGACTGAAAATACAATATCTTGTCAGCTTGTACAGGCTAGGTGCAGGGTTGCTCCAATGAAAACCATTTCTATTCCTCGACTGGAACTACTTTCCTGTAATATAGGAGCTAGACTGGCACAAAGTGTTATACACGATCTTCAGTTGAAAGATATCTCGAAATTTTTCTGGTCTGATTCAGCAAATGCTATATATTGGATCAAGGGAACTGAAAATTGGGCTCCTTTTTTTTCAATAGAGTTAAAGAAATCCGATCTTTCACAGAACCTGATAATTGGTATCACATCCCTGGATCATTAAATGCAGCAGACCTCCCTTCTCGTGGTTGTAATGCAGAAACTTTAGTGAAATCGAAATGGTGGGAGGGTCCGGAATGGTTGCGAAGACCGGAAAAAGAATGGCCAAAATCCAACGTTGTTCCTGATTTCAACATAGTATATTCCGAAAAGAGAAAAACTGTTGTTAGCACTACAAATCATGAAGAATCAACTGAAAAAATTTATAACAGAATTTCGTCGTACGACAAACTGATCAGAACTATTGCTTGGATTTATAGATTTTTTACTAACTGTAAAGTGGAACGTGCCAACCGGATTTCTGGACTCTTAACTCTAGAAGAAATAAATAGAGCTGAAATATCTTTGTTAAAAATAGTACAAAAGGAATCCTTTTTAGGAACTGAAGATAAACGCTTAAAATCACTTCAGTCTTATGTAGAATCGAATGGACTACTTAAAGTAAAGACACGTATTCTGATGAGAGAAGATAAAATAAATTTCCGATTTCCGATACTGTTACCCTGTAGCCATCCAGTTGTGGAAATACTTATTCGGACAAGACATCTTAGTTTAAATCATGCTGGTACCCAGATATTGATGAGTAATTTAAGAGAAGACTTTTGGATTTTGAAATGCAGGAAGACTGTTAGAAAGGTAATTAGAAACTGTGTACGTTGTAAAAGATTTAATTCAAGACCTAAACCGATTATAGAAGCACCTCTTCTGGAAGATCGTATAAAAGAAGCTGCAGTATTCGAGGTTGTAGGGACTGACTACGCCGGTCCTTTACTTCTTCGAGGTGGTCAGAAAGCTTGGATAGTTATTTTCACATGTGCTGTCTACAGAGCCATACATCTATAGATAGCCACATCCTTATCGACTGACAACTTTTTACAAGCTTTTAGAAGATTTATAGCACGAAGAGGTAGATCTGCGATAGTATATTCTGACAACGGTAAAAATTTCACGGGTGCTGAAAATTTACTTAAGCAAATTGATTGGGCTGTTATTTCTCAGTACAGCACAGCTCAGAAGATCACTTGGAAATTTAACCCTCCATCTGCGCCGTGGTGGGGTGGATGGTGGGAACGTTCGATAGGCGTAGTAAAAGGGATCCTTCGAAAAGTCTTAGGACGAAGCTCTTTGGACTTAGAAGAAATGCAAACTGTTATTTGCGACACTTAAAATATTGTTCATCAGCGGCCTTTGACCTATGTTTCAGAGGAAATTGATGATTTAATACCACTTACTCCTTCTATGTTTTCACAAGACATTAGAGAATCAGGTATTCCTGATCTTGACATTTTGGATTCATCGTCTATTAATAAGAGACATGCTTATAGACAGCGACTAAAACAAGATTTACGAAAAAGATTCCGCACTGAATATTTGGGATATTTAAAACAATTCTCGAAATTTGACAAAAATCAGAGACCTGTTCAGATTGGTGATGTTGTTCTTGTGACTAGTGAGAATGTTAAAAAACTTGAATGGCCACTTGCCAAAGTTATTGAACTTTATCCTTCAAAAGATGGAAATGTACGATTGGTAAAGGTAAAGATGAAAGGCGGCGAATTTCTACGTCCTGTTCTCAGATTGATTCCTCTAGAAGTAACCCATGAAAGAGGTACTGAACTCCATTCTACAGTTCAGTCGAATGGTAAAGAATGTCCTTTAGATCCTGCTCCTACCAAACCGACGGTAAAATTGACTGGTAAAAACTGTTATTTAGACCCTGCTACGAGTAAGCCAATGATCCAACATTCTATTAAAGACTGCTTTTTAGATACTGAATCTACTGAACCTATTTTCCATAAAGGTGCTAGTGACTCTCCTGTGGTGACTGTACCTGAAAAACGATCCCGATATGGTCGGTTATATAAACCCAAAGTAAAGTTTGAGTTTCATTGAATTCGAAACTCAAAGGTGGGAGTGTGTTGCGTTTTATCGCTACTTCCATGGTTTTAATTTAATCGTTTCTTTTTGCGCCTCGCGCAGACGATATTTTTCTGTTGATAAAAAATGGATCTGTCTTAGAAGTTTTATGAAATGAACTAGAAAATGTAATACGGAATATAAGATGTAATATTTATGATGTGCGCGAAAAATGTTGTGTATATTGTGTTCGTGATCGTCAATATATTTGTTTGTGTGTCTACATTGTGTAGATTCAATTATTTTTTGAACAACATGAACATTAATTCTCGAAAAGTCAGAATAATTTAAGATATCTTATCTCCCGAAAGAGGACCGTTTAGGTAAGCCTAACCTATTCTTGTGTTCTAGTTTTATGATATTTTAATTTTGAAATGAATATTGATACTTTAATATCAATATAAATAATATTGAAGATATAATTTTACAGACAGGGACAGATTCAATAGTAGCGTTTTACATACTGGTTTCATTATGATTAAATTTATAGCATGTCAATATCAATATACTGTATAGAATAGGGATAATGTGCTTACCTGGTCTGATGTATTTAGTGACGGTCCATGGAAGGCTTATCTGTGGCTAGCAAGCTGGGGACATTTTTTCCCGTCCCCCTCAATGGGAACAGTTAAAATACGATTAGCGAGGGGTGGATTGCAATAAATCACCTTGCTAACTAGTTTTCGAAGGCAGGGAACGTGACACGTTTTTTTTCTTAGTACTGTTTCTCTCTGAATGTCTTCGTGGAAGTAAAAACGGGGCGGTTTGCATATATTGTTTTTTCACTTTCCACTGTATGTGGAGGCTACGAAAGCACGATTTTTTTTCCGGGAGGAGAAATCGTAATTTTATGTTAGTTGTCGGTACGTTTTGGCATGGCTGAAAGGATGTTTATACAATGTAATGCAAATAGAAACAAAATAAATAAATAAATAAATAAAAAATACAAGGCAAATATAAATGAAGTTCAGACTGAAGGCTATATTTTATAAAATCTCTTATTTTACTACCTAAAATTGCTCTTTTACTGTAATATTGAACTTTTTAAACTTTCTTATCTGATACAATGTGCAGATGGATTTTTTTCTTTTTTTTACATCTTCTTTTCAATTCGATGTCATGTACATCCTATTAATTAAGTGTGTATATATATAGAGAGAGAAAAGAAATTTTTCTTTTTTTCTTTTTACAACTGATGTCCAATATTTAAGTAAACTTTTTGCTATTTATGTAGGTTTGTTTTTGGCTCAAAATATTGGTGTTTTGTTTCATTAGTATTAAGAACAATTGATTGAAGATTAAAATGTATAAATAAATCATGAAAATTATTAAAGGAAGGGAAGTAAATGCTTTCTGATATTTGTCAATGGTTGCTGTGATAATTCATAGATTCATGTTGAATATGGCCACATAAGTCTGGTGTAATATAATTGTGGAGTTTAATGGATGTTAAACAGTATGTAAATATCCTCTTGAGACCCAAGCTCGTATTTTTCGTGCAAATTTTATCGTAATTCAGATTATTGCTCCTTTTGAGACTAGAAATCAATAAATATGTTCATTTATTTATAATATATATATATATATATATATATATATATATATATATATAGTTTTTTAGCCTGTCCAATAAAATGGACATTGGGTCTCCGTCTTGTGAAAAACATATTATTGAATCAGATGAATCTGAATGGAAAAATCTTAATATTGGACAAAATATAATGACACATAATTAAATTTGATGCAAAATAATGACACAAAATTTAATTAGCTAACAAATTAAGGGAAAAAATTTAATTAGACACTAAATAAAAATAATAATTATTATAAAAATATTAATTACACACACAAAATAAATAGATGAACTTAAAATTCAGTATTTTATGAATGTGCTTCCGCAAAGCAATTATTTGTGGTAGTTAAACAGATATACAAATTGCATTTCATGTACACAAATTTAGTTTTTTGTTTTGTTTTTTAAATAAAATTTGATTTTGCCTCACAATGTATTTTATTTGTCCATTATTTTAGGTGACTGTTTGATACTCTTTTTAGAACTGAGCAACTCGGTAATTATGTCCGATATTTTGCGTTTGCGCGTGGTTTGCTAGGTAGAGAAGTTTTGGGGCTTGCGTTTTTGTCATGATTTGAATAACGCAACTTCGATTTCCTCAAAAGCTGATTCGCACTAAAGTATACTTTCAGTATAACAATTGGATGAATTTGCAAGAATCCAGTTTCTTTGTTCTTTTCCTCCTTCTTACCTTCATCACTAATGTCAAGATTTGACGCGTCACAATTTATTGTATTGCTTCCAAAAATGTTTCAATAACTTTCCTTAGATCTAAATAACGTCAGTTACCAAATATCTCTAAAAACAGAAAAAAAACAAAGGCCTCAAAAATCATATTTCTACCGACAATGTCTATTTCTTTCAATGCAAATATTTCTGTCGTCAGAAGTGTGTTTTTATTAGCCATCTATCACTTCTATGCATCGCATAATTTGAATTTTTACATCATCAAATAAAAAAGTGTATCTCAATTTAGTAAACTTTTAAATAATTGTCGAATAGAATTTTGTTTTAAATCTATATCAACAACAACTCTTTGTTTCCTAGCATAATGATAATAATTAGTGGCACAGCTACTACAATTGGCAATTGAATGCCAAGTGGAAATTTAAAAGAAATAAAAAGGAGTTTATTTATAATCTTACAATGTTATCTTTAATTATATTTTTATTTAAATTTGGTTACTTTAATTTGATTATGTTAATTAATTTAATTAAAAACAACATACTAGCAGAAAAACAATACAAAAATCTTGCAACGAATAAAAAAATAAAACATATTAAAAGAAAAGCTTATTTGTAAATCTCTTTATTTATTAAATACTTCGAAAAAACGCGTTCGGCTGAAAAAAAATTAAACAATGTACTAATTTGGAACAATCATTTTATCAGTAAAATTATACACCTCTAGGACAATATTTAATTAATTACATAATTAATTATTTAATTACCAATATACATGTATGTTATCTACTTCTCTATTTATTTATTTTTTAATGGAATTTTGAGTAAAAAGCAATATTTTCCTTCAGTATTCAAAAAGATAGGAGGATATCCAGTGGCGTAGCTACACATTCAGCGCCCTGGAGCAAATAAAATTGGTACGCCCCTTGCCACTATAAAAACACTTCTGCTAGCTCTGTTTGAGGTTTAAACTCGTATATTATATTCTTATTTATATTTAAAACCCTGTTTTTTATTTAAAAAATAAAGTATTTTCATAATAAAATATTTGACGAAATAAATACAAATAAAATATTAAAATAAACTATAATTGTTTAAGTTCGGACTATCTACTGATTTTTACGACGAATTGAGCAGTATTTCCGATTTAAATGGTCCCATCGTCGCAGTGCAATCTACCACTAACTTCTGTTGTTCCTTTCAAGGCTTTTGAAGCAATATAGAATGCTAATAAACACACTATTGTCGAGATATTTTTAAGACGCGTTTTTTCCGTTTTCAGTACCGAAAGCTCTGAAAATTCATAAAATTCGAGTTATTATAACTCGGTAAGTTTTGATCGTACAAAAAATGAAAGTTTTGTTTTACTTGTTAGTGAATATAGAAAATTTTACTAAATTAATAGTTTTACTAAATATAGAACTTAGCAACAGTAAAAAAAAAAAATAAATTTCGTAATCTTTAAAAAAATAACTACTTTGATATAAAGGATTTTAATAGGATCATAGTTGCCAATCTCCCGATTTTTTTCATACCAATATTTTTATGTAAAAATATTTGTTTTCTTTAATCGTACAATTTCTGAAATTTAATAAAGAGAAAATTTCTGTAAGATTTTACTGGTATTCAAAAAATCGGGGCGTATCTATCCTACAAACAGGGGCGTAGCTACCGTGGAGCAGTTCGCTCCAACTGCTCCACGGTAGCTACGCCACTGAGGATATCTCTCAGGAGGTCTCAGGAGGATATAGTGTACATTTTCGTACTATTTGTATCCAGGGTATATATACTTTTGTAAGTCATGACTGACCTCTTGATCTGTGTAAGAAAAATGTAATAATCTTTGCTGTTAGGGTAATTTTTTTGGGTTTTTTTTTCCTTTTCTTTTTGGAATTAAAGAATTTAGTTCTATACCTATGGGACATTTTTTTTTTGAAAAAAAAATTAATAATAATATTAATTATTGGTACAAATACATAGAGGTTGGAAATCAAACGATAAGGAGTTGGACTTTAACACGTTCAGTCTAATGACTCAACTAAAGTGTCGAGTTATCTGTTTTTTTGCTGAACAAGCTGCATCAAGGCAAGCCTCTTATATTATGGACTTGCGCCAAGGTATATCATTATACTAGGACAATTTTTTTTGTGTACAGTTCCTGGTTCATGGACATATTCTGCCTCAAAAGACTACTAACGTGTGTGTATTTTTCCCTCTGGACATTCTCAGTCAGAGAAAAAAACTTTTCTTCATGGTAAAGGAACCCTTTTATATCTTCTGGAAAAGTGTCTAGGCTGATAAAGTATCGCGGAAGTGAATTCGTTCTCGAGGTACTTGCTAGGAGTGGATCTGCAGCTTGGACAGTCGAGATGGGGGTTCTACAGTTGAAATTTTCCACGTTGCACGAGGACATTCAACTGATTTGCATTCGGGGGAAGAAGATGGTGGACAGTGTAACATTAGAGCTTTACGTTGCCTTATGTGTTCAGCTGTATTCAGTGCATAGTTTTCCCGGGTGTCAAACGGTAACCTGCGGGATACCATTAATTTTTAACAGAAATATTCCCCTTATTTTATCGCAAAACTTCCTCGATAAAATAAAGCAAAGATTTCCATTAAAAATTAGTGGTACCTACACGGACACGGTTGACACCCGTGGGCATGTTTGACACACCTGGCACCATGCACGGTTGACACACCTAGGGCATGTTTGTCAAACGGGTGGGCCGCTCTTTACCACTATTCGTTTTATTTAACCACAAAAGTCTACAAATAATCAGGACTAATTCTGCAGTTATGTAAGCTTCGTACATATCATAAATTTTTCAATTAAATAAGGCGAAGATTAAAATTCGGAAATTGGTGGAAAGTGTTCACCACCTTGCTGTGCGATATACTATGATAAATGTTTATATACAAATTTTGAGTGTTTTTTTTAATTTTGTAATTATTATAATCAAATGTCTTTTTGCATATTAAGTATAATTAGTATATTATTGTAGTTGTTTTTCTATTTTTATGGTACACTGTAATTATTTAAGTATTATGGCGGTACAATGTTTGAGGGTAATTTTAGCTAGCAGGAGGATTGACAGTTTTATGAATACTGTCCGACTCAAAATGTGGGTTGGAGTTGCGTTTGAAACATTTACGACTGAAAATTTATGGGGGTCGTCAGTCACGCTTCGTGTGTGGTTCCTTCAGTCTCGTCAATTAGGGGACTAGTAGTTGGCGCCGAGATGTCTCTTAAAATTCATAGTGCAAGAAAGTCTGCGACCACTTACCAGACAGCTTAGCTGGCAATGAATTATAGCCTGAGTGAGGTCACTCGGTCCGGCTCCGTCGGACCGTTGAGCGTGAATGCCTCACCTGGGATGCTCCCCGGCGCCGTTTGACGACTCCAGTCAAGTGCAGAGGTGGGGGGAAAACGAACCAAAATCGGCAAGCTCTATCGAACAAGTGGTCATTTATTGATCAATAAGTGGTGGCTACAAACTAGGGCGAGTGGCCGGCACTGCCAGGAAAGATCCACACGCGACAAGGGGCAGGCATTTGTAGTTTGGAGAGAAATTGCAAATTAATGTGGACCACTGGAGCCAGCGCTCCTGCGCGACAGAGAGCGGTGGATGGGTGGAGTTATTGGTGAAAATTTTTTGAGCAGTTCACTAAGTGGCTGCATCATTTGTACATTCCACTGAATGGCGGTCCTTTTTGAGATGAGCAGTATCGTAGTGTGACTGCACCACTCGTACAGTTTACAAAAGGGCGGCCCTTGTGCAGATGGTGCTGAGCATGGAAGATGGGTGTGACGATTGGCGCACCAGGACCATCCAAATTCAAGTATGAAAATTTTCTGGATAGTGGGAGGATCCCCGCCGATTTCGAAAAACTAGAGCTGAGAGATGGAGAAGAGGACAGATGAGGAGAAAGAATGATGGAGAGCAGTTAGCAGGTGGAGTGAAAAAAGTTTGAAGTTGATTTTATACTTAGTACATGTGATGACGGTATGCCCCAAAAGGGCCTCTCTACAAGGAAAAAAAGTGTTTTTACTGCCGGCTAACCCACTTGGTAGATTACTCGAGTCTAGTTAATAATTCAAGTATGACTTCATTGTATGATTTCAACATCTCTGTGAATGTACGAGGGGCAGTCGGAAAATAAGTTTCCCCTGGCGTCTGCGGACAGAGGTGTGTATGAAAGACAAAAACTGTAATGGGATATTAAAGATAAAACTTAACTTTATTTTTCCACATAAGTACCAAGTACATTGAGACATTTGTCATACCGCTTTATAAGCTTCAAAAAGCCCTCCAGGAAAAAATGAGGGCTTTGCATACGGACGAAGCGTTGAACGGCTATGGGCGAAGGACGACACAGCAGGTGAACGCGAACGTGCAAGACACCGATACCATTGGGTAGAGGTCGACCGCGATCAAGAAGATGGCGCTGTTGCAGTGACAGCACAGTTGCAGTCAACAGCGCTATCTGCGCAGGCACTGCAACAGCGCCATCTGCTTGATCGCGGTCGACCTCTACCCAATGGTATCGGTGTCTTGCACGTTCGCGTTCACCTGCTGTGTCGTCCTTCGCCCATAGCCGTTCAACGCTTCGTCCGTATGCAAAGCCCTCATTTTTTCCTGGAGGGCTTTTTGAAGCTTATAAAGCGGTATGACAAATGTCTCAATGTACTTGGTATTTATGTGAAAAAATAAAGTTATGTTTTATCTTTAATGTCTCATTACATTTTTTCTCTTTCATACACATCTCTGTCCACAGTCGCCAAGGGAAACTTATTTTCCGACTGCCCTTCGTATTTTGTGCCGCCAAATATGCATGGTATTTATTGCAGGAGAACTTGTCTTTTGGTAACTAATAATGTTTAATGATTTTAAATTAAATTGTAAAAACGGTTGGTGTATATTGTGAATATGTTTTCTTTAAATGTTTTTAATGTAAATAAATTAATTGTTTTGTTTAAAAGATGTTGTCATAATTTAAGTGTTTGCATAATTAATTTAAAAACTAAATGTTTTCTTTAATTTCATTAACTTAAGTATTTGAATTTTCATTTAAAATTATCTTTAGGGTTGTTTTGTAAAATTAGGAATTCTATACACTCCTATTCAAGACAAAAAGCTATAAATTAGATACTCGTCTATACACAACGCGATGAATATTTTTTGTAAATAAATAATTTATTTCTTATATAGTATCTAATTAAGTTACGATCACTGAGTGTTCTGTAATCAGAAGCCCCTTTAGGTAATTTCTGGGTTATGGTAAAGGTGTGCCCAACTCCTTATTTTCTCTATGTATGGTAATGAGTTAATTACTGACAGTTGTAACCGGCCATTAATGCCTCTGTCTAGAAATTGCCAGCACAAATAGTGAGAAGAAGCGTCCTTCCAGTTTTATACCTATGCCATTGTCTATGTTTATAACTTTAACTCATGATTCTACACTGTAAAACATCTTCAGCTTTTGTTGCACAGTCACTCCACCGCTTTTATAGAATATATCTATTTTGACCAATGAAAATGTTCCATAATATAGTAAAGTAACCTTTTTCTCTAAAAGCGGTGGAGTGTATCTGCAGCAAAAGCTGAAAATTTTTAACAGTGTATATGTTTTGAACACAAAGGATTGATTCACGTCAAAACAGTTGCCTTATTGTGGCAAGATTATAACTGAAAAAATCTGTGAAAATTAGACGAGTTCATCTACTTAATATTTTAGTCTGCAGACACCCAGAATTGCAACAATTATAAACGTAAAAAAGTATTTCTACCGGGTTTTCTCTTTCATAGGTTCTGTAATTAGTTTCTCTCTGTGGTCTTCGCAGTTCAGAGATCATTGGAAATAGCTATATAGCCTATATTTCCTAGAATAACAAGGTATCTTCATAATTCTTATAAATGGTTGTTCTATTAAAGAGCATACCCGTAAAACATTGTGACTCTGTGACCGTCGATGTGACATCACGTGACTTGGGTGTAAAGTCACAGTGACGTGAATGTCATGTCGGTATGGCCCTTTTTAAGCTCTTCTCTGACCTCACACAGTGGCCACATTGTGACTAATTTGTGAAAAGTGTGACATGTGTGTCGATTCTGCATGGGGTCAGGTGACCTCATTTTACCCGAACCCAACCGGACTTTACTGGGTCTACTTTTTTTCCGGTAGGCAGGATTCGGCTTATGTATCGAGTCGGGCGACCAGATTTCACCAGAATCCATTTTGACTTCATTGTGCCGGCTGATATCCTTTTCTTTTTGGCTGTAGGTGGAATTTGCATTAAAATCTTGCATCGGGTGGAGTATCCAGGTTTAACACGAACTGGACCCGGGCCCGGTTTAGTAAAATCTGGTAACTCGACTCGATGCCAAATTCTAATCCAAATCCAACATGCAGAAAATAAAAATCCGACTCAATAACTTTGGATGCGGGGTTCGGCTAAAATCTAGTTACTCGACGCGATTCAGACTTGCCACGTGTGCTTTGAATAATAATATTTTTTAATAATAAATTTAAAGTTTTTTTTCGAAAACACATTTATTATACCTTACACATTTTTTTTTATATTTCAATAAATTAAAAATCTAAGCAAGTAACGCTAACGAACTCGCGAGCTAATGTTAAACTAATGGCAGTGTTGTTTATTTCACACGTTTACATTTCAATGTTATTGTTGTTGTTGTCGTTTTCTAAAAGTACTATCAATTTTGAACTCGGTTCAGGAACTAAAATTAAATCAGAAAAAAGTAACTGCATTCAAAAAATCGAAAATATGCGAAGATACCCGATAACACCTAAGACATCCTATGAAAAGGAAAAATAAACATTTAAAAATATCGCCTTCGCGTTATTATCGTAGGCTGCTAAGGGGCAAATGACATTTAAAAATAAACTGACGTTATTCTTTTAAAAATTCGAATTTTCGAAAACCGTATGAGCAATATATTCTGAACATATCAAAACAAGCTGCACAAAAATTTCCCATAAGTTCAGTAATTTTGACTAAAATTGAGCTCAATGTTCTTACTTTAAGAATTATTAAAAAGATAATATATATAAAAGATAAAATAATATAACACTTTAAAGTTGTCTAGTTCATCGCTTATTTTTATTCCGCGCAAGATTTCTATTAAACTACTTTATACATTTTACGCATTCATTTTACGGGTTTATTGATATTTATATGGGCCAAAATTTGTTTATAATTCCAGAAACCGAAAAATAAAACGTAGATAAACTGTGAAAAAATATTCAATCCGTTCAATTTATTTTTAAAATAGATATTTTGCTGAAATATACACACATTTAGGTAGTCTTAACATAAATAAACCGTCTTAAAATAAATTCTCAAAGATTACAGGTAGAAACATTAGCTAATTTAACCTTCCTAGGGTGTTCGGGTCTTTTTTGATCCATATCAAATTTCTTTTTTTCATATCTATTATATATTTTTAAAATTTTCAAAAATATTTTGTGACTTTCTTACCATAGTCATACTAAATATTCAGCTATGTGTAACTTCTTATTTCAAATGGTAGTTCTTTTACATTAAATATTGAAACACATAAGTCGTTCGGGTCATTTTTGACCCATGTGGAATTTTCAGCGCAAATGATACATGAGTACCGTAATTTTCAATATACAGGGTGGTCCTAAAACATACGTAAAAAATGTAAAGGTAGATAGAGGGAACCTAAATAAGCATATTTCGTATGGGAATGTGGGTTCGGAGATGCCGCGTTAAGGCAGTAGAGGGCGCTGTGGAGTTCGGCGAATGAAAACGTTTCGCTGTGTTTAATCGTCTTTCCCCGAACGGTTTTCGAGCAACAGGCATCGTTAAGCCAATACGGAACTTGCCGACATGCATTTCATGAATGGGGCTGCGCAAGAAGATGCTCAAAGGATGTACATGGAACGATTCCCGTGTAGGAATCTGCCGGATCGCCGAACGATTGAGCGTCTTCATCGGGAGTTGTGCGAGAGTGGATCGTTTTATGCTTCCAGGATGATACGGGCACTGGAAGATATCGCAGAATTCCAGCAGTAAAAGAGGAAGTATTATGCACAGTAGAGTATAGTCCTTCGACAAGCTCGAAAGCCGTTGAACTTGCGCATCCTTTGAGCAGCCGCTCCATTTCCTTGCGCAGCCCCACACATGAAATGTATGTCGACAACCCCGCATTGGTGAAACGATGTATGTTGCTTGAATAGTGCGGAGATTGATGATTCAAGCCAGCGAAACGCTTTCATCCGTCGAAATCAACAGCGCCCTCTACTGCCTTAATGCTGGATTTCCGCACCCACATTCCTATCCGAAATATGCTTATTTAAGTGCCCTCTACCTAGCTTTACATTTTTGACATATATTTTAGGACCACCCTGTATTATTCAATTATTATTGCTGTGAAAACACATTCGTGCTCTTGTTTCTTTCAGTATATGCATTTTCTTTTGATTACAAATATGCAAAATAGGTTGCGCTACAAGTCCTGGGCTTCCCTCATGATTCACGTGTTTTCATTTCCGCCTTTTCCTTACTTTTTTTTTAGATTGCGTAAAGGGGCATTGTTCTTTTCACTGTTCGTTTATATCTAACGTGTATTGTTATAAACTCTCCAACGTTTACGTACGATATCCCTAAACATGGTCTCACTAATGAAAAAATTGGGAATAGACTTGAGCATCGTCAGAAGAAAAAGAAGTTGTTTCAGAAATCGATGATCATGTTTCTGAAAACGACTTATCCTCCGAGGAGAAAGAAGATGAGGAATCTAACCAGCTGGCAAGTCTGACCTTGATTCTACTTAACGAAGACAGTAAAATCGAGTAAAAATCAGAACCACCAGCCGCATGTGGTAGGCGTAAGCCTACAAATGTTGTGAAAATAACTCCAGGAATTGACTAAAACTACAAAACATGTTTTGTTGAGTACATTTTGGTTGTTTTAGCAAAATTCAAGTAAAATTGAACCCTTTTACTTGAATTAACAAAACATTTTTTGCTGACGATACAAATGTTTTTTTTTTTTTTGGAATTGCAAAAAAAAAAAAAAAAAAAATTGTTAATTCAAACGAAATTTCCATTGACCTATATTTAAACAAAAAGTTTTGTTGGGTCAACCAAATTTTTGTTGATTCAACAAAGCTTTTTTCTGGGTGTACAACACATCTAGAATTGAAGACGAATTCTCTGACTTCATGTTGTTTTTTACTCAAACAATAGTGAACATCATACTAAAATAAAATATCATAGTAGGTGTTCAGTGACAGCTGGAAGAATTTGAAGAAAGTTGACTGAGAAGCATTTTTCGGCTTGTTACTGCTGTATGGGGTATATATATCTCAAAACAAGCCGATAGAGTGTCTTTGGGATGCTGCAACGGGGCGGAATATTTTCATAGCAAAGTCCTAAGAGAGTCCTAAAAGAAATTCAAAATGTTATCGAGGGTTCTTTGATTTGATGACCGAAAGATACGAACAAGACGACGGAAAACTGAGTAATTTGCGGCCATTAAAAATTGTGGGGCAAACGAGAGGAAATTTTGGGAAAGTTGTATAGTCCTGAAATGTTCATTACTGTGGATGAACAACTGGTAGCCTTCCATAGAAAAAGTCCATTCCCCCAGTACACGCCCAGCTAACCAGCTAAGTACACTATAAAAGTTTGGGTACTTTGTGACAACGCAACCGGATATGCCTGATATATGCGGCCGTATCTTGGAAGCAGACTGGTTTTACACCGGAACGTGTTGGTCTAGTGTTGTCATTGATCTCGTTCAAGACTTGAAAGGATTTTATGTAAAATGTGATAGTTTTTTCCCATCGTATGACCTGGGACAGATTCTTCTGAAAAAGTAACTGACAATGATTGGAACAATCAGAAAAACAAACCAACAATTCTTCCGCAGTTGTTTGCAAAAGGGACCCAAAAATACACATCGACATTTGCATTTACAAAAGATATGACTCTTGTGTCGTATATGCCGAAGAGAGGGATGTGCGTAGTCATGCAGAGCACTCTTCACCATTATAGAAAAATAGCAGAAATAGACACAATAAAACTTCAACTCATTCTGAATTACAACAGCACCAACGGAGGAGTAGACACGTTAGATAAACTGGCCTCCCACTATTTCTCTCGGAGGAAGACAAACAGATGGCCTATTGTAGTTTTTTCCTAATATCCTAGATATTTCTGACAAGGAGACCGCCAAACATGGTGCGCACAGATTTTGATGATTTTAAGGTATGTTATAGAGGTCAAACCAATAACTATCCTGGTCAAAGGTTTCCTTCAAATGGCCCTTAGTTTTTGAGAAATTCGGGGTTAAAGTTCAGCATACGTTTGAAATACCCAATAGATTGCTACTTCGAACGAGGTCTCTGTGGTGCCGCGCTAGCATGCGGGATTCCTGAACGCAATGCAAAGGTTCTGTCCCATCCTATGCCTTTTTTTTTTTTTTGGCGCATTGGACGTTTCAAGCAGAAGTGGGAATTCTACGTTGAACTTTTTTATATATATTATATATATATATATATATATATTTATATTTTTCCTAATAAATTATAGAATGTTTCATAAAATCTTATAGCTTTTCTGCAATTATTAAACTAATATTCCATTTACGAAACTCCAAGCTAATTAATGTATAGATTTATTTATTTATTTATTATTATTTACTTTTTTATATTTTAAGCACAGTTCTGAAAAAATACTTTTTTTTCTTTTTCTTTTTTTTTTTTTAATGTTATACAATTTTATTTTGTATAACTTATGCAAAATAATTTTCACTTCGAATCTCCCAAACGTATGTGAGATTAGATATTTTCAAAGAAATAATAAAATTTTAAAGCAGTAACACTTATATTTAAGTTTTTTCCAGTTGTATAAATATTTAGTGCACTCTAAATACATTTATCATTAAAGTTCAAACTCAATATCATTTTTCAATCGCACAAAAAAATGACAGATTACATTTCAGATTTGTTTTCAATCTAACAAGTAAAAACACTGCCAATATCACTCATAAAAATTTAACTGGAAAAGCAAAAATCGTCTGTAAATGAGAGATAAAATTTGCAATACATACAAAAAAAATATATATATTTTTTAAATCGTCTGCTGCGACTTTCATGGAAATATCAGAATGAAATTATTTTCCTTGGCATAAGCTTTTTTTGCAGCCAGTTGCAATGTTTGGAGTAATGCTGTATATAGGAAAATTCTCTAGATTGTAATATAATGGAAGGAAGAAGCACTGATATGGACAATTCTGGCTTGGAAGAAAAACTAAAATATGAAGTAACGAATGCTCTAAAATATTGCGAGACATTGTTAGAAAATGATAATCTCTTTACACATTCGCCATCTGTAAATATTTCTAGTGCGTCTATAGCAATGGCTGAAGAATTCCATAGCTCAATTTTAGACATATTGGACAGTCGGCAAATTATTTATTCAGATGAATTAATAATGATGAATGAAGAAGATGAACATAACGAATTTACAGAGGTATGTTTTGTTACTTTACCAAAAATATTCATTATATTTATTGTTCAATAAAAAAAATCGAAATCAAATAATTTAATTTTAATTATTTATTTATGTAGTGTCCGGGATTTCACGAAGATGAAGCGAATTTTGTGGCTGAGGAATTTTCACCCGAACCACGTGACTATATCCCATTGTGGTACAAAAAGAATGCGGTTGCTTTAGCTGAAGCCCATCCAAAATGGAGTTTAAAATCATTGCAAGCTAATAGAGCAAGTCGCATAAAACAAAAGCATCTCTTACGTAGATGGAAAGATGATGTAAATCGTGGAGGTACTTATTTTGACAAATGGAAAAGCATCGATTATGAAACGTATGAAAGATTTGTTGAAGCTCGAAATAATATGGAACAGGTAAAACAAAACGAAATTTTTCAATTACTGATGTAACTGCAAAAAAAATTGAAAACTATTATATTAATTTATTAACTCATTTTTTATTACTAATATACAGGTCACGACACGGACTTTACAACACTGGGCAATGAGTGCGGCTGCTTGTTTTCAGTCGGATGATTTCCATTTCCTTGCAAGTCCCAGATGGGTAGAAAGATTTAAAAAGAACCATCGGATAAGACAACGTAAAGTGACGAAATTTGTCAATCACAAAGAAATTACAACGATTGAAGAAATAATGGAAGCGGCTGAAAGATTCCGTGTACAAACAAAAGTGCTAATTAATAAATTTGACTTGGATTACGTAATTAATACGGATCAAATTGGATGCCAGTGCCAAACAACCTACAACAGATCACTTGCTGAGCGAGGAGCTAAATCAGTGTTTGTCAAAAAAAAAATTTGAATAAATTAACGCATTCTTACACAGCACAGTACTCTCTTACAGCATCTGGAATTGTTTTACCATTCGTGTTCAAAAGAAGGTAAGTGAATTGAGCGCCACGTTTAAGAACGTAATCGTTACGTGTTCAAAATCCGGTAAGTTGACAAAGCAAACCTATGCAGAATATTTAAAAACTTGTCTTCTTCCCTACGTTAAGAAAAATACTTTTCTTTTTGATAATTGATTCGTGGGGAGGTCAGACAGATTCGACAATCTATGATGAGATTTTCGAAAATGAAAATGGGGAGGTATCATGCATAAACAAGAACAAAAAATCATGCGTCAAGCATTGATTATGTAACACTTTCCAGCGCTTCCAAAATAATTTTACAAATCATACCGTTTAATAAACTAAAAGACAACATCTAAGTAATCCGAATACTTTTATTCAGCCCTGTATAGGATCTATAGATTTGTATATATACTACATAGGATGTTAAATTTTAGTTCAGTTAGGAAACGCGTAGCACAGTTTAAAATTCTCCGTCTGGAGTTAAATAATACGGAAATGTGTTCACGAACTTTTGTGCTTCCCTGTATAGGATATACAGAATTTATACACACCACATAATAGACAAAAAGCGAGTTAAAATTAAAATCGCGATCAGTAACTTAAAACGCACTTCCAGGAATTATTGTTAACTTACAGTAGAGAATTCTTTTGTGTGTCCCTGTAAATGAACGATGACTGCTGTACACACACTATTCTGTAGTAAGCCTCTTGAAATACACCTTAGTGATATATATAAATTTCAATGCGTTTAAAATAGGGAAACATTATTTAAATAAACCGCAGACGATTTTTCTCCATAGACGTAATGTAACAGAATTCTTTTGACTGTCCCTGTAAAGTAACTATAAGTGCTATGCACACCCTATTCCATATTAAGCTTCTTCTGATGCACCTTAGTGATATATATAAATTTCAATGCGTTTAAAATAGTGAAACATTATTTAAATAAACCGTCAATGATTTTTCCCAATAGACCGCAATGTAACGGAATTCTTTTGAGTGTCCCTGTAAAAAAACTATAAGTGCTACACACTTCCGTTGAAACAGGGAACATGCTATAGATAACGACTATAACATATAAAAATTGCAGAGCAATCCGAGCATATTTACGGAAGTTAGAGCACGGACAGACGGCCAGACGGCAGACGGCCAGACGGCAGACGGCCATACGGCCAGACAAACCGAAGTCATAAACACTTTTCAACTAGGTTGGAAAGTGTTAAAAAAATAATTCCACCAAAATGTACCCCTGTTTGCCAGCCATGTGATGTCTATTTTTTTCGCCAAGTAAAAAATTTCATGAAAAGGTTAGAAAATGCAACAAGTTTGCTAGAAAACCAGAGGGAAATATCTTCACGAGAAGATATTATAAAAATACATTCAATTATATTACATCAATTTCGCTCCCCTCACTTCCGCCCTATGATAAGATAAGCATGGTCTGCATCAAAATTAATAGATAGCAGAGAAATTTTCATAAATCTAAACGATTTATGCTTTCCAACAACATTGTTAAAAAAATCATGTTCGTGTAAAAAAGTTGCTTTTATAAATTGTGCTGTTTGTAATGTAATTTTATGTTTTGAATGTTTTTACGATAAGTATCATCCAACTAACTGTGTATTTACTAGTGATGATTAAGCATTTTTGTTTCTCATCTTTTAACGTATTTTTGACGTATTTACCGCAAGTTAAGTTTTAAAAAGCATACATACTATATTCATTTACCCTTTTTTAATGTATTTATCGTAAATCAAGTACTAATATATACATATATATTAAATTTATTTATGCTTTTCTCCAACAATGTTAAAAACATTCATGATCATGCAAAAAAGTCGCTTTTTATAAACTGTGCTGTTTTTAATGTCATTTTATGTTTTAAAGGTTTTTACAATAAGTATCCTTTATTAAATGTGTATTTATTTGGACTTATACGGGTGATAATTAGCATTTCTTTTCCAACTTTTAATGCATTTTTTAATATATATAAAAGTAGAGTATTTAAAAAATATATATTATGTTAATTAAGGCATTCTTCCAACATTGTTAAAAAAATTTCATCTCAAGAAATTCTTTTTATGGCGATTTTTAATGCCATTTTATGTTTTGAATACTTTTGCGATATGTATCACCCAATTAATTCTATATTTATTTAATTAAAAATGTCAATGACGGTAATGATAAACATTTTTGTATCTCATCAGTTAAGATGTTGCAAGATGTTTAGAACGAATCAAATAATATTAAAAAGATATATTATTTTGTAAATGTTTTCCTCATCAATTACTTTTTAAAAAAAAAATAGAAAATGCAAGTAAAAAAAAGTATGTATTATTTTATAACTATGATAAATAAATAAATAAATAAATAAACATAAATGCCAACAATAATAGTAAGTTAAAAAAAAAAAAGACGGGACTTCTAGACTTTAATTATCTTGGATTTTCGTCGACACAAATATTAGTTTAATAATTGCAGAAAAACTATAAATTTTTATGAAAAATTCGAAAATGTAAATATAATTCATTATGAAATTATAAAAAAGTTCAAAGATGCAGAATTCCCACTTCTGCTTAAAACGTACAATGCGCCAAAAAAAAAAAAAAAAAAAAAAAAAGGCATAGGATGGGACAGAACCCTTGCATTGCGTTCAGGAATCCCGCATGCTAGCGCTGCACCACAGAGACCTCGCTCGAAGTAGCAATCTATTGGGTATTTCAAACGTATGCTGAACTTTAACCCCGAATTTCTCAAAAACTAAGGGCCATTTGAAGGAAACCTTTGACCAGTATAGTTAGGGGTTTGACCTCTATAACATACCTTAAAATCATCAAAATCTGTGTGCACCATGTTTGGCGGTCTCCTTGTGAGTAAAACGCATTTCGATTATTCCTAAATATCAAACCAGCATGGAATATGAACTCATTTCACAAAAGGAAAATCTCCAGTTAAAAACTTGGCAAGACTTTGGTTTCCCACCATATTGAAGCAAAAAAAAGACATTTGCTAAGAGCAAGGGCTGCCTGCAAATTCGCGGTGAGTATTCGAAACTCAGGACAACATGAACCTGGACCTGAAACATCTGAAAGTGTAGTTAACACTGGCAAATTTGAGTATGTCACTTGTGCCCATAGACCAATAAGAAAAGTTCTGTAAAGTGTTGCAAATGAGGTAAGTTTACTTGTAAAACACATTTCATTCAAGTGTGTAATCATTGCGCCTAAATCAATGTTTTCTATAATTTTTTGTTCTATCAAACGAACGTAAAAATAGAAATATGTAATAAATACTGGAAAGATATGTCTTGCATAGCATGGCTTGAATGTTTACAGTGATTTTCGGGATAAATGGTGGAATTACAGTATTTTTATTCCATAAATACAGAGAAGATCATTAAATTCATACTACCTTACGTTTATGAAAAATTACCTGCAAGGCACTATTAAATGATAAACAAAGCCAAGAAAGAGGATAAAACAATAACTGAATTAATAATATCAAATAAAATGTGAATATAACTTCATAACATTGACTATCACAACATGGGTCATTTTTTAACCGAACATCTTAGGTGTATGCTACATTTCAACAACCTAGGAAGGTTAATAAAAACTTTGTCCACAATTTCAAGAAAGTACGTTTTTTACCTTCTTGGAATAAACCACTAAGTATGTTCTTAATCACTGCTTAAAGTGACAACAAAAGACAATTTGTTTAGCCATAACTCGTCTAATTATAAATTTTTTTTATGCAGGTTGCCTTGAAATGCTCAAACAATGTTGTTCTTTAGTGTATAGTATTTTCCTTTTTCAAAAAATCAAATTTTTTTTCAAGATTAAACAGTCAAGACTTGTCAGATTTCAAGTTTTTGCGGCTAATAAAGAACATTTTTATTCCTGAAAAAAATGCACATTTAAAAATATTATAAACATTGCAATATAACTAATTTTTTCCAGTTTGTCGAGGATTATTTACACTCCTATTTATGTATTTTATATTACACAAAAAGTTATATTTACTGCTTCAAAAGCCAAAAGAATAAAAATAATAATACATTTTTTAAGTTACATTTTCCAAATAATAAAAACATAACTGGAAGTTTCTTTATGTATGTTTTCACTAGCAAGCTACGCCCGCTACGCTGGTAAATTTCTTTTAACGAATCTTTAATCAAACAAAATATTGACATTTCACAAATAACTTTTATATTTTAACAGAATAATAAGGCTACTATAATTTGTGACTCGTGCTATAGCCAATATACACGTCAGGACACGTCGCCCTTATCATTATCTTTTAACGCATGAAGGTTTCGCTATAGTACTCGATTGGGAAATTTGGAAATTTTTTAAATTCAATATTTGAAAAACGGCATAATCATTAGATTTGAAATTTATATCAAGAGAAATACAATTTTTTACCTTTCAAACGCAGTTTGTCTAATAATTTTCTGAAAAATACTTTTCGAGCTATTATTTTTTTCAGTAACTTCAAATGTTTCATTTTCCGAGATTAATCTGTTTCAACAATTAGCGAAAAACCCAGTCGTCGGCAACGCATAGCTTTTTATTAAAGAGGCTGTTGGAGCAGGGATTGTCACCACCAATTTGTCACCATCTCTTTTGAAATCGGTTCCGTGGTTCCAGAGATTCCATAGAAATTGTAATTTAGAATGACTTTAGAACGCTTTTCGCTCATTTCACCCATTTAAATTTCAATTAAAAAAAAAAAATATTATTAGAGAGCATCTACATCTTATAAGTAACTACCATGCTAAATTTCAAATTTCTTGCTCCTTCAGTATAAAAAAGTCGCAATTTTCGAACATTTTTCGCTCCTGCACCTCATTGATGTTAGTGGCACCGACATAAATTATAGCCTATGTTGGAGTAGGGATTGTCCCCATCAATTTGCCACTATTACTTTTGAAATCGGTTCTGTAGTTCCAGAGATTTCATAGAAATTGTAATTTAGACTGTTTTTAGAACGCTTTTCGCTTATTTCTACCTTTTAAATTTCGAATTTTTTTTTTTTAATTGTCCTTGGAGAGCATTTACATCTTATAAGTAAGTACAATACCAACTTTTAAATTTCTAGCTCCTTCAGTATAAAAAAAATTGCAATTTTAGAACGTTTTTCACTCCTGCAACCCCCTGGGATTAGAGACACTGATATAAAATATAGCCTATGTTGAAGCAGGGATTGTCACCATCAATTTGCCTTCATCACTTTTGAAATCGGTTCTGTAGTTCCAGAGATTCCATAGAAATTGTAATTTAGACTGTTTTTAGAAGGCTTTTCGCTCATTTCACCCTTTTAAATTTCGATTTTTTTTTTTTTTTTTTTTTTTTTTTTTTTTTTTGTTCTAAGAGAGCATTTACATGTTATAAGTAACTACAATGCCAAATTTCTAATTTCTAATTTCTAGCTCTTTCAGTATAAACAAAATCGCAATTTAAAAATGTTTTTCACTCCTGCACCCCTCTGGGGTTAGAGGCACTGACATAAAATATATGTTGGAGCAGGGGTTGTCACGATCAATTTGCCTCAATCACTTTTGAAATCGGTTCGGTAGTTCCAGAGATTTCATAGATATTGTAATTTAGAATGTTTTTAGAACGCTTTTCGCTCATTTCACACTTTTAAATTTCGATTTCTTTTTTATTTTGTTCGTAGAGAGCATTTACATCTTATAAGTAACTACAATGCCAAATTTCAAATTTCTAGCTCCTTCAGTATAAAAAATAAAAATAAAACTGCCCAGTTAAACTGAGGGCATTGAGCTCACAGGCTATTCGCACTAATTGTATAAGAATTTGAAATAAGCCCCTCGAAAAATAAAGAAATCAACAATATATCAAGGGGGGATCCCCCCGTTACCCCCCTCATAGTTAACTAATGAACCCATAAACTAATCAGGGAAGTCTCTAATTACAATGAATATATATACAAAATTTGAAGAAAATCGGATAATTCTGCATGAAAAACCCATTTATCTAAATTAAGGGGGGATTAGCCCCCGTTCCCTCCCTTTATACTTAACCAATCAATCCCGAAAACTAATCAAGGAAGCGTCTTAACCCAATGAACCTATAAACAAATTTTGAAGCAAATGGGATAATTCTGCATGAAAAACCCATTTATATAAATTAAGGGGGGATTAGCCTACCCCCCGTTCCCCACCTTTATACTTAACCAATCAATCCCGAACACTAATCAGGAAAGCGCCTTAACACAGTGAACCTATAAACAATATTTGAAGGAAAGCGGAATAATTCTGCATGAAAAACCCATTTATATAAATTAATGCGGGATTAGCCCCCCCCCCCCGTTCCCCCCTTTATACTTAACCAAGCAATCCCGAAAACTAATCAGGGAAGCGTCTTAACCCAATGAACCTATAAACAAATTTTGAAGCAAATGGAATAATTCTGCATGAAATCCCCATTTATATAAAATAAGGGGGGATTAGCCCCCTTTCCCCCCCCCCCCCTTTATACTTAACCAATCAATCCCGAAAACTAATCAGGGAAGCGCCTTAACACAGTTAACCTATAAACAAAAATTGAAGGAAATGGGATAATTCTGCATGAAAAACCCATTTATATAAATTAAGGGGGGATTAGCCCCCCGTTCCTCCCTTTATACTTAACCAATCAATCCCAAAAACTAATCAGGGAAGCGTCTTAACCCAATGAACCTATAAACAAAATTTGAAGGAAAACGGAATAATTCTGCATGAAAAACCCATTTATATAAATAAAGGGAGGGATTAGCCCCCCGTCCCCCCCCCCTTTATACTTAACCAATCAATCCCGAAGCCCCTTAACACAGTGAACCTATAAACAAAATTTGAAGGAAAACGGATATTTCTATGAAGAGTTATCGCGTTACGTACGTACATACATGCATACAGAACCGGCGGGCACATAAGCTCTCAGGCTTTGATAGCCTGTGAGCTAAAAATCGCAATTTTAGAACGTTTTTCGCTCCTGCACCCCCTGGGGTTAGTGGCACCAACATAAAATATAGCCTATGTTGGAGCAGGGGTTGTCACCATCAATTTGCCACCGTCACTTTTGAAATCGGTTCGGTAGTTCCAAAGATTACCCCCTACAAACAAACAAACAAACAAACAAACAATCTTTATTCCTTTATAATATTAGTATAGATTAAATGCGTTAAATTTAATGTCCAAATTCGTAAATCAGTACAGCAATTCAAAAAATACATGTACTTCTTTTGAATTTTAATGCGTGAAAATTTATAAATCTGTTGATTAGGCATATATTGCATAATTTACATTCACATAAATGAGGAAGTTAGTTGTCACTCGTCTATAACTCAGATAATAACTAAGATTTTGCTACGAAAACTCTGCTAATTTCATAAGATGATTACAATTTATCTTAAATAATTATACAGTGCGTCCCAAAAGTTTATAGACAAAGGGGGTTTTCTTATTTTATAATTAAGAAAGAGAGAAACTATTTCAAAACAATTTATTATATTAAATAATATCAAGACAATAACAATACTATACAAAAATAATATTACACAATCACAGACCGTGTGATAAAAATTAAAACTTAAATTTTACTGTCCCAAAAGTTTATATTCAACTCATTTTTTTTTTTACTTTAACGTTAAAATGTTTAAGGCGTTTTTTCTAATCACTTCAAAAACTTGACATACTCAGGCATACTCAGAAGAAGAGTTTGAAGAAATTATGGTTTTAAAGAAAACCAACTTCGTTCATTTTGTAGCTTTAGATCGTGAACCGTTTCAAATTGACGCCCATTACCATATACGCCTCTAAATATTATTCCCCAGAGGTTCTTTATTGGGTTCAGGTCAGGACTTATGACTGGCCAGTCCATAACAGTTACTTGGTCTTGTTTAAACCACTGCATTGTAGAGTATACCCATTTGTCTCTACATAGCGACTTTCAAAATGGAAGTAACTGTACTTCAAGCGTTTCCTGGTAATCTTCGGATCGACCTTTCAAAGAAGCAATATCAGTTGTTCCATTATAAGAAAATGCTCCCCACACTATGAGTAAATCCCCTCCTTGTTGTCTGCTGAAAAAAGTTCGTGGTTCCTTGCGAATATCGGCCAGTGATACGCCCAACCATCAGGGCCATCTGAATTAAATTTCTTTTCATCACTGAAACGAACACTCAACCATTCATCTGTCCAATTCATGTGATTTTGGGCCCACTGAACACGAGCGTGTTTAATAAACACTGTTTATGCCGTTTTGTAAACTTTGACGAACGATGTATTTTGCAATTATCAAGAAATGTACTTGCCTGGAGCCGTATATGGACAATGGATTTTAATACTAGAACGCTTACATCTTTAGAAACTGACCACATAGACAGGTTCTGGGTTGAAACTAATTTCAAAATCTCTCTGTTTTGTCGTTTAGGTGCTTTTATTTTGGGTCGTCCAGAACGGGATTATATTTCAAAATTGTCACCTTTTGACAAAATTCGGTAAATGCCCTGCTAGATCAAATTTTTCTTGCAATGTCCACAACTTTCCATCGACGAACCTTTAAACAATATAGGGTGTCCCAAAAGTCTCCGTACAACTTCAAAAATTTATTACAAAAAAAAATAATAGGCCTACAGCAAAAATAATTACAACACTACATCGAGTAACTTAAAAAGTTTTTTCTACTACATTAGTATGCTTGTACATTAGATCCTTTTGTTGCACGAAGTCGATATTCCAATTCCATCCACGTGCGTTTCAGCATGCTAACATCAACAGTAGTTACAACTGTTTGATGAAATCCGAACAAAATTTAATAATCTCATGGAATTGAAATAAAAGATCCAAACAGCAGTAGCTACTGTTGATGTTAGCATGCTAAAACGTTCGTGGATTGAACTGGAATATTGTCTTGATATTCTTCGTGCTACGAAAGGATCTCATGGTGAAGTTTACTAAGGCAGTAGAAAAAAACTTTTTAAGTTACTCTATGTACTGCTGTAATTATTTTCGCAGTAGGCCTATTATTTTCTTCGCAATAAATTTTTGAAGTTGTACGGAGACTTTTGGGACACCCTATATATTTGCAAAATTTCCTTTTTGAAAAACTGCACATTGCAAGGCATCTTTGCAATCAGTTGTAAACCGAAAGACAGATTTGGTTTTATAGCTGAAAACTATTGCGTCACAAGTACATGACCTTGAAATATGCAAATTTTGGTTATCAGTACTTAAATCAGCTTTAACACCAGTTGTCTATATATTTTTGGGACAGCATTTTTTGGTTTTTATTTTTTTATATTAAATCTATGACTGGTAAAAGTTGTTTCAGTATTTTATTATTTTTATTTCATTATATTCATTATAAGTAGATATAAAATAAGAGTTCTGCGCCAGCGGTGTACGCGGTGTGACCTCTGTGTGACCTCTGTGCGCTGTGCAGCCTGCGGCGGCGTGAAGGTGACTGTGCGGTGGAGGAGGGCGATAAGAGCATTGGGCGATAAGAGCATTGGGCGATAAGGATGTTTGATAAGGATGTTTGATAAGGGGATTATTTTAATTAATTTTAATGGGGGAACTTAGAAAATTTCGAAGCAATTTTTTTTCAACTATAGTAGGGTGGGAAATATTTTTTCAATTTGTGAATTGCATTTAAAAATATGAATTAAAAATGGTCATTAATTTTAATTGGGGAACTTAGAAAATTTCGAAGAATTTTTTTTTTCGCGGAGAATAGGTGGACGAGGTGAAGTTCAACGGAATTATTTGTGCGAATTAGAATTTTAATTAATCGTAATTTTAATTAATTTCAATGGAGGAACTTAGAAATGTTTACGATTTTTTTTCCAACTAGAGTAGACTATTCGATTCTCAACGAGAGTACGCAGTTTCAATGTGAACGAAAAATAGTAATTAAGAAATAATTAAAAATGGTAATTAAAAAGGGTAATTCATTAATTTTAATTGGCGGACTTAAACATTTTTGGGGCAAACAGGCGCGTTTTAATGAATTCGATACAGGTTAGGATATAAAATATAGGGTCCCGTATAAATTATACTGTACTCAATTATAATAGCTCCCCCCCTCCCTTTTTTACCCAGAGGAGGCCCTTCGATAGACTAACAATACACACTTCAAAAAAGTATAGAGTGGTATGAAAAGAAGAATTTTAACGTATATATAAAAGTGTAAATAAACAAGAATGAAAAATCATGCATAGCGTCATAATTCATGAAACACTTTCCAACATTATCGAAATGTTATGCGAACAAAATATAATTTTACCAGCTAGTACATAGTGAATTAAAATAGTGAACAGATCCCCTTTTTAATAAATAGAGTTCCTTCACAAAAAATCCAATGAATTATTACGGAAACCCTTCAGTTCATTGACCCCTCTTTTTTCTCCCTTCGAAGTGTGAACTCGCATTAGACGATAGGGCCCTTCATAAAATAAATGAGATACGTGCCCCATTCGAATAAAAACGTCCTTCACAAAAATTGTAGGGGTTCCCTTTTGGAATGAAAAGGCGTCCTTCACAAAAATCCAATTATGCATAAGAACCCTTCCTAATATCGGGTAATTTACACCTTACCCTTTTTTTCAATTCAAGTTAGGCTAAAAGTACAGCTTACACATCGATAGGTTCAAAATATAGAAATCCGTCAAAAGAAACTAGAAAAAGTTAAAGATTTAAGCCCTGCGCATAAAATAATGCGACTACCCAGCGTCCGTCACAAATAATATAACACTATTTAAATCCCCGAGACCTTAACAAAATAAATCCAATAGATTCATGTTACATTACGGTGATAGGAATACGAGAGAGGCATTGACCTTTCATAAAAATGCAAGGCCCGCTGTTTAAATGAAAAGGCCCCCTTCACAATATACCCTGTAAAAATATTATGATTCCACAGATATTTTAAGAAATAGACTGATATTTTCAAATGAGTACGTATTCATGCGATGTGAAAATAGGTTTTACACGAATGCCTTTTTATTTTAACGTGTAAAATATAGATTTTAGAAAAAAGATTCATGTTTTACCAAATTTTTCATACAAATCTGTAAAATAGGGTAGAGCGTTTCATGAAAAATAATTGAATTTCGAGTGATTATGCTTTAAAAAATATATTTTAGCATTGAAATTAAGAAAAACAGACGGCTATCCCTTTTCCCCTCAATAGACGGATTGCTGAATCACAATGAGTCATATTAGCAGATAAGCGAAGATCTTGCTTTGACTTGATTCCTTTCTTAGATTATGAATCACTCACGATAAGAAATACCTGACACATTTTTTGTAGGCAAATGTACGAAATTAGCTATATAGTATTTCACTTATTAATCTGTTAAGTTTTAAAATGCTTCAATGAAAAATAATTACTAAGAAATAAAATTTAAAATGTTCATTAATTAATTTTAATTGGCGAACTTAAACATTTTCGGACCAAACAAACGGGTTTTAAGGAATTAGATTCATGTTATGGTAAAAAATACAGGGTCCCGTATGAATTATACTACACTAAATTTAATAGATACCCCCTCCCTTTTTTTACCCAGCGAGCCCCCTTCGATAGAAGTTAGGTTTCACACACATAATATACACACTTAAAAAAATATAGAATGATATAAAAAGAAGAATTTCAACGTATATATATATATATATATAATAGTAAATTATGAAAATTCATTCATAGTGGTATAATTTATGAATCACTTTCCAACATTATTGCAATATTATGTAAACTAAATAAAATTTTACAATCTAGTGTAAGTCAGATTTTACTTTCAAATGTTTAAATTTATGAATGGAGAGGTAACATGCTTGTGAAAGGTTTATTTTTAAGACGAGACATTGTATGAAGGGTCCTGTTTTAAAGTTAAAAGTTTCATGAAGGGTCCTGTTTTAAAGTTTCGTGAAGGGGTTTGTTTGAAGAACCCTGTTTTGAAATGACTTAAGAACGGACAATTTATTCCTAAACATTTTCATAACTAAAAATAGTGTAGTTTGCATCCATTATAAAAATACATGAATATATTTATACTTTATGCTATAGTTTTTTAAAGTTAGATTCATACAATAAAGCGAGATTGATACCGTTAATATGTACAAATTCCTTCATGTTACCCTGTATAGCTTTAGCTTGATTCGTTATATGTGCTTCATTGAGTATTCAATGAAAAATAACTAAGAAATAAAATTAAAAATAGTAATTAAGAGATACCTTTAAGAATTTTTGGAATAAGAGATTGGTTTAAATTAAATAAGTTAAAGACTCTAATTCGATACAAGTCTTGCTAAAATAGAAATTACACTAAAAATACAGAGTCCCCTATATAATATATATGAATTATACTGCACTAAATTTAATAGCATCCTACTCTAGTTTCATAGAAATTGCTTCAATATAATATACGCTAATAATATACACTTCAAAAAAATACATTAGTGACCACAAGAAGGATATGAATTCACTTTGCACTACTACTTATGTAAAATATAATTTCTCTTATCGCATAAAATATATAGACAAGTACTATAAAAATATACTGACAAGACATGAACTATTAATACATTATTTAAAACGTGTTTGTTATACAAAACATATTTCTTTTATATATTCAATAAATGAAAAAACAGAAAAAGGTCTATTATCGTTATACTTTAAAGTTTTAGAACTGCGTTAATCATATGCATCGAAAATCTGATTAAACTATATTTCTTCTATGATTGTAAAACACTATAAAAATTAAATGAGTAAATTTCCTAAACGTAAAAATTATTTCTGTTAGATTTATCTAGGCCAATGAAGCTTACTTTTATAAAAATAAAGAAATGGTACTTACATATATGTAACTAGCTTGTCTAAGATACTCTGTAAAGAACCTCATGTTTTGTGGAAACTCATAGTTCACTGGTTTTCAACGTGCGAAGAAGTTATTAGCATATTCTAAAAGTGATATCACATAGGATAGCTGTGAAATCACGGTGATAGTATCACGTAGGTTTCCCTGATCTTATCTATGAGGTCATATCATGATAGGATGATAACGGAGTGTATAAATTGCCTCGCGCAAGGGGATACATCATTCTATGCTTATGCCTGCCTTGTTTGAATTCTTCTTTTCATTGGATTATACCCTTCTTCTGTGCTTTTCCTTTCTTGATCCAGCTAAAAAATGAACAATACGTTTTTATACCCTGCTAATGAAAAAGGATTATTTTACCTAGCGGATAAGCCTGATTGCAAGTTTCCGGAAAACGAGTGGTTCACCCGCACCTTTAATCAAATGGATTCCTTAGATTTTTTCTTCCGCTGCATTGGAGATTATGCAGTAGTTAAAGTAGTGATGGAACAGAACTGTAACCTAAAAGTTCACATAACCAAATATTTCGAAGGGATGTGCGCTGAAATCGTCCCTACTCAAGAAAGTGTGACTTTATCATGTGCAACATTTGACTCATTTCAAAGCCAAATGAACAACTTTCATTTTTTTTCTAAAAAAAGACAGTTTCATAGCAAACAATGAGATTATTACAACCTAAGTAGATGAAGACTCTTGTGTACTTCATGAATTATTCCAGTCTAGTGATTCAAGCTATTCCTTAAAGCCAAAGATACTCTACTTATCAAAGGAACAATTTAATAATTTGCGAAACATGTGTGATGAAATCAATGACTGTTTAATTAAAATTTTACTAACTAAAGTGATCCCAATACAAGTTTTAAATCGAGCTACAGAATGTGAGCATTTACACTTAGGATTAGAAGAACCAAAAGAACATTTTTTCTCCTGTTTTAATCGCCAATTAGAAGAATCGGTTCGTCGTGAATTTGAATGTAATTCCTGTACTATGGGGTATTCATATGAATCATTTCACGAATGCAGAAAATATACTCAACGTCAACAGTTTTCTATATGCAGTGAAAACGCATTGATGAATTTTAGAGTAAATGAATTTGTAGACTATCTCGCGGAAAAATGTATATGTGAGTATGCACACATTTTTTGCATCTATGAATTTTGAGATATATTTAGATCATGTGAATAACGTGTTTGCCATGTAACATTATTGGTTAATAAATCCCATTTTTTTTCTTAAACTTTTGTTTTTATTTTACTTGCAAAATTTATATTTAAGTTATTTTTAAATGCATTTCCAAAATAATTTGACACAATATAATTTTCAGGTGTAAAGTTTACTTTTAACTGAGAAATATTTTCAAGTGAGAAATATTTACAGATATAATTTAGCATAAGTTTAATTTCCATGTGAGAAGTTTACTTGTAAGTGAAAAATATTTACAGACATAATTTAGCATAAGTTTAATTTTCACGTGAGAAGTTTACTTGTAAGGGAGAAATATTTTTCAGATACGATTACCAAGTACATTTATTATAAATTCTCATGCAAATATATATATATATATATATATATATTTAAATTTTAAAATACTTTATTGATTATTTAATGAAAAATAATAACTAAGAAATAAATTAAAAATATTAAGTAAGATATATGCTAATGTTTGGACTTATAATTTTTAGGCAAACAGATGGGATTTAATTAAATATGTTAATGAATCTAATTCGATACAAGGCTTGTTAAAATAGAGGTGTGTATATACAATATACATACATATGTGTGTGTGTGTGTATGTACATAAAGCATTACATTTTAAATTTAATCTTTAGTAATACAGACTTACACCTACAGAAACGTATATATACTTTTAGTTATTTTCATCCATTTCTTTATTTTTATAAAAGTAAGCTTCATTGGCCTAGATAAATTTAACAGAAATAATTTTTACCTTTAGGAAATTTATTCATTTAATTTTTATAGTGTTTTACAATCATAGAATAAATATAGTTTAATCAGATTTTCTATGCATAGGATTAACGCAGTTCTAAAACTTTAAAGTATAACGATAATAGACCTTTTTTCTGTTTTTTCGTTTATTGAATCTATACTAATATTATAAAGAAGTAAAGATTGTTTGTTTGTTTGTTTGTAGGGGGTAATCTCTGGAACTACCGAACCGATTTCAAAAGTGATGGTGGCAAATTGATGGTGACAACCCCTGCTCCAACATCGGGTATATTTTATGTCGGTGCCACTACCCAGGGGGGTGCAGGAGCGAAAAACGTTCTAAAATTGCGATCTTTTCAATACTGAAGCAGCTAAAAATCTGAAATTTGGAGTTGTAGTTACTTATAAGATGTAAATGCTCTTTAAGAACAAAATAAAAAAAAAATTCTAAATTTAAAAGGGTGAAATGAGCGAAAAGCGTTCTAAAAACATTCTAAATTACAATTTCTATGGAATCTCTAGAAATACCGAACCGATTTGAAATTTGGCGTTGTAGTTACTTATAAGATGTAAATGCTCTCTAAGAACAAAATAAAAAATAATTCGAAATTTAAAAGGGTGAATTTAACAAAAAGCGTTCTAAAAACATTCTAAATTACAATTTCTATGGAATCTCTAGAACTACTGAACCGATTTGAAATTTGGCGTTGTAGTTACTTATAAGATGTAAATGCTCTCTAAAAACAAAATAAAAAAAAAATCGAAATTTAAAAGGGTGAAATGAGCGAAAAGCGTTCTAAAAACATTCTAAATTACAATTTCTATGGAATCTCTAGAAATACCGAACCGATTTGAAATTTGGCGTTGTAGTTACTTATAAGATGTAAATGCTCTCTAAGAACAAAATAAAAAAAATTCGAAATTTAAAAGGGTGAAATGAGCGAAAAGCGTTCTAAAAACATTCTAAATTACAATTTCTATGGAATCTCTAGAACTACCGAAACGATTTGAAATTTGGCGTTGTAGTTACTTATAAGATGTAAATGCTCTCTAAGAACAAAAAAAATTCGAAATTTAAAAGGGTGAAATGAGCGAAAAGCGTTCTAAAAACATTCTAAATTACAATTTCTATGGAATCTCTAGAACTACCGAACCGATTTGAAATTTGGCGTTGTAGTTACTTATAAGATGTAAATGCTCTCTAAGAACAAAATAAAAAAAATTCGAAATTTAAAAGGGTGAAATGAGCGAAAAGCGTTCTAAAAACATTCTAAATTACAATTTCTATGGAATCTCTAGAAATACCGAACCGATTTGAAATTTGGCGTTGTAGTTACTTATAAGATGTAAATGCTCTCTAAGAACAAAATAAAAAAAATTCGAAATTTAAAAGGGTGAAATGAGCGAAAAGCGTTCTAAAAACATTCTAAATTACAATTTCTATGGAATCTCTAGAACTACCGAAACGATTTGAAATTTGGCGTTGTAGTTACTTATAAGATGTAAATGCTCTCTAAGAACAAAAAAAATTCGAAATTTAAAAGGGTGAAATGAGCGAAAAGCGTTCTAAAAACATTCTAAATTACAATTTCTATGGAATCTCTAGAACTACCGAACCGATTTGAAATTTGGCGTTGTAGTTACTTATAAGATGTAAATGCTCTCTAAGAACAAAATAAAAAAAATTCGAAATTTAAAAGGGTGAAATGAGCGAAAAGCGTTCTAAAAACATTCTAAATTACAATTTCTATGGAATCTCTAGAAATACCGAACCGATTTGAAATTTGGCGTTGTAGTTACTTATAAGATGTAAATGCTCTCTAAGAACAAAATAAAAAAAATTCGAAATTTAAAAGGGTGAAATGAGCGAAAAGCGTTCTAAAAACATTCTAAATTACAATTTCTATGGAATCACTAGAACTACCGAATTAGTTTGAAATTTGGCGTTGTAGTTACTTATAAGATGTAAATGCTCTCTAAGAACAAAATTTAAAAAATTCGAAATTTAAAAGGGTGAAATGAGCGAAAAGCGTCCTACAAACATTCTAAATTACAATTTCTATGGAATCTCTAGAACTACCGAACCGATTTCAAAAGTGATGGTGGCAAATTGATGGTGACAACACCTGCAATGCAACCTATGTCTGACAACATAGGCTATATTTTATGTCAGTGTCACTAACCCAGGGGGGGGGGGTGCAGGAGCGAAAAACGTTCTAAAATTACGAGTTTTTTTATACTGAAGGAGCTAGAAATATGAAATTTGGCATTGTAGTTACTTATAAGATGTAAATGCTCTTTAAGAACAAAATAAAAAAAAAAATTCTAAATTTAAAAGGGTGAAATGAGCGAAAAGCGTTCTAAAAACATTCTAAATTACAATTTCTATGGAATCTCTAGAAATACCGAACCGATTTGAAATTTGGCGTTGTAGTTACTTATAAGATGTAAATGCTCTCTAAGAACAAAATAAAAAATAATTCGAAATTTAAAAGGGTGAAATGAACAAAAAGCGTTCTAAAAACATTCTAAATTACAATTTCTATGGAATCTCTAGAACTACCGAACCGATTTGATATTTGGCGTTGTAGTTACTTATAAGATGTAAATGCTCTCTAAGAACAAAAAAAAATTCGAAATTTAAAAGGGTGAATTGAGCGAAAAGCGTTCTAAAAACATTCTAAATTACAATTTCTATGGAATCTCTAGAACTACCGAACCGATTTGAAATTTGGCGTTGTAGTTACTTATAAGAGGTAAATACTCTCTAAGAAAAAAAAATCGAAATTTAAAAGGGTGAAATGAGCGAAAAGCGTTCTAAAAACATTCTAAATTACAATTTCTATGGAATCTCTAGAACTACCGAACCGATTTGGAATTTGGCATTGTTGTTACTTATAAGATGTAAATGCTCTCTAAGAACTAAATAAAAATAAAATCGAAATTTAAAAGGGTGAAATGAGCGAAAAGCGTTCTAAAAACTTTCTAAATTACAATTTCTATGGAATCTCTAGAACTACCGAATCAATTTAAAATTTGGCGTTGTAGTTACTTATAAGATGTAAATGCTCTCTAAGAACAAAATAAAAAAAAAATCGAAATTTAAAAGGGTGAAATGAGCGAAAAGCGTTCTAAAAACATTCTAAATTACAATTTCTATGGAATCTCTAGAACTACCGAACCGATTTCAAAAGTGATGGTGGCAAATTGATGGTGACAACACCTGCTCCAACATAGGCTATATTTTATGTCAGTGTCACTAACCCAGGGGGGGGGGGGTGCAGGAGCGAAACACGTTCTAAAATTACGAGTTTTTTTATACTGAATGAGCTAGAAATATGAAATTTGGCATTGTAGTTACTTATAAGATGTAAATGCTCTCTAAAAACAAAATAAAAAAAAATCGAAATTTCAAAGGGTGAAATGAGCGAAAAGCGTTCTAAAAACATTCTAAATTACAATTTCTATGGAATCTCTAGAACTACCGAACCGATTTCAAAAGTGATGGTGGCAAATTCTTGGTGACAGTCCCTGCTGCAACAGCCTCTTTAATAAAAAACTATGCGTTTCTGACGACTGGGTTTTTCGCTAATTGTTTCCAAAGATTAATCTCGGAAAATGAAACATTTGAAGTTACTGAAAAAAAATAGTAGCTCGAAAAGAATTTGGCAGAAAAATGTTAGGCAAACTGCGTTTGAAATGTAAAAAATTGTATTTTTCTTGATATGATTATGCCATTTTTCAATTATTGAATTTGAAAAATTACCAAATTTCACAATGGAGTACCATAGCGAAACCTTCATGCGTAAAAATATAATGATAAGGGCGACGTGTCCTGGCGTGTATATTGGCTATATCACGAGTCACAAATTATAGTAGCCTTATTATTCTGTTAAAATATAAAAGTGAATTATGAAATGTCAATATTTTGTTGGATTAAAAGTTCGTTATAAGAAATTGACCAGCGTAGCGGGCGTAGCTTGCTAGTATATAATAAAAAAGAAATATGTTTTGTATAACAGGCACGTTTTTAATAATGTATTAATAGTTCATGTCTTGTCAATATATTTTTATAGTACTTGTTTATATATTTTATGCGATAAGAGAAATTATATTTTACATAAGTAGTAGTGCAAAGTGAATTCATATCCTTCTTGTGGTCACTAATGTATTTTTTTTTTAAGTGTATATTATTAGCTTATATTATATTGAAGCAATTTCTATGAAACTAGAGTAGGATGCTATTAAATTTAGTGCAGTATAATTCATATATATTATATAGGGGACTCTGTATTTTTAGTGTAATTTCTATTTTAGCAAGACTTGTATCGAATTAGAGTCATTAACTTATTTAATTAAAACCAATCTCTTATCCCAAAAATTCTTAAGGGTATCTCTTAATTACTATTTTTAATTTTATTTCTTAGTTATTTTTCATTGAATACTCAATGAAGCACATATAACGAATCAAGCGGAAGCTATACAGGGTAACATGAAGGAATTTGTACATATTAACGGTATCAATCTCGCTTTATTGTATGAATCTAACTTTAAAAAACTATAGCATAATGTATAAATATATTCATGTATTTTTATAATGTATGCAAACTACACTATTTTTAGTTATGAAAATGTTTAGGAATAAATTGTCCATTCTTAAGTCATTTCAAAACAGGGTTCTTCAAACAAACCCCTTCACGAAACTTTAAAACAGGACCTTTCATGAAACTTTTAACTTTAAAACAGGACCCTTCATACAATGTCTCGTCTTAAAAATAAACCTTTCACAAGCATGTTACCTCTCCATTCATAAATTTAAACATTTGAAAGTAAAATCTGACTTACACTAGATTGTAAAATTATATTTAGTTTACATAATATTGCAATAATGTTGGAAAGTGATTCATAAATTATACCACTATGCATGAATTTTCATAATTTACTATTATATATATATATATATATACGTTGAAATTCTTCTTTTTATATCATTCTATATTTTTTAAGTGTGTATATTATGTGTGTGAAGCCGAACTTCTATCGAAGGGGGCTCTCTGGGTAAAAAAAGGGAGGGGGTATCTATTAAATTTAGTGTAGTATAATTCATACGGGACCCTGTAATTTTTATCATAACATGCATCGAATTCCTTAAAACCCGTTTGTTTGGTCCAAAAATGTTTAAGTTCGCCAATTAAAATTAATTAATGAACATTTTAAATTTTATTTCTTAGTTATTATTTTTCATTGAAGCATTTTAAAACTTAACAGATTAATAAGTGGAATACTATATAGCTAATTTCGTACATTTGCCTACAAAAAATGTGTCAGGTATTTCTTATCGTGAGTGATTCATAATCTAAGAAAGGAATCAAGTCAAAGCAAGATCTTCGCTTATCTGCTAATATGACTCATTGTGATTCAGCAATCCGTCTATTGAGGGGAAAATGGATAGCAGTCTGTTTTTCTTAATTTCAATGCTAAAATATATTTTTTAAAGCATAATCACTCGAAATTCAATTATTTTTCATGAAACGCTCTACCCTATTTTACAGATTTTTATGAAAAATTTGGTAAAACATGAATTTTTTTTCTAAAATCTATATTTTACACGTTAAACTAAAAAGGCATTAGTGTAAAACCTATTTTCACATCGCATGAATACGTACTCATTTGAAAATATCAGTCTATTTCTTAAAATATATGTGGAATCATAATATTTTTACAGGGTATATTGTGAAGGGTGCCTTTCCATTCAAACAGCGGGCCTTGCATTTTTATGAAATGTCAATGCCTCTCTCGTATTCCTATCACCGTAATGTAACATGAATCTATTGGATTTATTTTGTTAAGGTCTCTGGGAATTAAATAGGGTTATATTATTTGTGAAGGTCGCTGGGTAGTCGCATTATTTTATGCGCAGGGCTTAAATGTTTAACTTTTTCTAGTTTCTTTTGAAGGATTTCTATATTTTGAACCTATCGATGTGTAAGATGTACTTTTAGCCTAACTTGAATTGAAAAAAAGGGTAAGGTGTAAATTACCTGATATTAGGAAGGGTTCTTATGCCTAATTGGATTTTTGTGAAGGCCGCCCTTTTATTCCAAAAGGGAACCCCTACAATTTTTGTGAAGGGAGTTTTTTTTCGAATAGGGCACGTATCTCATTTATTTTATGAAGGGCCCTATCGTCTAATGCGAGTTCACACTTCGAAGGGAGAAAAAAGAGGGGTCAATGAACTCAAGGGTTTCCGTAATAATTCATTGGATTTTTTGTGAAGGGTCTCTTTTTATTAAAAAGGGGATCTGTTCACTATTTTAATTCACTATGTACTAGCTGGTAAAATTATATTTTGTTCGTATAACATTTCGATAATGTTGGAAAGGGATTCATGAATTATGACGCTATGCATGATTTTTCATTCTTGTTTATTTACACTTTTATATATACGTTAAAATTCTTCTTTTCATACCACACTATACTTTTTTGAAGTGTGTATTGTTAGTCTATCGAAGGGCCTCCTCTGGGTAAAAAAGGGAGGGGGGGAGCTATTATAATTGAGTACAGTATAATTTATACGGGACCCTATATTTTATATCCTAACCTGTATCGAATTCATTAAAACGCGCCTGTTTGCCCCAAAAATGTTTAAGTACGCCAATTAAAATTAATGAATTACCCTTTTTAATTACTATTTTTAATTATTTCTTAATTACTATTTTTCGTTCACATTGAAACTGCGTACTCTCGTTGAGAATCGAATAGTCTACTCTAGTTGAAAAAAAAATCTTAAAAATTTCGAAGCTCCCCCATTAAAATTAATTAAAATTAAAATTAATTAAAATTCTAATTCGCACAAATAAATCCGTTGACATCACCTCGTCCACCAATTCTCCGCAAAAAAAAAATTCTTCGAAATTTTCTAAGTTCCCCAATTAAAATTAATGACCATTTTTAATTCATATTTTTAAATGCAACTCACAAATTGAAAAAAAATATTTCCCACCCTACTATAGTTGAAAAAAAATTGCTTCGAAATTTTCTAAGTTCCCCCATTAAAATTAATTAGAATAATCCCCTTAACAAACATCCTTATCAAACATCCTTATCAAACATCCTTATCGCCCAATGCTCTTATCGCCCTCCTGCACCGCACAGTCACCTTCACGCCGCCGCAGGCCGCACAGCGCACAGAGGTCACACAGAGGTCACACCGCGTACACCGCTGGCGCAGAACTCTTATTTTATATCTACTATTATATATCTGCATAATGTATTTAGTCTTTCTTACTCGGTTAGTTAGATCTTAAATCCAAAAAAATGGTGATCTATAAACTTTTGGAACGCACTTTACATTTATGATAATATTTTCATATCATACACAAATTCAACTTTATCTCAATTTGATTTATCTGAAAGAAATCTCAACGAGAAAAAGGAATTCATTTTTACAGAAAAAGCGGCCAATATTATAAAGTAAATTCCGAATTATAATTTTTAAAAAGTAATAATAATAATAATAATACTGTTAAACAACATGTAATTTTTCAAATTTTAGAATGTATAAGTTAAAAACTTGCAGCTCAAAGAAAAGAAAAACAGAATTGTGAAAAATGTTTTCACCAAATATTGATTTAAAAGTTTTTTAATTACATTATAATATTTACATACCTTTGTTATTGTACGTATATCCAACTTTTTCCTCCAAGAGTCGGGCGTCGCAGGTAGAATAAAAGTCCAAATAAAGAACAATTAATTAATAAAAGATTAGCTAAAAAGTAACCAGACAACATTGAAGGAAATATCAATAGAGCCTTTCCAACGTTATATAGCTACCATTTGACTATTATTACATAAAATTAGATTAAAATAAAATTTAAAAATATTTTGGCTAGCAAAAGAACGTCTTTCGTCTTGTGATTAAAAGAATAAAATGGAGGCTTTTCGACAGTGGCCAGTGGCAGCTGTTATTTTTTCATTGTTGAAGAGCACTTCCGCAGAGATTGGATATTCTAATAAGTTTTCATGGCGAATTTTTTTTCTAAAAAATGAATAAATAAAACATTTATTTGAATATAGATCACCGCATTTCAAAATATATGTTGCATATTACAAATGATGTTTTCTCAGTTATTAACTCGTAATTTTTTTTCATTTATTTTAAGGATTTATACAGTAAAGTAAATTTAATTTAATAATGACTGCACATGCATAGATAAAAGAGCTTTACGTTGCTATCAAACTAACTGTATTAAACCCACTTATTCTGAGAATTCAGTCTTGATTTTTTATTAAAATTTCTTGAATGCTTTTTTGAAATAGCAATATTCGTCTTATTTAATCTATCCAATACGGACTAATTTAAAAATGTTTCTGTTTAATTTTGAAATTATAGGAATGCATACCGCCACCTAAATTTTGACATTTAATTTTTGTTGTTTTAATCTTGGATAATTTCGGAAAAAGAAAAAAAATCAAAATTATTTAAAATATTTAAACAACTTGCCCCCCCCCCCCCCCCGCCCCATATATACTTTTTCTGGGGGCTCTGTGATAGCAGTAGTTTATCTACTATATATATATAAAAACACAAACGGAAATTTCGTTCCGTTCCTTTATAACTCGAGTTCCGCTGAATGGATTTTGATGGAACTTGCATTGTTCGATAGATAATTTTTCAGGGAAGGTTTTAGTATATAACACAACGTTTTACTTAGATTAGTTATATAATTATGATGGGAAGTTTTGTTATTTTGAGCAAAAAGGTTACCATTGGTCGATTTTTGGCAACCATTATTGATGGTGAAAGAATTAAAACTGCTATATAATTTAGAAAATAATACAAACACATCGAAAAATAAAAGAAAAAGTTACTAATTTTATTTAAAATAAAAAAGGGGAAAAAATTAAAAACAGTTTTGATGACAAATAATGTTGTAAAACGAAAATATTTAATTTATACATGAAAAAAAAATGTTGGTAATGCTTACAAAATTATTCAATGAGAAATATTGCAATTAAAACCATATTTGGCTATTTATCGTTTGCGCCAGGTTAAGAAAAATACTTCAAAAAATTTGATTTGATAAAATCTGAGTAACAATTTTGTATTTGAGTTGTTCTTCTTTCTAAAATTTTATTTTTAATAAATTTAACTCCTGTATTATGTGACTTACAGAAGAAACTTCCAGCTGCAATTATAAAAATGTCTGTATTTGGGAACTACATTTTATTTGTTTATTTACGATTTTGATTTTACTTTTGTCGCCAAACAATTTGATTTTAAGCCAAAAAGGCATAAGCGTGACATCGGTCCGAGCGATGTTAAAAAAATGTTGTTTTTTCATGTATACGACAGCATTTTTTGCGTAAATTTTTATATTAGAATGTATATAATATAAATATCAGTTAATATTATAAAAATGAAGTCAAATATTTAAATTTAAGTGCAAATTATAACATATATTTAAAAAGTTTTTCACCATTCATTTCTTTTTAGTTAAAATATATTGGAATAATCTTCTGTAATCGGGTCACCCGCCCATTAGCGTATATATTATATTGTTGGAAGTTTCGAAGCAACTGTCGCAGACGCACCGGGGTTGGCGCCATATTTGTCTTCGCCCTTTTCGCTCAGAAAAACAAAGACAAGAAAACTCAGAAAAACCCAAAACCCGGTTTTTGTACCCGTTAGGCGTAGATTCCTAAAGTAGCATGTTAGTTTGATTTTATTATGAAACACACACAATTTTTATTATAAACACACACATATTATTTTATTTTAAAACACACACAATGATGAATTTATTATAAAACTCACATTATTTAATTTAATATAAAACCAATTGAATCTGCTCTATCGAATTGCCATACGAAGCAAAATCCCGCCAAAATCACCGGATTGCCCAGGCATAAATCACCATTTTTTCGCTAAAAGTATACCCCGGTGCGTCTGCGATATCAGTACCGAAATTTCTTTTATATTTGAAGGGGACTTTGGACGGTAAATCCGATTGAAGAAGATTACTCACAATTTGTACTCATCAATTAGTAAATTTATGTATTTTGATTTGGAAGCAAAAGGAGAAAAGAAGATTTTCTATTACATATTTTTTCACTGTCAGTTATTTTACTATCAATAAACAAGCGATACTTGCAATGGACCAAAAAATCTTGGACATGCAATGGTGGCCAAGTAACAATGTTTGCTGATTTATCATTTGAGCTTACATAAGAAAAAAGTACTTGGAATTAAGATTAGATACAATTTTGATCATTACAATGCAATTACTGCTAACGCACAGCTCTAGCCGCTAACGTTAGTGACAAATTGTCTATTATGTTTTTATAGGGTTTATCTAGACAACAGACTGAAGAATAATATAAACTTCAAAATACAGGGACTGTTCGTACATTTTTTAGACGATTTTGGTTAGCGGTAATAAAAAATCGTTTGCTGCAAAAGAAATAATTGCAATTGTACTATGTTTTTGAAATTCAAAATTATCGTCTGCGACTTGAGAGGTTTGTTTTGATTCAAAATGGCGTTTTTAACAAAGCAGTGGTTCGAAGGCTATATTTATGCTCTTTCCGAAGAGAAATATTCATATTCTGTTATGCAAAAACGATGTGAGAGTCATGGTTTTGTGATATATAAAGCGTTGATAGATAATATCGTCAACAAGAAAGGAAAAAAACGTCAAATTGGAGCCTCAAGTGGGACAAAAATTCCAAACAAGTATCCAAGGAAAAAACAGACATTTCCGACTATTGCAAAGGTACGTTGTTCACTGTTAAAAGAAAATCCCCCTACTCTCAAAGAACAGTTGCAAAATCATTAAAATGTTCGGTGTCCACTGTAAACAAAGTGATAAACGTTGATTTAAATGGTAAGAAATCGAAAAAATGCAATGTGCATCGTCTTCTTCCAAAGCATATCGCTGAACGCAAGACACGCTGCAGAATTCCATATGAGAAACACTTATCAAAAGAAAAATGGAAAACAATTGTCACAATAGATGAATTATGCATGTATTTAAATGATTGAAGCAAAAAAAAGAACTATTTATTATCATAAAATGTGAGAGAAAAAAATTAAGTACAGGGTTCAAAGAATCGAAATAAAGTTTTTCTAAGGGATTCATGATTGTTGCTAGTTCTTCATATAATGGCAAGTTAAAAATAAAGAGAGTGGAAAAAATGGCAAGATTAACTCCAAATACTATCAGGAACATATTTTACTGCCAGTTTTTCTGAATGAAATACCATCGCTTTACCCACAGTGCCATCAATCTGTGCAACTCCATCACGACAAAGTCACACATCAAAATCCACTGTAAATTACCTAAAAAAATGGAACAAAAAACTGGTATCAAGGCCCCCTTCACTGATATCCCTACTAAATCTCCCGATGTATCACTTATGGAATTTTGTGTTTTCGGACTTTTAAAATCTGCATTATCCAAACGTCGTCCCACAACCCTTACAGGACTCTGGAAAGCTGTTCAGGAGGAATGGGATAAAATACCTTATCTGACACTTCAAAAGGCATTATTATCCTGGAAATTGGGGTGTCGAAAGATAGTTCAGAATAAGGGCCGTCAAATAAAACATTTAAAACACAAGAATTTTATGTAATTTAGTTTTGTGAATACAATATACATCGTCTAAAAAAATGTGTGAACAGCCTCTGTAAAATAAATTGCAAGAATTGCAAGACTATTTATTTCTCCGTGTTATTATGCTCATTAGAGAAATGGAAAAAAAAGGTTCGGTTTAAGTATTTACCAAAATAATTACTACTAACCCTTTCCGGCGCGGAGTAAGTCTATTTGCAAAATAATGAAATAATCGACTGACACCAGAATTTGTAAACGAATTTATTAGACAATGAAAACTTGCTTATTTTCCAGTACTTTATAAAAGGAAAATTTTAATTAAATATTCTTGGTGCCGTTTGTCAATTTTGGAATTAAAATTAGGTGTCCTTTTTTGTGACCATCGCCCGCTAAAGGGCTAAGCAATTTGCATAACTAACTTTATTTATCATTCTCAAGTAGTTTCATTGGTGAAAGATCTATAATTCAGACAACATATATTTGACATTATTTAATGGAACATAGTTTGGTGCGTAATTAACTTCGTTTTGTAGCTAACTCTGGTACATTTGTAACCATAGCGCTGCAAAAATTTCTAAGTTTTGACTTCCAACTTAGCTGTGGACCCGATTACGGAAGACTAGGAAGATTTTATTGGATGCAAACTAGAGGATTATTTTTCTATCAGAATCAGATTTCGAGGGTTTTTTTCAGGTTAATTGTTACATGATTGCAACTGGTGTATAAAATGAAAAGGCAGTAAAAATAACGTAATTTTAATTTTATTCAAACAATTCGTCTTTAAAAACTAACTTTTTTAAGATTCACATTTCTTATAAATATGAAAGTTAAACACTGTTCTTTATGTGCAAGTAATTTATTGCTTTTTTCACCATATTTACTCTGCTGGAATTCAAAGATAGAAAACTGCAGTAGATCTGCCAGAAGATGACGTATATTACAAAATATAATGTAACGTAGAGTGAGATTTTAGTTAAACTACCAGAACCACGCATAGCGCCAAGCTGAGAGGCCCGGAGTTCAAGAAATAACAAAAGAAACTGAATAAACGGAACATTATTTAAATTCACTGGTCAATCTTTGCAGTGATTGCTCTCTTTTTTAGTAGTAGGGTGACTAGAGGACATTTTAATTTCTATTGGTCATAACGGCCACATTTGTCTACCAAACTCTACTATAAATGTTGTAATAAAAGTGTTGCTTCTTAACAGCCTGAATTTTGTCTAACAGTTAAGATAAAATAATAGCGCAATTGCATTCGCATTGTATTGAACAATGCGGAAGGATTTGCTAGGCGAAAAAAATATATGGTCGAATTCACCATCTCGTTTTATTCAAGGTTCATTTGGAAAATTGACCAGCGCAGCGGGCATAGCCTGCTAGTAATTTATAAAGTTGTTTTAACGTAAGTTACATTTGCTAGGGATTTGCTAGGCGAAGAAAATATATGGTCGAATTCACCATCTCGTTTTATTCAAGGTCCATTTGGAAAATTGACCAGCGCAGCGAGCATAGCCTGCTAGTAATTTATAAAGTTGTTTTAACGTAAGTTACATTTTCTTAACGAAAAATAAAACAGAAATGAAAAATTCTCCTAAATTAAAATATTGTTTTTTTCTAGGAGTACAATCAGAATTATGTTTGACTCATAATTTCCCATTACATATTAACTAAAATTGATTTTTTTAAAGTTCAATTTCCTATCATTCGATAAATTAAAAGTGACAGTCCTGTACTGACGGCTAATTAAGACTTCCCTTTTTTAAATGTTTGCTCTCATTTTCAAAGATTTTTAAAATTCGCATTTTGGTTACAATGAGACTACACAATATCATGCTTTTTAGTGACAATGGGACTTCACAATCTAGTGATTTTTTTGGTCACAGTCTCCATGTGACGCACGTGACTTGCAATTACGTCTCAGTGATGTCATCAAAATTAAACAAATTGCCAGAGCGATAAATTTCACAATAAATAACATGTTTTAAAGTATTCTTGTCTTCAAAAAAATTTTCGATAAGTTCACATTTTAGTCACAATGTGAGGTCACTGAGTGGTGGCATTTTTGAACAGATGTGACGTGACCACCGTGACTTGCATTGACGTCACAGTGACGTGACTGCCACCGTGCATGCGATACGGGTATATATATATATATATATATATATATATATATATAGTTATGGAAATTTAACAATTATCCATTGCCAATCATATTTATTTGTTAATGAATAAATAATAAATAAATAAAAGAAAAATATATAGAATAAAATAGAAACGAAATATAAAATCGTACGGCTCTAGATATTGAAATAATTTGATTATATCATAAGAATGGAGTCATTGTTCTTTTATTTTGTTTTATATTCGTTCAATTCGATGTAATTTATGTAATGTCAAGTGTAATTTTTCAGTGTCGGGATTTTAATTACTAATAAATTGTTATTTGTTTCAATCATAAAATACTTAATGCTTTCATTTTTATTTTATTTTTGTCCTCTGTTATAATCAATTCATACATCTTAATAAAATTTTTGTTGAATAATTTTAATAGCGTTACGTTTTATATCGTATGCAAAAATCAAACAAATCTTTACATAAGATTACATAGTCTACGAATATTATCATAATTTTTAATAAAATGTAAAGCTTTAGTAGGGTTGATAGGAGTCAAGGAAATGTTCAGAGAATATACTAGTATTTTCTTATAGAAAAATTCTCCCAATTTAATCGCGCGATTAAAAAAGGAGAGTTTTTCTATGCGAAATTATTGGTATTTGTCCTTGAAATTTCCCTGACCCGTAGCAACCCTGTTAACTCTTACAAGATACCACTCTTTATTCTAGAGGCACTTGTTTTAAGTAAAGTATAATTTAAATGATATATTTTCTATGTCATGTTCCGAGAAAAAAAAGCATATTTTCCCATAATCTCGCCTTTCGTATCATATTTCATTTCACCCAGCATTTTTTTTTTTTACTTATTCTAGGTATGTGCTAAGTATGGTAATATGAAGTATCCACAACATATAGTTTTATATTTTCAAAAAAGTCGTGTGTTTTAATATCATATCTGTATTACGTAATATAATGTGTCTACACTTTTACGTTTCGTCGCATTATAATAAAAATTGAAAATTGTGATTGATTTTATTTTAGGTTAACCCTTTCAGAGACATGTTTTAATGTTTCTGTAATGCTGAAATCGTGCATGAAATTTCGAAAAAAAGTATTTAAAAATAAGGAATGCAATTTTACATCTATTTTCACCAAAGTTATAACAGTAAATTTTTATCAAAAATTAAAGTACAAATTGTGATTAAACTTAAGTGGTATAAATAATATAACACCGCCCTGGGTTTCTAGTTTGGCTTTTCTTAATTCAGAAATTCCGAATACTAATTTTTGCTTAATTTAATGGCAGACATTTCGTGATTACCTAAAGTAAAAATTCATAGTTCCGAATTTCTGGTGTGAATTCGGAATTCTGAATATGTGTCAAACTTGCAACCTTGTCATTGGCGACAAGCAGAATGAATGTTTTTGATATTCGAATGAATCATTCGGACATACGTAAAACCATAGCTGACAACCTTCGTATTTTTTTAATCAATTACTACCAGAATTTTTCAGAAGTTTGTTAGTTTAATTAGATTTAAATAAGTACCACTAAAGGTAATTTATTAAAAAATTACGAAGGTTGGCAACTATGCCCAAATGATTCATTCGAATGGCAAAATCATACATTATACCCATCAGTACTTGCCATTACCCTACAGGTGGTTAACCACTTTGAGGGCAAGCACGTGGTCTAAAAATACTACATTTTGCGATGTTTTGACACCAGTAAATTTAAATAATGAATTATTACCCTCTCAATCTGCAAAAACGAATAATAAATATTTTTATTTAATAGTACTGGTGGCAAAGTTATATATTAAAAAGTGGTATATATTATATACCGGTGCCCCTCAAGGGGTTAAAACGTATTATGTTTATAGAATAAAATGATGAAATAAATTTCAAGATAAATATTGGAACACTACAAGGTGATTCAGAGTTTATCATTCAAACTTTAAGGGGTAGTAGAACATGTTGTAACAAGCAATCATTGTAGAGGAAACTATGGTAGTCATCAATTTATTCATTCAAAAATGCAATAAGTCCCACTCCAATACGAACGTTACTACCATTTTTAACTTTAACAAAGTAAAAATATTTTAAAGAATTTTCAACAAGCATACTTGTGAAATGCAATTACATCATTAAAATTGGTGGATGTCTATTTCGCCATATATATTATTATATATACCGAATAATATATAGTATTATTTTGGTAAATGAAACTGAATGTATTGTCAAATAAAATATTAAATATGAAGTGTCTAGTTAAGAACTATTTGGAGGTGGATGGTGAATAATTTTACCACTTTTTGTAATAGCATTACATTTCACACAAAAAGGACATTTTTTGTAAATTTTGTTAAATTATCTTCATTGGTATCATATATTCTAATACGAGCAAATCTTGTGGGTGGTTATATATATATATATATATATATATATATATATATATATGCAAAAATTATCTTAAAAACGGCTCTAACGATTTTGACGAAATTTCATATCCTACCGTTTTGGGGCACCAGAAAACCATTGGGCTAGGTCACATGCTCGAGAAAATTCGATTAGTGGGTCATTTTGGGTCATTTTGGGTCATGGTCTAGCTAATTGTATCTAAAAAACGGTTCAAACGATTTTGACGAAATTTTGTATCCAACCATTTTCGGGCATGAGAAGTCAATTGGGCTGGGTCACATGTTCGAGAACTTTCGATTAGTGGGTGATTTTTGGGTCAACGCGGGACAAATTAATTTTATCTAAAAAACGGCTCTAACGATTTTGATTAAATTTTGTATTTTACGAGTTTCGGGCACGCGAAAATCATTAGACTAGGTCACATGTTCGAGAAATTCGATTAGTGGGTCATTTCTGGGTCATTGTGAGTCAATATTTAAAAAGCGGCTCAATTTACACTAAATTTTGCATCCTATGGTTTTCCGGCACGAGAAGACTGTTGGGCTAAGTCCCATGTTCGAGAAAATTCGATTAGTGTGTCATTTCTGGGTCATTGTGGGTCAAGATCTAAAAAGCGGCTCAATTTACACTAAATTTTGCATCCAATGGTTTTCGGGCACGAGAAGACTGTTGGGCTAGGTCACATGTTCGAGAAAATTCAATTAGTGGGTCATTTTGGGTCATGGTCAAGCTAATTGTATCTAAAAAACGGTTCAAACGATTTTGACGAAATTTTGTATCCGACAATTTTCGGGTATGAGAAGTCAATTGAATGCCTAAGGGGGGCCACTCGGCCCAGCAAAGCCAGGCCGTAGAGCGTTAGCACCTCCCCCGGGATGTTCCCCGGCACGCGGGGATTCGTTTTGGGTGATTCCAGCCACATGAGAAGTCAATTGGGCTGGGTCACATGTTCGAGAACTTTCGATTAGTGGGTCATTTTTGGGTCAACGCGGGTCAAATTAATTCTATCTAAAGAACGGCTCTAACGATTTTGATTAATTTTTGTGTCCTACGAGTTTCGAGCACGATAAAAGCATTGGGCTAGGTCGCATGTCCGAGAAAATTCGATTAGTGGGTCATTTCTGGGTCATTGTGGGTCAAGATCTAAAAAGCGGCTCAATTTACAATAAATTTTGCATCCAATGGTTTCCGGGCACGAGAAGACTGTTGGTCTAGGTCACATGTTCGAGAAAATTCAATTATTGGGTCATTTTGGGTCATTTTGGGTCATGGTCTAGCTAATTGTATCTAGAAAACGGTTCAAACGATTTTTACGAAATTTTGTATCCAACCATTTTCGGGCATGAGAAGTCAATTGGGCTGGGTCACATAATCGAGAACTTTCGATTAGTGGGTCATTTTTGGGTCAACACGGGTCAAATTATTTTTATCTAAAAAACGGCTCTAACGATTTTGATTAAATTTTGTATTTTACGAGTTTCGGGCACGCGAAAATCATTAGACTAGGTCACATGTTCGAGAAATTCGATTAGTGGGTCATTTCTTGGTCATGATGGGTCAATATCTAAAAAGCGGCTCAATTTACACTAAATTTTGAATCCAATGGTTTTCGGGCACGAGAAGACTGTTGGGCTAGGTCACATGTTCGAGAAAATTCAATTAGTGGGTGATTTTTGGTCATTTTGGGTCATGGTCAAGCTAATTGTATCTAAAAAACGGTTCAAACGATTTTGACGAAATTTTGTATCCGACCATTTTCGGGTATGAGAAGTCAATTGGGCTGGGTCACATGTTCGAGAACTTTCGATTAGGGGGTCATTTTTGGGTCAACGCGGGTCAAATTAATTTTATCTAAAGAACGGCTCTAACGATTTTGATTAAATTTTGTGTCCTACGAGTTTCCAGCACGATAAAAGCATTGGGCTAGGTCGCATGTCCGAGAAAATTCGATTAGTGGGTCATTTCTGGGTCATTGTGGGTCAAGATCTAAAAAGCGGCTCAATTTACACTAAATTTTGCATCCAATGGTTTCCGGGCACGAGAAGACTGTTGGGCTAGGTCACATGTTCGAGAAAATTCAATTAGTGGGTCATTTTGGGTCATTTTGGGTCGTGGTCAAGCTAATTGTATCTAAAAAACGGTCCAAACGATTTTGACGAAATTTTGTATCCGACTACTTTCGGGCACGAGAAGACTATTAGGTTGGGTCACATGTTCGAGAACTTTCGATTAGGGGGTCATTTTTGGGTCAAAGCGGGTCAAATTAATTTTATCTAAAAAACGGCTCTAACGATTTTGATTAAATTTTGTATTTTACAAGTTTCGGGCACGCGAAAATCATTAGACTAGGTCACATGTTCGATAAATTCGATTAGTGGGTCATTTCTGGGTCATTGTGGGTCAATATCTAAAAAGCGGCTCAATTTACACTAAATTTTGCATCCTATGTTTTTCCGGCACGAGAAGACTGTTGGGCTAAGTCACATGTTCGAGAAAATTCAATTAGTGGGTCATTTTGGTCATGGGTCATGATATTTGAACTCAAATTTAATTTTGACCGAGCATAGCTCGGTCTTCCCTGCTCGTTAAAGTTATGAACAAAAATTCGAGTTAGGATTTGAGTGAGATATCCAGTATTTTCGATTGGATAAATAGATTACGATCCTTTCTTCCTGTTTTCCTTGTTGTAGTATGTTCTACCACCCCTTCAAGTTTGCATGAAGAATTCTGAATCACCTTATATATAAAAGTTTTATTTCTGTCTATGAAAGAAAATCAAAAAATTGTGTTAAACAATTATCAGTTATTAGTTTTAAATTTTTCTTTTCAACTAAGAAATATGAAATATGGAACACATATTACACATCAAAAGTAAAAATACAAGGAAGAGGTTTTTATAGGATTTATTGGTTACATCTGATAAAGCATTTTAAATTAAACCTATTTTACGGGATAAAGGTACGTGATAATTTGAACGAAATATTTTTAAATATAGAAACCAGGAACTGGAATAAAAATTCTTCCTTAAATATATAGGCAAATGAAAATACGGTTTGAACCCCAAACCAGTTCTTACGGTTTAAAAAAAAAATGCTACAAAATGCTTCTAAACGGGGTATTTTTTTTTGTAGTATTGTGATGAAAAACACAATAAACATTTACCAAATTTCAAGCACCAGAATGAACAAATTTACAAACTGACCGTGAAATACCTAACTCTTATAGTTTTCATCCTACAAAAGTAATGTTGATGTGTACTTCTATATTTTTAAGATCACAGAATAAACTTATCATATCTAAATTTTAAAAATTATTTGTTTATCCTTAATGGAGCTAAAGGAATGTTGGTATCTACTTCTATGCTTTTAGTGCATAAAATACATTTATCACATCTAATTTATTAAACTATCTTATTTATCTTAGTTCAACAAAAATTAACAAAATTTGTATTGTTAACGTATTTACAAATAGCCATTGTCACATTCTTCTTACCGAACGGATTGATTGAAACGATTTTCACAATTTTCGGTTTGACACGGTCGACAAACAGACTGTATAATAGTCAATATCTCGAGAAACTGCATCATTTCGTTAGTCCGGTAGTAGTGCAATTACAATGGAGCATATGAAGAAGACTTCCTGGTGCAACAGGTATATTAGTCATAACTGGTACATAATAAGTGCGCGTACCTTTCACCCCCAATCAACCTCATATATATAACTGTTCTTTCCGATACAAACCATGATTTGGTAATACTACTCTAAAGCTGTGGTATTTGGTCGAGGACTCGCTAAGCGGAAGACATTTTGGAGTGATCAATAGCGTGGAAGAAATATTTCATTACGGAAGAGTTGGTAGCACAAAAAGATAAGGAAATCAGTACTTCTGCCTCCAAACAGGACTGTCATTGCCTTGCTTTCTCGTCCTGTATTGTAGATAGATTTCTTTGATTTGATTGCAGAAAGCATTTACACTGTTCTGAATTGTTTGTAACTGCTAATATAAATCAATATAAATCACTACTAATATGTTTACAAATGCTGATTTCTTGCCTATACTAAATATGCGCAAAGTTTAATCACATTCTGTGTACGCATGAATGACCAACAGTTGCGAACACGCATTGCTACCGAGAACTCATTCAAATCACTGGTTGGTTGATTGGTTGATACTTTATGACGGCCGATTATCTACACGAGGGATATAGGCTGTAGAGGAGCGCCTCCGTGGGGTTCACTGATGTCATATATCGTTTCAAATGTGAACTTGTCCGAACAAAAATATAGGTCTTTACTGTATAATTCTGCATAATAGAGAAGGATATCCTACTCTATCAACGTCCTTGGATGTTATTCTGCTGACTAAAATCAGACTTGACGATGTCCACGTCTGCATAACTTGAAGAATCGATAACACACTGCAGCACTTATTCCATAGTTTTTCCGTCATCAATTGCAAATTGTGGAGAGAAAAATACTTTTTTTTCTTCCAATAAACTCTGTTTCTGCTTATCTGAGTGGGTGATTTCTCTACGTTGCTGATGCGTATATACTTGATAGAAGGGCTAGCTTCTTAACCGTCAAACAGACGAGTTTCATTCCTGTAATGTTTTATGGTAAAATTCTGCGTATGAAAGTACATAACCGTCGTTCTTTTTCCATGGCATTCGATGAAAAAGGAGACCACCATCTAACACATAAGTTCATTTGGTGGGTTTGAATTCATGAAGTTTTTCATTGATAGTAAACTCCTTAATGGCATGAGCCAATTACACTTTGTCAATTTTAAGAAAGATTTCTTTGGCTTCAAACAATGCTGCAGGTTACAGGGATGGACTATATTGCCAAATATATCGATATATTGGACAGCTCAATATATTGTCCATAGAAAGTTCTCTAGTTTTTGACATAACCAAAAATCTTTCTTAGCAGTAGTAGTTCTGTCTTTGTCATATTTAATATTGAATTAGACAATATTTGTTTTTCTCGATATTTTCGTTTAAATTATGCTTCAAAAATTAATTCTCTGACCATAATATTTCGTAGAATCTTTTTCCTGGTCATCTCTAAACTATGCACAGTGAGATACTTTCTGGCAATTACAGCCGTAGCAATATCTCTCAAAAATGGTTCTGGTAAGAATGGCGTACAAGTTACAAGTTTTCCGTTGATATTTTTTAAGTCAGAATAATCTCGTTTCACCCTTGGAAGTGTCGTTTCTTGATGCTGGTGACTCGTGTAGGTAAGGCCATTGAATTTCTGTTCGGAATGAGAGTAGATGAGATCTGAGCTGTCGTATGTGTGGGCACGGCCCATAAAGCATGCATTTCCGCAATTATATCATTCGTAAGTGTCAATACATCACTGCTATTTAAAGATCTCATTAACGATTAACACAGTAAACTAATAAGTAATAGAATATAAGAACACCTATACAAATTCACACGACAATACTGCTAAATAAAGAGGCAGACATGTTAGTGGACTATAAATCTCGTACAAAATACTTTTCTGTATTATGTGAAGTAAAACTAAAACTGTGGGACTAGTAGACGCTCGGAAATAGCCTAAACGGGGATGAAAACTGCACAATCGTCTGTATATAAGTGCATATTGCTTCAAAGTTATTTTAAACCTTCTAAATTCATTCTAAGATCTTAAAAATACAGAGGTCGATACCAGCTTTATTTTTGTAGGATGAAAACTGTAGATATTAGGCATTCTCGGCCGATAACTTAAAAAAATTGGATCTACTAATGCTAAATAAATTATTTTTATAGTTTAGAAATGATAAATTTATTTTGTTACCTTAAAAACATAAGAGTAGACACTAAGATTACGGAAATTACAGTAACTAGGTATTTGACAGTCATTGCGGATGACATCTTGAAAATTGTGTTCCTGCGGTTGTCAAAAATGTAGTAAAATCTTTATATAATATTCATTTCAAACATGTAATACTAAAAAGAACGTCTGAAAAAAATTTTAAAGTCGTTTTTTGAGGGTCGTTCTTCGCATTATTTAATCTCAGAACTTCTTACATTAGACTAGTCGGAGAATTTTATTTCCGAAAAGGTGATGGCAATTGGCCTTCTAGCACGAGGGATCGCTGACCTTGCACTAGAGCAGTGGTACGCATTACGCTGCCCGAGGCTCGCAGGACTACAATATTTACCAAATAGAAATCGTCACCATATTTAATCGCAGAATTTCTGTATTTAAATAAGAAGAATATTATTTTTCGCAAATTGGGGTGGGAGAAAACGTTTCACAAATATTAGTAAGTACCATTGCCGGAGGGATACGTAGAGGCAAGTACATAAGTAAGTGGTGGTAACAATGGGTTCAAACTTATCCAATTTTATACAGAACAGAATTATTTTTAGAGTGACTTGGTTTTAACTTTTTTTTTTTTTTTACTTTTTCAACTTCGGCCATTAAATTAACTATTCCATATAGAATTAAAAGAATTTGAAACTGTTGAACCCGCCACTTAAGTGCATATCTAAGTGGGGGTAGGCGAAAATAAAATTAGTAACCGCGGAAAACGTAAGAAATAAATGATTAAAATAAAAACACATAAACTTAGCTACGTGAAACAAACTCAAGTATCTTAAAGAAATGACTAAGAGTTATTACAGTTTTAACTTTTGTATATGAAATTGAATAATTCTTGTGAACATAAATTAATGTGGTTTAAAATTAGTTAACTTTGTTTTATTTCTTTTGAAGATAGGCCGCTATTATAAAATATTAATAGAAATATAAAAAATACAATTTCCCAAAATTAAAATAATTTGAGTCGTTCCATTATATGGCTAACCTAAAAATATCATCGATTAACAAAACAAACACTTTTGTGTGGAGGTATGGTGGACGTGGGTTTATGAGGAGAGTGGCGGTTTTAATGCATGGGAAGCCTATAAGCAAGGGGAACGGGACAAAAAGTTGGGATAAAAAATTATAAAGAATATCCTTAACAATTTTTTTTAAATGTAAGAAATTATAGATTTAGAAAACTGGAGATGAAAATGATGTTTGGAGGGGGATTTTAGCGAAAAGAATATGACTGTCAGAAATAAGTAACTTAGATTTTGGATAGTATGTTTGCATGAAGTTACGAGTACAATTTTACTTCCTATTTTTCAAAGTTTAAAGATATTTATTTTATATATATCCAAAGTTATCTTTTATTAACATAGCAAAATTGTTTTAAATTTCCAACTGGACGAAAAATGTCCGGGCCAGGATTCGAACCCGGGATCGCTTGGCTGAAGCCGCCACGCTCTACCACTGAGCTATCCCGGTCGAATCTGAAGGTCATAATTCATCCAGTTAACCTTATTGATGAAAGCATTTGGTCTGATATTTTAATCAGCTCAACAGAAAAGATCGCAGGTAAAGGAACTCCAGTAAACGCTGGAAACGTGAATACACTAAATTATTTTTTAACACAATTATTTCAAATTGGTAAAGTAATCAAGTTAATCAACTTGATTACTTTACCAATTTGAAATAGTTGTGTTAAAAAATAATCTATAGCAAAATTGTGTTGAGGACGCGTGCAATATATGCAAACATCCAACAGTACACCACCCCATGAATACTAGGCCTGAGCGCTGACACAGAAAAGGCGGCTGTCGGAGGCGGAATTACTTTTAGCGTGTGTACGGTCCCTTGAATTTGAACACCAGTAATTTCTAAATGTTTTCTCCACTTTTTTTTTAATTCAATAAATGAAAGAAAACATTTAGAAAATACTGGTGTGGAAAATTACAAACAATTAAAAAATCCGCCTACGAGCGCCGTCATTTTTGTGTCAGCTCTCAGGCCTAGTATTCAAGGGTCGGTGACCAGTATATCGCAATGGCAATTTTCGCTATGTATAACCGCAGATTAATAAGGCATAAACCCCTAATATGAAATACTGATGGAAGTTTATATATGTTGCACCTAGCCCCAAATACTATTCTTCATATGCGTGTTAGAACTGATAAAAAATAAATCTACAGTGAGACCTCCTTAAACCGTCATCCCGCATATGATATCAGTTTCTTGAAGTCATGACAGAAGACATAAAGAAATACTACTAAAAATTCTCAATAAACTGTTATTCGAGAAATATGAAACTTTGTTAAACCGTCATCTACGTCTTGTGATTTTCTTTATTTCTACAAAAGATAGGTGCAAACTGATAAAAGGAACTTAAAATTGTTAAAAGGATTTAAGTGAAAAATACAATAATTCATTAAAGAGAAACCAATGACACTTAAATTCGGAAACGCTGCAGTTGCAATCGCCCAATTGTCATAGAGAAAATAGCCATCCCTTTTGGGAATTATTTCTTCTTTCAATTTATGATAAATACTAATATTACAAGGAGGGGAGAGTCTCAATACTGAAATTGTACTGAACTCTGAAGTTTTGACCCCAAATAAATCATATATAAACATTTCGGTACACTTTATTTTTAGATGCAAAACGAGAAGTCATTAGGTTTAAAGTTTTGAACTTGTAATGTTAAATTATTTTTTTATCGTTTGCAAAACAGATTGTAATGCGAGTAGTTTTTAAAGCATAAATCAAAAACTATTCAGTGGTTAAATCTGTAATTTGGATTTCCATATTTGAAGTTTCGAAAATTCTATTCCTGTTAAAAAAGACATTGATTAAAATTCATACATTTTTCGAAATTTAATTTCGAAAAACTATATATTTTAAAAGTCATTTTTGTAAATTTGCATTAAAAAAGTGAAAAAGTTTATTTTTCAATGCTATTGAAATTAGAAATTAAGAATTATTCTATGAAACCAAATATGAAGCACAATTCTTGGACAGACGTTTTTATGTAACATTTGTTTTATTTGCTAAATTTTTATACATTTTAATATTTTTAAAAAACCATATATTTTTTTCATTTAATAACAGCAACATGCATGCACTTCTTAGGGATATGCACCGCAGTTTTAGATTATTAAGCTTTGTCTAATATTTTTTCTTCAGAATTAAAAACGTTCTGCGATTAATCGTAAAATTTGTAATATAATTTGCGATAAAATTAGGCAAAAAAGCCATTCGAAAATAGCGATAGAACTGTACACAGCCTGTAACAGCTGTAAAATAAATGTCAAAGTGACAGGTGCATTTGAAAATTGGAATGAAGAAAAATGGAAAGCGATAAAAATGCGCCGTTTGCTGCAATCTACTTACGAAACCAGTAAATTTTCAGTCACAAAAATTTCAGTATTAGTTACGAAGTTTACTTACAGATAGTAATCTGCGATTTACGTAAAGGAAACGCACTTTATCACATCTCCATTCTGTATTTTGCCGTCCTCCTTCTAGTGTGTGCTGCTCAGAGACTGCAAGTTGCTGTGTAGAAATGTTTTATTCGTTACAACAACGGATATTTCTTGTCTTGGAATTTCACCGGTTCGACCACAGTATTGTTGAAGAAGCAAGGCACAGTTTTCAGAGGAAGTTTAATTTCATAAAAAGACAGAAAAGGGATACAATAAAGGCTCTGATTGGAAAATGTCAATGGAATAGGAACGTTAATGAGGATAGTGTTGGAAACGTCGCCCGCCCGCGTGTGGCAGTTACAGAAACAAATGTTGAAGTCATTTAGAAAGTGATCCGTTCACCCTGTTGCAACTCAAATTGGACTACCACACATGCCCACGCACCGTATAAAGCGCCACAGCCTCCACATTTTTCATACAGGATTCAATACCGGCAACCCATTACTGTAGCTGCCACTATGCACGCGATACGCTCACGAAAAATATGTTGCAGCAGCTGAATTCTGTCGGAATCGACATGGGAAGAATCTGGTTCTCCAATGAAAAATATTTTTCCGTTGACGGCTTCGCCAATAAGTGCAAATTGTGTATTTGAGGAAAGGAAAATTCACAAGTTACTATACAATCATCCCCTAAAAGTTATGGTTTGGGCCGCGATTTCCTCCAAAGCACTCATTTGGTCATTTGTTTTAAGCCAAATGATTACTGGAGCGGTCTATCTCGACATTTGTGGCGGTACAAAATGTTTTAACGGACCTCGGGTAAAACCTCGCGATCCAAGGCCATGACCGACTACATTACACGACAAAAGTCTCTCATTTCCTCAACGAACATTTGTCATTGTCATAGGTTATTGAAATCATATGGCAAGCGGCATGGATTGGCCATTCTGTCCACCAGATTCAACTCCCTGAGTAGTAGAGAAACGACAGTTCAAGGACGACCGTTCAGCTACCGACCGTCCTTCCTCCGGCCGTCCATCTCCCGCCCGTTCACCGCCCGCTAGTTCACCACCCATCCGTTCACTCCCGCCCGTTCACCCCCCCCCCTTCCGAAACCGATCTCATCGTCCCCCAGCGGGAAAAACTATTAAATATGAATTGTAACACGAGGGATGAACGCCTAACACCCTTCTTTTGTGTAAGACCTCTCTCAACAACCAATAACTCCCCAAGACGACGAATACCTCTCCAAGACGATCAGACCCTCTCTAAGACGCCCAATTTAAAATAATACATAAAACATGTTTTTTTACTTTATTTTTTAAATGACGATAAACTGTGAAGTGGTGAGTGCTTATTTAGCAGTATGTAACTTGTTATGCCATCTTCAAGAATGTGGCGCTTGTCATCGAATGGACTGAGTGCAAGTTTTTGTTGCCGGACGGTGTATAGCTGGTGGTAATCTTGCTGGATTCTTTTGTTTATAGTTGAAAGGGTCTTTTGATGGTGTATGCAATCTGGATACTGCGAATGTTTAATTCTTTTTCTTACGACAGAAGTAGGTAAACAGGCAACAGGGCCACCACGCTCGCCGGACCTTAACACTTTGGATTTCTTCTTCTGGGGACAGATGAAATCCCTCATTTATGAGACGCCAGTAGAAACGCCAGAAGAAGTAGTTGCGCGTATTGTGACCACTGCAGGAGAAATCCAGGAAACTCCCGAAATATTCGAGCGTGTCCGCCAGTCGTTCCTCCGTAGTTGTACTCTGTGTAATAATGTCCGCGGCAACGCTTTGAACAATTGTTGTAAAATATTTGTTTTCTCTGGACATCACGAGCTGTGTTGTACCTATTCTGTGCAATAAATAATTTTCTGGGGTGTTTGTTTCTTTTCTCAGTTTGTCATTTCCAGGCGCATTTTCTCGAATTTCATCCTTTAAACGTCATTTGCGACGACCCCATGTTCCATTGCATTTTTTGTTCGTCTTCATGAGTACTATCAGCCCTCTAAGTTTGTTGAAGCATTTCAGATACACCTTATATATATATATATATATATATATATGAACATCTGAACGGAGGGTAGTTTGGGGATCTGGAGGTCATGATCGGTGAAAATATACCAAAATTGTTTGGAATTGTTTTCCTCCGAACGGCTGCAATAGGTAGCTTTTTGTAATGAAAGCTACCTAAAAGGGGTTCAAATCATATTGTCCGTTAATTGCAGAATTTTCTATTAATCCTATAATAACACGTTTAGGCATATGTTCTAAAAATACATTGTCTTGCATAAAATACCAGCTTCCACCAGAGATGGAGTATGCTTTACATGGAACTCGATCGATAGGATATTTAGCATTACATTTTTCTAGTGTTTTTGCATGTCCTAAAGAAACACCTGGGCTGACCTTAACTTTTCGATTAAATAGAGAAACGTGTTGCAATAGCACTTTATAATCTGGAATTGTATCTCCAACTTTAATAGCCATCAAACAAAAATTGGGTTTGCTACGTGTCATTTTAATATTCAGATCCACCAAATTCAGTAAAAGTCTGTTTTTCTGTAATATGTCACAGTGTAGAGGTTCGATCATATCCAATACTTTACTTTTCGAATTCATATCTTTTGTGTAATCCAGGGTTTGTGGTGAGTGTTGGATCGATTGTATCTTTAAAAACATTCACAGGAAAACAAACTTTTCTTGTCATCTCTATTACTCAGTAATATTTGAATATAAGCTCGATAAGGATAGGTATTACTAGATGAGGAAATCACTCTCTCGTTCATACTCACATCCACTCGAGAAAACAATACTTACAGAAATAAATTAATCGGTGTTACAAGAGTCTTGTCTGGTATAGGGGTTTCATCGGCATTAGTCACTTTTACTTTCACATAAAGATAAGAAAGAGGCTGATAAATCGATATAATCTTTGCTGTTACCTGTAATGTTAAACTCTACAGGTCCGCTCTCAGATATAGTAGATACTGGGTGATATTCAACAAAGTGTCCTTTTTCAATAGTTGCCTGGTTGGGTGGAATCAAAAACAAGTCTAGTTCTGATTTGGCACATGGTGGGGAATCTTTATAAAAAAGTCCGGACATCATTAAGTGAAAATATCTCGTGCTTTCACTTTCTTAGCTTTAGGACGACTGAGAGAACTTTGAAGTCTCTTTCGTTTTTTATTCCTTCGTCCTGATGCAATCATATATTTCACTTTATTTGATGCTTTGTCTGTTAAGTTTTCCCAACTTCCTTAAATCGTCGTTTAGCTGCTGTTTTAATATTATCACCTTGTGAAATATCATTCAACACATCTACACCTGTATAAAATAACTGTTTTCCAACAGCTTTAGCACCAGATTTAAATAAGGGTATAGCTGCACGAAAAAAGTGATCGAAAAAGTCCACTGAAACCGTATTTTTTCTGTAAAGCAGTTCCATGATAATAGTTCAATCTACCACCCGTCTGATGTGTATAACAATCGTCAAGAGATTGGTTACAACATTGATAAGGAACAAACATTATGAAAAATATTTTTGACGAAAATGTAGTTTCATAATCAACTTCCCACGATCGAATGACACTAAACGTCCTGTGTGTGTCCTTATAACTGTTTAAATAGTTTGAAAATTCTTTCGAGTTACTAGTATGTGATGTGGTATATCAAACACTTCGTGAATCATATCTCCATTTTCCCCTTTAACAAGAATCACTCGTAGTAACGGTGATACTGTAATACCTACAATCTGCGGTTCTACAATGTCACTATACAGGTATAACAATTTAAAATCTGCGTGCGGATCGGCTTTTAAAGGTCTTTCAAAAGATGTTGACGGAGATGAAACATTTTCAACTACTTCACCCGGAAGAAATCCTAAACATTCAGCTAAACCTATAAAAATTTCATTTGAGCATACTTCTTCAAAGAAACTTTCATCTTTTTGATATGTTTGTGGAAGCTAATTCAAATTCTTTAACCAAAAGTTTGATAGTTAATTACTTTGATAGTTAATAATATCGTTCGGTGATTCGTAATAACCTGAAGGAATTCTAATTTTTTTCACTATCATCCTGCTCGTATTCGTTACCGTTCCCAGATCTTCCATCTGCTAATTCTAAACTGTTACCTAGCACATATTCATACTCGTTACCGCATTCTGTAATTCTACGCCATGTATGAGGGTAATGAGTTCAGTTAAATCAACCTCTCATTCTCCTTTCAAATCTAGAGGCATAGGTAATCTGGTAAAATAATGTGAGATCTTGTTCTCCAGAAAAAAATCTCCTTGAACTGTAAGAGGGTAACGTCACGTAGAACGACATGGTTCTAAATGATGTTTCAAAGTATACAAATGTGGGTTTTATAGAGAAAATAAATCAGAAGAAGATACCCAGTGGTTAGGTTTAGATGGGTAACCTTTAAACTTAACTTGATATTCGAGTTGTCCTTTTCTTTTTCGTCTTTTCAGTATACTTTAAATGTCAAACTCTTCTTTCGGTTGAACTTTTTGTAGCTCTTCTGCATAAAAGTTTCCTTGTATAGGTTCATCTAACAAATCTTTGATTCGGTAAACTGGTGGAATTCTCGTCATGCACTCTGTCACTAAAAACAGTTCTTTAGTCCAATTTGTTTCATAACCTTTTTCGAAAGTCATTTTATGTTTAGAAACACGTACTATGTCTTCTGGATTAAAAATTCAAGGTTTTCTTTTCAGTTTTGACATATCTCCATATATGGAAAACCATACTTCACTTTCATTTTCCTTATTCACTTCGCTTGGAGCTCTCTTAATAGTAGTATGGTAGGTGTGATTATACATTTCTAAAAAATGACCCAACACGTCAGTATAACGGTAGATGTGATGTGCTGTAAAATATTTCCACATTTTGCCTTTCAGTGTTCGGTTCAATCCTTCCAATACGCAAGCTTTCGTATTGTTGAAAGTTCTACAAGATCGGACACTTTGTTGTTTCAGAAATTTTTGTAATCAAGAATTTAAGAATTCTTTACCTGCGTCCGTATTCAAATATTTCGGTTTTCGTGACGTAAAGATAGATTCAAAAATAGATACAATATCTTCAGCACGTTTCGATGCCAGGGGGTAAGCCCAAGCCTACTTAGATAAAATATCGATTCAAGTTCAAATGTAACGAAACCCGTCATCAAATTTTTGTAAAGAAGTTAAATTTACTAAATCTGCTTGCTCTTGCTGGTCTATAGAATGCACAATCACGCGAATCGTTTGAAATTTTCTGCGTGCAGGTTTGTGAACTGTGTATGAGTCCACTCCTTCTAAAAGAGATTTAACTTTTTTCATGGATACTTTGCCTTGAGATGCTCGATAGAGGGCATCTATTACTCCAAAACTAGCAATTTGACTTGGATCTTGATAACTTTTCTCCATCATATGTTCTCAAACAAAAAAATTCCCTTTATTACTTAAAATAAAATCCACTGCAAGTCTATAAACCTTAGTAAAAAAGGGAAAAACAATACATACTGCTAAATAAGCACTCACTACTTCACAGTTTGTCGTCATTTTAAAAATAAAATCAAAAAACATGTTTTTATGTATTATTTGAAATTGGACGTCTTAGAGAGGATCTGGTCATCTTGGAGAGGTATTGGTCATCTTGGAGAGGTATTGGTTATTGAGAGGGGTCTTACTAAAAAGAAGGGTGTTCATCCCTCGTGTTACAATTCATATTTAATACATTTTCCCGCTAGGGGGAGCTGGAATCGGTTTAGTCGGAGGATGGACGGGCGGGGGGTGAACGGGCAAGAAGTGGATGGGCGGGGGGGGAATGGACGGCCGGAGGGTGGAAGGTCCACCTGTCCACCCTCCGTCTGTCCTTGAACTGTCGTTTCTCTACTACTTTCCTGTGACCTTTTTGATGCGAGGTGTACCTGTAAGACGAGGTTTACTACAAAAATCAGCAAGCAATAGCCGAACCGAAACCATACATCTCTGCTGCAGCTGAAACCATTCCGGTAGAAACGCTAGCACGGATTTCTGCGAATTTTGTTCTCAGACTGCGCGATTCTGTTGTTGCAAATGGTGGAAATATTGAAAATATCATTATTTAATGTTTGAAAGCATCTTCGCAACATGTTCATGCAGTTGTTTTTAAATTCTCCCACTTAGCAGCTCCATCTGTCGGGAAATTCCGTAACTAAATTTGAAATTCTATATGACAGAAAATTTATTGGTTTCCCAAGTAGAATGGAGCAAACGGTGTATTTCTATCACTTTACCTTTTTCCTTTATTTCCTTTCTCAATTGCACCCGTCATTTTTGAGACACACTGTAAGTACAGATATATCTTTTTTGTTTGAGCATCGGCAATTCAGTAACAGAATGATCGCGTTCCACGTGAATGTCGGTTGTCTGATTTCCATTCCCACTAACTAATTACTTTATCAAAGCTGCTAATTTTTTTTTATTATTATTATCACTCAAATTAAATACACATTTTTGAGTTATTTAATCGCATATTTTGGCGATTCAAGAAAAAAAAATACTGTTAATTTTAGTGGTAAGAAAAAAGCGTAAAATTTGGCAGTTATGATGTAGGGGAATGCCGGGCAAATTGGTCACCCTAAGGTTTTGTGATTTTTTGTTACCCTTTAAATTACATATACATAACTGACAATTTGCACAGAACTAGAGTGACTACTTAGAAATGTAACGGTATTTATAATTTTTACGAAATAATAAACTAGAAGTAAGAATTTGTTTTTTCTAAAAAAGGTCAAAATGACCACTTTTCCCGACCTGGACGGGCAAAGTGGTCACTCCATGGCTACTTTGCTCTACAGATGTAAAAAGATTGAAAACACTATTTAAATGATTAGAACAATTTTATTGTCATAACAAATTGTATGAAACATAATGAAAGATTGAAAATGTTATGAAAATTCAATAAGAGTTTCACAAACCCAAGTAAAAAATTATAAATCAGAATCAAACACTGCATTTTTCGTAAATGAACTCCACGTCATCTTCTTCAAAAAATGAACAGGTCTCATGAGCCCAGAAGTGAAAAACATTGCACCTGATCCAACCTTCATCATTTGATCCAATCAAACGACCACTACCCTTACCACAGGGTTTCGAGTTTGGTCTTTTTTTTATTTCGAAATTTCGCATTCATACCAGAAATTCTCTACAATATTATTTACTTTATACAATGACAGACATTTCCTGATTACTTAAAGTAAAAATTTTTCTCTCCGAATTTCCACTAAGAATTCGAAATTTTTGAATTAGGCTAACCTGGCAACCTGTTTGCCCGTTTGGGAGCCATTACAGAAAATACGTTCTACAGTGTAAACTAATGAACAGTCTACGACCACTCACCCACCAATGTGAAGCTCAAAATATTTTCTTTCCTTACACATTCAATAAATAAATGCAAATACAACAGGTTATTGTTAATTGTATGTAATATAAGTCAATATAGATCACAAACTTCGAAAACTGGAAACCCGCGCTAAAATTATAAAACATGGAACCACCTTGTTCAACAATTGTCTGGTTACTCACTGCCATCAAACGAAATAGTTTGATCACAAACCACGCAATACCAGTGCTGTGGTGACGTCATTATTTTGGGTGACCACTTTGCTCACCCTGGCCACTTTGCCCGTTCTTCCCCTATGTACATTCTAAATTATTTTTACATTAGGTTGCACAACCGCTAAACCACGGAACACCAAGATACTATTTTTAAGAAGAAGAATTTGATTTATTTGACAGGAAATCTGCTATTAAATAAATCGAGGATTACCATTTTCATATTGTGGTGGCAAACGACTTTCAGGCAAAAAGGTTGTGCAGCGCTGCTTTCCATTCTTTAAAACGTTACAGGAGCAAGTGTATTTGTAGCATCGAGTACCGTGGGAGTGATGGTTTATTTTAAGTTCAAGTTGTGCAAGAGCATGAGATTTGATTAATTGCAGCGCCCCTACGTACGAACCACATTTTCAAAATATAGTTTAAAACATTGCCAGTAGATCGCACTAGATTCTTCAAAAACCTTACATACAAAGTACTTATACATTTTTGCTCCTCATGCAGTAAAGTATAAAAGAGTATAAAGGCATACTTCTGAGTCACTAAAAAAAGTAAATAGTATACGGGTATCCGACTGTAAAGGTTAGGGAGACATTATTTTTAAACGTAGAAAAAAATTCGATTTTTTGAGGAACATGTAAATGAAAAAGCAACATTTTTTACGTATTTAAAAACAAGTTGCATAAGGAAGTCTTATGATTACGCTAGTTATAACTAGATTAATATCGGGTTATCCCTATCTAAGCAATGCGTGAAAGAGTACTTTAAGGAGCATACTACTTTGGAAGTCTTCGAAAATTTCGATATTTTGAGAAACACATTTATGAAAGACCAATATTTTCTGCCTATTTTAAATCAAAAACCTTAAAAAAATTTCTAAATTTAGGCTATTTATGGCTAAAATATAGGTAGTATTTGTAAGGAATGATTAAAAGCCATTGCAACGCCTACTTATGGCTCCTGAGAACGCAAATACTCAGATGAGTTTTTCTTAGAGCCTGATTCTGAACCCTATCTTTATATTTCCATATTTTACAGAGACTTTGGTTTCTACGACAACAAATTTTAACCTATTATTTACCCTATTATATTCAAAAGGCATTAACAAATGCGTGCTCTAATTTCTTTTAGTTCTCCTTGCGCAATTTTTCTTGCATAAAATCTTTGTAAACTTTTGACAGAAAATATATGTATTTATATTATATATTTGACAATACGCTATTAGACTTGCAGCAAATCTATATATATATAAGCCGTTCTTGGTATGTATGTTCCTTTTACAAATCTACAGTTTTTTGTCCGATTGGAACGAAACTTGATGTACATAAGTTTTAGAACACGAGTAAAATCACTGTCAACTTTAAAATATTCTCAGATCATTCTTTAGTACTTTTTCAAACATCTCCCATAGTTTATCATTACAGATATCTATTTTTCTTTTCAATTTCTACTGCAATTTCTTTTCCGTTGCCATAAAAAGAAACTATCTATGGACAATATTTTTATTAAGCAATAAAAATTCAGATTCTCTCTATCCGAAACTGACGTAATTCCGGGCAGATAATGTGATTTTTTTGATACATTACAAAGATTACTATAAGTGCGTTTAAAGGACATAGCATATTTATTTAAATGTGTTTGGAGATAAAAATAAAAAACTTAGCTCCTTATTTTATAAAGGTAATTATTTCATGGGTTTGTTAATATTAAAGTAAATTTTCCAAGAAATGAAAACATATTTTAGCGTATTCAAATTTCATGATTCAATTTATTCTACATAATCACAAATCGTCTGTCAAACATTGACATTTATAAATCATTACATCGTAACTTTTTTCAGTTTGAGCTTCAACCAAGGAGGCAAATTCTGTTTAAATTACATTTTAATTATAATTTCTGAATTAAATTTAGTTTTTAATAATGTTAATGTTTAAAAGTTTTCTATGAGTACCGTAGTATTGGATTTCTTTTAATGCTTTCATGTTTTAAATAGATAATGCACGTGTGATGTCACGCACTCAAGTGAAGATATTTTTCTCAATTAATTGTAGGTGAAAAGTAACAAATCTTGCAGAGTTAGTAATTCATAATGTATTATTTACTACACATAATATAATGCATTCTAACTACTTGAAAATTACTAGAAACTTAACGAAACTTCAAGCAATTTAGCTCAACGTTTTGCCTACGTTAAGTTGACAAACATGCATATAGTTATCTCTAAATATAAATCGTATTTGTACATGATTCATGAAGTGAAAGATATTTTTTTTAACTAGATAAGTGTCGGTTTATAGGAAAATTTATTCCCGGTGAAAGTGTCGTCATATTTTAAATCATGTGAAAGTTTTCATTCAGAAAATATTAGTATTGTATAGCAATTACACAAATTAGTGTTATTTTCACAGAATAGATTGTTTGCCAAAGCATAAGTTTAACATCCTTTTACCAGAGTATTAAATTTCGATAAAATTTAATAAATATATTAAAGTCGATGTAAAAGTTGTTATCATATAGCAATTTTCATTGGAGAATTGAATTTGCATTTGGCATCGTTCACGTGAACTTTAACGAAGAATCGACGCTACTAATTAAATAAGAAATTCCCCCTATTATTTTTAATGGCACCATAATTATGGAAAAGAGCAAGAGAAAAACCAATTAAAAATCCAGATATTATTAGTTATCTTTCTTTTATAATTATATAATTCCTTATAATTTTAAAATATCTAAATCTATAGTTAAAAATGTCTCTTCAGGGTAATTTTTGCCCCTCATTAGAATACATTCCTGTCAAATTTTGAAACTCCCATAATCCTAAACAACAACACAAAAATCAATATGACAATGCTCCATAACTGGGGCGCTTTTTCAGGTTGTTTTCGCAATTCAAATAAATAAGCAACCATATTGCTTAACAAATAAGCATTTAGGCTTTGAAATTTTTTGGAGTGAGATAAACATTTTGATTTTATTGGTATATATAAAGCTGTTAAAAGTGTGGCACTATAAAATAAAAATACCAAAAATATATGAGGGTAAAAAGGTATTTTTCTACTTATTTTATTTATTTTTAAATTTTTATGCTCCACCACATTTTAATTAATTTTTTAACTATCATATAACTTTAAATATCATATAATAATATCATATCATAAACTGTTTTGGAAAAGAAACATAATTTCTGTTGGTTTTTAATTTATTTTAATCAAATAAAAAACCTATCTGAAGTGACATGTTATTTAACAAATTTCTTCAAAAATATTTACTAATATATCACTTTGAAAAATATTCTTTGACACGAAAATTTAAATCAATTTATATGAACTTAATAAATGAAAATATAATAAATAGAAAGGCTAAAATAGAACAAGAAAGAAAAAAAAATGTGTTCAACACGTAATCGTAGTGAAAGATTGTGAAATTTCAAGCTCATGGAAGAAATTTAAATGATCATATATATAAAAACAGAAATACGCAAATTGTGATCATTAGAAATTTTATCTACTATGAAATATGATAAAGAGTTTTGTTAATTGTACATGTTCCTTAATTAATGCATTAATTCTCTTTAAATGTTACGTGAATGAAGTCACGGGTAACATCTAGTTTTATATAAAATCCATATACTGGGACATTTTTATTTATGCGTAAACCTGGAAAGTTTATCTACGCTCATAATATTTAAAGAAGAGGGCGGGGCTTTCTTGTTAAACATTTATGGAATATCTTACATTATTAAAAAGAATATGCTTCATAAAGTATATATATGTATATATATATTATTAACTCCAAAATAATCCAATGCAAATATACTAGAACATTGGATATTTTGAGCTTTAAAAAAGTATACTTTAACCCTTTTAATGGAAATTCCACAATGACATCAGAATTTTGGAATAAAATGTTGCTTTTATAATGTATGTGCAGTAAAGCTTTTACATATTTTCAAATAGATCTGTTTGTAAATCCTGGTGTCATTCCATCTTTTGAACATTTTAGCAACAGAAGTACTTTGCTCTTAAAGGGTAAAAGAGATTTTCTCAAAATGAGTTTTTCAGAATTGAGCGCACGATATCGCCGGAACTAGTTGATATTTTTGCGGTTTGTTTTAAAATGTGCAGTAAATATCTTTCATATACATGTTCCTAGAAAAATCTAATCTTATGAAGTTTTGAGCAGTATGTCACTTTAAAGATTGCACGAGTTATTAATCAGATTGTACAGGCCGGGGATGCCACGAGCAACTATATTTTATTTTATTCGTACCACTTGAAAATTACTTTTTCTATATACTTATTGGACAATTTCAAATGAGGTAATTAAGAAACATGTTCGTAACTAACAGTACATTTCGAATACAAAAATAGTAGCTGCCGTGATATGAAGATGATTCTAATTATAAAGTAATCAACAAATAACAAATTAATATTTATGTATGCATGTATATATATAATAATCCGTGTACTATTCAACCGATATTTCATGAAGAAAAAAAATAATCAGTTAGCGGTATTATAATCATCATCTGATAAATTCCATGTAAAACTTTATTAGAAAATTAAATATTAAATTTCATACTATAATGAATTATGATATAAATTAGAAGGAAGTCTTTAAAAATAGTTAAAAATATTTATCATGATTTTTTTTTAAATTTTATTTACATATATGTACAATTTTTGATGGATAAACTTTTTCACAGTCATTTATTCAGGGTTCGCACGCTCTTAAGCCACGCCCCATTTTGTAAGGACTCTGCCACCAGTATAATTGAAAGATCATTTTCTTCCTAATGGTATTCAAGATTCATTAAGTAGAAGATAGTTTTATGCGATTACTGGTGGAAGAGTCCTTACAAAATGGGGCGTGGCTTAAAAGCGTGCGAACCCTGTTTATTGGAGAATTTGCGCATGCAGCTGGTTTCCATGTCATCTCTATGTGCCCCAACGAAAAAGAATCTTACATACATAAACATGTAAGTAAATTTAATCCAATTTGTAGATATTAAAAACTGAAGAGTTTTTTTTAAAGAAAAAAATTTAAATAATAATGTTTGGACAAGAATTTTTCAATATTAAAAATTCAGACATTATAAAACTATGAGGCAAAATTTCACATTGATTTGATATCTGTTTTTTTAATTATTACTTGAAAACCTTATGACAGAAATTAAAGGTTAAGTTGTTTTAAATCAGAATTACATATTAAATATTTATTGGAAGATTTTATTGTAATATTCAAATTTGTCAGCAGATTATATATGAAATTAAAATGTTTTCGGCTATATGTTTTAAATTTTTATTGAAAAACGGTAGTGCGTCTACTGTTTGCTTAGGCAGATTTCAGTTACTATTCAAATATCTAAAACAATTAATCAAAAATTAAAATACTAAAAAAAAGTTTATTAATAAATTAAGATACATTACAAAGGTAAAAAAGTTAAAACCGTATATTTCAGTGTATTACGCGAAAATATAACAAAGGAAATTAGAGCCAGATATTTTGTTTAATCAAATGAAACTTATTGTTTTGTGCTATATACTTCATTTTATTTCTTAAATAAAATATCTGGTTCTAAATATACTTGTTTAGACCGTGAGTTATGCGCAGGACTATACAGCATTTGATTAAAATAAGGCATATTCTAAAACGCATTAATATTTTTAAGTTATTATTGAATAGTCAATGCTTAAAACATTTAACCACTTAAATAAATAATCTATTTTTAGAAAATACATTCCAACAAGAATAATTTCAGTGTACCAAAAGGAACAGATAATTTAATAAAACTAGTTGGTCCGTCCAGCGTTGAACTTATGCGGTTTCGCTAAAAATAGTCATTTTCGGCGCGCATTCTATTCTAAACAAACCTCATTCCGAACGAAACTCCGGCACTCTTCCCCATTGCTCTTAAATGTCGTTAAGTTTCCACTTCCACCACTAGGGGGCACGAAATCATCTTACTTTAATTAGTTCATCTTAAGTTGAATGAAACAATTCCCGTTGAAGAAAATTCCAAAAATTTTCGTAACACTTTGGTCGAAATACGAAAATGCCCTAGGTCGACCACTTTCAACCACCATATCCGACATTTAGTCACCATAGTGCACGATGGAAGACTGGAGGCTACTACCACACACAAACAGCAGTGGTCTGAAAAAGGAATAGATTAAAACAACAAAACATGTTTTGTTGAGTACATTTTGGTTGTTTCAAGCAAACTTTTTAGTTGAAGTAAAAAGTTGGTTTTGTTGCATTGACAAAAAAATATTGTTAACACTCTTACAAAATTTTAACAAAATTTCATCAATTTTACTTCAGTTGGCAAAATCTGTTTTTTTAATTTCACCATAATTTTGCAATTTAAATTTGTAATTTATACAACATTTAAATTGTTGTGTAGTAGCCATAACTCTCTCACGTAACATGGTTTTTTTGACTTATATAGCTATATAATTAAAGGATTAACATAATGTTTAGATAATTAAAACTTTTTTTATTGGCACGGACCAAGGTAGTTTTAAAAATCCCCCTATCCCATTTATTACTTTCTTCTATCTTTACAAGAAGAAAGTATTGGAGTCATGAAATTTTTCAACTTCTGGTTTTCTGATTTTAGAAGGTCCTGAACACAATTTGACTGTTTTTAAAAAATGACTGTCTATATGACTCTGTCTGTCTCTATGTGACAAAAAATTTTTGGGCGCTCTATTTCAAGAACTAATGCACGGAATTTAATAAAACTTTATATTAAGTTACTTCCTGATATAAATTGGTGCTGATTAGTTTTTGGCGTAAATAGCGCAACAGGTGGCGCTGTTATGTTGCAATTTTCGCGATTTCTGTAATAGATTCGCGATTTCTCAAGAACTAATGCACTGATTTACATAAAACTACAGATTGAGTTAGACCTTGACATAAATAGAAGCTGATTACGTTTAGGTGTAAATAGCCCAACAGATGACGCTGCTATGCTACTTTTTTCATGATTTTCACTAGAAATAAATCTCAAGAACTAATGCACGGATTAATTTTTAATTCATTTTCAGAAGTGATTTACACCTGCAATTCCTAAATAATAACCAGTGAATTTTTATCCTGCTTTTTTTTCAAGCGTAAACCGACAAAGTGAAAAACGTCCCAAGTCGGGAATCGTACCCGGGTCCTCAGAATAGCGCTCTGAGGCCAAAGCATACGACAACGCAGTTAATTTTTAATTAATTTCCTGCACTGAATTACGCCTGTAATCCTTGAATAATAACCAATGAATTTTTATCCTGCTTTTTACAGGCGTAATTCACTGCTGAAAATAAATTAAAAATTAACTATATGTTGCCATATGCTGGGCTTTGTATTTTCGTCTCATGTCTTCCGCAAAAATTTGTATGCTCATGCAGGGCCTGTTTACCGTAAAGGCCCGGGAAGCCCGTGCTTACCCAAAGAAATACAAAGGTACCCCAAAATTTATTTTTCAAAATAACTTTTTACAAAAAAAAAAAAAAAAAAAAAAAAAAAAAAAAAAATACAATCAGGGTAAAAAATGTACTTTTTCCTTACGAAATTTTTATCTAAGAAGATTAAGCTTGTTCTTTCTAAATTGTTGTTTACTGGAAATTTTGATTGTAAAATTTCAAATTGTTGCAGCATACCAAAAATGGATTTAGTAAATAACAAAGCAATTGGTAGAGGGGGACCCCAGAGTAACGTCGAGCTTCCCCTACTTTTATGGGCCCCACCAGTGGCTGAGAGGTTCTGCTCTCAAAGCTGGTAGACGGGAGGTGCTGGGTTCAAACCCCTGTCACGCTCGTCCACCTAACCGTTCAGAGTTTTCCGTGGTTTTTTTCGAACCTTGCCGTAAATACGGGTTAGGACCCCTTAGAAAGCCCTCCCCCCCAAGGTGGGCACTCACCCTAGGGCCTGTATCCCTCGTGTAGATAATCGGCCGTCATAAAATCAACCAACCAACCAACCCCTACTTTTATGTCTTAAGAGGGTCCCGTGCTCATGATGACATTTCCATCTTGTGCTGCTGTTGCAGCCGGTCCGACATATATGAGTGAGAAATTTCGAGTTTGGATGTCGTTTCTTGTAGCTCAAGGGTAGAGCCTCAGCGCGCTGTTCTGAGGACCCGGGATCGAGTCCCGGCTTGGGACATTGTTCAATCTGTCGGTTTACGCTTCAAAAAAGCAGGCTAAAAATTCATTTGTTATTATTCAAGGATTACAGGCGTAATTCACTGCTGAAAATGAATTAAAAAATAGTTAAGTTTAGATTGGTTCTAATACAAAAAATAATTTTAAAGTAAATATTATAATTGTTTCTTTAACAAAAACCTTTTGTTGTTAAAACAAAGAGAATTCTTAAAATTACTCAAAACAATTGTTCTTTAAACAAAACTATTTGTTGCCGAAACTGAAAAGAATTCTTTAACAGATAATTATATTTATTTTGAGAAAACTTTCAACAAAAGAATTTTGTTAATTCAAGTAAAATTGAACCATTTTTACTTGAATTAACAAAACATTTTTTTTATTGATGATACAAATTTTTTTGTTGGAACTGCAAAAAAAATCAACAAAATTTTTCTTGTTGATTCAAACAAAATTTCCATTGACCCATATTTAAACGAAAAGTTTTGTTGGGCCAACCAAGTTTTTGTTGATTCAACAAAACTTTTCTCTGGGTGTAGTTGTGGCTGCAAATTGAAATATATGCACACACGTCTATTTATATATTTATGTATATATAATTATATATTAAAAGAATTAAATTGTTCATACAATGATATACGTGAACTAAACGCAACGAAATATTTAAGAAATTTGAAAGTCTCTTAATATAGAAAAAAGAACTTCAATTAAAGGAACAGAAAATGTAACGAAGTTAAGGCGATTTGATTGTAGCTTTATTAGATTAACTTTATTTAAAGGACAAATTCCGAATATTTAGACTGTTGAAGAAATAATTTGAATTAAATAAACGAAATATAAACTTTAACAAATTTAGAATATTTAGATTGTAAGAAAAATGAAACTAGTTCTAAGAAATTTTTTTTAAAAAACCTTGATTATTTTTTTCATTTTATCACGAAGAAAAAGTACTTTTATTTTACATTTAAAGAAGATGTGGTGTTCGCAATAACAAAGCAAATATATGAGATGTTTCTCAAAATTTCAAAAATAATTATATTTAAACATATGTAAAATATTTATTCATACAATAATTACATCTAGAAATTGAATTTGAATTATATTAATGCATAAAAGATGTATATGTATATATATGTGTGTGTGTAAAGAAAGTAATTGAAAGTTATTTTCATTGACAATAAAGTGATTTCTATAGCAACATATATAGATCAATATTTGTTGTTACATTTTAGATAACTTTTAAAATGTAAACAAAGATGCATTAAATAATTTAACCGCTTCAGGACTGGTGTAACGTATGCGTTCCATATAAGAGGCGGGTGGTTTTTACTTTTTAGTACCAAAATATTTTAGTTGTAATACTTGCTCTAATTGTAGATTTCTTGTACTAAAAAAAGCAAAAAATACTATGCGAAATTTTCGGTATTAAAAATTTAAATGTCATCCTTAAATGATTTCTGTTTGAAGATTAATGGGCTACTCTTAAATGTTCAAAAAACTTTATTTTCCGAGGAACATTTACCGTAATTTTCGGCGTATAATCAGCGGATCGAACAATCATGTTTCGACTCAGAAATTTTATTTTATAAAATGTAACTTACTGGATAGCTATAAATATTTGACTTCAATTATTATATGAAATGTCTGGATCTAAACATGATTGTTTGATCCGCGGATTATTGGCCGGAAATTATGGTATATTAAAGAACAATATTTTCTGCGTATTTTAATACGTGATCCCTATGTAAGGACTGCTTAAAAGAATAATTTAAATTAATTTATTTATTAATGCTGAAAATGTGCTTTAAAAAAAATGCGCGCAAGCCTTCTCTTAAAACATTTAATGTTTTTAACCGCTATTTTCACGCATTTATAAATCACATCTATATTTTAAGACTGAACCTAAACATGTGTATATTTTAGCATAATTTATATTTTAAAAATAAAGTTGAAAATATTTCAAATTTGTTTTTCGGAGTTTATCTATGCTTAGTTAATTTATAGGTGAAACAATAAACTTTTTTAAAATATCATGTAAAAATATCAGGTAGTTCCAAAGATATCTCGCGTACAAGTCTGACAGAACTCTTTTTGAGATAAATCACTTCAAGCTACATTTTATTAAAATGTGGAATAAACAATGTTTTAGTACATTTGTATTAGATTTTTTTTTGAGTCAATAATAAATGTATGTTTTATGAATAATATTCTTTAACCCATTTTCGGCTAAAGGTGCGTAAACGCACCATTTCAATAAATATATTTTTATTAACACTGTGACGTATATTTTTCACTAATTTTATTTTTCTGCTATTTTTAAGGGTTCTGGAGACATCTATAAAATATTAGTAACTCAATTGAAGTAATCACTTTCTGTTGAGAAATTTTCAAAATACGCTGGTTTTTTACTTGAAACGGTTATTGACAAATTTAACTTTTTGAAAATGTCTAATTATTCCACTTGAGATTAATCATATGTTTTTATAATGAAGTAAAGTTGCAAGTTCTGTAACTAAAATAAAAATAAAACAAATACCATAAGAAAACTTAATTTTTTTTATTTAAATTTAATGGTAAATTATTAATGGTAAATTAATAATGGTAACATCAAATTAAATAAAATATTATTTTTCATGCACGAAACTTTTTTGGTGTCTTAATGAACGTAATTTAAGCAAATTTCAATGCAAATAATACCACATTTTATAAGATTTCTATGCTTGGCCTAAAATGGGTTACAAAATATTTTAAAAATACCAAATTATCTCTGAAATAATGTTAATCATGAAACTATGAATAAACAAGAATTGACATATACTCAACATGGTGACGCTTCAACTGTGACCTTTTCCACAGGGCCTGATTACCTTCGGGCATACTTCCACCAGCAAATTTAAATAGAAATTTCCTCCTTATTTAAACGCGTTATTCAAGCAAAATTTCTATCATAATTAAGGCAAAAATATCTCTTCGTTTTTACTAGTGGATGTTTGCCCAGGCTCTCGTCAGGCCCTGCGAATACCTGTCATATTGTGACTACATAATTAATACTCCTGTTAATGTATTCTTTTCGTTTTTACTGGTGAAAGTTTGCCCCGGTGTTAATCAGGACCAGATACAATACAAACTCTTGTGACTACATCCTCATTTCTGTATACACTACACTATTTCTCTCCTCCACTTTATTCATAGCTACGTAATGTTCATAGACAATTTCCTATGAAAACAATAGAGGCCCCTCCGTCTTCTTCAAACATTATGTTCTTGGATAGGTTTTACAGATACACGCATCAGTAAAAATGTTAAAATACGTGGATTTCAAATAAAATTTGCTACGTCTAATAACAAAGTGTCAAATATGTGACATAATTAGCACATACATTAGGTTGATACAAAAGTTTTGTTGTATTTTAATACCTTTAACACCGGTAAAATTTTAATACCTGATAATTTTATTGTACGTGCTTGCTCTGACCTGATAGGTAAAATTACCGGGTATTAAAATTTAACCGGTATTAACGGTATTAAAATACGACAGAACTTTTGTATCAACCTAATATTTCCTGTTAAAAACTTACAAATGTTTTATGCACGAATAATTAGATAGGTAAGACTAAGGATTCAGAGAACGCGTTTTTCGATGGCGCTTGCTTAATAAAAGGGTGAAAAAGAGGGGGAAACATTTTGTCGTAGAAACCAACTTTGAAATGCAAAGATAGGAATCAGAAGCGTGACAGTTTACTGAGACTACTTTATGTATTTTAGTTATTACTAGCATAATTGTAACATTCTTTTGTTATATGTATAAACAATATCGCTCTTTCATATTCCTGTTTCTCGAAAATCGAAGATTTAGGGTTAGTATGCCCAGAGCCCAATAGCAACTTTTTGGGGATCCGTCGAATTAAAATAGTAGCTAGAAAAATTTTCGAGGACTATTATTAGATATTATGATACAGTTGCCAAGTTAAGCAAAATCTTTTTGTTTTGTTTTTGAGAAAATAATTGCAGAAAACTTCATTTTTAAGAAGCTTTTTCTAAATCTTTTATTCATTTTGGGGCCCTCATCAGCAGTGGGCCCAAGGCCGTGGCCTAGTTGGCCTGTGCGTTAATCAGGCCCTGAGTATGCCCTTTAAATGATGAGTTAAAAAGTACACATGAAAAATCGTTGAAGTTTAAAAAACAATTAGAATGAATTAATATAATACATTGCTTGATCTTGACGTTTGTGTTATTATTTTAGAAAATGATGAATATACAATATCATAACTGAAAGAATATTAATAGAGTTAAATTCTAAAAGAGAAGAAGTGAAACGTTCAGGACTTGGCAAGCTCAACAATACCTCCAAGCTAATGTTCGTTTAGTTCCATTACTCAACTCGGTGAGCACGTCCAGGCGAGCACCACCAAGTTTGGTAACTTAGGTTCCCATAATTTTGACAAAAACTTCCAATTTGAGAATGAGCACTGTGTGCATGTAAATATTTTCTGATAAAGAGTAATTAACACTAATATAACAATAATAATTTAAGTTACACAATTTTAAAGCTTCTTTAACGTTCCAATTTCTAAACTTTTAAGCTTTATCTCTTTCTTTAATACATTGGTGATAGCTAGTTTTCGTCTTTTAAACATACTTGCATGTTACATTATTTAACAAAAAGATTGTTTACATTACAAATGAATGTATATAATAATGGTATTGTTTCTAACTGATGTACTTATATACTCTCATTGTAAAAATACGAATTTTGGAGAAGTAATGTAAAAGTACCACAATTACACACGTCCAAAAGACGTCAATTACCATCTCCCGTCAGCAATGTGTTAAATAAGTCGAACTTTACTATTCAGAAATAATGGTAACAAAAAACCATAAAAGGTAGCAGCTTATAGCCAGCGTAACTACGATGTTAAAATTTCTTGTGTTAATTTATAATTTTTCAATTCCTTGTATTGAATTTATTCACAGGGCTGCCAGTAGCTACTACATTTTTAATTATTTTGTCACCACTTTTCCGAAGAAATTATGGTAGATTTCTGCCAATATTTAATGAAGCTTGTTTTTGTTTGGAATTAGTAGGGACAATGATAAATAATCTCCAGTGATACCGCTGTCATACATTTCCCGGTTATCATAGCAGAGGCGTCAATGTCACTACTTTTGGAGGAAAAAAACCTTTATCTTCTTTAGTCACAGAAAGCCTGAATTAAATAAAGAGAATAATTCTATTAAAGATTAGTTGTATCTAAAAACCTAGAAAGTTTTCAGCTGTGCCATATCGGTAGCTTCAGAGTGTGTGTGTGTGTGGAGGGGGGGAGGGGGGGAGGGGGGCACAGGTGAACGTCCCACGGTTTTCCCCTGAAAAGTAAACATCGATATATTTGAAAACGAAGAATTTCTCTCATGTAACACAAAAATTTCTATTCGTAAAATGTTGTGGGGTGTTTGCCTATTCCCCTCTTCCATTCTCCTTGACACTAAAAAAAATAAAAGCTAAATTATGTAGAAGTAGTATTTAAAAATACAAAAAGATAATGTAATACTTGCATCTCCTTTATCCAATAAACTGAGGTAATGTACTCAATATAACACCCACACCCAGAAAAAGGAATTGATTGAAACAGCAAAACATGTTTTGTTGAGTACATTTTGTTGTTTTAAGCAAAATTTTTAGTTGAAGTAAAAAGTTGGTTTTGTTGCATTGACAAAAAATATTGTTAGCACTCTTACAAAATTTTAACAAAATTTCATCAATTTTACTTGAGTTAACAAAATCTGTTTTTTGAATTTCACCATAATTTTGTAATTTAAATTTGTAATTTATACAAAATTTAAATTGTTGTGTAGTAGCCATAACTCTCTCACGTAACTTGGTTTATTTGACTTATATAGCTATATAATTAAAGGATTAACATAATTTGTGGATAATTAAAACTTTTTTAATTGGCACGGACCAAGGTAGTTTTAAAAATCTCCCTATCCCATTTATTACTTTCTTCTATCTTTACAAGAAGAAAGTATTGGAGTCATGAATTTTTTTCAACTGTTTTCGACGGATTTTAGAAGGTCCTGAACACAATTTGACTGTTTTTAGAAAATGACTGTCTATGACTCTGTCTGCCTGTATGTGACAAAAATTTTGTGGGCCCTCTATTTCAAGAACTAATGCTCGGAATTTAATAAAACTTTATATCCAGTTACTTCCTGATATAAATTGGTGCTGATTAGTTTTTGTCGTAAATAGCGCAACAGGTGGTGCTGCTATGTTGCAATTTTCGCAATTTCTGCAATAGATTCGCGATTTCTCAAGAACTAATGCACTGATTTACATCAAACTACAGATTGAGTTAGACCTTGACATAAATAGAAGCTGATTACGTTTTGGTGTAAATAGCCCAACAGGTGGCGCTGTTATGCTACTTTTTTCATGATTTTCACTATAAATAAATCTCAAGAACTAATGCATGGATTAATTTTTAATTCATTTTCAGCAGTGATTTACGCCTGTAATTCTTAAATAATAACCAGTGAATTTTTATCTTGCTTTTTTTCAAGCGTAAACCAGCAGAGTGAAAAATGTCCCAAGCCGGGAATCGTACCCGGGTCCTCAGAATAGCGCTCTGAGGCCCTAGCATACGGCAACACAATTAATTTTTAATTAATTTTCTGCAGTGAATTACGCCTGTAATCCTTGAATAATAACCAGTGAATTTTTATCCTGCTTTTTACAGGCGTAATTCACTGCTGAGAATGAATAAAAAATTAACTATATGTTGCCATATGCTGGGCTTTGTATTTTCGTCTTATGTCTTCCGCAAAAATTTGCATGCTCATGCAGGGCCTGTTTACCGTAAAGGCCCGGGAAGCCCGTGCTTATCCAAAGAAATACAAAGGTACCCCAAAATTTATTTTTCAAAAAAAAAATTAAAATTAAAATTAAAATTAAAATTAAAAAAATAAAAAACAATCAGGGTAAAAAATGTACTTTTTCCTTACGAAATTTTTATCTAAGTAGATTAAGCTTGTTCTTTCTAAATTGTTGTTTACTGGAAATTTTGATTGTAAAATTTCAAATTGTTGCAGCATACCAAAAATGGATTTAGTAAATAACAAAGCAATTGGTAGAGGGGGACCCCAGAGTAACGTCGGACTTCCCCTACTTTTATGTCTTAAGAGGGCCTTGTGCTCATGATGTCATTTGCATTTTGTGCTGCGGTTGCAGCCTGACCGACATATATAAGAGTGATAGATTTCGAGCTTGGATATCGCTTCTTGTAGCTCAGTGGTAGAGCCTCAGCGCGCAGTTCAGAAGGCCCGGCATCGAGTCCCGGCTTGGGAAATTGTTCAATCTGTCGGTTTACGCTTGAAAAAAAAACAGGATAAAAATTCATTTGTTATTATTCAAAGATTACAGGCGTAATTCACTGCTGAAAATGAATTAAAAATAGTTAAGTTTAGATTTGTTCTAATACAAAAAATAATTTTAAAGTAAATATTGTAATTGTTTCTGAAACAAAAATATTTTGTTGTTTAAACGAAGAAAATTCTTAAAATTACACAAAACAATTGCTGTTAACACAAAGAAAATTCTTAAAATTACACAAAACAATTGTTCTTTAAACAAAAGTTTTTGTTGCCGAAACTGAAAAGAACTCTTAAAGTAACAGATAATTATTTTTAGAAAATTTTCAACAAAAGAATTTTGTTAATTCAAGTAAAATTGAACCATTTTTACTTGAATTAACAAAACATTTTTTTATTGATGATACAAAATTTTTTGTTCGAACTGCAAAAAAAATCAACAATATTGTTCTTGTTGATTCAAACAAAATTTCCATTGACCCATATTTAAACGGAAAGTTTTGTTGGGCCAACCAAATTTTTGTTGATTCAACAAAACTTTTCTCTGGGTGCAATTATTTTTTTTTATCATTAAAAAGTTTTTCTTGTATACTCGAAACACGGAAAAATTTGTGAACTATTGTTGAAACTTTGAAATACATCCAACTGCAAAACTAAAACTTTGATGTAAAATTAAATTAATATATTTTTTTTCATTTGTTCAAGAAGGAAATGTCATTTTTCTTTCCTCAGGCTGTAGGTAATCGAAAAAATACTTCACGCAGACAAAAATAATTTTCTCTCTAAAGCCATTTTCTTACTTTGTATTATAAATGCAGTTTTGTATTTATAAAAGTCGTTCAGAATTTTTTTTCAAGCGCATAATTTTGTTTTATAATTATTTTTTTAATAAGTTATTCTTTGAAGTCTAATTTTATTTAAGGGCAACTGCATAAGTCTTTCTTAAGTGTGATGTTTAAAAAAGGGGTTATATATTTTCCCCTGTAAGTACATTTGTTTTTTTCCTATTTGTGTCTTACTAACTCAGCCATACTCAACCTGCGGCCCGCGGGCCGCATGTGGCCCGGAGACCTTTTATGTGCAGCCCGAGATATATAATCAATAACCTCTATTTATTACATTAATTGAGATGTGTATTAAAGTTTTTAAGACCTTCACTGTTCTTTTATATATTTTCATGGGGAGACAAAAACTGTCCTGTTATTTAAAATTACTAATTTAAAATTATTTTAAATACCGTTTCCTTAGTCAAGCGTTCTTTTTACATGTAGTTTTATTTGTACTATAGTGGTGTATACATTTCTTAATCGTCAACACTAAACCAATATTATTCCAAATTTATTACATTTGCACTATACATTTCTACACTTAAAAAAAAGTTTTTGTATTGAGAAAACGATTAACTTATTAAAGCAAATTACCTTATTTTTTTTCTTTAGAACTTGGAAATGCTACATTGTTATATTATTACGTTTAACTAATAATGCTTATTGGGGTTGAACTTTTACCATGGAAAAAGTTGGCAGCAAAATGTTTTACCACTATTTGTACATCATTTGCAATTGAAATCTACCATAAAGTTTATTGTTTGGAAATACTGGTGTTAAAAGTTTTGGTAATATTTCTTTTTCGACAAACGATCAATTCTACTGATTATATTAACTTTATTATATAGGTTTGTTATATACTACTTTTTTTTATTCTTACAATTTCAATTACACCTTTTTTCATTATAATATAATTGTGTTGTGGCCCGCTGAACATTCCAAACATATGTTTGCGGCCCGCGAGACAAAAAGTTTGAGTATGACTGTACTAACTAAATAATATTATCAAAAGTGTTATCATTATATTCTCAGTAATATCATTAATTGCAAAGATAATTTTAGAAAAAAGTGTAAGACGGAAAATTGATTAGTAATTGAGTTCTTTGTATTACTACTGAATTATTCGAAATATTTGTAATGCAATCTAGTTTGAACAAAATTTATTCTAATAATGCTTTGAAGACATTTTTACCGCATCTCTCAGCTAGTATTAAAAAAACGTCAAGTAATATAGAATTACATCAACAAATGTTTTCTTTTAAAGAAATTCCGAAGACACGCTGCAAGGGTCTTATGGTTTCTAATTTTAAATACCAATATTTTCGAGCAATAATCTTTGCTTTATTTAATCGCACACTTTCTATCACAAAAAAGGCAACAATTATTACTTGGAAATACTGGTATGGAATAGTAGAAACTGTAAGATCCCAGTACTCGGTCCCTTTTCTTAAACCTTAGACTACAATTTGGGACATATACGTCCCGGTGGACCATTTTTTTCATATTAATTTTTTGATAAATAATCTCTACCATTCACTTGTAGTTAGAATATTTTCAATAGAAATCTACTACAAGCAAACTGTTTTGTAAATTGTGGTACTATTTAATAAAAAAATAGTTACCCCCGGTCCTTGCCCGAGGTTAAGCCCGATCAAAGTTAACTTTTTACACAGCATCTGATTTAGATAACAGGGAATTTCCTACTTATTTAAAGAGCGCATAACTTAATAGGCGTGAGTAATGAGCTTTTCCAGATCGGAATTCAGGTTTACATAATTTGTTTCTTTTTTTGTGCATATTTGCCGTTCATAGTTATTGGTTATTTAAATTCGGAAAAAAAAAATTTAAGGTGCGTCCAACTGGGAAAATTGACCACTTATGATTCTGACTATTATTTTACACTGGATTCAATAATATGGTGATGACTAGGTTAAATAAAAAAAAAATAAAACTGCTCAGTTAAACTGAGGGCATTGAGCTCACAGGCTATTCACAGTAATTGTATAAAACTATCCTGCGCCGTCAGCGCCCACGGGGGTCGTGGACGCGTGTAAACGATCATCGCGCCCAAGCTTCTGAAGGGCTTATAACGCACCAGGGGCTTTGTATCGCCCCGGAGCTGCGATCGGCCTGAGGCCGCTCCCCACTGCGGAACCCCAGGTCATTTTACCAAGGTCGATGACATAGGTCGTCACGGCAGTAACCCCACGTCTCGGAGGAAACTTCCGCAGGGACGAAACCTTGATGAACCGCCATGGAACCCCCGACGACTTCGTTCGCGAAACCCCATAGGGGGAGACGGTCGCTAGGTCATATGTCGAGCTACCACGACGGCTCTTGCTTTACCACAGCTCGAGGGGTGTGAGAAACCTACAAAGGTAGTCACGTTCCCTCTTGCAGTGGATCCTGAAAGGGAAAGGATTAGTGCAACAAAATATAAACTCTAAAACTCTAACAACAACAACTCTGACTAGAATGCTTAAAGCATTTCAAACTTCAACAACAACAACATTAATAAAGCCACTGTGACTAGCCCATTTTATCACATAAACATGCCGGCTTATGAGACGAATCTCAAGCCTGCGTACGTATTGCACCATTACCTCTACCTCTACGTCCTGCACCACGGGGACCACGGGCATTTCGCAGTGCGTTCAAATGTGGACGTGAAAGAGCTCGGTAATTTCGGCCTGCTCTTTGGCGACCAAGGTTTCGATCTAGCGTACGCATGAGGAGTCGGTGAATGATCAACCGGACCCCCTTTCTGGCGTAGCAGACAGGCAGAGATCGCTTGGCGTTCGCGTCCGAAAGTCGCAAGGAAAGTACTTTATCTGCACAGACTTCCAGAGCTCACACCGAAATAGCACGTGGCTGATGTCGCAAACCTCAACTCCACAAAAACATGTAGAGTCGTGGTTAAAGAAGCGAGCCTGATGATCGCCAAAGGTGCCGTGTCCCTGAAGACCTGATTAATGAAGAAATCGCCCTGCAGTCGACGGGTGCCGACGCGTGGAAAAGATTCATAGGTCTTGCGCCCAGTCTCAGATTGGTCCCATCTCTCCTGCCACTTGGACAAGGTTTGTCCAAAGAGGTCTTTTTTGACTTGGCGGTGCGTGACTGGAATCACTACGTCGACGGCCTGTCGAGTAGTGGCTTCTTTTGCCAATATGTCCGCCCTTTCATTAAAGACGTGACCAACATGAGCCCGGACCCAATGCAGATGAACCTCAATTCCTGTAGTTTTAATCAGATCCCTAATCTCGGCAATGGCCCTGTGCTAAGGCACAAGTCCGTGAAGCGCTTGGAGTGCCGATCTCGAGTCTGACAAGACGTCGAGTTCCCCGAGACCTCTCCGGTGGGCATGGGTGATTGCTTCTTTGATCGCTTGGACCTCTGCCGCAAACACTTCCGCACCGCCGGAGAGACGGAACTGGCTCTCCGCAATTACTTGGTTCTCTGACACAGCAAGGAACGCGCAGCCTACTGTTGTGTTCTCTTGCTTGGATCCGTCCGTGTAGTACGAACACGTAGTCCGCGGAGCCAAATCCAAGGTCGAACGGACTCTCCAGAGATCCTCAAGTCTGGGAGTGGGCCTCCAGAGGTCGACAGACTCGGAGTCTAGTCCGGTACCGTCAACACTCTTCTTCCATAGGACAAGGGCCGTGTAGTCCCTTTCCAGCCATGCACGCAAGTCAAGGGGAAGGACCCCTGATAAGACGTGGAGAGCATCCGTGGAGGTTGTCGCGTAACATTTTGTTACGCAAAGGAGTAGGCTCCTTTGGATGCTAAGCAACCTGTTTGCAACCACTACATTCTTTGAGTAAAACCAAATAGATGCCGCGTAAAGAATGATTCTTTCCGCTATGATAGAGTAGAGCATCTTTCTAACTTTCGGTCTCAGACCCCATGTGGCTCTTGAGAGACGGTTCATCTTGTTCAACACCTTAAACGCCTTTTCCTGGATGGCAGCCAGGTGCGGCATCCAACTGAGGTGGTGGTCGATTATGAGGCCCAGGTACTGAATCTGCCATTTAAAGCCGATTCGGTTCCCTTCCATGCGGATAGGGATAGAGGGGGCATGTTGTAATTTGCCCTTGGGCTTCATAACCGTGTAGCCGCATTTCTCGAAGCTGAATGTGAGGCTGCATTCCGTCGCCCAGGCGTGAATACTTGAGAGGACCGGTCCCAGCAACGGCGCAAACCCCATGGCAGCCCCTCGTCGTGTGGCCACGAAGACGTCATCGGCGAAGAAAAAAACAACATAGGCCTCGTCCTTCTCGTCTTGCAACCGTCTCAACAGGAACTCAATAACCACGAGCCAGAGGTATGGTCCGAGACACGAACCTTGGGGTACTCCTACGTTAAAGTAGTGGTCCCCATCATCTGATTGGATGATAGATCTATCCCACAAATATTTTTCTATCAATCCTAGGAGCCATGGTCCGACGCCCAATTCTTCCAGAAATCTGAGAATGTCTGTTCGTCGAACACTATTGAATGCTGATTTGATGTCAAGCGTCAGAAGACATGGGAATTCTCCACGACTCTTTGAGGTAGCTATGTAATCCATCACTCGATGGAGCGCGTCGACCGTACTGACGTTCTTACGAAAGCCGTACTGCCTTGCGTCGATTAAGCGATTGGACTCCAAATAAAGTACCAGCCTAGTTCCGCACAGTTTGTCTAAAACCTTCCCGAAGGCCGGTAAAAGACAAATAGGGCGGTAGGTCGCTGGGTCACTACGCTCCTTCCCTGGTTTGGGAAAAAACACAGCAATGGCCCGCTTCCATGTCCGCGGAAAACAAGTCTCTCTCAGGCAGTGGTTATACAAGGATAACAACCACTGAGGGTGGTGTTTCAAGACCTCACGGACGATTGCGAGACTGAATCCGTCATGACCAGGCGCCTTATCAGGCGGCAGAGATTCCACTGCAAATTCAAGTTCATGAATCGTAAACAGAGTCGGTTCGTCAGTCTTAATGCATGCGACCTGGGAAACATCATCAACCGATAGGAAGTGGTGTCTTGTAAGCGCGGCCTGGGATTCCTCCCAAGTCGAGACCTCTTGTCCGGATGAAAGCACAAGTTTTTCTTGGGCTTCCCTTCGCCACTTACCTCGCACCACCTCGACTATCTGGCCTAGTTTGTCCGTGCTAAGTCCGTCGGAAATTAAATCTTCGGAACGAAGCACGCTTTGCGTGCAGGATCGCCTTCATGTATTCTGCCCGCTTACGCTTGTAGAGAGATCCAAGTCTCCCCCGCTCCGTCGGCTCCAGCGTTCGCTGGTAGAGTCGACGAAGCGCACGCAACCAATTTCGCTGGCTGGCCAGCTGGGTTGACCACCAAAACGCCTCACGACGCATTGCCGGTTGGCGCTTTTTGCGTTCAAGACATAGTCGCATCAAGACATAGTCGTATCAAGACAAGAGAGTCGCATCAAGACATATGCGTTCAAGACATAGTCGTTCAAGACATGTCGACTCAAAGTCGACATCAAGTATTAAACTACCTCATCAGGGGTTGCAAACTCGTACCGAGTCAGATCCGCAGCTTGCAGATCGCGGGAGAACGCACCCCAGTCCAAGTCCCTTTTATACCAGCAACGGCTGACATCTCTCGGGAGGCGATTGGCTGGTTTGCCTTGATAATCCCACTTCATGACTCGGTTGTCGCTGAGCGTCGGGACCTCGGATATCTCCCAGTCGGTAATGCGGTTTGCGCAGAAACGGACCAACAGGATGTCGATCCAGCCCTCACCATAGGCGTAGAGTTTTGAAAATTATTGGAGGGGCTCAGTCAGCGGCGTAGCCAGAGGGGAGGAGGGGGGGAGGGGGAGAGTCCGAACCCCTTGGAATGAGGAACTAATTATTTCATTATGGATACAAAAACAGTAATGGTTTCTAACAGAGTTGGGCAAATTTGTAATCCTAATTATCTGCAGTGTAATTACAGTTTAATTGTATGTAATTAATTATAGTTAAAATTACATGCCGTAAAAATTCTTGCAGCACTGTAGCTAGAACCCCCCCCCATCCCATTATATGACGAATTTTTCTGCATTAATGTGTTTAACTATAATTAATTACATAGAGATTAAATTGTAATTACATTGCAGATAATTGGGATTAAAAATTTGTCCAACTCTGATTTCTAAGATGAAATTGCAAGGAATCATGGAGAATTTCGTTTTAGGCAGCTTTCTGCCTTAACAGGTAAACTTTTAAGGAATTCATTTCGTTATAACTATGGAATGTTTCCGATTGAGACAAGATTCTTTTGTAGACTGCTTTCGTTTATACAGATTAAATATTTATACAGTGAAGTCTGTGAAAAAGCAAGTGCAAAGCACCGAAAAAATATATTTGACTGGTTAGTAGGTATGATTGTATGGTAATCCTTTCGTCGAATCACTAAACGTTTCCATTGAAGACGAGGATTTGTTATAGACAGACTCCGTTTTGGCAGGTTTTAATGTACATATAACAAATATATATAAAAATATTATGTAAATACAGCAAAATCTGTTTAAACGGATACTATCGTAATCGGAAAAATAACGTAGTCCCATTGAAAAAAGTACCGTGCAATTACATCTCGTCACCTGAGAATAAGATGGTTCTATCTGGCAAAAACTCATTTTGCAATTAGAACACTTTGAAAATCAGCATGCTCTGTACGTGCAGCTATTAAAGTTTGAAAAAAACTTTTGGCAATAATAAATTTTTATGTAGGTATAGACAGCAATTCTACAAAATCAAAGTTCATAAATACTATTTTCGTGGATTTTTTTACATTTAAAAAATTTGATAGAACCATATTATTCTCAAACATCGTGTCTTGCTTAGAATAACAGGGTTCTATCATAAAAGAACCATGTTATTGTTAATTTTTTTAACTTTTTATAATTTAACAAAGTGAAATTTTGTTTATTAATTCGAATAAACATCAGTGGATAGTAAAACATTTATTACTAACTATATTTTAATACAATAACAGCAAATTGCTTCTTCCACTTATTCAAACTAATTAATAGCATCTTCACAAAATTAATAAATTTACGTAAGTTAAATATAATATTTAATTGAACGCAAACTATCTTAAATATTGAATTATGTTAAATATGAACCCGAAAGCTTTCCTTTTTCAGTGTGCTATTTCAATAGATGGGGGAGAAAAAGTGTGAGTATATAAATTAAGACAAAAAATTAGTTATTATATCGAAATTAAATGAAGTTTTTTACTGGCTTTTCGTTGTTTTCTCTGCACTTCTGAAAGTAGAAATCATGCATTATTTGTAAGTTAAGCCCTGAATCTAAGTATGTTTTTTTAGTGTTTGCTCTGTTGTAATGAGATACAATCTTTGGAAAACTTTCAATATGAGATTTTATTTTATCCTTGACATCATGTGAGATATCCCTACTTGACGTTTTACCCCGTTTATCACCAGTTGGGGTACCCGATTTTTTATCCTTATTTTGATGCACTGTATAAAATGGTTTGTGGCTAATGCACAAAGTTCCCAAGTAGAATTGTTTGTACACTCTAACTTTGTTACTCCCTGTAAACAAATAATAATAAAAGGAGTGCTGTTCACAGGGATTTGTGTTGGTGCTTAATCCCTTTTGCTTACCTAGGCACTCAGCCGTTTTTCCAATGAAGTAATATATAATGATTTAATATTTATATGTTGTAGAACTTTCCTTGGCTGTGAAAACTAATTAAAACGATAGTGGTAGTTATATGTAATTCCAGGTTCAAAAGTACGTATTCTTTCTGGAAACTTTATAAGAAAGTCAGACCCATACTTATTTTGAATGTAATTTAATTAGAAGTAAAATATTCGTGATACAGAAACGTGGGTGGTGCCCCACACTATATATATTTTTCAAATAATCTAATTAAAAATTTGCAAAAGTATTTTGTCTCTGAAGCGACCTAACTATAAATGCATTTATGAGTTCTTCTACATTCAATGCATCAACTTTTTCTTGATATGTATTTAAAATAGCAACATGGTTTAGTCTTTGCTGAGTCATAGTCGATCTTAAAAAGTTTTTCAGTCGACGAAGCATGCTAAAACTTCGTTCAGCTGTGCAAGTGGTCACAGGAATTGCATAGAAAATCTGGAACAATTTGGTTATTTCCAGAAATGTTGTAGCAATATTCTTATCACCCTGGAAAAAGTGTTTCAGGTCAGAAAGACTTTCAAAAGTTTGTTCTCTTGTCTTGCACACGTCTGACAGCATCATAATGTGCAATATTAATCTCTCAATATCAAAATCAGGAATCAAATTCTCACCAAGAACGTTTTTTAAATTTTCAGATGTTAAAGCTGATCGAGAATTTAAAGAGCTTAATAATAATTCTTCAATGTTTTTCAATTTAGAAAAAGTATTGCACTTATTATATCGTTAATTTAAAGAATTTTGAATACTGTCTAGTAGTTCAAAAAAATTTATGCGATAGTAGTCTTCAGGTTTTTCATAGATACGGGGATCACTTCCTTCGTCAATACTCTTCGGATTTTAGGCAATACTGGTTCATCTAAATCAAATTCTTTACTTTTAGAGACAATTTCGTTCCAAAATGCAGAAAATTCTTCATCTTGACGATAAATTGTCAAAAGGTCTTTTAAAATATCGATTTGATTTTGGATATTTCTCAGTGAGATGTTGGGCGATTGCAATGTTTTTTGTACCTCCTCAACTGGTCCTAATATTTTTATAATGTTGCTTAGTGCAAAGAAAAAATCGAAAGAAATCAAATTTCGAAGAAAGCCGCTACATTTAGTAGCTACGTCATATCTTGATATAGAAACGGAACTTTGATTCTCGAAAAATTCCATCCAGGACTCATAATTATTCAAATCACTCTGGACACTGCTAGCACGCATCAACCATCTTGTGGGACATAGAGGACGTAAATTGCCCATGTCTGGTGATTGCAAATTTTGAAAAGCTGCAAGACGCTTTGGAGACGTTTTTATGAAATTGACCATTTCTTTTACAATGTTGAAGCAATCACGCGTATTTGAAATATTATTCATTGCATCTTGCACCGTTAAATTTAAACAGTGAGCAGGACAGTCAAGAAATTCAGCAGATGGTTGGCGCTGTTTTACTCGTTCTTGCACACCAGAAAATTTACCAGCAACGTTGCTTGCGCCATCGTAGCACTGCCCCCTGCAGTTTTCAAATGATAACTGGAATCTTTTAAGTGCGTCATCTAAAATTAAAAACAACGCTTCTGCATTGGTGTTGTCAGTCTCATAAAATCCTGCAAAATCCTCATTCACTGAAAAATCACTTGCAGATACATGCGGAAAACAAATACTAACTTGTTCTTTTCCGGAGATATCAGCTATTTCGTCCATAATTATAGAAAAATATTTTTTCTTTTTTATATTATCAGTGACAGTCCTCAATACTGCATGAGACATCATCTCCAAAATTTCGTTTTGGATATCCGGAGATAACCATTTAATTTTGATTCCCTTTTAATCCAGCTAGCAATAGCACTAGAGTCCTGTGCTCGCGTTTTCAATAGCTGCCAGAAATTTGATTGCAGTGGATCGTGTCCTCGCAAAGCAATACCTTGACGCGCAGCATATTGAATGCTAGTAAAAATAATTTTAAGGGCATCCCTTGCAACGGTCATATCAGCCTTTTTTCCTGCATCTAAGGAAGCTGATACATTTACTCCCGAATTAAGAGAATTTATTTTTAGAACTGCTTCTCGGTGACAGTTAGAATTCTCATGTGCATGAAACTCAGCGCATGTTTCCAATTTTTATATCCCAAAGAAATAAAATTTTCTTCTTTTTTACTGAAAAACAACATCTTTTTTTCCGAGCATTCTTTGCAAATTGAACAAAAAACGTGTTCCTTGGTCTTTTCATACTCAATCCACGGAAATTTGTCTATCCAGCTCTTTTGAAAAACTCTACCTTTTCTTTTACTGTTTAAAGATTTTTCATCTGTAGGAGGTTCATCATTTCTGGAGTTAAGAAACCAATTAAATGTTTAATAACTCATACATAAAATTAAATCTAATGTGAATAAAATGTAGCAAAATGAAAAATAAAAGACATATAACAAATTTATAAAAATCTCTATATAAATAAACATTTGAACTCTTTAAGGGTACCGTCTCGTCAGGCGAAGTCACTTGTGAGCAAATGTTAAACCTATGGGTAAGTTCTTTTCAAATATTTCATTTGCATTTTGATATTTCTAACCTCAATTTATTGGTTATTTCGTTATATTGTATTGTAATTGTCGGTTAATATATTATAGTATGTTTAAATGATTTAATGGTTTTTATTAACAAAAGTTTATATATATATATAATAAAACTTATATATATATATATATATATATATATATATGCATGTACATATATATTGCATTGGATAGCTGAGGTTGATCCCTTCATTCGATTTCAGTTTTTTTATGATCACATTTTCACTTTCGAAACCGGTTCCGAAAGTGTAAGTAACTGCATAAAAAAAAATCTGCAGCCAAAATCGAAAAAGTAAATAAAAGCGAATGTGGAGATCAACCTCAGCTATCCAATGAAAAAAAAATTAAAAATGTCGAAATGCAAATGAAATATTTGAAAAGAAACTTCCCACAGGTTTAACATTAGCTCGGGAGTGTCTTTGCCGGATGGAACGGTAGCCTTAAGGAACACACACACACACGTAAAATATTCTGTACAACCCTAAAACGTATTTAACCATGACTAGCCACAAAACAATCTGAATAGTGCGAAAGTAGTTAGCGAAAAGAAATATATATATATATATATATATATATATATATATATATATATATATATACGTATGCATATACCGGATAATTTAAAATAGATATAATGGAAACTATCTCCTGTACCGATGATACTAGAAACATACTTCTAATCGCAAAAGTATACAAATTGTGAACAGATTTTAGATATGGCATTTGTTTTATAGAAAGATTCTTTATATATATAAATATATAGCACGGCCTCCTTATCTTTTAACTTAGAATTAAAGAAAAAAATTTCATTAAAATAATTCCTCATCTTTGACAAAAATGTATCTAATTAGGATATTTCGAATTTTATGAAATTTTAAACCTTTTAGATACCGAAACCCCGTCTTGCCATTTTTAGTGCAGGAAATCTCTGAAATAACATAACTGGGTAATATTTAACCGTAAAAGATTTGATTTTTTTTTTTAAATGTCCTTCGCTATATTTTTTAATGTCCTTAGGCGTAATCGCTATTATGTCTATTTTCAATCATCCGATAAAATGAAATTTAAGATTTAAATAATAATAATACAAATAAGCTTAACGACAGTTTTTCATACATATAAAATAAATAAATAAACAATAACAAGAAACAAAGGAAAATTTATAGTTGAAAAATAATAGTTTTAAAACTAAAGCAAATTTTGTACATTCCTAATAAAAGTAAGAATATGTCATTTTTAGTTGCAGAAATATAGCTGTTATTTTAATAATATTTCATAAAGTTATGACTAAATTAAATATTGATATTTTTTTGAAAAAAAAAATTACCAAGGGCAGTTTTAATGGGGTAACTTGAAAGAGATAAATAAATTTTTTCATGTATCTTTTCACATGTTTTATATATTTCTCTATATACATTTGGAAAAATATCTGCAATTTCAAAGATCTAAGAGGAGTAAAAAAAAATTAAATATTTCTTTAAATTCTTTCTTTATATTCACTCGGACACCTGTGTCTAAAACAGCAGCAATATCGATGGTTTCAAAGGTTTTTGCCGCTTAAATGCACAATAGATGAAACTTTTCAAAGAATTGCATAGTTTTAAAAGATTACCTTTTAATACAAATTCACTTCTTAAAATTCAAATACAATCACCATCAATTAAATAACATTAGGCCCATTGAAAAACATTCATAATATTCACCATTACATTTTCTATATAATAAAATAAGAAGTTTGTTTTTTGACTCAGTTCATTGCACGAATGAATTAATAATTGAAGAAGTTAATGAGAGTTATATTGTTTTATTTATTTAAATTGAAGTCAATCGAATAAATTGATGTAATTTATTATGTAGCAAGTTTAATCGAAATACGACGATTAGATTGCAGATAATATTCGTATAGTACTAATTACTAACTAAGTTACTAAGTCATATGAGTACCATTTCCATTATCAGAAAATTTTAATGTTACAACCAGTGATGAATACTGGAGGTGGTCAGCAAAAGAACTCCCCATCCTAGTCCATGCCCCTACCAAAAGTTTTTTATTTATTTATTTATACTAAAGTCTAAGAATAAATGACGCCCCCCTCCCCTTTCGGTGGCGCCTGGGAGCAGCAGAAATTCTTATCGGAAAAAAATTTATCAAATCTACACTCGTGATTACCCTTCCAGGCTGCTTGTCAGAACCGCCTTTAGAGGTCTGCACAAGTCCTATCCTTAGAAAAGGAATATGCTGTATGATTAATATTTGTTCCAAGGTCCTACGAGAAATAAAAACTAAAAGTTGAGCCCGATCTGTTTAGTTTTGTTAATTAATCACTTGCCCTTGTAGAAAAACAACGAAATTAAACGCAACTCAATTTCTACAAATTAAATGAAAATAAAATAAAAAGCCGATACTTTTTTTAACAATACGATTCTACAACTGATATTCTAGTAAAAAAAAAAAATCCTGTGTGAATTCAACATTACAGAAACACAATCACTTACCCCTGAAAGGGTTAAAGAAATATTGCATCTGCTTTTATACAATAATTTGAAATTCAGTATTTTTAAGATTCTTATGTCTGCAAGCAATCGTAATATGGAATAATAATATTGATGAATATTTAAACAACTGCGTATGCATACACCAGATTAATTTAGAAATAATAGTAATTAAAAGAGGAATAAAAGATTGATTAAAGAAAACCATACTTTTAAAGCTGAAAATATAATGAAGAAAAAGTATTTTTCTGTAATTTATAGAAACAAACTATATTTTGATACAGCAATCAGTATATAACCTTCCAAAAAGATTTCCAAAGATTCCAATTTGCAAAAGAAACGTCGTATAATAAAAATATTTCATGAAAAAGTTGGCCCGTATCTTCTCCATGAATGTACAGCTAGATACATTTATATGAACAGCGAAACGATAATAGTAATTGCGGTTAGTGAAATAAAACCGGCCTGAGTTTGAGTTTCGGGCCCGGCCAGGTCTGTGCAGACTTTTAATCAGACAACTTAAGACAACACAAAAATAAATTCTTTAAAATAATAAGTAGGAACAATTGAATACTTACTGTTTATTGGAACTACTAGATCCTTGCGAATCATTCTTTACTGCAAGAGACGGCTTGGTACCTTTAGAAAATGTTAATAGATACTTGTCCATCTATTTATATAAAAATTTTATTTTTATGCCTGACTCAGGAAAAAGACATTTTCCCGTCTATATTTTTTGCCTTAAAGACACTACTGATTGTTTTGGTTTGGTCATCCACTGCAGCAAAACTTTAAAACCCCTCTGTACTCCCCCCCACCTCTCGAATTCTTCGAAATGCCTGTAGGACCTTTTTATCCAAGGCCGGATGGCCCCCCTTCATTGTATGTTTGGGAAAAGGCAAACAATCTTATCTAAGGTTGTGTAATTTGATAGTATCGGACACGTCGTCTACGTTAAAAGTGTTAATTTATTGCCCCCTGTGCAGGACGTCAGAATCAGAAAAGGTGATTCTTCCTGGAACCTATGTTTTCCGTGTAAAGAAGAAAAAAAGAAAGAAAAAACCCGTGGAGAGTGCTTCGTTTTACCCATACATTATGGTAAAAGTTTTCTTAGGCTGTTTTAGTCGTTTATAAAGAATAAAAATAAACAACGAATTTAGAGAAAGAAAATTTTTTCTGGAAAACAATATTCGCTGAAAAATTCGATAAATCATTATAAATTCCAAAATTTGAGATTTTTTTATATATCGGTGTGCGACAAAAAATACCAGCCCATCTGAAAAAATTACTGGGGGGGGGGCGAGCCCCATGGGCCCATACAACTCTCATTGCGAGTGCGATGACGTCTCGCCCTCGCGGATCTGTCGGCCGTTGCCCCCAGATCGTTGACAGCATTGGTAGGTTCCTAAAGGGGTCGTCAACGGTACGAGCACAAGGTCAATGTCTTGGGATGGGGCGCAGTAACAAGTTATTACTAGCACGTCTTTCCCTGACCATCTGCAGCGGATAGCCACCACGTCAGAACGCCGTAGGACGGAGACGAAGTGAATGCGCTTGTTTACCCAAAGTGCCGCCCGAAAGCGGTTACCTGCCGAGTGAACTTGCACGTAGTCCTCAGGAGTCCCGCTAACAGAACCTTCGGCGACATGTGGTTCGATCAACGAGACCACATCCAAACCCAGGGAGATCGTATCATGACTCAACTGATCCATGCAAGCAACTGCCTTGTGGCAGTTCAGGTGGGCAAAATGAATTTTACTCTCTATCATGGATTCTTTTGATTCGTTTTGATTCTTTTGATTCTTTTGACTCGAACTGCATCTGGTGGATGTGGCACTCTTTGGAACCTGCCGCGTGAGTGGTCGACAATTTCTCGTCTTCCGTTCTGCGCAAGTTCCTAAAGCTACAGTTTGGGCACTTCGGTGAAAGAGTGCAGCCTATCGTCTCATGTCCTTGGGCCCCACATGTCCCACAAAGGGACGCTCTGTGACAAACTGAACGTGTGTGGCCGTATCTCCAACACTGATAGCAAACCAACGGACGTCGGTTCTGTCGGAACACCGCCTGACCCCAGCCAACTTGCAGTGAACGGAGCCCCTTCAAGCGCTGAAACGAAACTTCGTCTACTGAGAGGACAGCGTTGCGGCCTCTCGCGCTGGCGAACCAAGTCCGCAGCTCGAGAGTCGAATCTTGGAGGGATTCGTTTTGCTCTTGAAGTGCAACAACTATCCGTTCCTCTGGTAGGCTTGGATCGACCCCGAAAATGATTATTTCAGGGGTGCGCCGTCTGGGCTTCGTTACTACTAGATCCTTCGCAAGCTCAGTTCGATCCAGTTCGCTCTCCAGCTTCATGAGGTCTTCCGCGGATTGAGCATGAAGGCTATTCCACCTCCTGAGATCGGTCTATTGCTTCTGATGGATATACGGGAGCTCACTGGGTCTACCTTGCTTGCTACTAACTTTAGCGTCTCAGCGGAAGAAGCTACGACATGTTCGCCTGTCCCCTTCGGACGAACGAAGAGGATGAATTCCTCTTTCGGCGGGGTCTTCATCGGAGACTTGGACCCCTGCCGCTGACCTTGGGCCGACATTTTCCCTGGTCGTTGTCGAGCAGACATTGCCGGAACTTTTCTATCTGCCTTTCGGCCACCTTTCGGGTTTCCCTCTTGTTCCGACTTCTGCAGCTTCTTCCTCGACTTTTTGACTACTACTGTCCAAGGTTCTTCTCCCTTTTGAGGAGTTTCACCTATTGGACGTGCGTTCAAGGTTGGGTCCGCCTTTCCAGAAGTCAGCTTGTCCGTTCGGTTCTTGACTGTCGACTTCTTTCCAGACTTTCCCTACTTGGAGGAGGAACGTTCCTTTTCTGGGTGCTTCTTCTGACTTGTGTGGGTGTCTCTGTCCTCCCTCCGAGACTTCTTCCGCTTCTTCCTTTTGAGAAGTTGCTTAGGAGTCTCATCGGCGGGTGGACTGTCAAGCCCGTCCTTGTCAGTTTCCGCAACCCTGAGGACCTCTGGATCGTCCCTTGCCTTTCGAGCTGTCCTTCTTTTCCTCGAAGCCGCCCTAGTCTCTGTTCCCTTTAGGGAGCTTTGTTCGGGTCGCTCTTCGGTTGGCAGGTCCGCTGTCTCGGCAAGTTCTGAGTTAGAGGCATCTGTCGTGTGCCCAAGTTCGCTCTCCTTCGGAGCCGCCCTAATCGCTACCTCTTCGAGGCTTTGTTCGGGTCGCTCGTCGGCAGGAGGGCACGTTGGGTCGTCCGGCTGCCTCTCCGAGGAGTTCGCGGATGTCGTGTGCTCAATTTCGCCCTCCTTCGGAGCCACCTTAGTCGCCACCTTTTTCAGCTTATATGACTCTGTAATTTGTTTGTTAAAAATTTATTATCTTGTGCTTCAAAAAAGTGTTTAAAATGGAGCTATCAAATCAGCAGATCAGAACGATTATTTACTATGAGTTCCATAAAAAACTCAGTGCGACTAAATGCCACAGAAAGATGTGGGAATGTTTAGGAATCAATACAGTTTCTTATGATACAGTCAAAGTTTTGTTTCGGAAGTTTAAATCTAGAAATTTCGGCAGTGAAGATGAACCAAGTTCCGACCGCCCTATTGAAGTTGATTGTGGGCAGTTAAAGCTAATCATTGATCAAGACAGAAATGTTTCAACACAAACTATTGCGTTAGAGCTTAAAGTTTGCCAAAAAACAATAGATCACGCTCTAAAACGCATAAACTTAACGTTTAAGTTCAATCACTGGGTGCCTCACGAAATGTCTGCTGAAGACCAAGCGCAGGAGAAAAAACTGTTGTTTGGCTCTACTCAGAGATCAAAGGAAAGACAACATTCTGGCCAGAATTGTGACCTGTGATGAAAAATTGGTGTACTACAACAATACAAGCCATAAAGGAAAGTGGTTAGAACTTGGGGAATCAGCTGGCTCGGTTGCAAGACGTGCCTTAACTAACAAGGAGGTGCTCCTCTGCATCTATTGGGATTGTCGTGGAATTCTTTACAAAGAGTACCTGGAAAGCGGACAAACTATCAACAGTGCAATATACCACAACATGTTTATCAAAGTTTGCGATACCATTCGCGAAAAACGAATAAACGAGTTCAGAGGGAAGGTGGTTCTCTTTCATCAAGATAACGCCCGGCCACACGTTAGTACGATAACCGGCTGGACGCTCTACAAGCTGAAGTGGGTTTGTATGCAACATCCACCATACAGCCTCAACATGGCCCCTTAAGAGTTCTGTCTCTTTTCACATCTGCAGCTGCATCTTGATGGCACAATCTCCATTCAAATGAGGAGATCATAAATGAGGTCGATCTCTTTCTGGACTCGCTCACGCCACAATTTTTCGCAGAAGGGATTGAAATGTTGCCAAAATGTCGGTAAACGATTGTACATTTAAACGGGGATTACTATCCTCATTAGCTTTGATAATTTCGTATGTATTTATCATTTTACAATAAAACATTTTTTGGCGGAAAACTTTTTACTCAACCTGATATTTCGAAAATATAAGTTGTTGTACAATGTGGTGATTTGAAGGTAAGAGAAGCGGTAATCTAAAGTTATATTCATCTTCTGGGTCAAAAATTTTAGTTTTTACACGGATATCTTCCGAATCTGTAAAAGTGCGTAAGCATTTATATCTTTTATCGTTCATATTTTCAAATTATTACTTTTGTACTAGTTTTAAAGTAACTGTTTCTGTCTTCTGGAGTTCGTTGTTTGTTAATTGACTGAATATTCTGTCGTTACTACCCCTTTTCGAATTTTGACTAAATCGCAGAATCCAACCAGTGATTAGCAAAATTTAACTGTACGAAGAATAACGATTATAAAATTTGGGGTCATTATTTTTTTAATTAGAGGCAGTTAGAATTGTTTTTCATTTTTCTGTATTTACTATGTCCATGTTAGGCAAAATGTTAGACTTAGGCCAGTTTTCTTCGGAATCCAAAAGTCATGTCGGTCCTAATCACAACTGACACATAATAAGGGATTTCGCAAAACAACCGCGTGACGGCAAATCTGCTGGATTCATATGTCCAGGTACGAAATTCCATGAAGTGGTGGATGTAAGTTTTCGAATTTCCCTAACTCTATTTTCTACGATTGTAGCCCAAGGTCCTTCGCGTTTTATCCAATATAACGCGTCCATAGAATCTGACCAATAGAACTTATCAATATTTTCTAATTTCAACTCTCCTTTAATGCTATTAGTCAATCTAACTCCAATGTAACAGGCTAGTAATTCTAGACGCGAAATCGAAATATATTTTAGAGAAGCTACTCTAGAACTGGCCTGAATATGTTGACAGGTGATAAAATTCGATCTCTCATTTCTGAGAAAAACGCATGTAGCATAAGTAGATTTACTCGCATCGCAAAAGACATGTAGAGATAATTTTCCCATTTTTACTGAAAAGTCAGACAATTTTCGAGGTATTTAAAGATTTTCTAAATCATTAATTTGGTTACTCCATTTTTAAATTCCTTAACTATCTCATCGAGCAATTTGGAGTCCCATGAAGCTTTCATTTTCCAACATTTCTGCAAAGGCAATTTTGGAATTAAGGTTACGGTACAAGTGAAACCGATGGGATCGAATATTTTATGCATTAAGGACAAAATCGTTCTTTTTGTGATGAGCTCATCCTCAACTTTAAAATTCCGGAAATCACACGACAACGTGTCCTTTTCAGTATCCCATATTTAACCAAGTAATGGAATTTTTATATCATTCCCATCATTCAAATAACCCTTGTCATTATTGCCTAATCCAAATTCCTCGCATTGATTATAACACCAACCACGGAGATCAAATTTCGCTGATGCAAAAAATTTTCGTGCTTCATTTCGAAAATACTCTAACTCTTCCTCGACTCTACACTGGCTACACAATTATCTACATAAAAGGAATCTTTAAGTTTTAGAGCAACATCTTTAAGATTTTCAGGTGCTGGATCTAAATGATGTGTAAGAGTAGCAGCCAAAAGGAAAGGGCTACAACGAATTCCGAAAACCACCCTACAAAGTCTATAAATCTCAAGGTTTTCGGAATTCCCATCTCTCCACCGAAGAAAACATAAATAATCCCTATCTTTTTCATTTAGAGATATCTGAAAAATGCTTTGCGAATATCTGCTACAACCGACTCTAAATTGATTTAGGAGTGAAGGAAATAATTGAATTAAATGAGGTCCTTTATCTATACAGTCATTTATGGAAACGGAACCATCGAATACCGGTTTAATTTTGGTTGTAGACGTAGTCTTGATTACCCTCTATGAGGGAGATAGTGGATCTGACAAGGTGTTCAATTTTTCAATGATCCCCTCCTCTTTCCATTCATCCAAAACTTTTTCGTAATCTTTCAATAAACAGCAAGAATTAAGATTTTTGATATTATTTTGAAGTCGTTTTCCCGCTAAATCTTTATTACTAGGAATAGGAGGATGTAGACTAACTTTGTATCTAACGTCATTTTTGCGGCTTACGGTTTCTTTAAAATGTTTCAGAACCAATTTTTCAACTTCCTTAGATTGCTTTTCCACCGGAACTACTATGCCTAAAGAATCTAAATTCCACAAATCCGTAATTTTTGCATAATTTACGAATAACGAAAGGAACAAAAAAGAACTATCCCTTTCTTTATCATTAATTTTCCCCATAGTAATCCAACCAACTGTCGTTTGCATCGCAACTAAACCGCAAGAAAGATTTTCAATTTTGCCCGTAAACAAATTTCCCACAACAACTGCTCCTAACAAATCCTGTATTTCGTTAACATCCCGTTCTTATAAAAAATTTTTACTTTCAGGACAAATATCGCTCAAAAATATTTTTTTCTTTTAATTCCGAAATACAATTACGATTTCTAATCTTAGGAACAGTAGCACAAATTTTGCATGCTCCATGAGCTCAATTTTGACATCCCTTAAACCCCTTAAATCAATAGAATAGAATAGCAATTATGATCAACCGTTTTTTCGGTACCTCCAAAAAGCCCATACGTGATTTTAACTTTACTTATACCTTTTAATTCCATTTTATTAGCCACAAATTTTGAGATATACAATTTTGAAGACGCGGTATCTAAAGTGGCACGCACTATATATTCAAAAACGTTATTCTTTATATAAAAATACAGAGTTTGCAAATAAATTGTGCTCGACAAATTTTAATTCGAAAAAATTGCAGTATCTGACAATTCGGGTTTTTCTTTCGTTTTTTCATTCGTTTTTGTTTTATAACAAAATAACATGTTATGGTTCCCTTTGCAATGACGGCAGATTATTTTTGTTTACAAACACGCGATAAATGTTTCTTAATTTGTAGAAGACATTTAAAGCAAGCTCCCTTTTTCATTAAAATACTTTTTCTTTCTTCAATAGATAAGCCAGCTGCAAACTGACTGTCGAATGAGCAATGTTTTGAAGTGTTGCAAAAACACAGTTCGACAAACTCAAATCTTCCTCCGTATTAGTGTTACTTAAATCTGTTAAAAATTTTTCAAGAAAAAAATTCTTGTTTATCAGTGTTATTTAAAGGAAAACGGGATCGAACATCAGTTAAACTTTCCGTGCTGCAGCGCGCAGAACGGGGACTCGGAAAGAAAGTATAGCACCACAGTCGAAATGGCACGGACTTTGTTATCTGACGCAAATTTACCGAAATAATTCTGGGCGAGGTCGTACTAACAGCCACGTATCTAATAAATCGGTTACCCACCAGGGCAAATGGAAACAACAAAACGCCTTACGAGCTATGGAATGATAGAAAATCAAATTTATCAAACATCAAGACCTTCGGGTGTAAAACATATGCCTACGTCTAAAAACCGAAGAGAGCCAAATTCGACGAAAAAGCCATTGAAGGGGTTCTACTAGTCTACGACAACAGAAGTAAGGGGTACAGAATACACACAGCAGGTAACAACGTAATTATATCGCGAACGGTAAAATTTATTGAAATCGGGGCAGTGTTGGGCAGAATCTGATTACAAAGTAATGAAATTACAGATTAATATACATTATAATCTCCTCACAATGCAATTGATTATCATGTAATGCATTACAAAGTAATTTCAATATAATCTGATTATCGTGTAATGAATTACAAATCAATTTTCATTTTCCCTTTTAAAATATAATTAGATTAATCTGTAATTAGATTAATTTGTAATTAGATTGCGCGATGATTCCGATTAAGTTTTTAATTGTATAATCCAGTTAACCTGTAATGGATTACAAGATGATTCTGATTACGTTTTTATTTGTATAATTCTATTAACCTGTAATGGATTATAGGTGGATTCCGATTACGTGTTTAATGGTATAATCCAATTAACCTGTAATGGATTATAGGTGGATTCCGATTACGTTTTTAATTGCATAATCCATTAACCTGTAAGAGATTATAGGTGAATTCTAATTACATCTTTAAAAATATAATTTATATTAAATTGTAATGTACTACAAGTTAATTTCAATTATGTTTGTTCAGATTACAATTTTGTTAACGTGTAATGTAATACAACTGAATCTAAATTAAATTCTATAAAATGTATTTAAATTAAACTGCAATCTATTACGAGCTAATTCTAATTGCATTTTTGACACTTTCCAACAAAGTTGATAAGGGTTTATGAATTCAGTGTGTCTGTCTGTCTGTCACACTCTGATACGTGTAAATATACGCGAATTTCCATGCAATTGATATATGTTATTAAGGTTTACTGTGGCATAATTTGTATAAAAAATGAAGTATGTAGCATGGAATATACAGGGCCACTCAAAATAATACTTTTACATTACGGCCTATGGAGAAAAATCGTTTGCGGTATATTTTAGTGATGTTAGTGTATTTCAAACATATTGAATTTCATATATATCACTGAGGTGCATTACAAGATCTTTACTACAGATTATGGAGGACATAATATTCATCTTTCATTTACAGAGACACGCAAAAATTTGGTTACAGTACTAACTATGAACAGTAATTGCCAGAAATGCGGTTTTTTAGTTGTTGCACGCGTTTTTTAATGTAACTTGTTTTTCTGCATATTGCTTGTTGTGTATAAATTCTATAAATCACATACAGGGCTGCACAAAACGTTCTCGAGTACATTGACGTTCATAGACAGAAATTGCCGAATATGAATTTTCAACCGTGTTATGTGTTTCATAACCGAACTAAATTTTAGCATACTACTATGTAGTATATATACAAATCTATTGATAATATGCAGGGCTTCAGAAAAAAAACTGATATTTTTCCGATTATTAATGGTAATTACTACAATTGGGTTTTCCAATATGTTATTATTTTCCAACTTGTTTACTTAGATAAAATTTCCCCGCCCGGTTTGACTTTGACCTTATTTAATTTGATACCGCGGAGGTCATCCTTTGTTTTCTTAGATATCTTTCATCTTATTAATCTATAAAATTTTGTTACAGTATTCTGAATGTGTTAGGAAATGTTTCATAATCAATGCTGAGCACAGTATTTTTCATTCTTGTTAAAATTGGTATGGAAATGACCTGTAATTTATTGCAAATTAATCCCAGTTACGTTTCTAAGAATGTAACTAGTAAGTAATTATATGTCATCAAAATATTAATTTATAATGTTATTAAAACATAATAGAATTTTTTAAATGAAATTAAATATTTAATAATTATCTAAGTATTTTTATGTAATTTCTCGTTTTCTATTAGACCAGGAGGCGGCAGCACAGACAATCACCTCATCAAGTTCACGGCTGAAATTCCAGAATTAGTTAAAACTCGATTCGCATATTAAAACGGAATCGGTCTGTCAAGTCATATCTTGGTGGAAAACACCTTAAAACCCGATTTTAGCGGTTGACTCGTAGGTTTACTATTGTGTTTTCATGCACCCAAAGGTATGAAAACATGGAGGACTGGTGTTCAAAGTCAAAGTTCTGCAGAAAAATTCGTTAAGTAGAAAACTTCGTTAAAGGGAAGTTCCACTGTATTTTGTATGGTAAACGTAATCTTTAAAAAGGGGAGGGGGACGTTGTCAGTGTTTTTATCAGAAGCCCCTAACTATTAGTATAGCGCAAATATAAGGGCCCGATAACCATACACACTTATAACAAGAACCCAAATTGTCGCAGAACATGCAAATTTCATATGGTAAAAGGAATCGTTTAAAAGTGGGAGGGAGGGCTTTTTTTTTTTTTTTTTTTTTTTTTTTTTTGTCCTGTTTACAATTAATAATATTTTCTTGAAATTCCTCTAAGTGTTTATAGTTGAAAAAAGTTTTATATTTAATATCGAAATTCATCGAATTTCGGTTTACATTTTCGTGCATTCTTTTGATGGATAAATAAATTTTCACATGTTTGGGTAATATTGGTATATATATGTTTTATTTATTTATTATTCTCGAATTCATTAAAATAGTTTAATGTAGAGTGATGCATCGGGATTGGCATCAGACTTCGACGACTTATTTTATTAGCGCATTTTTATTTTAAACTTTTTGCAATTACGAGTATTTTCCTAAAGGTGATTCAGTATTTATGGTTGAAAAAAATAGTTTTATATTTAACCCCTTAATCGTCATGCCTAATAAGTGTAGGCGACTTTTAAAAAATTAAGATTGCTTAGTTGTCAGCAGTTTTTTGAAGTAGAAATATTCGCCTTATTTAATGGCAGATAAAATAATGCGAGAACAAAGCCAATTACACTATTTAAAAAGAACTGGTGGGAATCAAACAATTTGAATAAAAATATAGTAGCTTACACAGCCCGTGAATGTATCGGGCGCGACGATTAAGGGGTTAAAATCCAAAATCATCGAATTTCTGCTTGTATTTTTACGCATTCTTTTGAAGAAAAATTAATATGTTTCGTTAATATTTGAATATTTTAGTTCTAATTAATCATTATTTTCTAATTACTTAAAAATAGCTTAAAATGTAGTTTCGCATTGGGTTTGGAAACCCGATTTCTACAGCGGAATGAAAGTAGGGAGGGGGAGAGCGACACATTCATGGAATCCGCGAATCTGCAATTTTCCATTTTTAGCTCACAGTCTATCAAAGCCTGCATGTACGCATCCATGTATGTATGTACATAACGCAATAATTCTTGACAGAAATATCCGATTTGCTTCAAATTTTGTATATAGGTTCATTCTGATAAGGCGTTTCCCTGTTAGTTTTGGGGGATCATTGGTTAAATGTAAAGAGGGGAAACGGGGGCGGCTAATCCTCCCTTTAATTTCGATAAATGGGTTTCTTAATCAGAATTATCCGATTTGCATCAAATTTAGTATATACAGTGGTGGCCAAAAGTTTGGACATTTTTTGAAAGTTTCATGTTTTTAAACTTTGTGTTCTTGTAGAATATATTAATTTTCACTTAAATACAAACGTTTATATATCAAATTGAAGGTAAATTAATGTAAAATTTAATAATAAACAGTATTACAATATCTGTATTACAAAAAAAGTTATGCTCATTTTAGTAGAACAAACAAACACAAATAGTTTTGTACAAGGACGTGTTTTGTAATAAAAGCGTACTAGCCAATCACAAACACTGTTCTGAGGACCAATCAAATGTCTGTAACTATAGTTTAGGTTATTTGGATGGTAAAATAGTTATTGTTGTGGAAATATTTTGCGGAATGATGCATACTAGTACAATTAAATAGAGTATTGCTGTTTTTGAATATTTAAAGTCCTTTTTTTAATTGAACTAATTTTAAACAATGTCATCAACAAGAAGAACTAATTGGACATCTACAAAAAGAAGCCGAATTGTCATATTGAGAGAAAATGGCCTCCCTTATGCTGAAATTGCAAGACAAGTTGGTGGTTCAGTTACTTGTTCTGGTGTACGTAAGTACTATTTACGTTATGCAAAAACGAAATCAGTGGAAAATAAGACCAACTCAGGCCGAAAAAAATGCACAAGTGCTCCTGCCGATAGAAAAATTAAACGGCTATGCCTTCAAGATAGAAAAATTTCATCAGATGCCATTAGATGTGAAATGAATGCAGCGGGTATTGCAGTAAGTTCAAGAACAATAAGAAGAAGGTTATCAGGATTTGGACTACAAGCTAGAATTCCAAGGAAAAAACCATATTTAAATCAAAAGCAACGCAAAAAACGAGTTCAGTGGGCAAAATAACATATAAAATGGTCAGAAAATCGATGGAAGCAAGTAATCTGGAGCGATGAGAGTAAAATATCGCTCTTTGGTAGTGATGGTAGAAAATACGTGAGACGTAGAGTAGGAGAAGCACTTCATCCTGATTGCATTGAAGCAACTACAAAAAACCCAACAAATGTCAAGATTTGGACATGTATGTCTGCAGATGGTGTGGGCCGAATTCAAGTGATTGATGGCATCCTGAATGCCAAAAAATACATCGAAACTGTCCTGGAACCAAAATTGATACCTTCCATCAGGGATCTCTTCCCCAACAACGCACCATTTATTTTTCAGCAGGATTCAGCTCCATGCCACACAGCAAAAGTATGCAAAGCATGGTTTCAAAATAAAGGCATAGATATATTACCATGGCCAGGAAACAGCCCTGATCTCAATCCAATTGAAAATTTGTGGCGACGTTTGAAAATTCTTGTACGAAAAAAAGTCCATCCAGTAAAAGACAACTTATTGAAGCTATAATTGATTCTTGGCACCATGTGATTACGAAAAATGAACTCCAAACACTCGTTCACTAGATGAAAAGACGCTGTGAAGCTGTCTTAAAAAATAAGGGTTATCCTACTAAGTATTGATTGTGTAAGTATCACTTTAAAAAAATGCAAATCTAAGATAGATCTTACTATTAGTTGCATAACGTTTTTTGTAATACAGATATTGTAATACTGTTTTCATTATTAAATTCTACATCAAATTACTTTCAATATGATATATAAACGTTTGTATTTAAGTGAAAATTAATATATTCTACAAGCACACAAAATTGAAAAACATGAAACTTTCAAAATATGTCCACACTTTTGGCCACCACTGTAGGTTCATTCTGATAAGACGCTTCCCTGGTTATTTTTGGGGGTTCATTGGTTAACTATAAACGGGGGAACAAGGGGCTAATCCCCCCTTAATTTAGATAAATTAGTTTTTCATGCAGAATTATTGGATTTGCTTCAAATTTTGTATTTACGTTCATTCTGATAAGACGCTTCCCTCATTAGTTTTGGAGCTTCGTTATTTAAGTAGAAAGTTGGGAGCCGGGGGCGGGCTAATCCTCCCAAAATTTAGATAAATTGATTTTTCCTGCAGAATTATCCAATTTGCTTCAAATTTTTATACAGTTTTATTGTGATAAGGCGCTTCCTTGATTAGTTATGGGTGTTCATTTTTTATGTATAAAGGGGTGGAGGGAGGGGGGGCTAATCCCCCTTAATTTATTGTCGATTTCTTTATTTTTCGAGGGCATTATTCTTTGAAATGAGAGTATAATATACAGTTAGTGTGATTAGCTTGTGAGCTCAATGCCGTTAGTTTAACTGGGCACTTTTCGTTTTATTTTGTCATTTTCTGATTATTTAAAATTAGCTATATTTTATTACTAATCCTACAGGGTGCCAACCAAAAGTGTAAAAAGTAGGCGCCAATGAACCGATTGCCACCACAGAATTTTTAGTATTATTAGCCTAATAAAAGGAGGAAATTTAGGTGAAGTATACTAATAAAATTTAGGTGAAGAATACTAATAAATTTAGTGGTGACAATCGGCCCATTGGCGCCCAGTTTTTATGCCTGTGGTGTCAACGGTCGCAAAAAGTTCAGGAATTTTAAAAATAGTTTGCTTCGAAGCTCTCACCTTTTATCCCTTTCCATCCACTGTATGAATGTCAGCATTTATGTTAAACAAATTTTATTCTAATCTAAGAAATAAAACTGCACTATATGTTTCATACATCTTTTTTCAGGGTTCATCTCACGAAACCCTATTAGTTTCGTTTCTCTGTCTGTCTGTCAGCGAGTCCGTTCTCGGAAACTGTATAAGTTTTAGACTTGAAATTTTGTGTACCTACAGCTGAATACTTACTGTCACACTGAAAATCACAAAATTTTGAAAATGTCTTCATTAACGCAAGATATTAATTAAAACCCTAAAAATCCACTCATTAATGGAATCAACAAAAGCGTAGAATTTAATCAAACTGCAATCTAGAACTCCAGAAGAGAGGGAAAGGGTTCCATAGTCACAGCATTACAATGGCGATAAAACATTGGACGTTTTCAAACACAACCCTGTCTCATAAACTATACCACCTAGGAACGTGAAATTTCGGACACACACGCAATAAAAATTAGCTTTCAGAATTTCTAAAAAGATTTTAACCACCCGCATTAGAAGTGTAAGTATCAATAAAAAATCAATTTGAATAGATTCGTTTAATTTCCTTTCTGTCAATTAACTAATATGCACACCGGCATTCAAGTTCTTTGCTTGATTGAAAATTCAATGAAAACGTAAAACTATAATAAACATAAAATAAAATGTCTCTATTCAAATTAAAAACTATAACGTTTACACGTTTCGTTAAAAAATACTATTTATCTTATTCTATAGAGACCTATATTAAAAAATCCTTTGGCTTTACTTTTCATAGTTTTATTTCACTTCCTACATCTTTGGAACACAAAACAATTATACAAACATAAAAACTATTGTTGCCAACAACATCAAAAAGATATAAATAAAATAAATGAAATAAAGTTAAGGAAACCTTTGAGTTTGGTTGATTACGTGACATCCTCCCACCTTGAGTTGGTGAAAGACAACTCAACTGGTCACGAAAAGTTCTTACAAGTCTAGCTTTTGAGGTACTTTAATTACCCTCCCACATCGTGTACGCTTTTCAGGTACATCTTTAGACATAGTCTGAATAGTCGGAAATGAATAGAGTTCCTTTCGTTCATCAGGCCATTTTGAAGATACTTCTAGGGGATAAATTCTCTGAATCGGTCGTAAAACTTCTGATGTTGAGGTTCGTAGACGGACTAATCTGGTGACACCATCTTTTCCTGGAATAAGTTCTATGACACGTCCTAAAGGCCAGTTGATACGTTTGGTATTATCGCTGCCAATTAACACGACGTCACCAACTTGAATTTGTTCTTTACATTTTTTATATTGAGGACGTTGGATTAACAGTCCCAAATATTCTGAACGAAATCTGTTTCGCAGATCAGTTATTAGTTTTTTTCTGTATTTCAGTTTCCTATTCAATTTGTTTTCATCCACAACATCAAAATCTGGTGTACCCATTTGCTTTACATCTTGCATGAACAAAGCAGGATACAGCGGGACAAGTTCGCCATTGCTTTCAGAAATATAAGTAAGAGGTCGGGAATTAATTATTGATTCTGTATCGCATAGAATGGTTGTCATTTCTTCATAAGATACATTAGACTTTCCTAAGACTCTTCTAAGAATAGATTTCATAACACCAACTAATCTTTCCCAAAACCCTCCCCACCATGAGGCTGTCGGTGGGTTGAAAAACCACTCTATTTTCCTGGTAGTACTATACTGAACGACTTTATCCCAGTCAACCTCTTTAAGTGCATTTGAGGCTCCAACGAAATTAGAACCGTTATCACAATAAACAGTGGAGGGTCTTCCTCTTCTTGCTATAAATCTCCGAAAACTCTGTAGAAATACTTCTGTCGACAAAGATGACAAAAGTTCAAGATGTACAGCTCGGTATATCGCACATGTGTACAAACAAATCCATGCTTTCGAGCCTCCTTTAAGGTACAAAGGCCCAGCCAAGTCGAAGCCTATAATTTCAAAAACTGCTGCATCCTTAATTCGATTTTCTGGAAGTGAAGCAACTGGAGCGTTTAGAGATTTTCTCTTGTGTCGTATACAAACAACGCATTTCGATATCACTGATCTGATTGTTTTTCTTGCATTTAAGATCCAATAGTGTTCTCTCAAAATATTTAGTAACATTTGCGATCCAGCATGAGAATTTTTTAGATGCTCTGTCATGATAAGTCTTCTGACAACAGGATGATCCGAAGGTAGAATCATTGGACGTCGAAAATCTTCAGCATCTTTTCTGTACACAATCTTGGTCTTCAATCTGAGGAGACCGTGTTCGTCTTTATAAACATCTAACGTTTCTAATTTACTTTTGTTTTCTGGAGTGAAAGATTCTTCCTGAATAAGTTTCACAATTATTTTCTCAGCTGCATTTATTTCTTCAAGGGATAATTCCCCATTCAACCTCGAGATTTTGGTTACCTTACAATTATGAATAAATCTGTGAATCCAAGCCACCAGACGAATAATTCTATCATAATTTGAGAAAAACCTAAAATACCAACCAAGTCCATGGTACTTACAAAGACTATTCTTCTCATGTTTAGGGGAATTGCACCACTCACAAAATGTTGTCTGATTCGTTAAACATTTGACTAATTCTTCATCAACAGGAATCTTTGACTTTCTCTTTTCTTGAGCAATGGCGTTTTCATCAGTGAATATGTTAGATGAAGGCCATTTATCTTCAGGTGCTTTAAGCCAACTTGGACCCTCCCACCATTTTATTTTCAATAGATGTTTCACAGAACATCCTCTGGATGGAATATCAGCGGGGTTTTTAGTTCCTGGTACGTGTTTCCATGAGTTTGGATCTGTTGTTTTTCTAATCTCTTTTACTCTATTACTTACAAAAACAGTCCACAATTCTTCTCTTTGAATCCAACTCAACACAGTAGATGAATCTGTCCAGAAGTGCAATTTTACATTTTTCCACTGAAGCCCTTCCATCACTGATTTACACAGCCTAGCTCCCACCGTAGCAGCTATCAATTCAAGACGTGGTATTGTAATCATTTTGACGGGAGCTACTCGGGATTTTGCAGCTAACAGATGTACTTCGACTCCGTCAGCAGTATTTATTCTAACGAATGTTGCGGCGGCGTAAGCGTGCTGACTCGCATCGCAAAAGGTATGTATACTAAGGTTTTCACTGTGTTCATCAACGCGAAGCCACCTTCTTAGACATATTCGTTTCAGACAGCTAAGATCTCTAAACCAGCTGGAGAATTCTTTTCTCACATTATCATTAACCTCTTCGTCCCAAGCCATTCCATTTTTCCACATTTTCTGCAACAAAAGCTTCGGCAACAAGAAAACTGGACATGCTAATCCAATTGGGTCAAACACTTTATGTGCAATGGAGAGAATGGTTCGTTTTGTAATTTTTCCTAGCTCAAAATTCTCTAGCCAGCCCAAATTTAGAGCTAAAGTATCTTCTTGTCGGTCCCATAATAAACCTAGTACAGGTGGAATTGTAGGCTCGATATTATCTTCAGAATATTGCCAACCTCTTAAATTGAATTTACCTTCCTCCATTACATTTCTAGCTTCCTGTATAAATTTTAGCAATCCGTCTTGATTAGAAAAACTCGTTACAACATTGTCAACATAAAAACTGTGAAGAAGTTTCGTTAACATCTCTTTATCATAACAAGGATTTTCGGTGCATTTCATTAAATGAAATTCAATAATGGCTGCCAAAATGAAAGGACTACACTTTAAACCGAAAACTAATCGTGCATGACGAAATATTTTCAATTTTCTTTCATCGTCACCACTCCACCAAAAAAATCTCAATAAATCTCTGCATTCCTGTCTGGTGCTTATTTGTAAAAAAGCTTTTTCTATATCCGCTATGACACCGTATTTTCGTTCGCGGAATCTAAAAAGAATATCAGGGATGAGCTTCATTAAGTTCGGTCCACATTCGAGACATTGATTCAACGACGGAGATGACTTTTCTCTCGCAGATGCGTCAAAAACTGGACGAACTTTCGTTGTGCTGTTCTCTTTCACCACTGGTCTATGAGGTAAGTAATGCACAGAGTCTACCTTTGAATCCACAGAAACTTCTTCAATTATGCCCACAGTCAACCACTGATTAAAAACTTCGTTATAAGATGTAAACAAATTATCGGAGTCAAGTCTTCCAGTCATGGTTTCTAATCTTTTTAATGCTAACTTTTCATTGCTAGAAATAGGGAGATGTTCTTCAGTCCATGGGAGAGAGACTTCATAACGCCCTTCGTTATTCACAGTAATTGAATCCATGAAACTCATTTTTGATTCAAGTTCCTTCTCTTCTTTGGACTTCTGAATTACAGGATCCGTTATGCCGATTGCATCAAGACTCCATAGGTCTGTGATAGTAAATTCTTTCACAAATAAAGATGTTAAAACCATTGCACCAGACATCTCATGAACGTCATTCAACGGAACTTTACCCATCAGTGTCCAGCCTAAATATGTTTCAATTGCAACTAAATTGCAGGATAAATTTCTTTTGCGCCCAGTTAATAATCTTCCGGCAACATCGGCACCGATTAAAACTTCAATTGGTCGTGGATCTTCTTTTGTATCACTTAATGAAATTTTCATAACTTTTATTTCATCTATCCAAGGACCTTTCTGTACCGAAGGAATATTTTCACATATAACAGGCTCATCTAGAACATCAAAATTACATAGAAATTTCCCATCTAAACTTTCTAAATGTATTTTGTAACACATGTGCTTAATTCTACTAGTTTTCTTGCCCCCAAACAAAGAATGGGTAACTAGTTCTTCTCTCAATGGTTCGTAATCCATATTTTCAGCAGTACGTTTTAAAATATAAGACTTCTCTGAACCTGTATCGATCAATGCTCGTACATGTAAACACGAATAAGGTCCTTTTAATTTTACTATCAAAGTTTGCAAAATTACCTTTGGAGATAGAGATAAACTAGATAAATTAACAGCTTTTTGATCAGGTGTTTTCTGTGAAGATGGTTCTGCTTTCTCGTCTTTTTTATCCCTTTTATCAATAGGACCTTTCAAAACGTTTTTATTTGCGGATATTTCTGGACACATGAGTGTGGCATGTTCTTTGTTACAAACTAGGCACCTTATGAATGCATTGCACTTATTTACGCAGTGCCCCCTTTTAAAACATTTAAAGCAACAGCCTTTTTGTTTTAACATCTTTTGTTTACTAACCAAATTCATTTTTTGCGCGTTAAAGCAGTTAAAACTTTCGTGCTGTCCGTTACAAAACACACAAACTTTAACGATCGTCGGACTGGTGGATAACAAACCAGCAGCGGTAGATATTTTTTCTTCTACTGAAACACCCTGTTTTTTAATCTTAGGTTTCAGTTCAAAACCAGATAAGGCTAAATTAATTCGTTCTTCCGACTCTACCTCAGATTTTAAGAATTCCATTAAATTATCTAATTTATTTTTAGGTTCCGCCCCATCTATAAACTTAGAACTTCTTTGCCATGCCCTTAAAAATTCCTCTGGCATGCATGATTCTACTAAAGGGTATAACATAGCGGCACACTTTTCTGTAGTGACATTAAGAGTTTCAAGAGCTCTAATATGCGATTCTAAACTATCATAGACTGTACACATGGAATTAGAGTTATTTCGTGAAGACGAATTCTTCAAAACTAATTTTAATAACTCTCGGATATATACTTCTACTAACAGATCTTCTCTACCAAATCTAGTTTTCAAACTATCAATTACCTTGGCGTAATTATCTCCCGTTGGCGGGAACGACTCTACGATTTCTCTGGCCCTGGATCCTTTTACTGTAGCCTGAATAAGGTACTGAAATTTATCAGAGGGAACAATATCTGAGTCTTCATGTATTTTTTCGAACTGGCACCAAAATTGCAACCAGTTTTTTATTTCTCCATCAAATTTATAAAGTTCAAGTTTCGGAAGTTTAAACTTTCTTTTAATATTAGCTTCACTAATACTGGAACTGTTATCTATATCATTAGAAGGTACATTAATTAATTCATAAACACTAACCTGTGTTTCAAGAAATTGTCGCACATAACCATCAGCCACTTCAGATTCTTCATCTAAATCGTCTGCGTTCGTTTCGATTTTCATAAGAAGAATTTTATAGTTAAGCTGGACCAATTGCTTGTGTTTATCCTCTAACATCGATAACGAAATTTGTAATTTCTTCTTATCCGGTGTATCTTCTTTCATTTCTTCTTTTATGGAATTCAGTTGTTTTGTAAAACCACTTCTAACGGTTCCTCTTAATTTAACATTATCACTTAAACTTGCTAAAGCCATCTTATTCTCAATACAAGTCCTGTTTCGCGGACGCCAATAAATGTCAATTAACTAATATGCACACCGGCATTCAAGTTCTTTGCTTGATTGAGAATTCAATGAAAACGTAAAACTATAATAAACATAAAATAAAATGTCTCTATTCAAATTAAAAACTATAACGTTTACACGTTTCGTTAAAATATACTATTTATCTTATTCTATGGAGACCTATATTAAAAAATCCTTTGGCTTTACTTTTCATAGTTTTATTTCACTTCCTACATCTTTGGAACACAAAACAATTATACAAACATAAAAACTATTGTTGCCAACAACATCAAAAAGATATAAATAAAATAAATGAAATAAAGTTAAGGAAACCTTTGAGTTTGGTTGATTACGTGACACTTTCATTGGAAAACCACAGACTAACAATCTGACACTTGTTCACACAGATCAAAGCTGGCAGACTAGGCATTTTTCAGGCTGTATAGATTTTATTTATTATTGCATTTATCGTTTTGTAATTAATACATCTATGCGTAATTTTTACGACGAAGACAGAAATCTATGTTTTATAAAAATGGAGCAATTAGGACAGAAATTAAGAATTAATATTTCGTTAATGAAAATAATTTTTATCAGAATCAAAAGAACATTTGCAGCTGGTTGTGAAATCGGAGACATGCCATTTATCGGCGAGACATCCCGGCTTTTCACTTTTCGCCTCAACTGCTGAAGGGAGGAAAATAAAAAAAACCCGCAGATTTTGAGAGTAGTAAGATATTAAACACTATATTATTATTTTTTTAATATTACATTTACCGATTTGAAAATTTTGCATCTATGCATATGTTTTTACGGTGAATCCAGAAATCTAATTTTTATAAAGATTGCAGTGTTAGAACCGAATTTATATTTTTCACAAAATGTTGATTTTTGTGTAGAAAACAGAAATAAAATGCTAATAAACAATGATGTAATTAATAATGCGAATAGATATTATTAATAAAGAAGGGGAGAGAGGGAAACAAATTTTTCCTGCGCGTGTTCCAAAAATGACTATTTTTATTGAAACCGCAAAAGAAAGTCACCGATTTTATAATCTCAGAGAAAGAAAAAGTTTATTTTTCACTCATCCTCGAGTATTAAGAAAAGTATTTGATTATTTGAATGGAAACTCGCAGTTTTTGTTTCTGATTATAAAAATGCAAATTTTGTGAAAATCCGACGGTATTTTTTTTTAATTTGGACCAAAAACTGACCCGTTTTGAATCAAATGATCCAGACATTTGAAGAGGTAGTATTAAATTTACTTCCGCTTCGGATAAATCTCTCTATTTAATTTCTGAAAGACAAAGAGTTACTAGAGGAAGGGTTTCGTGCAGCGATTTTTAAAGTGATTTCGCGTTTCGTATTTTTTTTACGGGACCGGGCAACGCCGGGCGGATCTGCTAGTGCATTTAATAATAAATTAAAAATTTGCTGTGAAAAGAAGAATACGATTCTGAGTCAGCATTGACGTAAAGGTGAAAAATGAAACGAATACGAGATACACATGAAAACACACCCTATTTCGCAAACCTCGGCGCACAATACAAAATTCATTCATCAAAATTCAAGAGGAGTGTGCTGGATGCCAGTGTCAGGGCCTGGCGTAATTTCTGCAGTAACCAAACAGAACCATTCGGCACGGCGCAAAAATTCTTCACGGGTAAATACTTCACACCAGATGAAATTAAACTCGAGTTGCCACCATCTATCTCATCCAGGCAACCCAACATGGAGCACCTAACATCAGCACTTTTTGGACCATCCTCATATCCCGACAGGGATAATTCGGACTTAAGCTTTAATACCCCTGATGATAAACCTTTTTCCAAAGCAGAAGTAGCTTCGGCACTACATACACAAAATGACAAGAAAGCCCCCGGCGCAGACTGCGTAAACTTCAAAATTTTAAAATTAACATTCAAAATTATTCCAAAATTGATCACCAGATGGGCCAACGTATGCTATTTTCCTCACACTCTGAGACAAGGTGAAGTCGTTTATTTTCTGAAGGAAGGAAAAGATGCCTCGGAACCCACATCCTATAGGCCAATTTGTCTCCTGCCAACTCTGGGGAAGTTTCTCGAAAAACTGCTGGTCATACGACTAGTGCACTTCTTGGAGACAAATAGCATTTTGAACCATAGGCAATATGGGTTTCGAGAAGGTAAGTCATGTGACAAAGCCCTATTTGACATCCTACACACCTGTAATGACAGGATCAGCAAGGGAAACTACACTTCATTGGTCTCATTAGATATCAAAGGTGCCTTCGGCAACGTACAGTGGAGGGACATTATTCAACAAGTAATAGCAATCCACTGCCCGACCAACATAGCTGGAACCATCGCCTCTTATCTTAGCAATCGTAGTATTCTCATTAATTGGAGCTCAGGAACCTCGGTGCACCAGCTCGAAAAGGGCTGATCACAAGGCTCATGAATGGGTCGAATCCTTTGGCTTCTCATTGCAAATACAATACTTATAGACCTGGAGAGAAGAGGATTTATCCTATACGCGTTTGCAGATGATTTCAGCTTTGTTTTCTGGGGCAGCAGGCGCAGGGACGTGGAGGAAATGGCAGCTCGAGCTCTCCCCGCATTTTGCCAGCTACTGACTAACTCAACCTCCAGCTTTCAACACAGAAATCACAATCATTAACATTTTCCAAACCACATGACCTCAAAGGCCGGCCGCCAACCATCAAAATTAATGCTGTCAGTGCTAATCCTGGGTTATAAAGTCATCAATGCTAAAGATCTGGTATCACGCAATAGTTGAAAGCATCATCTTTTACTGCGTGGGCGTCTGGGGAGAAAGTCTAACACAATACGTGAGAGACAAACTGACCTCGCTGCAGAGGATCTTCTTGCTGCCAATGACACGGGGCTATAAATCCATCTCCACGGACGCACTTACTGTAATCACATGCATCCCTGTAATTACGATTACACTGACATATGAATACCAGAAAAACAGAATCACTCACTTAGAACACGAGCCAACATGCACAGTATTATTTCCACAAACAACACTACAGAGGAAAGTTCCTAGCTGGAGATTGCACCCTGCGGAAGAGACCTCCCACTTACAAGTACACACTGCCAGGCATGGTTTTCAACATAGCTTCTCGCCCCACTGTCCAACCATTTACACTGATGGGTCACGTACGGATGCTGGTGTGACTGCAGCGTTCTGCACCTTGGAAGGTGAGGTCTTGACCCATGAGTGGGCCTGCAGAATCGGTGATAACAACACGGTTTTTCAAGTGGAGTTGTTCGCAGTTCTGCGGGCATTGGAATGGATAACCTCAAATCCCTCACTAAACTACACACGCATCTACTCAGACAGTTTTTCAGGCCTGCAAGCAATCCTCACACACACAATAAAACACGCCATTGTACTACAAATCAAACTAAATCTAAAAGTCCTTGTAAGACGCGTTGCCCTGGGCTATGTCAAGGCGCACATCGGCATCGCAGGTAATGAACATGCAGACAAGCTGGCAAAACAAGCTACAGAACGCCAAACAATAAACCACTTACTCCCAGTCCCCCCTCCTACATCCGTAGGATTCTAAAATCAAAAATCATTCCTCAGTGGCACGCACACTGAGAAGACTCTGAAAACGGCAGACGTACCTTCCAGCTTGTCCCAAAAGTCTTCAGAAATATGCTTAATTTAACCCCCCCCCCACCAACAACAGCTGTTCTCACAGGGCATGGTCCCTTCCCTACATTTTTAGAATATTACAAAAATGCATCGTCTGATGTGTATCCTTGTGGCCAACAGGGCACCCACTTCCACTGTTACTATGATTGTCCCCTCACCAATGCCTAGCATCTTCGATCGCTAGCTAACCCCCCGCCATCTTGGCTCACTAACATCTTAACACACCCCATCCTACTAAAGCAACTTAAAAATATTTATAGACCTTTAATGGAAATCTCTAACCTAAGAAATTAAACAATAACATCTCAAACAGAAGTTCAGCTATCAACCAATATGCCTTAATTTAAGTAACAATACCCTATCTCTATAAAACAGCAAACCCTACTCTCCCTCTGCCCTATCACTCCTTGAGCCCTATTTAATTCTTCTTACCATTGCACAATCAGGGCCACAGTAGTCGGTCCAATTCCTCCCTTCTTGCAAGTCCTATCAGTTCAGCTTAGAGTTGCAAAGACTAGAATAAACCCGGTTTAAACATGGGAATAAACCGGGTCTATTGGAAATAAACCTGGGAATAAACCGGTTCTTTGCAACTCAGCTCCTCATCTTCCTTTTATGAGCCAGCATGCACCAACCAATAATCAAAAGTCACCACCTACCAAGATCACTGTTCCAAGGGCCGCCTTGGTTATGAACTGTGTATTTGGCACAGGAGTGCCAAGGACTGCTTACAAATATCACCTACTTTCCTACCTGCTGCTCCCTGTCGTGGAGGAGCGCTGGCTCCAGCGGTCATGACTGAAATGTGTTTTTCCTTCATTGTTGTTTGCCTTACCAGTGCCTTGTATAGGCTTTTCCTGGCAGTGCCGGCCTTTGGCCTAGTTTTTAACCTTTTTCTTCATTTCTAATAAATAGTCTTCCGGGGCCGTGCGCACGTTGCATTGGTGGTCTCGGTGCTGTGCCTTCCCTGCCTGTCGGTGACTGGACTCCACCCATAACGAATGCCCGCGTGCCGGGGAACATCCCGGGTGGGACCATAAAGGTCCACGGTCCGGCTCTGCTGGACCGATTTGTTCCACTCAGGCATTAAATCGTATCTCATTTACATGCACACATTAAAAAAAGAAATAACATATTAAAATGTCTGTGTAACGTGTAACAAAGGAAGATTTAATAAAGAATTAAAATAATAAGTAAAAATAATAAGTAAAAATAATACTAGAAATGTTATCAAAAGAACATTTATCGAGAGAATTTATCGTTCCATTTTCAATAATAATACATTTCGGAACTTTAATATCCACTGTTAATTCGCATGGTTAAAAATTGATTAAAAAAGTATTATAATATTGATTTTTAAAAAACACAAAATCAAACAAATATATATGCAAATATATTTAAAAACTCAGAGAAAATTGATTAAATAAAATGAAGCATGATCGATCAGAAATTGGGACCTCTGTATGGCCCTTCACAAAATTTCACTTAATAAAACAAACTCCATCATAAAATTTCATTTTATAAGGCATCTTCACAAAATTCCTTTTATGAAAAATAAACTTTTTTTAATTCTTTTTATTTTGGTAGGATAGAAATGTGTAATATGCAAATAAGAAGTTCAGCAGAAAGGAACACATTAGCAGGAGGACTTAAAAATATATAATGATACATTTTACAAAAATAATTTTTTATTCACAAAATGAAAACCTGAGATTAAAAAAAAAGCTGCATCAACTTCGGATGAATCAGACTTGCTTAAGGTGTAAAATGTTTCTTCCGTTTTTCAATATTTTTTCAAAAGAATTAAAAAATTGTGCTATATGAAGACGTTTTAATTTATACTGAAAATAAATAAATAATGCTAAAAGTATCTTTTAAAGTAACAATTGAGAGATGTGCTAAAAATAACTGTAGCTCCTGTTTGCTCTCACATGCCCGAAACAAAGAAATCAAATGCAGTTTTTCTTTTTCTTTTCGATAAATAAAATAATCTTTGACATTTTGAACCGATTTTTGCACACGAAAGTCGAAAAGACGTAGTCATAACACAGAATTTGATTATAACTTAAGGTATATTATATTTATCGATAAATGAAAACTACTCTTCGATTCCAAATCATTTTAATTGCTAATTTCTCATTAAAGCTGCTCACAAATCCAAACTGGCTACTTTTTGAGACAGTCACAAAGTTCTTTTTATTCTTAAATGCATGAAATCTTGTGTTCTAAATAAACATAGAAATATAATAGTAAATAATTTTTGACATTTCGTGCTGATTTTCTGCAAGCGATAGCGGGGGAAAGGTAAGGAACAGCATTTGAATGTAATTTAGGTTTTAAACTAAGTCTAAAATCAGTATAGTTTTTTATGCAAGTAGTTTAACTTAAAAGAAGGTAGTGGGGAAGAATGGAACTTATCTCATTTCTCCGATTGATTAAGATGAATGTAAATTGCTGCTAATATGAAAATTCATATGAAAATTCATATGAAAATAGAGCACACTATTCTCAGGTTTCTGACTTTAACAGAACCTATATTGTATATTTCTAATTAATTTAATTAATTATATTTAATCATTATTATATATTACTGTATTCTGATATATATTTTTCTTTTTCTGTAAAATTTCCTTATGTGATTGACAATGGAATTTCCCTTATCCGATTATATATTTGTGGGAGGTTCGCGAGATCATTGTGAAAGTAAATAATCCGGCTTTGGAAGTAAAATACAATGAGCACTGGATTCCTAGCGAGCTGGAGTTCGGAGGATAATAGCGGGGTGCAATTTTCGAGAAGAAATGTTTCTACAAGTATAGAAACTCCGTCAAAGAAGAATCACAGCCACGTTGATTTGGAGAGAGTTGTGGACGGTGGGAGACGGGTGACTCGTTGATGTGCAGCTAAGAGCGTAGGAGGCGAGAGTCACTGGTGTGCCGTGAAGAGGGTAGGACGTGTCAATCTTTGATGTGTAGCGGAAAGAGTAGGAGGCCAGAGTCGTGAGTGTGCAGCGTAGAGTGTAGACGTGCAGAGCTAAATCCGCTGAGGAGTGTGTAGAATTTCAGAGAGAACGTGCATCGGACAGTTTGGTCCAGAGTGAATAAATTACAGCGTAGACGGAACGGTGTGTACGAATATTGTACAACGAAATAGAGTAAAACGTGCGATCAGGTAGATTGTCATTCGACAGTCGCATACGGCAAGTGACAATAATCTATATTGACCAATAAGAACTATCACTGTAACATTGTTTCATACTAATTTAATCAAGAAATTATTAGTTGATTATTTATGTGAGAACTTCTTTTCCAACGTGTCCGGTATCAGTCTAATACCGGTGGTGGCAGCAAGTACCATACGACTAAGGGCTCAAGTCTAGGAGAAGTACTACGGTGATCGAAAAAGGCGACTAGACCATAACAACTATAGTATCTGTTTTTTTAAATGTAATTTCACCCTTTAATGGTGAACCATTCACTAACGATTATTTTTTTAATTAATCAGAATTATGAAAGTACTTTCCTAAAGTTTCCAGAGCCCAAAAAGCTAATTATACAACTCACTACTGAAAAGACAGGTTTTAGGTCTGGATTTCACAAGTAAATACAAATGTGGAAATGAACTTTCATATCTATTTTGACTGTGTTTGTCAGCAATTGCTAATATATTGCTGAATAACTAAACAAAAGTAAAAAATGACAGTAGAAAAATCACTTGTAACAAAAGAAAATTATCTACATTAACCAGTATATAAGTTTCATTAATAAGTTTGATATTTCCACATACTTAATATTGTATATTTAAGTGAGATTATTTTCTCCGAGAGAATATTAAATGTCATAACTGTTGTAAAATATTTGAAAGTACATATTCTGCTTGATGTCCTTGAATAGAATTACTTTTCTTTTTTAAATATTTAATATTAATTTATTGAAATAACAACTTGGGAATCTATGTATTTGCTAGATGTATGTGGATTTTTCTGTTTAAATGAATTTTCCCTTTTAAGTAAATATTAAATTTATAATCGAAGAGAAAATGTGTGTGGAATTTGGAAATGGTGACATTTTCTCTTATCGTTTTTAAAAAAACATACATGAAAAAAAAAATATAATATAATTAGTAATTAAAAAACTATGTTTTGTCAGATAAGAGTGTGTGAAAGATAGTGTTTTCTTAGTTGCAATACCTAGTAACAGAATGTGTATTTTAAATTATTCATACATTATAAAATTTAAATTGAATTTTTGTTTAAATTGTTTAGAAAAAGTTAAAATTTTAATTATGAATCTGTTTATATAATAACAATCCTTTTAGAACAATAATAAAATTAGGCCTTGCTGAACCTTTATTGTTCATTTATTGTATGTATAATTCAAACATATCTAAAATAAGCCAGATATTTCCCAAGAAAATATTACAAAACTGGATTTTATAGCACTGTTTTTGGTGCACACATACGCGTATTCAATCTTACTTGTCTGCTACTCAGATCTCTTGTGTGACGTCATCTACGTCTTGAAGCAGGCCCGTTAAGAGAGGAAAATTATTTTCGCGATGGCCCCGATTAGACCCCGTCAAGTTCGGAGACCGTAATAATACAATATCAATTACAGTTTTATTCTTAAATGCTAAACATTTTTAAATATCCGGCGTATGCTGTGTGAGGTTTTTTGTCAAACTAGGCTAGTTATTTCATTTCATTCAGGAGGTTGAAGAAAATTAAAATAGAACGATTATATCTGCGCAATTTTAAACATTTTATTGTTTCAGCACAAATCTTGTTACTTTCCAATGCTTCCAAATAGAGCTATGCAACCATTGATAAGACCAGACACCATAAGTGTCTCTATTTCCCTAAATTCTCTAAAAAGTAATAAAATAGAGTCAATTTAGAGTATTTTTAAACAGGACACAGAAAGCGAGAAGAGAAACTGAAAACACATTATTAAGTAAAACAAACATGAAAATGCTTCTAATTCATTATAAAATTGCGAAGCTATGTGCAATTTACTTAAATATTCCTACTGCATGTCCATTTTTCTGTTATATATTTGTCATGATTTCTGGTCTGTAATCTTCAGATTAAATAAACATGTTCGCACCATAAATTTTACCTCATAAAATATAATGTAATCTTTGGTGGTATGCACTGAACTTTTTATACAGGGTGATTTTTTTAAAAGTTGTGAAAGTAAAACCCTATAACGAAAGAACCACTGATCCAAATGACCGGAAATTTCACCAGTATGCTCCAAAAGCAATGGGAATTTTTTAGGCATGGTTAAAAAAAACAAAATCTCACAGACAGATGGCGCTGTATATGCAGTAAAGTCGGGAGAGGAGCTTGTGCAAGACACACGCACAGTGGATACTCTTCACTCTCTTGTGGAACATGCGGTTTCACGTTTCCAACTCGTAGCTGAAAACATTGGACAGCACACTGAAAATCGTATGGGTTAGTTGCGCAGTTCTGTACGAATGCTTTACTCCATATTTTTATTTCGTTCTGTTTCTGCAGTTGTTTGCAGTTCCTTTTCCCAATTACTGCATTCTGTATGAGTATCCACTGTGCGTGTGTCTTGCACAAGCTCCTCTCCCGACTTTACTGCATATACAGCGCCATCTGTCGGTGAGATTTTAAGTTTTTTTTACCAATCCAAAAAAATGCCCATTGCTTTGGGAGCATAGTGGGGAAATTTCCGGTCATTTGGATCAGTGGTTCTTTCGTTATAGGGTTTTACTTTCACAACTTAAAAAAAAATCACCCTGTATAAAGTAAAATTTCTGGTTCGACACACTTTTCTATTCCGATAAATATAGGCTTAAGATTACGGTAAAGGATTTTGTAGGTATAAATGTCTCAAAACTCCTGGTCCCGGATTTAAAAACACTTCTGAAATGTTGGAACATATATAATGAGCATTCCAAAAGAGATGTTTCGAGTAATGCAAGAGACAAAACTTCTTTTTTTGATTCTCCACGAACTAAACGAATTGAGCATAGCACACTTGAGACGATTAGAAACAAAACGATTTTTTAAATAAATTAAAGGACTCTTGTAGCGTCAAACATCCCCTGTTTCCACTATATTCTGTTAAATTTATCCATGTTTATAAATCATGGTATTTTCTATTGAATGCATCAATTTAAAAAAGTAATATTTATTTTCACGTAAAATTAGGAATCGTGTTTAGATAATGCGAAATAACATAGAAAGTATTAATTTTTTCTAATATTTATACATATTTTTCCTATTATCAATGTTTATTTTCAGTATTAAAAGATTAGAAGTCTTAAAAAAATCCTAAGTATATTAAATTTATCCTGAAAGTCTTAAAAAACATAAAAAATCATTAAAATCCTCCAGAGAATTCTAACAAGAAATGAAAAGAAGCTTCATTTTAAATTTACTTTTCTCCTGTTTTTTTTTTTTTTAAATCTTTTAACAAATGTAATCTAGAATATTTGCTTTATTTTATCCTTGACATTTGAAAACGTGTTTGTAAGCAAAATATTTAAAATGCAAAATAAAAGGAAAATATATTTTTATGATTTTCACTTTAGTACCATTAATTAAATTAATTATAAAATAACATCGATGTATTTTTAAATAAGTCAGCTTAAAAATTTCTTTTAACGAGAACATAAAATAGAAAACACAGCACTTCGAACACATTTCCTATATAATATAAATGCTTGCCAATTTAATATCACAATTTGTTACTTTCATCTAATTTACTTTCACAAATTACAAAGACCTGCAAAAAAAATGTTTCTACTTGTGTGATTATTACATACGAGTATATACTAAGTCGGCTCTGGCCATTACGCCCTTGGTGTGCAAACCCCCCGGACTTACAAAACATACGAGTATTGCAAACTTGTTCCTACATCATTCATTCCTGGAAACAAAAAACCTGCAATATACACAAATAACAAATTTCATTTTTTTTAATTTAAAAACATTTTAAGAAATTTAAATTGGGTATGGATGGACAGGCCGGCAGACAGATTAATTCTACGTATCTTGCGTTTGACTGTTTCATATAAGTAGAAAATTGTTAATTTGTAGTTATTTCCATATTCATAATTTAAAATTTTGTTTTCATTGCGATATAAATTTAAATTCAAAATAATTACCGTAAATGCCTTATACAGTAGAAGATAAAAAAATCAATTACATTTAAATGTAGATAGCCTATTTACCGCTAAGGATCATTATAAACGAAAAAGAAAATTGTGTTAAATCAGCACTACCTACTTTTTATCGCAATGTATCATACAGTGATACACAAATATATAGATATAATTAAGGGGCTTAATTAAAATAATAAGGGGCATAATTAAAAAAATTCCAAATTAAACTAAAAAATGTACCACATAATTTATACCATAAATAAACCAGAACAGAAAAAAATATTTAAAAGAAATTTACACAATCAAAGAAACGTTATAACGTAATTATCTTAAACTAAACCAAAATCAACATAAGTAACAAAATAAATTACAAATTATAAAACCAACCAACCCAGGAGACAGACAGCCCGGCTTACGACATGCAAATGTAGGGTTAAAACACTTTTGGCTCAGGCAACCTTCTGCAAAAACAAGAACTAATCCAGCTTAAAGAAATAGAAACTAATTCAAGAAAATCCGCTAATCCCAACAGCGCAGATATCCGTTTCCCATCCACAATCCGAAGAAAGGTATCAACTTATTTCGAACCCTGCATACCTTTTCAAACTAATCGTCATACTTCTAGACCATGTCGCAAAGCAATGTTAATAATTTCCTCTTTCAATCTGCCTATACCTGAACTCAATCTATTTAAACGGATTAGACCGTTTAAAGATATTTCTGAATATCGATATATGAACATTTGATTCAAAATGTAGCATTGCGATCGTTTTGAAGTTAAAGTCTTCTATATATATACATATACATACATACACACACACACACACACACATACACATATATATATATATATATATAAATTTGATTATTTTTTCTCGTTAGGGGGCGTTAGCAGCATAAAAAAGTTGAGTTGAATCTCTATTATCTAATTTTAACTGGGAGTATGGTTGCCACATGAGAAAGCAGAAAAATCCTTTTATAATAATCCTGACATAAATTAAAGAACACAAAATTCTCTACAAATGACAGGTATTTAAAGTAGAACCTCGATTATCCGTCATTCAGGAAACCTGAGCCTTGACGGATTTTCCGGAAAAAAAATTCATATTTATTTACTTAATGTATATTCAAATTTATTAAATATTATTGCAAAAAAAAGGAAATACTGCAATATTGCATGAAATAATTCTACGTAAGTTGTTTATAAAAGATAAATATTTATCATTAATGAAATGTTTATTAATGTGAAATATTATAATTGCGAATATAAAACATGGAGAAAACTAAAAATAGGTACATATTAATTTATAATTAAATAAATATTATGTAATTATGAAAGTGGATAGATCGTTAGGATTCATAATCATCACCTCATCTTCTTCCTTGTCCTGTTGTTATCACCCTGGTACTGAAGACAAATATTTATATTTATCATTAATAAAATTTTATTTCACGTGATATTTTATAAGCGTGACAAAACATAATTGAGAACAATGAAAGTACTAATTTATCATTAAGCAAATAATTACTAAGTCATAATGTTCTTTTTTTCCCCTTGACACATCATCATCAGCTGGAGTGGACGGTGCATTAGAAGGCGTTCTCAGTATGACTGAATCCATAATCACATCCTCATCGTCTTCCTCCTCCTGTTGATCTGTATTTATAGCTATAAGTGTAGCATTCAGACAGTCACCATGGCATATGTTTCAGATGAGTGTGCAGTTAATGGCTGCTTTCCTGCACCCAGACTTAGCTCCACACCTAGTGGTGCATTTTCAGAAGATGGTATTTAAGACAGCCTCAGGTGCGATCAGGCCCTTAGTTGTAATAAGAACCAGACTATTCTGCTTTCGTGCCCAGTCCCAGAGTTCGGCATGTTGTTTCTGGGTCAAGCCACAGCTGTACCCGATGGTACACCCGGAAAGAATATTGTCTAGCCGCTACTTATGTTGGTGATAGGGATGAAATGTCAGGTTTAACATTTGATTTAGATTTTGTGAAAGAATGGTATCGGAAAGTGTTGAGAGATGTAGATGTGGGAGGTGCTCCATACAATCTAAAAAAAAAGTTGGTTTCCTGCTTCTGCAATAGCATCATGGTCAAATTCCCTGTTATTGAACACATCAGCAATTTTGTGTACAAATTCACATTGCTGAAACAGCTTGAAGAATTTTGTTTTCCCCTTTTTGAACGCGGCTGACGTCGTATCACATCCAGTGAATGCATAAAGGAGTAGAATGATGTCTTTCAGTCTTATTTCTTGAATTAACTGTTGTGAGGAAATAATCTTTCTTTCAATTTTTCCACGACTTGGCTTAACAAAAATTTCTTGTTCGAGCGGAGTTAGGGCGATTAGGAGGACAACAAGATCAACATCCTCACCAACAATTGCCACTCTGTCACTAGAAGAAGATATTTCAATGTCTGTTGTTACGATTAAGGTATCTGCATCGCCAGTACTCTCCCGGCAAGATATTCCATTCTCCTTCAATTTGGAAGAAAGCACAGCAATTAATCTTGATTTGTTCTTTTCATTTGAAAGGAACCTTTCTTGCTTGACGAAAACCTCTGTGTCCCCGTTGAAATTAATATCCACGGACTTCTTCAGTGCACATCTTCGGTTTTGCTCTGCTGATTTCGTGCTATTGGCAATGTCGGAGTAGCCATCAAAACCACTGTACAACTTTTTCTTTATAATGTGTAGCGATATATTTCTTGTAACCTTCACAAATTCAATTAAAAGTGGAACCTCTTGACCAAGGGATTTTGTGAAGAAAGAAATCACCATCCATAATAATATCACAGTCTTGGAAATCAATGAGCTGTTTCAATAGTAACTTTGATGTAATAAATTAGATTATATTCTGGCTTGACTAATGCTGTTTGCAGATATTTCTTTAGAAAAAATTTAATTCCTTTAGAAAATTTTAATTCCTTTAGAAAATTTTAATTCCTTTAGGAAATTAAACCCGAGTCTAAAAAATATTAGATATTGTTAAAAAATATTAGACAGCAGTGTGAAATTTTCGCACGGGTCCATTGGTATTTAATAAATTTGAATACCTATTAACTAAATAAATTTGAAATTAAAGTGATTTTTTTTGTGGAAAATCCGTCAAGGCTCTGATCTCGTGACTGACGGATAATCGAGGTTCCACTGTATATACCTGTCATTTGTAGAGAATTTAACGTTCTTAAATTTATGTCAGAGTAATTTTTTCATGAAAACCAACAGTTTCTGTGATATTTGTAAAAAACTAAAAAAAGTACATTAGTTTGCCCCCCCCCCTCCTCTCACCCACATCTATCCTTCAGGACTTTTTACAAAGTCATCAGTAGTCATCAATGAATAACTGTACCGATTATTTATCTCTGTAGCATTTATTATGGCGACATTAAGTAAATAAATTTAAAATTAAAGTGATTTTCTGTGAAAAACCCGTCAAAGCTCCGGTCTCCTGACTGACGCATAATCGAGGTTCTACTGTAAATAACTGTCATTTGTAGAGAATTTTGTGTTCATTAATTTATGTCAGTGTATTTTTTTCATAAAAACCGATAGTTTCTGAGATATTTTTAAAAATCTAAAAAAATATTTCCCCCCCCCCTATCTCCCCTCCCCTCGTTCACCTCCTATCCATCAGGACTTTTTTACATAGTCATTAGTAGCCATCACTGAACAACTGTACCATTTTTTTATTTCTGTAGTATTTATTATGGCGACATTAAGAAAATAAAATTGAAATTAAAGTGAATATTTTGTGGAAAATCCTTCAAAGCTCCGGTTTTCTGGCTGATGGATAATCGAGGTTCCACTGTATATAACTGTCATTTGTAGAGAATTTTATGTTATTTAATTTATAATCGGAGTAATTTTTTCGTGAAAACCAACAGTTTCTGAGATTTTTGTAAAAAACTAAAAAAAGTAATTTATTTTAACCCCCCCCCCCGCTCACCTCCTATCCATCAGGACTTTTTACATAGTTTTCAGTAGCCATCAATGAACAACTGTACCAATTTTTATCTCCTTAGCATTTATTATAGCAAACTTTCCTAATTTGACTGGACTAATACGCAAAACGTAATTTCTCAAAAAGCTATTGAAATATCACTATAAACATTAAATTGTAAGTTATTGACTCATAACTTATGAAAAATGTATAATATATCTTAGATTTTAGTTCATCATCTTCACTACTGGCATACAAATTACGTGTATACAGGAAATACATATATATGCAATAGAATTTACTGTAGAGTGTTTTGCGTATTGGGCTAAATTTCACAAAATTTTACCATAAACTCCTCAATTTACCTAAATGTAATCAATGAATGGACTATATTTTCCTTTTCATCGTAGTTTAGAGTCAAAATCTTCCTAAACATAAGCGTAAATTATAATTAAATAGTTTTTTCTAAAAATTTGCTCCGAACGCTGCCAGATAACTTAAAACTAACAATTTGTGGACAATCCCTTATCATTCAGCGAGTTTTAGTCAGAAACTACAAAACAGCTCACTCTAACGCCGATATCTCTCTGAATTTTTACGATATTTGACTGATTTTTTTTAATAAGTTGCTCCATAGAGTTGACTATTAAATTATGCAGAAAGTTCCTTGTTATCGTTCGCGCATGCGCAAATAAAAATTATTTTATTCAACTGCCCATATTTCCTTAAATATTTAATATATTTATATTCCAATTACACTATCTGATTTCTATTACATTTTGTCAATTTTTCTGAAACTGACGTTAAATTTGGTTAAAAACCCTGTATGTTATAAGCAAAAAACATGCAAGATTTTTTTTAATTAAAAAAAAATTGCTATATTTCTATTAATATGCATGCTATTCTTACACAAATGAATACACATATTATACAATGTCTGCATATGTATATTCTGTTTCGATAGATCATTTAGTGCATTTTATTTTGCAGGGTGATCCCAAGTATTATTTTTTTCTTTAATTTTTTGTTGGTCCCCTAACTGCCGTCCTTATCAAATCGACGTTGATAAATATGAAGTCAAACCTGTTTTTTTTAATCCAAAATTCCAAAAGAATCTAACGTGTATTTTTTTAAATATTCGAAACAATGTCTAAAACTGAAAGTTCCCCTCATTTATGGCCCTCTAGTGCAAGTGAAAAGTCATCGTGCGAGGCGAGGATTAGTAGGAACGTCTATGCCCAGATAAAAGCCAAGTTTTCGCCAATATGGGTGGGGTTGAAAGCATTTCGTTTAGCCATCTTCCCATCAGCCCCGTTACGCTTCATACCGAATTGGTCACGTGATTTTCCTTCTGGTTGTTCCTAGTTCTACGATACTGACCACTAACCCGTTTTTCACGTCAAAATGAGATTTCTTCTCCGCTGCTCTTTGCCTAATGCAGTCCAAAATGACGTCTTTATTTTGAGCTGTTTGTAAGTCGAGACTGCTGATTTGAGCTAAATTTATGCCTGAACTTTCATTCTCAATCAGGGGTAGAAAAATTTCTTTTTCATTACCGTTCTTGGAACCTTCCTCCTTTTCTTCTAGTGTGTGGGGTTCGGAATCAATAGGTAACCTTCTTACTGCGTTTCCCTTTCTACGTCTGGCATATTCTCGTTTGTCAAGAGATAATGTGTATTGTTCCCCGTCCTCTTTTCTTTTCCTAACAGGATTTTTTTAGATTCGTTTTCAATGCACGCTCTCTGTCTTGTGAGTATTGTGTTAATCGAGTGGGGGTTTAATTTCTGTCTCTCAATTAACTCTTGGGTTTTGTTTCCCAAAAATTAATAATCCTTGTCTGCCTCTTTGTCAACATTGTCCGCTTTTGTCCTTATTTTTTCACCTGTATTTAAGCTTATTTCTACCTCCACAATAGGCAGACAACGAAGTCCATTATCTAGTGCTTGCCTGACCCATACCCTTTCACCCATGCATTGGTCTGCGCACTGATGAATCGTTACATCATGCGCACTGATGATATCTAGGTTTGCACCAGAATTGCGTAATATGGTCATTTCTTTCCCATTAAGTAGCCCGCGACTTATATAAGGTATAAACGCTTCTTCCATATCGTCCAAACCCGCTACATGATTAATCGGTTCGGCCTTCTCTATTTTTTCTTATTCGGGACTTTGTTTCTTCCGTTCTACTCTCGGTTTTCGGTTTCACTGGCATTTTACTACGATCAAACTGTTTTCCGTTGTTTGAAATTTTTAAGCCATTGCGGTTTTAAAGTTTTTCATAAGCGTCTGACTGTCATAAGTGTCTAGTTGCTTCGTTAACTCTGAGGGAGTGTTTATTGCACTCCACGAATCATTGAAATGATGTTTCACTTCCCAATTGACTTTCCGCTTCAATTGATCCATGGTAATTAGATCTCGGAGTTGTTCGTACATCGTTATTTCTAGCCCATTTAACCACTGGTCAAAATAATTGGAAATATCGAAAACAAAATCCGCCAATTTTTATGTTCTGGTTTTTTCGACGTAACAATTTTAATCCTAAAGTCTTCTGCTAACAACTGGTATCTTTCGAGTAATATCTTTTTCACCTATTCAAAATTGTCCGTTTGCGCAGGGTTTTCTTTCAGAATTAACTCTCCTAATTCTGAAGGGAGTAATCCAATAATTGTGTTACCCAATTATTTTTCCCTATTCGAGCTTTTTGTACTTGTCTTTCAAATAAACTAAGATAAATAGTAATTTCGGATTTTTCCGGGTCGAATTTTGGAAGAATTGATTTCAACAAAATTTTTGGGTCACTCTCGCTCTGACTCAAAGTTAGACTAACCTCATCCAGTCCTCTTTCTAGCCTTAATTTGGCTAATTCGTGCTTGCGTTCCAAAGCCTTTGATTTTCCATCTGTCTAAAATGCTCCAATTCTTTCCCGTTCCACTTTTTCTTCGGATTCTTTATCTAATCTACCATTTTCGATAATCGTGAGTTGTCTCAATGTTAGAGATTCCTCGTAACCTGAAGATTCAGTAAGTTTTTGTATGATTTACTTTATCTGACTCATCTATAGTTGCCCCAAATTCAATTGATTCAAATCTTTCAGATCACATTTTCACTTTCCCGCCCACACAGATATATTCACTGATAGATCAAGTTCACTCGATAATTACTATACAAAAAGATTTTCTTACCATAAACGCTAATGTTCTAAAAAAACTTTCCTTCAAGGCAATTTTAATCAATATCTTATTCGCAATGTAAAGGCATTTCAACAAATACAGTATCAATAATATCATAAATAAACCTTACCATTATTCAAACAAATGCATATATATTTTACACATAGATTCTCCGAACTATTTTGCATTAAGCTCTCTAATTCAGAAATAAGTTCTTAATAAATACACCTGTAAGGTAATCTTTCTTTTTCCCGTTAAACTTAATTAACAAATCTGCTCTACTTATAAAACTCTGCCAATCGCTTTTGCTTTTCGTAATTTTAACTCACCCAGAATTTCAATTACTCCAAAAAGAATTATTTGTAAAATTACAGAATTATACATCTACTCTTAATTTGCTTAATATTTAACAAAAACTATTTTTCAGAAACTAAAAACATGTTTCATAACTTCAAGCAAAATTTACATTCAAACACATAAACATTATAATTTTCTTAACAGAACAAGTTATTTAACAAATAAGACCTCTGAAATGAACTAAACAAAAGTTCTAACCTGGAATATCCTGGATGTCCATTTTCTTTTTTATTATTCCGTCAGGCACCTCCGTTCCGACTGGGGTTCAGTCTACTTTCAAGCACTGCTGGGGTCTGAAATCCGGTAATCGGTTTCCGTCTACTTTCAAGCACTGCTGGGGTCTGAAATCCGGTAATCGGTTTCCGTCTACTTTCAAGCACTGCTGGGGTCTGAAATCCGGCACTCAACCTTCGTTGGTGAGATGAGGGTTCAAACAGCTGACAATTCTTCTCAGCTTCCTGGGTTCGGTGACTTTCCGGGAATTCTCTCGGTCGATGTTCTACGTCACTGGATTCCGTCACTGATGTCAGGGCTCCAACTGTCCTGTTTTTCCGATTCAGCATTAACCCTTCTTTGCATGAGTTTTTTCTTTTACAATTGTGTTTTTTATACATATATTAAATATTAGACACCAGAAATTTTAACATAGATTTTTAACTTTGTTCAGCAACATAGTTCACGGGAAATTTACTGGATTAATATATATAAAATATAATATAGTGGAATATACTATATAAATATAGTGGTGGCGAAGAAGTTGATTTATTTATTAAAAGTTAAATAAAAAGTGATGGAAATTTACATCACTATGCAATTAAGGGTTAAATTCTTTTCCGCTCTTGCTTCTAATTCAGCCTGGTTACAGCCCTTTAATTCTTATGACACATCGCATAAGCTTCCACCACTGTAAAGACCTCATCTGCGCGATGAATTCAAAGGGTAGCGTTGAAACAGACTAGGTTACTGTTTTTCCATAGAATAAATTTTTATTCATTCTAGAAAGTCAAGTACTTTACTTAAGATACAGAAAGTTACACAGTAATTTGCATGAGCTCCGTCATTTACAATATCAAGAGCCGTAAAGTTCGTCCAGAGTTTAGTCCAATTTATAAATCAATCTTTCAGTTCGTCTTTCTGACCAGGATTTCCCATCCCTTAGCGAGTTAGAAATAAAACTAGAGAGAGATATCTTATTGATATTTGCCTGCAAGGTAGCGGTCTGCAACTATAGGCACAGGACGTGCCGTTGATCAAATACTCTTCTCTCCCCTTTCGTTACCGGTCCGATGTTTTCCGAACCTTTCGGTCTTCGCTCTCAATCCAGAATCCAAAAAAATCTCTCTTTTCTATTTCTTCTCAGGAGGGGTGGGGGGATAGAATAGAGCGTTTGCTGCTTTATGTAAGAGTTCCAATAAAATTGCTCGCTCGTTCCGATTGGAAAATTTATGTTTTAATCTGGCGCCGTGGTTGCCAGTTCCAGATTATAGCAGACCTGAGAAATCCTCCACTTCAAGGATTTCGAAAGGTGAAACTAATTAATAACCTCCCCGTCGTAACGAATTTTTTCTGTCACGTATCTTTGACTGTACGCGACGCCGAGTCTGCCTTATTGTCTGTGAAGGGAGAAGGAATTCTCTAGGCGTGCGAAAAAAATAGCTACGATGAAAAGTCTCATCTGGTATCCACAATTAGAAAATTAATAGTCAATCTGTTAATTAAATGGAAACTTTACGGCACTTTTAGTTTTTATAATGAAATACAAAAAATATTTAATGATTTACATCTTAACCACTATCCAGGGCATTGGTGTCAGACAATTTTTTCGCAACTCTCGAAGAAATCCGATCAATATTCCATTTCTTATCAACGTGTTAATCCGAAAAGGACTTTATATCATCTTACTATGGTAATATTTCTGAAAACAATTCGACTATTTACAAACAGTGTTGCCAGTAGGCTACTTTTTAAAAATTCAGGCTGCTTCACTGTCTCCACTTTTTTTAAATAGTATAATTCCCCTTATTTGCACAGTATTTAATATGTCATTAAATAAGGGAAATATTTCTACTACAAAAAAGTGGTAGCAATCAAGGTATTTGAATTTAAAAAAGAGCGGGCTCGCATCACTGCTTACAAGAATATTAATATTAGGACAAATTTTGTGTCTTTGAATAATATTGGTTATTTTCTCAGTAACTGTAAACATTAGTATCCGAAAATTGACCTTAGATGTGTCGTGTATGATATATTTTAATACGAGCAAATCTTGTGTGTTTGGTTATATCTATCTATCTATCTATATATGTAAAAAGTTATATATATGTAATATATATATATGTAAAAAGTTAATTTATTGAATTACTTGAATAACTAGACGTTGAAATAACAACACATGAACTTTAATATATTTCTAGAAAGATAATTTTACAACGCTTCGTTAGTAACTTCTTCAAATATATTACATTTCTCACTTAAAACATATAATACACTTACTTTCGAATAGTCTAATTAGGCCTACGGTGCCCTTATTGACATTTCCTATTTCGACGCTTCCTGAATGATAAAAATTAAAAGCCTTCCTTTTTTTCTAATTTTTTAAGATATCCAAAACGTGATCTCGTGATCGAGAATTTTCATAACTCATGCTTTGAAATCATGGATAATAAAAAACACCAGAGCGTCTGTTAATTTGATGATCACTAACGTCATAAAGAAAATAAAGTATGTTTAAATTAAAATCCTACAAATCGGTGATCCTGATATGATGGCGTCTTGACATCAGCATCTTGGCTTACAACTTTTTCATGATTAAACAGCTAATATTTTGAGATTTTTATATATTTTTCCTTTACATAAAATTTTGATGACATGTTCAACACACATATGCATATACTTAATCTATCTGACTTATCCAGGAGTCTATTGCATAGACCTTGGCTTCATGTATTCGGTCCCGGTTGACGTCTTTCCTAGACCTTCATGATCTCCTACTTTTTCTACTTCATACCGATCAGGATTCTTGGCTGCCGTTATCTGATATGGCGCCAAATATTTTTCTTTGTGTTTGATAGCTTTGCCAAATTGCGTTCTCTTTAAAGCGACGATATCTCCTACTTTGTATTTTCGTAGCTGTTTTCTTTTCTTATCAAACTGCACCTTGTTTTCTTCTTGTATTTTGAGTATATTTTTATTTGCTTCTTCTCTCATGGCTTCGCGTTCTTCCATGATACATTCGGTATATTCTTCTTTCAAAATCTTCTTGATGTTTTGCATGTCACTGTCTTTCATTTTAACTCCTGTCATTAATTCAAAGGGAAATCACTTGGTGCTTCCCGTTGCGTCATTGTGTTGTTTATAATTCTTTGTAATTTTGGTACATACTTATGCCGCTTGGATTCGTCATCGCTAGACAATTTTGACAAACTCTGTATATTCTTTCCACCTGTCCATTTCCTCTTGACATTCCATTTCTTATCTTTAAATGCTCAATTCCTTGTTTTGTACATTATTCCTTGAACTCGCATTCGGTAAAAGCTTTTCCTTTGTCGGTTATAACTCTAGTTCGGTTCCCGAAATTTGTTTGCTGTAGTTCCAATTTGTCTATTACTTCCTTGGCCGACTTTGATTTCACTGGATAAAACCATGCGAACTTCATAAATGCATCTACTAAGGTGAAAATGTATTGATATTTTTTATTTGTGAGAGATAATGGACCTATGTGATCGATGTGATAGGTTTCTAATGGTTTGTCTCCTTTTGGTATAGCGCTTAGAAAACCTTCAGCTTTCCCCTGCTTCCTATTATACAAGATATAATCAACGCAGTTTGCAATTACTGTTTCTAGTTTCTTCTTTAATCCAGCTATGTAAAAATCTTGCTTCATTTAGATCTTCCGTCTTTGATACAGCAGAGTGTCCTCTTTCATGAATTTTTCGTACAATTTCTCGTTGCATCTCTTCCGGCACCACCAACATTTCTTTTCCATTCTCGAATCTGCAATACGTCATCTTTTACTAAGTAATTATCGGACGAACCACTTTTAACAAGCGACTTGATGGCTTGTATAGATTCATCTAGTCTTTGCGCTATTGTAATTCTTTTCGTCATTTCTCCTTGCGATCTAGTTATAATTAATACTGATTGCGTTATCGGCAAGATTCGACTTACTGCATCTATATGTTTCATTCTTGTTGCTGCTCTATGTTCTATCTCGTAGTCATATTCTTCGAGGAGTAATGCTCATCTTGCTACTTTACGCGTTAAATCTTTTTTATATAAGGTTTTCTGGAAAGCATCGTAGTCTGTTACAATCTTGCATTTATTTCCCATTAAGTAATTTCTGAATTTTTTTAGAGCTTCTATTATGGCTAATACTTCAAGTTCATAACTTGAATATTTCTCCTGTTATGGCGAAGTTTTCTTGCTCATGTATTGTAATGGATGGAAGTTTCCATCGTCTTCTTTCTGCAATAAAACTGCGCCAAATCCTTGGCTGCTTGCGTCAGTATGGAGCTCCAGTGTGTATCCTTGTTTATATAGTTGAAAAACTGGTTTTTTGATAATACTCTCTTTAACTCATTGAAATCCTCGAGCTGCTCTCGTTGAAATTTGAAACAATTTCCTTTCCTTAACCCCTCCGCGACGAGCGTCCTTTACAGAATTTTAATATTTTACCACCGGTTTTTCAAAACAGAAATTTGCGCCTAGTTGGATCGCAGAAATGCTAAGATTAAATAAGGCAAATCTTACAATAAAAATTAACTGGTGGTAATATTGAAGGATTCTGAGCATGTTATTCGTCACGTATACGTGTCGCTCGTCCCCAACGGGTTAATAAATCCCTTAGAGGCTCGGAGATCTTGGCATAATTTGGAAGAAACTTTCTGAAGTATCCTGTTAAACCTAAAAATTATTGATTGTTTTGTTGTAGTTGGTTTAGGGAAATTTTGCACAGCCTTTGTTTTTGCTTAGGACGGTTTTATTGTTCCATTTTCGATTATATAACCCAAGAATACTATTTTCTTTTTAAGAAACTGGCACTTTTTAAGCTAATTTCTAAACCATATGCTGATGCTACTTCTAATACTCGTTGCAGCTTCTTTATTCCATCTTCTTCTTCATTTTAGAGAATCACAAAATCATCCATATATACAATTATAGTGCCTTCTCGCAGTAAATGTTGCAATATTGTATTATACCTTTGGAATTGATTACCCGAGATGCACAATCCGAATGAAAAACGCAAAAAGTCATATTTCTCTTCATGCGTTACAAAAGCTGTATATTTACGACTGCTTTCTTCAATTTCGACGTGGAAAAAGCCGTTTTTGAGATCTAAAGTTGTAAATACTTTTGCTTTTTGTAATTTATCAATCACATCCTCAATTAACGGTAGTGGATAGTGATCTTTTAATATTTTTCGATTTATTTTCCGATAATCTATACATAAACGGTGCGACCCATCTTTTTCCTTACTCAGGACCACTGGAGCCGCAAAATCTGAGTAACTTCGTCTAATGATCCCACCTTTCAACCACTGTTGTATTTGCTTATTGATGATTTCCTTCTCAATTAGAGGGAATCTCCTTGGCCGTACACAGATAGGTTTTTCATCCGCCAGTAGTATTTTCATCTTTAACTCAGTATATTTTGTTTTATTCGGTTTATATTATTTTATTATTTCTTGTATTTTTTCTATGTTATCTAAATTTGTAATATGAGTCAAATCCACCTCGGGAATTGCGCAGTCGATATTAATCATATCTTCCCAACCTCGGTTATCGTTGTTGATACTTGATGTAGCTACTTCATCAGTTTTGGACGGAACTTCATTAATTTTAATGTATCCTACTCGTACTGTATTGTCGCTTATTATTCTAACAACATCTTCCACTACTTTTAACGTCAAGCCTTCGACTGCTTTTCTACTTATTATTAAATCATATTCAGTATCTTGTACCACGTAAAATTTATCTTGTATTTCTATATCATCTACATAGACTTTATGCCAGAAAAAAACCTGCTGGCTTAATTTCTTTTCCACCTATGCCCGCTATAGATATATTGTCGTTGGTTAGCTTTGGCGCGTTTATTGCAGTATGATATCTTGAATTGGCGATTTAAATATCACTCCCTGTATCGATTATTACGTTTGTTTTTATTCCGTGATTATCTAGGATTCTTCCTTTTTTACCATTTAACGTGCCCATATTAACTATTTTTCTTTGTGTGTTTTGGGTCCCATCTTGGTATTTTGTTTCTCGCCAATTATGATTCCGTTGCGGGATAAAATTTGAATATTCTTGTTGTGTTTTACACTCCATGGCATATTTCCCACTCACGTGACCAGAGTTGCCACATCAAAAACATATTATATGAGACTCTTTTCTTCCGTGATTCCACTGTGCCTATTGACAACTTGGCGTCTTTTCGAATTGGCGTAGTCAGCCGCTCTCGATCTTTTGTCCTCAAAACTGCCGCTTCTATTCCTAACTGATTAATTTTTATTGCAAACCCTTCGAGCCGTTTCTTAAATATCTAATTTATTAACTAAGTCATCAATTTTTTTATTACTAATAATTCCTCTACGAAATGTGTCTTTGTTTCCGCAAGTAAATTATGCCTAATTTGATTAACTACAATTAATTCCGATAATTCCTCATAGTTATCTACTTGAAGACCTTCAATCCATTGTTTGTTTTAAATACACCTTGATCTCATAAGCGAAATCGCGCCAATCAGCCGATGGCTCCTTTTTAAGTGAGAAAAATTTCAGCCTAAACTCTTCTTTCGATAGTTTGTAGCGTTTCAGAAGAATATTTTATATGTAATCATAATCGTGTATTTCGGATTCGTTTTCTCTAGTTATATTAATAACATGTAATGGCATTAGATTAATTAAATAGTTTACCCATTCCTTTTTATCAATGCCCGTTTGATCTATTTTCCTTTCGTACATAGCCAAATATAAACTAATATATTTCGAACTATCATATTTTGTTAATAATCTAAGCAATTCATATTGCTTACCTGGATTTGTCCCTGAGTTCACATCGATGTGTTCTCTTGAATTTTCCTGTATTTGTATTTTCTTAATCACGAACTTTCTCTGGCGATCTTTTTGTTCTCTCTTCTATTTCCATTTTCAGTTGCTATTCTTCGATCTCTGCTTGTAATTTCTTCTCTTCAACCTGCAATCGCCATTTCTTTTCTTCTAGTTCTGCTTGTAATTTCTTCTCTTCAAGTTCCGATTGCGCCTGTAGTTTTTCTCTTCTCTTTCTTCTTCTGTTTTCTCTTTTCCAGCTATCCTAACTACTTCTAAGCGATCCTTTATAAAATCTTCACCGTAATTCTTCCAGCTTTTAATCAGCTGTTTTGAAACAGGGAATGTCGGTTTTTCTGGTGATTCAGTTCCGCATTCCTCACAGAGATTTATTAGATCAATTCTCTTAGCTTAATTTAGGGTTCCCATGTCTATCTTTCAAAATTGCACTTAAAGTAATAAGATTACGGTTTTTATACTTGCCTTGCTAATTCACAACCCAACTTCTGATACTGGCGATTTACAACATTTTCGCTTTGATTCAAATTTCACTATTTATTCCACTACTAGTTGCTTTTCCTTTTAATATCCTGGCACCGAGCCCCCAAATTTGTAGGATGGTAATATGTAAAAAGTTAATTTATTGAATTACTTGAATAACTAGACGTTGAAATAACAACACATGAACTTTAATATAATCCTAGAAAAATAATTTTACAACGCTTCGTTGGTAACTTCTTCAAATATATTACATTTCTCACTTAAAACATATAATACACTTACTTTCGAATAGTTTAATTAGGCCTAACAGTGCCTTTATTGACATTTCCTATTTCGACGCTTCCTGAATGATAAAAATTAAAATTTTTTCTAATTTTTTAAGATATCCAAAACGTGATCTCGTGATCGAGAATTTTCATAGCTCATGCTATGAAATCATGTATAATAAAAAATACCAGAGCGTCAGTTAATTTGATGATCCGGCACGTCATAAAGAAAATTAATTATGCTTAAATTCAAATCCTACATATATATGCAGATTTTATCTTAAAAACGGCTGTAACGATTTTTACGAAATTATGCATCCTACCGTTTTGAGGCACTATAAAACCATTGGGCAAGACCACATGTTCAAGAAAATTTGATTAGCGGGTCATTTTGGGTCACCATGTGTTAGTGTCAAGCTAATTGTATCTATAAAACGGCTCTAACGATTTTGATTAAATTTTGTATCCTACGAGTTTCGGGCACGAGAAAATCATTGGGCTAGGTCACGTGTCCGAGAAATTTCGATTAGTGGGTCATTTTTGGGTCACTGTGGGTCAAGCTAATTTTATCTGAAAAACGGCTGAGACTAGTTAGTCTAAATTTTGCATTCTATGGTTTTCGGGCACGCGAAGACTGTTGGGTTAGGTCACATGTTCAAGAAAATTTGATTAATGGTCATTTTGGTCATGGGTCATAATGGGTCAAGCTATTTTTATCTTAAAAACGGCTCAGAGGTTTTGAACTAAATGTAGTATTCTTCAGTTTTATGAAACGAGAAGACTATTGGGCTAAGTCACATGTTCGAGAAATATCGATTAGTGGGTCATTTTGGTCATGGATCATTATTGGCCAAGCTATTTTTATATTAAAAACGGCTTAGACGATTTGAACTAACTATTTTGTCCTACGGTTTTTGGGCACGAGAATATCATTGGGCTAAGTCACATGCTCGAGAAATTTCTATTAGTGGGGCATTTTTTGGTCACTGTGGGTCAAGCTATTTTTATCTAAAAACGGCTCAGACTATTTTGACTAAATTTTATATCCCACGGGTTTCGGGTAGGTGAAGACAATTGGGCTTGGACATATGTTCGAACAAATTTGATTAGTGGGTCATTTTGGTAATGGGTCATTGATATCTTCCCTGCTCGTAAAATCCCTTATAAATAATGAACAGAGGAAAGTATTTTCAACTAGGTAAATTATATCCAATGGTTGAAGTATCATAGTTGAGATCATTGAACCATTAGTAGCATTGTTTTTTCAAACAGAGCGAAAATATGCTGGGACCAGGACTCGAACCCGGGTACTTTGGTTTGCCGTATCAACGCTCTCCCTACTGAGCTATCCTAACAATATCCTGGCTGGCTTATTTCACTCTTATTTGTTGGACAAGTCTGCGAAGTGCAGCGCTAATTTCATTCATCCGAGCTATAACTATAGCATTTTAATTGATGAATCTGAAATAATACGAAAACTCCTGTATACCATGTAATTAGGTCAAAATGAACAGAGGAAAGTATTTTCAACTAGGTAAATTATATCCAATAGTTGGAGTATCATAGTTGAGATTTTGTTTGTGAAATATGCCAGCCAGGATATCGTCGGGATACCTCAGTAGGGAGAGTGTTGGTACGGCAAACCAAAGTACCAAGGTTCGAGTCCTGGTCCTGGCATATTTTCGCTCTGTTGGAAAAACCTCAGCTATGATACTCCAACCATTGGATATCCCTTAAAAAAGCTGCAAGTCGATCTACAATGCTGAAACTGAACGCTCTCTTAAATGCTAGACATAAACTGCATAAAAATTCTTTTTTATAAAGGTACTTTGAACTCAAGATTGGCTGCACATGCACTTGAATACGATCATTTCCCCGACTTTAATAATGCGCAAGTTGCCAAATCTAACTGCTATTTCTACATTATCCGTGATTTCCTACAGGGTTGACTGACTGTTTTAGCTGAATCTCCAATTAATTAAGTTATCCAGGTCCCGGCTAAGTATGATGTCCTAATTAAACGGTAGGTTTAACTGTTTTTATTGTTTTAGGTTTCCGGTATTTTGTAACTGTGTAGGAGGACATAAAGTACTCGAAGCGTTTATATTAAGCTGTAATTTTAATGTGTTTAGTGTCTTTTATCATTAAATGACTGTAGTTATATATTTAATTTAATAGTTAATAATTTTCCCGACGTAATTATGTATGTATGTTTGAATAAATAAGTTAATTTGTTATAAACATGTATTAAACTATATTAGATTGATTTAATTACATGAATCGAAACTTGATAAAAACAATAAATCCAAGAGTTCTGGTGCCTTGTTGTTGTTAAATTCAGTATAAATGTCTTGAGTGCATTTTCGTCTTTTTATTAACCAAAACTTAAACACATCAATTAAATATTAATAATTAAATTAGACTGAACTTAATAAAGATTCAGGGGAGTACATCGAGAAACGCTCCATCTTCGAGATAAAAATTCCATAACAACTATAGATTTCGCGACAGTTCGGGTTATTACCTAACGCCGTGAGTGACAGTCGTAAACTCAGCCCATAGGTAGGGGAGATGGGGGATGAATGGGACGTTCTCAATATTTCAGGCAATAAACTTTTTTTCTAGTTGCTTCTTATCCTCATAGATTTCACTACCATAGTGTGTTTCAGAACCAAAAGCAAGAGCACATGACTGTTTTCAGTTTTTTTCAAATTTGCATTTCCTGAAAACTCTGTTTAAAAGTAATTTTTTTTTTTTGCATTTGAACTTACTTAAATATCTTATGCAATATAAACAATTAAGATATGTTGTAGTTTTTTATTTCAAGGCTCAATATTGGTAAATAAAATGAATGCATATTAACCATTGTGAAAAAATAATTTTTAGAAAGATGGCTGACAATTGAATATGTGTATCATGGGGATGATTGGGACATTTCAAATGGGATGAATGGAAATGTATCATCCATCCCTAGAGGATGCTGAAAAAAATATTTATTAACTAAATAATATTATATAGGTTGATAAATTAATAATTTTTTGTAATTATTCTTTTAAATTTTCATCCTCATTGTAGCCATTGTCTTCATCCGTTGAATGCTTCCGTTTATGGGCCTTTTAAGGCAAAGCTGAGATGAGTCCAAGATGATTGGCTAACAAATAATTCTGGAGGTTATATTACAATTAATAATCTCTCAGCTATTGCCAAGGAGGCATTTTTTTCAGCTTTTAGTCCTTAACATTGAATACGGGTAGGAAAATGTGTCCCATTCATCCCTGCTGTGGGGATGATTGGGACATTGAAGAACTTCTTTTTAAATTTCATTTATATTTCTGTATAATAATAATCTTGAATAAATAGTGTGCATAAGATGTAGTCAAACACTTAATGTATGACATGTGATACATAATATTGATAATAACTTAAATAAAATATTTTCTTAAAACAACGATTTTTGTGAAAATGTCCCATCCATCCCCCATCTCCCCTACATGTGAACAAATCAATTATCAACAAACTGTATTGGTTTAAATTTAATAATTATTGGATTTAGATGGAGTAAAATAAAACTATACTAAAATACTAGCTGACCCCCCCCCCCCCCCCGGCGTAGCCCGAGACCGCGTAATAAATTTAAATCTCTTAAAAAACGAAACTCTAGCCACGGTCTCCGATGGTTTAGACATCATATATCGGGCATGCTCGTACGCTCCGTAAAATCTTTTATTTCCCCTTTCACCGTCAGAGGAGCATTCTGTTTTAAACAAACTTCTTTCGGAAAAAAACCTCTGAGACAGAGTCCCCCCTGCCTGCGGTACTGTATAGCTCGCGTGCTACAAAATTGAGCTGGTTTCGAGAAGATGGGAACATTATAAGACGAGTTATTGAAATAAGGCACAGTTAGAGAAAATAACCTTGAGTGAGGAGCCGGGGGGGGGGGGAGGGGTTCAAGTGTCCTTCAGAAAACGACTAATTAGGAGGACCACGGTGCATCTTTAAAAATTCGCTCGCTTGCTTGAGGTAGGAACTTAATTACGAATTTCGCTTAAACTATTATTCGGAAATAGTGTTAACTGCTACTCATAAATTTAGTATAATATTATAGAGGATGACTATTAAGTTAATTATAATGTTTGGAATCACTTGCGTTGAAATCGGAAAGATAGTTGCGGAGATATGGAAACGTGGCATAGTTAAAGAAAAACCTTGAAGGGTGGGCCAGGGTGTTGGGATGTTCAAGTGCCCTTCAACAAATGACTAATTAGGAGGACCACTATGCATCTTTAAAAATTCGTTCGTTCGGTTAAGCTAGGAACTTAATTACAAATTTGGTTTAAACTATTATTCGGAAATAGGGGCAACTGCTACTCATAAATTTACTTTAATGTTATAGAGGGTGACTATTAAGTTAATTATAATGTTTGGAATCACATGCGTTGAAATCGGAGAGATAGTTGCTGAGATATAGAAACGGAGTATAGTTAGAGAAAAAACCTTCAAGGAGGGCGCGGAGGGGGGAGCTGATGTTCAAGAGCCCTTCAGAATATAACTAATTAGGAGGATCACTATGCATCTTTAAACATTGATTAATTTGGTTAAGCTAGGAACTTAATTTGAAATTTGGCTTGCACTATTATTCGGAAGTACTGGTAACTGCTTTTTAGAAATACACATTGAAGCTATGAATGCTGATTTTTACTAGAGTTTAGTAAAAACGGAACTGGTTTTGGAGAATTTCTGAACATTATTAGCTGAGATTTAAAATAGTGGTATTCTCTATATAAAACAGCAATTCAACGCTACGTGTGAAGCTAAAAATATTAAAATTGTTAAATTTAATTAGGTCCTTACCCCTCTCCATCCCCGCAAATATAACAAATAATCTGTTAAATAAAGTTTTCTGTATTAATAATCTGTATCATAAAAATATATGTCCTGTTTTAAAAAAGAACCTTAAACCCATCTAATTAATATGTGGAAAAACGTGCCTGGAAAATGTCTCAAACAGGTGGCGTCAATCTGTGTAATTTGCCGTGAGCAGATGGCGCCACAATAGCTTGGCTGTACGCCGGTAACTGCAATCCATATTAGCACTATTTCGTTATAAGTCCTTATCAATGCATCGTTACTCTGTTTTATTTAATGTCTTCTGTGAAGATTCTATACAACTAACCAAACGACAAAAAAAAGCTTATTTTTGATGAGAGTTCTTTGTGCATTTTAATTAATATTTCGGTACGATATTAAAAAATAAACTTCTGAGGCTCAGGTGCACCAGGAGAGAGTTTGGACTACCTAAATCTAAATTTTCAGTCTTGTAGGTGGGCTAGATTTTGCTAGCCATCGCAGACAGACAGACAGACAAACACACACACAGAGCGAAATTTTCTTTTATTAGTATAGATATTTTCTGTAAGAAAATTAAATTTGATATAGATGGCATCACTATATGTACTAAAACATTTTCCTACAAGTGCTTTTATTAGTCTACAGAAGATAGCATTGAACTTTCAATGCTGTTCTAATTTACAGTAGGATTTGAATTATTTCAGTTTTTGCTAAGTTTTATAGGTCTTAAAATTAAATCTGCTTTCTAATTGAATATGAAGTTTTAATTAGTAATTTTTCTTTGATAAATTTTAATAATTTAATGTCTTAAATTTATCACTGCTTAACTGTAACTGATGTAATCAAGCATCTTGATGGTCTATAATTCATATGCCTGTTTCGGCATGTGTCTTGGTGATAGTGTTGTATACTTCCAAACTTTTGCGTGGAATCTGAGTACAGTTCGTTTTTGATTAATTTTGCTTGTGTTTCCTAATTGTATTTTTTCTTTCAATGCATTATATCGGCAGTGATAGGCTAGTATTGGCAAATTTGCTTGTCTATTATAGAAAATAAAGCATTTTTCTGCGATAAGTGGTATTCTGCAGGCTGATGACTAGACATCCACGTGTCGCATTGGTATCTCGCATTTTCATCATCATATATGAATAAATTATATTTAGTTCAATTTACTTGGCATCATTTATTATTAAATATGTTTTTGAATCATATTATATTAAATTTCATAGTAGTTTTTATCAAGTTAATGATGTCTTGTAAGTTCTCTGTAATTATTATGTAAGGTATTACTACATGTGATCTCTAAATTGTCATTTGTTTGTTTGAATTTGTTAGCTATTTTTTTATTTAAATGTATGTTATGGTTAAAAGTACCAATAGTCGGTCACTTAAGTGCTTATATATATATCTTAATGTTGAATTTTTAAAAAACGACACATTTTGAACAGTGATATATGTAAAAACATACTTTTCTCATTATGTTTCAGCAATTATTTAAAAAAAATATGATAATAGTTTCTTTTAGATAAAGTTAAGTTAAAAAATGGCAAGTTCTTCAATAGTCGGCCGGGAAAATCCAATGTTCGGCGATCACTGAACCAATTGTCGGCCACTTCAGAATTTTGTTTTACCTGAAAAACGACTCTAACGATTTTGACTAAAATTTGCATCCTACCATTTTGGGTTATAAGAAGGCCATTGGGCTATGTCACATGTTCGCGAAAATTCAATTAGTGGGTCAATTTGGGGTGACTGCGGGTCAAGCTAATTTTACCTTATCTAAAAAATGGCTTTAACGATTTTGACTAAGTTTTGTATTCTACCATTTCGGGATACAAGAAGATAATTGGGCTGGGTCACATGTTCGAAAAAATTCGATAAGTGCGTCATTAGGAGATCACTATGGGTCAAGCTAATTTTATCTAAAAATGGCTCTAACGATATTGACTAAATTTTGTATCCTACCGTTTTGGGGTACGAAAAGACAATTGTACTGGGTCACATGATTGAGGAAATTCCATTAGTAGGTCATTTTAGGATCGCTACGGATCAAGCTAATTTTATCTAAATAACGGCTCTAACTATTTTAACTAAGTTTTGTATCTTACAGTTTTTTGGTGCAAGAAGACCATTGGGCTGGGTCACATGTTCGTGAAAATTCGATTAGTGGGTTATTTGGGGGTAACTCTGGGTCAAGCTAATTTTATCTAAAATGACTCTAACGATTTTGACTACATTTTGTATCCTACCGTTTTGGGGTACGAAAAGATCAGTGTGCTGCGTCACGTGTTTGAGAAAATTTGATTAGTGGGTCATTTTGGGGTCACTACCGGTCAATGCATTTCATTGTGAATGAAGGTTGAAACAGTTGTTGAGCAGTTGGCAGTAAACGAAGTTGCAATGTTACCACTATTTCGCTAACTATAACTAAATTTGGCGAAAGTTTTGCGACATTGGCGAGATTTGGCTTGAAATTCGACTTTCAAGATTAGTAATGCTAAAGAACATGCTTGGCGCCAAATAAAAAATGTGCAAAATTTAAGAATTTTCGCAAAATTATGGCGACATTTGGCGAACAAGTTGACTTTCAGAATCTGAAAGAATTTTCTAGAAATTCCTATTAGGAGCCAAGATACATGATTCAACCAATCAGAGCCCATTGAACGCTTTAAAAAAACAGAATTTAACTAATCAGGGTACATAGAACTGGTTGTTATATGTTGTACAGAGAATTCATTACTACATCATGTTGCAAGACAAAGGTAATTTTAACGAGCATATCTCGGTCTTCCCAGCCGGCTGTAAATAACTTAAAGTAGAACTTTTTGAAAACAGCAAAACATTTTTAACAGTTCCATGTATTAATGCATACTTCTGGGAATCTCAAGTTATTTTTCATGACTGCTACTTTTCAAATTATTGTCGGTCGAAAATCATCAATCATAAACATTTTTTTTAATTTTGATTTTATCTTATAAATGATTATTTTCTCAGTGTTAAACTACGAGAAATGAATACCTTTTTACATTTAAACCAGATTAATTTTCTGTGTAATGTAAATCTTAAAGTGTCAGTTCATTTAAAAGTGACACATAGAGAAAGCTTCATTATTTTATTTTATTTTATCATTTAAGTTTAATATCGGCTTCGAAAAGGCTTCTAAAGTCCAGTAGTTAGCTTCTTATTAATAGGGCGGCTAACTATTGGATAAAACAACCAGGTATCAAGTTTTACTTTTATCAAAACCAAAGGCTTTGCACGCATGGTTGAAATATAGTAAGTAGTATTTGTGGGCCAATTAACATTAGGAGAAATTATACTTTTGCAGATAATTTAAATATTACTAAATTTAGTCACAATTTGAATAAACGTCATTTTTATACACCATTAAGGGAATGTGAGACTTGAAATAATGTGATAATTGTCATTGCAACGCATTTGAATCCACATCCTTCAAAGAAAACAGATACAATGCAGTCTATGTGGGAACTCTATGTGGGCAGTCTATGTGGAGTGGAAGAATTTTTAAAATCAGTTCAGTAGTTTCAGAATTTATTTTCTATAAAAATCAAACTTTTCCTTTTACAATATTGACATATATACACATTTCAACACCAAACACCAGGCGTCGGACTCTTCCTGTGACCGCATACAGGGAAAAATATGCAACCCTCAGAAGACGTCTGGATGAGGAATTTGCCCCAGTATCACCAACACCACCCACACTGAGAAACCCAACCTATCAACAACATCCACAGCCACAGCCACTACTACACCAAGACAGAAACACATCATCACGACCACAAGAACGCAGCACCTCGAGACCCCCATCAGAGGGTATCCTCCCAATGCCAACTCAACACCAGGATGAATGGAGTAACTTTTGGTTCCCCTACCTCCATCCGTACTCCCGCTCGCCCTATCTTCCAGGCCACCAATGGATCAGCTGAGCGGTCCCCTCAACTCATGGTAAGAACAAATTTAAACTTAATCAAGTAAGTGAAATTTTATTGCTTATTATCTTTAGCTTGTTAGTTAATTTATTTTTATTATTTGTGCAATGACTTCTCCGTCCTCCTCCAATCCAGATGACCCCCCACTTTCAACTTAAAGCACTGCGCAACACGGACCAAGACACCGAATACTTCCGCAACCTAAGTGCCAAATACAAACACCTTTCGGCAAAATTCAAACGCAGTGTTCTTGATACACGAACAACGGCTTGGAGGAACTTCTGTAGCAACCAAACAGATCCTTTCGGCACAGCACAAAAAATTTTCTCAGGTAAGTACGTCACGCCTGACGAAATAAAGCTCGAACTGCCGCCTAGCAGATCATCCAGACAGCATAATATGGAGCACCTCACGATAACTCTTTTCGGCCCATCACAATATCCAAACATAGATAACTTAGACCTACGTTTCGACTCACCTCCAGATAAACCCTTTTCAAAATCTGAAATAGCAAATGCACTCAAAACATTAAATGACAAAAAGCCCCAGGCCCAGACTGTGTGGATTTCAAAATCCTAAAACTCACGCACAAAATTATCCCCGGTGTTTTCACCAGTTGGGCCAACCTGTGCCTTAAGCACAATTACTTCCCGCGCACTTTGAGACAGGGCGAAGTGGTATACCTCCTCAAACAAGGAAAGGATGCCTCTGAACCCACATCATACCGTCCGATTTGTTTGCTTCCAACTCTTGGAAAACTCCTGGAGAAACTAGTAGTCATCAGACTAGTTCACTTCCTAGAAAGCAACAATCTACTCCACCACAGGCAGTATGGATTCAGAGAGGGTAGGTCATGTGACAAGGCCTATTTGACACCCTTTCTACATGCACAAGAAGCATAGAGGAAAGCAACTGTACCTCGCTCGTCTCCCTCGATATCAAAGGTATTTTTGATAACGCGGAGTGGCGGGAAATTTTGTTACAACTAATAGGGATTCACTGCCCGGGCGACATAGTGAGAGTCATCGCATATTATATAAGTAATAGGAGCATATTTATTAACTGGGGCTCTGGCTCCTCAGAACACCAATTGCAGAAAGGTTGACCTCAGGGCTCCTGCCTTGGGCCAATCCTTTGGCTAATGATTGCAAATATCTTTTTAGTAGAGTTAGAAAAATTGGGATTCGTCCTGTATGCCTTCGCCGATGACTTCAGCTTTGTATTCTCGGGCCGCAGGCGTTTCGACCTGGAAAACTCATCAGCTCGAGCTCTCCCGGTCTTTTGTCAAATTTTGGAACGTCTCCACCTCCAGTTCTCTACAGACAAAACGCAATCCCTAACATTCGCAAAACCCAAGAAGCTTGAATGCAAACCCATAATGAGAATTTATGGGAAAAGGGTTTCACATGTCATACACCTTAAATTACTAAGAATCGTCATAGACGAACGCAGGAGATGGACGGAACACATCAACACCCCCAAGACAAAATTAACTAATTAACTAAGTATCAACACAATATACGCAGATTAACTTCTAAGTCTTGGGGAATTAAACCTCCAATGTTAAAAATCTGGTACCACGCAATCATAGAACGGATCCTCTTTTACTGTGTGGGCGTCTGGGGAGGAAATCTCACCAAGACAGTCAAGTAAAAGTTGGTTTTGATCCAAAGGATGTTCTTGCTGCAAATGGTGAGAGGGTATAGGACTATCTCAATGGACACACTCACAGTACTAACGGGGATCCCTCCAATCCTAATATCACTAAAATACGAGCACCAGAAAACAGAATCCTACACCTAGAATATGAACCAACTACTACGCTACACTTCCCACAAACAATAATACAGAGAAAAGTTCCAAGTTGGCAATTGCACCCCGTGGAGGAGACATCACAATTACAGGTATGCATCGCCAAAAACAGTCACAGACCCTCGCAGCTTCCAACCATCTACACTGATGGGTCGCGCACCGAAACTGGCGTGACCGCAGCCTATGGTAAATGGAGTGCCGAGCTATGAGTGGGTCTCCAGAATTAGAGACGATAACTCAGTATATCAAGCTGAACTGTTTGCAATTCTGAAGGCTTTGGAATGGATTGCTGCTTCCCCCACGCAGAAATTTTTTTAAAATTATAGTGACAGTTTATCAGGACTCCAAGCAATCTATGCACTTCGAACGAAGCACCCCCTTATTCTTCAAATAATTATTAAACTTAAAGCTCTTCTAAAACGAGTCACCCTTGGTCACGTCAAAGCATACATCGGTATCACAGGAAACGAACTAGCAGACAGCCTAGCAAAAGCAGCAACTAAAAATAATTTAATCGAATACTCCCTTCCAGTCCCCCCATCTTTCATAAGAAGGGAACTAAAATCTAAAATCATCCCTGCATGACAAGTCTACTGAGACACCTCTATAAAAGGTAGACATACTCACAATCTCTTCCCCAAAGTTTCCAGAGAAATGTACAACCTGACCCCCCATACAACGGCATTCCTCACGGGACATGGTACCTTCCGAAAATATCTCCACAGATTTAAAAGATCTGTCACCAATGTGTGTGAATGCGGGGCCAGCGGTGATCCCCCCACTATTACTTCACTTGCCTCCTGACTGTTTCTTGGCACTTTATATCTCCACCAACTCATCCGCAACCATCCTGGTTTCAAAACATAATTACGAGGCCAGTCCTAACTTACAAGCTTTTAGAAATTCATAAATTCTTAACTAACCTCTCAAACCTAACCTAACTGTAGCATTTGTAATAGTTTTTTTTAATATTTTAATATTTTAATATTTTAATATTAATTTTAATTTTAACTTTTTTAATTTTTTAAGCAATTTCTTTTTAATTTTAATTTAATTTTAATCTATTCTAACTTCATTTAAGTCTCCACAGTAATTACTCCTTGGGACAAGCCCCCACTTTTATTAGCTCACAGGCTATCAAAGCCTGAGAGCTTATGTGCCCGCCCGTTCTGTATGTATGTATGTATGTATGTACGTATGTACGTACGTAACGCGATAACTCTTGACAGAAATAACCGTTTTGCTTCCAATTTTGTTTATAGGTTCCTTGTGATAAGGCGCTTCCCTGATTAGTTTTGGGGATTGATTGTTTAACTATAAAGGGGGGAACGGGGGGGCTAACCCCCCTTAATTAAGATAAATGGTTTTTTCATGCAGAATTGTCCAATTTTCATCAAATTTTGTATATAGGTTCATTGTGATAAGGTTCTTTCCTGATTAGTTTTGGGGGTTCATAGGTTAAGTATAAAGGGGGTAACGGGGGGGGGGGTTAATCCTCCCCCCTTATTTTAGATAAATGATTTTTTTCATGCAGAGTTATCCGATTTTCTTCAAATTTTGTATATGGGCTCATTGTGGTAAGGGGCTTCCCTGATTAGTTTTGGGGGTTCATTGGTGAAGTGTAAAGGAGGGAAACGGGGGCTACCCCCCCCCCTCCCTTAATTTTGATAAATGGGTTTTTCATGCAGAATTATCCAATTTACTCCAAATTTTGTATATAGGCTCATTGTGGTAAGGCACTTCCCTGATTAGTTTTGGGGGTTCACTGGTAAAGTATAAAGGGGGGAACGGGGGGGACTAACCCCCCTTGATATAGATAAATAGGTTTTTTAAGCAGAATTATCCGATTTTCTTCAAATTTTATATATATATGTTCATTGTGATAAGGCGCTTCTCTGATTAGTTTTGGGGGTTCTTTGGTTAAGTATAAAGGGGGGACGGGGGGCTAACCCCCCCCCCCCCGTTAATTTACATAAATGGATTTTTCATGCAGAATTATCCGATTTTTTCAAATTTTGTATGTATGTTCATTGTGGTAAGGCGCTTCTCTGATTAGTTTTATGGGTTCATTGGTTAATTATAAGAAGGAGAAACGGGGGATGGTTCCCCCCTCTTAATATATTGTCGATTTCTTCATTTTTCGAGGGCTTATTTCAAATTCTTTGAAATAAGAATATAATTTACAGTTAGTGTGAATAGCCTGTGAGCTCAATGCCGTCAGTTTAACTGGGCATTTTTCTTTTATTAATTCTTAATGTACTTAAACCTGCCTTCTTCGGGACCGCTCATCTGCTTAGCGCCACCATCTCTGGCCTTCAGTCATCAATGCAGCCTTCCTCGCACCAGTGCATGAGTTTCAGCGCAATTGTGTGGTGCTCCTTGTCGCGCGGAAATCCTGCACTGTTGCCTCTTCTTCAAGGGCCGTCAGCTATGAACTGTACAAGTGGTGCAGTCATACCACTGAATTGCTCATCCATTCTTTAACCCTCTAGCGGGCGGTGGTCACAAAAAAGGACACCTAATTTTAATTCCAAAACTGACAAACGGCACCAAGAATATTTCATTAATTTTTTCCTTTTGTAAAGTATTGAAAATTTAGCAAGTTTTTATTTTGTAATAAATTATTTTGTAAATTCTGGTGTCAGTGCATTATTTCATCATTTTAAAAACAGAATTACTCCGCGCCGGAAAGGGTTAAGCGGACTGTACAACTGGTGCAGGTGCACCTTCTTCATCATCCTGTCTGTCGCTGCCTGTCACGTAGGAACGCTGGTTCCAGCGACAGACCGTGTATTGTAAATTCTTAGTAAATTTTGTTTGTCCTTAGTTCCTGTCGCCTGTCGCGTGGGGCTTTGCATGGCAGGACCAGCCATTTGGTGAAGTTTGTACTGCCACCATTTAAGTTTGAATAAACGCCGGCTGGTACTGCGGTTTGTCTGTTTTTTTCCGGCGGCGCTCGTGTCTCTGTCTCTGGTGGACGTTTTGCTCATCCGGGACGTTCTTCTTGGAGGTACGAGTGTGTGCTTCGTTGGAGGCCTCGGCGTGTGCTCTCCCTGACCGTCTACTGCTGAAGTCACCTACCAAATCCCTGCGTGCCGGGGAGCCTTCCGGGGAAGACATTAAACGCTCAACGGCTGGGTTCGCCCTCAGCCGAGTGGTCTTCCTCAGACATTAAATATTGATATACCTTTATGAACCATAAAAATCAAAACACTGACAAATAATAAGTTGGTAAACATTAGTATACTGTATTTAAATGTCATTTGTGTACGGTTAAAGGCTCAATATGAAATATTTCCTTACCTTATTGGAAGTCATGTTTCCTTATTTCTATCATTTGAATTCATTATAACGTTTGCTCGTACCTATGTTTATTCCACTGGTCAGAAAAGTTGTTCCTAGCATGCTATGAAAAATTATTTAATTTAATTTTTCTATTAAAGTTTAAAAAATTTAAATTAAAAATACGAATATTGTACTTGCGCATCTATGTTTTAGTTATCGGTATGCCAAATTTAAAGTTTCTAGGCTGATATTTTTTTAAGAAATCATAGTAAAAATATAACTGTAGAACGTTTGCTTCTCATTTCATTTATTTGAAAATCTTTAAAAAAGAGACATCTTTAGGAGCATCACGTTCCGTAGAAACCTGCATGTCGAATTTAAAATTTCTAGCCGCGAAAGTTTGGGAGTAAAATCATAATTATAGAGTGCTTTCCAATATTTTCTTTTTTTAAATTTCAAATGCTTTAACGAACGTTCTTAATGAGCATTTATGTTTTAAAATCCACCACCATAAGGAATTTCTTGCTCTTTGTTAAAAGAGCAAAGTTCGTAGAGTTCGGAGATTCAAAGTAACCGGAATTTTACAACATTAATTTTTCTTGCACCCCTATGAGATCAGTTTGTACAGAGATAAAATATAGTCTATTTTTAAGTAGAGAACGTCATCATTATTATACCAAGAGAAGATTTGATATCAATTCAGTAGTACAAAAGTAATCGTGATTTTAAAACCTATTCTATTCATTTCACTCTTTTAAATTTCGAATATGTTAGAACATGTTCTGTCGGCGCATTTAAATCTTAAAAGTAAAAGCCATGTCAAATTTCAAGCGTCTAGCAATCGCCCTATAAACTCCAAATAAATCATAATTTAACACATTTTTTTTGTTGTTTCTGAGTGCCAGTGTTATCCTGAAAGAAATTTCAGATTCGGTTCAGTGGGTCAAAAGTAATTTGGATTTTAGAACGTTTTATATTCCTTTCCCCATTTTAAATTCAGATTTAAAAAAAAAGTATTCTGAGCGAGCATTTGCGACTTAAAATAACCCCGGTGTCGAATAATCAAGTTTCTATCCCTATTAATTCTTAATAAATCATAATTTAGAATCATAAACAACAATTACTGATCATTTCATTTTTTTCATTTCGAATTTTATAAAAAACCATTCTTAGCGAGAGATTACATTTCAAAAGAAACCACAATGCAAAATTTGAAGTTTCTAGAACCAACAGTATCACAGAAATCGCAATTTTAGAACATTTTTAGTTCCTTTTAAATTTCGAATTTTTTAGAAACTGTTCGGTTGCGATAAGACCACTTACGTATTAAAATGTTAGCGATGTCTAATTTCAATTTTCAATTCTAAAATTTAAAAAAAACCCTTTAATTTAGAACGTTTTCCTCTCATTTCAGCCTTTTAAATTTCCAATTTTTTAGAAACCTTTCTTAGCGATCATTTAAATTTTAAAATTAACCTTCATTCTAAATTTTAAGTTTCCAGCACCAAACATATCACAGAACTCGAAACTTTAGAAAGTTTGATCGGTCCTGTACCCTTTTAAATTTTGTTTTTTAAAAGAAACTATTTTGTACGAGCGTTTACCTATTAAAAATTACAACTTAGGAAAATTTTAAGTTTCTATCCCTAGATAATTCCATATAAATCGTAATTTAGTTTGTTCACAGTTTTTTCAGTTTTTAAAATTGCTTTGATTGTCCTGATCCAGCATTTACGTCTTAAAAGTAACAAACATGTTAAATTTCAAGTTTATATTCCTAACAATTCTGCACAAATTGTAATTTAGGACATTTCCCCCTCATTTCAGACTTTTAAATTTCGAATTTTCTAGAAAACAACCACCAGGAAAAATTTCAAGTTACTAGATCCTTCAATATCACAAAAAGGGCAAGTTTAGAATGTTTTGTGTTCCTCCACCCACTTGGGGGTAGTGGCCCTGACTTAAAATATTGTCTATGTCAGAGTAGAGATTGTCACCCTCATTTTGTCACTTTTACTTTTGAAATTGGTTCGGTAGTTCCAGTAGTTTCCCCTACAAACAAACAAACAAACAAGCACGTAAGAAACGTTTCGTTTTCATAATATTAGTATAGTAACAGAGATAAAGCTATATCTACCAAATTATGAAAAATACACTCAAAAAAGTAAAACAAACTACTTATCCAGTAGTCATCTACTGATGGCCGACTACTGAACATATAATCAAAATATAATACCCAATGGTCGGCCGCATTAAAATTAAATAAAACTAACAAATTTATTTACTTTTTCAGAAACATTAGTTTATTTACCCTGCTAATATTGGAGCCTTATTATTTTAGAAAAGGATAAAAAATAAATTAATACTTGTCTTTTAAAAAAATTGCCACCAGTTAACAAAAAAATAGGAAAAATGGTTATCTGACCTCAATCTAGAAAAAAATGGCTCATTACTAATTCAATAAAAATACCCAAAATTCTTTGGTGATGGTTTATGACTTATAAAAGATGGATGCATAGAGAGAAATTGTAATATTTCATTCAGAACCAAAAATAAGCTATTCGTAAGGCATTTTATCTCAGTGTGGCCGACTATTGGTACTTTTACCCTATATAGATTAATTACTCGCCATTTTTGAAATAGAGATTTTGTCAGATTCTGTTGGAGAACTTGTTTGTCGTATTTTGATTTCAATGGTGTTACACACACACACACGTATATATGTATATATATATATATTACTGGCATTTTTAAAGTTAGATTAACAGTATATAATCACATGAATCGAAAATTATATATTTCTGGAATTAGTGCTTTCGCGCAAAAATTTAATGTGAAATATTAACCAATATGTATGTGAATAAATAAGCAAAAAGCCCAACATTATGATTGATGCAATTAATCAGATTCGTTACTATATAAAAAGTTTATTTATAAAATTGACGTCTAAAAAAATATTAAACATGTTATGCATTTATTGAAAATCATCAGAAAAGAATACAAAAATTATTTATTGGATATAAAAAATATGCAAATATGATAAATTCAAATTATTCTAATAAAAATAATTTAAATAATAAATATATAGTATTCCGTATGTAATAATTTTCAGCATTTTCCTGTAAAAGTTCTGCTTGAAATTGAGGATTGTCGTTATATGTAATCACACAAGCACGGGTTCTTACCTTTAAGGCAGTAGCTACAAAATATAACGAGAAATCCAAATTGATGCAAATATAACATGAAAGCAATTCACAATAACTCCCTAACATTTAAACTCCCTTTTTATTTAAAATATATATTCGCACTTTCTTGGCCCTGCATTTTTATAATCGTGATGCTATATTTCTTTAAATATTCTGATTAATAATGAAAATTATATTAAAAAAAATCGAACAAACTATTAAAACTTATATATACCGTAGGCTAATTGAGAAATTGGGCTCTTTACAAAGAGACTAGCCTAATTATCTGCTTTTTTACAAACAGCCTGACATTTTTCTGGCGCTTATTCTAGAAAGCCTATGCAGTTTTAGGTTCATTAGAAAATGACCATCTGTTTGTCTAAATGTCCTAGGTTTAGTCAGGCTTAATGCAATAAGTCCAATAGTGAATGCAATAGTAATGCAATAGTGTTTATGCATGAATTTTAGTATAAAAATAAGAGCAAGAATTAAAAATACTTATAAAAATTGTCTTATTGACAAATTTCATACAACCTCTAGTTGAAAACAATTTTTAATCCTGTTTCCTTTCTTAACTTTGTTGTGTTTTAAATTTATCTTAAACAAGAGGTTCTGGAGGGCAAAGTCCCCAGACATTTAAAAAAACTATCTGCAGTTCTTTATTTTAAAAAATATTGTTAGACTCTTATTTTTTAATATTTAATATTGGGTCGGTCGGAAAGTTCGTGCTGGTTGGGAAAATCAATTCGTACCGGAAAATTCTGCCTGTTAATTATTAGATATTAGCTACCGGAATCAATGTCTAAAAATTAAATGACAACATTTTCCTGAACGAATTGACTTCCCAACCGACTCGAATTTTCCTAACAACCTAATAATTTTTAATTGTAAGTTTTTGTATATATATTTTTAAGTTTATATATTAAAAGATTGTCTTGTATGATGCGTTCTGACAAAAAATTCTTAGTTTAGCTTATTTCATGTTTATAATCTGCATTTTAAAAAAGCGGACGGTGGGCCACAGACATTTCTGTTCCAAAATCTTTACCCTTCTTACATTTATTTCTGCCGGCGCTCATCTCTCTTAGTATTTCAAGTCTTATTAATTTCAAATATTTAGTGGAGCTCCTCTGCACCCCTCTCCCTGCGTACGCCCATAAATACAAAGAATGTTTGGAGGACTTTATATTTATGCGAAAATTTATTCTTTACACTTAATGCATAAAAATAACTTAGTTACTTTTAAGGTTTGGTAAACAGACTTATACAATTATGAAGCACGTCTTATGGTCAAATCAAGTTACTTCTTCTATAAAGTAATACCTTTTAGTGGATGGAAAAGTAGTTTAAATACCTTTCTTCTATTAGAAAAAGTAGTTTAAATACATTTCTTGTATTAGGAAAAGTAGTTTAAATACCTTTCTTCTATTAGGAAAGGTAGTTTAAATACCTTTCTTCTATTAGAAAACTCTGTCTGATGATTCTCGCATATATAGTGAAACAAGTGTATCACAGTGCTCATCCATAGAATACAATTGTATAACATGAAGACAATTTCTAAATGCCTTAATTTTAGACATATCATCAGCATTCCCACATTTTTCTCAGTTTATATCATGATCATAGCCATAGGCGTAGCCTCGGGGGGCCACGTGCCCCCAACCCCAACTTTCTGAATATCAATTTTTAAAATATGATACAGTCAATTAAGGCTAGTCTTATATTGAACCAAAATCGAAATGAAATAACTACTGTTATTTTCATTTTATATTTCTTCTTCTTCTTCTTCTTCTTCTTCTTTTTTTTCTTTTACTTACTCAGGTGTCAGATTAGTAGACAGCTCAGTTCTTTTTCTTTGACGTAATGAATTTGGTACTAAAAATTGCTGGTTCAAATCTGAGCTGGGCGAAATGGTATGAGGGAAAGTTTGACTTGTACGTTAATGAAAAAATCACGACCGCAAAAAATCCTTCTATAAAGTAGAGGTCTGCACAAGTCCGGGCCTGGCTCGAAGCCCGTACCCGGCGCAGGAGGGGGCGGGCTGGCAGAATAAAGACATTTTTTTTAATGGGTCGGGTTATGAAACAAAATAAACGAACCGGGACAGGCCGTGAAATAAAATTAAGCGGTCGACTGGCACAATATAACAAATTGAAAAAGGTCGGCCAAAGCGAAGAAAATAAATTTTTCTCTATTCTCGGCCGAGCCGTGACTTAATTGTTCCCAGGACGTGTCGGGCAGGCAAGGTTTTTTAAATAATAGAGATGATGAACTTTTGTGAACGGAATCTCTGGAAATATCTATATGAATAAAAGAAAGTTTCGCTCTGAGTGTCTGTGTGTTTGTTTGTCTGCGATGGCTAGCAAAATCTAGCCCACCTAGAAGTCTGAAAATTTAGGTGTGAATAGTCCAAGGTCTGGCCATGTGCATCTGAGTCTCAGAATTTTAATATTTTGATAATTACCAACATATTAATTAGATTCTCATTAACCATCGCTTCAAAAATGACATCTTTTAAATCAAAATGGCTAAAGAAAAGAACAGGCGCATCGGATATGCAAGAGGAAATGAACGAATTCGAAATTATTTTACTAATTAGCGAATTTTAAGAAAACTGATTGAGATATCAATTTGAAAATTTCTGAGCATATGTAAAAAAAAATATCCTGCATCCGACTATGTGATTTTTGAAAAATTCAGTCGGTAATTTTTCTTAATTTATGCAAAATACTTCCAAAAATCTGCCGGCACCAGTGAAAACAATCCGAGAAAGTTTCAGACAGGGATCTGCTTTCATTAAAAACTGAACTGCAAAGATATCTGTTTCTCTGGCCGATCCCTCCATTTATTTTGCGAAAATGAAATCAAATAATTGCCAATTTTTACTAATGAATAAAAACTTAGGTAACTAATTAAGATATAGATTTGAAATTGAGGTCGGGAAGGGATGTCATCTGTCGGCTATTTTAACGTAGCGTCTTCGTTATGTTCTAATTATCAGAAAAATTTTATTCATTTTTTAATGATCGCGTTAATGTAGGTGACGGTGGTTTTCTTGAACAAATTATACAAGCGTCTAGCCCCTGCACTTTTGCTTTTGGCTACGATTTCAAAAACTGGATTGCTCTGCTGCGCGCATGCGCATTGCTCTAGACACTTTCAACGAGAACGTATTAATTTTATTCCATTCCGCGGCAGTTTTTTTAAATTCGTAAAAGAATTTTGATTTAAAACATTTAGCGTAATATAACTAAATATTTTCTTTCACAATTTTCATTTTTTTTTTTTTTTTTTTTTTTTTTTTTTTGTTAGCATTCTTAAAGAAATTCAATTTCAGACTTTTACTAAAATACATTTTTTTTTCCTCCGGATTTTTCAATTTTTAAGGATTTTTAACGATTTTATAGCGTTTTAAAGCGAACTTTTAACATCCATAAAACAATTTTTAACATTTAAAAAAAACATCACTGCACACACGAAACTCGCTTTGCAGTAATCTCTAGAATGCACGATATTCATTCAAGCCGCTGTCAATAATCTGTGTATGTACGCTTCGCGTACATTAACCGAAAAAAAACATCACTGGACGCATGAAACTCGCTGTACAGCACTCTCTAGAATGTACGAAATTCATTTATAACCAAATTTCATATTTATTTCCATTTTGTTTCAAACTTTCCATCGCTTATATGTTGAAAAATGGAAACTTTACATTTTTTTTATTAAAATTATTTTTTATAACTCAAATAAATACTGAAAAATAAAACTTTTCGCCGCTGGGATTCGAACTCAAGACCACAGAACGGAAGAGAAATGACATACCACAGAGCTATACGCACTCATTTTGAAATGGCTTAGAACAAAATTTTAAAGTATCAGACAAGCACGCATGCGCGCAGCAGAGTGATCCGTTTTTTGAAATCGTAGCCAAAAGCAAAAGTGCAGGGGCTAGACGCTACTCAAATTTTTCGTTATATTTGCGGGTATGGGGAGGGAGGGGTTAACGCCTTTCTCTGAGATTGTAATTATCTCGGGCCCGACCAACGCCGGGCGGGTTAGCTAGTACTTTAATAAATTACAGAGAAGTATTTTTTTAAATCTACATTTTTTTTAATATACAGCTTCAAAAGTTATGTGTTTGTTCATCTTTTTTCTTTTATTCTAAACTGCACTAATTTTTTAATGAGTATATATTTGAATGTAATAATATAAGAATCTATGTTATAATTAATGTTGCTGTCCTGTATTATATAGATTTTGGAGATATAGCTCGAAATATACTTAAAATTTTCCCCTAAATATGTATGTAGTATTCTTTAAAAGAATCTTAATTTTGTGTTAAGAAAATTCAGATTTTTTTGTAAAAATTGACTCGGGCCTGGCCTGATTTCATTGATTTTTGCACGAGTCAGACCTGATTTGCTTAATTTTTGAACGGACCTGGCCAAACTTTTAGTTTTTACATCGGGCCGGGTCTGAAAATTCCGGCCCGTGCAAACATCTACTATAAAGGCAGTCCACTTTTGACAGTATTGCTAAAATATGTCTTGTGCATAATTAAATATGTTCTTTTCTCTTATTTATTATTATTTATTTTATTAGCGGCACTTAATCTTCAACTATACCTTCATTTATGACATGCAATGATTATGTTATTTTTTTTTCGAAATGTGAGCCTTTTTGAATGAGATGTTTTAAAGTTAATATACAGTCGTACCTTGGTAAACGATGGTAATCCGTTCCAGAAATACCGCTATTAAGCAAAACCGTTGCTAGCTAAGGTGCAATTTATACCTTAAATGATTAGTACTTCTTAAAAGTGATGATTAAACTTGTTTAAAATGTCTTAAAAGTTTGATAAATGTCTTTTATTTATTATGTTTGTTACAAAAGTATTAATTTCAATAAAATGAACTAGTGAAGCTTTCCTCATTTCCCTAGTCGATTATTTTTCCAAGTGAATCGCGAATTAAATGAACCTGGCAGTGAGGTTCAACTGCCGCCAACAGTGTACATACTACGTACAGGTTACGTCAGCTCTGGTCACGAATTAAACTAACCTTGAATTTTTGTGATTTTTTATTTCGACCCAGATTAGTTTAATATTTTGACTTTTGAGCATTGTTGTTCGCGTTACGATGATTTTGTATCCTTCCAACTTTAATTTAATCTTAGCAGAGCAAGATTTAACAGAGTTGGTTTTTCCGCTTCGAAAAAAAAAATGTTAAAAATGTGCCGCAAAAGGCGAAAAAACACTAAAAAATTAGCGAAATATACTAAATTCACAAAATATACTATATTGGTTTAAAAGTTTGAAAACGGATTCATTTTACAAGTGTTAAAAAATTGCCACTAACCTCGAAAAACCGCAGAAAATCGCATAAAATTTTTTATACGATTTAAATCGCGAAAAATTCAAAAATTTCAGAATTGCTGCAAAACGCGAAAAAACGTTAAAATCGCATGAAAAATTAAAATCATTGTACGGATTCCGAATAAATTTTATTGAAAACAGAAAAAAATACTATATTGGGCTAAACGATTGAAACCGATTTATTTTTACGACTACAAAAAATATCTCCACAAAAGATGAAAAAAAATCCCATAAAAAAAATACCTGAAAATTTTAGAAATCGCAGAAGACAAAATTTACTATATTGTGTTCAAAGATTGAAATCAGATTTCCTTTACGAATGTTAGAAAAATCGACACAAAACGCGTAAATGTAAAAATTGCAAAAAATGATCGCGAAAAACTTAAAAATCAAAGAGAACAAAATTTATTATATTGAGTTAAAGTATAATTGTAGCTGGAATTATTTTACGAATGTAAAAAAAACACCGCAAAACGCGAAAAAACGTTAAAATCGCATGAACATTTTAAACCATTTTTAAAATCATTCTTTTAATTCCGAATAAACTTTTTCAAAGAGGAAAAAAAATACTCTATTGGACTCAGGGGCACTCCAGCAGTATCCAGCGCCTGTGTGCAAAACTTCAGTTGGCGCCCTATGTCCCCCTCCACCCACCCCTAGATTTTTTTTTCTTCCAATGAGTATAAATGCATAGCTGCCAATCTTGCAGGGGGGTTTTTTTCAGGTCAAGTAAACATATTTCAAACTAGAAAATGTATTTAATAAAATGTGTCTTGTTTCTATAGGGTTCTTATTTGATTACAATTATTAAATAAAATTTCTGCTTCAAAATGTGATTATTTAACTTGAAAAATAAGTAAGGTTGGCAGCAATGTAAATAAAATTCGAAATACAATTAAACCTTTGAAAATAGAACCTTTCTGTATCGGAATACTGTACAGCATTAATCGGAAACATTTCATTACCTCAGAGAAAATAATACAATACATAAAGTCTGTCTTGGGCCATCATGAAACATATTTATGCTTTTATTCCTTTTTTCATAAATTTAAGTTTAGAAATCAAGGGTACCGTATGCCATAGATACCGACAATGACAAAATAATCCAAAAAACAATTGTAAAGTTTAGATAAACAGTGATTAATTCGTTTGAATAAATGTATTGGACTTGCTGACCCGCACGGTGTTGCCGGGTTCGTGATACAAACCTCACACATACCTGTTGAATGATTTTATATTTTTACACGAAAATCTGTCCAAACGAACCTAATGTCGGGGCCTTACTGTCTTTGACCGTATACATCCTCGAATTAATATGATTTTATACAGGGTGTTTTTACGATCATGGGACAAAGATGAAGGGGTGGTACAGGACACTGTAACAAATAATTTTTGTATAGGAAAGCAGGGTCGGAAATCCATAGTAAAAAATACAGAGCATCTCACTCCAATTCGAAGTCACGTTTTCGTTCAAAACTTTAACACTAATGAAGATATTTTAACAAAATTCGCAACAGACTCATCTGTGTATGAATCGTATACATATTGTAAGGATTTCGTTAAAATATCTTCGCTACTATTAAAGTTATGAACAAGTAATGTTATGAATAAGTAATGTTATGAACAATAAAGTTACGACCTTGGATTGGAGTGAGACGCCCTGTATTTTTGACTATATAAATGGTTTTCGGACCCTGCTTTCCCATAGAAATATTGTTTGTTACAGTGTCCTGTACCACCCCTCCATGTTTGTCCCATGATCGTAGAAACACCGTGTATTTTTAAGCGAAAATCTATCTTTTGATTTCACCGAGAAAGAATAATGTCTGACGAAATCGCGAAGTGAGTTCCGGAAAGGAGTTTTTTTAAGGTTTATTATGAATATATTTTTAAACCCAACACGTCGTTATAAAGAAAAATGAACTCAACTCTCATTAATTGAATATTTCTTTTGTATTTCAAAACAGGAAAATGCATGCCGATCTTAAAAGTCTGCACGCTGCACAAAAAACAAAAACCATGAAAGTGACTTTCGAAAACAAATTTTTTTGAAAGGGTTAAAATTTATATATTTTTTTCAAACAGATTACACCGTTCGATAGAATAATGAACGTAACTATGGTTTGATATTTTTTTACATTGGGAAAATGGTTGTTGTTTTCAGTCGAGAATGGACCTCTTGGCGTCGTCACTTTACTTTTTAAGCGTTTTTAACGAAAGTCTATAACTTTAGAAGAATTTTTCTTTGAATAGGCAATAGAAATGCATAAAATTGTTACAAAAATGTTAAAGTTACAAAAGGGATAGATGCAAACTATCAGATATGATAAAAAGCCGAATTAAAAAATTGACGTCGGATGAGAAATCGTCTTATAAAGCAAAAAACGTGGTCTTCAACTTTAATTTCCTCAAAATACCTTTAGCTCAAATATCAGTCTAAACAAGAGTTAAAGTTATTGTAGGAAGGACCCGATAAAATATTAAGGTATATTCGTTAACATACAGGGTGTTTCTAAATGAATATCGGGGATTTAACGCTTGGTAGTATTTATTACATAAAACTTATAATTATAATTAATACATAAAATGAAAGAGCAACTCAAAGACTTTTACCTACAAGCTCTCTCACTCGCTCAACACTCTCTTCACTAACCCTTGGTCATCCCGTACTCTTCCATTTGCAAAAACAGCCGGTATTTTCAAACTGTTGATACCATCTACGGATGTTATTATCACTTGGGGAATCACATCTGAACTTTATCCGGAAAGCACGTTGCACAGTAACTACAGATTCGGTCTTTGCAAACTGCAGAACACAAAATGCTTTCTGTTCACTAATCGCCATTTTTGCTACTAGCGACTTCTAACGGAAGGAACATTGCACGCGCATGCGCGTGCACAGGTACCAACAAACTGTTTGAGTTGCTCTTTCATTTTATGTATTAAGTATAATTTTAAGTTGTATCCTAATAATATTATAAATCCGATTGTGTGCAAATGTTAGGCTGAAGCCAGCGTTAAAATGGAGAAATTAATGGCACTGTATCTTTGCATATAGGTGGAGTATAACCCGGGAATGAACATAGACTGGTTTTTGTTTATTTTATTCAAATACTTTTCTTAATAATTCAAAATTTGATTATTTTCATAGAGAATCAATGGAGATTTTTAGATAAAATTTAATCATTTTACTTTATCGTTGCTAAGGCTTAATCGTTGCGAAAAAATAATTTTTCCTCAACATTTAAGTCTCAATTGAGCGATTTTCACGTGGAAAATGAAAACAATTCAAAAGAAGATGAATTTCTGTGATATTTGAAACAACAATATGGAGTATTTGTTATTATACATGAAGTATGAATATCGGTTACATTAAAAAGATATTTTTCTGTCAAAAACTGCGTTATAATTAGAAAGAAGAATTAACAATAATTATATTATTAAGAAAAAGATTTCGCTTGACCCATGGACTATGAAAAGGATCCTTCTTGGCTTGAACACATATGACGTCATAAATAAAACATGTATTTTCAAATATTCGTAATATTACAAAGAGCATGACTATCAGTGTATAATAAAAACATATACATAATTGATGTCATATTTATGATGAATAACTAAAATATTTTTTGATACTGATTAATAATAAGCTTGAATGCTTGAATATCAGTTGCAAACAGATGTGAGTTTTCTGCTAAAATTCACGTCATTATTGCCAGGAAAAGAAAATTAACCAGAATTATATCATTGAAAAGAGATTTCTCTGGGATCAAAGTGACGTCATAATAAAACGGGATTTTTTAAATATGTTTCAAATAGAGCGTGTATCAATTTTATACATTAACTAGTGGCCCGTCCCGGCTTTGCACGGGTAGACAATGTAATTTTTTTAGTACATTTGTTTTCCTGAATTTCGCGCTCCTACCAAAAACTGTTGCTGAGATATAGCGAAATGACCTAAAACTTTCGAATCCCCCTTTAACCATCTTCGGGTGGGGGGGGGGATTTCTAAATTCAGTGAAATACATGTTTAATCATTTGTTTAGTAGATTTGTTTTCCTGAATTTCGCGCACCTATATAAAATAGCTGCTGAGATATGGCGATATGTCCTAAAATTTTCGAAACCGCCCCCTTTAAGACCCTTCGAAGGGAATTTTTAAAATCACTGAAATGCGTAATTATCCATTTTTTAGTAGATGTGTTTTTCTGAATTTCACGCTCCTACTTAACTCTGCTGCTGAGATACGGCGAAATGACCCAAAACTTTTGAAAACCCCATTAACCACCTTCTGGGGGGAACTTCCGAAATTGCCGAAATACGTGTTTAACCAATTTTTTAGTAGATTTGTTTTAATTAATTTCGCCCTCCTACATAAAAGCTGAGATATGGCGAAATGACCTAAAAAATTCAACCCCCCCTATCTAACCACCTTCTGGGGGGAATTTCCAAAATTGCTGAAATATGTGTTTTATTCATTTTTTAGTAGATTTGTTTTCCTGATTTTTGTGCTCCTAACTAAAACTGCTGCTGAGATATGACGAAATGATCTAAAACATTCGATCCCCCTTTTAACCCCCTTTGGGGGGAAATTTCTAAAATCGCTGAAATACGTGTTTAACCAATTTTTTTAGTAGATTTGCTTTCCTTAATTTCGCGCTCCTACATAAAACTGCTGCTGAGATATGGCGTATTGACCTAAAACATTTGACCACCCTCTTTAACCACCTTCAGGGGAGAATTTCTAAAATCGTTGAAATAGGTGTTTAATCATTTTTTTAGTAATTTTGTTTTTCTGATTTTCGCGCTCCTACCTATAACTGCTGCTGAGATATGGCGAAATGACCTAAAACATTCGAAACCCTCCCTTTAACCCCTTTCTGGGGGAATTTCTGAAATCGCTGAAATATGTGTTTAATTATTTTTTTAGTAGATTTGTTTTCCTGATTTTCGCGCTCCTACCTATAACTGCTGCTGAGATATGGCGAAATGACCTAAAACATTCGACCACCCCCCTTTAACCCCTTTCTGGGGGGGGGATTTCAAAATCGCTGAAATAGGTGATTAATCATTTTTTAGTAGATTTGTTTTCCTGATTTTCGCACTCCTACCTATAACTGCTGCTGAGATACGGCGACATGACCTAAAACATTCGACCACCCCCTTTTAACCCCCTTCTGGGGGAATTTCGAAAATCGCTGAAATAGGTGTTTAATAATTTTTTTAGTAGATTTGTTTTCTGGAATTTCAAGCTGCTACCTATAACTGCTGCTGAGATATGGCAAAATGACCTAAAAGATTCGAACCCCCCTTTAACCCCCTTCGGGGGGGAATTTTCAAAATTTCCTTCTTATTGCTTGCCTAGGCCATAACAGCAATCTACAGTCCAAATTGCGTGACCCTGACTTTAGTAGTTTCGGCTGGGCGTTGATGAGTCACCCAGTCAGTCAGTCAGTCAGTCACTGTTTCCTCTTTATATAATAGTATAGAATAGATAATCACTGAGTACAGTGAAAGAATAGAGAGGTAATGAACCGTAAAATCGGCTTGCAATATGAAGCCGGTTATCGCTCAAATCATTAGGCCCAAGGGCTGACTTCATTGGATGGAGAGAGGCTGCACGTGGAACAATGACTGGATTCATTGGACGAGGAGAGGTTTTCAAAGCAAGCCGCCAGTTGTTTGGGCCGACTGTAGGGTTGCATTTTCAGCATCACGCCAAACATGAACATTTCATCTCTATTTATTCTCTGAACTCTGTGATTAATAATACAAGCATCAGTAAGATTATTAGGAAAAGAAAATTGAACACAAGTCTATTAAGTTAAAATATGACTGTGTGTATTTCGCAACTACTCCTCTTAATGCAAAGCGATTTACTTAACACCGGTTATCATTAATTCGAGGATGTCATATAAATTCTGAGAATTTAAAATTTTGAAATAAATTCCGAGATATTAATATTTTTTTGTAAATTTTAACGAAATTTCTCTAAAAATGGTACTTAAATTACTCCATTTTTGTGGATAAAAAAGGAGAAATAAAACGGATTAATATATTTTTATGCCATTTTCTCATTAAAACTGAAAAAAATTATTTTATTTCCAATTTGAATAGTTGGTGAAAAAAAATCTTGATTACAGTAAAATTTCCGAAAATAAAAACATATTTCCACATATTCAAACTTTATGAATCCATTTATTCTGCAGAGCAAAAATCGCCTGTCAGCATTTTGTCAAGAAATGAAGATTTGTTTCAGCTATAGATTAAACCAAGGACACAAATTTGCTGTTACATGCAAACGTAACACTTGCAATTGCAAAGCTTTTTGCAACCCCAAATTACATGCAAACGTAACATTTACATGTAATTTTCACCCAAATTAATTATAATTTGAATCGCAATAAATGTTAATTTGCAATGAAAATTATCTGCAAAAGTAATGTTTACATATAATTTTGGGTTGCAAAAAGCTTTGCAATTTAAGTGTTACGTTTGCATGTAATTTTGGGCTGAAAAAAGCTTTGCAATTGAAGCTCCTTGCATTTAGGTGTAGAACTATTCCTCCCTATTCACAAGAATTGAATTTAAAGAAAAAGCATATACTATTTCCAATGAATTATTTTTAAATGATGACTATTAAAACATTTCTCAAAGTCGTTAAAAGTAAAATGGTTTATCAGGTAAAATTGACATTTCTCTTTACCCAATTCGTCGATTTACACGATTTTATTTGGCCGTCCTTTTACCATTGGTTGCAGTTTCCTTTTCGCGGTTATTTGGCACAAAATTTTACCTTTTTTAAACTGATTTCTGTCAAGGCCTCTATAAGAAAGAAATATCGCATTGTCTTCTATGAAATGTGATAAAGAGTTAGTTAATTATTCACGTTTTTAATTATCGAGAGTGAAATATTTTGCTTGATTAGTACATTTATTTTTCTTTTAATGTTATGTGAACGAAGTCACGGGTAACAGCTAGTATAATATATACTACAAAGCGTTAAAACCCCGATATTCATTTAGAAACACCCTGTATATTGGTTAGCCCTTTCCCTTTATTTGCACGACTTAGTGTTACTCAATAGCGTTCAGTGTCTTCTCTTATCAACCTACTCGTTTAAACAAATCTTCCAGACAGCATGTTGTTAAATATTATTATGTATCGCGCAACGTTTATCGTTTGCTGGTTAAAACATCTGCGACATCGACATGCGATGATGGAAAGATACATTGCTTACAATCGAATGACGAATGCATTCAACACGGTCAATGGAGAGATTAATTGTGTAGATGGTTCAACCGAATATTTTTTCGAGGGCAGAGAATACCATGATCTCTTCAACAGTAGTAATGGAAAATGTGTTTATCTGTAGATGGTTCCGACGAATATTTTTGCGAGGGCAGAGAATGCCAGGATCTCTTCAACTGTAGTAATAGAAAATGTGTATTGTGTAGATGGTTCCGACGAATAATTTTGCGAGGGCAGAGAATGCCAGGATCTCTTCAACTGTAGTAATAAAAAATGTGTTTATTTGTAGCACTATGCAAAGGTTATGATAACTGTGGCGATAGTTCAGACGATATGTTTTTACATAGTTGTTCGTCGTTGTTAAATATTATTACGTATCGTGCAACGTTTACCGTTAGCTGGTTGAAACATCTGCGACATCGACATGCGATGATGGAATTGCGCGTTGCTTACAATCGAATGACGATTTTGTTTAAAAAAGCTTTCGGAACATTTTCCCAAAGGTTGTTGTAATTTGTTAAATTACTTTTTTTTTCGTATTTCGATTTCCAGAATTGATGCGCATTTTTAAAAAAAATGTAGGAAGAACAAAAAAAAACCCGAAATGAATTTTTTTGAAAGGTTTAATATTTTTTTAAACAGATTGCACCGTTGAAGAGATAAAGGTACCCAGATTAAGTGAGTATTTGTTTTCGTATTTCGAATAGTTAAGCCGATGCGAACTTGAAAAGATGAGGGGAGAAAAAACACGAATTCGAAGTTTCGAATTTTTTCTTCTTTTTTTTGAAAGAGATAACATTAATATTTTTTTAACGGATTGCACCGTTAGAAACAAAAATGTACGTAGCTACAGTTTGTCATGTTTGTTTTGTTCGTATTTTGAGTAGTTATGCCGGTGTTGGGCCAATCAGCTAGTAGGACATAAATTGCACGGGAATTTCAAACTATCTTTTATATATCTATATTTTTCCTTGCATATTAGAGCCATCGTTGTAGCTCATAAATTATTTATGTCTAAATTGAACTTTTTCAACCAATTTAGTATCTGTAGCGTCTAAGATTACATATAAATCTAATCTAATAAATGCAAATGTATTTCCATACTTTCAATTTTATGTCTAAAAAAGTGGATTTAACTTTGTGCTGTTATATTAAAAATAAATAAACAACGCGAAATAGCACAAATAAAAGAGTTTGCGATAGACATGGGTGTACGCAAGAGGTGCAAGGGAGGGTCGCCAATCTAAATCTTTAGTAAGAATTTTTTGCCAGATTTAGCCTATTTTTTCCATTTTACCCCCTCACCCTTAACAAAAAACCTCTGTATGAATGAAGATAGAATAGATAAAAAATATATGTTTTGCTCGGAGGTCTTAACCCTAATGATCATAATAAACACACAATTTTTGTTCAATATATAATAGTTTCTACAGAAGTGATCATTTGTAGGGGCGCTAAAAAATATTTACTTAGCCGCCTAAAGCAGACTTTATTCAATGAGTGATAAAATCACAAAGCGTGAAATTTACGGTATGTAATTCCAAAGACTTCGCAAGCGACATCATTTTTACCAATTAAAATTGTCGAATGGATGACGCCAGTCTCTCTAATCCAAAATCTCTAAATTGATAAGGACACTCATACAAGTTCTGGCTTTATATTGTTTCTCTAAATCACTTATTAGAAGACTCAGACGTAGAATAAAAACAAAATGGATAAAAAATAATAAGTAAATGATTGTAAGTAAATCTGTCTCAGGTAAATCATAATTAAGGTGTCAAGAAAATATAATATATTTTAGGATAATTAAATTAAGGATTTTTTTTTCTTTTTGAGGTGTTTCTCCTCAACGGAAATCTTTGGCGCCTTTTCTACTTCGGCGTCTGTGTGCGCCGCACACATTGCACACCTAGTCGGCGAGCCCCTGATTGGACTAAAAGTTTGAAACCAGATTATTTTTAAGGAAAGGGCAACTCACGTCACTGTTGGTTAAATAACTGTTGGTTTGGGGGAAAAACCTGTTCGTTCTTTCGACTCCTACAGTACACATGAGAGGAAGCAATTTGATTGGTCTACGTTAAACTGGTCTGTATATGATTGGCCTACGCCGTCATGACGATTTCTGCAATGATAGCTGCGACAAAAATGCTGTGGTAGATTGGTTGATGGAACTGTTTGTTTGTAAACATGCCCTTTCCTTTTACGAATGAGAATCCCCACAAAATGTGAAAAAAAGAAAAAAGTGAAAAATCGCATAAAAAATTCACGAAAAATTTAAAAATCGCAGAGAACAAAATTTATTATATTGGGTTAAAAGATTGTAGCTTGATTCCTTTAACGAATGTCAAAAGATCGCTGCAAAGCACGAAAAACCGCTAAAAACCGCTTAACAAATTAGCGAAAAAATCAAAAGTTGCTATACGAATTCCGAATAAACTTTATTGAAAAGAGGCCAATATTTACTATATTGGGCTAAAAGGGTGTAACCGGATTCTTGTTACAAATGTTAAAAACTCCAGCGAAACGGAAAAAAATTAAAAAAGTCGCATGAAAAATTCGCGAAAAGTTAAAAAATCGCAGAGTACAAAATTTAATATAATGGGCTGAAAGATTAAAAGTGGATTCCTTTTACGAGTGTTTAAAAATCGCAGCGAAACGCGAAAAAACAGCAAAATATCATAAAAAATTCATGAAAAAAATTTAAAATTGCAGAAGACAAAATTTACTGTAATGGGTTAAAAGGTTGAAACCAGATTAGTATTACAAATGTTAAGCAATTGCCACAAAACGCGTAAAAACACTGAAAATAGGATAAAAATTTTGCGAAAATTTTCAAAATCGATGAGGGGCAATTCCACACTCATAGGGAAAATTTTGAAAAAAAAATTTAGTAATAAATCTGTTTCAGATATTTTTGGGTTAAAAAAAGTACAGTTCTTTAGCAACAACATATATATTTTTTTAGAATTTAGTTTTTCAGAAGTGGCAACATTCTAAAGTATGCTTGAGTTTGTTCTATTTTGGAGTAAACGCATTGTTAGATTTTGAAGGTGAGTTAATTTTGTTTTTATGCTTTAAAGATTCATAAATAAGGTTTTTTTTTACTTAATAGTGACTTAAATAATTGCAAAACAGTTTAAACAAGTATTTCAGTTGTAAATTACTGCAGTTTCAAAAGAATTTTTAATGGCTTGCTACATGTAACGTAAGTTACCAAAAACAATTGTTTGTTTCTGGTAAAAAAGATAAAAGATAAATTTAATATTTAAAGCATCTTTTTCTCTTTCTATCAGTTATGTACTAAACAAAAATCAATATTTTGCTTTTATATATGCCTTTTTCTGTAATTAGCAATGGTTAAAATTCGTAATGTAAGTTACCAATATGATGATATGTAAGTTTCCATACACATTTCATATTCTATATAGAAATGAATCATGTTTACTTATTAATATCTGAGATAAATAATTAAAAAGGAGACTTTTCTTTGTTCCTTTGTATTTGTTCTTACAAATAAATTTGTACATAATAGTACATTTGATATTGTATATAATATATATCGGGTGTCCGAAAAAGGTTGGACGGATTTGAAAGAATTATAACTCTAAAAATAATTGAGTAAACCCAATTATTTTCTTTCCAAAGTACTCGGCAATTATCCAAGATTTGTTAGATGTAGCTGTTTTAAAGCCGTGACATTCAGACGATGCGTAGAATCGATGATCTGAAAAATGCAATTTGCACCACACATTCACAATTTTCTTCGATGATTCTGGAGCGTAAAGCGTATAAGTCTAAAACTTTTTGAGGTATGGGAAAAAGTCAATTAGAAAGTTCTTCATCGTCGATTTAGTTTGAAAGGATCCTATATGTAGACGAATAGCCCAAGCAAAAAGTGAAAATTTCGAATGTGTGGTGCGATTTGCATTTTTCAGATCATCAATTTTTCGCATGGTCTGAATGTCACGACTTTAAAATAGCTACATCTAATAAATCTTGAATAATTGCCGAGTACTTTGGAAATAAAATAATTTCGTTTACTCAATTACTTTTAGTGTTATGATTCTTTCAAATCCGCCGAACCTTTTCGGTCGCCCTGTATAATATATTTGATCAAGAAAATAAAACCACCAGTAGTGGTTAATGCCAGAGGACATTTCAAATTAGAAAACTAAACAAGCTTATATTTGATAATATTTTTATTATATTATGTAACTTATACCTACAATTCCAATTATTTTTATACTATTTCATTATATTTTATGTAGTTTCATTATTATGTTTAATTATTCATTGTATTGTAATAAATATGATGCAAGAGATAAACACTTTTGTAAAAATGAAATGTGTAACGTAAGTTACTTTAAAAAAAATTATAATAAATTTAGTTGTTGATCTAAAGTTTTAAAAATTCCTAAATTACATTGCAAAAATCTTAAAGAATGGAATGTATATACTTTTTAAGCCATGTCAACTTCAATAGAACAGAATTTTATCCAAACGTCAATAGCACCATAACACTGTTCCCTTTTTCAGTAACGTAAGTTACCACAATAAATATAATTGCCAACGTTTAAGAAATAGCACTAAATTTAAGTAATTTTCATCTAAATTAAGCTTTGAATAGTTCTTATTAACAAATCACATCAACTTTACATTTTTAATATTTTTTTGGTGTTATATTAAGAAAATTACTGAAGCAAATTGTTCTAAATGTAACGTAAGTTACCATAGAATGACACTGAGGACAAAATTTAATATACTGAGCTGAAGGATTGAAACCAGATGTATTTTACGAATGTTTAAGAAAATCGTCGCGGAACGTTGAAGAACGCTTAAAATCGCAAGAATAATTCGGAAAAAATTTAAAATCGCAGATTACAAAATTTGCTAGATTGAACTAAAAGATTAAAGTTGGATTCCATTTACGAATGTCAAAAAAAATTGCTGCGAAACTCAAAAAATCGCATAATAAATTTGCAAAAAATTAAAAAATAGCAGAGTAGAAAATTTACTATATTTGCTGAAAAAATGAAACCAGATTTCTCCTACGTATGTTTAAAAAATCGTCGCAAAACGCTAAAAAACGCTAAATATCCCATAAAAATTTCTCGAAAAATTTTAAAAATGCAGAGGACAAAATTTACGGAATTGTTTTAAAAGATTGAAACATAATTCCTAACACAAATATTAAGAAATTGTCTCTAAACGCGAAAAAACGCTAAAAATCCCAAACATATAGCGAAAAATTCAAAAATTGCTGTACGATTTCCGAATAAACTTTTCTGAAACGAAGACAAAATACATTATATTGGGCTAGAAGTCCGAAACTGAATTCCTTTTACCCAATGTGGTAAAACTGCCGCAACGTCGTTAACAAAGGCCATTTTTAACCAAGAACTCACTGTTTATATATGGCTATGTGTGCGTGCGTCCGTGCGTGCATGTGTGTATTTAATAAACCTTTGTGCCCCCCCACCCCCCAAAAAAAATTTTCGATCACGCTACGCCTATGATCATAGTAAGACACTTATGTGCCTTAAAAATCTTACGATGTCTGAAATTTCACATTCACATACTTAAGGTGTCTGAATTACTTTTTTAGACACATATGTGTCTGAATTTAAGACGCCTCTATTTGAAGTGTATTCAAATAAATTATGAATTATGACCTACATCAATTTTTACATAAACGGACTGGGCATCGTCAAAAATATAGGTGTATAAGTTTAGAGATCATTCTAACTATTATGTTTCGAGATATAACGAAATTTTACTTTCCGAAGAACTAAAATAGTACCGCACAACCTTTTTTGCCCGAAATTCGTTTTCCACTACAATAGCCAAAAGCCAACATTCGACTTATTTAATAACAAAGATTCTGTCATTAAATGACACAAATTATTCTGTGTAAAAATAGTGGTAACTTGGTGGTCATAGATTTTGCACCCCTGGTCTAAAGGGACCATAATCTGCGACATTTCAATCCGAAACTGAATACATAGTAAGCGCACCAACTTAATACTAGAATAGGGGCGCAAAATTGACACAACTGCGCCATCTTGTGGACGTTGTTGATAATGCCAAGTCACGGGCTTTTAGGAAGACGTCATTAGCTTTGACACAAAATCTACCATCTGCGCATTCTCCTGAGCATATATTGTGAATCTTTACTCAATTATGGGAGATGTATCTTGTTTACGAGATTTATTGCCGAATATTTTTTATACAGTTTGTTTCGATAAAATATGTACATTTCAAAATATTCACAATATCATTTTAGTTTCGGTAGTAAAGGTAATAATATATAAGCACTATGTAAGCATCATTGCCTTTTCTCCCGAAACTAAAAAGATACTGTGAATGTTTTTTAAATATACATATTTTTACCAAAAGAAACTGTATCAAAAATATTTTGCAATAAATCTGGTAAATAAGATTCATCTTCCATGAGTGAGTAAAGATTCACAATATATACTCAGGCGAATGCGCATGTGACAACTCCGACTGCCTATATTACTAATTCAGTTACAGTTGACCACATGTAAATAATCAATTTTAACTAATTGATTTCTAAATAAAATTGGTAAGATATACATTTTCTTACCTCTAAATTCCAACGGGACATAGGTGCTTCGGATCATCATGATTCATTATATTTCAGAAAACAAAGCACTCATGAGTGACGAAAAGACTTGACACGAAATAAAATTGCAGAGATTTATAAACATCACGATTTAATTAACACTTCACAAGACGAACACAACACTCTAATTATTTACACTTTTAAACTGAGCGACACGCTCTCAAAAAATCATAATCACAAACTAAAACTAAACTAAACTTAAAGTTCTAATAAAAATGTTCTGAAACAGTTACGAAATAAACATAATGTTGCGCGCATGCGTCAAAGTCCCATTGTCTCTTTTCTGCAAATCAAAGTACATCCCTACCTCTACACTGCGTAGGTGTAAATAATTGTCTTTTGATCTTTCAAAACTTTAAGTAGAAAGGGGTTTTGGATGATGCAAGAGGAAATGAATTCTCAATTACAACATCCTCCCACCTTTGAGTTTCAGGGTCTGAAACTCAAATTTTCCAATCAGTTCGACGTTTTATGATACGCCCATATCTGGAACGAGGAACCGAAACGTCGATGTACTGTCACTGACCGAACCACTAGGAGGATTACTAGCACCTTTATAGAAAATAGGTTCAGTAGATTCAGTATCTAAAAAGCAGTCTTTAACAGAATGTTGGATCATCGGCTTACGCGTAGCAGGGTCTAAATAACAGTTTTTACCAGTCAATTTTATCATCGGTTTGGTAGGAGCAGGATCTAAAGGACATTCTTTATCATTCGACTGAACTTTAGAATGGAGTTCAGTACCTCTTTCATGTGTTACTTCTAGAGGAATCAATCTGAGAACAGGACGTAGAAATTCGCCACCTTTCATCTTTACTTTTACTAATCTAACATTTCCATCTTTTGAAGGATAAAGTTCGATGACTTTGGCAAGTGGCCATTCAAGTTTTTTAACATTCTCACTAGTCACAAGAACAATATCACCAATCTGGACAGGTCTCTAATTTTTTCCAAATTTCGAGGATTGTTTTAAACATCCCAAATATTCAGTGCGGAATCTTTTTCGCAAATCTTGTTTTATTCGCTGTCTATAGGCATGTCTCTTATTAATAGACAATGAATCCAAAATGTCAAGATCAGGAATACCTGATTCTCTAATGTCTCGTAAAATCATAGAAGGAGTAAGTGATATTAAATCATCTATGTCCTCTGAAACATAAGTCAAAGGCCGCTGATGAACAATATTTTCAGTGTCGCAAATAACAGTTTGCATTTCTTCTAAGTCCAAAGAGCTTCGTCCTAAGACTTTTCGAAGGATCCCTATTACTACGCATATCGAACGTTCCCACCATCCACCCCACCACGGCGCAGATGGAGGGTTAAATTTCCAAGTGATCTTCTGAGCTGTGCTGTACTGAGAAACAACATCCCAATCAATTTGCTTAAGCAAATTTTCAGCACCCGTAAAATTTTTACCGTTGTCAGAATATACTATCGCAGGTCTACCTCTTCGTGCTATAAATCTTCTAAAAGCTTGCAAAAAATTGTCAGTTGATAAGAATGTGGCTATCTCTAAATGTATGGCTCTGTAGACAGCACAAGTGAAAATAACTATCCAAGCTTTCTGACCACCTCAAAGAAGTAAAGGACCGGCGTAGTCAATTCCTACAACCTCAAATACTGCAGCTTCTTTTATACGATCTTCCGGAAGAGGTGCTTCAATAATAGGTTTAGGTCTTGAATTAAATCTTTTACAACTTACACAGTTTCTAATTACTTTTCTAATAGTTTTTCGGAATTTTAAGATCCAAAAATCTTCCCTTAAATTAGACATCATAATTTGTATCCCGGCATGTCCTAGTTTCAAGTGTCTAGATCTAATTAATTTTTCAACTACAGGATGGTCATGTGGAAGGATAACAGGAAATCTGAAATTCAGAATATCATCTCTCAAATGTATGCGTGATTTCAGCCACAGAACTCCAACCGAATCTGTCATGGTCTGAAATGCTTTTAAACGTTTATCTTGGGGACCAGTAAACGATTTTTGAACTAATTTCAATAATATATTTTCAGCTTCATTCTGCTCTTCTACAGTTAAAATTTTAAATTCTCTCTCTTCTTTAGCTTTCTTACAGTTTTTGTAAAATCTGTATATCCACGCGATTACTTTTACTAATTTATAGTAGGAAGAAATTCTAGTTGCCGAAACGTCAGTGAAGGCTTACTGTTGAGACCCGAAAATTTTTTGGTTTCTGTCTATCTGTTTGTCTGTTTGTCTGTCTGTTTGTCTGTCTGTTTGTCTGTCTGTTTGTCTGTCTGTCTGTCTGTTCCGCGATAACTGCCGTAAAAATGATCCGATTAGGTTGATTTTGGTGGGTATGTTGGTGAGATACCCGGAATTAGCTGCATAGTTTTTGGTTAAATTTGGTTCATTCGTTCGAAAAATAGAGAACATTTCTTTTTAAATCATAATGCTTTCCTATGGGACTGCAGACGATTTTCAAATTTCATTTTTAACTGAAATGGAAATCGCATATTTGAATAATGGATTTCAACGTAAAATTATGGATGTTGATTTTCGATATGGAGGTTTTAAATATATCCAATAATTTTGAAAAATTGACGATACATTTATTAGAATTGAGATATTAATTGTTTAAATGATTGGAAATTTTTTTGCATCTGTTCCGGAAATATAAAACTTTTATTTTCATGTTTTTTACAAATTTTAAAATGCATTTTTTTTTTACTTTTCTCTTTAATTTATCAGTTTCCTAGCAACGATATTTCAAAGAAGATAAAAATAATAAAAGCAACACGCACTATTTTGTTCCAATAATTTATTAGCAAAATAAATTATTTTTGTATTCTATTGACATAAATGAAGAATTTATTTTAATACAAGTTTTTTTTAATCTAAAAAGTTACAAGAATATGAAGTTCATAAGAATTTTAGAATATCATTGCATAAACCGTGTTTAATTTAACATTTCTAATTTCTGAAACCTCCGAAGAATTGTATATGCCTGTAAATATGTATGCAATAGAAAAAAATTAAATTGCGGATTGTAAGATGCTAAATAATATGAAAAGTGAGATTAAAAAACAGTGACTTGAGCTGACGTTGAGGCTCCTGATCTGCAGATTTACTAGTGTAAAATTGTTCAGTGTTAACATCTACATTTGTAGCACTAATAATTGTTTTTCTTCTTTCTGCATCGATAGTCTCGAAATCGGGAAACATTTCTGATTTTGGGCCACTCGTCCATTGGTTTTCTCAACCACTGCGGTCCCTCCCATCATTTATCTCGGACTAAAACCTCAGCGGTACAACCCCTTGAAGGCAGGTCAGCAGGATTCAATTAGCCAGGAATAAAGTGCCATTTTGAAGGATCACTTAATGAGCGAATTTCGGACACTCGGTTGTAAACAAAAGGTGCCCAATTTTCATTTCTTTTTATCCAGTAAAGCGCATTGGCCGAATCAGTCCAATAAAAAATGTCAATGTTATCTAATTTCAAATCAGTTTTAACACTATTTGCTAATCTAGCCCCAATATTACAAGCCAATAATTCCAACCTCGGGATGGAAATTGTTTTCATAGGAGCAACTCGACTTCTTGCTTGAACCAGCTGACATAAACCACCGTTCTCATTTTCGATCCGTATAAATATACACGTTGCATACGCTACTTTACTAGCGTCGCAAAAAACGTGAAAGGAATGCAACTTATCTGCATCTCGAGAAAAACACCTAGGTATTTCAATAGTCGCTAATTTTCCTAATTGTTTTTTCCATTTTTCAAATTTTCTCTTGATAGAAACAGGTAATTCCGTGTCCCATGCAATTTAGCTTTCCAACACTCCTGTAATAATATTTTAGGTTCTAATGTTACAGGACATGTGTATCCGATAGGATCAAAATTTCTGTGTACAGCCGATAAAATGTTTCTTTTAGTTACTTGGCGATCATCTTCTGAAATTTCTTTTAAATCAACTGCTAGTGTATCCCTTCTAAAATCCCACATTAGCCCTAAAACAGGGACATTTTCCCCTGTAAAAACTTCTCGAAAACTATGCTCCCATCCCCGAAGCTCGAATTTAGCATTGCTAAGAAGAGTTTTTGACTCTTCGATAAATCTGTTCAGCTGTTCCTTATTATCAACACTCGTAACACAGTTGTCTACATAAAATGACTCTAACAATTTTAACGCAGTGTTTTTAAATTGTTCAAGTGCATTTTTTAAATGATATTCTAACGTGGCACCTAGAAGGTAGGGGCTACATGAAATGCCAAATACTACTCTTCTATGCTGAAGCGTTATCAACTTTTGAGGGTCCCCTTCTTCATACCATAGAAATTGCAAGAATGATCGATCTTTTTCTGTAATGCCAATCTGTAAAAAAGCCTTTTTTATGTCAGCAATTACCCCTATTTTCCCCAATCTAAATCTGTTTAAAACAGAAGGAATCAGTTCTACGAGGTTAGGCCCTTTTTCAATACAATCATTTATCGATCGTGAGTCCTTTTCCCGAACTGAACCATCAGAAACCGGCCGCACCTTTGTAGTGGAGTTTTCTTTAAACACCGCTCTATGAGGAAGCAAATGCTCACTACCTAACGCTTTTCTCTGATCAACTTTTTCTATTATTTTCTCGTCTAACCATTCATTAAATATTTGATTATAATCACCTAATTTTCCTATCTTTTTTAATGAATCGACACATGTTTTTAATCTACGTCGAGCGATATTTTCGTAACTGGGTAGTCTAGGGTGGCCCTGTATCCATGGAAGACTAACTTCATATCTATCCTCGTCATCTACTCTTATATTACTAAGAAAATGTTCTTTAGTGGCTAACTCTATCTCTTCTCTACCCTTTTTCTCCCCCGGATCTCGAATTCCTAAAGTGTCAAGGTGCCATAACTCGGAATTTTTTGCCTCTTTGACATGCAGCGAGAAAACTAAATTGTTCATATTTTTATTTTCATAACCTTCAGTTTTCCCGAGAATTGTCCAACCTAAACGAGTTCCCATGCAAACTAATCCGCCCTGTAATTGTTTTAAATTTCCGGTAAATAATTTTCCGGCGACATCTGCACCAATTAACACGTGAATTTCATCAGGAGAAAATTCGTGTAGTAAATCATTAACTTTAGTGACTCTATCAGTCAATAAAATTCCGTACCGTTTTATTTCATTAATAAAGGATCCTTCCGGTATAGGTGAAATTTCAGAGTAAATCTTTTGTTGGTCTAATACCTCAAGTTTACATCGATAACTATTATCAATATTTCCCAAATTAATTAAATATCTATCGTGTAGTTCTTCACATTGTCGACCCCCAAATAAACTATGCACTATTCTTTTTTTACTTATACTATTATATCCTAACATGTTAGCAGCAAATTTTGATATATACGACCGTTGCGATCCCGTGTCATATAAAATTCTAACATTTCGTACGATATCCCCATTGTATATGCGTACAACAATGTTTGGAGCAAAACCCTTTTTCTAGAAGTTGTATTCGCAAGCATACAATCTTTATTAGGAGTACAATCCTCTTTAGAATTATCACCTAAGTTAATTTTATTCTTTTCTATGCACATGAACTGGTGGGGATTTTTCCCACAATGAGTACAATTAGTTTTAATTTTACAAGCTTTTGCCAAGTGGTTGGCATTGAAGCATCGAAAGCAAGCTCCTTTTTTTAATAAAGCATCTTTTCTCTTCGCGAGTGTCATTTTCCATACCGCTCTACAATTTTGACTGCGGTGTTTATTTTCCCAAAAGACACACTGTTCTTCCAATTTTTTATCATCTGCATTATACAGTTCGGCCGCCGTAGGAAGGGAAAAATTTTTATCCTTACGATCGAATCTAAGTTCTCTGTTTACTGAGACATCTTTATCGAAAGAAAACCCACTCTTAGCCAATTTGACCTTTTGCTCCATTTCAACTTGAATTTGTAAAAATTTCATTAAAGTATCTAATTTATTAATTCCCTGATCTTTATCTTTATCATTAACAGATAAAGTGCCCAGATGTCTTTCCCATAATTTAAGAATATCTGAAGGCAATGCTGATTCGACCAATGGATATAAAATCGAAGAATAATTTTCGCTCGATACGCCTAACATTTTTAATGACCGAAGGTAGGTTTCTATTTTGTCATACAACTTAACAAGGGACAATCTCTGGCCTTGTCCCAAAGAATTATTAATAACTAATCCTAGTACTTCGCGTATGTATACTTCGATTAAAATATCTGTTCTACCGAACCGTGCCTTCAATGACTGAATCGCCTCTGGATAGCTATCGGCTGTAGGGGGAAAAGATTCAACAATTTCCCTAGCCCCAGATCCCTTTTGGGTAGCTTGAATAAGATACTGGATTTTATCTTCGTTTACTATATCGGAATCTTCGTGGATTTTTTCAAATTGACCCCAAAAGGATAGCCAGTTTTTTATATCACCATTAAAGGGCTTAAGTTCTAATTTTGGTAATTTAAACTTTCTTCTAGTGGCCATAACATCTAATGATAAAGAGGTATCCTGACTGCTCTCTTTCTCTAATTTAAGAATGTATCTAGATAGTTTATTTTTTACGTCCCAATAATTTGTATTATACTTGTCTATTTGCTCGTATTCAGAATCGAAGGCATCTTGTAGACAAGTTTTGTCTTCAGATAAATTATCTAAGATTTGTTTATCGATTAATGAGTGTTCTTCATGTTTTGCTTCTAATCTATCTAAAAAAGACGACAGACTATCTAAATCATTACATTTAGCCTGCAAAGTATCTTCTATTTCTTTTATTAACTTCGTAAAGTTGGAACGCACTGGCGTCCTTGATTTCTTTAATTTGTCCATAGTTAAAGTTGAAATTTCTAATTAACTATTTAAATCTCTTTTAATTAAATTTCGAATTTCTAATTCCAATCAACTACGGAGCACCCGATCCCGGCAAGGATGCCACAATTATGTGACAACTCCGACTGCCTATATTACTAATTCAGTCACAGTTGACCACATGTAAATAATCAATTTTAACTAATTTATTTCTAAATAAAATTGGTAAGATATAAATTTTCTTACCTCTAAATTCCAACGGGACATCGGTGCTCCGGATCTTCATGATTCATTATATTTCAGAAAACAAAGCACTCATGAGTGACGAATAGACTTGACACGAAATAAAATTGCAGAGATTTATAAACATCACGATTTAATTAACACTTCACAAGACGAACACAACACTCTAATTATTTACACTTTTAAACTGAGCGACACGCTCTCAAAAAATCATAATCACAAACTAAAACTAAACTAAACTTAAAGTTCTAATAAAAATGTTCTGAAACAGTTACGAAATAAACATAATGTTGCGCGCAAGCGTCAAAATCTCATTGTCTCTTTTCTGCAAATCAAAGCACATCCCTACCTCTACACTGCGTAGGTGTAAATAATTGTCTTTTGATCTTTCAAAACTTTAAATAGAAAGGGTTTTGGATGATGCAAGAGGAAATGAATTCTCAATTACAACAGCGTAGATGGAAGATATATATATATAATTCTCTATCATTTTCTCTATCTCGCCAGTGTTCCTACATTGAAAAAATACCTTACCCTCTAAACATATTAAAATTTATTGTTACTGGAAAAACACCTAACCTATTTTTTATAATTCTAGCACCTCAGAAATTGAGTGAAAATTCGATTATAAAATTTCATCTTTTCACACAAGAACTAAAGTTAAGTTACACAATAGAAGCGTAAAACGATTAATAAAACGGGGTGAATATTATTTTATAAAGTTTGGTAACTTTGGTGGCTTGAAACCCACGTATTTTGAAAGATGGGTACTGTCATTTTATTACACATATTTATTTCCACAATTACCATAAACCTTCACTACATTATAACTAATATTTCCATATTTATATTAGAAATAAACAGAAATTGATATAAACCTGTTGATTATTCGATGATGTTTAAAATGGCAGACGACAATAAGATCAGATATTCTCACTTCTAGAAAGATGATCATGTACTAGAAATTCAAGACAATGTATATACTCAATAAATATTTAAAAATTATATAACAAAAATGTTTTGTAAAAAGGTAATAATATACAAAATAATCACGAATAACAAAGAGTACAATATCTATACTTTCAGAAAATTAACACTAATACAAATGAAAACATGACATTTGCACTTGAGCAGCTATTTCATAGATATGGGAGCTATTAGATTACACATAAATTGTAAAAACATTTATTTACCTTGCTGTAGTTCAACCCAGTCCGCTACGTGGCGTACGACCGTGACTGACCTGGAAGTGACGTGACCTCGCTTATCTGGCAGATGCCGCTGCCATTTATGATTGGACGATTAGTCTGTATGCAGTTTTGTTTCAATCACATATAAGAAAGTCGAAAACAGCAATCAAGAAAATTTATGTGAAATAGGGTTCGTACGTTTTTATCACCTTATTTTCATAGAATTTTTCTATTTAATATTTAAATCGCAGAAATTGCAGACGCCTTTTTAATTACAGGATTTGCAATACTTTTAAGCATTTAAATAAGGCAAAAAATTCTATTAAAAAATTAAAGTAACACCGCCCGAACCCTGTGAAAAATTCTCTGAAATAAAATTTTAAAGATGAAAGTTTCTCTTTGCTTATTTTATACATCAATTGCCTTTATAATTTTATTGGTGTGAATCTGGAACTTTTCTTTTTAGTTTCTAATTTACTCTTTCTAAATTTTTGATTTTTGCTTAATAACTTTTCTTTTATAACTCTGTGAAGATTTACTAAAATATGTATAAACTATACCTTTTTTTCGGGATCCAAGAAACTCAAATATGGATTCAAAAGGGGATGTTAGCATATGCAAAATCGAAGTTGATTCATACGATTCCTATTTGCAAAATTCATTCATATTCTGGAGGAAGACAAGAATCCGAGTCTAAGGACGAATAAAGACACTAGTATTTGTTTTATGGAAAATTTATATAGAAATAGAACTCTTACACAATATTCCCTTCATTACTATATTGTATTCCGTCTAGAATCCTCAAAGGAAATAAACATGTTTGAACAAGACATTTTATTTCCTCAAATGTAACGGAATCATATTTCATTTCATATAGAAATTAAAATTTCTGGTTCGAAACTTTTATATCCGTAAAATTAGGTCAGAAATTACTCTTAATGATTTTGTTGGCATATCTAACTCTAAATGCCTGGAATAACACTTCTGCAATGTTTAAATGTATACAACACATAGTAAAAAAGAGATTTTACGTTTATATTTCGAGTTATGAAAGAGATAAAAATTCTTTTTAACACTTTCCAACCTAGTTGAAAAGTGTTTATGACTTCGGTAGGTCTGGCCATCTGTCCATGCTCTAACTCCCGTAAATATGCTTTGATTGCCCTGCAATTTTTATATGTTATTGTCGTTATCTATAGCATGTTCCCTATTTCAACTGAAGTGTGTAGCACTAATAGTTTTTTTACAGGGACACTCAAAAGAATTCGGTTACATTACGGTCTATGGGGAAAAATCATTTGCGGTTTATTTTAGTGATGTTACACAATTTCAAACACATTGTAATTGATATATATCACTAAGGTGCATTACAAGAAGCTTAATATGGAATAGGGTGTGCATAGCACTTATAGTTACTTTACAGGGACAGTCAAAAGAATTCCTTTACATTACGTCTATGGAGAAAAATTGTTTGCGGTTTAAATAAACAATGTTTCACTATTTTAAACGCATTGAAATTTATATGTATCACTAAGGAGCATTAGAAGAGGCTTACTACAGAATATTGTGTGTATAGCAGTCATCGTTCATTTACATGAACACACAAAATAATTCTCTACTGTCTGTTAACAATAATTTCTGGAAGTGCGTTTTAAGTTGCTGAACGCGATTTTAAATTTAATTCACTTTTTGTCTATTACTTGGTGTGTATAAATTCTGTAGATCATATACAGGGAAGCACAAAAGTTCGCGAACACATTTCCGTTTATTGACGGAAACTCCAGAAGGAGAATTTTAAACGATGCTACGCGTTTCCTAACTGAACTAAAATTTAGCATCCTATGTAGTATATATACAAATAATATAGATCATATACAGGGCTGAATAAAAGTATTCGGTTATTTTTCCAAATATTGTATATGTTGGAAATTCCTGAAATCACGTTTTTAAATATGTTATGCGTTTTCCAAATTGTTTACTTAGATGTTATCTTTCAGCTTATTAACCCTTTCAGGGGCAAGCACTTGTGCTCCTGTAACGTTGAATTCCCACCGGAATTTAGGAAAGAATTTAGTTCAAAATAAGAATGACAATTTTTCAACTTTTTCTCGTCAAAGTTAAAAAAGTAAAATTTAATTAAAATATTCTGGTTTGAATCGGATTAAAATTAGGTGGTATATAATATATACCACCGCCCCTCAAAGGGTTAAACGGTAATGATTTGTAAAATTATTTTGGAAGCGTTGGAAAGTGTTACATAATCTATGCTTGACGCATGATTTTTCGTTCTTGTTGATTTTTCATGAACTAGAAAAAATAGTGATAGCTTATATGTGCTCTTAGGTGTCTATATTATTTCACATAATTGGAATTTTTTTTTAATTAAGTAGTTTTGTATGTTTTGTAATTCGCTGCTAAAAACAGAAAATGTTAATTTCAGTTACTATCTTGAACTGTTTTATTTATTTATTTACTTATTGTAGACAAAAATCAAAAATTAGGACTCTTTTTTTTTTTTTTTTTTTTTTTTACTACTTTAACCAAAAAAAAAATTATTAAACTAAGATAATTAAATCTTCTGTTACATCTATGATTATTCTTCTCCATTTTAAAAAAATTGATCAAATTTTTCTTCTTCTCCGGAATTAAAATATTAATATTCTCTTTTTTCCCATTCTCATTTGTAGTACAAAACAATTATTTTTCACTTTTTCCTCACTATTAAGTTTTTATTTTGAATATAAAACGAGTACACAAATATTCTACAAAGGAAATAAAAAATACAGGTTTCTATAATTGTTTCCAGATACAATTACGCCACCAGCAGTTTATGTCGCTGGCAGTTTTAATATAAACATTTAAATATAAAAGGATTTCAGTTTGTTTTAGTTGCTTTTACAAATCCTATACATCAAAAACCTTGAAGTAAGACGTTTATTTTAAAACTACATTTTTGGAAAATTGGTGAAGAAATTTAAAATAGACAACTGCATTTTGTCAAAAGTTGCAGGAAATGCGTTTCTCTTAAAAAAATATAGAACATTTCTTTTTCGGTCATAATGCTTTCCTATGGGAATGCAGATGAATTTCAAATTTCATTTTAACTGAAATGAAAATCGCATATTTGAATAATGGATTTAAACGTAAAATTATAGATACTAAATTTTTGATATGGAAGTCTTAAATATATCCAATAGCTTTGAAAATTTGCCGATACATCTATTAGAATTTAGAAATTGATTGTTTAAATTGTTGGAAAATTTTTTGCATCTGTTCGGGAAATAAAAAACATTTTATTTTCCTACTTTTGCAAATTTTTAAATGCATTTCTGTTTCTTTCCTCTTTATTTTATTAGTTGCTTAGCAACCATATTTTAAAGAATATCAAAATAATAAAATTCAAGTAACTCTCACCATTTCGCTGCAATATTTTATTAGAAAAATAACTGATATTCGAGTGATTAGTATTCTATTGACATAAATGAGAATTTATTTTGATACAAGTTACCTTTTAACTGCTATAGAATGATTACTGAAATATTTTTTCCCAAACGAAAATTACAAAAATATTGAACGTGTGAATTTCAAGTATATGTCTTGCATGAGAATTTATTCATTTTCCGGAACAGATGTGGATGTTTCGTCGTTGAAAAGTTAATATTCTTTTAAAAATAGGATAAGATAAAATCACTCTTACAATGAAGTGGTGAAATTAAAGAAATTAGAATACTAACACGCATCCATGCATATCGTCAAATCCTGAAATATTACAATTTCTGGATATTGAGAACAAAAAAAGCTATCACAAAAAATACTTTATAGCGCCAAATCACGTCTGCTATTTAGTGAATTGGCAGTGGGGATGATTATGAATGATTACACAATAGGTTTAAAAGTTTCCAAATATGCCTATTTTGGGAAGATTTTAATATGCTATTGCCATCGAGTTAGATCAGAATGTACATAGATAAGATAAATATTATAGAAAGACCATCAGAACTGTTTTTCCGACAGAAAAATTGTAATAACAATAGATTTCTAAAACAGATATAAGTGAAATTTAGTACATTCAATTTACATTTCTGTAAGTTTTTTTTGGACATGAGATGCTATGCAACATTTTCATCACATTCAGGTGTTTCGTGGTTGACAGGCAAGCAAATATTGTTATTTGGATATTAGAATAGCTTGAAATTATTTTCGAAATTGTTGCTTATCCTAATAAAACCACTGTGCAGAACGAAATCCAAGATATACTAGAATCATTCACAAAATCACGAAGGAAATAACGAATATAGATTACGGGGGTTTCAGGGGGGTTTCCCCCCCTCAAGAAATGTATTTTTTGTCTAAAAATTTACAAGAATAAGAAAGTTTGTAAAAATTTCAGAATATCATTGCATAAGCCGTGTTTCATTTAACGCTTCTAATTTTTGAAACCTCTAAAGCAGAGGTACCCAAAGTGTGCTCCGCGGAGCCCTTGGGGCTCCGCCTATACTTTTCAGGGGCTCCACGGCGTTCCAGCAAAATAAACAAAACATGAAAGAAATTAGTATATTGCAAGGGAAAATTTTTCGAAAGTATGTAGGAATTTGTGTGTGTGTGTGTGTGTGTCAAAAATAAATTCATCTCTCACTAGGTTAAAAAACACTGTTGTTGCTTAAAACGTCTTTTTTATAAGATCTTGTATCATTTAAAGCCCCTCACTGGATTCATTTTACATTTGTATATACTGTGTATATATATTTCTTTGTCATTTTATAACTTTGATTTATTTAATCTGTTTATGTTATTTGTATTAATTTTTAGTTATTTAAATTTTCTATACTGTTTTTCATAGTAAAACAATTTTTGTCGCTTAAAACATCTTTTCTATAACATCTTGTATAATTTAATTCCCCTCATTAGATTCATTTTACATTTGTGTATATTGTATCTATATATATGTCGTAAATTTAAGTTCGAATTCGGTGTGAATGGCAATCGGAAGATCGTTGATAAACATGTTTAATTTTGTGCAGGGTTCCTCTTCTCGATCGCATCAGGAGGCCGTGTGGTGTCACCAACAACAAATCACTTCAGTCCGTTTTCTGTAGAAGAAAAAAGTTTATTGACAGTTTGAAGACATCACTTCAGGAGGAATGCTCGGTGGGCTGTAGTTCAATCTATGCAGCTATACGATCCATTGCGACAGTCAATAATTGTCCATATTTAAAGATATTATTTAGGTGAATGGATTGAATCCACTGGGTACGAAACCTTTCTAAAACTTTATCAAAACTCTCTACATTATTAATTAAAAAGACGATGTTCCGTATTAGAAGACAGTTAAATTTTTACTCTGCTCGTTAGCCAACGCTAAACGTCAAACTACTCCACTGTCAAAGTTTTCTCCGAAATGGGATGTGTGAGAATTTTTACCTAGCTCACGTAAGAAGACAGAATACGTCACGTGACCGACTGTCATCAAATCACAAGGTTTTTTAAAGGACTCCATTAGCATTTCCGGTGGAATTATCGTGTCGAAAAACGGTTTCCTCGCGGGAAAAATCATCTACGCTTTTCCAGAATATTCGGTAATCTCGTACCAGACGCCTGCCATATCAATAAGCCAATTTATCTGTTTTGAGACTGTAGTTAAACTTCGAATTTAATACGTAATAAAAAAAATAATAATAAAAAGAAAATGAATCTTTGTAGAAGGAAAAAAAATAATTAAAGTGTTTCGGAAATATTTTAATAGACATTTAATATTTAATAATAGAATAAATTTACAGGAATTTGGTTTTCTGAGCGGAATAATTTAAGAGATGTGATATTTTACCATTTAAATAAAGAAGTTATAGCTATTTGATTACACGGGAATAATAATAATAAATTTTAATAATGGATTGAAATAAAGATGTTCTATTTAAAGAATAAATGAAAAAAGCTATCGCCATTTTTAGATCTAACTACTTTCGAATAAATATTATTAAATGGATTAGGATAAACTGGCTTTACATATGGATAGTAAAAGACTATTTTAAGAATAATAATTATTTTAATAAGCTGGGGTTATATACGGAACATTATTAAATGGAAAAAATTTGTAGTATAATTTAGCATATTGCGGAAAAATAAAATTTTGTAATATTAATATTTCTTTTTTATAACTTTAATTTATTTAATCTGTTTATGTTATGTGTATATTTGAATTTTCTATGCTTGTTTTCATGGTAAAACAATGTTTGTCGATTAAAACGCCTCTTTTTTGTAACATCTAGCATCATTTTATAAACCCCTCATTAGATTCATTTAATATTTGTATACGTTGTGTATATAGTTTTCGTTTTTCTTTTTGTAACTTTAATTCCTTTAATCTGTTTATTTTACTTTTATTAATTCTTAGTTATTTAAATTTTCTATGCTGTTTTATATAATTGTACTTAATTTTTAAAGCAATTATGTTGCTGAAAACGCATTTTTTTAACATCTTGTATCACTTAACAACATCTCTTTAAAATTTTGTTTTAACTGGTCTCGGAATTGGCTAAGATTCTTATGGTATGATGCCACATTTTCCTATCAGAAATAAGGCTGTAGCATTTTAAAAAATGTATATTCTTTCTTTACATTTGTCATCACACTAACAATCAAAACTTTTGCTCAGATCCACCCCTTGCTTAGACTTTGCGTCAATGAGTACCCGCCCTGATATAAATGTATCCCGTTTTGTTAGTAAAGTTTTTCTACTAGTTGCACTTCTTTTAGCATGTGTAGTTTTTAACCGTATGTCTATTTTGAGGCAAAAACATTGGTGAAAGAATGTTTCTTTCAAAACTATAATTAATAGCTATATACACTGCTCAAAACAATTAAAGGATATTTGAAGTTTTATATAAAATAAAGATATAAACGAATTTTTTTTTGCCGAAAATAGAAGAAGAGAATCACAAATGCAAATTTTTCTGGTTTTCAAACTGTGGAGTATGCAAATTTTGAGTTCGACGTCAAAAACGTCGCTTCAGCGGCAGCGAATGAAATTTGACTTTCAACTGGATAAAAGAGAATGAAGACAAGGATGATCGGCATTCAGTGATTGCTTTGTTTCGATGAGTACGATGTCTCAGCGAAGTCATTTGACAGATTCAGAAGCTTGGAGAATTGTTGGTAGGTTAGAAGGGGGCCAAACTCAAGCCGAAGTAGCGCAAGCCATTGGAGTGTCACAAAGTGTCATTTCCAGGATCTGGAACCGTTTTTTGGAGAGTGGATGTGCAGGCCGAAGACCAGGGCAAGGTCGTAGACGGACAACAACGCCCAATGAAGATCGGTATTTAGCGTTAACAGCTCGGAGACACCGAAACATGAACGCTACTCTTCTCCAACAACGCCTTCGCTCGGATACAGGCACCACGATTTCAACTCAGACTGTCCGAAACCGGCTCCATGCTGTAGGTCTGTATGCTCGCCGACCGATGGTATGTGTTAGATTAACATCAAGGCATCGTCGCGACCGCAGGGAGTGGGCAACCGAGCATGTCAACTGGAGGAGAAATGAATGGAGCAATATTCTGTTTTCTGACGAGTCCCGTTTTTCTGTGCATCCGGATAATAGGCGTATTTTCATCTGGAGGGACCGTGGCAGTAGGAATAATCCTGCGTTCGTGCACGAAAGTGTCAGATTTGGCGGTGGAGGACCTATTGTAGTCTCTTACGCTGCAGCAATCGGAGATAACTTCATTTTAATGGACGATAACTGCAGGCCACATCGTGCAAACCTGGTGGAGGATTTCCTTTTCGAGGAAGGAATCGTTCGAATGGAATGGCCAGCGTGTTCTCCAGACATGAATCCAATCGAGCACGTTTGGGACGCTCTAGGAAGACGAGTTTCTGGCCGCCAACAACCCCCACAAACTCTCCAAGAACTGGAAAGAGCTCTTCTGGAAGAGTGGGGCAGAATACCCCAACTCGTCATTAATAGCCTCATTCAGTCCATGCCTCAAAGGTGTTCAACGTTGCTGGCCGCCCGTGGAAACCATACCCCCTACTGAAAATGATTTTTTTTGAAGAAAACACCTTTTCTTATTCTTTTTTTCTCATATGCACAAATTGTGTTTTTTTCCTTTTGTACACAAATGCGCAATAAAATGCATTTTTTTCTGCCAAACATGTGTAATTTATTCTCATATAACCTACTATGTCTGTCGACCATGTATCAATCAGCTAAAAAGTTTCCCAGATACAAAATCCACCTAAAACTGCAATATCCTTTAATTGTTTTGAGCAGTGTATATAAAGTAAAACATCCAAAAAAAGTGAACGATGCTGCACCTAACAATACAGGTTATAGATTTTGACCCGTCGACTTAAACACTAAAACGTTGATCTACTTCTAAATTTATTTTGAAAAATGGTTCAAAAGAAGAAACTCAGAGGCGATCCGTTTTCGTTTCATGTTTAGAAGTACTAGAAACGTAAAGAAGAATGAAAAAAGAATCCGTAATCGCATGATTCTAATACAGGTGGGCGGACTAGCGAAAACGTGTTATATAATTACTCATGGGCGATTAGGCCTACGCACTTTCTTTCTTTTTGCGTGTAGCCTTTTGGGATTATACAGAAGTCTCTCTTTGTAAACGAAAACTGTACAACTTACCTTTTTTCTGAGAGTGTGTAGGTTTCGCTATAAATAATAATAGTTTCACGTAAACCCCAATGCAATGCATGACTCAGAAAGAGTTACCATTTTGACCCTTAATTCCGAGTTCATACTGGGAATCCTGAAAGAATATTTTTCATTTTAAAAATGGAGGTCATTAACCCCTTGACACTATTCCTCGAACGTCGCTCGGGGAAGAAGAGCTTGTTATCTTCGTTACTGAAAGATTTCAGAAACCACAAATTTTTAAATGTAATTTTTGCTGTATTTGGCGGACATTTCTCGATTATACAAAACAGATATTTTAATGCAAAAAAATGGTGTTTTGTACTAATTTTTAATTTATTGTGTCCAACAGTAGTAATATTAAATAAAACTGTTAAGGTCTTAAATAATAGAAACTTTGATTTTCAAAATTTCTAGTATGAATTCAGAATTTCTGTATCAAGAAAAGGGCCAAACTGAGAACGTTGGCTCCATGTTGGAAACTACTGATTCGGACTCTTATCCAGAAGATCTTTCTCTGTTCCTTAGGCATAGTAAAAACATTAATTTGTAAACCATAGCGTTCCGTGGGGTTAAGGGGCTCCGCCTTACAAATTCTTCCCAAAAAGGGCTCCGCGAGCCCAAAAGCCCGAACCACTGCTCTAAAGTATTTTATATGCCTATAATTATGTATGTAATGTAAAAAAAAATTGCGGATTGTAAGATGCTAAATAATATAAAAAGTGAGATTGAAAAAGAATGACTTTCAGAGTTGAGGCTCCTGATCTGCAGATTTGCTAGTTTATACAACTTTCTCGGAATTTTCTTCACGTTAATTAATCTCAGTATTTCTTCAATTAAATGAGAATATTTTTTTGAAAAAGTTGGTGGCAATTAGCAGGACTGCCTCTGGCGACTATTTTTATATTCTGTTCGCACCACTATTAAAAAAAATTAATTTTTAAGTATATATCTATTACACATGTTGTCAAAGTATATGTAAAAGATTTTTGTTTTCACAAAGTGGTGCGAGTGGCGAAAGTAGTCGCCAGTGGCAGCTGTGAATTAGCCATCTAACACGCGGGTTCGACGTGCCTATCGTAGATTCGATAAAGGGTAATTTTGCGACAATACTTGACGTTTTGATGAATTAATAAAATTTGTTTCAATGAACATGCATAAAACCTACAGATTTTCTGAATAGTAATCTTCAACTTATTTCATCGTAGAATTTCTGTAATTAAAAATGTCGAAGATTACTATTTGAAATTAGCGGTAACAAAAAGGCATAAAATCTTTTCCGGGAACCCAATGGTCCATGAAAATGTTTCAAGTACAGGAAGCACCTTAAAAATATATGAAATGCAAGAAAGGTAAGCGAAAATACCATATTTAAGTTTTTGTTTAAAAGTACTTATATAACTTCACAAAATTCTTTATTTCCAAGTTTAAACTTTTACTTGTTTTGTAACATTTTTTATTCAAATATCTTTGATTTTTGGGGTAAGGCCATTAGAAGAGAAAATATATATCTTCAAACATGAAGAGCCTTGAAATCACAACCGCGAATTAAAAACAAATATATAAAAACCTGAGGAAAAGAAGGGCAGATTAAAATGCACAACTTTTGTTCTATTTGCATTGATTAAGTTTTTACAAATTCTTTGCAATTTAAATTTAATAATCTAAAATTGCTGTGATCTAAGCGGTTACATTTTTTTCTGAAAAAATGTCCTTCTTTCACCTGCTTTACTTCTTCAAAGAATACAGTTTAAAGAATATTTATTTTACAGTTAAAATAAGACAGATACAGTAGAAATACGTGTTAGCAGATACTAAAAGATGTATTTGTGATTTTTAAAATCCTGAGTATATATTGGTTTATACTGGTTTCAATATATTTTGGTAGAAAATTTGATTAAAAAGAAGAAAAAATTAATCGCATCAAACTGCTAACAAAATAACAAATATGTTAATCATCAAATGAATTTCTGTTACTGTGTAACAATTAATTTTAGACTTAAAACAGTGAAAGTGCATTAAAAGAAATAACGTTAAAAGAATAAACAAAAAAACCTTTTTAAAGCATTGGTACTTAAGTAAAAAGAGGTACTTACTATGAATTATGTACGGTCAGTATACAACTGTATTTATTCGCAGACCGTTTATGATAAAATCATACCAAGATCTCATTAGACTCTTTATATTTTATTCATTTAGAATATAAAGGCAATTTTTGAAATAGGGGTCGTTTACATATTAAAAGTTGCACCAACATCGATTTTTCAAATGGTAACACCCACTTTTGACACTTTATTTGTGTTCCTTGCAGCAGATTAACTCGAAGAAGTATATAGTTTGTGTATTTTTGTTAAATGTTAATGGATATAGAAAATATTAAAATTTGAGGAATGTTAAATTCAAGTGACAAACTTTACTTTAAATCTTTCCAAAACATCATCCAATTTAAATAATTTGTTTTCAGCGAAATTCGTTGAAAGGAAATAAACATATTCTGAATCATTTTTATTTTATTCAAAAGGACAATTTTAAGTACGAAAATTATTAATAAATTCATATTAAAAGATTATTAATTGTTACCTATATCAATTTTTACGTAAACAAAATGCGTATCGTGAACAGCATGGGTCCCGATGATTATTTTTCGAGATATAGCAAAATTTTACTTTTCGATCATATTCTGCTACCGTCCAATCAAACATGAAAATATAGAATACAGCAACAAGAAAATGTATTTAAAATTCATCTCATATTTAATTTCGGAGACGCCGTTATCTTTTACTTTATTTTATATATCGATTGTCTTTAGAATTTTACTGTCGTGAGTCGGGAACCTTTTTCTTGAAGATCATATTTATTTATTTTTTATTTGTGGGAACACCCCTAACACATTTTCTTATATTACTCAGTGGTTGCAGCGTCCCTATATATATATATTTTTACATTTTCTACCACTATTTTAAAACAAAACTCTTCCTGGTAGGTGCTTTTACATTGCTGCAATAGAAATATACCAGAAATTTTACTGTTTCGTTATAGTGGTAGCAAAGGTAGAAAATTTCAGTAACGCTGCGAGCCCTGATAACGCTTTGAAAATTTAATACAAATTATATAAACTGTACTTTTCCGGTCTGCTTTGATCCAACGAACTAAGGTATGTTGTCAAAAGTGGGTGTTACTATTTGAAAAATCGAAGTTGCTGCAATTTTTAATAGGTAGACGACACTTAATTCGAAAATTGCACTCATATACTGCAAGAATATAATATTACGAGTCTAATGACACTTTTGGTGTGATTTTATCGTAAACAATCTGCGAGTAAAGGCAGGTGTAACGATTTTTTTAAACTGACTATACAATAATGGAAAAAAGGAGAGTTCCTCGCAAATAATAGCGTAAAAATTATACTAGTACAGACAGATTACTATACATAGCTGACTACTGCAACGATTTTCTGGCACCGCTTTTTTCTAAATAGAAATCTTTGCTTTATATTATTGCAGAAACCTGCGAAGTAATACGGTGAAGATTACTAATCAGAAATAATGGTGCCAAAAATCTTACAAGTTGGCAGCTGTGCTAATAATATCTATTAAATTTTATGTATGGATTAGGGTTTGAGTTCCGCCTACAAATTAAAAATTGTACGAACTTTTTATTAGCACTTTCCAACCTAGTTGAAAAGTGCTTATGACTTCGGTTTGTCTGGCCGTCTGGCCGTGCTCTAACTCCCGTAAATATGCTCGGATTGTGCTGCAATTTTTATATGTTATTGTCGCCATCTATAGCATGTTCCCTATTTCAACGGAAGTGTATATCACTTATAGTTTTTTTACAGGGACACTCAAAAGTATTCCGTTACATTGCGTTCTATGGGGAAAAATCATTTGCGGTTTACTTAAAAAATGTTTCCCTAATTTAAACGCATTGAAATTTATACATATCACTAAGGTGAATTAGAAGAAGCTTAATATGGAATAGGGTGTGCATAGCACTTATAGTTACTTTACAGGGACAGTCAAAAGAATTCCTTTACATTACGTCTATGGAGAAAAATCGTCTGCGGTTTATTTAAATAATGTTTCACTATTTTAAACGCACTGAAATTTATATATATCACTAATGTGCATTACAAGAGGCTTACTACAAAATATTGTGTACATAGCAGTCATCGTTCATTTACAGGGACAAACAAAATAATTCTCTACTGTCTGTTAACAATAATTCCTGGAAGTGCGTTTTAAGTTATTGAACGCGATTTTAATTTTAACTCGCATTTTGTCTATTACGTGGTGTGTATAAATTCTGTAGATCCTATACAGGGAAGCACAAAAGTTCGCGAACACATTTCCGTTTATTGACAAACTCCAGATGGAGAATTTTAAACTGTGCTACGCGTTTCCTAACTGAACTAAAATTTAGCATCCTATGTAGTATATATACAAACCTATAGATCCTATACAGGGCTGAATAAAAGTATTCGGATATTTTTCCGAATATTGCATATGTTGGAAATTCCTGAAATTATGTTTTTAAATATGTTATGCGTTTTCCAAATTGTTTGCTTAGATGTTATCTTTTATCTTATTAAACGGTATGATTTGTAAAATTATTTTGGAAGCGTTGGAAAGTGCTACATAATCTATGCTTGACGCATGATTTTTCGTTCTTGTTTTCAAATGATAATAGGCTTTTTTAACACCATACAAAAGTTCCTTGGATCAAATCAGGCCGAAAAACTGTATAGTTCATGCACTCTTTCTTAAACATTTATAGAGTTGGAAGGGGTTGATATTTGGCGGTGTTGATTGTAGGGTGAGTGTTTTAAAACTCACGTCAGCTTGCTTGATTGGTACCCCTTTTTTGAAATAGTAATATTAGCTTTACTCAATCTGCATTAAGTAAGGGTAAAATACATATATCACAAAGTGGTAGTAAACAATCAATCTGAATAAAAAACAATTCGACTAACTGACAACACTGAAGTTTAGGGATACTTATTAGAATCCACATGCCAAACTTTAATTTATTTCAGAGGTTCCAAAATTTAGCCTGAAAACCGTTTATCACCACTATTTACGAATCAAAATCTTCGCCTTATTAATTCGTAAAATTTATGTCATTAAGTAAGACGAAGATGGTGGTCACCATTTTCATATAGGGGCACCCCTTATTTATATCTTCTCCAAAAAAATAATCTGTTTCATTCTTTACTTTTTAACCGCTGTTGTTTAATAATTGTGCCTCTTAATTTTAATCCCCAATTTCCAATTTCTTACCAGATTTTTTTAATCACATTTTGCTTTTATAAAGTAAATGAAGAAAAACATTTATTTATTCCTAAATCAATTCGTTCGCAAATCCTGGTGGCATTCGATCATTTCAACGTTTTAGCAATAGAATTACTTTGCTTCTGAAAGTGTTAACAGATTTCCAACAAGTGTTGCCAATTGGGCGTTTCTTTTTATTGAGATAACTCGGTTGCTACCACTTTTTTTAAAAGAAAGTAATATTATTCGTATTTAATGACAAATTAAACAAGGCGGATACTACAAATTCAGGAAAGTAATCAAGCAATCTGAATACGAATAACCCGCACATCTGCCGACTCTGTTTCCAACAACGGATGTTCTACAATACATTTGCAACATGTGTACACTCCATTGAAATTTCGAAGAGTATGCAGAATTCGTACGCTTTAACCACAATTTTGTAATAGAATTTTTCTATTTAATATTTAAATAGCAGAAATTGTAGACGCCTTGTTTAATTGCAAGATTTTAAATTCTGCATAAAATTCTATTAAAAATTGTGGTAAAAGCGTACAACCCCTGGTATGGCACAAGAACTTTATTTAACAAATCAAACCAAACAAGTACCATATTGAAACAAGACACATTTCACTACATAAATTTCATGGTTCAAATGATTGATATGTTTATTTGATATGTTTATTTAATGCTACTAGATATGGAGAAATTTTACTTAACACTAAAGATTCCAACAACCGGTACCAGATGAAACCAAAAATTTCTTCAGAAAATAAATACCGTATTTTTCGGCCTGTAGTCCATCGCTAAAAAAATTCAGTTTAGACCCAGAAATTGTATTTGATAAAGAGCTACTTTCTTGAACTCGGAGTGCACTAGACTTTAATTACTAAATAAAATTTCTGCGTCTAAACTGTATTATTTGACCCGCTGATTATTCGATGAAAAATACGGTAAACATAAACCACACTGAAATAAGTTTTTTTTTAAAGTTTAATAGTTTTAAATAAACATTCTGGTGTGAATTATTTTTCCAAAACTTGAGTAAAATTGTCAGTATGTTTAGTGTTAAAGACGAGGTCTCCTGTTATTATGTGAAAGGGTGAGTGAAAAAAGAATAAAATTCCAAAAAGAAACTGAAATAGTTTAATTAATAATAACTAATAAATTAATCAGTATTTTTCTTTGGAATTTATAGGATGAACCCTCATCGACTAGTTCTATAATCGGATAATGGTGAACATTTTGCTAAAATTGATATTTTTTTACATAAATGTTTTTCTTTTTATGTTATCCTTTTCCACTCACCCGTTCATTTGCATTCACTCAAAAAAGATCTTAGGAAGTAACCAGAAAAAATCTTATAAAAATTTCTTTTATTAGATTATTTTATATTTAGAATTTCTATAAAAAATTTCCACTTTATAAATAAATGTCCCCGGTATTTTCCCCTATAATATCTTAATTATATTTTTCTAAATTTATGAATAAACCCGTAACATAGGGATGTACAATCTTTTTCTCTGAAATTTGTGTCCCATTCCAATTTATAAAGGATAATCTTCACCTTATTTAATCGCAAAATTTCTATCATTAAATGAGGTAAATTATTCTACATTAAAATAGTGGTAACTTGGTGGGCCACAAGTTGTACACCCTTACCCTGACACATTTCTATTTATAACTGTATGAAAAGTTTAAGAAAAAGTTGATACACTAATTACTTTTCTTAGGTTCTTTGATCTAAGGACCCCAAATAAAGTGTCAAAGGTGGGTGTTATAACTAAAAAAATGAAAGTTTGTTCAACTTTTCAGATGTAGACTATTTGAAATATTGCAATCTCATTCGGAATCAAATAGTGCCTGTGCAACAATTTAGTGAAAAAACAGTCTAATAATAATAATATACTAATATTTATTAATCATAAATTGCTGTTATCTAACACGATATAGTTTATTTTCTTTCTCCCATTTACAAAAGAAATTATAAGGAATATTTTATTTTCAAAAACAAAATATATGAATCCCTTCCTATTTCTTTAATTCACATTATTTCTTAAAATATTTGTTGTTTTCATGAGATAATAAGTTGCTACAGTTTATTCAATAAAATTTCTTGTAAAATATATATTTATTTTACTCGAAACATTCCAGAAATATAAATTATTTAACCCTTTCAGGGGCAAGTCATTTTTACTCTATAATATTAGATTCACACAAGAATATTCAAAAATTTTCATTTGAAAGTAAGGAAAAGCATTTTTATGACATTTTTATCAAAGCTGGTATGCCAGTTTGGCTTACGTTTTTATTCAGAAATTCCAAATTTATACCAGAAATTCCAAATAGTAATTTTTGATTTACTTAATAACAGATCTTTTGTGATTACTTTTATATATTAAGATGATTAGATCATTTAATAACTTCTAAGTTTATTACAAATACATATTAAGATAAAATATTACCTTCCGATACTATGCACGTATGCATGTTTACTACAGAGATACGATCTGCCGATCTAGGTTAAAGTTACAGTTACCACAATTCGTTAGCTGTTGCCAATATAATTAATAATATAAATAATATATTACAGTACTTTCCCTTTAAAAAGTTTGAATGTCCAGATATTTATAAGTCCAGACGAAGAGGTTTCTTACGAGTACGTGGTGGGTTACGACGAACATTTGTGACACTTTTATTTTCTTGTTCAACAGCTGGTGTATTGTTTGTGGTATCATCTGACTGTTTCTCAGCATGTATGGTGGTTGGTACCTTTTCATTCTTTACACTAGCATCAGTTTCGGAGATTTCAGAATTACCTGGGATGGTAGAAGTATTCCTCTCCACTGGGCGAATTTCTGCTGGCCTTTCACCTGCATCAATGGTTTCAAAGATGTTAACATTACTGTGGCAACTCTGATTGACCAAATTATCGAAGTTTGTAGACTCTTGGTCATCTTTACTGTACTCATGACGAAGCTGATCAACATGTGCAAGATACATCTTGTTGTTGATGTTAACAACCCAAGTTTTATTACCTTGTGGTCTGATTAAAGTTCCTCTGCTCCATTCTTGGTTTTTATGGGAGAGAACCAAAACTTTTTCATCGGACACAAAACTTCTATTACTAGTATGGCTTCTGTCATAATATTTTTTCTGATCACATTGGTTCTGTTCAACACGTGCCTGAGTGCTGGGATGTAGAAGTGCTAATGGTGTGCGAATTGGTCTAGATAAAAACAATTCAGCAGGAGAAAGTCCAGTCGTAGAGTGAGGCGTTGAGCGATAGCTCATACGGAAACGAGAAATTTTTCTGCTCAGTGAGCTATGATCTGTAGCATCACTGTTCATATTGCTTAATGCCTCTTTGAATGTCTGCACAGTTCTTTCGGCTAAGCCGTTAGATTGTGGATGGTACGTTGGAATCGGAATATGTTTTATTCCGTTCGACTTCAAAAACCATTCAAATTCTTCTGATATTAGTTGAGGACCATTGTCAGACACTAATTCTAATGGCAATCCATATCGTGAAAAAATCTGCTGCAGAGCTTCAATGGTGTGTGAAGAAGTCGTGGAAGGCATCCGCATGACCTCTAACCATTTAGAGTGGCTATCAACAAGTAACAGATAGTTGTTCTTGTCTTTTTGTGCATAGTCAATATGCACTCTATCCCAAGGATGTTTAGACCAAGTCCATGGTTGAAGTGGTGTGCCAGGAGGAGAACGGCTATTCTTCTGACAAGCAGGACAGTATTTTGCAACTTTTTCAATGTCTTCATCCAATTTTGGCCACCATATATGACTACGAGCTATGGCTTTCATCTTTGAAATTCCTGAGTGAGTATCATGCAGCTGATCCAGGAGTCTCTTCCTAAATTTTTCTGGTACAATGACTCTCATTCCCCACAGAAGACAGTTATTATCAACTGACAGTTGATCTTGATGGTTAAAAAATGGCTTCATTGTTTATCATCCATGGCCAACCATTTTGAACATACTTCAGAGCTTGTCCTAAAACTGCATCATTGCGAGTTGCTTTTGCAATTTCAATGCTGGTTACTGGTAAGTCTTCACTATATGATATTTTAAATATCTCTGATGACGTTTCCACTTCAGATTCAACAGGAGCACGTGACAAGGCATCAGCATTGCAGTGTTTTGAGCCTTTTTTATACTCAATGCCGTAGTTGAAAGAAGATAACAGCACTGCCCATCTTTGAAGTCTAGCTGCTGCAATGGCAGGAACAGCTTTGTTAGGTGCAAAAATACTTATTAATGGCTGATGGTCTGTAACCAATGTAAATTTTCTACCAAAGAGATACTGCTGAACTTTCTTTATTCCAAAGATAATTGCTGCTGCTTCTTTCTCAATTTGCGAGTAATTTTGTTCAGCTTTGGAAAGAGTTTTTGAGGCATAAGCAATTGGACGTTCATGATTGTCAATTATGTGGGATAAAACAACACCCAGACCCAAAGGCGAGGCATCACATGATACTCTCAAAGGCAATTTGTCATCGTAATGCACTAAGATAGCATCTGATGTAAGAAGGTTTTTGCACTTTTGAAAAGTTTCCTCACATTCTGATGACTACATCCAAGGAGTGTCCTTATGGAGTAATTTGTAAAGGGGAGCAAGCAGCATGGCAGAATTATGTATAAATTTTGAATAATAATTCAAAAGACCCAAAAATGATTTCAGTTCCGTCACATTTGAAGGAGCATTTATTTTCTTAATGCATTGTACTTTCTCATCTGTAGGATGAATATCCTCACTATCAATTACATGGCCTAAAAATTCCACACTTTTTTGTAAAAAACTACACATTGATAGGTTGAGCTTAACATTGTACTCACTAAATCGCTGAAACACTTTTTCCAGAGTGCTTAGGTGCTCTTCATATGTGGCACCGGTAACAAGGATGTCATCTTGAAAACAAATCACTAATTCTATACCCTGAAGAATTTTTTCAATTGATGACTGAAAAATTGCTGATGCACTGTTTATGCCATATAATAATCTTAAGGGGCGTACTAAACCAAGATGGGTATTCAGAGTAAGATACTCTTGTGAAGATTCATCTAATTCAATCTGTTGATAAGCATGACGCAAATCTAATTTTGAAAAGTACTGTCCACCATTAAGAGTTGCAAATAAATCTTGTTGAGTTGGCAAAGAGTACTTATTTTGATCAATAAATTAGTTAACAGTAACTTTAAAGTCCCCACACAAACGTACATCACCATTTTTCTTGGGAACAATCACAAGTGGGGTTTCCCAACTGGAATGTTGCACAAAGTCCCAAACACCTCTCTGCTTGGAATTTAGAATTTCTTCAGCAACTTTCCTCTTTAAAGAATATGGCACTGGACGTGCTTTAAAAAACACAGGTTGAGTTTCCTGTTTCATTTTTAATGAAGCCTTTATATGTTTAATAGGTTCAGAACTTTCCTCAAAAAGTTTGCTGTACTTGTTTGTCAATGCATTTATAGAATCAGCTTTAACAGACATGTCCTTAAGTATTTTATGTACAGAGAAAATTTTGTGCCAATTTAACTTAAATTTTCTAATCCACTCCTTTCCAAATAAGGATGGTCGGTCACCTTTTACTACAATAGCTTGTTAATCACACACTTGATTTTCATACACAACACTGACTGACACTTCCCAGCTATTGCAATGGGTTGTATCTTTGAGTGTAACTGGTATAGTCTTAGGCACTATGTGTGGTAAATTTTGTTTTAACCACGTTTCAGAAATTATACTAACATCTGCCGCAGTATCTAATTCCATATCTAGTAATTTGTTACAAATTTTAACTTAAACTATATAGTTAGAATAATTACTTAATTTATTTACATTTATGGAAAATAGATTATACTCTTCAGAATTACTCTGTTCACAATTAGCTGATACTTTTTTAGCAGAAGGATTAGCACTTTTGTCTTTAGATTTACACACAGGTGAAATATGGCCAATCTTGTAGTAAGCATGGCATTTAGCAGTTTTATATTTACACTTGTTTGCATCGTGTGATGCACCACAGCGATAGCATTTCTGAGGATTATTTTTAACATTTTTATAGGACTTACTTTGATATTTGCTCACTTTGTTGGCATTGGAAAGTGCAGGTACTGTCACTTTGATGTTGCTGGCACCTTGCTCCGCCAATTCCATCGCCAAGGCGATTTCACAGGCATCCTCAAGCTTGAGATCCTTTTTCGCAAGCAAACGTTTTTGAGTAGCTTCACAACGAATGCTGCAGACGAAACGATCCCGTAGAGCTTCCTGCAGAAAAGTTCCAAAGTCACACGTGGATGCCAAACGCTTTAATTCTACTAAATACTCGGTAATACTTTCCCGATCGATTTGGTTCCTTCGATGAAAACGAAATCTTTCCGCAATTGTAATAGGAGCCGGGCAAAATGGTCTTGTCGCTTCTTGATAATCACGTCATACGTTGAATCTTTCGGTAGTTGCGGAGTCAACAAGTTGCTCAAAAGTTTGTATGTTTTAGGTCCCAATACTGATATCAACACAGGCACTCGCTTTGTTTCATCAAGATCATTTGCTAAAAAATATTGTTCTAGTCTCTCCACATAGAGAGAAAAATCCTCATTACTATCGTCAAATACTGACAATTGACCAACTAGGCCTAACTTCGACATGGTCGATACGAAAAAAAATCTTACGAAAATTTAGAAAACTATCTTAAATATACGGTACAATTACTGTTCGTCGAAATACATCTTCGCCAATTTTATATTTTAAGATGATTAGATCATTTAATAACTTCTAAGTTTATTACAAATACATATTAAAATAAAATATTACCTTCCGATACTATGCACGTATGCATGTTTACTACAGAGATACGATCTGCCGATCTAGGTTAAAGTTACAGTTACCACAATTCGTTAGCTGTTGCCAATATAATTAATAATATAAATAATATATTACAATTACATATTGCAAAAATTCTTCTTTTGGAATTTCTGAATAAAATAAGAGACCAAACTGGCAATCCTGTACCAAAGTCATAAAAGTAAATTTTTATTCAAAATTTGTCGTATATGTTTTTATTAAAATTGGTTTAGTATAAATAATACACCACCGGCTCTTCAATTAGTTAATACAAATATGTTGCATATACATCGAAGGGAGAATGGCTCACATATAAAATATTTGATTAGAGAAACGCTTCTCAACCTCTTATGTCACACGTACTTAGCGAGGGCTACCAGCCAGTCTACTACCACTAATTTAAAATGTCATTTTTGTCTTAATTAATCACAGAGATTAAGTAAAGCAAAAAAAATTAAATGAGTGGTGGAAGTATGACTGAATGCCTTTTTCGTTCCCGTGAAGTCAGCGTCCATGCTCCCTTAACCCTTCTTTGCATGAGTTTTTCTTTTACAATTATGTTTTTTCATACATATATTAAATATTAGACATCAGAAAATTTAAGATAGATTTTTAACTTTGTTCAGCAACATAGTTCACGTGAGATTTACTGGATTAATATTTCTATATAAATATAGTGGTGGCGAAGAAGTTGATTTATTTATTAAAAGTTAAATAAACAGTGATGGAAATTTACATCACTATGCAATTAAGGGTTAAACTTTCTTAGCATTCTTATGTATATTCTCATACACTCTCTCCACACTCTCTTCTCATAAACCCACGCCTCCAACCCAGTGTTGCCAGATTGGGGATTTTTTTAATTCAGATTGTTTGATTGTCACCGCTTTTAGGTAGATTTCGTAAGAAATACTACCTATTACATTCTCCTCTAACTTGGAATTTTTGAAATATTTTTGCATATCTACGCCGATCATGACTCCCAGAACCCAAAACCACCCCCAGTTCAAAACTTTATCTATCTATCTATCTATCTATCTATGTCACTTTTTTATGGACACGATAACTCCCATAATTCTGCACAAATCTCTTCCAAACTTATACATAAAATCAAGGGGCATAAAATCTCGGTCAAGTTTGTTAATGGGCAAAATCGAACCAAGGGGGGGGGGAAATGGGGGGCTTTTTGTGAAATCAGAAAAAACTCATAATTTCTTAATTATGATACTATGGAATCTGTTTAAAGTTATTATTACTTCTCGGAAAAGGGCCGAAAATTCATGTATGACAGATTTTTTATATCATTTAAAATGGCCCCAAAGGGGGGTGGGAAGGGGGTTTTAGAAAAAAAAATTCATATCTTTGTCAATTCAGCAGATATCAAATCCCCTTGAATTTATTATAAATCCTCTTAATATTATCTAAAACTTTTATACTGAGAAGTTTTTTATAGGACCAACCCTTATAGCAAATAAATAAATAAATAAATCCCTGCCGGATACGGATACAAACAAGTTATGTTTCGAAGTGGGCGTTTCCAAATGCCGCATCACGGCAAAAAGGTCATTTTTTCCACAATTCCCAACAAACAGGCACCCCACGGTCTGCGTCTTCGAAATCTACCTGTGCCTGTAAGCCGAACCGTCAGGGATTTTTTTGAAACAGAAATATTCGGCCTATTTAAAAATAGATTAAAAATTCTGAAAAATAAGGTGAATTATACTAATTTTAAAAAGTGGTGACAGTCAAATAATCTGAATTAAAAAAGTCTCCAATCTGGCAACCCTGCTCCACCGAGTGGCGTAGCCAGAGAAGGGGTCCAAATGCTCTGGATACCACTCATATCGTAAAGTTTTTTTCGCCTTATTAAGCGAAGAATGTTCTCCGAATAGGTAAGGCGATGAAAACGTTACAAAATTAGTGGTATCAAGTGCATTTGGACACCCACCCTGGCTACGCCATTGCTCCACCCATACTTTCGACAAAGAAATATTTTTTTTTTGCTAAGTAGATAATATTTTAGGTTAGTTAAATAATCAATCGACTGAAAATAACTTTAAGAAAATTGTAAATGTTTATTATTAACCCTTTGATTACGCATTGGGACATATACGTCCCCTTTTTTTTTTTTTATTCGTATAATTTTTTGAAAAATAATTTCTGCCATACACTTATGCTAGGATATTTTCAAGAGAAATCTGTCAGAGAGAGAAAAAAAACATGGATATTGGGGTTATAAAAGTAGTTGCCTAATCAAAGTGTTAATCGAATGTTTTGCAGTTTATTTTAGTATTTTATAATTCCAGCCTATTTTCAAAAGAAATAAAAACAGCCGTAGAGTAAATTTAAATCACGCCCGTTTATTTTATAAAACAAATTTATTCATATACTTATGCAAATGTTCAAATGCAGCTCTTAATCATTTCAATGAGATTCTCGTGTGAGAACTCGACATGGAATAGTTAATGTAGTGGCCAAAGTGAAGAAATTCAAGCATAGGCGCCGATTTCACGGGGAGAAATGGGTAATCAGGCATACTTGTATCTATATTTTTTTTCGATACTTTTTTCGATATAAAGTTTTGTCCCCTATTTTAAAGACTGTGAAATTAAGACAAAAATAACATTAAAAACTATTGTTGGACGTTTGGCTGGTTTGCCCCTGTTAAGTCGGCGACTATGAATGAAGGCTGCCAGTTTGACCTCTTTTTTACTTTCTTCTATCTTTACAAGAAGAAAGTATTGGATTCATGAAAAATTTTGACTTTCAGTTTTCGACGGATTTATACGTTTTTGAAGGTCCTGAACAAGATTTGACTGTTTTTAGAAAATGCCTGTGTGTCTGTAAGTCTGTCTGTGTGTGTGAATGTGAGTCTGTGTGTCGGTCCTATCTCAAGAACTAATGTACGGGATTTAATAAAACTTTAGATTCAGTTAAACATTGATATAAAATGGTGCTGATTAGTTTTTGGTGTAAATCGCCCATCACACGGCGCTGCTATGTTGCAATTTTCACGATTGATATATCTCAAGGAGTAATGCACGGAAGTTAATAAAACTTTAGATTCAGTTAGACATTGATATAGATTAGTTTGGATTCTTTTTTTGGTGTAGTGCCCAAGAGATGGCACTTCTTTGCTGTATTTTTCACGATTTCCGCAATAGCTCTATCTCAAGAAATAATGCACGGATTTTCATCAAACTTCCGATTCACTTAGACGTTGTCATAAGTTGATGCTGATTAGATTTTGGTGTAAATAGCCCACCAGGTGCCGCTGCTATGCTGCATTTTTCAGGATTTACACGAGTTTAGCTATAGTCATATCTCAAGAATGAATGTACGGAATTTCATCAAACTTCATATTCTGTAAGTTGGTGCTGATTAGGTTTTCGTGTAAATCATATGACAGGTGGCGCTGCTATACTTCAGTTTTGGATTCTGAAACGCATAATTATAAAAATTACGCTTTTTGAACTATTAACATGTATGAGATAGAAGAAAGTTTTGGGTTTGGCCCATCTGACTAATTTATTCAAAAATTTCGAATTCATACAGAGATTTCAAATAGCAATTTTTTTCTTCCATTTCGTGATCATTGAAAGTAAAAATTCTTCTATAGGAATTTTCGGCATGAATTCGGAAGAGGAGGCCAAACTGGCACACCTGCTTTGAATTCAAGTCAAAAAATTCAAAACCTAGCTACTGTAAAAACTAGTCGTTGGGGGCCACCGTAATACTTACCCATCATGGATATGCAGAATGTAAAATATTAAAACAAAAATGTGTAAACTACTTATAAAGTGCATTGCAATTCAAATAAAATCGTGGCTTGATGACGTCACAAACTTTAACAGCTCGATTACTGAATTGCTTGAAAGAAACATCCTTATAACTCCAAAAAAAATAATCCTAATAACTAGCGGTTTATTGCATCTGATTAAGCGTCAAATTTCCAATTAAAATATATCTTTGAAGGGAAATTTGGATGAAATACAGGGTCATGAAAAATCGAAGAGTGTGGGAAATAGGATTCCAAATATCTCGGCAACTAATTATCCGATCGACTTCATGCTTTATGCAAAATTTATGTTTTTTTATTGTCTTTTATATTCATTTCTTAAAATAAACAATTTCGAAAATTTTTATATACCTTTCATCAGAACGAATATTTCGAGAGTCCGAAAAAAATTGTTCCGGTTAATCGAGGTTATTGAAATGAAATAGGCTTCTTCTCATTATTACATACTAAGTACATACCAAATTGCAAGTCTCTATCTCAATTTTTTCGGGAGATAGAGCGTTTACAGACACACACACACACAAACACACAGACACACAGACGGACGGCAAATTTTTTTTTCTAAAAATATGTTTTTCGGAATCTCCAGTGTCTGAAACGTGTAAATCCGTAAAATAAAAAAATAATTCGATTTTCAAAACGATTACAAGACTTACCCTATACTACGTATGATGGGTAAGTAATAATAATAATGGTCTATACAAAATGGGGATGGTTGGAACCCATTAGACCCATCCCTTAACTGGTGTTGCGCACATGGGGAAGGGGTACAGTTGTCTCGGGCCTTAAGCTGAAAATGGCCCTGTGAGGGGACGATTATTAAGCATTATATATATGCATATACAGGGCATATAAACATAATCTGCACCGGGACTCAATTTCTAGGCCAGCCCTGCCATTACCTACGTGCCTATCCCAACCGGTCCGCGACGTACTCATAGAGGTACGCGTACCTTAGGATGGGACCACTATTTTCGAGTGCACCATCGTTTCTGAACAGAAATCATTGCTTTATTTGATCGCAGAATTCTGCGATTAAGTAAGGCAAAGAATAGTATATGAATATAATCGCACCGAAAAACAAACATCTATACACACTTTGTAGTAGCATCGAATATAAATGTACCCTCAAGTATATGTTATTTAAAATATATAATACTGGCGGCTGCGTGTAAAGAAAAATGTTTCAGAATATTCCATTTCAAGAAGCTACTGATATGAACCTTTTTCATAAATTCGCTTAAAATACTGTGCTGCTTATGCTTCTCTATTGTAAAACATGATGGCATTTTGCTTCCTAAAATGCGATAATATGACCAGGTATCACTGATCTAATAGACTGTGATCCTACTCCTATTTTAGAATAGAAAAATTTGCACCACTTAACAATTTTAACAGTTTTTCAATACTACTCAATTGAGTTCACGATACAAATACTGTGTTTTCGTTATAAATAATAATATGCATACATTAATAAATTCAATACTTATAAGAATTTTGATTGCTGTTCTGAATTTCTATAATCCAATTTAATATAAAATTGTTTATCAAAAATAGTGGGTTAATGACATAAATTTGCGATCAAATAAGGCGAAGATTGCCTTTCGAAATTTGTAGTGTCAAACTACTTTGAAGACCCCTAAAACAGACAAATCTGAAATTTCATAAAATGTGTAATTACGAGTACGAAAATAAGAACAAAATGTGTCACCTACATCTTGAATAGTGATTGCAAGGCATCCAGCATTTTGGATTCAAAAATTTTACCACAATTATCATATAGTAATATTTGCTTGAATGTCTGTGTTAGGGTACAGCGTAGTTTATTTTTATGATACGTTTCTTGAATTTAAAATATGCATTTATTTCTCTGATTACAGGCCAGGACTGGCGACTACTTTTATATTCTATTGTACCACAATTTGCATTTTTTTTTCTTTGTGGTATATTTTTCTTGAAAATATCAAAATATAAGTGTATGGCCGAGCTATTTTTTTTTAAGAATTCTTAAGAATAAATAAAAATATAGTCAGCTGGGGAATGTATGTCTAAGTAAGAGTTAATTGGCGACACTGTGTTGCGTGTATTATGCAGGGTTAGCCTAAAAGATACATCTTGTTTCAAAAAACTGTTTATTTACAATTATGCGACGTACCAAGACGGTTGATACATGAAATCTACATACACTCACAAAGTTTCTGGTACATACTACAAATGTCCAATGTGGGCGCCCTTAGTCATCCCAATGGTAGTTCCGTCCATACGTTCAATAGCATGTTTCTGTCAATGTCAGTAGTGATGTGTTCCTCCAATGCTTGCAGCGTTGTTGGCCTCGGAGCGGTCTCTATTAAGAGAAACTAAATCAAAATTCTGTTCACCACTATTTCTCTTTAGATTTCTCTTGCATATGTCGTAGAAACCGAGTTTTTTCTTGGAACTGTTGTAGAAATGTACCGCCAAAATAGTTTTGAAAAATTACCGGTACACTTTGTCCTACACATAACCCCACACGGCGTGAGATCTAGCGACCTGGCCATGGCAACAGAGTCCTAACCTGCCATCTAGGCTTTGAAACTTAGTGAGTACTCTTTGTAGGTCGTACACCTCTCAATACACAGCGTTTTCAAACTAGATCAATCATTTAGACTAATCCTGTATTGTAAATCACTATCTTAAATTAGAGATTTTTACTTTATTTAATCCCAGATATAATCTTATATTCCTTCGATTGAATAAGGCGAAGTTTATTTTTCCAAATTGGTCGTGACTGAGCCTCGTAGAATTGCGTATAGATGTGCACCCAATACCCTATACGGAACACCAGGTAGTTTTAGTCTTAAAAAACTCTTCTGGGTAATAACTTGTTTTTTTTATGCTACAGATTATCAGTGTTGCCATTCAGCTAATTTTTTTTTAATTCAAATTTCTTGATTGCCACCTTTATAAATTGCATAATTGGCGTTATTCTAACATTTTTTAATCTTTCATTAAGTAAGGTAAATATTTCTACTTCAACACAGCGACGAATTGGTAAAAGTGCAGATTATACGTCGGATGTTACGGTAAATGTACAATACTTCTTTAATAAATAACTGAAAAGTGCTTTCAAAATTTAAAATAAGACAACAATCGCGCGGAAATGTTATATAACAAGCTAAAATACACGAATTTAAAAATCTTCACACAATTTTTCCTGTATACCTTGTATTTTTTCCCTTTTTAGGTGCGTTTGTAATTATATAAATAAGTAGAACTTATAGTCGTCTGGTCCATCCGTCTGTCCACATATAACAACGCAAAAATTACCCAACCGAATGGTTTGAAATTTAATATATATAATCGTTGCGGAATTTTTTCGAATCATTTCAAATTTTAGTAAAATCAAATCAAAACTTAAAAAAATATTAATAAACATTTTCTTCATTCTATTAAATCATATCGTACATATTTAACTCAATGATATCCCATGATAGGTAATGATTCTAGGTTGCCATGGTGATTTCGTAATATTTAAGAGGAAGTCATATTATTTCCATATCACTGAATTTAAAAACCGAATTTATATACTAAAATTGTTTAATTATAGCAATCATATAATCTACCGACAGTTTTTTGGATAGATGTTTCCGGAGAAATAGATATTAAATGGAAAAATGGTCTAAATATGGATTCCGTGTTCTGAAATTTTCAAAGCTGGAAATTTCAGTAAATGTCAACAAAAGATAAAATGTTGCCAACTTAAAATGTACTTATTTTATTACGGAAATTAATCATATCATAATAACAGACGATATAATTTATTTCCCTGAAATTAGTTACAGTACGAACGCAGCTCATTTGTCACGTTTGACGTGCAATTCCTAACTTATTTTATTAAATACGCTTTGTATAATAAGTGATAAAAATCCTTAAATTACTTGAAACCTTTAGCCTCCTACATATTCTCAGATTTTAAAAAATGTTTCTTGTCCAAACTCCTTTCCAGATACATATAAAAATATAATACAAACATGCCAGAAATTAAGCTTTTCCTTTGACGCAAAAAAGCGTAAAATATACCAGAGCTAATAAATGTTTTTATAAAAAAGTATATGTTTTACACTTTTACGATCGGTGCATCATGCTTAAACCTTACAAAAAAAGTTAATAAGCTTTTAATATGTCTGTTAAAATGACAGCATTGAGTAAGTGGAGATGATTTTAATCGTGTTTCGTATCCGAAATGATTCAGCGGTTTAATGCTTAAGTTTCAAGAAATCAAAGTAAAGCTGAGAGTTATTGAGCAATAAAAAACAGATTAGCTTTAAAATATAACGACAAAAAAATTTAATTCCGCTATAAAAATAAGCATGAAATTTCAGCCTATAAATTATAAGGGAAGACTATGTGTAAAATTTAGATATTAAATCTTAAACTAAATAATTGAAAACAAGTCTTTAAATGTCTATACAGATCTATATTTTTCAAACGTAGAATATACCTTAAATATGTAAAGTATATTTTAAAATCTCAGTTAACTTTTTTGCAGTACAAATGCAAGTACATTTAAGAATACAAAGACTTGTAAGAACATTGAAAAACTAAAAATCTTAGAGGTCCTAATATTGTGCCGACGATTAATAACACAAAGACACTCACTAGCTAATATTTAAAAATGGCTCCGTTCTTTTCAAATTTCTCGTTTGCATTTCAATATTTTTAAAGGATTTTTTTGCATAGGACAAGTTAGGTCCATGTCTAATCGTGTACTTCCGGACATTTTCGAATTTGGTTGCTTGTTTTCTGAGCACATTTTCACCCTTTTTTTTTTTTTGGCAAAAGCTTTGATGCCAGAGAAAAGCGCACGAAAACATTGTCGGTAGTAATAGTTTTGCTGCTGCCAGTAAGTATTTCAATGAATTTTAAAACGACAGACTCATTCAATGAAACTGATGTCGGTCTGGTTACTTCTGTTACAGCGCCTAGAACACATAGTATGGAAACGGTTTTACTTTTTTTTTATTATTCAAAATTTTCGAATTCAAACCGGAAATTCTGAAACAAGAATTTTTACTTTAAGAAGTCACGAAATATCTGCCATTAATTAACCAAAAGAACATTATAGGAAATTTCTGGTGTGAATGCGAAATTTCGGAATTTAAAAAAATCCAAACTAGTAATGCTTTAAAAAGTGCTAAAAAATTGTAGTCGATAAACGTGCAATGATGCGGTACAATAATAGGGCGATCGCAGCGACATCTGCTTTAAAAATAGATTGACCTCTAACAAAAGTAACCGTTTCACTATTGACAACATGAACGTCACCTATTGTGTAATTTATTTATTATCGATAATCATGTAACTGTGACATTAACTGTATTTTATCTTTTAACTGTGTTGTCGTGTAACTACAACTTAAATCTGGGTTCAGTGGAACACACGTTTTGTTTGTGTGTACTTCGTAATGCTGCAGCGTAATAAATTATGTTATAAGTTAAATAATGTCAAGTATTGCTTACGTTAATGAATAACCTAACATGGTGGCAGCGTACAGATACAATTCACGCCAAGAGAGTTCGTTTAATGTGCTGAAATGAAAATATTCTGTTATCGGCAACATAAAATGATGGACATTGAGGAAGAGGTTCATACGGATCTCTGGTGAAGTTGTATGCATTTTTCCCCTAAAGGTGATAAGTACGTTATACAAAATTTCTTGCTTTTGAAAATAAAAGGAAATGGAGTTTAATTTAAAGAAAACTTCATGTGAAATGCTGCTCACCGAAAGTGTGTCGTCAAATTGGTGGCGTTTTAAACAGGTGTTCGAAATCTAACTCGAAGCAACAGAAAAGGGGGATAAACCAGATAAAACTAAAATAGCCCTTCTATTAAATACGATGGGTGTACATTGCTTAGATATTTATAATAGCTTCGTTTTTGGTGCTGGCGATGCAGAAAAATATAGTAAAGTTATTGAAGCTTTCGATAAACATTCTATTCCCAAAAAGAACACTGTTTTTGCCATATATAAATTCTTTAACTGCACGCAAAGGGATAATGAAGGCATAGATGATTTTGTGAGAAATCTTAAAATTTTGGCTAAGGATTTTGATTTTGAGGATCAGGAGGATTCTTTAATTAGAGATTTGCTTATAATAGATATTAAAAATGAGAATATTAAAGAAAAATTGTTAATTGAAATTGATTTAAGCTTGGATAAAGCTATTGACTATTGTAAAGCAAAGGAATGTAGTGAAAAGCACATAAAAATCATGAATGGGGAATTGGCATCTGGGGTTGACCAGGTTCATACAAAACAAAAGTATCTTCCAAAGAATAATAAACTAAATGCTGATAAATCTAAAAAGTATAATAGTTTTCAAGGAACTAAAAGACCTTGTCAGAAATGTAGTATCTTGCACGCTTATGCAAAATGTTCCGCATTAGGGAAAAAGTGTAACAAATGTGGTGTTTTAAATCATTATGCAAGTGTGTGTAAAAGCAGAAAACTTAATAATATTGAAAGTACTAGTGATGAGATTTTATCTGATGATATATTATTGAAATCTGTTGTTTGCAATGTGAATTCTGTCTGGTCAGAAACTCTTGAAATAAACGATAACAAAGTCTGTTTTAAAATTGATACAGGTGCTCAAGCAAATATATTTCCTGTTGAGAAATTTAATGCTGTAAAGGGGGATTTTAAATTGCAGAAAACAAATAGAGTTTTGAAATCTTACACTGGTCATAACTTGAAAGTAATTGGAACCTGTACTTTACCATGTGCGTTTGGTAATATAAGAGAAATGTTGAACTTTTTTGTGATAGATAATAACAACTTTCCACTACTGGTTTTAGAATCTTCGGAAAAGCTCAAACTTATAGAAAGAGAAATGAAACACTAGGTTAATGTTAATGTAATTAAGACTACCGATGACATTGTTAAACATTATAATGATGTTTTACTGGTAATTTGGGTAAACTACCTACAATATATGACATAAAGATAAGAGAAGGAGCAGTGCCAAGTATAGCAGCTCCCAGGATTATCCCTCATGCTATTAGAGATAAGGGTTAATCTCAAATTGAAAAAAATGGTTCAATTAGGAATATTGAAGCCGGTTACGGAACCAACAGATTGGGCACATCCAATTGTCATTGTTAAAAAGCCTAATAATGATATCAGAATTTGTATGGACCCTAGAGCTTTAAATAAGTGTATTATGCATCAGCAGCATCCTATCCCAAATCAAAATGTTTTACTTTCACAGATAGAAGGTTCAAACTATTTCACAGTTCTAGATGCGTCATCGGCTTTCGTCCAGATACCTCTGTCAGAAGAAAGTCAAAAATTTTGTACTATAGATATTTTGTACTTGCAAGCTCCCAAGAGGTACACCAAAAAAGTATTGAAGACATCTTCATAGGGGTAAGTGACATTTTGATATACATTGATGATATTTTGATAATTTCAAAAACAGCTGAAGAGCATGACAAAAAATTGGAAGAAGTTTTGGCAAGAGATAGACAAACAGGTCTTAAACTTTCGAAAGAGAAAAACCAAATTAAAGCTTTATCAGTTAAATACTTGGGTTATAATATCTCTTAATATCTCTAGTAATGGCATTGAGGTATAAGAAAATAAAGTTCAAGCTATATTGGACTATCAACTACCTAAAAATAAAACTGAATTTCAAAGATTTATTGGTATTATTATTACATATTTAGGTAAATTTGTGCCTACTTTATCCAATAAAACTGCGATACTAAGACAGCTGTTGAGCTCCACAAAAGAATTTTTTTGGACTGAAAATAAAACTAAAGTGTTTAAAGAGTTAAAGGATGCAATTATGAATGCTCCAGTGTTAGCCTTTTTTGAGTCAAACAAAGAGTCAATAATTTCAGTTGACAGTAGCCAATATGGGTTAGGCGCGGTTATGTTGCAGGATGACCACCCTGTAGCATATGCATCAGCAGCTTTAAATGAAACTCAACAAAGATACAGTCAGATTGAAAAAGAACTTTTGGCTATTTTAAATGGTTGTAAAAAAATCCATTGTTATGTATATGGGAAGCAATTTATTGTTGAGACTGATCACAAGCCTTTACTGGGTTTACTAAAAAAAACAGTAGAACGGGTAGAAAACTGCGAACAGTACTAGCTATAAATAATAAAATTTTAAGACCTAAATTTTCAAAAAGAGAAACCCAACAGCGGCTGCATAGGAACCAGAAGCGACAGAAAGAGTACTATGATCGGGGATCATTTGAGCTGACACCATTGAGAGGAGGAGATCGGATATATGTCCAGGTTAATCAACGTAAGTGGACTCCTGCAGTGGTTGTAGGACGCAATGAAACATCTCTCTCTTACATTATAAAGACCCAGCTGGTTCAGTTCTCTGTCGAAATCGGGTACAGTTGAGACCAACACCTACACTACCAGCCACTGGTGATAAGGAGGTTGTGTTGCCTCCATCGACAAACGCCTCCGTGGCACCAGCGGAGAAGCAATCTTCATCACCATCTACCCTAAAGGCAATTGAGCCTTCTTCAGCTACACCATGCCGCCTTAGGCGAGAAATTAAGAGACCTTTAAAATTTAAGGACTATGTTTAAACTCTAATTTTTCCAAACATAAAAACTTAAATTTAATTTATTTTCTTTCAGGAGTATTTGTAAATTTTAAGTGTACTTGTTTAGTTAAATTTCAGCCATTTTTAGGTTTTATTTACTTATAAGTTAAAAAAAAGGGGGGAGAAAAATAAAAATAAAAAGTGCATGCCACATATTGTGTAACTTACTTATTATAGATCATCATGTAACAGTGACATTCACTGTATTTTATCTTTTAACTGTGTTGTCGTGTAACTACAACTTAAATCTGGGTTCAGTGGAACACACGTTTTGTTTGTGTGTACTTCGTAATGCTGCAGCGTAATAAATTATGTTATAAGTTAAATAATGTCAAGTATTGCTTACGTTAATGAATAACCTAACATGGTGGCAGCGTACAGATACAATTCACGCCAAGAGAGTTCGTTTAATGTGCTGAAATGAAAATATTCTGTTATCGGCAACATAAAATGATGGACATTGAGGAAGAGGTTCATACGGATCTCTGGTGAAGTTGTATGCATTTTTCCCCTAAAGGTGATAAGTACGTTATACAAAATTTCTTGCTTTTGAAAATAAAAGGAAATGGAGTTTAATTTAAAGAAAACTTCATGTGAAATGCTGCTCACCGAAAGTGTGTCGTCAAATTGGTGGCGTTTTAAACAGGTGTTCGAAATCTAACTCGAAGCAACAGAAAAGGGGGATAAACCAGATAAAACTAAAATAGCCCTTCTATTAAATACGATGGGTGTACATTGCTTAGATATTTATAATAGCTTCGTTTTTGGTGCCGGCGATGCAGAAAAATATAGTAAAGTTATTGAAGCTTTCGATAAACATTCTATTCCCAAAAAGAACACTGTTTTTGCCATATATAAATTCTTTAACTGCACGCAAAGGGATAATGAAGGCACAGATGATTTTGTGAGAAATCTTAAAATTTTGGCTAAGGATTTTGATTTTGAGGATCAGGAGGATTCTTTAATTAGAGATTTGCTTATAATAGATATTAAAAATGAGAATATTAAAGAAAAATTGTTAATTGAAATTGATTTAAGCTTGGATAAAGCTATTGACTATTGTAAAGCAAAGGAATGTAGTGAAAAGCACATAAAAATCATGAATGGGGAATTGGCATCTGGGGTTGACCAGGTTCATACAAAACAAAAGTATCTTCCAAAGAATAATAAACTAAATGCTGATAAATCTAAAAAGTATAATAGTTTTCAAGGAACTAAAAGACCTTGTCAGAAATGTAGTATCTTGCACGCTTATGCAAAATGTCCAGCATTAGGGAAAAAGTGTAACAAATGTGGTGTTTTAAATCATTATGCAAGTGTGTGTAAAAGCAGAAAACTTAATAATATTGAAAGTACTAGTGATGAGATTTTATCTGATGATATATTATTGAAATCTGTTGTTTGCAATGTGAATTCTGTCTGGTCAGAAACTCTTGAAATAAATGATAACAAAGTCTGTTTTAAAATTGATACAGGTGCTCAAGCAAATATATTTCCTGTTGAGAAATTTAATGCTGTAAAGGGGGATTTTAAATTGCAGAAAACAAATAGAGTTTTGAAATCTTACACTGGTCATAACTTGAAAGTAATTGGAACCTGTACTTTACCATGTGCGTTTGGTAATATAAGAGAAATGTTGAACTTTTTTGTGATAGATAATAACAACTTTCCACTACTGGTTTTAGAATCTTCGGAAAAGCTCAAACTTATAGAAAGAGAAATGAAACACTAGGTTAATGTTAATGTAATTAAGACTACCGATGACATTGTTAAACATTATAATGATGTTTTACTGGTAATTTGGGTAAACTACCTACAATATATGACATAAAGATAAGAGAAGGAGCAGTGCCAAGCATAGCAGCTCCCAGGATTATCCCTCATGCTATTAGAGATAAGGGTAAATCTCAAATTGAAAAAAATGGTTCAATTAGGAATATTGAAGCCGGTTACGGAACCAACAGATTGGGCACATCCAATTGTCATTGTTAAAAAGCCTAATAATGATATCAGAATTTGTATGGACCCTAGAGCTTTAAATAAGTGTATTATGCATCAGCAGCATCCTATCCCAAATCAAAATGTTTTACTTTCACAGATAGAAGGTTCAAAGTATTTCACAGTTCTAGATGCGTCATCGGCTTTCGTCCAGATACCTCTGTCAGAAGAAAGTCAAAAATTTTGTACTATAGATATTTTGTACTTGCAAGCTCCCAAGAGGTACACCAAAAAAGTATTGAAGACATCTTCATAGGGGTAAGTGACATTTTGATATACATTGATGATATTTTGATAATTTCAAAAACAGCTGAAGAGCATGACAAAAAATTGGAAGAAGTTTTGGCAAGAGATAGACAAACAGGTCTTAAACTTTCGAAAGAGAAAAACCAAATTAAAGCTTTATCAGTTAAATACTTGGGTTATAATATCTCTTAATATCTCTAGTAATGGCATTGAGGTATAAGAAAATAAAGTTCAAGCTATATTGGACTATCAACTACCTAAAAATAAAACTGAATTTCAAAGATTTATTGGTATTATTATTACATATTTAGGTAAATTTGTGCCTACTTTATCCAATAAAACTGCGATACTAAGACAGCTGTTGAGCTCCACAAAAGAATTTTTTTGGACTGAAAATAAAACTAAAGTGTTTAAAGAGTTAAAGGATGCAATTATGAATGCTCCAGTGTTAGCCTTTTTTGAGTCAAACAAAGAGTCAATAATTTCAGTTGACAGTAGCCAATATGGGTTAGGCGCGGTTATATTGCAGGATGACCACCCTGTAGCATATACATCAGCAGCTTTAAATGAAACTCAACAAAGATACAGTCAGATTGAAAAAGAACTTTTGGCTATTTTAAATGGTTGTAAAAAAATCCATTGTTATGTATATGGGAAGCAATTTATTGTTGAGACTTATCACAAGCCTTTACTGGGTTTACTAAAAAAAACAGTAGAACGGGTAGAAAACTACGAACAGTACTAGCTATAAATAATAAAATTTTAAGACCTAAATTTTCAAAAAGAGAAACCCAACAGCGGCTGCATAGGAACCAGAAGCGACAGAAAGAGTACTATTATCGGGGATCATTTGAGCTGACACCATTGAGAGGAGGAGATCGGATATATGTCCAGGTTAATCAACGTAAGTGGACTCCTGCAGTGGTTGTAGGACGCAATGAAACATCTCTCTCTCTTACATTATAAAGACCCAGCTGGTTCAGTTCTCTGTCGAAATCGGGTACAGTTGAGACCAACACCTACACTACCAGCCACTGGTGATAAGGAGGTTGTGTTGCCTCCATCGACAAACGCCTCCGTGGCACCAGCGGAGAAGCAATCTTCATCACCATCTACCCTAAAGGCAATTGAGCCTTCTTCAGCTACACCATGCCGCCTTAGGCGAGAAATTAAGAGACCTTTAAAATTTAAGGACTATGTTTAAACTCTAATTTTTCCAAACATAAAAACTTAAATTTAATTTATTTTCTTTCAGGAGTATTTGTAAATTTTAAGTGTACTTGTTTAGTTAAATTTCAGCCATTTTTAGGTTTTATTTACTTATAAGTTAAAAAAAAGGGGGGAGAAAAATAAAAATAAAAAGTGCATGCCACATATTGTGTAACTTACTTATTATAGATCATCATGTAACAGTGACATTCACTGTATTTTATCTTTTAACTGTGTTGTCGTGTAACTGCAACTTCAATCTGAGTTCAGTGGAACACACGTTTTGTTTGTATGTACTTCGTAATGCTGCAGTGTAATAAATTATGCTATAAGTTAAATAATGTCAAGTGTTGCTTAAGTTAATGAATAACCTAACAATGAAAATTATTTCTGTTAATAAAATCTTCTTATAAGTGTATATTTCAGATGTAACTAATTTTGAAGTTAGTTTTTTATCATATCAGGGAATTCATCTTTTCCACTCTTCTAGGAGAGATTCATCCTTTGGTAAGCTAAATAGGGATAGTTTATAGTTTGCTGTATTGTATCGAGTACTGCAACTAGGCCCAAAAGAATGCGTATCACGTTTTTTGTCCATGATCAATATCATTCATATTTTCAAAGATTATGAAAATCACTATCCAAGTCAAAGGAAATAGGGTATCATTTAATTATTTAAAATATTTACCATCAGCTGAAACGGTTTCTCAGTTCGATTCTTATACAGTATTTGCGTTGAAAAGAGCTAGCAAACAGTGAAGTAACCAGAGAGGGGGGGTCCAAATGCTCTGGAAACCAGTAATATTATAAAGTATTTTTCGCATTCAATATCGCAGAAAATTCTCCGATTAGATAAGGCAAAAATATTTTTATAAACTCAGTGTCCAAACCATCTGGACCTCCACCATGTCTACGCCACTGCTAGAAGATGTCGCTGCAATCGACCCGTTATCTTTTCATCATCGTTCTACATTTATTGGATTCAATTTTTTAGTACTATTTTGTAGATGTTTTCCACGCTATGTATTCTAGGCACTGTACTTCTGTTCACAAGTATGGAAAACCATTTACAACATATTTACTTTTTAACTTAGATTTAAACAAAATTTGTATGTCTGGATTACTCGGCATGTATTGAGTGAACCTACATCTGGATTTGGTTGGGAAAAGACTACATCAATTGTGATATTAGCGACTGCCTTATAAGAGTTTTGACAGTTTCAAAATAGCAATAGTTTTCAAAGTAGCTGTGTAGTAGCAGTAGTAGCTATAATAGTTTTCAAAGTAGCGATACTGCGAGAATTTATCCTTTCCAAAGCGTTAGTTTCGCTCGTTTTGTTTTTATCAAAACTCAAAAATCTTCATGAAGAAATTTCGGCTCATAAATTAAAAAAAAATTAACGACACATTTTTTTCCAAAAAATAAATAAATAATGAAAAAAGCGTTAACCCTTTCCCAGGCAAAGTACTTCTGCCGCTAAAATGTTCAAATAATTGGATGACACCAGGATTTACGAAAAATGTATTTGAAAATAAGTAAACGCTTTTCTTTGGAAAAGTTATAAAAGTTATTCCAAAGTTATGGTGCTTTTGTGGCAATTGGGAATTAATACTTTGCCCTCCGCATGTTTGTAAAAATACTTCTATTCGTCAAATGTTGAAATGATTGATTAACACCAGAATTGCGAAACAAATTTATTCGAAAATAAGTAAAATCTTTTTTCATGTATTTAATAAAAGGAAATTTTTCTTTCCAAATTTCTGGTGCCCATGTAGCATTTAAGGATTAAAATTAAATTACTTTACGGACGACACCACTGTGGTGTTGTCGGATGGCGAAGTGTTAAAATTAAGTGAGATAGACCACATCCCACTGCCTTTCAAAGGGTTAAGGTTCTTTTGATATTCACAAAAGATTTTCTTTGTGGTTGATATTAGTGCTCCCGACTTGATACGTATTTCAGTTATACGTTTAATCGATAAACGCTTATACGTATAATACGTCGGTATGACATACGTGTACCTTAAACTATACGTTTAAACGTATCCGGATACCTATAAGCGCATATCGGTTAAACGTATAATTCAAGTATGCGTATATTTCAAATACATATTTGCTTGTAATACCAATGGACCTCATCAGTCTATGTGTAAACGGAGAACAAGCTGGAAATTGGTGACGTTATCATAGCAATCTGTTTTCTATGGCAATTCAGACAATTTTCTGATTTTATCATTCACTGAAATGAAAATGACACAATTGAATAGTTGATTTAAATGTTACATTGATGTTTAAATGATTTAAATGTAACATCAAATGATGCAAAATTTTTGCTGTGAGATGTCGTAAATGAATCCGAACGGTTTGGAATTGTACAAATCATTTTCTCGAACATTCGCTATTCTCTGTATAATATTTTATGGAATTTTGTGTATAAGTTCAAAAAATATAAAATATTTTTTCATCATTTTACAAGTTTGAAATTTTATTTTTTATTTTTTTTCTCCCGATTTGATTTAATGGTTGTCTAGCAACTGAATTTCATAGAATATCAGCAAGAGGGAATTAAAAGAAATCAGGTTAATTTGACATTTTAAAAAATTAGATTTTCTGAATGTTTGAGAAAGCTTATATGCCTAGAAATATACAAATATTCTAACATTATTAATTGCGGATTTCAGGATGTGTATATTGGTTGAAGTGAGCTGAAAATAACAATTGCCGTGTTGAGATCCTTAATCTGAAGATTTACTATTATAAATCTATACTAATATTGTAAAGAAGTAACGTTTGTTTGAAATCTCTGAAACTACCAAACCGATTTCAAAAGTAAAAGTGACAAATTGATGGCGACAGTACCTGCTCCAATGTAGGCTATATTTTATGTCGGTGCCACTAACCCAATGTGGTGTAGGACTGAAAAACATTCTAATATTACGATTTTTGTGCTACTGAAGAGGACTTGACCATACTTGAAATTTGGCATGGTAGTTACATAAACATGTAAATGCTTTCTAAGAACAGTTTCTAAAATATTCGAAATTAAAAGGGCGAAATGAGGGAAAAGTGTTCTAAATTACGATATCCTTTGGAATTGTTAAGGCTAGAAACTTCAAATTTCACATGGCCTCTACTTTTAAGACGCAAATACCCACACAGAAAAGCTTTTAAATAAATTCGAACTTTAAAAGGGTGCAGGAGACAAAAACTTTCTAAATTACGATTTTTGTGATGCTGAAAGGACTAGAAACTTGAATTTTAGCAGGGTAGTTACTTATAAGATATAAATAATCTCTAAGAACATTTTCTAAAAAAACCGAAATTTAAAAGAATGAAATGAGAGAAAAGCGTCTTAAATTACGATTTCTATGAAATTGTTAGGAATAGAAACTTAAAATTGACATGACTGTTATTTTTAAGATGTAAATGCTATCACAGAACAGTTTAAAAAGGAAATTTAAAAGGGTGCAAAACCAAAAAAAAACTTCTAAAATTGCGATTTTTGTGATGCTAGTGTGCTAGAAATTTGAAATTTGGCATAGTGGTTATTTTTAAGATTTCAGCAAAGAACGGTTTCTAAAGAAATTCGAAATTTAAAAGGTGAAATGAGCGAGAAACATTCTAAAAACCTTCTAAACTATGACTTATGTGAAATTGTTAGGGATAGAAACTTGAAATTTTACATGGCTGTTACTTTGGAGACATAAATTCATCCAAAGAACAATTTTTAAATATTTCGAACTTTTAAAGTGTGTAGGAACAAAATACGTTCTAATATTGCGATTTCTGTAATATAGTTGTTATCGAAGATTGGATAACTAGATGCTTGGAATTTGACAGGGTGTTTACTTTTAAGATGTAACCACATCCACAGATGTAGGACTGTTTCTAAAAATTTTGAAATTTGAAATGAAAAATGGACAATTAAATGAACGAAAAACCTTCAAAATATATTTTTAATTACCCTTTATTTGGAATTAATTTTAGTTCTTCTCATTCATTTATGTCTCATGGTCACTCACTGCAGTTGAAGAATGAGTATTATAAATACTTTTATTTGGAATTAATTTTAGTTCTTCTCATTCATTTATGTCTCATGGTCACTCACTGCAGTTGAAGAATGAGTATTATAAATACTTTTATTTGGAATTAATTTTAGTTCTTCTCATTCATTTATGTCTCATGGTCACTCACTGCAGTTGAAGAATGAGTATTATAAATACTTTCATATATTAACTTACTTACATACAATCTGCGATGCGAATTGCAACAATTTGTTTTCAAAATTTTCGCGAATGTACATTTCAAATAAACTCACTGTGATAGAAATATTATAATTGGAAAACAAAGCTTTTACAATTACAGAGGTGCCAAGCTCTCACTAATCTTCCGTAATATGTGGGTTAATTTGACCCAGGTTTAATATGTTTCACACCAGAAATTTTTTTAAGAAATGAAATTAAATATATTCCACGTAGAAATCTGAAATTAAATAAATAAAGATTCATCAAATAAATTTCCTGGCTCGAAACGTTGTTAAATTGGGTCAAATCAATCCACATATTACGGAAGATTAGTGGTAGTTTGTCGCCTCTACAATTATTTTTAGACCACATTTCTGCACTGATCCACAGAAATATGCAACATTTCAAGCAACAAACTAATTATACAATTTAAACTATGTATTCCCCTATTTTCCTTATTCCCTATTTTCTATTTACTTGATACATTAATTTATAAGTAGACTTATTTCAATTCAGACACTGTTGTGAATTCCCTAAGGCAAGGACGGCGGACCCGCGTGCCAGAAAAGTAATTGACACAACTTATCATGAATAGTTTTCTTCGTCTTATTTAATCTCAGAATTTCTTTCATTAAATAAGTCGATGAATGGTTTTCCGAAATAGTGGTGGTAATTTTCCTTCAGGCATGCGGGTTTATCGTCCCTGCTTAAAAGTGTCAAAAGACACCTCATGATAAAAATAGGTATGCCGTGTATGTATTTGGATACCGCTAAATTAATTTAACTAGTATTATACAAAACTGAATTGTGGAAAAAGTATTAGAATTTTTAAAATGTGTATTTTGATATAGTTTTAATTTCGTTACTAATTCTTTTCAGGGATTACAGAATTTGAGCTTGTGGTTAAAAAGGGTACATTTTGGTTTAGGAATAGACTTCATTTTAAAACCGATATTTTATTTTCCTATAAGTTTCCGTTCTTTTAACAGTAAAATTATAAGCTATTTTAATATATTCAATGCATAATTAATGCTGAAGAAATCGAATTGAAATATTAAAATGAAGAAAACATACATTGATTGCGTGGATTCTTTTCTTTTAGCAGTTTTGAGTATGACTCTTCCCGAATAGTAATCTTCACCTTATTCAAATATATTCAACAATTAAATAAGATGAAGAGTACTGTTCGGAAATAGTGGTAACAAAAGTAAGTAAACTTTGAACAGTTTGTTTGTTCAGACTATCTAAAATTCACACGCACATATTTGGCGAATGAACATGTGGATCTACAGGGTGATTATAAAAAAACTATCCCGATATATGAGCCCCTAACTGTCATAGCGTTCACAGAAACTGAATGAAATTTTGGTTCAAAGTATTTTGAGGTATGCGCTCAAGAATCATGTGGAAAACAACAGTTAAATTCTAACAGTTACGGTTACAGTGACAAAATTTCAAATTTTTCAAATGGCAAAACATATTTTTTTTTATTGGAATGTGATCTTCATAGTGAAAAACCATCAAAAGCGTTAGAACGGTACCTGTAGCACGAAAATCGCCGGCGCTAGACAGACTAAGAAGAAAAGTGAAAACATCCAATAAAGGACAGAGAAGCAACAGAAAGTAAAACATTTTATTGTTCAGTGGTATCCACCGTCTGCCGCATGTAAAGTGTCGTCGTGTGTGAAATGGAAAATGTATGAAACACAATAAAATGTTTTGTTTTCTGTTGCTTCTCTGTCCTTATTGGTTGTTTTCACTATTCTTCTTAGTCTGTCTAGCGCCGGCAATTTTTGAGATACAGGTACCGTTCCAACGCTTTTTATGGTTTTTCACTATGAAGATCACATTCCAATAAAAAAATAGGGTGAAAATTCGAAAATTTGAAAAATTCGAAATTTTTCACTGTAACCGTAACTGTTAGAATTTAACTGTTGTTTTTCTCATGATTCTTGAGCGCATACCTCAAAATACTTTAAACCAAACATTCATTCAGTTTCTGTGAACGATATGACAGTTAGGGGCCCATATATCGGGATAGTATTTTTTATAATCACCCTGTAGATCAGATGTAACTTCTCTTATTATACCGTTGATGTTGAATACCGTTCGTCAAAAAAGAAACTGTTCTAGCATTAATCTGTGTAACTTGAAGGAACAACCCTGTTCATTATTTTTTTATCTTATTCACAAACGGCATCTTTAAAACTTCATTAGTTGTTGAATTAATGATTTTTGAAATTTTCTCACATTCTAGCACATTCCAATATTTGTCATTTTTAAGTTCTATAGCAACAAAAACATTGGGAATTTCACTTATTCTTTTTTGGAGGTATGTTGCAAGTTTAAAACTTGAAAAATGGTTGCATGTTCATAACTTCCCAAGTCTTCCGAATTTTTGGCAATTTTTTACCGCAATAGAAATATTCGTTTAGTTTATTGACAGAAATTTCCGATTAAATAAGACGAAAATTACCATTTAAAAAAGTATTCAAAGTTCGGGAGACAAGATAGCCAGTGCTGCCAACATAGTTCCGTTTGTATTAAAAAAATCTACCATGTCTGTCATTAAATAGAAAAAAAATTACTATGCAGAAGTTCTTGTAAGATGGATTTGTGTTTTAATTAAAAGAAAAGTCTAAAGTTAACAGCACAGCTATGCATGTTGATCTCTTGAAAGCAAACTTGTGACTGATGCATGATAAGTTTCTTTACATTACTTAAACAATAACATATTAACTTCTAACATTAGAAATCGCATAAAAATACAATATTCTGATATGCAAGATCATTGTGTATTTTTAACACTTTTCAACTATGTTGGAAAGTGTTTATGAATTCCGTCTGTAAATATGCACGAATTGTCATATAATAGATATATGTTATTGGGGTTTACAATAGCATGTTCGCAATTGAAAATGAAGTGTGTATCATTTAGAGGGGAACTCAAAAGAATGGCCTTGGGGAAAAATCTTTTGCAGTGTATTTTAATCTTACACTATTTCAAACATATTGAAATTGATTTAAATCGATGCGGTGCACTACAAGATATGCTTGATATAGAATATGGTGTGCATATCATTTATTGTTCATTCACAAAATAATCATAGTACTGTAAATGAACAATAATTACTGGATGTTTTGTATACGTTTTTATATTTCACTATTTTTGCATATTACTTGGTGTGCATAAATTCCATCGATCGCACAAAAGTATTCGAATACATTCCCGCTTATTGACGAAAAGTGCTTTCGCCTGTGTCATGCGTTTCCTACCTGAACTAAGTTTCTGCACACTACGTAGTATATATATACAAATCTATAGATCATATACAGGGCTGCATAAAAGAATTCGGATATTTTTCCTACTATAAATGTCAATTGCTGAAATTGTGTTAATTATGCGTTTTCAAAATGTTCACTTAGCCATCATCTTTCACCTTATTAAGTGAAGTTTTGTTATAACATTCTGAATGTGTTGGAAAGTGTTTCATAATCTATGCTCGAAGCATGATTTTTCATTCTTGTAATAACTTAAAACCAAATTTTCTTGGGTAAAATAGTGTTTAAATTGCGGCACACCTTCCGTCTTCATACATCAAATAAAACCAGAAAAACTATTAAATATGAGAAGTTTGATAATAAACATATATAAACAAGAAATACTTCTTTAAATAATTTTCCTGGTTCAAATTATGTTTAATTAAACCTGGAAAAACGAAATGTTGGCAGTTATGTGTTTCACTTTTCTGTACTCTTAATGAAAAATTCATAAACACATATATTTGTCTGTAGCTCATAAAATTAAATAACGTTTTTTTTATTTTTACAGAAAAATCGTTTTCTACAAAGAAATATAAAATAAAATAACTTTCATTTAATTTTTGAAAAGAACATCTTTTGAAATTATACTTTATGTTTTAGCTTACAGCATGTCAAGTAGCAGCAGTTTTAAAATGTTTGTAAAAATATATGTGTTTCGAATAATAAGAAACCTTTGGTTTGTGTGCAATAAAGATTTTGCTAAATATAATTCAATTTAATTTTCAAGGTAATCAATTTAACTTATCTTAACGCATTATCCTTTATAATCGAATTGTTGGCAGTTATCTGTTTCATTTTTCTCTACTCTTAATGAAACATTCATAAGCGTATACATTTGTTTGTAGCTCATCTAATTAAATGAATTTATTTTTATTTTTACAAAAAAATCATTTTCTACAAAAAAATATATAATAAAATTAATTTTATTTAATTTTTGAAAAGAAAATCTTTGGAAATTATACTTTATGTTTTAGCTTACAGCATGTCAAGTAGCAGCAGTTTTAAAATGTTTGTAAAAATGTATTTGTTGCAAATAATAAGAAACCTTTGGTTTGTGTGCATTTAAGATTTTGCTAAATATAATTCAATTTAATTCTCAAGGTAATCAGTTTAACTTCTATTAACGTATTATCCTTTATAATCGAATTAAGTCAATACTTTATGTCTTTCTTGTTGATGGCAGATGAAAAAATATGCAACTCTTTATAGAAAGAAACAAACATCATTTATTTTTTCTTTTAATAAATCTCTAACAAAAGGAAAAGGAGAAACAGAGTCGGATTTCATTAACTACAGAAAGTAAGAAAAAAAGTCACATTCGCAGTAACTCGTCGAGAAAAATTGGTATGTATGGTATATTATTTGAAGTAAAAGAAATTTGATACATAGGCGTATTGAGTGGAGGTATCGTTTTAAAGATAAGAAAGGTGTTACAGGATAAAAAATGAAACTCTCGAGAAATTCTATAGCATCTATTACCTGTGTTTGCGCACAACGTTCTTCATACTTTATATAAAGTATTTTTTTAGAAACATATTTTCATCAACCACTATTTAGTTTAATTATGGCTTCAAAACAATAAAATTGTAAATAAAAGAAAATATTTTGTCGATTAAATCTGTTTATAACACTCTGCACTCTTTGAAGATTATTGTTTGGATATGGCAGTCAACTTTTTTTGGCTTTTTGCTAAACAAATATCTTTTTATACTTTTCAATTACAAATATTCTAGATATATATTAAAACGATTTTTCTGTAAAACGCTGGTAACCAAACCTTATTTCTGAAATAGGGTTAGCAGCAAGCTTTGTCGGTTCTCACACGACAAAAGAGTTCAAAGGTTTAACAGAGAAAAGTATAAAAATGGTTCATAATATATAAATAAACAGGACGCGTAAGTTCTATCACAATTTTTGAGCAGAAGTTTCCGACTTATTTAATCACAAAAAAAGTTACATATTCTGCTATTAGATACGTCGATTACAAATGCTGTGAAATAAATATTAAATATTTATTTTTTAGACTAAATAATTCTTTTTATGTAATATGTATATTGTGGATGAGTAGAAGAAAAATAGGGGTTCTGCATCAGCAGGAGCAAAGAGCTGAGGTGGGAGGTGGGAGGTGGAAGGCGTGGCTTAAAGGGGAAAGTCAGATGACAGGTGATGGGTAGTTGACAGGTGAGTGATTTACAGGTGCTAGATAAGATAAGATTCTTAATGTTTTTATTAAAAAGGGTAATGAGAAAGTTAATGAAGATGAAAGCGGTAAGATCGCAGGGAAAAAACATACTTACGGAGAGCGTCACAGAGACCACCTTCTATACCGGAATCCTTTAGTCAACTGCACGGGGTTTACCTTTTAACACGGGTTATGACATCATCGTCCTAGGAGGCGATGCGATCGGCGTTCTGATTGATCGAGAGCTTTTCCCCTAAGGGGTGGGGGATGACAGTACGACGCTGCTGCGAGTATGATACAATGCAAAGATTTAGCACGTGACATCCAGACTTGTTGCTGCTAATTAAGATCATGAAGAAATTTTAATTAAGTATTTTTTGATTAATTTTTTAATTAATTAATTTTTTTATCAACTATTTTGAAAATGATTTTCAAATATCGTGAAATTAAGAAATATATTACTGTAATGGTAATAATTTAAGTGAAATAAAGCAACGAAAGTGTTGAACAAGTTTTATGGAATCAAAAGTTTTGTAAATTAAGAAAACTTTAATGTTTAATGACATTAATTTTTGAATGCACAAGGTTTTAATGAATTAAGTGAAGGTTTATTTTTTAAATGAAATGTTTTGCTGAAAAGAAACAATTAGTTAAAACATTTTTTTTTAATTATCGGTTACTAATAAGTTTACAAAATCATATAGGGGAGACCGGGGCAAGATGACGAATGTCTTAATTTTTCCGTTTTCCGCTAGGTGGCAGCATCAACCGGACACTACTGGCTCTCCTATCGGCCTTTCGTTAAACAATACTATAGAGACGCTGAAATCGCCATTTTTGTGTCAGTTGTGAAGCTTTGATTGTTTTCCGCTGCCACTTTATAACTTTTATGCATATGTAAATAAGCTCTGCTACAGATACAGGTAAGACATACCGTTTCTCTTTAATATTTATGAGTAACTTAGTTTAAATACTACCTATTACCATGAATAAATGTCAATTAATCGCCTTCCTTCATGGCAATGAAAACGAATATTTTTAAACAGACAGTCCGGGGCAAGATAACGAGTTCGTCATCTGGCCTTGTGTTTAGTAATTTATTAAACTAACTATGTTGTCCATTCTATTTAAATCCTGTAAACGCTTGTTTGTCTGTGTGTTTGTTCGCACGACCTTGCGCTTCTATCTCCTCTGGGGCTAAGGGGCGCATGTGATCGGGGGAGGTGTCGTTCGGAAGGGGGCAACGAGAGGAAGACATTTTTGCCATCCGCTAAGCCCCCCCCCCCTAGCCTCCCGAAAGAAAAAACCTATCGGGGTCCGTATCTCCACTTCCAAGCTTCCGATCGGTACGAGGAGAGTACCGTTCGACGGGGTCAAGACCTCCCCCCTCCCCCGCTGGTCCCCCTCCTCCCTAAAAATTCAAAAAGCGTTTAAGGCCAACTTCTGGCATTGTGACCCACCAACAGAAGAATGGATCCAGTGCTGTAAAGGCCAAGAGTGGTGGCATGAGGTATGTTCCAAATATGAAAATGGCATTTTTATTTGTGACTATTGTTAGCTGCACAACTAAACCCTTCAAAATTACGTTACAATCAATGCATTATGCTTAGTTTGATACTTTGTAAGATGTAAAAACACAGTTATCATTTGTTAAACCATGTAACATATTCAAAAGATAAAATATGTTCAATCTTTTTCAGTGTTGTCATCTTGCCCCAGTACTGGGGCAAGATGACGATTTGTTAATGTTATTAACAAATGTCTTAAAACAAAATTATCCTTTATTTTTTTTTATTTGAAAAATTAAATGGTAATGTATTTAATACTACAAAGGTATACTCCATCAGTTCATGTAAAATTAATTTTACTATTACTTCAAAATAAATTAATAAACAACAAAAATTGTTAAGATAGTCATCTTGCCCCGGTCTCCCCTACTAAACAGGTTTTGTACCAGTGTGTAAATTAATTATATTTTTTGAAATAACTTATGAAAGTTTTATGAAAGTAATAGAAAAGGTTTCACCATTCAAATAAGTTATATGTTAAGTATGTAAGTTATATATGTGTTAATACATTTTGTCTAAATGTATGTGAACTTGTCAGAACTTATGTAACAAAGACATCACCAACCCTATTTATGTATATATGATGAAAGTTTGTTCTCATTGTAACCGTTATCTTACACATTACCCCTCATTTCACTTGCATTCAAAGCTATAGGTAGAAAGATTAAGCTAGTGAATTTAGTCTCAACTTTAAAAGAAAATAATATTATATAAGTGAGTACTTTATGAAAAAAAAACTTTGAGAAATAACTTCATGTTTTTTAAGACACTTTCTTAAAAAAGGATTACAGAATCACTTTAACTTGTTATTTTAAAATGCTTAGAAACATATATGTAACTGATTCATGAAAAAGATTTTAGAACAACAGTTTAAAACAAAAAAAGTTTTTTAATGTTTTGTTAATGAGTGATTGGTTTATTGAATCATTATAATCATGTAATCTATTAGAAAACACATGTTTAAAATAAAACAACAAAACAACCGCTCAAACAACAGAACAACCGCTCAAACAACAAAACAACCACTCAAACAAGAAAGCAACCGCTCAAATGCCTGTAACAACCGCTCAAATACTTATAACGACCGCTCAAAACATGTTTTGAGCAGTCGATTTGTCATTATAGACTATGTATACTTGATATACACATGGGTGCCAACCTCTCATTAATATTCCGTAATATGTGGGTTAATTTGACCCAGTTTAACAACGCTTCAAACCAGAAAAAATATTGGATGAAGCTTTATTTATTTTATTTATCCATGTTTCCATGTTTTATTTATCCATGTTTTATTTATCCATGTTTCTACGTGAAATTTATTTAATTTAATTTCTTAAAATAATTTCTGGTGCGAAACGTGTTAAACCTGGGTCAAATTAACCTGCATATTACGGAATATTAATGAGAGGTTGGCACCTATGTATACATAGGTTTTTTTTGCATAATATCATATGTTACATATGTTTCATACATATGTTACATATGTTTTATACATATGTTACATATGTTTTATACATATGTTACATATAGCTTATACATATGTTACACTTGTTTTATTCGTATGTTACATATGTTACATATGTTTCATACATACGTTACATATGTTTTATACATATGTTCATATAGCGTATACATATGTTCCACTTGTTTTATTCGTATGTTACATATGTTACATATGTTTTATACATATGTTATATATGTTACATATGTTTTATACCTATGTTATATATATGTTACATATATTTTATACATATGTTATATATGTTACATATGTTTTATACATATGTTACATATGTTTTATACCTATGTTATATATATGTTACATATGTTTTATACATATGTTATATATGTTACATATGTTTTATACATATGTTACATATGTTTTATACATATGTTACATATTTTACATATGTTTTATACATATGTTACATATTTTACATATGTTTTATACATATGTTACATATTTTACATATGTTTTATACATATGTTACATATGTTTTATACATATGTCACATATGTTTTATACATATGTTTTGTACATATGTTACATGTTTTGTACATATGTTACATATGTTACCGCTCAAATACTTATAACAACCGCTCAAATACTTATAACGACCGCTCAAAACAAGTTTTGAGCAGTCGATTTGTCGTTATAGACTAAACATATATATTTTAGTAGATCACAGCATATGTTCATTACGACAAATCAACCGCTCAAACAAGAAAGCAACCGCTAAAACACGAAAGCAACCGCTCAAATGGTTATAACAAAAGCTCAAATACCTATAACGACCGCTCAAATTCTTATAACAGTCGCTCAAATGGTTATAACGACCGCTCAAAACATGTTTTGAGCAGTCGATTTATCATTATAGACTACATATATATGATATACATATGTTATATATGTTATATACATAATATACATATGTTACATATGTTTTATACATATATTACATATGTTATATACATGATATTCATAATATACATGTTATATATAACATATGTTATGTACATATGTTAACAGGTATTCAAAAGATATCAAACTTTTTTTTCTATGTAACAAAATATATATATATATCAAACTTTTTTATATGTTACAGAAAAAATATCAAACTCTTTTAAAATGTAACAAAACAAAAGATTTTTAGCAAGTGTTAGAGAAATATTTTGTAAAAAATTAACAGTTTAAACTGTTTTTGTTTTCATTGAAAATTACCAACAGAACTATTTTTTAAACGTTTAGTAACATATTCAAAAAATGTTTTAAACGAATATTATAAGATTAAAATATAAAAAAATTACTAGATAACTGTTTAAATAATATACATATGTTATATATGTATGTTAACAAGTCTTTAAAAAAAATATCAAACTGTTTTTCAAACTGTCAAAGCTTTTTAAAATGTAACACAAAGAAATGAACAAAGATTGCATTGGTAACTAAAAATGTTTTAAACAAAAAAGAATTCTTTAAAAAATAATCCTATGATTGTAAAAGGACAAAGTATTATTTAACAACCCATTGGTTTTAAACCAAATGATGTGATGGAAAGAAATTTTAGGATGAAAGTTAGTAAAACAGAATATTTTAAAGAGCAGTTATAAATATATTGCTAAGCTTTCACTAAGTATTAAATAAATAAATATATTTACTTACAAAAGAAGGAGCTTTTTACTTGTACGTCTAACCAAGTCAACAACTCAACATGAAATGAATGAGATATATTCTAAATAGCTTTTTAACATATTATCATAAAAATATCACCAAGTTATTTAAATATCGCCAAATGATTGACATAAAATCGCCAAATCACTGAAATATTGCCAAATGATAGGTAAATATCGCCAAAAAGTCGCCAAAAGGTTTATCTCTGATTGACTAATCCATTAATCACATGATTATTTTAAACGATAGTATGATTGATTGCCACAGCAAAAAATAACTGGATGAATATGTTATGTTAAGATTGTTTGATTATGTTAAGAATTATAGCATCTCTAAACAAGAAACAATTCATCAACTTAAAAAACTACTGAATTAACGTATGAAGACTAATGACAACATTCTTTTTTTGTAAAGAATGTGATTTTTTTTTAACTGCAACTTTAACTTTTTTTAAATTTTGATAAGAAATCGTTTCAAGATCTCGCCTTCAGTTGGCTCTCTACTTTTGAAGTGTGTTCACCTGTTGCTGTTTGCTGATTCTAAGTGTTTTTTGTAGCATTAATATGTTTAAAAGATCTGTAGAAGAAGAAATGTCTTCTTCGCCAAAGCAGCCGCGTTAGAAACCCTCGATGAAAATTGTCTTTCGAACGAGTCACAAAAAAAACAATTTTTAGAAACATATACTTACAAAAAATACAGAGTCGTCTTAATACATGTCTATCAGAGCCAACATTCACAGGTAAACTGACACAAAACAGTTTTACTAGCACACGCGTCGTTATACTGGAGAAAGCAGCAGCGCCCTCTATCACGCTGGTGTTTTTATGACGGTAAGGTATTGCATCATTCTATTGCAAGCGTCAACCAGTCACCTGATTTTATCTACCTGTCAATCAAACCGGTGTCAACTTAGGAGGTATTGCCACAGGATGTTATCATACTAACACCTGCATGATGACGTCATTCTAGCAGATTTGAACATGTCAAACACCTATATCATGATGTTACACTATCAAGTCTGGACATGTTAGGATGACATTATGCTAACATGTCGAAACCTAGGTTATTTTTCTAACGCTTGTGACAAAATTACTTTTTTGCTGTTGGCAATATGCAGCTCGACTTATCTCTAATCAAAATAAGATATAACAGACCTGCTTGAACACGTCATTCTCTCGTTAGCTCTCGAGAGGTGCAGACGTCTGGTTTTGAGCTCCTGCTAAGCGATCTCAACCACACAGCTACCAGACATCTACCATAGTAGTGTATATATGCCGGAGCCATGCCACCTGAGTCTAGCAGGTGGACAGGTGTTGGTGGGGAAGCCACAGGTAGAGCACAGGTGCAGCAGGTGGAGGTAGCGATAAGAGCATGAGCAGCGATAAGAACGGAGGGTTCGATGTTAGAATTGTGCGATAAGAGAGGAGCGGTAAGGATTTCTACTGTAAGAGTATTAATTAATTGGGGGACTTAAGAAATTTCAGAGATTTTTTTTTTTTTTTGGGGGGGGGGTGAGAAATGGTGAGAAATATTTTTTTTTTGTTTGTGAATGAAAATTGTGTTTAAAAATATTAATTAAAAATGGTCATTAATTAATTTTAAATGAGGGAGCTAGAAATTTTTCGCGATATTTTTTTCCAACTATAGTACGCAGTTTGAATATGAGTGTATGCAGTAGAAGTGAATGAATAATTAATTAAAAATAGTCATTAAGAAATAAATTAAAAAATGGTAATTAAAATATTAATTAATTTTAATTGGAGGACTTAAGAAATTTTTCGCGAGTGTATGCAGTAGAAATGAATAAATAATTAATTAAAATTATTAATTAAAAATGGTCATTAATTAATTTTAATTGGAGGAATAAGAAATTTTTCGAAGCAACTATAGTAGGGTGGGGTGGGAAATATTTTATATTGGTGTGTTTAAAAATATTAATTAAAAATGGTCATTAATTAATTTTAATTGTGGAACTTAAACATTTTTAGGGCAAACAGATAGGTTTTATTGAATTCGATACATGTTATGGTAAAAAATACAGAGTCCCGTATGAATTATACTGCACTCAATTCTAATAGCCCACTCCCCCTCCCTTTTTTTACCCAGAAGTCCCTTGGTTATAATTGGGGGTAACAATACGCCATTCAAAAAGTATAACAAGGATACGAAGAATTTTAACATACATATAAAATAGTAAGTAAACAAGAATGGAAAATCATGCGTAGCCAGATAATTTCTGAATCACTTTCCAACATTATTGAAATATTAATACAGGACCCCCGTATTATACTACATTCAATTCTATTAGCTCCCTCCCCCTGCCCCCTACCCTTTTTTACCCAGAAGTCCCTTGATTATAATTTAAGCTAACAGTATGCACTTCAAAAAGTATAGAGTGGTATAAAAAGGGTACGAAGAATTTTAACATACATATAAAATAGAATGTACAGTAAGTAACAATAAATAAATAAACAAGTACGAAAAATCATGCGTTGTGCTATACTTCATGAAACACTTTCCAATAATACTGCAATATTATATGATAAAATATAATTTTACAACCTTTTGCATTAGTGAAAAGTTACAGGAACTTTTCGAAAGAAACTAAAAAAAGTTATAACTATTGGGACCTTCACAAAATAATGGCTTAGGTACCCTATTTGAATCCCTTCCTAAAATCAGGTAATTCACACCTCACCTTTTTTTTTAGCAGAGTGTTCTTTGATAAAAGTTAGGGTAAATTCAAGTCTGTAAAATAGAATACAACGTTTCATGAAAAATAACAGAATTTCGAGCGATCATGCTTTAAAATTAATATTTTAGAAATGAAATTAAGAAAAACAGAGTGCTATCCCTTATCCCCTCTACATACAAGTCGCTGACTCATCTTTTTATCGGTAAGCATTGATTTCACCCCTTACGAGATAATGAGTCACTTCGCGATAAGAAATACCTGTTGCTCGCAGTCTCTGATATGTTTTTAAAGGAAATTAGAATGTATGTGAATTATTTCGTGTAGTCCGATCTCGGGGCAAACAGACAGGTTTTAATGAAATGTTAATGAATTTTATACATGTTATGGTGATAATAGAGTTTACACTAAAAAATATAGGGTGGTCCTCTATAAGATATATGAATTATATTTTAAATATATATTACATTTTCTAATAACATAAAAGAAATATTTTTGCAAGATTTTTTTTTCTCACACATATATTGAAAGAATGATCAAAGTTTAAATAATAATTTCAGATTTCTAAAGGATAGAAGAAAACTATTAATTATAAAAAATAATAACTAAGAAATAAATTAAAAATAGTAATTATAAAAAATAGTAACTAAGAAATAAATTAAAAATAGTAATTATAAAAAATAATAACTAAGAAATAAATTAAAAATAGTAATTATAAAAAATAATAACTAAGAAATAAATTAAAAATAGTAATTATAAAAAATAATAACTAAGAAATAAATTAATTTTAATTGGAGAACTTAAACCTTTTTGGGGCAAACAGATGGGTTTTAATGAATTCGATACAGGTTACGGTGAAAATTCAGGGTGGTCCCCTATAAGATATATGAATTATACTTCATTCAATTCTAATAGTTTTGTCCGCTATTTTTACCTAGAAGTCCGTTGGATATAATTTAAGCTAACAATATACACTTCAAAAAGTATAGAGTAGTATAAAAAGGATACGAATAAAGAATTTTAACCAAGATCATATGACAACATTAATAAGAGGTATGGTAGAATACATAATGAATAGGTATTATTGCATGTTTCCTCTAATTGATTTAAAAAATTATTATTTTTATTATTTTTATAATACATAGTAACTATACGAACAATTCATGCGAACATGGGATTAGTGATATCAAGTGATTTGACACTATATGAGATTTATTTTTGTATAGCACAAGTAAAATTTATTAAGAGACGATTAACCAATCATATCTGTTTATTCATGATCCAATCCCATAAGTTTATTTATAATTCATAGGAACACGCGCGTCCATCTACGATCGTATAAATATGCATGTAATGAGATAATTTCCTCATTCAGTTCACTACCAACAGCGTGTGAAGGTGATTTTAACAGTTCATTATTATTAGTCTGTGTTAAAATGGAACGAGCTATGCATTCTTCTTCATTAAGTGATCCAAAGATGAGAAGTCAAGTCCTATTACCAGAATTGAGGAATCAAGACTTGGAATCTTCAGTGCAACCCAAAGAAGCAGACGTTTCGAATTATGATGTGAAACCCTCTTCATCAAGACAGGATAAGCCAAAATTATCATATGTGTGTACTTTTTTGCGAAAGGACCATCTAATGCAACACTTCGTTATTCATTCAGGAGAAAAACCTTTCGTTGGTGTCATTTGTCAGAAAGCATTCTATAGAAAAGAAGCTATTATTCACCATAAATTGTCGCATTTAAAGACCCGCATGACTTATAAGTGTGATCTGTGCGCTGAAGTTTTTTCAAAAAAGAGTGATTTACGTCAACACAAGAAGATTCACAAATCACCCAAGCAATATAATTGTGATGTGTGCTCTAAAGTATTTTCACGGAAGTATGACTTATTGAAGCAAAAGAAGATTCATAGACCTATCAAGCATCATACATGTCTCCAGTGTACTGAAGTTTTTTACGGAAGGAGGATTTAATTCGACATCTGAGAACTGCACATAAAGTTTCATCCAACCCAACTCAATCTTCTGTTTTAAAGGATGCATTAAATGAGAAAGTGAAGCACTTTAAAAGACAAAATGCCCTTAATCTATTTACTAAAACTGTAATCGACTCTAACGAGGAAAATGATAAAGACTTTCAAACATTTTTAATAGCGTTCGACCAGATGTTTTGAATGAATTAAATTATCAGATAGAAATTAAAAGGTCCATGAAATGGTATGCTACTGTAAAAGTGGTTTTAACATGTATATCACAGGACGGTGATTTAGAAACTGCCAATCCCTATTTTCATTCAAAAGCTATACTTGAATTGACGAATCAAAACATACCTGTGCATATCGAAGAAGCTTTCTCTAAAATTATAAACTCCTTCGAGAAGTTCACGGAACGTGGATATGGCTGGACATTACAACAAATATTGAATTTAGAACAGTCTACAGCTAAATACAGCACGGTTTGAAATTTTTTGTACCTTTCTTTTGAAATATTTATACTCATGATTTGCTATTGTAACTATTGAAAACGATCAATAAATACTATGTGAGTGAAAAATCCCAGATTGTTTATTTTAATATTTTATTTACTTATTAACTGCTCTGCATAAATTACTTACTTTTTTAGCATTTCAATTATGTTAAATACACTAAAATGTGACTAACTTCGATTTTTCTTTTTACCATATGTAACGTAAACTACTTTTAGGATTTTGGATTGATTAGATAAACAATAAAAAATTGTATAGATTTAATGTTTCTAAAACACATATATTGTAATGCAAACGAGAAATAAACATTTTCATAATCTTTATATATTGAAGAAACATGAATTTTGCATACTTTATACGAACACTTGCAGTATGAGAAATGATTGCTACTATTACCCATATAAGAAAATGAATCATCAGCAAATCTTATCTGTGTGTCATATCTAACCAACAGGCTCGATCATGAGTGAATTTTGACTAGAATTAATCATTGAATGTAAAAATGATTTGTTTTTAGATTTAATATTTTTATAGTTTAACATTTTAAAATAGTATTAAAAATATATGCATAAACTAATCTTACCTTATTCGCAAGCTTGTTAAACACAATCCAGTCTTCAATATATGACTACAGCATGAAAAAACATGCGTGGTACTTCTATTTTGTTAGTACATTATTTCAAATATATACAGGGTGTTTCAGTTAAACGTTTCAGAACTTCTAAGAGGGGTAGGGTACATCCTGACAACTCGAAATCATATAGCAATGTGGGGTCGGAAATGCTTTCCTGAAGCAGTGTTGTACACAGAAGCACCATAAAGAAAAGAGACCGTAAGTGAGAATTCGTTTTAATAATACATGAAAAGAAGCAAAAGGTACATGGATTAAAGTAAGTGTTCGAAGTTGCTTCCACGGGCTACAATGCACGCCTCACATCTCCGACGCATGGACATCCGAACATTCTGGAATACTACAGGCAAATTTTGAATTTCTCCGGCAGCTACTGCGATTCTTCCAACCAGCTCCTCAGCATTGTCAACAGGGGTGTCATAAACTAGCGATTTCATATGACCCCATAAATAAAAATCAAGACATGATAGGTCGGGTGACCAAGCAGGCCAATGCACGGGACCACCACATCCGATCCACTGTTGAACAAATGTGACATCCAGGTAGTTACGAACAGCTCCGCTATAATGGGAAGGGGCTCCATGGTGTTGGAACCACATTGTCTGTTGCGTCGATGCAGAAATCTGTTCATCTCTCAAAAGTTGTGGCAATACTTGCTGCAGAAAGATCAAGTAGTTATCTCCGGTTAGAAGACACGGTAACAGATAAGGTCCGATGAGGTGATCTCCATAATACCGGCCCATACATTGACCGAAAATCGAATCTGTGCTGCACGACGTCGTATTGCATGCGGGTTCTCGACAGCCCAGATATAGTCGTTATGCGAGTTGAAAAATCCTTCCCTTGTGAAGGATGCCTCATCGGAAAACAACACTTCAGCAGGAAAAGTGGGATTTGTAGCACATTTTCCAAGGTACCACTGTGCGAAAGCAATACGAGGTGCATAATCCTCCGGTTGCTGTGCCTGGACAAGCTGCACGTGAAACGGATGCATGTCTTGTTCTCGGAGAATCCTCCAGACGCTGCAAGGGGAAACCCTGACTACGTTTGCTAGATTTCGTGTACTCGTTCTTGGATTCCTCTGTACATGCTGCAGCACATTCTGTTCGACGGCTGGAGTCCGTGCTGTTCTTACCCTGACCCTGTCAGCTCTTTCAAATGAACCTGTATCAGCTAACCTCTGGTGCAGTCTTGCAAATAAATTATGACTGGGAATACGTCTCGTCGGATATCGCTCCGCGTACAAAGGCTGTGCGGCTGGCCCACTACAATTTGCAGCTCCGTACACCAAATGCATATCGGCTAATTCTGCGTTCGTGTAATCATCCATCCTACTAACTTGGCGTTCTTGTGCGAAATGAAGATTTCCTGCACGAAAGCTCGGAACTTTCGCACAACGCCATCTGCCGCGTCAGGAAAACATTTCTGACTGTCCATTGGTATATGATTTTGGTTCGTTCGTCAGGACGTACCCTACCCCTCTTATAAGTTCTGAAACGTTTAACTGAAACACCCTGTATATATATAAAGCTTATTATCACCAACTACTTACATCCTGTATTTCTACTAACAATTCTTTTTAAAAAAACTAATGAAAATGTAATTGTAAACAATCGTAAAATTCACAGTTATTATAAATTATTAAATATTACTTCTACTAACTTTAATTATCCTTATTTAGTTCTTATACCCAAATTTCATACAAATCCAATTAAATTTAGGACTGTAACTATAGGATGCAATACATATAATAATATAGCCAATAAACATCTATTAAAATTTCTCAATCAAATTTATACACTGACAACATCCACTGATAACACACATTGTATAAAAAATAGCTATCAACTCGTCAATATTTTGAAAAATCTTAAATGTGTTAACAATATAATGACATATGATTTCAAAGATCTATTTAATAATATAGATTTATTAGATCTGCATAATATTATAAATGCATTATTTTATAAGTATCAACATTCACTTAATTTACCAATTCATATAGATACAGCTAATTTTAAAACTTTAACAAATTTCATTATATATAATGCTTATATAATGCATGATAACACGTTATATTTACAGAAAGTCGGTATACCACAGGGGGGATGTACATCTAGTATACTTTCAGACTTATACTTGTATCATTATGAACGTACATTTATTAATAGTAATATACATTTATATCGTTATATTGATGACATTATTTTAATTGCCACTGATCACACTAATATTTCTATATTTCCAGTTGTTTATCCTACTAATTTAGAATTAACGGAAAACCTCCTTTCTAACAATACTATTAACTTTTTAGATCTTAAAATTACACTAAAAGAAAACAAAACAATAATAGATCTATTTGATAAACGTAAAGAATTTAAATTTAAAGTTAATTCATTTACTAATTTTAAATCATGTCTTCATAATTCTGTATATCGTAATATACTCCTTAATCATATTTATAGAATAAAATGTTTATGTTCCTCTCAACTTATTAACAAAAATATTAAAAAAACTTATCTTTGAAGCATTACAACATGGTTTTCCAAAAAAATTCATTTATTCCTTAATATATAGTTAGTTCCTATTTGATCTTTACAACCAAATTAACACATGCGTTTAAAAAATGTATAAAAAAATCATATAATCTTATAAATATTTACAAAAAAAAAATTATAATAGGACGGTTGGGTGGGTAGACGTTGGATTGAGGAGGTGTGTGGCGGCGTTGTATGGAAAAATACGCATGGTTAATTTATATTATTAAACAAAAAAAAATGGGGGCATTTTGATTTACACAATTGTTTGATCACACACATTTTATAATGGACAGCGATGTGTTATTTTTATATGTATATTAACTTAGTTAGATTTAGTTATTCATTATTTAATTATTTTAAATGAATTTATATTCATTATTATTAAGAATGTATTTGATCTAATGATTTGGATTAATACCTTTGGTGGACAATATCATATTTACTTCTAAGATAATGTTTACTTTTATACAGTGTTAATATAATATGTTTTAATTTTATTAAGTATTTTTATTTAATTTAACTTTGTTTGAAGCCACATTATTTGTGACTAATTCATTTCAATATTTAATCAATATTAATTTTAAATTCTTTGATTCTTAATTCAAATCTTTAGTATTTTAATTTAAATTATTTTAATTGATGTTGCAATTTTAGTACAGTTATTTAATCGTTGTTGTCATATAATGGTACATTTTTAATGTTGCATTAATTATTAATTTTTCCATATTACTACTTATTTATAACATAGTATTATTAATTGATACATCCATTACTTAGATATTATTCAACATTCTATTTATTAATTAATTTCATTTATTTATTATTTAACTTATGGCTATCATTAAGATAGTAATTTGGTTTAATTATCAAACACTAATTTTCATCCATTACTTTATATTTACTTTTACCACTAGAGGGCAGCACTATTTTAAGTTGTTTTTTATTATTAATTTTTCCATCTTAATACTTATTTATAACACAGAATTATTCATTAATACATCCTTTAATGTAATTCAATTTTCTATTTATTAATTTATTTCATTAATTTATTATTTAACTAATTGGTATCAATTAAGATAGTAATTTGGTTGATTTATGAAACATTTATTTCCATACAATTCCTTCGATTCAGATTATATTCACTTTTACTAATAGATGGCAGCACTAATGTTCCTGTTTATTTTATAATCCATTATATTTTAACATTATTTCTGGCATCACTGCAAAGCAATTTATATTTCTAAGCAATTTATATTTCTAAAATTGGCAACATGTTATGATTTTTTATGCAATTCATTCCCCAGTCATGTTGGAGTTTTCATGATGGTTCATGAACTGCAAGGTATCTTATTTTTATCTCTTTTCATCTTTATGGATTTTATACTTAATGTCTCTATTAAATGTTCTCTCTGTAATTTATAAGTATGGCTTCTTTCCTTTTTTATATTGTATTTTATTTTTTATTTTATCACTGATTTGAATCATTGTATTTGAGATGTAGTCCCAATATCATATTTTTTAGCAATATATGGCTAATATGATGATGAAACATCTCATTTCATTTTATTTGTGGTATTTAGGCAATTGGGACTTGATAATTCTGTCTAAATTCCACAAATTTCATTTCATTTAATTCATTTAATTCCATATATTCAAATTTTTATTTAATTTCTTATTCTTTCAATGTTTTTGATTCCATATTCAGTGTGTTGGGGAATCTTTTATTGTCAACTAATTATTTCATACTTAATTAAATAAATGTTTAAGTTGGTGTTATGATAATGTTTCATTTATGGTTATATATATATATATATTTATATATATAAATTTATCTTACTTAAAATTTTCAACCATATTTTACTGGACTTCACCGAAATTCAACTGAATTCTTCATCACGTGGTAGATTCGTATCATCACGTGATTTGACGTCGTCACTGATCGCTATAACATTCTAGATAAGATAGGCTGATAAGAACACATTTCAATTCATTTCTTCTAAAGCAAGTATACGAGTTGGTTGTAAGGTCTATGTATGTAGATATATAGTAGGTTAGTAGTAATATATTGTTAAAGTACTTTTTGTTATTTGTTAAAAGAAATGGTTATTTTTTCTTTACGTAGGGTAGACAAAATTAAAACATAAAATATTAAATTTAATCTTTAGTAGTACAAAGACTTACACCTACAGAAACGCATACATACTTTTAGTTATTTTCATGTAGACTTTCAAATATATCATATATGTTCTTTCTTTTACCATATCACATATGGATTTTTTTTAAATGTATGTCACATGACTATCTAAAGCGAGATTGATACTTAAAACCATTAATGTATGCGAATTCTTTCGTATGGCCCTGTATAGGTGCTACTCACCATATATGTATATATGGTGATAGATATATATATATACTAAAATCTGTTATGTTTTAAAATGCTTCATTAAGTATTCAATGAAAAATAATAGCTAAGAAATAAATTGAAAATATTAATTAAGACATACCTTAATGATCTGGCTTAAAAAATTAATGAATCTAATCCAATACAAGTTTTTGTTAAAATAGAGATTATAGTGAAAATACAGGGTCCCCTATAATATATATTAATAATACTACATTTATGAGTTAAGTTGAAAAGTACAAGTTAAAGAAAATTCGATTTAATAATTAAAAAATAATTTTAAGAAAAGTTAAAAAAATTAATTAAAAAAAGTTTAAAGTACTTAAAAGTTAAAAAAATGCATCTTAAGAAAAAAAATTAAAAATTCACCAAAGTATTTTTAATTTATTTATAAGCATATATATATTTATATATCTGTTTGTGTATGTATGTATATACATACAGGTGTGTGCATGTATATACATACATACAGGTGTATACGTATCCATATGTACATGGGTATGAGAGTATGTCTAATATTATAGGGCAAAGCAAATATATTTAGCTCTTTCGCTATATGTATATGTATGTGCATACATATACATACATACATGTATGTATGTATATGAACATACATGTATAGGAGCGTATGAGCGATATTATAAGACAAAGCGATTTTATTTATCTCTGTATATATATATATATATATATATATATATATATATATATATATCCTCTTGAGACCCCGCGTCCATTCTATTGGACATTTTTATTTTTTATATAAAATACTTAATTTCAGTTCGAACTGGTAAATACTTGCTATCCATTATACTAGATAGTCTAGTGCTGCTCTCTGTGAACCGAAATAATAAAAATAATTGCTGCTAAATATGTATTTTAATCATTTGACAGTGGCAGAGAACAAGAAAAAGACTGTTGAAAGTAAGCAGACAGTTTTAACTCTAATTTTATGTATATTTTTTAAGTATTTTGATATTAATGCTACACAAATCTAATTTTAATTGCTGTATCAATGAAATGACATCGCAGTTTAAGTAATTTAATGTATATTTTAGAGAATAAACCAAAAACTTTTTAATGTCCATTCTATAGGTCTTCATCAGTTGTTTTTATTCATATTAGAGTCTTGTTGTATACTGAAAAAAGGCATTAGATTTTACTTAAAAATCAAGACGGCATTGAAATAAATAATAGATACAGAAGTAGATAATATATTTTCTTAAATAAATAAAAAGAACTAGGGGGCTCAGCCCCCTACTCGCTAACGCTCGCCAACCCCCCGTGAATTGCAAAGCGAATCACATTGAGACCGCTTTGCGGTCCCAGCACGCTTCGCTCGCTCGCCCCTTTTTATTTTTCAAGTAATTCTAGCCGGAATAAGTACTACAATAAATATTTGAACATATGAAATTGACAATTTTTTTAATGTAAAAAAGTAATTGAAAACACAACTAAAAATGCATTTAGTTTATGCTACTAATGGGCATATAAACCATTTAAATACTATGAAAAAAGGATCTTGGAAACATAATTAGTTTAAAACTTATTGAACCTATAATATTGTACAGCACGGTTTAAATTCATTTTAAAAAAAACACTACGTGGTAGGAAGATAGTTTATCATCAATGATTGTTTAAATTTCGTTCGTCATTTTATTATTTTAATTAATTACAGATTTCTGCAAAATAAATTATTTTTACTTCAATAAAACAGCAACAGGTGGCAGCAGGGTCATTCTAGAAAGGTTATAATTTATTATCTCCGATTTTTTGTGTGAGTGAAATTCGTAAATAAATTCTAAATAAGAGTTGAAAATTCATTTGAAATTAACAATATTACTCATAATTAAAATGAAGAATCATCTCAGACGCTTTGGATTACGTTCATATTTTATTTTTAATAATTGCTAGCTTGAGTTTCACTGGTCTGACACTGACCGCCATATTGGAGGCAAAGCTAACACAATCTTGTCTGTTCATTGGTCTGAGCTCTGGAAACTACTGTTGTTGCCAACGATAAGGTAGAAATTTAGCCCTATTTTCGCGCCACGTAACACAAATATATATATAGATATTTAGTGAAAGATTTTTTGCAGCATTTGGTAAATGCAGATACTTAGAATTAAGCTTTTATTATGTGTTAGTCTTATTCATTGTAAGTATTTTTGGTAATATTTTTCTTTTACTATGCTATTCATAATTGAATTAATAAATTTAATCATATTTAAATAACAACAAAATTTTAAAGACAATATATTTAAAGATAACAGTAAAATATTATAAATAAGCTCATTTTGATTTCTTTTACATTTCTTTTAGGCATTTACTAACCAATTCTGGTAGCTGTGCCACTAATTATCATTATTCTAACAAACAAATGACTGGTGTTGAGAAGAGTTAAAAAACAAAATAAAATATTATTATTATTATTATTATTTTGAAAATTAGTACATTGATCAACACGTTTCGTATTTAAAGTACACTTTTTTTATTTAATGATGCAAAAATTGAATTTATGCGATATTTAGAAGTGACGTATAAACGATAAAAACACACTTCTGATGATAGAAAAGTTTTGTAGAAATAAGAACTTGATGCTGTTTTTTCAGTGTTTTGTTTAAAAATCGTTTTTTAAGCCTATGTAGCGATTTTATCTTACTTGATAAGTATTGTAATATACAATTAGGTTGTGCACCTGAAATGCAACTTCGTTTAACTATAATTATAATTAATAATTCGTTTAACTATAATTAATAATTGACTTGCAGAAGCACATTTATAAACTACTGAATTTCAGGTTCATCTATTTATTTTTTACGGGTAATGAACTTTTTAAAACTCTTATTATTATTATTTGGTGTCTAATTAAATTTTTTTATGTAGAATTCAATTTTGTGTCATTATTTTTTCTCAAATATTAAGAAATTTACATTTGGATTCATCTAATTCAATAGCAAGTTTTTTACAGGACTAAGACCCAATGTCCATTCTATTGGACACGCTAAAAAACAAAGTATTTTTAATTTTGTAAATAAATGAAAATATGTATTGCTTTCTAGACTCAAAAGAAACATAAATCTCAAAAATTGTAAAATTTGTTCAAAAAATATGAGCTTGGGCCTCAAGAGGATATATATACATATATGTATGTATGTATGTATACACGTAAATTTATGTGTTTGTAAAATTCAAATGTTTGATGTTTTAACTATCGAAAGCGTATCCTCAACCATACAATTATTTATCATAGTAACCACTTGTTTACTCTATTAATAAACCAACCAACCAACTGCTTTACCAAGAAACAATTTCTCACCCTATCAAACGCATATTCACTATCTGCGCATGTGCTGAAATTAATAAGAAACTAGACTAAAGATTTGTTTAAAAGAAAAAAAAACTGTGACTAATCAAATAGGATATGTCCTAACTTGATTTAGACTATTAGTTATGGTAAGATAAGGCTTGGAAACAAACCTTGAAAGTAAATTGGTAAACTCTGCAGATTTCCCTCGAAAACTCATATTTTATTAAATATCTGTAGAAATCAGCATAGTTTATTATTAAAATTAAGTACATTCACACTAATTCTCATTAGTTTATGAATCTACTAACTTATAATATTAGTTTGGAAATTTGGATTAGTATTCTCGCTTAAAAATTTCTTTTGTAGATTTAATATGATAAACACTGACATGAGTCTGACTAATCTTTTACCATTTCAACTTACAAGGGGACCGCCAAACATAATGCGCACAGATTTTTATGATTTTAAGGTATGTTGTAGAGGTCATACCCCTAACTATACAGGTCAAAGGTTTCCTTCAAATGGCCCTTAGTTTTTGAGAAATTCGGGGTTAAAGTTCAGCATACGTTTGAAATACCTAGATTGCAACTTTGAATGAGGTCTCCGTGGTGCTGTGCTAGCGTTCGAGATTCCTGTGCGGAATGCAAGGGTTCTATCCCATCCTATACCCTCTTTTTTTATAATTTTATATTTTTGGCGCGTTGTATGTTTTAAGCAGAAGTGTGAATTCTGCATCTTTGAACTTTTTTATATTTTCCTAATAAATTATATTTACATTTTCGAATTTTTCATAAAAACTTATAACTTTTCTGCAATTATTAAACTAATATTTCTATTTACGAAACTCCAAGATAATTTATGTATAGATTTATTTATTTATTTATTTATTATTTACTTTTCTATATTTTAAGCACAATTATAAAATAATACTTTTTTTTAATCGTTATGTCGTTAGGGAATTTTAAATGAAAAATTACCATTTCTCTTGTATAACTTATACAAAATAGTTTTTACTTCGAATCTGCCAAACGTATGCGAGATTAGATCTTTTCAAAGAAATAATAAAATTTTAAAGCAGTAACACTTATATTTAAGTTTTTACCAGTTGGGTAAATATTTAGTGCACTCTAAATACATTTATCTGTAAAGTGCAAACTCAACATCATTTTTCATTTGCACAAAAAAAAATGACAGATTACATTTCCGATTTGTTTTTATTCTAACAAGTAAAAACATTACCAATATCATACATAAAAATTCAACTGGAAACGCAAAAATCGTCTGTAAATGAGAGATAAAATTTACAATACATACAAAAATAATATTTTTTTTAAATCGTCTGCTGCGACTTTCATGGTAATATCAGAATGAAATTGTTTTCTTTGATATAAGCTTTTTTTAAGCCAGTTGCAATGTTTGGAGTAATGCTGTATATAGGAAGATTTTCTATATGAAAGTTGATAACAAGCTACAGATTGTAATATAATGGAAGGAACAAGCACTGATATGGACAATTCTGGTTTAGAAGAAAAACTAAAAGAGGAAGTATATCTATCTGAAGTACTCTAAAATATTGCGAGACATTGTTAGAAAATAATAATCTCTTTAAAAATTAGTCATCTGATAACATTTCTAGTTAATATTTCTTAATTTATGCATTCTTCCAACATTGTTAAAAAAAAAGTCCGTGTTAAGAATTTCTTTTATGGTGATTTTTAATGCCATTTTATGTTTTGAATATTTTTTGCGATACGCATCATCATCCAATTAATTCTATATTTATATAATTAAAAGTATGAATGACGTTAATGATAAACATTTTTGTATTTTATCAGTTAAGATGCTGCAAGATATTTAGAACTATAAATAAAAAATATTAAAAGGATATATTATTTTGTAAATGTTTTCCTAATCAATTACTTTTTTAAATAGAAAATCCAAGTAAAATAAAGTATGCATTATTTTATATCTATGATAAATAAATAAATAAATAAATAAACATAAATGCAAACAATAATAGTAAGTTTAAAAAAAAGATGGGACTTCTAGACATAAATTAACTTGGATTTTCGTCGACAGAAATATTAGTTTAATAATTGCAGAAAAGCTAAAAGTTTTTATGAAAAATTCGAAAATGTAACTATAATTTATTAGGAAAATATAGAATAGGTAAAAGATGCAAAATTCACACTTCTGCTTAAAACGTACAACGCGCCAAAAGTATAAAATTATAAAAAAAGAGCATAGGATGGGACAGAACCCTTGCATTCCGTACTGGAACCGCGAACGCTAGCTCTGTACCACGGAGGCCATGTTCAGAACGCCAATCTAATGGGTATTTCAAACGTATGCTGAACTTTAACCCCGAATTTCACAAAAACTAAGGGCCATTTGAAGGAAACCTTTGACCTGAATAGTTAGGGATATAACCCCTACAACATACGTTAAAATCATCAAAATCTGTGCGCATCATGTTTGGCGGTCCCCTTGTTAGTTTTAGGAAATTTATCTACATAGCTTTAAATTTTACTGTTTAGTCTATTATTTCAAAGTATTACTTTTAGATCTAATATTTAAAACATATTTATATCGTTTTACATAACATGTATCAAAATAATTTAAAGTCATATTAAAAATATACATACAGATACTATTCTTACCTAATACGGGAGTTAGCTGAACACCAAACCGTCTCACATGAAGACTCTGAGAAATATGAATTCTCGTTCAGGGCCTTATCAACTATTATAATCACTGATAAGATTTGATCACGTGATATGTGACGTCACTGATTAAGTGATATCACGTGACCATAGGATATCAGTCAATACGTCACCAGTGATGTCAAAGATCACGTGACTAGGTCATAAAAGATCTAGTCTAGTAGTTGCAATTAACACATTACCTCTAATTGATTTGTATAATATAATAGATAAATTAATACATGATTTATCTATTATTTCGTAAAACATAGTATATGTGCTATGTATTACAAAATAATACATGGAATAAAATTTTCTTGCATTCTATCAAGGATTCAACTTTGGCTGGTTGCAGTATGTTTATATTAAAATAGGGGACACTGGTAGGGGAAAGTCGGACAAAACCGGGACCCTAACGGATTTTCTCTTATTGTTATTCACTATGAGAACAAAACAGTCAAAATTTGCAATAAAACGATAAACTTGTGAAGAAAAAAGTATTCATTCAATCGCGAACAATAGCAATTAAGATCATAAAAGCACATTTTTTAGAAGTGTGCAATGACCCGGTTTTGTCCGACCTGGTCGGACAAAACCGGGAACTGGAAATAATAATTAAAAACACATTGTAACTTTGTAATAATACTATTTATTAGAGGGAAACTTGCAGGATATGACATATTATACTTATGGAATTTAAATCTATATCAAATCTACATCAAATAACAATGATGTAAGTTATGACTTAAGAGTTAAACTTGTTTGGCAAAAAAATCAAAAATGAAAGTTTGATCTTGTTCATCTGCATTGCTGCACGCTTCATGTGCCCACCCTTTGCAGTGAAGGCACTGTATCCAACTCTCCTTGGGTTTATATTGTTCATATAAATCTTTGCAAAAGATGCATGCTGCATCACTTTCATTCTTTTCCTCGTTTGATGTCAAGGGTCTTTTCTTCTTTGGCTTCTTCTTTTTCCCCTCAGTTTCCTTTTCTGTCATCTTGAAAAGTTTTTGATTCAGGGCTAAGTCTTTCTCGTCTCTTTTTTTCATCCTTTCTTTTTCTTCTAGTTCGAGTTCTAATTTGTAGGGGGGTTGAAGTAAGGATAGCTGTTTTCCCTCGACGCTTTTCGGATTTCCTAATGGCCCTAAGGCCGGTTTGTACTGGAATAGGCCTTATATCCTGTGATGAGGCTGCAAAAGGACGCTTGATATCTCTGCTCAGACCTTGAGAAGACGTAGACGGTTGCACAGGAACCTGCAAGTTGACGTGTTGTCTTGCACAGGAACTGGAGCCTTCGAAATCGGCGTTGACAGTTTTTCTATAGACCCATTCCCTTTCTCAGGCTGAGGTTTATAGGTTCCTATAGGCATGTCTACATCAGGACCTTGTTGTTGTTCAGGCAATACTTGACATTCAGCCAAAGGATTCTTTTCCACTTCCATGGGCCTCTCGGTTCTCTCAGCGGGAATAAAGAGGTGATCTGGGAATACGTCACTGTTAAACGGGTAGATCCCCGTCTTTTCAAACCCTTTTATAGCAAATAGAGCGCCCACAAAAATTTTGTCACATACAGACAGACAGCTCACAGACAGATATTTTCTAAAAACCATCAAATCGTGTTCAGGACCTTCTAAAACGTATAAATCTATCGAAAACCGGAAGTCGAAATTTTTCACGAATCCAATACTTTCTTTTTTCTAAAGATGGAAGAAAGTAAAAATCATTTGTAATTTATTAGGTACAAATAATTTGATACACAGAAAATTAAACACTTAAAAACTACCACCATGAAATTACACAAAAGGTTAATCTCGCGAATAAATTAATTTAGCCCCAACTCGATAATTTACTAATTTTTTTGTTTTAATTTTCAACTTAATTTGGAATATAAATGACTAATAAAGAGTTTTTTATATAACAACTTAATTTAAATTACTTTTTGTATAGTTTGTTTTTAAATATTTATAGATCGTTAAACAATAACTAAACAAGTGAATTCCATTTCAATCACGCAAATAAATGAGTTGTCCAAAACCGGGAACTTCCCGGTTATGTCCGACGACCCGCATCCCGGCTTTGTCCGACCACGCCATTTTCATGAAATGTTACTCTAGCGTTCTTCAAACAACTCATAGACACCAATACAAAACGTTAAAATAACAAGTAAATAATGGGCTTTCATACATTTTACTTACCTAAACTAAATCCTTAGGCATTTAGGATTGGTAACGTAATATTTCAGACGCCGAATTGTTAACTTTTTCACATGAAACTTTAAAAAAATCACCACTGCGAAATGAGTTGTTTTACACGATTACTGTTTACTAGGTGCTGTCAAGCCGCTCGCCTCGAAGTAATTCTAGAATTTTCCGCTAGATACTGCCACAAATCAAGCCATAAAACCTGGATCCCTGTTTTATCCACCTACCCGGTTTTGTCCAACTCTCCCTTACACAGTGAACCTCTTTTTCAGCTAATTTTTTTTCTCTTTAACGAACAAATTGATCTGCATGAAAACATTTTTGAATATTCCTTAAATCTTTATACATTCATCATAATTTTCTCAGATAATAGCTTTTAATACTTTTCTCAAAAAATATATATATGCACCCGTAAAGTGGACCAGTGTGCCCCAGAAGTGGGGCAGACTGGTCCACCCACCGGGAAACAGTGGACCGCTATTAGGTATTATCTGAAATACAATATAAATCTATATTTCATTAATCTAATTCTTTTTTATTTCTTCTTTACCTACAAAATAACATAGTAACATAAATTTACAAGTAACACTTTGAAAAAAAAATATATATATATATATATTGAAAATACTAACAGATTAATACAGGAACAATTGCAATTTAGTGTAAAATATTACTTAAGTACAAAAAAATCAGCGCACATTAAAATTTGCAAATGAAATTCCAAAATACTTATGAGTAAGATTGAGCCTGTAATTTTCCTGAAATACTTTTGGATATGGGAGCAACATTATGAAATCATTGACATCAACAACAGATTCATCTACAGTTTCGGGGAAAATAAACTGATTTCCATTCAATTTACGTCTCATGAATCTAACTTGAATAGAATCATCACCAATTAGACTACAGTTATATTTATCAAGGGTAGTAAATACAAAACAAAATATTTCTTACTATGTTAAATAAATTATTTTCTTTGTTTACTTTATTTTACAGTTAAATAACTACTTTAAAACAATATTTCTTTATAGAAAAAACACAATTATTAAATATTTTGAACATTCTGCATTACAGGAGCAGAGTGGATTGTGGACCACTGTGCCTCAGGAGTGGGTAGACCACTGTGCCCCATGTTGAAGTTCAATAAATAATCCTATTAATATTGCTTATAGCTTTTTTTTAAACATATTAACTTTAAAGTTAAATAAAAACAAGTATCTCAGCTTTGCAAAAAAACTGTTTTATCTTATTTATCTACAACCTTTAATTACAAAAAATAAAAAATAAAATATGATGAGGAAAAATTTTACTTTTAGAAACTCAAAACAACCAATCAAGGTAAAATAGTTCAATCTGAGCTAAACATATTTTCTGAAGGCTATAAATAATCAGTGCAGTGCTGTTGTCTATTAAGATAGACGAGAAGCTTAAAAAAATGAAATAACTAAAATATTAGTTTGTGGTCCACTGTGCCCATAGGTCCAGTGTGTACCAGTCTCCCCTATTTATTTGGGCTATTTAATTTTAGATTAATACTAATAAAAAATTTAACAAAAGTTTACTGTTTAACGCTTTTAAATAAAAAAGGTGGTCACTACTTTAAAGATAGTGGCCACTTATAAAACTGCTACCACCGGCCACTAACCAAATTTCCCAATTTTTGCCTTTTACCTAATATTATTAGTCCTCGCTTTACCCAGGGTTGTATTGGTTTAAACATGGAAAATAACAGTTTTAACTTTCCTGGTCAAAATATGTTTTGACCATCAGTAGTTAAGACCCATTTTGATTTTAAAAAAAGAGATTAAAATTTATTTTGTTGAAATAAATTTAATACAACATGTGTTACTTATTAAGTAACAACTTTTGCTGTATTAAGGCTAACTCAGATTAAACTTTGAAAATTATTGCTGTTTGCACAACAGTTCACCAAGTGCATTATGAAATCCAAAAATTTCAAAAGGTTTTTTAATAGAGTTTCAATTACTTTTGAGTGGTTGAAACAATTTTGACCACTTTTAGATGGTTAAAACCAGTTTTGACCACAATCCTGGTTAAATAGAGGATTGGCTAATCAAAATTACAACCCTGGCTTTACTTTCTCAGATGATAAAGCAAAAATAATGAAGTTCATCGATGACATAGAAAGGGTGCACGCTTGTTCTTGAAAGAAGGTTTGCTGATTAAATTGCTGTCACTTCCTTCTTGAATTGTATTACACTTTTCTTCTATGGCATATTTTAAATTATGCTCGTTTCCATGAGAAAGGGCGAATGCATCAGCTTTCAAGTTTTACCTTTTATGAAAAAGATAAAATGATATTTTACAATTCATTTAATGTGTTTTGCACAAAACTGTACAATCTTACAGTTCATCTGTATGCTTAGAAGATAAATCGTACAAGTTAGAAGCTATGCATAAATATTGGTTATTCCTACCTTAAGTAAACTATTTTGCATTAAAAAATTAAAAGAGTTAATAAAACAAAATAAATAAAAGTTTGAAAACATCAAAATAATGTGTAAAATACATCTGAAGGGTATATCTGTGTGCAAAAAATATTGGTGGGTTTTATTTTTTGAAACATGCATTTTTTTATAACATACTAAAAAAAAACTCCGTAGAGAAGTTCCTTCAATATGCATTAAATTTGTATAATTTAATTATGTTATTAAGAATAAATGTCTTTTTAAGAAAATTGTATATTTTATCATTTATTTATTTTAAAATTTTTTGGGTTTTTTTTAATTCCACCATGGGTTTAATTCCACCATTTAGCTTCATTTTTAAAGGTTACCAGCCGAGCCATACATGACAGAATCAGCTGAAAATGTAATATTTTATTCACACTTTAATGGTTTAACATAAAAACATTTCAAAATTGATGTACATTATTCTAACATAATGTATTACAACAAGCAAATATGTGAAAATGAAGGTCATGTTTTGCCAAAATTCTGCATTATTAGATTAAATTATTTTAAAACTAATTAAACCCTCCTTAGGTATTATGAAATGTTTTTACTGTTGTAAAGGGTGCATAGAAACATGGCAAAACCAAAAACCGACTTCAGTAAAATATTTGATGAAGTACTAGGGTGGGTTTTTTTAGGAAACATTTCATATTGGGTTTTTTAGAGGACAGCACAATATATGTAAAACATAACTTTTCAGAAAAAAGTCCGGGATCATGATCACGTTACAGGTGCTTACCGTGGAGCTGCTCATGTGGGATGTAATCTCAACAACAAACAAACTCGGAACATTCCCGTAGTGTTCCACAACTTGCGACACTATGATGCACATCACGTAATGATGAGTATAGGTAAATTCAAGGACTATACTGTAGAGGTGTTAGCTTCGACACTTGAAAAATATATCGGTTTCAGGTTGAAGAAAAAAGGTTGCCCCATCCAATTAAACTTCATCGATAGTTTGCAACATCTACCGACATCATTGGAAAAATTGGTAAACAACCTTGAACCTGATCATTTTAAAATCATGAAGAAATCATTTAAAAATGAAGACATTTCATTACTAACCCGAAAGGGTGTCTACCCTTATGATTTTATTACCTATTTAAAAAATTTAAACAAACAGAACTTCTACTGCTTTCTGCATTTAAAAATAAGTTAACAGACGAAGATATCAGTGAGAATGATTACTATCATGCAAAAACTGTGTGGGAAAACTTTCATATAAAAAACCTTGGCGAGTATCACGACTTATACTTGAAAACTGACATTTTACTTCTCGCTGATGTCTTTCAAAACTATTGAGCGTTATGTAAGCGCTATTACGATATCGACAGTGTCCATATGTATACGTCACCGAGTTTATCCTGGCAAGCTTGCCTGAAAAAATCAGATACCCCCCTTGAATTGTTGACTGACATCGACATGTTGTTCATGATTAAAAACGGAATCCGTGGCGGTGTTAGTATGATCAGTTAACAGTATGCTTGGGCAAACATCCCTGGAACATCTGAATATGATCTTGATCAAGCACCCAGTTACATAATGTATTGGGATGCAAACAACTTATATGGGTGGGTAATCAGAAAAAATTGCTGCTACAATTGCAAGCGCCGCTCTTCAGGATGTTGGTCTGATTAGTGATGAAGAAAGAAGTACAGTAATTGACAGAATGAAAATTAGACGAGAACAAATAATGAAAAGGTATGTAGAAGAAAGTGTAAAACTAGTTACCAAAAGAACTGTTATCGAAGAACATACATCACTTGTTGAAGATCCTGGATCAAAGATTTTAGGACATGTAACACCGATTTATGACACTGGAAAAGGTATAAAAGGCAGCATAATGGCATTTTTCAATGGCACTTACAAATTACTGCAATTGAGTGTGATGGAGCTGTCACGAACACTCGATTAAATAATGGTGCGATTGCTTTATTGGAAAACAAATTACGAAAGCCAATGCAGTGGTTGATTTGTATCTTTCATGCAGATGAACTGCCCGTACATAAGCTATTTTGTTTCCTAGATAGAAAAACTGAAGGTCCAACTGAATTTGGAGGAAAAATAGGAAAACAACTAGAAAAATGTTATGAACATCCAGTGATTGAGTTTTCACCTATTGCAAATAATATTCCATTACTAAAAATTAAGGATGATTTAAGTATGGACCAAAAATATTTGTTAGAAATATGTAATACAATCTCCATTCGAAGTTGCTCTTCTGATTTGTCAATGAAGAAACCAGATAAACTTTGTCATCACGATGGCTTACCTTAGCAAACAGAATACTTCGCTTGTATGAAAGAACAGAATATCCATCACAAAATTTCCAAATACTGACTGAGTAATTTTGAAAGTGTATGCAACTGTTTAATTTAACATAAAGTTGAAACCATCTTGTATCTCTGGATCGAATCACTTGTGAAAACTTGTCAGCTATTTACATTACCTAAATTAGTCTCTTAAAAATGTAATTGATCCAGTCATTCAAAGAAATGGAAATTTTGCTGCACATGCAAATGCCCTCCTTTGTATGCTATCAGGTGATAGAAGTCGTGTAAGAGAGCTTGCATTACGCCAGATTGTAAAAGTAAGAGCTGGGAATGAAGGAGGAATCAGGAAATTTTTAATTCCCCGTATAAACTTTGATGGTTTGGATTATATTGATATGATTCAATGGATTATATTGATATGATTCAATTGCATGATGTTAAAGTAACAGTATCTTCTATGACGATGCATATTTCTGATGACACACTAAAGCAGTAAATAAAGCAAGCAAAAAAAGTCAACGTAATGACTTCAATTTTCCCCCATGTCACACACAAGCAGTTGAAATGATTGTTAAATTAGCTACCGAGTCACCCTTGTCCGTTTGTACAACGTCTGAAAGGGATGCATTGATAAAAATCAAAATACGATTTCAAAAGATAATGCAAAAAAAAAAATTCAATGTGTCAGTGTGATAATTATGGACTATATGTAATTACTCTGGACTTTTGAAAAAGATCTATTTTTCTTAAAAATAACGTTTTGCCTTTAAAAACATTATACAGTGAAACTCCTGTTAGCGGAGACCCTTAGATACGGTCAATCACCCCTCTTTTGCGGCCGAATTAAAATTTCTCAGCTAAAATTAACCTTTCGTTATAACTACCAACCTTTCTACTGCAGTCATCTCACATTTTCGGACATTTTTTCGGTCCCATAGGTGTCCGTTAATCAGGGGTTTCACTCTTTTAAGGTTTTTCTAAATAAATGTGATTTGTTTAACTAAGGTACGATAGTTAAAATTTGCATTTCTTTCATTCAAATGTCTTATAAGAAATAGTAAGTATTATAAAAATATTTTACTGTAAAATTAATATGATGAAAATCGCTAAATTCTACAAAATCTTTTGTTCTATAATGACATCTAAAAATTAGTAATACTTAGAACGTGTAGATTTTCTGCAATAGTATCACATTTTGAATATTCTGTTTACAAAATATATGCATATTACTTTAATGCTCGAGAAAAGAATTTTAAAAAAATGCAAATTTTATCGTTTTTTCATAAAAACGTCAATTTTCAAGCCCTTTGTGGCCCCTGAAAATATTTTAGTACAGCAACAAAATTTGACATTCTTCATTCTAAACCCAAAAGGCAACTTTTGCCGACTATAGCAATTTGCTACATAAAAAAAGTAATTAACCATTATTTTCGTTCCACCCTAGTGTTCAGGTCTTCTGGTATTCGTAATCAAGTGTAATTGTAACCGGAGGGATACCTGTGAGTGCCGTGAGTGCGTCCGTTGAGATGGCTCTCTCCATTTGCAGTAAAAGCATTCATTGGATAGGGAGATCCTTTTTTAAAGTTTTAGCCTTCACCGCTTTGGCGAGTTTGCCTCCCCAGACGCCCACACAATAGAACAGGATCCTTTCAATTATTGCGTGGTACCAGGTTTTTAACAATGTTGGTTTTATTTCCCATGACTTAGATGTATGTTTTCGTGCATTGTGTTGGCATTTAGTTAGTTTTGTCATGAGAATATTGACGTGTTCCATCCAGCTCCTATGTTTATCTATGGTTAGGCCAAGAACTTTTAGGTGTGGATGTGTGATACACTTGTCCCGTTAATTCTGTAGATGGCCGGGCGTTTTTTTTTTAGATCGTGTGGTTTGGTGAATGTCAAGGATTCTGATTTTGAGGAAGAGAGTTGGATGTGGAGGCGTTCCAGTAGTTAGTCTAAGTTGATTAAAAAATTTAGTCCCCCTTAAAAATTAAGCCTCCCTCAAAATTAAGCCCCCTTAAATTTATACCCTCCTTCTTTAGTTCACTTCCGCCCGAAAACCCCTTTCTTATAACACTCACATTCCATTCCTTCTCTAAGTCGACTCGAAAAGTAAAAAAAAGTAAGCCTCCTCAAAAATCCCCCCCCCCCTTAAAAATTAGACTCGCCTCCTACAGGTCACTTCCTCTTGAAAATCCCTCTCTCTCCTGCCTATTTCAATTGGTATAAGCTACAGTTTATGAGCATTAACAAGCGTTTAGATTAGTGCAGAAGGGAAGGTATATGGTGAAATACTTTCTTTTTATTTATTCATTTTCTATCGTCCTGAAAGATATGCAATTGCACTTTTAAATTTTCAGGATAGGAAAATAGATTTTGTTTTACTTTATTAGCGATTGAAAAGAGCTGCTAAGCTTTAAAAGGAATGGCGTATATTAACTACTAAAAAGATGAAGAAAAGAATATTTTTTTTAAGTTAAAGGATGTTTTTATTAATTATATCTGTAAAACGGTAATTTTAATTTTAATTGAGGGATAATTAATGAAATGTGATGATTAGATAAATTTATCAGTACATCAAATACTCAGCTGTTTTTCTTGGGGCCTGATTCTAAATCCTAACGCTACATTTCGATATCGAAGGCAGACGTTGCTTTCTACGAAAACAACTCTTTACCCTATTCTATAAGAAAACGGCATCCACAAACGCGTGCTCTAAATCCTTACTTCCATTTGTGTTACTTCTGATGCGTGAACCTGGGAAACGTATCTGAGCTTAACCCTTTTTATCCTGACGGTACTTATACGTACCACTTTAACGCCTTTGCGGCGAGCGTCTTTTAAAAACTTTAATTTATTACCACCGGTTTTTCAAAATGAGAAATTTTCACCTAATTGAATCACAAAAATGCTATGATAACATTAGAAAACTTTACAAAAAAAAGTAACTGGTGGGAATTATCGAGGATTCTGAGCATCTTATGCGTCACGTATTCGTGTCGCTCGCCCCCAAGGCGTTAATAAAACACCTATATATTCGTAATATGGCCGTTTTTCCTAACGATATTCACAATGGCACAAAGAGTGTATTTCTGATAGCAGGCAGGAGATGGCAAATTCAAGCACATATCCTCTTTCTTTGCATTGTAGGGATTTTACATTTGCCACGCTACATTCGAAATCCATTTTGCAATAGAATTGACATGCATGTTGTTCTTCATTTGAGTAATTTTAGTGGTTTATTGCCGGTTATTCAGTACTATTATTTTCTATTGTTTTTTATACTCTACAGGTGAACATTTCCTATATTTTATTTGAAGTTTACTATTTGAAATTTACTATTTTATTTTATATCATAGGATAAAAAATTTATGGCGGTTACAGTTGCATAATTAACCACTAAAACACTATAAAAAATATTTTCCTCTTTCCTATGTTTATTCTGCACCAAAACTTATCCAGTGATGCAAAAATACAATTAAAAAAAAGTAGCTGGAAAATTAATTCAGGATATAAAGGGTTAAAATGTTCAAAGAAGAGGGCGGAGCTTATATTGTTTTCATACAAAATCGCCAGTCAACAATATGTGACATATTTGAGTTTCAAAATAATTTTTAAAGAATATGTTTCATAAACTATATATTTATTATTCATTCAAAAATAATAGAATACAAGTATACTCGAACATTGGATATTTAAAGTTATAATTAAATGTACTTGCAAGTGATTGATGTTTTTTCCGAATTGCGTGGAAAATATCTCTGGACTATTTTATATTTTTTAGGTTATATTTTCAGACGCTATAGATTATACCTATATCTTAGGACTGAACCTAAATATGTTTATTGTTTCACCTATAAAAAAATATGCACAGATAAACTTCGAGAAAACAATATGCAATACTTAGTCAGTGATGGAACAGCTGGGCGTTTATTATTAAGAATTTATTATTATTAATTATTAAGAAATTCCTCAAATATCTCACATATTGTTAACCGACGATTTTCTATGAAAACAATATAAGCTCCGTCCTCTTCTTTGAACATTATAAGTTCATATAGGCTTCCCAGGTTCACGCATCAATAAGTGGGTTTAATATAAAGTTTACTACAAGTGAAAACAATATGGTCAAATATATGATATAAATACATATATTTTCTGTCAAAAGCTTACAAACGTTTTATAGAAGGAAAATAACATAGATGGAAGTAAGGGTTCAGAGTACGTGTTTGCTTATAGACTAAGGTAAAGAGTTGTCTTATTAGAAATCAACATCTGCCTGCGATATCGCAATGTAGCGTTAGGATTTAGAATCACGCCCTAAGAAAAACAGCTGAGTATTTGATGTAATGATGAAATTATCTAATCATCACATTTCATTAATTTTGCCTCAATTAAAATTAAAATCTCCCTTTTACAGATATAATTAATTAAAACTTTCTTTCCCTTTTAAAAATATATTATTTTCTTCATCTCTTTAATGGTTAATATATGCCATTCCTTTTAAAGCTTAACAGTTCTTTTCAACCGTTAATAAAGAAAAACAAAATCCACTTTTCCATCCTGAAACTTGAACAGTGCAATTACATATCTTTCAGGACATTAGAAAATGAATAAATAAAAAGAAAGTATTTCACCATATATACCTTCACTTCTGCACTAATCTAAACGCTTGTTAATGCTCACAAACTGTAGCATATACCAATTGAAATAGGCAGGGAAGAAAGAGGTTTTTGACCGGAAGTGACCTGTAGGAGGAGTGTGTAAATTTAAGAGGCTTAATTTTTAAGGAGGATTAAATTTTTGAATCCACTTAGAATAGAATGTGGAATTTTGTAGGGTAAGATGGTGTGGAAGTATGCTATCTAAATTTTAAGGGGGGGGGGCTTATTTTTGAGGGGCCTTAATTTTAAAGAGGGCTTTATTTTAAGGGGAGAGGCTTAAATTTTTTTAATGACTTGGAGTACGAATAGAATTTTAACACTGAACAGAGATGAAAAGTTTTTGGTGGTGCTTTCTATCGTTAAGAAATGGAATGATTTATGTTTCGATTTCACTTGGAATTGAACCCGCGTCTAAACGATCTCATGGCTTAACAATTTAGGGTAGGTTTAACTGATCAAGCAATGAGGTAGTGATGTTTAGAGGAGATTTAAGCTATTTGAGAACAGAAAACGTATGATATTTAATTTTGTCATTTTTTCGAATTTAATGGAGAAATAAATGATCGATCGACTTTTTTTGTGGGCGTGTTTAAATAATCACATTACTTTTTTAAACCAATAAAATGTTGGCATTTTTAAACTAGCTCCCCGCCCCTGTCATTGAATGATCTGTTACGAATTAATTTTTTTTTATACTGTGCTTCGTCATCGTTGTGAAAGCTTGTGTTTTTCGTAAGTATTTTAATTATTATACATAAGTATTATGCATAAGTATTATACATAAGTATTTTAGTTTTTATGGAACGAGTTATGCATTCTTCTGTGTTAAGTCTTGGTGATGAAACCACATCGCCCCATTTAAACGAAAAGTTACCCTTTGTGTGTTCTACTAGCAACAAAGTTTTTCCTCGAAAGGTTAACTTAATGTTTTACATGAAAGGTCATGTGAAAGAAAAACCTTTTTAGTGAAATGTATGTGTTCTTCTTTCACAAAACAGTGATTTACGTAGTCATAAAAAGATTCACAAATTACCGAAACAATACAAGTTTGGTGATTGCAACGAACTGTTTTCAAGAATGACTGATTAAGTTAAACATAATAAGACCTATAAGGTTCAAAAACAACATCAATGAAATTTATTAACCAAGTAATTTATGAATTTAATAACAGAAAAATAATAGCCAAGAATAAAACACAAGTCTCAAAGTTTTGTAGTATAGATTATATCCCCCAACTTTATGAAAGAATCGGGTATGCTTTAAGGAAATATGACATAACATTAATTGTCAAACCTCCAACAAAATTACAAAATCTAGTACACAGAAAAATTGACCCCATAGATATGCATGAAAAAGCAGAAATTTATATCATCCCATTTAAATGTAAAAATAAAAATGAAGTATTTACATACACATGACATACATACACATATTTTTATTTACATACACATAGTATGACAACTAGGAAATTACAAGACCGCATAAGGGAACATAAGTCAGATATAGCAAAAGGAAACCATCTACTGCACTTTCTCGCCAAAATTTAAAAACAGAAATTGATATATATTTTAGTAAAGTAAAGATTTTCGCGCAAATGAACGACTGTACTACATGTAAACTGAGGGAGTCAGTGGAAATCCTGACAAGTGGTGGGAAATCCTGTAATGATATGTTATCATACAATGTACCAAAAATCTGGTATAATCTACTTGGTGTTAATGGTACATTTGGGTTGGAATAACCCACCTCTCTCAATAGACTAGTCCATCCATCTCCCCCCCTCTCCATATGGAGTTTCGCCTTCGGCTATTTAAACAGCTAACATTCAGGAGGTTACAGAATTTTTTCTCATTTCCACCCTTTGATGATGGCCAGGTTCTGGTCGAAAGCGCTCGGGATTTCGACGAATGTTTTTAACATCTTAAAATCGTTTTAATGTTTTAGAACCTTTTTATTTTACACCTATTTTAGTAATACACAAATTGTGATCCATTTTAAATGGTTTCATATTTTAATTAATTATTTGTTTAAATGCCAGAAAGGTTTCTAGATCTGTAGGAGGGGGGGGGAGCTTAGTGATTACATTCAATAAACAAAAATCTTTAAATAGATGCAGAAAATATAACTAAACTTGTTGGAAAACAAAAATATATATATATCCATGATTTAAATTAGTAGGTATTTTCAAATACAAATAAATGGATATACAAAGTCCTGTATGGAAATACTGAATAATAAATTAAATTGATTAAAAGTTAGATAAACAAATAAAATCTACCTTTGTTATAATTTTTTGAAAAATATTTTTTCTCTAGGCAAATGACTAAAATTATATCCGTGATATACATGACCAAAAAATGAAATTTGTACCTTACATATGTATGACAGAATTGATTGTATAATAACAGTGTTAAGACAGTGATATAAGTCAACAAAAAGATAATACTTAGAGCACAAAGTCTTTAAAATATGTCCCAGGTTAAAATAAGAAGTAAAAAATAAGATAAACAATAGTTGGTGGTGGGGGGGGGGGGGCGTAGGGACACCCATATTGCCAGCATTTTTAGCTGTAAAAATACTGTTTTTTTTTTTTCAGTGTAAAAATGCCGATAAATATGTTAGTTTTGGATATTGATCAGGAAAAAACGTTTTTTGAAAGTACTTAAAGAAGATTGTAACTTTTTAAAAATAATTTTAATTCGTAGAAGGATAGTATATGAATACCCTTCGCAGAGTGGGTCCTTTCTAAAGAATAATGTGCTACTACAAATATGTAAGAATCAAAATAGATTCATTTAAAATTGTAATTTTGAAAAAAATTCTTTGCTTAATTGGTAATGTTCTCATAATTAAAAATTAATATAAAAGGTTAACAGTATTTAAAAAATATACTTGGGAATACTGCACACACGGCTTGCTGCAATACAAAATAAATTATGACAGTATAATGCAGACTGTTGTAATAGTCTTCCATAATTGTCAACCATTTATTTTGCTTTGTAGCTTGATTGTAAGTCAAGTTTTAGCCTGCTGTCAATCAGCCAATGTAAATAAGGAAAAAAAATCATATAAGATATTTCGAGTGCCTTAAAAATGACAGCATTTTAGATGTTTCAAATGTCTAAAAAATGGCGGCTTTTTAAGACATTTCAAATGTCTTAAAAATGGTAGCATTTTAGATGATTTGAATGTCTAAAAAATGGCGGCTTTTTAAGACATTTGAAGTGTTTTAAAAATGGCGTCTTATTAAGACATATCAAGTGTTTTAAAAATGGCGGCGTTTTAAGACGTTTCCAATGTCTTAACTTCAGATGCAAACAGGTGTCTTAAAAAGTAAGACACTTTTTTTTCACTTAAAATGTGACCATCGATTTAAGACACTTTTTAAACTGAATTTCAGATGTTTGTGTTTACAGTGTTTAAAACTAGAAGTAATTTTTACTGGGTGTTATTAAAAACGACTATTTATTTATTTTTTAATGATAGCTAAATATCTCTTGTGATTAACATCTGATATATATTAATACAAAAATGTTCATATAGCAATATGAAAAAAAAATCAAATTTTTATATGATATTGCACAATTAAGTTCTTTCCTTGCAATTTATAGTTACTTTGTATGAATGATACAATTTAGCATATGAATTTTCATTTTCACTGACAACCGTTTCATTTAATACAGATTATATTATCAAAGTAAATGTTTATATACGGACAAATTTAACTTTATGTATGAGAAATGTTACGAACCTTTTTTTTTTTTTGCTTCAAAAGGAGGTATATAGAACATGAAAAGATTTTATTTCCAATGCAAATTTGTATTTCCAATAGGAAATAATCCCTCCTATAGCAGTCACCTGCAAGACGATACTATTTTTTAAAAATCTTTATAAAACTTGTTTGAAAATACAAAAATTACTTTGATAAATATCCTGTATTCCATCTCAATAACATTTTAAATTTCGAGACACAGGGCCATCTTGAAAATGTCCTACAAATGAAGAATAAAAACCTGTGTAATTAATCCAATATGGTCTAATAATATATAAAAAATCAAGTTGAATAATATCAAGAGTAAAAAGAAATTATAATAATATTAGAAAAAAAAAGCCGATTGGGTATGTATAAAATCCACTTTCAGCCCATGATACGGACAGACACTTTTTTAAGGGGTTTCCATTTTCATAATAAAATTTGAGATCTAAATAAACAAGCTCTTAAAACGCAGTTTTTAATACAATATTCTAGACATCTAATGCCAGTAATGCCTACTGATTGGAAACAATGGTGATATTTAATGCTTCAAAAAGGTAAGATATTTAATAAAGGTAAGGTAATTATTCTTATTATGTTTGCTCTGTGCATTTCATATAACCATTATATTTTATTAATTTATAGTTAAAATAAAGAAAATACTGTGATTTCAATAAAAAAAATGTTTTTAGAATTTTCCCCCCTCACACTATTATTTTTATATATGTGGGTGGAAAAAAAATAATAATTTTTAAAAAAATCTGATTTAAGAAAAAATAAATCAGATTTGTTTTACTTTTTGAAAATATGTGCCGATGAAGCTGGTCTGGATTTGTTCAGAAGCAGAATCTGATTAAAGCATGGGCAAAGTGGGCCATGAGCTTGATCCCTCCCATTATTTTAGGGGCCCAAATTTGATATGCAATTTTTGTAAAGCTTATATCAGTTTTACAGAAATTGCATACTAAATTTGAGCTCCTAAAATAATGGGAGGGGCCAGGATCAGTGACGTAGACAGGATGGTGGTCCAGGTGCTCTGGATACCACTAATATAGTAAAGTTATCTGTGCCTTACCTATTCATAGAACTTTATGCGATAATTAAGTAGAAGAAAACCTTACAATATTACTGGTACCCAGAGCATTTGGACCCCCTGCCTGGCTACGCCAATGGGCAGGTTTACGGCCCACTTTGCCCATGCTTTAATCAGATTCTGCTTCTGAAACAAACCCAGACCTGATTTATGGCAAAATATTTTCCCACTTATTGAGGCTACTATGTGGTCAAACATGGCTGTTTTTAATGCTTAAAGAAAGTGGTCAGAAATGGCTGTAAACAAATCGTCAACAAATGACGCGTCAAAAATGGCCGTGTTTCAGACGTTTCAAATGTCTGAAATTCAGACGCAAACAAGTGACTTAAAAATTAAGACACTTTAAAGCGTCTCTTTTTTTAACCATCCGTTTTAGACACTTAAGTGTCTGAATTTCGGACATTTCAGTTTACAGTGTGGAGTTTTCATTTGAAATTACAAAGCACCTAAGTAAACTTGAACTTATTTATTTGATAGTGGTTATTTGATTAGTTATTTGATAGTATTAGTGTTTTCAAATAATATTTGTTACTTTGACGAAGCAATTTTCAAAAAGAAATGTATTTCCTTTTAAATGTTGTCAGGCATTATTACAAAATCACCGGAGGGGAAAATTTTAAAAATATATTTAAAAAAGAATTCAAAAAAAAATATTTGAATTTCAAGAAATATGAAAATCAGTTTAATTTGTTTCTTCACTCTAATGATTGATGTTGAAATTATTTTTTAGAATTTATTGCTACAGTTAATCACAATTCAGTGCGATTCCACATTAGAGCGAAAATATATGGATAGGAATTTCCAAATTTCATCGGCCCCACCAGTGGCTGAGAGGTTCTGCTCTCAAAGCTGGTAGACGGGAGGTGCTGAGTTCAAACCCCTGTCACGCGCGTCGACCTAACCGTTCAGAGTTTTCTGTGTTTTTAATCGCATCTTGCCATAAATATGGGTTAGGTTCCCTTAGAAGACCCCCCCCCCCACGGAGGGCACTCCCCCCTTGGGCCTATATCCCTAGAGTAGATAATCGGCCGTCATAAAATCAACCAACAAACCAAATTTCATCAATCTTCCAAATTTCATCAATTATTCTTCAAATGACCAATTTTTTAAAGCATAGTGTGCAATTGTTTGTTATTTTTCAATACAAATAAAAATAATTGGATCCAGAAAACGTATTTAATAAATGAAACCAAATACGTCGCGCATAGATGCAAGACATATTTCATTAAATAAATTTTCTGATTCAAAATATGTTTTTTCTAGTTTTTAATTGAAGAAAACACAGAAATTTGACATCTACGCCTTTACTAGATCAAGATTAATAGAGAAAAGTGTACAATCAATTTTGAAAATAAATGCAATTTGGAAAACTCAATTAAATTTTATAGATTTGGTTGATGAAAAGTAATTAGGAAAATTTTTTCAAAAAATCAGATAAAATAAACTATGTATAATAATAACTTTGGAACTTTGGCTGAATATTTCTTTAACGTGGCTGTGTTTTGTACGAACACATTTTATTCTGTGGAATGGTAATACTATTATATACTTTTCTTTTATGTGGCCCGCGACTTTGTATATAATGCTTAATTTGGCCCACGGCAGTAACCGAGTTTGACATGCCTATCTAAGGGTTATATAGAATTCGATTTTTTTTTACTGTTCCTAATATTATACTCGTATTTAAAGTTTCATAATATGGGTTACCAACGTACTGAAACTAATAGATGCAAATGAAAGAAATAATACGATATATTTTGCAGCTACTACAACTTTCATAATATCTGGCTACAATATCTCAGCATAGAGATTAATGATTTTTCAGGCATTCAAAATTAGATCCTTAATCAATAAAAACATGCTTAAAAGTGCCGATAAAAGATTTTAAAACATATTTATTTACTTCCGAGATCTTTCGAACGCAAACGCGTTCATTATCAAGGGGAATTGCTGACTAAATTGATCATACCATTGTCGCTTTCACTGTACAATTACGTAACGGAGTTTAAACAAGTGCTACTATAATAATCTCTAATGGTGTATGAAGAATAATCCGTGAGTTTCGGCGCTGGAGTTCTAGATAATTTCAAAATATTGAACCAGATCTTAGGGACATTATAAGATAAACTATCGTTGCAAGCTCTATTTCCTTTACATAAAATTTCCAATGATTCTCTGATTTTAGCAGTAAAATCGTTATTTGCAGGTACTATAATTTTTGCGTTTTCAAAATCAATATTTATATTCTGTCGCTGATTTAATCTCGATAATGCTGTGGATGGTCGGTTAAACTTGATGTCAGAAATATGTTCTTTCAAACTTTCTTTAAATTTTCGAGTGGTCATCCCTATATAGGGTACACCACTTTGCGTTTCTGTACAAAATGGGATAGAATATATTCCTGCGATGTCGTTACTAGGTATCGGATCAATTTTATTGTGAATTAAAACTTTCAATTTTGGTAATGGTTTTACAACCAAATTGATATCAAATTTCTTTAACGTATATCTTAATACTTCGCACAACTGTGGTACGTAATCGAATTTGCATAATTTAAGAACTCTCGTGTGTACCATATTCTTTGGATATTTCATCTCTGTTTCATAAATCAAATTATTTATGTATTGGGGGGGGGGGCGTTTTCTACTGCAATATATCTAATTTTATTCAATTCATTATGTAAGTGCTGATCCGTACAAATGTCAAAAGTGCGCTTTATATAGAATCTGTAGGCTGAAATTTTACATTTAAACAGAGAATTGCTATCATAAGCGATGGTATTATTCGAACTACATTGTTTTCTGTATACTTTTCTCTCTATCGTTCCTTCGTTTATGTTCTTTATTAACTCAATATCTAGAAAAGGCAAAATCTTGTGTTTCTCCAACTCTAACGTGAATTTAATATTCGTGTTAATTTCATTAACTTTCTTAACAAAATCATTTAAAGATTGGATGTCATTGTCCCAGATTATGAATATGTCGTCCACATAGCGTATCCATAGCGTAGGTTTTAAATCCAAATTCTCGTATATGCTTTTCAAAGGGTCTAAGTTTCAGGTCTGCCATTAAACCGAAAATGGGTGATCCCATTGGGGCCTCCATTGTTTTCTTGCAAAATTTTTGGTTGAATATAAATACATTTTTATGCGTGATAAGATTAATAGCTGATTTCAGTGTGGTCCGTATGTCTTGATTAAAAGTATGGTTATCATCGATAGATTCTTCTATGACTTCTACAATTTCATTAACATCTGTTGGTGGGTAGAGGGATGCAAAGTCTAAACTTGCAAGTATACTGTTATAATCTATCGTAATATCTTTAATTTTCTGTATAAATTCCGATAAAGAATCTATTACGTAATCCGAGGGTGGGAGAATGGTTTTAAGAAAAGGACAAATGCTTTTTTCGATTTCATAGGTGGGGGCTAAGTGTTTCGACAAAATAGGTCTAAGAGGATAGTTAATTTTTTTATCTTTAAGGCGACCAATTAACATAGGTGTAACCGCAGTTCTATTGATTTTTATGCTATATTTCATCCCTGTTGGTCATTTACCATGTTTGACTAAATCCTGTATTTTTCAACTGATGTTGGTATTAGGGTCTTTATTCAGTTCAATACATTTTATATCATTAATGCACGTTTCCATTTTTTCAATATAATCATTAGTGTTCAGGATATATTGAAAAAATGGAAATGTGCATTAATTCTTGCTTCTCATGACCTGACACATCAATACAAAATTTATCCATATGTCAAAAAAATTACCACACATACTTTAAATACTGTCACATCAGTTAGAGATCTTGTATCTTCTTTAAAGGCAAATTTCTCGATTTATACAAAATGCTGGAAGGAGGAAGTCTTGCATTTAAAAAAACATTCCTTGATATATTTTTAGAGTCGATGTTACAAAAATGAAACCATCATCCTTGAAACATAAACTAGCGAGACAAAAGTTCTGTTTATCAAGCTTTGACGAGATCAAAAAGATACGAACTAACACTAAGGTGATACGAATTAAAATCACAAAACTTCACATTTCACAAAAATGAATCAAATCCTTATTATTAATGTTCGTATACGTCTGTGTGTCTGTCTGTGTGTGTATCTGTACCCGGATAAACTCTGTGAGCGCAGCGAGTAGCGAAGCGCTTTCGGTATCAAAAAATTCAGAAAAATCCGGACCTCCAGGAATTGCAGTTTCGAAAAAATCGGCCCATAATTAAGGGAGTTATTAACGAACAAAACTGTTTTAATTACTAAAAAGAAACCTACCTGGAAATTATTCGGAGCATGCCCAGAAGAGCTCAATTCTCATCTTCCGCAAAAAGAAGAAGGAAAAATCGCTTCGGCCGGTTTCGTTTTACGACTGTCTAAACTCGCCGACGGCGAACCGACAGAAATACGAAAAAACTGTCAACATATTCTCAAAGAACGTACTTTTACGTCTCTAACGATCCTGTCGGTTCGAAAAAATTTCGATATTAACCCTTTCAAAAAAAATAATCAAAAAGGGTCGAATTCGTGTTTTTTATATTCTCCCTTCTTCCGAACCTCGCATCCGCCGGACTACGAAAGATTCGGATAAACGGATTTCACCAAATAAAAGATCGGTCTTTGTCCTCTCCAATTCCCCCTTCCATTAAAAAAAAATACGTCAGTTAACCCTTCGAAAATGTATATTTTCCGTACACAGTTTCGCGATTTCGGCAATTGCGACGATTTTCAAAAATTCTCGGAGGTCGTTCCAAACAAGTTAGAGAAAACTAAAAATACCAGACGAGATCTACATTCTTTATCCTTTCGAAATCTGCGATCCTTTTTGAAAAATACAAATATTAACCATTCGAAAAAAATTCGCGCGCAGACTCACTTTTGCAAATTCCGATTCTCTGCGATTTTTAAAATCGCGCATCGGCTCTCTGAAAGAACAAAAAAACAAACAAACACACTCCTGTACATTTCCCTCCTTTCGAAATCACTATAAAACCTTTAGTTTTAAAAAATATATCAGTTAAACCTTTCGAAATCGTTTTTTTCCGTAAGTCTCTTTCAGTTTTTCAGCTATTTCTGCAATCTTTAAAAATTCATTTCTGGGCTTCTAAACAAGATACGAAAAAATAAAAATACCGAGCCTAATCTACGTTCTTTTTCCTTTTAAAATCAGGTATCAGTTTCGAAAAATTCGTTTTTTAACCCTTCTAAAAAAATGGTTTCCGAGACTCACTCGCATGAATTTTCGTTTTTCGGCCCATGTTTAAAAATCCGCATCGACTCGGAAAATGTGAATAGAGACAAATAAAATACACCAGATCATAGCCACGTTCTTATTCTTCGAAACATATATTTCAGTTTTAAAAAATATGTACATTAACCCTTTAGAAACCGATCGTTCCCGTACGTCACTTTCGTGTTTCCTCTAATTTGCCAATGGATACCCCCCCCGCCTCAGCTATTTTTTATCAAATTACATAAATTCCTAGAGAAGAAGCTAAAAGTGCATACATTCAGCTTTAGAAAGACACCTTTCAGTTAAAAAAATTCGAGTATTATCAATTTCAAAAAAATTCTTTTGTGAAACCCGTTTCTAGAAATAAGCGTTTTTCGGCGCAAGCACAGATTAATCAAAGTGTAATAAGTGACTTTGCTTTGGAAGTAATTATCTAATTTATTAACGATTTTATTTAAAAAATCGTTGTTCATTTTGCGTACAGAATTGAATGGGCTTCCGAATATATGATTTATTTTGAGAAATAATTATATTTTCATAGTTAAAATTCTATTCTACTAGGATATTTGTATTCTCAAGCAGCCGATTGCACTCCAAATACTTGCTTTGTTTACTTTTTTCGGAAGCTCCAAAAGATATCAAAATAATTTTTTTTTATTTCTATTTTTTATATATCGGATTCTATATATTTTATTTAACACCTGGTTTATGATTTTGTGTTTGTGTGGGGATGCGATATATTTAAATTTGTCGTTTTAAAACGCATCCTTTTTTCATTTCGTCGGAAAGAAATGTTGCCATTTGAGTTATAGAAACTTTCTATTCGATGGATCAGAGATTATACACTATGTAAAGAATCAACTTCATTTCGATCGTAGTAAAATAAACCAGAGAGTCAACACAGGAACATCACCACCAGGGGGCGCTTTCGGAAATCGGGTTCTATGGGCCCGATTACAACGTGGTTTGGCTCTTTCGACTGGATTTCGATAGCTTTACAGATTTCGGTCATGTTCGTATAGAACAGATTGCGCCCCCTGGTGGTGGAAGGTGTAATTAAAGGATTTTTCATCCAACTCGGGTTCTATGGGTCACATCACGACGCGGTTTGGCTCAATCGACTCAACGTCGATAGAGGATACTAGAGCTTATCGATTTTTGCTCCGAGTCTCACCACCAGGGGGCGCTTTCCTATATCCGGTTCTACGGGCATGAAAACGACGGGGTATGGCTCATTCGACTCGACATCGAAAGCCTTAACGATTTCAGTTATGATCGTATAAACAGATTGCGCCACCTGGTGGTGGAAGGTGGAACTAACGTATACTGCAGGGCGTGCGCAGCACGACAGCTATACGGTGCCGCAGGCAGCGGGGACCCGAACCGGAGGTTCGTTTAGTTAGAGGTTTATACTATTCTATGTGCCGGTGCGTGCGTAGCACGACCGGTTTACGGTGGCGAAGGCAGCGGGGACCAGGGTCGGAGATTCGTTCAGTTAAAGGTTTATACTATTCGATGTGCAAATTAAGGTATTATCCGGAGCCGAAGTCCGCGGGCACCAGGGTTGGAGGTTCTTCGGTTAGAGGTTTATACTACTCAATGTGCAAATTAAGGGATTATCCGGTGCCGAAGGCAGCGGGGACCCGTGTCGGAAGTTCGTTCGGTTCGAGGGGGGGCGAGCCGGAGAATACAAAAGATTCGAGGCACCGATGTAAATTAGGGATTTTATCGATTTTAGTTACCGATGTAAATTAGGGGCCCGCTGGCGGGCGAAGCCAGCTAGTCACTAATATTAAGCGCGGTAAACGTCTGTGTGTGTGTCTGTCTGTGCACTCCACCTTTGTACCCGCAAAGGCTCCGGGACCAGGCGACGCACGGACGGCGGACGCGGACCGAAAAATTCTCAAAAAAGGCGCGACGCTCAAGTTTCGATCGGGTCGGGATTCCGACCCGGACCCGGGGAGTTATTAATGAGCGAAAGTGTTTTAATTACCGACCGAAACCGAAGTTGGAAGAGAAGTCAAAACAGCGAAAAGTTCGCCTCCGCCGAGGGTTGCCGGTACACGTCCGGTCCGGGAAGGAAAAGGCAGAGGGTTCCCAGGGAGCGATTTAAGCCCCAAACCGCAGCGCAGGTCCGACCCTTATCTCCGGAAGTCGGGGGGCCAGAAATTCGTAAGTCGCACGTACGCAACCGGGACGTCGTCAGGTCTCATAAATTCGAAAAATCGTTTCCGTGCGACGATTAGAACCGGAAAAATCCTTTAAAAATCGATCGATAAAAAATTATTTTTCTTTTCTTTCCGAGCTGCGATTCCCAGATCGGAGACGCACGGCCAGACGATTGTCTGGATCGGCATTTTCTTTGACGGAGGTCAGGTCACATGACGTTCAATTGGGGTTTTACAAAGGGGGGGGGCCCATCTCTGATTCTAAGAGGCGCAGAAATTCCAAACTTTGACAGGGCGACGCTAAATAGATTCTGCTTTCAGAATATCTAAAAATTATTGCCATATCTTCATTACGAGCCGATATATTATTTTATTGTATAATTAATCATCGTTATTTGTATAATTAAAGCAAAAGAAAGATTTCCATTACAGTGCCGGCTAGATATTACGATTTTAAGAAGTAGGCCGCGTCTAAAAACTGCATTACGAGTATTTTCAGTTTTTGTTTTAGAGTGGCAACCAGATAAAGCGGGCTTCGCCCGTTATCGATTTTTTTTTTAGTTTTAAGTTTTTCTACAGCTCACTGTCTTTGAACTAGAACTCAGGTAGTCTACATAAGTTGTTTGAGGAAAAGCTGTGTCATCGCCAACCCCCCCCCTCCCACCGCTTTTTATGACAGTGCCGGCTAGATATTAGGATTTTAACAAGTAGGCCGCGTCTAAAAACTGCATTATTATTTTAAGTTTTAGTATTTTAAGTTTTTGTTTTAGAGTGGCTACCAGATATTACGATAGGGAAAAGCGGGCTTCGCCCGTTATCGATTTTTTTTTTTTTTAGTTTTAAGTTTTTCTACAGCTCACTGTCTTTGAACTAGAACACAGGTAGTCTACATAAGTTGTTTGAGGAAAAGCAGTGTCATCGCCAACCCCCCCCCCCGCTTTTTTCTTTTAACTGTGGTCCGTTTCTATAACTAAGAAACTATGTTACGGATGTCCACCAAACTGATTCCAAACATCATAATTAAAGTAATAAGGACCCCCTATCCAGATATTATGATAGGGAAAAGCGGGCTTCGCCCGTTAGCGATTTTTTTTTTTTTTAAGTTTTAAGTTTTTCTACAGGTCCCTGTCTTTGAACTAGAACTCAGGTAGTCTAAATCAATTCGACTCGACATCGATAGAGCTTACCGATTTTATTTCGTTTTTTCACCACTAGGGGGCGCTTTCCTATCTTCGGTTCTACGGGCATGAAAACGACGGGGTATGGCTCATTCGACTCGACATCGAAAGTCTTAACGATTTCAGTTATGATCATATAAACAGATTGCGCCACCTGGTGGCGGAAGGTGGAACTAACGTATACTGCGTGTGCGCAGCACGACTGCTATACGTTGCCGCAGGCAGCGGGGACCCGAGCCGCAGGTTCGTTCAGTTAGAGGTTTATACTATTCCATGTGCAATTTAAGGGATTATCCGGTGCATGCGTAGCACGACCGTCATACGGTGCCGAAGGCAGCGGGGACCAGGGTCGGAACGACTGCTATACGGTGCCGCAGGCAGCGGGGACCCGAGCCGGAGGTTCGTTCAGTTAGAGGTTTATACTATTCTATGTGCAATTTAAGGGATTATCCGGTGCGTGCGCAGCACGACCGGTATACGGTGCCGAAGGCAGCGGGGACCAGGGTCGGAGGTTCGTTCGGTTAGAGGTTTGTACAATTCAATGTGCTAATTAAGGGATTACCCGGTGCGTGCGTAGCACGACCGGTATACGGTGCCGAAGGCAGCGGGGACCCGGTTCGGCTGTTCGTCCGGTTTGAGGTTTTACAAGATTCGAGATTTTCTACAATTCGAGGCACCGATGTAAATTAGGGGCCCGCTGGCGGGCGAAGCCAGCTAGTCAAACTATATTATTAATTAAAATCTACGTGAACGTATACTTAAAAAAGAAAATTCAGTTTAAATTCACAGAAATCAGAGTTCAACGACCATTAAGAGGCTACTTCACTCACGCGAAAACACCCACTCGCTAATGTTAATCCTAAGGGGAAAATATTTTAAGATATTTCTTTCACATTTCAATATTTTAAAATGATGTATCGCATTTCAATATTTTTAAATGATATATCGCATTTCAATATTTTTAAATGAAAACTTCATTTAAATATTAATTTATTTTGCATTAAATCAAATTAAGCTATGAAATTTTACAAGGTGGTTCAAAAGGTCATGTCGAAACTGAATGTGAGAAAGTGTCTTGTCATGAGGAGCAAGAATTACATAGGAACTGGGAGTCGGAAACGTGATCGTGACGGTGCATCATGACTGTGATGCAAAGAAAAGATAACAAACGGTGTAGAAAGAGCTTTATTTTACAAAAAACTTAATTGAAAAACAAAATCGATTGGAATTGTAACATTTTTCATTTATATTTTGTACTTCGAGTAAGTTTTTTGAAAAATAAAAGACTTTTACACCGTTTGTTATTTTTTCTTTAAATCACGGTCACAATACAATTGCATCGTTACGTTCGCGTTTCTGACCCCTAGTTCCTATGTAATTCTTGCTTCTCATGACCTGACACATCCTCACATGCAGTTTGGACATGACCTTTTGAACCACCCTGTATATTTTCATAGCTTAATTTGATTTCGTGCAAAACAAATTAATATTTAAACGAAATTTTCATTTATCTGAGATTGTATAAGAAATTTGAAAATTTATTAATGAGAAAATGTTTGAATATAAAGCAGGGTTGGGATTGTTCCAGAAGCATAACCTGATTAAAGCATGGGCAAACTGGGCCATAGCACTATCTTCCAACCCCGCCCACGAGATTTGGGGGCCCCAAATTTGGTGTGTAATTTTCATAAAGCTAATAATTTAAATCTGTTTTGACATTGTACTGATTATAATCAGTATTTTGAACTTTTACAGAAAGATAAGATAAAAAATAAAGAATATACCCATCTAAAAACTGAAAAACCTCTCAATAGCGGGCATCTCGGGACCGAGGAATATGTCCGGTGTTCAGAAGTGTCTGATTTTTAGAGGTAAAAGTAGGTAAACATGTGTTTTTGATAAATAGATGTGTCCCCTATTCGGGAATGTCTTAAAGGTAGGTTTTACCTTCACAGCGGAATGAAACCTCCATAACAGACGCTTATATTTAGCTAACAACTTTTTCAATTCAAGATGCAGACATATTTACATACTTCTAAAAAGCAGGCACCTCCGAATAGCGGATAAATGAAAAGATTTTACTGTTTTTAGATTCAATTTACTGTTTTTATTTCATTGTTTGTATTTCATTTTACTGTTTTTAGATAAATTCGGTGTGGGGGGAGAGGCAGAGTCATCGTCTAGTTTGCATATGCTTTAATGAGGGTCTACTTCTGGCACAATCCTCAGCCATGCTTTATATTCAAATATTTTCTCATTTATTAAGGATTCAATGTGGTCAAATACGGTTCCCTTTAATGCTTTAAAAAACAAAATTTGGTCAGATAGGGCTTTCTATTGCCGACAACTCAGAGCTCAAAAATGGCCGTGATTCAGACTTTTCAAACGTCTGAAATTTATACAAAAGTAAGTGTCTTAAAAATTAAGACACTTGAAAGTGTTCCTTTTTTTAACCATCTGTTTCAGACATTTCAATTTACAGTGCATAACATATTTAAAAAACAATTTCAGTAAATACCAAGAATATTCAGAAAAATATCTGAATTCTTTTGTGCAACCCTGCATATGATCTATACATTTGCATATATACTAAATAGAATGCTAAAATTTAGTTCAGTTAGGGAACGCATAACACAGTTGAAATTTCCCCTTCAGCGATTTCCGTCAATAAACGGACATGCACTCGACATGTTTTGTGCTGTCCTTCATATCATCTCTAGAACTGATACATAACAAGTAAGAGGTAAAGAAATAATTCAATTTAAAAACGTGTATCGCAACTGAAAACACACTTCCAGCAATTGTTATTAACGCACAGTACTATAACCACATACTTTTGTGTGTAATTGTAAATGAACAATGAATGCTATACACACAGTATTCTATAGTAAGCCTCTTGCAATGCCCCTGAGAGATATGTATCAATGTCAATATGTTTGAAATAAACCGCAAACGATTTTCTCCGACCGTAATGCAATGAAATTATTTTGAGTGTCCCTATAAACGAACTAGAAGTGCTATGTACACCATATTATATAGTAAGCCTCTTGTAGTGCACCTCAGCGATATAAATCAAATTCAATATGTGTGAAATAGTGTAGCATCATTAAAATAAACCGCAGATGATTCTTCCCCACAGACTGCAATGTAACGGAATTATTTGTAGTGTGCATGTAAAGGAAGTATAAGTGCTACATACTTCCTTTTCAATACCGAAGATGCCATAATAAACCTCAATAACATATATCAATTACATGACAATCCGAGTATATTTACGCGTGTTAGCGATCGGACAGACAGACGGCAGACGAACAAACCGAATTCATAAAGATATTTCCACTATGTTGGAAAGTGTTGAAAAGTCGCTTGAGGCAATCCTTTTCAACCGATGTAAAAAAACCTGAAATTCTAAAAGTTAAATAAAACGAGGATTTCTATGCCTAAATAGTGGTTAAAATGTGTAAATTTGGTAGCTATACATCATTATGAAACTCCAAATATACTACTTATATTTAAAGTTTAAGTTTAGAACATTCATTTCATTTGAAATTTGGAGTTTTTTAACTGCACACGTTTTAATATATTTTCTTCGGAGAGGTAATTTTTATTTGAGTAAAAAAATGCTTTAGTCGCTTTTTAGCTCACAGGCTATCAAAGCCTGAGAGCTTATGTGCCCGCCGGTTCTGTATGTACGTACGTATGTATGTATGTACGTAACGCGATAACTCTTGATAGAACTAACCGTTTTACTTTAAATTTTGTTTATAGGTTCCTTGTGATAAGGCGCTTCCCTGATTAGTTTTGGAGGTTCATTGGTTAAGCATAAAGGGGGGAAACGGGGGGCTAACCCCCCATAATTTAGATAACAGGGTTTTTCATGCAGAATAAACCCATTTACTACAAATTTTGTATATAGGTTCATTTTGATAATGCGCTTCTCTGAATAGTTTTGGGGGTTCATTGGTTAAGCATAAAGGGGGGAAACGGGGGGCTAACCCCCCATAATTTAGATAACAGGGTTTTTCATGCAGAATTAACCCATTTTCTTCAAATTTTGTATATAGGTTCATTTTGATAATGCTCTTCTCTGAATAGTTTTGGGGGTTCATTTGTTAAGTATAAAGAGGGAAAGGGGGGATACCCCCCCCCTAATTTAGATAAATGAGTTTTTCATGCAGAATTATCCGATTTTCTTCAAATTTTGTATATAGGTTCATTGTGATAATGCGCTTCTCTGAATAGTTTTGGGGGTTCATTGGTTAAGTATAAAGGGGGAAAGGGGGGGGCTAATCTCCCCCCCTATTTAGATAAATGAGTTTTTCATGCAGAATTATCCGATTTTCTTCAAATTTTGTATATAGGTTCATTGTGATAATGCGCTTCTCTGAATAGTTTTGGGGGTTCATTGGTTAAGTATAAAGGGGGAAAGGGGGGGGCTAACCCCCCTTAATTTAGATAAATGGGTTTTTCATGCAGAATTATCCGATTTTCTTCAAATTTTGTATATATATATTCATTGTAATTAGAGACTTCCCTGGTTAGTTTAAGGGGTTCATTAGTTAACTATGAGGGGGGTAACGGGGGGATGACCCCCCCTTAATATATTGTTGATTTCTTTATTTTTCGAGGGGCTTATTTCAAATTCTTTGAAATAAGAGTATAATATACAATTAGTGTGAATAGCCTGTGAGCTCAATGCCCTCAGTTTAACTGGGCAGTTTTCTTTTTATTATTTTTGTTTTCTCTTTCCAACAGAGTTGAAAAGTGTTAATGAATTCGGTTTGTCTCTCGTAAATATACTAGGATTGTCATGAAGTTTTTTATACAATAATTGTATTTTATGGAATGATTGTATCATTGAATTTTACTATAGAATGTTCGGTATTCAAAATGTAATAATTCATTTACAGGGACACACAAAAGAATTCCATTGCATTATTTCTATGGGGAAAAATCGTTTGCGGCGCATTTGATTGATGTTACGATATTTCAAACATAATGCAATTAATGTGCATTACTGAGGTAGAATCCAACATGCTTCTTCCGGAGGATACAATTAGTAGAATTTATAGTTCAATTACAGGGACGTACAAAATAATTCCTTTACGCGATGCATTTTGAACATGTTACGATACTTGAAAGTTTATGAAATTGAAAAGGTTCAATCCAACTTATTTTCTATAAATTACGGAGTGCGTAGGATTTGTTGTTCATTTCCAACTCGGACTGTGACCGGTAATTGCTAGAAGTGATATGTAATTTTTAGTGTCTAGATCATATACAGGGCTTCGAATATGGCTGAAAGTGGAGTTTTAACATATCATTTCATCGAATGAAAAAATTCTATTTCTAAGTATTTCATAATCTATGCCAGATGCAGGATTTTTCGTTCTTCTTTTTCATTTCAAGTACACATCAGCCAACTGCTACCACTAATTCGCGTCGTTTAATTCTAGGTTTCTGCGATTAAATAAGCCGAAGATTATTAGAAAATAGTAGTGACAAAAATCGTAGAAGTTGGCAGCTATGAAAATACTCTGAATGCAATGTTGCCAATTTAGTGCGATTTTGGTTCCTATTTCGTACCAGAATTTTTGACTAATAATCTGCGCTTTGTTTAATCACGACATGTAGTAAAGCAAAAGTCACTTTTTGGATATTGTGAATAAAAAGCGGGTTAAATTGGCAGACTGCCTGAATATCATTGAAAAATCTTTACGCATCTAGAAAAATATATCTAACAAGGTTTAAGATTTTCGGAAATTTGTTTTTTTAATAAGCGGTATTAATGGATACACTCTGATTTTCTTTTTTCAATAATTTGTAAATTCAAATGTTTTGTAAAGAAGAAAATGTGAAATGACATATTTTTAATTTTCCTTAAATTCAAAAATGGATACAAATTTTTGAAGTTTTATGAAAAAATTATACAAAGAATGAGAGATAATAACAGCTGTTACCCTCTGATCTTCTTTTCTTTTTCTAAAGAATATCTCGGAATATGTTATTTTTATTCCTCACGTTGAAGTAATTGGTGTTGTCAATAGCAGATCTAAGAGCAAGGTCTAAATCTCTTGAGACTTCTAAAGAGATAAAATGATCGATAGTCTTGTATAGATCTAAAAGTGCAGATGGATCCAAAAAACATCTTGTTGACTTATTAGTAATTAGTTAGTATTTCCTTTTATGTTAAAAATCAGTTAATGCATTTATATAACTCTTTTAATGCTAAGATGTGTGATGAAATAGTTTTATGAATATAAGTTGTTATGCACAAATAATAAAAATATTTTATTAAATTATTTATTCAATATTAAATGCAATATTGTTTTAAAGTAAACATACCGGGAAGTTTTATAAACATATTTCACACCAGAATGTTTATTTAAAACTATATTACTTTTTTATTTATCTTACATCTGTGTAATTCGTATTTTACTTATTTTATAAAGAAATGTCCTGTTTGAATCAAAATACTTTCCTTTGGAACGGATCAAATGATCGGTTGTTGGTATATTTAGTTTTAAAAAATTGTTTAGTCGACAAGAAGAACAAATCATAATAATATCAAACCAAATCAAATACTGTTGTAAAAATTAGATTTTAAATATTTTAAAATAATACAAGTAAATATTGAGATTTTCTCTTAAACATTTTAAATGCAGGGTTTCTGTGGGTAAGGGAATTTGACATTTAATTTTTAATTCCAATAATTCCGTACGAGCAGGGAAGACCGAACTGGGCTCGGTCAAAATTAGCTTTAAGTTCAAATATGTTCAAAACATAACCCATGACCAAAATGACCGACTAATCAAATTTTCTCGAACATGTGACCAACTCCAATTGTCTTCTGGTGCCCGAAACTTGAAGGATATTGGTTGAATCATGTATTTCGGCTCCTATTGGGAATTTCTAGAAAATTCCTTCGGATTCCAAAAGCCAATGTTTTCGCCAAAAATCGCCAAAATCGCCAAATTTGGCGATATTTTTTATTTGGCGCTAAGCGAATATTTTGGCAGTGGTAATCTTAAAAGTAAATTTTCCCGCCAAATCTCGCCAATGTCGCCAACACTTTTTAAGATAAAAAAAGCTTGACCCATAATGACCGATGATCAAATTTACCCCCTAATTGAAATTTCTTGAACATGTGACCTAGCCCAATAGTCTTCTCGTTCCCGAAACCCGTAGGATATAAAATTTAGTCAAAATAGTCTGAGCCGTTTTTAGATAAAATTAGTTTGACCTACAGAGACCCAAAACTGACCCACTGAACGGATTTTCTCGAGCAAGTGACCTAGTCCAATAGTTTTCTCGTGCCCAAAAGCCGTAAGATATAAATTTTAGTTGAAATCGTCAAAGTCGTTCTTAAGATAAAAAAGCTTGACCCATAATGACCCCTGACCAAAATGACCCACTAATCGAAATTTCTTGAACATGCGACCTAGCCGAATAGTCTTCTCACTAATTTAGTTCAAATCCTCTGAGCCGTTTTTAAAATAAAAATAGCTTGACCCATAATGACCCATGACCAAAATGACCCTCTAATCGAATTTTCTCGAACATGTGACCTAGGCCAATGATTTTCTCGTGCCCGAAACTTGTAGGATACAAAATTTAATCAAAATCGTTAGAGCCGTTTTTTAGATAAAATTAACTTGACCCGTGTTGACCCAAAAATGACCCACTAATCGAAAGTTCTCGAACATGTGACCCAGCCTAATAGTCTTGGTTGTAGCCCTTGCTGGTCAGTGTGGCTTTTCTCCCATTTTTGTGGCGCCATCCGCCGCGCGGAAATCGCGGGCCACACAGTTTTGGCGCGATTTTAATCAATGGGCAGTCCGACTGTGAACTGTACGTCATGGTGCAAGGGCACCAGGAACTGTCCATCCAACATCTATGAACTGTGCAAAAGGTACAGCCCTATGTACTTTCCCTATGAAAGAACCACAGCTTACCGCTGGCTCTAGCGGCTCTGGCAAAGCAATGTCAACACTTTTTTCTTTTAATGTACGTTTGACTTATATTTGTTATGTTTTTTTCAGTACCTGCCCCTTGCTCGCGAGGAGGACGTTGACCTGGCAGGATACCCCTTTTTTGCCCTACTATGTGCCATACCATTGTTCCATTGTTCTTTCTGGGCGCTGCGATCGTTTTGTCGAGCATCTGTTTTGACTATTTTGGGGACGGCTCTAGCTATTTGGACTGAATTCTTCTGGGTGGGTCCCGCGTGTTCATTGGTGACCCCTGTGTTGTGCTTTCCCTGACCGCCGACTGCTGGAATCACCCATCATGAATCCCCGCGTGCCGAGGAGTTTCCTCAAGGGAGGCTATACGCTCCATGTCTTGGCTTCGCCAGGACTGTTGGCCTCCCTTAGGCATTCAATAGTCTTCTCGTTACCGAAAATGGTGGGGTACAAAATTTTGTCAAAATGGTTTGAACTATTTTTTAGATACAATTAGCTTGACCCTGACCCATGGTGACCCAAAATGTCCCACTAATCGAATTTTCTCAAACATGTGACCTAGCCCAATGTTTTTTTGGTGCCCCAAAACGGTAGGATACAAAATTTCGTCAAAATCGTTAGAGCCATTTTTAAGATAAAATTAGCCTATTTATATAACCACACACAAGATTTCCTTGTATTAGAATATATGATAAAGTTTTTCGAATTATTTAATGCAAGAATTCTACGATTATAGAAATTTAAGAATACGACTAAAATATTCTGATACTAAAATTTAAATATACGGAACGTATATGTGACACCCATCCAGAAGGGGTTAACAATAGCCAAAGTTCACAAAATGGAGTAGAAAATTTTGAAAACCAAGATACAGTAAAAATAAGACTGTTCTATATAAAATTGAAGGGATGTGAACACGTTGAAGTTACACCTTACCCTTGGCTACCAACTTTTCCGCTTTAAAATTTTTGCCGTATTTGAATAGCAGATTTCAGTAATTAAATAAGGCAAATTTTACTATTAACTAATTTTAATATTTAACGGGTTCAGACTCCTCCCATTTTATATAGAACAGTATTAGTTTTACAGTATCTTGGTTTTCAAACATTTTTACTATTGTGTAAAACTGCAAGAATGCTCAAAATAACCTTATGAATTCTAAACGCGAATCTCCTTTTTTCACGTTTAAACAATTTAACAAAATGAAGGCTGAAAACTGAGTTAACTTTGTACAAGCTTTATACGCTAGATTGAACATTCTTTCTTTTTGAAACAGCGCAACGTCATCTCTCGGTGATATTTGGTACAAAATTCAGGAAGAATACTAAACATGTTCCGGAGTTTGCATATTAATCTCCTATGAGAATATACTATTAAAAATACCTGTTACATTAACAGATATTCTGCTGTATTTTTAACACAATATCTCCATTTCAAACTGTCACCGTTACAACTTTTAAAATTGTCAGTCCATCTTATGACACCGTATATCAGTAACGGCAAACCCGCCAATTGCCACTTTCCAAGAATAGTTTATTTTGGGTTACTTGATCTCAGAATTTCTTTCCTGAAATAAGTCGAAGAATATTTTTCAGATACAGTGGTGGCAATTGGCCTTCAGGCATCACGTTTTGCTGTCCCTCATTTATATAATCGATCTTTTTTATGTCCGTAAACTTATAATATGATTATTTTAGAGTTGAAAATTGTTACTCTTTATTTAGTTCGAAAATATTTAGAAAGTTGTTATTAACTTTTATAAGAAACGGGCGGAGCTTCGCTGGTCTATTTGTCCAAACGAACCAAGGATTGGGGGTTACACTGCCTGAGGCAGCGTACAACCGGGAATGCTACACCTGCTCAGGTCTTGAATAAAACTAACGTAGGGAGTCCTTAGGCAGCGTACACAAATCATTATTTTTCAACTTTAAAAAACGCCAGTCATCTTATCTCAAAGAAGAGCGGCGATCAACCCATATTAAATTTAAATTTTCTGCATAGTCTTTACGTTGCTATAAAAACCGATTTGGCAGTCGTCCAACTTGGATTTAATCGCCGGTGTAGTAAAATTGATAAGAGATTTCTTAATTTCATTTCAGAATTTTTTTACATCACCTTTCTTTCTTTAATGATTAACTAATACACCATTCATTTTTTTCTTAAATTTATTTTTTCATAATTCCTCATTTTCGGCGGAAAGAGAGGAATTTAAAATTCGCGAAAAATTCAAAAAATACTATACCGAATAAATTTTATTCAAAAGACAACAAAATTTACTGTATTGGGTTAAAAAAGTGAAACCGGATTTCGTTTATGAATGTCAAAAATCACAGCTAAAAGTCAAAATACCCACTGAAAATCGCATAAAAATGAATAAAAAAATTCGAGAAAATATCAAAATCACTGTACGATTTCTGAATAAACTTAATTGAAGAGAGGACAAAATTTACTATATTGGGCTGAAAGATTGCAACCGGATTCATTTTACTAATGTGAAAAAATCGCCACAAAATGCAAAAACACGCTAAAAATCTCGTATAAAATTAAATTTAAAAAATCTAATTAAACAATTCAAAAATTACTTTGAAGATTCATAATTTCAGATGTATAGCTGTTTTCCTGCCAAATCGTGTAGTTTTGCGCGCAATGGTCTCTTCATAAAACTACAGATAACAGGATTCGTGCGGACTCCTGGAATTTTCAGGGTGATTACCAGTATTTTCTTATGAAAAAACTCACCTGTTGTAATCGTGCGATTACATAAGGCGAGTTTTTCTATAAGAAAATACTGGTTATTTACCTGAAAATTCGAGGAGTACGTACGAACGCTAAGATAAGCATACACACAAGCACACATCTTCCTTTATTATTAAACATTTCAGATTTAAAATTTGAACGAATACCTAAACTCTAAGCTAAAAATTGGATCGATATAAAATTATTATCATTTATAGATCTCCCATCACTACCAATTGGCATATTTTCAGAGATTTGTGATTTGGTAGAAAATTAAATATGTTGCGGAAACAAACCAACTTCGTTTTTGCTTATGAAGCAAACATTACATGACATCCTAGGTAATTGTTTCCTTGATTACAACTGATACTAGAGTCCCGCACAGGTCGGGTTGTACCCGATCCGAACCTAAAAGGGAAAACCCTCCATTTGAAGTCTACCTGCAACACGACCCAAACACGACAAAAAATATTTCACGACCCGCAACCCGATCCGAATTTGAAATGAAAGGACGGTAAATCATGTTTTAATGCTATTATGATACCAATTTTATATTTTATATAGAAAAATAGTCAAATCTATATTATTTAACCTCCAACAATAATAAAGAAGGAAGTTTGTGTGTGTGTGTGTTTGTGGGTTGTGTTCTGAAGAGACCGCTGCATGCAGAGCTACAAAATTTCGTGGGAAGGTATCTCTATGCATGTAGTTATGCACCTCGAAGAACTATTTTAGAATTTATGAATACATTGTTTTAAATTAAATTTTGTATGCGATTTTTAGCCTTTTTTCAAGTTTCGCTGCGATTTTTCATAGTAGTAACCGGAATCCGGTTACAATCTTTTAGCCCAATATAGTAAATTTGTCCTCTTTTCAATAAAGTTTATGCGAAATTCGTACAGCGATTTTTGAATTTTCGGAGAATTTTTTCTTTGACACTAAACAATTTTGCCTAGAATGATTGATTGGTTCCGTGGGTGCTTCCATTTTCCTCAGCTACGCTTAGAATCGTCATTTTTTCTCTTTTTAGCTTGGAGAAAGTTGATAATTCTTTACAGATAAAAAATCATGATTTTAAAAGGGAAGGGCGGATTATTTATTAGAAGTAGTACATAGGGCGTACTTTAAGACACTAAAAACACCTTGTATTTCGAGTAATAATGTTCAAAATATAAGGAAAAAAACTATAAATGGAAACCAAACCATGTAAAAATCACTCGTTTTTTGCATGCTTCAAAAAAATCCCTTTTCAGTATCATTTACTCGAAATACACGGTAAATCACTTTTAAAATAGCTTTCTCAATTTAAATCTTCAGAACCCAGTCGTTTACAAGAATTAAAAGTACTTTTACAAATCTTATTTAATACTCCTCGCTTTATTATCTGCCCACCTACGCCAATTACTACCATAGTCAAAACATATTAAAAATAAAAGCGGTCTAGAATAGCTTTTTAAATCTTGATAATACCAATTAACTTATAAAGTCTTCTGATGTTTAGATATAAAATCCCAATTAACTTTATTATAAAATTCTCTTATAACATTTTCTGATAATGTTTAGATATAAAATCCCAATTAACATAATTTTTAAATTCTCTTATAAAATCTTCTGATAACATTTATTAGGAATTAATTTTATTACAGATTGTTGATAGATAATATAATACCAATCTTTAGTAACTAGCTTTTAAAGCACTATCGCCTAAAGTCATAATGAATAAAGGATTACAACCTTGTAATTTCTGATTGTATTTTTGTACAAAATTTTCAGATACATTTTGATACTTGAATATTTCATTCCAATCGACTATATCTGATAATTCTTCAATGATATCATCTGATGAATTTTGATATCTACAGATTATTTTCATGTTTAATTTCAGAAAATGATCAGCTGTAAAATTATCACTCAGTCTTTGATATTCAGATATCTTATTCCAGTCTAATTTATCTGCAAATTCTAACATGAAACTCTCTGAAAGTGTTTGATATCTAGATATAATATCCCACTTTACTAGATCTGCATTTTCTTTTATAAATTTCTCAGAAAGTTTTTGATAAGCTGAAATATTATCCCAGTTCACTCTGTCTTTAAATTCACTGCTAAAAGATTCAGATAATTTTTGATATTTTGAAATTAAATCCCATTCTACTAAATCCTGAAATCGTCTTATAAAATTTTCGCTTAATTTGTCCTCCTTTGACACGATTAACCAATCAACATCCATTTATTACAAAATAAAATTTATCTTTTCAACATGCATATATGGTTTTATTTTGAGTGAAGATAATAATGATAATTGTAATATATCATTACTTTTTCCGTGTACAAAACAGGTTAATGGTTCGCTAGATTTTATATGACCCATAAAAAGAAGAGAATCATTGAATCTCAGTTCCGCGAGTGGTTGAATATTAGTATAACTACCAGCTGGTACAATATATATGGTAATTTTCATATATATATCAGTGGTTAATCTTTGGTTTTGATCTAGTAATTTGGAACTCATCAAGTTAAAATTTACTTCGCCTTTATACTCTTGAGCTTCTCTTACAGTAAGCCAGATTTCTTTGTTATCTAAGTATATTTTATTCACCACGTCTTTATCATTTTCAGGTTCTGAAACATTCATAATTACTTTATTTTTTGCATCAAATTTATCATTCGCATTTAATATTAACGCGTTTTTCTCAAAATAGCGTTTATTTATAACATTTTTGTCATCTTTCTGATCTGAAACGTTCCCAATCCTTTTATTTTTAGCATCAATAGGTTTCCCTTCAACAAATGTTAAAGATTTCTCTTCTAAATCTTTGATTTTATCACCTGTTTGTTTTGTAAACAATAAAAACTCATTATCAATTTGATATTTATTTTTTTCTATATTTTCACTTAATTCAAAATGATTACTCTCTATTTTATTCAAAACAAATTTTTTAGTACTTAAGTCAAAATCGTCAATGGGATCTGAAGCATTTTTTAATATTTTATTTTCCATCATTTGTTAAACGAAAACCGATGCCAGGGGGTCCCTCTGGACCTACTTTTGTTGTATCATCGTACGGTGGATAATTGGCAATCATTTATTTACAAAAGAATTAAAAGTATCAATTTGTTTACATTTCATGTTTAATGTTGTATGTTTTCTTACTTCTGTAATTATATAAAATACATAAACTTTATTAGTCGCATTTTTTAATTCATAAATAAAAGATATTCTTAAATTATCTAAAGATGTATAATCTTCATGATGTGATAAATCAAAACAAAAAATTGGATACAATTCACCAAATTTTAAGTAATCTATCAAAGGTGCTGTTTCAGTATCAGAATTATTTTTAGTAATTTCGATAAAAGTTTCGAAAGCTCTGTTCCACTCTTTATTAGCATAATCCATTTTATATATTTCAGTAGGTTTTGGTAATCCATTTACAGTATAATAACACTCAATCATATTTAAATTATCAAATATCATATTATTTTTATTATAATTATCATCTCTTTCCCCGTATTGAGGAATAACAAACAATTTCAAAATTTCGTTAGACGAGGGGGGGTATGAAATATGTTCCTTTTTCATCATTTGGTATTTTATTTGTTTTATAAATTTCATAATGATTCCAGTATATATCTATATTTTTATCAGATAAACATAATTCCTGATATAATAAAGCTGCAGCATTTTTTAATGTATAATGTGCTAAATATAGAGACAAATCTAAAAATTCCACTTTATATGTAGGATTTGCAACGTCTGTATACAGCATGTTTTTATCTTTTTCCCTTTCAAATTCTATTTTTATTTCAAAATTTGTAATTAATTTCGGGTATGCTTTAGCAAAATCAAAAATTTGTTTTAAAGGTATCCACATTGTGATTGGTTTACTATCTTTTGTTAATTGATATCGTTTATCGAAACCCTCATTATAATTTTCATTTTCAGTTACTTCTAATTTACTACCAATTTCTACCATAGTTGTTGTAGCAGCGGCTGTACTTTCAATCGTATATTTTTTTCTATCAGCAGTGTCTTTTGAGTCAAAGAAACAAAACATATCAGTTGACTGTGATAAAACATAATCCGGAGTAAATTCTCCAAGTCTTACAACATGTTGTATAATACCGAAATAATAATTAACATGTTCAACCACCTTATTACCTATTGTAAGTTTTTTACTTTTAAATGGATTTAAACCAGACACTCCTGAAACATTTTCATTACCTATAGAATCTTCATTTTCTTTTACAATTTTCCATTTTAATTTAACAAAAGAATCTGAAAGTAAAATTTTTGCACTTTGAAGATTAATATAAAATTCGTATTTTGTCGTACTATTCAAGTTAATATTAGGTAATTTAAATTCAAGTAATTCCTTACTTTCAATGTTCTCATCATAATGATGAAAATAATCTGTCAAGTCCCAAATCTTTTCCATTTTTTTAGGAATAATTTTTAACCCTGTTCCTGTTTTTATTTTAAATAATATTTTATCCAATTTTTTACGTTCATTAATTAATTCTTGTTTTTTCGGATAGCGAAGCTGAAGCTTTCTGTATAATCTACGTTCATTCATTTATTTATCTATAAAATTTCATCTTTTATGATAAACACGTATTTAACTTTTCTGTTTCTTAAATTTAACAGTTTTCCATCTTCATCTCTTATACTCATCGTAATTCTTTGCACACCTTTTGTATCTTTTACATTGTAAAATATCGGTTTTTCAAATTTTTAAACAATTTTTCTACCAGGTCTATTAGTATTTATAAATGTATGAATTACAGAAGTTGACTTATTATTATTGATTTGCATACCGTCTATTATATCGCAATGAACATAAATATCATCGGATTTATATTCCAAATTTGCTAGATGGTCGGCTACTTGCCACTTTTCTTTATATATTTCTGCTTCAAATCCTAAAACTTTATGAAAATCACTTTCACTCAAGTCAATTTCGTAATTTTCTTTTAAATAGATTGCGAATTTCTTTTCTTCTTCTATTTCACCAATTTGAATAGGAGATATATATACCGTAAATTTTTCCTTGTTGTCTTCTCGTGGAAATTCTTTATCGAAAATATTTTTTTTAATTCATATATTTAATCTATCTGTTGTATAAAGACCAACCGCAATAACTATGTCATCCCATTGATAACCATTCCAATAACTGAATTTGTTGTTCTGATAGAGTTCAGATATATTATCCCATGACACTTCCATATAAAATTCTTGCAAAGCAATCTTTGTAAATTTAAGCGGTTCAAAATATTCCAACAAAATATTTGCTGAATTTTCTCTTTTTACTATCGTTAATGTTTTCATTTATAAAGAACAAAATCTTCATTGTAATCACTAGGATACTCAGTGAATAAAGATAACACTTCTTCAGCTGATTTGCCTTTATTTCTCTCTTTTATATATTTCATACAAAATAAACCACATTTCACAGAAGTAAGTTTTTGTATAAAGCTATCATTGTATGCTATTTTGATTTTTTTATTAGATAATTTTAGAAATGTCTTAATATTATCAGGAATAAACTTTTCCTTGAGTTTAATTTTTCCTAGTTTATATTCGCCGAAAGGATCAAAATATTCTACAAAATCATATTTTGGATCGTTGTAATAACAGACCCAGTGTGTCCCGGGACCTGTTGAAATAACTAAATTAATGATTCCATTCTCGAATTTTTTTGTCTTTTTCGGTAATAAATCTGAAGTAAATACACCTCTAAAACCTTTCGCATTTTTCATATTTTCCTTGATCATAACATCAGATATCCCCCCTTTTTTTTCTTCAAATGGGTGCCTCAATCCTTTGCCCGACATTTTATCTAGAGCTTTTTTAGCCCCCCAAGCACCAACGCCTGTTGCTGCACCGACCCCCAGAGCTTTAGCAATTGCAATCCCTGCAGGAATTAATAAAGGTAAAAATCCTCCATTTAATTGTGTTGTAGTAATTCTTTTCCCTTATTCATTTGATCAATTTGTGTTTTAGTTAAATACATTTTATGATTTGGAGTTTTTGATGTATCTATTTGTAATCTTACTTCTTTGTTTTTGTTTAAAGCTGATTTCAATTTTTTAATTTGATAATCACTCAAATAATTTTTTTTTCCATTTATTAATAAAGAAATTGTTTATAATATTGGTCGACCTCTTTTTTGTCATAGTTCCATTCTTTAATAAAATATCTAACAATAAAACTGTTTGATTATATATTTTCTTAGACAACGTACCTTTACATATTTTATCAGTTAATTTTTCTAATGAATCCAAACCATCCCCTAAATAACCTTTACTTTGTTTCATAATTTGTAAGACATTGATGTATTCTTGCATATTTTTCATTTTAAAATCTGATTCCTCTAACTTTTCCTTATCCTTTTTCACTTTTAGAGAGCTTAAAATTTTTAGCATTAGTTCCTTTCATTCTTTTATAATTATCTCGTTTTTCTTTAGCTATAGCGATTATTTATGCCAGTTGATCATCAAATTTATTTATAAGTTCAGAGGGTAACTCTAAATTTTCGTTTTTAATAAAAGGAATATCCAAATTTTTATCACTGTAAAACTTAAAAATTCCTTCTTGTCTATCGAACATGTCTGAAATATATGGCGCTTCAATTTCTCTTCTTGATGTATCAAATGGTGCAATATTTTCTATAGAATCGTGAATACTTTTTACAACATCTTTATTTGATTTTTCATATTTTTCTATTTCTTTAGTAACAGGACTGTGAAATTTCTCTAACGTTCTTTGAACACCTAATTTTTCTTTTAATTGATCTTCATTATTCTTTCTTATTTGTTTAACAAATTTTTCTTGTTCAATTTTAACTTTAATTTGTTTTCTAAGCTTTTTTTCACGTTCTTTTTCTAAATTATTTATATCCATTTATTTAGGATAAAATCTGCAACGAGTAAAAATCTAATTTGCATCGAATAAAATTTAATTTAAATAAATTAAAATTAAAATTAAAGATTACACACAAATTGAGGAGTTACCTGATCCACTCCAACACCCTTTATTATTTAAGCACCCCTTTCGATTGATTGTTGTTGGGCCTTCATCAAGCGGTAAAAACGAATCTCTTGATCAATTTAATAAACGGTTTTGAGGAGCCTAAAAATTTAAGATTAGATTTCGATGCATTATATATATGTGCAAAAAATGAGCCAAAGTATTCAAAATTACAAGAAGACTATTCTATGTTTGAAGATTTTGAAAGAGAAGATGTTCTCAAAATTATTAAATCAAAAAAAGAAAAGGATTTAGTTTTAGATTGGTATGAAAAATATAAAAAAGATTTCATGTTTACTTCAGATTTAAATGAATTTATTACGGTGGATGATTTAGACTGTTCAGTTAAAAATTTAATTGTGTACGATGATTGCGTAACAGAAAGAGATCAGAAAAATATAGTTGATGTATATATTAGAGGTAGAAAGAAAAATGCATCTGTTATTTATTTAACTCAGTCTTACTATTCAGTTCCTACAGATATTAGAAAAAATTGCAATTACTACATGTTTATCAAACAACAACCTAGAGAATTTCGACAAATAATGCGAGAAATAGATGGGTCTAAAAAAGAATTTGATTGCCCGCCAGATAAATTTTTCATGTTATATTTAGTTAATCCTGAAATGAGATACAGAATAAATTTTGATCCTATATAAATATGGATGAATATTTGCAAAAAAAAGTTATATGTTTATAGAAAAAGTTATAATTATTATCATAGAATTGAAATATTTTTAACAGTGAGTAAATTTATTCTGAGCGGAACTGGTCTATCGGCTTTCGCGTTCTTACCTCTGGCAAGTCTCAGCTTGTCGGCAGGAATAGTAGAAGTGCTAGATAAAGCATTAAATATTTCAGAGAGGAAAGAAGAATATAAACAGACATTTAAATTTTATAAGCAGTTACAGAATTTTTTAAAATCTAATGCTATTACTGAGGAGGAAATATATATTAGAGAGAAGGATTTTATAAATAATTTAGTATATTTTCCACTTGAAAAATACATTAAAAAAGTTCAGTTAAATGGTTATAAATTTGTTTCTTAATAAATGGTGTGTAAATGTAAAACAATTATTATAAAATCTGGTAAGTTTAAAGGAGGATGTTTAGAATGCGGTAAAATTGGATCTGGTATCATTAATAGTGCTATTAATAATTTACCCTTTGAAATGCACTTACCCGGTCATAATTTTACCGGACCTGGAACTCAATTATTATGGGGCAAACACAGATTAAATGATGATTTAACATATAAAGAATCAAGCAGACCTATTAATAAAGTAGATGAAACTGCTTATAAACATGATGTTTGTTATTTGAAAAATAAAGGTACAGAAACTAGAAATAATATATGTGATAAAAATATGTTAAATGAATTGGATAATATTAAAAATCCTACCATTCAAGAGAAAATTGAAAGAGCGATCGTGAAGCCTATTATAAAAGCAAAAAAGGTATTTGGTATGGGGATAAATAATATCTATTGTTTAAAGTGTAAAAAGAAAACAGATTCTAAAGATGTTTTTGAAACAATTTCTAAGAACGGTAGACGTATGGCTAAAGGAATTTGTACAATTTGTGGATCCAAAAAGAATGTTTTTTCAGGATAGAAGAAATATATTACGATCCTGAAACAGGCTACTGCGGTATTAATGAACTGAAAAGAAAAACAGGATTACCCACAAAAAAAGTTGAAGAATTTTTACATGAACAAGATGTATATACACGCTTCAAACCAGTTGTAAGGAAATTTAAAAGAAGAGTTTATGTACCTTGCGGTAATAATCAATTTGATGCAGATTTATTATTTATTAAAAATTTCAGTAAATATAACGATGGAAGTAAGTATTTATTGACCGTTATTGATGCCTTTAATAAATATGCTTGGGCTTTTCTTATAAAAAGGAAAACGTCTGAAGAAGTCGTTCAGAGTTTTAAACAAATTTTTAAGGAAAGCGTTCCAAAATTTATTTTGACAGATGAAGGAACAGAATTTGCAGGTAAAATGACTCAAAAGTTGTTTAAAGATTATAATATTAAATGGTTTACAACAAAAAATAAAGAAATAAAATCAGCTGTTGCAGAGAGATGTAATCGAACTATTAAAGAAAAAATAACAAAATATATGTATGCAAACAATACTAAATGGTATATAGATGTGTTACCTAAACTGGTTGCTAATTACAACAATTCATATCATAATTCAATAAAAATGACACCCTTTGAGGCAAGGAAAAATGAATCTCAAGTTTATAAAAATTTATATTCAGAAAAGACGTTGTCTAAAAAAACCTAAGTTTAAGATAGGTGATAAAATTCGAATAACAAAGTTTAAAACAAAATTTATGAGAGGATATGACCCCACATTTACAGAAGAGATTTTTATAGTTTCTGAAATATTGAAATCGGATCCCATTACAAATAAAATTAAAGACTTAAATGGTAAGGAAATTAAAGGAACTTTTTATGAGAAAAAAATGGTAAAATTTAATAAAAGAGATGAAATATATAAAATTGAAAAAATAATAAGAAAAAAGGGTAATAAAATGTTTGTGAAATGGTTGGGCTTTCCTGATGATTTTAATTCTTGGATAGATCGTAGAGATCTAGTATAAAATAAAGCTAAATAAATGAGTGACTGCGATGTTTCCAATGAAGAAGTACCAAATGTTTATAACCAAATTAAAAACTTTAAATCATTTTATGATTCTGATGTTGAAGAAATTATTGATAAAGATTCAAGTACATTTTTGAAACAAAGATATCATTCGCGAATAAATCGGTTTAACTTACTGAAAAGAAAATATAATCTAAATTTTACAATTGAGGCAGAAAAAATGTTTTACAAATTTTTAGATTTTATAAATTTGGATAAGACAATAAATTATTTGTACTTTATGAAAAAAATTTGTTTATATCACAATATTTCTAATGACTTGGAAGTAAATTTAAAAAATAAATATAATTTAATCTGGAAACATTTTTTAGACGGTCTTTAAAAAATTAAATACTTATGAATGGAGTAAACCTGCAAACGTTGTCAAGTGACAAAACCTGTAAGTGATTTTTATGTATATAATAGGAGCGATAAAATAGAATATCAAAATAACTGTAAATCTTGTTAATCTAAAATTAATAATACGAAATATAATTGCTTATGTGGGAAGATATATAGTTATGCTCATAGAAAACGACATTTAAAAAGTAATTATCATCTGAAAAAAGCCTTGTAAAAAATGTTTCCAAATAAATGGAAGAAACCTTAAAGTTAAAAACTGTTAATGAACTCAGAAGTGCTTTGAAATATTTAAATATAAAACAGCCAAGAGGTTGTAAAAAAATGAATTAATTAAATTATTAATCAAATATATAAAAAAAATCAGGTGAGTATAAACCTGTTTTAGAAAATTTATTAAATCTAGATGTGGCCGATTATTTAAATAAAAAAAAGGAAGATTTTTTTAAAAAACCTATAAAACGTCGTAAAATTAAAAAGATATTAGATTCTTTTGGTTTGAGATTTGATAATAATGATTTTATACCAAAAGAAGAAAAAAATATACTTTCAGAAGTAAACTTAAAGAAGTTATTTACACCTAATTTAAAAAAAGAATTAAAACAATTTATTAATGAACCTAAAAATAGATCAAAACTACAGAAAGTATTTGATGAATTTGGTTTACAATATAAAGACGAGAAATTAATTAAAAGGAAGAAAAAGAATGAAATAGAAGAGCCTAATCTTAAAGAGTTATTTAAATCAGATTATAAAAATGTTGAAATACATAAAAAGTTCATCGAGAAATTTAAAACCCATAGAAAAACATATAAAATTATACAAATCAATCCTTTAAAACCTGAAATGTATCTTAATATGCTAAAAGATTTATTTAGAAAAGGTATCGGAAAAATTGATGGTAAGGTAGATATTGTTATACATAATTCTAAATTAGATCAACCCTTTCATCCTAAAATGATGCAAACAAAAGAGGCTTTTGAAACATACTTACATGTATTAACTCATAAACTAGAATATAAAGAATTAGATATTACTGAGTGCACCTTTGATTTTACTGTAATAGAAATACCTCAAGGAGGAAGGCATAAAAAATTATTAGATGATGTAGCCAACAAAAAAAGTATATGTCAAATTAAAAATAATGACAACATCTGTATAGCAAGATCAATTGTAACAGCTTTAGCTGTTCAAAATCCCGATCTGTTAAGTAATAAATTAAATCATAATAAACTCACAAAAAACGATATTATATACATTAAAAAAGGTAGAATATTACAAAAAAAATTAGCTGTTAAATTGCATGATTTGTGTAATATTCCTCTAGAAATATGTAATTTAGACCATGTAAAAATATTTGAAGATTTTCTAGAAATCCAAATAAATATATTCTGTAGAGAGAATTTCAATGAAAGACTCTACAGCGTTCAATACAAAAAAACATCTATTTATATTTATAAAAACAGAAATCATTTTGACGTTATAACATCTATTAAAGGATTTTTAGGAAAAAATAACTATTGTGATTAGTGTCAAGTGAGTTATAAAAGAAGTAATCAACATAAATGTCCTCTGAAATGTAATAGATGTTTGACGGAGAGTGCTTGTGAAGGTAATGAAATTATGTGTAATGAATGTTTTCGATCTTTTAAAGGTCAAAAATATTTTAAAAATCATAAAAATACTAATCTCTGTGAAAAACTATGGAAATGTTTAAAGTGTATGAGAAATATTACTCACAGAGACCCTAAATGTCATGTATGCGGTGAAAGACAATGTAAAAATTGTAGAGAATGGGTTAAAAAAGATCATAAATGTTTTATGAAAAAAAAGATGCTAAAGGAGGATTGTGTGATTTTAGTTGTCTAGAATGTGAATTTTGTAAACAAAGTAAAGCTTGTGTAGAAAGTTGTAAGTCTAGAGATCGTTATAAATGGTGTTCTAAGTGTAAATATGGTGATTTTTGTGATAAATATTTCTTTTTTGATATTGAAACAAAACAAGAAACTGGAACTCATGAAGTCAATCTGGTTATAAATCATGATTTTAAAGGAGAAGAAAGAATATTTGAAAATGAAATAGATTATTGTAAATGGTTATTCAATGAAAAAAATTCCGGTTACACTGTTATAGCTGTTTACGGAAAATGATTTGATTTCCAATTTTTAGCTAAATATTGTTTTAAAATATATACCATATATCAAGGAAATAAACTTACCTATATGAAAGCTGGATATTATAATATAAGATTTGTCGATTCCATTAATTTTACTCTTATTCCTTTAAGAAAATTTCCTAAATCTTTTGGATTAAGTGAATTAGCAAAAGGTTATACTCCTCATTTATTTAACACTTCTGAGAATCAAAACTATATTGGTAAATAACCTGATAAATATTATTATGGGTATAATTCTATGCCTACAGATCAAAGGATTACTTTCGATAAATGGTAAAATACCGTAAAAAATGATACATTTGATTTTAAGAAAGAATTCATTAAATACTGTAGATCTGATGTAGATATTCTAAGAAGAGGATGTTTAGAATTAAGGAAATTATTTTTAAAAATAGCAGATATTGACCCTTTTAGATACGTTACTTTAGCTGGTGTTTGTATGGCTATTTTTAGAGATAAATTCTTAAAAGAGAATACTATTGCTATAGATGATAATGTTATTCAAGAAGATATCTACAGTAAAAAATCCATTGCTTGGTTAGATTATTTGTCTAAAAAACAGAATATCAAAATACAGCATGCTTTAAATGGTGGCGAAAAAAACTGAAATTAGGTGATAGAACTTATAAAGTAGATGGTTTTTATAATAATACTGTCTATCAATTTCAAGGGTGCTACTGGCACGGCTGTAACAGATGTTTATCAAAAACACAAATAAACAGACATTATCAAATAGAAATGGAAACATTATATGATAAAACTCTCAAAATAAATGAAAAAATAAGAAAACAGGGTATGATTTGATTGTAATGTGGGAATGTGATTTTGATAATGATAAAGAAATAAAAAAATATACGAAAAATGAATGGAAAAGAGATTTTGTTGAACCTTTGAACCCTAGAGATTGAAATGAAAAATAATGAAAAAGGTAGATATATTGACGTTTGTTCCTTATATCCGACTGTGAATTATTTTGATTATTATCCAATTAAACATCCTAATAAAATTTATAATCCCCAAAAACATAATGAAAAAAGGTACGGATTAATTAAATGTAAAGTACTCCCTCCTAGAAAATTATATCACCCTGTATTACCTTATAGAGAAGAAAAATTGTTATTTACGTTATGCAAGTCGTGTATTTATGAAAAAGAGAATGTCATCATACTGATGAAGAGAGATGTTTTATAGGCACATGGACAACGGATGAAGTGAATTTAGCTATTAAAAAAGGGTATAAAGTTTTACAAATACGAGCAGAAAATTTAGTGTAAATTGAGCCGCTTTTTAGATCTTGACCCACAATGACCCAGAAATGACCCACTAATCGGATTTTCTCGGACATGTGACCTAGCCCAATGATTTTATCGTGCTCGAAACTCGTAGGTCACAAAATTTAATCAAAATCGTTAGAGCCGTTCTTTAGATAAAATTAATTTGACCCGCGTTGACCCACAAATGACCCACTAATCGAAAGTTCTCGAACATGTGACCCAGCCCAATAGTCTTCTCGTGCCCGAAAATGGTCGGATACAAAATTTCGTCAAAATCGTTTGAACCGTTTTTTAGATACAATTAGCTTGACCATGACCCAAAATGACCCAAAATGACCCCTTAATCGAATTTTCTCGAACATTTGACCTAGCCCAATGGTTTTCTGGTGCCCCAAAACGGTAGGATACAAAATTTCGTCCAAATCGTTAGAGCCGTTTTTAAGATAAAATTGCATATATATATATATATATATAACCACACACAAGATTTGCTCGTATTAGAATAATATATATATAATATATATGATATGAAGTATGGCATTTTGAAAATAAAACAAATGAACTATTTAAAGAATATGTTAAAATGTTTTTGAAAATAAAACTTGAAACAGATGATAAATGGTCTGAATCTGAAGAAAAATACAGGAAATATGTGAAAGAAAAATTAGATATTGAACTAACTAACCAACTAACCAACTGTTTTACCAAGAAACAATTGGTTAGTTGGTTAGTTGGTTAGTTGGTTTATTAATGGGGTAAACAAGTGGTTATTATGATAAACAATTGTATGGTCAAGACTATGTTTTCGATAGTTAAACGTGCATACATATATGTCTATATTAAAACATTCTGTCTGACTTGTGGATATATAGACAGAGATAAATAAAATCGCTTTGCTTTATAACATCACACATGCATATGTATATACATATACATAATGCGAAAGAGTTAAATATATTGGGTTTGTCCTATAATATTATACATACATATACATCTCTACTTTAACAAGACATGTATCGAATTAGATTCATTAACATATTTAATTAAATCCCATCTGTTTGTCTCAAAATTTTATAAGTCCGAACATTAGCATATCTCGTAGTTAAAATTTCTTAGTTATTATGTTCCCTTGAATACTTAATGAAGCATTTTAAAACTAAACAGATTTTAGTATATATATATATAACCATATATTCACTAAGGCCAGTATTTAGCGTGGTGGGTATAAAATAGCCTGGGGGTCACTCAGCCCAGTAGTTAGCGTGGTGACTATGAAATAAGCGGGGGCTCGCTTAGCCCTGTGGTTAGCGTGGGGGCTATAAAATAAGCGGGGGATCACTAAGCCCAGTAATTAGCGTGGTGGGTATAAGATAGCCTGGGGCTCACTCAGCCCAGTAGTTAGCGTGGTGACTATAAAATAAGCGGGGGCTCACTTAGCCCTGTGGTTAGCGTGGTGGGTATAAAATAGCCTAGGGCTCACTCAGCCCAATAGTTAGCGTGGTGATTATAAAATATGCGGGGGATCACTAAGCCCATTAGTTAGCGTGGTGGGTATAAAATAGCCTGGGGCTCACTCAGCCCAATAGTTAGCGTGGTGACTAAAAAATAATCGGGGGCTCACTTAGTCCTGTGGTTATCGTGGTGGCTATAAAATGACATGTCTGATTATATGTTTTTAGGTTCGATACTTGTGCGGTTTAGACGATGGGAATTTGAATATCTAGAGAAGTGAAAGAAATTACGATATTGTTCCATAGCCTTATAAATATTATGTGTTTGAATATGGTAAGTTAAGTATTCTATATAAAGTTATAATGGAAGTCATATATGCAAAGTTTAGAGACCTCTAGTATAGCAAACCTAACATATATATATAGGCCGATTCAATAAATACTAGTTTTCAATCTTTCCACAACAGTCAGGTCTTTATTTTAAAAGAAGCCTTATAATTATGTCTAAGTGAAAAAAAAAAAGAAAGAAAGAAAAGCTGTAATTTTTTAAATACATTTCCAGTATGAATTATTAAATCTAATTCACTTATTTCAATAGTTTTTCAAATTCTTAACGATAGTCCCATAGCATTGGAAAATGTTTCATAAAGTATACCATGACGCATGATTTTTCCTTCATATTTAGTTATTGTCACTTACTATAGATCCTATTTTATAATTTACGTTAAAATTTTTCATTCATTCCTATCCTTTTTCTGGGCACTCTGTATATATATTTTTTAAGTGTGTATTGTTAGTCTAAATTTCATCGAAGGTATTTCTGTGATAATATAGGTGAGGTAGCGCATTAATGCAGTATAATTAATGTGTATTATACAGGACCCTGTAATTTTAACTATAATCTCTATTTAAATAAGACTTGTATTTTAAAACTGAACAGATTTTAATATATATATACATATATGGTGAGTAGCATCTATACAGGGCTATACGAAATAATTCATATATATTAATGGTTTTAAGTATCAATCTCGCTTTAGATAGTCACGTGACATACATTTAAAAAATCCATATGTGTTATGGTAAAAGAAAGAACATATGTGATATATCATAAAGTCTGCATGAATATAACTAAAAGGATGTCTGCGTTTATGTAGGTGTAAGCCTTTGTATTACTAAAGATTAAATTTAATATTTTATGTTTTAATTTTGTCTACCCTACGTAAAGAAAAAATAACCATTTCTTTTAACATATAATAAAAAGTACTTTAAAAATATATTACTACTAACTTACTATATATCTACATACCTATACCTTAGAACCAACTCGTATACTTGCTTTAGAAGAAATTAATTGAAATGTGTTCTTATCAGTGAATCTTATCTAGAATGTTATCGCGATGTCATCAAACCACGTGTTGAAGAATCCAGTTGAATTTGGGTAAAGTTCCGTAAATCATGCTTGAAATTTTTAGGTAAAGATAAATTTATATATATATATATATATATATATATTTCTACATATATGTTTTGTATAACCAATATGTTTTAAATCATGTATGATTAGTTTATGTCTTGTCAATATATTTTTACAGGACTTGTTAATATATTTTATGCGATGAGAGAAATTATATTTTACTTAAGTAGTAGTACATATCGAATTCCTATCCTTCTTTTGGTTACTAAGTATTTTCTAAAGTGTATATTGTTAGCCTAAATTATATTGAAGCCATTTCTATGAAAATAGGTGAGGGTGCTATTAAAATTAGTGGAGTATAATTCATATATATATTGTAGGGGACTCTGTATTTTTAGTGTAATTTCTATTTTAGTAAGACTTATATCGAATTAGATTCATTAATCTATTTAATTAAAATCTCCTATCTCAAAAATTCTTAAGGGTATCTCTTAATTACTATTTTTAATTTTATTTCTTAGTTATTTTTCACTGAATACTCAATGAAGCACATATAACGAATCGAGTTTAAGCTATACAGGGTAACATAAAGGCATTCATATACATTAACGGTATCAGTCTCGCTTTATTGTATGAATCTAACTTTAAAAAACTATAGCATAATGTATAAATATATTCATGTATTTTTATAATGTATGCAAACTACACTATTTGTAGTTATAAATATGTTTAGGAATAAATTGTCCGTTCTTAAGTCATTTCAAAACAGGGTCCTTCAAACAGACCCCTTCACGAAACTTTTAACCCTAAAACAAGGCCCTTCATACAATGTTTCGTCTTAAAAATAGACCTTCCACAAGCATGTTACCTCTCCATTCACACGGGACCCTGTATTTATTGCCCTAACCTGTATCGAATTCATTAAAAACCCGTCTGTTTGTCCCAAAAATGCTTAAGTCCGCCAATTAAAATTAATTAATGACCCTTTTTAATTTTATTTCTTAGTTATTTTTCATTGAAGCATTTTTAAAACTTAACAGATTAATAACTATACAGGACTACACGAAATAATTCGTATACATCAATCATTTCTCATACTGAAAGTGTTTGTATAAAGTATGCAAAATTTATGATTCTGACTTATAATACCTATTCGTTATACCATATGCCTTATCCATGACGTTATAATATCCAGTGGTTTTAAGAGATAAGCGAACATGTTTAGTTCTTTTAAGACATGCATGCAGTCGATCAAATTTGGATGAAGTCCAGTACATTATGGTTTAAATATTTAGGTAAGATACATTTTTATATTTATTTTTTCAATATTAAAAACAAAAATTTTTAAAATAATGCACTTACTAAATAGTACAATATATATTTTATAAAAACAAAGTCAAAAGAAATTTTTAAGTTAGAATAGTATAAACCCAATTTAGAATAATTTTTCTATACAAAAAGCATAAACGAATGTAATTTTAAAATATTTAAAGTTTAATTCCTATATCTTATAGGGGACCCTGTATTTTTCTACCATAACGTGTATCAAATTCATTTAAACATATCTTTTGCGTCAAAAATTCATAAGGGGATGACTATTTCTTATTTTGTCAATGAAGTCTTTTAAAACTTAACAGATTAATAACTATATACGAAATAATTCGCATACATTGGCGGTTTTAAATAGTTCATTTCATACATTTGGCTACAAAAAATGTGTCAGAACCTTCGAGTATCAGATATTTCTTATCCTGAGTTATTCATAATCTAAGGAAGGAATCAAGTCAAAGCAAGATCTTCGATTATCTGCTAACATGACTCATTGTGATTCAGCGACATGTATGTTGATGGGGTAACACTCATTTTTTAGTTTCAGTTATAAATATGTATTTTTAAAGCATAATCATTCGAAATTCAATTATTTTTCATGAGACGCTCTACCCTATTTTACAGATTTGTATAATAAATTTGGTAAAACATGAATCTTTTTTCTAAAATCTATATTTTGAACGTTATACTAAAAATGCATTCGTGTAAAACCTATTTTTTACATTGCATGAATATGTAATTCATTTGAGAATAGCAGTCTATTTCTTAAAATATTTTTACAAGGTACATTGCGAAGGGGTCTTTTCATTCAAACAACGATCTTGGATTTTTATGAAAGGTCTCTCGTATTTCTGTCGCCATAATATAATACGAATCTATTGGATTTATTTTGTGAAGGCCGTTGGAATTCAAATAGGGTTATATTATTTGTGAAGGGCGCTGGGTAGTCGCATTATTTTGTGAGCAAGGCTTAATATCTATAACTTTGTCCACTTTCTTTCGAAGGTAGTATTTTTACAGGGTACATTGCAAAGGGGGCTTTCTATTAAAACAGGGGACTCCTACAATTTTTTTGGGAAAGGTCTTTTTTATTCGAATAGGGTACGTATCTCATTTATTTTATGAAGGGACCCTATAGTCTAATGCGTGTTCACACTTCGAAGGGGGGAAAAGAGGGGTCAATGAACTGAAGGTTCTTTCGCCTAAGTGCGAATATTTCATATGAGAATAATAATTTTCATACACTCTTGAAAAAAGAGCTTGCTGAAAAAATACTGGGGCGCTATCAGAAATATAGCGGGCGGTGGAGGGCCCAGTTAAAAAAATATTTTTTTTTCTTCATACGTTGCATTTCTTTCGTCTAAGGGCTAATTTTTCATATGAGCCTAACAGTTTTCATATATGAAACATTGAATTAAAAAAGAGTTTGCTGCAAAAATACTGGGGCGCTATAAGAAATATAGCGGGCGGTGGAGGGCCCAGTTTAAAAAATATAATTATTTTTCTTCATAAGTTGCATTTCTTTCGTCTAAGGGCAAATTTTTCATATCAGAATAATAGTTTTCATATATGAAACATTGAATTAAAAAAAAACTTGCTGCAAAAATACTGGGGCGCTATAAGAAATATAGCGGGCGGTGGAGGGCCCAGTTAAAAAAATATTAATTATTTTCTTATATCATATGATTCCTCTAACACGCATTTCAATTTTTGTGAATGTTACCTACAATTTTCCTCCTACAATTTTTTGTGAAGGACTCTTTCGAATAGGGTACGTATCTCATTTATTTTATGAAGGGGCCTATAGTCTAATGCGAGTTCACACTTCGAAGGGGGGAAAAAGAGGGGTCCATTAACTGAAGGGTTTCCATAATAATTCATTGGATTTTTTGTGAAGGGTTACCTTTTTATTAAAAAGGGGATCTGTCCAATTATTTTGTGAAGGCCACTGGAATTTAAATAAGGTTATACTATTTTGTGAAGGGTCAAGGGACACACATAGTCGCATTATTTTGTGAAGGTAGCTTAATACCTATAACTGTTTCCAATTTTCTTTCGAAGGGTTTATTTTGAACCTATCGATGCGTAAGTTGTACTTTTAGCCTAACTTGAATTTTAAAAAAACAGGGTAAAGTGTAAATTATCTGATTTTAGGAAGGGTCCTTATGCATAATTGGATTTTTGTGAAGGACGCCTTTTTAAGGAGATCGGTTCACTATTTTTAATTCACTATGCACTCGATGGTAAAATTACACTTTGTTCACATATCATTTCAATGATGTTGGAAAGTGGTTCATGAATTATGACGCTACGCCTTATTTTTCATTCTTGTTTATTTACATATACGTTAAAATTCTTCTTTTTATAGTACTCTATACTTTTGGAAGTGCGTATTGTTAGTCTATCGAAGGGCCCCTCTGGGTAGAAAAAAAAGGGGGGGAGGGGGTAGCTATTCAATTGAGTGCAGTATAATTCATACGGAACCCTGTATTTTGTACTCTAACCTGTATCAAATTCATTAAAACACGTCCGTTTGCTCTAAAAATGTTTAAGTACGCCCATTAAAATGAATGAATGACCCTTTTTAATTAATATTTTTAAATACAAATTTCATTCACACAGCATATTTCGAAAAATAATTAGCACCATACTATAGTTGAAAAAAAAAATGGCTTCGAAATTTTTTAAGTTCCCCAATTAAAATTAATTAAAATTAAAATTGATTAAATTCTAATTCACTAAAATAAAACCGTTGAAATTCACCTCGTACTCTAGTAGACCATTCTCCGCGAAAAAAAAAATCTCGCGAAAATTCTTAAGTTCTGCAATTAAAATTAATTAATTACTATTTTATTTAATATTTTTAATTAATTAATCATTCACTTCTACTGCACACACTCATAATCAAACTGCATACTCTCGTTGAAAAAAAAAATTTGCTTCGAAAAATGTCTAAGTACTCCAATTAAAATTAATCCTCATTTTTAATTAAACCTTTATTGACTTTTAAAATTCACCTCAAATATACTCTAACATGTATATCGAATAACCTACTCTAGTTGAAAAAAAAAACGTAAACATTTCTTAAGTTCTCCAATTAAAATTAATTAATGACCATTTTTAATTAATATTTTTAAATGCAATTCACAAACCACACTTCGAAAAATATTTCCAAACACGCTACCCTACTATAGTTGAAAAAAAGAAAATGGGTTCGAAAATTTCTAAGTTCTCCAATTAAAATTAATTAAAATAATACTCGTTATCTCTACCAACCTGCCATGAGTCATCTCAATCCACCCTCCCAAGTGACGCATGCCTCTTATCTTATCTACCTCCGCAATCCACCCTCCGAGATCCACCCTAATCCACCTCCGAAATTTACCCCAATCCACCGGCGCAATCCACCATCCACAGCTCCACAGAAATCCACCATCCACAATCCACAATCCACCGCCGACGCCGACGTGTCCTCATATCGGTGTTTATACCCTACTTATAAAGATATCAGAATAACTTTACATATGTTATTCTCCTGTAGAATAGGGTTAATAATTTTATGATTAAACCTATTCTGGTAGTTCATTTGAAATTTTACAATTAACTCATTAATTCCTCTTGGCAAGAAAACTTGTCATTCGACATTTTTTTTTTGAAGATTTTTTGCACACTGCTAGCGATTGGTAAAGAAACTTGCCTATCAGAAAACCATAAAAATAACTTGTAATTTTTTTTCAATTAGCCTGGATAATCGAATCGATCTAAATACAAAAGTTACAGAAGAAAAAGTTTAATCATTTTAAATTCGTTATTAATGGAATAAAAACTGAACATCCATACATATTTGTAAAGATTACAATTTTTGATTGATATACAAAAGTTAATGAAAGATTAAATTAGCATTTTTAAATAACAAACTGATACTTTCACGGGAATATTTTATCTAACAACCATTTAGTGTAATATTGCAAACAATTTAACAAGATTTGAGTAAATTGAATTAATAAGTATAAATATCTCAATGATTATAATGTTTATATATTAAAGGTTTAAATGATGTAAATTATTTTTGACCAAAGTTTTGAAGATATCTAATGTAAGAATTATATTAATTTTTTCTTGTAAATACATCATCGGAATCTATTTAAAAAGAAGAAAAAACCTTTGACGTGACCTTCTAGTTTGTGGAATATATTGAAGTGAATAGTTTCGTGTATACACGACAAATTAGCTTTACTCTCTGAAATTTTATGTTATGTTGAATATTGGTATGAACAATTATATAATTTTATGCATTTGAAATATTCTAAATCCGTGTTTCAATATTAAAGATACTAAGCAAATACAAAGATTTGTAATCATATTGTATTTTTCACCTAACTTTATTAAATTACTATGTTTTATGGATTTTTTCCAAACGCAAACATGATCTACAAAGACAATCTGGCCCACATAATAATATCAAAAATCAACAGTGGAAGCAACTGGCAACCAAAATTTTAAAGTACTGACATCTATCTAAATAACAAAAATATGATTACGTCAAATAAGAAAATCATAGAACTTTAACAAAAGAAACAATCGTGGAAGAACATCGTGGGCTGGTTAGTACACAAACAATTAAAAGGCAAAAACCTCACCCCCACTAATAAGCCGCATTTTGAAATTAAATAAAACAAGAACGAAAAATCATGCGTCAAGCATAGATTATATAGCACTTTCCAACACTTCCAAAATAATTTTACAAATCATACCGTTTAATAAGCTAAAAGCTAACATCTAAGTAAACAATTTAGAAAACGCACAACATATTTAAAAACATAATTTCAGGAATTTCCAACATATACAATATTCGGAAAAATATCCGAATACTTTTATTCAGCCCTGTATAGGATCTATAGATTTTTATATATACTACATAGGATGATAATTTTAGTTCAGTTAGGAAACGCGTAGCACAGTTTAAAATTCTCCGTCTGGAGTTTGTCAATAAACAGAAATGCGTTCGCGAACTTTTGTGCTGCCCTGTATAGGATCTACAAAATTTATACACACCACGTAATAGACAAAAAGCAAGTTAAAATTAAAATCGCGTTCAATAACTTAAAACGCACTTCCAGGAATTATTGTTAACAGACAGTAGAGAATTCTTTTGCGTGTCCCTGTAAATGAACGATGACTGCTATACACACAATATTCCGTAGTAAGTCTCTTGTAATGCACCTTAGTGATCTATATAAATTTCAATGCGTTTAAAATAGTGAAACATTATTTAAATAAACCGCAGACGATTTTTCTCCATAGACGTAATGTAACGGAATTATTTTTACTGTCCCTGTAAAGTAACTATAAGTGCTATGCGCACCCTGTTCCATATTAAGCTTCTTCTAATGCACCTTAGTAATATATATATAAATTACAATGCGTTTAAAATAGTGAAACATTATTTAAATAAACCGCAAATGATTTTTCCCCATAGACCGCAATGTAACGGAATTCTTTTGAGTGTCCCTGTAAAAAAACTATAAGTGCTACACACTTCCGTTGAAATAGGGAACATGCTATAGATAACGACAATAACATATAAAAATTGCAGAGCAATCCGAGCATATTTACGGGAGTTAGAGCACGGACAGACGGCAGACGGCCAGACGGTGAGACGGCCAGACGGCAGACGGCCAGACAAACCGAAGTCATAAGCACTTTTCAACTAGGTTGGAAAGTGCTAAAAAGGGAGGGAGGAATTTGCTAATATGATGTATAGCAATAATTTTTATCAAGAACTTCTTATGCGTGGAATTGATTCACTGAGACTATTAACAATATCAGTATCTCTTTTAACCCGTTCAGGGGCAAAGTATTCTTGTAGCTAAAATATTGAAATGATCGATTGACACCTGGATTCACGAACGAATTTATTTTAGAATAAGTAAAAGCTTTTTCTCATGTACTTAATAAATTCAAAATTTTATGATAAAATTCTTGTGTCATTGTGGCATTTTGGGATTAAAATTAAGTGGTATATATAATATACCGGTGCCCTTCAAGGGGTTAATAGTTTGCCAAGCATGAGAAATAACTTTCCATAGCTAATCAGCCGTTCTAATTCCCTCCAGACGAACTTCATCCTTCCACAGAGCCCAAATATTTTCCATTGGGTTCAATTCGGCAGCATTGATTGGAAATTCTAACTTCATTATGCAGTTCTCTTCGCACCAAGTTTTAACTACACCATTTCTGTGGATAGGACTATTATCCTGCAAATTATAAACAAAATTATGAATTATGAACTACACTTAATAAATAATGATTTATATAACATTAAAATTTATATTTACAACAAAAAATGTTAATGAAATCAATATCTAAATATATTCGCAAATATTTTAGCGTAAATTTTGCGAAAAGTTTTGTTATAAATCAAAAGGAGAACAAACTTTAAATGGTTCAATTTTATTTATAATAAAAAATATTATAATTCTGTGAAAGATTACAACCTTACAATAGCAAAAGTTCTGAAAGTATACAAAACAAGGACATATGTTGTTTTAAAATCACTTAATAATATATATATATATATATATGTGTCGTGTTTCCAAGTTCAAATCCGGGAAAAAGGCAGTCGTGCTCGTGATAAATAGGGTTAGCGATGTTATTGGTTTCCCTTTTAGTTCGCATCAGGCGGCCGGGTGGTATCATCAACAACAAGAAATGTCAGTCCATATTTTTGTCGAAGAACCTTTTATTTCCAGTTTAAGACATCTCTTCAGGGAAAATGCTCATTAGCCAACGCTAAACGAAAAAAAATACAACGTTCCATTATTTTCTAGAATCCGTCCCGATTCTTTTAGCAAACACCAGCGTCGAAAAAATCCTCTCCGAATCAGGATGATCGTGTTTTTAAACTAGCTTGCGTAATAATACAGAATACGTCACGTGACCCACTTCTATCGAATCAAAAGGTCTCTTTTGGAACTTTATCAATATTTCCGGCGGATTTATTTTGTTGTAAAATGCAAAAACTTTCTACGCCCATCCAGAATATTCCATAATCTCGTACCAGATGCCTGTCATATCAACAAACCAGCTTATCTGTTTTTGAGGCTGTAGCTAAACTTCGAATTTAATACGTAATAAAAATAATAAGAAGAAAAGAAAATGAATCTTTATAAAAGGGAAAAAAAAGAAAGAATTAAAGTTTTTCGGAAATATTTTAATAGACATTTGATATTTAATAATAGGATAACTTTATGAAATAAGGTTTTTTGAGCGGAATATTTTAAGAGATACGATATTTTAGCATTTAAATAAAGAAGTTATAGCAATTTGACCACACGGGAATAATACTAATGAATTTTAATAATGGATTAAAATAAAGATGTTCTATTTAAAGAATAAATTAAAAAAGCTATCGCCATTTTTAGAATAACTACATTCGAATAAATATTATTAAGTGGATTAGGAATAATTGGCTTTACATATGCATAGTAAAAGGCTATTTTAAGAATGAGAATTATTTTAATAAGCTGGGTTATATACCGAATATTATTGAATGGACAAATTTTATAGAATAATTGCGGAAAAAATTTAAATTTTGTAATATTATCCCCCCTCCCTAAAGATTTTGGATGAAGTTAATAGTTAAGTAACTATAAATTCAGACAATATAAATTTAATACTTTAGAAATTTGAATTTTGACTAGTATAAATTTAGAGACTGCCATCAAGGAGATGGGGAATTTCTGAAGAACTGGAAGACAAAAACAAAAACAAAAATAAAATAATAGTAATCAATTAAAATTAATAGATAAATAAAAATAAAGCTACGAGCATTTCCCCTGTAAAATAATACAAGAAATGGTTACAATCTCACTTACCATTTGTAAGTGCACAAGAAAAATACAATAACAATAAATATTAAATATTAATAAACAAGAAAAACAGGATAATAATAGTAACAGAATTTTGCTTTTACCAAGTTCACAAGCTTTAGAATAAGTAGTCACTAGCAAATTGTTAAAACAAAGTTTAAAAAAAAAAAAAAAATTCGACTTAATTCAAATTTGAGTTCATTAGATCCAACTGTTTTATTTCAGTCTCTTTCTTGGATCGTGATAAGTCCTCATTTTGTTTTAAAAAAAAAATGGTTACTGCAGTCCCTTTCTTAAAAATACAGTTTTTATGTAAAGGCTGAAAATAAAGACATTACTCCATCAAAATTTTAAAACTGTAGTCATTCTTACCAATACTTTATAATGACCTTATAATGCTAGCACTTGTCACAACATCTTCTCTTAAGTATCACATTAATTTTCTCACATAATAAACAAGTCAAATTATCTCTTGGTTGTTTATTGTACTTGGAATATGTTATCTTTGTTATATTCCTGTGGGATTTGTTATATTTCTGTTGGGATCCCACCATCTTTAACTAATATTTGTCAAACATTTTTTCACTAATAAATAATATAACTCTTCAATAATATAAATAAATGCTATAATAAAATTCAATTCATAAACATAACAATAATAACTTTCAATATAACTAATACTTCTCAACATATGTAGTAATTCATAATATAATTCAATAGTAGAAATAATAATATAATAACATCAGTATAATTTAAGAAAATATCACAGTTTGTTTATTTATTGTTAGGAAAAATATTGGTTGAGGATAAAATAATTACATAGCAAATAAATAAATTTCTTATTTTTTAATTATATAAGAAAGTATTTTTGCCAGTCGAAAGTATACAAAAAAAAATATATAATAATTTCAAAATCCAAATAAATTTAAATCTAAATATTTAGAAATTGAACTCTCAACCATTAGTTCCTTACAATAATTTTTTCCTCTGATACCCTTTTACAAAATTATACTGTTAAGTTATAAGTATTCATATCCTAAATGCAGAGAGTTTTTTTTTTTTTTTTTGGCAAACTTAGAATAAATAAAGACAATAAATAACAAATAAAAGATGTTAATTTTAGCTGAGAAATGGAATACAAAGGCAATTAGTTTAGATACTTAATTTTCTATTGTCACACCAAAACAATCACTGTAAAATCACATCATCACTATCCAATCATTTATATAATTATAGAAATACTTATAAACGGTTACTATTTGATTATCTATTGAAGTAAATAACATAATATTAAATTTTTGAAACAATTGGTTTAAGAAAAAGTAAATAAAGTAAAAATAGTTTATTTTGATATAGAATTAAAACATTTAATTTCATTTTTCAACATCAATTTGACAATTCCTAAAATCAAAATACACATCTTATGCCTGCATAAGGTGTCTACTCAACCTCAAAAACTCTCAAAAACAAGTAAATATTTTAGTTGATCAGGCTAAAATATAACCACAATGTTGAAATAAAAGCTGTGACATTTATTTTAAATTTTAAAATATTAAACTTTCAAAAATGGGTAATATCTCTGTTGTACACCAAAGACATGCCTGATAATGTTGAAACTAGAGTAATAAGAGATATTTAAAGAATTAGAATTTATTCTATTGTTTTTACTTTAGTTTGATTTTGTGATGGTGATTGTGATGTCTGTGGTGATTTTGATTGTTGTTTGGGTTGCTCATGAAATAGTCTGAAGTTATCTGGTGAAAAATAGGGTCGTAATTTAGACGCATGTACAATAACTGAATTTAATTTAGTCTCATAATTAAATTTGTCTATTTCATAGGTCACATCAGAAAGTTTATTTATTATTTTGTATGGTCCAGAGAAAGTAGGTTCTAATTTTCTAGTGTTAGGATATTTAAATTCTTCACAAATTACATAATCTTGTATTTCTAGTGGAGATTCAACAAATTTTCTATCATAGAGTCTTTTACTTTTAAGGTGGAATTCACAAGTTCGCGCTTTTGCAATTTTGAGTGCTTTATTAACAGGAGGGTAATAATTTTGTTTTAAAGGAAATTCATAAGGTAATTGACCATAAAATAAATAGGCAGGTGGGAATTTGGTTATGGAATGTGGTGTGTTATTGTATTCTTGGATGACTTGGTCTAATAATCTAGTCCAAGGTATTTTAGAAGAAATGGAATTAACTTTACATTTAAGTCTAGTAACTATAGTTTGGTTCACTCGTTCTACCTTCCCATTGGTTTGGGGGTGATGTGATGATGTAAAACGTTGTTGAATATGATATTTTCTGAGGAATTTTTTGAATCTTGGAGACCTGAAAGATTTATGTCTATCGCTAAGTATTGTTTTAGGTGCTTGAATATTGAAAATTTGTTTTAAACAGTTAGTATATGTTTCGGTAGTAACACTTTTGGATGGAAAAGCCCAAACAAACCTAGTTGCATGATCTATTATTATGTGTAAGAATTTTTTTGTTGAATTGTAATAATTAAATCCACCCACAGTATCAATAGAAAGACATTCAAAAGGTTGATCTGTGGCTGGCATAGCTTGTAACAAGCCAAATCTTTTTTGTTTTGGTTTTTTATTTCTCTGGCATGTATCACAATGTTTAACAAATTGTGTAATATCTATTGTCATGTTGGGCCAATAATAGTTTGGAGATATTAAGTTAAGCATTTTTTGTATTCCTAAGTGTCTAAAATTATCATGAGCAATATGTAATAATTTTCTCCTGAGTGACATTGGTACTACTATTTTTTTGAATCCTTTTCTCTGAATAATTATAATCCCATTCTCTTTTTTGTATTTTCTGTCACAAACATTATCTTTATCTTGCATCGCTATAATTTCTTTTTTGTCCAATAATAAACTTACATATTGATTAAGATAAGCAACAGGATTTCGTGACAACATGTCCGCTTCGACATTTGTAGAACCTTTTTGATACTTGATCTCATAATCGAACATGCTAAGTTTTAAAGACCATCGAAAAAGTCTACCTCTTAGATTTTTAACATTCTTTAACCATACCAGAGATGCATGGTCGGTATGGATTGTGAATTTAGTACCATGAAAATAGTGATAAAACTTATCAAGAGTATCTATGATAGCAAGGCATTCCAATTCAGTTATAAAGTAATTTTGTTCATAACTCTTCAAAATTCTAGAATGGTAAGCAATAGGATGCAAAAAATTATCTTTCCCTGGTTGTTTTAGAACTGCACCTACTGCTACCTGAGAGGCATCTACAAACATGTGGAGGGGTAATTTTGGGTCATAAATTTTTAGAATTGGTTTTGCAATTAGAGTATTTTTTAATTTCTCAAAAGAGTTTTGACATTCTGAGTTCCATTCCCATATTGTGTTTTTCCTAAGTAATTTATTGAGGGGGTATCTAATTTCAGCATATTTATCTATGAATTTGTGATAAACATTAATGGAACCTAAAAATCGTTGTAGTTCTTTAACATTAGAGGGAGGTTTCAATTTTTTAATTGTCTCAATATTGGTATTAGCTGGAGTTAAAGTCCCATTGGTGATCTCATAGCCTAAAAAATTAATTTTATTTTGATTTAGCTTACATTTAGAAAGTTTAAGTTTAAGGTTTTCTAGTTTACAGATTTCAAAGATTTTTGCTAAGTGATTTAAATGTTCTTCTAGAGAGGAGGAGAAAATTATGATATCGTTGAAATAATGGCAAGCAAAATCAATTTTATACTTATTGAGGATTCTTCTAATGGTTCTATTAAATATCGGGGGCCCTGTCTTTATACCAAAGGGGAGCACCAGCCATTCGAAGAGGCCAAAATTGGTGGCAAAAGCTAATTTTTCTGTATCGGATGGATGTATTGGTATGTGCCAGTAGCCAGAGGCTAAGTCCAAAGTGGAAAAATACTGGGCACTACTCAATTTATCTAAAATTTCATCGATAAGAGGTAAAGGTTCTGCATCGTTTTTAACTATTGCATTTAATTTCCTATAATCTATACATAGTCGGGTCTTTTTACCTTCCTCTCTTTTCATAGCCAAGGTGACGGGGGCAGAATAAGGACTATTGCTTTCTTTTATGAGACCAGCCACTAACAAAGATTGAATTTGATTTTTTATTTCTTTTTCCTCTAAGGGGGAAGTTCTGTAGGGCCTCAAAGATATAGGTAGGTCAGATTTTAGTAAAACGCGTTGTGGTTCAATATTTATCTTACCCACATCATATTTATGTTTTGCAAAAATATCCCTATAATTTTGAACTATTTCCCTTAAATCCCCATTTTCAATTAAATTTATTTCCCCAATTAAATCTGAATTATAATCATTAATATCGCGAAAATTTTGAGGAGTCATTGAACTTCTGTAATCAGGCTGCACGTTACAATCATTGTAATTAGCTGCAAAAAAGTCCTGAGTATTCACAAAATTTTCATTAGTATATGGTGATACTTTGTCATCATTATATCCATTTAAACTCTCATTACTATCACCATTTGTTAATAACTCATCTTTACATGAAATAGTATCTTCATTATAAGTTGTTATCAAGTTACCATTATTAAATAAATTCAAATTGTCACAATCAGAAGTTATCAAGTTATCCTTACCTTGTTGTAGTTTTTTTACAGTTACAGTATTAAAATGAAGTGATCTCTCATCATGTATGGATATACTCCTATTTATAATCTTCCTTCCCTGTTTTACTGTACAATTCTTACAATTTATATTTAAATTAAATTTTGAACATTCTTTTAACCCCAAGATGCAGTAATCCAAATCTGTATCACATACTAAAAAGTTAACATATTTTTGGATTTTACCCACTTTAAGAAGAATACTACACTTTTGATTAATTTGTAAAAATCCCTTTGCCTGACCAATAGTAACTGGAGGAACAATTTCAATTTTAGCATTCAATTTTTTAACAAACTTTAATGGTAAAATTGCGATAGTTGAACCGGTATCGACGACACATGGTAAATTATAATTATTCGTATATCCATACACAATTAATTGTCAAATATTAGGAGTACCAATTGGAAGAGTATCAGAGGGTGTTGAGTTGTTATTAAAAATACACTCTTTTTCCCAGTGAAAAGCATTCATTATACCCTTGTTTACACAAATTCTACATGGCCTAGATGGGTACTGGTTCTGAAAATAATTGTTTTGTACTCTGTTTTGAAAATTTCTAGGTCTTTGAAAATTATAGTTTGGTCGAGGAACCCAGTTTCGAGGAGAATTAAATTGATTATTGGGCCGATTTGACTGAATCCAATGCCTAGGAGTATTAATTTGTTGAAAATTTGGTCTATTAGGCTGCACACTATATCGAGGAATGTCAAAATTAGTTGCATTAGGTTTACTTGGTAATGATGGTAACAGCAGGGATGGAAACTTCCACAAATTGCTTAACAATTCTATACCCTTCTGTTGTACTCTCAGGAGGGTTAACAATTAGATAATTTTGATATTCTGGTTTTAAACCATCGGTTAATCCTTGTAGTAATATAGTTTCACATAAATGCAATTTCCTACCAATTTCAATTTTCTTTCTAAAATAAGTTTCTAAGTTATTTAAACTATCCAATTTCAAAGCAGAAAATTCAGAAAATTTCGGGATATTTACCCTAATAAAATTCTCAGTTAAGATATCAGCTATCTGTTCGTATTTAGTGCAATTAAGGCAATCATTAATGTAAATCTTAAGAGCTTCTCCCTTTAAATTTTGAGAAATATTTTTAAACTTCCAATCATCATCCTTCTTTTCTTTTTCACAAGCATCATCAAAGTATTTTAACCACGCTTGTATCTCAACTCCTAAATCTGGATCAAATGCTATAAATTTTGGTTCTGCCATACTATTTAATCTAACAAAAGAGTTAACTCGATCTTCTTTTAAATATCCGGATCTTAAAAACATTAAATTTTAAACTTATAACACTATATACCATACAAATAACGAAATAGTAACTAAATATGTAATTTACGATCTCAGTAACATTTTAAAAATAATAGATTTTTTTTTTTTTTTTTTTTTTTTTTTTTTTTTTTAAGAATATCTGTTCTTAAAACATGAAAATATAAATTATACCGCTGTCTATAATATTACAATGACGTATCACACGAAATCATCAAATAAATTAATTAACCTTAACAACACTTAAATATTTGCAACAGAAATAAATTTTAAAAACAAAATTTTAATCAGTATAACATAGTATATAAAACCTTTAAATTTCAAGGTAGACTATTAAATAAATAAAACATTTTAAATATAACATAAACTAATAAATATCAACATATAAAGATACCAATAAATAAAAATACCAACTTACAGTTACTCTTGAGCATATTTCACAGGAAATTTTCACACATCTAAAAATCTTTAATTTTCTTGATAACACAAAAGTTCTGCTTTTTCGCAATCCTTTAAAACCAACACCATGAAGACGCTTATGAAGATGAATAGTATATTCTCTAGCAACAACTTCACTTAGGCCAACTTTTCCTCTTCTTTTCTCTTTTAGGCTTGACCATTTTTAATTTATTATAAAACTACAAAATAACAAAACACCAGACGTAAACGTGCTGTAATGGCGTAGACGTCCTCGTAACATATTCTTCTAATCGGCAAATTTCACGTTTAACTACACAAACTTTCTGTTGATCAACAGCATCCTGTCGACTTATTATATTAATGTCGTGTTTCCAAGTTCAAATCCCGGAAAAAGGCAGTCGTGCTCGTGATAAATAGGGTTAGCGATGTTATTGGTTTCCCTTTTAGTTCGCATCAGGCGGCCGGGTGGTATCATCAACAACAAGAAATGTCAGTCCATATTTTTGTCGAAGAACCTTTTATTTCCAGTTTAAGACATCTCTTCAGGGAAAATGCTCATTAGCCAACGCTAAACGAAAAAAAATACAACGTTCCATTATTTTCTAGAATCCGTCCCGATTCTTTTAGCAAACACCAGCGTCGAAAAAATCCTCTCCGAATCAGGATGATCGTGTTTTTAAACTAGCTTGCGTAATAATACAGAATACGTCACGTGACCCACTTCTATCGAATCAAAAGGTCTCTTTTGGAACTTTATCAATATTTCCGGCGGATTTATTTTGTTGTAAAATGCAAAAACTTTCTACGCCCATCCAGAATATTCCATAATCTCGTACCAGATGCCTGTCATATCAACAAACCAGCTTATCTGTTTTTGAGGCTGTAGCTAAACTTCGAATTTAATACGTAATAAAAATAATAAGAAGAAAAGAAAATGAATCTTTATAAAAGGGAAAAAAAAGAAAGAATTAAAGTTTTTCGGAAATATTTTAATAGACATTTGATATTTAATAATAGGATAACTTTATGAAATAAGGTTTTTTGAGCGGAATATTTTAAGAGATACGATATTTTAGCATTTAAATAAAGAAGTTATAGCAATTTGACCACACGGGAATAATACTAATGAATTTTAATAATGGATTAAAATAAAGATGTTCTATTTAAAGAATAAATTAAAAAAGCTATCGCCATTTTTAGAATAACTACATTCGAATAAATATTATTAAGTGGATTAGGAATAATTGGCTTTACATATGCATAGTAAAAGGCTATTTTAAGAATGAGAATTATTTTAATAAGCTGGGTTATATACCGAATATTATTGAATGGACAAATTTTATAGAATAATTGCGGAAAAAATTTAAATTTTGTAATATTATCCCCCCTCCCTAAAGATTTTGGATGAAGTTAATAGTTAAGTAACTATAAATTCAGACAATATAAATTTAATACTTTAGAAATTTGAATTTTGACTAGTATAAATTTAGAGACTGCCATCAAGGAGATGGGGAATTTCTGAAGAACTGGAAGACAAAAACAAAAACAAAAATAAAATAATAGTAATCAATTAAAATTAATAGATAAATAAAAATAAAGCTACGAGCATTTCCCCTGTAAAATAATACAAGAAATGGTTACAATCTCACTTACCATTTGTAAGTGCACAAGAAAAATACAATAACAATAAATATTAAATATTAATAAACAAGAAAAACAGGATAATAATAGTAACAGAATTTTGCTTTTACCAAGTTCACAAGCTTTAGAATAAGTAGTCACTAGCAAATTGTTAAAACAAAGTTTAAAAAAAAAAAAAAATTCGACTTAATTCAAATTTGAGTTCATTAGATCCAACTGTTTTATTTCAGTCTCTTTCTTGGATCGTGATAAGTCCTCATTTTGTTTTAAAAAAAAAATGGTTACTGCAGTCCCTTTCTTAAAAATACAGTTTTTATGTAAAGGCTGAAAATAAAGACATTACTCCATCAAAATTTTAAAACTGTAGTCATTCTTACCAATACTTTATAATGACCTTATAATGCTAGCACTTGTCACAACATCTTCTCTTAAGTATCACATTAATTTTCTCACATAATAAACAAGTCAAATTATCTCTTGGTTGTTTATTGTACTTGGAATATGTTATCTTTGTTATATTCCTGTGGGATTTGTTATATTTCTGTTGGGATCCCACCATCTTTAACTAATATTTGTCAAACATTTTTTCACTAATAAATAATATAACTCTTCAATAATATAAATAAATGCTATAATAAAATTCAATTCATAAACATAACAATAATAACTTTCAATATAACTAATACTTCTCAACATATGTAGTAATTCATAATATAATTCAATAGTAGAAATAATAATATAATAACATCAGTATAATTTAAGAAAATATCACAGTTTGTTTATTTATTGTTAGGAAAAATATTGGTTGAGGATAAAATAATTACATAGCAAATAAATAAATTTCTTATTTTTTAATTATATAAGAAAGTATTTTTGCCAGTCGAAAGTATACAAAAAAAAATATATAATAATTTCAAAATCCAAATAAATTTAAATCTAAATATTTAGAAATTGAACTCTCAACCATTAGTTCCTTACAATAATTTTTTCCTCTGATACCCTTTTACAAAATTATACTGTTAAGTTATAAGTATTCATATCCTAAATGCAGAGAGTTTTTTTTTTTTTTTTTGGCAAACTTAGAATAAATAAAGACAATAAATAACAAATAAAAGATGTTAATTTTAGCTGAGAAATGGAATACAAAGGCAATTAGTTTAGATACTTAATTTTCTATTGTCACACCAAAACAATCACTGTAAAATCACATCATCACTATCCAATCATTTATATAATTATAGAAATACTTATAAACGGTTACTATTTGATTATCTATTGAAGTAAATAACATAATATTAAATTTTTGAAACAATTGGTTTAAGAAAAAGTAAATAAAGTAAAAATAGTTTATTTTGATATAGAATTAAAACATTTAATTTCATTTTTCAACATCAATTTGACAATTCCTAAAATCAAAATACACATCTTATGCCTGCATAAGGTGTCTACTCAACCTCAAAAACTCTCAAAAACAAGTAAATATTTTAGTTGATCAGGCTAAAATATAACCACAATGTTGAAATAAAAGCTGTGACATTTATTTTAAATTTTAAAATATTAAACTTTCAAAAATGGGTAATATCTCTGTTGTACACCAAAGACATGCCTGATAATGTTGAAACTAGAGTAATAAGAGATATTTAAAGAATTAGAATTTATTCTATTGTTTTTACTTTAGTTTGATTTTGTGATGGTGATTGTGATGTCTGTGGTGATTTTGATTGTTGTTTGGGTTGCTCATGAAATAGTCTGAAGTTATCTGGTGAAAAATAGGGTCGTAATTTAGACGCATGTACAATAACTGAATTTAATTTAGTCTCATAATTAAATTTGTCTATTTCATAGGTCACATCAGAAAGTTTATTTATTATTTTGTATGGTCCAGAGAAAGTAGGTTCTAATTTTCTAGTGTTAGGATATTTAAATTCTTCACAAATTACATAATCTTGTATTTCTAGTGGAGATTCAACAAATTTTCTATCATAGAGTCTTTTACTTTTAAGGTGGAATTCACAAGTTCGCGCTTTTGCAATTTTGAGTGCTTTATTAACAGGAGGGTAATAATTTTGTTTTAAAGGAAATTCATAAGGTAATTGACCATAAAATAAATAGGCAGGTGGGAATTTGGTTATGGAATGTGGTGTGTTATTGTATTCTTGGATGACTTGGTCTAATAATCTAGTCCAAGGTATTTTAGAAGAAATGGAATTAACTTTACATTTAAGTCTAGTAACTATAGTTTGGTTCACTCGTTCTACCTTCCCATTGGTTTGGGGGTGATGTGATGATGTAAAACGTTGTTGAATATGATATTTTCTGAGGAATTTTTTGAATCTTGGAGACCTGAAAGATTTATGTCTATCGCTAAGTATTGTTTTAGGTGCTTGAATATTGAAAATTTGTTTTAAACAGTTAGTATATGTTTCGGTAGTAACACTTTTGGATGGAAAAGCCCAAACAAACCTAGTTGCATGATCTATTATTATGTGTAAGAATTTTTTTGTTGAATTGTAATAATTAAATCCACCCACAGTATCAATAGAAAGACATTCAAAAGGTTGATCTGTGGCTGGCATAGCTTGTAACAAGCCAAATCTTTTTTGTTTTGGTTTTTTATTTCTCTGGCATGTATCACAATGTTTAACAAATTGTGTAATATCTATTGTCATGTTGGGCCAATAATAGTTTGGAGATATTAAGTTAAGCATTTTTTGTATTCCTAAGTGTCTAAAATTATCATGAGCAATATGTAATAATTTTCTCCTGAGTGACATTGGTACTACTATTTTTTTGAATCCTTTTCTCTGAATAATTATAATCCCATTCTCTTTTTTGTATTTTCTGTCACAAACATTATCTTTATCTTGCATCGCTATAATTTCTTTTTTGTCCAATAATAAACTTACATATTGATTAAGATAAGCAACAGGATTTCGTGACAACATGTCCGCTTCGACATTTGTAGAACCTTTTTGATACTTGATCTCATAATCGAACATGCTAAGTTTTAAAGACCATCGAAAAAGTCTACCTCTTAGATTTTTAACATTCTTTAACCATACCAGAGATGCATGGTCGGTATGGATTGTGAATTTAGTACCATGAAAATAGTGATAAAACTTATCAAGAGTATCTATGATAGCAAGGCATTCCAATTCAGTTATAAAGTAATTTTGTTCATAACTCTTCAAAATTCTAGAATGGTAAGCAATAGGATGCAAAAAATTATCTTTCCCTGGTTGTTTTAGAACTGCACCTACTGCTACCTGAGAGGCATCTACAAACATGTGGAGGGGTAATTTTGGGTCATAAATTTTTAGAATTGGTTTTGCAATTAGAGTATTTTTTAATTTCTCAAAAGAGTTTTGACATTCTGAGTTCCATTCCCATATTGTGTTTTTCCTAAGTAATTTATTGAGGGGGTATCTAATTTCAGCATATTTATCTATGAATTTGTGATAAACATTAATGGAACCTAAAAATCGTTGTAGTTCTTTAACATTAGAGGGAGGTTTCAATTTTTTAATTGTCTCAATATTGGTATTAGCTGGAGTTAAAGTCCCATTGGTGATCTCATAGCCTAAAAAATTAATTTTATTTTGATTTAGCTTACATTTAGAAAGTTTAAGTTTAAGGTTTTCTAGTTTACAGATTTCAAAGATTTTTGCTAAGTGATTTAAATGTTCTTCTAGAGAGGAGGAGAAAATTATGATATCGTTGAAATAATGGCAAGCAAAATCAATTTTATACTTATTGAGGATTCTTCTAATGGTTCTATTAAATATCGGGGGCCCTGTCTTTATACCAAAGGGGAGCACCAGCCATTCGAAGAGGCCAAAATTGGTGGCAAAAGCTAATTTTTCTGTATCGGATGGATGTATTGGTATGTGCCAGTAGCCAGAGGCTAAGTCCAAAGTGGAAAAATACTGGGCACTACTCAATTTATCTAAAATTTCATCGATAAGAGGTAAAGGTTCTGCATCGTTTTTAACTATTGCATTTAATTTCCTATAATCTATACATAGTCGGGTCTTTTTACCTTCCTCTCTTTTCATAGCCAAGGTGACGGGGGCAGAATAAGGACTATTGCTTTCTTTTATGAGACCAGCCACTAACAAAGATTGAATTTGATTTTTTATTTCTTTTTCCTCTAAGGGGGAAGTTCTGTAGGGCCTCAAAGATATAGGTAGGTCAGATTTTAGTAAAACGCGTTGTGGTTCAATATTTATCTTACCCACATCATATTTATGTTTTGCAAAAATATCCCTATAATTTTGAACTATTTCCCTTAAATCCCCATTTTCAATTAAATTTATTTCCCCAATTAAATCTGAATTATAATCATTAATATCGCGAAAATTTTGAGGAGTCATTGAACTTCTGTAATCAGGCTGCACGTTACAATCATTGTAATTAGCTGCAAAAAAGTCCTGAGTATTCACAAAATTTTCATTAGTATATGGTGATACTTTGTCATCATTATATCCATTTAAACTCTCATTACTATCACCATTTGTTAATAACTCATCTTTACATGAAATAGTATCTTCATTATAAGTTGTTATCAAGTTACCATTATTAAATAAATTCAAATTGTCACAATCAGAAGTTATCAAGTTATCCTTACCTTGTTGTAGTTTTTTTACAGTTACAGTATTAAAATGAAGTGATCTCTCATCATGTATGGATATACTCCTATTTATAATCTTCCTTCCCTGTTTTACTGTACAATTCTTACAATTTATATTTAAATTAAATTTTGAACATTCTTTTAACCCCAAGATGCAGTAATCCAAATCTGTATCACATACTAAAAAGTTAACATATTTTTGGATTTTACCCACTTTAAGAAGAATACTACACTTTTGATTAATTTGTAAAAATCCCTTTGCCTGACCAATAGTAACTGGAGGAACAATTTCAATTTTAGCATTCAATTTTTTAACAAACTTTAATGGTAAAATTGCGATAGTTGAACCGGTATCGACGACACATGGTAAATTATAATTATTCGTATATCCATACACAATTAATTGTCAAATATTAGGAGTACCAATTGGAAGAGTATCAGAGGGTGTTGAGTTGTTATTAAAAATACACTCTTTTTCCCAGTGAAAAGCATTCATTATACCCTTGTTTACACAAATTCTACATGGCCTAGATGGGTACTGGTTCTGAAAATAATTGTTTTGTACTCTGTTTTGAAAATTTCTAGGTCTTTGAAAATTATAGTTTGGTCGAGGAACCCAGTTTCGAGGAGAATTAAATTGATTATTGGGCCGATTTGACTGAATCCAATGCCTAGGAGTATTAATTTGTTGAAAATTTGGTCTATTAGGCTGCACACTATATCGAGGAATGTCAAAATTAGTTGCATTAGGTTTACTTGGTAATGATGGTAACAGCAGGGATGGAAACTTCCACAAATTGCTTAACAATTCTATACCCTTCTGTTGTACTCTCAGGAGGGTTAACAATTAGATAATTTTGATATTCTGGTTTTAAACCATCGGTTAATCCTTGTAGTAATATAGTTTCACATAAATGCAATTTCCTACCAATTTCAATTTTCTTTCTAAAATAAGTTTCTAAGTTATTTAAACTATCCAATTTCAAAGCAGAAAATTCAGAAAATTTCGGGATATTTACCCTAATAAAATTCTCAGTTAAGATATCAGCTATCTGTTCGTATTTAGTGCAATTAAGGCAATCATTAATGTAAATCTTAAGAGCTTCTCCCTTTAAATTTTGAGAAATATTTTTAAACTTCCAATCATCATCCTTCTTTTCTTTTTCACAAGCATCATCAAAGTATTTTAACCACGCTTGTATCTCAACTCCTAAATCTGGATCAAATGCTATAAATTTTGGTTCTGCCATACTATTTAATCTAACAAAAGAGTTAACTCGATCTTCTTTTAAATATCCGGATCTTAAAAACATTAAATTTTAAACTTATAACACTATATACCATACAAATAACGAAATAGTAACTAAATATGTAATTTACGATCTCAGTAACATTTTAAAAATAATAGATTTTTTTTTTTTTTTTTTTTTTTTTTTTTTTTTTTTTTTTTTTAAGAATATCTGTTCTTAAAACATGAAAATATAAATTATACCGCTGTCTATAATATTACAATGACGTATCACACGAAATCATCAAATAAATTAATTAACCTTAACAACACTTAAATATTTGCAACAGAAATAAATTTTAAAAACAAAATTTTAATCAGTATAACATAGTATATAAAACCTTTAAATTTCAAGGTAGACTATTAAATAAATAAAACATTTTAAATATAACATAAACTAATAAATATCAACATATAAAGATACCAATAAATAAAAATACCAACTTACAGTTACTCTTGAGCATATTTCACAGGAAATTTTCACACATCTAAAAATCTTTAATTTTCTTGATAACACAAAAGTTCTGCTTTTTCGCAATCCTTTAAAACCAACACCATGAAGACGCTTATGAAGATGAATAGTATATTCTCTAGCAACAACTTCACTTAGGCCAACTTTTCCTCTTCTTTTCTCTTTTAGGCTTGACCATTTTTAATTTATTATAAAACTACAAAATAACAAAACACCAGACGTAAACGTGCTGTAATGGCGTAGACGTCCTCGTAACATATTCTTCTAATCGGCAAATTTCACGTTTAACTACACAAACTTTCTGTTGATCAACAGCATCCTGTCGACTTATTATATTAATGTCGTGTTTCCAAGTTCAAATCCCGGAAAAAGGCAGTCGTGCTCGTGATAAATAGGGTTAGCGATGTTATTGGTTTCCCTTTTAGTTCGCATCAGGCGGCCGGGTGGTATCATCAACAACAAGAAATGTCAGTCCATATTTTTGTCGAAGAACCTTTTATTTCCAGTTTACGACATCTCTTCAGGGAAAATGCTCATTAGCCAACGCTAAATGAAAAAAAATACAACGTTCCATTATTTTCTAGAATCCGTCCCGATTCTTTTAGCAAACACCAGCGTCGAAAAAATCCTCTCCGAATCAGGATGATCGTGTTTTTAAACTAGCTTGCGTAATAATACAGAATACGTCACGTGACCCACTTCTATCGAATCAAAAGGTCTCTTTTGGAACTTTATCAATATTTCCGGCGGATTTATTTTGTTGTAAAATGCAAAAACTTTCTACGCCCATCCAGAATATTCCATAATCTCGTACCAGATGCCTGTCATATCAACAAACCAGCTTATCTGTTTTTGAGGCTGTAGCTAAACTTCGAATTTAATACGTAATAAAAATAATAAGAAGAAAAGAAAATGAATCTTTATAAAAGGGAAAAAAAAAGAAAGAATTAAAGTTTTTCGGAAATATTTTAATAGACATTTGATATTTAATAATAGGATAACTTTATGAAATAAGTTTTTTTGAGCGGAATATTTTAAGAGATACGATATTTTAGCATTTAAATAAAGAAGTTATAGCAATTTGACCACACGGGAATAATACTAATGAATTTTAATAATGGATTAAAATAAAGATGTTCTATTTAAAGAATAAATTAAAAAAGCTATCGCCATTTTTAGAATAACTACATTCGAATAAATATTATTAAGTGGATTAGGAATAATTGGCTTTACATATGGATAGTAAAAGGCTATTTTAAGAATGAGAATTATTTTAATAAGCTGGGTTATATACCGAATATTATTGAATGGACAAATTTTATAGAATAATTGCGGAAAAAATTTAAATTTTGTAATATATATATATATATATATATATATATATATATATATATATATATATATATATACAAGGTGGCCATAATTACACTGGCGGTACTCAGAGTGTTCTGTAGCGCGATCTAATTGCGAGAATGGCGCCAAATTTTGTAGGAAGATTAAACAAGACGGGGGAAGAAAGATTCCGCGAAAAAAAATAGTTCCAAAAGTCCCCGCCAGTGGAATATGTGGCGCTGTGTATTCGAAAAAGAGTGTTTAAAAAAATGAAGAATAAATATTGAAATAAAATTACCGTTTATTTAACGAATTTAGCAATTTCATCCAAGCTCAAAATGGTAACAGTTTATAAAAAGCTGAAAATTTACATAAACACTACTAAAGTTACTTTATCTGCAATTTCACTTACAGAGCCCCAAAGAAAGGAACAGCAGTTCCTTAATGCTTCCTTAGTTAAAAATGTTGCTAGAAGTTTTGCGTTTAAATATTTGCCGTTCATCGAATCTCCGGCTATGACGAACTTAAAATGCTCTAAAAACAGGCCTAAGAGCACAATGAAAAGGAAATAATTTCTTAAATTCTTCATAAAAATTAAAAATTCTATATTTTGTATACAATAGGTGATCGGTAACGAACTGTTCGGTTTACGAACAAATCGGTTAACGAACACTTTCGCGTGAGATTTTTATGTTCGGATAACGAACACATGTTCGGTTAACGAACACTTTCAAAATATTTTTATGTTTGGAGAACGAACACCTCACGAAACAAAGTCATGATGAAGCAATGCCGTGTTTCATATTTGACCAGCTATACTTATTGCTTCTATTGTCGACTTTGGGAACATTTTAACAGTTGCATTACATATGTCCTAATTAATTCATGGACTGCCGGGGATTGAGGACCTATATTTTAGGATCCCCGAATTGGAATGGACAGACTAGAAACATTAATTATGTATTTTGTGTCTATGTATTTTGTGCATTTAGTAAATATAATCCTTTTTGGTTTAATCACGCTCCTTTTTTAAAATCTAATTTAAAGCTTTATGATTTATCAGATCAAAAATTTTAATAAAATTTTACATTTTTTTAAACGGTTTATTATGTAAACGCATTAGTCTTTGTGGTATATTTACAAAATCACACAAAATTTTGGAATACATGACATCCTACGAACATTTTCTATTTTGAAATCACTTTAATAGTTTTTATACTTTTGCAAACGTTGCGAATCTTATATTTTTCCGATTCTCGAAACGTTGAGTTAAAAAACTTAACAAATAAAAAAACTTTTAAGGTGCTCAGTAATTTTCAAGAATAATATTTAATATATTAGTATAAAAATCCCTGTAAGTAACAATGGTTCGTAGAAAAACAAATTTGATTATTCTCGGTAAAGTAAACTCATTGTTACAATTGACCAAAGAAAAAGGTACTTCTTATTTATCCACATTTTTCTGAAACTCTAGTATTTTAATTACTTTGTAAACTACTGTAAAATTTTCTATTTTTTTTGTTTTTTGAATGTATATAAACGGAAGAGTGATATTAACAAACGAAAAAGGAAAATAAACATGTCATAAATAATCTGATGAATACAATCTAAGGAAATGAATATAAAAGTTTCCCCTTTGCTATGGTAGAGACATGTACATTGGAATAAGTCACTCAATAAATTGTATAATTCTGATGTATAATTCTATTAATAGCATCACAATTATTTTTTTATTTTGCCCCTTTCATCTTTCTTTTATCTTTTCTTTTCTGAATAAAAATGGAATCTGTGTAATTGAAATTAAATACCTTACAAAAAGAAGTGATATCTCATCAAAAACAACTCGTTGTAAATGATCCCGCCAAGCCACAAACCTAAAACGTCAGCCATAAAAAGAAGTGATATCACATAAAAAGAAGCGATATAGAAGTGCATACTCCGAGTCCCGTGTAAAAATCTATCACCACTCATAATGTTTCCAAAGGACTCGGAGTGAGGTACAGTATGTGAAAACTGCTTGGCGACCTGCAGGCTTTTAGAATATATGCAGTATATCAATTTTGAAAATCGAAAAAATGAATTTTTATTTTTTGTTTTGTCACTTTTATAAATATTTTTTCATGCGAAAGAACTGACAGAACGGATTTTTCCCCAGACTTATGCGATTCCGCTTATGCTATAATTATTGCAATATATCTCAATTTAGTTAACGTTTATTATAAAGTGCATTGTTATTAATATGTGTATGATCATTACATATATATATATATATATATATATATATATATATATATTACAAACTCAAAATCTTTACATGTTTACTTAAGAAATCTTCTTCGTAAGAGTGGTGTTTCTAGCTTAAATAATGGTAAATAAAATCAACAAATTAATTTTTCAAGCTCATAAATAAGAAAAGACATGCAAGCACAGAAGCTTCAACTTTTTACAATTTTATGGGAGCAAAATAATTAAATAAATAAAAATAAATAAAAAAATAAATAAAAATAATATAGTCATATGTAATTACAGGAAACGCGAACATTATAAAAGCCTGCAGGTCGCCAAGCAGTTTTCACATACTGTACCTCACTCCGAGTCCTTTGGAAACATTATGAGTGGTGATAGATTTTTACACGGGACTCGGAGTACTACTTGGCACTTCTATATCGCTTCTTTTTATGTGATATCACTTCTTTTTATGGCTGACGTTTTAGGTTTGTGGCTTGGCGGGATCATTTACAACGAGTTGTTTTTGATGAGATAGGAAATGTTTTTTTCAACTTGATTGCGTAATATTAGTATTCAGATGGGAGTAATTATCTGTTATATTTAATCTTTCCCAAGAATTCAAATGTTTCGATAAAAATTGGATCATTGGTAATTTCTTTATTAAATTCTAATATCATATCGTGGGGTAATCTATACTAATATTATAAAGCAGTAAAGATTGTTTTTTTGTTTGTTTGTTTGTTTATAGGGGGTAATCTCTGGAACTACCGAACCGATTTCAAAAGTGATAGTGGCAAATTGATGGTGACAACCCCTGATCCAACATAGGCTATATTTTATGTCGGTGCCACTACCCCAGGGGGGTGCAGGAACGAAAAACCTTCTAAAATTCCGATCTTTTCTATACTGAAGCAGCTAGAAATTTGAAATTTGGCGTTGTAGTTACTTATAAGATGAAAAAGCTCTCTATGAACAAAATCAAAAAAAATTCGAAATTTAAAAGGGTGAAATGAGCGAAAAGCGTTCTAAAAACATTCTAAATTACAATTTCTATGGAGTCTCTAGAACTACCGAACCGATTTGAAATTTGGCGTTGTAGTTACTTATAAGATGTAAATGCTCTCTAAGAACAAAATAAAAAAAAACGAAATTTAAAAGGGTGAAATGAGCAAAAAGCGTTCTAAAAACATTCTAAATTACAATTTTTATGGAATCTCTAGAACTACCGAACCGATTTGAAATTTGGCGTTGTAGTTACTTATAAGATGTAAATGCTCTCTAAGAACAAAATTAAAAAAAAAACGAAATTTAAAAGGGTGAAATGAGCGAAAAGCGTTCTAAAAACATTCTAAATTACAATTTCTATGGAATCTCTAGAACTACCGAACCGATTTGAAATTTGGCGTTGTAGTTACTTATAAGATGTAAATGCTCTCTAAGAACAAAAAAAAAAAAAAAAAAAAAACGAAATTTAAAAGGGTGAAATGAGCGAAAAGCGTTCTAAAAACATTTTAAATTACAATTTCTATGGAATCTCTAGAACTACCGAACCGATTTGAAATCTGGCGTTGTAGTTACTTATAAGATGTAAATGCTCTCTAAGACCAAAAAAAAAAAAAAAAAATCGAAATTTAAAAGGGTGAAATGAGCGAAAAGCGTTCTAAAAACATTCTAAATTACAATTTCTATGGAATCTCTAGAACTACCGAACCGATTTGAAATTTGGCGTTGTAGTTACTTATAAGATGTAAATGCTCTCTAAGAACAAAATAAAAAAAAAACGAAATTTAAAAGGGTGAAATGAGCGAAAAGCGTTCTAAAAACATTCTAAATTACAATTTCTATGGAATCTCTAGAACTACCGAACCGATTTGAAATTTGGCGTTGTAGTTACTTATAAGATGTAAATGCTCTCTAAGAACAAAATAAAAAAAAAAACGAAATTTAAAAGGGTGAAATGAGCGAAAAGCGTTCTAAAAACATTCTAAATTACAATTTCTATGGAATCTCTAGAACTACCGAACCGATTTGAAATCTGGCGTTGTAGTTACTTATAAGATGTAAATGCTCTCTAAGACCAAAATAAAAAAAAAATTCGAAATTTAAAAGGGTGAAATGAGCGAAAAGCGTTCTAAAAAAATTCTAAATTACAATTTCTATGGAATCTCTAGAACTACCGAACCGATTTCAAAAGTGATGGTGGCAAATTGATGGTGACAACCCTTGCTCCAGCATAGGCTATATTTTATGTCGGTGTCACTAACCCCAGGGGGCTGCAGGAGCGAAAAACTTTCTAAAATTGCGATTTTGTTTATACTGAAGAAGCTAGAAATTTGAAATTTGGCATTGTAGTTACTTATAAGATGTAAATGCTCTCTAAAAACTAAATAAAAAAAATCGAAATTTAAAAGGGTGAAATCAGCGAAAAGCGTTCTAAAAACATTCTAAATTACAATTTCTATGGAATCTCTGGAACTACCGAACCGATTTCAAAAGTGATGGTGGCAAATGGATGGTGATAACCCCTGCTCCAACATAGGATATATTTTTTGTGGGTGCTACTATCCCCAGGGGGGTGCAGGAGCGAAAAACGTTCTAAAATTGCGATTTTGTTTATACTGAATGAGCTAGAAATTTGAAATTTGGCATTGTAGGTACTTATAAGATGTAAATGCTCTCTAAAAACAAAATTAAAAAAAATTCGAAATTTAAAAGGGTGAAATGAGTGAAAAGCGTTCTAAAACCATTCTAAATTACAATTTCTATGGACTCTCTAGAACTACCGAACCGATTTCAAAAGTGATGGTGGCGAATTGATGCTGACAACCCCTGCTTCAATATAGGCTATATTTTATGTCGGTGTCACTAACCCCAGTGGGGGGGGGGGGGGGTGCAGGAGCGAAAAACGTTCTAAAATTGCGATTTTTCTTATACTGAAGGAGCTAGAAATATGAAATTTGGCATTGTAGTTACTTATAAGATGTAAATGCTCTCTAAAAACAAAATTTAAAAAAATCAAAATTTAAAAGGGTGAAATGAGCGAAAAGCGTTCTAAAAACATTCTAAATTACAATATCTATGGAATCTCTAGAACTACCGAACCGATTTCAAAAGTGATGGTGGCAAATTGGTGGTGACAATCCCTGCTCCAACAGCCTCTTTAATAAAAAACTATTCGTTTCTGACGACTGGGTTTTTCGCTAATTGTTGCCACAGATTAATCTCGGAAAATGAAACATTTGAACTTACTGAAAAAAAATAGTAGCTCGAAAAGTATTTGTCAGAAAATTGTTACGCAAACTGCGTTTGAAAGGTAAAAAATTGTATTTTTCTTGATATAAATTTCAAATCTAATGATTATGCCATTTTTCAAATATTGAATTTGAAAAATTACTAAATTTCACAATGGAGTACCATAGCAAAACCTTCATGCGTAAAAAGATAATGATAAGGGCGACGTGTCCTGGCGTGTATATTGGCTATAGCACGAGTCACAAATTACAGTAGCCTTATTATTCTGTTAAAATATAAAAGTGAATAATGAAATGTCAATATTTTGTTGGATTAAAAGTTCGTTATAAGAAATTGACCAGCGTAGCGGGCGTAGCTTGCTAGTATTTTTTATAAAATAGATCCTAATAAATTACCATGTGTATCCCCTGAAATATCTAAACTTTCCAGCTTCTTATTTGAGTCTGTATTTCATTGTAAATATTTCTCAGGGATTTAGTATCGCTAGAATGTTTTAGAGGTCGGATACTTAATAATGCATTCAGATGAACATTAATCAATACGTTTTTTCTTCCATATCTATCTTGCAAAATTTAAATAATTATCAGCTGTGACAGAAAACCCTTCTATGTAAGTGGGTTTGGAGCTAGAAATATCCGCAAGTAATTCAATCTATCAACAGGATCTAACGTTTCAATTTATGAATTGGTGTTTCAAATGCAGACCAAAAACTTATTCATTCCGCTCAGTGTTGCCAGTGGGCTATTTTTTTTATTCAGTTTTCTTGATTGCCACTAGTTTTTTTGCGAAAGTAAAATTCGTCTAATTTAATGATAGATTAAATAAAGGAAAAATAAGGCAATTTATACAATTTCAAAAAAGTGGTGCCAATCAAGCAATCTGAATTTTAAAAAAGTAGCCTACTGGCAACACTGATTCCGCTATATTCCTGAAAAGTTAGAAATATTTAACTTCGGGAGTTTGTTCATGTTTAATCATGTTAAATCGTGTTAAATCATGTTTTAATGCTTATGCATTAAGAATTTCTGTTTTAGTAAGTTATTTTATTTTCCTATTGGCTCTAAAACGCCAAGAAGTTATCTTTTCTTGATATTCATTGGCACTTTGAAGCTCGACTTCTAATTGCGCTTCTTGTACCATTTTTTTAATTTCCGCATAAGATTTTCTTAATTCTACCGACGTTTCATTCAATTGTTCCAAAGTTTTTTCTAGATCTAAAATGCCAGTATCTGTGTCATTGAACAAAGTTTATTTTTTTTTATGAATTTTGTAACACTTTCCCTAATGATAACTCTTTCTTTCTTTGCGATAACCAAATTATCAGCCATACTTAATCAAAACAAATGTCTCTAAGATTCTAATAAAATGTTTCTAATTTGTATATATCTAGCCAAACCGCATGCTGGCATTGGATGCCAAATATTACTGGGATACCATTAGATTGTATTTTGACAATATTGGTTCTAATTAACTTTATTGAAATAGACAGAATGATCTTACCTCTATCCTCGCAAAGGTCCTGATGGTGGTAGGCTTCTTTCTGCTAAACAATTCTTATTAATTTATCAAAATAATGGTTAATAAAGACATTAAAAAGATTGTTCTATGATGAATAATAAACATATATTACGAAATATGAACATGGTGACTACATACACGAACTTGGACTGTCACACTGTTTAGAAACATAAGCTGAACGTAATTTGTATATATCTAGCCACACCGCATGCTGGCACTGGATGCCAAATGTTACTGGAATACATTCAGATTGTATTTCGACAATATTAGTTCCGATTAACTTTATTAAAGTAGATAAAATGATCCTACCTCTATCTTCGCAAAGGTCCCGGTGGCGCTAGGCTTCTTTTCTGCTAAAAAATTCTTATTAATTTATCAAAATAATGGATAATTCATACATTAAAGAACGGCTATGATGTCATACACTCACGCACAGTTTATTTTCTTAATCGGTTATAAAAAGGAAAAAAGTCGCCAAATTTAGGGGATTTTTTCCTTTAATGGCAACCTAGCCATTGTATTAAGTTAATCATTTTGCGCGGTCTTGAAAATCGCGCCAACCAAAAAGTCGCCAAACTTTTGTTTATATGTTTGCGTGAGTGTAAAGCATCTGTTCCAAAAAAACTGTTCTGTGATGAATAATAAACATATTTTACGACATATCAACATGGCGATTATATACACGAACTTGGACACTCACACTATTTACAAACATAGGTTAAAGGCAATTTCTGATCTAAAATGTTTACGTTAAAGTTCTAGTTTAAAATTCAGTTCTTAGAATGTTTAAATTAAAGAAGCTCTTTAATAATTTCTATTGGTCTTAATTGCCCGGACGATGCAAAAAATTTTATTCTCTTCACGTCCTATTCTGTACTATTTACTTTCTGATTCCGTGAATTACTGTAGCGGTGAAAGATTAACCCATGGAGAAAAGAGTGCGAGTCCACAACATTTATGGGAGGTGCTGGGTTTGAACCTATGTCACGCTCGTGGACATAATACGGAGTTTTCCATGGTTTTCTTCGAACCTTGCGTAAATACGGGTTAGGCTTCCTTAGAAATGGCCCAACGAAGTGTAATCTATCCCTCTCGACATATATCTTCACGCACATAATCGGCTCTAACAAACAGCAGTGACGTAGCATCAGAGATGCTGCATAACGTTACTACCGGCATATTATTATGTACTAAATTTGGCCTTATTTAATTTTTGAACGTTATACGATTAAATGCCAAATTTAGTATATAATAATACTGGTAGTAAAGTGATGCAGCATCCCCTGATGCTACATTACTGATAAACACTAACCAACAACAACAATTTACAGGAAAATAAAACACGCTGTTGAAGTCTTAGGCAGGTAATTATTGATTTCTGCAAATTTAATACTTTTAGATACGGAAATGTGTTAGTGAGTGTGTCAGAAAGTATCGCATTGCTAAGCATGGAACTTAATTATTAAATTTTGAATTTTGAAATTAATTTTAAATTTTGGTTTCATGTGAGCGAGTATATTCTGGTATTGAATTTGATAAAACTAAAATAAAAGGAGACCGTAAGAATAAAATTACTGTAAATATTTGCATATAAGCCGATCCCAAAATTCAAGAGAAATAAAATGTGATTCCGTTTTAGTACCACTATTTCCGTATAATAATCTTCACCTTTTTTAAGCGTAGAAAATTATTACAAATTCTTGAAATAAATAAGCCAAAGAAAACTGCTCGAAAATACTGGTATTTAAATAGAAAGACATGTAATTTTTTGGTATTTTGGGGTCAACTTATACACGAGTATATACGGTATATTAATAAAAGTAAATCTATACTAATAAAAGAAAGTTTTGCTCTCTCTGTGTGTGGGGGGGGGGGGGGGCGGGGAGTGTCTGCGATGACTAGCGAAATCTAGTGCACCTAGGAGTTTAAAAATTTCGATGAGGATAGTCTGAAACATGTACTGGTGCACCTCAGAATCAGAATTTTAATATTTTGAAAATTAACTGAAATACTAATTAAAAACTCATGAAATGCTCATCTCTTTCTTCCCGAGTCGGCGGAGGCGTTAGCGCATGCCCAGAACCCGATTTATGGCAACGGACGAGAATGAAGAACCATTTAAACGAAGAATGCACTTATTTCGCAATTCTGTTTTAACTTCTATTAAATAAACCGTTTGGTTTATTTAAAAATGGAAAACATATTCTGAAAGATCACACTCTTACGTCTCAAATGCGGTAATCAATTGAAAAAAAATTATGTTAACCCTTTGAAAAACATTTTTGAAAAAGGGTCGTTTTTCCGGACCACGTTTTTCCTAAACGTTTGTATTTCGATACAATATTTTTAGAACATCTCGGTAGGCCAGATTTACATCACCTACAACAATTTCGAAGCGTTCGAACGAGAATAAATATTTTTTAAATATAAAATCTGAGAAATTTTCCACAAAAACCCATAATAACGGGGTGTCTCTGCACGGTCACGCTCGGCTTTGGGGTAATGTTTTCACTATTTAATCTGCATATATTTTCACATAATTTTATAGAGGACTTTGAAACAGTTATATTTATAAACGACTAAAATTTCAGAGAGTTCGGACGGCGAAAACTATTTTTTTATGTTAACGGACCCGACGCGAAAACCAAACAAGAAAGAAAAATCATGAATCAAGTATCGATGATAAAACACTTTCGAACACAAACAGAATACTTTAACAAACCTTTGCTATATGGTAAATAAAATACTTCTGTAAACATTTTAGAAAACACAAAACCCATTTGAATACCAGATTTCAGAAATTACAGGCCATAGCCAGAAATGTACTCCCTTTACTTTGTGCAGCCTTATATATAATCTATAGAATTGTATATACTCTATAGAATTGTACATACTCTATAGAATTGTATATATTCTATATAGTATGCTGCAATTTAGTTTAGTATAAGAAAACACATAACACAGTTGAAAATTCGCCTTCAGCAGTTTCTACCAATAGACGGAAACATATTTGAATTCTTTTGTACAGCACTTTATACTACCGTAAGATTTTTATACACGCCACATATTAAGCTAAAGTTCAATGCAGGCAAAAACACGCTGAAAATTATTGAAATCACACTTACCAGACATTATCATACAGAGGCGACTATGTATCCAGTTCTTTGCGTGGCGCTGTATATGATTTAATTGATATTCAACGAATATCTCAAAGTATACTAAACATATTTCACATTCAACATGCATAAATCGATTAAAAAAACGCTTTAAGCAATTTACACTGATACACAGTAATGCTTAAGAAGTCTTTTGTGTAGCCCTGTATATGATGTATAGAATTTATACACATCACGTAGAATGCAAAAATTTAGTTAAATGCATGCGTAACTAAAACCACACTTCCGACAATTATCGCTTATGCATAATACTTCGGATACAGAACTGTATCTGAAATATTTGTGTGTCCCTGTAAATGAACGATATGTGCTATGCACATCATATTATACAACAGGTATCTTACAATAAACCTCAGTAATGTTAATAATGTTAATAATGTCTTGTAATAAACCTCATAATTTCATTATAGTATTTCAAATAGTGTAACATAATTAAAATACGCTGCAAACAGTTTTTCCCCGTAAACCATTATGTAACCGAATACTTTGTGTGGCCTGTAAATGAATGATAAATGCTTTACACTTCATATTGTATAGAAAGCCTGTTTTAGTGCAACTTAGAAAATTATATCAATTTCAATATGTTTGTAAAAGTATAACATGATTAAAATGCGCAGCAATTTTTTTCTTCATAGACCGTAATATAACGGAATTCTTTTGAGTTATCCTGTAAACTAATTATAAGTGTTACAAGTTGTATATTCGATAGTAAGCATTTTATAGAGTACTTAATCTATGTATATCAGTTTCAATATATTTGAAATAGTGTAACGTCATTAAAATACATTGCAAAGTATTTCCCCCCATAGGCCACAATGTAACTGCATTCTTTTGAGTGCTCCTGTAAGTGAAGTATAAGAGATACATACTTCATTTTTAATACCGAATATGCTATAGTAAACCTCATTAACATTTATCAATTGCATGACAATCCGAGTATATTTACGCGAGTTAGAGCATGGGCAGGCGGCAGACAGACAGATAGACAAACCGAATTCATAAACACTTTTCAACTATATAGGAAAGTGTGAAAAAAGCGAGAAGAAAACATATTTATTTTACAACAAGATAACAATATTTCTGACGTATTTTTTTACACGGGCTGTAAAATCGTTATATTTATATAACCATTAAACATTTCAAAGGGTTTGGACAACAAAAGCTATTTTTTTTTTTCAAACTATGAAACGACAATGCGTGAAAAAAGAAGAAAATGTTTTCTTACGAGCACTTTTATCACTAACTATCAGTATTTTTTCGCGATTTTGTCATTAAAAATATATATTCATACAAATTCGGGTTAAAGGTATTCAATTATACAAATTTGGGGTTTATTTAAGGTTTTATCACGGGCCCGGGCAACGCCGGGTGGGTCAGCTAGTAAAAAGTAAATAAATCATGCTTTTATAAATGCACTAAAAAGTAAAGAATTTATGTTTTGATCAAAAATAGTTAAGTCGAAACAGAAATCGTAAAAACATGTGGCGGAATAGGGTAATGATATTAAGACCCAATGAATATAAAAACAAATAAATTTCCTAAATATATATTAAACATTATAATATTGAACGAATGCGATTAAAATTCAAATTTACTTAAAATATTACCATGAGCCTTTTTACTTCACGCTTTTACGACTTCCAGATTTTTGATAAAAATTATTTTCTATATTTTCGTACACCGATAAATTTGAAATTTTATTTTTTTTATTCTACTTTGAGTTATAACAAACTATACAAAGTTCATTTATTAAACAATAAATATTTGGGGATAATTATTATAACATGTACTGGCATTAATGAATATACTACATAACATTTTTTTAATGAAAATTTATGCTTATTGTCACACTTTAGATTTTTCAAACAATTTTTGCCGGTCATTTTCTGACTAGACTTTACATTATTTATCAACTTGAAATAAAATAGCTTGATTTTGAATTATTAATAACGTTTCATATCGTTATTTTCACAATTTTATCTGAATGTATACATTATAGTTATTGTTTAAAAGATATTTTTGTGTAGTGATGTATCAACTTTTTACTGTGACGTTAGAAAACAGAAAGGATTGCATATCTGCCTATATTTCAGTTAATCAAAAGTCAAATAAATGAATTTCGAAACAAAAATGTTATTTAACAAAAAATGAAATAAGTACGACATAGAAACAAGAAAAAAATTATACAACTCCGATTCAAAAAATTAGAATAATGTAAAAAAGAATGAGTTTGATGTTGCTAACGCGTCAATTTGCATACTGCGTCCAGGAAAAAATATATTAAAAGTATCTAATTATCTTCAGAGCATTTATAAATATAACATAAATATTTATTTTTATCTGATATATTAATAATTAACTATTTAAAAAATATTAGAATAATTCAAAGAAATAGAATACCTCGATAGCATGGTTCAAAAAATTAGAATATTCAAATTTTTCTTATAAGTTGAGAGAACGGCTGCGGGATTAACATCTGTGGGACTATAAAATGTGCTCCGTTGAAAATGAGAAGTCGTTTGCATTTGATTGTAGTGTAGTATTTGCTTAATATGGGACGAAAGAGCGATTTATCTGAGGCTGTGAAATATCGTATTGTGTACTTGCACGAAATAGGAAAAACACAACTTTTTATAGCAAAAGAAGTGAAATGCTCTCAAGCAAGTGTGAGTAGAGTTTTGAGAGAATATTCTAATAATAAGTGTTTTCAAAATAAACACTTTAAAAGTGGTCGAAAGCCAGTAACTTCAAGAAGAGATGAAAGGCAATTGAAAAAGATTGTGAAGAAACATCGTTTTCGGAGTGTGAGATATGTGCATAGAAAATGGAAAGAAATGGGTATAAATGTCTCCAAATCTACAACACTACGACGACTTCGCAAATTAGGTTTTAGATCACGTGTGCCTAAGATAAAGCCATTCTTATCATCTAAGCAAAGGGCTGCTAGAGTTAAATGGTGTAAACAAAGGCTATTTTGGGATCACGACGATTGGAAAAAGATACTTTTCAGCGATGAAAGTGTGTTTTGTGTGTCTCACGGAAATCAAGGTATACGTGTCTGGAGACTCAAACATGAAGCTTATAAGAAAGAATGTTTAAAACGTTCGGTTAAATTTGCGACCTCTGTTATGGTATGGGGCTGCATGACTGCTGAAGGCCCAGGCAGGTTGTGTATTGTTTCCACAACAGTCAATTCAGAAGTCTATAAAGAAATTCTTGAACGTTTCATGATTCCTTCAGCTGAGGATTTATGTGATGACGATTTCTTGTTTCAGCAAGATTTAGCTTCTCCCCACACTTCCAAATCAACAACTAAATGGCTCAAAGATAAGGACATACCTGTACTCCCTTGGCCTGCAAACTCACCCGATCTAAATCCTATCGAGAATTTGTGGGGAATTATGAAGAAACGACTTCAAGAAGTTCCGCCTAGAGACAAAAAAGAACTTATTTCTAGTATAAAGAGCATATGGGCGAATTTGGATAAAAAACATTGTGAACCTTTAGTTAAAAACATGCCAGAACGTTTAAGAGCTGTCATTAAAGCTAAGGGTGATGCAACAAAGTACTGATTAGCAAGTAAAAATACTTAGAGTTTAAATTATCTTCAATATATTTTCATTATTCTAATTTTTTGAACTATGTTAGAAAGTATTCTAATATTTTGAATTTTTTGTTGTTAGCTGATTTAAATATATTTTCTATTTCATTGTAATGTGTTTACATTTTTATAATCTGCAAAATATGCAGATTCATATTATAGTACTTTATATTTGATATTGTTGATTATTTATTTGATAAATTCGATTTTCATTTCCCTTGACCGTATTTCTTTTCATTATTCTAATTTTTTGAATCGGAGTTGTAACTTCAATTTTCTGGTTCAAAATATGCTTATTCAGTGAAAAAAAAAATCCCGAAAGGTTGGCAGTTATGCATGGCCACTGTTGACTATTTTATTATTTTTTTCCTACCACAGCTTCAAACTAAAATAAAAAAGTCTACCTCGACGATTAGCACAAATTTACCGTAATAATTATTGTGTACAAATAATGGTGAAAAATATGATAATAATAAAAAATAGCCGCCAGTGAAAGTCCAGCTATGAGATTGAAATATTTGTTGCACTTTAACACCTTGATAGGTGGTGGTATATCTATATTAATAAAAGAAAATTTCGCTCTGTGTTTGTGTTTGTCTGTCTGTCTGCGATGGCTAGTAAAATCTAGTCCACCTAGAAACCTGAAAATTTAGATTTAGGTAGTCCAAACCCTCTCCTGGTGCACCTGAGCCTAAGAATCTTACTATTTTAATTACTTACTGAAATATTAATTAAAATGCACAAATAACTCTCATCAAAAATACGCTTTTTTTTCTTCGGTTGGTTGGTTGTATAGAATCTTCGCAGAAGACATTAAATAAAGTAACGATGCATAGATAAGGAATCATAACGAAATAGTGTCAATGGATGTGCCAATAGTGTATATGGATTTCAGTTACCGACGTACAGCCAAGCTAATGTGGCTCCATCTGCTCACGGCAAATTATACCGAAGCCACCTGTTTAAAACATTTACCAGGCACGTTTTTCTTCATGATAATTAGATGGGTTTAAGGATTTTAAAAACAGGACATATATTTTTATGATAGAGATTATTAATACAGAAAACTTTATTTAACAGATTATTTGTTATATTTGCGGGGATGGACAGGGGTAAAGGTCTAATTACATTTAACAATTTTAATATTTTTTGCTTCACCCGTAGCGTTGAATTGCTGTTTTATATAGAGAATACCACTATTTTAAATCTCAGCTAATAATTTTACGAACTTCTGCAAAAGCAGTTCCATTTTCACTAAATTATCGCAAAAATCAGCATTCTTAGCTTCAAGGTGTACTTCTAGAAAGCTACCAGTATTTCCGAATAATATTCCAAGCCAAATTTCAAATTAAGTTCCTAACTTAATCAAATGAATCAATCTTTAAAGATGTATAGTGATCCTCCTAATTAGTTATTTTCTGAAGGGCACTTGAACATCCGTCCCCCCTCCCCACGCCCTCCTTGAAGTGTTTTTATCTCTAACTATACACCGTTTCCATATCTCAGCATCTATCTTTCCAATTTCAACGCAAGTGTTTCCAAACATTATAATTAACTTAATAGTCGCCCTTTAAAACATTAAACTAAATTTATGAGTAGCGGTTACCATTATTTCCGAATAATAGTTTAAGCCAAATTTGTAATTAAGGTCCAAGCTTAACCAAACGAACGAATTTTTAAGGATGCACAGTGGTCTTCCTAATTAGTCATTTGCTGAAGGTCACTAGAACATCCCCTCCCCCTGGCCCATCCTTTAGGGTTATTTTTCTCTAACTATACCCTATATTTCCATATCTCTGCAACTATCTTTCCGATTTCAACGCGAGTAATTCCAAATATTATAATTAACTTAATAGTCACCCTCTATAACATTAAAGTAAATTTATGAGTATCGATTACCACTATTTCTGAATAATAGTTTAAGCCAAATTTGTAATTAAGTTCCTAGCTTAACTAAACGAACGAAATTTTAAAGATGCATAGTGGTCCTCCTAATTTGTAATTTTCTGAAAGGCACTTGAACATCCCCTCCCCCCCCCGGCCCCTCCTTCAAGGTTTTATCTCTAACTATGCCCCGTTTGCATATCTCCGCAACTGTCTTTCCGATTTCAACGCAAGTGAATCCAAACATGATAATTAACTTAATAGTCACCCTCTATAACATTACAGAAAAATTTATGACTACCGGTTGCCACTATTTCCGAACAGTAGTTTAAATCAAGTTTGTAATTAAGTTCCTAGTTTAAGCAAACGAACGATTTTTTAAAGATGCATCGTGGTCCTCCTAATTAGTCATCTGAAGGACAGTTGAACATCCCCCCGGCACCTCACTCAAGGTTATTTTCTCTAACTTGTGTTATTTCAACAATTCGGTTTATAATGTTCCCATCTTCTCGAAACTAGCTCAATTTTCAGCACGCGTGCTATACAGTACCGTTGGCAGCGGCCATCTGTCTCAGAGGTTTTTTTACCGAAGGAAGTTTGTTTAGAACAGAATGCTCCCGTGACGGTGAAAGGGGAAATAAAAGATTTTCCGGAGCGTACGAGCATGCCCGGTATATACTGTCTGAGCCATCGGAGACTGTGGCCAGTGTTTCGTTTTTTAAGAGATTTAAGTTTATTACACAGGCTCGGGAAACGCCGGGCGGGTCAGCTAGTTACATATAACACTTAATTTTAATTCCAATCTGCCGAATGGTACCCAGATTTTTTTAACACAATTTTGCTTTTATAAGGTACGTAAAGAAAAGAATGTATTTATTCGTAAATTGTAGTGACATTCAATCATTTCCATATTTTAGTAACAGAATTACATTCCCCTGAAAGGATTATCTCACCGAAAGTAACAAATATTCATCTTTATTAAAATTTTAACTATTTTAGATAAACATATATAGACGTAACTCTCTATATATAGGTATCTAGCTGTTTTATTTGTGCAAATAAATAAATAAATAAATAAACAAATAAATATGTATATTTTACAATTATTAGTGTCCAAACTGGTTCGTAGATTCATAGATCCCAGGGAAAATAGAAACTGAAAATGTAATGCTATAAAAAATCATATAAAACATGATGGAGTAAACATGATCTAAAGCACATGAAATCTAATGGAAAAACCCTTAGGCAGTATTAGAACGGGAATCGGAATCAGTCGTAAAATCGAACAACGCAGCTAATTTACTATAAAAACATTTTTTCCTTAAAATTCCCTTTCTATTTTAAAACATTTAAAAGAAACAGGAAACTCTGAACTAAACAATAGAAAGAAACAACTGTAATATTTTCCTGTTGAGAATCTTTTTTAACCTTAGTATTTGGGTTATTCCATGTCAAGTGGCCTAAATTTTGGCATGGTTCCTGCTCGACCCCCTTTAATTTTTATGTAATTGATACAGGACATACATATAGGTATAAGATGGACATCTGCAAACGGTCGATGTCAGAAATAGTATAGTTGGGGCGCTAGGGGTCCTTTTGTAAAACTCACTATTTCATGGTCGCAGAAAAAACGGCGAAATCACCAAGTTTGCCATCTTATTGCTCACGATACAAGAAGCCTTACTTATTGAAAATAGGTGATCTAGTACAACTTTTTGCATTAAAAAACGTAATTAGAGTACTAAAAATCACAAATCAATACCTTTGTAACTACTTGGACTCAAAGTAGGCCGTACGGCCTGTCGCGATGAATTTTACCCGTACTTTAACATGCTGTAACTACTGAAAAAAAAATATTTTAAAAGTTTGTCACTTTAACAATTAATTAGCTATGAAGATGTCATAGAGCTGCTGGAGTTGTTTCTTTCCTGCTTAAATATTCATTAATTTATTCGGCTTTGAAATCTTCTAAAAAATTAAAATCATCAATTCCACCAATTTTCAGAAGCATATATCTAAAAAGGGACACTCCTGATATTATTACAGTTAGTACCACTGGAAAGAGCGCATCTTAATCTATAAGAAAAACTTTATTTCATTTTGGGCCTCTTACATATAGGGAAAAATAATAAAATTCAAAAGACCTATTTTAAGCGATATTTCTTCTTCGAAGATCTTCTCTTTCAACACATTTACCACAAATCTTTTTATTTACAATGATAAATGTATGCATAATTATCTCTTGTTGTGGTCCATGGTTGCTTCTGCTCTACCATACTGAATGACTGGTAACTGCGTCACCACGGGGTCACGCCCGATAGCCATGAAAGACTAGCTCCTGGGGATGCTTCAGTAGAAATGACTATTTCATGCTCGCAGAAAAAATGATGAAATCACTACTTTTGCCCACTTATTTCTCAAGATACAATAAATCTTACTTATCAAAAATAGGTGATCTAGTACAACTTTTTGTGCTAAAAACCATAATTGGAGTATTAAAAATAGCAAATTATTATCTTCGTCATTACTTGCGCTCAAAGTAGGCCATATGGCCTGTCGCGATGAATTTTACCCTTTCTTTAATAAGCTGTATCTACTGAATATACTAATTTAAACATTAGTTACTTTAGAAATATATTACCTGTGAAGATGCCAAAGAGATGCTGAAGTTGTTTCTTTCCTGCTTAAATATTCAATAATTTATTCAGCTGAGAAATCTCCTAAAAATAAAAATCATCAATTCTACCCCACTTTCAGAAGCTTATATCTCAAAAGGGACAATTTTGATTTGATTACAATTAGTACCACTGAAAAGAACACATTTTAATCTATAAGGAAAACTGTATCTAATTTTGGGCCTCTTAGATATAGTGTAAAACTAATGAAATTAAAAAAACCTATTTTACACTGTTTTTCCGAGATTTCTCTTTTTCAAAAAATTTGACTGTTGAGCAAAGACTATCCCAAAAATTCCTTACATATGGCTTTCGAACTGTGCAAATATATTTATCTGTATGAAAATTAATTTATTTTTATGAATGGAGTTTCTTTCTTTACATATACATTATTTTAGGGACAGATTTGCTACAAAAATTTTTAAAAAGTTTTGAATCTTTGTTATCAACAGAGTGACTTTGGCATCTCTGCAGAGTGGAATTTGTCTGGTACAAGCCATTTAAAACAACCCTGTGACGGAATAGTAGGAACTGTAAAGCGGCTGGCTGCAAGAGCAAGCATTCAAAGACCAATTAAAGACCAAATTTTAACTCCGCCGGATCTACATAAATTCTGTGAAAAGAACATAAAGGAAATTAAATTCATTTTTGTTTCAAAAAAATAAATTGAAGCAACACAAGCTTACCAAGAAGAGCAATGAGGATGCACAGTTTCAAAAGAGGATGCACAGTTTCTGGCACAAGAGAACATCATCATTATTTCGTACCCGTAAATAAAAAACAAGTTCATGTCAGTAAAATAACAAATGATGCAACATTCTTTAGAACAGATGTTGATAAGAGTGTTAAGACTGCATTTCAGTTTGCATTCGTTTCCAATTCGTTTAAAATAGGTTTTTTTAATTTCATTATTTTTACACTATATCTAAGAGGCCCAAAATGAGATAGAGTTTTCCTTATAGATTAAAAAATGTGCTCTTTTCAGTGGTACTAATTGTAATTAAATCAAAACTGTCCCTTTTGAGATATACGCTTCTGAAAATGGGTTCGAATTGATGATTTAAATTTTTTAGGAGATTTCGCATCTGAATAAATTATTAAATATTTAAGCAGGAAAGAAACAACTTCAGCAGCTCTATGACATCTTCATAGGTAATATATTGCTAAAGTGACTAATGTTTAAATTAATTTATTCAGTAGATACAGCTTGTTAAAGAAAGGGTAAAATTCATCGTGACAGGTCATGTGGCCTACTTTGAGCCCAAGTCATGATGAAGATAATGATTTGCGCTTTTTAATACTCCAATTATGTTTTTTAGCACAAAAAGTTGTACTAGATCACCTATTTTTAATAAGTAAGATTTATTGTATCTTGAGAAATAAGAGGGCAAAATTAGTGATTTCATCATTTTTTTCTGCGACCATGAAATAGTCAATTTTACTGAAGCATCCCCAGGAGCTAGTCTTTCATGGTTATCGGGCGTGACCCCTTGGTGACGCGGTTACCAATCATTCAGTATGGTAGAGCAGTAGCAACCATGTACCACAACAAGAGATAATTATGTATACATTTATCATTGTAAATAAAAGGATTTGTGTTAAATGTGTTGAAAGAGAAGATCTTCGAAGAAGAAATATCGCGTAAAATAGGTCTTTTGAAATTTATTGTTTTTCCCCTATATGTAAGAGGCCCAAAATTAAATAAAGTTTTTCTTATAGATTAAGATGCGCTCTTTTCAGTGGTACTAACTGTAATCGTATCAGGAGTGTCCCTTTTGAGATATAGGTTTCTGAATATTGGGTGGAATTGATGATTTTAATTTTTTAGAAGATTTCAAAACTGAATAAATTAATGAATATTTAAGCAGGAAAGAAACAACTCCAGCAGCTCTATGACATCTTCATAGGTAATTAATTGTTAAAGTGACAAACTTTTAAAATATTTTTTTTTCAGTAGTTACAGCATGTTAAAGTACGGGTAAAATTCATCGCGACAGGCCGTATGGCCTACTTTGAGGCCAAGTAATGACAAATGTTATTGATTTGTGATTTTTAATGCTCTAATTACGTTTTTTAGCACAAAAAGTTGTACTAGATCACATATTTTCAATAAGTAAGGTTTCTTGTATCATGAGCAATAACATGGCAAACTTGGTGATTTCGTCGTTTTTTCTGCGACCATGAAATAGTGAGCTTTACAAAAGGACCCCTAGCACCCCAACTATACTATTTCTGACACTGACAGTTTGCAGATGTCCATCTTATACCTATATGTTTTTCCTGTATCAATTATATAAAATTTGAAAGGGGTCGAGTGGGAGCCTCTAGGCCAGTTGACATGGAATGACCCATTTAGAAGTGAAATTTCATCTGCTTTGAGTAAACTTAGTCGTACTAACATAAAGCATACTTTACAATTCTTCTTCACTTTATATAATCACTTTATATAATATAATAAGTCAGCGGAAATTTGTGACATTTTTATTATCATTTTATGTTTTGTTGTCATTTTATTTTACTTTCGTCAATCTTACCAACTAAAATAAAAATTCTATTGATGGTAATTTTTCAAACATTACCATTTTAAAATGTTTGCAGTTATTATGTATGCTATTATTTTTTTAATTAAAAAATATTATTATATTCTTATGTATTTTAGGTTCTTTATAATAAATCATGAGATATTCCCTGTTTCATTTTTTACATTATTTTTGAACAACCTAAGACAATTTAAGAAAATTTTAACAGCTAAGTTGAGACCATCAGCACCGTGATCTTTCATATACGGGATGGTCATAAAATATTTTTACAAAATAAAAGAGTACCTATCAATATGAAAAAAACTATATTAGGAAACCATTGTCCCACTACTCTTATTCGTTGAAAAATACAGTGTGTCTCACACGAAGCTGATGCCAAATTTTCTTAAGCCAATTTTTAAAAAAATCATAGATTATGAAACACTTTCTAACGCTTCAAGAATATTTTAACAAAACTTTGCCGTTTAATAAGGTAAAGGTGATACCTAAGTAAACATTTTAGAAAACACATTTAGATAACGCGATTTCAACTAGTACCACTGTTGCCGGAAAGGTATTCCAAAGCTTTTGTGCAGCCCTGTATATGGTATATAGATTTGTATATATTGTAAATGTACACAGTATGCTAAAATTTAGTATAGTAAGAAAACGCATAGCACAGTTGAAAATTCACTTTCAGTAGTTTCTGCCAATCGAAGGAAACGTACTTGAATTATTTTCTACAACTCTGTATATTACTTACAGATTTTTATACACGCCACATATTAAGCTGAAATTTAATTCAGAAAAATCACGATTAAAACTACTGAAATCACACTTCTAGAAATTATTACCCATAGGCGGCCATGTATCCAGTTCTTTGCATAGCCCTGTATATGATTTTATTGGTTGCCGAAACGTCAGTGAAGGCTCACTGTGGAGGTTTCTGTCTGTCTGTTTGTCTGTTCCGCAATAACTGCCATAAAAAACGTTCGATTAGGTTGATTTTCGGTGCGTATATTGGCGAGATACCCGGAAATAGCTGTATAGTTTTTAGATACATTTGGTTCATTCGCTCGAAAAATAGAGAACATTTATTTTTAGGTTATGTTTTTCAATGGTAAGTTAGATGTTTTTTTGTCTTTTTTAATTTTAACATTCATCGCAAAGAAAATGTCGCATTGGGATAATTGTAAATGTTAAATTATTGATTCTAAATTTACGAAATGACGATCTTAATTTAATCCTACCGCTTTGAAAATTTGTCAATATATTTATTAGAATTTCGAAATTAATTGCATAAATTATTGGAAAATTTTATACATTAATTTGAAATATATGAAACATTTTAATTTCTGTTTTTTTACAAAAATTTCCAATGCATTTTTTCTCTCTCTTTTATTAAATGGTTGCTAAGCAACTATATTTCAAAGAATATCAACAAAGACAAATTCAAGTGAATCGCATTATTTTGACGCAAAATTTTATTAAAAATAGCTAATATTTGGGTTATATAAGTTTTTAATGTGCTTTTTTAATTAAATACATGGGAATTTATTTTAACTACTAAAAAATAATTACCAAATCGGTTTTCCAAATGAAAATAATTACAAGTTGGAAATTTTACGTCAAACGTGACAAATGCTTCGTACTATAGCTAGTTCTATAAATATTCAGATCTTGATGATTTTTAATTCTGTGAAATGAATTATATCGTCTGCAGATTAAGTTCTGTAATTAAATAAGTATATCGGTCGCTTGACGGTTAAACCTCGGAAGCTCCAAGAACAAGGAAGCACCGATTTTTTTTTTTTATTCAAATTTCTTAATAAATGTTTTTATTAATATCTTCTAAATTTTGATTGGATTTTCATAAAATTTGAAATGTCTCGACAAAATTCTGCAAAGATAATAGATCTTAAATTTCAAACCATTCGGTTGGGTAGTTTTTGCGTTGTTATATGCGGAAGGCCGGACAGACAGACAGACGGAAGGACCAAATGACGACAATAGGTGCTACGTATTTATATAATTACGAACCTAAAAACGTTGATTGCGTAAATTGAATTTAGGTTACATAAGAGGAATTTACATTGGTGTAAGTATATTTCATGCACGAAATTTTATTCAATTTCAGCAACATATGACGTTTAGTAGTTGAAATATAAATATTCTTTTAACCCCTTCGCGACGAGCGTCCTTTACAGAATTTTTAATCTTTTGCCACCTGTTTTTCCAAACAAAAATTTTCGCCTAATTGAATATCAGAAATGCTGTCATTAAATAAGGCAAAGTTTACAATAAAAAGTTACTGATGGGAATAATCGAGGATTCTGAGCACCTTATGCGTCACGTATACGTGTCGCTCGTCCGCAAGGGGTTAAGGATAGGATAAAATCTCTTGTACAAAGAGATGTTTATTTTAATGAAATTAAAATAGTAAATACACTGCTGGGAATCCAAAATGCAACACCATGAAGCAATGGAAATAACAGAATGATATTTATTGGACAAATACATTATAATGAGAAGGACAAATGATTACATTTTCAGAAAATTTTGAGGTATAGTTCCTGAGAAAACACTACCCAGAGTTGACACCCCTGGCCGCAATAACAGCATTTATCTGCCTAGGCAGGGAGTTGAACAGAGATTGGATGTCATGTACGGGTACAGCAGTCCATACACCTTCAACACTATGCCACAGTTCATCAACCGTAGTGACTGGCGAGTGGTGGAGTGCCAGTTGCTCAGCAGCCATTGACCAGACATTTTCAATTGGTGAGAAATCAGGAGAACGTGCTGACAAGGCAACAGTGGAACATGTTTTGTATCAAGAAAGATCAGGATAGTACTGGCAACATGCGGTCGTGCATTGTAATGTTGAAACGTACAGTTCCGGAGACATCGAAGATAGGGCAGAACTACGGGACGTAACACGTCAGAAATGTAACGGTTTCTGTTGAAATTGCCGACAATGCGAACAAGAGTTTACCGAGACATGTATCCAATGGCACTTCATACCGTCACTCCAGGTGATATGCCAGTATGACGATGTCGAATGCAAGCTGGCAATGTGCGTTTTCCACGATGCTGCCAAACACGGATGCGGTCGTCATGATGCTATATATGACGCAAGAATGGCGTCTCACGTCGTCTTTTCAGATGAATCCAGGCTCTGTATGCATCATGAAGGTCGCATCCGTGTTTGGTGCCATCCTTGAGAATTCACTTTGCCAGCTTGCATTCGACATCATCATAGAGGCCCATAATCTGCAGTGATGGTGAGGGATGCCATTGAATACACGTCTCGATAACTTCTTGTTCCTATTGCCGACAATATGAACAGCAGCCGTTACATTTCTGAGATGTTACTGCCCTTGGTTCTGCCCTAGCTTGGAGGCCTCTGGAACTCTACTTCTCAGCAGTACAATGCACGACCGCATGTTGTTAGTACTATCCTGACCTTCCTTGATACAGAACACGTTGGACTGTTGCCCTCAATGGCACGTTCTCCTGATTTCTCAACAATTGAAAATGTCCTGTCAATGGCTTTTGAGCGACTGCCGTCACCACGTTTGATGAACTGTGGCATAGTGTTGAAGCTGCATGGATTACTGTACCCGTACATGACATCCAATCTCTGTTCGACTCCATGCCTAGGCAGATAAATGTTATTGTGGCCAGGGATGGCAACTCTGGGTAGTGTTTTCTCAGGAACTATACCTCCAAATTTTCTGAAAATGTAATCACTTGTCCTTCCCATTATTATGTATTTGTGCAATAAATATCATTCTGTTATTTGCATTCCTTCGTGGTGTTGCATTTTGGATGGCCAGCAGTGTACATTCAGACATATACTCAAGAAATGAAATTGCGCAATTACTTGAAATTGAGAATAGAATATTAAAGCGAAAACGAGGGGTTCAGGGGGCTCCGCGCTCCTGAAGTAATGTATTGTTGATCTAAAAAATACAGTAATAAGTAGTTTATCCTATCATTGCATAACATTGTGTTTAATGCGATACTTCTAAAGATTCCGGAACTTTCGATAAATTTTATATTCTTATAAATGTATAAATAACTTAAAAAGATTGAATTTTAGTGTATCAAATTTTATGCAGATAATGTTAAAAATGAGTGAGATTAATGAACAATGATTTGTAGAGCTGGCGTTTAGGCCTCTGATCTATAGATTTACTAGTATTCTAAAAACATCTATTATTAAGGTAAAGACAGGAGAGATTGCGCGGTCGGAGAGATTGCGCACAAAGAGGTTATGGGGGAAGGGATAGAATGCGTGCGCATTGACTCAAGGTAGTTGAACAGCAGCAGTACTGCAGTGTCTACTTGAATGTGAACATTGATTGTTTCAAACGTCTAGGATATATCATTCCTATTTGTTTTATTTTCCCAAGGTAAGTGCTTGTAGTTTCATAACTATTGGTCAGAAGTTCTATAGAATGTCAGTAGCTCAAAATATTTTGAACTTAAACGGTTTTTCATATGTTACTAACCTAGACAAATGGTGAGAACACCAATGGTTAGTTTTAGAAGCTGCAATGTGTAAATAAAATACCGCACAAACTCTCCTACCGAAATTGGAGAGTTTGCGCATTTGCTACTTAGGAGAGATGGCGCATTGTTTCCATTAGTTTCCATGCTAGGAGAGAATACGCAGCTTATTGGTAAATTTGCATAAATTGTAAATTACATGTAAAACAATTGAATGAATCAATTTTGAAATAATTATCAAAACCTGGAATTTATCCTTTAAATATTGAAGTGATTCTAGAAAACGCATATTTGCTAGGCTGTGATCAAGGCATCATTCAAACTGTCCCTGAAACCGTTGAGTTACCACCAGAATCCACACGAATCCATTTCACCAATAGTATTCGCTACAAACACTGAAAACCAAACTTCTCATATTCTAGGCTTATCCTCACATCCCATTGCAGCAGCTACATGCATTTGTTAACCATTAACTTATGGGGAGTCTAATGTTACTCTCAGAAATACACCTACGTAAGTTTTGAAACTCTTTTACCTACTATTCAAAGTAGTTTAATGCCATTGAAATCAAAAAGGAAACGCAGTGCAACGGATGTTACAGATCCACAATATATACATGAAAAAAAAAACTTAAGAAGGAAGCAACTACAAAAAAAACCGAACATCTGAAGATAAGATGCTTCCAGAAAATGTGCGATAAAAAGAAACTGAAGGAAAGAAAACGAATGGCAATGAGGATGAGTGCACTGAATGCCGAGAAATGTACCAAGATACAATTCTGATCTGTGACTGTATTCAATGTATTATTTGTGGCAGGCAGTGACGTAGTCAGGGTGGGGGTCCTGATGCTCTGGACACCACTGATATTGTGAAGTTTTCTTTGCCTTATTTCATCAGAGAACTTTCTGCGATAATCAAGAAAAAAAAACCTTTACAATATTACTGGTATCTAAAGCATTTGGACCCCCTCCCTGGCTACGCCACTGGTGGCAGGTAGTTGCACAAAAGCTGCACCTTTTACAACAATAAATGCATCGATTGTGGACGACGACAACTTCAGTCAACAAAAAAGAAAACATGGAAACTGCGGAAACGAAAATGGACAAATTTTATGTTAAACGTATTATCACGTTACTTAATGTTATTTTGTCATAATTTCTATGCTTGTTTTTTCTGATTCTTATTTTTTTTTTTTTCAAATTCTTTAATTGTTCGTAAAATTCTTTCCTTTTTCCGATTCTTTAATCATTAGGTTGAAATATTCACTACTAATACAACAATATTTCTTCACAAAAAACCTTACAAGAATCTTATATAAGTGTAATTATTATTGTTAACAATTTAATTGTAGTAATTATTAATAACAATCTCTCCTACCCATGTGCGCAAAAACACCAACCCTGTAAGGACAGATTGCACAAAATAGCTTTTTTTGTTTTATTACAACTGTTCTGTTCATTTACAGCATAACAACAAAATAGCAATGGGAATGCATAAAAAACAAATGAAGTCAAAATTATTCAGGGATAGTTTAGCAAACAATTAATATTTAGATTTATTATTATTATTCTATTGAAATGTGCGCAGACTCTCTTAGCTTTACTTTATATCAAATGTAGTTGAGTTTGAAAATTAAAAAACAACTTTCAGAAATTCACACTCATTCTCAGTAATGTTTACGGATTCTTTTGTGTAACCCTGTATATGGTCTATAGAATTTATACACACCACGTACTATCCAAAACTTTAGTTAAACTTAAAACGCACACCATAACAGAAATGTCATTTTCAGCAATCATTTCTAATAGACAATACTTCGGATAGAGTATTGTATCCGAAATCTTTTATGTGTAATGTTTTATGTGTAAATGAACGATAAATGGGATGCACATCATATTCTACTGCAAGCATCTTGTAGTAAATCTCAGTAATGTATATGCATTCCACCATGCTTGAAATACTGCAACGTAATTAAAATACGCTGCGAATAGTTTTTTTTTCGTAGACCCTTTTTAAACCGAACTCTGTTCAGTGACCCTGTAAATGAATTGTTGGAATGCTATTCCGTTTGAATACATGCATAAAAAATTCCTCAATAGTAAATAAAAATTAAAATTTTTATCTTTATATCTTGTGAATTATTTATTCTTCTTAAGATGAACAAAATACATTTATTGGATGAAAAAGTACTCGTAGAATATAATCTATTTTTATAAAGGAGTAGCTTGATTTTCTCATAATCAACGCCGAGCCTCAACCGTTTGTCCTAGAACAATGAAATTTTGAAGTCATGTTCTTTACACGATGTAGGCGCGTACTAAGAAAGGATTTTTGAAAATTCACAGTCTAAGGGGGTCAAATGGGGGGACAAAAGTTTTAGATAATTTTGTCTTTTCGACATATCTCAGCAGGAGTTTTAAGTAGAAACGTGAAATTCGGGATAACAATTCTACTAAAGAATAGTTAAACATGTATTTCAGGCGATTTTAGAAATTCAATCATTAAGTGGGTTAAATGAGGGTTCAAAAATTTTCGGTGATTTCACATTTTCTCCATATTTCATCAGAAGGTTTAGGTAAGAGCGTGAAATTCAAGATAACAAATCTGCTAAAAAATAATTAGACACGTATTTAAGTAATTTTAGAAATTCAACCACTAAGGGGGATAAATGGGGGTCTGAAGTTTTAGGTCATTTTGCCTTTTCGCTATACCTCAACAACAGTTTTAGTTAAAAGCGGGAAATTCCGGACAACAAATGTTACTAAAAGTTACTTAAACGGATATTTCAGCTATTTTAAAAATTTAACTGCTAAGAGGGTTAAATGTGGGGTCGAAAGTTTTTAGTCATTTCACGTTTTTGCCATATCACAGCAGCAGTTTTAGGTAGGAACGTGAAATTCAGGATAACAAATCAACTAATAAAATAATTAAACAAATCTTTCAGTGACTTTAGAAACTCATCCATTAAGGGGGTTAAACGGGGGGTCGAAAGTTTTAGGACATTTTGCCTATTCGCCATATCTCAGCAGCACTTTTAGTTAGTAGCTCGGAATTCGGGATAACAAATCTACAAAAAATATAGACAAACATGTATTTCAGCAATTTTCGAAATTCAGCAACTAAGGTGGGTTAAATAGGAGGTCAAATATTTTAGGTCATTTTACCATATCTCATTAGAAATTATAGGCAGAATCATGAAATTCAGGAAAACAAATCTACTAAAAATATAGTTAAACACTTATTTCATCGATTTTCGAAATTCAGATACTAAGGGGGGTTAAATGCGGGTCGAATGTTTTAATCAATGAATGTTTATATCAGTAGAAGTTATAGTTAGGAGCGTGAAATTTGGGATAACAAATCTACTAAAGGATAGTTAAACAAGCATTTCAGGCGATTTTAGAAATTCAACACCAAAGGGGGTTAAATGAAGGGTCGAACATTTTCGATGATTTCGCCTTATCACAATACAAGCGCTGTGTCCGTCGTTAGCTTAGTTGGCAGAGCGGTGGACTGTAGAAAACGGAGAAATCAGAAATACATAGGTCGCTGGTTCGAATCAGGCTCGACGGAATTTCTTTTTTCGTCGATGATATATAAAAAAAAAATATTACATATGTGTCTAATTTTATTTCTCATGCATTTAATAAAACTGAGAGAAGTTAAAAGAATGCGTTAGAAAAAAAAAGAGTTTCATTTGGTAGTTTATTTATTGTGTTGATCGAAACAAATGGTGTGTCCGTCGATAACTCCGTTGGCCGAGCGGTGGACTATAAATGACGGAGTAATCAGAAATCCATAGGTCGCTAGTTCAAATCAAGTTCGACGGAATTTCTTTTTTGGATAAAATAGATGATGGTCAAAGATATATAATAAAAATATATTACACATGTGTCTAATTTGATTTCTCATGCATATAATTCATTCAGAGAAATTGTAAGAAAGCGCTTAAAACTAAAAGAGTTCCATTTGGAATCTTATTTAATGTGTTAAACGAAGCAAAGGCTGTGTCCGTCGATAACTCAGTTGGCAGAGCGGTGGTCTGTAGATGACGGAATAATCAGAAATCCATAGGTCACTGGCTCGAATCAGGCTCGACGGAATTTATTTTTTGGTCGATGATATATAATAAAAAATATTACTTATGTGTCTCACTTTATTTCTCATATATATAATTACATTCAGAGAAACTGTAAGAAAGCGCTTGAAACTAAAAGAGTTCCATTTGGAATTTTATGTAATGTGTTAAACGAATCAAAGGCTGTGTCCGTCGATAACTCAGTTGGCAGAGCGGTGGACTGTAAATTAGGGTGGAGAGAAAATGGCCATTAAAAAATTTTTTGGAATTTTTTCTTCAGATAGGTCTTAAAATTTGCCTTTTGGCACACTGAATATTAGGTTAAATTTTCATTTCATTTGGAATTCATCTTTAGGGCTCTACCAGCTCTTAAAAATTATGCCCTTTATACGTGAAAAACCAAAGAAGTGTAAATAATCATGAAATTTTCTTTTTGGACTTTTTTCTTCGGATAGGTCTCAAAATTTGTCGATTGGCACATTGAATATTAGGTTAAATTTACAGTTAATTTGGAATTCATCTTTAGGGCTCTAGCAGCTCTTAAAAATTATGTCCTTTATATGTGAAAATCCAAGATATGCACTATGTAGTGTAAAGTATTCAAATTATTTTTTTTACAGAATTTGTCTGATTTTAGTAAAATAACCCATAAAAAATGACTGATTAAAGTATTACATGTGATCAATCCAAGTGTCGTCATGTTTTGACACCTTGAAGGTGAAGGTCACACTAAAATGTGAATTGTTCATAAAGAAAAAGTAAAATAATTAGATATACAGTTCCCTTTTGTGCTTTGAATAAACATGAAAGATAGTTCTCTGAATGTATAGTAAAGACAATTTTCTGAATATATAGGAATAAAATAATATGGATATATGCGATGTACTATAAAACGATCTGATATTTCACTTTAATTTATATTGGCCTTTGGTATCAAAACTAGGCATTGTGTTTCGTGATTTGATTTTTGCTCGTATATATCCGTCCCTTGCTTCTACTCCTACAACTGCCAATGTTGCTTCTGTAACTAATTTCACGCATCTTTCAAAATCAAACTTTCAGTCTTTTGGCAATCTTTGTTTCAAAATATCTAATAGCATCATTCTTTCTCACAGTGTTTACAGCTGTTCCGTCACAACCTATAAGCCATAGTTTGTCAAGGTTTAAGTTGTTTTCAGTGCAGTATTTTGAAATGCTTTCTGCAATATGCTTTCCTGATGCAGAAGATGGTGTGATGTGTCCCTGATACAGTGAATCTGCCTCTTCAACCAGAGATACATGTTAATCACTTATAGTTATTCGAAGTAATCTAACTCAAATTTTCTCTTGATGTAGTGTTTTATGTTTTCTTCCATCAAAATATATACTTTAGATTCCCGCTTTTAAAGTTTTCAGATCATCTTTTATAGCACATTCTCTATTTTATCGTCCTCTGCGTACTTTGCTTCTGTCAATTACATTGTGATGAATAGCTTTCTGTTATAATGCCAATATCTTGTAGAGTTGCAGAAGCTATTGCTGCCATGCATATATCAGAAACCCCATACTGATCTGAGACCCTTGAAACGGTAGGAGATGTGTTCTCATTTGTCTTTGTGACTCTTCTTTAGATGTAGATGTTTGTGATACGGATATTAATTCTTTACACCCTGATGAAGAGCTAGTACTTCTTTCTTCATCACCACTGTCAAAATACATAGCAACTGTACCGCCCTGATTAACTGCAGAATTTAAACTTGGCTTTTCAGCCCTCATCGAGTCCCTTGTTTTCCTGTCTTCTCTTTGTCTCAATTTACTTGCCTCGGCTTTATCCGAGTGCCAATACCCTTCTTTCTTGATGACCTTTGGTCAAGAAGAAATTCCTGTTCTTTTGGAGGCACCTTCTTTGATTTTTCACAAGTACATTTAGTAATTGGCTTGTATTAGCACTCCGAAATGTCTGGAAGTTTACACTTACGCTTCAGATTTGAAAAACTGAACCTTCTTCATGTAATTTTCATTTGGATTTGGCGAATCGAATAAGATTCTGGTATTCAGAAAAATCGTTGTCTATCATTTGATCAACAACCCTCTGGGAAACTATAAAAATTAATGCTTTTTTCCAAATTTCATCGATTTTCTCTCTTAGGATTTGAATTACCTATGACTTTGATAGTTCTTTACCATTCCTACTTTGTTTTAATTCGTGTCTTATGTATAAGTAACATTTTATAACGTCTGCTATTGTTCGCAAAACAATTTCATTTAGTTTTGAAGACGCGCCAAATAGGAGAGATTCCACTGCACGTCTAGAAATGGTAAATTTCAGTTTGCCCCACTCGCACTCATTTTTGCGCTAAAAATGAAAAAAATAATTTGTAAAGCTCAATAAAACGTTTCAAAAATTTAAAAATAAAGATTTAAATTTTAGAAATTACTAGCAAGCTTCGCCCACTACGCTGGTCGGTTTCTCCAAACGAATTTTGAATCAAACGAAATATACCGGTGAATTGCATTCTTCCAACAATGTACGCTTTTGGTCAGACTGCTACAGGAAAATATGAAAAGAGATCTCATATCAAATTATTGCCTTGGACTACTAAGTATTTGTCTGGCTTTAATTATGATCCTCATATTGATTATTTCAGGAATAAGGCTGTTGATCTCGGATCTCAGTTACCCTGCACCATGTGCCGTGCCTTAAAGTGGCAGGATGAGACTCCCTGGATATGTTGCAGTTGGCGGTAGTAAAGAAGATATAGTAATGGATGCATTTTTAGAAATTATAACTTGTAATGTTAGAAATATTGATGAGTTGGCGCTAAAGACATCACCAAATTACAGAAAATGCGCAATATCGAAACCGTACAGACCCTCGAAACTTTACTTCAGCAAGCATATTTTATTTAAAAATCACAATTGCATAAATATTCGTAAGAATAATAGGTACTTTTATATTGCTGGGCGCCAGTAAAAACTCACCAAATCTTGTTTCAATTGGCATCATTTGAATTGGAACATTTTATTTGTATTGATGTGTTTGTGTTTATGTATTTTATTATGATTATATTTTAGTTATTTTAAATAAGTTTTCTAAGAGATTATATCGCAATGTTAAAATAATGGCTAGTTGTTAGTAGCTAACTTTAAAAGATTAGTAAAAAAAAAAAAAAAAAAGGATTGGCGAGATTAAAAAAAATTTGGCGATCACTGGCACCCAGCAAACATAAAAATACCGAATAATATTCAATTCCAAATTCCCGAAGCAAACAAAAAAGTTAAAACAAAGAGCCCGAAAACTGGCATTATTGAGATTTCATCTAATCAAAATATCAGGTGATTTTTTTTCTTATCTAGTATCTTATAAATAGCCAAGTATTGTTTGATCTTTAACAATGACGAATGCATTTTAGAAAATATCACTTGGCGATCAATGCAATAAATTTTAAGGTTTTGTCGCCAAAGTCAACACCAAATTTGAAAATGTGCAAGCAATATCTCACGAATTGTTGGAGTTAGAATATTTTTATTTGGTCCCATTCGATTCAGCATGCAAAAATACATTGAAATATGTTATTATTTGACAAATAAATATAAAACCCGATTTTTAAGAAATTTAGTTATTGTTTGTTCCCATTTTAACCCCTTAGGGATGGAATTTTAGGAAAACTTTCTTATTGCCCTCTACATCCTAAGAAGTATTTTTCCCGCAATTTTCGTGTTTGTAGCTTCAGTAGTTTGGACTGTGCGTTGATGATCTCCCAAGTTAGGACTTTCTTTTACATAATATAGAATTTTATATACAGATAAAATTAACCATTATTATTACCTAGCAGGCTTTGCTCGCTACGCTGGTCGGTTTCTCCAAAAAAAACTTGAATCAAACGAAATATATCGGTGAATTTGATTGTGTATTTTAAAGAAACATGAACTTTATCTTCATGTCCTTCCGCATTGGTGTAAAACGATGCGAAAGCCATTACGCTGTTATATTTTCTAATGTGTTACACGAAATTTAGGCTGTTAAAGACCAACTCGTTTATTTAATCATTTACAGTATGGTTTTCTAAAGAACGATATAACGATATGCAATATACTAAATCTATACCTGGAAAATTAACAATGCAAGTTCCATAGAAATCCATTCAGCAGAATCTTAAAAAAAAATCTAATGTTTCATAATTGGGTTCAACTGATTATAGACATGCTCCCCACCCCCCTAATTCTTTAACTAAGCAACATAGAACGATATTTTATGCACTAAAACTTCCCCTCAAAATTTAGCTAACTAACAGTGCAAGTTCCAGCAAAATCCATTCAGCAGAATTCAAGGTATAAGCGGTAGGATCGAAATTCCCTTTGCATTATACAGTAGACAGATAAATGTATCTTTCATAATCATCTTCACCTGTTGATAGAACTCTCAGGGATTTTGTAGAAATTATATGTTGGTATACGCCGTCAACCTTCTGGAATTTTGAAGACTAAATTCTGCACACCATCCGTAGCTATAATATATAATCTCTAGTATATATCCTTTGTCTATAGAGTATATGCACTGTTTTTTTTACGACTACACCACTGACAACTTTCTCCCATAGCTCCATAACTAAACAATGTAGAAAATCAATTCCTGAAATATTATCACACTGCGAAACTCCCATCAAAATCCTTTCAGTAGAACTTTAAAAAAGGTAATCTTTCATAATCGGGTTCACCTAATTTTATCTATAACTTCCTCCCGTGGCTCTATAAATAAGCAATGTAGAACAATGTAATTTATTTTAAAACCTTTCTAAAACAAATTACCTAACTAACAGTGAAATCATATAAAAATCTGTTCGGTAGAACCTGAGTTTTAACCGATCGGAATGGGATAAGAATTTGCGTTTTATAAATATTAGAGATGATTATGATAAGATTTTTGTAATCGGATTCGTTGTCAAGCTTTCGCTTCAGAAAACACAACGCAGACGAACACTTTGCTCCAGAGAAGTACCAACCATCCCCAAAAAATTGCCTAACTAACAGTGTAAATCTCGCCAAAGTCAGTACAACAGAATTCAAATTATAAACGGTCGGAATGAAATACGAATTTGCATTTTAAATACATAGTAGATATATTTTTCATAATTGCATTCACCTTTCCCAATAACTTTCCCATTAGCTCTATCACTAAGCAACATAGAATGATATGTTATAGGGTCATTAACCATACCTGAAAAATCACTTCCATTAAAATTTGTTCAGTAGAATTTTTTTTAAGTAATCTTTAATAATCGGGTTCACGTAATTTTAGAGCTTTCCTCTTTAGCTCTATAACAAAGCAACGTAGAATAGCTATACGCTAAAACCTTTCAAAAAACATTACCTGATTAAAATGTGAATATGCGGTTTATACTCATAGTAGATGATGATATGATTTTCTGTAACAGGATTCATCAAGAAGATTTCGCTTCAAACATAAACGATGCTTTCAACATTGTGGCTAATACGCCAATTGGCGAGGTATCCGATTGCGGAAAATTAGCCCGAAATCGTATGAATAACTACCCAAAGAAAAAGAGAAACATGGCTGAAGACTGAAAACAAATAAAGAACTAATACATAATACTAATAAGACCTTCGACACTTTATTTGGTACTTCTCCATTATCCAGTCGACCACTTTTCATTAAAAAAACTATCGCCAAACTATAAGATTTAACGCCAAAAAGGCAGTCCCATTCACTTGACGTCAGAAGTATTAAACGTGTTTGTTATGTCATGAAGCGGTTTTAATTCGACATTTACCTGTATTTTTCATTTTGTTTTTCTGATACTTTAGTTATTTCGTTAATTAAAATAAAAATTGCGTTTCTAAACGGCTGTGCTATGACATTAAAAGAAAAATGCATTGTAAAAATGTTGCGTTTCATAGTTAAGTGCAATAGATCAATTTCTACTGACGTCACAAACATTTATTCACCAGCCGAGAAGGATAATTAAGAAAAATAATGTAAATAAATATCCAAGATTTTTTTTTCTATTTTCATTAATATATCGTAATTTTTTTGTGTTAAAACTTACTGGACAGTGGACACATTGGTGAGTGGGGCTTTTCCGAATTTAATTTATTTAATTTATTTATTTTGATGTTCCAATGGCAACATTCTTCCATTTGTTTATTTGGAGTTCATGTTTGGCATTTTTTTTTTTTTTGATGAAAAGTGGTCGACGGTATAATTGAGATGTACCCTTTATTTTAGCAATCACATTTTATTTTAAATCGTGGCGTTTGTAGAAATAATAATACACAATTACATAAATATCCGTAAGAATAATATTCAATTCCCAATTGAGCAGTTAATATTTCTATCTGCAAAAATAAGCAAACAGATTTAATTTGAATTTCTTCCATTGCTATAGTAACGGACGTATTTTTAGAAATTATCACTTGTATTGTTAGAATTGTTAGATTTTGACGTCAAAGACTTCGGAAAATTAGAAAAATGTGCAATATCTCACGAACTATTTGACTTATGAGTATTTAATTGATACCATTCGATTCAGCATACAAAAATACATTAAAATATGTTATCATTTGTCACGTAACTATAATACCCGATTTTTATGGAATTTTTTTAATTTTTGTTCTCTTTTTTACCCCCCTTAGGGGTGGAGTTTTTGAAAATCTCGTCTTAGTGCGCCCCTACATACTAAGAAATATTTTTCCTGCAAGTTTCGTCTTTGTAGGTTCAATAGTTTTGGCTGTGCGTGGATCATCTTGCCAGAAAGGACTTTCTTTTATATATATAGATTAAGGAAGTTACACTAAACCTTTTAAATATAAAAATGTCAAACGAGATTACCAACGAACACTGTAAATGTACAATTTATGGTAAAAACCTATTGCATGAAACAATGAAAATATAAAGGTCCTGGTAGAGCCCTGAAGGAGTTTTTCCTAATTCATGAAATTTTGCACGTATATTATAAGTACTAAAAGGCAACTTTTGGCTACTATTCAAAATCAAAATTCCAACTTTCATTTTTTCACTCCACCCTACTGTAGATGATGGAATAATCAGAAATCCATAGGTCGCTGGTTCGAATCAGGCTCGACGGAATTTATTTTTTGGTCGATGATATATAACAAAAAAATTTTACTTATGTGTGTCATTTTATTTCTCATATATATAATTAAATTGAGAGAAATTGTAAGAAAGCGCTTAAAACTAAAAGAGTTCCATTTGGAATTTTATGTAATGTGTTAAACGAATCAAAGGCTGTGTCCGTCGATAACTCAGTTGGCTGAGCGGTGGACTGTAGATGGCGGAATAATCAGAAATCCATAGGTCGCTGGTTCGAATCGGGCTCGACGGAATTTATTTTTTGGTCGATGATACATAATAAAAATATTACTTATGTGTCTCATTTTATTTCTCATATACAGGGTTGTTATAAATAAAATTCGCCTATTCAGAAGGATCTAGAGCCGGTTCTATGGCTCCAAACGAAACAAAATTTCACTAGTACGTAGTTGAAGAAATGCGCTTTGCGAAAATCGGAAAAAAAAATTAGTTAAAATGTTTGTCAATAGGTGGCGCTGCGCCAATATTTAAGCCGATACTTGTAGATTCCTTTATTTTGTAAAAAAAATACAGGAAATTTTATTTCACAGTTGGTAAAAGCAAACTTTTTTGATAGAGATTGAGCAGAGTTGTAAAGCACAGTGGTTAAGGTCTGTGGTGTGACTAAGTATATAGCACATTGAAGAAACAGTTTATGTAGAAATCAGAATTATATTTATTCATTCAACTTGAATGTTAAACTTAAATAAAGATATATACATAAACCTCCAGCCATTGCTGGGAACTTTGGTATCACATTATAGCAAATAAACATTCAGAAAGGGGGTTAACTGTCCTTCCATCACATCACCACACCTTCCATGGAGTTGTTTCACCCTAGATATATACTTAAACTAGAATAAAATATGCATACAGTTACAGTTAAAAGAGAGTGCCTTTACGACCGAAATGCAAAAAAGAAAAACCGGTTCGGAACGATTTTACTCCCGAACAAACCACTTGACAGAGAAAGGGGGACAAGATTTTGTCCAGATTTCCAACATGCGGCCCCATCGGTCGTAAAAACTTCCTCTTTCTTTTCATAGTCAAAATCAAAAATGTTACAAATGGCTCTCTGAAATTTTATATACAGTAGAGGTTTTGTTAAAAAATCAGCCTTATTAACTTTAGAACTTACATGTTTTAACTCAAAAACATTTTCATTTATTAATTGACGAATAAATTGACACTTTATGTCAATATGCTTAGTTTTAAAGTTTTCTTGACTATTTTTAGAAAAATAAATAGCAGATTCATTATCACAGTACTGAACTGGTTTTATTTTATCACATAAATTAAGTTCATTTAAGACATTTGCATACCACGTTAGTTCTTTTACACTTTCAGTTAATGAGATAAACTCTGACTCCATAGAACTAAGTGCAATGCATTTCTGCTTTGATGATTTCCAAGCAAACGGAACGTTACTAAAGTAAACTTTACACTTTCAGTTAATGAGATAAACTCCGACTCCATAGAACTAAGTGCAATGCATTTCTGCTTTGATGATTTCCAAGCAAACGGAACGTTACTAAAGTAAATTATATAACCACTACTTGAATGTCTTTTAGTAAGGTTACATCCCCAGTTAGCATCAGAATATGCATATAAACTTGAGGATTTTACATTAGACAGGTTTATTTTATAACTTTTTGTAGCAAAAACGTAATTCATTATATCTACCAATATCAACCAATGTTTATATGTATAGCCATTACAAAATTGTGACATTATATTTACAGAAAAACTAATATCAGGTCTCGATATATTTGATAAAAATGATAAACAACCGATTAATGATCGGTATGGATATTTTTTCATCAATTCATTTTCCACAATTTCATTTTCGTTAACTTTATCTGGTAAGATACAGCCAATTTTAAAGGGTAATTTAACATAACCTTTTGGTAAACCTTTATATTTTAATTCTAATCTTTCAATATAAGTTTTTTGATGAATAAATAATGAATCAGCAATAAGTTCAAAGTTAACACTTAACAAATATTTCGTTAAACCTATTTCAGTAATTTCTAAGCTATTTTTTAACATATTGGTTACAGATTGTAATACATTTTCATTTTCAGCAAACAAAACTAAATCATCTACATAGACAACTAAAATTGGATTACTTTTTAGTTTATATACACAGTTACACCATTTTAACTTACAAAATCCTAAATTATGTAGTATATTGTCCAATTCAAAATTCCATTCTCGGCCACTTTGCCGTAAACCATAAATAGATTTATTTAACAAACAAACTTTATTTTCGGCACCTTTCATGACAAATCCTGGTGGTTGTTTCATAAATACAGTTTCTTTTAAAGACCCATATAAGTAAGCCGATTTTACATCTAATTGAATATGATACCAATTTAACATAGAAACCAATAAAATAAACATTAGTTTTATAATTGAAAAATTTACAACAGGTGAAAATATATCATTAAAATCAATACCTGGTTTTTGTTTAAAACCTTGAGCTACGAGACATGCTTTGTACTTTTTCCCATTTTTTTCTGTGTTTTTAATATTATAAACCCATCTGCTTCCTACTATTGTGGCGTTTTTGGGTGGATCAATCAACCGCCAGACCTTTCTTTTACTCATGATTTCAAGTTCTTCCCTCATCGCGGCGTTCCATTTCCCTCTTTCTCGGTTAACTTGTGCATCCTCAAACGATTTAGGGATTTCAGTATTGTAAGTTTCATGTTGGAATATCTCACTTAAATATGAATCATCCGAATCGCTAGTTGAAGGTTCATTTAAAGTTTCTAGATTAGGATGAGTAGTTTTAGGTTTAAAGTCAAATTTATCCGGTTCATAAGCGATTTTATTTTCTTGACAATATTTTTTAACATCATTTAATGATCTCAGTCTCTTATTTGTTATCGGGGTATAATAATACACGTCAATCCTGTTACTTTTAGTTCTAGGTTTTTCAATTCTTTTCCATTCTGAAATATTTATAGAAGTTAAAGTTATTTTACTCCCCCTTTTCTCTTCGTCTTCATTTAAACTTACTCCTGGTAGTTTACGATTAAGATCTAGAGTTGCGTTGCTTAAGCCATTTGATTCAATTTGAGATTCATTAAAATTCAATACAATATCCTTATACTTATTTACTCCAAATAATGTTTCTACCCCCTTTTTGGATTCATCTATACGCACATGAATAGTTTCTACAATTCGCCTTTCTTTTGGCATATACATCCTATATCCTTTTGTTTTCATGGCATAACCAACTAAAATACCGGGTAAAGCTTTAGGTTGTAGTTTATTTCGTTTAACTTTAGGAACATTAACAAATGCTAAAGAACCAAAAATTCTTAAATGTTTTACAGAAGGTTTGAATCCTGTCCATAATTCTTGGGGTGTAAGACCTTGGGTTAAACTGTGTTCGGTTCTATTTTTTTTATGAACAAACGCTAAAAGAGCTTCCCCCCAGAATGATGGTTTTAATCCGCTATCATGTAACATTGCTCGAACTGCATTCATTGCTACTTTATTGAAATTTTCAGCAACACCCACCTGTTCTGGCGTATAAATGGAGGATCTTTCTATTTGTATACCCAAATCAGTTAACAATTTCTCAAATAATTTATGAATAAATTCTAACCCATTATCAGTTCGTACACTCTTTAATTTTTTACCAGTTTGTCTCTCAGCTTTCGCTAAAAACCTTTTAAAGTATTCAAAAACTTCCGTTTTATCCTTAAGTATATACACTTCAGTCGTTCTAGAATAATCGTCAATTATTGACAAAAAGTATTTCCCCCCTCCTAACGAGTTAACTGGGCTAGGACCCCACAAATCCATATACACTCTATCAAGAATTTGACTAGAAATGCGTTTATACTGATAATTCCTTTTAAACGAATGTCTATTAGATTTTGCAATTACACAAGATTCACACATCTTACTTTTGTTTTTACAGTTAATATTTTCAATACCTTTAACACAATTATTTTTACTCATTTTTTCAAGTAAAGGCAAATTTGTATGACAAAATCTACGATGTATAATTTCTGCATTTAAACTAGTCGAAAAGGCAAAATTTTCAAATTTTGAAGCATAACCTTTAACAATATACAATTTATCTACTCTAGGTACAGTAAAACAATATCGATTAAATTTATGATACACAATCATTTTATTATTTCCCCATTGAATGTGGTTTCCTGCAATATCGATGTTGGACCCAGCAATTAAATTTCTTCTCATATTTGGAGCATATAAAACATTTTTTAAAAATTATTTCTACATTACCTTTTACATCTTGTATGGTAAAGTCAATATCACCTATACCCAATACTTCCGACGAACAGTCCTTGTCTCCAATCAGCACTTGTTGGGGGGGGGGGGAGGTCCTTGTAGGTTACAAATAAACTCCTGTCATTCGTAAAGTGAGAAGTAGCTGCTGAGTCCAGAAGAAATTCGACAATTTTCTCATTTGAAGACATTAGGGCGGATTCCGATTGCCTTGTAGTTTCACTGTAGAAAACTTGCTTCTTCCCTCTATAGTTTCTCTTTTGAAACACCTTGTATCTGTGTGACCAGGTCGTTTGCAGTAACTGCATATTAAACTCGGCTCCATACGAGTATCTGGTGAAGTACTAGAGCATCGAGAGGTTTCCAGGTCGCTTCCACTACTTGAAAACCATGGCTTTTTACTGGTTACGAAATTCTTCTTTGGAATGGTTGGTCTATCGGTAGGATTCTTAAACTTGGTTGTATAAGCATCACCTACACTGATAACCTCTTTACTTTCGTCCTTACGCTTTAAACAAATTCTTCCATATTCACTAATTAACTGTTTAGAAACATTTTCCAATTTAAATTCTGTATCATCTAACCTGTATAACATTTGAACGAGATTATCATATTCTTCGGGTAAACGACGGATTAACTGGAAGCATACTAACAATTCTGGCATATCAAAACCTGCATCTTTGATTTGAAACCTTTTTTCTTCAATTCTCTTGCAAAATAAACCGATGGTTTCCTCTTGCGAGTTTAACTTCATTTCAAAGAATTCATCCACTAATCCAGCTAAACGTGCCCGTGACGTTGGTTCGAAGTTTAACTTTAGGATATCCCAGGCAACTTTTACGCTTTCGGTCTGAGCGATTAATATCTGGAATTTCCTTTCGATGGATTGATAAATCGTGGTATAAGCTCTGCGTTTACGCCATCCAAAATCACTTTTCTCTCTATCAGATGCATCCTCTTTACATGCAATATCGGGATTCGTAATAAACTCCCAGCAATTCCGATCTATCAGTACACATTTGACGTCGAGCTTCCAAGAAGAGTAGTTATAATCCGACAGTTTCGGGAAAGAATAAGTTAACTCTGGAACTTGTGCCATTATACTTTTTAAGCTATATATATTTCATCTAAAACACCCCACACTGCATCTATTTGACCTTTAGCATAACATGGCCCCTTAACCATGATAGAGATTGAGCAGAGTTGTAAAGCACAGTGGTTAAGGTCTGTGGTGTGACTAAGTATATAGCACATTGAAGAAACAGTTTATGTAGAAATCAGAATTATATTTATTCATTCAACTTGAATGTTAAACTTAAATAAAGATATATACATAGACCTCCAGCCATTGCTGGGAACTTTTGTATCACATTATAGCAAATAAACATTCAGAAAGGGGGTTAACTGTCCTTCCATCACATCACCACACCTTCCATTGAGTTGTTTCCCCCTAGATATATACTTAAACTAGAATAAAATATGCATACATTTACAGTTAAAAGAGAGTGCCTTTACGACCGAAATGCAAAAAAGAAAAACCGGTTCGGAACGATTTTACTCCCGAACAAACCACTTGACAGAGAAAGGGGGACAAGATTTTGTCCAGATTTCCAACATTTTTCAGATTCGTTATATCAATTTCGGTCAATCCAGATGAAACACACAAAATCACAAAATTTCACCCAACGCTTGAAAAAGATCACATTTTATTCAAATTTTCGACGAACGACGTCAACGTGACGTCGCAACTTTGAAAACTTGAAATACCCTTCTAACCACCTGACGATTTAAAACTTGCTGATAAAGTGTGTCTGTGATTTCTTTGACACTGGAACAGTTGATTGTTTCTGAAAAGCATTTGAATCTACGCTTTGTGGAGAATGGTAACTTTGAAAGAAAAGGCACTTCTTGTAAAGTTATTTTATCCAAATAACAGCAACGCAGCTGCGGCTCTTCGAGAATTCCGGAAACTAAAAGATGTTAGACGTGGACTAATGTCGGATTGTGGAATTCACAAAATGATTAAAAAGTTCGAGGAAACAGGAAAACTCGACATTCTTCCTGGCAGAGGACGAAAAAAGATAGACATTTCTAGCATTGAAGCTATTGCTACTGCTGCCGTGGATTTAGCAAGCCAGTCATCATTTGGTAATGCAAGTGTGCCAGCTATTGCGAATGAAGTCGATATGCCTATTTCCACTGCGAGAAAAGAGATGCGTCAAATTTTGCGCTACTATCCATACAAGATTCATAGGGTGCAACAACTAATACAGGGTGATACCGAAAGTCAGCTATCATTTTCACTACAGTTTCTTGCACGAATGAATGTGGACAATTCTTGGCCCTGGAATATTCTATGGACTGATGAAGCGCATTTTTATTTAAACGGACAAGTGAACACACACAACTGTCGAATTTGGGCGAAAAAGAATCCTAATGTTGCCCAAGAAGTTCCATTGCATGCAGCTTAAGTGACGGTGTGGTGCGGTTTCACTGCTGCGTTTATGATAGGGCCATATATTTTTGAGGAACTAACATCCACAGGACCCATTACATATTCCGTAAATGGGAGACGGTATCTCAATATGTTGTAAAATTTTCTGATTCCCGAGCTGCAACAGTGAGTCTGCCTTCAAAATATCGTGTTTATGCAAGACGGTGCACCTCGCACATTACTAGAGTAGATCGGACTTTCTTAACAAGCCATTTTACAGAAGACCGCATCATAAGTCGTTATTTTCAAACAGTCTGGCCACCACGATCGCCTGATCTAACACCATGCGATTTTTGGTTGTGGGAATTTTTGAAAGATTCTGTATCTAAAGACAGATGTCAGACAATTTCTGATCTGAAATACAGTATTAGACTTCATACTCGCTCAATCTCACAGGACAGTTTACGCAATGCTGTAGAAAGCAATTCTGAGAATGGAATGCGTTATTGAAAATGGTAGAGGATTCACTGAGCATGCGTAATGTTATTCTTCGTTATTTCCTCGCTGCCGAGCGATATGTTTTATTTTTGTTGATGCAGATTACATCACATGAAATTATATTAATTTTTCTGTATTGTTTGGAGTCATAGATCAGGCTCTAGAGCTGTCTAATTAGGTGAACTTTAATTATCACAATTCGCAGTTCGTCGAAGTTTGTTGAAACTTTCAAATTTGTGTGCTTCGTCTAGATTGACTGAAACTGATATAATGAATCTGCAAACATCGCCTTAAATATTGGCGCAGCGCCACCTACTGACGAAAAATGTAACTAATTTTTTTTCGATTTTCGCAGAGCGCATCTCTTTAACTGCGTAATAGTAAAATTTTGTTTCGTTTGGAGCCATAGAACCGGCTCTAGAGCATTCTGAATAGGCGAACTTTAATTATAACAACCCTGTATATAATTAAATTCAGAGAAATTGTAAGAAAGCGCTTAAAACTAAAAGAGTTCCATTTGGAATTTTATGTAATGTGTTAAACGAACTGAAGGCTGTGTCTGTCGATAGCTTTGTTGGCACAGTGGTGGACTGTAGATGACGGAGTAATCGTAAGTCGCTGGTTCGAATCAAACTCGACGGGATTTCTTTTTTGGTCAATGATATATAACGAAAAAATATTGCTTATGTGTCTCATTTTATTTCTCATATATATAATTACACTCAGAGAAATAGTAAGAAAGCGCTTAAAACTTAAAGAGTTCCATTTGGAATTTTATGTAATATGCTAAACGAATCAACGGCTGTGTCCGTCAATAGCTCAGTTGGCAGAGAGGTGGACTGTAGATGACGGAGTAATCAGAAATCCACAGGTCGCTGGTTCGTATCCGGCTCGACGGGATTCCTTCTTTAGTCGATAGTATATAATAAAAAAATATTTAATTATAGAGAAATTGTAAGAAACTGCTTAAAACTAAAAGAGTTTCATTTGGAATTTTATGTAATGTGTTAAACGAATCAAAACATGTATGCGTCGATAGATCAGTTGGCAGATCGGTAGACTGTAGAAGACGGAGTAATCAGAAATCCATAGGTCACTGGCTCGAAATCGGCACGACGGACTTTTCTTTTTAGACGATTATATATAATTAAAATAGTACATATGTGTCTAATTGTTCTTCTCATACATATAATTGCACTAGCCGGTCGCTTCCGAGTGGGGCCCCAGATACATAGTGCAGTATACCGCCCTGACTTCGTTTGGGGCTCAGAAAGTGCATTTTACATGCAACCAGAAATATATAAATAAAATACATTAAATTTAAAGTATACGAAAATAACTAATAAGAATATAAAAAGCACTTAAATAAAGACTTCGCTGCTTTTTTTTCATGAACCCCCTGACAAAGTAATACTGGGCCCTACGCGTGATTATCTAGGGGTGGCGCCAAAATAGTACTTTGTATCTGGGCACCACTCGGATGCGACCAGCTGGATGGGCGAAGACCGGCTAGTCTTCCATAATCGGGTTCATAGACGATGGTGGCGACAAAATCGCTAAAATTGCTTTAAAATTGCTGAATTATATGTTTAACAGTTTAATAATAGTTTTGTTGTCCTGAATTTCAAGCTCCTACCTAAAACGTATGCTGAGATATGACATAAAACTTTCAACCCCCATTTAACCACCTTAGAGGTAGAAAATCTAAAATCGCCTGAAATTCATCTTTAACTATTCTTTAGTAGATTTGCTATCAAGAAGCTTACGCTCCTACCTAAAACTGCTGCTGAGATACGGCGAAAAGACCTAAAAATTTCGACCCCACATTTAGCTCCTTTAGTTGTTGAATTTCTAAAACCTTTGAAATATATGTTATTTTTTGGTAAATTTGTTATCTTGAATTTCACGATAATACATAAAACTGCTGCTGAGACAAAAGGCGAAATAACCTAAACCTTTCGACCCCCTCCCCCCATTTAACCTCTTTAGAGAGTGAATTTCTAAAATCGTCTGAAAAACGTGTTTAACTATCGTCTAGTAGATTTGTTATCTGAATTTCACGCTTTTAACTAAAACTGCTGTTGAGATATGGCGAAAATATCAAATGCTCTAAAATATTCGACCCCCCATTTAACCCCTTTAAAGGTCGAATTTCTAAAATCGCTTGCAATGCATGTTTAACTATTCTTTAGTAGATGTGTTATCCCGAATTTCATGCTCCTACCTAAAATTGCTGCTGATATATGGCAAAAAGACAAAATGACCTAAAACTTTCGAGCCCCCATTTAACCACTTAGGGTGTGAAATTTTAAAAACTGGGAAACATATGTTTAACTATCTTCTAGTAGATTTGTTATTCTGAATTTCACGCTTTTAACTAGTGCTGAGAGGTTCTGCTCTCGAAGCTGGTAGATGGGAGGTGCTGTGTTCGATCCCAATCGCGCCCGTCGGCCTAATCGTTCGGAGTTTTCGTGGTTTTCTTTGAGCCGTGGATTTATCCATGCGTAAATACGGGTTAGGTTCCCTTAGAAAGACCCCCACGAAGGGCACTGCCCCCGGGCCTATATCCCAAGTGTAGATAATTGGCCGTCAATAATCAACCCAACCCGACACACACACTTTTAACTAAAACTACTGATGAGATATGGTGAAAAGGTGAAATCATCGAAAATTATCGATTCCCATTTAACCCCCTTAGTAGTTGAATTTCTAAAATCGCCTAAAATACACGTTTAACTATTCTTTAGTAGATTTGTTATAGGGTCATTCCATGCAAAATGAGCAAAAATTAAAAAAACGTCGTGGCTAAATACTAACCGATTTTAATAAAATTTGTTACACCGATTCAATTCATATTTAAATAGAGCTATTCAAAATTTTCTGACAAAAAATAAAATATTTTGGAAGTTTTGGACATTTAAAAAACTTGTGACATAGAATGGCTTGTATGGAATCGTTCAAAGTTGCAAGTTTAAAGTTCCGTATATTGAATACTAATAATTTTCATAATATTGTAATCCATGGACAGTTATTATCATATTTATTTAGTAATAATAATTTCGTAACACCATGGTTAACCTTAAATTAATTGTAAAAATTGAAAAATTGAAAATTTTGAGAAAGTTAAAAGCGTTAAAAAAAATCGAAGGAATTTAAAAACATGTGTGAATTGATGTACGATGTAATGCTACATATGAAAACCAAATTTCTCAAATTTGGAAGTTGCCATTTATTTTCTTCATCTTCAAAATAGCTTAGAAACTTTAAAAAAAATTACAAAATCACAATTTTTCCTCTTATGCATACTTAAAAAATCAAATGAAGGAAAAACTTGACATTAACAATATTGTAGAAGCATAAAGTTCAAAAAGCCCATGATATGCTGAAAAAAATTCAAGATTGCCTTTTGATTCCTAACATAACAGAAATTAGTTCATAAAGGTAATATTTTTTACGTTGAATGGGCTATTTCACTTCAAATTTGAGCGCGTTCTCTGCCATCTTGCAAAAAAAATGTAGTGCTGCCATCTATATGGAGATTTAATTACTATATAATTGTTTGTCCCGTTTAAATCAATAATTTATTCTACTCTAATTTAAAATATTGTTGAGGAAAAATAAATTGAAGGCAAGAATGAAAGTTTCTATATTTAAAATATACACTTTTATCTATAACGTCAAATAATTTAAAAATTTTAAGATGTTTCCTTCATGTTTAAACAAGTAATAGAAATATTGCATTTTTCCCTCAAAATTTTTCATTATTTATTTTTCCTCATTAAGGAATAAAAAGGCAAGAATGAAAGTTTCTAGATTTAAAATATATATTTTTATCTGTAACGTCAAACAATTTTAAAATCTTAAGACCTTTCCTTCATGTTCAAACAAGCAATAAAAATATTGCATTTTCCTCTCAAAATTTTTCACTATTTATTTTTTTACTAGGCTCGGTCCATTTTGTTATTGTTTTCACCTCCGAAAACCCCTCGACACAGTGATTGTGGTTCCGTCCAGTTTTGAAGCGGTGAGAGAGAGAAAATGTTTAACGTCACTTGTTGCTTTGGTGAGACACTTGTTGCTTTGGGTCTTGATCTGGATGGACAATGAAAATTCTTGGCCCGTGTTTCGTGACGACACTTGGAGTGAGATCCTCTACTTACTGTTTTGACTTCTAAATTTTATAGTTGTTGATTCATAACCTATACTGTGCGTTAAAAGAGGTAAGAACAAATTCCTGAGTTGGAAATTAGATCCGGTGGTGCGTTCGTGAAAGGAAATGGCCTTAGTAGCGGTATATGCAAGGAGTAATAGAGGTCCTGAGAAAAATTCGGGTGCGGTGATTCTGTGTTTGATCGTATGAATCCTTGGCTGGGAGGCCAATGTTTTACACCGTATTGTCTTGATGGTCATCGTGGAAATAAAACGTCTTATTTGATCCAATATTAAAGTTTAGTAACTCAGTGATTGATGCTGCAGGTGCGACTTATAATTCTGGTTGCCAAGTTCTGTGGTATGGAACAACTCCCCCTCCTAACAAGATAACAATCCTTCTAGCTGATGATGATTAGTAAAGCTCAAATCGATGGGCGAAACAACGTCGTAATTTATATCAACGATGAAGCCTCTTGCTTTGTGTAATGATGAGTGACATCGAGATTTCATATGACAATTAGTGAAAGTTTCCCCAGCAAAAATACCACGTTCGTGATTTAGTGATTTCATATGACAATTAGTGAAAGTTTCCCCAGCAAAAATACCATGTTCAAGCTGTATGTTCAGATAGTTGTGAAAAGGATGAAATATTCCTTAATGCCCACTGATTTAAGCTGAAGAGTTCTTCTCCTGTTGTAAGTACTCTATACGTAGTTTTTTTTTTTTTTTTTTTTTTTTACATATCTTCCTGATGCAAAAATATGGTTAATATCGTAAAGAGAATATATTTAAATGATGTCAATAAAGATTTATATTATAAGTAAAAATAGTATGTAGGTTACTATATAATGTCTTTATAATTGTATATCCATTAGATGGTGATGTGGTGATGATTTTAAAATATGATGTTTAATTTTAAAGTAATCAATGAGTAGTTTTCAATTTAATGGATTATCCGTTACAACATGTTATTATGATCATTTGGATAACGTAGTTGCTTTATAATGTTAAATGTTCAAATAAAGAAAATCTGGTTTATTCTCAAAGATATTATGTTTTTTATTTCTACAATCTTTAAATAATTAATATTTTATATTCACAGTAGACCTATAAGAGAGGCATAACCTTTCAACAAAAATATATATATATATATTTATAATTATGAAAACTATAATTTTACTAAATTAAAACTTCTTAATTTCGTAGACTTATATTCACATTTGATTGTTTTAATGAGCATTAATTAAGGTTTACTCAGAGTTATTCGATGTAGTTTTGATCTTGATTTAATGATGGATAAATTAATAAGTGAAACAGTAATATTAAATTTAATTTCATAAAAGTTAACTTATGCTTTAACTTTCCTCTCTCAGGTATATTGTTATCGAAAATAAACATCAAAATGTTTATTTTAAAAAAGTAAAAAAAAAAAAAAAAAAGGTAGTCGGTTTCTTTTTTTTATGACACTATACGATCATACGCTGTACCAATCTGATTCTGTTCAAAATCTCCATAATTCTTTTAATTTTAAGAACTCCATCATATCTGAATTTTATTAAATTTTCTCTTTCCCCCTTTTGTCCTCATATTACAGGAATTTCAGGTTTCTCTTTAGTTTTCCAAATTTTGTGATGTTTGTATTCTGTTAATTTTAATGTGTATGGAGATTTGAGCTTGATCGGGTTGGAGTGGAGTTGGGTGTTCTTTATGCATTTCAGTATACTACTTGATTTAGAAATCTGTTGCCACTTACTACATTTAGTATTGTTCTAAAATGATGATTTCAAAAATATCATGTTGTATTAACTTATTCGGATTTTTAAGTTTTGATATTTTGATAAGTTTAATGTATTTTGCTCCCTTTTCCATGGCAACAGATTTCAGTGGAGTTAATCAGGGTATACTTGTTTTTAAATTGTTTAATGAAGAATGAGCAATAAAGGAGTCTATTAAATTTAAGTAAATTATTTTTGAAAAAACATCCCAAACCCCACATTACTTATAAGATGTAAATGTTCTCTAAGAACAAAATTTAAAAAAATTCGAAATTTAAAAGGATGAAATGAGCGAAAAGCGTTCTAAAAACATTCTAAATTACAATTTCTATGGAATCTTTAGAACTACCGAACCGATTTGAAATTTGGCGTTGTAGTTACTTATAAGATGTAAATCCTCTCTAAGAACAAAATAAAAAAAAATTCGAAATTTAAGAGGGTGAAATGAGCGAAAAGCGTTCTAAAAACATTCTAAATTACAATTTCTATGGAATCTCCAGAACTACCGAACCGATTTGAAATTTGGCGTTGTAGTTACTTATAAGATATAAATGCTCCCTAAAAACAAAAAACAAAAAAAAAAATTCGAAATTTAAAAGGGTGAAATGAGCGAAAAGCGTTCTAAAAACATTCTAAATTACAATTTCTATGGAATCTCCAGAACTACTGAACCGATTTGAAATTTGGCGTTGTAGTTACTTATAAGATGTAAATGCTCTCTAAGAACAAAATAAAAAAAAATTCGAAATTTAAAAGGGTGAAATGAGCGAAAAACGTTCTAAAAACATTCTAAATTACAATTTCTATGGAATCTCTAGAACTACCGAACCGATTTGAAATTTGGCGTTGTAGTTACTTATAAGATATAAATGCTCTCTAAGAACAAAAAAAAAAAAAAAATCGAAATTTAAAAGGGTGAAATGAGCGAAAAGCGTTCTAAAAACATTCTAAATTACAATTTCTATGGAATCTCCAGAACTACCGAACCGATTTGAAATTTGGCGTTGTAGTTACTTATAAGATGTAAATGTTCTCTAAGAACAAAATTTAAAAAAAATTCGAAATTTAAAAGGGTGAAATGAGTGAAATGTGTTCTAAAACCATTCTAAATTACAATTTCTATGGAATCTCTGGAACTACCGAACCGATTTCAAAAGTGATGGTGGCAAATTGGTGGTGACAATTCCTGCTCCAACAGCCTCTTTAATAAAAAACTATGCATTTCTGACGACCGGGTTTTCCGCTAATTGTTGCCACAGATTAATCTCGGAAAATGAAACATTTGAAGTTACTGAAAAAAAATAGTAGCTCGAAAAGTATTTGTCAGAAAATTGTTAGGCAAACTGCGTTTGAAAGGTAAAACATTGTATTTTTTCTTGATATAAATTTCAAATCTAATGATTATGCCATTTTTCAAATATTGAATTTGAAAAATTACTAAATTTCACAATGGAGTACCATAGCTAAACCTTCATGCGTAAAAGATAATGATAAGGGCGACGTGTCCTGGCGTGTGTATTGGCTATAGCACGAGTCACAAATTATAGTAGCCTTATTATTCTGTTAAAATATAAAAGGGAATTATGAAATGTCAATATTTTGTTGGATTAAAAGTTCGTTATAAGAAATTGACCAGCGTAGCCGGCGTAGCTTGCTAGTAAGAATATAAAAAAGCACTTAAATAAAGACTTCGCGACATAAATATTTTTTTCATGAACCCCCTGACAAAGTAAAACTGGGCTCTACCGTGATTATATAGGGGTGGGCCCAAGTAGTACTTTGTATTTGGGCCCAACTCGGAAGCAACCGGCTAGTAACACATAAAACTGCTGCTGAGATAGGACCAAAAAGCGAAATGACCTAAACCTTTCGACCCCCTCCCCCATTTAACCTCTTTAGAGGGTGAATTTCTAAAATCGCCTGAAATACGTGTTCAATTATCTTCTAGTAGATTTGTTATCCTGGATTTCACGCTTTTAACTAAAACTGCTGTTGTGATATGGCGAAAAAGTCAAATGTCCTAAAACATTCGACCACCCATTTAACCCCTTTAGAGGTCGAATTTCTAAAATCGCTTGAAATACATGTTTAACTATTCTTTAGTAGATGCGTTATCCCGAATTTCATGCTCCTACCTAAAATTTCTGCTGATATATGGCAAAAAGACGAAATGACCTAAACCCCCCCCCCAATTTTACCCCCTTAGTGTGTGAATTTTTAAAATCTGTGAAATATATGTTTAACTATCTTAGTAGATTTGTTATACTGAATTTCACGCAATTAATTAAAACGCTTTTCTTAGTAGGCGCCTACATTGCGTGAAGAACATGTCTTCCAATATCATTGTTCTGGGACAAACAGTTGAGGCTCGGCGTTGATTATGAGAAAATCAAGCTACTCCTTTATAAGTACAGATTGAGAGAAATTGTAAGAAAGCGCTTAAAACTAAAAGAGTTTCATTTGGAATTTTCTGTAATGTGTTAAACGAATCAAAGTGCGCTTCCGTCGATAGCTCAGTTGGCAGAGTGCTGGACTGTAGAAGACGGTGTAATCAAAAATCCATGGGTCGCTGGTTCAAATCCGGCTCGATGGAATTCCTTTTTTAGTCGATGAGATATAATAAAAAAAATATTACTTATGTGTCTCATTTTATTTTTCATATATACAATTCTGCTGGTCGATTCCGAGTGGGGCCCACATACAAAATACTACTTGTGCCCCACCCCTAGAAAATCATGGGTAGGGTCCAGTATTACTTTGTCAGGGTGTTCATGAAAAAAAATATTTATGTCGCGAAATCTTTATTTAAGCGCTTTTTTATATTCTTATTAGTTATTTTCGTATACTATTATTTAAAGTATTTTATTTATATTTTTCTGGTTGCATAAAAAATACAATTTTAAGACAACCATGCCAGTCCCTTTTATAGGAAAAGTAGCACCATCAACCGCTACACCCAACTCATGATTGTTTAACCCTTCTTTGCATGAGTTTTTCTTTTGCAATTGTGTTTTTTGTACATATATTAAACATCAGACACCAGTAATTTTAAGATAGATTTTTAACTTTGTTCAGCATCATAGTTCACGGGAAATTTACTGGATTAATATTTCTTTATAAATATAGTGGTGGCGAAGAAGTTGATTTATTTATTAAAAGTTTAATAAACTGTTCTCTTCTCTTTATAAAATTAACTATATTTTAAGTAAAGGTACGCAGAGTACGCAGTGGGTTGGGTTGGGTTGATTATTGACGGCCAATTATCTACACTTGGGATATAGGCCCGGGGGGAGAGCCCTTCGTGGGGGTCTTTCTAAGGGAACCTAACCCGTATTTACGCATGGATAAATCCACGGCTCGAAGAAAACCACGAAAACTCCTAACGATTATGCCGACGGGCGCGATTGGGATCGAACCCAGCACCTCCCGTCTACCAGCTTCGAGAGCAGAACCTCTCAGCCACTGGTGGGGCCCGAGTACGCAGTGGAATCTTTAGTTTTGGAAATGCATGGATGTGGAAGACTTTAAGAGGTACAGCAGAGGAGTACAAACATGTTGATTTTTATTGATGAATAATATACAAATGACAATTCAACGTCAGCATTACTTTTGCCGAACAAACTTAAAAATAAAATAAAATCAATCTTTCATCAACATACTAAATAACTGCCAGCAGCCTTCAATAACGTAGCTAAGCTACGACGTCGTAATTAGTTACATGGCAGAAAAAAAATTGCTGCTTCAAAGCGAGCTACGTAGAAAAATACAATGCAAGGCAAAGGAAGGAAGGCAAGGCGAATACACACATTTTGTCCTGCTAGATATACCAGTCTGTTTTGGAAAAATTTGCATACAGTTGCTGCCATTCTGTAAAGAGAAAAAATACGTACGCGAAACTCCATTGGCTTCACGGACTATGACGTCAAACAACGACCAATCAGAGCGGCGATCGTCAGACGAGAGCTTTGGGTCGAAAGTAACAGCAAGTAACAGCGATTAACAGCGATCCAAAAGCACAGCGATAGATCGTGGATGAATCGCGTGTTTACCCTAAAAACCTCGTGAAGGAATGGAGTTAGTTTGTACTTTAACGTAGGCTTGGGGATGGTAAAAACAAATGTATGTCATGTGAAAAATGAAATATTTAAATGAACATATTTTACTCTTGAATTTTAATACATGACATAACATAAACAATGATGGCAATTTACATCACTATGCAATTAAGGGTTAAGGGTTTAAATTTAACATAAAGACTTTTGTCCTTACAGAACTGATGAGAAGCACCTTTATCAAAAATCCAGGCACTCTCATCCTCTTTTACTTTACTTAAATTTGATTGAACAAAGTAATGTACCTGTCCTTTATCATCCTTGCGGTTTGGCTTAGATTTGTTCAGGTTACCAGGCTTTCGGTTTCTCCGCAGGCGATGTCGAGGCTTCCTAGGGTTACGTCTAGATGAGGATGATTCACAGGATGCAGAAGTACTGGAACAAGAGGAGTCATGAGAAGCTGTGGTACTGGATACTGACGGATTTTCGGGTCTAGTTCTGGTAGATTTGCACTGATTTGCATAGTGTCCAGGTTTTCCACATCGAAAGCAGATGACTTTCTGGCGTGGTCTTGATTTGGTGTAATTAGCTTGGGAACTATTCCCTCCATTCCGGTCACTGTCTCTCAATTTAAGTCGGGACTCTCCTACTATCAGCTCAGTTAGAATATCTTTGTATTTAAATTTATCATCCGGCCACCGTAGGATTGACTGTACAAGGTTGTCAAATTGCGGTGGAAGATACCGTAAAATTTGGAAAGATAAATAATCTTCCTTCATTGGCTGCCTCATAGCTGTTAGTTGGTCGGAAATTTTTTGTATTCTAGTAGCAAACATGTCAATGGACTCTTCGGGCTCAATTCTACAGGATAAGACTTCTGAAAATAGCTGCATATGTCTCGCTCTATTGTGCGGGTGGAAGTGCAGCTTCAGTTTATCCTAGGCATCGTTTGGATCATCAATATTCTCGATGATACGTCTGAATTCATTTTCAACGTTTAAATAAATGATTGTTAAGGCAGAACGTTCTCTTGTCTCATAATCTTTTAATGCAGTAGCATGAGATGCAACTGGTTTAGTTTCTATACCATTCACAATGGTCCATGCATTCTTATCCAGCTACAAATATTTAACATCAGATGCCCAGTTGCCAAAATTGTGAGCATTCAGTTTTGTAATGCTGACTTGAATGGTTGCCATTGCCCCCAAAATTTTTGGAATAGTAAAAAAAACAAATTTAAGAAATTTAAGATTTTTTTTCTTAAGTTAAAAAAAACTAATTCCAAATAAAGTCTTTAAAAGACTGTTCAATTTCATCAAAAAAAACGTACGAAAAAAAATTTTTTTCAACAAATTATTCTAAGTCCAAAATAAACATTAAATTACTTTAAATAAAACAAAATGTTCATTAATATTCCTTAAATGTAAGACAAAATGCGCCCCCCCCCCCAACTAAAATTTACTGTGAGGTCTTAATGGGCGCTAACTACACACTTCTGCCGATGTATTCTGCCAAAGTTATGTCCCTTAAAGGGTTAAATTGCCAAAATAAAAGACTCAGCTCTGGGCCCATAACCCATAATAGCTCGGTATATCGGGACAGCCGTTGCATACACCAAGAATGCCGGCCTCTAAAATTTAATTAAATTAAAACAGAGCATTGGAAGCTGAAAAATAAATGGCAAAGTGTGGCAGACTGTAAAGTAAACAATGATAAAACAAATTAAGTTTGAAATAAACTAAACGTTTATTAACAAATAAACATTTAAAAATAAACTCAAACAGAATATCAATAAACTTGAAGTGTGAAAAATAAACTTACATAATGAAAGTTTTAAATGGCTGACAATGACAACATGGCAAAATATTCATTCTCATTTTTCATAACATCCATCAACCACATCTAATTCAGGATACGATGTTTGTATAAACTTGTAATACACTTCATAACTCTACATAAAATACGTAGCACAAACAACTTTCACTATCTGTAAAAACATCTTATACTTTAACCAAACGAAAAACAATGAAGAACAACTACAGCTGGCATGTGGTTGGGATAAAATAAACATCTGGTAAAAAAAAAACTAAGTCCAATAAAATCAAACTCCATTATGCTCACAAGGCAAAAATGGTTTCTTGAACTCATTAAATAAAAAAAACAGATAATGATAACGTGGTGTTTCAACCTTTATACCCTAGTCCAAACTAACAGCTGAATCAAAGTTGTAGTACCCAAAAGGGTGTGTCACGTTACGTCATTCATTCACAGAAGCCCTCTTGTGGTTAAAGATAACAAACATGCGATCCAGATAAAGTAATGACGTTGGAGGGAAAAAAACTGCAAGCTAATATGACGTTTTGAAAAACAAAGTGACATAATCGTGATCTCTGAAAAGATAGATCCTAGATAAAGAACTGAGGTTTGCATGAAAAAGAAAACAGCTGTTTAGATTAAGGTTGAAAAGGAGTTTAAAGAAAAGAAATGAAAGTATTGGAATATTGTATAAGTGATCAAGGAAAGCTTTATACATGCTAACAGTTTTGATTTAAAGTATGCTTTTTGAGTTTTTTGTTATTCTTGTTTTGTTGTAAATCATGTATAATTTTTGCTAATTTATTATCTTTAAGTTGCTCAATTTTTATATTATCTTCTGTTAGTCGTTTATCTACTTGAAATAAATCTGATATTAGGGTGGTAGTGAGTGTGAGATTATTTATGTTCCTTGAAACATAGTCTGCTGGATTGGTAATGCCTGGTAGATTGTCCAAATCGTAATCGAAGACTTGTAAATCCATTAACCATCTAGCTACTATTTCCGATTGTTTATCTAATGCTACTTGTTGTGTTAGTGCTTTAGAATATGTAAAAATTTAGAATTTCTTCCCTAATAGTATGTTTCTAAAGTACATAACATTTTCCTGCAGTGCCAGAAGTTCTAATTTGATGCTAGGATATTTTTTGTGTATCTTTCAATTTTCGGCCTGTGAATTCAATGTGTATAAAATCATTCTCGTGTTTTTGTGCTAATATTCCGCTTGTTGCTATTTTGGAGCAGTCTATTATGGATAAATTATTTTGTGACCTGGGAGGTGAATAGTGGGTTGTTTTAAGTTTATCTTTTGAATTGTGTCGAACGCATTTCGAGCATTTTAGTTCCAATGAAATTTAGTATTTTTTTTGTTGTTCATTCTGTAAGCGGAGCTAATATGTGTGCGAAGTTGTGTATAGTGGATTTAAAGTATGTGCACAAACCAATAAATGCTTTTACTGATTTTTGGGATTTAGGTACTGCAAAGTTAGAAATTTTGATTATGTTTTTGTCCGATTGTGCATATCTTTTATGATTAAATTTATATCCTAAAAATTCAATAACTGTTTAATAAAGTTTAAGTTTGGAGGGTTCGATTGTAAAGATATATTTTTCGAGTTGTGTTAGTATATAGTGTCAGCTTGTATGCATTTCTTCTACACTGTACGTCGCTATTACGACATCGTCAATAAAATATTTGATGTATTTATTTTTGATGGGACCTAGTACTTTGTCTATGAGTCTATCGAACTGTACACTTGAGATTTTAGTACCAAAAGGCAGTCGATTTATGGTAAAGTAAGGGTCTTCTGCCACAAAGGCTAGTTTATATTTATCTTGATCCCTTTGTTTAATTTGGAAAAAACTGAGTGTAAATCCATGACAGTGTTTAACCTTTTTTCTGATATGTCCGTGAGAATTTGTTTTATGTCTGGAACAGGGTAGGGATCGCTTTCTGAGATATTATTGAGAAGCCTATAGTCTATTGCCATGAGATATTTTATGTGTTTAGGGTCAGTGGTTTTAGATGCGGATTTTTTTAAAGAAAATTATTGGAAAAGCATAATCTGAATTTGAGTGTTCCATTATTTCTGCTTCTAGAAGGTTTTTAATTTCTTTATTAGCAAATTCCTTAACATTATAAAGGATTTTGTATGGTTTGGTTTTGATAGGGAAATTATGTTGTAAGTTTAATTGAGAGGTTATGACTAATGTTTCGCTGAGAGTTTTATAAGACTTTGAAATAGCTGTCGCATGACACAACAATAGATCGAGAACTTTTTCCTGTATCTCAGGTTATAAGTGTTTTACATCAAAGTCATTTCTAGAAAGATTTTGAATTCGCATTTCTTTAATTTCATTTAATGTAAGATTGTTTACTTTATATAATTTATTATTATTTGTTTCATTTTGCTCTTGTATGTCATATTGTTTATAAAATTTTCCTACTTGAGTATTTTTCTTAGCGTTATGAATTTATTTTTGTATTTTTCGCTAGTATGTGAATTATGTCATTTTTATTTTTTTATGTATGGATCTCCGTATTTCTATGTTTTTTCTGTAGTGAGGTTCAAATAGGGTTTCTTTTGATTTGGATATTTGGGAAATTTAATTTGTATTACTTTAATTTCCTGTGGTTTGAAAACTGTTTTCTGTTTTGTTTTCACTTTTAAGATATTTTTTGGCTGTTGTGTTTTGTTTGTGTATGTTCCTGAATGTTGTGTCCGTTGTTTGTACATGTGTTATTAAGTGTAGGGACATTTACGTAATTGATTTGAGATGTTTGTGATGTGTTAGAACTATTTAATTCCATGATGGTGTCTTTATTTTTTAATGTGTAATCGTTGCAATTAAAAATAATTTGGTAACTTTTGAAGAAATCAAATCCTAGGATCATATTATAAATCCTGTTAAAATTATGTGCGGTAACGTAAAATATTCCATTTAAAAATTATTTATTAACCTTAAATTTAAATTGTACGCAGTGCTTAAATGGGACTTCGCGGTTGTTAAAGGTGGTTTTGCGTACATTATTGAAGATATATTTGATTTTTATGTTTGTTCTTTGATTTTGTTGAAGATTTCCGGTGATGGGAGGGAAAGGGAGGCTCCTGTGTCCAGTAAACTGGAAATTTTAATGTTTTTAATATTTAAATTCCAAATATGAAGGTCATCTTTTATGTTTGAGAGTTGTAGCTTGATACATATTCCAGTTTTGCTTTCTTGTTTTTGAGAAACTTATCTTTATAATTTTTCTGATTGTTTTTTATTTAATTTTTTCCAATTTTGGGCTGTTTTACTTTTTACATTATATTTCTGAACTCTTTTTTTTGGCGAGGGACCTACGGGTGGGATTTCTAATTGGTCTCTTTAACTGTTTAACCGGCGTTTTTGGTGGTCTTTGTCTGTTTGATCTTTGATTAGAATTCTGATTGTTTTCACTCGGAAAAGTGATGGAGTGTTGTGTCTGCTGAGTTGGCATTATTTGTTGATATGGCTGAGTTTCAATTTTTTGTTGTTAAGTGCAATTTCAATTGTTTTTTTGCTATTGTCACAGCCTCTTCATAAGTATCTGGGGGAAATTTTTGTAATTCAAAAGAAATATCCGGTCTTAATCCTTCGATAAATTTATATAATTTAATAGTGTTAAGGAATTCAATAGCACCTTCCTTTGCAGCATGACCTGAACTAGCAAGGTATTTTTGTTCTGCGATGTTGAAATTTTTTGTGAACTCTTCGGCTAATTTGGTCGGTAGTTGTTTGGCTTGGATAAATTTATCCTGCGCTATGGCAAAAGATTTTTCTGTCTTGAATAGTAATTGAATTTTGTTGATAAATTCATCATAGTCTATCTCATTTCGTAGGCTGGGAGTGTTAATGTGTATCTGTTTGGCGAGGCCTGCTAATTTTGATTTAAAAACTATTAATTTTAATAATAGAATAGCATAATCTGAATTTGAGTGTTCCATTATTTCTGCTTCTAGAAGGTTTTTAATTTCTTTATTAGCAAATTCCTTAACATTATAAAGGATTTTGTATGGTTTGGTTTTGATAGGGAAATTATGTTGTAAGTTTAATTGAGAGGTTATGACTAATGTTTCGCTGAGAGTTTTATAAGACTTTGAAATAGCTGTCGCATGACACAACAATAGATCGAGAACTTTTTCCTGTATCTCAGGTTATAAGTGTTTTACATCAAAGTCATTTCTAGAAATATTTTGAATTCGCATTTCTTTAATTTCATTTAATGTAAGATTGTTTACTTTATATAATTTATTATTATTTGTTTCATTTTGCTCTTGTATGTCATATTGTTTATAAAATTTTCCTACTTGAGTATTTTTCTTAGCGTTATGAATTTATTTTTGTATTTTTCGCTAGTATGTGAATTATGTCATTTTTATTTTTTTATGTATGGATCTCCGTATTTCTATGTTTTTTCTGTAGTGAGGTTCAAATAGGGTTTCTTTTGATTTGGATATTTGGGAAATTTAATTTGTATTACTTTAATTTCCTGTGGTTTGAAAACTGTTTTCTGTTTTGTTTTGACTTTTAAGATATTTTTTGGCTGTTGTGTTTTGTTTGTGTATGTTCCTGAATGTTGTGTCCGTTGTTTGTACATGTGTTATTAAGTGTAGGGACATTTACGTAATTGATTTGAGATGTTTGTGATGTGTTAGAACTATTTAATTCCATGATGGTGTCTTTATTTTTTAATGTGTAATCGTTGCAATTAAAAATAATTTGGTTACTTTTGAAGAAATCAAATCCTAGGATCATATTATAAATCCTGTTAAAATTATGTGCGGTAACGTAAAATATTCCATTTAAAAATTATTTATTAACCTTAAATTTAAATTGTACGCAGTGCTTAAATGGGACTTCGCGGTTGTTAAAGGTGGTTTTGCGTACATTATTGAAGATATATTTGATTTTTATGTTTGTTCTTTGATTTTGTTGAAGATTTCCGGTGATGGGAGGGAAAGGGAGGCTCCTGTGTCCAGTAAACTGGAAATTTTAATGTTTTTAATATTTTAATTCCAAATATGAAGGTCATCTTTTATGTTTGAGAGTTGTAGCTTGATACATATTCCAGTTTTGCTTTCTTGTTTTTGAGAAACTTATCTTTATAATTTTTCTGATTGTTTTTTATTTAATTTTTTCCAATTTTGGGCTGTTTTACTTTTTACATTATATTTCTGAACTCTTTTTTTTGGCGAGGGACCTACGGGTGGGATTTCTAATTGGTCTCTTTAACTGTTTAACCGGCGTTTTTGGTGGTCTTTGTCTGTTTGATCTTTGATTAGAATTCTGATTGTTTTCACTCGGAAAAGTGATGGAGTGTTGTGTCTGCTGAGTTGGCATTATTTGTTGATATGGCTGAGTTTCAATTTTTTGTTGTTAAGTGCAATTTCAATTGTTTTTTTGCTATTGTCACAGCCTCTTCATAAGTATCTGGGGGAAATTTTTGTAATTCAAAAGAAATATCCGGTCTTAATCCTTCGATAAATTTATATAATTTAATAGTGTTAAGGAATTCAATAGCACCTTCCTTTGCAGCATGACCTGAACTAGCAAGGTATTTTTGTTCTGCGATGTTGAAATTTTTTGTGAACTCTTCGGCTAATTTGGTCGGTAGTTGTTTGGCTTGGATAAATTTATCCTGCGCTATGGCAAAAGATTTTTCTGTCTTGAATAGTAATTGAATTTTGTTGATAAATTCATCATAGTCTATCTCATTTCGTAGGCTGGGAGTGTTAATGTGTATCTGTTTGGCGAGGCCTGCTAATTTTGATTTAAAAACTATTAATTTTAGTTCTTTAGGTATTTTGGCTGCATTGGCTACCTTGTTATACTGTGAGATAAAATAATTTAATATCTTGATCTGCTTTTCCCTCATAATTTTGGATACTTGCTAAAAGAGCATCTACGCTAATCGTAATTTTGTTATAGTCCATAATTGGGTTTTGTTGGAGTACCTCAATTATAATAGTATCAGGTTGGTGACTTCTTTTTTCACGAGTTCGAGGACTCATTTACATATAACAGTAATATCCAAATTATTTACCACAAAAATATTATATAATAGTATAAATAAATATTTGCAATAAATTCAAAACTTAAATATTCCACATATCTTAAATACAGAAAAAATTATAATATGCAAAATTGTTATTATTTTGAGCCTTTGTAATATTTCTGTGTGTACTACGATAACTTATTAAGCCGTACTGAGATGATTATTAAATTATTCTTCATAGAAAAATTTTCATAATTTGTTAAAGTAAATTATAAATATGAAAAAAGATGATCTGTAGAGAGTAAAGTAAGCAAAAGAGATAAATAAATAAAAAAAAGTTCGATCGCCTGGATAAAATAAGTCACCAAAAAGGGGTAAATGTTGAACCGAAAGTTAAAGAGAGGGGGGTAACATTCGCGAGAAAGTATGATAAGCTACGGTTGCCGAATGCAGGAGTACTTTACCGCCGATTCCAGGCTCTCGTTAGCCTATACGAGGTCACTAACAAAAAGGGCCGGTTTACCCGGACACCTACAATATGGTGCTCTTCGGCCGGGGGGGGGGATAAGCTTCCTGCGCTTCATCGCCCTTTCCCAAATGAATGACGACAGAGGTCGCTACGATGATACGTTGGAGCCCAAACTCAGAGGACACCACCACAACATACTTGGGCAGAACGCGGAAGTGAACAACGGCTCTGTAGCCGGAATCCCATAAGGGAGACCGGTTCCTCGGCCAATGTTGACCACTCAAACGGCCTATTAGTCTAACCACATCTTACTATTATCGAGACCTAGGGAAGGAGGAAACGACTAGTTCATCGGACGTGGCGAGCAGGAGAGGCTTCTCGCCAACTCGGGACCTCGAAGAAAATTGGTCCCTGGCGCATAGGCACGCCTTGGCTAGGGTCGTCCCCGTCAAATGGATCTCTCCATTTAACAGTTCATCCACATATAATACCACTACAAGAGCGGAAGGTGCTTCTCGCCAACCCGGGACCTCGAAGAAATCTGGTCCCTGACGCACAGACACGCCTTGCCTAGGATTATCCCTCACCCTAGTGGCTTCCCGTGAGACAGAACCCCCTAGTCGAAACTAGGACTTGGTTAAGCGACCCCATTCGAGGAGATCATGCACATATATATTCACTTTAACGGAAGAACGAAGGACCACTACCGGACTCTAAGGGTCGTGGAAAATTCCCTCAAGTGCGCTAAAGAAGCTGACACTGTCGAGGTTAGTACAAAGAAGTTATTGTTAGGAGAAGTCTGCTAGTATCAACCTTGTCAGGCACAGAGAGCTCTGACTACGGAAAGACGCGCTGGACTCGTTTCGGCCCAAGGTTCGACGAAGGTTTTGTCGCCGTCTTCAGAAGAGCCTCCGGACCGGATACTTGCAGTCGAACAGTTCCAAGAAAGGTTCAGATCCCTCCCAGAGAAGTCGTCCCGAGCCACAGACCTCTGACCTGAGTAAGATCCTCCGTAACTCGAACCGCTCTTGGTACAACCGCGAGAAGGTATAAGGTAATATGCGCCGCAGGCGCCCCGTGCGGGACGCACCGCACACAAACGACCACCGATCCCAAGTCCTGAGAGACTTTTACTGCGCCAGTAGCTTTGTCTCGCTACGGCGCTTCGGCCGGCCAGAGAGCCGCACCTCACTGCGGACCCTCCAACCTAGTACCCACGAAACGATGACATAGGTCGCTAGGACAGTAACCCCACTCCGGGGAAACTCCCCACAGGACGAACCCGTGGCAAACTGGCGAAGGCCACCAGGCGACTTCGTTGCCGAAACCTCATAGGGAGAATCAGTTTTTAGGTCGTGACGAATAACCGAGATAACTTTTGCTTTCCCACGGAGGCCGAACGTTGACATGCATGGAAGGGCAAGCAACTAATCTCTTCCTCCATGAGGTTCACATATCATACACTACTACATATATATCACTATAAAAGAGAAGTATGTGTTTCTGGCCAACCCGGGACCTCGAAGAAAACTGGTCCCAAAGCGCATAGTCATGCCTGGCTGGTGCTGTCCCTCGCCAAGAAGATACCCGCGAGGCATCGAGATCCAAGCGCAATTTCAATTTTTTTTTTTGCCATTGTCACAGCCTCTTCAGAAGTATCTGGGGGAAATTTTTGTAATTCAAAAGAAATATCCGGTCTTAATCCTTCGATAAATTTAGATAATTTAATAGTGTTAAGGAATTCAATAGCACCTTCCTTTGCAGCATGACCTGAACTAACAAGGTATTTTTGTGCTGCGATGTTGAAATTTTTTGTGTACTCTTCGGCTGATTTGGTCGGTAGTTGTTTGGCTTGGATAAATTTATCCTGGGCTAGGGCAAAAGATTTTTCTGTCTTGAATAGTAATTGAATTTTGTTGATAAATTCATCATAGTCTATCTCATTGTGTAGGCTGGGAGTGTTAATGTGTATCTGTTTGGCGAGGCCTGCTAATTTTGATTTAAAAACTATTAATTTTAGTTCTTTAGGTATTTTTGCTGCATTGGCTACCTTGTTATACTGTGAGATAAAATAATTAATATCTTGATCTGTTTTTCCCTCATAATTTTGGGTACTTGCTAAAAGAGCATCTACGCTAATCGTAATTTTGTTATAGTCCATAATTGGGTTTTGTTGGAGTACCTCAATTATAATAGTATCAGGTTGGTGACTTCTTTTTTCACGAGTTCGAGGACTCATTTACATATAACAGTAATATCCAAATTATTTACCACAAAAATATTATATAATAGTATAAATAAATATTTGCAATAAATTCAAAACTTAAATATTTCACATATCTTAAATACAGAAAATTTTTTAATATGCACAATTGTTATTATTTTGAGCCTTTGTAATACTTCTGTGTGTACTACGATAATTTATTAAGCTGTGCTGAGATGATAATTAAATTATTCTTCATAGAAAAATTTTCATAATTTGTTAAAGTAAATTATAAATATGAAAAAAGGTTATCTGTAGAGAGTAAAGTAAGGAAAATAGATAAATAATTAAAAAAAAGTTCGATCGCCTGGATAAAATAAGACACCAAAAAGGGGTAAATGTTGAACCGAAAGTTAAAGAGAGGGGAGTAACATTCGCGAGAAGGTATGATAAGCTACGGCTGCCGAAGGCAGTACTTTACCGCCGATTCCAGGCTCTCGTGAGCCTATACGATGTCAGTAACAAAAAGGGCCGGTTTACCCGGACACCTACAAGATGGTGCTCTTCGGCCGGGGGGGGCTAAGCCTCCTGCGCTTCATCGCACTTTCCCAAATGAATGACGACAGAGGTCGCTGCGATGATACGGTGGAGCCCAAACTCAGAGGACACCACCACAACACATTTGGGCAGAACGCGGAAGTGAACAACGGCTCCGTAGCCGGAATCCCATAACGGAAACCGGTTCCTCGGCTAATGTTGAACACTCACACGACCTATTACTGTAACCACATCTTCCTATTATCGAGACCTAGGGAAGGAGGAAACGACTAGTTCATCGGACGTGGCGAGCAGGAGAGGCTTCTCGCCAACTCGGGACCTCGAAGAAAATTGGTCCCTGGCGCATAGGCACGCCTTGGCTAGGGTCGTCCCCGTCAAATGGATCTCTTCATTTAACGGTTCATCCACATATAATATCACTACAAGAGCGGAAGGTGCTTCTCGCCAACCCGGGACATCGAAGAAATCTGACGCACAGACACGCATTGGCTAGGGTTGTCCCTCACCCTAATGGCTTCCCTTGAGACAGAACACCCTAGTCAAAATTAGGACGTGGTTAAGCGACCCCATTCGAGGAGATCATGCACATATATATTCACTTTAACGGAAGACCGAAGGACCACTATCGGACTCTGAGGGTCGTGGAAAACTCCCTCAAGTGCGCTAAAGAAGCGGACACGGTCGAGGTTAGTACAAGGAAGTTATTATTAGGAGAAGCCTGCTAGTATCAACCTTGTCAGGCACAGAAAGCATTGACTACGGAAAGATGCGCTGGACTGGTTTCGGCCCAAGGTTCGACGAAGGTTTGGTCGCCGTCTTTAGAAGAGCCTCCGGACCGGTTACTTGCAGTCGAACAGTTCCAAGAAAGGTTCAGATCCCTCCCTGAGAAGGAGTCCCGAGCCACAGACCTCGGACCTGAGTAAGGTCCTCCGTAACTCGAACCGCTGTTGGTACAATCGCGAGAAGGTATACCCGAGATACTTCGGTGGTTCGAATTAATATGACCGCACACAAACGACCACCGATCCCAAGTCCTGAGAGACTTTTACTGCGCCAGTAGCTTTGTCTCTCTACGGCGCTTCGGCCAGCCAGAGAGCCGCACCTCACTGCGGACCCTCCATTCTAGTACCCACGAAACGATGACATAGGTCGCTAGGACAGTAACCCCACTCTGGGGAAACTCCCCACAGGACGAACCAGTGACAAACTGGCGAAGGCCACCCGGCGACTTCGTCGCCGAAACCCCATAGGGGGAATCGGTTTCTAGGTCGTGACGAATAACCGAGACAACTTTTCCTTTCCCACGGAGGCCGAACGTTGACATGCATGGAAGGGCAAGTAACTAGTCTCTTCCTCCATGAGGTTCACATATCATACACTACTACATATATATCACTACAAAAGAGAAGTAGTTGCTTCTGGCCATCTCGGGACCTCGAAAAAAACTGGTCCCAAAGCGCAAAGTCACGCCTGGCTAGGCTGTCCCTCACCAAGGAGATTCCCGCGAGGCATCGAGATCCAAGCGACCCGGTATCCCTTGAGAGATCATGCTCATAAAATATGCACTAAAATGAAGAAGAAAGATCCACTACCGGACTCTGAGGGGCATGGACCCCTTCAAGCGCGCTAAAGAAGCGGGCCTGGCAGATTTAATAGTCACTCAACGAAGGAATTCCCTCGAGAGATCAATGCCTGCTTACGAGACAAGTCTCAAGCCTGCGCACTTGCACCATTACCTCTACCTCCGCCTCCTGCACCGCGGGGACCACGAGCGATCGGCGGTGCGTTCAACTGCAGTCTTTGACCGCGAAGAGCTCGGTGATTGCGGCCAGTTCTTCGGCGACCAAGGTTTCGATCTAACGTAAGCATAAGGCATCTGTGAATAATCGGCCGAATTCCCTTCCTTGCGTAGTCGTCCAGGCAGAAATCGCTTGGCGCACGCGTCCGAAAGTCGCAAGGAAAGTACTTTTCCCGCACAGACTTCCAGAGCACGCACCGAAAAAGCACATGGCTTATGTTACTTACCCCGACTCCACAAAAACATGTAGAGTCGAGGTAAAAGAAACGAGCCTGATGGTCACCGAAGGTGCCGTGTCCCGTGAAGACCTGGTTTATGTAGAAATCGCCCTGCAGTCGGCGGATCCCGACGCGTGGGAAGATTCATATGCCTTGCGGCCGGTCCCAGGTCGGTCCCTCTCCTGCCATTTGGACAAGATTTGTCCAAAAACGTCTTTTTTGGCTTGGCGGCGCGTGACTAGAATCACTACATCGACAGACTGTCGTGCCGTGGCTTCTTTTGCCAATATGTCCGACCTTTCATTAAACCGACATGAGCCCGGCGTGACCGACATGACGTGACCGACATGGGCCCGGACCCAGTGCGAATAAACCTCAATTCCTGTGTTTTTAATCAGGTTTCGGCAATGGCCCTGTGCTCAGGCACAAGTCCGTGAAGCGCCATAAGCACCGACCTCGAGTCTGAGAAGACGTCGAGTTCCCCGAGACCTCTCAGATGGGCATGGGTGATTTCTTCCTTGATCGCATGAACCTCGGCCGCAAACACTTCCGCACCATCCGAGAGACGGAACTGGCTCTCCACTATAGACCGGGAGGCGGCAGCACAGATAATCACCTCATCGAGTTCACGGCTGAAATTCTAGAATTAGTTAAAACTCGATTCGCATATTAAAACGCAATCGGTCTGCCCAGTCATATCTTGGTGGAAGACACGTGAAAACCCAATTTTAGCGGTTGACTCGTAGGTTTACCATTGTGTTTTCCTGCACTCAGTTCTCCATGTTATCATACTTTTGGGTGCAGGAAAACACAATGCTAAACCTACGAGTCAACCACTAAAATCGGGTTTTCACGTGTTTTCCACCAAGATATGACGTGGCAGACCGATTTCGTTTTAATATGCGAATCGAGTTTTAACTAATTCTAGAATTTCAGCCGTGAACTCGATGAGGTGATTGTTTGTACTGCAGCCTCCCGGTCTACTACTACTTGATCCTCTGACACAACAAGGGACGCACAACCTACTGTGTTGTTCTCTTGTTTGGATCCATCCGTGTAATACGAACACGAAGTCTGCGGAGTCAAGTCCGCTGTCCACCGGACCCGCCAGAGATCCTCTAGTTCGGGAGTGGGCCTCCAGAGGTCGACCGACTCGGAGACTAGTCCGGTACCGTCAACGCTCTTCTTCCATCGGAGAAGGGCTGTGTAGTCCCTGTCCAGCTCCGCACGCAAGTCGAGGGGAACAACTCCTGACAAGACCTGCAGAGCACCCGTGGAGGTTGCCGAGTAACACTTGGTTACACAGAGGAGTAGGTTCCTCTGCATGCTGAGCAACCTGTTTGCTATCACCACTTTACTTGAGTAATACCAAATAGATGCCGCGTAAAGAATGATTCTTTCCGCTACGAGAGAGTAAAGCATCTTGCGAACTTTCGGTCTCAGACCCCAGTTGGCAGCAGTGAGACGGCACATCTTATTCAACACCTTGAACGCCTTTTCCTGAACTGCAGTCAGGTGAGGCATCCAGCTTAGGTGGGAATCGATTATGACGCCCAAATACAGAATCTGCCATTTCCAGCGTATTCTGTTCCCTTCTATGAGGATGGGAATTGAGGGGGCATTTTTTAATTTGCCCGCGGGCTTCACAATCGTATAACCGCACTTCTCAAAGCTGAATGTGAGGCCGCATTCTGTCCCCCAGGCGGGGATCTCTGAAAGAACAGGCCCTAGCAACTCCGCAAACCTCATAGCACCTCGTCGTCGTGCAGCCACAAAGACGTCATCGGCAAAAACCAAAACAACACAGGTTTCGTCTTTTGCGTCTGACAACCGTCTCAACAGAAACTCAATGACCACCAACCATAGGTAGGGTCCGAGACACGAACCTTGCGGTACTCCTACATTGTGATCCCCATCATCTGACAAGAGGACAGACCTACCCCACAAGTATTCGTCTATCAACCCAAGGAGCCACGGTTCGACGCCCGATTCCTCGAGGAATCGGAGCACATCTGTACGTCGAACACTATTGAACGCAGACTTGATATCGAGCATGAGAAGACATGTGAATTCTCCATGACTCTTCGAAACAGCTATGTACTCCATCACCCGACGGAGTGCGTCGACCGTACAGACATTCTTTCGAAAGCCGTACTGCCGTGCGTCGAGAAAACGTTTGGACTCCAAATACAGTACCAGGTGAGTTGCGCACATTTTGTCCAAAACCTTCCCAAAGGTCGGTAAGAGACAAATTGGGCGGTAGGTCGCTGGGTCACTGCGCTTCCTCCCTGGTTTGGGAAAAAACACAGCAATGGCCCGCTTCCATGTCCGCGGGAAACACGACTCACTCAGGCAGTAATTGTACAAGGATAACAGCTACTGAGGTTGGTGTTTCAAGACCTCACGGACGATCTCAAGACTGAATCCGTCATGGCCAGGGGCCTTGTTAGGCGACAGCGATTCCACTGTATATTCAAGTTCATGAATCGAAAACAGCCTCGGCTCATCGGTCTTAATGCACGCGACCTAGGAAACATCGTCAGCCGATAAGAAGTGGTGTCTTGTAAGCGCGACCTGGGATTCTTCCCAGGTTGAGACCTCTTGTCCGGACGGAAGCACAAGCATCTCTTGCGCTTCCCTTCGCCACTTACCTCGCACCACCTCGACTGTCTGACCTAGTTTATCCGTGCTAAGTCCTTCAGAAATGAATCTGCGGAACGAAGCACGCTTTGCGTACAGGATCGCCTTCATGTACTCTGCCCGCTTACGCTTGTAGAGTGTACCAAGTCTCCCCCGCTCCGTCGGCTCCAGCGTTCGCTGGTAGAGTCGACGGAGCGCACGCAACCTGTTACGCTGGCTGGACAACTGGCGCTGTCCACCAACACGCATCACGACGCACTGCCGGTCGGCGCTTTTTGTGTTTTCGACACAGCTGAATCAAAGACGACATCAGGTGTTCGACTCCCTCATCAGTGGTATCAAACTCATAGCGAGCCAGATCTGCGATTCGCAGATCGCGGGAGAACGCTCCCCTTTCGAAGTCCCTTTTGTGCCAACGACGGCTGGCATCTTTAGGGAGCCGATTGGCTGGTTTGCTCTGATAATCCCACATCATGACTCTATGGTTGCTCAACATTTGAGTCTCGGATATCTGCCAGTCAGTAATGCGATCAGCGCAGAACCGGACCAACAGGACGTCGATCCACCCTTCACCTTGAGGTCCAAGGAAAGAGGACAAGCTATCCGGATCGTTGACAAACTCTATGTTTGCGTTCAAAGCCAGAGTGATTAGATCTCACCCTCGTGGATCTGTCGGCCGTTGCCCCCAGATCGTTGACTTAGCATTAAAGTCACCCACCACAACAACGTTGTCGCTCGGGTAGGATCATAAAAGGGTCGTCAACGGTACGAGCACAAGGTCAATGTCCTCAGAAGGTGAGTAGTAACAAGTTATCCCTAGCACGTCCTTACCGGACCATCTGCAGCGGATAGCTACTACGTCAGAACGCCGTAAGACCTAGTCGAAGTTAATGCGCTTGCTAACCCAGAGGGCCGCCCTAAAGCGGTTTCCTACTGCGCTAACTTGCACGTAGTCCGTCGGAGTTCCGCAAACAGAACCTTCGACGACATGTGGTTCGTTCAAGGAAACCACGTCCAAACCCAGGGAGATCGTATCCTGATGCACCTGAGTCATACTAGCCACCGAGTGATGACAATTAAGGTCAGCAAATTGAATTTTACTCTCCATTTTGACTCCTTACAATTCGCTCGAACTCCATCTGGTGGACGTGGCACTCCTTGGAACCTGCCGAGTGGGTGGTCGGAAATTTCTTGTCGACCGTTCTGCGCAAGTTCCTAAAACTACAATTTGGGCACCTGAGTGGGGCAGTGCAACCATTCGTCTCATGACCTTTGGCCCCGCATCTCCCACAAAGGGACGCACTGCGACAGACTGAACGTATGTGGCCGTACCTCCAACAATTGAAACAAACCAACGGACGTCGGTTCGGTCGGCAATCCGCCTGACCCCAACCGATTTGAAGTTATCTCAGCCCTTTCAAGCGTTCAAACGATCTTATGTCTACCGAGAGGACAGCGTTACGCCCTCTCGAGCCGACGAAACAAGTTCGCAGCTCAAGAGACGAGTCATTGAGGGACTCGTTTTGCTCTTTGAGCGCACTCACTACCCGATCCTCTTTAAGATTTGGATCGACCCCAAAAATGATTATTTCCGGGGTGCGCCTTCTGGGCTTCGACACTTCTAGATCCTTCACTAGCTCTGTTCGATCCAACTCACTCTCCAGCCTCGCGAGATCTGCCGCGGTCTGAGCATGGTAGGCTATTACGCATCCCGAGATGGGTCTGTTGCTCCTGATGCATATCCGGGAGCTCACTGGATCGATTTTGCTGGCTACTAGCTTACGCGTCTCATCGGAAGAAGCTCAGACTTGCTCGCCTGTCCCCTTAGGACGAATAAAGAGGATGAATTCCTCTTTAGATCGATGTCGCGCAGAAACATTGGGGGCCTTTACCCCTGCCTTCCGGCCATCTTTCGGGTATCCCTTAGGTCCCCCTTTCCGCAGCTTCTTCCTCGTCATTACTTTTGTCCAAGGTTTCTCTCCCTTATCGGGAGTTTCACCGGCGTTCAAGGGTGGGATCGCCTTTTCAGAAGTCGGCTTGTCCGTTCGGTTCTTCACCTTAGACTTCCTTCTGGGCTTTCCCTGTTTGGAGGAGGAGCGTTCCTTTTGAGGGCGCTTCCGCCGACTCGTATGGGCTTCTACGTCTTCCCTCCGAGGCCCCTTCTGCTTCCCCCTTTCTGGGAGCCGCTCGGGAGCTTCATCGACGGGTGGACCTTCAGACCCGACCTTGTCGGTTTCTGCATATCTGTGGACCTCCGTCTCAGAATTCACTGTGTGAGTAGATTCGCCCACCACTTGAGCCGCCCTAGTCTCCGTTCCCGATCGAGGGCCCTCCCCCGATGGGGAACATTGTTCGGGTCGCTCATCGGTATGCAGGCACTCTGTCTCTGCCAGCTCTGAGCTCGAGGAATCCGCCAAAACCGTATGTTCAAGTACGTTCTTCTTCGGAGCCGCCTTAGTTGCCACCCTTTTCGGGTTTTGTTCAGGTCGCTCGTCGGCAGGAGGACACGTTGAAGCGGCCGGTTTCGGCTTCTTCCTGCTCCTCTTCTTGCGGTTCTATTTGTTCCTCCGAGAACCACCAGTCTGGGTGAACTTAGTAGTCATCTTTGGAGGTTTCGTCTGAACCGTCTTGGACTTAGTTCGGGAAGACGAGTCTACCGTCACTTTAGTCCCTCCAAACCTTGGTCCCACCTCCGTCCGAGCGAAACGATCTGACATGCGGCGAGCTTCTCTCGCACGGTGTGGCGTGGTGCCCACCCCGGCGTCTCAACTACCAGACGGTGTTTCACCCTTCCGTGAGGCTTTCCCATGGAAGAGACAGAGCCAGCTATGCTGCTTCGAGATGAACTCCATGAATGGAGTTATCAGCTCTGTATAGCCCTGTCTCTTGGCAGCAACTAGGCTCTTGTCCTTAACCAACCTCCCAAGGAGCTCTGTCATAGAAACATGAGCCTCCTCGACGAATGCAGCCGAGAACTCAACCATATCTGCAGTAGATAGGTTGGCTGAGTCTGTTCTGCATTCGGTTTGACATCCGAAATCTGCCGAAGCAGTTTGGGGGATTTCGGGGCTCGTGCTCCTGCTGTCCAATGAGTTGGCAGGTGGGCTCGAGCTTTCGCCGATTTCCTCCTGTGCAGCGCTGCGCAACGGTGAATCACACAGTGCAAGCTGCGGCTGTTTGAGGTCGTCAATGTCGACATCAACTGAACTTGGCACACAGTCTTCAGTCGTAAGAACGACTTTTTTGTTTTCACAATCCATAGTCAACCCTACTGACTATACTCACTCTGGTGACCTTGCAAATTGGATAGGATTTGCAAGCGAGAAAGTACAGATTTCGCTCTGACGCAGCTTTCGGAAGCTTACTCAGAGTCCGCCGGGTGCAGCGACGTCGACGCTCTGTCTCTTTGTCAAAATCAAATGGCAGCGATCAGAACACGGGAATAAAAAATCCGAAGACCGAAATCTCCGGAATTTTAAAACCGCGTAAATAAATCCTACAGGTCGAGTGAGCCCTCACCGAACGGCGATTCGTCACCACGGGCGAACCCGAAAGGAATTCCTGGTCAAAGAAGAGATTTTTTTACCTCCTTATCTGATTGTTCACTAGCAATCAGGGGGAACGCCGGGCCCTTAATCGACCCCAATCACTTTGAATCACAGCTTAAATAGCACAGACCACTATTCCTGACAGCTATGGTTCGGTACCATTTGACCCCAGATGATTTCGCACCCGGTATCGCGAGAAGTTATAGTGGAGAAGAGAACATATAGGGACCTTACCTTACAGCGGCGTTGTGAAACACGGTATAAAAAGGTAATGTGGTTAGAATTAATTTTAACGATTGAACTTTGAGATGGTAGAGTTATTTAAGTTAATATTAAAATAAAATAGAACAAACATTAAAAAAATGAAAAAAACATATTTGCTTAAATAATATTCTGTTTATTCATTTTGTATGAAAGAAAAGTAAGACATATACATGAAGCTTGGTCCAAATCAAATCAATGCTATTAATGTTCGGAAACGTCTGTCTGTGTATGTGTGTGTGTGTCTGTCTGTCAGTCTGCCTGTCTGTCTGCCGTCTGTGAACGCAAAAACACTGCTCGCGAAGCCAGTAAAGCGGCGGTCTTGGTGTCAAAAATTCAGTAAAATCCCGGGATTGTTGATATTCCGTATCGAAAAAGTCGGCCCTTAATTAAGAAAGATATTAATTAAGAAAGTCTCCAAAATTAAGCACAAAAAGGGAATTTTTACGGAAACAAGGAAAGGAATTCATTCCTGCCTACTATTGAACCTCACGTCGAGGCTAGGAAAAAGCTGCACCCTGATAGAGGCTAGCTCAAACCTGCACCCCGATTTTTTCCGTTCCAGCTGCTGTTAAAAAATGGCGTATTGGAGGCGTTCCGACCTTTTCCGAAAAAATTGCAAAAATCACTCAAATCACACGAAAATTTACAAACGTACGTAAAAAAAATCGCGAATTCACGATAGTAAAAATCGTAAAAATCGACCGATTGGAAGAGAAGATATCAATACACTTTTAATTTTAAGTAGAAAAAATATTATTTTTTATTTCAACAGTCAATGGAGACAAATCGTCTGCGAATAATTTATTTCCGAAAGAGGATGGAAACCTCATTTTCTTTATACCGGAACATTTTAGGCCCTGTTATTTTTTCTTTATTATTGCATTTATCGATTTTAAATGTATGCATCCATGTGTATATTTTAACGAGGATTCTAAACATGTAATTTTGATTTTTCTCCGATAATTAGGAATGAACTTACAATAATATTTTTATTTAATTAGACGGCTTAAAATGATTTTATCTGAGAACATGCGATATCTCAGTCAGACAGTAGCAGACATCACATGGCTTTTTCCGGAAAGACATATTGATAAAAATATGCATTTGAAAATGATTAATTTTTTTATACGTTGTATAATTTTTTTTTAAATTGAGTATTTTCGGATCTGAAAAGTACTCATCCTTGCTGATAGTGGCCTGGGATTTCAGCGTTTCAAAAAATTTTCGATTTCGGCCCATAATTTTTGATTTTAGCAAAATACTGATTTTTGTATAGAAAAAAAAATAATTAAAAGCCTATTGATAACCGAAGAATCTCAGCTAAGATGTCTCAACTGCATTATGGGTAATTAAAGTTTTTCTATTAGAGTACCGGCCAGGTATTACGATAGGGAAAAGCGGGCTTCGCCCGCTATCGGATCGCTGCAGTTGATGTAATTAAGGAACATTTGTATATTTGTAATATTTTTGCGGGAATGGCGAGATGAGGAGGGGGGGCGACTTTTTATTAAATATCGCATTTATTCTACATCAACTCGCGCTCACCACCAGGAGGCGCTTTGCTATCTCTGTTTCCATGGACTGAATCACGACGGGTTATGGCTCTTTCAACTCGACATCGATAGAGCTTACCAATTTTAGTTGTAATTTTCACCACCAGGGGGCGCTTTCCTATCTCTGGTTCTATGGGCTGGATCACGACGGGGTATGGCTCATTCGACACGACACCGATTAGCCTTAACGATTTCAGTTATGTTCGTATAGAACAGATTGCGCCCCCTGGCGGTGGAAGGTATGACTAAAGGATTTTGCAGTTAACTCGGGTTCTATGGGTCACATCACGACGCGGTTTGGCTCATTCGACTCGACATCGATTGAGCTTACCGATTTTAGTTCTGAGTTTCACCGCCAGGGTGTGCTTTCCTATCTCCCTTTCTATGGGCCGGAACATAACGGGTATGGCTCATTCTACTCGATAGAGATTACCTATTTTAGTTCGTTTTTTCACCGCCAGGAGTGTACTTTCCTATTTCTGGTTCTATGGGCCGGATCACGACGGGATATTGCTCTTTCGACTCGATATCGATAGAACTTACCTATTTTAGTTCCGCGTTTCACCACCAGGGGGCGCTTTCCTATCTTTTTTTCTATGGGCTGGATCAGGATGGGGTCAGCCTCATTCGACTCGACGGCGATAGCCTTAGCGATTTCAGTTATTTCAGACCTGATCCGGGGTTTCTTTCGGTTCGCGGTTTATCATGTTCGAGGATTTACAAGATTCGAGGTTTTACAAGATTCGAAGCCCCGATCTAAATTAGGGGCCAGCTAGCGGTCTAAGCCAGCTTGTACTTATTAATAGTTGCAATCAATACTATTAATATCCGTAAAGGTCTGTATGTCGGTGTGTCTGTCTGTCTGCCGTCTGTTAACGCAAAAACTCTGCGAGAAAAGCTCGCAGAACCCAGGTCTCGGTGTCAAAAAATTCGGAAAAATTCCGGGTTCGTGGATATCCAGTAATCGAAGAAATCGGCCCTTAATTAAGAAAGTTATTAATTAAGAAAGTCTCGGAAAATTAGCGAAAAAGGAACAATTTTACGGAAACTAAGAAAGGAATTCATCTTTTATCAAAACCGCGAGATTAATTGCGAGTTCTCCTTAGGATTACCAGACAAAGTAGAGTTTCCGAGTGAGCAAATTAAGCAATAAAGTGAAATGTACGTTTTTTATTCGACTCGCATCTCAGAAAGTTTTGGGCCTAAAAATTCGTAATTTGAACAGACAGACACAGAAAAAAAATCTACTTTCAGAAATTCTAAAAATCATTTCTCTGCGATATATATAACAGAAAAAATCCTCTAAAAATTGATCGATAAAAATTCCTTTTTCTTTCATTCGAAAGACAGGTGAAAATTGATTTCCTTTCCGTCAGACGGAAGATGTTGTTATCTGCAGATATATGGCACCGGAAAAGTCACGTGATATTTTATAGCAGTGGTTTTAAAACGAATGTTAAACATTTAAATTATTAAATTTTTAGATTATATTTTTATATATCAGGACGTAACATTTTTCGCTAATTTCAAAAATGTCCATTTCAAGACTGGTTGCCGAATTATTAATTATAATTTCATTAATAGAATCATTTCTTTAAAACTTTTCTTTCAACTTGTTCGGAAGGCGCAATTTAGGCATTTGTCACGTGACTTTTTATACTCGTATGTTTAAAAGGGTCCCCCCATCTGAGAATCTAAGGGGAGTAAACATTCCAAACTTGCACAGGGCGACGCAAAATAAAATCAGCTTTCAGAAATTCTAAAAAAATTTCGTATATCTTTATTACTAGCTGAGATATTATTAATTATTATTTCACTAAATGGTTTATTTCTATTATATGCTTATTTTAAAAGGCAGTCCCGTGTTGTTTTATTGCAGTATTCTTCAGAACGGTGTCCGATCTTTAAAAAAAGGCTCTCTGTTTGAAACTTTACGATATTTTGTAACACATAACATAAACGATAAAAATGAGGCGTCCACTAAAATTATGGAGAGGGGGGAGCACATTTTGCCTACACGGGTGGACAATTTTCTAAATTTTAACGATACCCGTCATGTCACATTTCGTTGCAAAGGGCTGTGACCATGTATTCATGTTATGCACCACAGGACTCGGGTCGGAGGTTTGGAACATTCGGAAAAGTCCGTTTGTCTGTGTGTCTGTCTGTCTGCCGATTGTTAACGCCGGTGGTCTCGGTGTCAAAATAATCAAAAAATCCTGTTCGAGGTTAGTTTGAGTGAGATTACCTTGTTTACAAGATTTTGCAGTACGTGCTCAGCACGCTTCCTATACGGCGCCGTAGGCAGCGGGGACCCACTTCGACTTTCGTTCGAACGCGATTGGCTTTTTTAAAAGAGTTTGCAGTGCGTGCGCAGCACGACTGTTGTACAGCGCCGTAGGCAGCGGGGACCCGGGTCAGAGTTTCGTACGGTTAGAGATTTATACTATTCGATGTGCAAATTATGGGACTATCAGGTGAGGGCGTAGCACGACCGGTATACGGTGCCGAAGGCAGCGGGGACCCGGGTCGAAGTTTCGTTCGGTTCAAGGTTTATCATATTCCAGGTTTTACAAGATTGGAGGTTGTACAAGGTTCAAGGTTTTACAAGATTCGAGGTTTTACAAGATTCGAAGCCCCCTATGTAAATTAGAGGCCCGCTAGTGGGCGAAGCCAGCAAATTAATACTATTAATGTTCGGAAACGTCTGTCTGTGTGGCTCTCTGTCTGCCGTATGTGACCTCAAAAACTATGCTCGTAAGGCGAGTAAAGTGACGGTCTTTTTGTCAAAAAATTCGGAAAAATCCCGGGATTGTTGATATTCATTATCAAAAAAGTCGGCCCTTAATTAAGAAAATTATTAATTAAAAAAGTATCCAAAATTAAGCGCAAAAAGTGCTTTTTTACAGAAACTAAGAAAGGAATTCATTTCTGCCTACTATTGAACCTCGCGTCGAGGCTAGCAGTAAGCTGCACCACAATAGAGGCTAGCTCAAATCTGCCCCCCCCCCCACCGATTTTTCCTGTTCCATCTGCGGTTAAAAAATGGCGTATTGGACTGGCCTTTTTCGAAATAATCGCAAAAATCGCTGCATCCAGGAGAAAGGTTCTTTTGTGTTTATCAGAATTTCGGGTGAGTTCCATGAAGACCTGCACACACACACACACAGATAATTGGACGTCTTGCTTGTAACTTGTAATTTTAAAGGCCCCGCACACAGCAAGCTGGGTCGTAAATATATGCCCAATCTTCATGGGAACAGGGTTTCAGATATAATGGCCCAGAGGTCTGAAAAGGCGTTTGTTTACGTAAGTGTAACTATTTCAACGGTTATAAAATTTAAGTGCACTTTCCTTGACGTGTATAAGAGGTTTTATTGCACCATTATAAGTTTCAAGATTGGCAGCAAGTGGGGTCATAAAGTTTTGGCTTACTCTCAGAGGCACAATAACAAGGACCCAGGACCGGCGCGTGGGAGAATCACTGATTGCGATCTAACGTATGTTCAAAGAGCAGATGGTTTTGTACCACGTGGTATGCTCCTGGGGAGATGTTTAGGTCAGTGTAGCTGGGGCATGGGTTTTAAATTATCACAGAGGTTTAAGCCAAATAGATAACGGTTATAAGACGAGTGTTTTGGTTATGTTATTCGGGGCACTTTGACTGGTTGATCAGAGAGGAGAAGGCAAGTTGTTAACGTCGTAAATTTGGTAAGAAAATTGACAACACCTCTCGGAGATAACAGAAAAAGGGGCAATTAAGGAAGAAGTCTGAGACCGAGCAGTTGGAAATTTTTGAGAAATCCTTGGCTAAGGGGCTCGAAAACGACGGAGGTCTTGTCTCAATGCCGTTAAAGATCCAGAGAGGGTCCGACGGAGTTAATGCGGAGACTCAGGTCGACCTTTACCGCCAGCAAGACTCAATTCGTTCAGTGTGTGCGTCGTTGCTCTAGATCCGACGGAAGCAGCGTTTGACGCGCACAGAGGTCACTTTCCCAGAGTGTGCGGGCAAGTTGCGGCCCCGTACTAGCAATAGATGCGAACAACGTGTTGGCAACGATGGTAACTGCAATCCCATGCCGAAGGATAGCTAGTCTAGTGCCGGCGAGGTGAATTAAACACTCGGGAAAGCCATTGCCGCTGGTCTAGCATCAACGCGTAGAAGCAAGACAAAACTATTCAGCGAAGGTTTGTTTCTGCGCGGCTTCTGAATGCGCACCTTACGTTGGTCTACATAATCCGCTTTGAATCTGCATAACCAATGCCGCATTAAGGACTTAACGGAAGTTATCGATTTATCCTTGCGGAAATCAGCCTCTGGGAAATGTTGGATTACGCTAAAAGTGTTATTTCGAGAATACATGGTGAGTTTGAACATTGTTCATTTTATTGAAATATTGTAAATGTTCTCAAATGCTGTATGTTAAGCCTTAATACAATAATTGCTAATTTGAAAAATATTTAAGTATAATTCCTTCATAATTTATGTATTGTGAGTCAAATGAGAATTTTCCAGTGTGATGTTACAATATGTTGCTAAGGTTGGTTGACCAATTTTGAAATTGGCCTGAAATCTACACATTGATATGTCAGTCAAAATTGCAATTTGTAAGATTTAATTTGCAGTAAAAATATCTTTTTATAATAAACTTTAATTTACTTAGCCTTATGTAGTGTTTCGTTCAATATGTTATTTACAGGTTAACGTTAATCTCTCTAGTTCAAATATTTTCCATTAGCTGACTTCAATACCTTATGAACTAATTATATCTTTAAACATAAAATTTTGAGAAGTATTTATGTTTTAGGCAGTTTTATCTATATGTTTCATTAGTCATTTTAGCATCTTTTTATAAAAAGAAAGGAAAGAAAGAAAATTCATTTGATAGCATTTTGGAGATAGCCTTTTAAATGGTGAAAGCCTTAAATTTTATTTTTCATTTGGTTAGGTCAGAGCAAAAGTTAAGTGATGCTCTGTTAATACACAACGCATAATTAATTTTAATAGTTATAAGACCACTATACATCTTTGGATGCTTCACTATGTTTTGGCAAATTACATTATTGTGTACTCCCCCCTTTTCATTCCCTTTAGCTCAAAATTATCTCAGTATGCAATAGTGTGAGGAGTCAATTTAACGTAAAGAATAATGGATTTCTGTGTTTTACTTCCTTTTGTCGACAGTTTGTTGCCGCATTAATGTTTTGAAATGCTAAATTTACTCTAAATTTTCCTTTGGAATTTATTAAGTAGGCATTTGCATTGAATGTGTTTAACTCTTCTCTAACTTTTAAGCCTGGCAACACCTGTGTATGTTAGGTTCTTAATGGAAATAATCTATTAGTGCATTGAATAAAATTACATAAGAAACCCACATAACACGGACGTAAAAAAAAATCGCGAATTCACAAAGGTAAAAATCGTAAAAATAGACCGATTGGAAGAGAAGATATCAATTAATAAACTTTTAATTTTAAGTGGGAAAAAATATCAGTTTTAATTTCAATACTCCAGCAGATGTCTTACGGCAACAAAACGTCTGCTGAATAATTTATTTCTGAAAAAGGACAGAAACCGCATTTTCTTTCCATTCTTTATACTAGGAGATTTTAGGCCACGTTAATTTTTTTTTAATTATTGCATTTATTGTTTTTAAATGTTTGCATCCATATGTATATTTTCACGAGGATTCTAAATATGTAATTTCGGTTTTTCTCCGATAATTAGGAAGGGAAATATCAATTAAAAACCGTTTAATGAAGTAATTTATTTCTAATCCATCTTGACCGCTGCAGAAAAATAACACGTGATCTGATAATTTCAGAAAAGGAAACATTTCAAAATAAACTCCAACTGTTCCTTTTTAGCCGGGTATAATTTTTTTTTTAAATATTGTTTTTATGGATTTGAAAATAATACATCCTAGAGTATTTTTGCATCATGATCAAGGATATCTAATTTATTTTAAGCTAGGATCATTAGTTGATGAGGTGCTATTTAAAATTTTTAATTAATCCCATCGGTTTTGTACAGTCTTTTAAACATGTAATTTCAATGCCAGATATAAAGGCGACTCTATCCCCAGATGAAAATAATAAATTAAAAGCCTACCAGAAGGACCGTGCGAAGCTTTCGCACTGCAATCTTTCAGATTATTTCCCGGTACGTTTTAGCACTAATTTTAAATTAACTTATTTTTTTTTAATCAAACAACACGTTGTAACGAAATGTGAGTGCACTATGTCAGAAATTGTTTAAAAAATTTTCAATTGACACATCATTCATCGTTATATGTTTTGTATGTGCATAGAAAAAGGGATGTTGACAACAGAAATCATATATGTATGATAATTGCTTGTGTATAAGAAAATTTGAATAGATTGCCAGAAAATTTATTGCAAAATTTTCTTCTCTCGCCAAGGTCATTTGTCTAGGTTGCCAAGACGCCTACACTGAAAAAAAAACCGAGTAATAAAAAAATTGAAACACTGAATCAGAGAATTCATATAAAAGCATTTACTCACAAGGAGACCGCCAAACATGGTGCGCACAGATTTTGATGATTTTAAGGTATGTTATAGAGGTCAAACCCCTAACTATCCTGGTCAAAGGTTTCCTTCAAATGGCCCTTAGTTTTTGAGAAATTCGGGGTTAAAGTTCAGCATACGTTTGAAATACCCAATAGATTGCTACTTCGAACGAGGTCTCTGTGGTGCCGCGCTAGCATGCGGGATTCCTGAACGCAATGCAAGGGTTCTGTCCCATCCTATGCCTTTTTTTTTTTTTTTTTTTTTTTGGCGCATTGTACGTTTCAAGCAGAAGTGGGAATTCTACGTTGAACTTTTTTATATATATTATATATATATATATATATTTTTATATTTTTCCTAATAAATTATAGAATGTTTCATAAAATCTTATAGCTTTTCTGCAATTATTAAACTAATATTCTATTTACGAAACTCCAAGCTAATTAATGTATAGATTTATTTATTTATTTATTATTATTTACTTTTTTATATTTTAAGCACAGTTCTGAAAAAATACTTTCTTTTTCTTTTTCTTTTTTTTTTTTTAATGTTATACAATTTTATTTTGTATAACTTATACAAAATAATTTTCACTTCGAATCTCCCAAACGTATGTGAGATTAGATATTTTCAAAGAAATAATAAAATTTTAAAGTAGTAACACTTATATTTAAGTTTTTTCCAGTTGTATAAATATTTAGTGCACTCTAAATACATTTATCATTAAAGTTCAAACTCAATATCATTTTTCAATCGCACAAAAAAATGACAGATTACATTTCAGATTTGTTTTCAATCTAACAAGTAAAAACACTGCCAATATCACTCATAAAAATTTAACTGGAAAAGCAAAAATCGTCTGTAAATGAGAGATAAAATTTGCAATACATACAAAAAAATATATTTTTTTTTTAATCGTCTGCTGCGACTTTCATGGAAATATCAGAATGAAATTATTTTCCTTGGCATAAGCTTTTTTTGCAGCCAGTTGCAATGTTTGGAGTAATACTGTATATAGGAAAATTCTCTAGATTGTAATATAATGGAAGGAAGAAGCACTGATATGGACAATTCTGGCTTGGAAGAAAAACTAAAATATGAAGTAACGAATGCTCTAAAATATTGCGAGACATTGTTAGAAAATGATAATCTCTTTACACATTCGCCATCTGTTAATATTTCTAGTGCTTCTATAGCAATGGCTGAAGAATTCCATAGCTCAATTTTAGACATATTGGACAGTCGGCAAATTATTTATTCAGATGAATTGATAATGATGAATGAAGAAGATGAACATAACGAATTTACAGAGGTATGTTTTGTTACTTTACCAAAAATATTCATTATATTTATTGTTCAATAAAAAAAAATCGAAATCAAATAATTTAATTTTAATTATTTATTTATGTAGTGTTCGGGATTTCACGAAGATGAAGCGAATTTTGTGACTGAGGAATTTTTACCCGAACCACGTAACTATATCCCATTGTGGTACAAAAAGAATGCGGTTGCTTTAGCTGAAGCCCATCCAAAATGGAGTTTAAAATCATTGCAAGCTAATAGAGCAAGTCGCTTAAAACAAAAGCATCTCTTACGTAGATGGAAAGATGATGTAAATCGTGGAGGTACTTATTTTGACAAATGAAAAGCATCGATTATGAAACGTATGAAAGATTTGTTGAAGCTCGAAATAATATGGAACAGGTAAAACAAAACGAAATTTTTCAATTACTGATGTAACTGCAAAAAAAATTGAAAACTATTATATTAATTTATTAACTCATTTTTTATTACTAATATACAGGTCACGACACGGACTTTACAACACTGGGCAATGAGTGCGGCAGCTTGTTTTCAGTCGGATGATATCCATTTCCTTGCAAGTCCCAGAAGGGTAGAAAGATTTAAAAAGAACCATGGGATAAGACAACGTAAAGTGACGAAATTTGTCAATCACAAAGAAATTACAACGATTGAAGAAATAATGGAAGCGGCTGAAAGATTCCGTGTACAAACAAAAGTGCTAATTAGTAAATTTGACTTGGATTACGTAATTAATACGGATCAAATTGGATGCCAGTACCAAACAACCTACAACAGATCACTTGCTGAGCTAGGAGCTAAATCAGTGTTTGTCAAAAAAAATTTGAATAAATTAACGCATTCTTACACAGCACAGTACTCTCTTACAGCATCTGGAATTGTTTTACCATTCGTATTCAAAAGAAGGTAAGTGAATTGACCGCCACGTTTAAGAACGTAATCGTTACGTGTTCAAAATCCGGTAAGTTGACAAAGCAAACCTATGCAGAATATTTAAAAACTTGTCTTCTTCCCTACGTTAAGAAAAATACTTTTCTTTTGATAATTGATTCGTGGGGATGTCAGACAGATTCGACAATCTATGATTAGATTTTCGAAAATGAAAATGGGGAGGTATCATGCATAAAAAAATAATTCCACCAAAATGTACCCCTGTTTGCCAGCCATGTGATGTCTATTTTTTTCGCCAAGTAAAAAATTTCATGAAAAGGTTACAAAATGCAACAAGTTTGCTAGAAAACCAGAGGGAAATATCTTCACGAGAAGATATTATAAAAATACATTCAATTATATTACATCAATTTAGCTCCCCTCACTTCCGCCCTGTGATAAGATATAAAATGTCTATGTGTTTTGTCCTAGTAGCAGTGTGCGGTAGTCGCACAATATCAGCTGGCACCACGGCCCGAAACAAGAGCCCCGTAATCACAGTATTACCAGCACGACGCATGTCATCAACGGTCCAGCAAGTTGTGCACCATGACACAGTAAGAAGCTTATAATAGCCCCCGGCACTGTTTGTCCGTCCTTGTGTTAAAAAATATTATAAAAAGAAGGGGAAGAAGACAGATGAGAAAGAAGAAGAAGAAGAAGAACTGGAAGGAAAGAGGTGATAAGTATAAAGGATAAGTATGGAAAGTAGACCGTGTACGTTAATGGGAGCTGGTGCACGTTAAATCTGTTCGTGGCTCTAATGTCCTCCAAGTTCTATATAAGCGCTACCTCTGGGGGTGCCAATCCAGATGCAGGTCTCTCATCTGGAATTGGTTCAAAATTAGGAGACTAGTTTCACAATTATATGGATCATGTCAGCTATATAGAAATAAAAAGCTGCAAAACCGGGCTCTTGGGCCAAACCAACAACAACAACAACAACCCATTATGGTTTAGTCAGCTAACGGCAATAGTACATATTTTAAATTACAAATTGTTAATTATTTAACAACCTTTCATGGGCCCAATGGACGGGTAGCCAAGTCAATTAGCACAATAAAAGTAAATTAATTTCAATAATGTAGTTAAAGTGTAATTCAGAATAAGTTCAGTTTAAAATGTAACATTCTTCTCTTCCAGGTTCCCCTTGCAGTTCCTCGTGCTGCCGGTTGGGACGAGCCAATGGCCGGCCCCAACTGGTAGCACAAGGGTTTTTTTTTTAGCAGCAGTTTTTTTATTCATTTTATTTTTGACTGTTCGCCTCTTTATTAGGTGCAATTGGACATTGTCCGCAAAAGCTACCGGACCCGCTCTAATGGGACAGCCCATGGAGCCAGTTTTTACCAGGTGGGGTACGGTACATAGGCGCAGTCCCGTCAGCCCCCGCAGCGTTTTCGTCTGCCTTGCAACTCGGCCCAAAAATTTTCCCCGTTGGTACGACTTAGCTATTGGCTGATTATATTTTCATTTCAGTGGTTTCATTATCTAGTTAATTTCTTTATTTAGTTTCCCTCAAAATTCTCTCCCCTTTTTCAAGCTAAGTTCAGTACCAACGTTTCGGCACTAAATTGTCCAGCCCCATTTCAACTGTCATGACGAGTACGTGGTGTGCGGCGTCAGATCTCAGAACATTTAAATTTAGGAGTGAACAACACAGAAAAATCCGGACTCAGTTGATTGGCCGAACTGGGTACTTGTCTTTGTGGACCGCCCCAATAGGGCGATCAGGCGAATTTCGCCCCAATGACCAGGCACTCAAACCCGTCAAACTTGGTCGAATCCCGGTAGGTAGGGGCCTGGTCAGTGGTCTCCAAGCATGGTCTGTACCCCTGTTTGCCAGCCATGTGATGTCTATTTTTTTCGCCTAGGAGCGCCTAGGAGCAATCCAAAGCCACCAAAAAATATATAAAATTGTCCATGGGTATTGTCCAATGGCAGTGTGCGGTAGTCGCACAACATCAGCTGCTTCCAAGGCCCGAAAAAGGAGCCCCGTAATCACAGAATTACCAGCACGACGTTCGTCACCAACGGATCAGCAAGTTGAGCATTATGACACAGTAAGAAGCTTATAATAGCCCCCGGCACTGTCTGTCCGTCCTAGTGTAAAAGGAAAAAAAAAGTGTTTATTTATGTGCTTATGTGTTATATGTTAAAAAAAATAAAAGGCCCAGGAGCAATCCAAAGCCACCAAAAAAAAATATAAAATGTCTATGTGTTTTGTCCTAGTAGCAGTGTGCGGTAGTCGCACAATATCAGCTGGCACCACGGCCCGAAACAAGAGCCCCGTAATCACAGTATTACCAGCACGACGCATGTCATCAACGGTCCAGCAAGTTGTGCACCATGACACAGTAAGAAGCTTATAATAGCCCCCGGCACTGTTTGTCCGTCCTTGTGTTAAAAAATATTATAAAAAGAAGGGGAAGAAGACAGATGAGAAAGAAGAAGAAGAAGAAGAACTGGAAGGAAAGAGGTGATAAGTATAAAGGATAAGCATGGAAAGTAGACCGTGTACGTTAATGGGAGCTGGTGCACGTTAAATCTGTTCGTGGCTCTAATGCAGGTCTCTCATCTGGAATTGGTTCAAAATTAGGAGACTAGTTTCACAGTTATATGGATCATGTCAGCTATATAGAAATAAAAAGCTGCAAAACCGGGCTCTTGGGCCAAACCAACAACAACAACAACAACCCATTATGGTTTAGTCAGTTAATGGCAATAGTACATATTTTAAATAACAAATTGTTAATTATTTAACAACCTTTCATGGGCCCAATGGACGGGTAGCCAAGTCAATTAGCACAATAAAAGTAAATTAATTTCAATAATGTAGTTAAAGTGTAATTCAGAATAAGTTCAGTTTAAAATGTAACATTCTTCTCTTCCAGGTTCCCCTTGCAGTTCCTCGTGCTGCCGGTTGGGACGAGCCAATGGCCGGCCCCAACTGGTAGCACAAGGGGGTTTTTTTTAGTAGCAGTTTTTTTATTAATTTTATTTTTGACTGTTCGCCTCTTTATTAGGTGCAATTGGACATTGTCCGCAAAAGCTACCGGACCCGCTCTAATGGGACAGCCCACGGAGCCAGTTTTTACCAGGTGGGGTACGGTAGAAAGGCGCGGTCCCGTCAGCCCCCGCAGCGTTTTCGTCTGCCTTGCAACTCGGCCGAAAAATTTTCCCCGATGGTACGACTTAGCTATTGGCTAATTATATTTTCATTTCAGTGGTTTCATTATCTAGTTAATTTCTTTATTTATTTTCCCTCAAAATTCTCTCCCATTTTTCAAGCTAAGTTCAGTACCAACGTTTCGGCACTAAATTGTCCAGCCCCATTTCAACTGTCATGACGAGTACGTGGTGTGCGGCGTCAGATCTGAGAACATTTAAATTTAGGAGTGAACAACACAGAAAAATCCGGACTCAGTTGATTGGCCGAACTGGGTACTTGTCTTTGTGGATCGCCCCAATAGGGCGATCAGGCGAATTTCGCCCCAATGACCAGGCACTCAAACCCTTCAAACTGGGTCGAATCCCGGTAGGTAGGGGCCTGGTCAGTGGTCTCCAAGCATGGTCTGCATCAAAATTAATAGATAGCAGAGAAAGTTTCATAAATCTAAACGATTTATGCTTTCCAACAACATTGTTAAAAAAATCATGTTCGTGTAAAAAAGTTGCTTTTATAAATTGTGCTGTTTGTAATGTAATTTTATGTTTTGAATGTTTTTACGATAAGTATCATCCAACTAACTGTGTATTTACTAGTGATGATTAAGCATTTTTGTTTCTCATCTTTTAACGTATTTTTGACGTATTTACCGCAAATTAAGTTTTAAAAAGCATACATACTATATTCATTTACCCTTTTTTAATGTATTTATCGTAAATCAAGTACTAATATATACATATATATTAAATTTATTAATGATTTTCTCCAACAATGTTAAAAACATTCATGATCATGCAAAAAAGTCGCTTTTTATAAACTGTGCTGTTTTTAATGTCATTTTATGTTTTAAAGGTTTTTACAATAAGTATCCTTTATTAAATGTGTATTTATTTGGACTTATACGGGTGATAATTAGCATTTCTTTTGGAACTTTTAATGCATTTTTTAATATATATAAAAGTAGAGTATTTAAAATATATATATTATGTTAATTAAGGCATTCTTCCAACATTGTTAAAAAAAATTCATCTTAAGAAATTCTTTTTATGGCGATTTTTAATGCCATTTTATGTTTTGAATACTTTTGCGATATGTATCACCCAATTAATTCTATATTTATTTAATTAAAAATGTCAATGACGGTAATGATAAACATTTTTGTATCTCATCAGTTAAGATGTTGCAAGATGTTTAGAACGAATCAAATAATATTAAAAGGATATATTATTTTGTAAATGTTTTCCTCATCAATTACTTTTTTTAAAAAATATATAAAATGCAAGTAAAAAAAGTATGTATTATTTTATAACTATGATAAATAAATAAATGAATAAATAAACATAAATGCCAACAATAATAGTAAGTTAAAAAAAAAGACGGGACTTCTATTTCAAACGTATGCTGAACTTTAACCCCGAATTTCTCAAAAACTAAGGGCCATTTGAAGGAAACCTTTGACCAGGATAGTTAGGGGTTTGACCTCTATAACATACCTTAAAATCATCAAAATCTGTGCGCACCATGTTTGGCGGTATCCTTGTCAGATTTTGAAAAACTGCTCCAGAAATGTCTTAAATACATAAATCCATATTTAGTACACCAATTTTTTGCAAGCTTATGGGAACTTAAACATGGCATGTCAAACTTTGTGGTCCGACAGCCATTTAAGTGACATGAGACTTCGCTGGCGTATTAACAGCTTAATGAAATATTAAACAATATATACTTACAATTTTTGTAAATCCTAGCAAACTGCATACCTAATTGCGGAATATAATCCTTAAATTACGTAATCTACTGGTACTCCGATACAGTAAGCATATACACAGCCATGATTAAACAAAGAAAACCAATAAACAATAGGTGACGAACGCATAAAAAATTATAAAAACCCGATAAAAGATCGATATTTTTTCAAAAAGTACGCGCAAACAATAAATTAACAAACGTATTTTAATTGCATTAGAGGATGACGTCATCCGATAATGCAGTATTTTATTTTTGTGACAACACTAATTTGAGGAAATCTTTCATTTATTAAAACAATGTCAATTTAATTTTTAATTAAAAGAAATTTTTAATTAAAAACATATTTCAAAGAAATGTAAGTGTTCTATGTCAGCAGCCTGTTCAAAATCCTTTCATATTGTATCTCTTTCATCGTTCTGAGTTTTGTATTTTCTTAGAAAAAGGGACGTTAACAACAGAAATAATATATACGATTGATAACCAAAGAATCTCAACTAAGATGTCTAAACTACATTATTGGTAATTAAAATTTTTCTATTAGAGTGCCGGCCAGGTATTATGATAGGGAAATGCGGGCTTCGCCCGCTATCCGTTCCGGATAGTTGATGTAATTAAGAAACATTTGTATATTTGTAATATTTTTGCGGAAATGGCGAGATGAGAGGGGGGGACGATTTTTTATTAAATATCGCATTTATTCTACATCAACTCGCGCTCACCACCAGGGGGCGCTTTGCTATCTCTGTTTTTATGGGCTGGATCACGACGGGGTATGGCTCTTTCAACTCGACATTAATAGAGCTTACTGATTTTATTTCGGATTATCACCACCAGGGGGCGCTGTCATATCTCTGGTTCTATGGGCTGGATCACGACGGGGTATGGCTCATTCGACTCGACATCGATAGCCTTAACGATATCAGTTATGTTGGTACAGAACAGATTGCGGCCCCTGGCGGTGGAAAAAAGCTGTGTCAAGGTGGAGAAAAAGCAGTGCTAAAGGTGGAGAAAAAGCAGTGTCATCACCCCTCCCCCTCTTTCCCTCCTTCAGGTTTTTTGCTCTTAACCATGGCCCGTTTCCATAACTCAAAAACCTTGTTCCGGATTTCGATGAAACTGATTCCAAACATTATAATTAACGTAATAAGGACCTTCTACAACATTCTTTAAATTTTTTCAGTTTATACCACTCTTTTCGAATAATAATTACAGAATTTTTTTTTTTCATTTCAAAATATCTCGAGTACTACGAGTCCAATCGCAACGCGGTATGGCTCATTCGACTCGATCTCAATAGAGCTTACATATTTTAGCTCCAAGTTTCACCACCACGGGGCGCTTCCGTAAATCGGTTTCTATGGGACCGATTACGAAGGGGTTTGGCTCATTCGACTGGATTTCGATAGCTTTACAGATTTCAGTTATGTTCGTATAGAACAGACTGCTAACCCTGGCGGTGGAAAGTGTAACTAAAGGATTATGCAGTTAACTCGGGCTCAATGGGTTACATCATGACGCGGGTAGGCTCATTCGACTCGACATCGATAAAACTTACCGATTTTAATTCCGAGTTTCACCACCAGGGGACGCTTTCCCATCTCTGTTTTATGGGCCGGATCACGACGGGATATGGGTCTTTCAACTCGACATCGATAGAGCTTACCAATTTTAGTATTTTTTTGTTGATAGAACTAGTATTATTCTTATTATACATTATATTATACTTTTATATAAATATAGATTGTTTCTGAAAATTCATTCCTTTTCAACAAAGTTATTTAAAAATAAAGTAGAATATTCAGTTTGCGAAATCGAGCACCTACTGCACTTTTTACTTTAATTTATGGTTGAATGATCAATTTATTGTTTAAAAAACACCAAATATATTAAAAGGAATTTTTTTAAATCGCGTCAGAAATTCTCGAGAAAAAGTACTTCAATATCAGCTGTGTTCTATATGATGTCTCTAGTGCTGTTGATCGCTTTAAATTATTATTATTCTAAGGGGGGGGGTAAAAATTAGTGAGACACAAAATCACAAAAACACATTTTGAAAGTTAGCAAGGAATAATTAAATTTCAACACAGCGGTTTTAAATTCTCCGTCCTACAGGAAAATTAATATTGAGTTGTTAGCAAATAACATGTTTTGTTTTATTTATTTTTGAATTTCTCCTGATAACTTATACATAGTATATATATTTTTTAATGTTCGATTTAGAATATCTAGATGTTTTTTAATTATTTTCTTTCATATTTTGCACCTTGAAAAGCAAAAAAAAATAATGTTTATTTAAGGAAGTCCTTTTTTTTAAACTTATTTAATTTTCAAATGCATTTAAAAGTTTAAAGCTATTTTTAAATAAAGTATTTTTGAATTAGCATAAAATTTTATTTTATTTTTTGGCTTTACTCAACATTTACTTTTGCTTATTAACACTTTCCCACCTAGTTGAAAAGTGTTTATGACTTCGGTTTGTCTGGCCGTCTGTCGTATGGCCGTCTGGCCGTCTGTCCGTGCTCTAACTCCCGTAAATATGCTTGGATTGCTCTGCAATTTTTATATGTTATTGTCGTTATCTATAGCATGTTCCCTATTTCAACGGAAGTGTGTAGCACGTAATGTTTTTTTACAGGGACACTCAAAAGAATTCATTACGTCTATGGAGAAAAATCGTCTGCGGTTTATTTTAATAATGTTTCACTATTTTAAACGCAATGAAATTTATATATATCCCTAAGGTGAATGACAAGAGGCTTAATACAGAATATTGTGTGTATAGCAGTCATCGTTCATTTACAGGGACAAACAAAAGAATTCTCTACTGTCTGTTAACAATAATTCCTTGAAGTGCGTTTTAAGTTACTGAACGCGATTTTAATTTTAACTCGCTTTTCGTCTATTACGCGGTGTGTATAAATTCTGTAGATCCCATACAGGGAAGCGCAAAAGTTCGCGAACACATTTCCAGACGGAGAATTTTAAACTGTGCTACGCGTTTACTAACTGAACTAAAATTTAGCATCCTATGTAGCATATATACAAATCTATAGATCCTATACAGGACTGAATAAAAGTATTTGGATATTTTTCCGAATATTGTATATGTTGGATATTCCTGAAATGATGTTTTTAAATATGTTATGCGTTTTCCAAATTGTTTATTTAGATGTTATCTTTTAGCTTATTAAACGGTATGATTTGTAAAATTATTTTGGAAGCGTTGGAAAGTGTTACATAATCTATGCTTGACGCATGATTTCCGTTCTTGTTTTTTTACATTACATTTTTTTACATTTTTTTTACCGAATAGTAATATTCGCCTAATTTAAGAACATCAAAAATTATAATACAATTTGAAAATAGTGGTTTATGCCTGAATTTAAAAAGTAAATACCAAACTTGGAACACGAAATCCGTTAGATATAACTTTATTCTTCGTCACTATTTATACCAATTCCCATTTATTTATTTCTACATTTTTCTTTATAGAAAATTTCTCTTTAGTTTTAATCTGAAACGTAATTTATAAAAAAAAAAAAATTAAGGAAATTATTCTTGCATTAATTATTTAATTTTTCAATGTATCAAGTTTAAAGCTATTGTTAAATACAGTATTTTTGTACTATCATAAAATTTTATTTTATTATTTTTTTTTGCTTATAACACAACTTTTAACATTATTTAAATCTTCAATGAAAGTTTTTTTCTGATTATTTTTTTAAAACGTCGCTCAATTATTTCACAACCTAATCACTTGAATTTAATGACATTTACTTAACAGAAAAATTTCAATTTTCATATCTGTATACCATTTAAACCTTATTTACAAAGATAAGCAATTATGTTTGACAGGTAAACAGCTTTACTTTAGGGAAAAGAAAATCCCGAGATTTCTCACGATTGAAAGTCATTATCGGATGTGGCTAATGATTCCAGATGTGCTATCATCACCTGCGATGTGCACCTCGTTAAGAAAGGAGGGTGAAACGGTCAAGTTTTTCCCGTACTAATAGAATATTTAAGGTATTCGTTTCCCGAAAGCTACAGGTTAACCTTCACCGCTTAGGTGAGTTTACCTCCCCAGACGCCTACACAGTAGAAGTGAATCCTTTCAATTATTGCGTGGTACAAGGTTTTTAATATTGTTGGTTTGATTCCCAATGACTTGGATGTGAGTTTTCGTGCGTTGTGTTGGAATTTTTAAAAATTTGTCATGAGGGTGTTGACATGTTCCGTCCAACTCCTATGGTTATTCCAAGTTGGTTTAGGTGTGGGACGTGTGAAACACTTGCCCCATTGATTCTGTAAATTGGAGGTCGATTTTTCAGATCGTGTGGTTTTGGGAATTTTAAGAATTGTGATTTTGAGGAAGAGAGCTAGAGCTGGAGGCGTTCCATAAGTTGGAAAAAGACCGGGAGTGCTCGAGCTGCTGAAAGTTCCATGTCCAGACGCCTGCGGCCCGAGAAGACGAAGCTGAAATCATCAGCAAATGCATATGGTATGAAGCCAAGGCTTTCTAATTTTATCAAAACTATATTTACAATTATTAGCCATAGAATGGGGCTCAGGCAATAGCCTTGAGGTCAATCTACCTCAAGGTGATGGACAGAGGAGTCCGAACCGCAGTTTACTAGGATGCTTCGGTTATTCAAGTAGGATGCGATGATTCCAGCGATGTTGCCCGGGCAGCGAATTTCTATAAGTTGAAGAAGGATGTTCCGCCACTCCACGTTAATAAAGCATCTTTGATATCGAGGGAGACGAGCGAGGTCTAGTTGCTTTCCTCAATGCTTCTATTGCATGTGGAGAGAATGTCAAAGAGGGCTTTTTCGCATGAGCAGCCCTCTCTGAACCTATACTGCCGGTGATGTAAGAGGTTGTTGGTCTCCAAGAAATGGACTAGTCTAATGACCACCAGTTTTTCCAGGAGTTTGCCAAAAGTTGATAGTAGGCAAATCGGTCGTTAGGAACTGGGTTCAGAGGCATCCTTTCCCTGCTTGAGGAAATAAACCACCTCACCCTGTCTCAATGTGAGCAGGAAGTATTTGTGCTGGAGGCACAGGTTGACCCATCTGGTGAAGAAGGAGGGTATCGTTTTGAAAGTTAGTTTTAGAATTTTGGAGTCCACACAGTCGGGCTTATTTCGTGCAGTGAGCTTATTTCGTTTAGTTTTAAGATCGGAGGTCCAGAAAGAGAACGTGGGGGATCTCCGAGTGTTTTTGAGCCTAAAGGATGCTCGCGCTGCGGTGTGCATTATTTCAATTAGTTTACATGTAAATTCATTAATTTGTGTTGTGTTTGTTACGTCCTTTAGGTGTTCGTTGAGGAGTGCATTGTGTGTTTGAATGATTCTCGTAAATTTGTTGAAATTTCCTCGGGATGTATTAAAACGCCGCAGGGTAGTGTAGAGTGGAGTGATTTCAAAGCCAAAATGTATGTAATTGTGATCCGAGGCAGAGTGAACATCTGACACATGCCATCGCGTGAGTTTGGGGTGCGTCATAGCATTCACCAGAGTATGGTCTGGGATGTCTTTTGCAATGACTTATCCAAGATTGTTTCTTTTGATGAATGTGTGAGTTGTATTTTCTATGTTGGCAATGGTCAGCCTGTGTGTGATCAGATGTTCGATGAGGGAGTCTCCGTGGAGGTCGTCTTGTTCATAGCCCCAAATATTGGAGCGTGCGTTAAAGTTTCCTCCGCAAATGAAGACTGCCTCTGGAGAATCAGGTGTCGCCACTCCTCGAAAGCATCCTCGAAATTGGTTTTGGTTGCTATGTAGGTGGAGCCAATAATTAGCTTTCCCTCTTTTGCGGTGACTGTGCTGAAAAAACTGTGTGTGTCTGTGAGCAGGTGTGAGTAAACCAGGCTGGTGTTCCGAATGACGAGTCGCGCGCTCTTGATAGTGGACGGAAATACCGGCCATGTCGAAGGTATGCCACCAAGAGCACCGCTTGGCCTGCAGTATGCGTCCTTCAGCAGTGCAATGCGATGTTATTATCAATCATGTGATCATTTAATGATTCATTTGCTGCTTTGCAGTGATTTAAGTTTACTTGGAAAATTTTGAGATGGCCGAATGGGGGGGGGCTAAAAAGAAAAGGGATAACAGATACTCATTAAGGGTGTAAAACATACTGGAATCTCCTTGAGCTTTCCTGCTGGCCATAGTAATTGCTTGTCTGCTCCTGATGTAGGGATGATGGCTGGTTAGAGACTAGTGAAGATCGTATCTGTGTTGTGTCCATTCCGCCGAGAGCAGGTCAGGTCTCGGCAGCGTGTGATCTAGGAGACCGCGTCTAGGGTCCTGAGGACCGCGTGTTCCTTGTTGTGGTTGTTGTTGCTGTTGGTTTGTGTGGGTTGATGCTGCATCTGAGTTGTTGTGTGTTTGTGTTGGTTTGGTGAGTTTGAAGAGGGTATCCAGGCGGACCCTTTCAAATCAGTGGTGGCTGCGGTAGGCGGAGCAGCGGAGTGCGTGGCCTTGTGTCTTGTGTTGAAGTTGGATCCATATTTTTGATTGTGTCTCGACTGTTTATCCAACAAGGTATTTCTTAGCAGTTATTATCAACATGCTCGCCTCCACAGTTTGGTGGAAGGTAGAAATAACGGATCTTGCAGCGCGTCTTCAGCATGCCTGCTATATGGTTTTGCAGGAAGCGGGGATCCGAGCAGTAGATTCGTTTGGTTAGAGAATTATACTTAGCGAGGTGGAAATTAAGGGGTTCTCCAGTGCGTACGAAGCACGCCCGGTGTACGGTGTCGAAGACAACGGGGACCCGAGCAGAAGTTTCGTTCGGTTCGAGATTTTATACAAATCGTGAATTTAATTAGATTCCAGACCCCGATGTAAAGTAGGTGCCCACTATCGGGCGAAGCCAGCTACTACTATTTTATGAGCAGCAAATTTCAATTTAATTCTTATAGAATAACATCACAGCATAAAGTAATTTTACCTGTAAGGCAAATATGCGAAATTCTAAATTTTAGCAGAATAATTATTATAAGCATTGGCATTCAATTAAGTTATTAAAATTTTAAAATGTAAATATGACGCAATCATTTCTTTATTAATTTAGCCAGGAAAAGATTAATAGTTGATTTTCACGCCAATTTTTCTTTGAGGGTGGGGGTTTGCTAGTGATTTTCCAGGAGACGTTGTAACTGTAAAAGTCCTTTTACGGCATTCCGGGAGGCTGGGCTAATTCTTGTCACATGAGCGCTGGGAACTCTAGATCGTCAGTGTACATGGGCGCAGAGACTTCTTTCTCGTTGCTGCCTGGGATGTTGCATCTTTGGGTACACCGGTATCGGTAAGGGCACTTAGACTTTCGGGCAATCCGATTTTTCTCTAAGTTACGGCTGGAGACGCTGCATCTTTGAGAACATCAGCGTCGGCCAGGGCGTTGAGAATTTCGGGTGCTAAGGCTTTTCTCTTTGTTACTAGCGCGCTGAGAGTATCGTACCCTCGGTATGGTCACGGGCGCTGAGCTGATTTTTCCAATGCGCGCAGAGGCCTCTTTCTCGTTACTGCCTGGGATGTTGCATCTTTGGGTACACCGGTATCGGTAAGGGCACTTAGACTTTCGGGCGCTCCGGTTTTTCTCTTAGTTACTGCTGGAGACGCTGCATCTTTGAGAACATCAGCGTCGGCCAAGGCGCTGAGAACTTTCGGGTGCTAAGGCTTTTCTCTTTGTTACTAGCGCGCTAAGAGTATCGGACCTTCGGTATAGTCACGGGCGCTGAGCTGCTTTTTCCAACGGCCGCCGGGATCCTGGGAGATGCTTTTCGTAGAGTATCTGGAAGAGGCAACCTTCTTTTTTTCAACCGCAGAGAGAGAATTATTATTTTTTTATGCTACTATCTGTGTGGGCCCCAGTTATTCTCATTAAATACGGGGGTTGTCACATCGTAAGAACTGTCTCTTACTATTGGTTGACCTGCTGACCTATGTAATTTTTTTACTCCAGGCTGTCATCCATTGGTGAACCCTCTTGATCTATTGGAATACGTTTTTACCGGGTTGTACTCTATTGGTCTGTCTCCTGTATCACCGTTGTGAATGTCTTGGAGAAAAAGGGTTGGCTTGTAAATCCACCTGTTTTTCTGAAAAATCCCTGGGTGTGCCGTTATACGATACTGCTTTTCCGTTTCTTGGCTAAAGCTCATCTTACATATTTACTAAGTTAAATGCACGTATATCAAGCAGGGCGGTCGCTCTGCCAAGGCAAGCTTTAAAAAATACGCCACACAAACAACGCCAAGAACTGGACTAAAGACCGCTACTGCTTACTTACAGAAAGCAACTTCGCAATGTTAAATCGACAAAACATGCCAGATTAAAATATCAGATATCAAATAAACCAAGCGTCGCAGAAAAAAAAACGAAAACTAGAAGAATCTAATGAAGAATTTCTTCAATTTAAGACCAAACTCATATTCATAAATGATTTATAAACAGAGATATAGATTTTTAAAAAAAAACGTCGAGTTACTTAAAATGATCACTTTTTTCTTCGTCAAACTTTTTTTTTTCAAACAACCTACAGACCTTAATATTGGGCACAATCAAAAAAGGATTGCATTTTTGGACAAGTAATTACGTAATTTGTGTGCTTTTATAAAATCCAGTGTAAAAAAATTATTTTCTATCCTTAATTAGCAAAAAACTGTTAATTAACTTGGCGATAAAAAAATTATGCCAAAACAGAGATAAAACCCCCAAACGATCATGTACCATCTGTATTATAATAGTACAAATCAGTTACAGGTTACAACCACGTCAAATTTCATCTGCAAGTCAGTCATTTTCTTCTGACGATATTAAAAAAAATAAAACTTCATAATAATAAGAACACACATTTTATCAGACAATTAAATATGACTGCAAACTGTGGCAGATGACTGTTTCCAACATGAATAAGTATGAGAAATTGCCGGTCAAGGTAATCGGTCTGGGTGGCTTAGTCGCAGAGCGTCAGCACGGTACGCATAAGGTGTCCTGGCCCCGGTCAATTTAATAAAATTAGGAAGTATAATGAGGCTATCTGTTTGAAGCTTTACGATATGTTATAACACATAACATAAATTTTAAAAATAAAGCCGCGTCAAAAATTATAGGGAGGTGCGGAGCGCGTTTTACCTACACATGGGGGGGACACTTTTCTAAATTTTAACGATATCCGTCATGTCACATATCGTTACACAGGGCTGTGACCCATGTTATACACCATTCATGACCCATTCATGTTATACACCACAGGTGTCACCCCCACATTTTGCGCCCCCCCCGACACTACTCATGGGATATATTGTTCGAAAGGCCTGTAACCGCTTATTCATATTAAGTATCTTCGGGTGTCCATCCTTCCACTTTCACCCCCCAAAGGGGGCACTTTTCTAAATTTTTCCGACACCTCTCATGTGATATATCGTTGGAAAGGTCTGTGAACGCTTAATCATATATTGTGGGGGGGATATTTTCTAAATTTTGGACATACCCCTCATGTGAGAGATTAAACAGAAAGTGACTCAGAGCGCTGGCAAGCGGCGCAAAAAGAGGAAAAAGAAACAGTCTAAGAGCTCTGGAACTGATATTGAGGGGAGTAAGGTAGATTCGAGGAAAGGCGTCGTCCAATCACACGATTCGGACGCGTCTTCTGTTGACGATCTTCCAGAAACCCAGCTAGCCGGATCGGGGGCTGATGAGGCCGGCTCTTGGTCCGAAGTTGTGTCCAAGAATGCAAGGAAGAAACTGCGGAAGATGGAACGGGCGAGTCAGCTGAAAGGCGCGATTCCCCGTCCAAAGGACTCCGCTCAGATAGGCAAGCAGAAACCAAAAGCCAAAGCTAAGCCTAAAGAGGACCTAGCCCTCATCGTGCGGCCGAAAAACCCGGCCACACACTCTGAAGTTTCCTCCAATTTCATTCGGACAAAAGTAACCAGCGAAATTGATCCTATCAAGGCCAAAATCAGAATCAGAGGTGTGCGGGATATCTCAGGAGGAGGCATAGTCATTATCGCAGACAGCACCGCAGACCTCGAGAAGCTGGAGGCCGAAATAGAGAAGACGGAGCTGGCGAGCGATCTATCGATTTCGAGACCGTGACGACGCACCCCGGAGATTGTGATCTTCGGTGTGGACTCGAATCTGTCCGATGCCACCGTGATTCCCGCGATCCTAGAGCAGAATGAGGTTCTTCAAGGGGCGACTCTTGAACTCAGAACCTCGTTCCCAGGGAGACGCGGTCGCAATCACGTTTTAGCGATAGATGAGAGTTCATCACTCGCAAATTGAGTGTGGGCTGGTGCCAAGCGGACTTCCGGCCAAATCGGAGGCCTCTGATTTGCTTTCATTGCTGGAAGTACGGCCACACACAAAAGGTGTGCCACAATGCGTCCCGTTGCGGGAGGTGTGGCGTCTCGGATCACACAACCTCGGACTGCAGTGCGGACGCGCCCTGCTGCCCGAACTGCAGAACCAGGAACCAACGGAGACCTAGCGACAAGCAATTGTCGACCAGTCATGCCGCAGGTTCTAATGAGTGTCAAATCCACAAGTTGGAGGTCGAGCAATTAAGAGCGGAATCATCATGGGGATGAACCCGACTTTTGCACATCTTAATTGCCACCATTGCAAGGCGGCCGGAAACCAACTGGCTCAGGATACTCTGTCTCACGAGACAGATATCGTTTCGCTCAATGAACCATACGTCGGCGAAGGCTCCATAGTAGGTACGCCTGAGGGCTACGCGCAAGTTCACTGGGAGGGCAACCTCTTTCGGGCGGGTTTCTGGGTGAGCAAGCGAGTGTCTTTCTACACGGTCCTGAGACACCCTGATGTGGTGGCCATCCGCTGCAAGTGGTCGAACAGCTGGGTGCTGGTAATAACGTGTTACTGTGCCCCTTCTGAAGAGATCGACCACGTTCTCGACTCGTTGGATACGCTGTTAAGACAATACCAGAACGACAATGTTGTCCTGGTTGGAGATTTTAATGCAAAGTCCACGATTTGGGGGCAGCGGCCCACGGATCCTAGATGGCGGTCCCTTATCGCCTTCGCCTCGAACTTAAACCTCGAAATCGTTAACGACCCGGACGGTCCTCCCACTTTCCTTGGGCACCAAGGAGAGGGTTGGATAGATGTCCTTCTCGTCCGCTTCTGCGCCAGTCGCATTGCGGACTGGAGGATCTCCGATGTCGAAACAGTCAGTGACCACCGTCTCATGCTGTGGACCTATGAAGGCAGGCTGAGTCCCCGTAGGCCAAGAGGAACCAACAGACGCTGGTTCCCAAGGGATTTAGTCTGGGACGAGTTCCTCCGCGATCTGCAGGCAGCGGATCTGAGACGGTACGATTTCGCTACCCCGGAGGAGGGTGTTGAACACTTGATGTCAACTTTGGCGAAGCTGTGTCAGTTGCACAAACGCCGTAAGATTGCACGTCGCAAGGGGACATGTTGGTGGACAACAGCGTTGACCAGCCTCAGATCTCGTTTGCGCGCGCTGAGGAGGCTTTACCAGAAATGCCTGGAGCCGACTCAGAGAGCGAGACTTGGCGCCCTCTTTAAGCGTAAGCGAGCAGAATACAAGAGGTCGATCCTGCGCACCAAACGTGCCTCGTTCCGGAAATTCATTTCTGAAGGACTTGTCACGGATAGGCTAGGCCAAGTAGTGGATGTGGTAAAGGGCAAGTGGAGACGGGAGGCGCCCATTTTGCTGGTCCTTCCCTCCGGTGAGGAGGCCTCCACCTGGGAGGAATCTCAGGATGCACTTGCTAGACACCACTTCCTACAGGCCGATGAAGCCTCGCGGGTCGAAATCATCAGGACCGGCGAACCGGATTGGTTCACATTGGAAGAGCTGGAGTTTGCAGTTGAATCGCTGCCGCCTAATAAGGCACCTGGCCACGACGGAATCAGTCTAGAGATCGCCCGTAAGGTCCTCCAATACCATCCTCAATGGTTATTGGCCTTGTATAATCACTGCTTGAGGTCGTCTTGTTTTCCGCGGGAATGGAAGCGAGCGGTCGCTGTTTACTTCGTCAAATCAGGCAAAGAACCGAGCGACCCAGATTCCTACCGCCCGATTTGTTTACTACCGACTCTCGGGAAGGTTTTAGACAAGTTGTGCGCAGCAAGATTGGCGCTCTATCTAGAGACCAACGGGAAGCTCCATCCGCAACAGTACGGCTTTCGAAAGAACGTCAGTACTGTCGACCCGCTACGGAAGGTGTTGAACTACATAGCAGAATCGAAGAGACGTGAAGCTTACACATGTGTGCTTACGTTAGATATCAAGAGCGCTTTCAACAGCGTACGGCGAGCCGCCGTCCTCCAATGCTTGGAGGACTCCGGTGTTGAACCGTATCTCCTGGGGATGATAGACGACTACCTCTGGTATCACTCGATCATCCTCCACGAAGGGGAACACTACTACAACGTTGGCGTGCCTCAGGGTTTGTGCCTCGGCCCGACTCTCTGGCTCGTAGTAGTTAACGTCCTTTTGGACGAGTTGGATCGCTTGCCAGTACCAACAGACGAGGAGTGGGCTGTCCAGGCCTTCGCCGATGACGTCTTCGTGGTAGCACGTCACAAGGCAATCATGAGGTTCGCGACCCTGCTCACGCCGGTCCTCTCGAGGATCCACAGCTGGGCGGTGGATTTCGACCTCACATTCAGCTACGCCAAGTGCTGCCACACAATCGTTCCTCCCAAGGGCACCATCAAGTACCAGCCTTCGACGCCCATCCGTATGGCGGGCCACAAGGTTGCACATCGATGGAACATCCAGTACTTGGGGGTTACGATTGATTGCCATCTCAGTTGGATGCCTCACCTGGACCAGGTTCAAGAAAAGGCGTTCAAGGTACTACACAAGTTGAACCGACTCTCTGCGGCCAGCTGGGGGATCAAACCGCACCTTCGCAAGATGCTCTACGCACTCGTAGCAGAGCGCATTATCTTGTACGCGGCCTCTATCTGGTTCAACGGGAAAGTAGTGTTGCGAAATAGGTTACTCAGCGTACAGCGAGGCCTACTGCTGTGCGTGACCAAATGTTACAAAACGGTTTCGACGGATGCTCTAAACGTCTTGGCAGGGGTTCTACCTCTTGACTTACGTGCAGAGTTGGACCGGGATTTTACGTCTCTGGTCCGTTGGAACGCAAGCATTGATGGCACTGGGCTAAACCCGGAGCCGTCGAGCTGTGGAAGCCATCTCTCAACCGAGACGACCTCCGACGGATCCCATGGACTTTGGACCTCACTCCGAAGACGACGTGTTCTTACTACACGGGCGGGTCCAAGAAAACGAACGACACTGTAGGCTGTGCGTTCCTTGCTGTAGTCGGGGGTAGGATCGACAGAGAGAGTCAGTTTCGCCTCACGGATGGCGCAGAAGTCTTTGCGGCCGAGGTCCACGCGATCAAAGCAGCGATTACAGACGCCCATCTACAGGGTCTCCGTGAGCTCGACGTCTACTCAGACTCGAGATCAGCGCTCCAGGCGCTTAATGGCCTTGTGCCAAAACACAAGGCAATTGCTGAGATTAAGGAATTGGTGAAACATACCGGAGTCAAACCTCATCTTCACTGGGTTCGTGCTCACGTCGATCACGTATACAATGAGCGTGCGGATGCGTTGGCGAAAGCAGCCACGGCCCGACATACCGTCGACGTGGAGGTCAAGCTAACGCGCCGCCAGGCCAAGAAAATCCTTCTTGGCCGGGCCGTAACATCTTGGCAAGAAAGATGGACCGATTCAGAGCACGGTCGAGCGACATTTGAGGTTTTCCCGCGGGTCCGCACTCGCAGACTGCAGGGGGACTTCTATGTGAATCAGGCGCTTACGGGACATGGCGCCTTCGGCGACTTCCAGAGACGCCTCTTCGGAAACATCTCAGTATGCTTCTGCGGAACTCGCGTCAGCACAGTCAGACATTGTCTGTACGAGTGCAACCTCTGGCGGTCCGAGAGAGAATCTTTCCTCGTGACTTCCGGAATCGAACGCTGCGGGACTTATGTCTAGACGGTTATAGCAGGGCTACACTACATACCGGGCTTGCTCATTCATTATGATGACGTCACAAAAGGTGGCTGACTAGGAGGAAAGACATACAGCGATTGGCACAAAACGATGGGCGCGTTGCGTTGGACCAATCGCTGGTCGCGGTCAGCCACCATTTGTGACGTTTTGAGAGTGAATGAGCATGCCCGGTATCTAGTGTTGCCTTGGTTATAGCCGCAAGGGAGTGAGACTCATAGTCCAGGATCTCCTCGTTCGGACACTGGACCGCAATCTGGGTCGTCGGAGGGCAGGCCGAAGCGCAAATGCTCTCCGTGGTCGTCGACCACGCTTGAACGCAATTCAACCAGCTCGCGGTACTCGCGGTGCTGGGGGTCATGGTGCATGACATGTGGGTTAAGAGTTCCACTCGAGAACCCACAGGTAAGGTATGGTAAGGTAAAGGTAAGTATGCTCTTTCCTTTCCTCTTGTTGTTGTGTTGTGCTGTGTTGTGTTTTGTATTTGTTGTAGTTTGTGTTTGCATGCCTTGTGCTTTGTATTTTGTATTTGTGTTTTGCATGCTTCTGTGTTTTGTAGTGCATTATATGAGCGTGATCTCCCACAGGATGCCAAGTCGCTTGGATCTCGATGCCTCGCGGGCATCCTTGGGAGGGACAACCTAGCCAGGCGTGTCTATGCGTTTGGGACCAATTTTCTTCAAGGTCCCGGGTTGGCGAGAAGCACCTCCTGCTAGCCGCACCAAATGAACTAGTCGCTTCCTCCTCCCCTAGGATTTGATATTCGGAAGGTGCGGTAGAGTAATGGGGTAGTGTGAGTGTTTCACATCAGGCCTAGGACCCGGTTCCCTTTTGGGATCCCGGCAACGAAGCCGTGGCTCACTCTCGCTATCCGCCCAAGTGTGAACCTACACTCTTAAAACTGTGCCTCTGATTTAAGAGGTACATTCTGAATTTTTGTGCCTCTGAATATTAAGAGGCACATGGTGCCTTTGAAATTAAGAGGTACATAGTGCCTTTGAGATTCAGGGGCACAGCGTAAGTGCCTTTGAAATTAAGAGGCACAGTGTGCCGCTGAATTTATATATTCAAGTGCCTCTTATTTAAAAATACATTCTGTGCCTCTTATAATGGTGGCACATGCATGTGCCACCATTATAAGAGGAACAGAATGTAATTTAATTATATTTTATATTATATTTATATCTTTACAGTGAATTCTGTCTACTGCAGAAAGATTTGCCAGCATGGCATATCCAAAGACATTAAATTTTGTGTAAGGCAGAATACTATGTATAATAGAAAATTTTCTCACTCCCAATTTATTGAAACAAATTTTAAATAAATATTAAAATGTGTGTCCATTTGACCTAAGTCATTTCTGTGGTTCAATAAAGAACCTTGTCTACATATCAGTTTATTTTATACATATCAAAATACATAAAAGGGCATGAAAGCTTTATTAAAAACAAATAAGACAAACGTTAAAAATAATCAGCGTAAAATAATCACAATATTGATCTTGTGATAATGACAACAATTAATTTCAAAAAGTAACTCTGATCATAAATATTTCATTACTGGTATCCTAAATGTTAAATTTATTTGAAAATAACTAATTTGTTTCATTAGTATATATTTTCATTATACTGAATTTCGATTCTAAATAAAATACGATTATAAAAACAATATCCATTACTTTCTGTAGGATGTCCATTGCTGAAATTTTGGGTGTTTTAATTTATTTTTTTTATTGCAGTTAAATTTCGATTACAATGGGAAATGTAGCTGAGATTAGTTAAATATCGTTGACAGATTAATATCAGTGTTTAATTCAGACATTTTTCTCCTGGAGGGATTTTCGCGGCTTTGCTTCGGGGGGGGGGGTAGGGTTGCACTTTTGTCCATTAAAAAGAATAAAATCTCACACTTTTCGATCATTGTTCCGGAGAGGGAATGCCCCCACACCCGGGCCACCCCCTGAATTCAACACTGATTAATATAATACAAAAGAAACTGGACTTTATTAGCTATAACTATTAATAAAAAAATTAAATTTCTCAAGGGAATGATACATTTACCCGCAATATATACATATGCTTGTAACATAAAACATTTCTTTTACAGTGTCGATTTTTATACTATACACATTCAAAGAAAATAATAAAGTACTAAACTAAATACACTTACTTATTGCAGGCTTTTCTATAACTCTCTATATTCATTATAATCCGCCGGTGGATGATTGCAATAATAACACCATTACACGTAATTTTATGTTTCCTAACATAAATTCATTGTATTTTTCACAGGAACATTTACCTCTGCGGCGTCGTTTTATATCGTAGGAAAACCTAACTCCTATTATCAGCGATTGATATTGTTGCAATCCTGAACGACAATAATAACACGAGCGTAATTAAAAAACGAAAGCACAAAACCTCTTGAGTAAAAATAATCGTCTTGCTAAAAGGATATATATATATAAACTCTGTTTAAGTCGTCAGGTACCGCTTCTCGAATAATCCACAAAACGCCATTTCTTCTGGTCAAGCGTCCATTCTTCCTTCTCCCCTATCCCTCATTGAAAGTAAATATCCCGCGCCCGCTCAATGCATCATGGGTTAAACATTTGTACGCAAGCGCGCTTTCCCACTGTACCGCTGAATAAATGACCCCTTTTTTTAAGAGGCACACATTTCGCGCCGTGACTCTGATATATTTCGTTCAGTCCTCCGTGCCTCTGAAAGGTTTTGAGACCTTCATTTGTGCCTCTCATTTCTTTGTGCCTTTGATATTTATCAGCTAATCAGAGACACTTTGTCTGTGTGCCTCTCATATGCGCTGGTGCCTTATATATCAGAGGTACAGTTTTAAGAGTGTAGTGGCCCTTTTATAAGGTGCCACTAATGTCGCTTCGACCTATATGTCATCAACTCACTTGGGAAAGAGAGTTTGAAGTGCAGGTAGGCGTACGCCCCCGCTTCGCTCTCCGGCCGAAGAGCACCACCTAGAGGGTCCCCGGGTAAACTGGATCCCTCCTGGTCGTGTCTCGTATGGGCTCTCCACGAGCCTGGAATCGGCGGATGATGCGCGACTGCCTTCGGCAGCCGTGACCTCTGTCTATACCCCTCATGTGATACATCGTTGGAAAGGTCTGTGACCGCTTAATCCTATTATTCATCTCCGATGTTCATCCCCCCACTTTGCCCCCCAAGCGCGATTAGCTTTCACCACCAGGGGGCGTTTTCCTATCTCTGTTTCTATGGGTCGGATCACGACGGGGTACGGATCATTCGACTCGACATCGATAGAGCTTTCCGATTTTAGTTCGTTTTTTCACCACCAGGGGGCACTTTCCTATCTCTGGTTCTATGGGCTGGATCACGACGGGGTATAGCTCATTCGACTCGACATCTATAGCCTTAACGATTTCAGTGCCCGAGGTTCATATAGAACAGATTGCGCTACCTGGTGGTGGAAGATGGAACCTAAGCGTGCGCAGCACGACTGCCATACGCTGCCCAAGTCAGCGGAGACCCGTGTCGGAGGTTCGTTTGGTTAGAGATTTATACTATTCGATGTGCAAATTAAGGGATTATCCGGTGCCGAAGGCAGCTGGGAACCAGGTCGGAGGTCCGTTTGGTTCGAGGCTTATTTTAAAAAAAAAAGAAATGATATCTACAAAAACAACTTTTCAAAATTAAAAAAAGCCAAGCGTAAAAAAAAAAAAGTTCTGGATAAAAAATGGTGTGATATCAAATTTCTAAGCTATTATATTACTTATTTAACTTTTTTCCATTAAATAAGTTATCATATATATAAGTCGAGTGCCTACGTATATGTTAATAGAAATCGTTTTCTCCTGTACTAAATACATCCTAACGCGTTTCTGAAAATTCAATTTTTTTCAAATTATGCATGATGGGCTTGGCGGCCATCTTTCCATATTTCTAAGCACCCAAATTTCTAAAGTAAAAGCGTAATATGTTTGCATGTAATATGTTTATAACAATTTCGAACTTCAGATTTTAACTACGGACAGATAAATTAGATAAGACTGATATTTTGGAATGATTAATTACTCAAAAAAATAAATCATAAGATGAATTTTTAAGATAAGTCATCATTATCTTAAGACACAATATTCTGAGCATACAAGTCTATAAATGAAACGCTTAAAATATTTGCTTAAATAACAATTTTGAAATTCGGATTTTAACTACGGATTTGGGTGTTTAGTAATCTGTGAATAATATGCAAAGATGGCGGCCAAGCCCATCATGCATAATTTAAAAAAAAATTGAATTTTCAGAAACTCGTTAGGATGTATTTAGTACAGGAGAAAACGATTTCTATTAACATATACGTAGGCACTCGACTTACATATATGATAACTTATTTAATAGAAAAAAGTTAAATAAGTAATATAATAGCTTAGAAATTTGATATCACACCATTTTTTAGCCACAATTTTTTTTTTTTTACGCTTGTCTATTTTTACTTTTGAAAAATTGTTTTTGTAGATACTTATTTACACTGAACTAACTAATGAATGTTTTAACTATATACAGTAAATAATATTAAAGAAAAATAGTATAACATGTATAACTGTTTATGCTACACTAAGAATAATATTATTTTTATAATTTTTTCTAACATTTAGTCCGTTGGATAGTTGGGTTAATAATTTTAGTTCATTTTTAAACTGGTGGAATGAATTAGTTCCATCAATAATAAATCAGAATAAAGGCATATTTGAAATTTTGACACTAAGCATACCACAAGCCGTTCATTTGACCGATGCCAAATGAAAATATTTCGATTCGAACCAGAAATTTCATCAGAAAATAAATAAAATAGAAATCACACAGAAATAAGTTAAATACTAAAGATAAATAGTTTTAAGTAAAAAATTCTGGTGTGAAATAAGATTTAAAACTCCTGGCACAAACTTTACCCCTTTAACTCCTTAACTGTGTAGCCCGAACTCAGTTCGGGCAAGAACAGTTTGCTTGTTTTGTTACTAAAAGCTTTTGCACACCAGTAATTATTGAACGCAACCTTCGCTTTATTAATCGGCAGACCATTTTCGATTACACAAAGCAAATATTTTAGTACGGAAAAAGTGGTGTAGCGTGCCTATTTTTAGTTTCTGGTGTCAAAATACCTCCCACAGTTAAGGGGTTAAACAGTTCTAAGAACATCAATTGAAAAGTTCTACGAAAACAGGTATAAGGTATATAGAAATGCCCATCCAAGATAAATAAAAATATTTTGCTCTATGACTATTGAAAACTATAAACACCCTCCATTAAAATTCCAAGTAATTGTGGCTGTTTTTCAGCCTTTAAGTAGCCTCATTTATTTCTTAAATTAAAAGATTCCGTTCATAATTTTTTATCAGAGACGCCAGATGTAATTCATCAAAATTCATAATCATAAGGTATTCATCAAAATAAAGGAAAGTACGATAACTTCAGTGACAAATTGAAAGGATTTGTTGAAAATAAATCATCTCGTAAAAAATTAATGATCTAAAAAGCAGTTATCATGGTAAAAATTGCAGCACATTGTTTAAAGATTTTGAAGGAGACTTATTTATGTGAGTTTGAGGAGATTTCTTTGATAGCCTCTAAAAAGCAATTATTCTTTCCTCGTAAGCTATCGAGAATTCATCAAAATTTCATCAAAACATCAAGTGGAAACAAAATAAATCTTAATATCAAAGAGCTGATAGATTTATCTTTTCTTAAGCTACAAATTATGTTGTCAGACATTAAAGTATACTTGATGCTTACTAAAATAAAAATTACTTTGCAAACTTCTGGTTTGTTTCTCTTCGAGATTTTTTTTTTTTAGCTTCTTTCTTTCGTCTTTTTATTATTTACTGAAATTTACAGAAAAATAGTAGAATGAGGGAGTTGAGCGTTTACGCAGAAGTTAATAATGGATGATGTGTAGTGGAAATTTGCATTTGAAATTGAAAGTTTTAGAGTAGTAGTAGGCACAAAAGATAGAAATAAAATTACATAAAACAGCTAAAAATAGAGTTTCCCTCCATCGAAAATTGGCTACTGAAAACTTAAATCAGAGAATGAAAGGGTTAGAAAAAAGAATCAGCGATTGCTAGTTACTTATTTAACATATACTTTGAAATGCAACATTCTTTTTAACATTTACGAACACAGATGAAAAGTGTTTATGAATTCGATTTGTCTGTCTGTCTTTCCGTGCTCTAACTCGCGTAAATATACTCAGATTGTCATACAATTGATATATGTTATTGAAGTTTACTATGGTATGTTCGGTATTGAAAATGAAGTGTGTAGCACTTATAGTTCCTTTACAGGGACACTCAAAAGTATTTCGTTACATTATGGTCTATGGGAAAAAATCATTTGATGTATATTTTAATGACGTTACACTATTTCAGACATATTGGAATTGATATATATCACTGAGGTGCACTATAAGAGGTTTACTATACAATAGGGTGTGCATAGCACTTATCGTTTCTTTACAGGGGCACTCAAAATAATTCCGTTCCATTCGGGTTCTGGGGAAAAATCGTTTAAGGTTTATTTTAAGAATGTTTCACTATTTCAAATATTCTTAAATTGATACATATGATTTAGATGCATTCCAAGAGGTTTACTGTCAAATATTTCGATTAAAGTGCTGTCTGTGAACACTAATTGCTGGAAATGTACCAAATTCTCTGGATCCTATACAGGCCAGCCAAAAAGGTGTCCAGTACATTGAGGGGAATTTTCAACTGCGTTTTCTAACTCATCTCAAACTTCGCATTGTATGTAGTATATCTACAAATCTAGAGACAGGCTAGCACAAAAGAATTCGGAGAGTTTTCCGAAGAGTGTTAGTCATTTCTGAAATTGGGTTAAAATTCATTACTTAAGACATCATCTTTCACGTTATTAAACAGTCATGTATTTTGGAAGTGTTACATACTCTATGCTTGACGCATGATTTTTCGTTCTTGTTAATATTTTGTAACATAGTTGAAAAAATTTTATGACTTCGGTTTGTCTGTCTCACGTAAATATACTTCGATTACCATGAAATCGTAATAAGTTATTGAGGTTTACCATAGGTCATTCCCTATTGAAAATGGAATGTGTAGCATTTATAGTTCGTTTCTATGAGCACACAAGACAATTCCGCTACATTAAGTTCTGTGCGCTTGCAGTGTACTTTAATAAAGTTACATTACTTCAAACGTACTGAGAGTTATATACATTATTTAGCGGCAACACAACATTCTTTAAGTAGAATGTGGAATGCATGGCATTTAGCATTCATTTAAAGGGACACACAAACATAGGCGCCCACTTAACGGGGGCCATTCAGGCAAACTTCCACCTCGAATTTTATAATGCTTTTTTTGTCCTAAATAATGACAGAGATTAAATAGCACAGATTTTTTTTTAAAAAATTAGTGGTAGAAGTATGCGCAATTGTTTATTTCGCCCCCGTGAAGTCGGCGCCTATGCACAGAAAAGTAACGTTACATTATGGCATATGGTGAAAAATCATTTGCAGTGTATTTTTAAAAAGTTTCAAACATAATAAAAATGGATGTGCATTGCTGAGGTGCACTAGAAGATGCTTACTGTAGAGTGCATAGTACTTATAGAGTGCATAGCACTTATATAGAGTGCATAGCACTTATTTGTTCATTTACAGGGACACAAAAATAATTCGGTTTCAGTACTGTCTATGAACGGTAATAGATGAAAGTTCGTTTTCAGATGTGCTATGCGTTTTTTGGCTTAACAAGCCAAATAGTACATTTAATATAAATTCTATAACTGATATACAGGGATGTGCAAAAAATTCATAATTATTGCTATCTATGGGCGTGACTTCCTTAGAGGAGTTTTTTAATTATATTATGTATTTTCCAGCTTAGCTTAATTTTGTTAGTATATACCAAGATATGTTTGTATATATATAAATTCATACATGCAAAACATTTAATATATTGACGCCTTGGATTTTAATTGTTGGAAGTGAGATTTTAGTTGTGTTATGCGTTTACTATCTGAATTAAATTTTAGATTAATATTTGGCGTGTATAAAAATGTGTACGTCATATACAGAGCTGCACAAAATATTTCATGTCACCCTATATGGGCGTTAAATGCTGATTTTTTTAAAAAAAAATGTGTTTTGAGATTTATAGGTGAATTAAATTTTAACAAAACTTATAGATAATATGCACGGCTGCTCAAAAGAATTCGAATATCTTATCCACTGAAATTGCGTAAATTATTTTGAGAAAGACGCAAGAAAATGGACTAACGCATAACTGGGTTATGTGTTTTCAAAATCGTTCATTTAGATATCTTCTTATATCTTATTAAATGGTGAAGTTTTGTTACAGTATTCTGGATATGCTGGGAAGGGTTTCATAATCAATGCGTGATGCATGATTTTACTTTATTGTTAAATTTCTTTGAACGCATCCTTCTCGTGGCTTATTTAAATTTATGCTATAATTAAGGGCCCATGAATTATCCGAATCTGTACCACTTTTTTGAATAATAATTTTTGTCTTATTTAATTGCAGAATTTTTGTCATTAAATAAAAAGTAATAAATCATTAATTAAATTATCAACTACAGCACATGTTATCATAATATTAGGATATATCTTGGGGTTTAATTTATCAACTGCAATACTCAATGGGATATTTATTAAAGGAGCTTTCAATTGGTGACCGAATGCATATTGCAATATTATAGTACCACAAGGATTTTTAAAGTATTCGGGTACACAATTAGCCTTTATTATAGAAATTTGAGTTCCACTATCGACTACGCCATGTAATATTTTATTACCACATTCGATATTTACTGTCGGTAATGTTTCAATTAATTTCGTTTCTTTTCGCGGTGTTCTCAAATTAAAAATATCATCCGATTTGACTCTAGCAGTGAGTGCTTTTTCATTTAAATTCGAATTATCTTCCCTATCAACTTTATTGGCATTGCCAAATAAATAACTGCATATTGTAACATTATGGTATCTGCCGCAATTCGTGCATTTTTTATCTTTTATGGTACAATCTTTAGCGACGTGTTTGCCTCTCTTTAAGCATAAAAAACAACGCCCTTCAGCTCTTAATGTAGCTAGTTTCTGCTCAACGGATAATTTATTACATTCCTCAGTCGAATGACTATTACAAGAACAAAATATACAAAATGTTTCGGAGGTGGCTTTAATATGAGATACTTCAGAATTAATTCTATCACTAGCGAACATTTGTTTACGAAATGCAGGGGAATCATTATTATAAGACTGCTTTAACCTTGGGTTATCTAAATTGCCAGTTAACTAATTTTGTTTTTCTCTCGACTCTATTTCGGTACGAATAAATAATAACAAATCATCAATGTTTGGTTGCAAGTCACTAGAATTCTTTATACATTGTTTATTATATTCTAACGAAAGATTATATGGCAAGGATTTAAGAATTATAGGTGTCAACAGGTTATCAGATCCATTTGATTCAATGTCTAAAGACCTGAGACTTCTTATTTGGCATTGAATGGTATCAAATAATTTTCGCAGAGCTATTACATCATTTGTTTTCAATACGGGTTTCAAAGATAATAATGTATTTATGTGTGTCGTCACAATGAGATCCTTTCGGCCAAATTGTTGTTTCAGAATTTGGACAGCTTCCAAATAATTTTTATCTGATAACGCAAACCCGGAAATAGAATTATATGCACTACCACCTAAATAACTTTGTAAATAGCTCATTTTTTCAATATTTGACAGTGAATCATTATCATGGACTACTATTTTGAATGAGTTCCAAAAGTTTTGAAACTTACTTATATCGCCGTAAAATTTCTCAATCGTTAATGTAGGGAGTTTAACAGATTGCGCAACTAATTCTGCGTGCTTATTATCGGCGTGAGATACGGGGGAAATTTGGCTTTTGCTATTATTTTTCAATTCCTTATTAACTCTAAATCGCCATAAAGTTATTTTTTCATGATATTCAATAGAGGTCCTCGCGTCTCTTTCGATTTCATTTTCATCATTAATTAACGCTAAAATTTGTTCATCTTCTCGTTTAAGGTCGATACCTTTCTGTTCTAGCTGAGCTAAATTTTCTTCTAATTCCACCAAATTCGGCGATTCTAAAACCCATGCATCTTCGATCTTTTTAATAATAGATGTAATAGATGCTTTTATTACCCCTCTAGTTTTTTTAAGTTTAGTCAGTTGATCGGCCATACTTAAATAATAAAATTTACCTTACCTCTGTATAGGTTATCCAAAATTTTTCTTCACTATAATCTTTCACTATAATATTTCACTATAATATTTCACTATAATGTTTCACTATAATATTTCACTATAATGTTTCACTCCGTAATCCAGTAATACAGCCTGTTTTTCATCCATTAATTCTGACACCAATGTCATGTCTCTTCCGTATGTGTGTGGGCGTTCTAAAGGAAACAGGCCGTTCTAATTACGAACACAAGTTTAATTCTTGACATAACGATGACATAAAGTTGACATAAAAATGACGAAGACAGGTACATCACACGACATTAAATGAACATAGCAGATTATTCATATTTTTCAAGATTCATGACCGATAACATTTACTCACGGCCATTTTCATACTATTTCTGTTTCCATAAATCAAACGACGTTCTTCGCCGCTAACCTTCCAAGTTCTACTGCCGCGCGCTTTCGTTTCTCCAGAAGGGGGCGCTACTAGAGCAAGAAGAGGCATGCGCAATCCTCACAACTGGGTTATGTGTTTTCAAAATCGTTCATTTAGATATCTTCTTATATCTTATTAAATGGTGAAGTTTTGTTACAGTATTCTGGATATGCTGGGAAGGGTTTCATAATCAATGCGTGATGCATGATTTTACTTTATTGTTAAATTTCTTTGAACGCATCCTTCTCGTGGCTTATTTAAATTTATGCTATAATTAAGGGCCCATGAATTATCCGAATCTGTACCACTTTTTTGAATAATAATTTTTGTCTTATTTAATTGCAGAATTTTTGTCATTAAATAAAGAGAATTATTTGTATTAGAAATCAGTTCTAAAGCGAATTATTTCTATTAGAAATCAGTGCTACAATTTTTGCAAATATTGCGGGGCCTTAGTTATACTATTGTGAAAGTAAGTTATATTAACTATATACCGGTGTAAACAAAATTATTATTAATAATCAAATTTTAATTACTTAATAGGCGTATAGCCAACATAGTGAAAAAGTACCCAAGCCGGGACTCGAACCCTGGTCATCAGTATAGCGCATTGACGTTCTACCACTTGGGTTGGTTGGTTGATTTATGACGGCCAATTATCTACTCGAGGGATATAGGCCCTAGGGGTTATGCCCTCCGTGGGGTCTTTCCAACTGAACCACTTGGGAACGATACTCAGCCTGGAACTTTCTCACTATAACATGTTGGCAAGGCTACAAACGCAGCACAAGATGGAATATTTTCCGTGAGCCACCGACCCTGGGCTCACGGAAAATATTCCATCTTGTGCTGCGTTTGTAGCCTTGCCAACATGTTATAGTGAAAAAGTTCCAGGCTGAGTATCGTTCCCAAGTGGTTCAGTTGGTAGAACGCCAATGCGCTATACTGATGACCCGGGTTCGAGTTGTTGGCTATACGCCTTGTACTATAAAATACTTCGGTACTACTAATTCACATTATAAATGCAGAGATTGAAAGATATGAAGCACATGGTCTCAGATTAGGCCTGGTAAAAACCACGTGGATTGACGGACATGATCGTGAAAATGTGTACTACTAAAGTACCAAAAATACCGCAACCTCAGGTTCTACTCGCTGTCATCATTCTCAGTAGTAATAGTTTACTTGCGAAGATACCCTCAGTAAAATATAATAAAGTAAAAGACGTTACCGTGACTAGTGACGATGTTTTTGGGCCGACACATCCGTCATTCTTACTCAAGATATCAAGTGCTAAAATAATGGAAGACAGCAAATCTGAAAACACACACTCGTTATGTAAAAAGAATTCACGACAAAACTTTCTGTGCTTTAATTTTTCCTTTTAATAGAATTGCGATCCATAAGAGGGACGGCTGGTGACTCATTTCATCTCCCGGAGAAGGGGCGAGAGGTAAGGGAAGAAAAAGCGTAATCTACTCTCAACTGACCTGAATTTAGATATAATTCCCCCTCTTTTGCAGTGTTTTCTTCCTTGGTTTTGATGATTTTAATCATTTTTCGAAAGTTTAAATGAGTTTTTGATATTTTTCGTTTCAAAAACACAATCCTTATTTTTGTACATATTGTGTACAGCCCCCGGGGGTGGGGGAGTTATGCCCTCTACTAACTCTGCCGTAAATCACTGTATAAAAATGTCACAAATATCAATAGATTAGTAATAACATCTAATAATATTGCTGTACATAAATTTTGCTGGGGGAGGGGGAGAGGAAGTTACGTATAGCAATTGTAACATATTCTACAACTTTTAGTACTAAACCCTAATTTCGACATCATACTTTTCGGTAAATTTTACCTTCGTGTATCAAACTGAAAGTCGCTCGTTAAAGTAGTTTAGAAATTACGAAGGTTTTATGTTTGCACCTCCTACTGTTAAATTAAAGTTCGATCGTCGCAAAACAGATTACAAGACAAGTGTTTTTTTAAGCATAACTTAAAAACTATTTGGCGGAATGAGCTTTAATTTTGGGTTCGCATATTTGAAAATTCTAGAAATCTATTTCTGTTAGGAAAGTTTTACTTTAAAATTCATTTTTTTTTTCGAAAATACATAAATTTTAAATAGTTTTTGAGAAAGATCGATTTCTAGAAGTTTCAACTACGTCAACTGTATAAACTTTCCCTGTTAAGTTACAACATTATAAGTAATACGTAAGAAACTTGCCTTTTCTTTGTACATTGATAAAATTATTTGCATTTAATTTTAAAGCAAGAAAAGAAAAAAATATCTATATATTAAAATGTTAAACCATAAAAATAAGAATTTCAGTGAAAATAGTTCAAAGCTTAAATGCACAAAATTAGGAACAGACCAAAATGTCAAAAAGGTCGTCTTGTGTCCCCTTCATGTCCAAATATGTTTTTTTAAGGGGTGCAAAATATTTTAACTGGAGGGGTGGGGGGTTATATGCGTTATTTATTTTTAATACAAAAAAAGGGCACAATTTGCTAAACAAATTGAAAAACATATAAAGGTTTAAAATTTATACACCGTTAGGAGGGGGAAGACAAAATTTTAGGGTGGTTGAAATTCAATAATTAAAAAGGAAAAATAGACTGAAAAGCACATTCTCACCCCTGAGTCTGAGGGCCCTTAACCCTCAACTGTTGTGACAAACTTTGTCGCTTAACTACTGTGAGTGGTCTATGCGATCGCTTTATTGAAATATGAATGAAAGTCTCGATTAACGCGTAGGACACTGTTAATGTACTAAACTTTTTATACAGGACTATTATTGTTAAAATTTACCATTAAACCGATTCTAGCGGTATTCGAAAGCTCCAAATGAAACAAAATGTCAGTAGTATCTCTAGTTAAACTGGAAATTTTGAGTGAATATCTGTTTTTTAATAAATTATGTTCAACCTTTAACTGCTGTTAACGGCTTTAAATTTTCACAGTTTAACTTGTAACTTTCAATTGAATTCCAGACACTAGTGTATTTTTGTTTCATTTGGAGTCCATGCAGAAACTTTTGAATAGGTGAATTTGGATTCGAAATATCTTGTACATAATGTTTAGTACAAAAGTAGTATCTTCTAAGTTAATTTTGCTTTTTATTCATGTTTCAATTAAGCTGTTTCAGAGACCGCTCACAGTAGTTATGTAACAGTTTCTTGGACAGTAGTTAATAAAAAACTATTTAGAAATATTTGAACTTGTATAAAAATGTTTCTCAAGAAATTTTTGTATGATGAAATCTATTAGATATATATTTCTTTCATTCGGTTTTCCATCATCTTAATTTAAATATGCTGAGGAAGTTTAATTCTAGATTTAAGTGTGACGCACAGGTTTAATTATCGCTTTAACCCCTTAATTCTCGTGCCCGTGATATTCACGGTTTTTGTGAACTACTTCTTAAAAATTCATATTGATTTATTTGCTATCAAATAAGGTAAATATTTCTACACTTATCGGGTCCAACCGTTAAGGGGTTAATTGGCCTGTGAGTTAAAAAAGTTTGAGAAACACTGCCTAAAACAAAGAATCTTTTTTTTCGTTAATATCCTAAGCGCGGGCCGCAATACACCGGATATTATTTTTTTCTACAAAAGCTTACTATTACAAAAAGTATATGCATATTAAGTATATTTCTAAAATTTATAACGGATTATCAAGATTGTTTTAAAAGAAAATTATTAAAAGGGAAAATATAATTAACTATAAATAGTTGCTAAATTAAATTTTGATTTATTAAATTTTATTTTCGTAAAAGTATAAGAAAATTTTCTGACCTATCCTCCACTACAAAATTTAGACTCTGAACACTGCATGCTAAAAGGAGGCTAGAATAATTTGTATTGCAATAAAATACCTTACTGCACGTTTGCTTGCATTTTTAACTTTGGCTACATAACTTGGCAACAAGTACGAAATAACGCCAAATAGAGCTGCAGAAAGTAGTTAAACGAGTACAGTTTGAACGAACTCAGAAGGGGTTAACGAACTTCGTTAGACGAACTCCTAAAAAGTTAACGAACTCCGAAGGGACAATCGGCGCATACGTAATTATTTAATTTCAAAATAACTGCACATTTTTAAAGTTCTTTTCGTGTATAATTGGTCCCTGTGTTACCAAAGATACTGCTTTTTTCTTAATTCTTCTGTATGTTCGGTTTTAATATCTGCGGACCACGCTAAACATAAAATGTTCACTTACTGCTGGTAGCCATCTTGGATAGAACTGAGAAACACAATTTTTAGAGAGCTCCGATTGGTGGTTTTTGAGCTGATAGCTATCGTAGGAGATACAAACAGACATAAGTTAGCGCTTGATGAAGTTTCGAGAGGCAATCGATTTCGAGAGTCTTCCTCTTGAAAAACGTTTTTCGGAGGAAATATCTGATACTGGCTATGATAAGAGAGTACGTCTGATAGCAGCTTAAAGGGGCTTTTTTTTTACTTTTTCGATTTTGGTTGCATATTTCTTTTTTATTTTATCACTTTATATTTCAAAACCGGTTCAATCAAAAATGCAAACAGGAACGAAAAATGATGCGTCAAAGATAGTTTATGAAACACTTTTCAACACAGCCAGAAAACTGTAACGAAACTTCACCGTTAAATAAGGCGAAAGAAGATATGCAAGTAAACAGTTTAGAAAAATTATTTAAACATTGAAAAATACAGTTTTTGAAATTATCTTTCAGTGTCAAAAAAGTTGTCGTATTATTTTGTGCAGCCCTGTCTATGATCAATAGATGGTAGGTAAGTTTGAGTGAATTTTATTTGAACTTGGCACCCACTTACACATCACTTATTTTCTTGTTTTTTTTCTTGTTTTTTTTTTACAGAACTTTGCTTCCTTTTTTCACAGTTATGTTTTTGTTAGATATCATTACTTTTTCTACAGTTATACTATACTTAAACACCTTACTTAATGTTTTTTAATGTGTTTACAAGTGACTATTTTATTCACCAAGCAACATTCAATTTAATTTAAATTTCCTACAACAAAATATTTCGCTGTCAATTTGAAGCAGAAATCTGTATTTTAATACTGCTGTATTTAATGTTTGTTTTGAAACGAAATGTATTAATTCGAAATTTTTATTATTTCTGAAATCACAATAATCATATTGACATATATTTATGTTTTACCATGACAGACTCGTTAACATATAAATCAACAGTACGATTCATATTTACAAAAAAAATGACGAAGCTATCCAAATAATATCAAACAAATAGTATAACATTTAAACAAGAACTAACAAAAAATTCCGGCTGACTTTTAGCCCTTACTAATGTAGGTTTTTTATCTGGTGAAAGAAAGTATTGGCTCAAACTATAATTAAAAACAAATTGCTAATGCACCTTTTGCTTAAATATAACATTTATGTGACACACAGCATATACAAACTTGAAAGTAAACAGACAGTAATTATTAAAATTTGAATTCGTCCACCGAAACAACAGCATAGCAAGAATTTGCATCTTCAAAACCCTCCGTATCCAACAGTTTGAAAGTTCGTGTCACTATCGAAAGACATCGAAATGATACTTGATACTGCTCAGCAAGCATTATCTTTATACACAGCGGCAATCGGTAGAGTACCTTTATCCGCAGCGGAAATCGATAGAGTACCCGTAGCCCTGGCGTTGAGAGTCTACACTGATATTCTACACAGCTACACTGCCTAGACCCATGATAGCCACACATCCATGGTCAATATTTATTTGAATCATAGGAATGACTCTCTTTTGTTTACATTTTTAATTCTGGAATTAGACGAATTTGAACTGCGGATGTCTCGAAATACATTCGTATTTCGATATATGTATTCTCTCAAGATGTTTTTGTTTTTTCACAATGTGTCTGAAAAGTTAAATTTTATGCACCTTTACTCAAAAAATTTATTTTCTGAAATTAGCCAAAAATGGCTGATAATCAGGTGATTTTGCTGCAAGGTTAGCCCGGATTCGACATTTGGCGCCTTTTTTGGCAAATTAAAATTTCGCCTAATAGACGTAAGTTAAGGTAAAAATGGACACCCCCAAGTGGGTAATTAATCGATATTCAAATTTTTTTTGTTCGATTCCTTATAGTGTAAACGAACTTTGTACCAAATTTGAAGTATGTCCAAAATTTGAAGCCTGCAGTTGATATATGAGATCTTTTTGACGAGTAAGTCAGTGATAAAATTATCGATTATCAGACATTTTAAAATATCATTATCTCGGAAACTAATAATGCGTTATTTATAAAATTTTGAATTCTGGATAAGTAAGGGGGCCTTACTACACATATAAAATTACAAGTACGTAGGTCAAATAGATTTTCAGTAGTAGAGTGTGGAAATTTGACGAAAATTTTCGAAATGGTTCGTGTAATATAACACTCTAGTATGTCAGACGAACTTGGTTGACACAATGCCGTGTGGCTGCATATACCAAATTTCGTTGAATTCCGTTCACCCGTTTGCGCTGTAGGATGCTGTTTATAGAGTAAGTTTAATTATAAACCACCCTGTACAGTCGACGCTCGTTATAATCACCCCTCGCGTGTCAAAGAAAAGGGTAGTTATAATGGGAGGTCGCTATAACGATAGTGAACAGAAAAAACTAATCAAGTGCAGAAAAATTAAGGTTTCAAAGGAAATTCTGTAATACAATCTTATTACAAAATTTTGTTTACTTTTGTATCAAATAAACATTGACAATGAAAAATTATAAAAAATTAATTTAAGAGAATAATTACATATTTCTAAAATAAAATTTTAATTTAAAGTTAAATCACAAAAATAGTTACTTAAGTATTAACATTTAATTTCTACAAAAACAAATTCAAAATTATTGTTTGTTTTTTTTGTGCATTTAATATTTTTTAAAACAAAATTTTCCATCTCAGTTAGAGATTATAAGTAACTTTTTGTGCTTTCTTGTCTCATAAGGAATATTTTAATATATTATTTTATTTAGGATGGTGAAAAAAATGTAACGATTTTTTTTTTCCGCGGAATATTTTGAATAAATTTATTTTATTTTGGAGAGTTAGAAAATGCAGTGTTAAAATTTTGTGGGGAATTCTATGTACTGTAGCACGGCGATTGTTTAAATATATTTATTTTGGAGAGTTAGAAAATCCGGTGTAAAAGTTTTGCGAATAATATTTTGATATATTTATTTTATTTTGGGGAGTTGGAAAAAATTTAAGGATCTTTTTGTTGCTGTTGTTAGCGAACTGTAGTATGTGGTTTGAAATATATGTTACAGTAGGATAGGTTATTTCGCGGGAAATATATTTTTTTCGAAGTTAGGTTTGCAAGATATATTTAAAAAATAGTAATTATAAGTAGTAATTAAAAATATTAATGATCGGTCTTAAGAATTTTACGAGAATTTTTTTCTGAACCGTTAAAACGTGTTAGATTTAACGAGATTTACTGAGTATTCGCTGAAAAAAGTTAATTCAAAAAAATTAATAAATAAGAAATAAATTAAAAGTATTAATTAAGAGATGGTTGTTATTAAGATTCTTTTGGGGGTAAGAGATGGGTTAAAGTTCAGTTTTAATTTGAACGTTTTTCTAAAATAGAGATTAAACTAAAAATACAGGGTCCCTTATAAGATTTCTGAATTATACTGCGCTAAAGTGTTACGACACCCCATATTTTTATTTCGATATAATTTAGGCTAACAATATACTCTTAAAAACATACACAGTGCCAACAAAAAGGATACTAATGAATAAAGAAATGTAAAGTTAATGTAAAATAGGAACTATAGTAAGAAAATAAATAAATAAATAAAATAAACAAGAAGGAAAAATCATAGGTCGCGGTATAGTTTATGAAACACTTTACAACGTTATTGGAATGTTATGTGAAATAAATTAATAATATAATTTTTAGATCTGTTTCAGGGGCGTAGATACCGTGGAGCGGTTGGAGCAAACTGCTCCAGGCGCATGGATCCCCAGGGCGCAAAATTAGAAATGACGAAATAAAGATTTGTAAAAAATTATGCATATCTTCTTTCATTATATTAATAAATATTATGGATGGATCACAACTGTCACACTCAGCATATTCCTATGATATTTTACCCAATTTTCATCCTGAACTACTTCGACTTGAAAAATGTTTTTATACTCAATTAAAAGAAATTACTTCTATTCGCTGTTTCATACCATACCGTAGCCTTACGTAACTTTTCCATCATTGTTTCAGCCTGCCTGATTTTTAGGTTTTCGTTCATCTCACGAAACCCTATTGCTCCCGCTGCGTTGTCTGTCTGTCACAGAGCCATTCTCGAAAACTGTGTAACTTACAGAGTTGAAACTTTGTGTATAAATCAGAATATTAGCTGCGAAGAGCTGAAAATATTAAAATTTGAAAAATTCGTGTTATTTTAATAAATAGAGATAAAAAAACCAAAATTCTAACAGCCTTTTCTTATTAAATTTGAACATTTTCCCTTATAGCAGATGCCAAAAATTAAAAATCCATGATGAAATTCTATCTACAATAATTAATTTTCTATCAGACGATTTCCACGTGAAAAATAAAAATGAAATAAAAAGTTTCACCAATTGAAAAAAAAGATTAATATGAAATAAAAAAGATTGACGTCATAGTGGTAATAAAACAGAAAGATTTCTCAATAATACAAGGAGTATGAGTATGTGTGCATATACACAAAGCAGATTAATTACACGTCATTAGAGAATTAAAAAGAAAATCTGACATCATATCCCAAGTTTAACAGATTTTTCAAATGTTACAGTATAATACAAAGCGAGTATGAATATGAGTAATAGAGAATAGTAAATATACGAGTTTGAGGAACGTATTGAATCATGATAAAAACCCGATTATGGAAATATTCGCATATTTTAACATTTTGAAGGTGTACAACATGTTTGATTTTGTAATTAATTCTTTTTTAAATATCGCATTTAGTCCACATGACAAATATTATTATGACAGAATATAATAGTGGGCTTCACCCGCTATCGGGCTCGCCAATCACCACTTGGCAATAAAACTTGAAAAACTGGCTTGAAAAATCTGGAGAATATCGGTCAAATGCCGGATTTTCTGATTTTCTTTTTTTCCCATGTCCGTTGGACAAAATTCATGATTTTTCCTCGCCAGATCGACGAAAATACTAACTTTTCTGCACCAGATCGATGAAATTAATGATTTTCCTGCACTAGATTGGCGAAATTTATGATTTTTATGCACCAATTAAAGAAATTCGTCATTTTTATGTGCCCGTTCAACAAAATTTCTGATTTTTACATGCCGTTCAACAAATTTCTTGATCTTTATGTTTCCCGTTGACAAAATTTGTGATTTTTACATGCCTGATCTACTAAATTCAGGATTTTTATATGCCCGATGGATGAAATTAATGATTTTTACATGCCGATCAATGAATTTCTTGATCTTTATGTGCCTGTTTGACAAAATTCGTGATTTTTATGCACCGATAAGAGAAATTCATGATTTTTACATCTGTGTTCGACAAAATTTATGATCTCCCCCTCCCTGATCCACAAAATTCGTGTTTTTGCTGTGCCTGATTATTGAAACTCATCATTTTTACACACCCGATGGACAAAATTCATGATTTTTACACACCGATCAGCGAAGTTCAAGATTTTTACGGACTTGATCACCGAAATTCATGATTTTTTCGTGCTCGATCGACGAAATTTCATGAACCCGATCGACGAAATTATTGATTTTTATGCAAACGTTTGATGAAATTTGTGATTTTTATGCACCTAGTTGATGAACTTGTGATTTTTAACCACCCACTTGATGAATTCGTGATTTCTATGCGACTACTCTACGAATTGATAATTTTTATGCGCCCGTTCTACAAAATTCATGATTTTTTCGTGCCTAATCGACGAAATTCATAATTTTTACGCACCGATTGATGATTTTTATGTGCCTGATTCATGAATTTCTTGATTTTTATGCATCCGTTTGATGAAATTAATTATTTTTTTGTGCCGATCAAGGAATTTCTTGGTTTTTATGTATCTATTTGATGAAATTCGTGATTTTTATGCGATTGATAAACAAAATTTAAGATTTTTACGTGCCCGATTGACAAAATATATGATCCCCTCTCCCCCGATCGACAAAAGTCATGTTTTTTCTGTGCCCGATTGATGAAATTCACAGATTTTTACATACCCGATCAACGAAATTCATGATTTTTAAATACACTATCAACGAAATTCATGATTTTTTCATGCCCGATTGACGAAATTAATGATAATGTCCATGCCCCATTTTGACCCCCCCAAGGGGGTACTTTCTAAATTTTGCTAATACTCCTTATGTTATATATTGTTGGAAAGGTCTGTGACTGTTTAATCATATTATGCATCTCCTGTGTCCATACCCCCACTATAACCCCCCAAGGGGGTACTTTTTGAAATTTTGCACACACCCCTCATATGATATATCGTTAGAAAGGTCTGTGACCACTTAATCATATTATGCATCTCCGGTGTCCATCCCCCCACTTTGCCCCTCCCCCCAAGGGGAGTACTTTTTAAAATTTTGCACAACCCCTCATGTGATATATCGTTGGAAAGGACTGTGACCGCTTAGTCATATTATGTATCTGTAGTGTCCATCCCCCCACTTTGCCCCCCCCCAAGGGGAGTACTTTTTAAAATTTTGCACACACCCTTCATATGATAAAATGTTGGAAAGGTCTGTGACTGTTTAGTCATATTATGCATCTCTGGTGTCCATGCCCCCACATTGCCCCCTCCTAGGGGGGTACTTTTTAAAATTTTGCACACACCCCTCATATGATATATCGTTAGAAAGGTCTGACCACTTAATCATATTATGCATCTCCGGTGTCCATCCCCGCACTTTGCCCCCCCCCAAGGGGTTACTTTCTAAATTTTGCTGATACTCCTCATGTGATATATTGTTGGAAAGGTCTGTGACTGTTTAATCATATTATGGATCTCCTGTGTCCACACCCCCACTTTGCCCCCCAAGGGGGTACTTTGTGAAATTTTGCACAACTCCTCATGTGATATATCGTTGGTACGGTCTGTAACCACTTAGTCGTATTATGCATCTCTGGTGTCCATCCCCGCACTTTGCTCCCCCAAGGGAGGTACTTTTTGAAATTTTGCACACACCCTTCATATGATATATTGTTGGAAAGGTCTGTGACTGCTTAGTCATATTATGCATCTCTGGTGTCCATCCCCCCCACTTTGCCCCACTCCTAGGGGGGTACTTTTTAAAATATAGCACACACCCCTCATATGATATATCGTTAGAAAGGTCTGACCACTTAATCATATTATGCATCTCCGGTGTCCATCCCCCACTTTGCCCCCCCAAGGGGGTACTTTCTAAATTTTGCTGATACTCCTCATGTGATATATTCTTGGAAAAGTCTGTGACTGTTTAATCATATTATGCATCTCCTGTGTCCACACCCCCAATTTGCCCCTCCAAGGGGGTACTTTTTTTAATTTTGCACACACTCTTCATATGATATATTGTTGGAAAGGTCTGTGACTGCTTAATCATATTATGCATCTCCGGTGTCTATCCCCCCACTTTGCCCCCCCCAAGGGGGGTAATTTCTAAATTTTGCTGATACTACTCATGTGATATATTGTTGGAAAGGTCTGTGACTGCTTAGTCGTATTGTGCACCTCTGGTGTCCACATCCCCACTTTGCCCCCCCAAGGGGGTACTTTTTGAAATTTTGCACAACCCCTCATGTGATATATCGTTGGAAAGGTCTGTGACCACGTAATCGTAATATGCAGCACGGCAGTTATACGGTGCCGCAGGCAGCGGGGACCCGAGACGGAAGTTCGTTCGGTTAGAGGTTTATACTATTCGATGTGCAAATTAAGGTATTATCCGGTGCATGCATAGCACGACCGGTATACGGTGCCGGAAGCAGTGGGGACCCGTGTTGGTGGTTCTTTCGGTTAGAGGTTTATACTCTTCCATGTGGAAATTAAGGGATTATCATACAAATGGAGAATTCAATTAGATTCGAGGCCCTGATATAAATTGAAGGTCCGCTAGCGGGCGAAGCCACTAAGTTTCCTTCTTATACATTTATACCATAATGCGTAATTTAGACTAAATGAAATTTTTATCAATAACCGCACAAAAGTAATGATATCAGTACAAAAACCCTTAACGAGTTAAAAGTTGTGACGCAGCACTTTCTTTTGGCTCTAAGAATTTTAAATATGGGTCTTAAAAGTAATGATATCAAATTTGAGTGACGCTATGTTGATATTTTTTAAATCATCATTTTCTTTTTAGTTTTATTTAAATTCACAGGTGCAATTATTGTCTTAACATGAAAAAATATATAAATTTATTCGCTGATGCTTTTTCATTCAGATCTCTCAGGAATTCAAAATATGAGTTTTAAAAGAAATGATATCAAAATTTGAGTGACACATTGACGTGAATTTAGTAGGATCGTTTTAAAATTCTATTTAAATTATTTTTCGTTTGTCTTCTAAAGTATATTTACACATACAAACAATACTTTTAAGTTTTCAATGCACTGTTAAATATATTACTTTTACTGAGCCTATATTATGTATTGAAATGTATTTATTTCAATAAACTGATTTATGTTTTGTGCCACGCTATCCAAAATCATAAGTAAAATTTAAGTAAATGATTATTTTGCGCCATATTATCCAATTGCATACATTTCCCTTTGTTTGGATACTATGACGCAAAATAATCATTTACATAACATTAAGCAGTAAAAGGTATTGGAAACGCGGCTTAAGAAGCGTCTTAAGCCGCGTTTCCAATACCTTTTCCAAGACCCCTATGAACGGTCTTTTTACCCCCTACACCATTTCCAATGCACAGACCGGTTTGAAGGTGAAACTAGCCTAGGTCATTTTTTCCCCGAAATCAGACCTGCAATGGATTAGGTCAGTAATCCGGCTTTTACCCATGAGACAGCGCGGGTAAACAAACAAACAGCGCCACTTCACCGGAATAACTGCTTATCAACAGCACGTTGCACGTTTTACGTTAGTGCTCCTAGCGATAATTCTCCTGTTATTTGCATTAATTGTTTTATTACGTTTATTTATTATTATTATTATTTTCCCATATTTTTTTTTATTATTAAGTATGGATTTGTGTTTGAATTCATCTCGTTGGTCAGTAGATGAGAAAAAAATGTTATTGAGCATGTGGTCAGAAGAATATCATTTCAAGTGAGGAAGAAATATTTAAAAATACGTGTTTTTTAATCATATGAAAATTAATTTTAATTATATTTTATAGATTTACCTCAAATAAATTATTATGATCACTTAATGTCATTATTCTGTAAAATAACTGTGATAAATTTATTAATTTGAATTCAGAATATAAAAATTTGACCTTTTAAGCATTCTATTTAATTTTAGATTCCACGGAGCATACTACTTCAGATACACTGTTTCTATTTTATTGTAAAAAAAAAATAGGTCGTTGATACAATGATACATCTAATATGCACAGTAAAATATATATACTTAAAAAAGAAGTTTTTGATTAAAATTTTTGTGCATTTTATGTGCCATTTTCAAATAGTAGTTTAAGCCTGATAATCAATGACTTTGTGAATTTTAATCAAGAAGCTACTAATTTTTAACACTTTCCAACCTAGTTGAAAAGTGTTTATGACTTCGGTTTGTCTGGCCGTCTGGCCGTCTGGCCGTCTGCCGTCTGCCGTCTGTCCGTGCTCTAACTCCCGTAAATATGCTCGGATTGCCCTGCAAATTTTATATGTTATAATCGTTATCTATAGCATGTTCCCTATTTCAACGGAAGTGTGTAGCACTTATAGTTTTTTTACAGGGACACTCAAAAGAATTCCGTTACATTGCGGTCTATGGGGAAAAATCATTTGCGGTTTATTTAAATAATATTTCAATACTTTAAACGCATTGAAATTTATATATATCACTAAGGTGCATTAGAAGAAGCTTAATATGGAATAGGGTGTGCATAGCACTTATACTTACTTTACAGGGACAGTCAAAAGAATTCCGTTACATTACGTCTATGGAGAAAAATCGTCTGCGGTTTATTTAAATAATGTTTCACTATTTTAAACGCATTGAAATTTATATAAGGTTCATTACAAGAGACTTACTACAGAATATTGTGTGTATAGCAGTTATCGTTCATTTACAGGGACACACAAAAGAATTCTCTACTGTATGTTAACAATAATTCCTGGAAGTGCGTTTTAAGTTACTGAATGCGATTTTAATTTTAAATCGCTTTTTGTATATTACGTGGTGTGTATAAATTCTGTAGATCCTATACAGGGAAGTACAAAAGTTCGGGAACACATTTCCGTATTATTTAACTCCAGACGGAGAATTTTAAACTGTGCTACGTGTTTCCTAACTGAACTAAAATTTAGCATCCTATGTAGTATATATACAAATCTATAGATCCTATACAGGGCTGAATAAAGTATTCGGATTACTTAGATGTTATCTTTTAGCTTATAAAAGAGTATGATTCGTAAAATTATTTTGGAAGCGTTGGAAAGTCTTACATAATCTATGCTTGACGCATGATTTTTCGTTCTTGTTATTTTTACTATAGTATGAAAAAAATATTTTTTTTTTCTGTTTATCAGTCGGTATATTTTAAGTACCCCTTTAGCTATAAATCAGCTTAGACATTTTCTGAAATTTGAAAATGTCGGTCGATTTTTTTTTTTTTTTGTGGGGGGGGGGAGGGGTGTTGTCAGTTTTTTTAACTCACAAAATTATTTTATTTTTCTAACTTTTGTGCTCTCCTTGTTTTATTTTTATGTAGATTTCGTAAGAAATACTACCTATTACATTCTCACCTAAGTTGGAAATTTTGAAAAATTTTTGCAGATCTACGCCGATGATGACTCCCAGAATACAAAACCACCCCCAGTTCAAAACTTTATCTATCTATCTATATCACTTTTTTATGAACACGATAACTTCAATAATTCTGCACAAATCACTTCCAAACTGATACATAAAATCAAGGGGCATAAAATCTCGCTCAAGTTCGTTAATGGGCAAAATCGAACCAACGGGGGGGGGGCTTAAACCCCCTATAATTTCTTAATTATGATACGTATCAAATACCGTTTAAAGTTATTATTACTTCTAGGAAAAGGGCCGAATTTGATATCATTAAAAATGGCCCCAAGGAGGGGGGGGGGGGGGGGGTTAGAAGAAAAAAATTCATAACTTCGTCAATTCAGAAGATATCAAATCCGATTAAATTTATTATAAATTCTCTTAATATTATCTAAAACTTTTATACTGACAAGTTTTTTATAGGACCAACCCTTATAGCAAAAGAAAAATTAAAAACAAAAAAATCCCTGCCGACTCCGCCGGTAAACAAGTTAGGTTTCGAAGTGGGCGTTTCCAAATGTGGGCGTTTCCATGGCAAAAAGGTAATTTCTTCCGCAATTCCCAACAAATAGCCGCCCGACAGTCTGCGTCTTCGAAATCTTCCTGTGCCTGTAGGCCGAGCCGTCAGGGATTTTTTTATATTCGTTTTATAATTTCTGTTATGTGTGTATATAATATATATATATTTATTTATTTAAAAATGAATGCACATGAGAAGAACGATAGATAAAAAGCAATGGAATGGACACTAAAGCAATTATACTTAAAATGATGAAAAAGCAAAAATTGATAAAGCAAAATTGGAAAACTATGAATATCTTATAGAATCTTCAGAAGAGCTTTATAAGAATATTCATAGTAAGTATATGCTATTGCAACAAATAATGTCAGCATTATGCCTAAAATCGACACTATTAAACCCCTAATAACATATATAAATGGAACAAGAAAATTAAGGACCGACATGTGGGTTCAAATGACAAAATAAAATGAAACAAGAAAATTAAAACCCGTCATGAGGTTCAAATAGCAAAATAAATAAATAAATATGCAACCGAAATAGAAATTAGATATATATATATTGTAGTATTTCTTTTGTGATTGCTGATAAGTTTTTAAAAAATATAGTTTTTGGGGGGAGGGATTCAGGGCGCAAGCTGAAGTTTTCCACAAAGGTGCTGAACACTAATGGCACTTCCCTGTTGCTACACCATAGACATGGGAAACAAACATTTTTCTTGTGTGCTTAAAATTCCCTATTGTATACATTTTTTCATTTTATTTTAGCACATTAAAAATTGTATCGTTTCGTGGTTGTTTTAAAGAATAATGTTGTCTAAAGAAAAGCAAAAAGAGAGCTATTAAAAATCTACATAGGATTCCTTCATACATTAAAAAATGTGCACATTATCTTCTCGGATCATTAACCATAATATCCATTTTAAACATGCAAAAATTATTTTATTTTTAATTGAAGGTGATATAATTTATTGGAGTTTGGAGCACTTTTACTCTTCCTCCTCCGCAAACGTAATTTTGCTAAGTTTCTAATAATCGACGTATTTTAAAATTTAAGTTGCGTAATGAAATACTTAATACTGAACTATGTAATCAGTTTTGTCTAATAGTGATTCATTAAAACCTTGAAAACTGAATCGAAAAATATTCCACTTTATACGGGGTTTTGTTTTAGCAGGTATTCCATTAACCCTTTAATTGCCAAAGTCGAATACGTTCTTGGAAATTCCGTAGTTCAAAAAATCTGAATTTATACAAGAAATATTTATTCATAAATTTTACCAATTTCTCTCAGACATTACTTATAAAAAAGCATGGTCAAAAATTTTCATTAAAAATGTCCTTCATTTAAAAATTTAAAAACAGTCTCTAATAAAAACTTCCACCACCTAACAAAAGCGCTTTCACCCCTCGCCAGGGCATCATCAGTTGTGTTCTCTATCCAACTTCCTCTCCTTTATATAGATGACTGGTGGCTGTAGAGCTCCCCGTATCGGATTTCAATATTTTCTCTCTATCTCTCTCCCCCTCCTCCAACATTCTTCTCCAGCGGCAATCGAGCATTGAGTGTACCATGTCATTGCACGTTTCTTTGTATATATTTATTTCAATTGATTCTCGTAATAACGCGTTATGCAAGTTTTCGTAGTTAGCTATTTTCTTTATTTGTAGGGTATCAAGTTGTATTGGGGTTTTAAGGTTTAATCTTGCAAGAGCTGTTGACTGTTTATTTAATTTTATATCTGGAATATGTTCTTTCTTTCTTTCTTCTATTTTCCTCTTCGTCATTCCTATGTAAGTAACTTTTTCATTTCTGCTGTTTAGACAATTTATTTTGTATATTCCTGCTGTTTGTATTTCTTCATATTTTTCTATTTCATTTCTTATGGATTTGAAGAGGGATGGATTGGGCGTTAGTGGGACTATTTTTCCTAATTTTTCTAATTCTCGTTTTATTTTCAAAGATACACCTTTTATATACGGAATAGGGGGAGTGTATGTTAGATTCCTCTGTGCTGGTTGTATATGGTCAATTCTTTCTCTTACTCTTTCAATTAGTTTAAGTATAGTTTTCCTCGGATGTCCTGCCTTTAAACCTATGTTTTCAATGATTTTTAACTCTTCCTTTAGTGATTTTTCTGTGGAACAGACATGTAGAGCTCTATTTATATATGTATTCATGGCTGCTAACCTGTATGGCATTGGAGTATCGGCTTTATAGGAGATTATATTTAAGTTTGCTGTGGGTTTTCTATATACTGTAGTATTTATTTGTGTTATATCATGGGTTATTTTTACATCTAAGTAGTTGATCGAATACTCTATTTCTTTTTCTATTGTAAACTGAAAATTCTTGTCATATAAATTTACTTTGTCAAGGAGGTTATCTAGGTTAATTCGTTTATTTGTGATAATAAATACGTCGTCTACATATCTAAGCCATAGTCTAATTTCAGTTTTGTGTTCGTTTATGATTATTGTTTCTAGATTTCTTAATTTCCATTCTGCGACTATATTAGAAATTGGGGATCCCATAGGTACTCCTTTAATTTGTTTATATATTTTGTTATTGAACTTAAAATAACTTTCGTTCAGGATCAAGTTTGTTGCGCTTTGTAATAGAGTACTTAAGTTAGATTCTGTATAATCCTTTTTTATTTTATTATTGATTAGATCTGTCATTTCTTTCATAGACCGGGAGGCGGCTGCACAGACAATCACCTCATCGAGTTCACGGCTGAAATTCCAGAATTAGTTAAAACTCGATTCGCATATTAAAACGCAATCGGTCTGCCAAGTCATATCTTGGTGGAAAACACGTGAAAATCTGATTTTAGCGGTTGACTCGTAGGTTTACCATTGTGTTTTCCTGCACCCAGTTCTCTATGTTTTCATACTTTTATGTGCAGGAAAACACAATGGTAAACCTACGAGTCAACCGCTAAAATCGGGTTTTTGCGGTTTTCCTAAAATCGGGTTTTCCCCAATCTTTCTTTTTGTTCTTCGATTTGCATAGCTATTTTATTTATTTCGGCATATTTCCGTTTTATCACTTTTCTTATGATTTTGATAGCACATTAAAATTTGTATCGTTTCGTGGTTGTTTTAAAGAATAATGTTGTCTAAAGAAAAGCAAAAAGAGAGCTATTAAAAATCTACATAGGATTCCTTCATACATTAAAAAATGTGCACATTATCTTCTCGGATCATTAACCATAATATCCATTTTAAACATGCAAAAATTATTTTATTTTTAATTGAAGGTGATATAATTTATTGGAGTTTGGAGCACTTTTACTCTTCCTCCTCCGCAAACGTAATTTTGCTAAGTTTCTAATAATCGACGTATTTTAAAATTTAAGTTGTGTAATGAAATACTTAATACTGAACTATGTAATCAGTTTTGTCTAATAGTGATTCATTAAAACCTTGAAAACTGAATCGAAAAATATTCCACTTTATACGGGGTTTTGTTTTAGCAGGTATTCCATTAACCCTTTAATTGCCAAAGTCGAATACGTTCTTGGAAATTCCGTAGTTCAAAAAATCTGAATTTATACAAGAAATATTTATTCATAAATTTTACCAATTTCTCTCAGACATTACTTATAAAAAAGCATGGTCAAAAATTTTCATTAAAAATGTCCTTCATTTAAAAAATTAAAAACAGTCTCTAATAAAAACTTCCACCACCTGTCCACCTGTCACCTGAGACTGTTTTTAATTTTTTAAATGAAGGACATTTTTAATGAAAATTTTTGACCATGCTTTTTTATAAGTAATGTCTGAGAGAAATTGGTAAAATTTATGAATAAATATATGTACAGACATTAACGGGTGAACACCTATTTTTAATGTTAAATACTGGTACCGAGTATTGAAAAAGTTGAAAATGACTGAAAGGGAATTGAAGAGATCCTACCTGAAGTATGACAGAGCGATAAGACATAACATCTTCTTGAAGAAATGTAAGAACTATAAAATAACACCAAATTTCATGAAAATCAGGAATAGATTCCTATGGACTGAATTTAAAAGAGAGGTACTAGTTTTTGAGCGAAAAATCATAAGAAAAGTGATAAAACGGAAATATGCCGAAATAAATAAAATAGCTATGCAAATCGAAGAACAAAAAGAAAGATTGGGGAGACTTGAACCAGGAATAAAAGACCAAGTCATTGCAAAAATAAATACCATCCGTGAATATGAAAAAGATAAACATGAAAAGAAACATAACAAAAAACTAGAATTTTGGAAAGCTAAAAAAATGAACAAGGAAAAATTTGAACAGGAAAGGACTGAAATACCATATGTAAATCTATCATCATACATACCCAGTAAAGAAGAAGATAACTATCTAAAGAAAGGACCTAAGTACACTATAAGAAGGAAAATAAACCTAAAAGAAACCATTCCAAAGATAGAAAGAGTTCTGAAATTAATACCAGAAGACGAGGCAGTCAGGATAATAAATATTACACAAGATGAAATCAATAAACAATTAAAAGCTCGTAAGAAAATAGGGGACGATAACCTGAATATATTAAAGAAATTGAAAGATAATCAAGAGTTAACCTTCTTGCAAACAGATAAAACTGGGAAATTAGCTATAATGAATAAAACTGATTACATAAGTATGATGGAAAAGACAATTAAAGAAATGGATACAGAAATAATAAAGAAAGATCCATTGAATAAGTTAATCAAAGCATCTAATGACCTAATAAAATCCGTAAACTGGCCACCTGAAGAAAAACCAATTAAACGTAATTTTACACTAAACATCCCTATGATTTTTGGTAAACTGAAAGATCACAAGACTCCATATAAACTAAGACCTATTGTAAATAAAACGATCAGCCCAACATATGACATTGAAAAATATATGAAAAAGCAATATGAAAAAATTATCCCCCCCCTCAGAAATTTCGATAAATTCAACAAGAAGCTTCATACAAAAATTAAAAGAATATAAGCCACAGCCTGATGACTACATGTTAAGCCTGGATGTCCAAAACCTCTATCCGTCTATTAACTTGATAGACCGGGAGGCGGCAGCACAGACAATCACCTCATCGAGTTCACGGCTGAAATTCCAGAAATAGTTAAAACTCGATTCGCATATTAAAACGCAATCGGTCTGCCAAGTCATATCTTGGTGGAAAACACGTAAAAACCCGATTTTAGCGGTTGACTCGTAGGTTTACCATTGTGTTTTCCTGCACATAAAAGTATGAAAACATAGAGAACTGGGTGCAGGAAAACACAATGGTAAACCTACGAGTCAACCTCTAAAATCAGATTTTCACGTGTTTTCCACCAAGATATGACTTGGCAGACCGATTGCGTTTTAATATGCGAATCGAGTTTTAACTAATTCTGGAATTTCAGCCGTGAACTCGATGAGGTGATTGTCTGTGCAGCCGCCTCCCGGTCTATGAAAGAAATGACAGATCTAATCAATAATAAAATAAAAAAGGATTATACAGAATCTAACTTAAGTACTCTATTACAAAGCGCAACAAACTTGATCCTGAACGAAAGTTATTTTAAGTTCAATAATAAAATATATAAACAAATTAAAGGAGTACCTATGGGATCCCCAATTTCTAATATAGTTGCAGAATGGAAATTAAGAAATCGAGAAACAATAATCATAAGCGAACACAAAACTGAAATCAGACTATGGCTTAGATATGTAGACGACGTATTTATTATCACAAATAAACGAATTAACCTAGATAACCTCCTTGACAAAGTAAATTCATATGACAAGAATATTCAATTTACAATAGAAAAAGAAATAGAGCATTCGATCTACTACTTAGATGTAAAAATAACCCATGATATAACACAAATAAATACTACAGTATATAGAAAACCCACAGCAAACTTAAATATAATCTCCTATAAAGCCGATACTCCAATGCCATACAGGTTAGCAGCCATGAATACATATATAAATAGAGATCTACATGTCTGTTCCACAGAAAAATCACTAAAGGAAGAGTTAAAAATCATTGAAAACATAGGTTTAAAGGCAGGACATCCGAGGAAAACTATACTTAAACTAATTGAAAGAGTAAGAGAAAGAATTGACCATATACAACCAGCACAGAGGAATCTGACATACACTCCCCCTATTCCGTATATAAAAGAAATAAAACGAGAATTAGAAAAATTAGGAAAAATAGTCCCACTAACCTCCAATCCATCCCTCTTCAAATCCATAAGAAATGAAATAGAAAAATATGAAGAAATACAAACAGCAGGAATATACAAAATAAATTGTCTAAACAGCAGAAATGAAAAAGTTACTTACATAGGAATGACGAAGAGGAAAATAGAAGAAAGAAAGAAAGAACATATTCGAGATATAAAATTAAATAAACAGTCAACAGCTCTTGCAAGATTAAACCTTAAAACCCCAATACAACTTGATACCCTACAAATAAAGAAAATAGCTAACTACGAAAACTTGCATAACGCGTTATTACCGGAATCAATTGAAATAAATATATACAAAGAAACGTGCAATGACATGGTACACTCAATGCTCGATTGCCGCTGGAGAAGAATGTTGGAGGAGGGGGAGAGAGATAGAGAGAAAATATTGAAATCCGATACGGGGAGCTCTACAGCCACCAGTCATCTATATAAAGGAGAGGAAGTTGGATAGAGAACACAACTGATGATGCCCTGGCGAGGGGTGAAAGCGCTTTTGTTAGGTGGTGGAAGTTTTTGTTAGAGACTGTTTTTAATTTTTTAAATGAAGAACATTTTTAATGAAAATTTTTGACCATGCTTTTTTATAAGTAATGTCTGAGAGAAATTGGTAAAATTGATGAATAAATATATGTACAGACATTAACGGGTGGACACCTATTTTTAATGTTATACAAGAAAATTTAACAAAAAAATTTCGCTCCATTTAATGTTGGAATTTCTGTTATTAAATAAATCAAACATCGCTATTTTCAATTTTTTGTATGAATTTGAAATATCCGAATTAAACAATCCACTAAATTGGAAAGCTCTGATGCTAAAAAAAAAAAGGTCGATAAACGTCTGCAACAACAGAGTACGGTCAGCCATTTTTATACTAAAGAAAAAGAATGAAAATGTAAAAGCGCTAAACGTAACAAAACGGCTTCTGTTTATATTTACACCGGAAGTTCGTGCGTCATTTCACCAATCAGCCAATCATAGGTCAGAACGAAAAATTGGGCAGGTTCCGGATTTTTTAAGGGGGTTGTTTTTGTGCTTGCGTATGGAAACGGGGGCAAAATGAAAGCAGGTACGATAGCCGCATATCACCCCTCCCTAAAAAGCCAGTTTTATTTTAAGAGGCATTGGAAAAAGTTTTGGATATGAGAGGAGCCATTAAACCATGCTTTATAAAATCTGTTATCAATGACTCAGTATTGGGGATTACCTCCGATGACTATAGCGATAAGAAAGCCTGCCTGGGCTGTGTAGGATGATTTTATTCAAAAAGGGTATCTGTCCAATTTTTGTGAAGGGACTCAATATCTATAACTTTTGCCACTTTCTTTCGAAGAGTCCCTGTAACTTTTAACTATTTAAATTTTAATTTTTGCACGCTCAACTAAAATAATGTATTCCTTTAAAACCTAGTTTTATATTTCAATCCCTTTGAGAATCCTACATGTTTTGGCTATCAGTAGGGCAAAGCTTTTTCTTGAATCCATTGGATTTTTGTGAAGGGCCCTAGGCCATTATATTCAAAAAGGGGGATCTGTCCAATTTTTGTGAAGGGTTTAATATCTTTAGCTTTTCCCAGTTTCTTTTGAAGGGTCCCTGTATTTTGAACATAACACATATCGATTCTCATCAGTATCTTTAGCCTCACTTGAAGTTAAAAAACGGGGTGGGGGAGTGTAAATGAACCTATTTTTATGAGGGGTTCTGGTATTTATGCATAATTTGAATTCATTGGATTTTTGTGAAGGGTTTTAATATTTATAACTTTTTCTGCTTTTTTTCGAAGAGGCCCTGTAACGTTTAACTATTTAAATTTTAATTTTTGCACGCTAAACTAAAAAAATATATTCCTGTAAAACCTATTTGTATATTTCAATCCATTTGAGAATCCTATATGTTTTGGCTATCAGTAGGGCAAAGCTTTTTCTTGAATCCATTGGATTTTTGTGAAGGGACGTAGGCCATTTTATTCAAAAGGGGGATCTGTCCAATTTTTTTGAAGGGGATTAATATCTTTAACTATTTCCAGTTTCTTAAGAAGGGTCCCTGTATTTAGAACATAACGCATATCGATGCGCATGCTGTATCTTAATTCTTTAACCTCACTTGAATTTTAAAAACGGGGGAGATGTAAATTAACTGAGTTCATGAAGGGTTCTGGTATTTATGCATAATTTGAATTCATTGGAATTTTATGAAGGGATAAATATCTATAACTTTTACCAGTTTCTTTCGTAAACTTCCTTGAACATAACACATATCGATTCTCATCAGTATCTTTAGCCTCACTTGAAGTTAAAAAAAAACGGGGGGGGAGTGTAACTGAACCTATTTTTATGAAGTGTTCTGGTATTTATGCATAATTTGAATTCATTCGATTTTTGTGAAAGGGCTAATATCTATGCCTTTTTCCACTTTCTTTCGAAGGGTCCCTGTATTTTGAACATAACACATATCGATTCTCATGCATTATCTTTAGCCACACTTGAATTAAAAAATGGGGGGAGGTGTAAATGAACCAATTTTTATGAAGGGTTCTGGTATTTATGCATAATTTGAATTCATGGATTTTTGTGAAGGGATTTAATATCTATAACTTTTTCCACTTTCTTTCGAAAAGGCCCTATAACGTTTAACTATTTTAATTTTCATTTTTGCACGTTAAACTAAAAAAATATATTCCTGTAAAACCTATTTTTATATTTCAATCCATTTGAGAATCTTATATGTTTCGGCTATCAGTAGGGCAAAGCTTTCTCTTGAATCCATTGGATTTTTTGTGAAGGCATCATTTTTATTAAAAAGGGTATCTCTCCAATTTTTTGAAGGGGGTCAATATATATAACTTTTTCCAATTTCTTTCCTTCTTTCAAAGTTAGTCACTTTTCTGCACGCTAACCTAAAAAAAAATTATTCCTGTGGAACATTTTTCATATTTCAATTCGTTTGAAAATCCGATATGTTTTGGCTATCAGTAGGGCAAAGCTTTCTCTTGAATCCATTGGATTTTTTGTGAAGGGTGATTTTCTATAACTTTTCCCAGTTTATTTTGAAGGGTCTCCAAACCATATAATCATTCCATTCGAAGGCTTCCCTGTAACTTTTAACTATTTTTGCACGCTAACCTAAAAAAGTGTATTCCGGTAAAACCTATTTTTATATTACAATCCATTTGAGAATTCTTTGCGAGCAATTCATATGAGCTATGTATTTTTTCATGGGCCTCATGCAAATGATTTCAAGATATGAATAGCATGCAATTTCTTAAGTCCCCATTCCTATTTTCGTTTAAATTCTTAATCCTTATAATCCCTAAAATCATATCTCCTCTAAAAATATCTCTTACCGATCTATAATTCACAAATCCACCTAAATCAACCTTCCATGAGGCCCAATCCACCCTCCGAGATCCATCAAGATCCACCCTCAAAAGGGGGCGAATATCCCTAATCGTACTACCACCGCAATCTACCAAGGTCCATCCTACGCCGAGATGCACGAAGATCGACCGCCGAGATCCACCCAGATCCACCTCCCCCTCCCAAATAGCCTACTAATGACAATACTACACTTCTTATATATTTACTTTGCAATTAAATGTATGTGAACTTTTAATTGAAATTAAGTAGGCACCTTATATGAAAACCTTTTGTCATGTTACTTTTCCTTATAAAACTTGCAGACTATCACTTTTTATCTCGACTCTACAGAATTTACCCCTTTAACTTAACTTTGCTATTGATCAGAAAATGATTCATTTATCTTCGATTTGAGCTTTTCAAAGATATTTGTTAAGCATACTAGCAGCTATCAACTTTATATATATATATATATATATATATATATATACATATATATATATATATATATACATATATATATATATATATTCCACATAAAATAAACATTACAATCTAAAAAATACGAAAAATTTGTTAATATACACAAAGATTAAATAACTAGATGTCTGAAACTTAACACTGAATGGAAATTCCAAGGATTAAAATAATTAATCTATTATAAAATTAAATATAAAATTAACAGACGATAAAGAAATTTCAAGATAACAAAACTTATTTCAACTATAACAAAAAATGTTATTTATTTCATCAAAAATTCACTATTGAATAAATATTTATGATTTATGTGAATAATATATATATAAATATATATATATATATATATATATATACAGGGTGAATCTAAACACTTGGGCAAAATTTTAAGGAGTGATAGTACATATCAAGACAAACAATATAGACCGGGAGGCGGCTGCACAGACAATCACCTCATCGAGTTCACGGCTGAAATTCCAGAATTAGTTAAAACTCGATTCGCATATTAAAACGCAATCGGTCTGCCAAGTCCTATCTTGGTGGAAAACACGTGAAAATCTGATTTTAGCGGTTGACTCGTAGGTTTACCATTGTGTTTTCCTGCACCCAGTTCTCTGTGTTTTCATACTTTTGGGTGCAGGAAAACACAATGGTAAACCTACGAGTCAACCGCTAAAATCGGGTTTTTACGTGTTTTCCACCAATATATGACTTGGCAGACCGATTGCGTTTTAATATGCGAATCGAATTTTAACTATTTCTGGAATTTCAGCCGTGAACTCGATGAGGTGATTGTCTGTGCTGCCGCCTCCCGGTCTAATATTAAATAGGAAACTAAGGGTCCCAAACGTCTTCCGAAGGAGATAGGCGCCATTAAAGTTTAGGGTCCAAAATTTCAAATGATTATAAAAAACGGAAAAATTGGTCGATTCGTTTGCGGTTTTTGCGGTCCTTTATGTCAGTATTTTCTAAAAAATAAATTTTAAAGATAAAGTTCAAAAAATGCCGATAGATGGCGCTTTAGACTTTGGAGTAGCGAAAAACTATTTTTACCGTTATTTTTTGTATCTCATTAAATGCTTTCATAAGCTTAGACTTAAACTTAAATTTTGAGCTCAAAATCTGAATCGTTGGGAGTGATTAAGTAGCGCAAACTGAACTGCGTTCAGGAGTTGAAATTTGAAACACCTCCCTCCCACCCCCCCACTCCTGAATACAGTTCAGTTATTCCCGATCTGGGTGTCGTAGACCAGGCAGAAACAATATGAGCTGTATTTTTCCAACTGGACGAAAAATGTCTGGGCCAGGATTCGTAGCTGGGATCTCTTGAAGCTGCCATGCTCTACCAACTGCGCTATCCCGGTTGAATCGGGCGGGCATAATTAATCCAGTTCATGTCGGGATAGCTCGGTTGGTAGAGCATGGCAGCTTCAGCCAAGAGATCGCAGGTTCGAATCCTGGCCCGGACATTTTTCGTGCAGTTGGAAAATTACAACTCATATGATTTCTTTGCTAATTTGAAAAATTGTTGTCAAAATTAATCCAGGCAGAAACTACTACCCCCTACACGTAAAATAAACGATAGAGTAATGACAAAATTAAATAGAAAATTTATTCGTAACAGACATGAGCAATTTCTCCGCGTAAAATAAAAAGAAACAATTTGATGTATACATGTAGTGCACAATATGAATGAAGGTTGACCGTAGAAAATGGTACACGCATGATGTTCGTGAGGAATCACAAAAACTGCTCGAAAGAGTGCCCACCAGCAACGGTGCAGGCCTCACGCCACCGGCGGAGGGAGTTGCGAACATTAGTGAATAACCCGGGCATCTACCGGATATCGCCTGCTACGACGGCAATCAGGTCCTCGTCGGAGTCGAAGGAACAAAATAGTTGCTCATTACTCCAAAGTCTAAAGCGCCCTCTATCGGCATTTTTTAACTTTATCTTTAAAATTTATTTTTTAAATAATTTTTTTATTTAATTTTGTCATCCTTCTATCGTTTATTTTAAGTGTAGGGGGTAGTAGTTTCTGCCTGGTCTACGACACCAAGATCGGGAATAACTGAACTGTGTTCAGGGGGGTTTCAAATTTCAACTCCTGAACACAGTTCAGTTTGCGCTACTTAACCACTCCCAACGATTCAGATTTTGAGCTCAAAATTGAAGTTTAAGTCTAAGCTTTTGAAAGCATTTAATCAGATACAAAAAATAACGGTAAAAAATAGTTTTTCGTTACTCCAAAGTCTAAAGCGCCCTCTATCGACATTTTTTTAAACTTTATCTTTAAAATTTATTTTTAAGAAAATACTGATATAAAGAAAATGTTTTAGCGAAAACTGCAAACGAATCGAACATTTTTTTCGTTTTTTATAATTATTTGAAATTTTGGACCCTAAACTTTAATGGCGCCTATCTCCATCGGAAGACGTTTGGGACCCTTAGTTTCCTATTTAATATTGTTTGTCATGATGTGTACTATCACCCCTTAAAGTTTTGCCCAAGAGTTTAGATTCACCCTGTATATATATATATATATATCAATAGAATTATTCATAGAATTATATCAATAGAGTTATTCAAAAAATTCTTGCAGAAACGGATATGTGAAGTCTGGAATTTTATTTAGAGTATTTTATTATGTTAGTTCAAATTCTTACCGACAAATGGCGCTGCGGCTACCGCATTCATTATCAATAGTTGAAAATTAAATGACAATATTTTCAATATGTCCTCCATTCATCACAATAACATATCGGAGTCTTATTAGAATGAAATTAGCACACACCTTCTGCAACGTCTATACGGAAATGGCTGCACACTCTTGAGCGATTAATCGCTGGAGCTCAGCTAGCGAAGTGGGATTTTGGCAGTAAACTACATCCTTCAGATGGCCCCAAAGAAAAAAATCACACGGATTTAAATCTGGTGAGTAAGGTGGCCAATTCATACCCTTGCCGGTTAATTTCGGGTAATTTTCGGTGCTGTAGCGCCATCTATCGGTCAGATTTTGAACTATCATAATAAAGTGTTCTAAACAAAATTCCAGACTTCACACATCCGTTTCCAGCAGGAATTTTTTGAATAACTCTATTCGTTTGTTTCTTATTCAATTTTAAAAATAGGTACTCCTTTTTGGAACACCCTGTATATATATATATATATATATTTATATATATATATATATATATATATATTCCTTCCCCAAGCGAAGTATTACTTCTCATTTTTAGCTCACAGGCTATCAAAGCCTGAGAGCTTATGTGCATGCCGGTTGTGTACGTACATACATACGTATGTATGTACGTACGTACGTACGTACATACATTCATTTTATGTACGTAACGCGATAACTCTTCATAGAAATATCCGTCAAATTTTGTTTGTAGGTTCACTGTGTTAAGGTGCTTCCCTGATTAGTTTTCGGGATTGATTGGTTAAGTATAAAGGGGGGGAACGGGGGGCTAATCCCCCTTAATTTATATAAATGGATTTTTCATGCAGAATTATCCCATTTGCTTCAAAATTTGTTTATAGCTTCATCGGTTTAAAACGCTTCCCTGATTGGCTTAGTATAGAAGGGGAGAATGGGGGGGGGGTAATACCCCATTAATTTATATAAATGGGTTTTTCATGCAGAATTATTCCGTTTTCCTTCAAATTTTGTTTATAGGTTCACTGTGTTAAGGCGCTTCCATGATTAGTTTTCGGGATTGATTGTATAAGTATAAAGAGTGGGGAAAGGGGGGGGGCTAATCCCCCTTAATTTATATAAATGGGTTTTTCATGCAGAATTATCCCATTTGCTTCAAAATTTGTTTATAGGTTCATTGGGTTAAGACGCTTTCCTGATTAGTTTTCGGGATTGATTGGTTAAGTATAAAGGGGAGACGGGGGGCTAATACCCCCTTAATTTAAATAAATGGGTTTTTCATGCAGTTATCCGATTTTCTTCAAATTTTGTATATATATTCATTGTAATTAGAAACTTCCCTGATTAGTTTAAGGGATTCATTAGTTAACTATGAGCGGGGGGGGGGGGGTAACGGGGGGATGACCCCCCCCTTTAATATATTGTTGTTTTCTTTATTTTTCGAGGGGCTTATTTCAAATTCTTTGAAATAAGACTATAATATACAATTACTGTGAATAGCCTGTGAGCTCAATGCCCTCAGTTTAACTGGGCAGTTTTCTTTTTATTACAGTTATTTCTCAAGCATATTAGTACATCTTATGAATATGTGTATAAGTATACGTATACGTGGCAAATGTTATGTATACATATGGATAAGTTTTGCAAAAATTTTACAAGATATTAAAAAAGTTCTGAAAAACTACAAACTTATATTAAAAGTTACAAGAAAAGTACAAGTTTAAAGAAAATTCGATTTAATAATTGGAAAAAATAATTTATAAAAAAGTTTAAAAAAATTATTTAAAAAAAGTTTAAAAAATTAATTTTTAAAAAAAGTTTAAAAAATTTAAAAAAAATTATATTAAAAAATTAAATCTTAAGAAAAAATTTTTAAAATTTAAAATATTAAAAATGTTTTATTTAAATATATTATTTAAATTAATTAAATTATTTAATTATTATTTAAAAATTATTATTTAAATTAAATAAATATATTATTTAAATATTAAAATTTAAAATAATTTTAACTGATTTATAAGCCAATATATATATATATATATATATATATATATATATATATATATATATATCATCAACCAATTCTAACATTCCAGTCTGCCTCTATCTGATGCATTATCATATTCTACAATGTGATTCTTCTACCTTTTATGAATCAGAAATCCTACACCTCTTATTTTTCCATCTTCTGTACTTCACTAGTACTATACATGTCCACTCGCCAGATGAATCTTCTCTTCACCTTTTCTTCTTACTTCGCATAATCCTATGATGTCCCAGTTGATTCTTTCTAATTATTCTTCAAGTGCCTGTAAACGACTTTCTGAAGAGAGGGATTGTCCATTATACTTAGCCAAGGTCATTAACTTATAGCAGCCATGCCGAGCCCGGTGATTCTTAGCACCATCTGTCTTCATGTCTTTCTGATCGCTGCCGTAACCAGGAACATGCGGACTGTCGGGAATTAAGGGCCGTGATTTGTTTTGTGAATTCATGGTAAAATAAGGGGGGTGGCCAAATTCCTCCACACTGGACAAGCGGGTTGGAGGAAGCCCATCCGCGTTCGTTCTCTATAAACTACGCAAGGTTACTAACATGCTGCACCGGTGGAAGGTGCGGGTTGGACATTAATATATTAGGATGTATATATCTGCTCCCAGTCGATTCCTTTAAATCCTCCTCTGAGGCATTTAAAGGGTCATCGCCTAGTTAACAATCAGGGGCTATTAAACAGCCCATATATATATATATATATATATATATATATATATATATATATATATATATATATATATATATATGTTTGTGTATGTATATACATACATGTGTGTATATATGTACATACATGTGTATATGTATCCATCTGTACATATATGTGTATGAGCGTACGTCTAATATTATAGGGTAAAGCGATTTTATTTAGCTCTATCGCTATATGTATATGTGTGTGCATACATGCGTGTATGTACATGTACATGCATGTGTATGTGCGTATGTCTGATATTATAAGGCAAAGCGATTTTTTTATCTATCTCTATATCATGAGAGACGGTAGTATCTCGAGTGACGCAGCAAAAAACCTAAAACCGAAAGCCCAAAACCGAAGATTCCGTCACTCTTATATATACAGCTAGAAGGACATCAAAGAAAAAGCTAAACGCCGACGTTTAATATCTCAGCAAATATGACGCATACCGTTCTGATTTTTTCACATTAGTCTTATATCTATGGTCTAACTCAATCCTGAAATTTATTCTACATGCAGTAGATTTTAAGACCTGGAAGTCCCTTTTTAACTGAATTTCTGTAATTGTAAGGGCGTCATACCTGTTATCTCCAAAACGACTCGGACGATTTTTTAAAAATTAATATATTATATTGATCGGTTTTAGATGAAGCGAATAAGACTATGCGTGAAGTTAGGAAAACTCTTGTTTTCTATATAATCCAGTTTTAAAATCGGACCCTTTTTCTACGCATTTTCCCATGGACTATCATTAGACTTTTTACTACTTTTGCCTATGCGACAATGAGGATACTAATGGCTGTCACGGTTAGAGTTAAAGCATCTCCCTATGGCTGAAGAACTATTTAGATTCTTTTTTTTTTTTGGTTTTAATGTAATTTTTAATGTGTAATATAAGTGTATTAAATTAAATTGTTGTTTATATATTTTTCTATTTTGTTATAATAAAGAATTTCGCATTTCAAAATCTTCATTAGGTCGAAAAAATATTTAGATTCCTTTTTTAAAATATTGAAATATTTTATAATTATATATATGCAGTTTAATTGTTATTTATAATTAATTTGTCATTTTTTAAAGGAAAAAAAAGATTAAGATATTTTGGCCAATAATTTGCGCAACAAGAAAGACCCCTCTTAAAAACAATCAACGAATCAATCCATCGCATGTGTTTTCAATGCAGCTTCTGTCAGGTAAAATAAATTATGTTTGTATGGTCATTATTCATTTATTATATTTCATGTTTACTCACAAATGTTCATATTTTATTTTATTAAATATTTACATTTTATTTAAAGAGTAAAAGGAAGCATGACTTTTAAAAAATTATAAATTTATCAGTCAGTTTAATAGTATATTTCAAAAATCAGAACATTCAGTAGAATACTTAGATTTGATGATCCTACTTAAACAAGAATGAAGAATACCTACAGTACCCTTTTTTCAATTTCATTTCTTAAATTTACATTTTAAAAACAGATAATAAAGAAATGTATTTCTCTTCCAATATTTATTTTCATAAGTCAGAGAAATAGAAAATTCTGTTTTTTTTTTTTTTTTTTTTTTTTTCCTAGTAAAATTGGCTAGCAGCCATTAAAATTATTTATTTTTTAATGTATACTTTTAAACCAAATATTGGGATGTATATATAGTGTGTTATTTATGATAAAAAATGTATTGAATGAGTGGGGAGTTTATGGGTTTTGTCAGTTAATATTCCATATTAATAATTCCAATATTAATAAAAAGTATCTTTCTCGGAGGTGGGGTTTATGGGTGCAAAATGCGCATATATGTATTACTAATAGCTGCTTTAACGAATTCCAAGAAATGATGTCTTACACTCCTGTACAGTTTTTTTTTTATCTTTGAGATTAAAAAAACCTGAAGATTTCTTGACTATACAAACATTGATTATGTATTTTACTTGACAGAAGCTTACAAACGGTGATAGAAATTAGGAAATGAAAGGTAGGTGTGAAGTGACGCCTACTGTAAATATCTTAGGTGTCAAATAAAAATTTCTAGTTGCAATTTCTAAAATTCACATAACTGTATCATTATATGCTACTTTATAGAAAATCATGAATATTTTGTTTTTATTTAAATTATTGAAGTTCATAATCTACAATAATATAATAATTGAAGCAACTGTAAAACTGATAAAGCCTTTTAATTAATACTACATTTTCAAACTAATACAAAAATGCACTTAACCATGTTAAACAAAACTAAACCTAGGAAAATTTTATCCATTGTTGATAATTACACTTAAATTAAGTAGAAAAAAACTATACATATAATTACAGACGAATATTGCTAACATGAAATTTAAAGGACCACATTTTGTGTGTATGTGTGTTAACCGTTAAAATAATAGTACCATCTTATCTGTTGGGACTGCATAAACAATTATTGTTAAGCAAAAATTCACATTAAGCGATTTAATGCTAACAATGCTTGACTGCATATAGATTGCAAAGATGAAAGTCAAACAATGCCCACTAATTTTAATAAAGTTAGATAATAAAATCGGGATGCCTGACCGTCTTTCAGCTACATCATTTTACAGGGATTTATAGCTTTATCTGGACAAAAATCTGCTTAATTGGGTCTATACAGTTTTACCATTAATAAATCATTAACAATATCAGTGGATAAATGGTTATGTGTATATTTTTTTATTTTAAAATTGAACTGACTAAATCCCTTTTCACATTCAGCAGTGCTAAATGGCAGGTTCAATATAAAGTTTAGAAGTTTACATAAATTAATATATTCATTTGGATTTGTACACTCTGCTAAAAATTGCTGTCAAACTGTCTCACATTAGAATTTATGTTTGGTGTGAGACCAAATTTTCGAAAGCGGGTGATTGGCTAAGTTATACAAAAAATAAGTGTTTAAAAAAGTTAGGCATCAAATTTGACGCACAGGGATAATTTTGTAGTCGTCAAATGCCATAATGTAGTTGCATTTGACGACTAACTACTGCTAATTTCAAACACTGCTTACAAACGTTAGTGTCTGATCGTACATAAACAGTGTAGAATTAGAATTGCATTCATGAAGTATTTATGTTCCTTTTTAATCAAGAAAAATTGGTTTCATCCTGGACAGTGGAAGAAAGCAACAGAAATCAAAAGAGATTCTCAAAATTAAAATATCTTAATTAAATAAATATGCCCATTTACTAAGCAGCATTTTAAAAAGAGACTAGGTATGTTTATGATTTTAACTAGAAACTTCTAGTTAATTGCAGAACACAATGTCAGACCAACATAACGAAGCGTTTAAAAGATTAATATATTTGATATAGTTAGCAAAATTTTGTGTGAATTTGCTAATGTGAACAAACGCAGTGTTTTGAATAATGTTTCTTCAAAATTGCAACTTTTTGATCAATGAATTGTTATTATTTTTTTTTTTTTTACAGTTACTATTAAATTGTTATGTTAAATTACAGAAAAGTATTATTAAATCCTAGAACAAGCGAAACACTTGCCGACGTCGAATTTGGCGAAGCAATAAATGAGTTTTTCGGAACAGATGACTTATAAGCCCTCAGATCGCGCGACCATTATTTGGCGAAAACCCGTTTTTCGCCAACAAGAATTTGTCGCCAGGTGGTCATTTTGGGCTATTTTAGGTTTAATTTTTTATTTAATTTTGGAATATATACAGATTAAAATATGTACAGAATAAACATAAAAAAGGGAAATTCAAGAAATTTTCACTAAATACTGAGCAAACGGCAGAAACGTAAATATAGTGATACTTAAAAAAAACACAAAGATTCATTATTAAACCAACATATCTCTAAAAATAAAGGCATTAAAACGTATATCCTATCGTTTAAAAACAAACAACGATACAAAATTTGAAAAAAACAAACATCGACAAATAGAAAAATCAAAAATCCATACTAAATTTCTAAAATACATCTTAATAACAAACCTCCATTAAAAAAAAACACCAGAAATTGAAAAATCCAACCTCCGTACATAAATTGCAAAAATACATCTTTAAACAAACTTGGAAAAAAAACACCAGAAAAACACTTGCAGAATTAATTTGAAAAATCAAACATGGATACATCCATTGAAAAATCAAATCTCCGTGCATAAATTGCAAAAAATACTTCACGTTTCTACGAAAATTTCTTGAATGTACCTTTTTTATGTTTAATCTGTATATATTTTAATCTGTATATATTCCAAAGTTAAATAAAAAATAAAACTTAAAATAGCGCAAAATGCAATTGCACTCCAAAAATAGGCCTAGGTTTCGCGATAATATCTCGCGAAACCTTGAAACCGCCTTTGGCTCTCAAAATTTGCTGAAATTTCAGCACTACATAACCAACAAGTGGTAAACTACCAACAGAAGCCATTATCAATCCAAAAAAATAATCAAATATTAATAATAATAATAAAAAGTTGGAATTATACAACCTGATCAAAGATACCACGTGGAATAAAACAGTCAAACATAATCGGCTCGGAGATTAATTAAGGGTTGCCAGAAGGCAAAAGTCCGCCCGGTAGTCAGATCGGCAAATACATCGCCAAAAAATGGCCGCGCGATCTGAGGGCTTATAAGTCATCTGTTCCAAATTCAGCATTCAAAGGGACAACTCAGAATTTTTTTTTAAATTTAAGACTTAATTGAAAATGTTCGATCCACATTTTGCACTTACAAAATAAACAACTACAAAACCTTGTTTGAATATAAAAGAAGCAGTGATTTGCAATTTGGGCATGAAAAAAAACAGGGAATTTTGTAAAGAAACCGGTAGCAAGAAACACTCATTTATCGCTTCGCCAAATTCGACGCCAACAAATGTCTCGCTTGTTCTAGGATTTAACCCTGTAAGTTTTTCATTTAGTTATTGACATCATCACTTATTTCACAAGTATAATTATTCACTAATTATACACTGGAAATTTTTATTCTGCGGCCTTTTCTTTTCTTAGTATAAAAAAAGTATTTATAAACAGTTTAATAAGAAACATATCTTTCTATATAATACTTTGATCATATATATCTGTGTGTGTGTTTATTTGTTTGTGCATGTGTCAGAGGGAGAAAAAGTATGAGCCCCCCCCCCCCTTATTATTCACTTCTAGCCGCAGCTTTGGCGAATTTAGGTAAAAACGTCAACGGTAAAAACGTCAACAGGTAAAAAGGTCTACGGTAAAAAGGTCAATGGTCAAAATAAAGATAATACATTACTTTCATTGAACATAAAATTGAGATATGTTATTTATCGGTTTCGGATTGGGTTTTGACTCTTGCGGGTCGGATTTGGGCAGCATGGTTGTAGGAGGGGAATCCCGGAAAAAATCACCCCGGTAAAAATCAGTATAAAGGTCAACGGTAAGAATAAAGATAATACATTTGTTACATAACTTGATTGAACATAAAATTGAGCTATTATTATTTATTGAGATACATATATGCTCAGTTATAGAAACCCGATTCTATGTTTTTTCAAGTAAAGCATGTGGTTTAAGCACGTGTATCTGTGAATATCTCTAACATTAAATGCATTATATTATACATATCTTTATACTAAAGCATACAAATAAATAAGAGTTGTGTATTGCATAAGTATTCGCTGACCGGAGACGTTGGCTATTCATTAAGGGATCCCTGGAAGGGGGGAGGGTTAAATAAAAAATACAATCTATAGTTTTTATCAATACACTACATACAGCAACATTTTTATATTTATGAGAAGTTTGACCGAGGGTATTCTTTGGGGGGGGGGGGGCGATGAACATTAAATTAAAGACAAAGAAATGAAATTTTTTAATTATTTTTTTTACCTTTACAAAGGAGGAGGGGGCAGAGTTAAGGGGAGCAACAGAAAATATAATGAGTCAAAATTTGGAGATTTGGTCCAAAAAAACAACGTTATGCAACGTACGAAATAAAAATGTTTTTCCAAAAGGTGATTTGAAAGAAAATTTAAGATCTAAATTAATAAAATTATGGTGGTTGTAAAAAAAAAAAAAAAAAAAACATTTTTTTTTTCCGGCTAACAACTTTAAAAGCACGAGTTTTTCATTTTTTTCATTTTTTGACAAACGAAGTCTCAGTTATAAGTCAGTTTTTTCCCATGATGACATTTATCGGGCTGTCGCGTACAGAAAGTCTGTTCAAAAAGACAACTTTCACAACATTTTCTAAAAAACCTCCTGCATTTTTCGAAAAATGGAAAAAAAAAACTGTTCGACTTTATAGTTTCTAAATAAAAGCATCTGCCAGTTCCATCAGTTCCATGGGTTTATGAACGAAACTGAATTCAGAAATCTATCAGAAAATTTGTATTCCAATATAGTTGAAAAGATTATACGATTTCTCTATGGGCAAATGGGGCATTTGTCCAGAATCCCTTATAATTTAGTGTTCAAAAATTAGAAGTAGTTGCAATTTTATTGGTATACTTTTCTTTTCTACTTTATTCGAAAAACACAAAATACATTTTAATATATTTTATGTGATATCTACTTATCCTCTAATAAAAGTATTGTTTTAACTATATTTGTCATACAGTATTCACAAATGTACTAATGTGCTAAATGTACTAATTCTAATCATATGTCCATGTGAGATGCCTATGTGAGATAGGGGGTAAAAATTGGATTTTCAAGATTTAATTTGTCATTTGAGCAGCATGATTGTGCAAAGTAAACTAATAATAATAATAATAATAATAATAATTTTATGATATATAATGCTTTCGTATGTGTTATTGCTAGAATCTGTATGATAGCGACCCTGTTTTTACTTAAATTAAAAAAAAGAAAGAAAAAAGAAGATATATTTACACTTATTCATATCTGTTATTTTAATTGCATTTAATCTACCGTATATACTCGTGTATAAGTCGAATAATTTTAGACGATATTTGGTAATTGAAAATGGGCGGTCGACTTATACACGAGATAGTAAAAATAATAATAATAATAATAATAATAAAATAATAATAATTTTTTTGCAGATGACCGGTGAATGGGCAAGTCTTTTAAGTAATCACGTATGGGTCTAAGTTGAAGAGAGAGATAAAAGCGGACAATGGTCATATCCCATTTTCTCTTGGGATAGAATCCCCTCCAATACAGGGACATCCCTTTTAACATTTAATCCCCTTTTAAAAAAGAGTTCAACTTGAGAATGCTTCTAGATCTCTCTTCTAACAGTCCTACAATACAAAGACGTACTGCATTTTAGCAGTCTAAGAAGTTGTTTACCCTTGTAAATAAGGCTTGGATAGATTTTTGAAAGAATTTTTTAAGTATCATTAAATTGATATGAATAAGTTTCAAAATAGTTTAAGCCTCTTCGGTTGTACATAATTATACAGTTTTAAAACGTTTTTTTTTTTTTTTTTTTTTTTTTTAAGTCTGATTAGAAATGTAAAAAAAAAAATATTTACTAATTTAAAGAAAATTTATTATATTTTTTTATCTTTGATTACAAATCATTTTTCAACATATTACCTGAAATATGGTTCGACTTATACACGAAAATTCAATTTTTTTTTTAATTTTGCTTAAGAATTGGGGGGGGGGGGGGGTCGACTTATACACGAGTATATACGGTACTGATATTTATGAATAATTTGATACTTGTACTGAGCATTAGCATATTTATTCATATATAGTTAAAGCTTTACAAAGAATTTTTGGGTCTAATTCTGAGGGATTTCAAAGAAACTTTTGCTCGCATCTTAGAAATTCTTTGTTTTCAGAAAAAAATATTTTAGGTAAATACGTACTAAAACCAAAAACACTAGCATAACAAAAAAAAAAGTAAATAGTTTTATTATTCAAATAACAAGAAATCGAACAATGTTTCTCTCTCTTCTATAAGGGCATATGGTCTTTTGAAAGTATATTATCAAGTTGGTATCTTATAAGCCAATTTTTGGCACACAACTTTCAGAAAAAGATCGGTATCGGGTAGTAATCAATTATAAATCTGGGGGATCAATTATAATATGTATAAGAAAAGAAATATATTTTCAAATCTTTTGCAACTAAATATTAATACTATCTGTAATTTCCATGCACCTACATATAAAAATGAGTTATATTTGAATGTGTCGCATTGTTTAATAAAATAAAAAATTCGTGAACACCCATTAAGGAACTGAACCCAGTGTCCAAAACAACTCGTAATTTAGTAACAATATCAGTTTTGAATTTTTTCTATTAAAGTAGTCTATGTGCATTAGAACAATATTTCATAAAAGTTTTTACAAACACTTGTAAACTGTTTCACCTAGTTGATGAAATCCTGAAATGCATTTAATAAAGTTCTGTTTTCCTTCTTTGTGTGTGTCTGTTATTTTTATCTTCAAAATGTTAATGCTTCGTCATATATTTATTTAAATATTTAAAAGGATTTCTAGTTGAATATTATATCACATGTAAAATATTTAAGAATCGGATTTTGAATAGAATTTTATTTATTTATTTGCTTTCTCCCGCTTTTAAAATTTAAATATATTATCATTATTGATTTTTTTTCTCCTGTGGTTTGTTTTCTCTTAAACTCTCTATTCGACGAAAACTATCCCTTCAGGCTCTTCTCAAATGTAAAAAAAGCCACTTTCTGACACATTTCTGAATTCATTTTTGTTCAGAAACGCATAAAAGTGGAAAGTGTTATTATTCAAAAACTTTGTAATTGAAAGAATATTTCCATTTTTTGGTAAAAGTAGAAGATCTTTCAGAAAATACTGTCAAAGCTGGCGTTTTGAACCAAATTTCTGACGCCACAGCACGAGAAAGGGGAAAAACGTGCCGTCACGCGACACAAATCACTTTCAACTCGATAAGTAATTTGTTTATCAAAAATGAAAATCTCATTTTAATTCCAAATCGCTTCAACAGTCAAGCCTTCAAATTTTATGCCAATGCGTTTAAAAATGGGTCAGAAAATTTGTCAGACAGTTTCTCGTTGTTGAGCAGGTCATTAGAGAAATCACCTTAAAAACATACTTCAGTTCTGATCCCCTTTTCTTTTCTTCAATGCTTTTCAATATATATATATATATATGAATATGACTTTAATGACTTATTTAATAATATTGATATCAAGGATATGTTCAGGATTGTCAATTTATTATACAAAGAATACAAGGATTCCATAAAATTAAAAAATAACATTTCTTTAAATTACTTTAAAACTTTAACTAGATTTATTCTACATCATAATTATATTGTTTTTAATGAGACTATATATATTCAATGCTGTGGATTACCACAGGGTGGCATTGTTTCTTCAATTCTTGCAGAATTATATTTATATTATTATGAACGTAATTCACATATTGCTAATTGTAAAATGTACCGTTATATAGATGATATAATTGTCTTCTATTTTAATAATAATTCAAATTATTTACTACCAATAAAATATCATAAAAATTTAAATTATAGTTTCAACCTTATGGTAAATAATGAAATTAATTTTCTTGATCTTAAGATAATTCTTAAGATAATAAAATTTTGTTTGACATTTATGACAAAAGAAATGATTTCACATTTAAAGTTAACTTATTTACTAATTATAAGTCTTGTATACATAAATCAGTATTTGTAAATATTTTACTAAATTTTGCACATAGAATAAACAATCTTTGTTCAAATAATTTTAAAACTCAAAATTTAAAACTTATTCTTCAACATGCAGTAGAATATGGCTATCCCTTTTATTTAGTTAAGTCAATTTTACGAATATAAATTTTGCTTTCATTGGGGTTTATATGTTTGCACATTCTATCTGTTAAATCACTTACATTTTGATTACTGATATATTTGGCTAAAGACTGAATTCCTTTATGTGAGAGCTGAGTGGGAATATTTTGGTTAAATATCTTTTATTATTTAAAAAATTTAAATAGTAAATTCTAATTTTTTTTTTCCTTTTCTAGGGAGAGAACTATAAATATAATATTGTTCCAATAAGTGCGTTGCCATATTGGAGATTTACTGGGTTTTTTTTCTCCTTGCCAGGTAGAGAACTTTTAACAATATAGTTAAATGCGTTTTTATTTTTTATTTTATTTATTTATTTATTTATTTATTTATTTGCAAGATATTAGATCCAATACGTGAGGTTTTGCCATATTGGAAATGTTTGGTTACTTTTAGCTATCAGTGTGTGAAATCTAATTTTATTTTTCAGAGTAAATAATATTTAGCAAGATGTTAGTTCCATTAAGTGCGTGTAGCCATTTTGGTATTTCTTTTAAACTTGCATAGTTATTTATAAAATGAAAATCTAATTTTATTTTTCAAGGTTAATAATATTTTGCAAGATGTTATTTCCAATAAGTGCGTGTAGTCATATTGGTAAATCTTTTAAGCTTGCATATAATAAAATTATAAAATTTATTTATAAAATGAAAATTTAATTTGACTTCTACAATAATATTTGAGATTTTATGGGTTTATTTATGTTTTGTTGAAATGATATTACACAATAAATATAAATTATTTAAATGTTGACATATGTAAAAATAAATAGATAAAATAATTTTATACTGGAAAATTTACTTAATCTAAATAATTAATAGTTATTTAGATATTGTTTTAATCTTTAACTAGATGGCAGCACCATATAATGATGTTAAAAAAACTATTACTATTATTCTTTAGTATTATTTTTTAGTTATTGTTCATTATTATAAAACCAGATGGCAGCACCATATAAATTTTCACAATTTTTTTTCTCCTTTACCTGAAAACTTGGAATACAAGTGAAATTTTTAAATATTCCAATAATATAAAATATATATTAAAATTATTTAAGTTAAAAAATATTTTTAGTAAATGAATTTATAGTTTTTATATTATTTATTTGTATTTTTATATTTTAAATTAGAAATAGTTGAAATCACAATGGTTAAATTAATAACTGCTACTTTTAGAAAATTAACTGTAATTTTAACTTGTACGTTTGAATTCACTTATTCACTTTACCATGTGCTTAGCACAAAACATTTTTGGCTTCGGATTCTGGACAAATTGATGTTGTAATGTATAGATTTTCTTTGTCTTCCTTTGTATTTATTTGTTTATAAATGGATTTATTTTCTTCCGTTTGATTTGTAGTGTTCTATTTTCAAAGGTATCCTTTTTTTCAATTTCTTTCCAATGATTGTTAGGGCTTGGAATTCTCACAAAATTTTGGCTTTAAGCTTCTGACAATTACAGAAAACAATCATTCTTTGCTTATAATGTGGTTTCCCAGCCCTTGAAAAAGTAAATTACATTATAAGCTTACATTTGTGTTTTTTTTTTTACTTATGTTTCACTTTTTGAATAAATACTTCATTTGTTAGGACTATGTTTTATAATGTGTAATTTGACATAGCTAATTGGGGTAATAATTTCATTGCATTTGGTCAGTTACTTCTGTTTCAATGGTTAATTTTTGCAATAAGTTTATATATATATATATATATATATATATATATATATATATATATATATATATATATATATATTATGATTTATAAATGTTAGAATATGTTAATGTAGAAATAAAATGTTAGAAATCAGGAGGTTTTCAGGGTATTTCAATATTAATTGCATTCCTAGTTGCAATAAGTTTTGCTGAAACCGGTTGTAACACATTACTGGATTTTGATACAGTTTACAAACCATTTTCCTCTCTTTAAATACAAAGGGATATGAATGAAATTCATATTTCTATCCTAAAGGTCTTTCTATTTATCTGGCATAGTCTGTCAAAATCACAATACAAGTTTATATTTTACTTACTCAAACCTAAGCCCTTTTGTTACTCAAACCTAAAGGGCTCTAGTTTGCACGTGTTGTCTATACCCACCCCACGCCTAGAGAAAATAAATAATTACAGGACAAAACCATGAGGATATCCCTGAGTAAAATGTTATATTTTGATGTTAGTAGACTAATCACAAAATTTTAGCTCATATTTATCCTTTTCTCTTCGTCTTTATTTTATTCTCTTTAAATGCTCCGTACATAATTTTTTTTCCTATGCTCCCCACGCCACCACACCCAATCGCCATTCTTGATTAATATATAATTATTCATAATATATAATCATTCATATAATTATATATAATATATTATATACAATTGTATATAATATAATATAATAATATATAATAATATCATATAATATAGTATATATAAATGTGTGTGCCCTTTCCACCTTAGTTAATGTGAGCCCTCTTTTTTCATGGGAGAAAATTCACTTTAACTCAAGACTTCGTTTGTCAAAAAATGAAAAAAATGAAGAACTCATGCTTTTTTTTTCTCTAGTTGTTAACAAGAAAAAAATGATTTTTTTTTTTTTTTTTTTTTTCACAACCACTATAACCATTTAATTTAGATCCTAAATTTTCTTTCAAATCACCTTTAGGAAAAACATTTTTACTTCGTACGTTGCATAATTTGTTTTTTTTGGACCAAATCTTCAAAATTTGAGTGATATTTTCTATTGCTCCCTTAACTCCGCCCCCTCCTCCTTTGCAAAAAAAAAAATTTAAAAAAATTCAATTTTCAAAAAGTTTCATTTTTTTTGTCTTTAATTTAATGTCCTCCCCCCCCCCCCCCCCCCCGCAAAAAAAGGATACCCTCAGTCAATGTTCCCATAAATATACAAAAGTTGCTGTATGTAGCGTATTGATAGAAACTATAGATTGTATTTTCTATTTAACCCTCCCCCCTTCCAGGGATCCCTTAATGAATAGCTGACGTCTCCGGTCAGGAAATACTTACGCAATACACAACTCCTATTTATTTGTATGCTTTAGTATAAACATATGTATAATATAATGCTTTTAATGTTAGAGATATTCACAGATACACGTGCTTAACCCTTTGAGGGGCGGTGGTATATATTATATACCACCTAATTTTAATCCGATTCAAACCAGAAACTTTTAATTAATTTTTTCTTTTTTATCTTTGACGAGAAAAAGTTGAATAATTGCTTATTCTTATTTTGAACTAAATTCTTTCGTAAATTCCGGTGGGAATTCAACGTTACAGGGGCACAAGTGCTTGCCCCTGAAAGGGTTAAACCACGTGCTTTACACAATGCTCCGTACATAATTTTTGCGTACATAAAAAACATAGAATCGGTTTTCTATAACTGAACATATATGTATCCCAATAAATAATATACCGCAATTTTATGTACAATGAAGTAATATATTATCTTTATTTTGACCGTTGACATTTTTACCGTTGACCTTTTTACCTGTTAACGTTTTTACCTGTTGACGTTTTTACCGTTGACGCTTTTACCGTTGATGTTTTTACCGTTGACCTTTTTACCGCGCACCGCTTTGGCACCCTCCCCCCTTTACAATAAACATCAATTTTGAAGTTTTAAGGTTAAGTAAGAAACTTGTTTTTTTGGTATTTTGGTATAAAATGTAAGTTGTTAAAAACTGTATTTTTGATACACTGGATTAATACTTTGGGTTAAATCTTAGAACAAGCGAAACACTTCGCGACGTCGAATTTGGCGAAGCGATAAATGAGTTTTCTTGCTACCGGTTTGTTTCTTGCGTTTCTTCCACGCCTACTGTGGTTGATTGGTTGGTTTATTGTTGTTTGTTCTGGAAATTGAATTGGGTTTTGAGCAAAGATAGAAGAAGGTCTTGATTTGTTTATTGTGTGTCGGATGAGTGGTGTCCTCGTAGCCAGAAACGTGATATCTTATCTTTATATTTAGGAATGCGCTCCAGAAAGAAGTGTGTGTTTTACACATCTTCGTGAATTTTGAGGAGAATAATTTTTTAGAAAATAATTTATTATTTTAAAACTTTTTTGTGAGAAAAAGGGAGTTTGATCTTTACCTTTTATATTCTCGAAATGCGTATCAAAAAACACAATCCTACTGCTAGCAGATTAAAATAAATGTACATTTGACATATGCACTCAAAGTCGTTCATTACAAATTTCCGTATTTTTTTCTGTTTTCCTGCTAACTTATTTTTGGTCCGAATATGAGACAGCTGGGGCCCCTGAAACCAATATCGTACCAAGTGGGGACCACTGAAATCTTTTAATTATAAAATCGAAAAATTCCTTCACGAAATCAAAAAATCCAAAACCGGAGCTTTTCTAATGCTGAAAACGTTACTGCACTATTTGAGCCGTGGGAAACTCGAAATGTTTATAAGGTCTAAAATTTTGTTTTAGTGAAATTTATTACTGTATTATATGAATAATTTGAGTACTCTCAAAGGTACTCCAATATCATGCGTTTTCGAATAAAAATCAATTCAGAAATGTGTCAGAAAGTAGCTCTTTTGGATTTCAGAACAGGTATGTTTTCGGAAAGGCATGAAAATGGCAGGTGTTCTTACTCAGAAAATATGCAATCGAAAGACGATTTCCATTTTTACTTTACCCATCATACGTAGTATAGTGTAAATCTTGTAATTGTTTTGAAAATCGAAAAAAAAAAATTAACGGATTTACACGTTTCAGACACTGGAGATTCGATAAACATATTTTTAGAAAAAAATATTGCCTTCCGTCTGTCTATGTGTCTATAACCGCTCTATCTCCCGAACAAATTGAAATAGAGACTTGAAATTTGGTATGTACTTAGTATGTAATAATGGGAAGAAGCTTATTGAATTTCAGTAACCTCGATTATCTGGAACTCTTTTTTTTCGGACTCTCTAAATATTCGTTCTGATAAAATGTATATAAAATGTTTCGAAATTGTTTATAATATGGAGTGAATATAAAAGACAATATAAAAAATGTAAATTTTGCATAAAGAATGAAGGCGATTGGATAATGAGTTGCCGAGATATTTGTAATCCTATTTTCAACACTCTTCGATTTGTTATGACCCTGTATTTCATCCAAATTTCAATTCAAAGATATATTTTAATTGGGAATGAGACGCTTAATCCGACGCAATAAACTGTTAGTTAATATGATTAACCATTTTTGGAGTTATAAGAATGTTTCTTTTATGCAAATCAGTGATAGAAGATTTAAAGTTTATGAAGTCATCAAGCCACGATTTTATTCGAATTGCAATGACACATGTTTTATTTTCATATTTTATATTATGCATATCCATGATGGGTAAGTATTACGCTGGCCCCAAACAGCTAGCTTGGTACAGTCAGGAGATCTTTCAGAAAATATTGTCAAAATCTGCGTTCTGAATTGAATTCCCGATACTGCAGCACGAGAAAAGGGAAAAAGTGTTATCGCGTGACACGAATCGCTTATAACTTGATAAGTAATTTATCTATCAAAAAGTGGAAAACTTATTTTGGTTTCAAATCGCTTGAATAGCCTGCTAATTTTATACCTTTGCGTTTAAAAATGTATCAAAAACTTTCGTGTTGTTGAGCAGGTCTTTTGAGAATCTCCTGGTTGTTCTCAAATCCAAAAGAGCTACTTACTCCACATTTCTGAATTCATTTTTGTTCGGAAACACATGAAACTGACAGATGTTCTTATTCAGAAACTATGTAATCAAAAGACGTTTTCTATTTTTTGGTAAAGGCAGAAGAACTTTCAGAAAATATTGTCAAAGTCGGCATTTTGAACCAAAGCGCCAACGCGACAGTGCATTTAATCTTTTGAGTGTACTGTGTTGCTCTTTTTTTTTTCTTTTTTTTCAGAATAAACAGTAAATGTTTCTGGTTGGCGGAGGAAAAGGTCTGCCGGACCAAAATTTCTAAGTCAGAACTTGACTCGGTCCAGTCCGTTATAAAAGCTAAACAATTAGCCCGGAGCCTTACGAAATCTTTATTGGCTGTTTGTGGCCCATACCAAAAACCTGTACCAAACTGCTAAATATCCATTTTGTAAAGAGATTACCGCCAGAGGGGAAAGAAGATGAAACATGAAAACGCTTACAACAGGACAGTTATTTCCGTACAAGACGACACTGGCTCGGCTAAGTCTGCTATATATATTTAGTAGCTCTAGGCTCGGCTGTTCACAATAGAGAAAAGAGAATGAGACAGAGAAACCACGAAAATCCCGCTGAGTGTGCTGTAAAAGGACCACAAAGCTATCCCTGCCATCTCTTTCCCAACCACTGAGAAATTCATCAATCAGTTTGATCTCTGATGTCAACAGCAAAGTAAAGATAGAAAAAAATGTACGAAAGTATCCTTTCTGTCGCTATTGGTTTGACCTGATTTGGTGAAAGATGCAGAAACTAAATTGATTTCCGAAAATACCATGTTGAAATGTGTGGTGTACATTGAAGGGTGAGGAAGCGGGTCACCACAGAAACTGAAAATGTAACATTTTATTTGAAAAAATAGATTTTCTTTACTTTTTTTTTTGAGGGGGGGAAGGGGGGATTGTAGAATGGAACTTCAATGAAAATGGATTTGGATTTGTTTAGATAAGCACGTTTAAAATACCCTATAATAACCAACAAAACAGGTTTTCCCTAACAACAATTATAAAACATGAATTTCTAAATTAGAGGGACTCTAAATTAGAAATACTCCAGCTGGCTTACATAATAAAATCTAAAGTGTTATAAAATACAGCAGGATATGGAGAATAATTCTTAAATGTCTCAAAGATTAGTGCGTAACACGCATCAATAAATAAACATTTTTTCAAGCACGGTACAATGTAATCAGAATTTGCAGCATCAGAGAAAAAGAAAATTATAGTTTATAATTGATTATTTTTGTTTCGATGCCTTGTAACAGAAATTCATTGTGGCAGATGTGTTACGTTTTCGCATTTTTTTTTCCATCTTGAAGAGCAGCAAAATGGTGTGAGCACGCATCGTCAGCAAACCCGATAAAAGTGTCGAAGCACAGCCAGGCTTCATACATAGTTGAGAAGAAAAAATCCAAGGAATTCAAGAATTTTTAAGGATTTGCCCCCCCCCCCCACCCTTTTTCATGTGCCGCATCGTTATGTAAGCATGCACACCCCAATTTTTAATGCCTTATTTGGAGAGAAAACATTTCAAACAGATTTTACTCTATTAGAATCTAATTGTTAGTGCTGAAATTGCATGCATAGTATTCACAATGTATTGCTTTCTGATTTCATAAGTTTAATACAAAATAGACAATCAAATTTTTTAAGCAGTGATCAATGGTCATATACACAGAGACCAGTCAAACCCCAAACACACATTATTTATCAAATGTATATCAATTCTTATAGAAAATTTTAAAAGGTAAAAATGTCACAATTAATTATTTTTTTCATTTAATTTTTTATGCAATCTTTAAAGTTTTTCCGAATTTTTTTCATGTCGAAGAATTACACTCGTCGAAAAGGGATAGAGAAAATTAGACTACATTCTTGTTTCTCAAATAGCAATTTTTTCTCTCTTCATCAGTTTGTGAATAAATATCAATTTAAGTTTTGGCCTGAATACGAAGACTGGTATAAATATCGAGCCCGAGTCCGTTTCGAGATGAATGCGCCTCATCACTTTTGAACACGTTTCCATTAGTGTTCGTAGAACAAAATCTGGGGAGGGACAAGATTTTAGAAAATGTGTTTTGCTTGCTGGGAGACTGCTGTCAAGGCCGCGTTTTCTTACATTTTATTTTGTTTATTTATTTATTAACGGAGAATATAAACATAAAATAAACTAAACAAATATTTTTTTGTAAGAATCTTACACGCAAGACAATTTAAAAAATATATTAATATGTATAACACAGTACAGAAATGCAAGAATTAAGATTATATTTAAAATTAAATCTAAGAACAAAGGCTTTTTAATAATTTTTCTAATTTTATTTTATGCAGAATTGAAACAATTTATTATTTTTTTTTTGTCATCAACCTCCTCGTTCAGGAATTTTTCTTTTAATACATGAACGTAAAAAAAAAGAAAGAAAGAAAGAAAGAAAAACGAAACTAAAAGCTGTCTTTCACATATGAATTGGTGAGCTTCGCTGCCAAGGCCATGTTTTATTTTATTTTATTCATCAGGAGCATAAACATGAAATAAACTAAACTAAGATATTTTTTTCTGTCAGTAGTGCACGTGCAAGACCATTTTTAAATGTATTAACATATAAAATATTACAGAAGTCTAAACAATGAGATTATATTCAAAATCCAAAAATAAGTTTCACCCCCCCCCCCCCCCCCCACCTTCTTTCCCCAAAATGAATAAATTATAAATGTGAAGATAGCTAATGGTGATAATAATAATAATAATAATAATAATAATAATAATTTATAAGCAATAAATGTTTATCTTGAAATTCACTATATGTTCATCTAATTCCATCACTCCACTTCATGATTAAGATATTGCAACAGGAAATAAAAATAAATAAAAAAGAAAACTGCCCAGTTAAACTGAGGGCATTGAGCTCACAGGCTATTCACACTAATTGTATATTATACACTTATTTCAAAGAATTTGAAATAAGCCCCTCGAAAAATAAAGAAATCGACAATATATTAAGGGGGGATCATCCCCCCGTTCCCCCACCCCCTTATAGTTAACAATTGAACCCCAAACCTAATCAGGGAAGCCCTTCATTACAATGAACATATATACTAAATTCGAAGCAAATCGGATAATTCTGCATGAAAAACCCATTTATTTAAATTAAGGGGGATTACCCCTCCCGTATCCCCCTTTATACTTAACCAATGAACCCCAAGACTAACCAGGGAAGCGCCTTACCACAATGAGCCTATACACAACATTTGAAGAAAATCGGATAATTCTCCATGAAAAACACATTCATCTAAATTAAGGGGGGAGGATAAGCCCCCTCCCATTTACACTCTTTATACTTAACCAAAGAACCCCCTAAACTAGTCAGTAAAGTGCCTTATCCCAATGAACCTATATACAAAATTTTAAGAAAATCGCATAATTCTGCATGAAAATCGCATTTATCTAAATTAAGGGGGGGCAGCCCTCCGTTACCCCCTTTATACTTAAACAATGAATCCCCAAAACCAATCAGGAAAACGCTCTATCACCATTAACCTGTATACAAAATTTGAAGAAAATCGGATAATTCTGCATGAAAAACCCATTTATCTAAATTAAGGGGGGATTAGCCCCCCCCTTTCCCCCTTTATACTTAACCAATGAACCCCCAAAATTCTTCAGAGAAGCGCATTATCACAATGAACCTATATACAAAATTTGAAGAAAATCGAATAATTCTGCATAAAAACTCATTTATCTAAATTTGGGGGGGGTTAGCCCCCCTTTCCCCCTTTATACTTAACCAATGAACACCCAAACTATTGACAGAAGCGCATTATCAAAATGAACCTATATACAAAATGAGAAGAAAATGGGATAATTCTGCATGAAAAGCCTATTTATCTAAATTATGGGGGGTTAGCCCCCCATTTCCCCCCTTTATGCTTAACCAATGAACCTCCAAAACTAATCAGGGAAGCGCCTTATTACAAGGAACCTATAAACAAAATTTAAAGTAAAATGGTTAGTTCTATCAAGAGTTATCGCGTTACGTACATACATACATACATACGTACGTACATACATACAGAACCGGCGGGCACATAAGCTCTCAGGCTTTGATAGTCTGTGAGCTAAAAAATAATAATAAACAATATTTAAAATTATAAATGGAATATTACTTTATTTTTAGGATTTCTAGATTGGTGTCTAAATGCATAATTATAATTTAATTAAAATAAAACTACTAATTGAGTAAAATGTACTTTTTTAGAAAAATACATTACTCTCATTATTTTTATTTTTTTATCTACTTTTTAACTACACACCAGTGAACATATTTTTTTATAATTCTAGTATATTAAAAAATGAGTGTAAAATCGATTGCAAAATCCAATCTTTACATAAATTAAGCGTAGTAAAATAAAAGAGTGTGAGGTTTTTTTCCCTTTATCAGTACATGAGCGTAAAAAGAAAACGGAACTAAAAAGATACCGCAAAAATAAACCCCGTCTTTGGAAGAGGTTGCCACAATTTCATTCAGAAAACAGATCTAGCCAAAGTCGCCAAAATCATTAGATTATGATTATGGCAAATAAAAAAATTCTTTAAGTGTTTCTGTGGAATATAAATACTGTTTAATAACGATATTTAGATTTGCTACCAAACTAGACATTTTTTGCACACAAAAAAAAAAAAAAAAAAATCAGCTATTTGTGCATAAGAAAGCAGTATAGGACAGTTGCAATCAGCTGATCAACCATTGTATTCACTTGGAGGTAAGGGTAATTCCACCAATCAGAACTGCCTATTTGTACTGTTTACCTCCAAGGTGACGTCAATTGCAACTGCCCTATAAACACATAACATATTACTCATGAAGCGTTATTTTGATATTTGACGTATAGATGGCAGCACCACACGAAATCATTTTGAAATAAATGGTGTTTAGCATGATTGTAAAAATGGCGATGGAAAATGGAAAGATGCGGCAATTGGATTATTAAATTAAATATGATTAAACATTTGTTCAATATATAATAATAGGAAAGATGTTATTGGATAATTTGGGGTTTAAATTTTACTAAATACTTGCTGTAGTGTATATGTATCAATTGTTTATTTCTAAAATATGATCTATATGTTTCCTTTAGAAATGATGCTGGGTACCCGTTAATCTTAAATTACGTTTCTGGAATGTGTTTTGTGTAGTTTCATGGTTTGATGTTTTGTCGTATGTCATAGAAGGATAATTCCTGTGAAATATTAAAAAAAACGAAAGATGAGAAATAAAGGTGTTATGTATATATATATTATTACAGTGACAACACTATTTTTCTATAGACATCTTTGTAACAAGATCATTTATTTCAATATTCGATAGATGCCGCTATGGTTGCTTGTATACGTTTATTAATGCTGATTAAATTGTTATATGATTAAAAGATGAATACAAACAAAATTAACAAAAAGGTAAGTGAATTTTTGTTGATTTTATTTGATAAGATGTATTTCATACATTCTAGAGACTGTTGCACCGGGAGTTTCGTGCATCTAGGGATTTTTTTTCGGTTAATTTACATGAAGTGTACATATATATAAGTTACTAACAATAAGTTGTATGAGTTTCGTGCATTCTAGAGACTGTTATACCGCAAGTTTCGCGCATCCACGGGTTTTTTTCGGTTAATGTACGCAAAGTGTACATATATAAGTTACTAACCGCTGCTTGTATGAGTTTCATGCATTCTAGAGACAGTTGCACGGCAAGTTACATGCATCCAGGGGGATTTTGTTTTGGTTAATATACGCGAAGCGTACATATATGTAAGTTACTAACTGCTGCCTGTATGAGTTTCTTGCATTTTATAGATTGCTACACTGCGAGTTTCATGCATCCAGGGGTTTTTTTTTCGGTTAATGTACGCGATGCATGTTAGGATTTGTGATCCATCAGAGCAGCAATAAATAGAAGATTACTGAATTCATCAGATTATCGTTAGTTTAATGATAAATAATAAAAATATACGTGACACTACATACTTCGTGCTACTAAGAACAGGCAAACATCTATGACACTGATGCCAATAATCTTGACATAAACAGAGTGTTGCCACATGACAAAAATAAGTATTAACAAATAAATATGGAGGATATAATCACACAGTTAAGATATTTATAACACTTCCCCTTGATTAGATCTCCATTATTAGTGTTTCAGTCCTACACTGAGTCTATGATTTTGTATAATTGTCCTGGTGACACTCTTGGTCAACATATCTGAAGCATTTGATTTTGATGGCACATATGTAAAGGTTAGCAGTTTTTCCTCTACCTTTTCAAGTAGAAAAAAATGTCTGAGTTCAATGTGCTTGTTACGATCTGATGAAACCTGATTTTTGGCTAGAGCAATAGCACCTTGATTGTCCACAAATATATTTTGAGGAGTGTTCAAGAAATGTTCATCCAGAATTTCTTGCAAAAAGTTTTGATACCATAATGCCTCTTTTGCAGCACGGCACATTGAAACATATTCTGCCTCAACTGTAGACAGAGCAGTTGTCCGCTGCTTCTTGCTGCTCCATGACACAGCCCCACCTGCAAGCAATATTACATAACCACTGAATGATCGCCGATCAACTCTATCGCCAGCCCAATCAGAGTCACAGAATATTTCTAGCTTCCTTCCTGTCTTTTGCAAAGTTAACTTTAATTCCTTGGTATGAACTAAGTAACGGAGTATATGTTGTATACCAGACCAGTGTTCCTTGCTTGGGCAATTATTGAATTGACTCATGTAGGTTGTAGCAAATGCCAAGTCGGGTCTCGTTCCTCCTGCTAGGTACAAGAGTCCCCCTACAGCCTGTCTATACTTTAATGCTCCTTCAGCATTCAACATACTATCCTTGGTTGCTGGTAAATATTTCATGCCTGGATCTAGAGGTGTTGATGCTCCTTTAGCATTTAACATACCAGTTGTTTGTAACAGCTCAATTGCATAAGCACTTTGGTCGAGAGTCATGGAACCATCTTTATTTCTGTTTATTCTAATTGAAAGTAAATGATTTATTTCTCCTAGATCCTTGACTTCAAAAACACTTCCAATATTGTTTTTGAATTCTTGAATAGTGGAAACTTCACTAGACATGACAAGGAGATCATCGACATACACACCTACAATCAATTTCCTTTTCTTATCAAAGGAAACACAAGTCTCTTGATCTTGTCAGTTTTGCTGATTTGAGAAATTTATCGAGGCATATGTTCCACTCTCTTCCAGACTGATGCAGACCATACAGGCTCTTTTTTAACAAACAAACTTCTGCACTTGGTTTTTCACATAGGTTCACAGGTGGCAGTTCCATAAAAACTGTCTCACTTAATTTCCCATTCAAATAGGCTGCGGTTATATCAAGCTGATGAACATGCCAATCTTGTTCGACTGAGAATGCGAGCAAAGTTCTAATAGATTTTGATTTTATCACAGGGCAGAATGTCTCTTTGTAGTCGATTCCTTCTACCTGGGTATAACCACGGGCCACTAATCGTGCTTTATATCTTTCTATGTATCCATCTTTGTCATATTTTTTCTTGAAAATCCACTTGCATTTCACAATTTTTCTTCCTTTTGGTCGAGGGACTATATTCCAAGTTTCATTTCTTTTTAAATTTTCCAATTCTTCTCCCATGGCTACCTTCCACTTCTCAGCATCAGCACTAGTTAATGCTTCTTTCAAAGTTTCAGGATCATCTTTCTTGGAAGCCCTTGGGTCTTCACACACAGATTTCTTCAATTGTCAACTGGACTCCCCTTCACTTGTTGCTTTATTTATTTCTGGAGAAATTTCTTCACTTATCTCTGAGTCTTCCATAATGTAATCTTTTGTCCACTTTGGTGCAGATATTTGTCTTTTGGGTCGACTTTCCTTTTGTGGTATGTCTATCACTTTCTCTTCTTCCAGTTGCAAATCTTCATCTACTGTAACTTCATTTTCATCATTGTAAGATTTTCTTTCAGTAGCTTGAGGAGATGGCAATGTTATCACATTCTCTGACATGGAGGGTTTCTCTTCGAATATGACATCTCTGGAACAGATGACGGTCCTTGTTTCTTTGATATAAATGCGGTACCTCTCGTCTGCATCATATCCAACAAGATAGCCTTTAGTTGCCTTCTTGTCCATCTTTCTTCTTTTCTGGACTGGGATGTGAGCGTAACAAATAGATCCAATGATGCGCATGTGTTTTATTCTGGGTTTCTTACCCATCCATAGCTCATAAGGACTTGAGTTTGGCACTGAGGATTTACCTGTCCTGTTCAATGTATAAATTGCAGTGCTGACGAACTCTGCCCACAGGGAATTTGGGAAAACTATTTCTTCATTTGAATGTTTCAAAGTTCGAGCCATTTCAACGACTGTTCTGTTCCCTCGTTCAGAGCTGCCATTCTGTACTGGGGTGTATGGAGCTGTGGGTCTATGAGAAATTCCATGCTTCTTCAGTATCATCCTTATTTCTTGACTATCATATTCCCCACCATTGTCGCTAATTATCTCTTTAATATTATGCCCTAAATTCTTCGAGTGAGCTATGAAATGTTCAAGCACATCTTTCACTTCTGACTTATGTTTCAGGAAGAAACAGTATCGAAACTTTGTGTAGACATCCTTGAAAATGGCAAAGTATCGAAATTTTCTAAATGACTCATCAAATGGTCCACAAATGTCTGTAGAAATTAGTTCTCCCGCTTTTGTAGCCTTTTTTCTTGTTCCAAATTTCAACCGATGAGCCTTTCCATATACACAAGCTTCGCATAATTTCATGTCAGGTTTAACTTTGACATTCAATTCCTTTTCAATAACCGATTTAATGTGCTGTTTGTCTTGGTGACCCCAACGTTCATGATAAAGTTGAAGAATTGAATCTGTGCTTACAGCCATGTTTATATCGATTTGGGTCTCTGGAGCTAATGTCTTCATAGCAGCTTTGAAAAGACCACCTCCAAAATTTCGTGAACCATGTAGGACTGCTTCACCATCAATTTTTAAATAACAATCTTTGAATGTTGATTCAAATATACTGTTCTGGTTTCTATCCTGGGTTGCTAATACAGAAAACAAATTTTTGCTAATTTCTGGAACATACCAGACATTTTCTAGAAATTTTGTTTGGTCCTTTCCATTCACACTGGTCATTATCTTGATCGTACCTTTTCCAATTGCTGGCAATGATCTTCCATTTGCAACAGTGATGCTATGGGGGAACTCAAATTTTTCAAAATCAACAAAACAATGATTATTATTGGTGACATGCCTTGAGGCCCCATTATCAATGAACCAATCATCAGAATTTGTTTCAGCAGAAAATATCTCTTCATCTACAGCTAAAAGAGTCATATTTGCAGAAGCATTACCTTTGCCTGACCTTGTGCTTGAACCACTTGGCTTTGGTGGTTTTCCATCTGCTATTCACTTCTTGCACATTTTCACCCAGTGTCCCCTTTGGTGGCAGTAATTACACTTAGTATTCTTGTTGGGAAATGATTTCTGTTTAAATTCTGAATTTACCATTAAAGTTTCTTGGTTTGAAATTTCAGTAAAATTTGTATCTTTCTTTAATTCTCTTTCATGAGTACACAACTGTGTCGTTAATTCATCTAAGGTTCTTTTTTCATCACTTAATAATAACCAACTTGATTTGAAAGAACGATATTTCAGAGGAAGAGTATTCAAAATTTTACAAATTAGCAGCATTTCTGGAAGTTTGTTTTCTTTCTTACTTTCAAGGCCACTGTTTAGATCATTCCACAAATTTTTCAGTTTTGACAGATGAGCTGTCATGTCCTCATCTGACCAATTAAATTTGAAGAATTGTAGGCATATGTTGTACAACTGATTGTCTGATGAATCTTCAAATATTTTGTGAAGCTCGAGCCACACATCTCTTGTGCTGTCGAATCTCATTACTTTTTGTAAAGTATCTTCACTCATAGAGTTCGTAAAAACCATCATAGCACTGTTGTTTGCTTTATTATAATCCTTCAGATTTTTCTTGTACTCCTTTCGGATCGTTTCTTTTGCTTCTGCAATGAGCTCCTCCGGTTTCTTCAGCTTTCCTTCAACGACTTCTAAAGCATCTTCGTGATAATTTAATACGAATTTTATTCGATATTTCCATATCGGCCAGTCACTTTTTCCACACAATGGCTTAACAGAGATCTTTCAAAAATTTCAGAAAAATGTGACAGCTGTCTCCATCAAGATAGGGATTGGGCAGAAGGGGTTGCATATTACAAGATCTAATCAACCTACCCGCATAGCATGCACAGTCACAGTGACGTCACTGTCAGTTACGTACGTCACGTCACATCTGTGACCAAAATGTCACCACTTTGTAATGTTACACTGTGACCAAAATGTGAACGTCTTGGATATCTATAGAAAACTTAAAATAAACTTTAGAACTTACATCAAGAAAATTACTTTTTGGCAGCTTTAAAAAAAATTATGACGTTGCAAGGACATCACTGCAAGTCGCATAAGTAACGTCACACCTATGACCAAATTGCCAAAACTCTGTGACTTCACGATGTGATCGGAGAGTGAATTTGGAAAAAAACTCATAAAACATAGAATTGAATTATGCCATGTTGTACCTAAATCATTAATATAAACATTATCACACACTATTTAAATAAATTGAGTATTTCCAAAATAAAATAATAAATAAATATCTATCTACATATATGAGACAGATAATTTCTATACAATTTTCATTACCATTTTCATGAAATTTAACAAACTATACTACATAATACACAGGTAAAAATCCTTAAATAGAAATTTAGTAACGTAGGAAAGTTTTGGCGGAAAGTTATTCAGAAATGGAACTCCCATTCTAATAAAATCGTTAGCAATTTAGAGGATTGTTAGCATTTTAAATACAAACATTTAAATTTATTTTCTACTACCACAAGGAACTCATTTGCTAATTTTGTAATACTAAAAATATTTCTTTAAAAATCTCCAATCTTTAACTATTTTTAAGGGCCACTCAACCAAATCATCAGCTTTCTGGTCAAAAAAGGAGGACACCATTTTAGCGAGTTCGATACCAACACGGTCTGGTCAGGGTGACCGTCGAACGCTTTCAGGAATTTCCTTGTACGGTATAATTAAGATGGTTCTCAACTGACCTGCTCAACAACGCGAAGCTTTCTGACATAATTTCTGACTCATTTTTAAACGCAAAAGCATAAAATGGACAGGACTAACTATGGAAACAATTTGGAAGCGAAATGTTTTCCATTTTTTGATAAATAAATTACTTATCGAGTTATAAGCAATTCGTGTCACGTGACGACCGGTTTTCTCTTTTCTTTCACTGTCACTTCGGGTATTCGGTTCAAAACGCCGACATTGACATTCTTTTCTGAAAGATCTTCGGCTTTTACCAAAAAATGGAAAATGTCTTTCAATTACATAGTTTCTGAATAAAAACACCAGCCAATTTCATGCGTTTCCGAACAAAAACGAATTAAAAATCTATACTAATATTATAAAGGAGTAAAGATTGTTTGTTTGTTTGTTTGTTTGTAGGGGGTAATCTCTGGTACTACCGAACCGATTTCAAAAGTGATGGTGGCAAATTGATGGTGACAACCCCTGCTCCAACATAGACTATATTTTATGTTGGTGCCACTAACCCCAGGGGGTACAGGAGCGAAAAACTTTCTAAAATTGCGATTTTTAGCTCACAGCTATCAAAGCCTGAGAGCTTATGTGCCCACCGGTTCTGTATGTATGTATGTACGTACGTAACGCGATAACTCTTCATAGAAATATCCGTTTTCCTTCAAATTTTGTTTATAGGTTCACTGTGTTAAGGCGCTTCCCTGATTAGTTTTCGGGATTGATTGGTTAAGTATAAAGGGGGGGAACGGGGGGCTAATCCCCCCTTAATTTATATAAATGGGTTTTTCATGCAGAATTATCCCATTTCCTTCAAAATTTGTTTATAAGTTCATTGGGTTAAGACGCTTCCCTCATTAGTTTTCGGGATTGATTGGTTAAGTATAACGGGGGGGAACGGGGGGGCTAATCCCGCCTTAATTTATATAAATGGGTTTTTCATGCAGAATTATTCCGTTTTCCTTCAAATTTTGTTTATAGGTTCATTGGGTTAAGACGCTTCCCTGATTAGTTTTCGGTATTGATTGGTTAAGTATAACGGGGGGGAACGGGGGGGCTAATCCCGCCTTAATTTATATAAATGGGTTTTTCATGCAGAATTATTCCGTTTTCCTTCAAATTTTGTTTATAGGTTCATTGGGTTAAGACGCTTCCCTGATTAGTTTTCGGGATTGATTGGTTAAATGTAAAGGGGGGGGGCGGGGAGGGGGGCTAATCCCCCCCTTAATTTATATAAATTGGTTTTTCATGCAGAATTATCCCATTTCCTTCAAAATATGTTTATAGGTTCATTGGGTTAAGACGCTTCCCTGATTCGTTTTCGGGATTGATTGGTTAAGTATAAAGGGGGGGAACGGGGGGGGGATAATCCCGCCTTAATTTATATAAATGGGTTTTTCATGCAGAATTATTCCGTTTTCCTTCAAATTTTGTTTATAGGTAAACTGCGTTAAGGCGCTTCCCTGATTAGTTTTCGGGATTGATTGGTTAAGTATAAAGGGGGGGAACGGGGTGGGCTAATCCCCCCTTAATTTAGATAAATGGGTTTTTCATGCAGAATTATCCGATTTTCTTCAAATTTTGTATATATATTCAATGTAATTAGAGACTTCCCTGATTAGTTTATGGTGTTCATTAGTTAACTATGAGGGGGGTAACGGGGGGTCCCCCCCCCTTGATATATTGTTGATTTCTTTATTTTTCGAGGAGCTTATTTCAAATTCTTTGAAATAAGAGTATAATATACAATTAGTGTGAATAGCCTGTGAGCTCAATGCCCTCAGTTTAACTGGGCAGTTTTCTTTTTTTTTATACTGAAGGAGCTAGAAATTTGAAATTTGGCATTGTAGTTACTTATAAGATGTAAATGCTCTCTACGAACAAAATAAAAAAGAAATCGAAATTTAAAAGTGTGGAATGAGCGAAAAGCGTTCTAAAAACATTCTAAATTACAATATCTATGAAATCTCTGGAACTACCGAACCGATTTCAAAAGTGATTGAGGCAAATTGATCGTGACAACCCCTGCTCCAACTGCTCCAACATATATTTTATGTCAGTGCCTCTAACCCCAGAGGGGTGCAGGAGTGAAAAACGTTTTAAAATTGCGATTTTGTTTAGACTGAAAGAGCTAGAAATTAGAAATTAGAAATTTGGCATTGTAGTTACTTATAACATGTAAATGCTCTCTTAGAACAAAAAAAAAAGAAAAAAAAAATCGAAATTTAAAAGGGTGAAATGAGCGAAAAGCGTTCTAAAAACGGTCTAAATAACAATTTCTATGGAATCTCTGGAACTACAGAACCGATTTCAAAAGTGATGAAGGCAAATTGATGGTGACAATCCCTGCTCCAACATAGGCTATATTTTATATCAGTGTCACTAATCCCAGGGGGTTGCAGGAGTGAAAAACGTTCTAAAATTGCAATTTTTTTTATACTGCAGGAGCTAGAAATTTAAAAGTTGGTATTGTACTTACTTATAAGATGTAAATGCTCTCCAAGAACATTTTTTTTTTAAATTCGAAATTTAAAAAGGTGAAATAAGCGAAAAGCGTTCTAAAAACAGTCTAAATTACAATTTCTATTAAATCTCTGGAACTACAGAACCGATTTCAAAAGTAATAGTGGCAAATTGATGGGGACAATCCCTACTCCAACATAGGCTATATTTTATGTCGGTGCCACTAACATCAATGAGTTGCAGGAGCGAAAAATTTTCGAAAATTGCGACTTTTTTATACTGAAGGAGCAAGAAATTTGAAATTTAGCATTGTAGTTACTTATAAGATGTAGATGCTCTCTAAGAATAAATTTTAAAAAAATTGAAATTTAAATGGGTAAAATGAGCGAAAAGCGTTCTAAAGTCATTCTAAATTACAATTTCTATGGAATCTCTGGAACCACGGAACCGACTTTAAAAGTGATGGTGACAAATTTGTGGTGACAATCCCTGCTCCAACAGCCTCTTTAATAAAAAGCTATGCGTTGCCGACGACTGGGTTTTTCGCTAATTGTTGCAACAGATTAATCTCGGAAAATGAAACATTTGAAGTTACTGAAAAAAATAATAGCTCGAAAAGTATTTTTCAGAAAATTGTTAGACAAACTGCGTTTGAAAGGTAAAAAATTGTATTTTTCTTGATATAAATTTCAAATCTAATGATTATGCCGTTTTTCAAATATTGAATTTCAAAAATTTCCAAATTTCCCAATGGAGTACCATAGCGAAACCTTCATGCGTAAAAAGATAATGATAAGGGCGACGTGTCCTGACGTGTATATTGGCTATAGCACGAGTCACAAATTATAGTAGCCTTATTATTCTGTTAAAATATAAAAGTAATTTATGAAATGTCAATATTTTGTTTGATTAAAGGCTCGTTAAAAGAAATTGACCAGCGTAGCGGGCGTAGCTTGCTAGTATGTCATAAAGTATATGTCATTCCGATAGCAATTTATCCAAAACTGGTCAGTGCTTAATAAGATATCACCTCTATTAAATACAGGGTGATTATAATTAAAGTTTAAGTTTCAAAACGCTCTATAAAACGAACCACTGATCAGAATGACGTCAAAATTGAACTGCGTATTATTGAAGAAGGGGGAAAGAACATGAAAAAAAAATAGTTCCAAATTTTAGAGACAGATGGTGCTGTAAGCGACAGAATATGTAAATTAAAATACCTGGCACGCGCACAGCCATTTCAGGTGTTATAAAAGCGTTGGGTAAACGGCGTTTCCTCATTTCGCGTCTCAGACGTTCGCCATGAGTGTCTCAACGAAGGACCGCGCTCTGCTTATAAAGCTTTATTACAAGAACGGTGATTCTGCACCAGAAGCTCTGCAGAAGTTCAGGACCCTCAAGGGTATGAAAAAAGGCGGTGGACCGATGACTGTCATGGGTCTGGTGAAAATGATAAAAAATTTCGAAAATACAGATTCATTTGATGTGCAGTCTGGTAGAGGAAGGAAAAGATGTAATTCGGCGGTAGTTAAAGAAGTGGCCACAGCAGTTCAAGAGGAGTCGAGCGGTGGTTTACAACCATGCAGTGCACGGAGAATTGCCCGAACATTGGACAGGGTTGTGAGCACGATGCATAACGTTCTACGAAACATCCTGCAATGCTATCCGTACAAAATTTGCCATGTGCAGGAGTTGTTTCCTTCTGACCTGCCAGCAAGAGAGGGTTTTGCTTTGGAATTTCTTGCTCGCATGGAAGTGGACAATGATTGGCCGTGGAAAATTCTGTGGAATTTCTGGAGAATCTGGATTTCTGGAGAATTGCCCAATATGGGCAACAGAAAATCCACTCGCAGCGAACCCGGTACCACTTCATCCTGCTAAGGTCACTGTCTGGTGCGGAATTACGGCAACATTTATCGTAAGGCCGTATTTTTTCGAGGAGGTGGGTGCTTTCGGTCCTGTTACCGTTACCGTCAATGGTCAGCGCTATGAGTCTCTTTTGCGTAATGACGTCATTCCAGCTCCGCAACAGCGTGGATGTCTGCATAGTATCATTTTTATGCAAGATGGCGCTCCTGCGCACATTGCAAATCGAGTGAAGCAGTTGTTGAGGCGGCATTTCGGAAATGCTAGAATTACCCCCTACTGCCCGCCATTGCTGTTGTACGTGTGTTTTTGTGAGCTCCGTTTTGTAGAGTCTGTTGTATGATAATTATTCACCCAGACTTGTATATACTGATGTAATCTTTAACATATTGACTTATATGAATAATGTATAACTTTTGTTTGATTTAGTGCATTGTTTTCTCTTAAACTAACACTTTAAAAATATCTTCTTGTCGTGGCACTTCCGCCATTGACTGTTTCTATGATCTATTTTGTCAAAGTCGCTTATTATCCGACTTGTTTAATATTTTATTTAATTAACATTTTATATTTAAGTTGTTACTTACCTTAACTTTGTTTCCTGTAAATCTTGTCCTTGTAGTAGTTGTATTCTGGTTATTTAAAGCATTTTTACTTACCGGTGGGCGTTTCATTGTTTACCTTTGATCGCCATCGTGGGGTGAAGCAGTGTTGAGTTGTTATTATGCTGTTTCGTTTTGTAATTATTAATTAGTTGCTTAGTGCGTTGCTAGTTGCGTAGCTGTTTGCGTTTTCGTTTTTCTGTGCCTTTGTATCTGCTGTGTAGTTTGTATGCCTATTCGTGCTTTTACGTTGCTATGGTGATGTGGCGTAGTGTGGGTGCGTTTTAGAGTGCACTTATTTTTGAGTGATTTTCGTTGCTAAGTATTATTTTGTGTGTTTGTTTTGGTTCTTCGGGTTGCTATAGTAAATTTGTTTGTCTTAGTATTTGGAGCGGTCAAGTTGTAGGCAACGGTTTTCGGTTTGTTTATTTTTTGAGTTGGTTACTAGGCTTATAGTTCCTTTGTGTTTTTTGGTTCTGGGTGACTGGTTGGTTGTTTGGTAATCTTTGTATCTGCTGTGTAGTTTGTATGCCTACTCGTGCTTATACGTTGCTATGGTGATGTGGGGTAGTGTCGGTGTGTTTCAGAGTGCACTTATTTTTGAGTGGTTTTCGTTGCTAAGTGTTCTTTTGTGAGTTTGTTTTGGTTCTTCGGGTTGCTATCGTTGGTTGCTATAGTAAATTTGTTTGTCTAAGTATTTGGAGTGGTCAAGTTGTAAGCAACGGTTGTCGGTTTGTTTATTTTGTAAGTTGGTTTCTAGGCTTATAATTCCCTGGTGTTTTTTGTTTCTGGGTGACAGGTTGGTTGATTGGTGGTGTCTTGGGCTATTTCTTGGTGTATTGCTACTGTACAGAGTTTTGGACATGGAGGATGTGGAGAAGTGGATTGAAGAGGTGGAGAATGAGGACATTCCTATGGCTGTGAGCAAATTGCATTCAAAAGTTTATAGTTTTCTGAAGTATAAATGATCGAGGAATGACAAAGTGTCTACTACAGCTTGCGCGTTGGTTAAGAGAATTCGGGATTATATTTCGTGTCGTGCAATTCAGATTTTTAAAGTAAATGTTCAGTTTGAGACTAGAATTAGGGAAATGAATAACCATGGGAAAATTTTGGAGGAGATAGCCAACAAGATAGCTGCCGCACCTGAGAGTCAGCGTTTGGAGCCAGTATCGGAGATACAGCGGGTTCGACCAGTTAGAGAAGAGCATTCGGTTGTTATTTGACTGGTGGAGGAGGATCAGGACATGGATGAGTTAAAGAGAGAAATTAAGGAGGTGTTTAAGGAAGAGGGTAATGTGCAGATGCCTGGTGATGTTATTGTAACAAGATCAAAACAGATCGTGGTAAAGATGAAAAATAAGAGAGAGACGGAAAAACTTAGGGATCTCATTGTGAGTAAAGATGGTTTGAAGGATCGAACAAGAGTAAATATTCCGAGACGACGTCGTGAGAGGGTTTTGATACTTAGCGTGGACCCAGAAGTTGAGGAGGAGGAAGTAACAAGGTCGGTGCGTGGAGTGTTGAGTGACTCAATTAGGGAAGGTGGTGTGTCGAGTGAGATAGTAAAGAAGTTGAAAAGTCCCCTTTTGGACGAGTCGTCAAAGGAGTTACTGAGGGAGTTATATGAAGATATTAACTTGGACTTTGAAGTAATAAAAAACTAGAAATGGAAAGATTAATTGGTTATTGGATGTGGATAATATTGGAAAAGGCGCCTTCTGGCAAGAAAAAGGTTGTGTATTGATTTTGAAAGGTATCGGGTGCTAGAGTTTGTCTCTATCGCAAGGTGCTTCAAATGTCTGGCATTCGGGCATTATTCTGGGAGTTGTAAGGGCGAGATGCACTGTGCTAAGTTCGCAGGTGACCATTTTCATAAAGATTGTAAGGGAAATACAGAAAAATGTTATAACTGTTATATCGGTGATGATAAAGACGACTGTTCGCATAGGGCAGACAGTGTAGATTGCCCGTCCTATAAGGCTTACAGGGAGATGCTAATCCCGAGTCGGAGCTAAGGGCTCCGCTCGGAACGTGGAGTGCCAGGGCCTAAAGTTCCTTCAAATTAATCTTAATCACTGCAGGGGTGCGAGTGATTCTTTGACTGAATATGTGATTAATAATGGTGTTGATATAATTCTTTGTCAAGCTATTTATATTTTTAGGAACAGGGCCGCGGATACTCCTGTTGAATGGCCTATTTATTTTTCTATTAACTATAACGCTGCAATAATAATTACTAACCCTGATTAATCAGTTTGCAAACTCTGTGTTTAGACAATATTGTGTGTGTTTCACTTAACGTCCAGAATAGAGATTTATTCATTGGCTCCCAGTACTCCGCTCCTTCGGTAGATTTGGATAGAGATTTGTCAGCTTGGTCATCTATTTTCTCTGACTTGGATGATGTGGTGATCGGAGGTGATTTCAATGCTTCACTTCTAACTCTTGGTTATATAAGGGAAAATGAGCGTTCGGAAGAACTAATGGAACATCTTATGTCTTATAGTTTAATTATTCTAAATGATCCAGAGGCCCCTCATACTTTTGTTCAGCGTCAATCATCAGGTAGACCTGATTTAACTTTAGCTGGTCTTAACATATGTGAACATCTAGACGGTTGGACAGTGGATGATAAAACATTCTCTTATAGCGATCACCGTTATATCATCTTTTCATTAGATTTTGTACCATTATTAAAATCAAATCTTAGATATAAAACAAAGAATAAAAGCTTGAAGAAATTTGGAAGTTATATCGATGAAAATATGAAAATGTGAAGAATAATATTTTACAGGTAAAAACACAGAATCAACTGGATGAATGGACGGAAAGATTTAGTAGTAAACTGGAAAATATACTGAGCAAATGTTTTAAGAAGGGCAAATTGACACATAGACCTACGATAACTTGGTACACTGAGGAAATAAGGAAAGAAAGACGGAGACTTAATGCTCTGTACAAAAGATATAATAAGAATAGAGATATTGAGGAGTATGCTGCTGCGTATAAAAGTGCTAGACAGAAATATAAGAAATTGACCCGGGAAGCAAGAAAACAAGCATGGCATAAGTATTGTGAGAATACTTCGGAGGCTTTTGGTAATTTGTATAAATTTGTAAATAAATCACTTAGACATACTGATTTTATACATACTCGTTTGGAGAATTCCACTCCTTTTGCGACCTATGATGATGTTGCGAGGTGCCTGATGGAAGAGCATTTTGCTGTTTCAAGTAGTCAGAATCCAACTTAAGAATTTGTTTCCATGTGGGACTATTCAAATGACGTGGGTTTTAATGGAACTAATCGTAGAGAATTGAACTATGTCATGAAACAACAGGCAAATGGGAAAGCCCCAGGAACGGATAATTTAGATGCTATAATAGAATTTTAGATAGAAATAGAAGAATTAGTACTTATGTACTAATTCTTCTTCTTTAATTATAGCATTGTTTAACAATTGTTTATCATTAGGACATTTCCCTAGGGTTTGGAAGGTTGGAACAGTGATTTTCTTTCGTAAGCATAACAAGGATTCTGCCTCTCCAAGAGCCTATCGGCCAATTACACTTCTGTCAATATTGGGAAAATTGTTGTAAAGGATAACAAAGATCAGAGTAATGACGAGTATAGAAGCTGTGAAATATATTGATAACTCTCAACATGGATTCAGGCAGGGTAGGAGCACGATTACCGCTGTTCAGGATCTAAGGAATATTTCAAGAGAAATTCTGCAAGTTAATAAATATTGTTCCTTGGCCTCATTGGACGTCCAAGGGGCCTTTGATAATATTACTTGGGAAGTTTTGTCACAAATTATTGAGGATCTACCAATTCCTGACTCTCTAAAATCGATATTGAAGAATTATATCTCACACAGGCAGATCGGCCTTATGCTTGCAGAGGGAATGACTTGGTTTACTCTTTCGAAGGGCTGACCTCAGGGATCATGTATCGGCCCTTTGTTGCGGTTAATAGTTGCGGATCAGATAATTAAAAGATATAAGTTTAATCAAAAATACATTGTTTCATATGCTGATGATTTTGTTGTTCTCGAAGGTGCTGACAGTCGTCGATCTTTGGAGCATAATTTAAATAATGCAATTTCTGAATTTAAAAATATTTGTGATACTCTGTTACTTACATTGAGTCCTGGCAAGAGTGTATCAATGCTTCTGGGTCGTTTTACATTGCCAAAATTTTTAAATTGGGGCAGAATACTATTCCCGTTAGGGACTCTGTGGAGTATTTGGGTTTTGTTCTTGATGCACGTTTCTCTTGGAGTGACCATTTTGATTATATAAGAGAAAAAATAGCAATTTAGCAATTAATATTACACGTACAGGATGCAGAGAAAAGGGTCTAGGGACAGATTTAAGAAAAAATTGGTACACTAGCGTCATTGAAAAGCAGATTATATATGGTTAGGAAGCTAGGTTCCCAGATTTAAAATCTCATAGTATACGTCGATTGAGCTCATGTCAAAGAGCTGGTCTCTTTTCCATAATTAGGGCTTATCGAAATACGTCCACTGAGGCATTTTGTGTTTTGGCCGGTGTTCCCCCAATCTACATAAAATTAAGTAATTATTTTGAAAAATATCAAGTAATGAAAGGAGAAAAAACAATATGTTACCGTGATGTGTTTCTTGAAAGTAAGAAAATTGAACAAAAAATTTACACTTTTGATTATTCTAATTATTATCTACAGAGTAATATTAAAATTATAAAGTCAGTAACAGATACTGTCCCAGATTCAAATTATCCTATTGTGTACACGGATGGTTCAAAAATGGAGGAAGGTACTGCGGCGGTCTTCACGGTATTTTATAATAATCGGTTTATTTATGATTACAGGATTTTGTTGCATAAATTCAATACAATTTATCAGGCTGAATTAGTGCTATCTTGATGGCAGTAAAATGGTTTTTATCATCGAGTTTTAATATAGTAATTTTATATACTGATAGTTTTTCTTCAGTCAAGGTTATACAGAATGCATTTCCGACAGATGAAATAATACATCAGATTTTTCTGAGCATGGATTCACATAAGGAGAAAGAGATAAGAATTGGATGGATAAAGGCACATGTTGGTCTGGAAGGGAATGAAAGAGCTGACGGTTTGGAAAAGAGTGTTATAAAAAATAATATTTTTGATGAAGAAATAATTTTGCCATTTCCTGTGTCATTGTTGAAGCTAATCTGTTTAAGTAATATCGGAAATATGGCAAAATCAATGGAGGAATTCTACATTGGGTAGCGATACATATACAATTTTTAATAAAGTCGGTGTGGAGTTTGTTTGTCACAGTCACGTTGTTCAATATTTTTGTACTGGCCATGGGAGTTTCCCATCTCACTTATTTAAGATTGGTAAAAGTGCTAATGATTTGTGTGACTCTGGAGAGATAGGGAATGTTATGGCACTACTTATTTGGTAGATGCCCACTGATGCCAAAATCATTTGGATTTGATTCCAACAGGACATTAAGAAAGAATATGAAAAATGTTCTGTTATCAAACAGTAATTACAGAGACTTATGTGATATCTACAATGTATTAAATGAGAGGTTTTCGTTTATAAGTTAATAAGTTAGTTAATAATAAGTTATAAGTTTTAGAACATAACTTAACAGTGCTATGTTTCCTTGCGGATCCTTTCAGGGTGGATGTAGAATAACTTTGTGTCTACAGTTGTGTTGAATCTGCTTGTAATAACATAAGCCAGCGGTTTTGCAATGGCTTTTATGGATGTACATCTGAACAGTTTCCTTATATGTTGCAGCTTAGAACTTTGAAACAGTGACTTTCATGTTATGATTTGGAGATTTCGGAAGAACTTTCGAATTACAGTAATTTGGGTGGTTGGACTTTTTCTGGCAGCACTTCAGTTATGTGTATTATACATTTTAGTCTATGTTTAGTTGAAAAGAAGAAGGAAAAAGGGAATAAATGAAAAAATGGGGAAAAAATGGTAATAATAATAATAATAATAATAATGTGGTTATATAGTTTATAATGTGGGTTTTAATGTAGGTTAAACAGTCATTTGTAACCAGAATTGACTATAAAGTTGTTTACTTTTTTGAATTTTTAATGTTATTCTTTAGTTAAGGTAATTTTTTTTTCAACCATTTTTTATTTATTGTAGTCTTAGTTTATATTGGCATGTGCCAGTAACATTCTGTAATATGTTGAAGATGTGCATTATGTTTAAATTATTGTCCGTATTTTCTGGGCTTGTCCTTGCGGCGGTGTTTTCTCTGGGTGCTAGTGGGGATTTTTTCTCCCGGGACATTAACTCCTTATACTTTGCGGTGGGAGTCCCGGGTGGGTGTCTTCAGCCCATAGGTGTCTTCAGCCTGGCCGGCCCGATCACCTGATCTTAATCCGTGTGATTTCTGGCTGTGGAGTTATCTTAAAGATGTTGTGTTCTGTACTCCGATTGCCAACGTAGCTGAATTGAAGACACGCAGTGCCCAATACATTCTGAATTTGACCCCGGTGACACTTCGATCGTTTGTGGAACATGCTGTTTCCCGATTTAATCTTGTTGCACACAACGGTGGACAGCATATTGAACATGTTTTGCACCAGTCTCGCGAAACTTAAAAACCGATTGGATGGATGCTTTTTATGCGGTTTTTAGCCTCAGGACAATTAAAAACCGATTAGATGGATGCTTTTTAAGCGGTTTTTGGCCTCAGGACAATAAAAAACCGATTTTTCCCATCCGATGTGATACGACCTTGCCGTGGTGGATGGGCTTACGTAACTAGCAGTATCACACCTGTACAGGCATGCACACTGAACAGTACAGTTGGTTTATCGTGTAACTTACGCCTTAGTCGTTGTTTTACGATTTGTCATTTGTAGTCGAAATTCTGACGCTTACAGCGCCATCTGTCGCTAAAATTTGGAACTGTTTCTTTTGGTTCATGTTCTTTCCCCCTTCTTCAATAATACGCCGTTCAATTTTGACGTCATTCTAATCAGCGGTTCGTTTTTAGAGCGTTTTGAAACTTAAACTTTAATTATAATCACCCTGTATATTGCTTTTTTCAATAGAGTGTAAAAAATGAAAAATTCGTATTTAGGAAATTTGATTGCAGAATAGTATTTCTATTTATGTCGGAATTATTTTATAAAGCCTATTAAATCAATTTTTATTTAAAATTTATGTTTACTTTGGACGTCTAAAGCAAATGCCACTGATTAAAAAATATATAAATATATAAATTTTCACAGCTTATTTCTAAGAATACAAAACTCTCTCATATAAAATAAATTATTATAGCATCATTAGAAGTTAATTTGTCAGCCATATAAATTATAAAGCATTTGAAAGGTCTTTATTTAAATTATTTTCTTTCTATTCTTCTTCTGGAAACACCTGCTAGGTGTTACTTTGTGGTTACACAATACTGCAGATCATAATCGCGCGTATTAAAAGCAGACGATTTCTGACATTCCAAGTTAGGCGGATTAGAGTGTGTTGCGTTAAGTTTGTGGATATATACCGTGTAAGTAAATTTACATTTTAAAGTTAACCATCTCCATTTTAAAGTGAACCATCTATTTTGAATCCATTTTAACCTCTCCCTGTGTCTCGCTGGGTGCGTTCATAAGGTCTACGTGATATTTGATATCTCAGATCTTTGAACACACCTCTGCTGGAACACTTTGAAAATTAAAGTAGTGCGTTTTTCAGTCTATTTTTCAATGAAAGGGATGCAGACAAGGACCATTAAAACGTAACCGCTAGAACTAGTGGTTTTACTTATAGATCAACAGGTAACTTTTAATGTCTTTTCAGTTTTGTTAATAGTAGTACATGTTTAATAATGGTACATTTAATAGTTTAAAATATTTAAAAGTTAATTTGTTTAAATCTTCTTTAAAAAAACACTTGTATTAAATTTTGTCTGTAATGTTTTAAATCGTTTTAAATAGACAGTTTGGGAAAAAGCTTAAAATATTTACTAACAATATGTATTCTAAATGTAAAGTGCTATTTATAATGAGGAATTTATTTATATTTTGCGTTTCTTAGTTCAATTTTCATAGTTATTCATTATACACTGCTCAAAACAATTAAAGGATATTGCAGTTTTAGGTGGATTTTGTATCTGGGAAACTTTTTAGCTGATTGATACATGGTCGACAGACATAGTAGGTTACATGAGAATAAATTACACATGTTTGGCAGAAAAAAATGCATTTTATTGCGCATTTGTGTACAAAAGGAAAAAAACACAATTTGTGCATATGAGGAAAAAAGAATAAGAAAAGGTGTTTTCTTCAAAGAAAATCATTTTCAGTAGGGGGTATGGTTTCCACGGGCGGCCAGCAACGTTGAACACCTTTGAGGCATGGACTCAATGAGGCTATTAATGACGAGTTGGGGTATTCTGCCTCACTCTTCCGGAGGAGCTCTTTCCAGTTCTTGGAGAGTTTGTGGGGGTTGTTGGCGGCCAGAAACTCGTCTTCCTAGAGCGTCCCAAACGTGCTCGATTGGATTCATGTCTGGAGAACACGCTGGCCATTCCATTCGAACGATTCCTTCCTCGAAAAGGAAATCCTCCACCAGGTTTGCACGATGTGGCCTGCAGTTATCGTCCATTAAAATGAAGTTATCTCCGATTGCTGCAGCGTAAGGGACTACAATAGGTCTGAGGATCTCATCCCTATATCGGCGACCAGTCAGAGCTCAATCTCGAATGATGTAGAGGTCAGTGCGCCCGTCAATGGAGATACCACCATACACCAACACTCCTCCACCGCCAAATCTGACACTTTCGTACACGAACGCAGGATTATTACTACTGCCACGATCCCTCCAGATGAATATACGCCTATTATCCGGATGCACAGAAAAACGGGATTCGTCAGAAAACAGAATATTGCTCCATTCATTTCTCCTCCAGTTGACATGCTCGGTTGCCCACTCCCTGCGGTCGCGACGATGCCTTGATGTTAATCTAACACATACCATCGGTCGGCGAGCATACAGACCTACAGCATGGAGCCGGTTTCGGACAGTCTGTGTTGAAATCGTGGTGCCTGTAGCCGAGCGAAGGTGTTGTTGGAGAAGAGTAGCGTTCATGTTTCGGTGTCTCCGAGCTGTTAACGCTAAATACCGATCTTCATTGGGCGTTGTTGCCCGTCTACGCCCTTGCTCTGGTCTTCGGCCTGCACATCCACTCTCCAAAAAACGGTTCCAGATCCTGGAAATGACACTTTGTGACACTCCAATGGCTTGCGCTACTTCGGCTTGAGTTTGGCCCCCTTCTAACCTGCCAACAATTCTCCAAGCTTCTGAATCTGTCAAATGACTTCACTGAGACATCGTACTCATCGAAACAAAGCAATCACTGAATGCCGATCATCCTTGTCTTCATTCTCTTTTATCCAGTTGAAAGTCAAATTTCATTCGCTGCCGCTGGAGCGACGTTTTTGACGTCGAACTCAAAATTTGCATACTCCACGGTTTGAAAACCAGAAAAATTTGCATTTGTGATTCTCTTCTTCTATTTTCGGCAAAAAAAATTTCGTTTATATCTTTATTTTATATAAAACTTCAAATATCCTTTAATTGTTTTGAGCAGTGTAATTAAAAACATTGCATTTTTAAAAACTATTAATATTTGATTTACATTTTGAAAATGTTGTTGCTAGTGGAGGCTTCTAGAAATAATTTTCTGGTACATTTGAAATAATTGTGACAATTTAACGCATCTTGACAAATTTATTTGTATATGTATTCTAAATGTAAAGTGTCAATATTAGGTGCACAAAAATAATGAATATTGATGAAACAATAAAATAGCTATTCAGTTAAGGTAATGTTTCCAGTTGTGTTATCGAATTTTTTTAGAGTAAAAATTGATATTCAAGTTCTGCATTTAATATTCTATCAAAAACTATAGATGAAATAATTTGTACAAAAAAAAAAATATATATATATATATATATGTTTTGTTTTTGTTTATGATTTTAAGTTTTATATTTCATTTGCATCGAAAAATGTTTTACTGCTTGATACAATGTTTATTATTTAATAGTATCTCACAATGGGTAATCTATTATTTAAATGGATTTCTAATATAACTTTTTCACAATGCTTATTTTAAAATGTATACTTATATTTTCATTAGAGTTGTTCTCAAATCCAAAATAGCTAATTTCTGACATATTTTTGAATTCATTTTTATTCGGAAATACATGAAATTGGCAGGTGTGTTTATTCAGAGTATGTGTAATCGAATGGCGTTTTCCATTTTTTGATGACGGCAGAAAATGTTTCAGAAAACACTGTCAAAGTCGGTGTTTTGAACCAAATTTCCGACGCGGCAGCGTGAGAAATGGGAAAAAAGTGACCGAAATTGCTCTTAACTTAATAAGTATTTCAATTATCTAAAAATGGGAAACTGTATTCATTCCAAATCACTTTAATAATCAGGCATGCAAGTGCCATGCGTTTAAAAAATTTTTCTTAAATGTGTCAGAAAGTTTCGTGATACTGAGCGAGGGGAAATATGGCAAAGTGTACACATTGCAAGACTTCAATACTTAACAGCAAAATAGCATAGTTTTAATTAATGTCAATATTTTTTATGGTTAGATAAAACAAATGGAAGTAGAAGTTAATTTAAAAAGTTGTTATTTATACAATAGAATTTCGTATTATTGAAATATTTACTTTTATTATAATTTTTAATGGATTCATCTACCATTTTTATATTAGTATGTGTTTTTTACATTCATAATTTTCCTGCTTAATCTACCATTTTTATATTAGTATGTGTTTTTTACATTCATAATTTTCTTGCTTAATATATTACTTGATATATCACTTGATTAGCTTGATATATTACTTTTTAGCTTGATTAGCTTGATATATTACTTTTAGTAATTAGCAATGTAGATATGATACAAATAAAATTGCGAGTTGAATGTTTTAAATTCCTATATAAAATTATTTCGATATATATCTATGGAACTGACGTTTGAAACCACTGATCTGCGGATTTACTAGCTTCACTGATATTATAAATGTAATTACTACTTATAGCATTTTGTATATGTAGTTACTTTGTCAGAAATGAAAAGTCCAACACTGAAGACAGAAATTAATAACATCGACGTCACGTGACGTCACATCAACGGTCACAAAGTCACAGTGTGACTTCACTGTGACGTCGTCGTTATGTCACCATGTCTTACGGGTATGTTTTCCAAATTAACACCTCTGTAATAAGCTGCTCTCCACGATTATAAGTTTCGAAAATTCGAGATTGTGAGTTAATTAGAGCATTTATTTTTTAATTAATTGATTCGCTTTTTTAATGCATCCTTTCATAGTAAAAACACTTGGCTTTCGCCGCTGCAGACATCGTGTAACATCGCAGAAAGATAAAATTTTTTTATACTGGAACATTTTAGGGTCCTATAAAATTATTAATAATATCGGATTTTTTTATCTGAAAAGTATCAATCCTTGCTTAGAATGGGCTAAACTATCATAGATTAAAAAAAATTTCGATTTCGGAACATAATTTTCATTTTAGCAAAATCCAGATTTTTCTATAGAAATAAAAAAAGAAAAAGCTAAGTATTTCGCTACTTCTTTTCAAATTATCTCGTGTCGTATGGGTCCGTTCGCGACGCACTTTGGCTCATTCGACTCGATATCGATAGAACTTACCGATTTTTCTTCTGAGTTTCACCACCAGGCGACACTTTCTTATCTACGGTTCTACCGGCCCGATCACGACGAGGTTTGGTTCATTCGACTCGAAATCGACATCCTCAGAGATTTCAGCTATGTTCGTATAGAACAGAGTGTGCCCCCTGGCGGTGGAAGGTGGAACTAACGGATTTTGCAGCTAACTCGAGTTCTATTGGTCGCAAACTCATCACAACGCGGTTTGATTCATTCGACTCGACAAAGACAGGATATATTGATTTTAGTTCCAAGTTTCACCACCTGGGGCCGTTTTCCTATCTATGGTTCTACGAGCCCGATCACGATGAGAGGTGGCTCATTCGACTTGAAATCGACAGCCTCAAAGATTTCAGCTATGTTCGTATAGAACAGACTGTACCCCCTGGCGGTGGAAGGTGGAACTAACAGATTTTGCTGCTAACTCGAGTTCTATAGGTTCGGTTTGATTCATTCGACTCGACATTGACAGGAGAGATCGATTTTAGTTCCAAGTTTCACCATCAGGGCAGCTTTCTATCTCGGGTTCTATGGGCCCGATTACAACGGTGTTTGGATCATTCGACTGGATTTTGATAGCTTTACAGATTTTAGTCATGTTCGTATAGGACAGATTGCGCTCCCTGGTGGCGGAAGGTGGAACTAATGGATTTTGTAGTGTGTACGCAGCACGCCTACTATACGGTTCCACAAGCAGCAGAAATACGTGAATGAGGTTCGTATAGGACAGAGTGGGCCCCCTGGCGATGGAAGGTGAAACTAGCGTATTTTGCAGCTAACTACCCCACTAAACAAAATCTGAAGATTATCTTAAAAAAATATCTGTAGAAAATCTGTAGGTATTTGGCCCACTTTTTTTCAAATCTTCAAAATATCTGCGAAATGTCTTAAAAAATTCTGCAGATTTTTTAAAGTAAAGTTAAATCTGCAGAATTTCTGAAGAAAGTGGCACTTTCTTAAGGTAATCTTCAGATTATTTTTAGTGGGGTAGAGTTCTGTGGGTCCCATCACAATGCAGCCTAATTCATTCGACTAGACAAAGACAGGATATATCGATTTTAGTTCCAAGTTGCACCACCAGGGGGCGCTTTCCCATGTCGGGTTCTATGCGCTCAATCTCGGCAAGGTATAAGACAAGCTACGCTGCAGAAGGCAGTCGTACTTCACCGCCAATTCCAGATTCTTGTGAATCCATACGAGGTCACGACCAAGAAGGGCCGGTTTACCCGGACACCTCCAAGGTGGTGCTCTTCGGCCGGGGGGAGAAGCGGGGACGTGAGCCTCCTGCGCTTCATCACCCTTTCCCAAATGAATTGACAACAAAGGTCGCTGCGATGATACGGTGGAGCCCAAACTCAGAGGACACCACCACAACACACTTGGGCGGAACGCAGAAGTGAACAACGGCTTCGTAGCCGGGATCCCATAAAGGAAACCGGATCCTCGGCCAATGCTGAACACTCCCACGACCCATTACTGTACCACATCTTCCGATTATCAAATCCTAGGGAAGGAGGAAGCGACTAGTTCATCGGATGTGGCGAGCAGTAGAGGCTTCTCGCCAACCCGGGACCTCGAAGAAACTTGGCCTTGGCGCATAGACACGCCTTGGCTAGGGTCGTCCCCGTCAAACGAATCTCTCCATTCAACGGCTCATCAACATATCATATCACTACAAGAGCGGAAGGTGCTTCTCGCCAACCCGGGACCTCGAAGAAACTTGGTCCCTGGCGCATAGACACGCCTTGGCTAGGTTGTCCCCTACCAAATGGCTTCCCCCGAGACAGAACCCCCTAGGCGAAACTAGGATGTAGTCAAGCGACCATCTCGGCAAGGTATGGCTCCTTCGACTCGAAATCGACAGCATCAAAGATTTCAGCTATGTTCATATAGAACAGAGTGTGCCCCCTGGCGGTGGAAGATGGAATTAACAGATTTTGCAGCTAACTCGAATTATATGGGCCGCATCACAACGCGGTGTGATTCATTCGACTCGACATTGACAGGGTATATCGATTTTAGTTCCGTTTCACCACCAGGGGGCTCTTTTCTATCTCGGGTTCTATGGGCCCGATTAAGACGGGGTTTGGGTCATTCGACTGGATTTTGATAGCTTTACACATTTCGGTAATGTTTGTATAGGACAGATTGCGTCCGCTGGCGACGGAGGGTGAAACTAATGGATTTTGCAGCACGCCTGCTATACGGTGCCACAAGCAGTGGAAATACGTGAGGTTCATGTAGGACAGAGTGCGCCCCCTGATGGTGGAAGGTGGAGCTAGCGGAGTTTGCAGCTAACTCGAGTTCTATGGGTCCCATCACAATGCAGTTTGATTCATTTGACTTGACAAAGGCAGGATATATCAGTTTTAGTTCCAAGTTTTACCACCAGGGGCGCTTTCCTATCTCGTGATCTATGGGCCCGATCACGACGAGGTATGGCTCATTCGACTCGAAATCGACAGCATCAAATATTTCAGCTGTGTTCGTATAGACCAGAGTGCGCCCCTTGGCGGTGAAAGGTGGATATAATGGGTTTCGCTGCTAACTCAAGTTCTATAGGTCCCATCACAACGCGGTTTGATTCATTCGACTCGACATTGACAGGATATATCGATTTTAGTTCCAAATTTCACCACCAGGGGGGCGCTTTCTTATGTCGGGTTCTATGCGCCCGATTACGACAGGGTTTGGGTCATTCGACTGGATTTTGATAGCTTTACAGATTTCGGTTATGTTCCTATAGGACAGAATGCGCCTCCTGACGGCGGAAGGTGGAACTAATGGATTTTGAAGCGCGTACGCAGCACGCCTGCTATTCTGTGATGCAGGCAGCGTAAATACGTGCATGATGTTCATATTGGACAGATTGTGCCCCTGGCGGTGGAAGGTGGAACTAATGCATATGGCAGCTGCAATACGCCTGTTCAAAACTGTGAGCTGGCCCCTTTTAGGGCCCCCTGCTATAGCTCCCTTAAAAATCGCCCAATTCACTAGCTTTTTTTTCTAGCAATTTCTAAGGACTTCCAGCTACTACATGAACAACAAAAAATTTTCTCGGACAAGACCCGGGCATCCGTACCCTTTTAATTTTAAATATGGATCTTAAAAGCAATGATATCAAATTTGAGTGACGCTATGTTAATAACTTTTAAAAAATCATTATTTACTTTTTAGTTTTATTTACATTCACAGATTCAATTATTATTTTTAACATGATATATATAATTTATTCGTTGATGCTTTTTCATGTGGTGTGTTTTCATGGGTTTTAAAAGAAATGATATCAAAATTCGAGTGACACCTTCACATGAATGTAATAGGATTGCTTTAAAATTAAATTAAAATTATTTTTGGTTTGTCGTCTAAAGTATATTTACACATACAAATAATACTTTTAACTTTCCAATACACTGTTAAATATATTACTTTGACTGAGCCTATATTATGCATTTAAATGTATTTATTTCAATAAATTGATTTATCTTTTGTGCCACATTATCCAGAATCATAAGTAAAATTTATATAAATGAATATTTTGCGTCATAGTATCCAAACAGAGGGAAATTTATGCAATTGGATAATATGTCGCAAAATAATCATTTACATAAATTTTACTTATGATTTTGGATAATGTGGCACAAAAGATAATTCAATTTATTGAAATAAATACATTTCAATGCATAATATAGGCTCAGTGAAAGTAATATATTTAACAGTGAATTGGAAAATTAAAAGTATTGTTTGTATGTGTAAATATACTTTAGAAGACAAACCAAAAATAATTTAAATTGAATTTTAAAGCGATCCTATTAAATTCATGTGACGGTGTCACTCGAATTTTGATATCATTTCTTTTAAAACCTATATTTTGAAATCAGGAGAGATGTGAATGAAAAAGCATCAACGAATAAATTTTATATATCATTTCATGTTAAAAATAATAATTGCATCTGTGAATGTAAATAAACCGAAAAAGTAAATGATGATTTTTAAAATTATTAAAATAGCGTCACTCAAATTTGATATCATTGCTTTTAAGACCCATATTTAAAATTCTTAGAGTCAAAAGAAAATGCAACTTTTAACACGTTAAGGGGTTTTGTACTGATGTATATATACGTATATGTAAAAAAAAATGGTTTAAAAAAATTCAAATTCAACAAAGTTTAAAATTATTGTTATATATATAGACAGAATGGTTATATATATATATATGTGTGTGTGTGTGTGTGTGTAATATATATATATGTGTGTGTGTGTGTGTAATATATATATATGTGTGTGTATATATTTCTGATTTTATATATGTTGAATTAAAAAAGATGTTTATATATGTATGCATGTTCAGCTCAATACATACAATCAGTAAATTAAATAATTATGTTTGGAATCAGTGATCCGACGTCGAAAAGGCAATATAATTATCATTATCGAAGATTTACTTATCAAAGTATCATTTCAAACCTGTACTACTGGAATATTACATATATTTACGAATTACAGCACAAATGTAATAAGACATGTTTAAGCCATGTTAGTTGTATATTCCAAGGTTTATAGTTAATTATGCTATAGGCTGTTTAACAGCGGCGCATGAATAATTCTCAGGGGATTATTGTATTTTATGATGAATAGTGACTGTAAAATTGTTAGTTAAAATTACACTCGAAATAAAATCAATGATGCATTGCAAATATGGTTTATTATCAGCCCCGAGTGAATAACAAAAGCCCTTCATTTCCTTTAATTAACAAACGGCAAAGGAAAATGTTTTTAGGCTTAGGCCAATTTTGGTTTTATTTCTACAAGGACTTTTAAAAGTTGACATTTAAAGGGAAAGTGACCGAATTCGCCCTATGAAAACACTAAAAATTTTCATCTTCCTTTGCTTAGAACATCTGGATTCAAACTCGCGAATTTCAGCTGCAAGCTCAACGTTTGCCAGTCAAAATAATTAAATGATCAGTAAATTACATACAGGACTTACTGAGACTTTTATGTAATGAATCTTATTGCTTGTAATCGAAGAGATTTAAACAGTATTTTCCATAAAATTTAACACTTCACAACTTTCACTTAGTAATTATAACTTTTTTCCCTCCCTTTTGGATAAAATGTGCTTTGTATTCTTTCATATTTGCTACTTTTGAAACCAACGAATTTGAATGCCAAGGCTCTTTACTGCTCCGTTATTCAATACCAGTAATTCCAAATAATTTTCGTGTTAGGTTTTAACAACATTCGCGATAGAGGTAATCTTCGGGATAGGTTTCCAGAACATTTTCAAGAAAAATATAAAAAGTAGATTTTTTTCTGAAAAACGTAGTATTCATGAAACGGATCGAGTGGGAACCCTGAAAGCGGCTGCCTTTGTCTGAGAGAATTCTGGAGATCAGATGTTTCATCAAAATTTAGATTACTGAGAGGCTAAACTTCGATTAATGTCAGGTTATCAATTATTGCAATCGTCAGGCAAATTGTCTTAAATTTTTCTGAATAGTAATATTTGCTATATGCAGAATTTCTGTCCTAAATAGCTTCTATTCGGAAAAGTGGTGGAAGTCTCCACCCTCAACCCCGCCTCCTGATGCTACGCTTATGACGGCAAATTCAGGATATTGCTACAGCTTTTTAATTGTAAGAAGTATCTTTCAGGTGTTGAAGAGGATTTATATATATATTTATTTATTTATTTATTTATTTATTTTTCTACCCTTATTTTCAAACAAAAATTTTTCTCTTAGATTTATTTTACAAATATTGCAAAATTTCTTTTCGCGGTAGATTTTTCTGGCAATTTTTTCAGAAATCTACCACGAATACTATTATTTGGAAATAGTTTTAGCCAGAAAAAGAGACCGCTCTTAACCAAGAGATTTTTTGTTAATTTAATTTTTTTTCTCAATGTGAGTATCTTCAACTTAATATTTTTAACTATTAAAGGTACATCATTAATAGAATTGCATTATGCTTTAAATCCATTCTAAAGAGGGCACAGCGCTTTTAAATGTGTCAAAAATCGATTTTATATGTTTAGGTTAACACATTCACGAACGCTGACGTGAATTCATGCCTTTTGGATACCTGTATCTCCACCTACTGGCGTTACTTTTCATGTTATATTATTTCTCAAAATATACATAATATTCGTCACTATACAATGAGTTTGCTGCGTATACATCAATTAGAAACTGTTTCATTATTATACGGGGTGTACATGCTAAAAGTATCCAAAAGTAATTATTTGGACTAAGAGGATCACATATGATTATTTATAAATTTTAGTTGCATTTAAAAGAACAATTCCGCAAGTTTCATTGAAGGTTAATGAAGTTCAATATCAGCAGTATTAAAGGTTCTGCAAATATCTTTTCAAGGAAGTTGTTTCGTTGCAGAAAAAGAGGTCCCACTGCCTGGTCTGCCAGATCACTGGACATAACTCTAATGGACTTATTTGCTAAGAGCTTCATTAAAATGATTGTGAACAACCGCAAAGCTCGCAACTTGGATTATTTGAAACAGCCTGGATTATTTGAAACAGCCTATTTTTGCACCACTTGATTTAGTAACATCTAAAATGCAACTAAACGGCATGAGATAGTATTAAATTTGGACTTCTGTAGAGTCAGTCATTGAACTTCTTTAGCTTGCAAAGAAACTTGAGGCGTTGCCGCTTTAATGCAAATCAAATGCATAGTTAATCCTGTGTGGTATATACAGTATATGCCATTCTTTTGTATAAATTTAGCCCGGACACCCTGTATGTATCCATATGTAATATAAACACGAATACAGAAAATCTTTTTAATCTAGAGTTCACCAAAATTTCCAATCTCACGGGACACCATATTCACAATGTTAAATCCCGCGGACCACTAAATATGAGTCTTAAAAAATGTAATACTTTTGTATAATAATGTTCCACGAACTTCCATTTTACCAATATTAAATGCACCTGTTTAATGAAATGAAATTATAAATACATACGAGAGTTAGTCGAAAATAAGTCTCTCTAGGCAGCTATGGGCAGTACTTTTATTCAAGACAAGTAATAAACTGCGTACATAATAACTTTATTTTTCTACATAATTACCAAAGACAGTTTACAAAAGGTAAAAAACCCTCTTGACAAAATGCGTGTTCTGCATATGAAACGAATGTTTTGTAGCCGTTCTCTGACAGCCTTCTTTAATGCCAAAAATAAGTGTACCCTTGGAACCAGGTCGAAGCTTTAAGGCAGATGAAAATAAAAGCCTTCCCAATCGACACCAAGACCATACACATCTAAGAGACTTTTATAGGTTTCAGAACCCCTTTAGAATTCATTGCCTATTTATCCTATATTATTTATCCTATTGCCTATATTATTGCTAAGTTATCACTTCTTCCTGTATTCACGACTGCAAAAGAGGACTGCTCCCCATATCTACCGCGCCCCAACACCATCCGCAGTACACGGGCCTTTCTCCGCATATTACCGGCGCTTTCGGATCCGACAAGTACGCCGTGCCTGTCCGTTCTGTACGTCGCGGCAGTTCCAGCCACCAGTGAACATCTCCTGGTAGAGTGTATTGGAACGCTGCCTGTCAGAAAAAAGTTTTGCCTGAGGCTTACATCTATCTCAGTTCGTTCCAACTTTCTGGATCCGAACATCAGAAAGTGCCTAGCCGCCTTTCTCAAAGAAATGGATCCCCATCTTTGGGTGTGATATTAATGGTTATTCCTTCTCTGAAGTCAGATTCTTGATTGTAAGATTGCAGGGTCTTACGTGTGCTTCCTAGTAGACCGGGAGGCGGCAGTAGAGACAATCACCTCATCGAGTTCACGGCTGAAATTCCAGAATTAGTTAAAACTCGATTCGCATATTAAAACGCAATCGGTCTGCCAAAACATATCTTGGTGGAAAACAAGTGTAAACCCGATTTTAGTGCTTGACTCGTAGGTTTACCATTGTGTTTTCCTGCACCCAAAAATATGTAAACATGGAGAACTGGGTGCAGGAAAACACAATGGTAAACCTACGAGTCAACCGCTAAAATCGGGTTTTCCACCAAGATATGACTTGGCAGACCGATTGCGTTTTAATATGCGAATCGAGTTTAACCAGGGCTACACTACATACCGGGCTTGCTCATTCATTATGATGACGTCACAAAAGGTGGCTGACTAGGAGGAAAGACATACAGCGATTGGCACAAAACGATGGGCGCGTTGCTTTGGACCAATCGCTGGTCGCGGCCAGCCACCATTTGTGACGTTTTGAGAGTGAATGAGCAAGCCCGGTATCTAGTGTTGCCTTGGTTTAACCCGATTTTAGTGCTTGACTCGTAGGTTTACCATTGTGTTTTCCTGCACCCAAAAATATGTAAACATGGAGAACTGGGTGCAGGAAAACACAATGGTAAACCTACGAGTCAACCGCTAAAATCGGGTTTTCCACCAAGATATGACTTGGCAGACCGATTGCGTTTTAATATGCGAATCGAGTTTAACCCGATTTTAGTGCTTGACTCGTAGGTTTACCATTGTGTTTTCCTGCACCCAAAAATATGTAAACATGGAGAACTGGGTGCAGGAAAACACAATGGTAAACCTACGAGTCAACCGCTAAAATCGGGTTTTCCACCAAGATATGACTTGGCAGACCGATTGCGTTTTAATATGCGAATCGAGTTTTACCTAATTCTGGAATTTCAGCCGTGAACTCGATGAGGTGATTGTCTGTGCTGCCGCCTCCCGGTCTATAGACTATGGTTTATTCTGGCTTTTTAATGTGGTAAAGACCTTTGAAAGGGTAACAGATGAAGAATGAAGATCGTTGTCAATATGTGGAGTGTATATATTGTAAACATTTTATTGTAATAATTATTTCTATCATATTCTCATTTAGTCTGACATGTAACCCTAAATAAATCTCGCTCTCGTGTGGACATCTCCTCTCCTATTGTACGTTGTTATTTTATAAATGGTAGTGCTTTATTATTATATGTGTAGCCTATTAGAGGCAAGTGAGGGAATCGGGCGTACTGATCGCCCCAGTATAAGGGAGGGGTCGGCGAGCAATCGGTGGGCCTTCCCGTGAGAGAATCCGTTCTCTAACGACAGTGGCGGCGCTAGACAAAACGTGGACGTCGGCGATATCAGTTTTGCGAGGCCTCTTTTATTTTCCAGTCAGAAAAAAAAATGTTAAATGAACTGTATTATATACTAATAATAATTATGCACTAATTTTATGAGTATATTAAACAAGTATTATTGCTAATCAAATAACGACAAAAATTACATAAACAAACACAAATTAAAATAGACGAACTTTACGGCTTTTCGCCTCACTGAATTCTTTAAAGATTATATCATGTTAATACCAGCCGCTATTTCAGCTTCAATTGATAGTACCCGGGGGCACTTTTTAATTTTTTTCCGACACCCATCATGTGATATATCATTAGAAAGCCCTTTGACCATTCTTTCATATTATGCACCTGCCGTCCCCCTCCTCCACTTTCCAAATCCGGGGTACACTTTTCTGAAATATTTCGTTAATATTTTTTTATTTTTTCTTTGTTATATAGTTTGTGTTTTTTGCAATCATATTGACCGCATTCTCTTCTTCATCTTCAACAGAGTTATGGGAGAAATATAAATTGCACATGGCTGAAGATATTTCCGGTCGAAATTCAAATATGAACATGGATTTCACAGCAGAAATCTACAAGGAAGCGCTGATAATCATTGATGATTTGTGCTTAGAAATCGCACACAAAGTTCTCAATCAATTGGGAATGCCATCACCGAATAAATCTGCTGCTGCTTCGTTCGATGTAGAATTTCATTGTGAATAAAATTACAACACGGGTGATGTTTTGTCGTATGTGCAATCAAATATTTCTAAGCTAACGATTTTGCAAAAAAATCATTTATGATCAAATAATGCAAACTGTCAATAACTGGATTTGAGAAATCTCCCTCTTAGATGCGCCAGGAGGAACTGGTAAAACGTTCCTAATTAGATTGGTTCTGGCAACAATTCGATCCCAAAATAACTTAGCCTTAGCTCTTGCGTTGTCCGGAATAGCTGCGATATTGCTACCGGTAGAAGAACTGCTCATTCCGCTTTGAAAATGCCATTGAACATGTAATTATTTGTAACTCGCACGTACAACATTTCCAAAGCATCCGGCATGGGAAAAGTATTGCAGAAATGCAAACTTATTGTTTGGGAAGAATGCACAATGGCGCACAAAAAATCGCTCTAGGATCTTGATCGATCATGCAAGATTTTTCGTGGAAACATCAGACAATTTGGGAACACATTAATATTGCTTGCAGGAGATTTCAGGCAAACATTACCTGTAATTCTTCATCGACAACAACGGACGAAATAAATGCTTGCCTGAAATACTCTAATTTGTGGTGACACGTAAAGACTTTAAAATTAACTACAAATATACATGTCCAGCTGCAAAACAATGGATCAGCTGAGATATTCCACATCAATTGCTGGAAATATGGAACGGAAAGGTGCCGGTTGATCTGACCTCAGGACGAATTTCATTGCCTCATAATTTCTGCAATTTAGTGATGTCAAAATAACAATTATAAGAATCACGATCAGTTGAGTGAACGAGCTATTGTTGCGGCCAAGAACAAAGACGTCTACGAACTTAAAAATATTATTCAGTGACATCAAATAACATTCAAAGCGAGGCAGTCGCATCCATCGACAGTGTTGTGGAATCAGATGAAGCGGTTAATTATCCAACAGAATTTTTGAATTCACTCAATCTGCCAGGGATGCCACCGCAGGTACTGCAACTGAATATCGGCGTGCCAACTATCATGTTGCGAAATATCAACCACCCAAAGCTTTGCAACGGCAAGCGACTTGCAGTAAAAAAATTAATGAACAGCGTCGTAGAAGCAGCAGTCTTGACAGGACCTTTCAAAGGTGAAGATGTCCTCATTCATTGCATTCCTATGATTTCAACGGATATGTCATTTCAATACAAGAGATTGGAATTACCAATTCGATTGGCGTTTGCAGTCACCATCAACAAAGCTCAAGGCCAATCTTTAAAATTGTTCGTTTTAGATCTAGACACGGATTGCTTCTCACATGGACAATTATTTATATGTTGCGTATTCTAGAGTGTCGGCAAACCAGACAATCTCTATATCGGCACAGAGAATAGAACAACAAAAAATACTGTATACCCACAAGCATTGTGAAATTAAACGTATTAGAAATATGCACTTTTTCTTTTCTTTCTTTTCCATTTAATCAGGCTGAGCCACAGCAACGCGTGACCGAGTACAGCTAGTATGAAATAAATCACAACACTATAATAAATGTATAAAAATATAATAACTTCTTTAAAATAAACAAATGAATAATTTTTAACTTATGTTAGTAATGAAAAGAAACATAGCCAGAAGTTTTGCGCATGCGAGTCTCCGAGTTTTGTGACAGATGATTGAATGAAGTACAAAGAATTAACGATTCTGGGATTTCCTGAGTATCGCGCGTGAATCGAATAACTTTCATACTGTTGCCAGACTACTCTAGATACGTACTACTACACTCGTACGGAAATAAATACGGATAACTAAATTTTTAACAAATTGAAAAACTTTCTTGCGAGGCCCCCACAGGCGCGAGGCCGTCGGCTGTTGCCGACGTCGCCGATGCCTAACGCCGCCACTGTCTAACGACACGGACAGCGATGGTAAACTAGGTTTGGCCTTTCATCGTTGCAGGCTAGACTACCAAGTGCAGTTACTTGAGTTCCGACTGGTCAGAAGTAACACATGACCGGTCATGTCCATTACTGGATGGGTACCATATGGTCTATTAATTTTACCATCCACAGTATCTTGGTCGTTTGATACATGGTCAAATGATATATATTAATGGCATTAAATCGATGCGATGTCTCGTTTGCCCAATTGCATTAGGATTTCTCGGAGAAAAAAAAAGAATTTTATTAACCGACTCAAAAAGGAGGAGGTTATCAATTCGACGTGTATGTATTTTTTTTTATGTATGAACACCGATTACTCCGGAACTATGCGTCCTATTTATGTGGGTTTTTTATTCGAAAGAAAATACTCTCGAATTGGTCCCATTTAAATTTTATGAAAATTGGTTCAGTACTTTTTCAGAAATTCGACAAAACGAAAAAAAAATAAGCATTTTAAAAATAGTTAATTTGTTGGGCAGACGACTTTCATTTAATATCCTAAAATATTCTATTACGTGAATTTGCAAATAAAAAGACTGACATATTTAAATCAGCTTTAACTTATCGGATTATAATTCTGCATGAATAAATTAAAAGGGGGGATTAGCCACTGCCCCCCCTCTTTATACTTAATCAATGAGCGCCTTATCACAATGAACGTATATACAAAATTTTAAGCAAATCGGATATTATCAAGAGTTATTACGAACAAACTTTTTAAGATCCAAACAAAAACTAAAACTTTTGAGTGTTGCCAAATTTGAAAAGCAAAATTACATAAAATTGTTGTTGTTGTTGTTGTTGTTGTTGTTGTGGCTTATCCTCCAACTGTCTGACGAAGTCAGACAAGATCCAATATTCCGTTAATCCTAAGAAAGTCCAGAACAAGAAGGGGGGAAGCATATAAGTCTTCTCTGGAAAGACCTAAGCAGTCCCGGATGTGTTCAGCAGAGGCCTGTTGAGCTTGATATTTAGTGCAGATTTTGAGGATCTTTCTGCCCTCAAAGAACGAGAGACTTTTTGTGTGTCCACTTGCCAATCTTGAAATCGCCGTTCGAGAGGCTCTGTCACAGTTGAGCCTCTCGAACGGCGATTTCAAGATTGTGAATTGGATAAATATAATACAACGTACGAATAAAATCTACTTTTGAATCTTTTAAAAGTTCCATTGTTGCAGCTTCACAGCGGTTTGGCATATTTCAACGAGCGTTTATTGGCGCATAATTAAATACATTGTTGTTTCAACTCCAATACAAATGTATGAGTTACAGAAAATATGTGGCGATTTATCAGCTGTGGCGCACTAGTTGGAAACTGCCTTTAAAATATTCAATCATCTATATTATATTATACAATACAGTTGTATATAAATGCTTCAGCAATTGTCTTTTAATATTTCTACTGCATAATATTAACTATAGAGTGAAAAGAAGAAAGAAAGAAAGAAAGAGGTTACTCCGAATAGTATTATAGGCGACATTGTTGGCGCAGTGTAGTTACCTTGTACGGATCGTAAAAATCGGTAAACATTAATCATAATTCATTAATCATAATTCATTAATCATAAGCACCGAAATCAGTGAGTTACGCAGTTATCAAAACTGTAGTATACAGCCCGATTGTGACACATTATCCAAGACGATTAGGTGAGAATAATGATAAAATTTCTAATCTTCCGTAATCGAGTCTACTGCCGAGGTTAGCGTAAAATAAAAAATGTATTAGCAACAATATGGTTTAATATAAATATAGATATCTTTAAAGGCTTTAAAGACATTAGATGAGAATAATGATAAATTTTCTAATCTTCTGTAATCGAGTCTACTGCCAAACTTAGCGTGAAATAAAAAATATATTAGAAACAGTATGGCTTAGTGTAAATATAGATATCATTAAAGGCTTTAAAGACATTAGATGAGAATAATGATAAATTTTCTATTCTTCGATACTCGAGTCTACTGCCAAAGTTAGCGTGAAATAAAAAAGATATTATCAACAATATGGTTTAATGTAAATATGGATATCACTAAAGTAATCAATAAATAAATAAACTTTTTAAGCAAAAAAAGAACCGACTTCAAAAACTACTAAAAAGCGAAAAATAAACTTTTTAACCAAAAATTAAACCGACTTCAAAAACTACTAAACAGCGAAAAATAAACTTTTTAACCAAAAATAGAACCGACTTCAAAAACTACTAAAAAGCGAAAAATAAATTTTTTAACCAAAAATAGAACCGACTTCAAAAACTACTACAATGTAAAAAATATTTTTTTTAAGATAATAGTTAATAAGAAATTAAATTAAGAGCATTGTATTTACCATACATATTATTATATTTATGTACATTAATTTGATTTTTTGGAGTCCGTGACAGCCAAGCCAAGTACAAAATTCAAAACAAAATATCCAATATAAATCGTAACACGCGTATAAATTATATCTACATAAATACGAGACAATAAAAAAAAAATACATATAACTCATCAAATGGTAGAAAATACAATGATTTAAATGATTAACTAATTTCCAAAGCAATGTTTGTCGACATATAGTTGCTAATCTCATTTGAAAATACACATTTATAACATGAAATGTTTAAAAATGGTAACATGGCTTTAACTTGGCTTGGCTGGCACCGACTCCAAAAAATCAAATTAATGCACATAAATATAATAATATGCATGGTAAATACAATGCTCTTAATTTAATTTTTATTAACTATTATCTAAAAAAATTATTTTTTACTTTGTAGGAGTTTTTGAAGTCAGTTCTATTTTTGGTTAAAAAATTTATTTTACAAATAACCATCGTATTTAATTATAAGAAAATCTTAAATACTTATTTAATCATAACAAAAATCTTTAAAGATTGTTTAATTGTGATAAAATTATTAAAATTAGTTTAATAATTATGAAATACTTGAAACTATTTTTTAAGAATCACACTATTTTAATGTTATATATGTTCATGTTTGTTTCAAAGTAATTCATGGATTTTTGGCTTCAATAACATTACTTCAATATGGAGAGCCGTTTTCTTATCAAACTGAGATCAATACTGACAGTTAAATGCTTTCACATATCCAAATGTTCTTTTAAACAAATAAGTTTTTGAAAATCGAATCAAAATTTTCATTGCTCTTAAACTGAACAGAGGGTATTAACTTTTTATCGAGAGCTAAAATTGAAATTGTGATATGGATGAGTGGAATTTAGTTTTCACTGTCGTTGGATGATAGATCGACGAGGTTTTCTTTTTGTTCATGCTTCATATATTTTTTAAATTATTTTTTTACCATAAAAAATGTGGCTTAAAAAACGAAGAAAATAGATTTTGATTTAAAAGGAACAAAAGTAGCTAACGGTCGACGCGTGTCACGTATGAAAGCTTGTTTTACCCCTTCGGGACCGGCGGCTTTTACACAAATTTTATTTGTATGGCACCACTTTTTTTAAAAAAGCTACCTTTACATAAACTGTCACAAAAATGCTCTAATTAAAGAAAGCAAATATTACTTTTATTTTTTACTGGTGCCTAAAACAAATTCTGTATGCTCTTTTTGAGGGTGCATATATGCACCCATGGTCCCGAATGGGTTAATACTGAATACAACGAGCCCATCGGCAAGTTGATACGTAGTAGGGGAGCCGAGTAAAGGTGGCGAGAAGGCGGCTTGCACAGTACAGGTACTACACTGTAAAAAAAATTTCCTGAAAAAAACGGAAATTTTACTGGCAATCGAAACGTCAGTACTATTTCCGTATTTTAACGGAAAAAAAATTCCGTAAATTCCAAGAAATTTTCCGTGATTTCTGAAATATCCGTTTTTAAATTTCCGTTTTTTAACAGATATCTTCCGTATTTTTTAGATATTTTTATATCGTTAAAATAAATTTTATAGGACCAAAAAAAATTTCTCAAGGAACATCTTATAACACTTTTTTATTTTTTTGCTTTCATTTCTGTGCGAGTTTTCAGTAAATAACCAACACTTGCCACGAAGGTGTTCGAACGCGGAAACTTCTGTGTAGTAAACTGGCGGGCTGTACCATTACGCTAAGACCGGACACTTCGTTCCCTCAAATGTTGTTATTTATCTTAGATTCTTTTAATGATGCAAAAACTTGAAGGTTTCATAGTTAGATGTATTTTTTCAATATTTTATTTTCATAATTTTTAATATCTTGCTTTATTATTTGATGCTTTATAACAGATAAATTTTAACTTTTTATGTATTATATGCGGAAAACATTGTATTAAGACTAATGATTGCTTCTTTTTGCAATAGTACATATACTTTTTAAAATTATTTGTCTGTTGATCTATTTATCAATTCCAGTAAGAACAATAATTATCTTAAGTAGAAGTATTTATTACATGCTATTAAAGTAATTGTTCTTTATCTCTTATTTTAAAAACTTGTGTGAATAAACAATTTTATAATAAATTAAATTATTATATTTAATCTTTGCTGAGAGCTTTTGTGTACGATTCTGTTAAACTGAATAATTTTAAAAAATCAAAACAAAAAAATAGATTTTTAGAGAAAATTTTAAAATTAAATATTAAATAAATTAGGATAGGTAAGTTTAAATTTGGACTTGATAATTTAGTTTAAATTAATTTAGTTTAATTTATAAAATTATAAACTAACGAAATAAATTATAAACTTTATAAAATTATAAACTTCATTTTTATAAAAGTAAACAAAAAGTTATTAATTATTTTTTATAAATTTAAAGAAAAAAGTATGAACTTCGTAAAATTATAATTTATAAAATAATAAATTTTAGTTTAATTCACAAATTTATAAGACAAATCAGCTTAGTTTAACATCTACATACCGATAATTTGCAAAAATATTATTTTATGAAACCTTAAAAATATTAAAACAAAAAAAAATAGATTTTTAGCGAAAATTTTGAAATTAATGACCTTGGGATAGGTATGTTTAAATTTGGATTTATTAATTTAGTCTAAATTAATTTAGTTTAATTTATAAAATTATAAACTAACTAAATATATTATAAACTTTATAAAATTATAAACTTCATTTTTATAAAAGTAAAGAAAAAATCATTAATTATTTTCATAAATTTAAAGAAAAAAAATCTAAACTTTCTAAAATTATAATTTATAAAATAATAAATTTTAGTTTAATTCACAAATTTATAAGACAAATTAGTTTTGTTCAATACCAATAATTTGCAAAGATATTATTTTACGAAACCTTTAATAACCTAATATTGCCTCACGTTAATAAAATTAAAATAAAATTTTAAAATGTCAGTGAAAAAATTCATAATTTGAAGCACTATAAAGAAAAAAAAAGTAGATTTTAAAAAATATTTTTCTCTAATTTATATAAATAAAGTAAATTTCTAAAGATTTCACTAAAAAATAAAAAATATCATTATTATTTTCACAAAAAATTACCGTCCAGACACGGGCCCGGTTAGAATGAGCTCCAGGATTGGCCCGAGTCTAATGACAGAAAACAGGCACACGGGTAAGACCAGTCCAGGCCTGGATCCTGGGAGACCCTGGACCCTAGTAAATACAACAATCTTAATTCGCATTTCAAACAAGACGATATCTGTATGCAAACCTCTGAACGTTATTTACGGAAATGGGGAAATACAGACATTGTACTGTTTTGAAAAAAAATCTATCGAATTTACGGAAAACTTTCTGCATATCTACGGATTTGAAATCTCCTTTACGGAACTAATGTCATTTACGGAAATTGTACTGTTGTTTTGGAAAAATGAAACTTCTCCGTAAAATTTTACGGAAAATCTCTTGTATTTTCACGGATTTTTTTTTAGAGTGTACACGCGCAATGAACGTCTTAAATTGATATCTTCGATGTTTGCTGCAAGTGGATCTATTATCCACGTATTGCCATACCTGGAATTATTTTTTGGATAATCACAAACGAAAGATTCTGTGAGTGTTTGTAAGTACAATTGAACAATGCTTGCCACCTGCCTATTGACATATTTTTCTCTCATATATTCCTAAAAATTTGGAAAATTTACACATCTTCTTCAGCAAAACATCAAAGTAATATTTTCTTTTGAAAAGCATCCCTTTACATCGTAGTTTTAGCACATCCTGGAGTTGTTCTTGCAATGACCGCTGATCGTTGGATATAAGTTCTGGAAATTTCTGATTATTTTGCTGCTAAAAAAATAATTTGATTTTTTTGTGCAAATCAAAGAGTCGGATTCGTATTTCCCCCCTAGACAATCTTCCCATTCAGCATGAAGAAGGGGAGTATAATGGGAACCAATTTTTTCACAAAATACATAAATTCTTTATAAATATGTGCTTTGTGTAAAATTTCAATTTGTCCTTTGAATTTAAAAATATAATAAAATTTGCCAAATTTGTAAAAAAAAATAACAAAAAAATCAACTATAATAATTATCAATGCTTGATATAGCGCCACAAGTGGTTGAGAGGTTCTGTTCTCAAAAAGCTGGTAGACGGAAGGTGTAGGGTTCAAACACCCCTGTCGCACTCGTCGACCTAACCGTTCGGAGTTTGCAGTGGTTTTCTTCGAACCTTGCCGTAAATACGGGTTAGGATCCCTTAAAAAGACCCCCCAAGGAGGCCCTCTCCCCTAGGGCCTATATCCCTCGTGTTGATAATTGGCCGTCTTAAATCAACCCAATGCTTTACATAATTTAAATTTTTCTGGAGTAACCCAAAATGAACCGCTTTTTTGAATACCAATATTTTCTAAGAAAATTTTTCGTTGTAGGTTTCTTCAACATTTGCAGTAGAAATTGCCTTCGGCGTAGGTTTCTATGAAATTTGTATGGAAAATCTAAAACGCTTTTCTTTTAATGGAGGTATTCAAAAAGAGAACCGTTTGGGATCCCTGGAGTAACACCCATAGGCAATCCTGAGTTCCATAAAAGAAAGAGGGCTATCTTCCTATTTTAATGCATTCAATCCAGTGGTCCGCCCATGTTGTATACAATCCCAAAAATATTCCGACGAAAATTTGTGGCAAAATACAGATTTCCTCCCGTTGGTGGGAATTAGAAGTATGAGGTAAATATTTTCAAATTGGATTATCTTTTAAAATTATGACGAAGTTGCTACAATTTTCACTGATATATATTTTTTATTGAAAAACTACACATTCCATTTCAATTCATCGCAAATATTTAATTTAATTTTAGTTAAAAATGAAATTTTATGTAAGCTCAACAAAAAAAATGTAAAAAATTCACTAAGTATTACTCATAAAAATATAAAAAGGGTGTAGAAATAAGCAAAAATGATTAAAAAAATGTATGCGGAAAAGTTTGAAAAAATGCCCATAATATTACAAAAAGTCTTTCTGCCCTGTACCGGGAGGAAAAGGTAGCTTCCATATTCCATATTTTTTTTTTAATTCAACTCATTTTACACAAACACCAGAAGCTAAAATACTTTGAACACGAGTATAAAAGATTCAATGCCGGTTCTCGTTAATACTGAATTTGAATGCGAATTTCAGCATCAGAGTTACAGCATAACAAATATCAGATTGTTTCAAAATATCAGTAAACGTAGAATTTCAAACAGCTATATCTCAGCCATTTTTTTAACATAAAGCCAAAACAAAATATGCTCCGGAATCCTTGTATCACAATCTAACACTTAACGGAAAAAACTTTTTCAATTTAATACGAGAGTTACAGCATAACAAAAATCAGATTGTTTCAAAATGTCATTCACCCTAGAATTTCAAATTGCCATATCTCAGCCATTTTTTTTTAAGATAAAGCCAAAACAAAAAATGCTTCGGAATCCTTGTACCACGATCTAACACTTAACGGTAAAAACTTTTTCAATTTATAATTTTTGTACATCTTTTTGAATTTTTAAAAATATAAAATTTTTGACTGGCGAACATTTTGAAACAAGATGGCGCATGAAGCTGGCCAACGAACTCGGTCGAGACCTTGGTATGTCTTATACACATACTCAGTCACATCCAAATAGGTTCATAAATAAGAGAGTTACAGCATGACAAATGTCAGATATATATAAATGAACATTTGAACAGAGGTTGGTTTTGGGGTATGGGGGTCATGATCGGTGAAAATATAGCAAAACTTTTCTCCGAGCGGCTGCAATAGGTAGCTTTTTACTTTTTGTAACGAAAGCTACCTAAAAATGCATTGAAATGTGATGCGGTTGCGGTAGAAAGTTAGTCTTCCGTTCTATTATAGAGCTCTCCTCTTAAAAAGACGAAAACAATGTGTTACTCTCATTCTTTACTAATTTTGGAACACTGTGCAAAATGACCATATTTCAAAATTCCCATTTTTGCATAAGTTGATAGCCCGTGAATTTTCTCAAATTCATATTTTAGGTGCCTAGTAATTTTAAGTTCACATATATGGACTTAAAATTACTAGGCGCCTAAGATATCAATTTAATTATCAATAACCTAGATACCCACAATGATAAATTTGATGTTTTAAATAAAATATTATTCTATAAAGCTTCAAATTATTTACTGTAAAATGATTGGGTTAAATAATTCTGAAAATTACTTACATTATTGACCACAATATCTTCGAGGCATTTCGCAAATTCAGATGATAACAGTTATTTTATACGGTAATCAGCATTTGTGCTGCCATTTATGGATGCCGTTTTAACTCTTTGAAAGACGGTGGCACATTATTTATACAAATTACTTTTATCAAAATTTCTACTAGAACTGTATAATGAAATTTTACTTTTAAATTTACATGAAAAAAAATCAATAAAATTTATTTATTTTCAAAGGAAATTGGTCGAAATCGTATGTTTTCAATAGTAAAGTACTAGAACTGCTTATCCCTAAATGAAATAAACAAAGCTGTACCATTGAACCACTTTATTACTTTACACTTTAAAGTGTTTTTTTTTTCAAAATTCGTGTTCAAAATCAAATCTTGTATTTGTGCACACTATTACTGTGAAACTGCTCCATGTTCATAAGTAGGCTGCTACATGCTAAAAACAAAGCTAAATTTGAATTTTGAAACCACAAAATTGCATTTGAAACTTTTTATTTTATTTTAAATTTTATATTTATTTTTAAGTTTAATCAAAACTTTTTACAAATATTTTATTTTTAGCATATAGCACGCCCCAAAATGCTTTTATTATTACAATTTCATGACCTTTCGTTAAACAGTTTCAGAATAATTGTGCGCGCAAGTTTATGAATCACTTTAAAGTTTAAAATAGCAATCCGACTCAACTGGCAACACCGACTTTTCCCATCCCAAAATGATCAGTGTATTGAAAAACCATAAATGGCGTTGGGACGCTACATGTAGCATAAAAATCGACGTAGGAGACACGCAAAGAACAGCATTGTAAACAACCAATAGAGACAGAGAGATGAGGCACACAAGCAAGAATCATAATACACCATGCACAAATCATCGTTTGTGGGAAAACCTTTAAAAAGCAGTATGGAAAACTTGTAAACTCAGTAAAACTTCTAATCTCAATAAAACTTTTTCTTTCCCTCTCGTCTCCGTTGCTATTGTTGTTTACAATGCTATTCTTTACATGTGTCCAACGTCGCCGTTTTTCGTACTACATGTACCGTACCAACGCCATTTATGGTTTTTCTATGCGATGATCATTTGGGATAGAAAAGGTGTGTGTTGCTATTCAAACATTTTGATTTTTTCTTTTACTGTAACCGTAACCATACATTCTTCATTGTTCTTGTTCATCACAATGTCGATTGCATACCTTCAAATAACTGTATGTCCCATTTCATTACGGTTGGTTCAACGAAGCGGCCGCTAAGGATTCATATATCGGCAAAGTTTCTATATGACCACCCTGTATATAATTCATACTTATTTCTAAAACTCATGCATGTTATGAATAGATATCCAATATGCATAGTTCAAAATATAATTAGCTGTATTTAAAACAGCGATTCTGATCCCAAAGTAACAAATGCTTACACAACTTGTATAAGGAATTCATAGCAACTAATATAATACAAGCAGCTTTGTCTCAATTCTCTAGCAGAACTATCAATAGTCCGATAATAAATAGAAGAATTTACTTTACAGACATATGTTCCACTATGTAGAGTTATTTGCGTCCAGATGATCTCGCGATCTAGAAATAGAACTATAGAAATATTTATTTTGATCGAGAAACACAACCTCCCCATTTTTCTGTTTTCTCAACGTGTAAAGAGCTATTTCCTGGCGTATACAGTATTCTGGAAAGATAAGTTATACATAGCATAAACAGTTGTATGTTAAAGCAAAAACAAGAAAAAAAGGTATTTCCTCAGCCTAACATCTGTAACTTGTAAAATGCTTTTCTGTGCGAGTTAAACAGATAAAGTAACTATTTTAGCAAACATATAAATTATTATTAAATGTATTGTATATCAGTACACAATTACAAACATCGAAAATATTACATAAAAATTTCCTTTTAAAAAATTTTATTACTTTTTTAATATTTATTTATTTTTTAATATAATGTTTATGTACCAAATTATATGCATACATCCACTAATTTATATTGCAAAAAAATTATGCATGCATTTTTGTATATTTCTAACGCTAAATTTAATTAAAGTTTTTCAGTGAATTACATAAGAAAATATCAAATATTCTTCATTTAATATTTTTTGAAATAATTTTCAATGTTAGAATCAACCCCATACACAATTCTACCACATAGAATTTGAAAAGGACATACAAAATTATAATTCCCCCATCGTGTATCAGCCTTGGCATTTTCTTCACATAAAAGCTTTCGGAAATTGCGGAGAAAATCCAGTTTAAAGATTTCATTAGCAGAAATAACTGACGTAAACAAACTAAACAAATTATCATTTCATCCTCACTTGCTATTATTACCAAATCAATTTTTTTTATCACGATTTTGTGGATTTTTCTATACTACATTCGATGAAGCTTAATTTAAATGGAACAATATAGGTTTTTTAATATAATTTTTAAATAATGCCTAATTATTACACATATAAATTTATACTTTTAGTAACATATGGCGCTCAGAATATAAGTAGTTGAAGTCCAAAAATTAAAATTTTGCTGAAAAGGGGATTTACGCATATGTCAATACGGTATTTTGTATAAGACCTAAAACAACATCCACAGAATTGATTTGGTTTGATTCAAATGCCAAACTTTTACGAGATACAATCTAATGACATAGCTTCTTATTTCTTTAAGAATGAATTTCTCAAAAGTAGTTTTTAAGTATTTGATCTATTTTTGTATTCTATGTACCTCATACAAACGAAAGAAAAAATTACAATAGAAACTAATAAACAAAATTTTAGTTTAGATGTTTGCTATGTCCCCTTAATCTTTATTTAATTTTATAATAATTAATAATTTTACAGCAGGTAATGCTTTAAAATCTAATAAAAAGGAAACAGTAAATAACTGTCGAAATAATTTCTTATGATTCAAAAAATTATTTAATATAAAAAGAGTTTCTGTTTCCTCGAAAAGTCTTTTGACTTTTGAGAACGGGCGCATCCAAGGAGGTGGGGGCTACAGTACCACTCCCAAAATGATCGAAATTGAAATGGAAGAAAAAGGAGATTATTTTGCTTCTTTCTTTTTGAGATTATTACTTTTTTTTGGTTATGCAACTTGCCTTGTTTGTTTGCCGTTTTTTAATGCATAGCGACACAACAGCAAACTAGCGCTCCCGGCACGACACGTATTTCAGTTATACGTTTAATCTAGGGCTACGCCTTAGTTTAACCGATATACGTATGTACGTATAATACGGCGGTATGAAATACGTATACCTTAAACTATACGTTTAATTTATCCGGATACGTATAAGCGTATATCGGTTAAACGTATAATTCAAGTATACTTATATTTCAAGTATACGTATATTGTATATTTCAAATCTGGAGGCACGGCAGTGCCTCCGCCAAGTCGAGAGAGGACAGCCGTAAGCATACTTTTCTGGAAGCAACTCAGGGCACTTTTGACCCCCCCATATCTCCGCGCTGGAGTATCCCAAAAATTTTAAACTTCAATTATAGAGAGTATTTGGCCCACAGGACCAAAATTTAAAATTACAACTTTCTGTCTTTTCTAGTTCAGGCGATATATGAACTCAAACATTCGATTTTTTGTCACGTCTTACTCACTCGTTCACGCGTCATCAAAAAGATTGGGTAGATCCCGTAGCCCCAGAAACTTGACATTTGGAAAAAAGGTAGTGTTTAGGATACAAAGAAAGGAAAAATTATAAAATACAGAAAATTCGAAAAAAAAACATTCGAAAATTCAACAAATTCCATCAAAATTGAAAATTGAAAATAATACGATCTTGTAGTCTTGGAAACTTAAGATTTGGTGTGAAGGTAGTGTTTAACATCCAGAAAAAGAAAACATCAAAAACACCAAAAAAATCGAAATCAAAATTGAAAAAATCGAAGAAATTGAAAAAAACCGAAAATTTGAAGACAATCCGATTTTGTTGCGCTAGAAAATTCAAATTAGGAATAAAGGTAGTATTTAGGATACAGAAAAAGGAAAATTAAAAAAATCCAGAAAATTCGAAAAAAAAAAAAAAAAATCGAAAAAAAATTGAAAAAAGGAAAATAATTTGATACGATAACGCTCGTATTTATAAATTAATTTGGATGAAACTAATTGTGTGTATTAAGCTCACCAATGCCTCGACCGAGTTCGTTGGCCAGCTTGGTCCGCCATCTTGTTTCAAGATGGCGGCCACGGAAAATTTTAAAACTAAAATAAATATACAATAAAGTTAAAAAATCAAGTTTATTTTTTAATTAGGTGTTAGGACTTGATACAAGGATTCCAGAGCATTTTTTGTTTTACCTCTATCTTAAAAATTGGCTGAGATAGAGCAGTTTGAAATTCTAGGGTGGCTGACATTTTGAAACAAAACAGCACATCACAAAAAACCAACGATAAATTTATGGTCAATAAAGGTCAAGCAGGTGCAATCCCGAATGAATACTCCGTGTTATTATAACTGTAACTTTGACTTCGAAATTTTGATACGTTATGCATTTTCTATTTGTTGATATTTTTGAACTATGAATATGATTTACGCTACGTGAAATGTTGTTGAAGAGGGATTTTCCATGTAAATCCGAAACGTCCAATTTTAATATGTTTTTAATGTTTTATGAAAGTGTATTGTAATGTCTGTAATTTTAATGATTTTAATATAAATTTATAAGTTTTAGTGAACGCGATTTCTCGCAAATTATTTTCTTTCATTGTTGTAATCATTTTCCCGATCATACGCATAAAACTATATATTCATATCCATTAGCGCCAAATTCTCGCCAAACTTGGCGACAATTGGCGAAATTACGCCAAATTTGGCGACAAAAATAAGTCTTCATAAATGAAGCCAACTTGGCTATAGCTCAATAATTTGGCGAATTTCTTATTCAAATTCGGTGTAAACGAATCTTTTGTAAACGATTTCTTTGCATTTTAACTTGCTGTTTTCGAGTAACATTAGCTAAAATTTTAAAACCAAGATATAGGAAAGCTACCTTTTCCTGCCGGTACAGGCCGGAGGACTTTTTTATGAGTTGTCGGATGCAATCTATGTTTTGCATTAAATAAAGTAAAACATTGAAAAACAAATCCCACAGGATGGGGATAGTTTGTTTTAGATAGATTTTAAGATAATTGTCCTATTAGCTAGTACACCTTCCGTTATTGTTTTGTGTTATTTTCCCCGGATTATGTTTTTCTTTTCTTTTGTTTACGAATTTTGTAATAGAAAAGTTCCGCTATAGACTGGCTACGTTATAGACCTTTTTTTTTATAGACAGGTTCATTTTCTTTCACAGGCTTTACTCTATTTAATTTATATATGAAATATTTGTTGTTAAAAGATGTTGGTCGCACAAAAATTTTCACATCTCTCCCTCCCTCCCGACATTACTGGTTGGTTATGGCTTGATAGTCCTTTCTAAATAAAATCATGGTGATTCTAAGATTCTCTTGATTTATCTCTAAATTGAACATAAACGATCCTAAGAAAACGGATCAATGAATTACTATATTGGCATGAGGAAATTTAGTTGCAGAAAAATGGAGCATATAGCTAACATTAAGTCTAATAGGAAAACCACAGCCTTGGCAAGATCTGGAGGCACGGCAGTGCCTCCGCCAAGTCAAGAGAGGACAGCCGTAAGCATACTTTTCTGGAAGCAACTCAGGGCACTTTTGACCCCCCCCCCCATGTCTCCGCGCTGGAGTATCCCAAAAATTTGAAACTTCGTTTTTCTAGAGTATTTGGCACACAGGACCAAAATTTAAAATTACAACTTTCTGTCTTTTCTAGTTCAGACGATATATGAACTCAAACATTCGATTTTTTGTCACTCACTCACTCACTCGTTCACGCGTCATCAAAAAGATTAGGTAGATCCCGTAGCCCTAGAAACTTGACATTTGGAAAAAAGGTAGTGTTTAGGATACAAAGAATGGAAAAATTATAAAATCCGGAAAATTCGAAAAAAAAAAAAAACATTCGAAAATTCAACAAATTCTATCAAAATTGAAAATTGAAAATAATACGATCTTGTAGTCTTAGAAACTTAAGATTCGGTGTGAAGGTAGTGTTTAGTATCCAGAAAAAGAAAACATCAAAAACACCAAAAAAAATCGAAAGCAAAATTGAAAAATCGAAAAATCGAAAAAAACGAAAAATTTTAAATAATTCGATTTTGTTGCGCTAGAAACTTGGAATTCGGAATAAAGGTAATATTTAGGATGCAAAATAAGGAAAAATTAAAAATTCCGGAAAATTCGAAAAAAAAATTCAAAAATTCGAAAAAAATTGAAAAAATTAAAATAATTTGATTTTTTAGCCTTAGAAACTTAAAATTCGCAGTAAAGATAGTGTTTAGGATTCAGAATACGTTAAAATAAAAAACGCAATAAAATTCGAAAATAAAATCAGAAAATCGAAAAAATCGAAAAAATCGAAAAATAAGGAAAATTTGAAAATAATTCGATTTCATAGCGCTAGAAACTTGAAATTTGGAATAAAGGTAATATTTAAGATACTAAATAAGGAAAAATTAAAAAATATGGATAATTAAAAAAATACCCATAAATTAGTGCAGACGATATATGAACTCAAAGTTTCGATTTTTTGTCACTCACACACTCACTCACTCTCGCGTCATCAAAAAGATTGGGTAGATCCCGCAGCCACAGAAACTTAAAATTTGGAATAAAGCTAGTGTTTCGTATACAAAGAAAGGAAAAATTATAAAATCCGGAAAATTAAAAAAAACATTCGAAATTAAAAAAAAATCGAACAAAATTGAAAATTGAAAATAACACTATCTTGTAGTCTTAAAAACTTAAAATTTGGTGTGAAAGTAGTGTTTAGAATTCAGAAAAAGAAAACATCAAAAACACAAAAAAAAAAAAAAAAAAAAAAAAAAAAATTGTAAATAAAATCGAAAAATCGAAACAAATCGAAAAATTTCAAATAATCCAATTTTGTTACGTTAGAAACTTGGAATTCGGAATAAAGGTAGTATTTAGGAAGCAAAATAAGGAAAAATTATAAAATCCAGAAAATTAAAAAAAAAAATCAAAAATTCGAAAAAATCGAAAAAAATTGAAAAAAATTAAAATAATTCGATCTTTTTGCCTTAGAAACTTAAAATTCGCGGTAAAGATAGTGTTCAGGATTCAGAATAAGTTAAACTAAAAACGCAATAAAATTCGAAAATAAAGTAAAAAAACCGAAAGAAATCGAAAAATAAGGAAATTTTGAAAATAATTCGATTTCATAGCGCTAGAAACTTCAAATTTAGAATAAAGGTAATATTTAAGATACTAAATAAGGAAACATTAAAAAATATGAATAATTTAAAAAAAATAGAAAATAAAAAAAAAAATAGAAAGAAAGAAAGAAAAAGAGAGAAATTGAACATAATATGATCTCGTAGTCTTAGAAACTGAAAATTTGGTGTAAAGGTAGTGTTTAGAATTCAGAAAAATAAAAAAATAAAAACACAACAAAAATTGAAAATAAATAAAAAAATCGAAAAAAAAAACAAAAATTTGAAAATAATTTGATTTTGTAAAGCTAGAAACATAAAATTTGGAATAAAGGTAGTATTTAGCATACAAAATAAATAAATAAATAAATAAATAAAAAATCTGTAAAATTCGAAAAAAAAATTCGAAAATTCGAAAAATTGAAAAAAATTCGATTTTGTAGCTTTAAAACTTAAAATTCGGCGTAAACTTATTGTTTAGGATACAGAAAAAGGAAAAAATAAAACACAATAAATTCGAAAATAGAATAAAAACTCGAAAAAGATCGGAAATTTCAAAATAATTCGATTTTGTAGCGCTAGAAACTTGAAATTTGTAATAAAGGATACAAAATAAGAAAAAAATAATAAATCCAGAAAATTATAAAAAAAAATTCGAAAAAATCAAAAATTGAAAATAATTTTATCTTGTAGTCTTAGAAGCTTAAAACTTGGTGTAAAGGTAGTATTTACTATTCAATAAAAGGCACAATTAAAAAATTCGTTAAATTCAAAAATAAAATCGAAATATCTTTAAAAAATCGAAAATTCGAAAACAATTTGATTTTGTACTGCTACAGACATTAGTTTTAAGATAATTGTCTTATTAGCTAGTACAACGCCCCTAATTGTTTTATGTTATTTTCCCCGGATTATGGTTTTCTTTTCTTTCGTTTACGAATTTCGTTATAGGAAAGTTCCACTACAGACAGGCTACGTTATAGGCGATTTCTTTATAGACAGGTTTGTTTTCTTTCACAGGTTCTCTATTTACTTCGCATATGAAATATGGATTGTTAAATGATGTTAGCCCCACAAAAATTTTCACAGCTCCCCCTACCCTCCCGACATTACTGGCTGGTTATGGTTTGATAGTTCTTTCTAAATAAAATCATGGTGACTCTAAGATTAACTTGATTTATCTCTAAATTGAACCTAAATGATCCTAAGAAGACGGATCAAATAATTACTATATTGGCATGACAAAAGGTGAAAAATTCGAAAACAATGTGATTTTGTACTGCTAGAAACATTAGTTTACTTAGGTCAGGTTTACTTACATCAGGTAACTTAGAATTAAAATCGAAAAATCAATAAATTTATAAAAAGTCGAAAATTTGAAAATAATTCGATTTTGTAGTCCTAGAAGCTTGACATTTGGCAGAAAGGCAGGGTTTAGTACACAAAGTAAGGGAAAATTAAAAAATCCGTAAATAATAAAAAAAAAAAGACTAAAAAAACGAAAAAAAAAACCATCGAAAAAAGGAATATAGTTTGATTTATTGGAAATTTCCGGAAATTTTAATTTTGGCTTTCTTTTTATACTAAAAAGTTCTTTTATGTTAAATATCAAGTATCTAGTGCTGCGAGTAATATCTCAGATGAATAGCACCTATCCTGGAAACAATTGAGAGTACTTTTGACAGTCCCCCTCCCATAACTTAGTGCTTGCCTAGGAACCAGAAATCTTTTTTATCTACTGTACTTTGCAAACGAAACTAAAGCTTCAAATTTTTGATACCTGTAAATAATAGGGACAGAGTGTGGGCTTAGCGAAAATCAGTGGATGATCTCCAAAAAGAACCCAAAATCAAGAAAAAGATGATTACTTACAAAAAGAAGTGAAATCTCATCAAAAAGTCACCTGTAAAAAATGCAGCCAAGTCTCGCAACTCATTTACCGTAAAAAGTACTGAGATCGTATAAAGCCAAGTTTAACTATCTTATTAACTCCGAAATTTTCATTCACAAATCACTCCTAGTCTCTACATCTTTAGTTAATTATTATTTTGTGACTTGGCAATTACGCAGCACATGGAAGTTATTACACCTTACTATGTTATGGAATGGGATGAGATAATATGATTAAGGCTAATTATATACGCACAGGGAAGTTATTACACCTTAATATGTTATGGGATAGCATGGTGTTATTTGATTAAGACAAATTATATACATCACATTCTGGTGCTACGTAATTGCCAAGTCACAAAATAATATTTAACTAAAGATGTAGAGACTAGGAGTGATTTGTGAATGAAAATTTCGGAGTTAATAAGATAGTTAAACTTGGCTTTATACGATCTCAGTACTTTTTACGGTAAATGAGTTGCGAGACTTGGCTGCATTTTTTACAGGTGACTTTTTGATGAGATACGTATTTACTTTTAATACCAATGGACTTCATTAGTCTAGGTGTGAAGGGAGAACAAGCTGGAAATCGGCGTAACCGTAGCAATCTGACTAATATCTTTCATACATAGGATCTTGTTATTTTTCCCTATAAATATTTTAATTCATTTATGTTACTTCTAATTTTCATTGAATTAAGGGATACAATGTTATATAAATTTTCTGGAACGGATATATATAAAAACTATTTTATATTTATTTTTACTATATTTTTTCACGCAATGAACGAAAATCGTTTAAACATTTAATCACTGGGGTAAGTTCCGTATATACGCTGTACCGTATATACTGTTTCGTATAACCGCCTTGGCCGTATCATAAGTATCCAAAATTTGTACCCTGTATAATACGTATTATACGTGTACTCGTATAAACGTTTAATAGGGAGCACTATAGCAAACCTCTTCACGATTTCCGCTAAACTGGATATCAGGCACTGTATAGACACTGAAGGGTTGGCTGTGAATGTATTGATTAATTTTCGGTTAATCGGAAATGTATTGGTTAATTGAAAATGTATTAGCTAATTTTTGATTAATCGGAAATGTAATTTTCTTTTTTCAACGCTATCTTCGCGCATAGTTAATCAAATTACTTCAAAAAGTATCATATCTTTTAATTACTATTAAATTATAAAAGAAAAAGTGGAAAGATTAGATGATTTAATAAATAAAAGATTAGATGATGCCCTACTCCCAATTGTATTTTTCTTTTGGAGCGCTTTTAAGTCATTATTACTACTCGTACAAAGTGAAAATAATAAACAAAGACGTTATTTTATATGTGCGTATAAAAATATGTTTTCATCTAATTAATGTGAGAGAAAAATCTTTTAAAAATTATTAATATTCTCTATTAACCCATAGTGGCTATTAATAGTGCTTATCAACTATTGGCAATTTTTAAAAGATCTTTATCCGAATTTCATTAAATGAATTTGGCGTTGTCCACATGTACCCCATTTTCACATATCAGTTTTAAATCGAACACTATCTTCAAAACTTTATTAGATAACAATTGTGTTCCAAAAACATCTTCATGTCAAAACCGGCTAAAAATCAATCCATTGTAATTTATTTTTAATATGCTTTATATCAAATAATATTAATTAACTGTAGAATTCATATGAAATCACATATATTAGCCGAAACAATCAAAATCCTTTTATTGAAAATATAATTAGATATGTATGACTTTGAACATTTTATCTTTAAAATAAATCCTAACCGTTTAATTTTTCTCCTATAAATTTTTGCAGGAATCATTCTTCAAAAGGAATGTAGCAATTCAACAAAAATAAACAAAAGCTTCAGAAGAAAAATATGTGGAAGTTTTTATTAAATTAAAAATGACAGCTAACTTTTGCATAAATAAATTGTTTTTATTAGACTGAAACAGCGTAAAAGCTAACTTGACTGCTACAAGCATTTCTTCTGATCTAAAAAATAGTTTAATATAAAATATTAATTCTGTTTCTTCTTCCAATCTGCTAGCGTATTCTTTGTCTTATTTCCTTAGCTGTCTTTCTTTTTCCTAGGCAACCCTAACTCCTTCAGTATGGGTGGTACGTATATGTCCGATATGGTATGCATATGGTTTTATCTTTTAGTCCTAATATGTTTCTTGTCTAATCGTACAATTCTTCAAAAATATTCGGCAAAAATACTATACGGAATTATTGGTATTAAAAATTTATATATCGTTAAATGACACCCGTCCTACTGAAGGGGTAAGGGGTGTGATATTTCTTGAAGTACAAAGAAGATTTTCGTATTCATAAAAATAGATCAGTTTTAAGAAGAACGCTATCTTCAGAAGCTTTATTATGTAACAACAAAGGGGCGTAGAGAAGAGAGAGGCTCATACTTCTTAACCCCCCCCCTCCCCCATTCAAATGAAGACACATCAGCTTTTAAATGCTTTTAACACATTTTTTAAGTCACATCAGCTGCTAAAAATGACTATTATTTTCTGCTTTCGATCTTTGATCATTTAACTCTGTGCATAAAACGTTGCTACAAATATTAATTAGATTTCAAACTAGTAAATCTGCAGATAATGTTGCCTTTTGATTGATTTATTTATTTTTCAGACTTTCAACCCGCAGTTTCTTTTTTTTTTACATATTAGTAGCATTGCAAATGAGATTTCCTGTAAGAAATTCAGGAGATTGAACTTTTATTAATTCCAACGATTACATGAACTTATACTCCAAAAGTGTTCTTTATTTCCTGTGTGTGGTTATTATTATTATTATTATTATTAAATCGAATACTTTTTATTTCAGGGTTCTGCCCTCTGAATCTCCCTTCGTTTTATTAAATGAGACAACGGGGATTCGGGGAAGGGGGTCGCAAAGTAATTCTTTGGAATTCAGTATTTTAAATTTTTCATCTAAAATAACTAAAATTTCAATTTCTTGATAATATTATTAGTAATTAGTTTGAACCGTAAATTATTATATATTAATTATTGACAATCATAACCTTTAAATGTATCTGAAAATGACTGTTTGAGCTCCTTCCATAATTTTTTAATTGCTACGCTACTGTTAACAACTGCGTTCTAAAAACTTTTCATTTCAAAATCGGCTAAAAATCAATCAATTGTAATTTAATTTAAATGTCAGAAATAATATGCTTAAAATCAAATAATATTAATTAACGGTAGAATTCATATAAATGACACATGTGTATGCCGAAACAATCAAAAGTTAACAGTCCAGGCTTTCTCCAAAAATCCTTTCATTGAAAATATAATTAGTTACAGGGCTTAGAATGAGCGTAAAAGTGAAATTTGAATTTTAAATATTTTGCCTTTAAAATGAAATAATGACTGTTTAATATGTTTCATTTATTTTTCTCCTTAAAAGGAGATGGGTATATAAGCATTGCACCCCCCCCCCTTTCCAATAGGGTAAAACAATATATATTTTTAAAGATATTTTGATTATTTAATACTAGCTGACCCACCTGGTGTTGGCCGGGCCTGTTATAATAACCTTAAATGTACCTGAAATCAGTTTCGAATGATTTCCTTATTTTTAAAAGGAGTGTTGCAAGGAGTCGCAAAATGACTTATATACCGGATTTTTTTAAATGGGTTAATATTCGTATTTTTCGAAACAGATTGCACCGTTGTAGAGAAGAAAGTACCCGCTGTCAGTGGGGGTTTTTCTATTTCCCGTATCTCGAAAATTCGGCCCAATGCGCGCTTCGAAAAAAGGGGGAAAACGTGAAATCAAAATTTTTAAAAAATGAAAGGGTTAAAATTTATACATTTCTGAAGGGATTGAAGCATTCCAAAATACGAAATCTAAGAATATGTTTTTAGTTTTTCTCTTCTTCTAACGGTTTTGCAGATGCGTGCTTCAAAGAACGATCGAAAAAACACAGACTTCGGTTCTTCTCTGCTTCGGCGCTTGGGAAAGAGGTTCTGAAACACACCGTAGCGACGCTTTTGTCGGTGGGCCTTTTAAACTGTGGAGTTTAATTAATATATCGGCTAATTATCAAAAAATGAGAAATCTGAGCCTCAGATGCATCAGGACCTGTTTTGGACGCAAATTCACAATCGCTCAACGTCCTACACACTTGACGGCAAACTCTGTAGCCAAGCGCTTTCGCAAGAAAATGAACTGCACGCATGCGTGCATGGTCATTTGACCGGAAAACTAGAAAATTTTCCTGACAATTTTTTTTTTCGTATTTGTAGTGCCTGTGCAGGAAATTTTGTACATAATTATCCTGATGTATATGTGTAGCATAAATTACATCCATTATTTGTAATTTCAAAGTTTTTGAAATGCTTGCTTAAATATAACAAGAACGAAAAATCATGCGTCAAGCATAGATTATGTAACACTTTCCAACGCTTCCAAAATAATTTTACGAATCATACTCTTTTATAAGCTAAAAGATAACATCTAAGTAATCCGAATACTTTATTCAGCCCTGTATAGGATCTATAGATTTGTATATATACTACATAGGATGTTAAATTTTAGTTCAGTTAGGAAACACGTAGCACAGTTTAAAATTCTCCGTCTGGAGTTAAATAATACGGAAATGTGTTCCCGAACTTTTGTACTTCCCTGTATAGGATCTACAGAATTTATACACACCACGTAATATACAAAAAGCGATTTAAAATTAAAATCGCATTCAGTAACTTAAAACGCACTTCCAGGAATTATTGTTAACATACAGTAGAGAATTCTTTTGTGTGTCCCTGTAAATGAACGATGACTGCTATACACACAATATTCTGTAGTAAGTCTCTTGTAATGAACCTTATATAAATTTCAATGCGTTTAAAATAGTGAAACATTATTTAAATAAACCGCAGACGATTTTTCTCCATAGACGTAATGTAACGGAATTCTTTTGACTGTCCCTGTAAAGTAAGTATAAGTGCTATGCACACCCTATTCCATATTAAGCTTCTTCTAATGCACCTTAGTGATATATATAAATTTCAATGCGTTTAAAGTATTGAAACATTATTTAAATAAACCGCAAATGATTTTTCCCCATAGACCGCAATGTAACGGAATTCTTTTGAGTGTCCCTGTAAAAAAACTATAAGTGCTACACACTTCCGTTGAAATAGGGAACATGCTATAGATAACGATTATAACATATAAAATTTGCAGGGCAATCCGAGCATATTTACGGGAGTTAGAGCACGGACAGACGGCAGACGGCAGACGGCAGACGGCCAGACGGCCAGACGGCAGACGGCCAGACGGCAGACGGCCAGACGGCCAGACAAACCGAAGTCATAAACACTTTTCAACTAGGTTGGAAAGTGTTAAAAATTAGTCAAATATAAAAATCGCTCCTCCCTACTTAAAAATCTTGCTTTTCAGAATATTTTTTTACATTCTCATATGATTAAACTGTTTCGTTAATACATATTTGCTTTATTTTATATGAGCATATTCAATAAGAATTTGGGTATAAGTACAACCTTGACAATTTAATTGACTTAAAATGTTACGCATGCATTTACACACATGCTCAAAATTGTACAAGTACCATTGAATAGATAGATGTTTTACTACAGTTGTATATCCTACAACATTCTCCCTACATTTTTACCTCGAGTTTTATTGTCAGCATTAAAATGCTTTAAAAAATAAATGAAAAACTTTAATTTTTTTTAAGATTTTACAAAGATTCTGTAGGCTACCAAACTCATGAGAATGAATCAATTCATGTTTTATAAACAGTTATACTAAATAAACATCGTTTTTTTTTTAAATAAGCTTAGAAGGAAGTAAAAATACATTTCATAATACGTGATGTTATTTACTATTTTTTACGTTTTATACTACTTTATTTAATCTCGAATAAACATGAATACTTATTTATTATATTTAGTTACGCTTTTTCACTTTTAAATTATTTAATATATATATATATATATATATATTATACAGTTTGTTAAACACTGATAAAATGAGATACATTCTAAAAGGATAATGCAGCACTGCAATAATACCACAAATTCAATAATAAAATAATTAGCATCCTTAAGTTTTTAATTTTGAATTTATCCTAATTAAGTATATACTTTTTTAAGTAATTTGTTATTAGATTAGAGAAGAAGCCTAATTGAGCATAGTAGTATAGTAATGCGTGATTTCGACCTCACTTTTCCAAAATTTTCATAATTCCTAAAAATTCTCCCCCTAAAATAATGCGTGAATTCAACCTCACTTTTCCGATATCTCGTAAAACGTATCCTTTTCTCATTAGACACAAGACTTTCGAACGTGAACACATATTTTGCAATATCAATGAAATCCAAAGATAACTGAGACTGCTTTTTTTTTCCAAGTTCAAGGATAAAAAAGTATGTTTTCTGCGTCTTTCCTTCTCCAAGATCTTTACGAATCTTTTTATATTTCAAGGTTATGAATACAAAAAACGTTTTCAGCGAATAATGTATAATTTGTTTCCTGAGGTTTTTGCTTAATCATAGTTAAGATGGTAGAAATTAAAAAAATAATAATAACAAGTATATGCATGAGAGATGACAACAGAATAAAAAGAAGATTTTGATTTATAAACGAGAGAGATATTTTATAGATAAGGATATCAGAAATAATATGTCATTATGTAAGGCATTATATAAGATAATAATTATTGATGCATGCAAATTAGAACATACTTTCTCGAATTTTATCGATGTAGCAAGATGTTATTTAAATTGCTGTTCAAATAATGTAAAAAGTAAGAGAAAGGTTGGAGAAAAGTCATAAGGGTGTGATGCAATTTTCGATATTTTATTTTTTCTTAAATAACCTTGAATGAAAAAGCGAAAACTTATTATGTAATAGTTGTTCAGAAACGACTCTCATTCTTGATGGAGAATATATTTCTCGGGGTTATTGATTTTTTATATGTAAATGAAGGTAATTAAATGATAATAATATTGAAAACAACTTTCCTTAACATTGAATACAAATTAAAAAAAAACGCTTTTCTTATGTTCGATTGAAAGTATATATACAGGAAACACAGTCTGGAGAAGTATGTTTTAATTCTGCTGACTCCAAACAAGTCACCATCATGAGCGCCCAAGGTGAGTTACTTTTTTTTTGCTTTAAATACATTTTAAAAAGTTTTTTTAATGACTATTTTGAAATATTAAGATTATTTAAGATTTTTTAAATAATTTCTTTAGAGTTACCCCCCCCCCCCCCCCACCCCCCAAAAAAAAAATATTTTCTATCAGCGATGATTCGGATGTCGAAGAAATTACTCCTACACCAAGAAGGAAAAAAGTCATTACAAAACAACTTCGAGTAGAATCTGATGAAGAATTGTCTAAAAATATTAATGCACCCTCATGTTCAAAAAATAAGAAATCTTCTATAAAACAATATCACGATGATTCTGATGAAAGTCCATTAAAAAGCAAAATAAATTGAAAAAATTAAATTTGATTTGGATTTGGCAGATGAGGAAGTGATTGCCATAATCCCGGAGTATCGTATAAATTTGTCAAAAACCCTTGAGATGTACATAAAGCCTTTTAAGAATTCCCATTATCTTGGCTTTGGGAGAAGAGATGAAAGCGGAGGCGAATCGAAATATCGCTTTCATTTACCTCTGACTCTCTTCCCTAAAATCAAAGAAGGCATGAAAGCGATTGAGAAAATAATTAAAGATTCTCAATAAATGCTTCACAACATTTTTTATGGGCTTTTTAATTACTTTTTAATACTAACATTGCTTTTTATGGACTCTACTTTGCTATAACATTTTTAGGGGCTTTTTGAATACTTTTTCGTGTTTAATATTATGTTTTTATGGACTAACATTTATTATTATTATTGTTGTTGTCATGTTATAGTGTATTATATTTTTTTTAGTATCTACTACAATGAAATTTTATGAAAAATCTTCTTTTAAAAATTTTACAAAAAGTTAAAGATGTAATTATACATCTAATTGTAAAGATCCTCTAAAATTATTGAAAAATGTTAAAGCGGAAATATTCAAAATGATTTCAAAATCCTTCTCTTTAAGAATAAGATACATAATCTGTTTAAGTATTCTATTTAAAAAAGAAAAATTAGAAGATCGGAAATATGAAGCGGGGTACTTCTGCTCATTTGCAGAACGATTAACATCTATTTATGAATTTAATAGAAGTTTTCAGTTAATAAAATAGTGAATTCTATTGAAAATTTCACAGAAAACGGAAGTGGATGGAATCAAACAAGTTGATCTCCATTTAGGGAGATAGAACTGTTCCACTGGAGGTTGCTCATCTGAGCATTCAAAATTACCCGCATACTTTAAAAATAAAAAATGTATATCAGAACAAGGATATTGTTTTATTAATTGCATTCTAGCAGCACTTTACCCCTCGTGTACAAAACAAAACAGAATTTCGCTGTATAAAAAATATATTAAACGGCTTAATGTAAATCGTTTACATTTACCTGTCAAATTAGTAATATAAAGAGTTTTGAATTTAAAAATAATATAGCTATAAATGTATTTGGTTTTCAAAAGGGATTGTATCATTTATATAGGTCTAAACTAAAGTGTAGACAATCAAAAACTGTTGTTGATTTACTTTTACATAATTCACATTATTTTTTATTGACCGACATAAATAAAGCTTTAGGCTATAAAAACAAACATTTATTCTGCCGAAACTGTTTAAACGGATTTTATACACTTCAAAATCATATCAAAATTTGTGAAAATTTTGAAGCTCAGAAAGTAAGTTTACCGGATAATTTAAAAATAAAATTTACTTCACATGAAAAATCTTTTAAATCTCCATTTGTAATTTACTGTGATTTTGAGTGTTTGAAAAAATTAATGTATACTTTGCCTGATATTAAAAAATAATTTACAACTCCCATTGAAATTCATGTACCTGCATGTTATGCAGTAATCGTAACAAATGTTACAAATGAAATTATCTACAGCAAATATTATGATGGTAATAATGTTGTCAATAATTTTATTAAAGAGGTAAAAAATATTTCAAATGTCATTTCAAATATATTAGAAAAAAATATTCCCATCAGTGAAAAACCATCTTTATGTAAGGCTATTGCTTGTTTTATTTGTAAAAAAAAAAAAAAATTAAAGAAAATGAAATAATTTGCCGAGATCATTGCCATTTTACGGGGATATTTCGCGGATTTGCCCATGGAGGATGCAATTTAAATTATAGAGCGAATTTTTATATACCGGTAGTAATGCATAATTTATCAGGATATGATTCTCACATTATATTAAAATATTTGTCGAATAACTTAATCAGTAAAATTAATATAATACCAATGAATTCTGAAAAAACGATGAGTTTCACACTTGATAATTTAAAATTTTTAGACAGCTTCCTTTTTCTAAACAGTAGTTTACAAACACTAGTAGAAAATCTAACTGCAAGCAATTATGTTTTCAATGCATTTAACTGTTTTTTTTTTCAAAATACGAAAAAAGATATTTATTAAAAAGAAAGGGAATTTTCCCTTACTCATACTTCAAATCAAAATCTGTTTTAACTGAAAATAAATTACCAGCAAAGGAACAGTTTTTTAACAATTTAACAAATGAGGAAATATCTGATGATGATTATATGTTCGCTCAAACAGTATGGAATAGTTTGGGTTGTACTCATTTTAGAGATTATTTAAAACTGTATCAATTCACAGATGTAGTTCTATTAGCTGAGATTTTTAATGCTTTCAGACATTTATGCTCTTATTATGAGCTTGATCCAATAAACTTTTTTTCAACACCTGATCTTACATGGTTTGCTGGATTGAAATTTACTAATGTAACTTTAGAATTACTACCAGACATTGACATGTATATGATGATTGAAAAGGGGATGCGAGGAGGATTAACAGTGATAGGAAAACGATACACTCGTGCTAATAATAAGTACATTCCGGAAACATTTGATAATTTGCGTTTAAAAAACTATATATTTTCAATTGATTGTAATAATCTTTATGGATATGCTATGCAGCAGAGCTTATCTGTAGGGGGATTTTCATTGGTTAACTCAGGAAGAAATTAAAGCACTCGATATAAAACATCTTTCTTCGCAATCTGAATTAGGCTACATATTTGATGTGGACATTGAATATCCATCTTATTTTCACGAAAAACATAACGATTTACCACTCGCAGTTGATCATTTAATTATAAAAGCAGAAATAGTTTCCCCATACCAGAAACAAATATTAGACACACACGAAATACAGTTTCCGAAAAATGTTAAAAAACTAGCGCCTAATTTCTATGATAAAAAAAATTACATAGTTTATTCTAACAATTTAAAATACTATTTAAATAAGGGTTTAATTTTGAAAAAGGTGAATAGAGCATTAGATTTTAAAAGAACACCTTGGCTGAGATCTTATATTCATTTCAATAATGATAACAGAACACAAGCTGTATCTGAATTTGACCGATCATTTTTTAAATTGTTAAACAATGCTTTTTTTGGAAAAACTTGCATGAATTTGCGAAAACGCGTTTGTATAAAAGTTGCGTTAAATGAAAAAATGTGTGAACGATGTTTAGCTTCACCAGCTCTCCAATATTTCGAAAGCATAAATGAAAATTTAACGCTTTGCAAACTGAAAAAACACAATTTAATTTTAAATAAGCCAATATATATCGGCTTCGTAGTTTTAGAATTGTCTAAGCTACATATGTATCGTATATATTATGATAAATTTAAAAGACTATATGATGAAAAATGTAATATTTTATATACTGACACGGATTCATTAGTAATGCAAATATTTACTGATAATTTGTATTTAGATATTAAGCAATATTTCAGAGATATTATTGACACAAATAATTACCCTAATAACCATTTTCTATATTCTAATGAAAATGCTAATAAACTTGGTTATTTTAAAGATGAATGCAAATCCAAAGTAATTAAGAAATTTATTGCACTTAAACCAAAAATGTACTCTTACATTTTTGGAAGTGAAAATAAAAAAACTGCCAAAGGTGTAAAATATGCAACAGTAGAAAAGTTTAACCATGAATTATATAAAAACGTTTTATTTAAAAACGAATTATTAAGGCATCAAGAATGTTATATTACAAGTAAAAAACACGAAGTAAAAACAGTTGTTAAAAATAAAATATCATTATCTAGCTTTTTTGATTAAAAATATATATTAGACGGAATTCACACCATGTCATATGGAAATGTTAAAATCAGAAATATGAATTCTTATTCTGTAAATTCTGAAACAGATAGCATTTGTAAATAATTTTTAAGTGTGTATTATGCACTTTTAATTTTCTATACACTTTTTACTGTTGCATATAATACTGTTGAATTGAACCACCAATTGGAAGAAGGGAATAAATCCAAAAAATAAGAATGGAGATAATTAAAAAAAACTTTATAACTTTTTACTTTCAACTTATAGGCTCATGTGATATCAATGATACTGAAGAAAATATAAATTCTGATTTATTTACTAATAGAGCTGGCTGAAATATATAATATTTATTTATATATGTATATGTAAATGTGTTGGATGTATTCCCTTCTTCCAATTCATCATATACTACATACAAAATAATTTGAAATAATGCACAATATAATGACAAAAACTATTTATTTATTAGAAAACACGTAAGGACACTATTATTCATCTATTTCTTCACTTTCGGATCTTGTAGTTGGCCAGGTCAGAATAATATCGTAGAAATCTTTAAATTCGGCAGAAATATATTAGATTATTTTTTGTTTGTCGTTCATTTTTTTTCTCGTTTATGGGTATTTTAGTAACATATGCCGGAGTTTCTGCTATTTTCGGGTTTGTAGAAGGTTTCTGGATCAAAAATGTAGCTTTAATAAAACCATCGATAAATTCGGAAATATGTCAAGTAACCTTTATGACTTGAACTATACTCAAAGCTTCTGTATTGCAAAATCTTGAATGTTGTTGCCTTGTCTAATGACTGACAACTTTTCTTGAAACATCGCTGCCATGAGTTTTTAAAATCAAGTATGTCGTTAGAAGTAATGGGTTTAACTGAAAACCCCCTGATTTTTGCTGCCAAAATAAGATTATTATATTCATTTGGAACGTAAATTCTGTCCTTTCTCCTAATGAGTATTTTAGCGGTTCCAAAATTTCTGTCACACTGTAAAAACGAATGGCCACGCACAGGAAAGTATTGATATATTTTCTCAAAACGATTCATTGCAACAGAGTGAGAAAAAATCTTATACGCCAGCGAAGTGTGACGTCACTGTAATGGCTGCTGGAGACAAGAAGTTTCGGTTTCCCATTAAACGTTAATGTAAGCAAAAAATAAAGTCGTGTTAACAGTATTAAGAAATTTTTTTAAGAAATTTCTGTTGCAGATTTGCTAAATCTTAGGTAAGGCATTCATATGCATTCAACTAACTTCTGATTAAGTGCGTCATTTTTTTTAATTCATCAAAAAAAAAAAGATAAACCTTCATGGAAAGCATCAATGGCGGATGTTTTGAATATTTGAATGTAATTTTAAAATGTTTTTAAGGTTTTAATTTCTTTTAGTTGATATTTCTATTACTCAGGCGTACTCTATGTTAAGTTTCATCTGAGTTAAAATGTGTTTCTGCTGGGTTTTTTTTTTCTAACAGTTAGACAATTATCACTAATGATAATTTTATCAAATGATTCTTCATAGTTACTGGATTATATTTTTTTGCGCGGTCATCGCATAATTAAACGCAGGAAGACTGACTATCTTTATAAAATTTTATTAAATACTAGGAAAGTAAACAACTGAATATAGACATTTTCGGTAATCAAGTAAAATAATTAAGAAAAAAACAACATAAATAACATGAAAACGACTGAAAAATACATTTAAACTGCAGGAATATCAAGCAAAATATATTAAAATATCACCCTTGCTTTACGATTCAGCAGAGAAATTTATGTAAATAATACACCAAATGAAGAAAAAAAAAAAAAACCAGCACAATTTAACTCAAATGAAACTTAACATAGAGTACGCCTGAGTAATATAAATATCAATTAAAAGAAATTAAAACCTTAAAAACATTTTTAAATTACATTCAAATATTCAAAACATCGGCCATTGATGCTGTGCATGAAGGCTTATCTTTTTTGATGAATTAGAAAAAAAATGACGCACTTAATCAGAAGTTTGTTGAATTCATATGAATGCCTTACCTCAGATTTAGCAAAACTGTAACAGAAATTTCTTAAAAAAATTTATTAATACTGTTAACACGACTTTATTTTTTGCTAACATTAACGCTCAACGGGAAACCGAAACTTTTTGTCTCCAGCAGCCATTACAGTGACGTCATCACTTCGCTGGCGTATAAAGGTGTTATTTCTATTTTGTCCCCCGCAAGCATCGCTAAACACGTGTTGTTCTTTGGCAGAGGGATTTATGTTCTGTACAGTTTTGCACAATAAACTGCATACTTCATCCGGGCCCCGTTTAGTTCACCCTCATGGTAAATGTAGAAATCAGCTGAGTTCGTCTTTACGTATTTGTTTATCGAAAAAAAACAGGCAAAAAGAAACACTATTTCTATACTCGTACAGTTGATAGTTGGAAGAAGGGAATAAAGGAAGGATCTGTTTCCTTCCTCCAACTAACTATTTTTATGACCGCATGAATGAGCGAATGGTTTTTGTTCTTTCCTTCGAACTCACAATTAAGCTCTACGTCTAAAGAATGTAAAAGTGTAGAAAAATGAATGTGTCAAAAAGTGGCGTTTATTCCCTTCTTCCAATTGGTGGTTCAATTGATTTTTGATGTTGTGCTTTAATTACTTTATATGTGAAAAGTTCACGAGAGTTATGGGTTATGCATTATGTGAAATATGATATGTTTATTATCACATATAATATTTTGAAATGATTTTTTAAAACATTTGTAAATAATTTTTAAGTGTGTATGCACTTTTAATTTTCTATACATTTTTTACTTTAGCATATAAATTTGCCCACTGATATAGAATTCGATAGGAGTTGTCTCTGACAATGATGCTATCGGGTGTATTTCGATGAAAGATGAAGCATCAGTACCAAGTTGCAGTGGTACACTAGTAAATAGATCCAATTCACTCTTTAGATAAACAACATTTTGATTCCCCATCATTCATGAAAAAATATCACTCTGAGCCTTTTTACAACGTTTCGTATTCAACTGACGAGTGTTCCTTTTACGCTTTCTTTTTATACCCTGACCTTCCTGTAATTTTTGAAAAATATCATTTTTTATTTTATTTGATGTCTCGCGAATTCTGTTTCGACTTGAATCCCCAATTGAGCTGCCCGAAGAAACATCTGATATAACATTCTTTCCTGTTTGAAAAAGTTGTTTCCCTAAGTAGCATCCAGCCTTTATCACTAGTGGAGTTATGCAACGTCGTAAATCACCAAAACAGCCATATCCTCGTTGATGTGCTATTCCTCGAAAATAAGCATTACCGCTGCCTATCTGTGAGCAATAGTAATTTTCGCAATATCTTGCATGCAGATGCATTTTCCTTTGAGAGGATGTCGGAAGTAAGAATGATAAAATTCTGACATGAGCATTTCAATTTATAGTTTCCCTGTGTCTGAAAGATAAGAGAATAAGTGTTTTCCCACCTGTAAATATAATATCCTTCCCTGAACTCGTCTTTAATTCAATTTCTATCGTATCAACAAAATTACTTTTTAACGGAAAATAGATAGGTGTTTCATAGTGCTTAACAATTTGCTCATTGTTTTCATTCATGCACGGAATAACCCTTAATAGCGGTGCGTATGAATCTCCTACATGATGCGATTCAATTAAATCACTATATACAAATATTTCTGATATGCCTGCATCTAATTCCAAAGGATATTTACTACGATATTTACCACTTTTAAATTTCTGATTTTCAAATCCTAACATTTCTGCAAGAGCCTTCCCTAAATGCACTTCGCATGTTTTTGGAACTTCTAAAAAAACTTTTAGATTAGGTAACTGCTTCAAACGTATGTATTCAAATTCGCGGAATAAACTCTAAGCTGTTTTATACATACCCACATTCACTGATAGATGTTTTGTTTCATTTTCTCGCCTTGTAACTTTTGAGTATTCTTTAATAATCAACTCTAGTTTTTTTTCCTTCGTATACGGATAACAGTGGATTTACTCTGAATTTCATTATTCGTGTGGCAATAACACTTTTGTTTTCATTTAGTATGCTCAAAAATGATTGCGCTTCAATTTCTTTTATATGCAGTTCAGCATATTCTGAAACTTTGATTTCTAATTCAGCTGTTACAGGTGTATATGTAAAGGTAATATAATCTTGAAGTTCTAATAATTGAATGTTTTTTGAAATATTTGAAATAGCTATCTTAGCATCATGTTTTTTATTTGGTTCACTTATTAAAGTAAATGGAATATGCTTTATTGAATTTATTGAATGTTTTTTTGAAATATTTGAAATAGCTATCTTAGCATCATGTTTTTTATTTGGTTCACTTATTAAAGTAAATGGAATATGCTTTATTGAATTTATTGGATTTTTATTGATAATATTTATTGTCTCTTCTCGTGTTTCTGTTGATGATCTAAATTTGAAAGTTTATGACTCTGTAATAACAATGTCTTCATCTGGCAGATAAAGCATATATAACAACTTCAGTGCATGTTCTTTGGAGATATGAAGTTCAAATCCTTTTGTTATATCTACAGTCACACTTTTCTCATCAATTTCAGGTATAAACATCACACTGTTTTCTTCATTAACATAATTTCTTATTGAAGCATTAATTAAAAAAAATTGTTGCTTTTCCATTAGATAGGTAATTAAATGTAATATCATGGACTATATTATCTATTATAACACTTTTCTCTACTTCTGTATAAACTATATAATCATTATTATGTTCACCTATGTTAAACCAATTAATTTCGTGGGATAAAAATTTCAGAAAGTCCTACTTCCCACTGTCCACTTAAAAATAGCGGTTGTATTAGTTTCGTCCTGCATGAGGATTGTGTATTTCGAGGAAAATATTGAATGCTGGCATTGCTAGGCAAAGTCACATAGAAATCATTTATTATTTCAGCCATGTGCTCTTAATCCATGAGTTGAATCGTTTGTCAAAACCTCGCCATATCACATACTCTTTCTTTTGACCTTCGCCTCTGGTTTTTAAATTTTTTTCCACTTTCCAAAAATCATGTGTAGATACTTTCTGAAGTTCTTCTTCATAAAATCTACCCTTCACTTTTGTCCCTTTCAAATCTTCAAGCAAGTATGTGGGAGGATCAGAGGGATATCGCTTATATATGACGAACAACTCATCAGACCAGTTTGGAAGATTACCGCGGCGAAAAATACGTTTTGCTTTTGAGATCCTTACTCGATCTCCAAGTTTAAATTTATAATCTGCTTTGATGCTGTAACCAAAAACTTTTTGAAAAATTATTGGTTCTAACTCCGGTGTTACTTTTATTGGTACATAGCTTGTAGTACGATGAACACTTGCGTTATAACTTTTTAAGGCAGATTTCAAAACATCTACATACCTATATGAATTCGTATGAGTAAATATTCTGAATAATTTTGATTTCAATGTCCGATTGAAGCATTCTACAACTGATGCTTTATTTTCACTGTAAGTAGTGTAATGATGAATCTTGTTTTTCTTAAAATAGTTCGATAAAGTTTTGTTCACAAATTCTTTGCCGGAATCACTCTGCAAGTTAACAACGAATTTTGTTTGTTTAAACAGTCTTTTGAATGCTTCTAGCATTGATTTTGCGCTTTTATTTTTTACGGGGAGCGCCCATGCATACTTTGTAAAAACATCAGTTATTGTTAGTATGTACTTCATACCATCATTATATTTTGACAACTTCGATAGATCTATTAAATCGCATTGCATCAATTCGCCAATTCCATATGCTAACATTTTTCTACGTCTGAATTTAAATCGAAGTGGTTTATGTAATCTATATGTGTCTTGTGTCATTAACCAGCGTTTTGTTTTTTTCAGGAGATATGTTGCTAGCTTTTGACAGTCTTGCAACTCCACCATAAGATCCTGGATTTTTTGCGTTATAGTATATTTTTTCTAAAATTTTCTTTCTTTCTCTAATAGTTTAACCATTTTAAATCCGATGTTGTGCTTCTTGCTCTCCAGTCATGATGTGTGCGCTCAGGAATTTTTTCAGTAGTAGATTTGCTACGTCTCCGTCGTACATTTTTCGCAGGTGTCAGAAATAAACTTACATCTTCTTCATCAAGAGAATCACCATCTGACTTCAAGTATGAAGCATTACCCTCTTTCATATGTTTTAATACTTTCTGATTCGCTATCCACGCATGTGGAATACGAATTTCTTTAAGCGCTCTTAAAAAAATGGTGAAAATGTTTTGGTTTAGCTAAAGATTTTGTATTTCTCATGAGATATATAAAAAAAATCTATAATATTCGAATAAGGTATCGCTTTATTGTTCTCTGTCATTTCGTTCCATTCATTCCATCCATATTGTCTAGATTTCCATTTCTCTATAATCAATGGTACATACTTAGAATATCAGTGAGGTGTGGAATGTATAATTTCTTTTACTATTGGATCTTCTCCACCATCATTAAGAACTTCACTCAGTTTTGTTTCAGTCTTTTCTGGATCATTAGCTACAGGATCGTTAGTTACAGTGACGCGGAGAGGATCTGGAACTTTATGTACTGCTTGATGATAGCGCATAATATACTTAACAGTTTCACTTTCATGTCATCAGCTAAGTTAGCTTTTTCTAATACTAAACCTATCTCATCTTCTAATCTTTTATCAGGTTTTTGAAAATGATGATAAGAAGATATAAATTCTTCTGGAATCAGGGCTATGCGTTTCGCCATGACAGTATTCAATGATTATACTGTTTTGTGTTTCTTCTATTTATAATTTTTTGCTTATTACACTGCTTAATATACTACCTAGAACGCTTAAAATAGCAGGAGCTATAACCGGTAAAAAGCCTCCTGATTGGTTAAGTAATAATTTTCTTTTCTTTTGCATGCTGAATGATTTTTTGGCTAATGTTCTCAAAGTATTTTTATATTTTTTCAACTTATATTTGTTAATAGGCATATTTCCTTTTAATACGTTTAGACAGATTTCGCATAAAGATTCTAGCTGTCCATTGTTAACTGTTTTTAGCAGAGCACGTTTTTGAGTGGGATGAGAATGTGCTAATATTTGAAGAAAATGTTGATGTCTTTTAAAATTTTTTTTCGTCATTTTGGTTGATATATCCACCATATACCGTAATGATTGGGAAAAAGATTTTCTTGATAGCGATATTCTTGTGGCGTTTGTGAGTGTAGATCAATGACTAAATAACCATATCGTTTAAAAGTTGCTTTTATATATGCATCCATAATGAAACGGGGATTGTTTGAATCTAGCTGGCGCGCTAGACAGCTCACCTGATTTCTGTCTCTTGGATTTTCAAACAGAATAATACAGTTTGTATTCAAACTAATATCTCGCATCATCCCCGCTCTCAGAAAAAGATTTTGCAATATCAATATTACACTCACATTACAGTGATGGGATTGTTCCTTGGTCACCATTGGCATTTCAAAGTAATTTTCGTACATTGCAAGTATTGCTTTTTTGGTGATAGTAAAATAACTGTAGATGGAAAATATGTAATAGTAAATATTCTTTTGTTTGCTTCATAATGAAAAACCATAAATTTACTAATCGCTGAGTACAAATTCGCTGTAATCGGATTCACCATCAACAGCCCCCTTCAAATATAAAAGAAATTTCCAACAATATAGTAAATACTCCAATTGCCGGGTGACCCGATTACAGACGATTACTGCAATATGTTTAAAAACCTTCAAAAAGAAGAAAATATGTGTAAAGAAAACTAAAATAAATGAATGGTGAATTTTTTTTAATGTGTGATAATAATTAGTGTGTCGCAGACATTTACACTAAAATTTAAATATTTGATTCTATTTTTGTAATATTAATTGTTATTTATATACTTTACATTTGAATATAAAATATTACTCCAAAAATGTTGTCGTACACTTGAAAAAACACCATTATTATGAACATGGATTATTGTACCAATATTGTGACCGATGTCATGCCTTTTTTGGCTTGAAACCAAGTTGCTTGGCGACAAAAGTAAAATCAAAATCGCAAATAAAAAAAATAACATGCGACTCAAAATTACAGCAATTTTTATAATTACATCTGGTATTTTCTTCTGTAAGTCATATGATGCAAGAGTTAGATAAAAATAAAAATTAAATTAAAAAATAAAAAACAACTCAAAAATAAAATTGTTCTCAGATTTTATCTAAAAAAAATTTCAGACACATTTGTCTTAACCTGACGCAAACGATAAATCGCCAAATATGGTTTCAATTGCAATATTTCACACTGAATAATTTTTTAAGTATTGTGAACATTCCCTTTCATTAAATATTTTCGTTTTATAACATTATTTTTCATCAAAACTGTTTTGTTTATTTTATTTTACATAAAATAAGTAAGTTTTTCTTTTATTTTTGAGGTGTTTGTATTATTTTCTAAATGATATAGCCTGTATCATTTCTTTCACCAACGATAATGGTTGCCAAAAAATAACCAGTGGTAACCTTTCTGTCCAAAATAACGGAACTTTCCATCATAATTCTATAACTAATCTACGTAGAAAGTTGTGTTATATACTAAAACCTTCCCTGAAAAAATATCTATCGAACAGTGCAAGTTCCATCAAAATCCCTTCAGCGGAATTCGGGTTATAAAGGAAAGGAACGAAATTTCCGTTTGTGTTTTATATATAGTAGATTATTATCAATATTTATAATTATATTAATATATTTATATTTAATATAAAGTAATAACATAAATAATAATATTATTACAAATTATAAATTTAAATTATCATAGTAAAATAATTTAATTATTATTAATTAAAAATAATTATAATATATAATATGAACTAAAATATTAATTACTTAATAATTATATTTAATATTTTAAAATAATTATGTAGTATTAAAAACTATAATTAATATTAATAATAATAAAATATTTATAATTATAATTAGTATTAATCTTAATAAATAATTAAAATTATATATATAAATAATATTATAATGAATTATATTAAATTAATACTACATTAAATTAATAACATAATATATTAAATTAAAATACTAAATTTTAATATATTAAACGTATAAAGTGTTATAATATATAAATTATTAAAAATAATCTAATAATTTAAATATGATTTTCTTTTTACTTATAACTAAAACATCAAATTACTTATAAGTAAAGAGAAATAAATACATCTTGACAGACATGAATGTCAACATCACCGTTTCAGCCGATGTAAACAACCGCCATATTTGTCTAACCAGAGTTAAGCTAATGAGTTTTTAATGAATTATTCAAATTTAAAGCACAAAATCAGAAGTTTAATGAACTCATAATGAAAAGCGTACCTTAAACTTTGCAGAACAGTGCCTGAAAGCTCTTAAATATGAAAATTATTATTCCTAGATGATTTTATTTTTTATGTCCATGTTATTTCAATATGCACTTCGATCTGTTTATGCCCAGCGCCATGTTGACACGTCACACTTCAGCGGCGTATTACACATGGCTAACTAATTACAAGTTAAATTTAGCAGTCTGTTGAATTCATTGGTAACCATCACGTGGACAAACAACAATAACTGAAGTGGTGACCCGGAACTCTAGTGAACATGATGGCGTTATAGTGCAATCTCTTCTCATCTTTGCCAAGCATAAGGAATAACATCAATGCTCGATTCTATTTTGTTAACGACGCCATGTGTAAGAATTTTCCGAATATATTTCTGGTGAAAGTTACGACATATGACGAATTACACGCACGTGAGATTTCAAATGATGAGTGCAGCAATCGACGAGGTATCGACGTCGTTAAATCCTGGTAAGACCTCATATTACTCCATTTTTTGGTTAGTTATTTGAGCTTTTTTATTTAAATTTGCCATGAATACTCCAACTGATCTTAACGTTAGTAAAGTAGGCCTAAAACTGCCACCCTTTTGGGATAAACATCCCAATATTATGGTTTTTTAATATAGAAGCACAATTCGCTGTTTCTGAAATCACTCAGGACGCGACAAAATATTATTGTGTTGTTTCGGCTCTTACTTCGGATATTTTAAGTTATGTCAGTGATATAGTCTTAACACCATCTGAAGACGATAAATATGAAAAGCTTAAATCACGGCTTGTTTCTGATTTTTCCGATTAGGAACAGAGACGAATCAAAGCCGTTCTTTCAGAATTAGTCTTAGGTCTTAGGTGACGACAAACCTTCTCATTTATTACGCAAGATGAAGCAATGAGCTGGGACAACCCTGGGCGAAGATTTTCTCAAAACGCTCTGGTTACAACGATTACCGGCTCAAGCTATCCTTTCGGTCTCGGAAGACAGTCTAGATAAACTGGCCTTAATGACAGATAAAATTCAAGAAACTGCCGGCACGGGGGTTGAGGAAGTACAATGCTCAAAAACTTTCCTTTCAGAATTCAGTGAGTTACGGGCTCAAATAACAGAGTTTAGTAAACAGGTTGAGCACTTTTCTAGAAGCCGAGAGCGGCAAAACAGAGATTCCAATAATAGATCTTTTTTCTGGCGACGACGATCTCAAACACACAAAAACAAAGGATCGCGTGATCAGTGTTGGTATCATTGGAAATTCGGTGAGTTTGCAAAGCGATGCAAACCTCCGTGTTCCTTCAATTAAAAAAAAACTAGATGAGAAATCACATAATCTGGTGCAATGTGATTTCAAACCAAATATTGACGGTTTTGGAATAACCGTCAGAAAACCTACGGTCTAAAATCATCCTTTGCACATTCATTTTCCGCGCATGCGCAACTTATTTCGCGCTGCAAATTGTCCTTGTGCTTGCGTTTCATGACTGAAGGTGATATGATGTGCGAGCAGGTCACGTCGTAGCACCGGTCTGAAAGTGCCGGCTTTGCATTTGCAATCATGCTCCATCTAAGGTATGTTAAACTATTTTGTATTAATTTCATTTCATAAAGATTTACCTCGTTGTAAGAACTATATACACATGCATATTTCTGTTGTAGTTCTTGAAATTTCCATTTATAATATGTTTTTATTCTTAACGAATTAATGCGAGTTCTTTACACATATTTTCATTACAAAATACAATAGAGAATAGCATTTGTTTATGTTTATCTTTTAAAATATATTATTATCGTTTATGTTATTATCTATTGATGCTCCCCAACTTTAAAATATTCATCTTATAGTTCGTGTGCTTAAAAATTACCGTCAAAAGTTTGAAATATTGCGTAATAATAATAATAATAGATTTTGTACTAGTATTTAAACTGTAATTTAGTCAAAGTTAATTATTTTTGCGCATACGTTTTATTTTCTTATATTTTAGTAATTTATGTTGTATAAAATTTCATTTAAAAATATCATTCAATGACAATTGCTTTTATATTATGTACGTTTAAGATATAAAATTTTTATTGTATGCGTCGCTACAATATTTTAAAGTATTGTTATTTTATTACTTTGTTTAATACATTTTATTTTCATGAAGTTAAAAAAATGAGTTTTAATGAAATCAAACTATTTAAATTTTTGATATTTCAATGTACATACTAATAGTTATGAAAGATTTTAAAAATGAAGGTTTATATTTTAAAGAAAAAAGGGAAAATAAAAAAAGTCTAAATAATGTTAACCGATTATTATTATTTATTTTTAATTACGGAGCATCAATAGATTTAATTCAGAGATAAATCATTCTGAAAAATTATTGTTCTGTATTAAGTAGAATGAAAACATGCTTAAAGTAGACTAAAAATAAACAAATAGGTAATATGCTTATGATATAAAAATATTATATATGGAAATTGCATTTTTTTTCTAGTAATTATTTAAACACCAAAATTTGGTTTTATATAGTTCTTAAATCTTTATGAAATTAAATTATGCAGTAATGTTTAACTTACTTTAGTTTGCCAATCAACTAATAAATAAGAGTAATTGATAGTGGGTAATAACCATTATCACTTTCCAAATATAAAAACACAAAAGTAAAGGCAACATAAAAACCAAGACATAAACAATTCCCAACTCAGAAATTTAAACTATTGTGAAACTTTCAGGATAATGTAGTAGGGCTTAAGAAAAAATATAATATACAAATTTTCTTGTTACCCGAATTCACTTTAAAAGGAAAATATTATCCCCGGTATAATTTAGACTTTATTTTTAAAACTGAATGGTAGAAGATACAAAAAAAGTTATCTATTTTAATTAGTTCTGTCAAATTCAAACAAAAGTTAGAAAACTTCTGTAAATTAATTCTTATAGTTCATTCTAACAAAATGCATATTAGATTTAAAAAAAATTAATGTAATCAACAATTAATATTTTTTTAGAAGCAATGCATTAATTAAAATATAAAAAATCAAATATATTCAAATTTTAGCAATTACATAGGAAAGGAATTTTAGCAAAGGAAAAAAGAAATATATTAATTAAAATATATAACTTACTATGAGTTCTTAAATATAATATCAGCTAATAAAAATTCTTATTTTCCATTTTTTTTCTTCAGTATATAGAAGTTAAGCTAAAATTTAGTGTCCCACAGAAACAAAGAAAATTTCTAAGTCAGATAATTTTGATGAAAATCTAATGCAGTTAAGATTTAAAACTAACAGGTTATCAAAACATTTTGAATTTCTTTTATAGATGCTTATAATAAAAGCATTATTATCTGCCTTTGATTGTAATTCTTGTTACAATGTTTAATATGAAATTCTGTAACTAGCCTTACGTTTCTACATTTTGGTATGCTTGTCCTAAAACACTTACAAAGTACCTCAGATTGTGTCAACTAGCAACCTTTTATAATGCTTTTTAAAATGTTGGAAAACCTTTCAGACAAAGCCTTTAAAAAGCATCTAGTCATTCACATGTTGGGGTTATAAAAATGTTTTAAAAATCAAAAATTGTTATCTGGGTCGTAACTGTAAACTTAAATTTATGCCGTAAATTTCAATGGCCGTTTGTTCTTGCTAACATCAGTAAACCGATTATTGGCGCCGATTTTTTACGCCACTACGGTTTGTTAATTGATCTCAAACATGGATGTCTTCGGGATCCCCTTACTAAGCTAACAAGCAGCAGCATAAAATCGGCGGATAATACGCCACAGGTTACATTAATCGCAAACAATTTGGCCTATCGGAATATTTTAGAAAAATACAATGATGCGGTACGCCCCTATCCTAAATTGCAAGAAGTTAGGCATAATACCGTACACAGAATTTTGACGAAAGGGCAACCAGTTTTCGCACGCCCAAGCAGGCTTCATCCAGCAAAATTAGTTGCATTCGATTACATGCTGGAGCAAGGCATTTGCAGACCTAGCACATCTAATTGGTCTTGTCCTTTACACCTTGTCCCTAAGGATTCTGGAAAAGATTTTCGTTCTACTGGCAACTATAGAGCCCTAAATCGGATTATCATACCGGACAGACACCCGATATCTCATCTGCAAGATTCTTCGAACCGATTGCATGCAAAAGTTATTTTTTCAAAAGTGGATTTAGTTAGAGCATATCATCAAATTCCTGTCCATCCAGATGACATTCCCAAGAGTGCAATTACTACCCCATTTGATCTATTCAAATTTTTATATATGCCTTTCAATTTATCTAATGCCGCCCAAACATTTCAAAGGTTCATAAATGAAGTATTGCAGGGATTGGATTTTGTTTTTGTATATTTACACGACATCCTTATTGCGAGCCTTTCTGATGATGAACATCAAATGCACATCGAATGTGTTTTTAAACGACTTTCTGCATACGGTATTCGTATTAATTTGAAAAAAAAATGTGTTTTCGGTGTTCCTGAATTATCTTTTAAGATCTTGACATATTACTAAATGATTTTCTGAAGGAGGTATGAGATAATAATCTTTTTAACGAAAACGCTTGTCATTGTTCGTAGGGGAAAGGGAAGGGAGGAATCGGGGTACAATTTAATTTGGGAAAAATTATGAAAATATTAATCTTCCAATTTGATTTATTGCTGCCATTTCACATTAAATGAAATTTCCCTTGCAGAGTTGCAATCTTTAAAGCTCTTTTTCTCTTTCAGTCTATGGTTTTTCAATGTATAACTATGATCAAAATGCTAAAACTTCGACATGCATTTTTCAAAAATTCATGAATCAATCTTTTTTAATGGACAATCCATATGGTTGATTTAATAAAATCATGTATTTTACCAAGAAAAAAAAAAAAGGACAAAATAGTCATTTTTACATTTGTCATGACATTTTATTTCATTTTTTAACTAATTAATTAGTTGGAAATCTGGTCCTTGCAGTTATAGAATACATGTGAAGAAAATTGTGAAAAAAAAAAGAGTGGTGCAAGAAATTCAAAATTGTAATAGAAGTGTGGTTTTAAAATTTTCTTCTTTTTTTTTCTTCAGTATTCTGTGAACAGACACTGATAATTTTCGAATTTATTTATATATCATATTTATTGATGAATAAATATATTTTACAAATTCAATATTTTCTTTGTTAAAATTATAAAATTCAACATTCTGGATATGAGAATGTTCGAACCACGAAGCAAAAGAAAGAAAATTTAAAAGTATCTGAGTTTACTAGCAGTTATACGTAATGTATTTGATGTTTGTCACAACAGCAACGAAAGAGAAGACATTCTTTTCAGCTCCGGCCAATCAGAGAAGACTTGCGTAATGTGGACGGCCAGAGTTTAGCCGCCTGTAAAAGATAATGGGGCTGTTCACAGACGAAGATCAGGCGGCGCGCGGGCGAAGGAGACTAAAATATGGAGTGAGTCTATACTGTGAATCTATGCATTGTGAAATTATAAGGCCTGCGTTCGAAACATTGATTTGACTAATTTGCCTATTTTAAACTTGATGGCAGAATGGTTAGAGCACTGCTCTTGATTCTGGAGGTTGCGGGTTCGATTCCCCTAAATTTGTTCGATTTTTCTACTTTTTCTATTCAAAAATGTTTTATTGATTGCTTTGTATTTTTCATGATAAATGGAATATATTTCATAAAAGTAAAATTTGATACTAATAACAATTACTTATTTAAATACGACAAATTCAGCTATTTCACGATTAAAATTTTACACTACATATTATTATTAGCCACACACAGGGCTAATTCTTTCAGTTTAAGTAAAATTCATGTTTATGAAATGTCTCAGCCACTCCATATATAAAGGAGGACACCCTTTATACATAGCTATACAAATGGTTGTTATTGACGATATTAAAAATCAAATTGCATCTCTTTATTATGCCGATACTTCCGCTTGTATTTCCTTTCTCAGTCCCTAATGTTGTAGTATGTTAAACAGAAAAACAGGTACTGTACTGTTACTTTTATATTTTTGTAATTGGCAACAACTTGTTAAGTACTTCAACTTCTACTGCAAGTAGCGCGGTAGAACAGTCTTGTTTACATCTCTCTCACAATGCTATGAGTTATAATTAAAGTCTGAATTATTTCAATTATTTAGTAAGATTTAATTAATATGATTAATCTTAAACTTTAACAGGTTATGGGTGTTACGTTATATGCGTTAATAGTTGAAGTTAATTCTAAAAGTTAGTATGGCAGTATCGTAGTGTTAAGCCTAACATGTGATCAGCAAGAATAGTTTGCTTTCTAAGTCTCAATTCAAGTCCTGAAATCATTTTTCAGACAATCCTAACGAATTTTATGATTGAAGTGGATTGAATAACTTTTTAGTGTTTAACATATATTTGAAAGCAGAGAAAATATTTCGTTTAGAGCACTAATTATGGAGATAGGAAAGTTGCAGATGAAACCATTGAGTGGGGAAGCTGATTGGCCAAGGTGGAAGTATAGGATCAAATTTGCCTTAAATTATTATGCCGATGCCTTAGAAGTTGTCGAAGGAAAGATTACAAAACCAGATCAGCCACCTGATGGATCTGATGCAGCAACCTTGAGAAAGTACCAAGAAGGCCTAGCAAGTTATAAAAAATGTAACACATGTGCCATGATGGTTTTGACTAATTCCATGACAGAAGAAAACATGCAGAAAATCATGAGATTTGAAACAGCAAGAGAAGTATGGCTAGAACTTCATAAACTTTATGAAGCTACTTCAGACAACCAACTCTATAATATTTGTCTGCAATTTTTTCAATTTAAGTGGATGAATGACAGTATGGCAGTTCATCTATCAAAACTAAAGAACCTTTGGAGTGAATTAAATCTGGGTTTACAAAGAAAGCTTGAAGTTCAACTCCCTGAAATGTTGCTGATTTGCAAGATTCTAGACACCTTACCTCAGGAATACCGTTCTTTCAAGCTAAGTTGGCTACTTCTAAATGAAGATAAAAGAACAATTGATGAGTTAACCACTCAATTATGTTCTCAAGAAAGAGAAAATAAAGAAGAAAAATCAAAAGGTGAAGTTCAGAATCAAGAAGCATTAAAAGCAGAAGCCAGTAAAACAAAAGCAGCTTTTAAAAGTAAAAAGCAATATGGAAAATGCAATTATTGTCACCAAAGTGGTCACTGGGTGAGAAACTGTCAAAAGTGGAAAGCCAAAGCCTGGTCAGAATGATAAGATTCAAGGAAAAGATAGCATTTCAGCAAATATGACCTTATTAGCTATAGATGCAGAAGTATTTTCATCAGAAGAAAATTGTTATGATTGGTTTGTTGATAATGGTGCATCAAAGCATATTACCAACAATAGTAATTACTTCACAGATTTTGAAGAATTTCAAACCCCTCATGGAATTACTACTGCAAGTGGAAAAACTTTGCCAGCTGTAGGTAAGGGAACCTTAAAAATTATGACAAAAATTAAAGGAGAGAGACAATTTAAGGAACTTAAAGATGTCTGGTTTGTCCCGGGTATAAGTAAAAAATTTTTTTCTGTTCTAGCAGCACAAGACAGAAACCCCAAGAGTATGTTTGTAGCAACTGCAAAAGAATGTTGGTTAAAAATCAACAACAAGGCTGTACTCTATGGAACAAGAAATATAAATGGTGGTCTATATAAAGTTCATATGGAAGTACTTATTCCGAATAATCCAATAGAAGTGAACATAGCTACTACAGTCGAACCTCATTAACACGAACACGCTTAACGCGAATTACTTTTAACACGAACTGTTTCCAGTTGTCCCGTCAAGTTGTATAGGCATTTACTGTGATTTTAGTCCTTTTAACACGAACACGCTTAACGCGAAATACTGTTTATCACGAACTGAAAAGGATCGGCCGTTGAAATATTTCCTACTTATAGTACGAACAAAACAAGTTTTCCCAAGTTTTCGGTGCAATTGAACTGAGATCTATGTTTTTCGAATTCCAAATTTTTGAAAGAAGAGGAATGTCTTTTGTTTTGATAGCTGCAGACCAGCAATTGTAAAGTTGTCAGGCGATTCCTCCTTCTACTCACTCAAAAGATTAAATTCTATTGTAAGAATTGCACTGAAGGGTAAAAAAAGTTTGTGAAATGCTGTGAAGGAAATTCCAGGGTCTGATCTGGTCACCTTTACTCAGCTAAGTCAGAAAGACTCATCGCCCTTTTTGGCGGTAATCGCTTCCTTGGCAATTTTCTGATTTCATTCTCACAATAAAATAAACGTAAATATAGAAAGAAGCGAGAGTAAAATCGAGGCTGTTCTCAAATCCAATGGAGCTACTTTCTGACGCCTTTTTTTTATTCCGTTTTGTTCGGAAACGCAGGAAATTGGCAGGTGTTCTTATTCAGAAACTATGTCATCGAAACACGTTTTACATTTTTGGTAAAGGCAGAAAATACTGTCAAAGCCTTGAAGCTAATTCCGGAAGCGGCAGCGCGAGAAAGGAGAAAAAGGGGTTGTCATATGACACGAATCACTTATAACTCGATAAGTAATTTATTTATCAAAAAATGGAAAACTCAATACAATTCCAAATACCTTCAATAGTCAAGCTTGCCAATTTTACTCCTTTGCGTCTAAAAATGAGTCAGAAAGTTTGGCGTTGTTGAGCAGGTCATTTCAGAACAGACTTAAGGGAGAAAAGCTGTCACACTGTTATAACTAGAAGTTTATTTGTATCAAATCACACACAACCGAGAGATAAAATTGCAGTAACAAATTTAATTTATATTAAATAAATTTTTTATTTGACTTCATGACTTGTAGCAGTTTATTTTGAAACAACCCCTCCCCCCCCCACCCTCACAAAAATAAGAAAGAAAGATAGATTGTTTAATCTTCTAGGTTTTTTTTATGTTGGAAAGGTTGTTCAAATTTTATGTTTTTTTAAAACAAAACAAAACTACATAACGTGTTCCAAACGAACAAAATAAAATAAAATAAATTAGTTCGTAAAATAACTTTAAATTTAAAAAGGCAATCCAGACAAAAAATAATGCTGTCAATGACCGCTGTCGCAATAAAGTTTCGACAGGAATCCGGAAATTTAAAGTAGATTTTGGCGGGAAAAGCCGATTTGGCGCGCTGCATCTACCCACCATCACTCATGTTAGCATTAAGAAAAAGTTGCCAATTGCCTATCCTTTGTCTAGTCTAGCATTAAAGACAGTTTGTACGTGTGTTTCATTTTTGTTTACATAAGTCTAAATTCAAGTAAAAACATGGAAAAAAAAAGTGCAGAAATCGTTGAGTTTAGAAACGAAAATTGAAATTTTAAACAACGTAGACGATGGTAGATTGAAAAATTCTGAAATTGCTCGAAAATTTGGAATTCCAAAAAGCACATTATCGACAATTTTGAAAAATCGGGAAAAAATTGAATGTGCTTGTGCTGTTAATGAGTTCGAACCATCTCGTAAATGAATGAGGATTGCTAAGAGTGAAGAAGTTGAAATAGCACTTATGAGGTGGATAAGAGAAATCAGAGCACAAAATGTTCCTATCACCGGAGCAATATTGCAAGAAAAAGCTCGCTTTGTTGCTGATGCTCTTCATGTGAGCGACTTTCAGTGTTCGTCTGGATGGCTGCAAAGATTTAAGGATCGGCATGGCATAATTTGCAAAAAGGTTTGTGGCGAAGAAGGCAGTGTAAACGTCGAAACCGTAGACGATTTTCTGCGAAACAAATTTTGCCTACGATTTTGAAAAACTATGCATTACCTAACATACACAATGCTGATGAGACTGCGATTTACTGGAAAGCACTTCCTACCCGCACCTTATCCTTAAAAGATCAGAAATGTTCTGGTGGAAAATACAGCAAGGAAAGGCTGACGGTTTTAGTAGCTTGTAATATGGATGGGAGTGACAAGTTGCCTCTGTTAGTCATAGGAAAGTCATCACATCCAAGGTGCTTCAAGTCATTAAAAACATTACCGGTGAAATACGAGTCCACGAAAAAGGCGTGGATGACGTCAGAAATTTTCACCAAATGGGTAAAAGAATTGGACCGAAAGTTCCAGCAACAAAATAGAAAGATATGTCTGCTTTTAGATAATTGTAGTGCACATCCCCTAATTTCTGGATTAAAATCTATTCAACTTGAGTTTCTCCCTCCAGGTACTACATCGAGGTTACAACCTTGTGATCAAGGGATCATACGCAGCATGAAATCCTTTTGTCGTACAGAATTAATTCGTAATACAATTCACTGTTTTGACGAAAAAAAGGAATTCAAAATTAATTTGTTAGATGCTTTGATGTTGCTTCGAGCAGCATGGCGAGAAGTAACCACTAAAACAATCATAAACTGTTTTAAAAAGGCAGGATTTTGTAGAGAGGATATTGCAGAAGATACGAAAGAAGAAATAGAATTTGACTTGTTAAACGCAGACACTTCCATGGAAAATCCTGTCAGCCTGATGGAAGCTTTCACTGCATTACAAACAGTGCGTCGTTTTGTGATGCAAGAAGCAGATTCTGGAACTAGTTTAGAAACTGTAGAAAGACTCGGCGACTTTTGGAGAAATTACTCTAATAAAAAACGCAAACAGTCTACAATTACAGAGTTTTATAAATGTGCTCCAACACTGTAAATGTAACCCGGCGTATGTAAATAATTATTTAAATATATTGTTTAAAAAATCGATTGTTTTTTTAATCAATTGCAACACACTGGTCTTGCACCAGTGGCTGAGCGGCTTACGTAATGCCAATTAAAGTTGCTTACACAAAGCTGTTTACGTTAATTAAGCTGAGTGATCGCTGTGGTGGTGATGACTTAGGGTCCAATCCGCTAAAGTATGTTGAGTTGGCTGTCCGGAGCTTTGGTACTTTCTTCTTCGGTTTTTTCGGATATTACTTTAATACCGTCCAATTCCTCTTGAAAAGACTTCCACCGAGGGGTATCCCAAGTGTAGGTCTATATTCTTGACGTATCGATCGTAGGAAACAAAACCAATACAGCAGACTTGGAAGGTAGGTATGCATATTTATTCTTGTTACATGGAATATATAATTTTTTTTTAAGTATGGATAACACAGGGTGATTGTGTTTAGGTTATATATCTGAATTCAGGTATTTTTTTCATTTTCAGTACCGAAATTCTGGTTTTTCTGATAGTTAAATTCATAAAATAAGACAAATATCAATTTCAATTTCATATGATTGCTAAACATAATTAAAATTCATATTTTCATAATTTGACCTCTCTGTAATAAAATTATATATAACTCCCCATACGGAAACGTTTTCTCGCTAAAATTTCAGGGTTTTTTTCATGAACTCATAATCACCCCTGATAACACGAACTACTTTTAACACGAACAGAAAAAAAATCCCCGTGAGTGTTCGCGTTAACGAGGTTCGACTGTACAAGTGATTCTATTTTGCAGTTATATCATGAGCGCTGGGGACACCAGGACAAATGTCATGTAAAGAGTGTTCTAGAAAAACAAATGGATATCAAAGTTGGATTTGACAATCAACTCTGCGAAGCAGGTATATATGGTAAAGCACATCGTTTGAAGTTTGGCAGCAGAAAGAAGACCACAAAACCTGGAGAGCTTATCTCATCAGATCTATGTCTTTATGATCAGTCTTTTAGAAAATACCGTTACTTTGCAGTCTTTAAAGATCTTTTTACTAAATTTAGATATGTATTTTTTCTTCGCCAAAAATCAGAAGTTGAACAAGTTTGTGAAAATATGGTAGCACACGCTAAAAATTTAGGACACAGCATCAAGGAGTTTTTAAGTGATAACGATGGGGAATTTGATAATGAAGAAATTAGAAGAATCCTGCAGAAAAATGGAATTGTTCCCAGATTAACTGCTCCTTATACTCCGCAACAGAATGGTGGAAGTGAGCGTGAGAATTGAGCCTTGGTGGAAATGGCCAGAACATTGAAGAATTCTAATTCAGAAATATGTTTTCCTTCATTATTATGGGCAGAACTGATTAGTACATCTGTGTACATATTGAACAGAACAGGGAAAAGTTCAATACCAAATGTAAGTCCTTATGAATTGTGGATAGGACAAAAACCTTGAGTGAGACACATGCGTATTGTTGGATCAACCTGTTATGCCCATATACCAAAACAGAAACGTAGAAAACTGGATAAGAAAGCAATAAAGGGCTACTTATTAGGATATGATGGCGATGAAAGATATCGCATCTGGGTAAAAGAAACTAATACTGTTATCTGCTCTCGAGATGTAATATTTCAAGAGAAACCCCTAACGAATTGTGAAGCTCCAGTAGAAATACCTTTGCTTGAGCCTAGTAGTCAGTTGCCAGAAGCTGAAAATGAGGGAAAGAATGATTAAGAAGACTCAGAAGATCAAATTAGTTCAGAAAGTGAAGATGGAGATGAAAGAAAATCAGATACTATGAAATTAAGAAATCGCAGTAAACTAAAACAGCCTAAAAGTTTTGAAGATTATGTGATGGCATCTGAAATTTTCATGTCTGATGTTCATGAACCAGAGTCATATGAAGAAGCTATTGATTGTAAAGAACATATTTTTTGGAAAAAGGCTATGAATTCTGAAATAAGTTCTTTAAATGAAAACAACACCCGGACACTAGCACCACTTCCAGATAAAGCTAAAGCTCTTCCTTGTAAATGGGTCTTTCGGATCAAGAAAAATCCAGATGGTACTATTGATAAGTACAAGGCAAGACTTGTGATTAGAGTTGCAAAGGCTAGAAAAAACCCGGTTTAAACCTGGGAATAAACAGGGTTTTTTGGCAATAAACCGGGTTTTTTGGGAATAAACCAGGTCTTTTGGGAATGAACCTGGGAATAAACCGGGTCTATTGGAAATAAACCCGGGAATAAACCAGATTTTTGCAACTCTACTTGTGATTAAAGGCTTCAAACAGAGACAAGGTATTGATTATAATCAGACATTCAGTCCAGTCACAAAACTAGGAACTGTGCGTTCATTGATAAGTATTGCAGCCAGTGAGAAGATGCATCTTATGCAATTTGATGTCTCTACTGCATTTTTATATGGTGACTTAGATGAAACACTTTATATGCATCAACCTGAAGGCTATAATGATGGTACCAATAGAGTATGCAAACTTCAGAAAAGTTTGTATGGACTAAAACAAGCCCTTCGATGTTGGCATAAATGTTTTGGAAAATTTATGGTAGACCTTGGCTTTAAAGTTAGTGAAGCAGATCAATGTTTGTTCATTCGAGAAGAAGAAGGTAAGAAGCTACTTGTAGCTCTTTATGTGGATGATGGCCTTATTGCCGCTACTCATGAAGAAGACTCGAGAAACTTCACAGATCAACTGAAAACAAAGTTTAAAATCACCAGTAAGCCAGCATCTTATTTCTTAGGAATAGATATACGTCTAGATGATGGAAGCATTAAAATTGGACAAGAAGCATATGCAACAAGGATACTTCAGAAATTTGGTATGAGTGACTGCAAGCCAGTCCATACACCCATTCTGAAAGAAAAAGAAGTATGTACAGAAGAAGTTAGTGAAGCTATTGGAGCAATAATGTATCTAATGATGGGGACAAGACCTGACCTGGCATACTCTGTTAGTGTTTTATCACGTAAATTAGAAAATCCATCAAAAGAAGATTGGGTCAAGGTAAAATGCGTTTTTAGATATATTTCAAGCACCAAGCAGAAATGTATTGTTTATAAATCTGGTTATAAACCTGGTGTTCTAGAGTGCTTCAGTGATGCTGACTTTGGGGGATGCATGCAGACAGGCAGATCCACAAGTGGAATTGTAGTGCTGTATGCTGGTGAAGCAATATCCTGGCTAAGTCAACGTCAAGCTATGGTAGCAACTTCAACAACAGAAGCTGAAATAGTTGCAGCAAATGAAGCTGCGAAAGAATTGATTTGGTCAAAGAGACTTATCAGTGGAGTTTCCTGTCTAAAAGAAGTACCAATAATTTATGTTGATAACAGCGCAGCAGTAAGACTAGCTCAGAATCCTGAGTTTCATCGCAGAACCAAACACATCAGTTTGAAACATTTCTTCATTCGTGAAAAAGTGTTGGAAGAAGAAATCAGTGTGCAGCAACTTTCAACAGAAATGCAAGTTGCGGATATGATGACAAAGCCCTTGCACAAACCAAGACTGTTAATGTGAAAAGATGGGACTCTTATAAACTCTGAACTCAAACTGCTAGTTTAGAACTCTAGTTTTATAAGTGTATCTTATTTTTCTCTTAACAAGAGAAAGTGTTGTAGTATGTTAAACAGAAAAACAGGTACTGTACTGTTACTTTTATATTTTTGTAATTGGCAACAACTTGTTAAGTACTTCAACTTCTACTGCAAGTAGCGCGGTAGAACAGTCTTGTTTACATCTCTCTCACAATGCTATGAGTTATAATTAAAGTCTGAATTATTTCAATTATTTAGTAAGATTTAATTAATATGATTAATCTTAAACTTTAACACCTAATTGCCCTAAGTGGGAGCAGACCCCATTTAAACAATAATATAAAGGATCCAACATAGTTAAACCCCTCGTGGCGGACATTTCTAAGGAGTCCCATGGCCCTATCTCCCATTGGAACGAAGTTACCCCCCCCTCTTGGGGTGAAACACCTTTTTGGTGCTCACACCCCTTCATGTAACATATCAATAGATAGATCTCATCAAGCACTATGTTCTGGTCCCTTAAGAAGCACTTTTCTCTGTTTCAACTCCTTTTAAATTTTAGTTTTTCCCATCTTTCTCAGCCCCCTTAAGCCCCACAGAGGGTGTAGGCCTCATCTAAAGGATCCAACAAAGTTAAATTCGTCGAGGCCGACATTTCTAAGAGAGTCCCGAGGCCCTATCTCCCATAGGAACGGAGTTACCCCGCCACCCCTCCGGGGGGAGACCTTCAAGGTGTTCAAACCCCATCATGTAACATATCAAAAGTTTGATCTCGTCAAGCCTTTTTGTCTGGTCCAACTCTTCCTCCTCCTCCCCCCCCTCCCGTCAGGAGCACTTTTCTTATTTAATTTTTTCAATTTCTCATAATTATTTTAGTTTTTCCCATTTTTCTCTGTTCCTATGAGCCGGACAGCTTCAAAATTTCACCAAAATTAGCTGTACACCGCCTAAAGGTATTTCCCCCCCGCTTCTTTTGGCGTTTCGGTTTTCACATATCTCTTGAGGAGGGCCCGTCAGAGGGGCGCAAAAGGGGCATCCCTTTTAAAGTTCCGTCTCTCAATTGCAAGTGAGGATTCCTTTTAAAGGTCTCGTAGAGCACTTGTGTTTTATATAGCTCCCCCTCCCTTTCCCCCACCACTCTCCAAGACCCCGTTAATTAATGCTAAATCATTTGTTAAACAACTTCTCTTAGCTGTATCCATCATAAAATCTGCTATCATAGAACTTTTCATTACTTTTTTTTTTATCTATTAAGTGTTAAAGTGTCTTGAACCATTAAAAATAAGTTTAAAGGATGTCATTAAGCCAGCACATTTGTAAACAACAACTACCTCGCCACGTCTCAGCCCTTTGGAGCCACATCTTTTCACTATTATATTTATTAAAAATACTTCTAGTCACCGAATCTTTTTAAAACTTGGTGTGTTTGTTCCTAATATATTTCTCCAGCCTCACAGAAAATTTTAGAGCGCTAACTAAATTCTAAAGTGGAAAAGCTGTCTTATGCTAACAAGACTTTTTTTTTGACGAGTTATAGACTTGGCTGAAAAAATCTCAACGATAAAAGCCGTGGGTGGCCAATCTATATTCTGCTGTAAGGTAGAATTTTTCCCGCTTGTTTACTTTTTTTTCAGTTTAAAAATAAAGTTTTACTTCATTGAGGTGCAAAAAATTAGGTGAGGACAGTAATTGTCAGTGGGGACCAATCATCGATCAAATTGCCGCCATTTTGAATTTCTCTCACAAAGTTAATGGTAACTAAATTTTCACTGTTTACATCTGAAATAGTGTGTGGATTAGAGGGAGTTGACTGTATATATATATCAGTACAAAAACCCTTAACTGGTTAAAAGTTGTGACGCAGCACTTTCTTTTGGCTCTAAGAATTTCAAATATGGGTCTTAAAAGTAATGATATCAAATTTGAGTGACGCTATGTTAATTTTTTTTAAATCATCATTTTCTTTTGAGTTTATTTATATTCACAGGTGCAATTATTATCTTAACATGAAAATACATATAAAATTTATTCGCTAAAGCTTTTTCATTCAGATCTCTCAGGAATTCAAAATATGGGTTTTAAAAGAAATGATATCAAAATTTGAGTGACACCTTGACGTGAATTTAATAGGATTGTTTTAAATTTCAATTTAAATTATTTTTCGTTTATCTTCTAAAGTATATTTACACATACAAACAATACTTTTCATTTTTCAATACACTGTTAAATATATTACTTTCACTGAGCCTATATTATGTATTGAAATGTATTTATTTCAATAAACTGATTTATGTTTTGTGCCACGCTATCCAAAATCATAAGTAAAATTTATGTAAATGATTATTTTGCGTCATAGTATCCACTTGCATGCATTTTCCTTTGTTTGGATACTATGACGCAAAATAATCATTTACATAAATTTTACTTATGATTTTGGATAGCGTGAAGGGTGTGTACAAAATTTTCAAAAGTACCCCCTTGGGGGGGCAAAGTGGGGGGATGGACACCAGAGATGCATAATATGATTAAACAGTCACAGACCTTTCCAACAATAAATCACACGAGTATCAGCAAAATTTAGAAAGTACCACCCTTGGGGGGGCAAAGTGGGGGATGGACACCGGAGATGCATAATATGATTAAGTGGTCACAGAACTTTCTAACGATATATCATATGAGGGGTGTGTGCAAAATTTTAAAAAGTACCCGCCTAAGAGGGGGGCAAAGTAGGGGGATGGACACCAGAGATCCATAATGACTAAGCTGTCACAGACCTTTCCAACAATATATCACAGGAAGAGTATCAGCAAAATTTAAAAAGTGCCCCCCTGGAGGGGGCAAAGTGGGGGTATGGACACCAGAGGTGCATAATCTAATTAAGTGATCACAGACCTTTCCAACGATATATCACATGAGGGGTTGTGCAAATTTTCAAAAAGTACCCCCTTGGGGGGGGGGGCAAAGTGGGGGTATGGACAAAGGAGATGCATAATATGATTAAACAGTCACAGACATTTCCAACAATATATCACATGCAAGGTGGGTGCAAAATTTTAATAAGTACCCGCCTAGGGGGGGGGGCAAAGTGGGGGGATGGACACCAGAGATGCATACTATGACTAAACGGTCACAGACCTTTCCAACGATATATCACATGAGGGGTTGTGCAAAATTTCAAAAAGTACCCCCTTGGGGGGGCAAAGTGGGGGTATGGACACAGCAGATGCATAATATGATTAAATAGTCACAGACCTTTCCAACAATATATCACATGAAGGGTGTGTACAAAATTTTAAAAATTGGGGGATGGACACCAGAGATGCATACTATGACTAAGCGGTCGCAGACCTTTCCAACGATATATCACATGAGGGGTTGTGCAAAATCTCAAAAAGTACCCCCTTGGGGGGGCAAAGTGGGGGTGTGGACACAGAAGATGCATAATTTGATTAAGCAATCACAGACCTTTCCAACAATATATCACACGAGTATCAGCAAAATTTAGAAAGTACCCCCTTGGGGGGGGTGGGGCAAATTGGGGGGTTGGACACCGGAGATGAATAATATGATTAAGTGGTCACAGACTAGAGGTCTGCACGGGCCGAAATTTCCAGGCCTGGGACCGGCCTGACCCATACAAAAAATAATTTGGCCCGGCCCGATACAAAAATTAAAAGTTCGGCCCGAGCCCGGCCCGGCCCGAACAAAAAAAATATTAGCCCAGCCCGGCCCAATTTAAAAGTTAAAAGTTCGGCCCGAGCTCGGCCCTTTCCCGGCCCGGAAAAAAGTTAAAATCTCGGCCCGAGCCCGGCCCGAGTGAATTTCTACAAAACATAATTCTTACGTCGATTTGGTTAAAAATTTGCCTCGTAGGAGATCTAACCAAAAATTCCTATCTTAGACTTTTTTTTTTCATGTTTATAATCTTCATTTTTATAGAGGTGCCGCAAGCTGGAATATTTATTTTTTTAATAAATCTCTATTTCTTTTATGTATGTGTTTAAGTTATCATCAATATTGTTAATCCATATTCCATTTATTGAAGTGTTAAAAATCAGAAAAATGCTATACAGTAAAATCTTCTAAGATGGAATTGCATAGGGAAGAAAAAAAATGAGTTATAGACAATTTGCCTTCTTAGCAGGTGTAAATGTATTATATATTCTTTTCTTAAATATTAGTATATTCATTTTTAATGGATCAACACATTTTTCAATTTAAGACAGGATTCCATCATAAGCAGGTTCTTTTTCACATGTTTTACTATATTTTAATTTAGCCATATTTTAATAAGTGTATAAATCTACTATTCTTTAAAAAGAATAAATTTCAATGTTTAATTATAAGATAATGGCGATTTAAAAATGTATGCATGTTTTGAAAAGATTTTTATGCCAGATCTTATTTTACACCAGGACTAAAAATTTTGAGGCGTGAAGACTAGGAAGAATGAAACCAGTCCCGGCTCTGTACGGAAAAAATAATTTAAGGCACGGCCTTATCCTTCAGGAAAAAAGTAAGGCCCGGCCCAAGCCTTCAGAAAAAAATATGGCCCGGGCCCGGCCCGAGTGCTGTGAAGGAAAATAGGCCCAAGCCCGGGCCGAGCACGGGCTTCGGGCATTGGCACGGCCCGTGCAGATCTCTATCACAGACCTTTCTAACGATATATCATATGAGGGGTGTGTGCAAAATTTTAAAAAGTACCCGCCTAGGAGGGGGAAAAGTGGGGGATGGACACCAGAGATGCATAATGACTAAGCTGTCACAGACATTTCCAACAATATATCACAAGAGGAGTATCAGCAAAATTTAAAAAGTGCCCCCCTTGAGGGGGGCAAATTGGGGGGATGGACACCGGAGGTGCATAATCTAATTAAGTGGTCACAGACCTTTCCAACGATATATCACATGAGGGATTGTGCAAAATTTCAAAAAGTACCCACTTGGGGGGGCAAAGTGGGCAGATCGACACCAGAAATGCATAATATGACTAAGCGGTCACAGACCTTTCCAACAATATATCACATGAGGACTATTAGCAAAATTTAGAAAGTATCCCCTTGGGGGGGGTCAAAGTGGGGGCATGGACACAGGAGATGTGTAATAGGATTAAACGGTCACAGAACTTTCCAACAATATATCACATGAGGGGTATCAGCAAAATTTAGGAAAGTATGCCCCTTAAAAGGGGGGGAGGCAAAGCAGGGCATGGACATTATCATTAATTTCGTCAATCGGGCATGAAAAAATCATGAATTTCGTTGATCATGTGTTTAAAAATCATGAATTTTGTTGATCGGGTGTGTAAAAATCTGTGAATTTCATCAATCGGGCACAGAAAAAACATGACTTTTGTCGATCGGGGGAGGTGGGATCATATATTTTGTCAAACGGGCATGTCAAAATCATGAATTTTGTTTATCGATCGCATAAAAATCATGAATTTCATCAAATGGATACATAAAAACCAAGAAATTCTGCGATCGGCACATTAAAATCATTAATTTCGTCAAACGGATGCATAAAAATCAAGAAATTCGTGAATCGGGCACATAAAATTTATCAATCGGTGAGTAAAAATTATGAATTTCGTCGATTACGTACAAAAAAAATCATGAATTTTGTAGAACGGATGCATAAAAATTACCAGTTCGTAGAGTAGTCGCATAGAAATCACGAATTCATCAAGTGGGTGGTTAAAAATTACAAGTTCAACAAGTAGGTGCATAAAAATCACAAATTTCATCAAACGTTTGCATAAAAATCAATAATTTTTGTCGATCGGGTTCAGAAAAATGAAATTTCGTCGATCGAGTACGAAAAAATCATGAATTTCGGTGATCAAGTGCATAAAATTCATGAACTTTGTTGACCGGTGTGTAAAAATCATGAATTTTGTCGATCGGGTGTGTAAAAATGATGAGTTTCATTAATCAGGCACAGCAAAAACATGAATTTTGTGGATCAGGGAGGGGGAGATCATAAATTTTATCGAACACAGATGTAAAAATCATGAATTTTGTTTATCGGTGCATAAAATTCATGAATTTTGTCAAACAGGCACATAAAGATCAAGAAATTTGTTGATTGGCATGTAAAAATCATTAATTTCATCCATCAGGCATGCAAAAATCATGAATTTAGTCGATCAGGCATGTAAAAATCACAAATTTTGTCAACGGGGCACATAAAAATCAAGAAATTTATTGATCAGCATGTAAAAATCAGAAATTTTGTTGAACGGGCACATAAAAATCACGAATTTCGCCCATTTAGTGCAGTAAAATCATTAATTTCATCGATCAGGTTCAGAAAAATCAGTAGTTTTGTCGATCTGGCGAGGAAAAATCATGAATTTTGTCAAACGGACATGGGAAAAAAAAGAAAATCCTGCATTTGTCAGGTTTTCTCCGTATTTTTAATCGCCAGTTTTTCAAGTTTTATCGCCGAGTGCCTATTTTCACCTTTACCCAAAAATGAATAACTTCGAATTAAAAGGGACAAGTTATTAACTATATATGGGAAAAAAACTTTAACGACCATGTACTACGCCAAGGTCTTAACTGGAGCGTAAAAATGAGGAAACGTGTTTCCTTATGGATGCTCAACTACTGTATAAAGCGTCGACAAAAAGGGATGGCAATCCCGCGCAAATGAACTATGAAAACTTCCAAAAATGGGTGTTGGAAAAACTTCTTCCAAATTTGCAACCGAATAGTGCCCTATATATAGACAATGCTCCACATCACATGCCTGTTGAAAACTGCACTCCTGCAAATAATTCTATAATAAAAGTTATGAGAGACTGGCTGAAAAACAACAAAATATACTGTGGCGAACAAATGCGAAAAGTAGAACTTTTCTCTCATAGAGAGTAATCGTCCAAAGAAAATCGTCTATAAAATTGATAATAAAATTCTAGTTTAGAAGGTATTTTTTTTTTAATATTTTAAATGATAAAATTTTATCCGCCCTTCCAAATTGTTTGAAAATACAAGCTGCAATTTATAATAGATAAAATACTCCCTCCCCCAGGTATTTGGTTTATTTATTTATTGTTTTTTATTTAATTTGAATTTATGGTTCTCCATTTCAAAATTTTCATTTAATTTGATACTTTGATGGTCTATAGTATAGTGTGTATACTACTACTATGTATTGTGTACACAATATACAGCGTGTCCACGTATAACCTGAATGACCTTTATTTTCGCAACCGTTGGTCCTAGATGTATACTTCCAATTACAAAAATGGTTTAAATAAGGTAAAGAATTACTTTTAACGTGATTTGGGTCAAGAAAAACATTTATTAAAAAATTACGAAAGTTAAATTTTTAAACGGTCCCCCGGTCCTATAAGTGATATTTAGTAAAAATTTACTGTGACACTAAGAAGTACGACAAAAAAAGTCCCATTCATCTAACATTAAAATTGACCGAATAATAGCTGTTTAAAATTGGAGTATATTTTTTGTTGCAAAATAGGGGTCATTCACAAATGTAGTAGAAATATAAATAATCGTCAGATATATCAAAAAAATAGTTGAGAGAAAAATTAACATTGCAATCTAATATAATTGTGAAATCTATAATCATTTTGACATATTAAAGCAAAATATACAATTTGTACTGTACATATAAGAGGATAAAAATAACAGAATTTTTGTTAAATAAAAGGATGAAAAATAACAGCCTCAATTCTTTACAAAATGATACAGATTTTAAAATGCTGTTAGATTACACTGTCTTTCAAATTTTTGGTTGTGCAGTGTTTTTTATCTTTTGAAAATTGATTCTTATGGATTTTTTAGTGCTGAATACGAAGATGACCATTTTAAACCATCACGTTAGGATTTTTCTCAAATCGCAAATTTCAAAGTTAAAAAGCTCAAAGTTGAAATTGATCCCCCCTCCCCTCCCAACCTCATCGGACCCCTGAGTTGTTTAGCTGCAAGAAACACAGTATAAGCCAAAAATTTGAACAAACTATTGAATTAAATAAAACTAAACCGAATAAAAATGTCTTACATCTATTTTATAATATCAGATTTTCCGCTGTTTTTTAACCTTGAAATTTACGATTTGCGAAAAATCCTGATATGATGGTTAAAAGTGAAGGTAATTCTTTTTTATTCAGCGTTAAAAAATACATAAAACGTAATTTTAAAATTTAAAAAACAACCATCGCAGGTTTATGTTATCTAATCTAAAACTCTTTCTTAAACTTGTTGACGATAATCTATCCGAATTTTTTTTGTGTTATCCTCTAATATAAGTATGCATAAGATAGTAAGCGTCGAAAATCATAATAATATTACATTGCCATCGGATTTAAGTCAGTATGTAAAATTTAACTTCGATCGGACATTTAAAAGTGAGTTAAACTTTGAGTACAAATTTTAAACTGGAAAGACGATCGTTGCAAGTTAAATAAAACCTTATGAAAATAACATAATTTTTGTTAAAAAAAATCATAGCCTCAAATCCTTTCAAAATAAAACATATGTTAAAATACAATTATTTTAATTAATCTGAAACTTAACTAATAAAAATTAACTCAATCGTAATAGTTTTATGATTTATTTCAAAGTGCAGATACCTTGAAATAAGTTTAAGTACTTTATATACGACCCCTGAAAGCATGGCCGAAATCATCTCTTTTTAGATGCAAAAAAGTGGTATAAATCATGCATTTCAAACTTTCAGAACTCGGTCAATTTTAATGTTAGATGAATGGGACTTTTTTTGTCGTACTTGTTAGTGCAACAGTAAATTTTTACTAAATATCACTTATAGGACCGGGGGACCGTATAAAAATTTAAATTTCGTAATTTTTTAATAAATGTTTTTCTTGACCCAAATCACGTTAAAAGTAATTCTTTATCTTATTTAAACCATTTTTGTAATTGGAAATATACATCTAGGACCAACGGTTGCGAAAATAAAGGTCGGTCAGGTTATACGTGGACACGCTGTATATAGTATCAGTACAAAAACCCTTAACGGGTTAAAAGTGTTGACGCAGCACTTTCTTTTGGCTCTATGAATTTTAAATATGGGTCTTAAAAGCAATGATATCAAATTTAAGTGACGCTATGTTAATAATTTTTTTTTAAATCATAATTTTCTTTTTAGTTTTATTTATGTTCACAGGTGCAATTATTATCTTAATATGAAAAAATATATAAAATTTATTCACTGATGCTTTTTCATTCACATCTCTCATGAATTCAAAATATGGGTTTTAAAAGAAATGATATCAAATTTTGAGTGACACCTTGACGTTAATTTAATAGGACTCTTTTAAAATTCAATTTAAATTATTTTTGGTTTGTCTTCTAAAGTATATTTACACATACAAACAATACTTTTAATTTTTCAATACACTTTTAAATATATTACTTTCACTGAGCCTATATTATGTATTGAAATGTATTTATTTCAATAAATTGATTTATCTTCTGTGCCACGCTATCCAAAATCATAAGTAAAATTTATGTAAATGATTATTTTGCGTCATATTATCCACTTGAATACATTTCCCTTTGTTTGGATACTATGACGCAAAATAATCATTTACATAAATTTTACTTATGATTTTGGATAGCGTGGCACAGAAGATAAATCAATTTATTGAAATAAATACATTTCAATACATAATATAGGCTCAGTGAAAGTAAGATATTTAAAAGTGTATTGAAAAATTAAAAGTATTGTTTGTATGTGTAAATATACTTTAGAAGACAAACCAAAAATAATTTAAATTGAATTTTAAAAGAGTCCTATTAAATTAACGTCAAGGTGTCACTCAAAATTTGATATCATTTCTTTTAAAACCCATATTTTGAATTCATGAGAGATGTGAATGAAAAAGCATCAGTGAATAAATTTTATATATTTTTTCATATTAAGATAATAATTGCACCTGTGAACATAAATAAAACTAAAAAGAAAATTATGATTTTAAAAAAAATTATTAACATAGCGTCACTTAAATTTGATATCATTGCTTTTAAGACCCATATTTAAAATTCATAGAGCCAAAAGAAAGTGCTGCGTCAACACTTTTAACCCGTTAAGGGTTTTTGTACTGATATCATTACTTTTTTAAGGTTATTGATGAAAATGTCAATTAGTCGAAATTAAGTATAGGGTATAAATTAATCATTAGAATAAAATTTTAAAGAAATGCTAAAAAAGACCCCTTGGACCCCAATAAAATATGAGGGTGGTGGCCCAGGGAGAGGAATCCAAGACTCAACTTTTAAATTATACAGCGAGAGAGTAACACAATTAGAAGGATGAAAATGCATGGCAAAACCCGTTTGTTCCATCTTCCTCCACCAAAGGGCGCAATCTTTTATATACAAACATAGCTGAAAATTTTCAGGCTGTCGATTCCGAGTCAAATGAGCCGTCATCGTTGTGAGATCATCGTCGTGATCGGTCCCATAGAACCCGATAGGGAAGTGCCCCTGGTGGTGAAACTTGGAACTAAAATCAATATATCCTGTCGATGTCGAGTCGAATGAATCAAACTGCATTGCGATGGGACCCATAGAACTCGAGTTAGCAGCAAAATCCGTTAGTTCCATCTTCCACCACCAGGGGGCGCTCTGTGTTCTATACAAACATAGCTGAAATCTTTCAGGCTGTCGATTTCAAGTCGAATGAGCCATACCTCGTCGTGATCAGGCCCATAGAACACAAGATAGGAAAGCGCCCCCTGGTGGTGAAACTTGTAACTAAAATGTATATATCCTGTCGATGTACAGTTGAATAAATCAAACTGCATTGTGATGGGACCCATAGAACTCGAGTTAGCTTCAAAATCCGTTAGTTCCATCTTCCACCACCAGGGGGCGCACTCTGTTCTATACAAACATAGCTGAAATCTTTCAGGCTGTCGATTTCGAGTCGAATGAGCCATACCTCATCGTAATCGGGCCCATAGAACACGAGATAGATAGCGTCCCCTAGTGGTGAAACTTGGAACTAAAATCGATATATCCTGTCGATGTCGAGTCAAATGAATGAAACTGCATTGTGATGGGACCCATAGAACCTGAGATAGGAATGCACCCCCTGGTGGTCAAACTTGAAACTAAAATTGATACTGCTCAGCCAAGCTTTAAAGACTGGTCACGTGAGTAACAGGTCCAAATATGACCAGTCTATTCTTCATAATAGGGATCGGGGTAATGAAAGGGAGTCTCCCCGGCTCCCCTAGTTTTGCTTTCGTGGGGGGAATGAGTTGATTTCCGATAGTTTCATGTTTACTTGTTACAAGATTATAAAAAGAATTTTTGTTCTTATGTAATAAAGCAAATAAAAATTGTAGTTTTCACTTCGATGAAGGGGATATCTTCAATCTAAAGAAACATGTTATGATAATTTAGATTATTTAATTATCGGATATAAAAATGTTAAGTAAATAAATACTATTTTTTATTGTATTTTTACACATGACATTGCAATTTATTGTTTTCTTAAATAAATTACGATTTTAAATATCGGTTCCTTTCATTTATAGGGCACACTTATGTAATTGTAGGAGAAGTGTGGTTTTAAAATGTTCTTTTATTATTATGATTATTAATACATATATTTTTAATTTTACCGCAAGAATTCCATTTTTTTTTTCTTCATTGCTGATGTTTATTTTCCTACATGAAACCATTTAATTATATGGCGAAAATGTATGACAAAATACTCAATTAATAATAAAAGAAAATAGTTCAAAGAGTACAGAGTCATACTAAAGGATGAAAAATATTTTTTACACTCAAATATTTTTAAAAATGTGCTCGAATTCAAATTAAGTTTTCGGATACCTTTTTCTAAATCTTTTTAATTCATAAATGCGCGAAAGTTTCAGACTTTCTTATTCAGATATCAGGAGATCGAACAGCGTTTTTCGTTTTATTATAAAAGTAACTAATCTTACTGAAAATGTCGTCGAAGGTCGCCCTTTGAACCTATTTTTCGGATAAGTTCACAAAAAAATTGTAATTGTAACTCACAATGTGCCGAATTTATAGGAAAATTAAAGACGCTGTTCGATTTTTAAGTATTTGAATGTTAATTCTTGAAAAATTTCAGGCAAATAGGAATAAAAATGAAATTATTGTCAAAATGAGATGAAAGAACTTAAAAAATATATGCTAAAGCTAATAAAAATAAAATTATTTTAAAGTGAAGGTCTCAGAAAAAAATAAAGCAATAAAAATGCTTGTATTTCATAATATCATCACAGACCTTCTTAAAAAAAAAAAAAAAAAGTGCAGGGGGGGGGGGGGGGGTCTTTATTCATTTTCGATGTCATCATCAGAATCATCCGAAAAAAAATCATCGTCATCATCGTCGAATGAAATAATTAATGGATCACACATTTCTTCTATTATGCCGTCTTTCTTCCAATACTCATTTTCCAGGTGTTCTATGTTCGTGCAGTAGTTTTTCCATTTCTCAGCATTAACATTTTCTAGTGCAAGGTTGGTCAATTTAAAAAGTTGATCCATATTTAAATCCGCCGTTATATTTCTTTTTCGAATGAATTCCTTCATATCCGCCCATACATACTCTATTGCATTTATGTCGCAATGGTATGGAGGCAATCTTAAGGCATAATGCCCATGTTCGGCTAACATGGTGTCGAATTTGTATATTTTAGTAGAGGGCGAATTCCTCTTAACAAGGTCCATCAATTCAACTTTTCGCATGTTTGAAGAATATGACACTTTGTTCAGTGCCAACCAATCCATAATTTCCCTTTTGTTTTTTGAAGAATTCGGAGGCTTATTCAATTGAATAGAGTGATATGGCGCATTGTCTATTACAACAACAGAATTTTTAGGTAAGTTTGGAATAAATTTTTCATTTGCCCATTTTTCAAAAATTTGTGAATTCATCTGCCCGTGATAATCACCGGTCGTCGTGTTGGCTTTATAGATCAACGATGAATTTGGAATAAATCCCATTTCCCCCCCTGCACATAAAGCAATAATGCGTCTCGATGCCGCCCCCGTCTTCACAACACCGAACACCTCTTCCGATTGCCAGCATTTCCCGACAGTTAAATTGCTGTCAATCCATGTTTCATCAACAAAAACTATCGGTCTTCTATCTTTTCGGAACTGGTGAATAGTCCGTAAATATTTCGTGCGAGATAAAACAATATCACTTCGTTCCAAGAGTAGTTTCCTCTTATTCTGACATTTTTCCAGCGGAATCCCATTTCAAGAAGAATTTTGCGCAGTGTCTCTTTTCCTTTCGAAAATTGTATGTTTTCTTTCAACTTGGCTAGCAATTTCGGAACAGTAGGCACTCTTTTATCTTTAGTGTAGAAGTCCTGGATAGTTCTTCGAATTACATCCAAGTTAAAATTATCCAAGTTGACATTCTCTATGGTTGTTTTCGCCTTTTTCTTTTTAGGAGAAGCGAAATTATTTACATTGTTATTAGCTTCTTTCCGAATTCTTCTTATAGCGCTATCCGAAACACCGGCAATTGCACTAGCTCTTTTTGTTGCATGTGCTAATGGAATAGTTAGGCAGCCTTGATCTGCTTCATTATCACAATATTTTACAACATTGTTTAACATATTTTTCACTGCACTGTGAAAATGTTTGCCTTGAGAGCTTTTAGATTCTTTTAAATCCATTTTATACAAGTAGAAACAAATACAATATGAATAGCAAACAAAATAAGGAGAGGGAAAAAAAACGCTAATAGTACAAGAACAGCCAGTGAAGAAATGACAATGACAAGCGGTCAGGCAAGATAAGGGAAACCTGTATTTTGTCTCCTCCTAATATAATGCTTCCCACCCTTCGGATGAGTCTATTTTTTTGGCAGCATGCCAAGGTCCGTCTTTTTGGAGTGGTTCCACAGTATATCCTGTCAATGTCAAATTGAATGAATCAAACTGCATTGTGATGGGACCCATAGAACTCGAGTTAGCTGCAAAATCCGTTAGTTCCATCTTCCACCACCAGGGGGCGCACTCTGTTCTATACAAACATAGCTGAAATCTTTCAGGCTTTCGAGTCGAATGAGCCATACCTCATCGTAATCGGGCCCATAGAACACGAGATAGGATAGTGTCCCCTAGTGGTGAAACTTGGAACTAAAATCGATATATCCTGTCGATGTCGAGTCAAATGAATCAAACTGCATTGTGATGGGACCCATAGAACTCAAGTTAGCTGCAAAATCTGTTAGTTCCATGTTCCACCACCAGGGGGCGCACTCTGTTCTGTACAAACAGCTGAAATTGTTGAGGCTGTCGATTTCGAGTTGAGTGAGCCATACCTTGTCATGATCGAGGCCATAGAACCTGAGATAGGAATGCACCCCTGGTGGTCAAACTTGAAACTAAAATTGATATATCCTGTCAATGTCAAATTGAATGAATCAAACCATGTTGTGATGGGACCCCTCGAGTTAGTTCCAATATCCATTAATTTCCCCTTCCACTGCTAGGGGCGCACTCTGTTCTATATGAAAATAACTGGCCCTGGTGGTGAAACTAAAATCAGTAAGTTCTATCGAGGTCGAGTCGAATGAGCTAAACTGCATCACGATTAGGAATGCACAACCTGTGGCCCGTGATGGGTAACTGGTGGCCCGCAGAGACCATTACATGCCAACCTATCCAAAAATTTCGAATTTCCTTAATAATTCATGAGAAAAATGCGCAAATTTTGTCCATAGATCATAGGAAAATATGAATTTCATCGATCAGGTGCATAAAATTATGAATTGCATCGACTGGATGCAAATTTTGTCGAATGGGCATGGAAAAATCACAAATTTCGCCATTTTGTCGCTAGAAAAAAAAACGCAAATTGCAATAATCGGTCAACAGAAACCAGAGATGCCAAAATCGGTAAATCTGGAGTTGTAAATTTTGTCAATCACTCAAAATCTTGAATTTTGTAAATCAGTTGAAAAAACCTGCAAATTTTGTCGATAAGGCACTTAAAATCGCAAATTTCATGGATCGAGCAATGAATTTCATCGAATGGCATGGAAAGATCGCGAATTTCAATGAACAGTCGCGGAAAAAATTTGCAAATTGTCCATAGATTGTGGGAAAACATTATGAATTTTGTCTATCGGTTCTGCAAAATTATGAATTTTGTCGATAGGCATGGAAAATCGCAAATTTCGTATATTGCGCGTGGAAAAATCAAGAATTCCATCGAATTTTTGTAAAAAAATTGTAAATTTCAACAAACGGTAAAAAAAAAAAAAAAAAAAAAAAAATGAAAATTTTGCCTAGAGTCTAGAGAAGAAATATTGTGAATTTCATTAAATGGCCGACGGAAAGCATATCAGTTGAAAATCACGAATGTTGTCAATCAGGCACAGTAAAAACATGAATTTTGTGGATCGGGAGAAGGAAAATCATAAATTTTGTTGAACGCATGCATAAAAATCATGAATTTTGTTTATCGGGCATATAAAAATCATTAATTTCGTCAAACGGATCCATAAAAATCAAGAAAGTCATCAATCGGGTGCGTAAAAATCTTGAATTTCATCGATCAGGCATGTAAAAATATAGGACAAAATTGCCATTTGTCAATCGGCGAGTAATACTGAAAATTTGGCGACTGACTTTACTGCCACCACTGGTCAAACTTAATAGTCCCAATTGCGATGATTGAATGGAAAAAGATTTTTTCCCCGCTGTCGCTCGACAAATTTCAAAACCCTTTGGCGAATTTCACGATTTTTTCCCCGAAATTATTTGACAGATTGTGACTTTTTTTCTTCTCGAAGCCATTCGACGATATTCGAAAAAATTTTCCCCTGAAACCAGTTGATGAATTTTGTGATTTTTCCACTATCAATGAATTTTGTGATTTTTCTGCTATCGATTGATGAATTTCGTGATTTATCGACTATCGATTAATGAATTTCATGACTTTTTCCATGAACGAACAAATTGTGCACTTTTTTTCCACTGCTATTCGACGAATTTTGCAATTCTGTTCCGCGATTGTTAGACAAATTTCACTATTTTTCTCCCGAGATCATTTGATGAATTTTGTGATTTTTTTCCCCCGAACGTATTTGACGAATTTCTCTAATTTTTTCACGACAGTTAGACATAATTAATTTTTTTCCTGCAATGCCTGATTTCTTTCACGAGACCATTTGACGAATGTCGCGATTTCTTTCCCAACACTATTTGACAAATTTCGCCGTTTATTCCACAATCGTTTGACAAATTTCTTAAATTTTTTATCAAGTATTTGTAAATTTGTTATTGGTCATTGCTGAAAAACAGGAGTAAAAAAATCCATGTACTGGCCAGTGGTCACTGAGTAAAAAAGTTGAAACCTATACATAAAAGTTGAACCTATACATAAAAATCATGAATTTTTTAGAACGGGCACATAAAAATCACAATTTTGTCAAGTAGCCGCATAAAAATCACAAATCCATCTAGTGGGTGCATTCTTCCAAATTTGCAACCGAACAGTGCTGTATGTATGGATAATGCTAATTATCCCCCCCCCCCCCCACCCAACATCTCCTCGAAACAAAATTCTCTCTGTGCTACTGATGGTGGTCCTCGACAACCCAACAATTTTTTAAGTGGCCCTTCGCCTAAAAAGATTGGGCACCTCTACTATCAATTAACAATAAATTAACCTATCGCTTGTGTCATGTATTCATGAGCGGTGATTGCAATGCAAATTCTTGTTTACAAGAATAAGACTCATATTAGGTATTTTATTATTTATTTATTGTTTGTTTACTTATTTTGATTTGATTTTCTTGTCCTTTTAGAAATTGACTTTAGATTGTTACTTAAATGGTGAGATGATTGTCAATTACCTGTTTTATCGATAAAAATGATACAAGGTAAGGAAATTGCATCGTGTCGAGTGAATATTTAGGAAGTATTTTAAAACCCGCAGACTAAAGAAGATTTGTGTTTTACTTGTTAGCTATATTTTGCAACTCTCCAAATTACTGCAATGTAAATATAGTATGAAGTTAACTTTCCTCTGTTGTATAGCTAATTTTATTGGGAAAAAACCCTGAAAATGCATTGTTGTAGTAATCAATTATTTTTGCAGTTGTGTAAATTCTGTCATAACAATTTTTAACTAAGGGAAATCTTACATTGGACATTTAATCACAGTATTTTAAATAAGAAAACTTAAAATATTTGCAAATTAAAGAAATGAAAAGAGATTTTGTTTAAAATTACATCTAAAGATTTTTTTTTTTTACAAAAAATGCAAAATTCGCCAGTCATTTGGGAAATTATCACAAAATTCTACTAATAAAATGGGACTGTAAACAAACCGGTTCAAAATGTGTCCTTTTTAAAAATTAAATTCCATCCCAGCAGCCCTGTTGTTATGTTAGTCGAGCACTAGCTGATCGACAAAATTTTTAATCTCGCCAACCTTTTTTTTCTGACCAATCTTTAACATAAGCTAATAAAGTATAGCCAACATTTTAACATTGCTATATAGTATCTTAAAAAACTTACTTAAAAATAGCTGAAATATAATCTTGATAAAATACGTAAACACAAACATATCAATACAAATAACAAAATCTCATGTAATCGGGTAGGGGAGACCAGTACACAGTGGACCACTTTTTCAGTTAAATTTTTTTTTCTCTTTAACAGACTGACCAATCTGTATGAAAATATTTCTGAATATTCCTTAAACCTTCTTACATCCATCATAATTTTCTCACAACATAGTTTTCAATACATTAAATATATATATATATATATATATACACTGGTCCACCCACCAGGGTACAGTGGACCACTATTAGGTATTATCTAAAATATAATATAAATCTATTTTTCATTAATCTAATTCTTTTTTGTTGCCTCTTCATTCGCAAAATAACATAGTAATATAAATTTTGAAACAAAAACAAAAAATTAATTATATTTTGAAAATAATAACAGATTAATACAGGAACAATTGCAATTTAGTTGAAGTTATTACTTAAGTACAAAAAAAAATCAGCTCACAATAAAATTTGCAAATGAAATTCCAAAATACTTATCAGTAAGATTGAGCCTGGAATTTTCAAGAAATAATTTTGGGTCTGCGAGCAACATTATGAAATCATTGACATCAACAGCAGATTCATCTACAGTTTCGGGAGAAATAAACTGATTTCCATTCAATTTGCATCTCATGAATCTTACTTGAATAGAATCATCAACAATTAGACTACAGTTATATTTATCAAAGGCAAATACAAAACAAAATATTTCTTACTATGTTAAAAAAATTGTTATTTTTATTTGTTTACTTTATTTTACAGTTAATTCTACTTTAAAACAATCTTTCTAAGAAAACAATTATTACATATTTTGAACATTCTGCATTAGAGGAGCAGAGTGGATTGTGGACCACTGTGCCCCAGGAGTGGGTGGTCCATTGTACCACATGTTGAAGTTCAATAAATAATCATATTAATATTGTTTATAGCTTTCTTTTAAACATAATAACTTTAAAGTAAAATAAAAACAAGTATCTTAGCTTTTCAAAAAAGCTGTTTTATTTTATTTATCTACAACCTTTAATTACTAAAAAAATAAAAATATGATGAAAAATTTTACTTTTAGAAGCTCAAAACAACAAAGCAGGATAAAATAGTTCAATCTGAGCTAAACATACTTTCTGAAGGCTATAAATAATCATTGCAGTGCTGTTGTCTATTAGGATAGAAGAGAAGCTTAAAAAAAATTTAAATAAATAAAATATTAGGGGGTGGTCCACTGTGTCCATAGGTTCACTGTGTACCGGTCTCCCCTATATTAATGATAGGCTTAGTCAATAAAAATTTTTTTAAAGTAAGCCATAACATAAATTAGAAACATTGTATTTCATAATGAAAACATCGTATCTAATTTTATATAAATAAAAGTGAAAACTTACGTTATATAAATTCCCTATATAATATACCAAAGTTTCATCACAATTAAACGTATTTCAATCACACTGAAATAAAAAGTTTTAGTTATTAAATTTGTGTGAGGTGAATGATGGGAAAGTTTGATTTGGAGAGTTGGAAAATATAGCTAACAAGTAAAAAACCAATCTTCTATCATCATCAGATATTTAAAAGACTTCTTTAAAAGATTCACTGATTATTTTTAACGATAAAACAGGTAATACTATTGACAATTATCTCACCATTTACGCCACTAAATCAAAAGACAATTTCTAAAAGGACAATCTAATCAAAATAAGTAAACAAACAATAAATAAATAAATAATAAAATACCTCATATGAGTGTTTGAACTTTGAAGGTGGGGGGGGGGGGCTATGAGACCTATAGCGGCAGGGCTGTCGTCTCGAATGATCCAAATCATATGAGTGTTATTCTTACAAAAACAACATTCGAGACTCGTTGAAAACAAACAGATGATTGATTTGTTGATTAGAGGCTGTTTCAAATTAACTGATAAAAAAAAAAAATCTGAATCTTTTTTTCCTTTAAAAAATGACAAATTAAATATATAAATAACAATTAAATTGTATATATATAATTATAAAATATTTCAATATTTTAATCAAGGAATCTAAATATTTTTCGACTTAATGAAGATTTTGAAATAAGAAATTCTTTATTATAACAAAAAAGAAAAATATACAAACAATAATTTAATTTAATACATATATATTACATATTAAAAATTGCATTAAAAACTGTTTTCGTATTTAAAAAAAAAAAAAGAATCTAAATAGTTTTTCAGCGATAACTATTGCTTTAACGTTTAACTGTAACCGTAATAGGCAAGAGCTTCCTTATTGCGCAGTAATAAAAAGTAGTGAAAAGGCTGAAGATCTGTAATGTTAGTCTACCAGAAAAAGCATAAGAAAATAGTCCGATTTTAAAAGTGGATTATATTGAAAACAAGAGTTTTCCTACGTTAGCGCAATATCTTAAACGCTTCATCTAAAACTGATTAATATAATATATTAATTTTAAAAAAATCGTTCGATCCATTTTCGAGATAACAACTCTGTGCCCATTACACCATTACATTTTCCATTTTCGCTTAAAAATTGGTTTCCAGATCTCAAAACCTACTGCATGTAGAAATCTATAAATTTCAGGATAGAGTTAGGCCATAGATATAAGACTAATGTGAAAAAATCGAAACGGTATGCCTCATATTTACTGAGATATTAAATGTCGGCGTTTCGATTTTCCTTTGATGTCCTGCTAGCTGTATATATGAGAGTGAAGGAATCTTCGGTTTTGGGCTTACGGTTTTCGGTTTTTCGCTGCGTCACTCAAGAGACTACCGTCTCTTATGATATATTGTGAAGCTTCATGCATGTTTTGCTGTTACTGTATATTAATTTTTCAAATTCATTTTTAATAAACTTATGCAAGTAAATAGTTTTAGAGCCCTATGTTGTTTTCTACATATTCAGACAATTTCAAACTTTGCACTCACCAACACTTAATTTATAAGATCTGACTATTAAAAAACATTGCGAAATAATTAACAGTGGTTTTCTCTAACAAAAATTTTTTCTTTCTTCTATATGTTTTCAAAATACACCGCTGTACAAGAAACCGTGCTTGGCTGCAATAAAATTTCAATTGTGTCAAAATTGTATAAAAACAATCCCTATGTAAAATATTGATATTTATGTAAGTTGTAATCAAAAAATTAAATGTATTAGCAGCAGTTGAAATTTAATAAATTTTCAGAATTTACTTTGAAGAACAAACACTTATTACAGTCAACAGTAAACAGTATTTTATACAAAAATTGGGAAAAGTTTAAGATGATTAAATTTGTGAAGAGTTAATTTTTGGTAGGAAAAACTTTTGTGAAGTGTCCTGTTTTAATATGAAAAGAAATGTGAAATAACCTGTTTTAAAATGAAAAAAAATGTGAAGGATACTGTTTTAAGATTAAAAAAAATTGTGAAGGATCCTTTAAAGCTCTTCTTAATTCTTCTTAAACAGAGCCCTGTAATATACTTACTAAAGTTGTATTTTTTCTGTGATTTAAGCACATATAAGGTATTTCATACCTCTAAATTAGTAATTTTAAATGATTTCTAAGTCACAGGTAAATGATAGAAAAATTGAAAAATAAAATAGCTATTTGTTTACTTTTCAAACTCTGAATTTAAAGTAAATAAGAACTTATTTATTCATTGTATAGTAATATTTTAGAGCTAAAAAAACCTATGTGGGTTAAAATGATTATATTCTTAAGTTTCGCAAGCAAATAGCAATTTTTTTGCTGTATTTTTTAATAATTTTTAATGTAACATTTGACATTAAAACAATATAGTGCTCGAAAACTATTTAACAAGCTTATTAAAAAATGAATGTGAAAAATTAATATAAAGTAAATGCAAAACATTCATGAAGATAGAAGTTTGTCACACAACTGTTTGTAAATGCAATGAGAAAAAAAATGATAACAATGTAATAATACTGGCAATATGAATGCAATAAGGTAATGCAATGAGAAGGAAAAAAAAAAAAAAAAAGCTATTTGTTTACTTTTCAAACTCTGGATTCAAAAGTAATTAAGAACTTATTTATCCATTGTATAACATAAAACACTTAATTCAGAACTAACTTTCTGCATTTTCTTTTACAAAATAACATAAAAGTAATATTTTAAAGCCATAAAAACATGTAACTGGCAGTTGCTCTGACAAAGACTACCTAAGCACCTTACCAAAACGAAGATTTTTAAAAGAACCATCAAGTCATATAAAATAAAAAACAATGAATAAATAAACGAAATACCTAATAGTAGGTATAATATCTTTGATTTTCTGTGCCTATCTTTTCCCCAATTGCTGAATCTCAATGTTGTATACTCTCACTCTCGCTAATTTGTGCTTCGTGCATTGATACGATAATAGTTGGTTGGTTGTCTTCGTTGCGAAAGAAACAAAGAAATGAAAAATATTTTATCATTAGAAAATGAAAGATTTATTATATTTAGCAGTAAAATTGAATACATGTAATTAAAAAATATTTCCTCATTTTGAAAAAGGAATCGAAATAATTTTTAGAATATATGCATGTTTAAAATCTGAAACTATTTCTTTGTAACAAAAAGAACAAACATATAAACCCCAATTGAATTTAATACATATGTTTTACATGTTTAGAGTATATAATTCATTGTTTTTGCATTTAAAAAAATGTAAATAATTTGCTTGGTCAGAAGCTTTATTGATAACGGCAACCGTACATCAATTTTTAACTGTAATGCCCCGCGGAAGAAGGGAGTGAACACTCTATTGCATTTGTACAGCTTGGCTTAAGAAAATAGTCCCATTTTTAAATCGGTTTATATAAAAAACTAGAGTTTTCCTATTTAAGTGGATAGGGGGGATTCGCTTCATCTAAAACCGATTAGTATCATATATTAATTTTAAAAAAATCCTTCAGGCGGATTTCGAGATAAGCGCCTTTACACCATGACACCATTACATGCAGAGCGAAAAACTTCCCATTTTACTTAAAAATGGATTTCCAGATCTTAAAATCTACTGCATGTAGAAATCTATAAATTTCAGGATAGAGTTAGACCGGAGATATAAGACAGCTGTCAAAAAATCAAAATGATGTGCCTCATATTTGCTGAGATATTAAATGTCGGCTTTTCGCTTTTCCTTTGAACTCAAACTAGCTGTATATATAAGAGTGACGGAAATCTTCGGTTTTCGGTTTTTGCTGCGTCACTCTAGAAACTACCATCTCTCATGATCTGACATATGTCATGCTGTAACTCTCTTATTTATGAATAGATTTGGATGTGACTGAGTATGTGTGTAGGACATACCAAGCTCTCGACAGAGTTCGTTGGCCAGCTTCATTCGCCATCTTGTTTCAAAATGGCGACCAGTTAAAATTTTTTATTTTTTTTTTAATTCAAAAAGTTGTACAAAAAATGTATAAATTAAAAATATTGTTTCTGATGTGTTAGAACATGATACAAGGATTCTGGAACAATTTTTGTTTTGGCTATATCTTAAAAAAATCCCTGACGACTCGGCCTACAGGCACAGGTAGATTTCGAAGACACAGACCATGGGGCGCCTGTTTGTCGGGAATTGCGGAAGAAATGACCCTTTTGCCATGATGCGGCAGTTGGAAACGCCCACTTCGAAACCTAACTTGTTTGCAGGCAGAGTCGGCAGAGATTTTGTTTGCTATAAGGGTTGGTCCTATAAAAAACTTGTCAGTATAAAAGTTTTAGATAATATTAAGAGGATTTATAATAAATTTAAGTGGATTTGATATCTTGTGAATTGACGATGTTATGAATTTTTTTCTTTTAAAACCCCACTTTTTTCTCCTCCTTGGGGCCATTTTTAATGATATCAAAACTCTGTCATAAGTAAATTTTCGGCACATTTCCTAGAAGTAATAATAACTTTAAACGGATTCGGTACGTATCATAATTAAGAAATTATGGGGTTTTTTCTGTTTTCACAAAAAGCCCCCCCCCCCCCTTATTGTTCGATTTTGCCCATTAACGAACTTGACCGAGATTTTATGTATCAGTTTCGAAGAGATTAGTGCAGAATTATCGTAATTATCGTGTCCATAAAAAAGTGACATAGATAGATAGATATATAAAGTTTTGAACTGGGGGTGGTTTTGGGTTCTGGGAGTCATAATCGGTGTAGATCTGCAAAAATTTTTCAAAATTTCCAACTTAGGGTAGAATGTAATAGGTAGTATTTCTTACGAAATCTACCTAAAATGGCTGAGATATGGCAGTTTGAAATTCTAGGTTGGCTGAAATTTTGAAACAATCTGATATTTCTTATGCTGTAACTCTTGTATTTATGAACCGATATGAATGTGACTGATCCTGTGTACAGAACATACCAAGGTCTCGACCGAGTTCGTTGGCCAACTTCATGTGCCATATTGTTTCAAAATGGCGGCAAGTTAATTTTTTTTTTAATTCAAAAAGATGTATAAAAATATAAATTGAAAAAGTTGTTTCCATTAAGTGTTAGATCATGATACAAAGATACCAGAACTTTTTTTGTTTTGGTTTTATCTTAAAAAAATAGCAGTTTGAAATTGTAGGGTGGCTGACATTTTGAAACAATCCTATTTTTGTTATGCTGTAACTCTCATGCTGAAATTCGCATTCAATTTCAGTATTAACAAAAACCGGGATTGAATCTTCTATAATCGGGTTCTAAGCATTTTATCTTCGGGTGTTTGAGTAAAATGAGTTTATTTTTTAAAAACATGGACTACGAAAACTACCTTTTCCTCCCAGTACAGGTCGGAACAACTTTTTTTCTTTTCAACTTCTTACTCTTTAAAAATATTTACAATTTAGGGACAAAATGTTCATAAAACCACTTCTTAAAGATTTCAGCACTCATCCACGCACTTTTCTGGTTTCTGTAATATAAATGAAGACTCGCGATGTTGACATTCTGGATGGTATAGGTTTCTTTGACATTCTAAGGAGCATGAGTTTCAACTTCAAGGTATCCAAAGCATTACAACAACCTAAAACTTTTACCCTTTCTTTGATCTTACATACAAGAGCTGATGCTTCTCCTTTTTCAGCTAAGGTTTTTGATGGTAGCTTACGAAAATGTAATCCCGTTTCATCATGGTTAAAGTGTTGATCTTCCCACAATTTTTTTCCTTGAGAAGTTTTTGGAACTTTACTCTGAATTTAACAACTTTTCAGAATCGGCAGACATATTTTTACCAGTTATGTTGAGTTGAAAAAATGTGCTGAGAATTCAGTATCATTTTTGACGGCGATCGAGCCATCCAGTTCTTCCATAACGTCCAGTAAAGGGCTCATTATTATAAAATGGCTTATGAAAATACAGAGCTGTTGACTGCAGTAACTGTCCCGAAATTGGAAAAAATAGCCATAATTCTTGTTTATCTTAGCAATAATCATTGAGATGAACTGATCTATTAAATAAAGGAACCATCATTAATTACACAAGCATACAATCTACATTCCATCCATGCAATGATTACTGAAGTAGGTGCAATAGCTGGACTTTCCACTGTTTTCCCCCTAATTAACTCTTCATTGTACTTTCCAAGAGTCAAAGTGAAAGAGAAGAGACAGCCATTTCCAACCTCTCAGATCAGACTTGAACTTGTAACCATACCGATTCACCCGCACCAGAATGACCATTACATTGATATTACTCACTTGTATTCATCACCTACTGGATAACTTACCCATCAGATTACAAGAATAACTACATCCACAACTAATTGATCTTGTACAGTGTTGGGTATGAGCGAACTTATTGAGTGGAAAATCACGAGTTTCACTCACTTTCTGTGAGTTTTGAGTTGAGTTTGACTCACTTTTTGAAAAATGAGCAGCGAGTTGAGTTGAACTCAAAAAATCTGTTAGTTTAAGTGAAAATTACAACTCAGATTCATTAAATTTTTTTCATAATTTCTTTAAAATTTTTCTCGCTGTTAACAACATGCTTTTTGCCTTTCAAATGTCATTTTTAAGTTGCTGTTATTCTACAATTAAGATTATTTTTAAAGAATAGTACATGTATTTCTTTGCAGAAAGATTAAAGTAAAGTAAAAGTTGTTAAAGGAACCTATCTGCGATGAAATCCTGTTTTATACGGCAAAATAGATATAATAACCAATAATCCATGCAAAAAGAATATAATATTATATACCTATGCTATAGTTATAGCTCAGATGAATGAAATTAGTGCTGCAGTTCGCAGACTTGTCCAACAAATAAGAGTAAAATATGCCAGCCAGGATATCGTTGGGATAGCTCAGTAAGAAGAGCGTTGGCACGGCAAGCCAAAGTACCCAGGTTCGAGTCCTGGTCCCAGCATTTTTCGCTCTGTTAGAATAAATCTCAACTATGATACACCAACCATTGGATAGAATATAATATATTTACAACAGACGCTGTACCTGCTAAGAAGGGAACCTGTCTTTAACAGCTTTTTCTTTTCTCTAATGTGATTCTATCTTAGAAAATTTTACTACACTGGCGGGAAAAAAAATCTCAACACCAAGAAAGACTTGTGTTAGATAAAAGAAATTTGGTAGGTGTGTTTATACATCTGAAAGATGACATCGCTTCAAATTTCGCGACTCGTGCATAAGTGTGGTGCTAGTGGCGCCACTTAGAACTTGCAAATCAGGTTTGCTTTAAATGCATGCTGTAAAGTTCGTGAGCGTTATTTATCTTTGAAATTTGACATATTGAGTTGATGTTAGCCAAAAATGCCTTTAAGAAGACGAAGAAGCCATTATCAACAACTCACCGAAGTTGAACGAGGTTGTATAATAGGGCTACGAGAAGCTGGATTTTCTTTCCGCGATATGTCAGAATGTATCCACTGTGCATGATTGTTGGGAGTAGTGGTCAAGGGATGGTACAGGCTCAAGAAGACCGGGTTCCGGGTGGCCACGTGGCACTACTGAGAGGGAAGACTGCTGTATTCGGCGTATGGCTGTGGCACATCTTACTGCGTCTGCGGAAGAAATTCGAGCTGCAGTTGGTACCACAGTGACACAACGAACTGTTAGAAACCTGTTACTTCAAGGGAAGCTCCAAGCCAGGCGTTCTGTAGCGTGCATTCCATTAATGCCAAGTCATTGTCGTTTGCGTCGTCAGTGGTGTCAAGCCAGAGCTCATTGGAGGACGGAGTGGAAATCTGTTGTGTTTTCTGATGAAAGTAGGTTCTGCCTTGGTGCCATTGATGTCCGTGTGTTGTTCAGAAGGAAGTCAGGGTAACGCCTACAACCAAACTGTCTGCAGCCTAGACAAAATGGACCTATACCTGGAGTCATATTCTGGGGAGCAATTTTCTATGCCAGCAGGAGCACTCTACTGGTTATCCCAAACGCACTGAATGCAAATTTGTACGTCAGTCTGGTAATTCAACCTGTAGTGCTGCAATTCATGAACAGCATTCAAGGGGAAGTTTTCTAACATGATAATGCTCGCCCTCATACCACTGTTGTAACGCAACGTGCTCTACAGACTGTCGACATGTTACCTTGGCCTGCGAGATCACCAGATCTGTCTCCAATTGAGCACGTATGGGATAACATTGGACGACAACTCCAGCATTATCTACAGCCACCACTGACCATCCCAGTATTGACACAACAAGTACAACAAGCATGGAACCACAAAGTCTATACCACAAAGTGACATTCGGCACCTGTATGACACAATGCATGCACGTTTGCATTCAAAATTCTGGAGGTTACACCGGCTATTAATGTAACAGCATTTCACATTTGAAATGCATTTTCTTGAGCTTAAATTAACCTGTGATCTTGAAAATAAACATGTTAACTAGACAAATGCATTGTCCAAATTTCATTGCTATACAATAATTTTTTCTTGGTGTTGGGATTTTTTTTTCCGTCAGTGTATATGGCATTTTTAAGATTTTTAAGTCTCCAAGCCACTGAATATGGAATAATGATAACTCAGACATTTATATACAAATAGAGATTCATTTTAAAAAATCAATATAGTTTACATGGAGGTAGGCAGAAAGAAATCTATGGAAGGCCAGTATTTTGGAACGGACGCGCCTGTACTTCGCAGGCCGGAGTGCTTTTTGAAAAATGAAGAATACAAACATAAAAAAAAGTCAAATAAGTATATTTTGCCAGAACTCCCCGTACAAGACAATTTTAAACATATCTACATAAATATCTATACAAAACAATTGCGAAGGCTCTACCTTCAGAAAAAAATTAAAAGGCTAACTCTTCAGATGGCTTGGCTTCCAGAAGTCCCTGTTTAAGATAGTAAATGGAAAAAACGTGACAGGAAAAAAAGGCAGAAAAAACAAGAGTGGAAAAACAGTGTCCGGAAAATAGGGGATAAGGAAAAAACTATGCTGCTTGCACTTTGCCCGGTATAGAGCAGCTATAACACAGCCAGACGAATACAAATATTTTAAGTTAAATGTCTAGAAATGCAAATATTGAAAATTGGTGTGAATATTCACATACGAGAATACTCGTTTACACCACTACTTCATTTTTTACATTCGCGAATGAGAATACAAATATTTTTCATCGACGTCTACGAATGTGAATATTGAAAAAGTGTGAATATTAACATACGATAATTCTCGTTTACATCACTATTTAATTTTTGACATGGGGATATGAATATTTTTCATTGATATTTACGAATGTGAATATTGAATAAAAGTGTGTATATTTGCATTTGAAAATGCTCGTTTACATCACTACTTTATTTTTTATATTCGCGAATACGAATTTTTTCTGTTGATATTTAAGAATGCAAATATTAAAAACAGCTGTTAATATTTGATATGAGAGAATGCTGATTTACATCACTACTTGATTTTTTGCGAATTTCAAAATTCAAGTAGTGATGAATACGAGCAATTCTCATACACAAATAGTCTCACTTTTTTACACTATTGCTAATAGCATTTACAAATATTTACAGCAAATATTCGCCTATGAGAATGATATAAATCAGATATTTGTTAACTCGCTAGTTTTTAGCACTTATTTATCAATAAGTTAAATATTTATCAATTCCTTGTCATTTTTTTCCTAGATTCATTTAAGATAAATTTCAAACGCATAAAAGGAAAACATAATTAAGAATTGTCTTCCACAGGTGTTCAGGGCGCAAAGCCCTATGTCAAAAAATTCTTAGTTCTTGTTTCTCTTAATGTTTAATTATTGTATGTCAATTATGAAGACTAAATTTTACCTTTTTTTCTTTCAAATCATCAGAGGTAAAGGAAATGTAAATTTCTAAATCCAAGAAAGGATAATGGCCCTATTGTGTCCCTCACCTACTACTATTGGTGCATACAGTAGTTAATTTTTTTTTTAATATTTCAAAATATTATAATCTTAAAACTCTGCAAGGATAAATTAAATTTAAAAATGTCCCTGTAATTTGTTAAACCAAATTAAATTTGCAACAGAGTACTGTTACACAAAAGTTCTGTTAAAAAAATATAAAATATCACAACAATTTAGCTTCTATTTTTACGGTATAGCCTCTTACTCATATATTACATAGCCCAGAAATAATGAAGTTTAGGGTCTGCCCCGGCTTGAGTCCAATAAAATAAATCTGACCCAGACTTGGATCGGGTTTCAGGCTGGATCGAGCCCGTGCAGACCTCGGAGTTATCCCCTCCCACCATGCCCATATTGGGCTTGGCATTTTATTTGTTTATTTTTATTGTGTTTGTAAAAATTTTAGTGATGTTATACATTTGTTTAGCAAAATCTTTGGAAATTTAATTTGATTTAATAAATTAGAGATATATATTTTTTAAATCTACTTTTTCTTTTCTTTGTAGAGCTTTAAAATTATGATTTTCTTTTATAGTCTTTTTCTGTCATTCTAAATTATGTTAATTTTTCTTGATGAAACTACATTTGAATGTAGTCTAAGTCAATTTTTTAATAGGTATTTATGTAGGTAATTGTCTATGTAGACATTAATATGGTTCTTTGTTTTGTTACTTATGTATCCCATGCATTTTTAACATAATCTGAAAATAAAATCTATGCATAAGTGTTTTTTTTTTTAATAATTTTAATTGTAGTTACTTCATGTTAATGTTACTTCAAAAATATCAGCATGCTTTGTAGAAATTCAGTCGGATTATGTCGGGTAGGGCTTGGAACGAACTTTTAATTTTAATCGGACCAGTGCCTGGAATTTTCGACCCATGCAAACCTCTAATGCCAGTGCCTACAAACTAGTGAAATTCCAGTATAGGATATTGAAAAAACATGTGCCCAGCAACAGCAAGTGTTAAAGCCTAGCATGCATATGCTATTATAATTTAACAGAGTGAAAGTTGTGGAAACAAGATAATCTGTGGATAGCAAAGGGAAGTCCCTGGCATGTTTTATCACCTCTCATGCAGAGATAATAGCCTGGGAAGGGAAAGCTTCCATTTCTTTTGTTAATCTTATAATGCTTTACTTTTGGCTTGTAACTCCTAGGCAAAGTAATAAAAAAATTACAACTGAGAGAGATCTTTATTTTTCTTTGAAAAATGTGCATGAAATGACTTTAGATTTCTGTTAAGTGTATGTTGTTGAATATTTGATTTAGAACCATTTATTTTTCAGTGTACTAAATAGCAAATTTTACATGTTTTTGATAACTGAAGTCCAGTTTTAAGTTAAGAATTACTCCATTAGTATAAGAATAATAAAATTTTTATGAACGGCTGCTCTAAAAAAAATATATATATTTTTTTCTCGTTCAACACCGTGAAAAGTTCTGGCACTTCCACAGAATCATTTTTATATGGAAAAGCGTGACATGTGTAGGGATAACTATTGAAGTGCTTTGAAATAGAATAGCATTTTACATTTTCTTATAAATGGATTACATTTTGAGCTAATGTATGCATACAGAGATTCGATGGAACCCCTTTGAAAATGTACCCTGTCAGTAAAAAAAAAAAATGCAAATCGATACACCTCATCCAAAAATTACACCTTGATATCCATAAAATATACTGGTATATTATCGAAATTGGTTGTAGATTCTAAGATACATTTCTCTCCCTGTCCCAACCTCTCTAAACCATTTGGGGCAAAAAGGGCAGAAAAAACAATATCTGGTGCAAATAAATATTTTATTTTTCTTTCAGTATTAGATATACATCCCATAACTCATAATTACTGACACTTACGATTTTCAAAGAAAGAAGAAGGGTAGCCACTCAAGAATTTTATTAAAAAAATCATATTATATAAAAGCCTTAAATAAGTTTGAACGATACTAAGAATATAAGTATAGAAACAAATAAATTCCTTTCTATAAACGAATTTTGGCAAAATGGATATTTTGTCCAGTAAAGCGGGGGTAATGAGAGAATCAGATTTTTATGAGGTGGGGCTTTTGTCCATATCCTGAAAATTACTAATGGTTTAAACTAATTACTTGCGCTACCTATTAATAAAGACATTAATTTATTTTAAAATGCATCAAAAAGCAGTGCATATGTTTAAAAGCTTCAAAAACATTTTCAAAATTACACTAAAACTAGTCAATATGTTAAAAGTTCTAAAAATATTTTCACCACTTGTTCCTGAGGCATCTTCAGTTAGAGATGATGATGTTTTTCTCCTATCGCTAGTCAATTTGTTCAAAACTTCATTTTTCCTATTTAGGGTTTAATCTAGAGCTAGCCAAATAGCCAAAAAGCTAACTGAAAACACCTTTTGCCCCCAAAGCATTTAGTGGATTAGCCAAATAGCAACAGCCAAAAAAAAACATATTATTTCCATTTTGTTGTTCCTGCATTTCGTGAACCTGATGATGCCGCATGAAAAAAATCTCAAACCACCTCTGTCCCAGCAACTCACTTCAAAATTTGTGACGTCATTTGCATTAAACAAGTATTGAGGAAATTAAAATATAGTTTGTTTATTTTTTGTTGATGATTCCAACTTAGGAAATGAAACCAAAACGGTTCCAGAATGGAAGTTGTTCATGTAGGTTCTGGCTACAAGCGGTAAAGAAATGAAACCAGCTGATTATATATTCTTTTTTCCATAAAGATGGCATTACTGACATGTTTTCCAATGTGACTTCCTTGTATGAATTTGTAGCAACAATTCTGTTGTCTACAGCAGATTGTGAAAGGGGATCGAGTCTTGTGAATATAACAAAAACTGACTTGAGAAATAGACTGACAATCAAAAATGTGAGTAACTTAATGGTGATTAATTTGGAAGGGGAAGTTTAAAAAGAATTTCTATTTAAAAAAGCATTTGATGTGTGATGTATGGCCAAATCTCGAAGGGTCAATCTTACATAGTGATGTACTGTTTGTATCTTGCATAATTAAAAATAATACTCACTCACTTATATAGAAATTTTGTATAAATAAGTTTTTTTTTTCTTGGCTAAAGCTATTTTTATTTGGCTAACAGTTATTGGTTGCAATTAGCCAAAAAGCTACAAATATCTTTTTCCTAGATTAAACTCTACTATTCCTAACAACATATGGCACCATCTGTTCTCAATTTTTGCATGCATTATATTATATATTTCTGAGTTTGCTGTAATTATTTCAATGGCTTCCCTCTGTAATGTGCAGTTTAAATTATTATAATTTGCTAATTTTTCAACATTATTGAAGTCTATTGCAATTGGAGACTTATTTAATCTGGCTATTGCAGTGGTTGATTTATTTAAGTTTACATCTCTTTTGTGTTCTTTCACTCTGTCTTCAATTTTTCTTTTTGTCATGCCGGTATATGAAATAGCTTGTCCTTCATTATCATTGAAATTAATCACTGTATATTCCTGATGTATGTTCATAGTTAAATTTCTTTGCGTCTGATCTATTTAATTTGAAAATTGTTAGATCTGGGGTGATGGGAGTACTTATTCCGTCCAATTATTTATTTAGATCCATTGATTTTCAAATTAATCAGATCAGATCAGATGCAGAGAAATTTAACTATCAACAGACATCAGGAATATACAGGATTAATTTCAATGATAATGAAGGAAAAGCTATTTCATATATAGGCATGACAAAAAGAAAAATTGAAGACAGAGTGAAAGAACACAGAAGAGATATAAACTTAAATAAATCAACTACTGCAATAGCCAGATTAAATAATAGGTCTCCAATTGCAATAGACTTCAATAATGTTGAAAAATTAGCAAGTTATAATAATTTAAACCGCACATTGCAGAGGGAAGCCATAGAAATAATTACAGCAAACTCAGAAATATGTAATGATATGATGCAAGCAAAAATTGATAACAGATGGTGCCATATGTTGTTAGGAATAGGAAAAATGAAGTTTTCAACAGATTGACTAGCGAGAGAAGTAAAACAACATCACTAACACATAAATTTTAAAGATGCCTTGGGAACAAGAGATTAAAATATTTTTAGAACTTTTAACATATTGACTAGTTTTAGTGTAATTTTGAAAGTGTTTTTTGAAGTTTTTGGATGTGTGCACTGCTTTTTGATGTGTTTTAAAATAAATTAATGTATGTTTTAATAGGTAGTGCAAGTAATTATTAAGTTAATAAATGACATTATAGACGACCATAGATAAAAACTACTAATGGTACTTTCTTCAGATTTTTTTTAAATTTTATTTTCCTGGTCACTTTTGTAGATATTTCATTTCGTTAGTGTTTGCTTACTTACAAAAGAAAAGATAAAATATTTAATTATGCTCTATACTATTATTTTTTTTCTTTAAGAAAAAAATATTCAATTATTTTGCATAATTTTTTAATGATTTTTTAAAGCATTTTTGATTTTGCTTTTATCCCCATTTTTGGAAAAAAAATTAATTACATGCAGTAACTAATGTATTTGTACTGCATCTTTTAGTTTCCTGTTAATTTTCTATTTAAGATTGAACTTGCTAGCTCCAGCTGACATTGAAACACAGATAATATTTTACTGGGACAAAACAAAACTAAATTAAAGAAGAAAATTCAAATGACATCCATGACTTGAGATAGGACTCTATTCTATAGCATTTATATCTATTAATATCTCATTCTGATTAAAAGATCAAAGTTTACAGGAAATATATTATATTATATGACCTTCAATTTCCATTCAGTCAGTGGTATCATTTACCCTGAAGGAACAAGAAATATAGCAACAGGATGCTGATCCACTGCCTTCTCTGTAGAGGATAGTGACAGATCACAATTTTGGCTTTTCAGCAAGGATATTCTGCTAAACTGTGTGCAAAGGGAAAAAAGAACATTTATAATAATGAGAATTTACTGAATTGAATACGTCCAAGTTTTAATTTAAACTCAAATTTGCGAGTAAAATATACTTTGCATATAAAATTCCAACCTTCATGGAGCATGAGCACGAAAATATAATTATTTATAGGCTTAAAATTTAGAATCTGCACACCCCTCCCTCTACCCATACAGAAAGCTGGTTATGCCTATGACTTCAAATAAAATTAAGCATATATTTTAGAAATATTTTTTAAACTTAAAAAAAAATTAAAAAATTAGAGACATTCTTTAAGAGAAGCAAAAAGGAGTTTAAAATATTAATTTTCTGAGGATATATTTAAAAATAATAATGCATTCCACGCTTCCCGGTTTAACATTATGGAGAGGAATTTCAGATCTCAGTGACCAACACCCTTAAACAAAAAAAAAAAAAAAAAATAAATAAATAAAAAGATATGTTGTAATGCTCTTATTTGTGAGTCACATTTTCAAGAAAAATTGAACGTTAAAAACCACTCAAGTATTTTAGAATTTAATATTAATTGGCAGAAATTTATATTAATTACAATATTTCAATTAAAGCCAAATAGTTTAAGACTTGATCCAATAACAAATTAATTAATGAGATTTTGACATGATACATGACTATGGTAAGTTCAAAAAATTATAAAATAACTTTTTCCTCTTTTCTGTTAATTTTTTTCCCTTATTTATTTATCATTTTTTCTTAAAAAAGTGAGTTTCTTAGAAAGCTTTGCTCTTTTTAACACTTTCCAACCTAGTTGAAAAGTGTTTATGACTTCGGTTTGTCTGTCCGTCTGTCCGTGCTCTAACTCCCGCAAATATGCTCGGATTGCTCTGCAATTTTTATATGTTATAGTCGTTATCTATAGCATGTTCCCTATTTCAACGGAAGTGTGTAGCACTTATACTTTTTTTACAGGGACACTCAAAAGAATTCCATTACATTGCGGTCTATGGGGAAAAATCACTTGAGGTTTATTTAAATAATGTTTCACTATTTTAAATGCATTGAAATTTATATATATCACTAAGGTGCATTAGAAGAAGCTTAATATGGAATAGTGTGTGCATAGCACTTATAGTTACTTTACAGGGACAGTCAAAAGAATTCCGTTACATTACGTCTATGGAGAAAAATCGTCTGCGGTTTATTTAAATAATGTTTCCCTATTTTAAATGCATTGAAATTTATATAAGGTGCATTACAAGAGGCTTACTACAGAATATTGTGTGTATAGCAGTCATCGTTCATTTACAGGGACACACAAAAGAATTCTCTACTGTCTGTTAACAATAACTCCTGGAAGTGCGTTTTAAGTTACTGAACGCGATTTTAATTTTAACTCGCTTTTTGTCTATTACGTGGTGTGTATAAATTCTGTAGATCCTATACAGGGAAGCACAAAAGTTCGCGAACACATTTCCGTATTATTTAACTCCAGACGGAGAATTTTAAACTGTGCTACGCGTTTTCTAACTGAACTAAAATTTAGCATCCTATGTAGTATATATACAAATCTATAGATCCTATACAGGGCTGATGAAAAGTATTTGGATTACTTAGATGTTATCTTTTAGCTTATTAAACGGTATGATTTGTAAAATTATTTTGGAAGCGTTGGAAAGTGTTACATAATCTATGCTTGACGCATGATTTTTCGTTCTTGTTTAAAAATGAGTTTGAGTGAATTTGAGCATGGACATGACTCATTTTTAAAAAATTGAATTAGAGTTTGAATTAGTTCATTTTTTAGTGAGTTTGCCCAACACTGGTCTTGTACATATTTCAATATAAGTTTTGTCTGTGCAATTGGCTAGTTTTTTTTCCTTCTACTCTACAAACTTACACATCCATACTCGTGGATACAACCCTACATTTGGAGGCATAGTAAGACATGATTTGTATGATTTGAATTTAATTAATAGGACATCAACACATCTCCATCTTTACACTGCATAGCTCCATAGATACAACATTAAGCAGCTGACTGTATTATTTAACCACATTATTTAAAATTATATTTTAAGCTTCAAATCAACTATTACCCAAGTTAAGCTATTAATGACAATAAAAATTAAAGCCATTTGTAAATAAGCCATACTAAATTTGAAAAAGCTAACACAATAGCATTAAAATTCAGTATTAAAAAATTGTTTCAGGAAAATCTAATGAATTTTTAGTATGATTTTTGAAAATATATTTGTAATTCTACTTATTTTTTAAGAGAAACATTCCTCACACTTTAAAAATTCCACAAATATCTTTGCATTTTCATGAAAGCTGGGAAACATTAATACTCTTCAACTAACTTAGAAAATATAAAAACTGGTTTTAGGAAAAATAAAAAGGCTAAAAATATTCAATAGTTCCATTTGAAACATCCTAAAATTGCTTCCTCGACATTTTTAAAGCTGTTATTCATGACATGAAAACTTATGTTATATGCCTATGGATGGACAAGGTTTCAACAGGGTAAGCAATTGTGGGACATTTGACTCAATTGCCGAAATTCATGCCTTTTTCATAAGTTATTGATGAAATGCACAACTTGCATATTTTTTGCGGCTGGTAGGCAATCTATTTCCATGCAATGTTTGCTATACATATCTGAAAATTGTAATAACTTACCATTAAAATAACTTTATATTTTATGATTATTGTTATATTCTAAAACTACAAGTCATTAAGTAGAATCTCAAACAATAAGTACTGTATATAAACTGCTAGACAATCCACAAAATTGGTTCATTTTAAAATAAATAGTAATTCTGAATCTAATAGTAGGAATATCAGAATTTTCTGTATTTAAGCTTAAAGGATGTAGGATTTTTATGTGTCAAATTTGATTATTACAACTACAAAATTTAAAGCTTAAAGTTCATTTTAATATAGAAATAACCCTCTTATTAAATTTTTAATTTATTAATAAATATTAGACATTATTCTTAATCTCTTTATACACTGATATTATTTTCCTATGATTACTAGTGACAAATTAGAAAGCATGTCAGCCACCAAGACTGCACACATCATTATTTTTGCAATATGTTCTGCATTAAAAATTTACTTATTCTATTGTTATTTAAAATTCATAAAATTGAATGCCACAATTCAATTGGAGACACAGAATGTCTTAAGAGTGTATCCACTTTTTATTTTAGTGAATTTTAAACAGATAGTATTTTTTTCCTCCCAAGGAATGACTAACGTTATGAACAATTTGTAATTATCATACTTGCCAAATCTCTCGATTTGTGCTCGAGACTCCCATTCAAACAAACACATTGGAACTAAAAATTTTATTTAATGAAATCAAATCAAGTAAATTAAAATGGCTAGTGCATAGAAGCAAGATACATTTAATAAAATAAATTTTCTGGTTTAAAGTATGTTAATTTGATTTTTAAAAACCAGAAGGTTAACATGTATGAGTTATTTGTATGTGACATATGCATAACCTTATAGTCTAAGAGCTAGCAACGTTTTCGTCATCTGATTTTAGCAAGGCTCATTTTTTTATATAGTCTCTCTCTCTATTGCGTAGTATGAATTCGGCCGGTCTGGCTGGTGGAAGTGGTTGCGTTTACCTGTGGGGGGAGGGGCAATGCAGGTAAAAAAGAGACAAAATTACGTCATTTTAGCATGAATTTTGATTATAAAACTTGTTTCTGCTCACTATTTGTGATATTAAGTTATTAGTCTGGCACCGTTTTAACGTTGCCAACACCGTGCCAGACCCTCATTTATAGGCAAAATAAGGTGTCAAATTCACATCATTTTATCAAAGCTGAAATTTTAGCATGTTATACTTTGGCTATCAGATAAGCTATAATTAATTTGCCAGACCGAAATTCCGTTGCTAAATTACTGCCAGACGCCGATTTAAATCTGGCAGAGAAAGCACCTATTAGAAGGGTTGGCAGCTTTTGTAGTGCTTTGGCTACTTTCAATACACATCCAAGCCATGATTGTTGCCAAAGCAACGATCTTTGCTTTCTATAAAAGTATATATATATATGATTTGTCGAAATAAATGCTTAAATAAAAATATTTGTTACACTTATTTAACGCGTCTTCACTGAAAAATGTTTTTTCCTTGATTATCGCTACAAAAAACACGCGTTTTTCCATTACTAGCCTACGCATTAAATTTTCTTTCAATAACACAGAGAACATGCTATGAACGTATTATTTCAAACCACAAATGACCTATTGACCTTGAAAAGTAGCAGTTGACATTGCCTATTTCTTGCTAGCCACTATAAGTTTATTCAGAAAATTAAGGGAAAATATTATATATTGTATTATTTAAAATTAAAAGCGAATATTAATAAACCCTAATTATAATATTACTTAAAAATTAAGGGAGAAATTAAATAAACATAACGGTTGACAATTTACGCCATGAAGTTCTTGTTTTGCTCTTTTTTCGCTTCTTTGGCGATTTCATAAATCTCTATACTTATAAAAGAACATGTCCTGATGACTCAGAATCAATGCCGAGCTTCAACCGCTGCTCCTAGGATTATGAAATTTGGAAGATATGTTCCCTTACACAATGTAGGCACTCACTAAGAAAGGATTTTTGAAAATTCACCCCTAAGAAAGTTAAATAGGGGGTCAAAATTTTTAGGTCATTTTGTCTTTTCGCCATATCTTAGCAGAAGTTTTAAGTAGAAGCAAGAAATTCAGGATAACAAATCTACTAAAAAAATAGTTAAACATGTATTTCAGCAATTTTAATAATTCAAATACTAAGGAGGTTAAATGAGTGCTTGAATGTTTTAGGTGATTACGCCATATCTCAGCAGGAGTTTTAGGTAGAGGCGTGAAATTCAGGTTACCCAATCTACTAAAAAAATAGTTAAACACGTATTTCAGCTATATTTTAGAAGTTCAACCACTAAGGGGGTTAAATGGGAGGGACGAACGTAGGTCCTTTGGTCTTTTCACCATATCTCAGCAGCAGTTTTAGGTAGGAGCTTGAAATTCAGGATAAAAAATTTACTAAAAAAATAGTTAAACACTTATTTTAGCGATTTCAGAAATTCAGCCACTAAAAGGAGTTAAATCGAATGTTTTAAGTCATTTTGCCATAACTCAGTAGAAGTTATAGGTAGGAGCGTGAAATTAAGGATAACAAATGTACTAAAAATATTTAAATAGATAATTCAGCGATTTTAAATATTCATCAACCAAGGGAATTAAACGGGGGTCGAACGTTTTAGATCATTTCGGTATTCTCAACTGCAGTTTTAAGTACGAGCGTGAAATTCTAGCATTACAAATCTACTAAAAAATAGTTAAACACGTAATTCAGCTATTTAAGCTGAAGCGAGTTTGTCGCCAACATCAGCTATGAACCCGATCGTGGAAGATTAGACGAATAAGACAACTATAGCTGATTTTTTATTAGATATTTTGCATGATTTTTTCCAAGGAAAAGTTTTTTTTAATTTTCATATTTTATAAATTGTTTTTACGCTTTTTTCGTAAAATTAAAATTTAATTAAAAATAAGATAAAAATTTTTATAGAGAATAGAATACATTTCCTTCTCTGTTCAAAATACATTTTTGGATTTAAAGATTTGCGATTTAAGTACTAGTCGCCATATTTATGTGCTCGGGTATACACAAGGCTGCGTTACAGTGATTGTCGTATAATCAGTTGACAGGCGTGCAACCCAAAGGGCTTTGTTAAAATAATTTAATTTTAAGGATTTATGCACGCATAATGACTGAACCTCTTTATAATAATCGCTGTATTAACGATATATGGGTGAGAAAAACACAGGTCATTGTATTTTTTACCACGACATTAACAATTTATGGGCGTGAAACCACACTGCCATGTATCTTAGCCAATCTCATTTTTTTTTATCTGAAAGCTCTCCCTTCCCCTTAGATAATCACGGGCAGGGCCAAGCAGTACTTTCTCAGGGGGCTCATGGAAAAAAACATTATTTTTGTCACGAAATTTTTACTTGCGTGATTTTTTTTATATATTCTTATTAGTTATTTTCATATAGTTTAAAATAAAGTATTTTATTTACATTTTTCTTTTTGCATGTAAAATGCACTTTCTAGGCCCCAAACAAAGGCAGCGCTGTATGCTGCAAAAGTATCTGGGCCCCACTCGGAAGCGACCGGCTAGCTAACGATATATGGCTTGAAACACCCAACCGGGACACCAACCGTAAAAGGTATAGGATACAATGTCCCGGCGGAAAAATACCCAGAGCTAGCCAGCAAATCACCCCAACAAGACAGACTCAGAACAATGAGCAAATATAAAACCATACAACAAGAGCTCCGAAATGGAGTCACAAGAAGGCCAAACAAACCTTAGCCCAGACTATATATTAAAATACAAACTAAAAATGAAAAACTAACCTACTGAATTATACAAAGTTTAATGACAATTTCAGTTACAATTGTCAACTAATATTAAAGTAACCTAAAATAATAACAACTTTAAGGACAATTGAAGTTACAAGTGTCCGACTAAACTAAACTAAAATAAGATACAATCTAATTGAAATATAATATAACTTTACAATCAGACAATCTTCAACTGTAAAACATTAAGAGCTTTATTAGGACTATGCCATTTCCATCACTATTATCTCACTTCGTCATAGATAATTGTAAATGTCTCCATTCACTTGATTGAAGACCAAATGTCCAGACTTTACTAGACCAAATAGATTCTTACTACAATGCACAGATGAGATTGAACAAGTTCTTGCTTATCCACTTTTAAGTATTTAGGTTACCATCCAGATGATCAGCAACTTTCAAAAACCAGTAAAATAAGTGTTCGTCATGCCACAACCAATATCATAATTTAAAATTCATTGTTCATGATGCTACACAATTCATATTAGAAATTAATTTATTCAAATTGCAGTTTTACATCGCCACGGTACACCAAAGGTAACTCACTGTAAATAAATCTGTATTGATGCATACACTCCATGAACTCAGCAAGCCAGTCTTAAAATCTTGACCATAATTATATAAATACTTAACTATTTCAAAATACTTCAATTATGTATCCAATGTCAATACCAACTACCATGTAAACATTCTATAGACAACGATTAAAATATTAATTCATTTGGGTATTTGTTAAAAGCAAACGTTCATGATGATGCAACTAATACAATGATTAAAACCAATGTTCAGAATTCATCATTAAAACATTGCAAACACACTTGCTCAAGAAATAACTCAAACTATGCACTTCAATAACACAATGACTCATCATTGCTGCAAATGCAAGCCCGATTGTGACTTATTGTCCAATAAAGCAACAGTTCACTTAACATTCACTGTACGCATCAAAATGCACTGAGATTAAAATAATTTTCCATGATACACTGAGTAATTCCAAAATCAGAATTTATATCTAATGAACGAGTATAACTCATTCAATTTATTGTAATTTTCCCTCAACTTATTGTAATTTCCAAAACTCAGCAATGTTTTTTGTATATTTTTTCTCACTGTCAAAAAGTTATCAAATGCAAAATGATGTGGCATAAGTCTGCATCTACCGAACAGATAGTGCAAAATATCACCCCTTTGTCCACAGTCACACAAATCATTACTTCGCTTACCAATTTTCTTCAAATACTTTGGAAAACTTCCATGACCCGTACAATAATAATGAACCACTCTACTACCTATAATTCTATCCGTCGTTACTTCATTAAAAACATTATAGGTATCCCTTCGAACTGTTGAACTATTCCAGCTCTCTTGCCAGTCTGATAGTGCCTTAACTTTATAATACCTCTTAACTGTGGAAATTGGAAAAGGCATAACTTCCATCATATCAAACTCTTCATTTTCTATTACATTTTTGGCCAAAGTGTCAGCACGCTCATTTCCTGCATACCCTGCGTGAGCCTTAATCCATCCTAATGACAATTTTTTATTATTTGACTGAGACATTATTTTAAAAGTATCCATGATAATTTTATTATCTGGGAAAGTATGTTGCAATACCTGAATAGATGAATAACAATCTGAATATAAAATCATTCTATTAAAGCTGGAATTAACAAACCAATCAACTGCATATTTAATAGCTGTAATTCCGCCTGAAAAATCAAATTTAATTTGTGTAGTTTAATTTTATAATCAAAAATATTTGCACCATGCAAATAGACTGCAAAAGCAGTTGACGTGCCAGACTCCATCTTAGACCCGTCTGTATAAGTCACCAGCCTATGCATTACTGGGTTAACCTCTCTTACAGAAGATATGATATTTATATTATTTTCAGTTAAATACTCTGGATAATCATAAGTACGCAATTTCCTCATTACATTTTCTCTGTTAATGCAAATGTCTTCCAGATAAAGTTGGCTTGACCCATTCACTACACTATATATTTCAAAATCATTTTTTTTAACTTAATGTAGATTGGCTCAATTCCCGCTAATACACATAAGGCCTCAGTAGATACGTCTCTATAAGCCTTTATTATAGACATTAACCCAGACCTCTGGCAAGAGCTTAATCTCCGAATGGCATGTATTTTAAGGTCTGGGAACCAAACCTCCCAACCATACAAAATTCGCTTCTCAATGACAACTTTATACCAAGTTTTCTTAAAATGTGCAGCAAGACCTGTATCTCTACACCCCCTTTTACCTATATTGATAATAAAATTCACAATGTTTTCCCTGACTTGATCAAAATGGTCCATCCAGTTAAACCTTCCGTCCAACTTAAAACCTAAATAATTAACGTTATCTTTTACAGGAATCGAAGTATCCTGAAGTTTAAATATCGGTCTTCTATTTATCATCTGATTAGGGCCAAACATCATTGATTCACACTTATTCACACTTAATTTCAGCCTTAATTCCTGACAAACATCATTGAAGAGATCAATTGCCATATTAGCTTTCTCTTCAAGACTACGACGTGTATTGCCACCAATAATGATGACGAAATTATCTGCGTACGATACAATATCCGAAAAAGATTGTTTATATACTTTCAATAATGTATCTGCAACTAAAATCCACATCAACGCACCAATGCATGAGCCCTGAGGTCATCTGTGAAGTGGATTTAACTTCACATATTCCACTTTCTTAAAATTAATTCCTACACCCCCTTCCTTTTTCTAAAAATCATCTTTCTTTAAAATTATGTTTTTTCGTGTTATAAAATCTAGCTGCTCCCTGTATTTCTCTTTTATTATGCGTTCTTTAATTCATTCGCATCTCTTTCCTCACCGCATAAATCATGTCGTTATAAAAAAAAAGAGAAAAAGAATTTATTCCCATTATAATCCGCGCTTTTCTTCCAGCGTCTAAACTTTACTTACATTTTTACGCCTACACTTTGCTCGTCAAGGTTTCATTCCTTTTAACGTATTTCATTATTTTCCCAATTGCCCAGCTGCCTTTAATGTATAATATCTCTAACGTACCAATTCTATTTTTAACCCCAGTTCTTAATTCTTTAAGCTAACCCCATGAGAAAGGACTCCATGCGGTTTTGTCTGGTTTACCAAAATTCCATATCTCCTTCTGGCACATAAATTCATATTTTACATTCATCTCTCCCCCATAGGATTATCATTAACGGACAGACACCACCTGTTTCTTTTCACGTTGTTCTCGCCAAAACAGTACGTTATCTGGCTGATTGGCATGTGTAATTATCGCCATCGCTGCACGGGAACCACGAAAAGAAATCATGTAACTGTAGACATTCTCTCTCTGCTTGTCGGTGATTAAATATATGTAATTGTCCGAGCCACCTCTCCAGTATTCTCGGGCATTTTTATGCCTATGGATGCTTGGACCTGAACCCATGGTCAACTGTAATTTATAATAAAAAAAGATTTGTTTATCAAGAAACTCCTGAGTTCGCATCCATTCACTCTGTGTGACCTGTTTCCCTGGATATTAACAAATTACTTTTTGCAGCTTAACCGACGTAAAACCACTACGCCAATAAACTTCGTTACAGTTACTTGGTGAATCAGCCGCTCACAAGCATCTTTAACTGGAGAGGAGGGCTGCTATTAATTACTGAAGGAAAAAAATATTCATATTTCCACTACCTACTAACTCATATTTCTCCTGCTAAAAAAAATGGACATTCCGTGGATTTTTTTTCTCCAATTCATAGCAGTCAACTTATGTGACTCCCAACGCCGTCTTACAAAAAAAGACTGTGTTTTTGAAATTGTATTTGAATTGATGGAACTACTCCTTAAGCATGTGAATTTGTGATTCCGTAAGCCTGCGAATTCATGATTTCCTAATTCGACTTAATCCTAATCTACGTTAATCAACTTCGTAATCGTGACTTTGTAATCCTTGGAATTACGTGACTTCAAGATGTTCCCGACCAGCCGACAAACTGAACGCAGTTTCTCATCCCCGCACCTCCAACCGCTCCGTTCGTGGAACTCTGTGCGTGCGTTACACCGGCTCAGATATTATAATCTTAGACTGTTTCTCTTGACAAAAAAATTCAAGTTCCGTACAGACTGATTATTATTTTTTTCACTGTGTTGGACATTTTATTCACGAACACCCCTGCCTTCTGTCCGAAGAAGACTTTTTAATTCATAAAAAAAGCGATCGTGATTAAGTGTCAACATTCTTCCGAAGATTCCAAAAGAAATAGTCGCTTTTTCTTTCACTTTTAGAAAGTCGCTTTTTCTTTCACTTATTTTCATGCGCCGATATTCAAGGGCGTTATAGATCCAAAGATGAATCATCTCTCATCGAAAACCTACTTTCGCCACTGCCAATGCGCGGCCAGTTTAAACATAAACAAAACATTGTGGCTGTATGAAAAATACCGAAGGAAAGATTCAGAGCCCAAATTAATAAAGATAGAAAGGGCTAATAATTAAATTTTACTACCATTTTTTTAATTAAGGTGAAATTTTGTGTAGTAATTTTGAATGTCGTGTGAATAAATTCGTGAAAGGCTATTCCTAAGGTAAGTCTTTTATAATAATATCTGTAATTGGTTCTCCGATTATTAGAGATATAGTCCAACCAGAACTTGAACGACTAAAAAACTTTTATTTCATAAAAGAAACTTTTTACAGATATAAATAACTCTTATTTAAAGTTTAATATTATTATGTAGTGCATACTCAAGTAATATTTACAGTATCGTTAAATTTCTGCTTCTAGTTTTATAAAATGGCTTTATATTTTATATGATTTTTTTTCTTTCTTTTATATATACTACATAGAATTTTTAACGAGGTTTTTATATTTTTATTGTGTGTATCGATAAAAAAAATCTTATTTCTCAAACTGACACTAGGACTCATAGAAAGACTGTATGAATGACTATATCATTTACAGCTATAGCCTTTTTACCGCTTTTGAGATATTATGAAAAAATAATAATAATAATAAGATTTTTAACTATTTGTGCCAATTGATGTAAAAAAAAGAGGACTTTTCTTTATTATAATCTATCAATTAGCATACAAAGATTCTGTGTGTACTGTTTATTATATACTTTTTCTATTTGATAGTTATTTTATTTCATGTGTTCCTTGCACAATTTAGAGAATGGTCTAATGCATAATTACTTATTGTTGAGTTGAGTTTTGGTTGAAAATACACACTTTTATTGTATTTTTTTTAATATTGTTGAAAGAAAGGTGTGTGCTTCGTTTATTAAAATTTATACATAGTTTAAGTAAAAATTCATATTTAAAAAAAAAATTATAAAGGTTCATTTTTATTAAAACTTTTATTTGACACCTACAAAGGTACGGCAAAATTTTAGATTATTTTTTTTCTTTTATCACTTAGTTTTCAGTTTTTAATATAGTAAAAAAATAATACAGTGTGACATAGTGCAATTCACAAATAGTGCATTTATTTCTGTTTGACGGCCATGAATTGCATTTGATTCTTTTGGTGTTTTTCTTGATTGATTAAGTTTATAGCTGGCCTATAATTTTACGTTAAGAATTTAACTGTAAAGAATTTCTTGTCCCTCTGCATCTATTTTTTTTCTAACAGTTTAACTTAATATTATAAATACTTTTGTTTATCTTATTTTAAGTTCATAATTATTATGTTAGGTTTTGTTTTTGATAAATATAACACGTATAATAGATTTTTTAAAAAAATAAAAAAAATAAATCCACATACCTTACAAATGAAGCCTAAAGGTAAGATAGAGACAGCAAATTCTCTGGTTTGATTTGTTTGCATTACTGATTTTATTCTATTTTTTTACATATTGTAATATATTAAATTGCGAAATTTTAAGTTTTTGTGTACCCTCATTTTGACCATACTCTTATAAACTCCTTTGAAGTTAAATTATGCATATTATTATACATACAGGTTTATGCACATATATTTTGCAACTGTTTCATATTTTTTATTATTTACAATTATATATTTTTAAAGTGTTTCAACGTTTATATATATATATATATTCCAGTTTATCTTTATGTAAGTGTGTAATTTTTCCCTTCACACCCTTATAGTGTGACGTACCAAAAAAAAAAAATAATAATAATGAGACTCCAAAAAAAAGGAATAATAATAATTATAGAATTGATTTTAATTTCAGTTCAGTCAATATTTTTATCTTAGTAGTTATTTTGCCAATTTCAATCTCCCTATGTTAACTTATTCTGAATATGAGACACTCAATTAATGTTAAATTTAAGCTTTAAATTTCACCTAAAAAAAAAAAAAAAAAAAAAAAAAGGGATGAATGAACACGAGTTTATTATTCGCTCATATTAAAGTGATATTGCCTGTCACTCCTTTTTTTCCCTCTCTTTCTAAAGTCCATTCAGACTTCCCGCATCTTATTATTATTTTTTTTTTCTCCCATTCAACTTTTCTACGACACGATAACATCTACGCTTCTGCGGTTTTTTTACAGCTGTTCAATTCATAAATACAAACTCTTTATATTGTCGAGCTTAAAATTCAAAAATTAATCAACTGCACTATTATTTCGTTTCTTATTAGGTTTCATGTATGTTATTCTTTCATTGAGTTATTTTCGCGGAATAACTTTATGTCAGAAATAAATATTTTGTTTTCATTCAGCGAATAAGGCCTGTTGCTGATTTGAAAATGGAATATGTTACGTGCATGGACACACAAATAAATTTTTGTTCATAATAAATTTAAATATGTATTTAAACTTACTTAAATATTACATTTTTTTTTTACATATATTCAAACAATTAGCTTTTTCTTTTTCATTCAATTAACATTTCTTACACACACTATTGAGATACGAAAACAGTGCCCCTTTTATTTATTTACACATTCGTTTACAGTTCAATGTTTTTCATGTTCACTAATGTCACACATGCAATGTCATGTCAATTCAATGCTAATTTCATTCATTGTGACCACTCAATACTTTACACGCGCACTGTCAAATATCCCATTGGTAGTCAAAATTTAATATTCTAGGTAAATATGTATCTCGGTTCACATGAACATTGCACTTTTTTCTTTTCGTCACAACATTTTTTTCTCAAAACCTAGTTGCTTAATTTGCTCGATTTAACATATCTTTTATGTTACTTTATATACACCTTTATTTACATTGTCCCATTTTTTTTTACTGGTGACTCAATACATTCCTCTACTCCAATATAATGACAACATTTTTTTTTTAATTGATGTTTACGCTCGTGATTTCTCAAGTTTAGGTAGTGTACTGAATATTTTTATTATGCAACCTTAAATGTTTATTAATGCTATTATATTTTATATATCTTCTTTCACATTCTTTGAGTGTACTCTTCAGTTTTTATGTGTAGTCTACAGCTTACAGATGCATATTCATAGGGGAGACAACCTATAATAAATTCACACTCCGTGATATCCACGCATCATTTTATTTAGTTTTCCTAGTATAAGTTTAACGACGACTCAAGTCTTGTTTTTAGGTCTATAAAAAAACAGGTAAAGGTAAAATATAGTTATATTATCTTATTAATGTTGTAAACTATTCCTATGGCAAGGTAAAACAAGCACATTCTTTTTCAATTTTTGGTCCTAACATTTGTTCTGATTACTAGGTATTTATCATCTTTATACACAGACATATATATATATATATATATATTTTTTTTTTTTTTCCTCATTTGGTTTGCCGCATTTGACTCAGAAGGCCATTAAATTTGCTTTCCTCTTTTCCACATCTTTATTTTTATTTATTTTTTTTTAAAAAAAGGGAAAACTCAGTATAGGTACTGGTTGATAGACATTTTCGACGGTATTCTTTTTGTTTTTTTTTATATACAAGTAGTTCATCGTTTGTGATTTTTTTGAGTATATAGGGAAATTCGCTCATTGTTACTCATAGTTGCTCATAGAATAGTTCATAGTTGTTTTGTTTTGTTTTCGGTTTTTTTTTGTATACACGGAAATCATTGCTCATAGTTTTCTCATAGCATAGTTCATAGATTATATATACACACACACATACACATGTTAGTTCATCGTATAGCGTATGCTATTTGTGGTTCATAGAAAACTCAAACTTTTGGGTTTTGTTTACACACATACCGTTGACTTTTTCTGTCCCACGTACGTTCAGTACTTGTGTTGTTCTTGTTTTTTTTTAACATACACTTAAAATTGTAATAACTGTCCTTCCTTTATCATCTTAATTACCACCCTCTCTTTAAAAAAAAATGAAAACAATTAAGATACTCTCATGAGGTACTTCGCACTAAATATTTTACATTAAACTTGTGTACATGCCACATGCTCCTTCCTTTACATTTACAGTTATAAGCACATTTTTTTTTCCTTTCTAAATTTAAATTTCTACCCTTCCCTCTCAAAATATTTAAACACATAGGGGACTTCTATTGTGTTTTTTTTTTCTATTGGTCATATTTCACTACATGCAATTTCACTCAATGTTTTAATTCAATGTTACACATATACTCATTTACTGCAATATCATACTCATTTGCTAGGCTTTAAAATTTTATCTGCTTCTATTTTGACATATCGTTATAAAAAAAAAAGGAATTTGACTTTTTCGTTTTTGCTGTTTTCACCCACTGAAAACACTGTTCACGTGATAAGATTTCCTTATTCATGAATTTTATTCGTTCTTCAAACAGGTGTACACCTCCTCTCTTCTTACAGACTCGTGCAGACTTCAGCTGGTACAGATCACGTACATATAGCATCAAATTTATGATGTTAGCGCAAGTTGCACTCACACACACACACATAATGTCTTTCTTTGACAATGTCGCCTGTTTCGTTGTTCGCAATTTACGTTCTTTTTTAAATCCTCTCTAAACTTTTTGTTAAATTTTCAATACACATCCAATAAGTTCTCATAATTACATTTTTTTTTAAATAAAAAAATAAAATGAACACACATGACATATGACTTCTAAATTGTTTATCAGTTATTTTTTTTCTTACATAAGCCATCACAGAAACATGCATATTTATACAATTCGTTCCTAATTTTCCATGTTTATTCATTCTCATGCCATTTTAGAATAGTTTACATTAAAAAAAAAAACAATTTGGTATTTAATTTCACTTTTTTTTCACCTATGGAGTACTCATATTTATTACATGTATTATTTGTTTTGTGTTTTACATTTCATTTAGTTTTATGTCTCAAAAAATTATTTGATGTTGGAAACAACCAACATTTCTTGCAATTTAGAAAAAAAATTGCTATTTTCTTGAATTTGATTTTCAAGTTAATTCTTATTTAGTTTCTGGTTATATTTTTAATACGTGTGCACACTTAAAGAAAAGAAAAGAGAAAATAAAATCCAGAAATATATTTTTAAAAAATTGAGCTCATTCATATATTTTAATTTTCAAACGTAAGAGGTCGACCCAGTTTGGTTTGTGTCATGCTTATGGAGGCATGCATATATATTTGAGACATGATGTATTTGTTTGTTTATCAAGATTATTTTTGTGTATTGTTATTTTAATTATTTTATGTAGTTACCAGGGTTCTATAGCAATTACTTTATTCATCATTTTGTGTGATTTTTTTGTTAGTGAAAAGACACGGGTGGTTTTCCGTTTCCTATGGACCTTCATTGTTTTTCGTCTTCGGTTGTTGGGGAGATATATGTGAAGTGGATTTAACTTCACATATTCCACTTTCTTAAAATTAATTCCTACACCCCCTTCCTTTTTCTAAAAATTATCTTTCTTTAAAATTATGTTTTTCGTGTTATAAAATCTAGCTGCTCCCTGTATTTCTCTTTTATTATGCGTTCTTTAATTCATTCGCATCTCTTTCCTCACCGCATAAATCATGTCGTTATAAAAAAAAGAGAAAAAGAATTTATTCCCATTATAATCCGCGCTTTTCTTCCAGCATCTAAACTTTACTTACATTTTTACGCCTACACTTTGCTCGTCAAGGTTTCATTCCTTTTAACGTATTTCATTATTTTCCCAATTGCCCAGCTGCCTTTAATGTATAATATCTCTAACGTACCAATTCTATTTTTAACCCCAGTTCTTAATTCTTTAAGCTAACCCCATGAGAAAGGACTCCATGCGGTTTTGTCTGGTTTACCAAAATTCCATATCTCCTTCTGGCGCATAAATTCATATTTTACATTCATCTCTCCCCCATAGGCTTATCATTAACGGACAGACATCACCTGTTTCTTTTCACGTTGTTCTCGCCAAAACAGTACGTTATCTGGCTGATTGGCATGTGTAATTATCGCCATCGCTGCACAGGAACCACGAAAAGAAATCATGTAACTGTAGACATTCTCTCTCTGCTTGTCGGTGATTAAATATATGTAATTGTCCGAGCCACCTCTCCAGTGTTCTCGGGCATTTTTATGCCTATGGATGCTTGTACCTGAACCCATGGTCAACTGTAATTTATAATAAAAAAAGATTTGTTTATCAAGAAACTCCTGAGTTCGCATCCATTCACTCTGTGTGACCTGTTTCCCTGGATATTAACAAATTACTTTTTGCAGCTTAACCGACGTAAACCCACTACGCCAATAAACTTCGTCACAGCATCCTCTATTAAGGGCAAACCATCTTATTCCCTCTGAAAATAAAAAGCCAATCTTGTGATAGAAATATAATTTTTAAGAATAGATCTTAAATAAACAGGAATTGGTAAGTCATCAATAATTTTAGATAGTGTCTTCCAACACACTGTATCGAAAGCACCCTCAATGTCCAAGGAAATTAAGGTACAATATTTACCAGATTTTAGTTTTTCTTTAACCATACTCTTCAATGAATATAATGCTGTAATCGTACTGTTTCCTTCTCTAAAACCATGCTGAGCAGCTTCAAAATAACTTATAGATTCAAGTTTCGTCATTATCCTAATTTTTATTATTCTTTCTAATAATTTCCCAAAAATAGATAAAAGTGTAATGGGTCTATAACCTCTGGAAGAATGTGGACTCTTGTTCCTTTTTCTAAAAAAGATCACCTGTCCACATTTCCAAATCCTAGGAAAATGACCCAGACCCAAACATTTGTCAAAAAACTGTTTAACAAAAAGCCTATATCTCTTGCAAATATGCTTCACAATAATAGCATCCAATTCGTCTGGGCCCGGTGCTTTTCCATTTGCCTGTTGTTTTATCACATATTCAATTTCTTTATCAGTGGTCTTCCTGAAATCCGGATCTCCATCATACTGCATCCGTGAGATATACTCGTAAGTGATCGGAGGCACTATATCCACATGAAAATGCTCTTTCATTAAATCATCCGCCACATCGTCATATGTTGCAAAAGGTACTGAATTCTTTAACGCCGTATAGATGAAATCCGTATGATGTAAATTTTTACCAGACGAAAACTTGTATAAGTTACCAAAAGCGTTATTTGTCGATGAACAAAACTTAAGCCAAGATTTCTTCTTTGCTTCCCTTATTTTCCTTTTATATATATTTCTTTCTTTAACATAGACTTCTCTATACTCCTGAATCTGACTGTTGCGTACGTATCTCTTATATAAGGCATTTATTTTGTTCCGCATTGACTTCAATTCCGGTGTATACCAGTAATTTGTTGTTTTATGCGTTATTTTTCCACGTCTAAAACATTTATTCATCATTTTGTTTATATCATCTTGCCATTTTTCCGCCCATATGTCCAAATCAAACCCTGTGTATACATCGGACAAAGAACGCGTCCACCTTCCACAAAATTCATCAATCAATTTATCTAACTTTTAAAAACTCTTGTTCTTTGTCTTAAATCTTAGATTTGCCTTCTTAGTCGGTTCAAAGTCCAGAGAAAATTTTATGTAGCGATGATCACTGAATGAGAAGCTTTTGTCATCTACCATCCAGCTTTCTATCTTATCACAAAGATTTAAACCAAGCAAAGTCAAATCCGGTCTCCCAGTGATCGAACCTTGAACAAAAGAATGGGGTGCCTCAGGGTCATTGCAAATACTTAAACTGTATAACATCAAATGTTCCATAAGCTCTTCCGATCTATTATTCTCTCTTGTATATCCCATTGACACCAAAGGAGCATTAAAGTCACCGCCGACCACCAGATTATCAAAATCTTTAAATATATTTGACCACTCTGATAGATCCGAGTCTAGGTCAGCCGAAGGAGCTGAATAAACGATATATGGCTGAGAAGCACACAGGACCCCATTATTTTGAACACCATATTAACAATTTATGGGAGTAATATCACAGTGCCCATTTACAATGATTGCCATGTATCTTATGCTATCTCATTTTTGTATATTTTATCTGAAAGCTCTTCCATTCCCATGGGCAGTGCCGAGCGTGTCTTTGTCAGGGGCTAATGGAGAAAAATGTATTATTTATGTCGCGAAAGCTTTATTTATGAACTTTATTGATATACTTATTAGTTATTTTCGTATAGTTTAAAATAAAGTATTTCATTTATAGTTTTTTGTTTGCATGTAAAATGCACTTTCTGGTTCCACAGCGAAGTCTGGGCTAAACGCTGCAGAAGGAAACTTGGCCCCACACGGAAGTGACTGGCTAGACGGGCAAAGACCGGCTTGTTAATAAATGTTTCTTTTAAAAAAATTAGAAAAAATTGTGTATAAATGTTTTATTCTCAAAATTTAACTAAGTCAAATAAGAATTACAATTAATTGATACATTAATTACATAAATTAAGCCTTTTTTTGACAAATCATATATATACAGGGTGTAACTGAAATGCTTCAACAAACTTTGAGGGATGATAGTACTCATGAAGACAAACAAAAAATGCAATGGAACATGGGGTCGCAAATGGCGTTTAACCCCTTCAGGGGCAGTGGTATGTTTATGAAAGCGCTTAATTTTAGTTCCAAAACGCCATAATGGCACCAGAATTTTGCTAAAATCTTTTCCATTTAATATGTATGTGAAATATAGCCTTTTTCTTATTTACAAACAAATTTTTTATAAATTCCGGTGCCAGTCATTTATTTCAACATTTTAGTACTAAAAGTAGTTTGCCCCTAAAAGGCTTAAAGGATAAAAATAGAGAAAATGCGTCTGAAAATGGACTGGCACCGGAATTTACAGAAAAAAAATTGTTTGTAAATAAGAAAAAGGCTATATTTCACATAAATATTAAATGGAAAAGATTTTAGCAAAATTCTGGTGCCATTGTGGCGTTTTGGAATTAAAATTAAGTGGTTTTTTAGACATACCACTGTCCCTGAAAGGGTTAAATGTCATTTGCGACCCTGTGTTCTATTGCATTTTTTGTTCATCTTCATGAGTACTATCATCCCTCAAAGTTTGTTGAAGCATTTCAGTTACACCCTGTATATATATATATACACTTCTATAGAAAGTAACAATCATTGCTTTGGCAATAATCACGGCTTGGCAGTGTACAGACAATAGCCAAAGGATTACAAAAGCTGCCAACTCTTCTAATTGGGGCTTTCTCTGCCAGATTTAAATCGGCGTCTGGCAGTAATTTAGCAACGAAATTTCGGTCTGGCAAATTAATTATAGCTTATCTGATAGCCAAAGTATAACATACTAAAATTTCAGCTTTGATAAAATGACGTGAATTTGTCACCTTATTTTGCCTATAAATGAGGGTCTGGCACGGTGTTGGCAACGTTAAAACGGTGTCAGACTAATAACTTAATATCACAAATAGTGAGCAGAAACAAGTTTTATAATCAAAATTCATGCTAAAATGACATAATTTTGTCACTTTTTTACCTGCATTGCCCCTCCCCCCACAGGTAAATGCAACCACTTCCACCAGCCAGACCGGCCACATTCATGCTACACAATAAAGACTGAGAATATATAGAAAAATGAGCCTTGCTAAAATCACGTGTTTCCTGACGTTGCTAGCTCTTAGACTATTAAAATTAGAGCCCTGGATGATTTTTCATTTTTCTCTTATTTTGTTTTCTATTTTATTTACAAAAAACTTTTATGAAGTAATAAAAGATAATTATGCAAAATCAACTAATAAATTCCTTTTTGACTTTATTTATATACTTTATACAGTACACATTCATCATCAGAAATTATATATACTATATTTTATCTATATACATTATAAATATCCAAAGGAACCTTTTCAGCAAGCTTTTCATCAGATCACTGGTATAAAATATAAGGCTTGGCACAATTTTTATGTATGTCAAGAAAAAGTAACTTTTAGATAAATTTAAATGTTTGTTACTTTTTTCCAGACATATAATCTTTATCTTTTTCAGTGGCTAATAAAAGGAGTAAACAGTTCTATTGCCTTAAGAAAATTCAGAAAAAAAAAACAATGTATAGAAAGCTGATTTTTTTTTTCTTTTTGTGACACTTTTCAACAAATATGTAAACGGATGATTTCATTTTTGAAAACAGGATATCAGAGATGACTACAGAATGTTCTCTCTTTTAAGTGTACACAAAAGTAATTTTATAAATATATATAAATATTGGGATCATTCATTGTTTATGGGTAGGTTGAGATTAAATTGCATATAAAGGGAAAATCAAACTTTTAAGCTTAAAATATACAGACAGTCTCAACAATTTTTTTACAGAAAATAAGCCCTTGAAGTTAGCTGATTTAGCAGGAGCTCTTACAATTAACACTTGACTACTATTCTAAAAAACTTACGTTATTGTTGCTGTTGTATCTGTGAGACCACATACTGTAATTTTCATACTTATACACTTTATACAGCAATATTTTGGGAGAAAATGGAAATTAACTAGAAATGTGTATGTTCTTTTGTCCTTAATCATAAGAACTAAAAAAAGATATTCCAAACTGATTGATGTCTCTAAAGACACCTTTGCAGTCAGAAAAAAAAGTCACTATATCTTACAGATACAAGGATAGTAATAGAATGTTAAGAATGTTTTATCACTTTAGAGTGGTTGTTTTTCAAATTATTTCTTGGTAACATTAATGTGAATATTTTTTTAGAATTTTAGATAAGCTAATGAGGTAGACTGTCAGGGATCTGTTCAGGTCAAAAAGAGGTTCACATCAATGCTACAGTAAATAAATTCTTAGTTTTAAATTCAAATTTGGTTGCTATCACGTAGAAAAGTTATTACTAAGTATTGCCATGGAACAGTGTATAAATTAGAAATAACTAACATGAGCCTCTGCTGATAATTAAAAATGTTTCATTGGCTAAAAGTGTATTATTATATATTACTTCTTGGTGGATTAATAGGCATATCATTCATTTGTTCTAAAATTATAGTCATGAAAAGAACTCAGTTGCTTTCATGGATAAATATGAGCCAGTTATTCATTACTGACACATAAGATCTGCTGTAATAGAAAGGTATTACAGTGTCTTTCTAAACTCAATATTAAAACAGATTATGAATACAATGAGCAGGAGCATGTAAAATTATTTTCTTGATAATGCTGACAGAACAATGAAGTTCTATAAAAATTGGATAAGTCTTGACACATAAAATGGAAAATTATTAAACAGTTATTCATAAATTATAACTGAAAAAATGATTTACCTTTTACTTGCCACTGAAAATGTTAAATAAGCTAATAATTCAAAGTTGTAATGACTAGCAAACATCATATTAGATATACATATCGGCCTATTGCATTTATATTTATAATATAAATATGAAAATAAAACAAAACACATGTGAAATAACACACTATAAATAAAAGCAATAACAATCCACAGATAAAAATGCAGCAGTAATGAAAAACACTTGTTATAGCTTATTGCAGACATTAAAGGCTTACTTCACTCAATTTTTTTCTAATTTGAAGAAACAGATAGTAAAATTCTTACTCAATGGGTGGAATATCTTTAGAAAGATTGACACTTCAAAAAAAAAAACAATAGTATTCCCATACCGCTTAGTTAGACAGAGGAACTCTACCCTTGATGGACCCCTCTCAGTAGACAAGAAAGTAGATCACCACCCCATTACCACATATAGCATTTATGCCTAAAGGTAAGGCAGGTCTCCCACCAAGGCAACAAGCAACAAACTGCATGAGTCAGGAGATAAATTCAGAAATTCAAACCTGTTCATTCTTTGCTTCAATCTGTTTCTTTTCATCCATGCTAACAGAGTTGCCAAGTCTCCGGCTTTTTGAACACCAGTAATTTTTTTGAGAAAATGTTGTTCTTTTAAATCGTAAAATGCTCCGATTCAATAAAACAACATTTTCTGTACTAAATTACTGGTATCCAAAAAGCCGGAGACTTGGCAGGTCTGCATGCTAAGTTGTTTGTGTTGCCTCTGAAAAGGTTTGACTAAGAGGGTGCTAAAAAATCTTACAAGAAAAAAAATCTGTTTTGAATAAACAGCCCATTATCTGACAAGAATGAGGAATAAAAATACTGAGCTAAGGAACACAAAGAACCCACGAGTTTTGGTTCTAACTAGAATTTAAATAAATAAGAAAAGAATACCTACTTTATAAAAAAATTAAATTAAATGGTTTACATTTTATTTATTTATTTTATAGTCAAATTAATGTTCCATTTCACTACAAATTTGAGCTCCTTCTTCATCATAAAAAATTATCTGTGGGTTTACTTACATTTTATTTAAAGCTTTTGAATATCTCTTGAGAATAATGTTTGGACACCTTTTTGCCCCTGGGCAGAAATGGAATTAGGGAGGGAGGGGCTATTAAACATACTCAATCAAATAAGCAGATATGTAAATTTTAACAAGGCATTTACAATCTTAAAAAATATTGCTTTGTATATGTATGTCATTTACATATATATAAGCCCTGAATATTAAAAACATGAAATTTTCAATGCAATTTTCTTCAATAGTCAAGATTTTTGTGCTTATTATAGTTTTGAAAATTACCTTTAAATAATATAATTGAGCAGATAAAAGATTTTTAATAGTTACATACTGATTCAAATGCCATTTTATTTTTTCATTCAATTGCAATTAAAGAAATATTTTATTTCTAAAAATTTAAATTTGTATATTACTGATATTTTATATTCAATCATAATTTATTTTGAAATTTACTAAGATATTCATAAAGAATTAAAGTTTTGTCAACATTTTCTTACCTTGAAATTTGAAGTTGGTATGTTGTTTTTCTAATGAATCAAAGCTGCAATGATCATAGATATGTAGGTATGCATGAAATACACACTAAAGGCTAAAGCAAACCGGTACTTTAATTTTACTACTTTTCTTGCTTTTGCTGTTGTAGCACATGCCTTAGTACGAAGAATGATTTATTCATGTGAAAGGCCTTGCTATTATGGTATATTTGAAATTTTTCTAATAATTACCTTTTAAATTATTATAATTACTATATTTTAATATAAAATTATTTATATTCAATTACTAAATAAAAGAGAAATCATGTATTTGGGATTAGGAGTCCACAATTGAAAATCAACTGAAATTTCAGGTAAAAAGTCAATAAAAATGTTCCCTAAAACTTTGAGAAGCACATTTCTGAGTTTTTAATTAGTGTAACAAGTTTTAAGAATGGAATTTTATAACAGTTATCTTTTAGTTTACTCTACAGCACAAACATTTAATATTTATGAAAGAAACATTAAAACTAATTCAGTAAGAATTATATAATAAATGAAAAAAATGTACTACGCAGAATTAAAATACAAATGTGTTCATTTATTTGTCACACATATCTATCTATTCATTGTTTTTTTCTTAGAGTAGATGTATAAATGTAAATTTTACAATCTTTCTTTAGAAAATAAGTGAATTCAGTCATTAGATTTCAGGGGCAAGACGGGGAGGAATTGTTAAATTAAAAAATATATATATCTTTCAATCCCAAATTTGTCATGCTTTTTAAATAATCTTTACAAACTATCTGAAATTAGCATCTCTATCTACATAATTCCAGGAGGGTATTTCTAAAACACCTTTGTTCTCGAAACAAAATTTACAGTTTTGTATCCTATCAGTTACATACAACTTGCCAAAGGCAAAATTCACAACAACACTAAGGGTTTTTTTTTTCTTATCCTAATCTTTCTTTCATTTGAATCTCTCCCGTTTGGACTCCTCATCAAGTATCAATGGAAAGAGAAGGTAGAACCTAGTTGAGACATGTCTTATAACATTTTCAACTGTTTTAAAAAAAGAGTGTGCCTTTTTTTAAAGAGCAGTATAGATTTATTTTTTTAAAGCAAAACAGAAAGCATTTTTGGAAAGCTAAATAATTAAGCTATGTTTTAGACTTACCAAATTTAAAAATGTCAAACAGATTTTTCATAATAAGACACTAAATGTGAATCTTTAATAAACCTAAAATTACATACTTATATCACCTTAAAATTAAATATAATAATAATAAAATTTAAAATTGGTGTGCATAATGTAAATGTACAGGTTTTGAAAGGTAAAAAAATAACTAATTCTAGCAAAATGCGAAAAAAATGAAACTTCTAAATATCTTCCATTCAAATAGCATTAGCAACTCTATCTCAGAAGGTTAGTGAATGGTTAGCAGTCTTATGGTGACAAAATGCGATTAATGAGATATGTCTTATTGGTTGTTGCTTAAATGGGTACAGGCAGAAAAAAAATGTAACTGTATTGTTGCTTTAAAAACTGTAAGGACGGAAAAACATTTCTACATAAAATTTTGTATTCATTAAAATGCAAACACATAAAAAAAAAATGCAATTGAAAGCTGCCATAGGAACAGAAAATCAGAAGGAAAAGTAGTCTATAAATACCTGAATACAAAATTAATTTCATCCAAAATAAAATGTGGAATGGATTAATCTGCTTCAAGCTTGATGATAACAAAAAAGCACCTTGAGCAAATCCTTTTCCATGTAGATTGAAAATCTATTGCAAATCCACAGTATTTAAAAGCTACAATATATAGTTTTCAAATACAACCACATAAAATAATTTAACTATTAGCATACAAAATATAAATAAAAATGTAGCACAGCAATCAAAGTTTAACTTCAGTTTTTGTACATAATCGAACAAAGAAATATAAAATATTTTGTTCAATAGTTTTCAGTTAAAAAATTGAGGATTATTTGTTCAAAAATGGACACTGTGTTCATAGCTACCTGTAAATAATATCATTACAAATGCACAAATGTATATGACAGCTCTAGCAACATAAGTCTAGAGAATTAAGAAACTACAAGTCATAGTTGAAAGTACTTCAAAAGAGATAAAGATATAGCCTCTAAAAATAGCTTCTACAGTGTTAAAAGATAACATTGTGAAACACGGAAATAGCTATGAAGTAAACTTTCATAAAGGCACACATATAAGTACAATTGACTGAATACTATATGAAGCAAATAGTTATTGCAGCGGAATATGAAAATTGTTTATTTAAATAGCATTAGCAAAATATAAAAAAAAGTTCATATGCATAGCAAGATTATCCACTCTAATGTTAGTTCTAGCTTTACTACAATGTTTTTAGTGGATAATGAGTTCTGAAAAGTTTTATTAACTCTGTACCAAAGAAATGAACACTGATTATTAAAACCCTTACAAAGAATAAAGAAAACAAAAGGGGAGGGGTTAATTAAAACTAAGATTTTAGAAACAAGAAGTGTATCAAAAAATAATTTTATTATTTTCACTTTTTGAATCTAACTTTGTCCATATAACTAAACAAAGCTTCATTTCTTCTCTGTTTAAATTAATCTTTTTCCAGTAACATGCTGCTCTTTGGACTTCCTTCTGAGAGAATGGAGAGCTGCCACAATATATTGATCCCAGATGATGTACCATTTGACTTTGCTAAGCTTAAAGTTAAAAAAAAAACGGATATAAAATAAATAAGAAATTCAGTTGTTTAGACTTTTTGTATATATCAAGTACATGATACAGGTAACCATACAGCTAAAAATTAGAAAATTCTGAAAGTATTATAATTAAAAACTTCATTCAAATAACAAAACATTCAACTTATTTTGACAAAATGCTATAGAGAAAAATAAATAGAAATTAAGACATTGTCCAACATTACCCTTAAGTAAAAGAAAAATTTAAAAATCTGCAGTAATTTTTATTTGTGTACTAAGTAAGAATTTTAGAAAAGTGTGTTAAAATCTTTAAAACAAGGATGTACACAGTCTTGTGTATATCTCACAAAAATAGAGCCATTATTGTGTTTCTCTCTCTCACAAAAAATTAATTACCATAACAATATCTAAAAGGCTTATTTATAATTGAATTAATATTGTCTTTGTTTTAAAAAAAAGTTTTATTTAGCTATAACATCTAAACACTGGAAAAAACTTCCCAATCTTAAAACTACGTACTACATGAGCAATTTAAATTCTGCTGAGTTCATTTTATCCCCTTTATCTGTTCCTAATGCTGTAACAAAATACTAAAATCTGAAGAATGAAGATTTTGTTAAAATCAAATGCAATTAACATGAAACTTCAGTGAGTAATCTAAAAAAATACTCCAATGTCTATGAAGATATGACACCAATCATTAAGCACCGATAGATCAGTTAGCTGTTGGTAATAGCAGTGAGGCAATGTCATGCTCAATGCAAAAAAAGTTACAGATGTAACAATAAAAATATTTTGATCTTATTTAGGCAGCCTGGATATTTTCTATCAAAATATATATAAAGCACCTTATACTTCTCATTGGTAGTTTATTCCTAATAAAGTATTTAGGAAATGACCCAAACTCACATTAAAATTAAAAAATATATAGAAAATTCCATATAGTAAAATGTCAAATTCACCTTCTTAAACTTGAAAAAACACAATGCAAACACACTGATAAAAATTTATTTGTTACTATAATAATAGGTGCAAATACTAAAAGCACAGTGCTTTAATTATTTTTTTATATCTTAGTTTTAATGCTTTAAAAAGCATTACAAATGTTACAGCATGTCAAAATACCTAAGCACTTTTGGCTAAACATTACATTAGCCTTCATCAGAGGATTAAAGAAAACAGTCAAAAAACTATGTTTTCGACTGTTTTTTTTTAATCTTCTGATGATGGCTAATGTTTAGCAGAAAGTGCTTAGTTATTTTGACATCTGATTTTACATCATAAATAGTTTTAATGCTTTAAAACTGTGTTTTTAGTATTTGCACTTATTATAGTAACAAATAAATTTTTATCAATATGTTTGCATTGTGTTTTTTCATAACATTAAAAGACAAAAATTTTAATAATGTAATACCTTAATCATAGAGATTTAAATACAAGACCTGTACATGGACTAAACCCATTTAAGATTAATATTAATATAGCTATAAAAATTTTAAAATTCTACCTAAAGAAATTGGTTGATTGTTAGTAAATTTGGCTCAGTCAACCTTATTATGGTAATGCATCAATCTTAACAACAGAGAATATTTATAATACTTTTTTTCAGAGTTTTTTTTCAAATATTATGAGAAATTTTGAACTTCTTTGTAAAAAGTTCCTAAAAACTTTTAAATACTAATTATGCAAATTAATTTTTTTTTTACAAAATTAAAAATTGCACTTTATAAATGAAATTGATCAGTTTTTTTCATTTATCAGGTGTTACATACACTATATGGCCATTAATGACCGGCAACTTTCAATTTTAGACATTTTGTCGAATATTTAAAAATATACCTGTCAGATTTTTCTGGAATTTTAGGATTAAAAAGTACAGGTTTGACTTCATATGTCGATTTGATAAGGAGGACAATTAGCGGGCTAAAAAAATATTAAAGAAAAAAAAGAATACTTTGGTTCACCCTGTAAAATAAAACGCACGAAATGATCTATCGCTACAGAATATACATAGGCAGACATTGTACAATATGTGTATTCATTTGTGTAAGAATAGCGCGTATATTAATAGAGATATAGCAATTTTTTTACAAATTAAAAAAAATTCTTGCATGTTTCTTGCTTATAGCATACATGGTTTTTAACCAAATTTAACACCAGTTTTAGAAAAATTGAAAAAATGTAGTAGAAATAATATAGCGCAATTGGAATATAAATATATTAAATATTTAAGAAAATATGGGCAGTTGTATAAAATAATTTTTATCTGCGCATGCGCGAACGATAACAAGGATTTTTTTGCATAATTTAATAGTCAACTCTATCGAGCAACTTATTAAAAAAAAATCAGTCAAATATCGTAAAGATTTAGAGAGATATCGGCGTTAGAGTGAGCTGTTTTTTAGCTTCTTACAAAAACTTGTGGAATGATAAGGGATTGTTCACAAATTGTCATGTTTAATTTTTATACTATATTTCATTTTTTATTGATACTTTAGTTTGCCTTGGAAAACATCATTTCACCAGGTTATAATAGTTTTGGAATGGATCCTTTGATTTTGATTATTCATTTTTAGTTCGAATAAGCTTGTTAGGGTAGTTTTTCAAAGAGAACTAAAGTATCATTAAAAATTGGAAAATAGTATGAAAATAAAAAATGACAATTTGTTGAAAATCCCTTATCATTCAGCGAGTTTTAGTGAGAAGCTAAAAAACAGCTCACTCTAACGCCGATATCTCTCTAAATTTTTACGATATTTGATTGATTTTTTTTAATAAGTTGCTCGATAGAGTTGACTATTAAATTATGCAAAAAAATCCTTGTTATCGTTTGTGCATGCGCAGATAAAAATTATTTTATACAACTGCCCATATTTTCTTAAATATTTAATATATTTATATTCCAATTGCACTATATTATTTCTACTACATTTTTTCAATTTTTCTGAAACTGGCGTTAAATTTAGTTAAAAACCCTGGATGTTATAAGCAAAAAACATGCAAGATTTTTTTTTTATTTTTAAAAAAAATCGCTATAACTCTATTAATATACAGGCTATTCTTACACAAATGAATACACATATTTTACAATGTCTGCCTATGTATATTCTGTAGCGATAGATCATTTCGTGCATTTTATTTTACAGGGTGAACCAAAGTATTCTTTTTTTTCTTTAATATTTTTTTAGCCCCCTAATTGTTCTCCTTATCAAATCGACGTTGATAAATATGAAGACAAACCTGTTCTTAATCCTAAAATTCCAGAAGAATCTGACAAGTATATTTTTAAATATTCAACAAATGTCCAAAATTGAAAGTTGCCGGTCATTAATGGCCATATAGTGTGTTTCTTTATAATTAGTGATTAAAAACATTTAAAAGTAAAACAATTGCACAATTCATTTTTCATTCATATTAACAAAATTATCATTCAAACAATTACACCTATTTTGCAAAATTGACATATTACATTTACAGCATGTGATGTTTAGCATGTGTTTTAGCATGTGGCAGTAAAAAGCAGCATGTTAATACTTAAAGGTCATTTATAAGATTAATAATCAGTGTTCTAAATGCTAAAAAAAGAGGCAGCACAAGTTTATTGCTACTAAATGTTAACAGTTCAACATTTGTTTTTTATGTCACATAACAATATATTTATAACTACTTTCTTAGCGAAATTACAGTGATTTACAAAAACAGAGATTCATAAGTCATAACAGTCAGAAAGTAATAAGCACAACAAAAATTTAAAAACAACCTTATTAACTAATATACTAAAAAACAAAACAAAAACAATAAAAGAAAATAGTTTAATAATCTCCAGATAAAAGTAAATAATTGGAAATATTTCCAAATTACTCACTGTACAAATGCAGTTTATGACAAAAAATGGACTCCGAAAGACTCAATATTAAGTATGACTACATTTGACATATTCTGCACTTTACGTGTTTCTTTCATTACAACACCATCTAAAAAGATAATTCCAGATGATATCTAAATGGTTTGTATAACACATACTTCATGTAAAAAAATCAATCAATAGAAGATCTCTGAATAAATAAAGGAATAAATAATTTATCTATATGAAAGCTGCATATGATTTTGTGTCATTTCTAGTAAACTATACAATATCTCCCATCCACCAGACCTGTACAGTAAAGAACTTCAATGTACAAATATGAATTCATGATAATAATACAATGATTGTTAAAATATTAACAGGCAAAAGCAATAACATTAACAACAAATAATATAAATAATAAAAAATATACATGAGATACTGTAATGGCCTAAAAACTAAAAAATTGTTTTGACAAGCTATATAGGCACTTTATTATTTTTTTAACAATACCATTTTGCTATAAATATTTACAAAACTATTAGAACTATCAAGTTTGATCACAACTCTTCTTCTTTCCACCTCTAGGTTTAATTGTCTCTGAGATCTGCCACATTGCTTCTTCACATAAATAGTCATCAAAATTATTGAAAAAAGATATGATCTGCTCATTACGCTTCACAGGATATTGACTGCAAAAAATATAAAAAGCATTAAATAAATTATAAAAAGTTTACATTTTCTTTAAGTTACTAGTAATAAAATTTTAAAATATTTTCCATTCTATATCTTACAATATTTTGCATATTACAGATTTAGTTCATATTTTATATTTACTATACATTATTACATATTAATGAAAATTAATATTCCATGCCTTAACATCAAAAGCCAATTTTTTATTAAAATATCATACATTTAATGATTATGCTTAATCAATATTCTTACCAGTTTTTGAACCGTCTCATATTGTCTAAAATGTTAAACTGCTGCCAACGCTTTGAGAAATTGACAGATTCCTCAGTCAACATATCACTGTTTCCAATATGAACAAATGTAAGATCCTGAAGAATTAGCCCGCTAAATAAAAGTTAAAGAAAAAGTTATAAATGCAATATTTTAAAATATTAAAGTACAAATTATCTAATCACTTCCAGAAAAAGAGATTGATAACACACAAAGTGTTTAAACAAAAAAAAGAGTTTTATTCTTCAAAAACAGTAGACTCTTGATTATCTAACACTCATTAAACTAAGATTATAATGCATAACTGTCATGGTCAGATAAATAAATGATAGAGATATTAAAAGTAGCATTGTCTAATGCTCTAAATATGGCATGCCATTTATCTGATGATATTTAAGTATTGTGCGGCAGCGCAATACTTATTTATTTCCAGTGTGACTTCTTAATGTTAATTTAACACAGCATCTCTCATTGAACGAGTTAATTACTAGACTTTTTCCCACCTTTGTACATGTTGCCACAAAATTTTAACTGTGTGCTAATTCTAATGAAATTTTAAATAGTGAAATTCTTTGGCTGACGTCAGGATCAAAATGGATTAAATGCTGTTGCATATAGGTGAATTATAATCCAGGAAGTAACATAAGCTATGTTTTATTTACGTTATTCAAATATTTTTCTTAATAATTCAAAATTTCACAATTTTCATTGGGAAACAATGGACGTTTTTCCTATAAAATTTAACTATGTTTCTTTATTGTTGCCAATAATTCAAAAACCATACTAACCAACCATAAACTAACTAAACCATAATAATAATTTGACCACCGCAATAATTTTTCAATTGAAAGATTTCCATGTTCAAAATAAAACTGAATTAGATTTTTTTACGTTTTAAAAAATGGAACAACATGACATCATATTTATAATAAAAAATTGAAATAATTTTTACCGATAGTGATTAATAAGTATGAATATTAGTTACATACAAAAGAAAATTTTCTGTCAAATAGTTTATAAGAGATTTTGTTGGCGAGAAAATTGACATCTTATTATATATTAATGCCGTAGATGGTTATTATGAAATAGATTGTACTGGTTCAACACAATTTACTTTTTCGTTTATAGTGCCCCATGGGAGGAAATAAGGTAACAGAATTCAAATAAAATTGATTATTTTAATGTTTTATTATATAATCGCTATATTGAAATTAAAAGTAGTTAGTTGGCACAGATTTAACACAATTTTCTTTTGTGTTTATAGAATCTCCTCACGAGAAATAGTATAACTAATTTTTTAAAAACTTGATTTTTTACGGCTTTGTATAAATTATTTGAATAATGTTCTGCCATGATCAAATTTATATTTAATAAACATTTTCACATGATTTTTTATACTGGTAGCGCCCATGGTGGAACATTGCCTAACTAAAACTTTAAAATCCATTTTCCTTATGTTTTTTCATATTCCTACCATGCTTCAAGTTAAAATTAGGTAATACTGATTCAACAAAATTTATTCTTGCAGAAGCAAATCTTGTGTGCATGTATATGCAAATTTTATCTAAAAAATGGCTCGAACAATTTTGACTTATTTTGTATCTTACCGTTTTGGGGTACGAGAAAACCATTAGACTCGATCACATGTTCTGAAATATTCGATTAGTTGGTCATGTTGCGGTCTCTACGTGTCAATGCATTTCAATGGAAATGAAGGTTCAAACAGTTGCTTAACAGTCGGCAATAAACAAATTCACAAAGTTGACAACATTTTGCCAAATTTGACGACATTGCCGATATTTGGCAGGAAAATGACTTTCAAGATTACCAATACCAAAACACATTGCCGCCAAATAAAGGTCGCCAAGATGGCGAGTTTTCGCCAAATGTTGGCGAAATTTGAGGAAAAAATTGTCGTTCAGAATCTGAAAGAATTTTCTAGAAATTCCCAATAGGAGCTGAGATACATGATTCAACCAATCAGAGTCCATAGAACGTTCTCGAAAACAGAATTCAACCAATCAGGTTACATAGATCTTTTTCGCAATTAATCCCACACCTATATAACGAAGTGCTTCGGTCGAAGTCTGTGAAGTTGGACAGTAAATCTTCCGATCTGTAAAAGACTTCAGTCTACGAAAAGAGTGAAGTTGGGCGAGTTGAACACGAATCTGATTTTAACCAAGCACTGCTCGATCTCCCCAGCTGGTTTATTTTTTGTTTACAAAATTGAATTTTTATTTTTCACAGTATGACAGCTATATACTGAAGTAAAAAATGAGCAGTACAGATAAACAATTTTCTTTTGCATTTAAACCGTCTCCTGGAGGGAAATAGGATAGATGAATATTAAGCCTTGCGCTGCCGCGCAAGGCTTATTTATTTCCAGTGTGACTTCCCCATGCTATTCAAACACAGTAAATCCCATTGAACGAGTTAATTTACTAGACTTTTTCCCACTTTTTGTACGTGCTTCCACAAATTTTCTTCAAAACACCCAATTCTGTAAAAAAATAAATCCTCCAATCAAAAAACTCTAAATTCTAGTGTTACTTTCTTTAGAGACCTGTCACGCTTCGACTAGCACTTCGACCAGGAAGATAGATTATTATTTTCTGCCTTATATCTATCTCCCTGGCTTCGACTATTCATCCAATCTGTTTAAACTGCATTATGGGTAAGAGATATTAGGATTTTAAGAATTAGACCGTGTCAAAAATTATGTAGAAAGGGTGGGGGGGGGGGCATGTTTTTATTGTCAGAATTACGAAGATAATCCCAACAGGGTTGATAAAAATATGGCAGAGTGCTGATGGCAATAGAAGCATATAGCTGATTTTGAAACTCCCAAATAATTAAAAGAGATATTTAAATAATTGTACGTGGTGGACACAATGAAGAAACGAGTTTATGAACAAGCTACATTTATTAACAACTTTAAACATTAAATTAAATCAAACTTAAAAATATATATTGAACAGAAATTTATTTGCTTTAAATTATAAATGGCACAAAGTTAAGTAAAGTAAAGATAACTTAATAAAAACAATAAATACCTTTTAAAAAAAACTATATTACAATGGATGCACAGGAGCTGTAAAATGGTGACTTCAATTATTTCTCAATAACATATGTGAAACGTTATATCATTATATAATCATTTCGTCATTCTACACATTTACCAAATGCTATGGTAATGATGTTATCAATGAAATCAGATGGTGATAAAACAAGAAGAAAAGAAACGTAAGATGAGGAACTCAGAAGAGACAGCTTTATCAGATGTTAAGATAAAACGTAAAAGTTCCTTTCCTTCTCCCCTCCAGAAATCAGTCATTCAAGAGAAAAGGACATTACTAATACGTATTCGACCGAGGTTCCTTGCCTGTAAAACGTCTCCCTGTTCCTTGCCTCTTAACAGCATTGGTTTGACAACATTCTTATTCAACGTCGATATTAAAAAAAGGTGTAGAGATGACTAAAAGTTAATGGGTTGACCAGTAATGAATGAACTGCTTTAAAAATATAATGAACTTATTGAAAACTTAGTTAAAACATTAATAAAAGGGCTTAAGTTTGAAGATACATTGAGACATCCTATTTCTGTAAAGCCGCTGATCCTTTCAGACGGCAACTAAAATAACAACATAAAACCATCTCCTTTGAAATACCACCACAAGGCGAAACCAAACAACAACACAGTCAAAGCTAAACTTGAGTGAAAGTTCATAGTTATATACTAACAGAATAAACGACTGCCCTACCACACCTACGAAGATCGAAAGGCGATTGGCTAGAAAAGAGACGTAATGCAAATGATGCAATATGCACACACGTGCCTTACCGCTAGCTGATGACGTCACGTTGGTTGGTTGGAGATGCGGTCATTGATGTATGATGCTTGCTTTATGACAAGTGGAAGATAAGTGATGTCAGTAAACATTAAACAAAGTAACTGAACAAATTTTAACGAGATAGAAATAATAAACAGGAAAAGTAAAAAGTATATTAAATGGATTAAGGAACGATAAGTCTTCTAAAAATAAGAAGAGGTAAGTTAACTTTAATATACTGCATTTAAATAAAGATGAGTGAACTTTTAATGTACTGTAAATAAAGATAAAGGTTAAACTGTGAATGTATGTATATAGTGTAGATATGTTGTGCAGTGGTAAGACCAGGTGTATATGTTTATTTCAACAAGGCCCCCTCTCTCAACAACTGCACAAATGAAGGGTAGAAATGCCCAAAGGAAAAACCAAAAGCTCACGTCATGGCAGGTATTCAAAAAGCTAAAACACCAAAAAAACATCCAGTATACCAGTACGTAAAAAAAAACCCCACCATTAAAACCATACGCAACAGGCTGAACATAACCATGAGACAACAAACTAAGGCGGAGAAAGATACACTTAGACTCCCGTACATCCATGTTTAACAATCTGAAAGAAAATAAATGAACACACAAAGTAATTACACAACTTAAAACAAATTGAACAATGGAGATGTTTGATATATAAACAGATATAAAAAAAAAATTAGTCCAAGTCTAGGTATTGAAGTAGGTCTGTTCCTTTACTATAGGCACAATCAATTAATGCTTAATAAAAAAAATCCTTTTGGATTTTAGACACTCAATTTGAAAAAGTACTCATGAAATTTTGATGATTAAATTAAAAACATAACAGTAGAAGTAGCAATAGTTTAACAAATGTATAAACACAATTCCAACAATAGACTCCTCTAGCTTAACAAATTATGATAAAACCTCAAATTTAAGTATCATTCCACATTAACATTCATTAGAATATCTAGTCAACTAATTACCTAAACTCAAAAAGAATCTTAGTATGATATTACTACCAAAAGTAACATGTACACCTTAAAAATTTGCACAAGGTTACCTATAAAAATACCCTGAACATGCTTTCAATAAAATTCCACAATATCTCAATAAAACAGATTTTAAAAATAAAAAAAAAGATTTAAGCCACTAAACTGTCTAAAGAACTGGAAGAAAAATTTACTATGATACATCACATCCTCATTCAAAAAAAAAAAACTACCATTTGCTCACATTCATTCTCAATCACCAAAAATAAACATTCAGAACCATTCATATGGAACCCTTTCGGGAAGGGAGGGGGAAGGGCACAAACACAATTAGGAAATACAATAAAGCGATCTATTTTAAACTTTATGATATTTTATAACACATAACATAATTAAAAAAAAATAAAGCCGCATCAAAAATTATGGGGAGGTGGGGGGAGCGCGTTTTGCCCACATGGGGGGGGGGGGGTGCTTTTCTAAATTTTGCCGAAACCCCTCATGTGATATATCGCTGTAAAGGTTAGTTTCCGCTTAATCATATTATACATCTCCGGAGTCCATTCCCCCACTTTGCCCCCCCCCCCCAAGGGAAGCACTTTTCTAAATTCTGCTGATAGTCCTATATCGTTGGAAAGGTCTGAGACCACTTAATCATATTATGCATCTCTGGTGTCGAACCCCCCCTTAGGGGGCAAAGTGGGGAAGGGGTCAACACTGGAGATGCCCCCCCACTTTGGCCCCTAAGGGGGGTACTTTTCTAAATTTTACACACACCCTTCATGTTATATATCGTTGGAAAGGTCTGTGACCGCTTAATCATATTATGCATCTCCTGTGTCCATCTCCCCACTTTGCCCTCCCAAGGGGGATGCTTTCCTAAATTTTGCACACACTTCTCATGTGATCTATTGTTGGAAAGGTCTGTGACCGCTTAATCATATTATGCAGTGCGCGCGCAGCACGACTATTATACGGTGCAGCAGGCAGCGGGGACCTGAGCCGGAGGTTCGTTCAGTTAGGGGTTTCTACTATTCGATGTGCAAATTAAGGGATCATCTGGTGCATGCATAGCACGACCGGTATGATTGGTATAAGGTGCCGAAGGCAGCGGGGACCCGGGTCCGACGTTCGTTCGGTTAGAGGTTTGTACTATTCAATGTGCAAATTAAGGGATTATCCGGTGTGTGCATAGAACGACCGGTATACGGTGCCGAAGGCAACGGGGACGTGGGTTGAAGGTTCATTCGGTTTGTGGTTTTACAAGATTTGAGACACTGATGTAAATTAGGGGCCCCGCTAGCAGGCGAAGCCAGCTAGTTTTCTTATTATTTGTATTATATAACAAAAACTCTTGACACATTCACTGTTTACAATTATATTCAAGAACATTCTGCTCACATATACATGTTATTATTTTTATAATTCTTATTATGTGATAAAACAACATAAGATTTTATCGATAGCTTTCACACACCGCTTACTAGTGTCTCTTTCCAAAGTGGTTGCAAACGTATTTTGCACAATGGAATAAAATTATTTGCAAAAATGAACATGATTCATTTATTATTATTATGAAGATGAGAAACAATCCGTTGAAGTCTGTTATATTTTTGTGTTAAAAATTACTTGTATTATTTTAATTGTTTACAGAATAATCAATGTTTGAACTGTATATTTCATATTACCAATGCTGATTTTGTTCTGTGCAGTCTTTTACATACTTGCCTCGTGTGAATCTTATATGCTTCATATTAATTAGTTATTAAGAAACTCAAGATATTAAAAAAAAAGTAACTTGCAAAGCAAATTAAAAAAAATTATTTATTTCTATATTGTTAAGCCCGTGAAGGGACAGTAATTTTATTTATTCAATGCTACAATAATGTTGCATTTTTATATTAAATCTTGTTCAGTCTATTTAAACTTGAAACATGATATTAAAGCAACTTTAAAAAAAATTATTTAGTTGAAATGAAATCTAAATAAATCTTCAACTTTTTTTTCAGTTTTACATGCATTATGCAAAATTTGTATTGTAGTAAATTCTAATAGACAAGAAACATGAGAAGTTCAAATAATTTAAAAAGTTTCCCTTTCTGGAAAACTTATTTTGTTTGCAAATTACACTTTTTAAAACCTAACAAAATAAAAGTAATAAATGAAGAGTATGTTTTTATGGAAAGGAATTTTGTGAAGGGGTCCTGTACTATTAAGAGGAATTTTATGAAAGGTTGGTTGGTTGGTTGGTTGGTTGGTTGGGGTTTTATGGCAGAAAGTCCCTTTAGGGACATGCTGCGGCAAAAAAATTATTAAATTACGTACGTCAAATTGAAATATAAAAACTAAAAAAGAAACAAAGCTTAATGAAATAATTATCTGGATGAGGTTACCCATCTAGATATAGTCACACAGTGTATGAAACAAATAGCACGAAAAAAAGATTAGAATAAGAATGCCAAATTAAAATTAAAAAATGAATTAAAACTTTATCATAAAACGAAATGAATGAAAATAACACATTTAAATGAAAAGAGTGATATGATGATAAATGTATAATTAAAATCATTCAATGAAAATATAACACAATGTCTAAAAGATATAAACACAAGCTTTCACAATTAAAATAGAAAATCTTTAAAAAATTGGTAAAATGTTCAAAGTCTCAAGCAGAAATATATTTAAAATTACGTAGGTTCGAATACCTCAAAAAACAGTATTATCATCATTTGAGTCTGAACTGTAGGACTCTGATTCCATAGCTTCCTCTGCATAGTGCAGCAGCTGTTTTGAATCTTTTGTAGCAAGGACTGATGTAACAAGACATGGTTTGTTTTTTCTTCCCTTCACAGTTTTCCATTGTGAAGAGGCTAGGGTTGAAGTTTTCTATCTCTCTTTCAATGCACATGGTTTTGGTTTTTGTGTAGGAGAAACAGGTTTTTCTAATTTTTTTGGAGATGAAACAGATTTTTGACATGACTCATGTTCGGTTGACTGTTTAGAGGGATACGTAGAATATTCTATTTTCACAGGTTCTGAGGATGGTGGCAAAAGTTGCAGTGCAGGCAGGGGTCTTATTCTAGCTGTACAATACATGCTACGGGTTGTTTTCTTCATAGTGCTGGTTAGTGTAACAGATGAATCATTTGCTGGTAAAGAGAATTCAGTTTGGGTGCTTATATGTCTTAAGGATTTTATTTGTTGCTTGAGTAAACTAGAATAAGAAACTCCCACAGATGGTGTTCTAGATTCAACTATTTTTCGAGCTTCAGGATAAGAAAGTTTCTGAGTAATTTTAACAGCAAGAATTTCTTTTTCACGGATCCAGTTTGGGCAGGAACGAGAATATGCTGCATGGTCACCCTTGCAGTTTATACAGCGTTCAGATTTTTCACATGAGTTACTCTCATGACCGGTTTCTGAACATCTTGCACATGCAGCAGATCCATGACAGGTAGTTTTACTGTGGCCGTAATGCTGGCATTTAAAGCAACGAAGAGGGTTAGGAATATAAGGCCGTATGGGGCAGCTCAGGTATGCAGCTTTAATTCTAGTTGGTAGAGTAGGGCTATTAAAAGTCAGGATTATGTGTTTTGTAGGAAGCACTTGCTTATTCTGACGGATAGTGATACGGCGTACGTCTATAACATTTTGATCTTTTAAATTATGCAAGAGTTCATCTTTTGTAGAGAGTAAAAGTTCTGGTTCTGATATTACACCACGACTTGTGTTTAGGTTTTGATGGGCCTGAACAGAAACAGAAAAAGATCCTATTTCTTTGCAATTTGAGAGAAATCTTGAGTGTTTGTCTGAAGAGACCTCAACAAGTAAATCCCCAGACTGTAGCTTTTTAAGTGAATAACCGTCTCTGAAAACAGATTGAAATGTTTTGCAATATGAAAAGGTGAAGTTTTCTTAAAAGAACTATCAGAGAGACTATCAGTGCGATGAACTATAAAAAAATGTGTGAAGGAATTATTCTGTACAGATTGTTGCTCTCCACATGGGAGAGAAATAGAAGGAAGTGAATTTTTTCCGTCCATATTAAAGAGAAATAAAATTCAGACCCCGGCCGCACCACCCACTACCGAGCCCAACAAGGGGATGCACATTCGTGCACCAATGCTAACCAGGGCCTATACGTTCACAAGACACACCTATTTCAGTTTCCACCCTTAACGAAATGATTAGTATGTGCCCGCTCACTTGATCCCCAGCCAGTGACAAGTCATCTGATCAGCTGATTGATGCATACGGGACCAATATGCACCTCCCGTCTACCTGAAGCAGAGGCCAAAGCAGTGTGTTGGTTTCCCTCAACTGCCAGGATCCCCTTTCCAGGGACACGGGTCGCCATGCATGGCAAACGCGTGGGTGGTTTACAATTCTCCATAAGTTGATATAAACAGGATGATATCGGCTTATGCAGAATCGCCCTCACCTCAGAAGATGAAACCACAATGAGAGTGAAATAAAGAAAAAAGATTAGACAAGAGAAAGGAGAGGAAAAAAGAAAAGAGAAAGATTGCTCAGGTGCCCGGGGTTGTGAAGCCTGTGAATACCTAAAGAAGGTATCCCCCTGGGGGGATTTTATGAAAGGACTTGTTTTATTAAATAGATATTTGTGATGGGCCCCTAAATAGGCCCCAAATTTTACATGCATCAACCCTTGATTCAGAACAACTCTAATGGTCAGAAATCAAGTACAAGCAAGCACCTTCATAAAAAAAGTGCCAATTTCTCTTTCTTTTTCTCTGAATGTTTTAGGAGATTATCTTTTTTTAAATTTAAAGAAATGTTAGTTTTACTAATATTGAGTTAAGGGAAATAATTAATTTAAAAGAAATTTATGAGTGATAAAATGATATTTATTATCTTACTTTTCAGATAAATTAGGCACATGCTTCTAATTTTATGAGAAAGAAATACTATGAACTATAAAAAATCTGTTTCAAGTTGGCACATCTACCAAAATATAAGTAATATATTAAAATTTGTTTAATAATATATATAAAAAAAAATCGGGTATCTAAAAGGTCTCAAATGAAGCATAAGAAAAATAAATAATTATAGGCAAAAGAAAAACAGGGCTTGCCAAAGATTAAAACCGTTTTAGATTTCAACATGTTTTATCAGACTAAAACATGTTTATGCTTTATTCCACTATTTTTTAATATTCTTCTGACATGTTTCATTACTTTTAATCACTGAAAGTAAAAAAAAAAACATGTTTCTATGTTATTACTAAAATCCTTCTAATTACTCAATAAATAAAATAAATCACATTACCAGAACATACAATTGAGGGAAAGTAATATAAATCTGTCATGGTTTCTGAAGAAACTCAAAATTACTATACCAAACAAATTTTTGAGCATATTTTCAGAAATTTAAGAGCTTGATAACTGCTAATTTTGACAATTTATATCTTTTTGAAATAATACATAGGTTGTATAAAACTCATTTTTACTCTGCTTAGATATCAAACTTGTGACAAGGACTCATATTTAAGTTAACAACACTCTTTCAAAATTCAATTTGGCATTTTCCAGGAAAATACAGTTGAAGCACTTTATAACAAATTACAATATAATGAAAAGCACGATATAACGAAATGTTCATACCCATTTAGTTGCTCTGTATGCTAAAGAATACCGATTTCGAAACGATATAACGAAAAGAATTCGAGCACGAAAAGTGAAATTAAAATGATATAGAGAATATTTTTGTTCTCTTAATTACCATTTCCCCCCCCCCATGACATAACCTTTAATCATTTTCTCTACGGCCAATCACATATTTTCAATACTTCTTTCGGGGAGGGACAGTGTTTTAAGATAGATAGAGGGGCGACAGATTAGCCAAACTGTTCTTTTTTTATACGATGACTGATTTCATTGGCATTTGCTTTGCCTGTAAATTTATAGAGTGTTAATTTTTTTAATTATTTGTATGCTGGCTGTGTCTGACAAAAGAAAATGTTTGAGTTTAGAAGAGAAAGTCGAAATTATAAAATGTTTCCGAGAATAATGTTAAAAAAAAGCGATATAGCAAAAAAATTTAGGATTAGCACTCAGCACAATATTGAAAGATCGAGAAAAAAATTCTTAAAATTTTCGAAAAGGATGCAGTTTTCTCATCGTTTAAACGCATACGCACAGCAATATATGCAGATGTGGAGGGAGCATTATTATCATGGTTTAAAGATGCAAGATCCAAAAACATCCCATTAGTGGAAGTATTTTGCATGAAAAAGCATATCACTTTATAAATTTGATCAATACTTTAATGTTGATGAACACTTGATAGCAAATGAAGAGTTCGAAGAAGAGAATATCACAGAAAAAAAAATGCAAAATATGAGTCGTCTGATGGCAGTGTCAGTGAGGAAGAAGGATTTATAGAAATTTGCGAGAAATTTTTACCATCTGATGCACTTGAGTATTTACAGAAAATTGTGTGTTACATGCATAGTAAAAACTTGTTAGAAAATGAAATTAATATGTCATGATATTAATATGCATGTTTTTCAAAATAGAGCTTACATTATTAGATAATGCTGTACAGGAAAGAAAACAGAGCTTAACCTCATTCTTCAAACCAATATAGGTATGTAAATGTTTCCTTTAACAGAATTAAATCAATAATAATTTTTTTTTTACATTTAAATTTGCCCGTTTTTTTCATGTGTAGCATAGTAATATATACTATACATATACCGTTAAAATGATACAACAAAACTCTAATTATCAGAAATCCAGTCATCCAGATCAATAATCACAAAATAAAAAATTTATAATATGAATTGTACGTATAATATTAGTAAAAATATAATTATCTTTAAATTCTTTTTTAAATCAATGCTTTTCTTCTTTTCACTCTTTCTATTAAAAGTAATTCTTCCTATAAAGGCTTAATTTAATAGGAGTACATAAAATCTAGCTTTTTTTATTAAACAAAAGCAATTTTAAGAGATCTTTAAGAAATAAACAGCCTTTTTTAAATGATTGTCTCCAATATCCGGACTTATGCATAATCAGATTATGTTGAGACCACATTAATCCGGATAATTGGAGTTCTTACTGTATAATGAAATAATTCATTATAAGGTTTTAACGAAAGCATTTTATAACAAGCAAATCTCGGGAACACTTTTGATTTCGTTATAAAGTGCTTCGACTGTACAATTTTTACCAAAGCCTCTCATCAAGCTCCCTTATAAAATTATCAGCATAACATATGTACTTTGCTAAAGAATAGCTATAAGTTAAGGAAACAATATAAAATGCACTTACATATATGGTATACAGGGTGGTGCAGTTTCTGCTAAAGCTTGCCTATATGCACGGAATGATGATGAGCTATCAATTAAAGCACAATATTCTTTTAATCCCTGAAAGAAAGAAAACATGTTTCTGCATCATTACTAAAATCTTTCCAATTAACCAAGACATAAAATATATCACATTACCAGAAGACAGAACTGAGAGAAATTATATGATTTTTTCATTATTTTTGAAAGAATTCTTACCATTTATGCTACAGAAGCAGGGTAATAATAAACTAGTAATATAAATACAGCTTTTTAATTAACTGTGCAAAACAAAAAATAAATAATGATACAGTTAAAGCATTACTTTTAAACAAAATAGCTTAAAAAAGAAAGCACAGGCATCATTTTTAAAGTTGAATGTTTATTATTCCAGTCCAGGCAATTAAAAGTTATATGCTGAAACTGATCATTTTCAGTTATAATTTTACTCTAAACTGAATAAGATAATTCAATAAATCTGACAGTAGAATAATTGAGAAAAGGACGATTAATACATTTCATTTATAATGTGCTTTTGAGTCAAAACAGTAATATTCCTCCAAAACAATAGAATTCCTCCATTATTAGTCAAGATAAAAGCAGATGAAAAATGGTAATTTTTAACCAGTATTGAATTTGTACTATGAATTTGTCTATGAATTATCTGATTAAATTAATAGTAATATTTCAATAATCTTTATACCAATATGTAGCTAACTGTATGAATAGTATTTAACCAATAACAAAATATTAATAAATTTACATTTTAATACTTTTATTTACACAGAAAATAAACAATCTCCTTAAAAAAGGAGGGAGAGGGTGTTCAATTTTTTAAAGAAAAGCAATTTTTTTTCTGAAACTTAGAAAAATCATTATTACTATATTACTATATACATATTGAGTAGAACAAAAAATGTGGAATGTTTATACAACACAGTTGCTATATAATTGAAATATAATTGTACGCATAATTCTTGTTTTTTTTTTTTTTTTTTTACTTTTTTTTAGAAAATAAAAAAAAATTAAAAAACTGAATTAAAACAATAAATGTATTCCCTAGATTAATTTTGACACAATTATTCAAATTGGTAAAGAAATCATATGAGATGTAATCTTCCCAACTGAGCGAAAAAGTCCGGACCAGGATTCGAACCCGGGATAGCTTCAGCCAAGGGAAGATTACATCTCATATGATTTCTTTACAAATTTGAACAATTGTGTCAAAATTAATCTAGTGTAATCATGTTTCCAGCAATTACTGGAGGTCCCATTACCTGTGATTTACTCTGTTGTGCTGATTCCCCAGATATCAGGCCAGATGCTATGATCATTAAGGTTAACTGGATGAATTAATTCAGCCATATTCGTCTGGGATTGCTCAGTTGGTAGAGCATTGACAGCTTCAGCCAAGGGATCCTTGGTTCGAATCCTGGCCAGACTTTTTCGCCCATTTGGGAAGATTACATCTCAAATAAATGTATTGGTTCATAGAACCAAAGAAAGAGAATGGAAGACAGTTTGGTAAGTGTAAATCCAAATATATCTGATGAATTTATGTGAAGTACAGTGATTAATTTTTCAAAACAAATATTCTGGATTGTTCTGTTGTGTAGGATTTGTCTTTCTAACAAAAAAAAAAAAAAAAAAAAAAAAAAAATTCTCTATGCTAAATATGAGCATGCCAAAGTGATCTTTGCTCCAGAAATGCTTCACTGAAATTACCGCAAAATGTTGCATAAATCAGACAAAATATCCTATTCCAAAAAGAACCTTATGCAAACTTCCTTACTCTTTTAAAGCCTTAAAAAAATTCAGTCTGAAAAGATACTAGAGATGAGTTATGGCTCTTTTTTCTGAGTCTGAGCTCAACGATTTGAAATCCAAGCCCAGCAATTTTAAAGCCAAGCCTGCCTGAGCCCAGAAATGAAAGTACACAGTAAAAAAAAATTAATAACTTTTTAAAATTGTTTCAAGACTAATTTCCCATTTAAAATTATCTTCTTACATAAAAGTAACAATTAATCCTAAATACTCTTCTATGAAAATATCTTGTTATTTTTATCTTCCTGAAAATCTGCTTAAAATAGCAAATTTTTTATTTATACCCAACCACTGGCAGAAATCTGAAAAAAATCACAGTTCTTACTCTTTTAAAATATCATTGTATAACTATGGCAGAATGATATAAGTTCTGCTCTCCAATAATTCTGAAAAAGGACTTCAAACAGAAAGAGAGGATAGACAAGGGATATTCCATGACTTCTTTATGTTACTAATACTGACAGTGCAAGGCTTCAGAATTAGACAGAATATTTCTCTTTATACCACATCAATAATAATTCAATTCAGTCTCAAACTGATTTTTAGGGAATTGAAAAACACTTTAAGAAACTTAGACGATACTTTTGTTTCTCAAATAGCATCTGGCAATTTTTTTTCCCTTTTTTCAATATATGAATTTAAAAAATATTCATTCTGAGTCAGCGTCTGATCTTGAAGACTGGTATAAAAGTCAAGCCTGAGCCCATATCACCTCTAAAAGACACTTTAAACAACATCATTTATATAGTTTTCACATGCTCATGAGATGTGGCAGACCCTTGCTTTAATAGCTCTTCTGCACAGTTCAGAAACAAACTACAAGGGTTTGTGTAGACAAAATGTCTGAGGATTAAATTTCCCTAACACGCCCCCCCCCCCCCACTTCCGTTTCTTATATGGTTCCATTGTTGTTGTTTTTTTCATAAAATTAGAGAAGTCTAACATTGCTTTCAAAAAGGTGGAATGCCACTTTTTGGAGGAACTTTTTCATGCCTGGAAATAGGCAACTTGAAAAAATAGCTTTCAGTTTTTTTTTTCCCGAGACAGTTCAGGTATTTATTAATTAGAACACAGTATGCTCACTGTCTTACACTATACCACTTTAAATATTCATTTTTGTAAATCTTACAGACAAGCCCAGCTAAAAATTTTCTTCATCTGCAATTAGATATAATTTCTTTTTTAATAATACCGTATCATTTGAAGACAATATTAGGAGATACAGTAGAAGATCTTTATAACGCAATTCTCCATATAGCGCACAACTTCTCAGATATAAACAACGAATTTTCAGTTAAGAAACACCTGAATTCTTACATTATAAATAGTTGCTAATCTCTAGAGGACTAAATCCGATACATTAATTTAACTTTATCTCCTTAATTCAGAGATAATTACTGAAAAATTGTTATGATTTGATACAGCTATGTTTGGACAATCTTTATAAAGTAAAAATAGCAATGTGTGGAATGATCTATATTATGCAAAAAATTATAATATATAACTCCTGGTAATAAAGAATGCAATATAAAGATACTCTAATGTATTTTGGTATGTTTCACACATATTTGGCCATGTTTTACAAGCTAAATTTAATAATGTGCGAAATGTGATCTATATAGCGCAAAATTCTATATAACGCACAACCGCATGTTTTTAGGTTTGCATGATAAAGATCTTCTACTGTATATACATAAAACACTCAATGATACATTTAGTTTCTTTGCACATAAAACATTCCTTGTTACCAGATATCAACTAAAAAGGGGATATTCCAAGGTTGGAAACAGAGAATGTGATGACATTTGTGTATCGATAGAGTACACTCACTAGATAAACTCATGAAAGCCAAAGTGCAATTTGCCCCAAAGTTTGTGCTTTAATTACACTTATCTCATACAACATGCCTGGGAGTAATGCTGATGTCATTTTGACACGGGCAACCCCTAACCAATAAATTTTGCTTTTACTGTAATTTTTTTTTTAACTTTTAGACATCACACAATTTCAATTTTTACACTGTCGAAGAGAGAAAAAAATGTTCTTTCAAATGCACTTTGTTAAAAAACAAAAAATACTTTTTTAATGGTTTTTAAAATAATTTTCAAGCATGATTTTCTTAAAAACCTATCTCTATCATGTGCAACCCAAATACAAAATTAACTCATTTGCACATAAAACAAAACAGAAATATAAATAGTTCAGTATTTGTTTCTGGCTAACATTTCATAATGAAATTAAAACACCATCAATAAATAAAGTAAAAATCACGCTGCACCGCTAGGTGGCACCCGGCGCGTCTCAACCCTCGCACCCATGTCTATTACCTGCAGAACCCCCGATCCTACCCAGGTGATTGATGACAAAGGTTTATGGGACACGAGGAGGATCCCATATTCAGAGGAGACATCCATGAAAACACCTGATGAATCGCCAGAAGACACCTGACGACTTCGTCGCCAGAACCCCATAAGATGAACCGGTCCCTAGATCATATGTCGAGCTCTCGCTTTCCCATGGTGTCCGAATGTTGAATCCTAGGGAGGGAGGAGACGACTAGCTCTTCTGCCGCAGTTTCAGCTTGTGCAGTAAAAAGGAACTTTTTTTCAGTGAGCATCCCCAGCGAAATACGGACGGTCCCTGATCAACTCCATTTGGAAGGTTCATCCACATGTATAAAACAACACATGCAAACAACAAATGAAACAAATCACAAAAATGTTAGAAACAATGAAAAGTTAAGTTTAGAACCATTGCCGGACTCTGCAGGGCATGGAAAATTTCTGCAAAAGCGCTAAAGAAGCGGTCCCGGTTAAGGTGAGTAGCGTGAAAGTTATATGAAGACTCCTGTTCATCCAACCGCCAGTCACAAAAAAGTCTGGCTATGCAGATGCGCTGGACTGGGTATCGACCCAAGGCCCGATTTCAAGTTCAAATGCCACCATTTTACTGACGAGCCTCCGGCCCGCTTCCTTATAGTTGATCAGTCCAAGAAGGGAAAGACCCCCTCCCAGAGAAGGCAATACAAGCCACAGACCTCAGAACTGAGGGCCCTCCGTGACTCGAACTGCTCTTGGTCAAACAGGCACTTCTCTTTCCGATCAAACCTTGAGGGCGACTCACAACTACTCCAGCTACAGAGGGAGACGCTAGGGATGACGAGCGAGAAAGGAAGTCACGGCCTCTTCCATCTCCGCTGTCGTCTACATTCTACCGCCTATATGGTACCAAGGGATGCTGCATGCCGCCTCACGCACTGACAGGCGTCACAATAAAACCCTAGCATTTCTTGTTCTACAGAGTACGCTCGAACCATCATCTAACCTTAGATAAGCTTTGGTAACTGTCCGACCCACGTTCGGTAGTCTTTGTCCTCGCATCACTATCCTCAGTGCAGAGCACCTAGGTGCGAGAGATTGACCTACGCTATGTCCTTTTACTGCCTGGCTATCCCAAAGTTCTGTGTAACAACGACCTGAACCCAAGTCGGCTGGCGTTACCGACCACGGCACAAGGACGAGGCTTTACACATAGGACTTCAAGGGACAACCTGCGACCGTTTCCTCCTGCAACTGAGAATCGGCCCAAAAGAGGGGAAGGCCCAGACCCTCGTGGGAGAGATCAAGCCCGCATCTGGCACCTTCGGCTACTCTGACATTGCATTACCACCCGTCTACCACGATGAGGTGTGGGTTTATCAGATACGAACATCTCCAGTGTCGAGAGCCCGGTCTTCTTCCCCACTAAAGGGGCTGAGTCAGAACAACCTGATGGAGAGTCACGCAATGCTTGTCTTCGGGTCATCTTCTCCACTAAAGGGGCTGAGTCAGAATCACCAAGAGGGGCGAGATGGGAAATAAATAAAGTAATGCAAATAAAACAAATTAAAAAGACATGTAATCGAATTGCATAATTAAACCACCGAAATTATGAGAATCAAAAAGTCTGTTGTAAGTAGTTTAATCTTTGGCAATTTATTTGGTTATTCGGCTAACTCCTGGCATGAAGCTAATATGAAACTATTAGCTTTTCATGAATTCCAAACTTTATTTGAATATAATTGATGTTTTCATATAAAAATGCTTTTTGGTAGTGTCAGTGGGCAATCTAAATAATCATATATTATAATATGAGCAAATCTTGTCTGTCTGTCTGTGTGTGTGCATGCAAATTTTATCTTAAAACAGCTCTAACAATTTTGACTAAATTTTGTATCCTACCATTTACGGGCACAAGAAAACCTTCAGCTAGGTCACATGTTTGAGAAAATTCAATTAGTGGGTCATTTTTGGGTCACTATGTGTCAAACTAATTTTATCTAAAAAAAACGCTATAAATATTTTGACTAAATTTTGTATCCTACCATTTTTGGCCATGAGAAGGCCATTGAGCTAGGTAACATGTTCGAAAAAATTCGATTAGTGGGTCACAATGGGTCAGGGTCAAACTAACTTTATCTAAGCAAGTTGGAAATTGTACGTTAAACGTGACAAATGAGGTGCATTCATTTTGTGCTATAACTAGTTTTACAATGTAAAAAATCATCGTTATTATTTCAGTGAAATAAATTATATCGTCTGCTATGAACGAAATGAAGATGCCTTTTTTTTCCTTATTACATATGCCATACATATGTTTACAGATGCTATTTTTTTCCCCTGACTCCAGACATGGAGATCTTGCTTTGCGAATGATTACCTCCATGGTTAATATTGCTATGACTCACGATGAATGAATATTTTGTTTATTTACTTTAATGGATTCAGATACAGTGAAACCCTGATTTTACGTCCCCCGAATCTGCATTTTTCTCGCATTATACTTTTTTTCATCAGGTCCCAGGTTTTACGTATAATTGTAATGTTAATTTAACTTGGATCGTAAGTTTGTTATTTATGAAATTTCCCACATTTTACGTTTTCTCTGGAAAGTAAAAAATGTTCTAAAGTAAGCAATAATTTTTCCTTTTGTGCTTTTTTAAAGTTAATCCACGTTGTTGTAAGTTATGTAATCTATGAAAACAGAAACTCATTTTACAGACTCCTGTCTTCTGAAACTGGTTCCCCTCTCCTTTGTTGAACAGCTGCTGTTGCGGCCTGCTCCCTTCCCTGACACTCCCTTCCCTCCCCCCGGACAGCTGGCAGGGCAGCAAAGTACAGAAACAACACATTTTATTGGTGTAAGAATGAGATGGGTAGGGGAAGAGCCACTCCACTTACCAATCAGATGGGGTGGCTCATTTCTTTCATTGGGGAGGGAAAGGGGTCCTTACCCTTCTTCACGTTTTCAGATTCAGTTGCTGTTTAGCATGCAGTGGTTGCATTTCTAACCTTTTTGTGCCAAAATGACACAAAAACTTTTCTGTTGCTGAGAAAGCCGAAATTGTTTAACAATTTGATGAATTTCACGGAACCAAAGTAGCGTTCGCTCAATTGCAAGGAATTCCCGTGACAACCCTGCAATCTATACTACAGAAAAAAGAATGCATTGAAAAACATCGAGAAAGTGGGAGAAAAAATGCCAAGAAATGGAGAACATTGAAAAAATCGCCGTACGACGAACTGGAAGGTATCTTATTAAAGTGGTTTAAAGTAGCTCGTGCCGCAAATGTACCTGTAAATGGCACGATACTAAGAGAAAAAGCTCTAGAAATCACCGATAGACTTGGTGGTTTGAAAGACTTCACAGCTTCAAATGGCTGGATTGACCGGATGAAAAAAAGACATAATCTTGTGTATAGATCGCTTTCAGGAGAATCATCAAGTATAATTGAAGCTACAATAGAAGATTGGAAGAAAAATCTAACAAATTTGACCAAAGGATGCAAGCCAAAAGACGTATTCAATGCGGATGAGACTGGACTTTTCTTTAACCTCCTACTGGATAAAAGTTACGTTGCTAAAAGAGATTACTGCCATGGAGGGAAGATGTCTACATTGCGTCTTATGGTTTTTGTTAGCATATATAAAGCTTTCCTTGATCACTTATACAATAATCAAATGCTTTCATTTCTTTTCTCTAAACTACTTTTTAACCTTAAGCTAAACAGCTGTCCCTTTTCCATTCAAACCAGCAGTTGTTTATTTAGATCTATCTTTCCAGAGATCGCAATTACCTGTGACACACCCTCCTTAGGTACTACAACTTTCATTCAGCTGTTGGTTTGGACTGGATGGTATAAAGGTTGTAACACAACGTTATCATTCTCTGTTTTTTTTTCTTTTGAGAAGTTCAAGAAACCATTTTGCCTTGTCAGCATAATGGAGTTTCATTTTATTAGATGTTTTATTTGACCAGATGTTTCCAGCTGTAGTTATTCATTTTCCTTTTTGTTTGGTTGAAAGTAGAAGATGTTTTTACAAATAGGGAAAGATGTTTGTGCTACATATGTTGTATAAAGTTATCAAGTGGATTATAAGTTTTATGCAAACATCGTTTTCCAGAATTAGATGTTAATGGATGTTATGAAAATGAGACTGAATATTTTTTTTGCCACGTTGTCATTGTCAGCCATTAAAAATATTTCGTTATGCAAGTTTATTTTTCATACTTTAAGTTTATTTATATTCTGTTTGAATTTATTTGTAAATGTTTTTTTGTTAATAAACGTTTAGTTTACTTAAAACTTAACTTGCTTTCTCATTGTTTATTTTACACTCTGCCATTTATTTTTCAGCTTCCAATACTCTGCTTATAATTTAATTAAATTTTAGAAGCCAGCATTTTTTGTGTATGCACCGGCTGTCCCGACATACCGGGACTATCACGGGTTATGGGCCCAGAGCAGAGTCTTTTATTTTGTTAATTTAACCCTTTAAGGGACATAACTTTGGCAGAATACATTGGCAGAAGTGATTAGTTAGCGCCCATTAAGACCTCACAGTAAATTTTAGTTGGGGGGGGGGGGGGTGCATTTTTTTCTTACATTTAATGAATATTAATGAACATTTTGTTTTATTTTAAGTAATTTAATGTTTATTTTGGACTTAGAATAATTTGTAAAAAAAAAAAAAAAAATTCCTTTCGTATTTTTTTATAATTGTTTCGTACGGTTTTTAAAAAAAAAAAAAAAAAAATTCCTTTCGTATTTTTTTATAATTGTTTCGTACGGTTTTTTTATGAAATTAAAGTCTTTTTAAAGGCTTTATTTGGAATTAGTTTTTTTTTAAACTTAAAAAATCTTAAATTTCTGAATTTGTTTTTTTTACTATTCCAAAATTTTTGGCGGCAATGGCAACCATTCAAGTCAGCATTACGAAATTAAATGCTCACAATTATGGAAACTGGGCATCTGATGTTAAATATTTATTATTGGATAAAAATGCATGGTCCATTGTGAATGGTACAGAAACCAAACCAGATGCATCTCAGGCTACTGCATTGAAAGATTATGAAACAAGAGAACGTTCTGCCCTCACGATCATTTATTTAAATGTTGAAAATGAATTTAGACGTATCATCGAGAATATTGATGACCCAAAAAATGCCTGGGATAAACTGAAGCTGCACTTCCACCCGGACAATAGAGCGAAACATATGCAGCTGTTTTCGGAAGTCTTATCCTGTCGAATTGAGCCCGAAGAGTCCATTGACATGTTTGCTGCTAGAATACAAAGAATTTCAGACCAATTAACAGCTATGAAGCAGCCAATGAAGGAAGGTTATTTATCGTTCCAAATTTTACGGTATCTTCCACCACAATTTGACAACCTGGTGCAGTCAATCCTATGCTGGCCGGATGATAAATTTAAATTCAAAGACATTTTAACTGAGCTGATAGCAGAAGAGTCCAGACTTAAGTTGAGAGACAGTGACCGGAATGGAGGATATAGTGCCCAAGCCAATTACACCAAACCTAGACCATGTCAGAAAGTTACCTAATTTCGATGTGGAAAACCTGGACACTATGCGAATCGGTGCAATTCTACCAGATCTATACCTGAACACCCGTCAGTATCCAGTACGACAGCTTCTCGTGACTCCTCTTGTTCCAGTACTTCTGCATCCCGTGAATCATCCCCATCTAGACACAATCCTAGGAAGCCTCGACATCGCCTGCAGAGAAACCTAAAGCCTGGTAACTTGAACAAACCTAAGCCAAACTGCAAGGATGATAAAGGACAGGTACATTACTTTGTTCAATCAAATTTAAGTAAAGTAAAGGAGGATGAGAGTGCCTGGATTTTTGATACAGGCATCACTTCTGCAAAGACAAAAGTCTTTATGTTAAATTTAAACCCTTAAACAATCATGAGTTGGCTGTAGCGGTTGATGGTGCTACTTTTCCTATAAAAGGGACTGGTATGGTTGACTTAAAATTAGAGGGGAAGAATGTTCGCTTCGGCGACGTAATGTATTGTCCTAGTCTCAGGAGAAATCTTATCTCCGGGTCCCGACTAGATTCTAGGGGAACTCAGTTCAAAGGAGGCAATGGTAGAGAAGGCTTACAGGGATGATTATACACTGTTCAGGGCAAACCTTAAAAACGGGATTTACTACATTTACCCAGAGTCACAAAACAAACACAAAAAGGTACAATTTGAGGCATCTACTGTCCACAAAGATGATTTAAAAATATGGCATAGGCGTATGGGTCACATTAGTCCTAGTTTAATTGAAGGTACATATAAGTGTAGTGGAGTTAGGGGGCTACCACGCATCACAAACAAAGATTTTCATTGTGAAACCTGTAGACTAAACAAACACAGGCATGTATCCTTTAAACCAATAGGACAAATAAGATCTAAACACCCTCTTGAGCTTTTACATACCGATATTTGGGGACCTACCAACATATTAGGTAGAGGAGGGGAACACTTTTTCTTAACAATAGTGGACGATTATTCAAGAAAAACCTCAATTTACCCTTTAAGACACAAATCAGAAGTATTTAGAGTTTTTAGAAACCACATTCAAAGAGCAGAAACATTTTTAAATCATAAAGTTAAGTCAGTTCGTAGTGATAACGGAAGAGAGTTCAAAAATGAAAATTTCACAAAATATTTTGAGGAATGTGGCATACATCACGAATTCACTAACACATATAGCCCACAACAAAACGGCGTCACAGATCGTCTAAATCAAACTATTGCAAACGGTGATCGTGCTATTCTAAATGAAAGTAAATTGAGTTTAAAATTTTGGCCAGAAGCAGTCTTGTATTTCATTTATACCTGGAATCGTGTATGTCATAAGTACCAGAATAAAACCCCGTTTGAATTGTACGGAGGTCGAAAACCTTCTGTTCGTCATTTGAGACCGTTTGGTACAGACGCATATGTAGGGATCCCAAAACAACTCAGAACATCAAAATTTGATCCAAAAGCAAAAAAGGGAGTTATCGTGGGATACGCCATGTCTACGAAAGGTTGCAGAATTTGGCTTCCAGATTCAAATAAAATAATTGAAACAATAAATGTTTCATTCAATGAAGAAGCCATTATTCCCAAATATCGTAACAAGGCTGAACAAGGACCAGCTTACACCTTAAACTCACCTGACAATGACCCTTTTGGTATCTTAGATAATCGCAGTGGAAACGACCTGGGCCCTACTTATATCTTAAACCCTACTACTCCTGAAATTGATCCTTACAGCAAAAACCAAGATGAATCTCTCGCACATCCTCCTCAAATTTCAGATCATTCTTCCGAAAGTGAAGAAGGTGAGGAAGAAACCCGCACACTGAAGGAAGCTGTTTGGATAAGAGAAGCTAAAACTAGACCAGTAGGGGGACGAACAGATATTTATTACTATGAACAAGGAAAAAGGGAAAGACTAAGATGAATAAAAGATGTGAGGGAGTGCTGTCTTCGTAACGGTATCAAATTTGAACCATATCTATTTTCTTTTAAAGGGGCAGACTAATATGAAGGTCTAGTTCAAGGTAAATCGGGAAGTTCAAGTTCAAGCTCTAGTCCTTATTATACACAAACATACGGTCAAATTCCAGAAAATAACCAAACTGATATATGACTAGAAAACCTAACCATACCGAACACATATAAACAGGCACTCAAATCACCACAATGGGAACAGTGGAAAGGTGCAATGGGGGAGGAGATGGCCATAATGTATAATAGAAAAGTATGGCATTTAACGAAACTACCAGAAGGGATACAACCTCTTGGATGCAGATGGGTATACACCATAAAATATGACGATAAAGGAAAAATTGCAAGATACAAGGCTAGATTAGTTGCTCAGGGATACAAGTAGATTAAGGGTGAAACATATGAAGAAATTTTCAGTCCAGTCGTCAACTTCAGCCTAGTTAGATTTTTCTTCTCAGCCTTAGTTTCAGTTCAAGGGTGGAATCATTTGCAGTGCGATGTAAAAGGAGCATACTTGTACACTCCATTAACAGAAGAGGTTTACATGAAGCAACCCCCAGGTTTTATACAAAAAGGTAAAGAAAATCTAGTTTGTCGGCTGCTAAGGGCAATTTATGGCTAACATCAAAGTGGCCGTGTATGGTTTTTAGAATTACATAGGGTTTTAATCAGTTTAGGTTTTATAAAATTAAGTTGGTGCAACTGTGTCTATACATTTAATGAAAATATTGTTTTACTATTATATGTTGATGATTTCGTAATCCTAGGTAACGAAAAGAGGCATATTGATAAAATAGTTAACCTCCTAATGAAGCATTTTGACATAAAAATTTTAGGAAAAACCAAGAAATTGTTAGGAATAGAGTTTGAAGAAGACGATGGTAAAATATTGATCCATCAATTACAATATATAAAAGAAGCATGTTCCCGCTTCAAAGAATTTAATTTTCCTATATCTTCCTTACCAATTTGTAAGGGTATGGTTTATTCCAAAACTCAATGTCCTCAAACAAACGATGAAATTAATGAAATGCTTCAATATCCATACAGAAGTGTCTTAGGATGCTTGGCATTCATCACAAGTCGTACTAGACCTGATATATCGTATGCGGTCAATATTTTCAGCCAATTCCAAAGTAATCCTGGAATTGTACATTGGAATGGATTATTGAAATTGCTGGGTTACGTAAATCAAACAAAACACCTAAAACTTGACTTAACATGTAACAAAATCAATCTAATTACATATACAGATGCAGATTTTGCATCAAATCGGGACGATAGAACCTCAATGGGTGGGCAAATGGTTTTATTAGATAAATCACCAGTAACATGGAGGGCATTTAAGCAGAAGTCCATATGCTTATCCACAATGGAATCAGAATTTGTAGCCTTAACCGAGGCAACCAAAGAACTCTTGTGGTTCAGTAGGATTATCAATGAATGTTACGAAAAGAGCATATTCTCAGGACAAAAAATTAAACCTACACTTTTAGTGGATAACATGGCTGCTATCGACTTCATTAAATCCTCCATTGAGAATTACAGAACCAAACACATTGACATAAAATTATTCTTCGTCCGTGATTTACTTAACCAAGAACTTTTCACTGTTAAACACATAAATAGTAAAGCCAACTTAGCCGATATTTTCACTAAGCCCATTACAAAATTTGATTTGAATAAATTTATTGAAGCTATATTTAATTCTAAATCATAAAATTTCTTTTGGTCTCTTGCACTGTCATTTCCCTAAAGTCCTCCTTTGAACTTCACATATTATTTAAGTATAAACACATACTTCGGTATGAAATTTTTTATGTTAAACTTTGATGTTTAACTTTTTCTGAAACCTGCGAGTTTCAATTTGCAAAATATAAATTTTTTCTATAAATTGTTTGAATTTAAGGTGTTTATACAAAAGTTGTTTTTTTCAAAAAAAAAAAAAAAAAAAAAAAAAAAAGGTTTTATTACTCTTTTTCTTTCCAATGAGCATTTAATTTCCTGCTGGAATGTGGTTCAGACCCCATGTTAGTTCATCCTCCGGGGTCCGAGCAGCCCCAGGAAGCGTCTCGCAGGGGTGAGAAATGTAATCAGCCAGAGTGGCCTGCAGGGGGTAGCGGCTTTCGTGGGTGTTCTGGCCACAGGAAGGCCTTATCGCGGGCACGTTTTCTTTATTTTGTAAGTCCTTCCTTATATATTATGGAAGTGTCACATTTAGGTCCCGCTCATATGGAAATTTTGAGATGTAATAAGTTGTTAATTGTTAAGTTTGTTACATGTTGTTGTTAAATTTTTGAATTAGCATGCTATAATTATTACCAAGTCTTTATACATAAAATTTAAACTTACCTAGTATTATATATATATTTCTTATATGTATTGAATTACTTAAGGTTAACCTATATCTCTATTTTTGTTACTTGTATCATATTATTGAGTGTTTGGTAGGAAAAATGTGGGCCCACATATGGAAGCTGAATGGATTGTATGTCTGTTAAAATATGATATCCGTTTACATATGAATATTGATTTTTATTGTTTTTTTTAATGGCCATTAAGTACTTGATCTATTTTTACATATATATATATATGTCATATGATTGCTTGTATATGAAAGTGTTTATTTCAATAATTTTTATAGTATATGTGTAACTTTTCTCCAGTGATTTGCATAATATAATGTAGCCATTTTTATGGTGAGGTAAGGTAAAAGGTGTAGTCATTTTTTAGTGAGGTATCCTGTAGTAAAATGTAGCCATTTTTATGGTGAGGTAAGGTAAAAGGTGTAGCCATTTTTTGGTGAGGTATCCTGTAGTAAAATGTAGGCATTTTTATGGTGAGGTAAGGTAAAAGTGTAGCCATACTTAATATGGTGAGGTAAATCTGTTGTTCAATTTCAAGGCTCAAAGGTCAAGACAAAATGTACAAGATCACCATGTAATTTACTCTTCAAAATGCGACTGCATTTACTAATGTTAAGATTCAACTTGAGATATTCAAATTTATTTGCATAAATATAGGACTTTGTAGAATTTCTTATGCATTTTTTTTTAATTGTATATTTCTGAATCTATTATACAAAGCTCATAAGAATTGAGTTTTCAGAAGTGAAGTTGTGTGTTTCATTGTAAAGTTTTCTTTACTTAAGTAGGTTGTTATACTGTATTGTCCTATATATATTTGTTGTTAATGTTGAAGTGTTTTTTTTATATATGAAAATCTTTAATTATTGAAAATTGTGTTTATACATCTATCAAAGGTGGTAGATTTAAATATTTGGTGTATGAAGCGAGAATATTTTTCCAATTTGAATACGATTTTAGTTCTAGTATAAGTGACAAGTGGGGGGGGCAATGTTAGCATATATAAAGCTTTCCTTGATCACTTATACAATAATCAAATGCTTTCATTTCTTTTCTCTAAACTACTTTTTAACCTTAAGCTAAACAGCTGTCCCTTTTCCATTCAAACCAGCAGTTGTTTATTTAGATCTATCTTTCCAGAGATCGCAATTACCTGTGACACACCCTCCTTAGGTACTACAACTTTCATTCAGCTGTTGGTTTGGACTGGATGGTATAAAGGTTGTAACACAACGTTATCATTCTCTGTTTTTTTTCTTTTGAGAAGTTCAAGAAACCATTTTGCCTTGTCAGCATAATGGAGTTTCATTTTATTAGATGTTTTATTTGACCAGATGTTTCCAGCTGTAGTTATTCATTTTCCTTTTTGTTTGGTTGAAAGTAGAAGATGTTTTTACAAATAGGGAATAATGTTTGTGCTACATATGTTGTATAGAGTTATCAAGTGGATTATAAGTTTTATACAAACATCCTTTTCCAGAATTAGATGTTAATGGATGTTATGAAAATGAGACTGAATATTTTTTTTGCCACGTTGTCATTGTCAGCCATTAAAAATATTTCATTATGCAAGTTTATTTTTCATACTTTAAGTTTATTCATATTCTGTTTGAATTTATTTGTAAATGTTTTTTTGTTAATAAACGTTTAGTTTACTTAAAACTTAACTTGCTTTCTCATTGTTTATTTTACACTCTGCCACATTCTGCCATTTATTTTTCAGCTTCCAATACTCTGCTTATAATTTAATTAAATTTTAGAAGCCAGCATTTTTGGTGTATGCACTGGCTGTCCCGACATACCGGGACTATCAGTTTTACTGTGCTATAATTCTGATGGAAATGAGAAGCTGACGCCTCTTGTTGTTGGAAAGTCGCGCAACCCACGATGCTTCAAAAACGTGAGAAGTTATCCGACAAAGTACGAAGCAAATAAAAATGCGTGGATAACCATACCCCTTTTCGAAGACTTTTTGCACAGACTATACAAAAAAATGAAGTTGCAGAATCGTAAAATAATTTTGTTCATTGATTAATGCAGTACATATCCGGTTTTGCCGCTGTCTAATGTGCATGTCGAATTTTTTCCGGCAAATTACAGATTATCTCAGCATTATTCGATCTTTCAAGGTTTTTTATAGAAAGCAACTTGTTTGGAAAGCTGTAGCTGAAATAGAAAATGGAAACCTAAATGACGCCTGCAAATTAAAGTTACGTGTTCTAGAGGCTATACATTTTATTTCTGCGTCGTGTAGAAACATTACACAACAGTGCATTTCCCATTGTTTTGAAGAAAACTGAATCGTAGCATCTAATGAACCGAGAACAGATGAAGAATCAGCTGCGGTAGACTCGGAGAATGACAACGAAACAGTTATCTATGACTTCGACGATTAGATCCCGGAAAACTTAGCAACATGCGAAGCTGAAAGAGCTACTGCTCTATCTGTAGCCGACGTTATGGACTTTTTGTCCACCGATGAAGATGAAGAAGAAGAAACAGAAGCACAGCCCGTTTCTTTCAATATTGCATTGAAGAGCTTACAAATAATGAAAGACTATTTTCTTTTTCATAAAGACCAGGAAAAAAAACTTGAAAAGTATTACAATCCTGGAAGATGCTGCATTCACTTTGAACTCAATAACTAAAAAAACAATCCACTATTACGGACTATTTTCAACCTAAACACCAGGATTCGCAACTAAATGTGTTAAAATGATCTTAAAATGGTATATATAATAATGTTCTTTTCGTAAAATATAGATTGTAATACCTTTTAAAAGAGTCATCTTTACTAAGATTTCTTTTTTTCTAAGATTTTTTGCTTTCTATGTATTTCCCGTATTTTACATTTTTTTTTTACTCAGTCCCTTGAGAAACGTAAAATCGGGGTTTCACTGTATTCGGCTATTAACCTAATTTTCACTGAAGTTACCTCAGAATCTATACACATATTTTAATACAACTCATTTCTCAAGCAAACAATTTTTTTTGAACGATCTTTCTAAAAATGTAACTTTTATGCAATTTTATTCGAAAAAATAATTTTGAATAAAAATGGCGGCTTGGCATATGGAAAAAAATGTGGTTAGCCTGTATTTGTTTTCCTCAGTCACATGACATCTGCTTTTATTATATAGATTACATATGATAGGATTTAATAGAATAAAGAAACTTTTATTAATATCTTTTAAAGTTTTGATTCGATTTTCATAAAATTTGAAATGATGCGACAAAATTCTGCAATAGTTACATATATTTAATTTCAAACCATTTGGTTGGGTAGTTTTTGTGCTGTTATATGTGGATAGACGGACGGACAGACAGACAGACAGATCAAATGACGACTATAGGTGCTACGTATTTATATAATTACGAATGCACTTAAAAATGGCTCAAACGATTTTGACTAAATTTTGTATTCTACCATTTTCAGGCATGAGAAGACCATTGGGCTAGGTCACATGTTCAAGAAAATTTGATTGGTGGGTCATTTTGTGGATTACTATGAGTCACTACAAGCCAGGGTCAAGCTAATTTTATGTAAAAAATGGCTGAAATGGCTGGCTAAAAAAGAAATCTAATTACGATAATAAAAACATAGGCTGGATTATTACTAGTGATAGGAAGGATATAAATAATTGGTATGGCATAGAAACAGATTTACCGATTATTGATTTATACATAAACCTTAAGACGGTCAAGGCGGTAAATGACTGTAAATTGTAGTTTTTGATGCAAGATACATTACCTCAAGGTCAAAAAATGTAGGGAATATCTTTCTTGTTCCGGCCCTGGGAAAAAAACAAAAGGCAAACTTGGTATCCATACCAATAGCATTGATAGAAGGAAATAAAAAATACTCTGAAAAGAATGTAGTTGTTGCGGTAGTTAAAAATTTGAATTCTTTTCCACTCATAACATCAGCTGTTTATGCTTTGTTAAGGATAGAGAATTGAGTGGGCAGGAAACACTGGGATTATCTGTTGATCAAGAGGAGAAATTAATTAGTAGAAATGGTGTAAAAGAAATGGGTGGTTCAAATAAGGAGTCTATTCAAAAAAATAATGAGGCAGAGGTAAATTCACTGGGAGAAGTGAAAGACAGGAAGTTGGAAAAAGGGTTGAAATTAATTGAGACTAAAGATAATGCAACTCAGATGCAAGGTGACAGGAGGCCATATAGAGGAGATAAATTTCAAAGAAAATATCCAAAGAGAAATGCAAACACACCCAAGTATTGTGTTGGGAGTGTAGGAATTGCACAGTTAGAAATAGGATTAGGGTTAAGTTGAGTTCACGTGGGACAGAGGCAAGAGAGCTTAGCTTTCAGATGAAAAAGAATAAGCAATTTGGAGGGCTAATCGCCAAAAGAATAAAAAGGAACAATCAGTTAAAAAAGTCGTATAGGAGAGTGGTTAACCAAGAAAAGAGATCATGCTAGGAATCACAGTAAAATTGGATATAATGAGTTCTCGGATACTTGGATAATTAGAGAAAAAGGGGTGAAATCTCATAAGAAAGGGGAAGATGAAATTAAAAAAGATATGTACTATGAAAAGTTAGGTAAGGAAAGGTCTGTTCACACAGAGTTAAAAGGAATGGAGTGTTCTGCTTTCAGAATGGATCTCAATGTGAGATTAATTAAAATCAAACACAATTTTGAGTGGAAAATTTATGGCGCTAAGGTTATCAGGCATAAATTAGTGCCCAAGGGATTTTATGGTGTACAAGTAATTCAGATCTTGGTTTTTATGAGAATACCCTAAATTAAATTTTATTTTAAATTGGGGAATTATTTATTGTTAATATCTGTCTTGCATACATTTATCATTTAATATATGGAATTTAAAAATTTAATTCTGTATCGTAATGTATTGTGTTTAGTAAAATTTTCGCATTGGGTAGAAGTTTAGAATCATAAGTCACTACTTTTTCTATTTTTATATGTTTTGCTCAAAATTATAAAGGTAGGTATAGCATATGATGTGCCAAATGCAACTTAAATCCTTAGGAGCAGGGCCTTAATTTTGCAACCATTAAATTTTGAAGTTATACATAAACCAGGAAAATTACATAGAAACGCATATGGTCTAAATAGAAAAGCATAGCTTCATATACAAATTTTCTGTCTGGCATTACATTCAAAATTTAAGTTTTTCAAAAAAAAAATGTAATTAGGCAAATTTAATAATGTATTGTAATGTACAGGGTGATTATAAAAAAACTATCCCGATATACGAGTCCTTAACTATCACACCGTTCACAGAAACAGACTGAAATTTTGGTTTTAAGTATTTTGAGGTATGCGCACTCAAGAATCGTATGAAAAACAACAGTTAAACTCTAACAGTTACGGTTACAGTGACAAAATTTTAAAATTTCAAATGGCAACACCTATTTCTTTTATTGGAATGTGATCTTCATAGTGAAAAACCATAAAAAGCATTGGAACAGTACCTGTATCACAAAAAGTGCCGGCGCTAGACAGACTAAAAAGAATAGTGAAAACAACGAATAAGGACAGAGAATCCAACAGAAAACAAAACATTTTATTGTGTTTCACAAATTTTCCACGTCACACACGAAGACACGTTGCATGCGGCAGATGGTGGATAGCACTGAATAATAAAATGTTTTAGTTTCAGTTGCTTCTCTGTCCTTTATTGGTTGTTTTCACTTTTCTTCTTAGTCTCTCTAGCACCGGTAATTTTCGTGTTACAGGTACCGTTTCAATGCTTTTTATGGTTTTTCACTATGAAGATCACATTCCAATAAAAAAAAAATAGGTGTTGCCATTTGAAATTGTTAGGAATTAAATATTTTAAGCTTCTCCTTGTCTCAAAGACATTAAGTTATCCATACAGAATCAGTACTAAGTTCAAATTACGTTTTCTTAATTGCATTTTTATATATGTTTTAACATTTTAAATGTAATTTAAATATCGTTTACTTACGTTTTCCTTTTTGTTTTTGGCCTATATTTAATTTAGAAATTCCTTTTTTCATTTATTTACTTTGACTTAAAACTAAACTTTCATTTTCACCGGCATATCGGCACTCACTATCATAAACATTATCGAAACTGACATCGACATTCTGCTCATCTGCGATCGTTGTTCGATTCACCTATTTTTCTTTCGCAAGTAGAGCTTTTGCAGTTCGCATCTACTTGCGTGCGATTCGATTCCGTATTCAATTACGCTTTAATCGATATCACGATGACGTATTGCCATATGTTCTAGAAGTTTGTTTTGAATGTTTAATTAGCTTTCACTACTATAAAAAGGCTGTATATCGTATGCTTAAGTGCGATTTTTAGTCGTTGTTGAATTAATCACTAACGTGAGTGAAGCTTAGGCTTCCTCATTACAGGGAAATATTTATGTCTTTTGTAATTAGTATCTATTTTAATAGTTTGTCGTAACATGCTGTGAAACATAGTTTTAGTAAGTTATTTTAAAGTTGTGCTTATGTTTACTTTGGCTTCAGTTACTTTATCTTAAGTTTGTTTTTCATTCTTATTATTCACTGGATTTGTGTTACAGTGAATCTTGATAAACTTTAATAAACTGTTTGAATTGAAAACCTGCTTCCTCAATAAGTGTCTTACACATACCAGCTCATCCTTCTACTGCGTTTTTCTGCTGTGTTAAGTTCTTAAAATGTTCTACATCATTACATCAGTACTTTAATTAGATGTTGAACAAGACAGAAAGGTTATGGGCGAGTTGTAAGACCCGTAAGTGAAAAATGTGTGCTATGATGAAAATGGCTCCCTTATTATGAGAAGTAATGAGATTAAAAGAGGGGGGGGGGCGTATTTTGTGAAAAAGTGCATATTATATATAAAAATGGAAGCTGATGGAAGATATTTTTAAAAATTCAAAGCAGAGACTGATATTTTAACGTTATTTTTGATTTATACATCGCTTTTCAGTGACATTTTTAGTATTCTACTGTTTTGATAAAAAAAATTTTGAGTCAAATGGCTGTTGTGAACATTGAGAAGTTAAATCACCGTAATTATGCAAGCTGGTCTTCAGATATGAAATATCTTTTACTTGAAAAAGGCTTGTGGGATATCGTTGAAAAGGAAAAGCTCGTTTCTGGCACAGAAGATGATAAAAACTTTGTTTCTCGTGCCAATCAGGCGTTGTCAATTATTTATTTAAATATTGATATTGACTTTAAGCGAATTATCGATGGTTGTACAGAGCCAGTTAGTGCATGGAAAAAGTTAAAACAACATTTTTGTCCAGATACGCGAGCTTTCCATATGCAATTGTTCTCAGAGTTAATTGAATAAGATTAATGAAACGGTGAATTTATATGCTTGTAGATTGCTAAAAATATACAATGACATCAAGCTCATTGATAAAAATTTCAACGAATGGTATTTTAGTTACTAGTTTTTGAGATACCTTCCAGCCCATTTTGATTCTACGGTTCAAACAATTCTCCGGTGGAAAGACTCTGAATTTGTTTTTGATAAAATAGTGACCGAAGTTGTGGCGGAGGAAGTGAGATTAAAATTACGTGATCAAGACAGCAGCAGAGCCAGTGCTTCCAATGTGCAAACACAGATTCCTTTAAGTTTTAAGCCTAGAAATTTTGGAGCAAATAAGCCCAGGAACGGAGCCTTCTTTGAGGTCCTCCACACCTGATAGTGGAACCCGGAGATCCTTTTCTTCAAACAGCAATGCTTTCTCTGAGTCTTCTTCCTATGGATCCAGGCATGCAGATGGTTCTCATCGTGGCAACTTCAACTCTTATTCTGGTCGTTCTCATTGTGGCAACTCCAACCCTTATTCTGGTAGTTCTCGTCATGGCAACTCCAACTCCTTCTCTGATGGTTCCAGATCTAGAAAGCATCGACATTTCCAGAAGCAAAGGGACTATGATGGACATTTTTCAGACAGTTCATGTAAGTCCGTTCTTTACATTTCCCATTCTAGTGTTTGTAATGTAAATGAGCGGGAAACCTGGATACTTGACACGGGTGCTACGCACCATTTCTGTCCTGATATCGAAATGTTTTCTAAATATGTTCCTTTGTGTCATGAGAAAATTTCGGTGGCTATTAAAGATGTATCTTTCCCAATTGAGGGCAAAGGGGAGGTAAAGTTGCGCTTTGGGCAACGTATTTTTACTTTAACTAATTTCATGCATTCAAGTAAATTACGTTGTAACTTGCTCTCAGGTTCTCAATTGGACATTAATGGTGTTGAGTTTATTGGGGGTTGCGGCGAGGTGAAACTTAGGCGTAAAGGGGTTTATCTTTTCAGTGCATATCTTAAAAACAGAATTTATCATTTTCTCATCCTGATAATAAATCTGTTTCTTTTGAAGCCAGTGCTGTTAATAAATTAGAGTTGATGAAAACCTGGCACCGACATTTTGGACATATCAGTCCTATGTTGATTCATACTAGTAGGAAACAGCGTGTAAGGGGACTACCTAACTTGGGAAATATTGATTATTTTTGTGATTCATGTAAATTAGGCAAGTTCTGTAGTGTATCACATAAATCCATAAAGCAGGTTCGTTCATCACATCCATTAGAATTATCGTTTGCAGACGTTTGGGGACCTTGTGCAGTTACTGGTAGACAGAAACTGGTAGACTGGTAGAATGAAAGATATTTTCTTTCAATTATTGACGATTACTCTCGCCTTGTTTCTGTATACCCCATGAGATTCAAATCAGATGCTTTTGAATTTGTTAAAAATCATATCACAAGAGCAGAAAATTTTCTTGGTAAGAGGGTTAAATTTTTCAGATCAGACAACGGCCGAGAGTTTCTTAACAATAACTTTGAAGAGTATTTTACCAGTAAGAGAATATCTGTTGAAGTCACCAACCCATTTACTCCCCAGCAAAATGGAACTGTGGAAAGATACATGCAAACTATCGCTAATGGAGCTCAAACCATTTTATTAGAAAGCAAAATGGATCCCAGTTTTTGGCCAGAAGCCATGCGTTATTTTGTTTACACATGGAACAGAACCTGTTCTAAAAATTTTTCTAAGACACCATTTGAGCTTTATGGGGACAAGAGACCATCCGTCAGACATCTTAAACCCTTTGGTATCATAGCATATATAGGCATACCCAAACACAAACGCCATAAGCTTGAACCTAAAGTTAAGTGTGGTGTAATGGTGGGTTATGCATTCAGAACACGGGGTTATAGGATCTGGCTACCTGATACAAACCAAATAATAGAAACATCTAATGTAAGTTTTAATGAAAACGATTTTGGACGCAGTGGAGCTGTGATGAGCCCGGATGATTACAACCTCTTTCCACTTGGTACTGAAGGTAATCCTGAGCAAACTGTTGAGGTTGAATCCAGAAACTTTTATCTGATTCCCTCCAGTAGCCAAAATGATTCTCAGTCCAGTGAGGGAGAGGATGTTGATTCCGGACCCAAAACACCCTCGTCCGTCATTTCCTCGTTAAGAGAAGTTGACTGGATAAAGAAACCAATCCCACGTAAAACAGATAACAGAACTGATATTTATTATTTTGAAGCTGGTAAAAACCTACGTCTAAGATCTCATACAGAAGTCAAGAAATATTGTGAAGAAAATAAAATAAAGTACGATTCTTCTTTGATTTCAGTAGTTTAAATAAATATTCTGGTCCAGTTACAAATAACACTATTGCCGATCCTATTTCTGATGATGAAGACGATGATGAGTCTGACTCCATAGCTTCAAGTGTATCATATCCCATAGCATGACTAGGCGTGGACAGCAGCCCCCGGACATATAAACAAGCCTGTAAGTCCGAACAGTGTGCTGCCTGGCATAAAGCAATGCAATCCGAAATTCAGGTAATGCGAGAAAGTGGGGTTTGGCATCTAGCTGATTTACCAAGCGGCGTTTCCCCAGTAGGTTGTAGATGGGTTTACACAGTGAAAAGGGATGAAGTAGGAAGGATTGCCCGATACAAAGCCCGGCTTGTTGCCCAGGGATTCAAACAGGTGAAAGGGGAGTCGTATGACGAAACCTTTAGCCCTGTGGTAAACTTTGCGGTAATCCGGTACTTCTTCTCCCTTCTCGTTTCGTGTTGCGGGTGGACTCACATTCAGTGTGACGTCACTAGCGCCTATCTTTATGCACCTCTACAGGAGAACGTTTTTATGTCACAACCTCCCGGTTTCGTAGTTCCTGGATTGGAGCATAAATACTGTAAGCTAGAGCGTGCGTTGTACGGTTTACATCAGAGTGGCCGTGAGTGGTTTTTGGAAATTCATCAGGTCTTAATTAAAATAGGTTTTAAAAAGTTTGAATCCTGCAATTGTGTTTATATTTATGGCACTGACACTGTTTTACTACTGTATGTGGATGATATAATCATTTATGGCAGACAACCACATTTTGTTGATAAAGCCATAAAATTGCTGAAAAACCATTTCGACTTAAAATTATTAGGTAGAACCAGGAAAACTATTAGGTGTTGAATTCAGTAAGAGAAATAGAGATCTTGAAATTCATCAACACCAATATATTGCTGAAGTCTGTGAAAAATTTAGTAAATTTAAGTTTCCTATATCGTCTTTACCTATAAGTAAAGGAATGGTTTATTCGAAAACAGATTGTCCTAATACCAGTGCTGAAATAGAACACATGTCTCACTACCCATATTGCAGTTTACTAGGATGCTTGTCTTTCATCGCCAGTCGTACAAGACCTGATATATGCTATGCTGTAAATATATTCTCTCAATTTCAAAGTAACCCTGGAATGCCTCATTGGGATGGTCTGTTGAGACTGCTTGGATACATAAAGTATACTTGTAATTATAGCCTTAAATTATCATGTAAAGAAAACAATATTACAGTATATTCAGATGCAGACTTTGCCGCGAACCGGGATGACCGAACCTCGATCGGCGGCCAAATAGTCATGGTGGACAACTCACCAGTCGAATGGCGCACTTTTAAAGAAAAGTGTGTCAGTTTGTCTACAATGGAATCAGAGTTTGTCGCCATGACTGAGGCTGCTAAGAACCTGGTTTGGTTCGACCGGATCCGGCAAGAATGTATAGATTATAATCTCTCTCCACCTAGAAATAAATCTGTAATGAAAGTTGATAACCAAGCAGCTATAGAATTTGTTCGCTCACCAATAGAAAATTACCGTTCCAAGTACATTGACATTAAATTATTTTTCATATGTGACCTGGTTTATAATGAGGTATTTTCATTAAATTTTGTACGTAGTAAATTAAACTTTGCCGACGTTTTTACTAAGCCGCAAACCCACCATGACTTACTTATATTCATTAAGTTATTTTTCAATATATAATTTTTATAAATATATTTTTGTGTAATGTGATACATGTAAAGCCTTTTATATAGAATTGTTAGAACATTGTTTTATTTAAACATGTTTTTATACCATTATCTGACCTTTTTAACATTTTTATATCTATGTATCCCATGGCAGTGAGCAATTTAATTTCCCGTCCGACGCAGGGTTGGGTTTCTTCCGGAAGAAACTGGTTTCTTCCAGGACAGTGGAAGAAACTGGAAAAAACCGGAAGAAACTGGAAGAAATGGAAAAAACTGGAAAAAATGGAAGAAACCAACAGAAAACAAAACTGATGCTCAAAATTAAAGTATATTAACTTTATACAAGAATTAAATTCAAAACCTGATTATATGAAATTTAAATTGGAAATTTTAATTAATATTAAAAATATTAATTATGGAAGAATAAGTTATATTTTAATAAAAAATTTCAGGTTCAGCAGGTATTTACATGTTATGTGTTTTACAACTTTAGAGGTAGGGAGATAGGATATTTTTCCATTGTTTATGTCATTTCTGTGAAAAAAAAAATTGTTTTGAATTGAATTACTTTTAATTGATTTTGTGTATTTTGAATAAATTTATTTGGTACATTTCTTTTATATCAACACCATTGTTGTCGCCAAGCGTAATAATTGGCATAAAATGGAATTCATTTTATAATTAATCATTTTGTATAATTAATTCATTAAAAAAAAAAACTTTGTTGGCACAAAATTGAGCAATTAAAATATAACATTTAAAAATTACAGACTTTCACAAACTATTTTATTAGGGGGGTATCTTGTAAATCAATACAAATCTAGACTTAAAATAATATTATACGATAAAATAATAAAATAAAACTCAATTTAAACTACAGGCATGGAATTTTAATTGTCTCTTAGCCAGTGGCGCCGACTTCTTGGTCTGCGGGTCTGCACCGCAGACCCTGAAAAGTATCTGCCGACCTTGCAATATCTCGGCACACCCTGCAAAATGGGGTGCGACTCAAACGTGAAAGGTTCCATTCTCCCATTGGCTGACAAAAAATCGGCATGCATTGTAGCTAACATAACATCGTTTTGTGCTGCTGCCCTCTGTGGACAGGATAATAAAACACAATTATGCCTTAATACTTCGTACTAAAAAATTAAACTGTGTAAATTGTAAATTAAACTGTATTTTACAAAATAAATTTTGGGATAATATAAATTTATTATACAAATAACTAAGTACATTTAATGTATACATAAAATATATTTAATTTCCATTAAATACATTTTATGCAAATTAAAATGTATTTAATGGGATCTTTTTAATTAATTGATATTTGATTATTAGAAATACTAATTAATTATGTACGAGAATTGTTTTAACAAATTGTATAATATTAATTTGTAAAATTTAATACATATTTCTTTGCATTTCTCATATTATAATTTATTATTATTATAATTTTTGTAAATAATTTAAATTAAATATTTATAAAAATAATATTTCCCATAGTGATATTTTTATTCTTGGTCATGAAATCATGACATGGTAAATTATAATAATAATAATAAAATTAATTAAAAAAGAAGAAAAATTAAAGAGAAATGTTATTGTATTCGATTAGTTTATAAAGTGACACCTAAAAATAAATTATATTTTGTTTAATACATTTTTACTTATTAAATATCAATTAAAATTTTTATTAAGAAAATATAGATTTATACAGGCCCCTAGATCAAACTTTTGTTGTTACTTTCCAGTATGACAGTATAGTAATATACAAAGATTAATCAATTAATGTTTTTTATAATCAGTATAATATTGGTGTATTATTGCTGTAGTTTTAACATTTTCTTACTCTTACACTGTAATCAAATAAATCTGACATAATTTTTTCTCGTAAAAGTGAAAACATATACAATACACATATGCATGTATGATATACGTATGAATATATATATATATATGTATATAATTATATGAATATATATATTTATATAATTATATGAATATATACGTGCATACATGTCTGCATAATTTTTATACATGTATGTCTGTGTTTCCAACATAGTCGAAGATTTTATATGATTTAGATATTATTTGCTACTCCAATTTTCAAAAATTTATTGAGATCACAATGATATTTTATTATATTATTGATGTAAGCATATACAATAAATGAAAAAAAAAAAAAAAGTCAATACTTCTGGATTCTAATAAGAACTAAGAAGCATACGTTTCTATTATGTATTTTTAATAACAGATATTATTTATAAAAAAAGTTTAGTTTAATCCTAAACATACGTACATGTAATGTGTTTGGGCTTCTACAAAGTGTATCATCCAAAACTAAAATTCATTGTTTGAGTTACATTTAAAAAAATCCCAAGTTTTTCTTTAAGATATATTGGCCTATTTTCTTAAATGTCTTATTAATTATTTACTGAAAATGGAAGAGAATGTATTACAAATCACCGAGTGAAAATATTAATTATATGCATTTAAATAATAATATTTATTAATATTAATTATATATTTAAGTAATAATAATAAATATTAATTGTATATGTATATACCCACACACACATATTTAAATAAACTATTAAATATTATTAATTATATATATTTAAGTATAATACTAATTACTAACATTAACTATCTAAATTTAAATATAATATTAAGATTTATTATATAATTTACATAATAATTTAAAAAAAAATTTATACTGATCTTTAAGTAAAGTAAATAATCTTTATTAATTAATTCCGTAAAGATCAAAACAAAACTCTAAAAAAGGATTTTTTTTTTTTTTTTAATCAGAGAGGACAAAACTTAAAACCTTCAGTTTACAAGTCCGGTACTTTAACCACTGCGCTATATCGTTCACAGACAGAATGTGCTTTAAGCAAAGTTGTACGAAAATATAAAAATCAAATGACTTCCGGTTTTTTTGTCAACCAATGGGAGAATGGAACCTTTCACGTTTGAGTTGCACCCGCAAAATGTGTTTAAAATATCAAGAAACGGTAAATTTCATCGTAGGATCGTGTAAAAACGGCCAATTCTGTCGAAGGATCGCGACAAATTTCGTCGAAGAATCACCAAAAACGGCAAATTTTGTCGAAAAATCTCGCAAAAACAGCAAATTTCGTCGAAGTATCTCGCAAAAACGGAAAAATTTCGTCAAAGTATCTCGCGAAAATGGCAAATTTCGTCAAAGTATCTAGCAAAAACGGCATATTTTGTTGAAAGATCTCGCAAAAACGGCAAATTTCGTCGAAGTATCTCGAAAAAATGGCCAATTTCGTCGAAAGATCTCGCAAAAACGGCAAATTTCGTCGAAAGATGTCGCAAAAACAGCAAATTTCGTCGAAGGATCATGCAAAAACGGCAAATTTTGTTGAAATATCTCTCAAAAACGGCAAATTTCATCGAAGGATCTCGCAAAAACGGCAAATTTCGTCGAAGGATCTCGCAAAAACGGCAAATTTCCTCGAAGGATCTTGCAAAAACGGCAAATTTTGTTGAAATATCTCTCAAAAACGGCAAATTTCGTCGAAGGATATCGCAAAAACGACAAATTTCGTCGAAATATCTCTCAAGAACGGCAAATTTCGTCGAAGGATCTCGCAAAAACGGCAAATTTCGTCGAAGGATCTCGCAAAAACGGCAAATTTCCTCGAAGGATCTTGCAAAAACGGCAAATTTTGTTGAAATATCTCTCAAAAACGGCAAATTTCGTCGAAGGATATCGCAAAAACGACAAATTTCGTCGAAATATCTCTCAAGAACGGCAAATTTCATCGAAGGATCTCTCAAAAACTGCAAATTTCGTCAAAGGATCTCGCAAAAACGGCAAATTTCGTCGAAGAATCTCGCAAAAATGACCAATTTCGTCGAAAGATCTTGCAAAAATAGCAAATTTCGTCGAAGGATCTTGCAAAAACGGCAAATTTTGTTGAACTATCTCGCAAAAATGGCAAATTTCGTCGAAAGATCTCGTAAAAACAGCAAATTTCGTCGAAAGATCTCGCAAAAACAGCAAATTTCGTCAAAGGATCTTGCAAAAACGGCAAATTTTGTTGAAATATCTCGCAAAAACGGCAAATTTCGGCGAAGAATCTCACAAAAACGGCAAATTTCGTCGAAGGATCTCGCAAAAATGGCAAATTTCGTCGAAGGATCTCGAAAAAACGGCAATTTTCGTCGAAAAATCTCACAATAACGGCAAATTTCGTCGAAGGATCTCGCAAAAACGGCAAATTTCGTCGAAGTATCTCGCAAAAATGGCAAATTTCGTCGAAGGATCTTGCAAAAACGGCAAATTTTGTTGAAATACCTCTCAAAAACGGCAAATTTTGTTGAAATATCTCGCGAAAACGGCAAATTTCGTCGAAGAATCTCACAAAAACGGCAAATTTCGTTAAAGGATCTCGCAAAAATGGCTAATTTCGTCGAAGGATCTCGAAAAATCTCACAAAAACGGCAAATTTCGTCGAAGGATCTTGCAAAAACGGCAAATTTTGTTGAAATATCTCTCAAAAACGGCAAATTTTGTTGAAATATCTCGCAAAAACGGCAAATTTTGTTGAAATATCTCGCAAAAACGGCAAATTTCGTCGAAGAATCTCGCAAAAACGGCAAATTTCGTCGAAGGATCTCGCAAAAATGGCAAATTTCGTCGAAAGATCTCGCAAAAATGGCAAATTTCGTCGAAGGATCTTGCAAAAACGGCAAATTTTGTTGAACTATCTCTCAAAAATGGCAAATTTCGTCGAAGAATCTCGCAAAAACGGCAAATTTCGTCGAAGGATCTCGCAAAAACGACAAAGGTGGCAAAAGGTATCAATTTTCTTTACTCTATCGACCTGCAATTTGATATAGTAATGTTTTTAGCACAGCGATATACAGATATCTAGTAATATTTTGTGTGTTATCTAAAAGTGGTAAGTGGTCTAAAATGTTCTGAATTTGCATTAAAATGCTCAAATTGCATCAGCTCACGGGGCTCTGCCCCGGACCCTGCTGGGGGAGCTCAGAACGTTCCTCCCAGACCCCCTAGTTCATTAGGCTCGCTGTCTACCTCGGCAAATCACATGTTTCCCAACCACCTCAAATCTCCCTTGTCGCAGACCCAGCTATGGGACCAAACTTGGCTCCTATGCTCTTAGCATTGCTGTAAACATTTCACTTTTTGAATAAAGACATTTATGGTTTTTTTTTTTTTTTTTTTTTTTTTTAATAAAAACTTCTTATGTATCCAAAGTCCTGAAACCACTTTATTGCAGCTTCCTCATCATCTGGTAACGCCAAATGGTAAAATCCATATCAGTGTCAACAGTAAATATAAGTCACAACTTAATATTAAATATTTTCTATTTGAAAAATTGCAAATTAAGATGTTTTGCAAGGTTACGATTAAGTAATAATAATAATTAAAAAGATTCATGTTCAATAAATAGCAAGTCACAATGTTTGACTTGGTTTCCAATAAAAATCCTTTGCATAATCAGGGTTGAAAAGCATGGCACATTATCATACATTTTGGCATGACATTAGTATAACGGAACAGTACTATTTATTTTATTCAGGTATGCAATGATTGGAAAGCTTTAGACAGGTGTGTAGTCTTGGCTAAAAAACTGATGTAATTATCAATTTATCATATTTAATTAAATTTTTATAGGTCTAATTAAATTTACTTATGGTTATCTATTAGAAAAACACATTTATTTTTACTGTGTCTTACAAAATTACAACTTATATGGCAAATTCCTAAAGAAATACAGTTTCTTCCATTTCTTCTGGCCGGTTTTTTCCACTTTGGAAGAAACTTGCCAACCCTGCGTCCGAGTATGGAAATGGTGTTTCCGTGGGGGTTATTTTTGGGTGGCTCGAACAGCCTTCGGTACCGTCTCGGGAAGGTGACCCTTGGCCGGTAAATGTCAGAGAGTCATCTGGGGTAATCCTCCGGGAATATACCGCCATACAAAGACCTTTACCGCGGGCATGTTATTTTTTAATTCTGTAAGTCCTTGATTTTTCTAATTGGGAGTGTCACCTTTGTCCCGCTCATTGTCATTGGATTGGATTGTTAATTTTTCAGTTAAAATTTTTTTTTTCTTTATTTAAAGCTTTTAACTTAATTTGAATATTTAATGATATATATATACAAATGTAATTTTTATACTGTGATATTTTGAATTGTTATACATCTCTATCCATGTAATGTTATTCATGTGTAATGAGTTTCTCTATTTTTGCAGGCATCTAGGATATCCATCCTCTTTTTGTGGTTTAATGAGATGTTATCCATATTTGCACTTAGCAGCGCTGCATACGGAGGTGTGACTGGAGAGTGCTTGACCTAAATAGAATGGCTGAATATAGTATGTAAGGAATGAGCAAGTGTTCCGTGGGTTTTGTCCTATATTTTGGATGCCTGGCGAAGTTTATGGAGATATAATATATTCAATCAGTTTAATCTGAATATGGATATTGTAATTTATGAGGATACAGTATGATGATTGTACAATAAAAATGAACTCTTTATTTTATATTTTTGAAATTGTTATGTTGTAATCAAGGTCAAGATGGTGTTGTTGGCTTGTTGAATCCTTCAAATAGAAGGTATTGTATGTCATGTATCACAGCATGGTTTGTATTTTGCTTTTCATTGGTTTAAAGTTTGTTAATGTTAAAAGTTTTTGAAATTACTAGAATTTTTCTATTTTGGCAAAATTTTTTTTTTTCAAATTATGAATTTAGAAATTCATTTGGAAAAAGTTTTTTTGGCTGTTTAAACTTTTTAAGCCGTGTTTAAAATTCCAGTTAGTTGGAATGCCATGATATTTGAATTACTAATATCTAATCACTGTTTAAATATTGTTGAATTTTTATTCAAATTTTTAAAACTTGTTTTAGTTAAAGTTAAGTTTTTGGTTTTTCTACTTAGCCTTGGATTCTGTTTTATCAGATGGCTTGAAAATGTTGAGACAACAAGAGGGGGGGGGGGGCTTCTGTTAGGAATTAAATATTTTAAGCTTCTCCTTGTCTCAAAGACATTAAGTTATCCATACAGAATCAGTACCAAGTTCAAATTACGTTTTCTTAATTGCATTTTTATATATGTTTTAACATTTTAAATATAATTTAAATATCGTTTACTTACGTTTTCCTTTTTGCTTTTGGCCTTTATTTAATTTAGAAATTCCTTTTTTCATTTATTTACTTTGACTTAAAACTAAACTTTCGTTTTCACCGGCATATCGGCATTCACTATCATAAACATTATCGAAACTGACATCGAAATTCTGCTCATCTGTGATCGTTATTCGATTCACCTATTTTTCTTTCGCAAGTAGAGCTTTTGCAGTTCGCATCTACTTGCGTGCGATTCGATTCCATATTCGATTACGCTTTAATCGATATCGCGATGACGTATTGCCGTATGTTCTAGAAGTTTGTTTTGAATGTTTAATTAGCTTTTACTACTATAAAAAGGCTGTATATCGTATGCTTAAGTGCGATTTTTAGTTGTTGTTGAATTAATCACGAACGTGAGTGAAGCTTAGGCTTCCTCATTACAGGGAAATATTTATGTCTTTTGTAATTAGTATCTATTTTAATAGTTTGCCGTAACATGCTGTGAAACATAGTTTTAGTAAGTTATTTTAAAGTTGTGCTTATGTTTACTTTTGCTTCAGTTACTTTATCTTAAGTTTGTTTTTCGTTCTTATTATTGACTGATTTGTGTTACAGTGAATCTTGATAAACTTTAATAAACTGTTTGAATTGAAAACCCGCTTCCTCAATAAGTGTCTTACACATACCAGCTCATCCTTCTACAGAGTTTTTCTGCTGTGTTAAGTTCTTAAAATGTTCTACATCATTACATCAGTACTTTAATTAAATGTTGAATAAGACAGAAATTTTCAAAATTTTATCACTGTAACCGTAACTGTTAGAATTTAACTGTTGTTTTTCATACAATTCTTGAGTGCATACCTCAAAATACTTAAAACCAAAATTTCAGTCAGTTTCTGTGAATGGTGTGATAGTTAAGGACTCATATATTGGGATAGTTTTTTTTATAATCACCCTGTATATAGAATTTTTTATTATTATTAAAAAATTTTTTAGTGTGTAATTTTGAAAATGAAATTAGTATCATATATACACGGATCCTATTTTTAAATGGGTTTGTTCTGCTATCTAAAATGTAATGGTAATCATGCTTAATTATTGTTAACCTTCTCCCCACCATGAACTGATATAGCGCTCACTATGCTGCAGGTTTCACATCAATAGCAGCATTGTTTAAATTAATATAATTCTACAAATATGATGCAGTTTTAAAACATCGAGTAATGATTAATTTTTTCAAAGATTATACTCAGATACGTAATTAAGTTTTTTATACCAAGTTTAAAAATTCATCTTTTTATAGAATTTTTGAAAAATTAGAGAAAGCAACATTACAAATTTGCCCTTTTGCTGGGCAGTCAGGGGGGTTAACAAAGGTTGTAAACATTCATATTTGTGGTATATCCTTTCAAAACTAAGTATGGGGAAACTTAATATTTTTTAAGGATGTCATGTGTAATATAACTTTTAACGGAATTTTTTGTCAGGGATTATGTCATTTTGTCATCAAGTCTGGAAATAAATGAAAAGGGCTTATTATGTGAACCTCATACCTAAAAATCTCTTGCAGAAATTTCTTTTAGGGAGGAGGAGTTGTGATATCCTGAATTCCAGTGTCATCTTTGGAGGCAATAAATAATCTCCTAATAACAAAAGTTGTTCTTTTGCGAATGAATTCTATGGCATGGGGTGAAATCCTCATAGTTAATCCTATTAAAGTGATAGTTATTTCACCTTGAAAATAATCCCCTATTTATGAAATAGTGATTGCTATGGGTGGTGGCAAGAGTTGGAGTTTTTGGAACTTTACAGAACTTATGTAGTAAATTCATGATGTCACAGCAAACCAATCCAGATTGAGTCGCATATGACTCATGGGAGTAAGAGGGATTGACCAGAAGGGACATACAGAGAGTGAAAGATCTTGATGCACCTTGAACATGTGAAGGAGACTGTCTATTTGAACTTTGAGTAATGGCTGATGAGATTGTGCCATAGAAGCATGAGTATTGTTTGAACACGTGAGATGGTCCCATGAAAATTTTTTGTAACTCTATTATATTAAACAAAATTGAATAATGTTGTTCAAATAAAGAACTTCATATTCACAAGATGTGTGGACATAAATTTCAGTATATAAGAGAATTTTTATAGAACTGTGAGAACTACATCACAGGGCTAGAAATTTGAAATTTGGTATGGTGGTTACTTTTAAGATGTAAATAATTTCTATGAACAGTTTCTAAAAAATTCGAAATTTAGAAGGATGAAATGAGCAGAAAACATTCTAAAGACTAAATTAAGATTTTGTTGGATTTGTTAGGGTTAGAAACTCGAAATTAAGTATAGAGATTACTTTTTAAGATGCAGATGCTTGGTATAAACAGTTTATTAAAAATTTGAAATTTAAAGATGTGAAATAAGCAAAAAACATTCTAAAGTATGATTTATTTAGAATTGTTAGGGATAGAAAATTAAAATTTGACGTGTGTTATTTTTAATATATAAGTATTCACACATAACAATTTTCCAAAATTTGAAATTTACAAGAGTGCAGAAGTAAAAAACGTTCTAAATTTGCAATTCTCGTGCTGCTGCTGTGGCTAGAAACTTGAAATTTGCTATGGTGTTTTTTTTAAGATGTAAGTATCTGCTAAAAACAGTTTCTAAAAAATTCGAAATTTAAAAGGGATAAATGAGTGAAATATGTTCTAAAAACATTCTAAACTATGATTTATCTGAAATTGTTAGGGATAGAAACTTGAAATTTGACATGGCTGTTACTTCAGAGACGTATATGCACCTACAGAACAGTTTTAAAAAATTTCGAAATTTAAAATTGTGCAGAAGCAAAAACCCATTCTAAAATTGTGATTTCTGTGATATAGATGGTCGGATAACTAGAAGCTTGGAATTTGGCATGGTGGTTACTTTTAAGATGTAAATGCTCACTAAAAGCAGTTTCTAAAAAATAAATTTTAAATGAAAAGTGCACAAAACCTTCAAAATACCTTCTAAATTATGACTTATTTGGGATTTATTTTAGATTTCCTTATTATTCAATTTAAGTCTCATGTTTGCCTGATGCAGTATAAGAATGAAGTGTGGCTTAAAGTATGTCTTAATTAGTAATTTTTGAATTATCTGTAGCAGTATAATTTCTTCTATTAAAAATAGGCACACAAATATCATTTGGCATATTTCAACAACTACACTTGTAAAGTTGCAGATTTTTTCAGTATATACATAATTATTTAAATTTGAGACAAATAATAATTTAAAATAAAAGAAAACTGCCCAGTTAAACTGACGGCATTGAGCTCACAGGCTATTCACACTAACTGTAAATTATATTCTTATTTCAAAGAATTTGAAATAAGCCCTCGAAAAATGAAGAAATCGACAATATATTAAGAGGGGGGAACCATCCCCCGTTTCTCCTTCTTATAATTAACCAATGAACCCATAAAACTAATCAGAGAAGCGCCTTACCACAATGAACCTATATACAAAATTTGAAAAAATCGGATAATTCTGCATGAAAAATCCATTTATCTAAATTAAGGGGGGGGTTAGCCCCCGTCCCCCTTTTATACTTAACCAGAGAACCCCCAAAACTAATCAGAGAAGCGCCTTATCACAATGAACATATATATAAAATTTGAAGAAAATCGGATAATTCTGCTTAAAAAACCCATTTATCTATATCAAGGGGGGTTAGTCCCCCCCGTTCCCCCCTTTATACTTTACCAGTGAACCCCCAAAACTAATCAGGGAAGTGCCTTACCACAATGAGCCTATATACAAAATTTGGAGTAAATTGGATAATTCTGCATGAAAAACCCATTTATCAAAATTAAGGGGGGTGGGGGGGTAGCCCCCGTTTCCCTCCTTTACACTTCACCAATGAACCCCCAAAACTAATCAGGGAAGCCCCTTACCACAATGAGCCCATATAGAAAGTTTGAGGAAAATCGGATAACTCTGCATGAAAAAAATAATTTATCTAAAATAAGGGGGGAGGATTAACCCCCCCGTTACCCCCTTTATACTAAACCTATGAACCCCCAAAACTAATCAGGAAAGAACCTTATCACAGTGAACCTATATACAAAATTTGAAGAAAATTGGATAATTCTGCATGAAAAAACCATTTATCCAAATTAAGGGGGGTTAGCCCCCCGTTCCCCCCCCTTTATAGTTAACCAATCAATCCCCAAAACTAATCAGGGAAGCGCCTTATCACAAGGAACCTATAAACAAAAGTGGAAGAAAATCGGATAACTCTGCATGAAAAATTCATTTATCTAAATTAAGGGGGAGGATTCCCCCCCCCGCGTTAGCCCCTTTACACTTATCCTATGAACCCCCAAAACAAATCAGGAAAGAACCTTATCACAATGAACCTATATACAAAATTTGAAGAAAATTGGACAATTCTGCATGAAAAAACCATTTATCTTAATTAAGGGGGTTAGCCCCCCCCGTTCCCCCCTTTATAGTTAAACAATCAATCCCCAAAACAAATCAGGGAAGCGCCTTATCACAAGGAACCTATAAACAAAATTGGAAGCAAAACGGTTATTTCTTTCAAGAGTTATTGCGTTACGTACGTACATACATACATACATACATACATACATACATACAGAACGGGCGGGCACATAAGCTCTCAGGCTTTGATAGCCTGTGAGCTAAAAATACATGTTTTTCTGCATATGTTTCTTTTTTTATTTACACACAGAGGGAGTTTTAAATATGAAATTTTACATTTTAATGGATTTAATGGAAAGTAAAAAGAAAAGACTGTGTTTTTATTCAGTCAATAAAATCCCTTTTATTAACAATTGTTTACATATAGTTTTTTACATGAATAAACTCCTATTTTTTCCAACAAACTGGATTAAAATATTGTACATAAAATTAAAGTATGATGTTTTATTTAATTTTTTCATTACCATGATAATTCAAAAATTTAAAAAACCTATTCTATTTGTAAACATAAGATTCCCAGACTAAAAAATGTCATGCATTCAAAAAGCAAAAATTTAAAACAATGTTTTTCATGTTGGGGGTTAAAAAATTATGGACAAAACATTTAAATAGCATACTTTAATTTCATATTCTAACCTATTTGACTGAGAAAAATAGGAGTTTATTTATGTAACATGGTTCATACTCAAAAAAATCCCCTGATATATTTTCCCGGAATGAATAAATAAAATAAAAACAAGGTAATCTCAAAACTAAAGTTTATACATCACATATATAAACAATATGGGCAGAATTTTAAAGGATAGATTCATTTGTGTAACAAAGATGAAGTTTGCATACCTTGCAGAGCTGTCCTTAAAAATTCAGCAGATTGCTGCAAGAATTTCATTTCCACTTTGTGATTTTATTACCTCTTTGAAAAGCATTATGAATGATATGAAGACACTACTAAGTGCCAATATAATTTTTAAAATGTCCTATTTTTCTTAACTTTCTCTTGAACAGTTTTCAAAATTTTCAAATTAACATTAGGCCCCATAAAGGCTAATTTACACCAGATTTGATAAATAAAAATTGGCAGAACCATGAATACATTTTTCATACAAGTCTTGGGCTGTAGAGTAGTTAAGAAAAAGAGAATTCAAAAATCTCACCTGCATTTCACTGAATCTGTCTGGCCAATATCTAATGATTTGGCTAAATCATTCTAACCATATCTAAACCATTTGGCTTTTTTGATATATTTTATTCAGAGCTCCATCCATACATATCACAAATTTGACATCCTTGCAAATATTATCCAATAAGTCTTTGTAAAAAAGGAGATAAACCAAAAGCTATTAAATATGCCATTTTGAAACTGCTTAAAGTAATTTTTTTACTAATGACACTGTGTCACTGTTTCAGTGACTTTTTTTTTTAATTCTTTCCATTAGATACTTTCATTTTATTCACACCATCCTTCGATGCCTTCAAGCAGCTGAAGATTTTGAACTGGGTTATTTTATAACTCACTGCTAATTTTTTATGCTTTTCACCTTTTGCATGGCTGCTGAGATCTTGTCATCCCATGTTACTGAGCAAAAATATTTTCTGGCACAAACAACATCGAAATCTGTTCAGATAATATTCAACACATTTTACTCAATACGTGAATTCTGCATTTAGTTTTTTACCTGTTCAGTTCAAATTAAAAATAGTTTTCAACCAGCTCAATTTAATAAAAAATATTATTTTAAAAAAAAAATCTTCATGTTGTTGAACAAATAAATCTAAACGCAATCGTCCAATATTACTGGCAAGAATTCATAAACAACGTACATGGATTTCAAAGCAAACTTCAAGCTGTTGTTAAATGCAGACTTCATGAGTGAAGAATAAGTTACCATGGAGACCCCCCCCCCCACATACACACAAACAAAATTCAAAGAACATCTTTGTCGGATTCCCTCTAAGTCCACCCAACTTTGAAGAATAATCCGGTATTTTTAGTATGCTGCCACCACCGATATGACTATGTGATATCGGTCACATTATGAGATGTATGTTGAGAAAAAGACAAACTCTTTAAATTAAACTTAAACTAACACTTTATTTACAATATTTACATTTAAAAACTTGGATATAGCTTATCCGGTTCAACATTAAATAAAAATACAGAAAATACTTTCTGCATACTGCTAAGCTACGTTAATTAACTCAGATCAGAGATTACTATTAATCTCACCCACACTTTATCTCTTCACTCCAAAAGATCTCTCTCGATACACGTGTCTCAGAGCTCACTCTCTGAACAACCTCCATGCTTCACTCCCACGTTAAAACTAATCTCTCTCTCTGGTGAACATCAGAGCATTCTTTGTAAACGGGGCTGCTCCCCTCTTTGCAAGGGTTCCTTGACAGAACGTAATCCCCTTATGATGGATCTGTCTTCTCAGGGAATGGGTGAAATCTGTCTCCTCTATGGGCTTGCAACGACAATAGAAACATTTCTTCCACTACACTAAACACTCCCTCAACCCACATCATGTCACTCATCCACTTGGATTAAGATTTCAGATAGGAAAAGCTTTACAGTACACAGTAGATATGCACACAAAAAGATAATACCACATAACAATAGTTCTGAGCCGCTGCTGTCAGGGAAAGTCTGACAATCTTGAAAGAAGAGAGACATTTAGTTTCATGACCTCACAGTGCTAGAAGGTGTGTCTAGTGTCTGAATGGATGTCACCAGACATTAGAAGGAGCACAGATTAAATATAACATGTGTTACATTTAATCTGTGAGAAGGGTGGCTAGTTTCCAATTCTATATCTCAACTATGTTAGAAAGTGTGTGTTAGTTTGATTTCATTATGACATCACAAAGAACATAAATAGCAGCAATTGCCCTACTTTCCAGAGTAACTGATCATTTTGCCTGGTTTTCTCAGGTTTGGGGAATTTTTTGGATAAACCCTGTGTAAAAAAACTATAAACAAATGCAATAAAAGGAAAAAAATGTCAACTAAACAAATAAAAGCTATGTACATTGTATTCTTTTTTACTTTTCAGTAAATCCAAAAAGTTGCAAAATTTCATAATTAAAACTCCCTTTTTATGTAAATAAATAAATAAATGCACACAAACCTGCCTGTTTTTTTTTTGTTTTTTTTTTGTCTCAAAGTAAAATAATTATGCATATATTTAAATTATTATGTATAGAAAAATTTATTCAGTTTTTATTTGTTCAATCAACAAAATTTTTCTCTTTATTGTTTACAGTTTTTTTACATGAATAAACTCCTATTTTTATCAGCAAAATGGGTTAAAATATGGAATATGAAACTAAAGTATGCTATTTTATTTATTTCCCTAATAATTAAAAACGTTATGAGTTTTGAAAATTTGATGTGCTGTTTAAATTTAGAATGCATAACTTTTTTTAGTCTTGGAGCTTACGTTTACAGCTAGAATAGGTTTTTTTTTTAAGTTATGGTAAGGAAAAAAATTGATTATATTTTAATTTCATGTACAGGGTGATTATAAAAAAACTATCCCGATATATGAGCCCCTAACTGTCATATCGTTCACAGAAACTGAATGAAATTTTGGTTTAAAGTATTTTGAGGTATGCGCTCAAGAATCATGTGTAAAACAACAGTTAAATTCTAACAGTTACGGTTACAGTGAGAAACTTTCAAAAATTTCAAATGGCAACACCTATTTTTTTTTTTTATTGGAATGTGATCTTCATAGTGAAAAACCATCAAAAGCGTTGGAATGGTACCTGTAGCACGAAAATCGCCGCCGCTAGACAGACTAAGAAGAAAAGTGAAAACAACCAATAAAGGACAGAGAAGCAACAGGAAGTAAAACATTTTATTGTTCAGTGGTATCCACCATCTGCCGCATGTAAAGTGTCGTCATGTGTGAAATGGAAAATGTATGAAACACAATAAAATGTTTTGTTTTCTGTTGCTTCTCTGTCCTTATTGGTTGTTTTCACTATTCTTCTTAGTCTGTCTAGCGCCGGCAACCGTTTCAACGCTTTTTATGGTTTTTCACTAAGACGATCACATTCCAATAAAAAAAAAATAGGTGTTGCCATTTGAAATTTTGTCACTGTAACCATAACTGTTAGAATTTAACTGTTGTTTTTCACATGATTCTTGAGCGCATACCTCAAAATACTTTAAACCAAAATTTCATTCAGTTTCTGTGAACGATATGACAGTTAGGGGCTCATATATCGGGACAGTTTTTTTATAATCACCATGTACTATATTTTAATCAATTTAGCCAGAATATATAGGGGTTTCTTTGTGTAAAAAACTGTAAGCAATTGTTATTAAAAAATATATGTCGACTGGACAAACACAAACTGCATACATTTTCTTTTTCTTTTGTACTTTTCATTAAATCAATAAAAATGCAAAATTTCATATTTAAAACTCCTTTTCTGTGTATATTAGTAAATGAGCAAAATATAAATATATGAGCAAAAACATGTGTTTTTTATATGTCAAATTTAAATAATTTATCATTTTATCTTAAGATAGTATACCGTATTTTCGAGCGTATGAGCCGTGGCGCATACGAGTTTAAAAGTATAAAATATTCTAAGTGCGGCGCTTACGCCAGGGCGGCGGTACAGTGATTTTTTTTTTCTTATACAAATGTCTTATGACATCCTTTTTTTTCTTTTTTTTTTTTCCCCCCCACTCAATATCGATATTTTATAACGACATTTTTTCCTCTTTGAATTAACTATCACATGCTCTCGAGTTGGTACCAAAACATTAAAAAACGGCCCCCAACCGCAAATGTCTGAAATGTTACTTGTTTATTTTTGAACAATCAGTAGGGTGAATAATGTTGGTCTCACCGACAGTGTTGCAGACGTAAAAAAAACAGATGATATACGCTTTAGGCAGAGGGTATTCGATATAGAGTTATGAACGTTCATGGCTAGCGTATATGCTATAGCTTTATTTGAGAATCAGAGGGTATACGGAGCTTCTTTACAAAATCCAGAGGGTATGCGGCATATACCTTTGTATATCCTCCACTACACCTATGTTTACCGGTTCTCAAGTTAAAAAATGATTATACATTTTCAGTGCACTCTTCAATAAGTATTGTACACGCGGGATATACTAAAAGTGATTTGGAATCGAATGACATTTTCTTATTTTTATAAATAAATTTCTGATCGAGTTATAAGCAATTTTTTTTTTTTTTTCCGCGTGATGACAGGTTTTTCTCTTTTCCCACGTGTCACGTCCGGATATTCAGTTCAAAATTCCAACTTTGAAAATATTTTCTGAAAAATTTTTGCTTTTAACCAAAAAATGGAAAATGCTATTCGATTACACAGTTTCTCGACAAAAATACCTGTCAACTGCATGTATTTCCGAACAAAAATGAATCAAAAAATGTGTCAAAAAGTAGCTTCTTTGGATTTTAGAACAATTTTAAAACGCTGTGCTGATGCTAAACTTTCCTTTTGTTTTATCTTTTTTTGAGAAAGAGAAACTATATTGAAATTCTATTCTTTTACACATAAAAAAAGACTCTGTGAATGTGTCAGAATGTTCGCCTTGTTTGTTGTTTGAATGCGCGAAAAAGAAATTATTCAGCTGTAAGAAAACAAAAAATATTTACGAAAAGAAAAAGAATGAAAAATAAAACACGTTTTTTTCCTTACTATTAAAAAAAAATTTGATATCTCTGTTGTTATTTGCCGGATTTGGTTCAAATTTTCTGCAAATTGCAATAATAGTAAATTAGGCTATGTAACAAATTTTTATTAAAAAATAATCAGTTTTTAGAAAATTAGAACACCTTCTCAAAAAAGCAACTGCAAAGAAAAAGGAAATAATTATCTGTGGTTTATTCCACTCTGAAATTCAACGTTATCAGAATTAGATCATCAGCTTTAGATGGATAATGCGCTTAGTTTCGATATACAGAAAGAAACTATGCACAGATTTTTTAAATTTTTAATTAAAGAAAAAAAATCTTACAAAAGCATTCATCTAAAATATGTTTTATATTTTACCATGCTTAATAAATCAATCTAAGTATTAGAAATGGTAAAGATGCTGCGGTGAATAGTTTTGTTTCATTATAGATAAATAATGTTGTCATAATTGTATAAGATTTATAAATAAGCTTCTGTTTTCAAATATCACTTGTTTTTCCATGAAAAAAAAAGGCACAAAGAAGGTACTAGGTAAAGGCGCAGGGTGCATCAACACTTAAAACAACAAGAGCAAGGGCACGGCTCCCTTTGAAAACGTCAAACGGGAGCAGTAGAGCATGAAAACAAAGAAACTAACCTTGGTGTACTTATCGACACCATAAAAAAATTCATCGTCAAGGGAAGGGGGAGTGAAAATGCATTCCAACCCAATATTTTAGATAATGGGGATTACAAACAGAACTTTTTCAAAAAATAAAATTTCTTGAAAATGAGGAGAGGGGACTTACAATCGGCTAGGGGTATTTTCGAGATTAATATCAAATGAATTTATCTAACTGAAAATAGAAAATTATCCACCTTGCCTATTGATAATAAATTGTAACTAGTTTCATATTTTTATAATTTATGATATGTTTATTTAATTATTGTAAATAAATATAAAGTATTTCAACAGAAAGGAAACGTTGTGTTTATTATCATGCATTAATTACCTATAATATTTTCTTTAACTTTAAAAAATATTCCTGCACCAAAATTAATTAAATGATAGTGCATATTTAGGCTTTTAGATAAAGTTTTAAAAAGTCTTTCTTTCATCGAAAATGTGATGAGTCATTGCTGGAAAGAACTAGAACATCCGTAACTTTCCCATAGAAAGGGCGGGAAAGGTATAGCTGACCCTCACCCCTTCTCACGCTGCACCTTGCTTTCATTGGCCAAAGGTAGTTCACCTCTCTCTGATTGGATTCTGATTACACACTTTGAGCGTGTTTCATTTTTGTTCTAAATTATATTATTAGATCTCTCCTCTGTGTCTGACCTTCACAATTACCCTTTTTTTTTTAAACCGTAAAAATGCCTCCTAAGAATCTAAAAAGCTACACTGCTGCATTCAAGCTTGTTGTTGTTGAAAAGGCCGAAAGTATCGGTAATCGTGCTGCAGGGCGAGAAGTTGCAGTGGATGAACATTGTGTTCGGCAATGGAGAACAGAGAAACCAGTGCTGGAGAAAATGCCAAAACCGAAAAGAGCACATAGGAGTGGCATTGTTGCCTGGCCAAATCTAGAAAATAATTTAGCCAAGTGGGTCAGGGAACAACGAAGCAACGGCATTCCAGTTTCGATGGTGCAGAATCGTCTCCATGCCAGAATTTTGGCTGCTAATATGGGGCTGGAAAATTTTAAAGGTGGTCCCAATTGGTGCTTTTGCTTTATGGCACGGAACAGCTTATCTGTAAGAACTAGGACCACTGTTGGACAACAGTTACCTCCAGATTGGGACGAAAGAAAATCTTCCTTTTTAAATCATGTAAAAGGAATAATTAGTGAAAAAAAATTTTCAACGGTGCAGATCAGCATGGATGAAGTGCCATTAACTTTTGACTGCCCCCCCAGTAGAACAGTTAATACTACTGGAGAAAAGTCTATAAATATAGTAACCACAGGTAACTAAAAAACATCCTTTACCTGTGTTTTAGCTTGTGACACGAATGGTGAAAAGCTAAAACCGCTTATTATATTTAGGCGCAAAACGATACCTAAAGGAAATTTTCCTTCGGATGTTGTAATCCGCTGCAACGAGAAAGGGTGGATGTCGGAGGACATAATGTTAGAATGGCTAGCTGAAGTGTGGAGGAAAAGAAAAAATTCTTTTTTTCAACCCAGCGGGCTCCTAATCATGGATTCCATGAGAGCCCATTTATAGTTGATTCAGTGAAAGCTGCAGCCAAAAAAGTTTCTGCAACGCTAGCTATAATCCCAGGCGGATTAACTAAAATTCTGCAGCCCCTTGACCTGGCTGTAAATAAATCATTTAAATCAAAAGTCAGGAAACATTGGGAAACGTGGATGGTTGAGGGGCTGCATTCTTACACAAAATCGGGAAAGATACGTAAAGCTACTCATGAAGAAGTTGCGTCTTGGGTGTCGCTAGCATGGAAAGATGTTAACACACAAACTGTTATGTCCGGCTTCAAAGCAGCCTATATTTCAGAGTGTAGTGCCGTTTATTCATCTGATGACAGCCGGCAGATGAAAGTACTGCGCTAATAACAGATAAAATCATTTTAGAACTGTTCAATTCAGACAGTGAAAGTTCCAAATTTGATGGATTCGAAGACATATAAAAAAAAATAAAAATTTCATTATTAGCTTGTTTAATTTTTTTTGTCAGCAATTGCACACGTTAAATCTAACATGTCTTTTGTCAAACTAGATTCCCCCCCCCTCCCTCGCCACACATACACTTTAAAAGAGTTATGTTAAAGAGGTTCCCCGCCAGTGTTTCTATATGAATATTCCTTTCATTGAACCTCGAAAATCTGGACATCCAAATTCTCGATATCTCTAAAATCCGGGCATTTTTCAGATTTCAATTCTATTAATTTTTTAAATATCTAGAATTTCCATATTTCTCATAGAATGCAGTTAAACCCTTTTAACTGAATACTAAATAAATAAATATGGACATATGCTGGTATATTTTTATACTGCCAGACCATTAATTAAAGACTTTTAATATTACAAAAATTGCCAAGTTAAAAAAAAAAGCATTAAAAAAAAGGAACATTATTTTCACTTAAGTAAGAGAATATTGCATGTTTAACCCGTTGAGAACATACTCGACCTGATACACTGAACTCAAAGCTTCATATATTTTAATTCTAATAAAATCACTCAAGTTACGTACTTATAACTAAAAAAACAAATACACAATTTCTTTATCTCTTAACTCAAGTAAAAGATAAACACACTTGATATTCACCCTCTTCAGCTCGGACTGAATGATCGACTTACAAGGAGAGTGCCAAGCTTGGTAATTACAGATTTTGTTTATTTTTATATATGTTGTAGGGTAGAAGCCCCTTAGTCTCAACTTCAATGGATTTTATACAACGCTCCTTAGTTCTCGAGAAATGGGGGGTCTAATATTATAACAAAACTTAAATACTTACTTTATAGCGAATTAACTGAGTTGGTCGTTGCTCACTTGGTATGGCGTCTGTTTGTTATTCCGAGGACCCGGGATCGATGCCGGAAAGCGCTATGCTTGTTTTTTCCCTTTTTCTTTTATAAATATACTTGTAATTATAATTTAATAATATCAATAAAAAATTTTGTTAACATAATTAAATTTTAATTTAGCACTTTTGATTTTTTTAAAAATCACTTTTAAAATGTATTCTATATATGCTTTATCAATGCAACGATATTGAACAACTGTGTCAATTCGTGATCGTAAAGAAACATCATTTATAAATTGCCTTAACAAGGGAAGTCAATGCGATGATAATACTACTCTGTTTTTAAAGTAAGAAGCATAATTATATTAAAATTTAGCATAAGAATTAAAATACAACATTATGTTTTATTTTATTATAACTAGAGGGCGCCACAATAGACATTGGTTATTTCTTTTTTTTTTTTTTTTAGTTTGCTGCAGTTAAGTGGTTTTTGTTTTCAATCTTTATCACACCAGTACGCATCATTCTATAACAGCTTATAATCGTATAAAAATGGAAGAAGCAGGTTGTAGTTCACAAGAAGATCAATCTGAAGTGTTGGGATTTGATGAAAATCAGAAAAGTGATGTCACAAATGCGTTGAAGTACTGTAAAATTTTATTGCAAAACAATGGATTTTTAACAAATAATCCAGCATCTGAAATATCTTCGTTTTCTATTGCGATGGGAGAAGAATTCTATAATTCGATAGTAAATATGCTAATTTTGCAACGATTTTTGTATTTTTACTAGACAATAATAGATCCAATTTTTTAAAGCTCTTTAAATGATAAGAAATGTTTAATAATCGTTTAAGAATCAAAAACGCTAAATTAAAATTTAATTATGTTCACAAATTTTTTTATTGAGATTATTAAATTATAATTACAAGTATATTTATTTTAAAAAACGAGAAAAACAAACGTAGCGCGTTCCGGCATCGAACCCGGGCCCTCGGAACAGCGAGCAGACGCCATACCAACTGAGCTACGACCAACGCAGTTATTTCGTTACAAAGTAGGTATTTAAATTGTGGTATAATATTAGACCCCCCATTTCTCGAGAACCAAGGAGCGTTGTATAAAATCCATTGAACCTGAGACTAAGGGGCTTCTACCCGACAACATATATAAAAAAAAACAAAATCTGTGATTACCAAGCTTGGCACTCTCCTTGTTAGTAACACATTGCCCTATGACCTTGATGTGCACTGGCTGATGTCGTTTCTCTCAGTTTTCTTTCTTTCAAAGTTTTTGTTTGAATGCAGCAAGGAAGAGAGATAACGAAATGATTTTTTTAATTATTATTATGCTAGCTGTATTTGCAGATTTTTTTTTTTCTTTCCATAATAACCTTGTGATGGGCAATAAAATGAAAGGCTAAATTCTGAACCAAAAATATTTTTAAAACTTTTTTTTTTTTTTTTTTTTTTTTTTCTCCTTACTGGTTGAAACTCTTAAAAATTCTGGTTTTGGTATCATTCTGGGTTTTGGATATCAGTTATCAATAGCTAAAATGTTTTTTTTTTTTTTTTTATCAACATAAAAAATACTTTGTTAGTTTCCTTATTTTTATTTTAGTACTACTTTTTAGTGAATAAATAATTTTAGGTATTATCTGTTGTGTACTATATTTTAATTTATTGTGTTTTAATATGTAATATTTAATTTTAGCATAAGTGTTATGTTTAGTGTATTATTCCTATTTTATTATTTATTTAATCAATTTGATCGTCATTTATTTGCACTAGGGAAAAAATTGCATTTTATATGTTATTATTTTGTAATAAAAAATATTTTTTAACAGACCTCCAAAATCCGGAATTGCCGCGGTCCTGCTGATTTTGAATTTTCGAGGTTCAACTGATATGATATATTTTTTCGGCTCTTAAGGGTCCTCTTCACGCACTTGAAAACACCCGCTCGCTAATGTTAATCCTATGGGGATTATTTTTCTAATATCTCAATTGCATTTCAATATTTTTAAACGATTTTTTTTGCATTGGATAGCAGAGATCGATCTCTATTTCTGCTGTTGATTACTTTTTCGTTTTTCTTTTCGGATTTTTTTATGAAGATACTTTCACTTTCGGAACCGGTTTCAAAAGTGAAAGCATCTTCGTAAAAAAAAAAAAAAAAAAAAAAAAAATCCGCAAAGAAAATCGAAAAAGTAATCAACAGCGGAAATAGATTGATCTCTGCTATTCAATGCAAAAAAAATCATTTAAAAATATTGAAATGCAAACAGGATATTAGAAAAATAATGCCCCATAGGATTAACATTAGCGAGCGAATGTTTTCAAGTACGTGAAGAGGACCCTTAAGTGAAAATATTTATATGTATATATTAAGAACATTATATTTCTTTATATTTAATTACCGATTTAATGCTTTTTTTTTCTTTTTGTGGTGTTTAATTAAAAGTATTTATACCACATAAATTTGAGTTCCTTGGGTGCGGCGCTTACGTGGATATATATATATTTTTAAACAGATTTTCATTGGTGTGGTGCTTACGGTAGGTGCGGCGGGTATTCCCAAAAATACGGTACTATAAGAGCACTTGGCAATTTTCACGTTTTGTTCGCTTGCCCACCTCACCGAATATCTTAGTGTTTTTTTTGCAAAATTCGGTGAAATTGAATAGCAAACAATAAAAATGAGTAACAAACAATGTTTGGATGATAGAATGAGGTAGCGAATCTTGGGGAGAGTGGAAGCATGGCAGTCTTAAGTGCAGATTTCTAGAGATTTCCAAGTAATGCCAATCGTCATGTCCAGCTTATGGAAACAATTTAAGGATACTGGATCCATAGAGAGAAATGCTGTTCAAGGTCGTCCACGAGCCATGATGGCCAATGAAGATCACTATTTCTCCATTAGAGTGAGGCATTACAGGAGTGCAACAGCTTCTCAGCTCTTTCGTGACCTTTATGTGACCACAGGAAGCCAATTTTCAAGAATTACTACTTCCAGAAGGCTACATGACCTTGAGGCTTTTGCAAGAAGACCTGCTGTTTGTGTCCCGCTCACTTCTGCACACTACAGAGCCCGTTTAGCATGGTGCAGAGATCATCGACTTTGGACCAGGGATCAATGGGGGACCATTCTATTCATTAATTAGTCTTGGTTCAGCCTAAACACCAATTCTCGATGTACTTTCATCTGGAAGAACCAGGAACCCACTACCTGTCCTTTAACATCCGAGAAAGAGACCATTATGGCAGTGGAGGTTTGATGGTCTGGGCAGGAGTCATGTTGGATGGGCGCACATCTCTTCATGTGTTTGGCAGAGCCTCTAACTGGTGTGAGGTATAGGGATAAGATCTTGGAGCCCTATGTTAATCTTTTCAGGGATGCAGTTGGCCTCGATTTAATTTTAATGGATGGAAACACATATCCACATAGAGCTCATCTGGTCGGCAAATTTCTGGAAAGTGAGGATATTCGCTGGATGGATTGGCCAGCCAGATCTTTAGACCTAAATTCCATAGAGCATGTCTGGGACCCTCTGGAGAGGGCAATTGCAACTCACATTCCACCTCCCAGAACCACCCAGGGCCTGAAAACAGCGTTGCTAGAGGAGTGGGACCAACTGCCACAGGAACTCAAACAGTCTGATTTTCAGTATGAATTCATATTGTGAGAGCTGTATAACTGTAAGAGGGGACAATACCTCCTTTAACCCATTTTTTTTGTTCAATATTGTAAGCTCTGTTTTTTACCTTCCAACGCTGATGAGCCTTACGCACGATCATGCGTGTGTATTATAACTGTTGAATGGTTACAATGATGAAAAGCATGTGACTTTTGAAAACGAATGATTTTGAAAGGGTTAATATTAATATATTTTTAAATGGGTTGCAGCATTCGAAGGGAAAATAAATGAATGTAGATGTTGTTTGGTATCTGTTTTTTTTTTCATATTTTAATTTACAAAGCTCATGCAGAATGTTAAACATCACAGAAACAACTAAATAAATAAAAATGAGTTTCACAAATTAATTTTTTTTAAATGGTTAATAGTCATATTTTTCAAAATTGATTACATGCTCCAAAAAGAAAATGAATATAGATATCATCTGGTATTTTTAGTTTTTTTGTATCTTGTTAAGAAGCACAGCTATTGTGCTATCCTCCTAAAAGAACACAGGGTGAAATGTTTCTTTAAAAACACCCATCCTAGTACTTCATCAAATATTTCACTAAAGTGAATTTTTTGTTTGTTCCATTTTCATGCACCATTTAGAATAATAAAAACAGTTAAAAATATCTAAGGAGTGCTTATTTATTTTTAAAATACAGTAGACTACCTTAAATCTGCATTGCTTAAAAACCAGAGGTTGTGCAGATTTTAGAATTTTGCAGATTTTCTGGTCACTGTTTTGTTTACATTTTTTAAAGAGCAATTTGAATTTAACAATGCACTCAAAATTATAATGAATACTTACAATAAAGTAAAATAACTAAATAAAATAGTAAAGTAAAATAATTAAATAAAATAATAAAAATTAAGAAAATGTAAAAAATATTAAAAGTAAACAGTAAAGGTCAAGTAAATAATTAATAATGCATAACTAAATAGGCATAATGATGATGAGATATTTTTTTGTTGAATTATTCAGTGAAACTCACTTTATAAATGTACACTAATAATTCACACCAATATCTTAAAATAACAAAATTTTATGTCATGTTTTACTGTACTTAATAACCAAAAAAGCTTGATTGATACATAAAGGTAAGAAGATCGCAATTACCACTGATTTCAGTGCTATTTTGACTTTTTTCAGAAATTTATATTTCCTGCCTGAGAAAACATGAGTTCAATCATATTAACCAGAATTACATATTAAAATGTATACAGAATGATGTAAAAATAATAAAAAACTGGAAGTTTTAAATTATTTTTTTAATTTAATCTACTGTAATTTAAACTAACAATTGCAGAATTCTGGCAAAACACAAGCTTCATTTTTACAGATTTTTTTGTTATAATAGAATTTTAAAATGATCTATATACCGTAAAATCCCGATTGTAAGCCCCCCCCCCCTTTTTCAAAACCAAAATGGGTTGAATGTGGGAGGGGGGGCTTATAATCAGGATTTTTTTAAAAAATCACTTAAAAACCCACTTTATCATTAATTTAGAAATAAAAAGGGGTGAGAATCTTCTGTATTTCGGCAGATTTTCACTCAAAAATAAATAAATATATAAAATCAAAATCCCCCCTAAAATCTGCCCCCTCCCCCCAAAAAAATTTAAAATCTTTGAAAAAAAAAATTAATAATATTTTTCTTTATTTGTTATTTTATTGTAACAATAAATAATCAATCATCTAAATCCCCCTCAAAATTACTGCTTCTCCCTTTGCCCCTCACCCCCCCCTCTAGTACCAAAACCCAGTAGTTTAACCTTTATAACTCTTTAAATTAAAATTTCTTTCAGACTTATTTAATACTCTATATTTACAATAAATAAACCTAATCTACCATCTAAATCAACCCCTTCTCCTAAAATCTCTGCTTTTCTCCCCCAGCCTCATCTCATGAATATTCTCCCCCTGCAAATGCATCTCATTAAATTTTAAAATTCTTAATTTTTTTTCTGCTATATTTGTTATTTTTTGTAATAATACTTAAATAACAATCTAAATTATTCTCCTCCTCTCCTCCAAAAAGTCCTCTTTATTTTCTCCCCTCCTGCAGTACATACTTAAAAATCTTTAATTTTTTCCCTACAATAATTAAATAATAATTTACAACAATAATTAAATAATTATCTAATTTGCGCCTCCCCCCCACCCCCCAAAAAAATTACGCTTCTCCCCCCCCCCCCAGCGCACAAACTTAATTTTTTTTTTATTAAAGATTTTATGCTTTATTGTTATTTTGTAGAAATAATAAATAAATAATCATGTAACTCTCCCCTTAAATTTCCATTCCCCATCCCCAGAAATGGGGTGAATTTTTAGACATGGAGGGGGGGGGGGGAGGCAGAGAGAAAAAATTTTAGTCTTTTTTGTAGTTCGTTTGTTCTCACAGCTGATATTTTGTTAGTGGGAAAAAGTTATTTTAGGGAACATATTTATTTCAAAACATAAAATATACACATGATTCAGGGAGGAAAGAACAACCAAACTGCAAAAAAAGATGAAAATTTTTGCTTTCCTCTCACATATTTAGAAATCCAACCCAGTGTTGAATTCAGACATCTTTCTCTGGGAGGGATTTCTGTAGCTCCGGGGGGACATTACAGTGTTCCGGGGAGGGGGGGGGGAATTCACTTTTTAACCATTAAAAGTGTAAAATCTCAAATCTTCCAGTGAAGACATTTCAGTGCTCCAGGGGGGGGGGGGAGTCTCCTCCAGGCAACCCCCTGAGTTCAACACTGATCGAACCACCTCCCTTGGGAGAAAAGGACAGAGCAAAAATTTCAAAGAGGATGATTATTTTAGATGATTGATACAGTAAAACCTCTAAATATCAGACACCTTGGGAGCTCAGAATTTGTCCGGTATTTGGAGGTGTCCGCTAACCAGAGATAAAAGCGCATGAATGTATAAGCGATGGGGATTGAAAAAGTGTCCACTATTCAGAGTGTCCATTACGGAGGTTTTACTGTACTTATATAAGATGATGTAGATGAGTTACCTTACTATAAAATAAGAATTAGAACCATGTTTAAACAAATATATATTAAAGATTTTAAAGTATTTGCTGAGTGAGGGGACAGTAGGAGAAATAGAACTTTTGGGAGAAAGAATGATATTTTAGATGATTATTCATAATTGTTACTAAAGATAAACAAATAAATACAGCTGATTAAAAAAAAAATAGTTTTAAAGATTTTAAATATTGTATGTGTGTGGGGGGGGAGGGGGAGGGGGGCATTTTTGGAGTAGAAAGAAAACTTAGATGACAAATTATCTATTTATTTTTACTAGAGAGCAGCAACAAATAGGACAAAAGATTTCTTCAAATAAGAGTTTTACAAATTTTAAACTTTGTATTTTTGGGGATGAGGGGGTAATATGAATTTCAAAGGAAGGGGGTTTGTATTTCAGATGATTCGTTATTTATTTATTATTAATAGAGAGCAACAAATAGGACACAAGATTTTTTTTAATAAATAGTTTATAAAATCTATAGGGGTTGACAAAGAGGGGGAAAGCAGAAATTTTGGGGGTAGAGAGGTAATTATATTGGGTGATTATTTATTTATTGTCACTAGACAGCAACAATTAGAGCATATATTTTTTTAATAAAGAGAGTTTTAAAGATTTAAAACTTTGTATGCTGAGGGGAGAGGGGGAAAAGTAAATTTTGGATGGAGGGGCAGATTGTAGCTTGGAGGACTGACTTTTTTACTTATTGTTGTTATATTACTAGCGAGCAGTAAGAAGGCCAGAAGAATTTAAGATTCTCAAGATTTTGAACTTTCTGTGTTGGGGAGGGTAGAGAAGGGAATCAGACATTTCATGGGGGGGGGGGGGGGTATTTCATTAACAACATATAAAAGCAAATGTAGAAATCTGCCAAAATTCTCTTCCTTGGATTTTTAAAATAGATTTTTTATGCAAAGAAAAAAAAATTATTGTGGGGGGGCTTATATTAGGAAGAAAAGAAAATCAAAATTGCTTAAAAGTGGGAGGGGGGGGGGCTAACTTTCAGGATTTTACGGTAAATTTTTAATTGTTTTTAAGTTAAACCATTAATATGTAACTAGGGAATCGAACCCGGGCTTCCCGTGTTACAGAATGCAGGCGAAAACCATTTTTCCCCCTAAATCTAATAGATTTTTCATATTTTTATTTGTCAAAGTTGCTGCATTTATTGATTTTTTTTTTACTGGTTTCTTTGCTTTTCTTGTGTGTGAAGCGCTCATACATGCGGTATCCATCCTTTTTTTTTTTTTTTTTTTGTACTAAGCGTTTTCATATATGCGATTTTGTGATCGCGACATTAACGAATTTCAAGGGTTTATTTTTTTTTTTTTGGTAGTATTAATACAGGGAGTTCGCTGCATCCGGTGATGCTTCTTTGTTAATTTATTATTCATCATCTTATGCATGCGATATAGTGATCGCGATATTAACGAATTTCATGTATATTCGTTTTTTCAAACTTCGCAATGACCGTTAACATTATTTGTAATACTGATGAAATATAAATTAAAACGTTGTTTCTTACTGCTCATATTAACTTTTTATATGCATTTTTATTAAATTTGTGAAATAATTTTTTTATATTTTATTCATAAAAATGCAATATCTAAAACAATATCTTCTGTTTATATTATCTGTTAAAATATCCGATGTTTGTTTATTTGTGTAAACAAATAATTTTCTTTTAAATTTTTAAATTATTACAAAGCTTCCTTTTCTCCAAAATCGTCTGAACTAATCAAATTTTGTATCCGGTATAACGCTACTCTCATATAAAGGCACTCTATTCTTGTGACGTTTTTATTTCAAAATTCATTAATTTTACTAGCTGTAACTATTTAAAAATTTATAATGGCAGCATTCTTCCATTTGTTTATTGGGCGTTTCAAAATTCATGCTTAAAAATTATTTTATAAGCCATAATATATCAGGCAATTAAGATATAGTTTTCAAACAAATTGCATTTGAAAGTAAATTTTTTTTCCTCTGTAACGGTGTAAAAATTAAAAATGTGCTATGTTTAGAAATTAAAAAAATTGCAATAGCAAAAATCACAAAACCGAAATTTCATCGTCAGCTCTTGCCATTCGCAAAATGATGTATGTGTTACACACGGACACGTTATAAAATATAGATAATATGTAATAAAATGCTTCATTTTCACCTGATTATGTCAGGTGTTTTTTTTTTTTTCTGGTAACATGGGTTATTTTTTGAAAAAGTGGATTTTTTTCAAATTCTTGCTTAATTGGCTGCCACTTTGTAATAAAGTGATAAAATAGAAAATGCTCAACAATAAAATCTTAGTCAGAATAAGCCGTAAAAATTTAGCAATGTTTAATTTATTTTGCATTCTTCATTAGACTTTATATAGAGAAAATTTAAAAAAAAATGTTTTTTTTAGAGGACAGTACAATACAGGTTTTTAAAGATTGCAAAAATCGGGAAAAACACTGAAACGGCTCTCAGGAATTTTTTTTTAAAGGATTACCATAGATATTTTTCAAATGGATTGCAGCGTTTTAAACATAAACGTACAATTTTTAATTTGGTGTAATCTGTTTTTCTGTATTTCAGTTAGTTAAACGGATGTGAGCTTCGAAAATTGAGAGGTAGGACACAAATTCAACGTAATTTCTCCATTCTTCTTAATTTTTTTGAAAGGGTTAAATTTCATATTTTTTTAAACAGATTGCTCTGTTAGAAAGCTTAAAGAATGTCGATGTGATGTGGTGTTTTTCGTTTTTCTGTATTTCGAATAGTTCGGAAGATGCACGTTTAGAAAGATCGGGTGGAGAGAGCTACTTTCAGATCTTCGCTGCTTCCATGCTTGAGAATAGAGTTCTGGCATGCACGCTGCAATGTTTTTTGACAGATCCTTTTTAATTATAGGTTTTAATTAATATCTTGGCTAATTATCAAATAATGAAAAATCTCGGCCTCATGTGCATTAGATCTAGTGATGGGCCGATTCGAGATCTTTTAAGAATCGATACCTTAGTTTTTGAAAACTTTTCAGAATCGAAATCAGAATCGATTCTTTGTTGAAGTTCAAACAAGTTTGTTGAGTGATCAAATGTTGTATCACTAAGAACTACTCCAGACTTCATTCAAACTAAATGAGGGGTGACATTTCGTCTGTTTCACTCTTCTAATGTTTATTCTATGTAAAATCGTTTGCTTTTCTTTTTCTTTTTTTTTATGATCACGTGTCAGATTTACATCTGTCTATTAGAAAAGTATGTGTAGCGCCTCTCTCTGCCAATTAAATGTTTATTTTTCGTACAAAGGCTTCTCTTTTGTTTATGATGACGTTTTATAATTTACAGCTCAGAACAATTTCTTTTAATTTCAATGTTTTTCAGTTTTGATATAAATGCTACGATTGTCATAATGCTTTGTTTTTCGCAAATTGTTTGAATTCTGAAAATTTCTTTAGAAATTTAAATGGTAAATGTTATCTTATTTTAAGTTACGTTTAATTCAAAATTTTATTTATTCCATTCAAGTTATATTATGTAAAAAAAAAAAAAAATGAAACCAGACAGCAAAAGATCAGAAGTTTGGAATTACTTCAAAAAATGTGAGAGTGGTAACTTTGTTACTTGCCAAGTATGTAAAAAAGATTTGAAATTCTGTGGAAACACTACTAATCTTAATTTACATTTAAGAAGACTGCATCCAACAACTATTAATTCTTTTCGGCAAGAAAATAGTTCAGGCATCCAATTTTCTTCACCTTTAACTACAGTTCAGAAAGAACTGACTGAATGTGCATCTGTTGATGAAGATAAATGTGACGAACCTCCTATTAAAAGGCAGAGGCAGTTACGAATATTTGGTGCTAAAGCGGAGTTATCCACAAAAGAAAAACAGGAAATAGATAAAAGCATTGTAAAAATTATTGTCCAGGATTATCAACATTAGGATTATTATCACATTTCAGATCAATTGTGGAAAATTCGAGATTTCTGGAGTACTCAAAAAAACTAAATCCATTGTATAAACCACCTAGTAGAAAACATTTGTCATCAGTATTGCTGCCAGATCTCTACAATGAAACCAGATCCAAAATAAAAGAAATGCTTTGCAGTGTTCAATATTTATCCACTACAACTGATCTGTGGTCATCAGACAGTTGTAAGTCATATATCACCGCATCTTGTCATTTTATTTATGAGAATAAATTAATTTCTCAAGTTCTTAGTACAAAAGAAGTGGTGGAAAGTTACACAGCAAAAAATATCGCATCTGTTCTTTCTTCAATTTTTGATGAATGGGAAATTTTTGATAAAATAGTAGCAATTGTGTCTGATAACGGAGCCAACATAAAATGTGCTATTATAGATCATCTTCATAAATATCACCATCCTTGTGTTGCTCATGTATTAAACTTAATTGTGAATGAAAGCTTAACAGAAAACCCAACTCTGAAGGCTATTTTTACAAAATGCCGAACTATCGTTTCTCATTTCAAGCATAGTGTTTTAGCTTCAAATAAATTAAGAGACAAGCAAGAGTTAATGAAACTACCACTTTTAAAAGTAAAAGAGGACGTCAGTACCCGCTGGAATTCAACTTTTATAATGTTAGATAGGCTTGTACAAATTAAAGCACCGTTGTCGGCTGCTATTTCAGATCTCCCAAAAGCTCCGTCATTTTTGGATGCATCAGAATGAGATGTTATATCAGATTGCATTCTTCTGTTAAAGCCCATTGACTTAATGACGAAAGAATTGTCTGGAGAAAAATACCCCACGATGTCCATAATAGTTCCACTCACAAGAGGCCTTGAGCATACAATTAAAAAATCTGTTCCGAAAACGGAATTAGGTACCTGGTTGTAAAGCAAATTATTAGATGTAATTGATAGGCGATTATGCTCTTTGGAAACAAGTGAAATTGTCTCGAAAGCAACATTTTTAGACCCCAGAATAAAAAAAACTGCATTTTGTTCTGAAGAACATGGAGACAATGTGCTTGAGTTTATAAAAAATGAATTATCTCAGTTGATATCTAATAAAAATTCTATTGATAGTAACGAACATGACAACTCTTCCGCTTTAGAGAGTTTTGAAGTCAATTGTACTTCTTTGTGATCGTATTTTGATTCTGAGGTCGCAAAAAACAAATCTATTATTACGCCTGCCACAACAGTTGGTTTGATTTTGCGGCAGTATTTGGATCAACCCCACTTGGAGAGGTCGAAGAACCCTCTTCACTTCTGGCAAGCTCATAAATTAATCTTTCCAGAACTTTTTGAAATGCACCTTAAATATCTTTGTATTCCTGGGACATCGGTGCCATCCAAATGTGTATTTTCTAAAGCTGGACAGTTAACAAATTTAAGAAGAAATAGATTATCACCTAAGAACTTAGATAAAATTATATTTTTGAACAGTTTTTATTAAACAACTTATTTTAATCTTAAATGTCAAACTTTACATTTTAGTGCAGTTGTTACATCTTACTATTTTAATCTTGGAAACCTTTCAGATTTCGAGCAATGCAATTTGAAAATTTGCTTATAATGTTTTTAACAAAAACAAAATTTCATTTTTTTTAAATTGCACAATCCTTACGTATGCATAATCCTGAATCCTGAAAAGTAAGCAATTTTTATTTAATTATTGATAAAATAAAGACTATTTCTTTTTTCAGAATGTACAATTTTACTTACCAGTATGCGAAATTATTGATTATTATATTTAGAAAATAATAATATAATACAGGGTTTCTATGAATGCCTAAATTTCAGTACCACTATTTCCGAATAATAATATTGTCCTAATTGAATGGCAGAAATCCTGTGATTAAATAAGACGTTACTATTCAGAAATAGTAACTTTTAAATTCAAGGACACGTGGGAACCCTGTGATAATGTATATTGTTATTTAATACACTTGATATCCTTTTTACTTTATAACCTTAGCGTGCATATTTCAGAAAAGTAAGTATGGACATTTCTTAGGGGGAAGGGGGTTATCCCTAGTTGATATATTCTCTTATCATAAGCACAGATCAGGGCCATTTCTCATCCCTGGATTTTGAAATTTAGTTAAATATCTTTTATTTATCCGATTATTTAAAAAATGATAAAATTAATTCTTCTAAGTGAGTTTAGAATAAATTAACATAAAAAAAAACAAGAATATTTTGTCAGGATGACTCTATTACATTGAAACCTACACCCCATCCCTCCCAGGGTAAGATTTTTTTTTATTTTGTTTCCCTGTTAATGTTCATGTGTTTCAAACTTATCTTAAACAAAGTATTCAGGGTGACTAAGCCCTTTGACGGAAAAAAGAACTGCTTCAATTTTCCCTTTAATTACATGTTGGTAAAAAAGTTATTTATATTTAATATTTCTTAATTAATAAATTCTTGTATTGGCTTTCTATACATCTATCTACTATTTCTATCATCTATCTTTCTATTCTATACATCTATCTACATATCTATCTTCGCTTTCTATGTTGATATGTTTAAAAATTGTCTTGCATGAGAACTCTGACAAAGAAACGTTAGTTTACATTATTTCATGTTTATATTCTCCAATTTTAAAAGCAGACTAGACTGTGGGCCATTGCCACATGTGTTCCAAAATCTTGCCCCTCCCAAGATATAATTCTGCCGACGTCTATGTCTCTTACTATTGCAAGTTATATCTTATTATTTTCCAAGATTTAGAAGGCGAAGAACTGGCCCTCCCCTGCATACACCCGTAAAAGTAAGAAATTTGTCTTTAATTAGCCAAATCAAGAATTTTTTTCTTTTTATGAACGTGCAATTTTATTTTCCCCTATGAATAATTATTTTGATAGTAGAATGTTTAAAAATTTAATTAAACAAATATATTTATGATTCTTAAATACAAATTCACAGAATGTTATTCATTATAATCGTTTTCTTAAATTTAAATTCATATGATCGATTTAACTAAAAATATATATGTACATTAGTTGAATTGATGGTATGCTTGAAAAAATAAAACTAAATTTCAAAACTAAAATAGCGCCGATCATCATGTTAATCGCAAAATATCGGAGAAAAGTCTCAAACAGAGCCGAGTAGTCCAGTTCTAGTATTTGAATACTAGCATTCGCTGGCGCATCTTATGAAACCATAGAAAACTCCAGCTATGAGAACTGAATACTGAATACAGTCGAAAACAGAGTTTTCATCGCCAACACAGATGCCAGGTGACTTGTATTCGAATACTCCTGTCTGAAATCGAGACCACTTGAGTACTTGGCTGAATCGAGAACACAGACATTTTGTATTCGAATACTCCCATCACTAATTAGGACCTGCCTTGGAGAAGCCTCATCCAAATTTTCAGACCTCTATACAAAGAAATAGAAGCATGAAGAAAGACAGCTCCCGTAGGGCTAATGTAAAACTGGGACCTGTAGGTTTCGGTCGTCTGAAGTGTTGCTGCAAAACAAACTTTACAGGGATGAAGCGCAGCAATGCATGCACACGCACTTGACTCAAAACCAGAATATTAAAATGTCCATGCTTTTCTCCACAATTTATACTGTGACATTTCTGCTATCAGCTTCAGTTGTTTTCTGTTGTAAAGACACGACTCTAGGACAATTTTGTCTCAGATAATGCTCTCTTCCCGCCCCCCATTTTGATTTTATATATAATGAAAGCCATTTTTTTCTTTTTAAATATCAATATTTTTTTATTTCTATTTCCATTAAAAATAAATATATATATGAAAAAGTTTGACTTGTATTATATCTTAAAAGAAAAAACAATAAACAAAAATGTTAAGCAATAAATTGGAAAAATATTTCTTTTAAGACATTTTTTTTTCTATTTTGCAGATGGTATGAAATAAATTCTTTTTGTTTTATTCTGCTAAAAGAGACAGAAACAAAAAACAAGATATTTCAACTTTATGTGTTTTCTTTTTAATGGGTAACTGAAACTGCATTTTCAATTGACAGCTGTATCTCCGTGAATCATAACTTTTAAGAAAAAAAAGTAGAAAAAAATTGTTGTTTTATCGTATTTTTTTACATTCAAATATAATCATTTTTAAGGCCAAAATATTATCATTCGATGACCAAAAATAGAAACTATTGATTTCTTTCAGCAAACTTATTAATGATGTATTTTTTAAAGAAATTGGCATCAAAACTTCTCTTATCCACAGTTTTGCAACAAAACTCTTCTTATCCGAAACATTTTCCCAATAACTAATTAAAGTTGATTTTCCACTTTAACACAGTGGTATCATAGCACAACTAGTTATATGAAGAAAAAAAAATTGAAATTATTCGATACACGGGGTCGCAGTTAGAGGTTTTATGAGATTTCCCAAAAATCTATTTCCTGGATAAGTCAAGTTTTGAAACTCACGTACTCATATCATTAATTTAATTTGCAAAAACAAACCTGAGTGCATGTAGCTGTGCACAGTGTATGCTGCTGAAGGCATTTGACCCCCCAACTCTAGGTTCATGTGGATAGATTTTTGTTTAAAAATATAAAATCATATAAATTCGTGGCATTGCGGAAAAGAACGGATCATTTGGAAAGATTTTTGTTTAAAAATATAAAATGAAAACAGACTGGAGAGTGCATAGTATCCCAGGTAATGCTGCAGAAGGCAACAGGGCCCCTAACTCTAGGTTTGTGTGGATAGATTTTAATTTTAAAATATATAAATCATACAAATCCAACGGTTATACTGCCAAAGGCAATGGAGTTTCGAACATTAGGCTTGTTTGGAAAGATTTTTGATTAAAAATATAAAATCATTCAACACTTATTTTAGGTATATTTAAGGTATATTATCATGGTATTTAGGTATACAGCCATGGAAAAAATTATAAGAACAAATAAAAAACGCCAAATGTAGGAGCCGCTTGGCTAGAAAATTATGTAAATATTTGTATGATAAAAAGGCTTGAAACGGAACATTTCCAAACAAACTGTAAGTTGAAAATTTGGAAAATCATTAAAAGATATGAATTTAAAAGATTTTAATAGCTTGCTGCTTGGAAAAAAATATAAGGACACGCATTTCTTTTGAAATCGCAAACAAAATTTTGCATATTTGGTAATATCATAAGATTGTTTAAAGTAGCCTAAAACTGTTGTGCAGTAAGATTGTTCAGTTTCTATCGTTCTTCATCATGTCAAAGAGCACACAATTATCTGAATTTGAAAAAGGAAAAATCATTGCTTACAGAAAATGTGGAATGAGTGGGCATGAAATTGCAAGGAATATAAACAGATCTAAAACTGTAATTTATATTTTGAGAAGAATCCAAAAGATTATGGCAAGAAGAAGCATACAAGTAAGCCTGTTTCTCTGACTATGTGCCATTAATGTGGAAATGCGCGTTGAGTTTGCTTAAAAAAACAGAGTTCCACTCAAATTAAAACGGAAATGAATCTACCATGCACAATCCGAACAGTGTGTAATATTCTGGAAAATAATCCCAATTTTAGATATGCTAAACTACGGTTACATCCACCACTTACAAAAATACATAAGAAGATTAGATTGGAATTTGCTAAGAAACATGTTTCTTTTGGATCGGGAAGAAAAAAAAATAATTTGGACGGACCAGGTGTTTTTCTCTATTATTGGTATGACTTGCGAAAAGATAAATCTGTTCTTTCCAAATGCCAATTTGGAGGAGGGTCTGTGATGGTGTGGGCAGGTTTTGTAGCCAATGAAGCAACACTAATTGTGTCCATTCGAGGATGCATGAGTTCAGAATCATATGTGGATATGTTAGCTGAAAAATTGCCTGAAGCCCCCCTTATCACAGGTAGTGATTATTTGTTTCAACCAGACAATGAAAGTTTCCATGTGTCTCGTGCATCACATTCATGGTTCGAGGCCAATTTCTGTCCAACTATTTGATTGGTTGCCAAGAAGCCCTGATTTAAACCCTACAGAGTATCTATGGGGCATTTTAGCTAGAAAAGTATATACACACAATATGAAAATACAGATGATTTGATATCATCTATCGAATTAGTGTGGAAAAACATTTCTAAACAAACTTTAACTGGATTTTCTGAGTCAATGACTGAACGATTAATAAGGGTCATTGAAAAAAAAAGGTGATTTTGTAGAATATTAATTCATGTCCAGACATATTTCATTATGTCCTTATAATTTTTTCCATGTTTCACGTCATATATTTCTATTAATATGTGACTTATAAATTTTATTGTAATTTAATTTCATATTAATAGGTTCTTAATGTTTTCTAATTATGAGTAGTAAATTATGTTTAATTTCGTTTTCAATTGATGATTACTTTAATACATATTACTCATTTTTCAACGTGTCCTTATAAATTTTTCCATGGCTGTATCATCATGGGCCTGGGCAAAGCCTGGTGGGTCAGCTAGTGTAAATATAAATAACAAAAATATTTTTTAAATGTTAGGTTGAAATTTTGAATATGAAACATCTGTCAATAAAGAATGTGGTTTCCTTTTACACTTATTTAGCTTCAGTAACGATGATTCTTGCCACCAATTAAGTACTCAATAAGGTCAGAAACCACTTATGACTCTAGTATAAATGACGTTGGGAGACTATAGGAGAAGTTTGGAAATGTTTCATGTAACTACAACATTCCCAAGAATTTTATTCCATACATATCATCTATTGGGTTTATGTCTTACAATAGACCTAATATAGAGATCTGAGGAATACATTGCTCATTTCATTTGGTGGATTTCCTCTGTCATCAGGTAATGACTTTTAAGTCAAGTTAAATTTGGCTCAGCACTTTCATCCTCAAGAACAAACTTTCAACCTTATGTATACACATAAAAGCAAACATAAGGATCAAGAACTTTGTTGTGATATATTTGACTAGTCTCAGTATGTTTGGAGAGAAGGAGAGAAATGGAGGTTAGTATACCCTGTAGCCTATGACAGTGGTTTTAAAGCATGTGAAGGGGTTAGAATGACAGTGGAGTAAGTAAATATTTAGTAATTTGAGAAATGAAGGGTTTTGTGAAAATTGTATCACGTTGCATTAAGTGGTTCAACTTGTTTTGCCCTCTAGCGACTCCCTAAGTGAACTATGACTTATTTGACTGTCACACTGAACAGAAATTAGTATACGTTCAGTGAAAATATGGTTATCTAGATTTTTCAAATTTTTGATTTACTCCACTGTCATTCTAACCCCTCATATAACAATGCAACCACCAGAAAATTAATAACACTAGGTGGTGCTTAATGATTCATACCATGTGCCAGATTCTCTCCACACAAAAATTCATCAACTGCTTGACTGCAAAAGAAATATCCATAGAAGATAGTCTCTACTATGCGGCTGCTAGACATGGAACACAAATAATTGGCTCCCACACATAAGAAACATGTGAATGAAAGCCCTTCCTCACAGCTACAACCATTACAGGCTTTTATATAGTTACAGCAATGATAGAATGTAAAGCAGGTGCTCTTAGTTGTATATTACGACATAATAATCATAATCATGCCCAATAATCATAAGTAGCAGTTATCAGGAGATGCTGTAACTTGCATATGACTGATCCTGATCTTTTACTTAGTGTTCTGCTGATTTGGAATTGAGCCCATAAGTATGAAATCACAAAATGGCAGACTCTGAAGAGTTAAGCAATATCTCTAATAGATTGGTTAGATTCTAGCCTGTCCAGAACTCCCCATCTTTAAGCATTATTTAAACACATTCATTCAGATGCTGAATTGATTACTTTAGATTTCTACTCTGATGTAAGTAACAGAAGTAAGGATACTCATAAGGAAACACCTACTTTTACTAATATGATGATTTGACACAGAGATAATTGTAATTAATCAATAATACTCTTAACTACACAGCAAGTTTCATCTAATCAAATTCATTCATTCACTTGCATTCTGGGAATTTCTTTTCATACTTATTTTCTGAAATAGAATGGAATAAATCTCTTGTATTGCATCACACTTTCATTTCAATTTATGAAGAAACAGTTGAATGTAATGATCTATTCAATTTGCTTTATCATTGGCTGAAAGCAAAGTGATAATATCTTTGTTGGTAACCTTCTTTATTAATATAGAATTTCAATTTTAAAAACTAACACTTAAAAGAAACATAATTGCAACTGTACAAAAGTAACATGTGACTATAATGAATCAGACACACATGTTCTTAAGCGATAACCTTAACGCTTGAGTAACTATGTAGCACATACTGCTGTTTACAAATAGATTATTTTTAAAATATCAAGTTACCTCAGTGATATTACGCTGCCATTCTAATCGGCGAATGGGTGCTGAATCTAAGGCAGAAAGGATTGCAAGATATGAGTTGAAATTATTTAATTTACGGAGGTATTTCATTACTTTGATGAACTTGACAACATATCGCTCTCTATCTTTTGCTTCTTCTTGTTCTAGGATTCTAGATCGAGCCCTATCATGAAATAAAACAAATTAGTCATGAAACAAAATATTACCTTATGTTAAATGAGCATTTAAACATACACCATCTTTTTTAAAAATTCAATACTGAGGTCAGAACTGCTAAAAGCATACAAAGGAAACAATGTATTTCTTAATAAAATTTTAAATCAGAATGTTTAGCTATTTTCATATCCAAGCAAATGCCACAAATAGCAATTTTTTATAACATAACAGCAAAAAAGGCAATCTAAAGAATTGATACTGTTTGCAATATTAGAGCTTCTTTTCCATATAATGTATTACAAATAAGTTTTAGGGGGTTGGGAGAAGTGTGTATGGGGAGAGGAGGCAGATAAGTTCAATCTTAACATCCAAATTTTTTGGCCATTTTTCAAGCTGTTATTAATTATATCATCTATGAAAGTAACAAAGAAGCTGATAAAGATTAACTTCATAATGTCTACTGCCCACTTCCACTATGAAGATTTCATTGCAATGTTTGTAGGGCATTTCTGTACCACAAAGGTTTACTTAGGTGTTTTGTATGTTTAACTGCAGTTTAATATAGTTAACTTTTTTTATTTTATTTGAGCTATTACAGTATGAAAATGTAACAATTAATCAAATAAGTTGTTTTTAATCTTTTGTACTTCTACCAGGTTGGCTGGTTTATATCACCTCTATTTAAACACCGACTTAAATCACTCAATATTTTAAAAATAATCATTAATTTAAATCAAAAATAGTTATATGAATATTTTTTACAATGGAAAAGTTTTGTCACTTTGGTAATGGAATTTCTGGCTAAACCACATTCTTTTCAGGACTTTCTTTTTGAAGAATCTAACATTGTAAATAAGTTTCTCCATTTGATTAATAGAAAATCTGTTTTAATATGAAGAATGATGCTCTCAATAAAGGGGCTAAAAGAGCAATATTTCATATTTTTACAGCCACTGCTTCATTAGCTGCGGTTGAAAGAATATTTTCTACCTTTAAATTAGTTCAACCAACATTTAGAAATCGACTGGGAAATGAAAAAGTATCTAAGTGTTTTTGTTTAAAAGACTAAATAAGAATGAAAAATAAATTTTGAATCTGCAGTTGTAATTCTTTTTAGTGACATTGGTACTCAATTTTTTTTCCTTCAAAAATTCATCTACAAATTTTAGAACAGAGAATTTTTTTTGACAACTTCCCCCCCCCCCCCCCATCAAATCAAAAAATGCATAATCATCCATATTTGGCTTTGTGTTTTTTAAATACTTAAGCTTGAAAAACTGATTTGATATATAGAATATGTAATGTACAGAATAATAAATAGTATATGTACATATTGAAGAACAACTTGTTCTGCCATTGAGAAACTTAGAATGCTTGTTAAACACTTGATTTTTTTCAGATATAAGAATTTCTAATTTAATAGTAATTGACAGGGTTTTATCTATTGTAGCAATTTATTACAGTTTTGTTGAGGATGGATTAAAAAAGATCATGATTTCATGTATTTAATACATAGTTTATCACACTGTAAAAAAATTTCGGAACGTTTCAGGAAATTATCCTGAAACATTTCGCATACTTTACTGGAATTTCGAATTTCTTTATATCCCACGTCAATTACGGCAGTAATTCGTGTAATATTTTTGAGAGGTTTTAACTTCCCGTAAACTACATTCTGCACATGCGTGCTTCATGTTTTATGTTCCATTAGCCATTTTGATAACTAAAGAAGAATAAAAAAACAGCTGCCTAGGTAAGTAGAGACAAATGCAATCTGAACAAATAACATTCTTTGTTTGGATATCAACCGATAAAGTACATAGCTAGTTTAAAACTTTTTATGCTTTGAATTTTCATTTTATCTGTAATACGAAACTTTAAAATTTAATTGCTTACATAAGACACTGAATAAAAGAAGTATATTGATTATTTTTTATACTGTCTAATTATGAAATAATTATTCTTTGTAATAAAAACTGAATGTATTTGCCAATTGAGAATTCTTTTTTTTTTAAATGAATAGATAAGTAAAATTTTTCAATTTTCTTTTGAAATAAGCTTCCTACTATTTAATACGAATAATGCATTAATAAGTTTAACACATTATGAAATTTATTTTTTAAGATAAACATCATAATTTATTTTAAGAATTTCATAGAATTGTATTTAGCTTTTTAACACTTTTCAACCTAGTTGAAAAGTGTTTATGACTTTGGTTTGTCTGTCATCTGCCGTCTGTCCGTGTTTTAACTCTCGTAAATATCCTCAGATTGACCTGAAATTTTTGTATGTGATTGGCACTTATTATAGCAAGATCCCTATTGAAAATGAAGTGTTTATAGTTTATGTACAGGGGCAATCAAAAGTGTTCAGTTATATTACGGTCAATGAAAAAAAATCGTTTCAAGTGCATTTTGATGATGTTACGCCATTCGAAACATATGAAATTGATGTACAATTATGTAGCCCACTAAAACATGCTTTTTCTAAAGTATGGTGTACAAAGCATTCATTATTCATTTACAGGGTCACACAAGGTTCTACGGGAAAAAATCGTTTGCCATGTAATTTAATGATGTTTCAATATTTAAAAAATGATGAAATTTATATGTATTACTGAGATGCATTATAAATTTCTCACTGAAAAGTATGGTGTGCATTGCGTTTATCGTTATTTACACGGACAAACAAAAGAATTCGGTTACAGTCTTTGTTCGATAATTACAGTCTATGTGTGATAAATGAGTTTTCAATTTTGGTTTGGATTTTTAGGTTTGACTAAATGTTTGCACAGTATGTGGTGTGTATATATTCTGTTGATCATATACAGGGCTACACAAAGGAATTCGTAAGTATTACTAACTATGAGAGTAAATTGCTTAAGGGTATTTTTACTTGTGTTATACATTTTCCTGCTCAACTATATTTAGTATACTAATAGAAGTTTATGGAATATAAATAAATTCATATACAGGGCTACGAAAAGAACAAGATACGTTATCTTTTATGGTTGGTAACTGCTGGAAGTGAGTTTTAAGTTGCCTTGTGCATTTTTTACTTTAATTAAATTGTAGCTTAATATGTGGTGTGTACAAAAGTCTATAATATACAGGTCTGTACAAATTCGAGTGTGTTTCCATAGATTGGCGAAAATTGCTAAATGTGACTTTTCTAACTGAACTAAATTTTATCATGCTATGTAGTTTATATCCACGTCAGTAGGTCATATACAGGACTGCACTACATAATTTGACTACTTTTTGACTAGGGAAGGTAAATGCTAAAACTGGATTTTTAAATGTGTTAGATGTTTCCTAAACTATTTAATACCTTCTTTCACTTCATTTAACGGTGAAGTTTTGTTACAGTTTTCTAGATGTGATGGAATGTGTTTCATAATCTATGATTAACGCATGATTTTCCGTTCTTGTTTAACCCTTTAACGGGTGCCGTTTGCATGGCGCAAATACCAAAAATTCACAAATTTTCCACAAGTATTTTCGAATAGAAATTTTTGCTTTTATATTTTAGATATTTTACACGTAAAAATTAATATAAAAAAATACCTGGTTGTAAAACATCGTACTTTTGACATATATCGGTGCCCTTCGAAGGATTAATGCATTTGGAATCATAGAGGAAATGTTTGTACTACAAGTGTTTTTATTTATTTATGTATTTTTTAAATGAGTAATAAAATCAAGTCCTTGTTCAACTTTGGTTATCTTTCAAAAATTTATATATTTTATCAATCTGTTTTTGTACTTCCTTTAATTTATAAATTAATTAAAATGTCCTTTAAATACATCATTAAACTTATGTTATATGTAAATTGTTTTCAAAAATCTTATCCGTTGATAGAACGATATACTCTCTTTTTTTATTGTTTAATTAATTATAAACAAAATGATTTTAATAAATTTGTGTCTTGGGGGCAGTTGAAATAGTTTTAGAATATTTAATGTCCCGCCTTTCCTATTTATAAAATATGATATATGCAAAATAAGCGTAATGTACTATTTCTCTCATTTTATTATGTAAAATTTGGAAAAAAATTAACACATAAAATAAGTTTTTCCACATTTTATACTCATCTTTAGTATTGCTTATCGAATGTTCTAGCAAAGTTGTAAATTATTAAATCATAAAAAACCGATTAAAAGGAAATTTTATATTTTCTAAAAACTTATAATTTTAATAAAGGAATAAAAATGTTTGCAGTTTTGTAAAAATGTTTGCAGCGTCCTTTGTCCGAAAAGATTAAAAAAAAATTTAATTAACAGTTTTACACTTTATTTACTCGCGCAAGTCCAAACTCTGAATTCAGTTTTAGCAAATATTTTTTATATGTTTAGACATGAGTTTTGATTAATCTATTTTTGTTGTACAGCTTCGATTTTGTTACCTGATGAATAAAAAATATTATTTAAAAAAAAAAAAAAGTTCTGAAAAAAGACGCTCCGTGAAACTGGAACATTTCAGTATTTTGATATGAAAGGTTCCGAAAAAAGATGTCCCATAAAGTTGGAATGTTTCAGTATTTTGACATGAAAGGTTTTGGAAAAAAGCATATCATGACGCTGAAATATTTTAGCATTTTGATATGAAAGGTTTCAGAGTATATATTACGGAATGTTTCGGAAAAATTGGAATGTTTCACTACTTTGCTGTGAAACGTAACAGCAAAAAGCGGTGTCATCTTAATGCTACCATTTTTTTCCAGAACCTTCCGGAAATTTTTTTACAGTGCATATGTGAATACTAATGGTGTAATGAAAACTTTATCATTAATCATAATAAATTTCACCGTAACTTAAATAATATCATTTACAACTTTTAATATATAAATATTGTAAAAAAGTCAAAAACGTCAAATAGTTTTGATTTTAAAAAATCATGATTTTTGCACAACCATGCATAAAAAAGGAACATTTAAAAAAAATTCTAAGTACATAAATGTACTCAAACAACATATTATAAACACCAAACAAGATATTATAAACAAAAACACATGCTCTGATCAAAATGCATTATATGGTTCCTTAACAATAATTTCTACTTCAAAAACCTCTATAACCTGGCAAATGAAATTTCTTCAGGGGAAATGTTTAAACCTAATGATACTGTTGACTGATGCACCACAAAATATTAACAAATTTCCTAATAAACTGGCTCTTTCTGAAAATTAAAAGAGTGAAATGTAAAAAAATTTATGTATATGTATCAGACTTACCAATAAGACATTTTATTAAAGTGTTCAGTAAAAGTAGTAAGATTTGGACTAAGTTCTTCTTTTTGCTCTTTTGCCCAAAGTAGCACTTCGGGAATCTGAAATATAATTAACAACTTTTTTAATCAGTACATAATATGAAATTATAATATTGTATTGTACAACTGATGCACATGAAATGTACATTCATACTGTCAAATATCTTAAACATAAATAAGTTTGGAAAGTTAGAATGTTCAAGCATATTTTCAAAAATTAAAACAGTTGTAATGAAGAAAATAAATATAATTTTACAAATTGAACAAATTCTATAAACAGAAATCAATATATGCACTAAATACAAGCAGATAAACTATTTACTCAAGCATAGTGTTCATCTATATGTGGTGAAGGGGGGGGGGGGGGAAGAAGGTCAGAACAAGGTACACAAAACAGAAATGTGTACTTTATTAAAAATTAAACTTTAAAAAAAATAACTCGATTTGTCAAAGATTATAGAAATAAAACATTTAAATATTTATTCAGCAATACAACAATTAAAAAAAAAAACTTTGAACAATCCAACAACTGAGAAAGAGGTGCTAGGTATGCTTCCCATTAGAGTGCACCAGCAGGGAAGACCGAGCTATGCTCAGTTAAAATTAGCTTTGTGTTCAACTCAATATAACAATAAATTCTCTGTACAACATATAATAATCAGTTCCATGTATCCTGATTGGTTGAATTCTGTTTTGAGAATGTTCTGTCGACACTGATTGGTTGAATCATGTCTCTCAGCTCCTATTGGGAATTTCTAGAAAATTCCTTCAGATTTTAAAAGCCAATTTTTTCGCCAAATTCTCCAAAAGGTATAAACTTGGCACTTCTTTGATTTGGTGCCAAACATGCGTTTTGGAATTGCTAATCTTGAAAGACGATTTTAATGCCAAGTCTCACTAATGTCACCAACATCTCACCATATTTGCCGATATTTGGTAATGTTGTAAAAACAAGCTTCCATTCAATAGTTTGTCTTACTGCCTCAGAAACACTTTTAAACACATGCATTCATTAACTTTCATACATATTTTATCTTTATTTACACTCATTAAATCATAGTATAAAGCTCATAATCAGTGTATTTCATCAGCATAGTTTTATCATAAAAACGTAATTTCAGTAATTATTATATGTTTAACTTACCCATATTTCTTTAATTCTTCGTTTATTACTTATTTTCCATTCATTAAAAGAAGTAAATTTCACTTTACAATAGTTGTTAATTTCAATTTACTTTATAAACATTTAAACGCCACGCTACAGCTTTCTCCAGTCAAAACATTCGGCGATATTTGATTAAGCCAAGAATCGAATAATCGTTTAGCGAGTTCGCTTGTTCTACGATAGATGGCGACAGATAAGTTATTATCTGATTTGCCGGTCCCGTAATTATTCATGCCGTCAGCCACGCGTCACTTCCGTGACGGTTCTAGAACTTCATCGTCATTGGCAGGTGTACTTTTGGCCAGGTATTTATACGAGGTGCTTCGCTCTCAAACGGCGATTCGGTTTATTGTTTTAGATCTTCACGAAGACGGTCGGTCTTAAGTTTAGATATGGCCGTGGTGATGGAATGTGCCGTTTGTCTTAAAGTATTGTCGCTATAATTATGTAGCTTTCTACTCAGTTTAATAAGTCTGTTTTATTTTATATTGATATGTGCTGGCTACTACATTTTTGTTTAAAGTATCTAATTGTTTATTATGCTGAATCATCAAAACTGGACTATGTCGTATGTATTTTCGTCTGTTGAAAACCTTTACTTCAAATAAAATAGGATTATAATATTGCCTATTCAATGTGGAAAAACCTTTACACACAGCTTTATTTGCTATTGTTCCATTCAACAACCATTCAACTACTTTTTACCTCATTATATGTAGCAATCAACTCCAGCTAAGCACCATTTTGCGTTATCTGCTTATTTAAATAAGGTGTAATCAGAAAATTGGCTTTAATTAAGTGCCATTTTCTGACAATTTGGTTATGGGCGTTTTAATGCTCATATTGTGAGGACTTTGTTAGTACAGTACAAAGTCTCAAATCCGGACATCCGAAATTCGGAATTCTCCAAAATCCGGACATTTTGGAAACAAGCTTTTTTTAATATTTCGTTTTTTTTTTTTTTTTTTTTTTAAATATTTATTTATATATGCCTTGGACTGAATCGTTTTTCCCGCTTCTGTTATATTTGTCTCCATATATTTTCCAATTTGATATCTTTACGCTTTTATTCGATCATTCCTTACTCAACGCCCACCCCTCCCCACCAATCTCCGAAAATTGCATCAATTTATTCAATAAATTGAAGCCGTGATATAGATGTCTGATAATCTTTATTGCCGACTTCCCAATATTCCATAAGAATTCATAGTTCAAGCATTCATAGTTGTATTTAGCTGCCGGAAAACAGAAAAATGTAATTAAAAGAAAAGAATGAAAAAAAACCCTTTTCCTTACCATAAAAAATAAATAAATAAAAAAATATCTCCGTCGTTATTTGACGAATTATGTTCAAATTTACAGCAAGTTGCAATAATAGCAAATTAGGCTGTTTTCCCAAATTTTATCAAAATATGATAATTTATTCCAAAATCGGAGCACCACACAAAAAAGGCCACTAGAGTAACTGAAAAGAAAAAGAAAGGATTGAATTATCTGGCTGTTTGTTTTGTTTATTTTAGTCTGTAACTTCTGAAGTCGAAAAGTTATTGGAATGATATCGTTAGCTTTCAGTAGATACTATATTTCTTTATGCAGAAAGAAACCATGCACAGAATTTATTTTTTTATTATTATGCTAGGCTTGTTAAGCGGATTAGGAATGATGACATGTGAGTCAAAGCTTCTGTTTTCTTCTATTTTTGCACGAAAAAAATAAAGGAAAAATATTTTTAAAGGGAAAAAAATAGACGATGTAAAGAAGATAACATGGAAAAGGGGCAGGACGCATTTTTCACGTCTAAAAACAGCAGGGCGTATCGGCACTTAAAACAAAAAAAGGGGGGGGGGTTGATTAGTTTTTTAGTAACTGCAAATGATTTATAATTGATAAAGCAGCATAAAATAACAGACATATTCAATTACCTAACAGAAAAATTATGTTTTGTAAGTAAAATTTCCTGAAATTTTGATAATTAAAATATATATATATATTCCTCTATTGAAATATTTGCTTTATTATTACCTTATTTCAGTAAAATAAACGGGGGTGGGGTGTAGATTATTATTATTTTTTTACCTTTTTAAAAAATATATTCATTTTTTTAAATATTTAATTTGCTTCAGTATAATATTTTTCAGTATTGAAATGCGTTCGTCATAAATAAATAACGGGGGGGGGGGGGGGGGGGGGGGGGCAAACTGCAAATGATCCAAAATTCGGAAAAATCTGAAATCCGGAATCGCTGAAGTCTGGAGGATTCCGGATTTTGGACTTTGTACTGTAGTATGAATAAAGTATAATGGACTTATATTTTTAAGTGAAGTTGCATGAAAAACGAAGTTGTTTTTTTCTTGATGTGTGAAGGACGAAAGGTTTTCAGTAAGAAATTCTTGAATATAGAGATCGTTTTTCCTGAAAATTTAATCCAGTTTTTGATTGAAGAAATTTTTGGAAAAAAAAAAAAAGAAAAAAAAATCTTTTTTTTTTTTTTTGAATATTTGATCCAGTTCCTGATTGAACAAAAAAAGGCTCACCATCTTAAGAGATAAAAAGATGGGGGGGGGGGGGGGGCTGGTATAATTCAGAAGATAAGTTATATACAGATGTAGATCCAGTTTTTAGCTCACAGGCTATCAAAGCCTGAGAGCTAATGTGCCCGCCCGTTCTGTATGTACATATGTATATATGAACGTACGTACGTAACGCGATAACTCGTGATAGAATTATCCGTTTTGCTTCAAATTTTGTTTCCAGGTTTATTCTAATAAGGCGCTTCCCTGATTAGTTTTGGGAGTTCATTGGTTAAGTATAAAGGGGGGAAAAGGGGGGCTAACTCCCCCTTAATTTAGATAAATGAGTTTTTCATGCAGAAGTATCAGTTTTGCTTCAAATTTTGTTTCCAGGTTCATTCTAATAAGGCGCTTCCCTGTTCAGTTTTGGGAATTCATTGGTTAAGTATAAAGGGGGGAAAGGGGGGGCGCTAACTTCCCCTTAATTTAGATAAATGGGTTTTTCATGCAGAAGTATCCGTTTTTCTTCAAATTTCGTATATAGGTTCATTGTGATAAGGTGCTTCCCTGATTAGTTTTGGGGGTTCATTGGATAAGTATAAAGGGGGGTAAAAGGGGGGCTAATCCCCCTTAACTTAGATAAATCGGTTTTCCATGCAGAATTATCCGATTTTCTTCAAATTTTGCATATAGGCTCATTGTGATAAGGCACTTCACTGATTAGTTTTGGGGGTTCATTGGATAAGTATAAAGGGGGGTAAAAGGGGGGCTAATCCCCCTTAATTTACATAAATGGGTTTTTCATGCAGAATTATCCAATTTTCTTCAAATTTTGTATATATATTCATTGTGGTAAGGCGCTTGCCTGATTAGATTTTGGGGTTTTCATTTGTTAAGTATAAAGGGGGGAACGGGGTGGGGGGGGTCTTACCTCCCTTAATTTAGATAAATGGGTTTTTCAAGCAAAATTATCAGATTTTTTTCAAATTTTGTGTATAAATTCATTGTGGTAAGACGCTTGCCTGATGAGATTTTGGGGGTTTATTGGTTAAGTATAAAGGGTGGGAACGGGTGCTTATCCCCCCCGATATCTTTGGGATATCTTTATTTTTGTCGATATCTTTATTTTTTGAGTCGCATTATTCTTTTAAATAAGAGTATAATATACAATTAGTGTGAATAGCCTGTGAGCTCAATGCCCTCAGTTTAACTGGGCAGTTTTCTTTATTAACATATACAAAAAGCTTTTAATCATCTTATATATATTTTTTTATGAAAATTTTTTTAAAGTTTGAAATTTTTTTTAATTTTCCCTCTCTTGGTTGAAAAATGGCCACCGTTATTGAAAAGCTGAACGCTTCTAACTATCTTAATTGGGCAGCTGATTTGAAGTATCTACTGTTAGAGAAAAATTCGTGGAGTATTGTGAACCAATCTGAAAAACCTCCTGTGCCTGATACCTCAAAAGTTGATCTTTCAAGCTATAAAGTTCGCAGTAACCAAGCTTTGGCTTTAATTTTCCTGCATGTAGGACCCGATTACAAGAGATTAATCGAGGACTGTAAGGATCCAGTCGAGGCATGGACTGTACTTAAGAATAATCATTGTCCAGACTCTCGTTCACATCACATGCGGCTATTTTCTAGCCTGATTGAATGCAGAACAGAGCCTAATGAAGGTATCAACATGTTTGCTGCAAGATTAATGAGAATTTTTAACGATATTAAGCATCTGGATAAAAATTTTAATGAGATTTACTTGAATTTCCAGTTCCTGCGCTATCTGCCAAAGAAGTTCGATTCAGCGGTTCAATCAATTTTGAGATGGCAAAAAGAAGATTTCGTGTTTCATAAAATTGTTGAAGAATTATCAGCTGAGGAAATTCGTCTCCAAGTTCGAGATATGGATTTAAATAAGAGTTCTCCTCATGCCAATTTATTAAATAAAAAGACTATTTCACGTAAGGGAAAGAAGAGTGTCCGATGCTGGCATTGCAATGCAGAGGGACATCTTCGAAAGGACTGTTTTAAATTCCGTAAATTGAATTCGAGGAGCTGTCCATTGTCACCTTACCATCGACGTTCGTCTTCAGCACACCGAACTGAGACTTCTAGTGATTCTTCTTGTGGCTGCTATAGACAACCAGAGAAATCTAGTTCCAGTCATCGATCCCGAGTTAGACAACCAGAAAGATCCTGTTCCCACCATCGATCCCGAGACCGTCAACCTAGCTTTTCCGATGACCAGTCAAGCAACTCATCTCATTCCCGAATGAGGCCTACTAAATCCAGATGGTCTAGATCCAGAAAGTCCCCACCTGCTGCACATTACAGAGATGATAGTGACTGCTCCAGTGATCCAAGGACTGATTTTTGTAAGTCAAATCTTTGTTACATTTCCAAATACAACATTAATTGTGTAAATGTAAATGAGAAATCCTGGATTTTAGATACTGGGGCCACACATCATTTTGTAAATTGTAAAAGATATTTTTCCAATTTTGAACCTTTGGTGGGTGAGGAAATGACCGTCGCAGTTAAGGATGTATCTTTTTCAATTGAGGGACGAGGGGATGTTAAGCTTGATTTTGGCCAAACTAGCCTGACTCTTACAGGGGTAATGTATGCTAGGAGGCTAAAACGCAATATTTTATCAGGTCCTCAATTGGATAAGCATGGGTTTCAATTTCATGGTCGACAAGGCAAGGTAACCATCTTGCGGGGGGAAGACGTTGTTTGTAAAGCCTATCTTAAAAATGGAGTGTATCAGCTGTATCCTCGGGTTCCTAAAACTACACCAGTAGAGTCTAATGTTACTAGTAAAGTCAGTAACATGGAGATATGGCATAGAAGAATGGAGCAATTTAGTCCATCAATTTTAATGCATACTTGTAAGGAGAGGGGAGTCCGGGGTTTGCCTAATTTAAAGGATTTCAATCATAAATGTAAAGAATGTTGGTTAAATAAACACCTTAAAGTATCTTTTAAGTCAACCAATAAAACTAGGTCTAAGGGACCGCTTGACTTGTTATATGCCGACCATGTCAAACAGTAGGTCGCCAAGGTGAAAGGTACTTTTTAACAATAATTGACAATTTTTCACACTGTGTGTTACTGTATCCAATTAAATATAAATCTGATGCATATGAAATTGTTGTAAATCACATAAAACGCGCAGAAACATTTTTAAACAGGAAAGTTAAAAACTTTAGAAGTGACAACGGGAGGGAGTTCGTCAATGACGATTTATTAGATTTTTTCACATCAAGGGGAATCCATCATGAGCTGACAAATCCATACACTCCACAAATGAACGGGACGTCGGAAAGATATATGCAAACCGTAACAGATGGTGCAAGAACCATTCTTTCAGAAAGTGGTCTTAACCGGAACTTCTGGCCTAAAGCCATGAAACTTTTCACCTATAATTGGAACCGTATTTGCCAGAGATCACGGAATAAAACTCCATTTGAGCTTTATGGAGGGAATAAACCATCGGTCCGTCACATAAGACCTTTTGTCTCGGTAGTGTAAGTGGGAATACCGAAGCAAAGACGTGATGGCAAACTCGGTCCTAAGGCCAGGAAAGAGTTCATGGTAGGCTATGCATTTCGTACAAAAGGATATAGAGTGTGGATTCCGGACATAGAACAGATTATAGAATCTTGTGATGTAAAATTTGAAGAAAATACCCTCTACAAACATAGTGAGTCTGTGCGCGGTGGAGCCTTGATGGGCCCATTGTTCGATGATCTCTTTCCCAGCAGCACTGAGAACGAGAATCCAATTGTTGAGGTTGCACCTGAGAGCACTCCAGGTCCCTCCAATTTACATCAAGATTCTCAGCATGATGGGGGGGGGGGGAGACTTCGGATTCTGGGTTCAGTGATGAAGAGCCTTCACCAACACCTTTGAGGGAAGCAGTCTTTTACAGAAAACCAAAACCTCGCCCTGACGGTTCAAGAGTAGACATATACAAGATTATAGAAGATTATGAACAAGGGACATATACAAGATTATGAACAAGGGAAAAATCAAAGACTAAGATCAATCTATGATATAGAAAGGTATTGTCAACAAAACAATATTAAATATAATCCTAATCTTTCTGACTTTAAAAGTAAAAATGAATACTCTGGCCCCCCAAAGCAGAATACTTTGCAATGTTCTGCAACGAACTTCAGTTGATAAAAAATGTTCTGCGGGAATAAAAAATAAAGACACAGGGATATTTTCTTATATATGAAGAAGTGCAATTGCATCTTTTATAGAAATGTAAAAACCATTTTGTAAAATGCTGACATACCCACACGAAAGAAACTAATGGCGAAGTTTGCGATTTTACCTGATCGAATAATGAATTTTGTGGTTTCTTCCGACAATCGATTGACGATTTTTGCAATATTGCAGATTTTTCCATATGTCAACTTGCGAATTTCGTGTTTGTTCATGGACCCAATTGTCGAATTTCGTAATATTTTTTTCCTGCAACTGATAGAAGAATTTCGAGATACTTTCAACAATTCCCTGACGAATTTTGGGTTTTTTTAGCTTCAACCGATAGGCGAATTTTGCAATATTTTTCTTGGACCGATTGGCGAAATTCATTGTTTTTTTCATGCAACTGATGCCTGAATTTCGTGATTTTTACCTACGACTGATTGGCAATTATTCCAGGCAATTTCTTATTGTTTTACTGGCGATTTTTTACTGTTTTTCTTGCGAATGATTGGATAGATGAATTTCCAATTTTTCCCATTTTTTTAATTTCGTTGAAATGTTCATAGACAAATTGTAAATTTCGACAAACAGTCGCGAAAAAACAAAAATTGCGAATTTTTCTGTGTTTTTTACCTGCGACCGATTGGCGAAAACCGTGGATGTTTTTCCGTGACTGTTCATCAAATTTTGCATAATTTTGCACAACAGGCTGAAGAATTTCATGATTTGTTCTCCATGATTGACTATCGTACTGCGCAAAATTTTTTCACGACCCATTGATCAATTCTGCAATCTTTTTAAATGAACGATAAATAAAGGATTTTGATATTTTTTCCCCGGCCATCGAGTGACGAATATCACAATTTTCCTTCGATTGAATGGATATTTTTCCTGAAAATGATAATTTGAAATGTTCTGCAGGAAAGGCCATTGTTCTGCGATGTACGTCACACTTTTAAGCATATTCTGCTTTGGGGCTCTGGCCCTGTATCCTCTACTATATCACCATCCGATGTTTCCGACACTCCCGAATCAAATTACCTAAAGCCCAGTGTGTGACTAGACGTAGAAGTACCTCGCACCTTTAAGCAAGCTATGAGGTCTATGCAGAGGGCGATGCAAACCGAAATCCAGGTAATGCATGAGCGAGAGGTTTGGCATTTGGCTCCATTGCCTGCCAACGTCACCCCAGTGGGTTGCAGATGGGTATATGCAATCAAGAGAGATGAATTTGGTAGGATTGCACGATATAAAGCACGGCTAGTTGCCCAGGGATTTAAACAAATTAAAGGGGAGTCCTACGATGACACCTTCAGCCCGGTGGTAAACTTTGGTGTGATCCGACTATTCTTCTCCCTCTTGGTTTCGCATGGCGGATGGCTTCACATTCAGTGTGATGTTACCAGCGCCTATCTGTATGCCCCGCTGAAGGAGGACGTCTATATGTCTCAACCTCCCGGTTTCATCATTCCCGGAAAGGAGCATTTATATTGCAAGCTGATCGCACGCTGTATGGACTTCATCAAAGCGGAAGGGTGTGGTATTTTGAAATACATAAAGTACTCACTAAGATTGGCTTCAGTAAACTGGAAGCATGTAATTGTGTGTACACTTATGGATCAGATATTGTACTGCTTCTATATGTAGATGATATGGTCATTTTAGGTAGGAATATGAAACTCATCAATAATGTTTTAAATTTAATACAAAAACATTTTGACATTAAAATACTGGGGAAAACCCGTAAGCTTTTGGGTGCTGAATTTGAAGGAGAAGGTGATTCTTTGGTTATTCAACAAACACAATATATTGATGAAGTGTGTAATAGATTTAAAGAATACAAAATTCCTGTCTCCAGTCTACCCATAAGCAAAGGCACAATCTTTTCTAAGTCTGACTGTCCTACATCTTCATCTGATATTTATCAAATGACAAAACTACCATATCGCAGTATTCTAGGATGCCTATCATTTCTAGCAAACTGCACTAGGCCTGACATTTCATATTCTGTTAATATCTTAAGTCAATTTCAAAGCAATCCAGGTTTGTCTCACTGGGAGGGTTTAATCCATTTGCTAGGCTATGTCAAGTATACACGTAATTATCACCTTAGGCTACAGTGCAAGTCCGTTCGTCTGGTAGCATTTACCGATGCAGACTTTGCAGCTAACCGTGATGACTGAACTTCCATGGGAGGGCAAATAGTCATGCTCAATAACTTTCCCGTTGACTGGCGTACTTTTAAAGAAAAGTGCGCCAGTTTATCAATGATGAAATCTGAGTTTGTAGCAATGACTGAGGTCACCAAAAGTCTAGTTTGGTACGATCGGATACTGCGGGAATGCTCGGTGAGTGGTATCATTCCTGAACGTAGTCAAGTAGCAGAACTAAGGGCAGATAATCAGGCAGCCATAAATTTCATTAAATCCCCAGTAGAAAACCACAGATCAAAACATATAGATGTCAAGCTTTTCTTTATTCGTGACTTGTTTTATAGAGAAATTTTCAGTCTTAGTTTTGTCCGTAGTAAGTCCAACCTTGCGGATGTGTTCACTAAGCCTCAGACCAAATTTGACCTTAAAAGGTTTGTCGACCATTTATTTATCACCGAATAAAGTTTTATATTGTTATTATACGTACCTTTTCCATCTTTATTGTTAGTGTATGTACGCATTTAAGAGATATATGTAAATTGTTAAACGCAGTCATAAATTTTTATAAGTGTAAGAATGTGTTTATACAAAATTTTATCTTTTAAATTTCTTAAAGTGCAATATTTTTACATACATATTTTAAATTGTATAAGGATTTTTTTGAATACATAAATTTGTGAGAGTATTAAGCTGTTTTTCCCCTGGTTATCCCTGCTGGTCCATGATAGTGTTTTTGGGGTTAGGATCATGTAGTTAGAAAAAAAAAAGAATCCACCCGTGAACCCTAACTGCTTAAATTTTAACTTCACCTTAAAAATGTGTTTAGTGTTGGAGGTTGTTTTTGGCAGTTATACATTTGTTGGCACATCATTTAAGATGGCACGTTGTTATTGTTAAGTTCTTTTTAACTTTTAATTTTTTTTTACTAATACGCTTTTATCTTATAGTAAAAATTTAATCCAGTTTTTAAATTTTTGATATGCAATAGTGTCAGTAGTGTTCTTTGGGATTCATATCCCTTATTTTTCTCAGCTTCATGTCATTTCTGACATTTTATAGCTGTTTTCACCGAGACAGTAAGAGGGGGGGGGCACTTGTTGTAAAAACAAGCCTCCATTCAATAGTTTTAGTCTTACTGCCTCAGTTACACTTTTAAACACATGCATTCATTAACTTTCATACATATTTTATCTTTATTTACACTCATTAAATCATAGTATAAAGCTCATAATCAGTGTATTTCATCAGCATAGTTTTATCATAAAAACGTAATATCAGTAATTATTATATGATTAACTTACCCATATTTCTTTAATTCTTCGTTTATTATTTTCCATTCATTAAAAGCAGTAAATTTCACTTTACAATAGTTGTTAATTTCAATTTACTTTATAAACATTTAAACGCTACGCTACAGCTTTCTCCAGTCAAAACATTCAGAGATATTCGATTAAGCCAAGAATCGAATAATCGTTTAGCGAGTTCGCTTGTTCTACAATAGATGGCGACAGATAAGTTATTATCTGATTTGCCGGTCCCGTAATTATTCATGCCGTCAGCCACGCGTCACTTCCGTGACGGTTCTAGAACTTCATCGTCATTGGCAGGTGTACTTTTGGCCAGGTATTTATACGAGGTGCTTCGCTCTCAAACGGCGATTCGGTTTATTGTTTTAGATCTTCACGAAGACGGTCGGTCTTAAGTTTAGATATGGCCGTGGTGATGGAATGTGCCGTTTGTCTTAAAGTATTGTCGCTATAATTATGTAGCTTTCTACTCAGTTTAATAAGTCTGTTTTATTTTATATTGATATGTGCTGGCTACTACATTTTTGTTTAAAGTATCTAATTGTTTATTATGCTGAATCATCAAAACTGGACTATGTCGTATGTATTTTCGTCTGTTGAAAACCTTTACTTCAAATAAAATAGGATTATAATATTGCCTATTCAATGTGGAAAAACCTTTACACACAGCTTTATTTGCTATTGTTCCATTCAACAACCATTCAACCTACTTTTTACCTCATTATACGTAGCAATCAACTCCAGCTAAGCACCATTTTGCGTTATCTGCTTATTTAAATAAGGTGTAATCAGAAAATCGGCTTTAATTAAGTGCCATTTTCCGACAGGTAAAATGTTGCTATGACGAGGATTTATCGGTCGTTGAAGTCTGATAATCAAGCAGATAAATGATTCTTTGTGAAAAGTAGTTGGTATTAAAAATGCAGTTAACCACGATACACAATGAAGATGCAGGGAAGATAAAAGACTAGTCTATTTATTCAAAAGAAACATCTTTAGAAAATTAAGTATAAAGCAAGTGCAATAGCAAGCAAGGGGAGGCACCAATTAAAAAACAGCGAAGCCTCAGTGCAGCATTTCTGGTCGCGCAAAAAAGGCAAAAGGGATAATTTTTTGAAAAGACCTCTGCTGGTGTTGGCGAGATGAATGTGATAAAATCGCCAGTACTTGGCGAGAGATATTTTAGTGATCAATGGTAGAAGTGTATGGGAAAAAGCGATAACAAGTGGTTTCTGTCTATGATTATGCGTTCATGTGAGAGTAAGGGGTTGTAGAGATTCTTAAATCGAGACATAAGAGGAAACAAGAAAAATATCAGCAATTTTTAGGACTGGCTGATTATTTTGCTATAAGACAGCTGCACTTTTAACAGCTGCTTGATTTCCAATACACAGTAACTGGGTGTGAAAAATATGAGATTGCATATTACAATTCATATGCAGGAATGGAATCTTTTTAATTAATTCATTTGAGAGCGGATGACAGGCAATGCAAAGGCATGTGGGAAAGTATTGTCAGTTATACGTTATCGTTAATTTTAACAAGCGAAGGGCAGCTGAATATTTTGTCTAACTTTTAAAGCAGATGTATTCTTGACTTAATGGGACTGAAAACGGTTGGGTTAGATATGTGTGATCACTTGTAACTTATTTTAAAATAACCGCAAAGTATAGAGTGGAAAATTTCTGATGCATGCGAATAATGACTTGATTTTAGAATAATGAAATCAGATTCATTATATAAATTGAATCACAAATAGATTTAGTTAACATAGTGAATTTTTTAAGGAAGGGGGGGGGGAAGACAGAACATTTAAAAGCAAATTATCTATATTTATTTATTTATTTTTGTATTTATTTTTATTTTTTGGGGGGGGAGGGGAAGGAAGATGAAATAAAAGGTAAAAAATATGAACTTGCTATCTATATTTATTTTGGGAGGGAGAGGGAGGGAAGTATGAAATTGGTACTAGCTTGATAGATTTTGGAAGAGGAAGGGAAAAAATTATGATAACTTGTTAAATTTTTGGGGGGAGGGGAGCTGAACTGGAAGCGACATATATGACAAATGTATTTGTCGTATCTTTTTATCCACTTAAACTGGCTTACTAAAAATAAGCACCTGATGAATTTTTGTAAACAAAACAAATATAAAAACGCACATATGACGTTTTAATTCATCATAAGAATATATTTTAAAATATTATAAAAAGACTCTAAAAATATGTAAGATATGATAACCAGTAACTCTTTAACGTTGAATGTAACAGACCAAAAATGCAATTAAATTTAACCTTGGATATTTAATTTTAAAAAGGATTTTGAGAATAAAACAAAATAAATCAAAATTTTACTATCGAATATTTTCCTTTAAGAATAAAAAGGCAATTTTTTTAAAAACAGATAAAGCATTAAAGTTTAAATTTTACTATTGACTGAGAGAAAAAAAAAAAAAAGAAATAACATTGATAATAATAATACATATATTGTTCATGAAAACTTACCGAAAATCCTTTTTTGTACATTTTTTTTTATTATGTTTACAAGAGAAGTATGAAGGTTGAATTGTACATTAATCAAAGCAAACAATTTTTTTTTTCTTTTTCAAAAAAATATTTATTGTGAGTGAATGAAATTTAAAACAGACTAACATTTTATTTATCCTTCATACTTTTTAATTTAAAATAAAACCCTTTTTTTTTATAGAAAAAAAAATGATATGTCACTAGTAATTTGAAGGATCACAATTAAATATATATATGAAGCAATGAAGCACTGAATTATTATGATTATTATTATTTTAAATTGTGTTCACACAAGTAGTGTGACTATTGCAATACTTTACTTTTTTTTTTTTGAAATATCACTTTACGTATTGTAAAATTGCTGAAACACAGGAGACACTAGAAGCCCAAAATCGTGATTGTTGACGTTCCAGAAAGCACTACACTGAATACGATGCACAAGGATAGATGTGAGTAGAGAAGAGGATGATTCTTGATGTATGGAACTTAAATATTATATCACTATAATGCAAACACGTTAGTACTACGAAAAAATTTGTAGTGTTCAAAGAAGAAACACTAATTTTCAACGGCCACTATTTTGAAGGTGCGCACAACACAGGTTTCAAGAAATTCGGTTTTGTTTTTATTATAGATGAGAGGCAGGTTGGTATGACGCATAAACACCACACCAAAACTCGTAGCACAAAACATTAAGCAGAATTTTCAGTGGGAGCTGTTTTATGAAAGAGCACATACACTATTCTTGATTGTTGAGATTACGGAGAGCACTATTTGTTAGAAATAGTAATTATCAAGTAATTACTAGTAGATTAAAAGGAGCAGATTTACAAACGCTAATGGAGCGTATATGCTGGCATTCGATTACCCAATTTATGCATGAGATAAAAGCTGAAAAATAGGTGAATTGTGTCTTGAAATAATAACCAACTGTTTTTAAAAATAACTTAACATTTATTGAATAAAAACAGAAATAAAAATTAAAAGACAAAAATACAAATTCAATAAATTAAACAAATGAAAAATATACTTAATATGAACTGACGCCATTCAGGAACAATATTTTTCAAAAAGGAAGGTTACTTTTATTTAAATTCAAATTCACTTTAAACATTAACATTTGAAAAACTTTATACTTTAAATAACTTAACTTTAATTTAAAACAGGATTAAATGATCTTTCCACATCTCCCCCTCTTTCAACTACGATCCATCTTAAAAGATCGTTAAACTCTGTTTTAACTCATACCTCGCCTCATGGAAAACATCCGACGTACCACACAGTAACCGTCATTAGCAAGCCGAAATCACCAAAGTTAAAGTATCTAACAACTCATGGTGAACCATACAGACCTTCACCTAAAGCAAGGGAACATGATGAATTCCGTAACACCAAGATTATTTGTTAGATCTTTCAAAGCAAGAAAACGAAACGGGAAACTTAAATATGATGTTAAAAACTAAGAGGAGAGAAACTGTAAACCAACAAAAACTTTATTTAAAGAAACTTAAACCAGTAATAAAATCAATTAAATAAAGTCGTATGAATATCAACGCAAACTCAAGAAAACTAAATGAAAAACATATGAACATAAACTTACTAAAAGTTCACCGTGTATTTCACCTCTTCCCCTAACAGTATTCAGGTTTATTAACACAACTTTCTAAAACCTGTCTGATAATATAGATCAGGACAGTAACTGACAAGTTGGTTTAAAAAGTATAAGAAGAGGGAAAACAACGTTGATAAAACAAAACTTAAGAAAATATGAATTAAACTCCAGCCGAAATAAAATCTGAACGTGTTGCCGTGATTCCGATACATGAAGTAAACAAACCGCCATTTTCTTTCTTTTTGCTCTTTAGGAAACACAGCTTTACCAAATACCAGAACAGAAAATGCTTTAAATCTCCAGATGTATCTTTACACATCTTCAACCGGCTTTCACAATACTTTATCTTATATCAAAACATAAAGTCTTTAAAACTTATGAAAAACTAAAAAGCACCACTTCAAGCCAACAGTAAGACATTTTAAAACCCATCTCATCAACACTAGCCATGACTGACTGGCGGCATAACGAAAATGTTGCCTTGCCACAGAACACTAATGAAGTTAAACAATGAAGCTAATGAGAGATGCTCGAGACCTTGTATATAAACGTATCTCTCCAGATCAACACCCTATCATGCGGCCTTCCATATTTAATGAGCATTACGTCACTACCGGCCTCATGAAAGATCGAGAAAGTGAAAGTGCCCAGCAGTGACGAGAGAGCGATTGGAGGAGAAAACAGATGGTCATGCCATCTGTCGTCAACTGCCGTAATCACTTCGGCACATCGTAACACTTGAGCGTGTATGGAAGTAGGAAGCCGGCAAATTGTAAACAGAGATACGTGGACTTTGAGGATGCCGTGTAAAAGTAAAAATGAATATGCCAGGATACTTAATGAAGATATTAACGTAAGTAAGCTTAACAAAATATTAAATATGATACTTAAATATTGAAATAAATAAATCATAAACCCAAAATATACATGTGTAATCCAGAACTTAGAAATGAATAAATATGAAACTGAAAGTAACTTGAAAACTTCTGATGAAGATTAAATGACTGATTTGAATGAATGATTTAGATTAATGATTTAGATGAAGTGACAAGACAAATGTTGATATGTATGGAATATTATTCTAACACTATTGACGGGAGGGAGACATCACTTTCAGCCGAGAAGCTAGCAAACGCCGGGAGCCAGGTGCACAGACGAGATGGAGGGGTGGCACGATCCAGGCACAGTAGTAAACAAGAGACATCACTCTAGCATATCCGATCTGGAATGGAGGGTGAGGGGGCAGCACTTCCACAAAAGATGAGTCGATGACGCTTCAAGACAGAGAAAAAACAAACTGCAACAAGGGCGCGGTGGCGCGTACGAGAATGTTTGAATAGTGTTACAGTTCCAAATGCAAGGATAGTAGTCCAGCGTACACTACGATTTGCAGGTGACAATGAAGCAGTGATGTACAGTACCTCCCCTTGTTGGAAAAAAATATATATTCTTTCTCTAGGAAGAGAAGAACAGCTGAAGCACCATAGTTTATATGACGAGGATTTATTGGTCCTTGAAGTCTGACAATCAAGAAGTTAGATGATTCTTTGTGAAAAGTAGTTGGTATTAAAAATGCAGTTAACCAGGATACACAATGAAGATGCAGGGAGGATAAAAGACAAGTCTATTTATTCAAAAGAAACATCTTTAGAAAATTAAGTATAAAGCAAGTGGAGGCACCAATTAAAAAACTGCGAAGCCTCAGTCCAGCCTTTCTGGTCATGCAAAAAAGGCAAAAGTGATAATTTTTTTAAAAGACCTCTGCGGGTGTTGGCGAGATGAACGTGATAAAATCGCCAGTACTTGGCGAGAGATATTTTAGCGATCAATGGTAGAAGTGTATGGGAAAAAGCGATAAGTAGTTCCTGTCTATGATTATGTGTTCATATGAGAGTGGGGGGTTGTAGAGATTCTTAAATCGAGACATAAGAGAAAACAAGAAAAATATCAGCAATTTTTAGGACTGGCCGATTGTTTTGCTATAAGGCAGCTGCACTTTTAACGGCTGCTTGGTTTCCAATACACAGTAACTGGGTGTGAAAAATATGTGATTGCATATTACAATTCATATGCGGGAATGGAATCTTTTTAATTAATTCATTTGAGAGTGGATGACAGACAATGCGAAGGGATGGGGGAAAGTATTGTCAGTTATACGTTATCTTTAATTTTAACAAGCGAAGGGCAGCTGAATATTTTGTCTAACTTTTAAAGCAGATGTATTCTTGACTTAATGGGAGTGAAAACAGTTGGGTTAGATATGTGTGATCACTTGTAACTTATTTTAAAATAACCGCAAAGTATAGAGTGGAAAATTTGTGATGCATGCGAATAATGACTTGACTTTAGAATAATGAAATCAGATTCATTATATAAATTGAATCACAAATAGATTTAGTTAACATATTGAATTTTTGAAGGAAGAGGGAGGGGGGAAGACAGAACATTTAAAAGCAAAGTATCTATATTTATTTTTTATTTTTTTTTTTTTTGGGGGGGGGGGGGAGGTGAAGTAAAAGGTAAAAAATATGAACTTGTTACCTATATTTAATTTTTGGGGGGGAGTTAAGTATGAAATTGGTACTAGCTTGATGGATTTTGGAAGAGGAAGGGAAAAAATTATGATAACTTGTTAAATTTTGGGGGGGTGGGGGGTAGCTGAACTGTAAGCGACATAATATATGACAAATGTATTTGTCATAGTTGCCAACTTTGAAACTTCATTTATTGCCAACTTTTCAACAACTTAATAACTGGTTCAACCTTCATGCATTTACATTGAAATGCATTGACCCATAAAGATCCCAAAATGGCCTATTAATCAAATTTTCTCGAACATGTGACAAAGCCCCATTGTCGTCTTGTACCCGAAAATGATAGGATACAAAATTTCATCCAATCATTAGAATCGTTTTTTAGATAAAATTAGTACAGTGACCCAAAAATGATCCACTAATCAAATTTTGAATATGTGACCTAGCGCAATGGACTTCCCGTGGCCGAAAATGGTAGGATACAAAATTTAGCCAAAATCATTTGAGCCTTTTTTTAGATATAATTAGCTTGACCTTGACCCATTGAGACCCAAAATAAACCATAAATCAAATTTTCTTGAACATGTGACCTAGCCCAATGGTCTTATCTTACCCCAAAATGGTAGGATAAAAATTTAGTCAAAATCGTTAGAGCCATTTTTTTGATAAAATTAGCTTGACCCCAAATTGACCCACTACTCAAATTTTCTCGAACATGTGACGCAGCCCAATGATTTTCTTGTACCCCAAAATAGTAGGATACCAAATTTAGTCAAAATCGTTACAGCTGTTTTTTAGATAAAATTTGCTTGACCTGCAGTGACCCAAACATGACCCACTAATCAAATTTTCTCGAACATGTGACCCAGCTCAATGGTCTTCTTGTAATCCAGAACGGTAGGATGCAAAATTTAGTCAAAATTGTCATAGCAGTATTTTAGATAAAATTAGCTTGGTCCACAGTGACCCAAAAATAACCCACTAATCAAATTTTCTTGTACCCGTGAACTAGCACAATGGACTTCTCATGGTCGAAAATGGTAAGATACAAAGTTTAGTCAAAATCATTTGAGCCACTTTTTAGCATTTTTTATATTATTATTATTAGCATTTTTTACAATTAGCTTGACCTTGACCCATTGTGACACAAAATGATCCACAAATCGAATTTCATCGAATGTGTGACCTAGCCCAATGGTCTTCTGGTACCTTAAAATGGTAGGATACAAAATTTCGTCAGAATCGTTAGAGCCATTTTTAAGATAAAATTTGTATACAGACAAACACACAAGATTTGCTAATATTATAATGTATGATATCCATAATAAGTGGCTCAGAATCAACTTTAAAATAGGATTCCATGATTGTTTAACCTTGTGCACAAAAATGAACACTGTCACCAAACCAGACAAAACATTTGAACCAATTTTGCCATTTTATGCATTAGGGAAAGGACAGGGCAATAGTGACCTCCTGTTTGGAGTGGGGGAGGCAGCAAAGGCAAGGGCTCCATAGTTGGCTATTACTATAAGTAATTTTCCAAAATTTGGAAGTTTTTTTTTTTTTTTTAAATATTATTGGTATTACTTACTTCAATCTTTTGAAAGAGATCAGCATCTAAGACAGTCATTTGCTCAGCAATATTCTCTGACTTAAAGTCCAACAAAGATGCTTTATGAGTTGTAATGGCCATTGATGACAGAAGGACTGGAGTGTTTAAAATACTTCTTTGCTTCAAATAACACTTTTCAACCACTTTTTTGCGCAATGCTCGTGCTAGTAGCAAATCCCCAGAACCAACTAATTGGCAAATAAAGTCCATTAAAAGCTTTAAAATATCTTCTTGAACATCAGTCAGACTGAAAAATAAATAAATAAGTTTAGAATTAAATTATTTGTCTGAAGAAATTATTTAAACTACACTTCAAAATACTTACCACAAATCATCAACCACTCTGACAAGCAACGCAAATGCATTTCTTGCAGCTCGTTGTCTCCTCATATCAGCAACATGGATAAATTTATTATATCTGTACAGCAATTTGCAGATTAAGTCATATGGAGAGATAAAAGTACGATAGGTTGTAAGGAAGGCTTCTTGGTAAAGAAAATCTGAAAATGTAAGAAGGAAAAGGGGAATATTAAAAAAATTTGAAGAAAATAAAACAAGTGAATACACATGATGGATTCAAGAGAAAAAAAAAGTTTTTTAAATGAAACAATTGCGTTATTTAGTAGTGCATTAACTCCTTTGCAATGAGACAGAATTTACAGAATTTTAAATCTTATCCTCATTTATTCAGCATAAAATTTTTTGCCCAATTTAATCGCAGAAATGCTTTGTTTAAAAACAGAAATATAAATTACTAGTGGGAATAATCAAGGATTCTGAACACTTTATGTGTCATATATATATGTGATGCTCATTGTGAAAGCAGTAAGAACACTTTCAAGCAGTAACAAAAATTTTATTAACCCCTTGGGACCGGCGGTTTTACATAAATTTTATTCGGTTGACACCACTTTTTAAAAAAAAGCTACCTTTACTTAAACTATCACAAAAATGCCCTAATTAGAGAAAGCAAATATTACTTTTATTTTTTACTGGTGCCTAAAACAAATTCTGTATGCTCTTTTTGAGGGTGCATATATGCACCCATGGTCCTGAATGGGTTAAGGGTGTATTCAAATTCAAACAGCTTATTTTGAAACACATTTTTAAATTCATTTTTGCTCTAAAATGCATCCAACTGGTAGGTTTTCTTATTCGGAAACTTTATAATGTCTGTATTGTCTTGATTTTTTGATAAAGGCAGAATTTATTTCAAAAAAGGCTGTCAAAGTGGACATTTTAAACTGAATTTCCCGAAGAGATAGTGCTTGAAACAAAAAAAAAAATTATCCTACTGTGAAAATAATTGCTTGTATATCAATTTCTAATTAATTGAACGAAAAATAAAGACATGGGTCCCTTATAAATCACGCCACCAAGTTTCATGTTTTTACTTTTAAAAATGAGTTTGAAAATGTGTCTCAAAATTTTGAGTTGTTGAGTGTGGAAAAATATTTTTTTTAATACCGCCTTAAGGGGGAAGTAGATCCATCTAGAAAATAATTAAGGAAATAATTAGAAATCTCATAGCAAATTTACAAAATCTATTCAGACTCTCTATTTTCTTACAATGTAATTTGAAGAACTCTTATGATTCTTCCCCATGACTCATCATACATAAGTAACTTTTTTGAAGAAATTTCGAAAAGAAAAGCATTGCATTCTTTATTATCCTGATTCGTTAAGAACAGAAACAAATTTATTTCTCAGACTACTGATTCATACAGCGTTGATTGGGAAAAATACCATAGAAATTGGGCCCTATGTTTCATAAAATATTAAAAATGAAAATAAGTAATACACTTTTACTATAATGCAGCTCTTTGGAAAAATCCCCCACTTCATCGAGGATTACCTTACATATGACTGAAATGGTCCAAAATATAATATACTAACAAACCTAGTGATGGTGCCTACCTGTCTTCAAATAATGTATTTCTTTAATATGCAAAATAGTAAAAAATAGGAAATTAAAAAAAATCTTTAAAAAAAAAACGGAGCATTTAAAAATGTCCTCAAAAAAATTTTAAACACGAAATCTTATAAGAAAGCTGAATTTGTTAATAAGCAAAATTCTAATTTAATTTTATGAAAATAAAATAAACATAAATTCTTTAGCAATGTATAATTTAAATGTAATTTTCTATACTATAAAAAAAATAAACTGATAACAGATGTTGCCACTAAACATTCCACTATTAATATATTTTTAATTTTTACATTTTAAAATCCATAAAATATTTTATTTTTAATGATGAAAATTTACCTATATGATTACCAATTTCAACCTACAAAATCATAAAGTTAAAAAAACACATTCAATAAAAAATTACGCATGTTCTTTCATATTTAGAAAATTTAAATCAGATGGTTGATTAAATTATATAATTAAAAATATATTGCTCAGTATTGCTTTTTTACATTAAAAATTTTTGTATTTATATTAGAATTCTATCTTTCTAAGTGTTATCTATTTTTATAACATTAACATTGTTTATTATAGTTATCAGCAAAAAATAACAATAATAAATTACCAATTTCAACCTACATAAACAGAAGTTATAAAAATATATTAAATCAACAATTACACATGTTCTTCTACATTTTGAATAGTTAAATTTGATTGTTAAAAAAAATTATGTTATTAAAAAAATTTATGTAAATAAAAAAAAGTCATACTGTCCAGTATTGCTTTCATACATTTAAAAAGTACAGTATATTGTTTTTTTAATTTTAAAATTAGTAATTTTTGATAGAATTCTATATTTCTAAGTATTGTTTATTTATTTTTTATAACATTAGCATTGTACATTATCATTATTGGCAAAAAACATTGCACCCAGCAGTTTCTTCAAGAAACTACACACAAACATAAAGACATGTGTTTTTATTATTTCAGATTTCATTTTTATTAATTGACCTTTTAAGCATCTCTACTTTATTATAATTTAAATTATTTATTTGAAGATTAGATTTAAATTCTTACTATTACTGCAGTGGACTGATCTGTCAAAGCATAGTTTGAATCACTACTGTGACTTCAATGCAAACTAATGATTGTCACCTATCTCCTAAAACAGGTAAGAAGCTCTAAACATGTGATGGTTATACATTCCTTTTAATGAAAGATGAAACTTGGCAACTAAAAGCTGCACAGAAATTTATTTTTGCCTTCACAGCAGAGGAAAGCTACCATTGCATATTAAGAATATGCAGTGGCGTAGCTTCGTTTTTCAGCGCCCGGGGCAGGAAGAAATTCTGCCCCCCCCCCAATAAAAAATAACCACATTATTTTTCCTCAAGCCACAATGAAAAAAAATATATCCTTCCGGTTTATACCGGGACCGGGAGGAAAAAGTAGCTTTCCTCTTCTTTGTTTTTAAGCATTCAGCTAATATTACTCAAACACATGAAATTAAAATGAGTGCAACCCTATTATAGAAGATTCCTCATTTTTGTCAATACTAAATTTGAATGGGAATTTCGAAAAATTCGTCACCTATCGCCAAGTTGGTGACATTTATGGCGACTTACTTTTATCTTCCAGAATATCACCAAGCTTGACGAGAATTTGACGTTAGCAGATATTGCTATGTTGTGTTAAGCGTATGAGAGTAGCAACAATCATTACAACAATGAAAGCAAATATGCGAGAAACCACGTTTGCTAAAACTCATAAATTAAACTCAAAATTTTGTTTCTTTAACAAGATGCGTACACTCTTAAGAATTTACAAAGAATTCCCATAAGTGACAAAACTTCAACAAATATATTTCAATTAACTTGCAATTTTTTTTTTTTTTTTTTTTTTGTGTGTGTGTGTGCGTGTGTACAATCCTTAATATATGCATTTGAATTTCATGGAATTAAAAATAGGATTTTCAGCAATATAAATAGTTTATTTTCCAAAAACAAAAATATTAAGTAAAAAGTCATTTTTTAAAATTTGTCATGATATTTTAACTAATTAACTTTTTGAAAATGTGGTTCTTACAGTTATAGAGCAGATTTGTAAGGAAAGTATGAAAGAGAAATGTTGCGAAAAGTTAAAAATCGGAGAAGTGTGGTTTTAAATTTTTCTTTAAAAGATTTTCAATTAAATATTTCTAACACAAAATTAATTTTATCTCAAGAATTGCCATTTTTTCTTGATTAAATCATAAAACTTTCATAATAATTATCAATAAAACTGCATCTTAAAAATTTACAACGGTGCACCATGTTTTCAAATTTTATTTACCATAAAATTTTTACTTTGATTAACCCAAATAGAAAAACCGAGATATACATATCTTTGTCCATTCAGATGAAATTTCATTATTTTGTCTTTTATAATCTTGATGATTAATACTGGTTCGAAAAACAATCTCAAAAACTACTTACAAACTTTATGAGCTTGTTGTTTAAAATTCTCTGCGTAACTTCAATTGTGTCCGTGAAACATGGCTTAGCCATAAAAAGTATGCAGATGATCTCTGCAACAGCACATCTGACTTATAATAAATTCCGGATACAACAAGCGAGGAATCTGATTTCCAATATAGTAAACCTACAAAAGTTTGTTATATGATCCGCCCGTTTCTCTGGCGGCTTTAGTAAATTTTTATTTATATTTATAAAATTTTGCTCTCTATAAAAAAAATATTTCTGAAAATCTAATAAAACATTTTAGTTACAAAATTATGTATGATAGCGTTATCTGAACCTTTGGAATTTATTATATTTGTGTATTTACTCAATAAATAAAAATTTCATTCATAACTCATGAATTCATCTTTATTGCAGTCTTTTATTTAACTTAATTTAGTTTTTTCTAATTGATTTTTCACTCACTTCCTGATAGGCCAGAATTACAAAAATTATGTGCGCAGATGTGTGTTTTGGATGACAATACAGCATCTTAATATTTTTAGAACTAAATTATAAATTAATACAGTAATTTTAAGGCACTTTTTTGTTAGTTGGCCGCAGGCGATAAATCACGAAATAATCTTTATAGTTACAATTGTTACGATTTACAAAACAATGGAGCTAATTATGCTCCAAACCAAGCTTGCCAATACGTGCCAGTTGACAATGAAAGTTGACAACGAAATATTTTAAGCACTAAAACATAGAAAATATAAATAAATAATAAAGAGTGAAATAATTGAAAAACCTCTTATCATTAAATGACTATACATGGGGAAAACACTTTAGAAATCCTGAATAGATAGTTTAAATAATGCTGTTTTTCTCTTAAGAAACGGAGTAAACATTATAATTAAAAAAATAATAAATTCACCAATTCTTACGTTCTAACAAGCGTAAATTACATCAGTGAATTTGCCAAAATAATGTTTTGTAACGAAATTGTTTTGGAACTACCTGAATTACAGTCATGGAATAAAATGTGTTTTTTAAGATAAATATGGAATGCATATAAAATTGTAATTTAAAAATATATTTTTTTACTTTTATTAATTAATTTGCATTAGAAGACTGATTATTCATGAAAACTACACCATTTGTCACTCAAATAACAAGAAAAAAAACCCGACCTTTCAAATATAAAATGGACACTACTTCTTTAACTAGGTATACTTCGTTCTAGGTACAAAAATAGCAATTTTCTAATTATATGTTTAGAAATGTAGTTAGGCATCGCTAGTACATTCTGGTGAATGATCTCATGATTATCTATGCTAATAAAATAAAGTTTCACTCTGTGTGTGTGTGTGTGTGTGTCTATCTGTCTGTGTGTGTGTGTGTCTGTTGGCGATGGCTAGGAAAATTTAGCGCACCTAGAAGTCTGTAAATTTAGATTTAGGTAGTCCAAACCCTGTCTTGGTGTACCTGACCCTCAGAATTTTAATATTTCAAATATTTACTGAAATATTAATTAATATTCACAAAGAACTCTCATCAAAAATATGCTTTTTTTCTCTTGGGTTGGTTGGTTCACTGGTTGGTTACATCGATTCTTCACAGAAGTAATTAAATAAACCAGTGTAGCGATGCATAAATAAGGATTTCTAACTAAATAGTGTCAATATGGATTTAAGTTATCAGCATAGAGCCATGCGAATGTCGCACCACCTGCACATGACAAATTACACATACACCCCGCTCATTGAAATATTTTCCAGGCACATTTTTCTTCATAACAATTAGTTGGGTTTAAGTTTTTTTTTTTTTTTTTTTTTTTTTTTTTTTTTTTTTTTTTTTAACATGACATTTATTATTATGATGGAGATTGTTAAAACAGAAAACTTTATTTAACAGATTCTTTTTTATATTTGCAGGAATGAAGAGGGGCAAGGGTCTAATTACATTTAAGCTTCAAGGTTTATTTCTAGAAAGCAGTTACCAGAATTTCCGAATAATAGTCTAAGCCAAATTTCAAATTTAGTTCCTAGCTTAACCAAGTGAATCAATCTTTAAAGATGTATTGTGATCCTCCTAATTAGTAATTTGCTGAAGGCCACTTGAACACACCCCCCCCCCTCCACCCTCCCAGCCCGTCCTTCAAGGTTTTTTTCTCTAACTCTGCTCCGTTTCCATATCTCAGCAACTATCTTTTTGATTTCAACGCAAGTGATTTCAAACATTATAATTAATTTAATAGTCACCCTTTATAACATTAAACTAAATTTATGAGTAGTGGTTACCACTATTTATGAATAACAGTTTAAGCCAAATTTGTAATTAAATTCAAAGCTTAAGGAAACGAACGAATTTTGAAAGATGCATAGTGGTCCTCCTAATTAGTCATTTGCTGAAGGGAACTTGAACATCCCCTGCTGGGTATACGGTTCCAAAGCCATCGTAGACCGTGACCAGAGTTCCGTTTTTTAAGAGATTTGAGTTTATTACAAGGGCTCGGGCAACGCTGGGCGGGTCAGCTAGTAAATATATAAAAAAAGCCTTTTTACTGCATCCATTTTCCTTAAAATTATTCAGAGTTGCAATATTTAAATTAATTTCCTCAGTTCCATTTTTTTTTACAGTTTGTTTTTAAAATCAATTTAAAAAATCTGAAAGAATGAACTGATTACACCATTTTTTAAATACAACAGATAAAAATGTTTTTTAATAAAAATGCTTAAAAATTATTTCCAGTTTTTTTTATTTTTTTTTTATTTTTTTATTGTATTTAATTTTTTGAAACTTTTAATGTTCATTTAATAGTTCCGATACTTTGACTGTTTGTTCAAGAATAAATCAGCATTTAAATTATCTGGAGTCTGTATGCCTTAACGTCCGCAAAAGATTTTTTAAAATCGTTAAACCCGTCTAAAGATCAAACATTCTTATATAACAGTAAACAAAGCCAATAAAATAATTATGATTTTTCCTCATTTCCATAAAACCATTTCTACTGGTCGTACTAGGAAAACTGAAGAATCCTGCTTTTGATTTTTACACATTTTTTGTTTAGGAAAATTTGTAGGGTAGGTCGCCCACATTTTATTATTAGGTTTTTCCCAATGCCAATTCGACGGGAAAATATAGTTTCCAATAAAAAAGGAATAACATGGTTACTCAGAGTTCCTCCAGTTAAATCCATGTTGCACTGGTTCACAGAAGCCCCTACACGAAAATATTCATGTGGAATGCTAAGAATCAGCCTGAAAACCAATAGAGAAATAAATAAGTTATCTATTGATATCAGAAATTTGACGTCAGCAGAGCCCTTTGTTTTATAAGATAGAGGCTAGAAAGTAAGGAGCCTCCATCTGCAATTGGCACTTATGGATCTCTCCATCCCCCTAACCCCCCCCCCCCCTTATTCGCCAAATATCTTCAAAGCATTCATACACACAGAAAAACATTCAACAATTCTTATTTATTGTCAAAATATGTGAGTTAATTTCGGTTTAAAGCGTCTCTCAATTGTGCGTCCCCATATAATAATTTTGTACCTCCTTTCAGGTACGTAATCATGTAAGGTACAAAGTGTGTTGAGCTATTGCTAGAAACATTTACAGAAGTTTTTTCTTTCAATATTTGGATATAATGAAATATTTTACTAAATAAAATATTACACACACAAACAAAAAAGTCAACAATTTTATTTACTGTCAAAATATGTGAGATAATTATGGTTAAAAACCTCTCTCAATTTGGCTCCCCTTGGCACCGGCTCCCGGGGCGGCCGCCCTCCTTACCCCCTTAGCTACGCTACTGAGAATATGCCATTTTTCTCAGCAATCATGATCTATCTTCACGTTAGTTAAATATTTTAGTTGACTGTACAATTTTAAGAATTTCTTCTGGATCTTCTCTGAGACTGGAACATCTCATTTTAATCATTGACTAGCCCTCTTGAATCATTAACTAGGCTGGGAACCCAATGCAGGAGTAGTACAGGCACTAAGTGAAATTTCAGGACACACATTTTCCAAAATTTCAGGACAGATTTTTACCTTGCATACTAATTGAAATAAGGACTATTAAAGAATTAAAATTTATTTAAGCTTGAGAAAATGAAATATCAATTTAACTTCTACACGGTTAAAATCAAAACAATCTAAATGGATTACTTCAAGGCATCAGTATAAAACTGAATAAACATTAATTACTGTCTTATAATGTGCATTAGAGATGCATGCATAGCTACATATATAGCAGTAACTCAACTTATGTTCCTTCAACTTAAGTGTTGATTGTTTTCAGTGTTCGAATGATGAAATTCATTATTATTTTTAGCGTCTGATTGACATAATTAGTGATCTGTTTCATTGACCAATTAACAAAATTCACAATCCTTTTTCATCGACGAATTGACAAAATTCATGATATATTTTTTTTTTCACCAACCAATTAACTAAAACTGCAATCTTTACTAAACGATTGACAAAATAACTGATTTTTTTCAGTGATTCATTATAGAAATTAGCAATTTCTTTTTCAACGATCAAACACAATTCGCAATATTTTTCAACATCTGAATTAAAGAGTTCTGTAATCCAATTTTATTCAAACCTGAAGATAATCTGTCCTGCAGTTCAGGTTCAGGTTGATGTAAATTGTTTTCATTGTGGGTCAGATTGATTTTAAATGTTTTGCTTTTGGGTTTAGTTTTGACTGTTTTAAGCCGGGTTGACCAGATTTTTAAAAAGAATGTTCTATACATTTTTCAAATGAAAAAAAATATATATTTGAATATTAATGAGTGTATATTATATATGCTTGTTTGCTTTTTCAAAAAAGATAAAATTTACATTAAAGAAATAATTGTAGATTACTGATCCATAATTGTATTAAAATATGAATAAACTTTTTACATGTCAGGTTCAGGTTCAAATATTTGAGTTCGGGAGAATTTTTTGACTTGCATTGGGTACAACCTGATACGTACAGGACTGCGGTCTGAATGAAAACTTCATGATCTTATTCAACTGTCGATTGACGACTGACAAAATTAAATTTGCGATCTTTTTCAGCATACCATTGGTTAAATTTGTGATATGTTTTAGTGAATGAATGATGACATTTGCAATCTTTTTCAGCATCTGCATGATAAAATTCTGAATCATTTTTAGCGAATGAATGATGAAATTCACAATCTTTTTCAGTATTAGATTGTTAAAACTCTTGATCATGTCCGAATGACAAAATTCGCAATTGTTTTTAATGCCCGATTGATGATATTTACAATCTATTTCATTGACAAATTGATGAAATTCCATATTTTTTTCATCGACCTATTAAAAAAATGAGCAATCTGTTTGATCGACTGATTGAAGAAATTCGTGATTTTTTTCAGTGCCCAACTAACAAGATTTTGAAATTTTCCGTGATCAATTGAAAAAATGTAATTTTTTTTAAACAACCAATTAACGAAATTTGCGATCATTTTTAGCATCCGACTGACGATCTATTTCATCGACCTATTGATGAAATTCGTGATCTATTTCATCGACCGATTGATGAAATTTGCAATCTATTTCATCATCTGGTTGATGAAATTCTGGATTTTTTTATCAACTGCTGATGTGGTAGTATACTTGTTTACTTGCTGGCTAGCTAATGTGTTTGCCATAGAATAAACAATAAGCAAAAAGGAAAATATGGGCTTTTTTTGCCCTTTTCCCTCTATCCCCGTTTGCCACAGAATTTTTTTATTTACAGCATTTCCCGAAACTATTTCAAAGGCGGGGAGTAAGCAGGGCAATAGTACGGCATAGTTATCGCTGTCTTGGCATCTTTTTTCCTCGATATTTTCTTATTTATTTAAGCGTTTGAGACGAGAGATTTGTTTTGATTTTTGCTACATCTGTTATGCGAAGTATATGTTACCTCGTGCACTTGATGTCAAGCACACAAATCAGATGTATGTTCTCAATAAACAAACAAACAAAACAAACAAACAAGATATGTTACCTAAGGAGTGTAAACATAATGCAATCTATTTAAAGCTTTGTTTTTAAAGTTACGTATATTTTCTTTTTGTTATGGAGTGGAGGGGGGGGGGATATGTTTTTCCTAAATACCAAAAAAATAATACTTAAAAAACAATAATTGGTTGCTTTTAAAACTAATATTTAATTCGATATTTTCAATTTTCCGATATTTGATATCTTTATTTTTATGACAATAAAGAACTCCGGTCTATTTTCTTTATTTCTATACTAATATTATAAAGGAGTAAAGATTGTTTGTTTGTTTGTTTGTAGAGGGTAATCTCTGGAACTACCGAACCGATTTCAAAAGTGATGGTGGCAAATTGATGGTGACAACCCCTGCTCCAACATAGGCTATATTTTATGTCGGTGCTACTAACCCCAGGGGGTGCAAGAGCGAAAAACGTTCTAAAATTGCGATTTTTAGCTCACAGGCTATCAAAGCCTGAGAGCTTATGCGCCCGCCGGTTCTGTATGTATGTATGTACGTACGTAACGCGATAACTCTTCATAGAAATATCCGTTTTCCTTCAAATTTTGTTTATAGGTTCACTGTGTTAAGGCGCTTCCCTGATTAGTTTTCGGGATTGATTGGTTAAGTATAAAGGGGGGAATGGGGGGCTAATCCCCCCCCTTTATTTATATAAATGGGTTTTTCATGTAGAATTATTCAGTTTTCCTTCAAATTTTGTTTATAGGTTCATTGTGTTAAGACGCTTCCCTGAATAGTTTTCGGGATTGATTGGTTAAGTATAAAGGAGGGGGGGGACTAATCCCCCCCTTAATTTATATAAATGGGTTTTTCATGCAGAATTATCTCATTTGCTTCAAAATTTGTTTATAGGTTCATTGGGTTAAGACGCTTCCGTGATTAGTTTTCGGGATTGATTGGTTAAGTATAAAGGGGTGGGGGGGAACGGCTAATCCCCCCCTTAATTCAGATAAATGGGTTTTTCATGCAGAATTATCCGATTTTCTTCAAATTTTGTATATATATTCATTGTAATTAGAGACTTCCCTGATTAGTTTATTGGGTTCATTAGTTAACTATGAGGGGGGTAACGGGGGGATGACCCCCCCTTAATATATTGTTGATTTCTTTATTTTTCGCGGGGCTTATTTCAAATTCTTTGAAATAAGAGTATAATATACAATTAGTGTGAATAGCCTGTGAGCTCAATGCCCTCAGTTTAACTGGGCAGTTTTATTTTTATTTTTTATACTGAAGGAGCTAGAAATTTGAAATTTGGCATTGTAGTTACTTATAAGATGTAAATGCTCTCTACGATCAAAATAAAAAAGAAATCGAAATTTAAAAGTGTGAAATGAGCGAAAAGCGTTCTAAAAACATTCTAAATTACAATATCTATGAAATCTCTGGAACTATCGAACTGATTTCAAAATTGATTGTAGCAAATTGATCGTGACAACCCCTGCTCCAACATATATTTTTTGTCAGTGCCTCTAACCCCAGAGGGGTGCAGGAGCGAAAACGTTTTAAAATTGCGATTTTGTTTATACTGAAAGAGCTAGAAATTAGAAATTTGGCATTGTTGTTACATATAACATGTAAATGCTCTCTTAGAACAAAAAAAAAAATAATAAATAAAAATAAAATTCGAAATTTAAAAGGGTGAAATGAGTGAAAAGCGTTCTAAAAACATTCTAAATTACAATTTCTATGGAATCTCTGGAACTACAGAACCGATTTCAAAAGTGATGAAGGCAAATTGATGGTGACAATCCCTGCTCCAACATAGGCTATATTTCATATCAGTGTCACTAATCCCAGGGGGGTGCAGGAGTGAAAAACATTCTAAAATTGCAGTTTTTTTTATACTGAAGGAGCTAGAAATTTAAAAGTTGGTATTGTACTTACTTATAAGATGTAAATGCTCTCCAAGAACAATATTTTTTTTAAAATTCGAAATTTAAAAGGGTGAAATAAGCGAAAAGTGTTCTAAAAACAGTCTAAATTGCAATTTCTATGAAATCTCTGGAACTACAGAACCGATTTCAAAAGTAATAGTGGCAAATTGATGGGGACAATCCCTACTCCAACATAGGCTATATTTTATGTCAGTGCCACTAACATCAATGAGGTGCAAGAGCGAAAAATGTTCGAAAATTGTGACTTTTTTATACTGAAGGGGCAAGAAATTTGAAATTTAGCATTGTAGTTACTTATAAGATGTAAATGCTCTCTAAGAATAAATTTAAAAAAAAAAGAAATTTAAGTGGGTGAAATGAGCGAAAAGCGTTTTAAAGTCATTCTAAATTACAATTTGTATGGAATCTCTGGAACCACGGAACCGATTTCAGAAGTGATGGTGACAAATTGGTGGTGACAATCCCTGCTCCAACAGCCTCTTTAATAAAAAGCTATGCGTTGCCGACGACTGGGTTTTTCGCTAATTGTTGCAACAGATTAATCTCGGAAAATGAAACATTTGAAGTTACTGAAAAAAATAATAGCTCGAAAAGTATTTTTCAGAAAATTGTTAGACAAACTGCATTTGAAAGGTAAAAAATTGTATTTTTTTTTATATAAATTTCAAATCTAATGATTATGCTGTTTTTCAAATATTGAATTTCAAAAATTACCAAATTTCCCAATGGAGTACCATAGCGAAACCTTCATGCGTAAAAAGATAACGATAAGGGCGACATGTCCTGACGTGTATATTGGCTATAGCACAAGTCACAAATTATAGTAGCCTTATTATTCTGTTAAAATATAAAAGTTATTTATGAAATGTCAATATTTTGTTTGATTAAAGGTTCATTAAAAGAAATTGACCAGCGTAGCGGGCGTAGCTTGCTAGCAACTTATAAAAAAAGAACTTTGTTCAAGAATAATTTTAAATTCGATATATTTTAAAACTTTATTACATAATGCAGCTACTTTCAGTGCCTGATTTATAGCAGGGCATTTGGGCCACTGTCCCAGGGCCCCCGATTTTCCGGGGTCCGCAAATGCTACGGAAGATTTTTAAATTATTAGCCCAAATCTGAAGTTTTAAACTATTAAAACACAAAATTAATATGGAAAGTTTTAATTTTTATTTATTTTTTCATGTAAAAATAACTTTTAAGGGCTACATCACTCACGAGAAAACGCCAGCTCGCTAATGTTAATCCTATGGGAGAAATTTTAAAAAATATCTTATTTGCATTTCAATATTTAAAAATAAATTTTACCATTGGATATTTAAAATTGACGAAAGATTGAAAAATCGTCAGTGAGATAGAGCACTTAAAATTATAAGGATGTTATAAAAACTTTTACTGCTAAAAAATTGAGAAGAAACATCATTACATATCACAAAATTATTAAAGCATCTGTGCCCAGGGCCACCAAATTTGTAAATCAATCACTGGCTAGTTATAAAATAAACACATACATTTACCTCCCCCCCCCCCTCCCCTTCGTAATATCAACTAAGAATTGATTGTATTCACCTGATTTTAAAATTTAAAACCAAACCCTTATTTAAATTTAACTAAAATCCCCTTTCTTCTGATGATTTTGATGAAAAAAAAAATCTTTATAAAGGACTGAATAATTGAACAGTAGGATAATTTTTTTTTTTTAGTTAAAAGGATTTAAAGTAATCGTTTCATTTTATGAAATTAGGAAATACTAATAAAATGTATCATATTTATTATTTCTGATGTCAACATCCCTTTTTCTATGCAAATAAAAAACACAAAACGATAAATGAGATACCATATGAAAAAATTTTTAACAGGTTTCTGACATATTATACTCCCATTTCGTTAAAACATGTTTGATGAAAATTACATTTAATTAAAAATTAAATCAGCATTGTTTTCATAAATGAAACGATTTTCTCAAATAAGCGTTGCCACAAAAAATAAATACGATTAAAATTATTAAAATAAAAAATATATGTTCCAATAAAGTTCAAGTGGGACAAAGTTGTTGTTGTTTCACACGTTTATATTATATTTATGATTAAAAAGCAAAATTTTAATTAAAATGCTCAATTTATTTTTTTTCTCCCATGTTTTTTCCAAAACAGATGATTTCACCCTCTAATGCAGTTAAAATAAAATTACTTTTTTTTTTCCCCGTTTGCTATCCTTGGCCAGATTTTACTGTAACTTCAGTTTCACAATTTCACAGCAATAACAACAACAACAAAAAATGAGATTTCATATATTTTTATATAAATAAAATAAGCTAATCAACTTTAGTTCTTCTTCTGTATTTAGATATAATTCATATAAAATAAATTCAACATTATGCAGAAAAAATCAGTTTTGCTGTTTCACAGCAACAATTACTTAAAACAAATGATTAGATTATTTAAAATATTTCCAAATAAAGACTAATAAGCAAATCAACTTTATTCCCTTTTCTAACTATGGATGGCGAGGAAAATTTAATATCATTTGATAAAAATAGAATTTGACAGAAAAAGAAAGTAGTTTACAATTCTTAAATCCAGCCATTAAAGGAAAAAAAAAAAAAAAAAAAAAAAAGAAAAAGATGTGAAACTCAGTAGCAGGTAAAATTAGCCATTTCACTACTGTTGATACATAATTTTTTTTTCAAAGATTATTCAGATTTTTCTCATAAAATTTTTAATATCAATAATTCAATTATCAAATTATATAATTGCAATGTTTCTAAATAAATTTTTTAATCAGTATGTTTTAGTTTTATTAGAATATATGGTTCTCTTAAAAATATGCACACCTTGTGTTTAAGGGCATAACAAATTTCTGAAATTTGTAGATTTTAAATCATTTATTTGCTTACATTTTAAAACCTCATCATAACAATTTTATCTTTATGAAATAACTATCCATAGAAACATTTTCTTACGAAAATCTTTATTTAACGAATAATTTGTTAAATTAATTTAAAGAATAATTTTAATTCTATTATAAATTATTACTTAAACATTTGATCGATAGTGCTTTAAGAGCAATACTACATAGAACCTGGGAAAACTTGATGGCAAACAATGGCAAAGAATGACAACGACAACACAAAAGCAGAAATACCGGCAACCCATCATGTGAGGCGACGGTTAGTAGGAACGTCTATGCCAAGATAAAAGCCAAGTTTTCGCCAATATCGGGAGGGTTGCAAGCCATTCTGTTTGAACACCTTCCCATAATCCCCGTAACAAAAGACTGACGAAAACACCCTATATCTTACTTCTATTTTAAGTTCCTACTTCTATGGTGTTTGCTTCCAGGCTTACTTCAATGCTTTTATGAAGTTTGTTTGAAATGAGAAGCCTAGGATATGAGTTTAAATTTATTAATAAATTTTCTTGTTGTTTGCTGTACCAAGATGGTGGACTTGAGGTGGGCTCATTTATTTTAACTAATCCTTGTTACCTTTTATAAAGAGTTATACTAATCATGTTGTTAAATTTGAATAAAGAAATAGTTGCATTTAATGCTAGGACTTTTGGATTGATTTCACCACTTTATGAATACAGTTTAGGAAGACACATTGTTGATGAAATATTCCATGGCCTAACAATAATCAGGATCCGCGCGAGATGATCATGATGCAATTTGAGATGTTTCTGTTGGAAAAACTAGATATTTTTCCCCTAGCTGGTTCTTATCACTCATTCGAATCATATCTTAATTGACCTATTCATTCATTCAACTCTTATTCTATTTATTCTGGTCATTTAATATTTAACTCTATTCATTTACATTCAGCTATAAGTTCCAGTCACATTTAGTTAATTAAACCTTTCAGTTCAACAACTTTAGTTTCCATTATGAAAGTATAGTTTTTTAGAGTATTTCATATGTTTCTAAATTAAAAATATCTTTATTGCTACTTACCATTTGGCCATATTAGTTATTTTAACTCTCCAGGCTTTTTCTATTTACTTTCATCTCGTTTATGCTTCCTCCGGACATCGCTCAAGCATGTTTACATTTTCGTATCACCTCATTCTCGCGGTTTTCGGCGGATCGATTACGTCACGGAACAAATGATTATGGCGGTTAATGGCAGGTGTCTCTGATAAACTGCCTTCACCTGCGTTCTTACCTGTGACTGTGATCGATTATCACGTAACCTTCTAGAAGCCGGAAGTGACATGTTTACTGCAGGATGAGAGGATTACGTCATCGGTATGGACACGAGGCAGACAGTATTTAAAGGAGAGCTTGTTGTGTGTCGTTGTTCTAGCTGGCTGGAATTCGCCTCTGATGTTTTTAATAGTGTGTTTTCATCCAGTGCTTGTCTGTGTTGTTTTTTAATTAAGGAAGCCTTTTTAATATGTGTTAAGTGATACGCTTTGAAAAATAGATTGGATGATGATCTTGGTTCGTGAAGTGAAATCTGCAAAGGAGATGATATTTATCAAATGCCACATCTTTCATCTTTGGAAATGGAACTTTTAGATTCATCATGTTTTTAGAGAAACCTTTTAAGAAATACATAGTAAATAAAAAGCAGTTCCTCTTGTTTTATTAGGTGCAGCTAATCAATAGGTTTCGTTTAGGTTTTTATTGGTTATAATGCTTTTTATTTGAAGTAAGTTATGTTTTCTCTTTATCCTGATTTCGTGGTTTTTAGACTTTTGAATATTGGCTTTCGTTTCATCAAAAGGCTACCAATGTTTTAACAGATTTTAACGTGATTCCATTTTTAGTATGTTGATACCGCAAGGGCGGATCTAGAAAGTCTTCAAGTGGGGGGCGATATCAGAAATTTGGAAGTTAATATACGACCCACAATCTTGGTTGTGTCGGGCCTAATTTTTTTTAATTGCGGGTCAGATTTACTTCTATGTTTTTGCTACAGGTCGGGTTGACTCCTACTTGTTTACTGCGGGTCGGGTTCGGGTCAGGTTAATTTGTTTTTTGGTACGAGATGGGTTCGGGTTGGGTTAATGTTTACTTTTGTTGCTGCAAGTCGGTTGATGTCTACATTTTTCCTGCGGGTTGGATTGGGTTTTTTTAGTTTTGCGTGCCGTGTTCAGGTTGACCTGATTTTTAAAAAGAATATTTTATGTAGATAATACATTTAAAATTTTTTATTTAGTAAATCCTCCGAATTACAGACACCTTGGAGCCGTCAAGTTTATCCACAAATTCAGAAGTAATAGCATGTACAGTAAGACCTCCGTACGGTCACTCCTGAAGGGCGGAGACAGTCCCCAATACAAATATTTGCATATTTTTGTGCACTGCTCCGGATAAGAGATAAATTCGATGGCACCGAGGTGTCCGTTATTTAAATGCTTTACAGTATTTGAATATTAATGAGTATATATATATATATATATATATATATATATATATATATATATATATATATATATATATATATATATGTTTATATTTTTATATAAAATAAAATTGAAATTAGGGATATAATTGCATACTACATTTTATAATAATTTTAAAATATGGATTAATTTTCTTTCATTTTGGTTTCGAGAGGACGAATATTTTTTTTTTGGGGTTCGGTTTGGGACAACCGATCTGCACAGGTCTCTAGGGGGAATTTTACGTTGTATGTTCAAAAGGTGGATTTATTTTAAATGGGATTTTTGTAGTATCTTAAAAATTGCCCAGTGCGCTAATTTTTTTAGAAACTCCAAAACCTCACTGTATTAAAAATTACGGTATAAGAAACTACAATAGTCTCTAGGGAGCGAGAGCAAATTTTTTAATTTCTACGGGCGCTTAAAACACAGCCTTTGCTGTTGATCTTGCATTCTTATATATGTATTAATAGCAATGATTTTGTAAATGTATCAGAAATAAAGTGAGTTTGTTTATGACAACTAAACTTACAATTCATTAAAGCTTATGGCCTATAGTACAGAGCCCTTTTTTTTACTATGGGCCCTGGGGTGAAATAATGCCCGCCCCTGTCAGGTTGTGAGCCTAACGCGGTACCATCAATGTTTAGTCCCCAAGTAAACTTGGTACTCAATTTATAGACCCCAAATGGATTAAGGCCTGAGTTAGCCTTGGTGAGTCCACAGTCGAAGTGAGAACATGTAGCGTGGTAGCGAGAAATAATTGTCGTTGAAAGTAAGTATTAACAAAAACAATAAACAAATGTTGTAAATGTCCTTACCTTTTTTTATCTTTATCACCCTTTTATAAGCGAATTCTTTTTTATAATGAAAGAAGCCGAATTACTTCGAAATTTCGTTCCTTTTTCTGGTTCTGTTTTAAATAAAATGTTGCTTTTTTTTTTTTTTTTCCCATTTTCAACCTGAATTACACATGCTTCTCCAGTTCTTCTCGCTCTTCGCAACAAACACATAAAATTTTGAATGCAAATCTCTGCAATCTACCACTTTGCACAGCAATTGCTGTATCACTTGATTCTTTTTACTCTCACTTCTAGTAAATTAAGGGGAATGGAGAACGGGAGGGAGTGAAGATTATCGTAGGTTATGCTAATTTGAAAGTTGTCGCCAACTAGACAGATGTAGGGATAGGTACAGTGAGACTAGACGAGCTCTTCTCCCTGTAACATTGCCTATGATTCAATCGACGTACTGTACCTTGTAATAAAACTCCCAAAGAAACAACGAACACTTCGAAGATAGACATATATAGACGAACGACATCACATTACAGTACTAATAAAAAGGTTGTCCAGATTTTTATTAGAATTATACAGCGGTAGGATGAAAAATATACAAAGCATTCATACAAACTTTTTTTTTAGAGGCAATGTGTATCTGTGGGCACTTGGGGAGATACCTTCCAGAAGTCGCATAAAGGCTCAATTTTTTTAAGGCTAATATAATCATATAGAGACAATTTTAAGTTTTGACTGATCTCCACATTTCAGAATTCTGTAAAAAAAATACTAACTGAGTGTAAGACTTCTTGTTTCTTTATATCAAAGATCAGTTCTAATTCAGTAAAGAATGTTTTGAAACTTAATAACGAAACATATATATTCAGTAGCTATGGGATGCTAGCTGAAAAAAGCATTTAGAAAAAAACATTAAATCTAGCTTACATATCTCAGTTAGAGGTCTACACTTGCTGAAATTTCCAGACTCGGGTAAGGCCGGACCCGTACAAGAAATATTGCCCGGCCCGGTATAAAAGCCCGAGTTAGGCTCGGCCCGCTCCAGTATAAAAGCTAAAAGTTTGCCTCAAGCCCGGATCTGCCCGTACAAAAATTTAATTGGTACTTCACAGCCAGACTTAATTTCTACAAACATGCCGATGTTTCTGAAGCAACACTATTCTACAATTAAAATTATTCATAAAGCCCACTTACTTATGCACAGATTTTTTTTTTTTTTTCAGATTAAGTGCGAAATTCATGGAATACAGAATGACAACAATTTTAATGACAGTTAGATAATTGTGTACATAAACACTCAAAAATATTTGAACTATACAATTACATTCAGATGAATATTCATTAACGTTAACGTAGTTTAGAATTAAATAAACAAATAATAAACGAAAGTCATAATTTTAAAGCTCTACGTAAAAAAAAGTACATTTTTACTTTCTTCTATATATAACAGAAGAAAGAATTGTAATGGAAATTTATTTTAACTTCCGGTTTTCAAAGGATTTACACCGATAGAGATCATGAAAAACATGTTTTAACAAAATGTCATTCCGTCCGTGTGTGTATCCACTTTGTATCATCGAAAGTTTATGATGTTATGCATAGAATTAAACCAAGTTTCATTTATAGGTTTTTGACTACGTCTAGCAGGTCGTACTTAAATTTGGGTATAATCTGCCAGATGGGGGCTCTGTAATAGTGATTTTTGTGCCATTTTCATTATTGTATCATTGGAAAGTGTATGAAGTTATGCATAGAATTGAACCAAATTTTATTTATAGGTTTTCGACTACTGCCAGCAGGGTCCTAATTGAATTTAGGGATATTCACCCGGACATGGGCATTGTGATAGCGATTTTTGTATAATTTTTCATAGTTTAACATATGCTATTCATGCAGCGAAGGTAACTCGGTGCTTCGCGAGCAGCTGATGTAAAACATAATTCTGTGATAATTATAATTCTGATCGGTCAAGCGAATTTTGAAGTATTAACATGTATGAGGTAGAAGAAAGTTTTGGGATTGGCACATCCAACTAGTTAAAAATATATCTCTTTGATTTATTAAACCAAATTAAATTTCTAAAGATTATGCTAAAAAAATGCACATCACTACAATTTTTACGAAAACAAATAAATACTAGTACGTTGTGACTATCACAAAACTTTTTTCTATATAAATCAAATCGTCTGCAATAAAAATTAAATGACAATCTATTCGTTCTTGAGGTATAGCTAATGCGGAAATCCTGAAAAACAGATAATAGTGGTGACATCTGTTGGGCGGTATATACCTAATTCTAATAAAGATCTATTTATGCCAAGATCAAACATAATCTAAAGTTTAATGAAATTCCATGCGTTAATTCTTGAGATATATCTATTGTGGAAATCACAAAAAATGCAGCATAACAGCACCATCTGTTGAGTAATTTAAACCAAAACCTCATCAGCACCAATTTATGTCAAGGTGTAACTGAATATGAATTTTCATTAAATTCCACGCATTAGTTCTCGATGTAGAATGCCCACAAAATTTGTGTCACATAGACAGACTTTTCACAGCCACATAAACAGCCCGTCTAGAGAAAAAGTCTCCAGAAAAAAATAAGACCCAGTACCTACCCAACCCTTAAAGAGTGAAGACCTGACCCAGCCCGACCCGTGGCACGGACCATGCTTCGCAGAGACCTTTTTCCGCGAAGGACTCTAATGTGTTTACCGACCCTTTTTTAGCCCAGGGGGGGGGGGCGATCGCCCCATCGTCCCTCCCTTAGATCCACCATTGTGATACCGTTTGTCTGTTTTTCTCGCAACAGTAATTTCGGAAGCTGAAATTACTTGTTACCGTTTCTCTATTGAAACACTAAATTCGGTGAGTCAGTTTAGGTTTCTGTGGATAGTACTTCACATCGGTAGATCGTTTGCCATTAGGACTATTAGTTAATGTATGGATAGTACCCTGGAGTGGCATGTTTTGTCCGGCGGTTCAGCGTACGACTGTTTCGGGTTCGAGCAGGTATAGCTGGCCGTTACTGACAAGTTGATGGATGGGAGTGTTATTTGAGAGGATAAGAGCATTGAATTAGGAGATGAGGAAATATATTATTCTTTGTTTAATTATAGTTTGGTTTTGTATTAATGGATTTCATTTAAAGTTAATATATATATATTTTTTACATAATGAAGTCTATTTATTTAGAAGATCGTTAAAGTAAATTAAATGTTTCTTTTGAGTTGATTTATTAAACATTTAATTAAAAAGTAATTTTGTTTTCTTTTTGAGTTAAATTGATAGTGAGCTTAATTTATTAAAGTAAATTTATTATAGAACCTTTTCATATTGGTGCTCTGGCTTTCACATTTGAACTATGAGATTAAATTTGAAGGTCTTGATATATAGTGTAACATTTAAGCCTTCTGTTTTTGACTGTTGGAAATATAAAGTCAATGTTAATGTTACATCCTATTGGTTCAAGAACATTGGAAATGTATATTATTTTAGACTTGTTTTTAATTGGTAACTTGAATAAAATCTTGATTAAGTTAAATTCCTTTTTGTTTGTTATTCTTTCATTCATCAATATATTAGAAACTTTCATTTATAGTTATGTTTATTTGCCTTTGAACATTTATTTTGATCTTTGGTCAACTACAGCATTGACACACCACATGTGCTAATGCTCTGCTAATCTATATTCATAAATTACCTTAGGGTTATTTATAACAGTTTCGTCATCTACGCTGCAGCATCCGCTAGTGTCATACACGTATTCATCAAAATCAATTTCATCTTCTGGTCGTTCTTCTTTATCTGTTTCCAAGACAATAATTTTTTCTGACTCAAAACTTATTCCTGATTCAAAGAGTTCAATAAGATTGTTGACCGCAATCTTGTCTCTCATGGTAATTACGACTTCTGGCTCATGTTGTTATTTCTCGAATAGAAGTCGAGCAATGCTCTTTCGATTGAACATGATGTTAATATAGGTCTCAAAGTCCAAAGCTTTATTTTTCAAGTTTCAAGAGTCTGATAACTTTAAAAGAAACTTCGTACAGTCTTTAAAAAATTTGGAGAAAATTCAGTTTAAAATTGAATAGTAACAGAGATTGGTTCAAGCAACTTAAACTGGGAACAGAGCAGAGTTAAGCACAGTAGAGAGTATTATCAGCTGATTAAAAACTCTGCAATTTAAAAATAAAAACAGACATCCTTTCTTTAGAGTCTAAACTTAAAACACAGAATACATGAAAAATATGAGAAAAAATAATGATAATGTTTTCAAAAGAACTTTAAACAAGGAAATGTTATTTTCTCCATAACTCATATATATTTTTCTTCATGATAATAGTGGCAAAGGTAATTAGAGATGTTTAAGCCTAATTAAAAAGATTGTCATTTTTGTTTAGCAGAAGCAAGACAATCTAGTGATAACATGAATATGCAGATGCATTTTAAATGCTGTAAATATATGCTGTCATTAATTCATTTACTATTAGTGTAAATAGAAGCAGAGTGACTAAGAAAGAAGACCGTGTTCTTAAAACAGGGTGGCTACAGAAATTGTAAAAAGAAGTTCCCTGATTATTGTTATCAGATTTCCTAGATTTAAATTATTAACAATACACATACAGTATTTTTTAATGTATACCATTTCCTCATATAACATACTTATCCAGCTTGTTAATATCTCATTTGGGAGAAAAAACAAGAGAAAAACATAAAAATTGCAGAACATTCATAAAGTATTAGTTCACAGTTTCATAAATCCAAACTCAAAATTTAATCCAACAACTTCATGTAGTAGCCAATTGATATATGGTGACCAGAAAATTTTCTCATTTTCTGAATTCTAAGACATAACTATATTCGACTGGATAGCTAATTGGATTAGGCTGGCTACCGGATGCGAATGTATCATTTAAAAATTTCAAAAATAGGTAAACTGCCTTAAATATAAGCGCTATCCACAGAAAATGAGGACATCTGATCACTTTAATCCACCAAATATACCAAAATGGTTAAATACCAAAAACTCTTATCATGTGCTAAAGGGTAAAATGAGCCCTAGCCACCGACCACTAAATGAAAAAAAGGGACTATTAAAAAATTGTCTGTCAGCAGCCACCTTATGGCTACTTTCCTACAAGGAAAGAGTAAAATTTATTTGCATTTCATGAAGTATTCTACTTTTACTGGTTGAAATATGTTTAGACTAACATATTTATTTGGACTATTTAATTTTAGATTGATACTAATTGAAATTTTAACAAAAGTTTACTGTTTAGAACTTTTAAATAAAAAAGTGGCCACTAGTTTAAAGAAAGTGGTCACTTATAAAACTGCTACTACTGGCCACAAAGGAAATTTCACAGGTTTGCTCTTTATCATGTGCATCTTTTTAAAAATATTTGTGGAAACTAATCAGCATGTGAAAAAATATATTATCTATACTAATAAAAGACAAGTTTTGCTCTGTGTGTGTGAGTCTGTTGGCGATGGCTAGCAAAATCCAGCCCACCTAGAAGGCTGAAAATTTAGATTTAGGTAGTCCAAACCCTCTCCTGGTGCACCTGAACCTCAGATTTTTAATATTTTGAAAATTAGAGTAGTTATTAATTAAAAGCTGATCAAAGATTGCAAATAAAAAAATATGTCTTCCGAAAACAGCTTGCACATGCCCAGAAGGCATTTATTCGTTCCTCCATTAAAAGATGAAACAAAGCGTGGTTCATTCCATTTATTTTTAAGTTTTTCTAAATTTGCTATGGGCGACAGCTAGAAATACGGAAAAACCGTCTACATATTCTGAAAGAACATACTCTTACATCTCGAACGATCTGGTTGGTTTGAAAAAATTTTACATTTAACCCTTTCAAAAACAATAATAAAAAAGCATCGAATTCATGTTTTTTATTTTCTCCTGTTTTCAGAACCTTGCATCCACCGGAATACAAAAGATACGGAAAAACGAAGGTCAGCAAATTAAACATCTGAGTTTGCCCTTTTCAAAGCCATTATTGGTTTTTAAAAATAAGAAAATTAACCCTTCAAAAAAGTATATTTTCTGTATGCTATTTTGCGATTTTGGCAATTTTTTTTAATTTGCATCAGCGATTCCGAGAAAGGTACTGTTAGGAAATAGGTTATATAACTGTTCTTATAACTTCTATCATTACTATTAATTGTCACTATCCTAGTTAAATTCCATTCCCATTACATCTATTTACCTAATTTCCTTATTTCAAATCTATCACATTAAGTTTAAATGTTTATGTTCAGGTTTCATTATCTTTAATATTCTTGAACATAATTTCATTATATTCAAATATAATTTACTTTTATTAAATAAATTATTAGTACAGATAAGTTTAATTTACCTTTTCTATTTAAGTTTTATCCTTTATAAACTTCCTTTATAAACTTTTCGACTTCCCGGAAACATCTGTTCTTTACATTCTTCAAACATCGTTGTTTCGCTCTTACCAGTTGACTGAAGAGTTTGGCCGAAGGCCGGCAGATGGCGTCCTTCGATCAGTATACGATTCTCACTACTGCGGCTGTCACGTATTGCGTCACTTCCCAGATGCTTCTAGAGTTCAGAAGGCACGTGTACAAGCTGCGTAGTATGTTTGTTTTTCTTCAACCGGGAGCATATATAAGCAGATGGATGGAAGTCTTGAATCAGCTTCGTGTATGTTGTTTTTAAATATTTAGTTCGGTTTTCTTTAGTTATGTTAAGTTGGTGTTTAGTTAAAGGTGACTTAGTAGGTCATTTATGCATATCTTTATAATAAACAGATGCCGTCTCTTAAAGGACTTACTTTTATTAAAGTGTAAGCTACCGTTGTGTTAATGTGGTGATCCGTTTGGAAGTGTAAAGTGTTTTTTGTCTGCACGTTCACGATGGCCGTTATCAACTTCATGTTTAATTAGTTTTAGAAAGTTTGGATGACGAAATATTGAAAGTGAAGATGTGCAGGAAAGACAACAAGTTTCCCTCTTCTGTCGTTAAGAGGTTTCAAGGATCGTTTCATCAAACAGATGTTTATTTTTTTCGCGATCGGCATCGTCATCATATCGTTAGTATATTAATCTTTTCAATAGTTTTAATTTGGTTTCTATTTATAATGAATATTTAAAGTTTACTTACTTAGTTTAATTTCATTTTTTTGACGTGCTGGAAATTGGCTTAACATTAATTTAACCATGGTTCCATTTCAGTTGAGTTTGTATATCAAATTAAATATTAATTGAAATGAATTTAAAGTACTTGTTATAAAAAATCTTGATCTTCATAATGTTATCAATTTAGTTACGTTAATTTCTTTTGTTTTTATTCTATTTTTAATAAAGATATTTGGTTGATTTTAAATTTGACTTCCTTTTTATTTCTAGATTAATGCTTTATTTACATGAATCATTAATAGACATTTTTACAAATAAATTTGACCTCAGCTAATACGCTTTCAGTCTGCATGTTAGTCTTAATGACTAACCTCTGCTTAATTGTTAATCAATTTTTATGGTGATACGTTAAAGTATCAACCATCAGGTACGAAAAACTAAAAATACCAGATAATATCTACATTCATTCCTTTTTGAAAAATACGAATATTAACACCTAAAAAAAAATTTGTGCGCATGACTCTTTTTTGCAAATTCCGATTTTCTGCGATATATAAAATCTGGCATCGGCTCTCTAAAATAACCAAACAAAAAACAAACACACCTAAAGACATCTACGTTCTATCGGGTTTAGGCAGAAACTTTTAGTTTAAAAAAAAATCATGTTAACCCTTTCAAAAACGTTTTTTACCGTAAGTCAATTTTGCTTTTTTAACTATTTCTCCTATCTTTAAAAATCCGAATTGGCATTTATAAACAAGATAAGAAAAACTAAAAATACCACACCTAATCTATATCCCTTTGTTTTTTAAAATCTGGTATCCGTTTTGAAACATTTTAATTTTAACCCTCCGAAAAAAAATCCTTTCCAAAACTCACTCCCGAGATTTTTGTTTTTCGGTCCAGGTTTAAAAATCAGCATCGACTTGGGAAATGTGAGTATGGACAAACAGTAGACTCCAGATCATACACACGTTCATTTTCTTCAAAACGCACGGTTGTGTTTTTAAAATATCTACATTAACCCTTTAGAAACCGATCGATTACGTAACCTACTTTCGTGATTTCTGCTATTTTGGCAATGTTTACCCATGGTTAAATTTAAATTCTACTAGGAAATTTGTTCGGGTTGAGTGTTCTGAAAAGGCCTCTTCCAGAACAGACTGCGCCCCCTGGCAGTGGAAGGTGGAACTATAGGAGTATATCTGGTTCTATGGACCCGATTAAGAGGGGGTTTGGCTCATTCGACTTGATATCTATAGCCTTAAATATTTTAGTTGCACTTTCGACCGCCAGGATGCGCTTTCTGATTTTGGGTTTTATGAGTCCGATTACGACGGGGTTTGGCCTCATTTGACTTGATATTGATAGCCTTACAGATTTCAGTCATATTCGTATAGAACAGATTATTAATATTTCGGGCCCGGGGAATGCCGGGCGGGTTAGCTAGTATAATATAAAATATATTTAAAGTATTTTCACCTTTAATAGTTATGAAAATTGAACTCTGAAAATATTCTTAGTTACAAGAATAAATAAAATGTAATCACAGTAATTAACTGATAAACAACCCTATACACACCAGGGCTGTGGAGTCGGTGGGAAAAATGACAATTCCTGAAATTTTAAAGAAAAAGACTCAGACTGTGGGATGGCTAATGTACTAATATTACCTGTTGGGTGGGTTCCTATTATTCAGATTGCTGCATTGTTATTATTTGTTTTGAAATCGTAATAGTCGATTTATTAAATTTTTCATTAAATAAAAGAAATACAGTAGAAGATCTTTATAATGCAAACTTAAAAACGTGAGGTTGTGCATTATATAGATCACATTTCACACATCGTTAAACATACCTTGAAAACATGATCAAAACTTGTCTGTAACATATAAAAATATAGTATAGTATCTTTATATTGCAGTCCTTAGGACCAAGAGTTGTGCATATTATCATAATATAGATCATTTCACACACTGTTAAATTTACTTTACAAACATGTTTCAAATAAGTCTAGGCCAAATCATTCATTGTAATACTTATTTAAAAACATTTTTATTGTAATAATATAAATTTTTTCATTAAAAAGCTCTTAATTAAGGTGATAACAATGAACAAATGTATCAAATTTAATCCTCTAGAGCAGCCATACTGAACCGGCGGCCCGCGGGCCGCATGTGGCCCGGTGACCTTTTATGTGCGGCCCGAGACACATAATAATCAGAAATCTCTATTTATAAATTTAAGTGAGATGTGCATAAAATGTTTTTAAGACCTACACTGTTCTTTTATATATTTTCATAGAAAGACAAAATCTGTCCTGTTATTTATAATTACTAATTTAAAATGATCTTAAAACATCTTAAATGATGTTTCTTTAGTCAAAAGTTTTTTTTACATCCAGTTCTATTTGTGCTGTAGCTGTCTATACATTTCTTAACCTTCAACGCTAAACAAATAATATTTAAAACTAATTAAATTTGCACTATATATTTCTACACTTACACTTTAGTTTTCATCTTCTTTTATAGGCTATAATATAATTGTTTTGTGGCCCACCTAACTTCGCAAACATATGCTTGCGGCCCGCAAGAAAAAATGGTTGAGAATGGCTGCTCTAGAGATTACCAATTTTTTTACAATGTGAAACGTAGATGCTTCTTAACTGCAAAATTGGTTGTTTACATCTAAGACATTGTGCATTATATAGAGAATTGCATTATATAGAATTGTGTTATAAAGATCTACTATATTACTATTTTAAAAAAATGGTAGCAATCAAGCAATCTGAATTTTAAAAAATCATCCAACTGGCAACACTGCAACCTACTGAGACATTGCTGTTTGACCTTGAATCTTGTGATGTGCATATCGACAAATATATTTTTTCTTTTTCATTTCTTTGCATGAATCATGGATGTAAGCTACACTGTAAAAAAAATCCGTAACGTTACGCAAATGTTCCAGAAACGTTCTAGGTTTTACCACGTTTCTATCAGATTCCTGGAAAAAACAAGTTTATTTTCTAGTAGTTTTCTGAATTCAGGGATTAAGCTTTTTTTTTTTGCGTGGCAACGTCTCTAGCTCTTAGCTCCGCCATCTTGGATTCTCGACATATATTCAGGAGCCGATTTACAAATTTGGGGGCCCTTGCACTTATGCTTACAGCGGCCTGAGTTAAAAAATATCTTATTGAAAGCGGTACTTGAAATGAAAACTTTCTGAAAATGCATTGCAATATCAAATCATCTGCGTTAGACAAACAATGAATAAATAACAGCTGCCGCTGGACAGAAAACCTACCAGTTTATTATTTCAACCACAAGGGAGAAGGTGTTCTAGAAGGAAGGTTCTCTAGGAAGACAGAGGAAAACTATTGTATTTTAATCTAATTGCACGTAATTCTAGTCAAATGGTAATGGGTAGCTTTGCAAAGTTTATAATTAATCCTTTCATTGTTACCTGGAATACCTTTTAGCTTTATTTACAAACTTCTATTTCATTTTTGGAATATATTTTTCTTACGATTATCGAGAAAAACTATTGGATAAACAAAATAAAGGTATGCACGTAATTTAATATAATTACAAATATTTTAAATCAATAATTGACATATATATATATATTTTTTTTTTTTTTTTTTCAATTCTGGGTTTTAACTTCTACAATCTAAAAATTAGTAAACTTTACATACTGTTTAAAAGTATTATTTTTTTTATGCTTCTGACTTTTAAAGTTGTACATATAACTTTTTGTACCAAATAAAATCCATAAATGGAAGTGTAAAATAATAATAATAATAATAATAATTTTTATTATTACTTGTATAATTTGATGCATACATTGAGAGCAACAGAATGTAAGTGTATAAAATAATTTTTCTTTCCTATTAAAAATCACCCGACAATCGGGGAAAAAAAAAAAGAGTTAAACCTATATTGCAAGAATTATACTATTTTAAATGTACATTTTCTCATATATGAAAAATATTACTATGTTTGTATATTTGAAGTATATCCGCTTTTTAAAAGGAATTAAATTTTAATCTTCAAAAAATTAACTTTTTCGAAAAAAAAAAGAAAAAGAAACACGAAAAAACAACATTGTTTTAGCATTTTAAGATAACCTGTATTAAAAAATCCCGATATTTACACGAGTTATGGCTAAAAAATGTATCTGTTGTTCTCACTGTAAGCAGTGATTAAAAAAGATACTTTAAAATGGTCTATCTCAAAATGTTAAAAATGTACTTTATTTAAATTGTGCACAGTAATTTTATTAAATTAGGTAATGTTTCTAGGTAATGCAACCTTTGTGAATTTATTATATTAAGACTGAACCTAAATTTGTGTATATTTTAGCAAAATTTCTGTTTAAAAATAAAATTAAACAGGTTGCATAGATTTTTCGGAGTTCTATCTATGCTTTTTTTTTTTCTGTGTTTGGAATTATAAACAAATTTTGTCCCAATCTTAAGACATAGATATAATCTGTGAAACCGTAAAGTTTATTTGTAAAAAATATACAGTAGCTTAATAGAAATATTGTGAGCAATTTCTTTTAAAAGACGTTGCAGAAAAAAAAGCAAAATTTTCAACATTTAATATCGGGTGATCATTACATGGATAAAAACTAAATTATATTTTTTTATAATCCCAAATCTAACATTTTTTAGTAGTTGACTGCTCAGTCAATTACTCATAAAGTATTCCATTTTTGAGAATTTTCAATTACTCATAAAAATATAATATTTTTATGAGTAATTGATTTCTCTTATGTCAGAATAGTAATCGATTAGCTTTAAAGTTTTGTCAACTAATATAACTCAAAATATTTAACTTAAAAAAGAAAACATTATACAATTTTAAAATAAAACAACATATATTTATCTTTAAAAAAAGTTTATTTTTAACATCAAACTATATTTTGTAAGAAAAAATTTAAATACAGTGACATTTAAAAAAAAAATTACAGACAAATTTGATGTTATAATTAAACAAATATGTTTATAAGATAAATATTAAATTAAAAAAATATATATTTTATGAGTTAAATATTTTTAAATATTCTTAAAACATACAAAAATTACTTTGCAAAATTTTTAAGCTAATTAAATTGTGAGCTACATATCAATAAAAATCAAATTGATGTATCAGAAACATCCCTGAAATATATAGGATGTTTCCTTATATTTTCAAGTATTATTACTGACTTTCGGTGGAATTCTTCTAAATTCTTAAAGAATGTTCCTGGTTTTTACCAGGAAGATGACAGGATGTGAACATATCTAAATCTTTTTGGAAGATTGTTGATTTATTTCAGGAAGGTTACTGGCTTTTACTGGAAAGATTTTAGTATGTTCATGGTTTTTTCCAGGAAGGTTACCGACTTAAACCTGGAACCTTTCTGAAGAATTGAGAAACCTTACCACTATAATCCAGGAAAGTTACTGACTTTTAATATTAACTTTTCTGAATTCTTAAAAAAGTTTTCTACTTTTTGCCAGAAATGTTACTGGTATAAATTAGGCACATTAGCTGCCCATTATTTTCCAGGAACGTTCCTGAATTTTTTTTACAGTGTATGATAGGTAGTCAAGACCAGAACCCAATTACTGCAGGGACAAATTTCCAACAGTATTTTAGTATAAAAAATTTCAGTTTTTAAATGAAGAATTTTTGTTTTAAATAGGTCAAAAACACGCTCATAAAATATTGAAGGCACTTTGCCCCAGCATTAATTAGCTCTTGTCAAGATACTGAAAATATTTTGAAACCCCCCCCCCCTCCCTACGTCCAAAATGTTTTATGCACACTCACACAAATTTACATTAGATTTTATAAGATGTAACATTTTACTGCATGTAAATTGAATTTGAAAAATTAAATTAGAAGGTATTAGATAGAAACAACAGCTGAAATCTAATAAAACTCCAAAAATTTATTTTGAACAACACAAACAAAGAAACCTTACACATTAGTGGAATCCAAACAATGTACATTATGTGTATAACATTTCAAGACAGTAACCAAAATATGTTATGCCAAATATATATTATACCAAAATATGGGTTAAGGAAGTTTAATTTGGTTTTATATCCATTCCCGCAGACCCAAAAAATAGAAGGCAAAAATTTTATATTTGTGATCTCCAGGACCCAAAAAATTACAAGGAAACTCAAGTAACATAACAGTGAAAAGTTTACTATTTCAGCATTAATTCTGTTCTTACGGCTTCGAAAAAAAAAGGGCAAAAATTTTATAGTTTCCACATTATTAATTTTATGATTTTGGGTCCTGCAGACCCAAAAAATCCAAATATTGAAATCTAATAAAGAAAAAAAATGAAAATTTCATTATTTCGGATCCTGCATTCTCGAAAAAGATAATGAAAAAATTTTGGAGTTATTTAGTGTTTCCCGGACCCAAAAAATTCCAATGTAAAGGAAGAAAAATAAAGATGAAAATTTTACTATTTTGGAAATAATTCAGGCTCTGCAAATTCGAAAGAAAAGGTGAATTTTACATTTTCTGCATTAATTTTATTATTTTGTGTCCTGCAGACCCAAAAATCAAACGATAACTGAAATTTCACTAGATCATCATTATTTTTAGTACCGCCAACTAATGAAAAGAAAAAATTACGATTTCTCATTATATTGCACATGAAAAAAAAAGGAGAAAATTTACAATTTTGGCATTACTCCTGGTCCCACAGACCCGAAGAATCTGAAGAAAAACAAGGAAGAGAAAGGTTTTTATTACAATGATATTTCGGGTTCTGTGGACTCCAAACAATAGCAGAAATTTACAATTTTTGCATTATCCTGTGTTTTCCGCAAACCCCAAAAAAGCAAGAGAAAGTATTATATACTAAATAAAAAATATCTACTAGAGTTTTCATCTACACTGTACCGGGTAGTATATTGTGCATCTTTAACCTGGGTTGCCCAGTATATTTAGTCCAAAAATAAAAATAAAGTTTATAAATTAAAAATTATGTATAATTGGTTCAATTTCACTTCAAACTGCCAAAAAAAAAAAAAAAAAAAGAAAAAGGCTGGAGTCTCAGTTGACCTGTTTTTTTAGTGATTCTAACTCCAACTCATTTGCCCCAAAATGGGCCTTATTCTGACTAACTCCACAGCTCAAATACATGTGTATAGTAAAATACTACAAGAGAAACAAGACAGCAACTGAACTGGACCTGTGAACGTCAACTTGGCTTTCAGTTTTATTTTTTCAGATTTTGGCTATGAATCCGTCTCGTTGGCAAGGTGAAAGTGCAATATTTTCTATTTAAGACAAATTCCCTGATGTTTGAGTATTTTTAAGAAATTCCCGGAGTTTTCCCCGATTTTTTAGATTGATAAACCACCCTGATTTTCCCCTGATTTTCCACTGATTTCCAGAATCTGCCACCCTGTGAAATCAGCATCAGTGTACTTAATTTTTTTTTTCAGGTTATTCTTAAAAATTCAGCTATACTTTGGGAAAGGTTAAGAAGATAGTGTGTACAAGGCCGGGATAGCCTGTTAACACCCTTGGCTTAATTTGGTTGCCATATCGGGCGACATAGCACTCATTTCGGCGGCATAAAATTATTTTAGGTCTGCGTTTCCAGAAACCTTATTTCAGGGATGTTTTATTGTGTGTGTGTTTTTTTTAATTGAATTTAATTAGTTATTTAATTTACAATCTATCACAAATGTACATTACTTAAATTAAGATAACATGCGTCAATTTTCAAGATCTTTTGACCTCAGAAAGTCATCTTGAGTATTGAAAGGAAAAAAAAAATAATATTATTGCAATTTAACATCATATATATAACTTTTTTCTTATTTTTTAAAGCATAATATATTTTTTTCGCTCAGAATTTATTTTTAAGTAATACAAATATATTTCTAATCAGTTTTAAACTGATATGTAGGTGACAGGCGTAATTTTGAAGAACCACATTAATTCCCATTTATATTTTTATGTAAAGTAATCTTAATTTAAGATAAGAAAACAAATTTTAAAATCTATTATCTTTAATCAGCCAAAAAGGAAAGGTAGAATGCGAAATAGGTAACAGGTAAAATTTTACTCTGATATCCAGTTTTCACACGACTGAAGAGTTAATCTAATAGTATAGTTATGGGAAACAGGTTTAAAATTAGAAATCAGGTGGTTTTACACATAAGGCATACACATGATGCTTAACACATGTGGCGTTCTTAAAGTTGCATTACAGCCTATTGTTGTATATTGGTGACTATTGTCACATTGGAAGAAAAAAGGTAGAAACTTGTTTCTAAACATCCTTAAAATACGAAATGGATATCTCCAGTTATATTTATACACATGCAGACATATATATAACATCTTAATAAATAAAACCTACCGGGGATTTTCTCTAACTATGTGTGTGTATATATATATATATTCCAATACTTCTTCCTTTTTCTCCTCTCCTACCCCTCCCCCACCCACATTTTTTAAAAAAATACACTCGCTGAGTCAGATATAATTTGTAATGTAATAATTGACTTTAATAAATTATATTAAAAAATATTTAAAAATACGATGATTCAATATATATATAATTTTCAAAAGTATTAATTAATTTTATGATGTCTATAGACATAACGGGGAGGGGGGGGACAAGCTCTCACCATTCATAATAGATAGAAAAAGATCTATTCAAATAATTTTCTTTAAAAGAATGATATTGTAGCTGTGCCTTCCCATGCCCGCACACCGACCATTTTTAAAAAAAATAAATTATTTACTGAGTTACAAGCGATTCGTGTCATGTGACGACACGTTTTTCCCTTTCTCGAGATGCCGCATTGGTAATTCGGTTTTAAACACCGACTTTGACAGTATTTTCTGAAAGATCTTCTGCCTTTACAAAAAAATGGAAAACGTCTTTCCATTACAAAGTTTCTGAATAAGAACACCTGCCAATTTCATGCGTTTCCGAATAAAAAAAAAAAAAAAAAAAAATGTCATAAAGTAGCCAATTTGGATTTGAGAAGTCTTAAATATTATTGGCACCCCCCCCCCCCCCTGCATATGTCCTTGCCCATGTTTCTGTATAATGAAAGATTTTTGTTGTTGTTTGTTTGTTTTTTAATTACAACCACAGCCTTTTCTTAAACACATTTCCATTCATTTAATTTTCAAAAGTTTCTTTTTGTTTTGTTATTTTAAATATATTTTTGGCATACTTGGTATGTATTTCAGATAAAATTTCTCGAAAAGTTCAAATCCACAAACATTTTTGCTGTATCTTTAATAGTTTCAAAGATAAAAAACATATATTGTGCATTTAAAACCACAATCCTTAATGTAATTATCTATAACTTGACGGAAGTGGGGTGGAATTATCATTATTAGGTTTGCAGTTTCTCTTCAACGTGTCCCTGTTTTTCGCCAAAATTCCGCCAAGCGAAAAGATACATCTTTACGAAATATTAATACATATATATCATAACAGTGGCACATTTCAACTTAAATCAGTTTCATTTAAGCGGTCAATTGTTTCTGTATTTAAAGATTAAAAAAAATCAGCTACAGAGAGATATTTTATTAAAATAGGCAGCACACTACTTTTTGTCGCAGAGGTATAAAGCTCCCAGTATATTCTGTACTGTCAACTTGCTCGTTCCCTAAGTATAGGAATTTTTTTTTACCTATTATTTCATTAAAGAATTTTAAAAGTTTAAAGTTCAGTGCTGAGAAAATTTAATGAACCAGCATCTTAATTTGATAACAACTTTCATTTTCTTCTAATCAGATGATGTCACATTATGTGTAATAGGTTCGAGTAGATGCTCTACAAACATAGATTTGCATATTTCACTGAAAGATGTAAAATATGTATTATATTTTGCATAAATTATTACAAGTATCTGTTCAAATTGAAGTTGTAAAAGCAAATGGTTGTTATATTAAATTCTAAAGTAATATACTGTAAGAAAGTTAAATATGGTCTTATATTTCTTTATACTATGGAAAAACTAGGATTTTTTTTAATTGCATTTTTTATTTTTACTTTCTTCCAAACAACCAATTCATAGTTTAGCTATGCCAAAGCTAATTTGAAAAAATATTGAAATCATTTTAATAGTTCTGGAGAAAAAGGTACATTGGTGTCAGCTGTTTCATGTGATATTTTTTGTTTGTGAAATCACATGACTACTGAATTTTTTATTTCTTGTCAAATGATCAATTTAACATTTAGCTACAGTCAAAACTATTTAAAAAAACAATACTGAATCTCACTTCAACAGCTCCTGAGAAAAAAGGTACACCAATGTCAGCTGTTTTGCATGTAATTTCAAAATTATTGCCACTCCCTTAAATGGATTCTTAGAGGTAAAGAACAACATTTGAGATATTTTTGCAATTGGAAGTATACTTCTAAAACTAAGAATTTAAGAATTAACTATTAGACAGTGATACACAGAGACACCCTCTGTATGTATGTATTTATATCCTATATATTAAAACAAAATTTTTTGTCATATCCACTTTTTACATGAAAATGACCCATTTGCACATGCATAAAATTAAATCTACAACCTAACCAGTTTTAAGAGTACACTCGAACGAGAAAACAGTGGCTGAGTGGTATAAAGTGCGGTGCTTCTCTGTTCCCATCATAGTGTTGGTTCGAAACCCACTTTGGACAGAATGATTTTTCTTATTTTATTGGCATTAATTCATTTTAATAATCCCATATTTAATTCAGAAGGAAAAGTTACATAAAATTTATATTTTTTTATTCAAATGCTTTATAATTAAGTAAAATTTAACCCCCAAGAATATTTTGTTTTAATTATGAAATTTATATTAAAAGTATTTAAATTAAAAGATTGTGCATGTAATCATCGATTAAATAAATTGAACCGGTCTACAATTTTTATTATATTCGGTATGACCATTATCAAGATGTCATATATATAATAAGATAAGCATGTGATTATTTTTTTTTAAATGGAAAAATAAAAGGAGCGAAAACAAAAAGAAAGAAAAATATTCATACAGGAACACTAAATTATCTTGATATCCATGATTTAACAATTAAACAATGTATGAAAATGGAAAATATAAATTCAAGTAATTAAAAAATATATATTATAAATCGTTAGCTGTAAACAGCAAAGTTTAAATTCAGGGTTTTTAGAATCAGACTGATAAAAAATAATTTAATGAAAAATTTTAAAGGTCATGTAGTTTAAAAAAGAAATACAAAATATTGTAATTTTTTCAAATATTGGGACTATGGTAAAAATTTAACAACTGGCAATATTTTTTAATTAGTTATTTTATATTATAAATATTTAAATTAAAAGACTTTGCCTGTAGTTATTGATTAAATAAAGTGATATAAACTTTTATATATATTTTGTAAGACCATTATCAATAAGATATATTTGTATAACTAAGAAAAGTATATGATTATTCTCCTTAAAGAAAAAAAAAGAAAAGAAGAGAAGAAAGAAACAAGAAAAAATATCCATATAAGAATTATAAAAGAATTCACCTTGATATCCATGGTTTATCTGGATTTTAGAGTCCGGCTGATAAAAATAAAACTAGTAAATCTACAGATCAGAGGCCTCAACGTCAGCTCTACAAATCCTTTTTCATTAATCTCACTAATTTTTAACATTATCTAAATAATACTCGATAGCCTAAAATTCTATTTTTTAAAGTTATTTATACATTTATCTATACTAATAAAATAAAGTTTCGCTCTGTGTGTGTGTATGTGTCTGTTGGCAATGGCTAGGAAAATCTAGCCCACCTAGAAGGCTGCAAATTTAGATTTAGGTAGTCCAAACCCTCTCCTGGTGCACCATTACGTCAGAATTTTAATATTTTGAAAATTAAAGTAGTTATCAATTAAAAACTGATCAAAGATCACAAATAAAAAAGTCATTATTCTGAATCTAGCTGGCGCATGTGCAGAAACCAATTTCCATATCTTCCGGAACAGAAGAAAGAAAGCAGAAGACATTCCGTTTTTTTAAAAAGTATTTCTAAATTCGCCATGGACAAACGGCTAAAAATACGGAAAAACCGTTTACATATTCTGAAAGAACGTACTTTTACGTCTTGAACAATCTGGTTGGTTTGAAAAATTTTTACAGCTAACCCTTTCAAAAAAAATAATCAAAAAACATCGAATTCGTGTTTTTTATTTTCTCCCGTTTTCCGAGCTTTGCATCTACCGGAATACAAAAGATACGGAAAAACGAAGGTCACCAAATTAAACAATTATCTTTGTCCTTTTCAAAGCCACCTTTAGTTTTAAAAAATGCAAAAATTAACCCCTTGAAAAAGTATATTTTCTGTATGCCGTTTTGCGATTTTTGCGATTTTGACAATTTTTAAAAATTTGCATCGGCAATTCAGCGACAGGTACAGAAAACTAAAAATAACAGACAATATCTACATTTATTCCTTTTCCGACATCTGTATTTGTTTTTGAAAAATACGAATATTAACCCTTCAAAAAAAATTTGTGCGCAGGACTCTCTTTTGCGAATTCAGATTTTCTGCTATATATTAAATCTGGCATCGGCTTTCTAAAATAACCAAACAAAAAGCAAACACACCTAAAGACATCTACGTTCTATCGGGTTTAGGCAGAAACCTTTAGTTTAAAAAATAAATCACGTTAACCCTTTCGAAAAGTTTTTAACCGTAAGTCACTTTTGCTTTTTTAACTATTTCTCCTATCTTTAAAAATCCGAATTGGCATTTATAAACAAGATACGAAAAACTAAAAATACTGTGTCTAATCTATATCCCTTTGTTTTTTAAAATCTGGTATCCGTTTTGAAAAAATTTAATTTTAACCCTCCGAAAAAAAATCTTTTCCAAAACTCACTCATGCGAATTTCCTTTTTTTGGTCCAGATTTAAAAATCGGCATCGACTCGAGAAATGAAAGTACTGATAAACAGTAGACTCCAGATCATAGACACGTTCATTTTCTTCAAAATGCATGGTTGGATTTTAAAAAATATCTACATTAACCTTTTAGAAACCGATCAATTATGTAACCCACTTTCGTGATTTTCGCTATTTTGGCAATGTTTACCCGTAGTTAATTTTCAATTCTACAAGGGAATTTGGTTGGGTCAAGTGTTCTGAAAAGGCTTCTTCCAGAACAGACTGGCGGTGGAAAGTGGAACTATAGGAGTATATCTGGTTCTATGGACCCGATTACGACGGGGTTTGGTTTAAGTTTTGTATAGAACAGATTATTAATATTTTTGGCCAGTGCAACACCGGGCGGGTTAGCTAGTAAGAATATAAAAGTTATCGAAAGTTCCGGAAATTTTAGAAGTATTGCATGAAACACAATGTTATGCAACGATAGGATAAACTAATTATTACTGTATTTTTTCAGAATAACAATACATTAGCCTCAACGTCAGCTCTGAAAGTCATTGATTTTTAATCTCACTTTTCATACTGTTTAGCATCTTACAATCCACAATTGAATTTTTTTTATATTACATATATATTTATAGGCATATAAAATACTTCGGAGATTTCAGAAATTAGATGCATTAAATTAAACACGGTTTATACAATGATATTCTGAAATTCTTATTAACTTCTTATTCATGTAACTTTTTAGATGAAAAAATAAACTTGTATTAAAATAAATTCTTCATTTATGTCAATAGAATACAAAAATAATTTATTTTGATAATAAAATATTGCAGCAAAATAGTGCAAGTAACTTGAATTTTATTATTTTGATATTCTTTGAAATAGGGTTTCTAAGCAACTAATAAATTAAAGAACAAAGTAAAAAGAAATGCATTTTAAAATTTGTAAAAAAAATATGAAAATGTTTTATATTTCAGAACGATTTACTGCAAAAAATTTTCCAATAATTTAAACAATTATTTTCTAAATGCTAATGAATGTATCAGCAAATTTTCAAAGCTATTGGATATATTTAAAACCTCCATATTGAAAATTTAGCATTAATAATTTTACGTTTAAATCCATTATTCAAATATGAGATTTTCATTTCAGTTAAAAATGAAAATTCAAAATTATCTGCATTCCCATAGGAAAGCATTATGACCTAAAAAGAAATGTTCTATATTTTTCGAACGAATGAGCCAAATGTAACTAAAAACTATACAGCTAATTCTGGGTACTTCAACCAACATACCCACCAAAAATCGACCTATTAGGATGATTTTTATGGTGGTTATCGTGGAACAGACCGACAGAAACCAAAAACTTTTCATGTCTCCATAGTGAGCCTCAACTGACGTTTTGGCAATTAATGAAAAATTTTTAAGGTCATGCAGTTTAAAAAAATTAGAAAATACTAAAGATTGATATATTTTAAATAAAAATTGTGACTGTAGTAAGTAAAAATAAATCATTCAATTAATATTTTAAATTAAATTCTTGCTAAATTAATTCAAATATTAATAGGATGTAAATTACAAGCTTAAAATTATTTCACTTCATTAGTTGAGTAGGCTGGACTGACATCACAATCTATCGTCTTATATCCATAGGAATCGCTTACACAATATAACAATTCATAAAATTTTCTATACTTAATTAATTTAAAAGCATCTAGTTAAAAATCAGGGGTTTGTCCAGACTTTCTTCCCAGGGTCTTGTTTTTGTGAAATTGTGAATAGCTTTTTATATTTGTGAAAAAGCTAGTCATAATTTTGTGAATTTGAAATGATCGTTATATTCAGGTTCTTGTTTATACATTTTTAAGAAGGTATATGGATGTAAAATACATATATTTTCTTTATATATGTAAAAGTGACAAGTCAGATCTTACTTTTAAATGATTAAATTTAAGAAAGATTCAGTTTAAAGATGGACAAATTTTGTAAAAAGCCTATTTTTAAGACAAAGAATTTTGTGAAGGGTTCTGTTTTGAGATGAAACATTTTGTGAAGGGTCCTGTTTTGAAATGAAAAATTTTGTGAAGGGTCCTGTTTTGAAATGAAAAATTTTGTGAAGGGTCCTGTTTTGATATGAAAAATTTTGTGAAGGGTCCTTTAAAGGACCCAATTTCTTTCTAAACAGATCCCTGAAAATGAAAGCATATTTCTAAAGGAACTTTCAAGTTATTTATCATCAAATCTTGACAGGTACTATCTAGAATAAATTTAGTATAAGAACCATTTGCTTTTCAATAGCTGCAATTTGAAAAGATATTTGAAATAAAAATTTAATTATTTATGTAAAATATACATAGACTTACATTACTTAGTATATGCTGAAATAATTTATGTGGAAGATTAAAGGTAAATTATATAACATATATATTTTATTTCTACTCTGCATTTAATATGACACAAATTTTACAATAAAAAATCAATTACCATTTTTTAAAGCTCTTGTAGCATGCACGATAAGAGCATCAACAGTTCCACCTCTAAGATCAGGACCTTCTTCTCCCTGTAATTTGTATTCAGTAATTACGACTTGTTACAACAACAGAAAAGAAATAAACTTGTGACTTTGAACAACAGACATTATATTCTGAGTAAAATAAAAATTAACACACTTAAAAGTTTCATATTCCAAGGCAAATTGACTAAGTTTAAACCCTTGTCTTTTACAGATATGTAATTTTATTTGGTTTTTATATTTTTTCCTTGAGAGGTTATTAGATAAATCCTGAAAGGAGCATAGAGAACACAATTACTCAAGTAAAAACGAAAATCATTTGAAAAAATGAAACAGAAGTACCTCATGTATATTCATACTGTATCCTTATTGCAGAGAATGATTTTTACTTTAAATTGCATAAGAATGAACACAAAGTTATTTTTAATACTAATGAATTCTTTCCTTATTCCCTTTTTTTTAAAAAATCACCTATAATACTTTTTCTTTTAAATATTGTTTTATTTCTATTAAAATACTGTTCAGGCAAAGAATAATTTTTTTCAAGCAGGCAATAGTAGATTAAAATCATACATTTAAAAAATAATATTTTACATAGGGGAGAAAAATATATATGCAATCAGATGCAAAATAATTGGTTGAAATTTGATGCTATGTCATTTTAGAAACTGAAGAAATTAATGATTTTTGCCATGGGGCAGGGATGGGTAATCGGAAGAAAGTATATTCTGGTTACAAAGATTCAAAGTTAAAAATAAAAGAAAGACAAGTCTCGCATTACTCCTAAAATGAAAAATAACCAGTTGCCTAGTATTTAGAACTTCAAAATGCAATTCATATAATGTGAAGAATTGATTTAATAAAATATCATAAACTGGAAAAAAAAAAAGACATAGTCAGTAAGAATTTATTTACAGAAGAAAATTATTATGATCTCAAGTAAAAGTCCAATGATAAGTCATGTCAAGTACCCATGATAAGTAATGCAAATTTAACTGAATTTAAGCTTGTAGTGACATTTACAACCAACAAAGTCTAGTTTTTCATTAAATTATGCATTTCCTTCCCCATTTGTTTCTCTTACGGAAGTTTATTCCTGTAGCATTGGAAACACTTTCAAGGTCACTGGCCAAATTATCATGGCCTATATTTATTACTAATTGTTACCAATGATTTTCTTCATGTAACATTGAAAGAATAATAAATGCATTAATTAAGAAAAATATTTCACTCCCGATAATTAAAAATGTAAATATTTAACTAACCCTTTATCACATTTAATAGAAGACAACACAGTATCATATATTCTAATATAAGCAAATCTTGTGTGTTTGTGGTTATATATGCAAATTTTATCTTAAAAAGGGCTCTAACGATTTTGACGAAATTTTGTATCCTACTGTTTTGGGGCACCAGAAAACCATTGGGCTAGGTCACATGTTTGAGAAAATTCAATTAGTGGTTCATTTTGGGTCACCATGGGTCAGGGTCAAGTTAATTGTATCTAAAAAATGGTTTAAACTATTTTGACTAAATTTTGTATCCTACCATTTTCGGGCATGAGAAGACTATTGGGCTGGGTCACATGTTCAAGAACTTTCGATTAGTTATTCAGTTTTGGGTCAACATGGGTCAAGTTAATTTTATCTAAAAAACGGCTCTAATGATTTTGATTAAATTTTGTATCCTACAAGTTTTGGGCACAAGAAAATCATTGGGCTAGGTCACATGTCCGAGAAAATTAGATTAGTGGGTCATTTTTGGGTCAAGCTAATTTTATCTAAAAAACGACTCAGACTATTTATAGACTAAATTTTGCATCCTATGTTTTTCAGGACCAAGAAGACTGTTTGACTAGGTCACATGTTTGTAAAAATTCAATTAGTGGGTCATTTTGGTCATGGGTCATTATGGGTCAATTTATTTTTTTCTTAAAAATGGCTCATAGGATTTGAACTAAATTTAGTATCCTACAGTTTTAGGGAATGCAAAAAAGACTATTGGGCTAGGTCGCATGTTCCGAGAAATTTTTATTAGTGGGTCGTTTTGGGTCAAGCTAAATTATCTAAAAAAGAGCTCAGACTATTTAAACTAAATTTTGCATCCTATGGTTTTTGGGCACAAGAAGACTGTTGAGATAGGTCACATGTTCGAGAAAATTCAATTAGTGGGTCATTTTGGTCATGGGTCAATTTATTTTTATCTAAAAAATGGCTCAGAGGATTTGAACTAAATTTAGTATCCTGCAGTTTTAGGGAACGAGAAAACTATTGGGCTAGGTCACATGTTTGAGAAATTTTGATTAGTGGACCATTGGTCATCGGTCATTATGGGTCAAGCTATTTTTATCTTAAAAACGGCTCAGACGATTTGCACTAAATTTTGTATCTTACGGTTTTTGGACACAAGAAAATCATTGGATTAGATCACATGCTCGAGAAAACCCAATTAGTTGGTCATTTTGGGTCAGGGTTAAGATAATTGTATCTAAAAAACAGCTCAGACTATTTTGACAAAATTTGTAGGTAAATTTTAACATAATTTCCCCTCCTTCTGCCAAAAGTTGGCATGGTTTCTTCATTTTTAAAATTATACCCCTTTAAAAACATAAGTCTATTTAATTTATCATATAATTATTAAAGTATAGGTGCAGATTCACGGTCACCAGTCGCCACGTGGCGACTAAAGTTTTTGCTTTGGCGACTAACTTTCTATGTCTAAGTCGCCATGTGTTTACATGGATGTCCCTTTTTCGCCGAAGGCAGATTTCAACTTTTTTCTTTTAATATGAAATCTGGGTATTCTCCTCCATAATTCAGCAATATTTAGCTCTTTTTTTACTTTTTTCTATTGTCCATAATTAAAAAGTATGATTGAACATAAATGCCACATTTCCACTAATTCGCAAATTTCCCGTTTATTTATATTTTTTAAAATTTGCAATGTCTGCAGAATCGGAAAACAAAATCCTGTTGATATGCGTCCGAATGAACTCTGTGCATAATAAGCCCCAATAATGTACCAGTAATGTGTAATAATATGCCACAATAAGCCCGCGACACAGTAAAATTTGTGCCGAGAAGAGAATAAATTTGTAGCTCTGGGATTTTTCAGACAAGTTCTTACAGGTACATACAGATATTGGCATTCGATTCTTCCACGAATTAGCAAAACTCCTAGAATTATCATTATTTATTTATTTATTTCTTAAATTTTCGCAAATCAATTCGCCAATCAGTCATGAAAAGAAATCTAAAATTTCTTCAGTCAGTCGCGATTTTCGTGAAATCGGTCACTGAAAAATTTTGCAAATTTTGTCAACTACTCGGCAAATAAAAACACTAATTTCATCAATTGCTGAGGAAATAAAACCGCGAATTTCACCAATCGGTCGCAAAATAAAACCGCGAATTTCCTCAATTAGTCTCAGAAAAAAAAAACGCGAATTTCATCAATTAATCTTGAAAAAACCGCGAAGTTCATCAATCGATTGCAGAAAAAAAAATTGTGAATTTCGTCAAGGAGTTGTGATAATAAAACATGAAAATCGACGATCGGTCACAAAAATTTAAATTTTTTTTTGTCTCCATAGGGATTTAAAAACTTCTTTAATAAATCCTTAAAAAAATCCCCTTGCAACAAAAGTTGCAATGAGGCTTATAGCATTCGATCTTTCTCCATCATTCTTGAAAATGTCAGAAATTGTTTATTAAAATCTAAAACCTAAAAGAAAAAAATCTTCTCCATATTTTTTTCATATATATTTATTTTTAATTTTGATTTTTATAGACATATTTTCTTATGCAAGTTTCCAAAGTTGAGCATTTATATTCAGCTATGAAAAATCCTTTTATTGGGGGGGGGGGGATGTTTATTTATAGATAAAAAATCTTTACAGAATCGTTTATTCACAAAATATTCGTCTTACTTTACAAAATTTATTCCTACAAACTGTATGCAATTATGGTGGGAAGATTCAATATTGCACTGTCCAAATTTAATTGAGAAAAAAATATTGTTTTTATGTGTTTGTTTCACAATGTGGCCACTGGATTTTTTGGGTTTAGGAGCCACTGGCTCCTTCCAGATTTTGGAAATCTGCACCTATATATTAAAGTAACATAAGTAATCTAATTTCTATCCACTTACGTTTAGCTTTTCCTTAAATTCTTAAAGTTACATCGCACTTTGTTTACTTTTTTACCACCTTCTGCTAATCGAATGGTTGGTTAGTTGGTTGTCGCATGGAAGTTGCCTAAATCGATCGTCACTGCAATTGACACAGATCGTAGCTCCATCTCCCTGCGCGGAGAAAATTTTCATTACTTCGCAAATTGTGAAGTTTTTCACCATCTTCAACCCTGAACAAATCAGAGATCAGCTCCTGCAATCTTAAAATTTTGCTGCAGTTTTTGGCAATGTTTGTTCGCCCAGCTGGCGAGTTTAAATACCTGCATTTTTTCAAATATGGTGTGCTTATGTTTTGTTTTCATCGGAAATTAAAATATCTCTCTTCAACATTATGAGATATAGTAATGAGAACTAACAGAGTCAAGCTGTCTTATCGTGATATGCTTTTCATCATTTTAAGAAATTGCATCCTCATTTGAAGTAATTAATGAAGAAGTACTGAAGTTAAAACGTCTTCAACCATGGCTCTTGTTTTTGTAATATCTTAAAATCTACTTCGACACTCATTATAAACGGATGAAAAGGTATCGTAATTTCATATCTTTATAGTCTCTGATTGGTTTGAATTGGACTAAATTACGATAAGTTACATTATTATGCATGTTTCATTTTTGTTCGACATATTACTGACAAATAGTCAGTCTACATTTTTTTTTTGATTATATGTAATATTTCGTCATGTCTCATTAAAAAATAAAACTTTAGATGTCATATAAATGTGTTATCAGTGAAGCCCTCATAAACAGTAATGCTTTTAGTCATTCTTTTTGCACATTCAAGTTTCATAAGGGATGGGATGCCAATTTATATGCAAATATTTTCTGTATAACTATCTTCTAGTAAATCATCGATCTAAAACAAGTTATACATCCAATCTTTTTAATTTTTGATGAAAATTGCTAGTCATACTTATCTCCATGTTACAACCCACAAAGGAATGTCAACTATTAAACCAGCATAATGACGAAAGCCTCAATGACGAACTCTTCTTTTCTGTAAATTAATTTTTCTATGTTACCTAAAACATATTCACCTATAAAAGTAAAGAGTCAGAGAAGCGGTGGCACATCCACAAAATTTTATATCCTACGGGTTTCGGGCACAAGAAGACAATTGGGCTTGGTCACATGTTCGAGAAAATTTGATTAGTGGGTCATTTTGGTCATGATATTTGAACTCAAAGCTAAATTTAACCGAGCATAGCTTGGTCTTCCCTGCTCATTTCTTTGTTACAGGGGCCTTGACATAACTCAGTTTTTAAAAAATTAAATTTTGTGCCAAATAATCTTGAAAATGAAACGGCAACCAATGGAAAAAGGAGGGTTAAATAAAATCGTGGAATTCGACGAATCGGGTTAAATCAAATGTCAATTTTACCTGATAAACCATTTTGCTTGTAACGACTTTGTGAAATGTTTTAAAAGCCTACAAAAAGAATTAATTGGAAATAGTATATGCTTTTTCTTTAAACTTAATTCTTGTGAATAGAGAGCAATAAGTTGTACACCTAAATACAAGGAGCTTAAATTTGCCTCCTTGGTTTAATCGATAGCTGAAACAAATCTTGATTTCTAAATGACAATATGTTGACAGATGATTTTTGTTCTGCATAATAACTTATTTATAAAGTTTGAATATGTGGAAATATGTTTTAATTTAGAAAAAAAAATTATTGTAATCAAGAGTTTGTTTTCACTATCTATTCAAATTAAAAATAAATTATTTTTTCAGTTTTAATGAGAAAATGGGAGTGAAAAATATATTAATACGTTTTATTTCTCCTTGTTATCCACAAAACTGGAGTAATTTAGTTGCCGCTTTTAGAAAAATTTCTTTAACATATGCAAAAAAAAATATATAATAATAATAAATTGGAATTTACTTCAAAATTTTAAATTCTGAGAGTTTATACGACATTTTCTGATCAATGATAACCGGTTGCTAACTAAATCACATTATGTTCGATAATCTAAGAGAAGTAGTGTTTATTTTTTTTCCTAATAATCATGATGTGAATTTTGTCAGAAAACTCTCATCTGTATGTAACTGATATTTTCATGCTTAACCCCCTGACTGCTGAGCAAAAGGGCAAATTTGTAATGTTGTTTTCTCTGTATTTTTTTTTAAATGCTTAAAAAATCTGAATTTTCAAACTTGAGATAAAAAACTTAATTACATATATAAGAATAATCCTTGAAAGTATCAATCATTACTTGATGTTTTAAAAATGCATTATATTTGTAGAATTATATTAATTTAAACAAACCTTGTATTGCTGTGAAACCTACAGCATAGTGAATGGATATATCAGGTCGCGGCGGTGAGAAGGTTAATAACCAGTATAGTTAAACAAATATTTCAATTTTTCGTTTTAAATATGGCATGAAACTCATCAATTTTCTACACTTACTGATCCATGTATTATTAATGTATAAAATTGATTCACGCTCCTATAAAAACATACGTGAAAATTCCTGTTTCATTTCAAATATGACATCACTTTGTTCCCAGAGAAATCTCTTTTTAATGATATAATTCTTGTTAATTTTCTTTTCCTGGGAATCATAATGTGGATTTTGGCAGCAAACTTACATTTGTATCTAAAAGCTTATTAATTAGTAGCAATAAAAAATATTTCAGTTTTTCATTTTAAATATGATGTCATTATTCATCTACTTTCATTATATACTGATTTTCATGCTCCTTGTATTATTACGAATATTTGAAAATCCATGATTTATTTCCAATTTGATGTCATATTTGTCCAAGCCAAGGAGGATCCTTTTCATAGTTCCATGGTCCAAAAATCTTTTCTTAATATAATTATTGTTCATTTTTTCTTCTAATGAAAATGCAATTTTTGCTAGAAAACCTCTTCTCAATGTAACCGACATTCATACTTCATATATAATAACATACACTCCATATTTTTGTTTCAAATATTACAGCAATTCATCTACTTTCCAATTCTTTTTAATTTTCATTTTTCACATAGAAATCATTATATTGAAAATTAATTAGTGGGGAAAATATAATTCCAGGCTTTGTATTTATTGGCAACAATAATGCTTAGCAATGTAAAATGGTTGATTAAGTTTAACAGGAAAAATATTCATTGATTCTCTATGAAAATGATGAAATTTTGAATTATTAAGAAAAATATTTGAAAATAATAAACATCTAACCTATGTTCATTTCTGGGTTATAATCCATCTATATGCAAAGATACAGGGCCATTAAATCCTCCATTGTTATGTTTACTTCAGCCAAACATTCACACAAACAATCACATTTATAATATTACTAGCTGTTACCTGTGACTTTTCGTTCACGTATCATTAAAAGAAGAATAAATGCATTAATTAAGCAAAATATTTCATTCCCGATAATTAGAAATGTAAATAATTAACTAACTCTTTATCACATTCCATAGGAGACAATACAGTATTTCTATATTATAGAGGCCTTGACATAACTAAATTTTAAAAAAGTGAAATTTTGTGACAAATAATCTCGAAAATGAAACTGCAACCAATGAAAAAAGGCGGGCCAAGAAAAATCCTGGAAATCGGAGAATTGTTTAAAAACATATGTCAAGTTTACCTGGTAAACCATTTTACTTTTAGCGCCTTTGTGATACGTTTTAATAGCCATCCTTCAAAGATAATGGAAATAGTATATTCTTTTTGATTAAATTCAATTCTTGTGAATAGGGAACAATAATTGTAGACCTAAATGCAAGGAGCTTAAATTTACCTCCTTGATTTAATTTATAACTGAAAAAAAAATCTTTATTTCGAAATGAAAATATGTTGACAGACGATTTTTGTTCTCCAGAATAAATTGATTCATGAAGTTTGAATATGTGAAAATACGTTTTTTTTTTTCAAAAATTTTACCGTAATCAAGATTTTTCTTTTCTTCCACCATCTATTCAAATTGAAAATAAATTCTTTTTTTTTTTTCAGTTTTAATGAGAAAAATACATTAATCCGTTTTATTTCTTTTTTATCCACAAAAAGGGAATAATTTAGTTGCCATTTTTAGAGAAACTTCGTTAAAATTTACAAAAAAAATAAAAATAATAAAAATAATATCTCGGAATTTAAATCATTTTTTTAAATTCTGAGAGTTTATGACATCCTCGGATGAATGATAACTGGTGTTAAGTAAATCGCGTTGCGTTCGACAATCTGAAAAGAGTAGTTGCGAAATACAAACAGGCGGTCAGATTTTAATATAATAGATTCGTATTTATTTTTCTTTTCCTAATAACCATTGTGTGGTTTTTGGCAAAAAACTCTCATCAGTATGTCACTGATATTCATCTTTAATAATCTGTATAGATAAAAAAACATTTCAATTTTTTGTTTTAAATATGTCGTGAAACTAATCTACTTTCTATAACTTACCCTTGTTGTCCTTGTATTATTAATTTATAGAATTAATTCCCGCGCCTTGTAAAACACATTTGAAAATTCCCGTTTTATTTCAAATATGACGTCACATTTTCCTCAGAGAAATCTCTTTTTAATGCCATAATTCTTGTTAATTTTCTTTTTCTGGCAACCAGGACGTAAATTTTAGCGTAAAACTCACATTTGTATGTAACTGGTAATCAAGCTAATTATTAATCAGTATCGATAAAAAATATTTCAGTTTTTCATCTTAAATATTACGTCCATTATCTATCTACTTTCATTATACATTGATATTCAAGCTCCTTATATTATTACGACTATTTGAAAATACATGTTTTATTTATGACGTCATATTTGTCCAAGCCGAGGAGGATCTTTTTCATAGTTCCATGGTCCAAGCGAAATCTATTTTTAAGAATATAATTATTGTTCATTTTTCCTTCTAATTGTAACACAGTTTTTTGACAGAAAAGATCTTTTTAATGTAACCGCGATATTCATACTTCATGTATAATAACAAATACTCCATATTTTTGTTTCAAACATCACAGTAATTCATCTTCTTTTGAATTCCTTTTCATTTTCATTTTTCACGTAAAAATCGTTCAATTGAAAATTAATTGTTGAGGAAAAATTAGTTTTCCCGTGTTTTTATTTATTGGCAACGATCAAAGCCCTAGCAACGATAAAGTAAAATGGTTAAATTTTATGGGAAAATGTCCATTTATTCTCTATAAAAATAATGAAATTTTGAATTATTAAGAAAAATATTTGAATAAAATGAACAAAAACCGGCCTATGTTCATATGAGGGTTATAATCAACGTATATGCAAAGATACAGGATCATTAAATGCTCCATTTTGATGCTGGCTTCAGCCTAACATTTGCACACAATCAGATTTATAATATTATTAGGATTAGGATTAAGATACAAATGTAATCATAAGTTACCGAAAAAAAGTAGCTTATGCACTAAAACTTTCAAAAGACACAACTAACTGTTTTTAATTCTAAAAGTTGCATAATTTCTAGATAGAAAATTCAAGCAGCTCCTAAAATTAGCATTGTTAATAATGCTACTGAGCATACAGACTTGATATAGAAACTGTTTCATGAGCCATTTATATTAAATCTAATAGAGATTCCAATGTTACACTTGGGCATGAGCACAAATGTTTAGTTACTAATTATTTGATTATAAGTATCAAGGGATAAGTTTTTACATAAACATAACAAATAAATTCAATACATACATTCTTTTTCATAATTATGTATTCTGTGGGTTCAAGTTCATCTAATGCCCCTTGAACTTCTGGTGAATTTTCTCCATCACTTTCAGACAAGCCAAACTGAGATCTTTCACAACTGAAAATATACATTTCATAGAAAATATCATTTTCAAATCAATATTTGAAAGGAAAGCATTGATGTAGCTGCTTCATTATTTAGGAAGAATTGTTTTGCTAAAAGTTTTCAAATGTTTGAATGTATACTAAATGAAATGGTTAGAACATCATATGCCAATAGATGTATCTACTTTCTGCAGTATGTAAGTTCTGCAGATGTAACTACTTTCTGAAAATTACCTTTGTTGCCCAAATGGAGAGGAAGTTGGAGATTCTTCTGGATGGTCTAGTGATTGGTGACTCTGAGGAACTTCAAGTGAATTTGATTCTGGTGTTTTCAGCAGAGTATTATAACATGAATTGGACTAAAAATGAAAAAATAATGATAAAATGAATAATTAAAACAATATGCAATTTTACACTGAATTCATTACATCATCATTCAATTATTTTACATTGCTAAAATTATCACACAAATGCATCATGCAGATTTACACTGCATTTTTATGCCATAAGTTGTCCTCTGAGTGCGCAGGATCACTGTATCCAGTGTATCTACTGGGGCTGGTGTTTATGACAAATAAGAATTAAATAATTTACTACAGAGTTTACAATTAAATATCAAAGTTTAATTTTTATCTGGATTACGAATGAGGATGCTACAGCTAAATTTGGCTAATCTTATATAAAGAATTGGCTTTTTTTTTTCTTTTGTAATGTATATTAAGGAGATCTTCCTAGTTCAAAGGAATGTATATTACAGGCTAGGTAAGAATGTATCATGTTTCAAATTTTGACTTTGTATGAAAATATTTATTCAAAAACTTCTTTGGTGAGTATAGTCCCTTATATGTGAGAAAATCCTTGTAGCATTACATGAAAGAAATGTACTGTTTGAAGTAAGATTAATGCAAGATGATGCATTCATCCCAAAATGTTAATCAGTGAAATAATTCTTTCTATACACCTTTGATGAACATAATGTGATCAACTGATGCAGCAAGTATACTTGACTCTACATATGATTATCTTCAATTTTTGGCTGTGAGGTTATTTAAAACTGCTTGTGTAGCATTATTTTCCTGCTTACGCATAATTAAAACTCAAATGTTGTTGTTGTTGGAGTGCCAGAGAAAGTGCCAAGGCACTTCTCTGAAAGAAGGGGTGCCAGAGCCTCAAGAGAGGTAAAAAGGTGTGCTATTTGAATGAATTACCATAATGCAGCCATAATATATTTTCCACACTCTTAGATTTTTCATGACCCTGTATTTCATTCAAATTTCAATTAAAAGATATGTTTTAATTGGAAACGAGACGCTTAATCCGATGCAGTAAACCCTTAGTTAATATGATTATCATTTTTGGAGTTATAAGGCTGTTTCTTTTATGCAATTCAGTAATAGAGCATTTAAAGTTTATGACGTCATCAAGCCAGGGTTTTATTCAAATTGCAATGCATTTTATAAATAGTTTACACATGTTTTGTTTTCATATTTTATATTAAGCATATCCATGATGGGTAAGTATTACGGTGGCCCCCAACGACTAGTTTATTTTCTCAAGAGTGAAAGTTTTCCATGTATTTAATACCACTATTTCCATATAAGAATATTCACCTAATTTAGCTTCCAATCAGGTAAATAAAAGACTGCTATATGAAAATAGTGGTTTTGAAGGAATATAAAAAGCCCAGAAAACTTTCATCCATGTTTTCCTCCTACAAGAATTCAAAATTTTAAAGATATTATTGTATATTTATCTTTATCAAATCTAAAACTTATTATAACTATTATTATGAGAATGCACATTATAATATTTATTATATTTATCTTAATAGAAACTAGTTTACTAAGTTTTACTTAAAGCTAAAAGGGGGAAAAATTATAAGTACACTTTTATCACACTTAAAAACCTTAATCATTAAAAAAACTTACAAATATTAATTATCACATAATGTAATTTGTACAAATGTTAGTACAGTTTACCAATCTATGTCCTTGAAGCCTCATAGCATTCTATAACAAAACACAAGCTTTGCAGCTTTCTGTACACCAAGTCTATTTCTTAATTTACTATGGATATGTGAAAAGTTAGAAAAAAATTTGCTCTATGGATGAAGAACTACAAGGTATGAAGTGAAGATTCAACATTAAATGTATGAATTCAGGATTCATTTCTTTTGTTATTTAATGCTTTCCACCAAAGTTTGGCTTTTACAGTTTCTGTTTTAAAGACGTTTCTTGAAAATGGTTCTCCTTGAGCTTCATATCTGAACAGGAATGAAAGAGAATTTGACATAATATCTATGAGCCCTCTTGTCATTTCCTTTTGTGCTTCACTTAAGAGATCTTGATTTTTGTGCATTGGATTTGTCATACATGCTAAAAAGTGAAAGGGTTCTAAAGCCAAATCCATTCATTATTTTAACAAGATCTTTATGTGGAATTAATTCAGAACAACACACTAATTTTAGCCATTCAGAACACGCATCTGCTATTGTTGCATCATTGCTCTGAAGAATATTTAAGGCTTTGGCTATTGGTCATAGCTGTTGAAATAGCTCCTTCACTTGTTTAAATGAATCATAGTTATTCATTATCTTTGAATTCTAATATCAATATCATTTTCATGATTTTTCCCAAATGTTAAGCAATGCAGGCTTATTCTTAATAAATGTGGAGATACATTCTACATGGCTATTCTATCGTACTTCGCTTGGCAATTGGGGTTTCACTGTATCAGGAAGTTCTTTAAGCCATGTTGCTTGTTGATGATGATTTTGGAAGTACTTCTGTATATCAACAACATAATTAGTAATGGATTTTGGAGCTATATCTTGTGCCATTAAGTTCATCCAATGTGTTGTACATCCATAAACAAGCATATCATTTCTTTCTTCTAACAATAGTTGACGTAGCTTAAGCATTTTATTTTCATTATCTGTAACAACTGCTACCACTTTCGTTTTATATCTCTCTTCAGCAATTTTAATAGATTTTTTTGTAACTGATTTGCAGTATTCACTGTTTTCTTATTACTTACACATTCTTCTACATTAAGAAAATATAATTTTCCATTTGTATGCAAACAAGAAGCAATCACGGATTCGTTTTGGATGTTGTTTTCAGTCATCTGCAATTAAGGGTACATTCTTTATTTTCTAGGGCTGATGTCATGTCATTTTCAAGCAATGTTGCTACTTCATTTAACAAGTTTTCAGATAGTTCTTTTCTTGATGGTAGTTTGTACACTGCAAAAAAAAAAACTCAGAAACGTTACTCTATCTGGTGGGGCAGCAATGTGACCCAACGGTTCTGTTATGTTTCCGCATATTTCAGAAAAATATTTAGTAACGTTTCTGTATATTTCGGAAAAGTAGTTAGTAACATTTCTGTATATTTCAGAAAAGTATTTAGTAACGTTTCTGTATATTTCGGAAAAGTAGTTAGTAACATTTCTGTATATTTCAGAAAAGTATTTAGTAACGTTTCCGTATATTTCGGAAAAGCATTTAGTAACGTTTCCGTATATTTTGGAAATGTTTGTGTATATTTCTGTATCGTAATTTCTTTTATTTAGGAGAGCGATACACTTTTTAAAAAGAGTTAATATTATCCAATTCAATTTTATTGCATATTAATATTAAATTTGCAGTTAATCTTTTGTTGTACCCACAAAGTTAAATAACTCGTTCAATAGTTTCTTTATACTCTTGTTCCATGAATCTATAATAAATATTAGATAGTTGATTGATGAATAATATTCTAGTACTAGTATTAATGAAGTACAGATAGCACCATTCATACGTTTTTATCATCTTTTTGTTTTGAGATTGGTTCAGATTCATAACTTTAATGATGAAATGTATCATTTATATGACAGAACAAATTCCTAATTTCACTTATACTATACGTTTTTCACTCATTTTTTATGAATCAGATATTTGTAAATAAATAACGTTGAAAATTTGATTTATAGATCTATAAATAATTCTTTTTTTAAATGCAGCCTCATGAGTTCCATCCTCTAAATAGATACATTATGAAAATGTTTCATTTCCCTATACTTATAGATAGATAGATTTTAGTAATACCTTTCAACATTTTTTTTTTTTAATCTTGTAAATAGATATACTATTCCAAAATATTTTATATCTGTGGTAGTTATTTAATTTTCACGAATTGTACACTTAAAAATAGATATATTGTTAAAAATGTTTTGTCTATTTGTAAATATTTTCAATATAGTGTTTTACAATTATCATGCTTCTAATTATATTCATTTAAAAGTATTATTTTATTCATATAACTTGAGAAGTGCTGAGATAACCTGAGAATATATATATTTTTTTATAAGTATACAGTTCAAGAAATAAAATAATTGTTTATAGATACGAAATCTTTTGACATAATATCTCTACATACAAGATTAAAAAATATATTTAAAGGTATTAAAAATAATACATCTATTTTGGGAAATGAAGCATTTTCATAATGTATATGTATCTATTTGCAGAATGGAATTCACGAGACCGGATTTTAAAAAAGAATTATTTATAGATTTATAAATAAAATTTTCAATGATATTTATTTATAAATATCTGATTAAAAAAAAATGAAGGAAAAACGTATAGTATAAGTGAAATTAGAAATTTGTTCTGTCATATAAACAATACATTTCATCATTAAAAAAGTTATGAATTGGAAACCAATCTCAAAACGAAAAGATGATAAAGGTGTATAAACGGTGCTATCTGTACTTCATTAATACTAGTACTACATTATTATTCATCAATCAAATATCTAATATTTATTAGATTCATGGAACTAGAGTATAAAGATACTATTGAACGAGTTATTTAACTTTGAATGTACAACAAAAGATTAACTGCAAATTTAATATTAATACACAATAAAATTGAATCGGATAATATTAATTCTTTTAAAAAAGCATGTCGTTCTCTCAAATAAAAGAAATTATAAAACTGAATAGTTACTGGTCATCCAAATACGTTGCATCTGCGTCTGTTTTAAGCTATGTCTTTCCTCTCAAGAACAATACAAATCACGTGATAATAACATGTGCAGTAGGTCGGAGTAGATGAGCATGCACAAATATTACTTCATTTCGAATTCCATTTGCCGTTTTTAAACTTTACACGGAATGAGTGTAACATTTCCAAATTTTTCAGTAACTAATATTTTACACTACCCATTTGGAAACATTTCCGTTATGGAATGTAACGTTTCTGACTTCCGTAAGTCTTCTGAAGCTTTGAATATTTTTTCGAAAATATGTGTAACAATTCCGAAATAACAAGTAATAGAAGAGAACACAAAGTTTACTATAAATTTCCGGAAACCTTTCCGCCTTGTGCCGAAACACTTCTGATTTTTTTTGTTGCAGTGTAACCTAGTCGCAATTTTTGTATAAGAGTAAGAAATTCTTCTTGATCAGCAACATTAAATGGAATGTTGCTACTTTAAAAGAACTTTGCACAACTTGCAAAGAACTTCACATTAGAACTTGTATTTACAACAAATCACTGTAAATCATTTTGAAGGAGTTTAGGCTGTTTATAGGATTTAAAAGAAGTATCAATACTTTCTGTACTTCTTTTAGAAGTTGAACTCTCATTACTTTCTGAAATTCTTTCAAAAGTTGAATTGTCACTTATTTTATTTATATCATAAGTTGAATCATCCTTTTTTTCTTTTTCAATTTTATCAGTATCTGATTCCAATGTCTCAATTATTGTCATTTAGATATACACCTGGTTTCTTATTTCATTTAGAAAAAATGAATTTTTATTTTATCTGTTTTTCCTCTCATGATATGAGAGCACATTTTACATTTGGCCATTGCTTTTTTCCCTTCTTTTACACACTAAAAATGAATCCAAATGGTATTTTTAGGTCTTCCTCCTTTATCCATGATTACTAATTAAACAAACTCTAAATTAAAAAGGCCTAAGAGATTAAGATTCTTTTAAGTAGCTTTCAATACTAAAAAGTATAAAGCTACCTATTGCAGCCGTTCGGAGGAAAGCAGTTCCGGAAAATTTCGATATATTTTCACCGATCATGACCCCCAGACCCCAAAACCACCCTCCGTTCAAATGTTGATTTATATATATAGATATATCCATATATATATATATATCTGACCTATGTCATACGATAACGCTCGTATTTATAAATCGATTTTGATGAAACTAATTGTGTGTATTAAGCTCATCAATGTCTCAACCAAGTTCGTTGGCCAGCTTGGTCCGCCATTTTGTTTCAAGATGGCGGCCATTTAAAAATTTAAAACTAAAATAAATATACAAAAAAATAAAAAATTTAAATTTATTTTTTAATTACCTGTTAGGCCTTGATACAAGGATTCCGGAGCATTTTTTGGTTTAACTCTATCTTAAAAAATGGCTGAGATAGAGCAGTTTGAAATTCTAGGGTGGCTGACATTTTGAAACAAAACAGCACATTAACGCGATTACTCGCAAATTATTTTCTTTCATTGTTGTAATAATTTTCCCAATCATACGAATAAAACTATATATTCATATCCGTTAGCGCCAAATTATCGCCAAAATTGCCGACATTTAGCAAAATATCGCCAAATTTGGCGACCAAAATAAGTCTTCATAAATGAAGCCAATTTGGCTATTGCTCAATAATTTGGCGAATTTCTTATTCAAATTCAGTATTAACGAATCTTTTGTAAACGTTTCTTTGCATTTTAACTTGATGTTTTCGTGTAACATTAGCTAAAATTTTAAAACGAAGATATGGGAAAGCTACCTTTTCCTCCTGGTACAGGCCGGAAGGACTTTTTAACTAACTAGCTAAATACAGAAATATTAAGTGGCTGGATTTTTAACAGAAATTTCTGCACCTGTTGCTTTATCTTTTTCTGATTGGTCAGGTTGTATAATGCCTTTTTGCAGGTGTGGAACCAAATCCTGTTCAAGCCAATTTCCTAACAGAAAAGCAGGGAGAAAGAGTACAAGTGGAATGGAAATCTGTTTTGTGAAACAGATACTGAACATCTGTTGTTCTATTTATAGATGGGAGATAGAAAATATGGTAAAATCTCTATGATTAAAGTACTGTATCAGCAGCTTTAGAAATTGAACAAGTCTTCATTTCTCATCTCTTTATATTTATATATATTATATATATATATAGTCAACTCTGTGAAATCGACACACTTAGGGACCACGGGTTTGGCTGATTATAGATCATCCCTTAGTTTACATTTTATTTTTAAAGTCTCACTATAAATTAGAAATATTTAATAACTAAATTAATTTAAAAATTAAATAATATACAATTCAAATATTATTTATTATTCATTTTTTTTAATATTACATAAAAATTAAAATGGAAAATATAATGCAAAAATGGTTAAATATATTCAATAACTAAGTTAATTTAAAGAAAAAAATAAATTATGTACCATACAAATTCTACTGATTATAATAAAATTTTTAAAACATTGACACAATGGTAGTTAAGAGTTTTGGTTTGTTATCATTAATTTTTTTATGGAGTCTATGAACAGTCATTAATTCTTGCTCTGAAAGAAAATTTTGTTGTTCAAGGAAATTTAGATATTTATATCCCAGTTCTAAACTCTGTTCATATGTTATCTTAGTGCTTTCATTCTCTGATTCAGTGTCAGTTTCAGAGGGATTTAAAACACTAGCAATAATTTTCTCATCAGTCACTAGTTGTAGCTGGCTCATCTTCACTAGTTATTAATTGAACTAAATGCTACTCCTCTAAAAATGCAGGAACTGCATTCAGTGCATTTTTTGCATAATTTAGTAGTTCAGTGATTTTTGCTTCGGTGTCTCTTGTACAAAAACCACCAAAAATCTTTAATTTGGCTGCTTTTGGTATCAAAGAAGAATGACGATGGCCAAAGGTTATGCCAAGCATTCACCAGAGTACCGTGGGAAACAGCATTCCAAGCTTGAGCAAAGTGGAATACATAATCTTTTATGTTGTACTGTTTTCTATAACTATTTACAACATCAGTGGATGGATTCAAGGCAATCAGTCATCGTAAAAAATCCTTTCGGAACTGTGATTTAATGTTATGAATTATTCTTTGATCCCTAGGCTGAATCAAAGCTGTTGTGTTCAGAGGCAGGGTGGTTTTCGAACCACTCCACAGTCTCTGTTAATCCACGCCTTTTTATTTCCTTTGTATATAACAGTTTAAGTTTTCTTTCCTTTCAGAGCTCGAGGATTTCCTGATTTTGCTATCACTAACAATTTGCACCTATGAGTTCCTGCAGCATTGCTACAAACAAATACAGTCAGTCTGTTGGGTTATATTAAAATTTTAAACTCATTTTTATTGTGAATATAAATAAAAGTTATCTATTATATTCATAAAGTTTTCCCAGCTCTCTCTCTGACCAATTTGCATATGTATTGTTAAAACATTGTTTGTGACTGGTGATTTTAAAGTTTCATAAATGAATATAAAGTCTCAAATTAATGGTTTGCAGTAAAGTTTTGTAGTTTTCTTAATAGTAAAGTTTCTATAAAATAAAACCAATAGTATTTATATAATGTAAATGTATTTACAAAGTGTTACCTACATCATGTAAAGTTGTAGCAAAGTAGTGCTAAAAAGGTAAACAAACATGATTGCCACTACAGTATAGTTAAATGCTGGACTTAAATTCATCAAACTGCAAATTTAACCTTTGTTAGGTAAGATTATACCAGTTCATCTGGATTCAGTTTCTGTGTCACTAAGAAAGTGTTGGCATGTTTTTTTTTCCCTTTGCATAATTAACCTGTTGTTAACTGCAGTTGTGTTTCTTCAACTTATCTGTAACTTTAACTGATTTATTCTGTATTTATAGAGCAGCTGCTGATGTGGTAGTGTACTTGTTTATTTGCTGGCTAGCTAATGTGTTTGCTTCCAGGCTTACTTCAATGCTTTTATGAAGTTTGTTTGAAATAGAAAGCCTAGGATATGAGTTTTAATTTATTGATAAATTTCCTTGTTGTTTTGCTGTACCAAGTTGGTGGATATGAGCTGGGTTCATTTATTTTAACTAATCCTTGTTACCCTTTTTTAAAGACTTATACTAATCATGTTGTTAAATTTGAATAAAGAAGTAGTTGCATTTAATGCTAGGACTGTTGGATTGATTTCACCACTTTATGAATCCAGTTTAGGAAGACACATTGTTGTTGAAATATTCCATGGCCTAACAGAGTGGTAGCAGAGTTGCGTGGTTTATGTGTCTACCTGCAATAATAGAAATATTGAAACTGGCTGGTGAAGGTCCATTGATGTCCTTTCTAAAGTTGGGTCAAGATAATTTTAAAGCCTGGTCTTTTAATGTACACATGCTGCTTTGTAGTCAAGGACTAAATGAATTTACATCAAAGAATGAAAAATTAGAAGTGAAAGTTGGTACAGATGGAAAGGATATAGATGAAGATAAAAATAAATTAAGATCACTGAAAGCACTGACACTGATTTGTTTGAGCATGAATGAGGAAATCAAGAGTATAGTATATGAGGCTAAAGATCCATTTGAAGGCTGGAAATTCCTGAAAGCTGCTTATGAGCTGTCATCAAGAGCTAGAGTGGCTTCACTTAGAAGAAAGTTTATGGAAGTAAAATTTGATCAAGCTGAAACCATGAGTTCTTATATAAATCGAGTGCTTGAAACTGTCAAGGATCTAGAACAAGTTGGGAAAAAGGTGCCTGAAGATGAAATAGACTTCCAGATAATTGAACATTTACCAGTAAGTTATGTGAATTTGATTATGCAGTTGTACCAATTAGCAGATGCCAACTTCACAGTGAATGGTATTCGTTCTTATCTATTGGCTGAATATGACAGACAAGTTAATAAATCATCTCAAATGGTTATTTAGAAAGCAAATCCCTGATATCGTCGAGTGGAAATCCTCATTTCAAGTCTGAATCAAGGAAGTGTTTTAAGTGTGGATTACCAGGTGACTTGATAAAAGACTGTTGGCAATATATCCCTAATTTCTCCTGCAGAGGCAGCCGTCGTAAAGTGCATCAAAAATCAAGGCTTGTTCCCCAATCTGAATCAAGAGGTGCCCATTTTGTTGCAGCTTTGGTCACAGAAGATGCCTGTACAGAGTTCTTGTTAGATTCAGCGGCAACCGATTGTTTTTGTAATAACAAAGGTTTGTTTTCAAATTTTAGGTCAATTCAAAGCAAAGCCAGCATTGCCAGAGGCTCAGTGGAAATAAAAGGAGTGGGAGATATTGTATTAGAGGTAAAACAGGGCACTACAACTAAGCAGGTAACACTTTTAAATGTTTATTATGCTCCTTTAATGATTAGAAATTTAATATCTGTTAGATGTTTGGCAGAGATGAACTTTAATGTATTCTTTGATAACTCTTGTGCAACTTTATTTTTAAATGATTTAGAATATTTGAAAGTATCCTTAATAAATAAATTTTATGTTATAAAGGCAAAATGTATAACCTCACATGAAGTAAACATGGTAAATAGTAATAGATTGAAATTGTGGCATGAGCGGTACGGGCATTTAAACTTTAAAAATCTGGTGCAGTTTTCAAAAACTAATAATGTAGTGGGACTGGACAAATGTAAAAGAGAAGATTTGGTCTGTGATACTTGTAATTTTGCCAAAAGTACAAGGCAAGGTTTTCCTGCTTTAGAGGAAATAAAAACGAGGAAAATTTTGGAATTGTTACATCTTGATGTTTGGGGCCCTTCTCCAGAACCTTCATTCAGTGGAACTAGATACTTTTTAAATATTATAGATGATTATTCCCACTATGCTTTTGTATATATTCTAAAATACAAGAGTCAGGTTTTTAATTACTTTAAAGGTTTTAAAGCATATGTAGAAAGACAAACAAGTAGAAAGATTAAAAGATTAAGGACTGATTATGGGCCAGAATTTCTTTCAGATGACTTTAAATCTTATTTAACAGAACAAGGTATTAAACCTGAAAGATCGAATGTGTACTTGCTGGAAATGAACGGCATCGCTGAACGATACAATTGCTATAGGTGAAAACTGGGAAATTTAGTTAGTAGCCAGTGGCCGGTAGACTCAGTTTGATTAGTGGCCACTTTTTAAAGTTAGTGGCCACTATAATGTTTCAAACTTTCTTGACATCTAGATAAATTATAATTGTTGTATATAAACATATTTTTCTATAAGAGTTTTATACCTATTGTATGAATATGAGTGTATTTCGCATGATTAAACAGTATCTCTTGAAGAAAAATAATCAAACTGGTGAGCATGTGGCTGGAGTCTAAATATTGAAGATACTGAAATGTCCTTAAAATCTGCTTGTGTCTGGTGGGATAAAAGGAATAAATTACTTTAAATGCATGTGGAATCAAAATTTTTAACATATTTTGCAGAATAAAACTGTATTTCTTGAAAAAATAATCCAACTAAAGAGTAATCATAACATGCACGTAAGAGCACATGAGAAAAAGCCGAAATATTGAAAATACAGCTAAGTTGTTGAAATCTGTTTGCATCTGGTAAGAAAAAGAATTAACTATTTCTCTAATTAGATGTAATCAATGTAGAGATGCATATTTCCATGAAAAATGGTGTATTTCACTTGGCAATCGATAACAGATTTTTTAATCGCCACTTAGCGAGTGGCGACTAGGGTGGAGATCGATAACTGATTTTTTAATCGCCACTTTTTAAACTTTAATCGCCACGTGGCGACCACTAATTTTCACCTATAACAATTGCATGTTAATGGAAGGTGTGCGATCTATGTTAATACAGGCAAAACTCCCTCCTAGTTTGTGGGCAGAACTTGTTGAAACACAAAACTACCTAAGAAATAGATGTCCTCATGAAAAATTGGGAGGTAAAGCTCCATTAAATGTTTGGATAGGAAGAAAGTTTTCCATTTGTCACTTAAGAGTAATAGGTAGTATGGCATTTGCACATATACCCAAAAGGTACACTAATAAACTAGAAAGGAGGTCTAAGAAAGGCATATTAATTGAGTATGCATCAAGTACAATGGGTTATAAAATATGGTATCCTGGCACAAATAATGTTCAAGAAACTAAGCATGTAAAAATAACTGAGGGGTGTTTTTATAACAAAGCTAAAAGTCAGGACAGAGAAGTTTCTTTTAAACTGAGACTGTTGTAGAAAATGAAAATGAAATAGGTGCTAAGGATTCGTCTTCAGTGAAATGGAACAGGGTAGAAAAAGTCAGACAAAAGGAGAAAACTGCTGGTAAGGTTGATGTTTATTATTATTCAGAGAATAACACTCGCTTAAGAAGCAAAAATGAAGTTGAGGCCTATTGTAAAGAGAAAGGTTTAGTTTTTAACCCTGAAAATTTCAATTTTAATCCAAATAGCTCCAATCAGTCAAATACCCACACAAATTCACAATCGCCCACTAACACTGTAGAATGTAGTGATGAAAGTTCAGAGTCCGATGCTGAGGCACATTGTATTGAAGTACAAATTCCTAGTGACTATATACAATCTCAGAAAATGTCAAAAAGAGGGAAATGGGTAGAAGCCATGCGAACTGAACTAGAAACCCTTAATGAAAGAGATGTGTATGAATTAGTGCCACGACTTGAAAAGAATAAAGTCTGAGGAGCCAAGTGGGTTTATACAGTTAAGAAGGATGCATTAGGAAAAATTAAAAATTTCAAAGTCCAGTATGTGGCAAAAGGATTTAGACAAGTAGAAGGTGTAAACTACTTTGACACGTTTTCACTGGTAGTTTCATTCTCTTTGGTGATATTTTTCTTTGTAATGCTTGTTGTTTTTAAAGGTTGGATTTGTGAACATTTGGATATCAAGGGGGCATATTTATACGCTAAATTAACTGAGCTAATTTATGTAGAGACATCTGAGGGATTTGTTAAAAAGGATAAAGAAAATTTTGTTTGGAAATCGAAAAGAGCTTTTTACGGGCTGCATCAGGCAGGAAGAGAGTGGTTTCTAGAGTTAAACAACACTTTTATGGAATTGGATTTTAATAAAATAGAAGATTGTAACTGTATCTATATTTTTAAATCAAAAGTAATAGTATTGGTGTACGTTGATGATTTTGCGATCTTTGCAGAAAGTAGGAATATGCTAGAGCAGCCGTACTCAACCTTTTTTTCTCGCGGGCCACAAACATGTATTTGCGACGTTAGGCGGGCCGCAACACACCTGTAAAAAATATAGATTTCTATTGCAAATGCCGCGAAGATTGTTTTGAAATAGTGGTATAAAACTTTTTGCTGCCAATTTTTTCTGTGACAAATATTTAACCCGAATAAGCTTTATTAGCTATATGATAAGTATAAAACGTAAAAACAATGCAACAATTCCAAATTCCTTTAAAAAAAATCAAGGGATTTTTTCTAATAAATCAGTTTCTTTTCTCAATGCAAAAACCTTTTCTTTTTAATGTAAAAATATAGAGTGCAAAATCAATTAATTTGGAATAATTTTTGTTTAGAGTTCAGGGCTAAGAAATGTATACACTACTATAGCACAAGTAAAACTACATGTAAAAAGAACTTTGACTAAGGAAACGTCATTTAGGATATTTTAAGGTAATTTTAAATTAGTAATTATAAATAACAGGAAATTGTCTTCCCATGAAAATATATAAAAGAATAGTGAAAATATTAAAAACATATTTCAATAAATTTTATAAATAGGGAGAAATGATTATGTGTCTTGGGCCGCACATAAAAGGTCGCCGGGCCACATGCGGCCCGCGGGCTACAGGTTGAGTATGGCTGTGCTAGAGGAAGCTATAAAATTAATTAAAAGTGTTAGGAACAATCAGACATTTTTTGGGTGTAAATTTTCAAGAGATAAATGGTGAATATTTCATGCATCAAAAGAACTATATTGAAAAACTTTCAGAAATCTTCAAAGTGCCAAAAATACATTGCAAATTACCCTTAACTCCTGGTGTAATGTTAAATACAGCTAATGATGATGAAAAAGCTGAAGATATTTCCTATCGACAATTGATAGGTTGTTTATTGTTCCTTGCATCCAGATCCCACCCTGATATTCAATTTGCTGTAATAGCTTTGGCTCAGTTTTCAGGTAATCAATCTTATACTCACTGGAAGTATTTAAAACATGTCTTGCAATATGTGATAAACACAAAGGACTTAGCAATAAAATTATCTAGGGTATCAAACTGTAATTTAAATGTTTATACAGATGCTAGCTGGGCTTCAGATACTGTTGATAGAAAGTTTGTAAGTGGCTTTGTTGTGTTTTTAGATGACGTACCTATTATCTGGAGTTCCACTAAGCAAAAATGTACAGCTCTCTCTAACATGGAGGCTGAGTATATTGCTTTATCTGACTGTGTGAAAGAATTATGTTAGTTGCTAAGGATAACTCAAAATTTTTCTTTCTTGAAGTTAATTTCAAATAAACCTACCCTTTATTGTGACAATCAGAGCACTATTAGTTTTTCCAAGAATCAAATAGAGAACAGTAAAACAAAGTATATCAATACAAGGTATTATTTTGTAAAAGAAAATTTGGATAAATTCACTTTAAAATATGTATCTGGAAGTGTCAATGTAGCAGATATTTTCACCAAAGCTTTGCAAGGTGACAAGTTTTCTTTTTATAAAAGTTGGCTACTTGGTGCAGGAGAGACTCTGGGAAAAGGGGGCCATGTGTTGGGTTATATTAAAATTTTAAACTCATTTTTATTATGAATATAAATAAAAGTTATCTATTATATTCATAAAGTTGTCCCAGTTAGTTTTCCCAGCTCTCTCTCTAACCAATTTGCATATGTATTGTTAAAACATTGTTTGTGACTCGTGGTTTTAAAGTTTCATAAATTATTATATAGTCTCAAATTAATAGTCTGCAGTACAGTTTTATAGTTTTCTTAATAGTAAAGTTTCTATAAAATAAAACCAATAGTATTTATATAATGTAAATGTAGTTACAAAGTGTTACCTGCATCATGTAAAGTTGTAGCAAAGTAGTGCTAAAAAGGTAAACAAACATGATTGCCACAACAGTAAAGTTAAATGCTGGACTTAAATTCATCAAACTGCAACTTTAAATTAACCTTTGTTAGGTAAGATTATACCAGTTCATCTGGATTCAGTTTCTGTGTTACTAAGAAAGTGTTGGCATGTTTTTTTTCCTTTTGCATAATTAACCTGTTGTTAACTGCAGTTGTGTTTCTTCAACTTATCTGTAACTTTGAATGATTTATTCTGTATTTATACAGCAGCTGCTGATGTGGTAGTATACTTGTTTACTTGCTGGCTAGCTAATATGTTTGCTTCCAGGCTTACTTCAATGCTTTTATGAAGTTTGTTTGAAATGAAAAGCCTAGGATATGAGTTTTAATTTATTGATACATTTCTTTGTTGTTTTGCTGTACCAAGATGGTGAATATGAGCTGGGCTCATTTATTTTAACTAATCCTTGTTAACCTTTTTTAAAGAATTATACTAATCATGTTATTAAATTTGAATAAAGAAATAGTTGTATTTAATGCTAGGACTGTTGGATTGATTTCCCCACTTTATCAATACAGTTTAGGAAGACACATTGTTGATGAAATATTCCATGGCCTAACACAGTCTCTCCTTAACTTGTTTAAATCCTGCTAAATTGTGTACATCAGAACTGGCAAGAGTTTGCCTTGGCAAACAGTGCCAAAAAAGCCCAGTTTCATCAACATTATAAATTTGCTCTGGGCTGAGCTTTTCTTCTGTGATGAAATTCAAAAAATTTTCGACAAAATCTTCAGCTGCTTTAGAATCAGCAGATAATTTATCGCCAGATGTCTTCAAATAGTGGATTCCAAGCCTCTGTTTGAATGATGTCAACCGGCCAGAACTGTAGCTTCATGTCTCCTGAACTTTTAACTGAGAATGCAGCTCTTTGGCTTCCGCACATAACAGTGGTCCCAAAATTAGGACACCATCACTTTTTCTTTGTGTGAACCAATCAAACAATATAGCATCACAATTTCAGAGATTCAATTATAAAAAGAACGAATGCTTTTATGTTGCAAAGCTCTTGCATTTGAATCACTTTCAGCATAATACTGTAATTTTTTTTTTAAGTATCATAAACAGTTCTCGGGTTTAAGCCGAATTTTTTTGCGATAAAATTCGTGGATGATCTGACATCCAATTTTTGGTTCACTTGCACTTTTTCAAGAATTGAAAGTGCTACATGGTTTTCTTGGTAGATGAATCATATTTACTTCTTATTCCAGACATAATTCATAATAAAAATCACAAGTGGTACGCAAAAGTAAGTAAAAATACACTGTTGTAAATTTTGCTGAAGAAAATATTCACATGTATCGTAAAATAAACAAACATAAAGTCAGTTAATGTTACAGTTTTATCGGTGCTTGAGCGAAGCGTACGTTCATGTTATGCATAACCAACCAGCCAAATATCGATGTCTATTTAAAATAAAAATTGCTATTTCGATTTAGTTGTCCCTTTTAATTAGCTCAAATTATTATTTTCGAATGCAGTATACAAAATATATAAATTTCCTTAAATCATAATTTATTTCATTGGAAAATTGATAATTCGCGGGAAAAAAACACCTTATTTAAGTTCATCTACGAGCTTAACTGTTAACCGCAATTTTCACTCATTACATTTCAACGTGTACTGTGGATAATGGACGGTTGAGGATTTCGCAGACTTGACTGTACATATATATATATATATATATATCAATTACATGAAAATACAGTTTTTACTTTCTTCTATCTATAATAGAAAGAAAGAATTGTAATCAAAAATTTTTTTTACTTATGGTTTTCGACGGATTTACATGTTTTAGGGGGTCAGAGATTCTGAAAAACATGTTTTTACAAAATGTCTGCCTGTCCATGTGTGTGTCCTCTTTGCATCATCAAAAAGTGTATGAAGTTATGCCTAGAATTGAATCAAATTTCATTTATAGGTTTTTAGACATGGACAGCAGGTCCCACTTGAATTTGAGGATATTCTAACAAAAGAGGGCACTGTGATAGTGATTTTTACAGGGCTGTGGGGTCGGTGGGAAAAATGACAGACTCCTGAAATTTTATAGGAACAGACTCCGACTCTGGGAAGGCATTTTTTTCGAATTACAATAATATTTCTTTCAGATTGTGTGGACTCCAAAAAGAACAGAAATTTCCAATTTTCGCATTATCTCGTGTTCTGCAAACCCCAAAAACTGAGAGAAAGGACAATACACTAAATATAAAATATAAACCAGAGATTTCAATTAAAAACAGTTTTCATATATGCTGTACACTGGACAGTATATTGGGCTTGTTTAACCTGAGAACTAAAATAACTTCTTAAAACACCATAAAAACTTTAAAATGCGCTAAGCCTTTCGAAAGATCTGAGTCTTTGTTCGTCAGGCGCAAAAAGACATGCGTCTACTATGAAAGCAGCAGCAAGACTGAAATGAGAGGTATGGGAGAGGAAACAAGCTGATGCAACAGCCAATAGGAAAGTAGAAAACAACAGCCAATAGGAAAACAGAAGACAACAGCTAATCACAGAAGAGTAAAAACAAAACAATAGAGAATACAAAATAGAAGGGGAGTAAGGAAGTGAAAAAATAAATAAATAAAAAATAAAATAAAATAGAATAAATAAATATATAAAATAAAATGAATAAATAATATATAAATAAAACTTAATTTGAATAAAAAACAAAAATAAATAAATAAATAAATAAAATAAAAATAAATAAAGCACACAAATACATTTAAAAAAAAAAAGAAAAAATGGAAACACATGAAAATTAAGAATTAAATAAGTAACCAAAATATATAAATATATATAAAAACAGACTAAAATTAATTAATACAAAATAAATTATATGGAAGTACTGAAGAGGTTTTTCCAAGCAGCAGAGAGCATTGTGGAATCGGATTTATCATTAACAATAACTTCACGATTAAGATAAATAGCTAAATTTTCCAGAAAGTCCAATTCAGAGATACTATTAGCATTAAAGATAATTTTAGCATTTTTAAAATTAAAACAATGGCCAGAATCCCAAGAGTGCTTGGCAATTGAATATTTAGAAATTTCTTGATTAGTTACATAACGAGAGTGTTCTTTTAAGCGGATTTCGAGATTTCTTTTAGTTTGACCAATGTAAGATAAATCACAGCCATTACAAGGAACATTATAAATTCCCCATTTACGAAGATCAGGAACAGGAGATTTGGTGGAGGGGAATTTGAATTTATTGACAGGTTTAAAGATAATGTTAAAATTGAAGCGTCTTAAAACTTTAGCTAATTTGAAACATAAAGGAGGATAAAAAGGGAGGACAACCAAATTATCAGGTTTGCTTTTCACAGATTTAGAAAGAGTAGATTTATAAGACGGTCTATTGAATTTCTTCACAGCATTATTGATAACAGAAGGATTGAAACCTCTTTTGAGAGCAACAGTTTTTAAGTAATTAAGTTCATCCTTAAGGGATGCAGAGTCGGAACAAATTTTGAGAGCACGATTTACATACGTATAAAATACACCGATTTTTTGGTTGACAGGATGATTTGAGAGAGCATGAGGTGGGTTAGAGACAGAAAAAGGTTTTCTATAAACACAAGTTTTGAAAGAAGAATCACATTTGGTAACTAAAACATCAAGGAAAGGAAGTTTATTACAATTTTCTAACTCAAAAGTAAACTGAATATGAGGGTCAATAGAATTGACAGTTTGAAGAATGGTAGAAATATCAAAAGGATTATCAACTAAAACAAAAGTATCGTCAACATAACGCATCCAACATTTAAAATTAACCAGATTTAATAATTTTTCCTCAAAATAATGCATATAAATATCACAAAGAATTGGAGATAAAGGATTACCCATACTTAAGCCGTCTGATTGTTTGAAAAATTTATTATCAAATTCAAAGGTAGTTTGAGAGATGCAAATTTTAGTTAAATTAACAAAATCTTTGACATCAATATCAGAGAAATGAAATTCACGTAATCTTGTTTCCAAGCAAGAAAGAGCACCTTCAATCGGAACATCTTTATTTACTAATGTTCCGATTGAAGGTGCTCTTTCTTGCTTGGAAACAAGATTACGTGAATTTCATTTCTCTGATATTGATGTCAAAGATTTTGTTAATTTAACTAAAATTTGCATCTCCCAAACTACCTTTGAATTTGATAATAAATTTTTCAAACAATCAGACGGCTTAAGTATGGGTAATCCTTTATCTCCAATTCTTTGTGATATTTATATGCATTATTTTGAGGAAATATTATTAAATCTGGTTAATTTTAAATGTTGGATGTGTTATGTTGACGATACTTTTGTTTTAGTTGATAATCCTTTTGATATTTCTACCATTCTTCAAACTGTCAATTCTATTGACCCTCATATTCAGTTTACTTTTGAGTTAGAAAATTGTAATAAACTTCCTTTCCTTGATGTTTTAGTTACCAAATGTGATCCTTCTTTCAAAACTTGTGTTTATAGAAAACCTTTTTCTGTCTCTAACCCACCTCATGCTCTCTCAAATCATCCTGTCAACCAAAAAATCGGTGTATTTTATACGTATGTAAATCGTGCTCTCAAAATTTTTTCCTACTCTGCATCCCTTAAGGATGAACTTAATTACTTAAAAACTGTTGCTGTCAAAAGAGGTTTCAATCCTTCTGTTATCAATAATGCTGTGAAGAAATTCAATAGACCGTCTTATAAATCTACTCTTTCTAAATCTGTGAAAAGCAAACCTGATAATTTGGTTGTCCTCCCTTTTTATCCTCCTTTATGTTTCAAATTAGCTAAAGTTTTAAGACGCTTCAATTTTAACATTATCTTTAAACCTGTCAATAAATTCAAATTCCCCTCCACCAAATCTCCTGTTCCTGATCTTCGTAAATGGGGAATTTATAATGTTCCTTGTAATGGCTGTGATTTATCTTATATTGGTCAAACTAAAAGAAATCTCGAAATCCGCTTAAAAGAACACTCTCGTTATGTAACTAATCAAGAAATTTCTAAATCTTCAATTGCCAAGCACTCTTGGGATTCCGGCCATTGTTTTAATTTTAAAAATGCTAAAATTATCTTTAATGCTAATAGTATCTCTGAATTGGACTTTCTTGAAAATTTAGCTATTTATCTTAATCGTGAAGTTATTGTTAATGATAAATCCGATTCCACAATGCTCTCTGCTGCTTGGAAAAACCTCTTCAGTACTTCCATATAATTTATTTTGTATTAATTAATTTTAGTTTGTTTTTATATATATTTATATATTTTGGTTACTTATTTAATTCTTAATTTTCATGTGTTTCCATTTTTTTTTTATGTATTTGTGTGCTTTATTTATTTATTTATTTATTTTTTTTTTTTTATTCAAATTAAGTTTTATTTATTTATAATTTATTCATTTTATTTTATATATTTATTTATTTTATTTTATTTTATTTTATTTTTTATTTATTTATTTTTTTCACTTCCTTATTCCCCTTCTATTTTGTATTCTCTATTGTTTTGTTTTTACTCTTCTGTGATTGGCTGTTGTCTTCTGTTTTCCTATTGGCTGTTGTTTTCTACTTTCCTATTGGCTGTTGCATCAGCTTGTTTCCTCTCCCTTACCTCTCATATCAGTCTTGCTGCTGCTTTCATAGTAGACGCACGTCTTTTTGCGCCTGACGAAGAAAGACTCAGATCTTTCGAAAGGCCTAGCGCATTTTAAAGTTTTTATGGTGTTTTAAGAAGTTATTTTAGTTCTTAGTGTTTCACACTAGTTTCAACTTATTTTATTTGTTTAACCTGGGTTTCCTTGTATATATAGTCCAAATATAAAAATAATAATTCAGTTTAAAAATTTAAAATTACATAGAGTTGGTTTAATTTCACTTCAAACTGTCTAAAAAACAAGCTGGAGTAGCAGTCGGCCTGTTTTTTAGCGACTAACTCTTTTGCCGAAAACAACTCCACGACTCTGACTCCCTAGCCCTGGATTTTTGTTCCATTTTCATTATTGTATCATTGAAAAGTGTATGAAGTTATGCAGAGAATTGAACCAAAATTTTTGCATATGTTTTTGACTATGGCCTGCAGGTTCCAGTTGAATTTGGGGATATTCTGCAAGAAAGGGGGGGAGGGGGTGCTGTAATAGCCATTTAAAGATTTTTAAAAAAAAAGTTAGAAATCCTAAAAGTTCTTTTTGTTAAATGTTTGGCCTTGATCCAAGGATTCCGGAGCGATGGTTGTTTTGCCTCTATCTTAAAAAACGGCTGAGATATAGCAGTTTAAAATTGTATGGGGGCTGACATTTTGAAATAAGACAGCAGGATTCCTCCATAAAATCATTTAATTTATGAGTTTTAGTGAACATGCTTTCTTGGAAATTTTCTTCCATTGTTGTAACCATAGTTCCAACTCATATGTTACTATATAATCATATTTGCCAGCATCAAATTTTCACCAAGCTTGTAGATATTTCACTAAATGGCACCAAAATTTGTGATATTTGGTGAAATATAGCCAAATTTAGAGTCAAAAATAGGTTGCCATAAATGAAGCCAACTTTGCTATAAATGACTAATTTGGCATCATTCACATTCAAATTCAATATTGACGAGAACTGGGAATGAATCTTCTGTAATCGGGTTTCACTCAGTTTACCTTCCGTGTTTTCCAGTAAAATTAGCGAAAAAAAAAAACTGAAAAATAAAGAGGCTATCTATTCCTGTTGGTACAGGTCAAAAGGACTTTTTATAGTTGTGTTGTACATTGTACGCTAGTGGCATAAAGGGTGCTTGCATCCAGGTCACCCAACAATTCACAAGCAGCTGATGTACAATGACGAAAATTATTTAGTTTTTTTAATTTAGAAAATACTAAAAATGAAAATCAAATTTAAACAAACAATGAATGTTGATCATTGAATCAAAAGACAATGTAAGACAGTTTGTTAAAGGTAAGAACAAATATAGTTGATGAATTTATATAAAGGAGTGTAATAAATCTTTCATGCCAAATCTTATTCTGTATTGTTTGTTTTCAGATTTCGTCTTCCTGTTTAGGAAAAATAAAAGATTTTTTAACTATGGTAGGTCCTTCCATGTAATTTTGTCTTTGTTCCAGCAATACGTCTTCACTACACTGAAACTATCCAAAAGTATTTAAATATGGATGTGCCAAAATATTACGTTCCAAAAAAGAACTTTATTTCTTTTCAAGTCAGACATTTTAAACAACTTCATTCATGTGATTTTCAAATGTTTATAACATAAGCTGATCTTTGAAGAAAAACTAGAAACAAACTCTAAAGGTTTGAGTAAATAAAATGTTTCAGACTTAAATTTCTCAGGACCCCCTCCCGCTTCCCCTTTAATATGAACCAAATATTTTCTTTGCTTTTTTGCATTAATCCAGAGCATATCTAAAATTGTTTTAATAAAGGTAGATTTCCTCCTTTAAGCTCTTTCATGCCTGGCCAGGTTACCAATTTTACATGCAACCAATCTGACTTTTGGGTCGCGTCAGGTTGACGCTAGTTTTATTCATTGCGAGTGGGTTGGGTCAGATTTGGGTTGACCTGATTTTTGGAGAAGAAAAAAAAATAGAATATTGTTTCAGATGAAAAAAATATATTTGAAGACAAACCCAGCCCAGCCAGACTCATTTTCAATGAAAAATGTCAACATTGATTTACCAACATTATCTTTCAATATCTATGGATGTGCTGTTGGGATAACCTCTAAATTTTGCAATTGTGGCTTTTAGCTTCTCAGTGAGACAATCGATTGTAGAATTTGGCAATTAATCGATGACTGTCGCGATTGTTATTTTTTACTATGGCAATTGTTGAATTATCGATAATCACACATAGTCTAAACCCCTCCTTATAAGATAGAAAGAAAGACATGGTCATTGAAAAATGTGTGATTTTACAGCTATGCTTATAGCAAATGTAATGTTTTTATAATACACCAAAAAGTGCAGAAAACAATAAATTAAGTTTCATTATCTAATGTTGACCTTGAAGTTGATGGGAGCATAACCCAGGACTTTTTCTTTTGAGATTATCTCAAAAACATTGTTTATGTTGAAGAAGTATGGGAACTGCACCATTTAAAAGAAAGAATGAATGTCATGATAGATTGTGACTGTGGACATGATTCAGCATATATGGTCAGGGATTTACTATTTGCCTAGATGTTTGCCAAGCAGCTAAAGAAACTCGCATCAAAACTTTCTAGGTAATGAAAAAATACTATAATGTTTTCCTGCAGTTTTTGGTATATTAAAAAATAATTTATGTTTGCTATAAGCTAAGCTATGTCATTTTGAAATCTCAGACCCTTTTTTATGACCTTATTAATATGCACTTGTTAAATGCATCAAATGTCTCTTTTGTGTGAATTTAAAGTACACAGAAACTACCTGTTTCAACTATGTTCCTTACATATGTAATAAGATACAAGTCATTTTTTCCTTTCCTATGGTGTGTGGCTTGCCTGCCAGAAAAAAAACCCAACGATCATTGATATAGATAATTTTTACCACAGTAAAATTTTAAAATATGAAGTATAAAACTTACTTTGTTCTTTTTTGGAGGGATAGAAGGAGGTGTTTTAGATATCAAGTTTTCTTCTTTGTTTTTCAGAGAATTAGAATGTACAGAAAATCCATCATAAAATGAAGATTCTTCAGTAGCTGTTACACAGTTGTTACTGAATGAGGGTTGATGCATAAAAGAAAGTTCAATCTGCTGCCAATTAGCTTGAACTACTTTGTAGGTATGCACAGAATGCCTTAAAAACTCAGATTCAGATGGCTGTGAATAACTACCAAACATCTGCATATATGCTTTAACTGAAAAAGAAAAATCCAACAGCATTAATAAATAATGAAAAATTAAAATTATCACTATATGGACATAAAATTTATTAGAAATGTAATACCCTAAAAGACCAAAATAATTACACCTGAAAATTTAAAAATTGTTAACTAAATATGCTTGGCTAGTTACTAAAATTTGTGCCCAATTTTCATGCCAAAAAGGCCACAGGATAGCACTATAACTCATTTAATAATTATACATGCATATGTATAAATATAAATGTGTTAAAATAGGTATGCGTGTCTGGAATAATTAATTACCCATATTATTTAAAGAAATTTTATCAAAAATATATCTAGCATTGATTATATTTTAGAAAATTAAGAAATTTTTTAATTTAATGCCTTTAAAAATCTTTATTTTTTTTTTCTTTTAGACTTCATCATAGTTTAAAGAAATTGATATAACTGATCTAGAAATTGATCAAAATAATATTAAAATAAAGTGAATAAAGGAAAAAGAGTTAATTAAATTAAAAATTATGTTAATTTATAAAATTGTTAATTAACATAAAATAATAAGTTGTTTGTGAAAAATTCTCATTTTTTTTATATTTTAATTATGTATTGACATTAAAATTCTGCTGGCTATTTAAAAAAAAATATTTCAGCTATTTCAAATTAATACTATTTCTACAATGTTTTTTAGAAATTTTAGTCTAAGTGAGAGAAAAGTACATGTAACAAACAAAGGCTAGAGGTCTGCATGGGCCAGAATTTCCAGGCCCAAACAAAAGCTATCTTGGCATTGGCCCATGAAAAAAAAAAAAAAATCAATGAAATCAGGCTTGGCCGGACTCAAATTTCTACAAAATTCTGATTTTTTCTTAACATACAATAACGATTCTTTTAATAAATACTGCATACATATTTATGGGGAAATTTTACTGTATATTTTAGATTACTATATGTTCACAAGCCATAGAATACAAAATAGCATACAAAATTAATGATAATTTAGACTCTTAGTAGACTATTAAATTAAAATAAAGACATTAAGAAAATTAATATAGTTTAGAATAAAAGTATAACATCATAAATTTTGTTGTTGTATAATAAAAAAAAAAAAGTAGATTTTTGGAAATGTTTCTCTATAATTTATTAACCCTTTCGTGGTCATGAATGCGTATACGCGGTCAACGTTTTTTACTTCTAAATGGTCGTGACCGCTTATAGACGGTCAGTATTTTTTACTTCTAAATGGTCATGGGCGCGTATGAACGGTTCTGATTTTCTACTTCAAAGTGGTCATGACCGTCTATATGCGTTTTTGTCACTCCCCCCCCCCTTGTTCCACACTGGGCAGTAAAGGCGTTTATCGGCACACTTCCCCTTCCCATACACACAATGGGTGTATAGGTAGAGCCACAGAATAGGATATATAGGATAAGAGTTCTATTATCTGTGGGTAGATCATTTGTCAACTGGTTTATTTATATTGTATTTTAGTTGAATGCCTTACAGATTTGGTTAGAAAATGCCTTAGAGAATTTAGTTTTCTGTACAGGCTAAGAATGACATTGTATTTCAAAACAGATCCTAAAATGAAACGAAGCAACTACATAGAATATCATTGTTTACTTATTATTTTATTTTAAAACTCTTGTCCATACGATTCTAATTCATTACATTAATTATTATTATTTTAAATCTTTTCTCATGTTACATTTATTTAATTTGTTCTTTTAATGAATACATATGTTCTTATTTTCCTAACAGTATTTCAATTTATTTTGTTTAAATATTATTACTAAATAACTGAACTTGTTTTTTTTTTACTTACACCACTTTTGCTATGTAATAGTAACAAAAATCTAATAATACTCAAATAATATTAATAATAATACTCAAATAATATTAATAATAATACCAAATTAATATTACACTTCAAAAATTATTTGCTAATTTACTATTGTTGCTATACCAATTATAGCATAACTTTAAAAATAAAACAGTGAAACCTGTCTATAACAATACTGAAAGGACCAGAAAAAGTATCAATATAGAAAGGTTATATTTATAGGCAAGTTCAGGAATGTTAATTAATTCAGAGTACATAGTAGAATAATTATTATATATATTGATGGAATATTAGCTTAACTTTCTTAGAATTATATATGTAGATGGAAAATTATTTTAACATTCTAGAATTATCTAATTATATAATGAAATTTAATTTATTTCTTATAAATAATCAGAATTTTGCATTATTAAATAAATATATAAAGAGTGTAGCAGTATAAATAAATCTGATAAAAATAATATTTTTATCACTTTTATCAGATTTGTAAAATTACATGAACAAGTGATTGAAAAAGAATAGGAATTTATAATTTTGACTCTTAAAAAGAGAAAGAAATTGCAGGTATTATTTATTCGAATATGAAACCAAAGAAAAATACTTTGTGTAAAAAATGTGTACTTGGATGTTTAAATGTAGATGATGATAAGAAGGGAAATATTACTTTTACTTATCCACAGACATTATTTAACATTCACATTTGATTTGATATTTTTAAATATACTAGCAGCATTTTTGTAATGGAAAAAGAAATAAAGTTTTTGATCAATTAATTCAAAGGCATAAAGGCATGTTTAGGTGTCATCATCATTTTCCTTTATTAGTATTTTCACTGAACACCAATAAAATTGATTGATTAAAGTTTAATACTCTTCAATATTTGTAGGAGCCTTAAATATATCTTGCAGAATTGATTTGATGCAAGAAAATTATGCACAATTTTTTCATTTTTAGAAACATTCAGTTGATCACTATGTTCAAAATTACCATTATAATTGTTGGGATCAAATTAAAGACTGCAAGCAGTTGTAGATGGTTTTATTAGTCCAATTGCTCGCAATTTTTTAACATTTCAGTAAAAGTTCCAGGCCCGTAGCTAGGAAGGCGGGGGGACCTTGAATTTTTTTTGTACGTCCGAGCATGATTGATTCGACCCCTCATCAAAACATTTCAAATTTTCTGAACTATTCTTTATTTCCTTAACTTCTTTTTTCAGACAAGACCGAAATCATAGACACCCATCCCAAAAACCCTTGTATAAAACTTTTTTTTTTTTCTCAATCTAAAAGATATGGAGCTTGCGATTTATGTAATGCATTTTTGGTTTTGTTGCTCTCTAGAAATCCACTTTACTGCCTCCCCAATGACTCAAATTAAAGGCTTTAGAAAATAATAGAGTTTAAACATTATCCTGTAAACTATTTGACTCAAACTGATTAGCTGTTGCTTGTGAAAATCGTTTTCTTTGTACAACTGTCACTGTCACAGATGAAATTTATTGTAATCTGCCGCGGTTGTTTCACTATTTCATGGTTTGACAGACAGGCTCCCCAAAACAAGTAAATATGTTTTACAACTATGTATTTTTGTCATTGTTAACTTGGCAAGGTTGCTATAATCCTGGGCTTTTAGGGGATATTCAACAAATGTGGAAAATATCTTTTGTCGTCTTTTTTTTACACCATTTTAAATGATAAAAGTTTGTGAATTCAGTATCACATATAATTCCAATATCTGGAAGGGTTTTTTCAGAGTAAAGATGATTTCTAATTACATTGTAATTGTTATCTATGACCATTTGAATGCTATATTTTATATTAATTAACTGATATACGTTTAATTTACAAATGAGAATATTATAAAAATTCATTATCCTTTTTTCTATAAGTATAAAAGGTGCTTTTTTTTCTGGTGCCTTCCCGCTTTTTTCATTTTTATTTTTATTTTTAAGAAATACATCTTTTTTATTCTAATTTTTATTTTTTTTTCTCCTCTTCTTCCCATATGAGATCTAAATATCCAAATCAGTTACACGGTTTCTATATGGAAAATGAGAAATAAGTATAAGCTAGAGAAACGGGAAAAAAAAATTGGAAATTTAATAAAAATCTTAAAAGAGGATTAAATTTTTTTCAGTGGAAGGCTAGTATACTTTATTAGGAAAACTAATGAACTAGATATAGTCATGAATACTAATTGTTTCAATTTTAGTTAATGTTTCCTTACTTTATTAATTTGAATATACGTACAAAAATTTACAAACAATATTCAATTAATGTTGTTTGTAGAAAAAAAACATTTTTACCTGCTGAACTACGCGAAACTTTATAATAGATTCACGGACTTGTTTTTACATATACAAACATTAAATTTGCAGGCTTGAAATGATTTAGAATCGAACAACATTCTTCATTTTTTGATAAGTGGATTGACTTTCGTGCATTTAAGAATAAAAATGTCTCTGTGGTTGTGTTAGAAAATAGAGAGTTTCGCCTTGAGATTATTGTTAATAGTCACTTATTTCCATAAGTTTCAGTTTAAAATAGTAACTGTTGCTGTGTGATTCCCAAATAAATATGATTTTCTTTCTTTTTTTTTTCTTTTCTTTTCTTTCTTTTTTGGAGTTTTAAAAAGACAAAATGTTTTCTGATTTTGAACATAGAACTTTCATTTTAATAATTTATACAGAATATTCTTTTTTAGTTAATCAAATTTTATATTTTGACGATGGGTTTTATTTATGTTATATTATGTCATGATATGGCTTTTTTTAATTAAATTTATTTATTATTTATTAAATTATTTCTCTAAAATATTTGTCTATCTTTTTTAAACTTGACAAAAATCTTTTTTTTAATACTTGAATGCAATATTAATATAAACGAACATAAAATATGTAAATTAAAATTATTTATTTAAAAAAAACACACAACTTATTTTGGTCATTTAAAATATTTCATTAACCTATGAAATATTTTCGTGTTTTAAAACAAGGTTTGAAATTTTACTTATAATAATTTAACAAGAAATATTAATATCATGCCGTTCTTAGATTGTGAAACACTTTCCAACATTATGAAAATATTGTCGCGAAATTTTCATATTTTTTTACTCTGACAAAAAATCTATAAATAAAGTTTAATGTAAATCTTTTTTTTTTCTTTCGTTCTGTAGATAATATTGAGCAGTCATTACACACTGATCACCACTCATATGACAAAATTCACAAAAACGTGTATTATAATAAGCATGATGCAAAAAATGTTTAGACACAAAACTTAGTCTTCAACAAAGCAAGCCATCTTCCTAGAGAAAACTTATGAAGAATTAAATGCAAGGTGTCGATTAAGTCTGCAAAATCGAAAATAATGGCTAACCACTTCATTCACTCATTCAATGTTGAACAATCTTATTTAAATCTTTGTTTTCGTGAAAAATCTTGTGACTTCATCACGCATAATCTAGACCATAATTCAGCTAAAGAAGTTCGTAAAATTTTAATTTCTGGATTTTTACACATAAGTGTTTGACACAAAATTTCACACACAATGTCACCAAGCTGTCAGCAAAGTTGCCAAGTTTTCTGCTAAGATCGACATCTATACCGGTCTATACATTCTACCCAGTATTCAGAAATTACTGTAAAATGACATCACAAAAACAGCATACATACACGTAAAATATATTTTGACTGTTTATCGAGTTATAAGAATTTCGTGTCACGTGATGACACAATTGTTCCCCTTTCTAGCTCTGCTGCCTCGAATTTCGGATAAAAACGCTGACTTTGGGAGTATGTTCTGCCTTTACCAAAAATAGAAAAACGTCTTTCCATTACATAGTTTCTGAATAAGAACACCTGCCAATTTCATGAGTTTTTGAACAAATATGAATTAAATAATATTTCATAAAGTAGCATGTTTGGATTTAAGAACAGTCTTAAAATCGGCATTTTTAACCAGGAAAAACAGACTGTCTGTGAATCGACCGAAACACATCATCGCACAAAGACTTAAATATGTTTCCCTCCACCTTCCGCTGTAACAGGGATGCATAAGCTTAATCAAAAAGAAGGTATTCTACCCTCCCTAACTGGTTTGGAATTATAGACACATATGTATATATTATATTGATATAATGGAGAAAAATTAATTTAAAACACTGATTTTACTGTAAAAATTTTTTAAAAAATGTAACTTAAAATTTAATTTAAAATTTCAAATTTTTTTATTTTTCTTTAAAAAATTCAAAAATTATTCAATTTAAAGTTTTAATTTAAGAATTGAAATTTCAAAATTTTACTACAGTTAAATGAAAGAAGGAGTATATTCCTTACATCTCAAAGCTGATCCCGTTGCCCCCGAAACAAAAATCTAGTGACGCCACTGTATACAAAATACTGCAATTTAAACATATTTCCGAAATGCTTAAAAAAATAACTTTGACTATTCGTTTTTATTTGCTATACATATAAAAATGTATATTCTGTCTCTGATAATCGCTAAATAATTTAATTACTTATTAGGAATTTAAATATTAGTGGGATCTGTGCTTGATTTAATACTAATACATTTGAATGCTAAGTAAATTCCATACTAAATAATAAAATAATTCTTAACAATAAAACAATGTAAAATTTGAAAATTCTTTTAGTAAGATATTTTTATATTCTTATTATACATGTAATTATTTGTAATTTATTGCAATATGTATGATTTGAATTTCATATACCTTCAGAGAAAGTCTATATCCGAACTATACCGTTATCCGAATTTTCTTATAGAACCTTTCAAGCAAAACTTGTGTAGAAATGAAAAATTTCTTGATACTCCAGAGCAAATTACTAAAAAAAAAGCCCTTCTGATCTGCACCGGGAGGAAAGGTAGTTATACAGTTCATGTTTTAAAAAATTTAACTCATTTTACTCAAATACCTGAAGCTAAATTGCTTGGAACCCGATTATAGAAGATTCAATACTGGTTTTCTTTAATACTGAATTTGAATGCACGTTTCAGCATTAGAGTTACAGCATAACAAAAATCATATTGTTTCAAAATGTCAGCCAACCTAGAATTTCAAACTGCCATATCTCTGCCATTTTTTTAGATAAAGCCAAAACAAAAAATGTTCCAGAATCTTTGTATCACAATCTAACACTTAACGGAAACAACTTTTTCAATTTATAATTTTTTATACATTTTTTTTTGAATTTTTAAAAAAATTAAAAAAACTTAACTTGCCACCATTTTGAAACAAGACGGCACATGAAGCTGGCCAACGAACTCGGTCGAGACCTTGGTATGTTCTGTACACATATCAGTCACATTCATATCGGTTCATAAATATACAGCATAACAAATATCAGATTGTTTCAAAATCTCAGCCACCCTAGAATTTCAAACTACCATATCGCAGCTATTGTTTAAAATATAACAAAAACAGAAAATGTTCCAGAATCCTTGTATAACGGTCTAACACTTAACAGAAACAATTTTATTAATTTATAATTTTTTTGTACATGTTTTTAAATTTTTAAAAATTTAAAAAAAATTTAACTGGCCGCCATTTTGAAACAAGATGGCGGATGAAGCTGGCCAACCAACGAACTCAGTCGAGACCTTGGTATGTCCTATATACACATACTCAGTTACATCCAAATCGGTTCATAAATAAGAGAGTTACAGTATGACATATGTCATATATATATACCGTATATACTCGTGTATAAGTCGAAGAATTTTAGACAAAATTTGGGAGCTGAAAATGGGGGGTCGACTTATACATAAGTAAGTAAAAAAAAAAAAACAGAGTGAAATACCGGAGTCATATTGTTTTCGCAAATAATTGATGAATGTGCAAGTCTTTTAATTAATCACATATGGGTCTAGGTTGGAGCGACAGATAAAAGCAGACAGTGGTGATTGATAAAAAAAAGCTCAACAATAATGTCTCTGTAATTGTTCTGCACTCATTTTCTCTTGGGATAGAATTCCCTTCAATACAGGGACATTCCTTTCAACATTTTAATCCCCTTTCTAAATAGAGTTCAACTTGAGAATGCTTCTAGATTTCTCTCCCAAAAGTCCTACAATGCAAAGAAATTCTATATTTTAGCAGTTTAAGAAGTTGTTTACCCTTGTAAATAAGGCTTGAATAGAATTTTCAAAAAAAAAAAAAAAAAAGCAAGTAATCATTAAATTGATGTGAATAGCTTTCAAAATAGTTTAAGCTTCTTTAGTTTTACATAATTATATAATTTTAAAATGTTGAATTAAAAAAAAAGAAAGTCTGATTAGAAACGTAAAAATAAAAAAAATAAATAAATAAATAAAAATGGTTTACTAATTTAATGAATTTTTTTTTTTTTTTTTTTTTTTTTAAATCTTCGATTACAAATCATTTTTCAACATACTACCAAAAATGTGGTTCGACTTATACATGAAAATTAAGTTTTTTCCAAAATTTTGCGTAAGAATTGGGGGGGGGGTCGACTTATACACGAGTATATACGGTATATATATTTTTTTTTTTTTTTTTGAACGGAGGGTGTTTTGGGGGTCTGGGGGTCAAGATCGGTGAAAATATACCAAAATTTTTTTGAATTGCTTTCCTCTGAACGGCTGCAATATGTAGCTTTTTGTATTGAAAGCTACCTAAAGAGGCTTATTATCCCGAAGCTACCAAATAAGTAAATAAATTGCTCAAAAAAGAAAAAAAGAGAAAAGAAAAGAAGGAAATGGAAGTAAATAATAATAAAAAAATATAACAACCATTTGTTTTAAAATTATCTTATTTAGAAAGTCTTCAATCTAAGGCATCTTAGGTACATAAAGAATTATTCCTTGTATGTTTGATTTAATTTAAATAAAATAATCTATATCTGAATTTAACTGAATCTGACACCACATGTTAGAAGATTCTACTTCATTAGCTTGTATTTACAGTGATGATATAGTTAATAATAAAGTTTTATTTGTGGAAAGAGATGCAGTGTTTCATTAAATATCCCTACTGGGATAAAATATTAACACATTAGATTGTAACTCATTAATATTAAGCAAGTTATTTACGAAATAGTTTAGAATTTATTGTTTGATAGTTTTAAAAATCAAATGGAAATATAACATTTTCTATTTCTTTTACATTCTTTCTTTTTTTTTTTTTCCTTCAATGTAAATGCGAATAGAATGTCACTTACCTGTTTACACAGTACAAGGAGTTTTTTGAGGGGGGATTATAAGGAAATCAATCACGCTCAGAAACTAAACTTGACAAGTCTAACCAGATGTGCACACAATGGACTTCAATAGGCCATTCATTACCAGAGGTGCTTTACAGGGGGGAAAGCAATTTCACCATATTGCTGCTAAACTTTTAACAATGTGAGAACCTTAACCATTTATAAAGATGCTGAGTGCATCCCAGGATAACCCTTTCCAAGTAAAAAAAATGGAAATAGCTTGACCGCGAACCTAAGTACAAAATTTTTGGGAATAAGTGCCATGGCGTATACATGTTTGAAAGTTAAAAATATCTGTGTTGCAACGCATACGACAGTGTGGCAGGTACAATGATTTTTTTTCCACATAGCAATATCTAGATGAAATCCATCTCACTTTTTCACCAACCCACCCAAATGCTCTCAGTGTGTGAGCCTATTCTGTAACTATAGCAAATTAGTTTTCTCCACTCTCAATAAAATCATTGCTTTTAAAAATTATAATGTCCTAAAAACAGGCTATGCATTCTTTTTGACGATCTCCCAGTAAACGGTAAACAAAATGAAGCTGTTGCCAATTTGAAAAAGCAAAGTAACAAAAAAGTTTTGCTATTTATTTACCTCCATGAAGATATGAAGATAAGAGAAATATCATTAATGAAACTTTCTCATAAAAAATATGAATGTGTTTATTTTTAAAAATTCGTATTTTTTCAGAGAATTTATAGACAGATTTAATGTTATTATGAAAACTAATAATTTTACAGATTGACTCATATTTGTAATGAACCAGTAGATGGCGTCAAAGTCAACTGGTAGTGTACTAGTATTTTTCTATTTTAAAATCTGGCAACATTGCTTGCAACTGAATCGCAATAAGTATTCCGTTCATAGGAGGAGAGATAAGAGCATGTGTAAATGTATAAGAGCTGTTGATACTTTTTATTAATTATTTTTTAGTATTTAATAGTCAATCATCATTTTAACATGCCTCCTAAGTGCCATAAGAGTTACACTGCAGCATTTAAACCTGCAGTCATAGAAAAGGCATAAATCAAGGGAAATCGGGTTGCCAGGAGAGAATTTGGAGTAGACGAACGCAGTGTGTGGGGCTAGAGATCCAAAAAAGCTGATCTGCAGAAAATGTCAAAATTGAAGAAAGCGAGGAGGAGTGGAGTTGTACAGTGGCCAATACTTGAGTCAAATTTATCAGAATGGGTACGAGACTGTAGAAGTCCAGCTTTACTGTCTCAACTTCTTCTTCAAGCTCATGTTATGGCATGAAACATGCAGGTTACAAATTTTAAAGGTGGTCCAAACTGGTGCTTCCGGTTCATGGCCCAGAACAATGTCTCTCCGAGCTCGCACCATAGTTAACCAGAAATTAGCTAATGATTGGGAGGGAAAAAAATCGTCATTTTTAACTTTCATCATAAATTTGATTGAAGAAAAAAAGTACACAGAGGGACAAATCATCAATATGGACAAAGTCCCATTAACTTTCGGTGTTCCTCCTACCAGAACTGTTCACACAACCGGGGAGAAAACTGTTTCCATTTTAACAACAGGGAGCGAAAAGACGTCATTCACTTGTGTATTAGCTTGTGCCACAAATGGCGACAAGCTAAAGCCATTACTGATATTCAAATGCAAAACGATGTCAAAGGGTAATTTTCCACCTGATGTAATTATCAGATGCAACAGTAAAGATAGGATGTGCGACGAAATTATGATGAAATGACCAAAAGAAGAAAGGAGAAAAAGAAAAGGATCTTTTTCCAAACCTGCAGGCCTCTTAATAATGGACTCGATGAAATCCCATTTAGTTGAGTCCGTGACAGCGGCAGCCAAAAAAGTATCTGCATTGCTTGAAATAATTCCAGGGAGATTAACAAAATGTTTGAAACTCCTGCATTTATCAGAAAACAAATCCTTCAAGGCCAAAATGTGCAAAAAGTGGGAGGAGTGGATACTCGAAGGACTACACATATACACAAAGTCAAGATGAATGAGAAAAGCCTCGTTTGAGGAAGTTGCGCATAGATTTCAGAAGCGTGGAAGGAAGTTTCAATACAAACTATTGTTTCAGGCTTTACTTAAGTCTCAATAATTTCTTCCACCAATGAAATTTCTTTTGACGAGGATGAAAATGGAGATATCCTCACAGACGACAACTTACTGAAATTTTTTAGATCAGACAGTGAGGAATCCAGTTTTGATGGATTTAAATCCAATTAATGAATCAATATATTGTTAATTTATTTTCAATTTTCTTATTTCTTTTTAAATTTAATTATAAAATAAAAGGTGTTTTATTTTGAAAAGTGATTTTATTTCAGTGATAATTGTTTTTAAAAAAGATGTATTATTATTATGAAATGATTTTATTCAGCGATAATTTTTTTAAAGAAGAAATGTGGGTTTTATTATGAAACATGATTTTATTGCATTCAAAGTTTTGAGCCACTACAATATTTTTCAATCTTATTTCCACAAATTTTTAATCAGTAGTTCAAGCCTAAACTTCAAAGCATCAATTTTCCAAGTAAATAGTAAACAATTATTTTTAATTGAATTTTTTCGTATGATTGATATACAGTATAGAACCATTTATCCGGAATGGTTGGGGCCAGATGTATTCCGGATAACTGGTTTTTCTGGATAACTGGTTGGACATTAAAGCAACATCCATTTGATGAGGTTTGTAGAATATATGTGACTGTAACATTGTTACTGATTTCAAATTATTAGATTGCTCTGATTAAGGCCCAGATGCTATCAAGATCAAAGATTAATCAGAGTTTGAAAGAAGGCAATACCTTGGAAGCAATAATTCTGCATAAAACTTAAAATGCTCAATATCTAACTAAAAATGTTTTCATTTCAAATCCTAGATATTGATAAAGTTTTACAATGCATGTAGCATGTAGTAATGTATCAAGCAATGCACATGTAAAACTAGCACTGCATGGCACTTTTTTCTGGAAAGTTTCTGAAATCAGTCAGTTGGAAATATCATTCTGGATAACTGGTTTTCCGGTTAACTGGATTCCGGATAAATGGTTCCATACTGTATATATATATTTTAAGATAACCTGTGTTTTATTTTGAATTCATATATTTTATACAATTATTCTTGTTAATTTTAATCCAATTACGGTATATTTCCAAAGATTTCGTTAACAGAATTTCATTATCACAATTACTGTTCTTAGAAAACAAATTGCTTGCTTGACACGTTCTGGGAACAATAAAGTCCAGTTCTGACCGGCCCGAGTATGTAGAATAAAGTGTAAGTCTGATCCCAGCATGCCCAAGTCTGCAGAAAATATTAATCTCAAGCTCAGATACGATGTAACTGTCTAATGCTGATTTCTATGCTGAACATGTTATATTTCTGTATTGCTGTTGTCAAGCTAGTATCAGCTTGCGCAGCACATTTATACTTATTATCATCCCAGCCATGTCCATTGAACATCGTTCATATTTTATAAGCTTAGTTTGATCTTTTTTAAATTTCTTATATCGACTGGTCAGCCTGCTTTTTTTTTTTTTTTTTTTTTTATTCAGCCTTGCTGGCCCACTTAATTTTTTTTATCAGCCGACTCTGGCCAGTTTATTATTTTTTATAAGCCCAGCCAATTTGAAAATTTGCTTTCATCTGGCCGGGCCGAGTACGGGCCTTGGGCCTAGACAGCGACTGTACTGACCTCTAATACAGATACAAAAATGTGTATATATATATTTTGCACTGCATATCAATTCTTTTTTTTCTTTTGCAAAACATGTGTTATTTTCTCTTTATTATATACTGGTATATAACCCCCATAAAAAATGATGAAATGTTTCATAGGACTTCATACAAACAAAGAGTATGAAGACGTTTATATCAAAATGATTGCAGATTATTTCACAACAACGAAATTCCCAAAGGAAATAAACTGTTTTGATTGAACTTCAATAGTTTAAAGACTTCACTATAAAAGGATTCTGTAAAGATTAACCCTCTGACTGCTCAATTGTTTTTTCAAAATCCTTTCTACCAATATCTAATCGACCTTTATCTCCTATACTATTACATATTTCAAATCATCTTGTATATAAATATGTAGTAAATTTTTATTTTCAACCTTTGACTGTGAAATTTTTGATACAAAATTGCTTCAAAAATTGTAAATTATATAAATTTTTCTACAAATGTCTTGCCCATGGAAATCGCGGGATAAGCAGTCAGAGGGTTAAGAATGATAAAATCTTCAAAACAAAGTTTATATCAACAAAGTTGTTAAAACATCCATTGCTGGGTTAACACACCCTCTGGGAAAGCTTGTGTCCGCTAGCGGACCCCTAATTACATTGGGGAGGGGCCTTGCATACAAACATCATAAAAAACTGATCTAATACTTCACCAGGCAGTGCTGCAAAGCATATTTTTAAACGACATTAAAAAGAAAAATTACAAAATATGGGCTTTAAAACATAAATTTCAAGTAATTTGGGACAATCTATGTCATTTTGATCTTTTAAACTGTCCTGCTGTATCAGAGTAAATATTTCATTATTCAAATTCAGATTTCACAACGGTATAAAACTGTAATAAATTTCAATCAGCAAAATAACTTCTTTTCTTTTATTTCTTAATTAAATAGCATTTTGTGTTTGATGTATTCATTTTTTTATAGTAGACTGTTTTCTGATATGATAATAAATTGATATTCAATTTTCTGTTTAATTTCAATATTTCATTCTTCGCTTTGCATATAACCCCTAAAAGTTAAGCTCAATTTTTTAGATGAAATAACCCTTTTTGGCGATACTGGCTAAAGGTGGTTTTGCTGTAAAAATGACATTGCACCCTGATTTCGATCTCAAATTACTTTAATTCCTTTTTTAACTGATCCCTCAATGAAAGACAAAATCTTGAGCAAGAATCTCAAACTTTGAAATTTAATAACTGTGTCACTTTTTGTAGCATGGAAGTCAAATTTTTTGCGTCATATCTGTTATGATATGTGTAAACTTTTACTAAATATAATTATAAGGATTGGGAGACCGTATAAAAAGTTAGATTTTGTAATTTTTATAAAATTGATTTTTTACTTCAAACAATGCCACAACATGAATGTTTACTTCATTTGAAACATTTTTGTAACTGGAACTATATGTCTATGACCAAGGGTTGAGAAATTAAAGGTTGGCGATAGATAACATATTGTATATAAAAAAAAAGTCTGCTTAAAAATATTTTTGGAGGGGCGATCGCCCCCAGCCCCCCTGGACCCAAACCTGCATATATTCATACTCCCATATGCAAACATACACATACATAAATGCACAAAATAATACATACTTTGTGATGGATCGACTACTCGATCATGTGAGTGAGCGATGTTTGGAATGAGATCGTAGTTTTTGTCCACTAATTGTAAATGTGCATAAACGTTGATCAAGGCTATCTTTCTTTAACTTTTGACGGATGACTGTGAAAATCTCCGAGCTTGTGAGTTTCTGCTTTTCATCGATATTTATGCAAATTATTATAGCTGGTCAATCGATGTTTGGGTATATAAACTTCGGAAATACGTTCGGAAGTCGGAATTTAGGTCGAGTCCTGCCTCTATGAGAGTACGTTAGATCTTGCGACTGATTCTTCAATCCGAAGCTGAATAGTGTATTTGCATTAGTCTGGACGGACATCTTGAGATCAGTGTTAGCCTAGTCTACAGCATGGAGGTGGATTCTGACTGAAGACATCCTGACTTGTGGTTATCTTCAAAGTTTCGAGTTCATTTTGAATCTTTATATTTAATATATTGAAGTTTTCTTTTACTGAGTACAGTTTTGGGAACGTTGAATTATTTTTGGAGTAAGGAAAATTTAGTAGCATCCTTTCTCAAATCCCAGCCGATTAAGTTTCAATAAACTTGATTTTTAGCTCACAGGCTATCAAAGCCTGAGAGCTTATGTGCCCGCCGGTTCTGTATGTACGTACGTATGTATGTATGTATGTACGTAATGCGATATCTCTTCATAGAAATATCCGTTTACCTTCAAATTTTGTTTATAGGTTCACTGTGTTAAGGCGCTTCCCTGATTAGTTTTCGGGATTGATTGGTTAAGTATAAAGGGGGGAACGGGGGGGGGGGCTAATCCCCCCCCCTTAATTTATATAAATGGGTTTTTCATGCAGAATTATTCAGTTTTCCTTCAAATTTTGTTTATAGGTTCACTGTGTGAAGGCTCTTCCCTGATTAGTTTTTGGGATTGTCTGGTTAAGTATAAAGGGGGGAAACGGGGGGGAGCTAATCCCCCCTTTAATTTATATAAATGGGTTTTTCATGCAGAATTATCCCATTTGCTTCAAAATTTGTTTATAAGTTCATTGGGTTAAGACGCTTCCCTGATTAGTTTTCGGGATTGATTGGTTAAGTATAAAGGGGGGAATGGGGGGCTAATCCCCCCTTAATTTATATAAATGGGTTTTTCATGCAGAATTATTCCGTTTTCCTTCAAATTTTGTTTATAGGTTCACTGTGTTAAGGTGCTTCCCTGATTAGTTTTCAGGATTGATTGGTTAAGTATAAAGGGAGGAACGGGGGGGGGGGGGGGGGGGTAATCCCCTCGTTAATTTAGATAAATGGGTTTTTCATCCAGAATTATCCGATTTTCTTCAAATTTTGTATATATATTCATTGTAATTAGAGACTTCCCATGATTAGTTTAAGGGGTTCATTAGTTAACTATGAGGGGGGGGTAATGGGGGATGACCCCCCCCCCTTAATATATTGTTGATTTCTTTAATTTTCTCTTATTTCAAATTCTTTCAAATAAGAGTATAATATACAATTAGTGTGAATAGCCTGTGAGCTCAATGCGCTCAGTTTAACTGGGCAGTTTTCTTTTTATTTTTAAACCTTACCTCTAGTGCTCTCCTTTTACGACTGAATGCCTGGTTCACTCTAACAGCAATGGCCGTCAAAAAAGGCACCCAACAAGAAGAATTAGGTAACCGTCCAAATGGCTCATGACAACCATTTGTTGGTATAGTTGACGGTGCCTATGACAAATGTCCACAACCCAGAGACATTGTCCTCGCGTGTATTTTACTGGAAATTCTTATATGACCGAGTTTTTAAGTAAATTAAACAACTATATTCTGTTCAACAGTATCCCAGAGAAAAATAAGTATATAGTGTTAAAATGTTCATTGAAAGGGGAAGCTCTATTGTGGTTAGACAATATTGGATGATTTCTAGTCACAGATAACGCTAAACGATTCTAACAAACCTGTACAGAATTAATGAAAGCCTTTCCGAATGACCATAATAAAACTGATTTAAGATGGGAATTTTACTGCAAACGCCAGTCTATATATGAGAAAATGCCAGTATTCTTTCTCAGAAAAATGAAACTCAAAAATAAGTTAGAGCTTTATTTTCAGCATACTGAGTTGTTGGAGGTGGTTCTTCCTCTATTTTCTTTGCCTATACAGGATTTTGTCAAGTTACATGCTCCGGCGAATGCAGCAGAACTTTATCAACTTTTATCGAAATATGAGGCACAACAAGAGGGTGATCACCAAGGATGGACATCCACATGAGAATTTAATGAGGGGGATAGATTTGTAAATAGGTCCAGAAATTATGGTAATGAGTTTACTGGTGACAATAGACAGTTTGAAAATAATGTTCATGGTCATGGTAATTATGGTGGTTATGGAAACAGTCAGAATTTTCGAAATACTAATGGTGGTTTAAGAGATAATGGTCAGAATCATAATTTTTGCAATGGTGGTTTAAGAAGAAATGAAGGGTTGAATACTTGTAATAATGGTTTTGGTAGAAGGACTGAAGTCAATCAAAGGAATGCTAACTCATCCAGGGTTCGGCAGTTAATGGTTGGTGAAAAGTTGGTTAAGTATAACGAGCATAGGTCTTTTGGGAGTTAAAAATCATCAGTTGGATTTAAACTTCTAGGTGGCTGTTGTGCGGAAGGTCAGCAGTCACAGATTAATTCTTCAAAGTCTTCTGTAATTGACTTAAATACAATGGTGGTTAACCCAGTTGAATTACCTGAATTGTGAATTGTATTGAATGGAATAGTTCTGAAAAGTGTTTTGGATATGGAAGCAGACAAAAGTTTTATATCTTTCGAAGTCTATAAGAAATATTTTTCATATAAAAGGTTGAGGCATTCTAATTTAGTACTTCAGTCAGCTCAGGGAGAAGAGTATAGCAATAAAGGTCTTGTGTATTTAGAGGTAGAAATATGATCAGTTAAAGCAAGTTGGCAATTTTAGGTGTTAGATGGTTTAAAGGCGCATTGCATTATCGGTTGATTTTATGAAAGATAGAGGAATGAGTTTAGATTTCTTTACATGGACATTGGAGGTGAATAATGATGAGAATACTTGTACAAATGAGTCCTCATCAATCTCAATTGATTTAACTGAATTTGGTTTGAAAAAAGGGGAAATAAATAAATTTAACAAATTCTTGGAGGATTTCAGGGAGGTATTTTCAGATAAACCGGGTTTCACACATGTTTCCTGGCATGAGATAAATACTGGTTTGAACGTGCCAGTCGCGAGTAAACCATACCGATATGACAAAGTTAAGCAACGAATAATTGATTATCACATTGAAAAGATGCTCTGAGATGATATTATCATGCCAATTGAATCTTCATTCGCGTCACCTGTAGTCTTATGTAGAAAGAACAATGGGAAAAGCATTGAGAATCCTGAGGCATAGAGGTTTGCAATAGATTATCACAAATTAAATTCAATAACACAATATCCAATTCCAGTTATAGACGACATTTTAGCCAATATCCCTAGCACAAAATTCATGTCTACACTAGATTTAACTTCCGGTTATTTCGAAATAGGCATGAAACCTGAAGATACACCAAAAACTGCATTTATCACACATAACAGATGTTTTGCATTTAAACAGATGAGTTTTGGTTTATCAGGAGCCCCAGCCACGTTCCAGAAAACCATAGATACAATTCTGAAACCCTTCCTTGGTTTAGGAGTTTTGGTTTATTTAGATGATATTATAATTATGTCAGAAACATTCGAGCAACACATAAATTTATTACGCAAAGTCTTTACATTACTAAGAAACGCAGGTCTCACAGTAAAGTTGGAAAAATGTAAATTTATTCATAAAGAATTGAAATATCTTGGGGTTAGAATCACACAAGAGGGCATTCAAATGGACAAACAAAAAACAGATGCAATTACTACAATGGTACCTCCAAAGAATGCTAAACAAGTGGCAACATTTTTAGGTATGGTGGCTTGGTTTAAAAAATTTATACATCACTCATCGGAAATCTGCAAAACCATTATATGCTTTAAAACGAAAGAGGGTTCAATTTGTTTGGTCAAAAGCGGCTCTAAATGCTTTCGAACATTTAAAAAATGCTATAATTTCTTCACCTGTTTTGACCCATCTAGATTACTTTTCACAATTTACATTATACTGTGATGCTAGTGCAGTAGGTATTGGAGCGATGTTAGCTTAGAAAGGTCGCCCTAAATATTTTGCGTCCAGAATTTTAAAAACAGCAGAACGAAATTATTAGATTACTGAACGTGAATGTCTTGCGGTCATTTGGGCCTTAAATAAATTTAGATGCTTTTTCACAAATATCCCTGTCAAAGTAATCACCGATCACTCTGCTCTCACTAAGATAACACACGGTAAAGGTTTATCTTCTCGCATGGTTAGACGGTGTTTGAAATTAGTGGAATTTAACATTGAAATTGAACATAGAGTGGGCAAGGAGAACGCAGTAGCAGATGCTTTGTCGAGAAACCCTCAGGATTTTGATAAATTGGTTAAGGAAGCACAAATGCAAATGGGAAAGGCTCAGGAAAAGCAAGCGTTACATTATAATATGCGTCGCAGGGAGTTAAAGTTGCTGATTTTGTTTTGTTGGAAAGGCATTGGTTAAGTTCTAGTCAGCAAAAAAGAGTTGCTAAATTTGAGGGACCGTATAAAGTGTTAGAAGTCAAAGGTAATAATTTGATTATTGATGTTGAGGGTTCCCACACTACAGTCAATTTGGTCAGGTCAGAGTTTATAAGTTCTCAAACATCATACGGTGAATAACCTATACTTCACTCGAGAATCTCACAATCTTCTCGTTCCAGTAATTCTTCTGATAGTGCTGATAACCTAAGTTCAGTGTGAAACCATAAATCTCTTCCTCAAATTATCCAAGAAAAGGTTAAACGGCAAAATGATTGGACAGTACCTAAAGTGCTTAACAATAACTCTAAAAGACAGTATTCAAAATCGGAATCGGTAAAAAGTTCTAAACCCATAAGCAAAAAGAAGAAAGTTAACGATAGTCAATCTACTTCATTTAAACCCCAACAAAAGAGACAATTTTCTGATAAATAGACTGACATTCCTGTTAAAATAGTAATTACTAGAGTAATTACTGATATATTAAAAGATGCAGATTTACAAACGCTAATGGAGCGTATAAGCTGGCATTCGGTTGCCCGATTTAAGCATGAGAGAAAGCTGAAAAATAAGAGGTGAATTGTGTCTAGGAAATAATAACCAACTGTTTTTAAAAATAACTTAACGTTTATTAAATAAAAACAGAAATAAAAATTAAAAAGACAAAGATACAAATACAACAAATTATACAAATAAAAGTATACTTAAAACTTTAACATGAACTGAAGCCTTTCAGGAAAAACTTTTTCGAAAAGGAAGGTTACTTTTTATTCAAATTCAATATATCTTCAAACATAATTAACATTAAGAGCTTTATACTTTAATCTGATTTAATTTAACATTATAACTTTAAATAGATTAACTTTAATTTAAAAAAAACAGAAAGTAAACATTAAATGACTTTTCACATCTTCCTCTCTTTCAAATACAATCCATCTTAAAAGATCGTTGATGTCCATTTCATCTCGTACCCCGCCTCATGGAAAACTTATGACATACTATGCAGTAACCGTCATTAGCATATCGAAAGTACCAAAGCTACAGCATCCAACAAAACATGGCGAACCATACGGACCTTCACCTTAAACTTGAAAACATGAAGAAGTCCGTACACCATAATTATATGTTAGACCTTTTCAAAGCAAGAAAAAGGAACAAGAGACTCAAACTGGATGTTAAAACTAAGAGGAGAAAACTGTCAAAAACATAGACAAACCAAAACTTTATTTAAAGAAACTTAAACCAGTAATAAAATCAATTAAATAATGTTGTATGAATACCAAAGCAATCTCAAGAAAACTAAATGAAAATATATGTAAATAAACTTACTAAAAGTTTTCTGTGTATTTCACCTCTCCCCCTAACAGTATTCAAATATATTAACACAACTTTCTACAACCTGTCTGATAATATTAATAAAGACAGTATCTGCAAAGTTGGTTTAAAAACATAAGAGAGGGAAAAACAACATTGATAAAACAAACTTAAGAAATATAAATTAAACTTATAAACCAGAATAAAAGCTAAAAGTGTTGGATTGTTTGCCGGTGTTTCAATACATGGAGTAAACAAACCGTCATTTTCTCCTCTTTTGCTTTTCAGGAAGCACAACTTTACCAACAAACGAAGAGAAACTGCTTAAAATCTCCAGATGTATCTTTACACATCTCCAACCGGCTTTCACATTACTTTATATAAAAAACAAAGTCTTTAACACTTATGAAGAATTAAAAGCACCACTCAAAATGCGATAAAACATCTTCAAGCCATTTCATCATCACTAGCCATGACTGACTGGTGGCATAACAAAAACGTTGCCTTGCCATGAAGCACAACAAGAAAATAAAACTACGAAGCTAATGAGAGATGCATGAGATATTGTATATAAGCGTATCTCTCCAGATAAACAACCTATCACGCGGCCTTCCATATTTAATGAACAGAATGTCACTACCGGCTTCACGAAAGATCTAGAGAAAGTGAAAGTGCCTAGTAGCAATGAGAGAACAATCGAAGGAGGAAACAGATGGTCACGCCATCTGTCGTAAACTGCCGTAATCGCTTTGGCACATCGTAACACTTGAACGTGTACGGAGATAGGAAGCCGGCAAAAATGTAACCAGAGATACGTGGTCTTTAAGAATGCCGTGTAAAGGTAAAAATGAATATGCCAGGATACTTAATGAAGATATTAATGTAAGTAAACTTAATGAAATATTAAATATGATGTAAAAAAGGTACACTTTGTGTGGTTATCAATACGAAAAAGCTAAAAACAACGTTGAAGTACACAAATTATAAAACTTTAAAACACATACGGCCGTTTCAAGGATACATAGATCTGTTGGAAAAACTGAATAGTTTTCCCTTAGCTAGTTATCATTAGTTCTTATCACTCATTCAAATCCTATCTTAATTGACCTATTTCATCTATTCATACTTTATTATATTTATTCTGTTTATTTAATATTCAACTTTATTCATTTATATTCCATAATAAGTTCAGTCACACTTAAGTAATTAAATCCTTCAGTTCAATAATTTTAGTTTACAGTATGAAAGTATATTTTTATTTAAAGTAATTCATATGGTTTTAAATCAAAAATATCTTTATTTAGTTACTTACCATTTGGCCATATTATTTATTCTAACACTCCAGGCTTTTCCATTTACTTCTATTTACTTTCATATCGTTTTTCTTGCATCACGTTTTTCGCTTCCTCTGTACATCGCTAATGCATGTTTACATTAATCGTATCTCCTCATTTCTCGCAGTTTTTCGGCGGATCGATTGCATCACGAAACAAATGATTACGGCAGCTGATGGCAGGTGGCTATAATCTGCTTCCACCTGCAGTTTCTACCTGTGACTGTAATCGATCGTCACGTAACCTTCAAAAGGCAGGAAGTGACCTGTTTGCTGCAGGATAAGGAGATTACATCATCGGCTCAGACACGAAGCAGTAGTGTATTTAAGGGAGAGGCAGTCGTGTGTTATTACTTCTAGCTTTTTTTAACTGAACTTTTATTATTAAATATAAATAAATTAGTTAACTAAATGAAATAAACGTGTTTATAATAAGTAAATAAGGATGATAATTATTTTGGAAATGAGAAACAAACCAAATGAGTTTTGATTTAAAAAACAAGATGGTGGACTGAGGACGAATGGTACATCTGTTCTGTAAGCCATCTTTTTATATACCAATTCCACCAAATTTTCTTCACCATTTTTCCCCTTTATCTTGATGGTCTTATCCAGCCATGGAAATATAAATTTATTTTTTTCTTCACCATCAAATTCATGGGCTTTATGCTCGTCGTTAATTCTAATTATTATATTAATCTTCAAAAAACAAAAAAAATCCTCGTAGCAGACACGTATGCAGCAAGCTGTTGATAGCTGATCAAAATTAAGTAGCGCGATCTGCGATTCTTGAGAAAAACAAGATGCTGAAAGTGTAAGTTGAAGTTATTTTGCTTTCCAGTTATTCGCTGTTATAAAATATCATGAATCGAAACTGTGATAACAAACGCATGATCAAAATAACTGTACAACATCACGGAGTGTGGTGTGCTACAACATTCATTTAAAGAGGTAGAAAAGAGAGAAAATGACCTTGTTTTTCAGCCTCTAGAGAGCATACGTCACGAAAGTAGCTCCGCCTCCGGTTGAAACAAGATGAATGGATGAACGTACGCAGAGTCGCGGGACATTATTTGCTGTGGCCACGGATTGCCGGTGATAGCGAAAAAATTCGGCATCGACGTACCGACAGACCCCCCCCCCCCCAAAAAAAAAAATTAGTTTTTTAAATATCGCATTTAGTCCACATGACAGATATTATTATTACAGAGTATAATAGCAGGCTTTGCCTGCTATCGGGCTGGTTCAGATATTCGAAAAAATGAGAAAAATAGACCGGTAAATTTTTACTTTATAATAAACATGACTTTTAACATGACTTTAAAAAAAAAAAAAAATTTTTTATTTATTACTAAATAAAATTTATTTGGATTTATTAAAGAAAGGATAAAGTGTTTTGAAAGGAATATTAAACGAAACCCTTTGTGCGATCTTCGATCACACTTACCCACTTGTTTTTATTATTATTTCATATTTTCTGTTGTACTGAACCATCTATCGGTGTTTCTAGAACTAATTTTTGTTTTCTCGTAATCCGTTTTTCTATGTCTTTAATAGTATGTGCACAAAATTTGAAGTTTACACTGAGAGTTCAATGTATAGAGAGAGGTTGGAATAGGGGTGTTTTAATTCTGGCCACCCTGTACATCTTGGTCACATGGCGATTCATTCTCAGGAGCTGCTATAATAAAGAAATACCAATATTTCATAGAGTAAGACAGTCTTATCTTTAGTTATTTTTATATAATACTTTCAAACTTTCATTAAATTTGTCAAATGGGCTTCATCTTAAGAAAACACAACAAGACACTACTCAAAATTAGTTCAGTTATTTTGTTTTTTCTATTTCATATAAAAATACAATAGCTACTTTCATTAATCTTAAAGTCAAAATCAGATGCAAGTACAACATAACATACTTGTCCTCTCCTTTGGAGGAAGTGGTGGTGGCTTTCCATTTTCTTCAGAATTTGTCTGGTGATGAGGGCATAAAGGTGTATGATTGCTTAGCCAACTTTGAGGACTATGTACATGAGGACATTGAGGACTGTGACCCTCTGACTCGGGCTAATTAGAAAGAAATAACCAACTAAGACATTCCATACAAAGTAAATCAAATAAAGTTAGTTTAATTTTTTGTTCAACAACATCAGAAAAGAAAAAACTTGCATACACTTTCAAATTTTAACAAAATTTACTTAATATTCAAAATGAATCTAAAATTCAGTAAAACAGTATTTAACTCCTTCGGGATGGGTATCACATATACATTTCATATAGGTCACAATGTACAGTTTTATTTGTCAGTGCCACTATTTCTGAACAGTAATCTGCTTTGTCTAAACATAAAATTTCTGCATTAAATGAGGGAAAGATTACTGTTTGGAAACACTGATACTAAAAGATAAAATATCATTATAGCATACCTGCCTTGAAAAGGTTAAAGTTTGTGTGACTACTTGAGTACAGACAGAAATTTCACTTTTCATTTCACAAAAATTACCAAATGCAATGCATTAGAGCTGATTTGTTTACATTCATAACACCTAAGTTATAATAATTTTACCATTTTTGTATTTATGATAGACTGCTTGGGTTGAAAAAAAATTAGCAAGGGCACTGGATAAATTAGCACTGGAAAGAAATTTCAAGTGAATGAAGCACTTATTTGATATTCACACAAGTAAATCATTAAAGTAAATAATAGTGAATGAGAATTTTATACTCTAGAATCTGGGAAATACATCTTAAGAGGTGTTAAAATGTTTTATTGCTTAAAAAACAAAATATTAATAAAATGTTTCTATAAACCTTTTTAAAATTCTACCAATATTTGTTCATAAACTCAATACTATTTCTTTTCATATTTCAGAATATCCTAAAAACATATATATACCCTGAATAATTCCTATGGGATCAAAGCACCTCCATTTTCTAAGGATATCTCATATAAAAAAATTTATTTTTCAAATTTCATTTTAGTATAAAATTACTTTATTACATTATGTATGCAATTACTTATACTTCTTTATTGCTGTTTAAAATTTTTTTTCAAAATAAATGTTAATATTTTATTTGGTGCAAAATACTCAGAGCATGATAAAATAATAATAATAATAATAATGCTGTCCCTCAAACTGGAATTTTCAGAATGTTATTTAATATTTTCGAAATTTTTGAAAATGCCGTAAAAACTAGTGTTTCTAAATTTATGCATTGACGTAAAAACGTTATTCTGATTCATTAAGGTAGATATTTTTGATTGATTAAAAAAAAAAAACGATGACTTTTGCATTCTGCACTCTAAAAATAACATTTTCCAAAAAATACTCAAATCTGAGTATATCGCATAGTCAAAATGGCTCTGAATCAAAATTACTCAAGTTTGAAACATGTATATACTCATTTTTGAAAACATGCACACACTCAAGAATAAAACATCATGTGCTCATATTTGAGTATGTCCATGTTTAAAAAATTAATATGAACTGACCTCTATGCGCTCAGTTTTGAGTATGTCCATGTTTCAATATTCTGAGTATTTCTGGTATTTCAGAATTGAAAGAATTGGGTCGTCAAATTTGAAACAAAAAGTTTCATAACAAAATGAAAATATAGATTTACTCAGATTTGAAAGTGTATTTTTTCTCAATATACTTAAACATTTTATTTCCTTTCCCTCTTAAGGTGCTCAATCACTCGCTAACTTAGCAGAGCGTTTTTTTTATGTTAAAAACATATATACTCTGAATAATTCCTATGGGATCAAAGCACCTCCATTTTCTAAGGATATCTCATATAAAAAAAATTATTTTTTTAATTTCATTTTAGTATAAAATTACTTTATTACATTATGTATGCAATTACTTATACTTCTTTATTGCTGTTTACAATTTTTTTTCAAAATAAATGTTAATATTTTATTTGGTGCAAAATACTCAGAGCATGAAAAAAATATGATAATAATAATAATAAGGCTGTCTTTAAATAGAGGTGTTTTCAAAGGTTACATAATCAGTATTTTTTGTTGTTGTTATTTTCTGGTTCTGATAGTTTCAGAGGGAAAGCATATTTTTTTCTGGATGATAGAATGAGATTTTTTTCTGACTAACTCCCTTAAGCATTTTTTGTTTGTTTTCTGGATCAAAATGATAAAAATTCAAAAGTCAACTATAATTAACAGTATTTTACTTCTTTGAAATAATCAAAACTTGAATGTAAATAATTTAGTTATTGTGCTTGAAAACACATGGGCTTATTTAAAAGCAACCTAAAAAATATGTATAAAAGTTTTTCATGCCAGTTCAAGTAGACATTTTCAAAATAATATGATTAACACGTTCGCTGCCAACTACGAGTATACTCGTAGTGCTATCTACGTTTCTTCAATCTAAAATTAGTTATTCTCACCGGAAATTTCAAAAGAAGAATTTTTATTTTATGTAATCACGAAATGTCTGTAATAAAACAAAGTAAATATGGCTATTAGTATTTTCTGGTATGAATTTGAACTTTCTAAATAAAATGAAAATTCCGGCATTTTTAGCTTGACAGCGAATGTGTTAATATGATTTAGTTAATTACAAGTAAATTTTATTTTAATTTGAAACAGCATATCATAGCTATCGTGGAGAGCCCCTCTGGGTAGTTCTCAATCGGCCCCTTAAGTTGCAAAGATAACAAGGAGCCATGCAGTGGAAGATGGCATTCTGAGCCAGCCACTTTTGTGTGGAAGGTGACCAGGAGCAGGGTCCCTGACAGGGGCAAGCACTGACAAATCCTGTCCTCCACGAGGTCTCCCTGGTTAATGGAATTCAATGTGGGCTCTGTAGGTCGAACCTAGTAATCTGTTGGTGGAACTTTCCAAGTTCCATGTTCCTGTGTCCTGATGGTCCCAAATTGGCCTCTCTGTGGGGATCTGGGTTGAAGACTCACTTGGGAAGTGCTGTGTTCTTGAACTGGCTGCCGGTGGTAGGTGCTTGGAGGTTGGGCATCCTTCCAGGTGGTCCCTACTTGGCCCCTTTAGTGGGGAAGATGACGGGTAGCCTGGTCAGGACATTGCCTTCTTGAGCTAGCTGCTAGGTGGAAGGAGACTAGGAGCAATGTCTCTCTGGGTGGTCTTCCCTCGGACCCTTCTCTTGGGGAAGTTGACGGGGAGCCAGAGTGTCAGGGGCAGGTGCTTTTGTACCTGGACAGGGATTCTGGGCAAAGTCTAGTGAAAGAGATTAGGACAGTGCCAAAACTCAAATGGAGCCACTCATTATGTGGCAGTGAGGGGAGTGCCCATCCGTCTCTGTGAATCCAATCTAGTCACTTGAGTGTAGAAGGCGACCGGAAAGCAGTCTCTTAGAGATGGAAGGCTGCTGTGTTTTGCTGACTACTACATGAACAGTCCTCCAAGACGCTTGCTTGGAGATCTAACTGCTGATTAGGGATCTCTCAATCCTGGTACAATTTCTTTTCTTTGGTTACATTATAGCTGCCAAGCCTCCCAATTTTTGAATACCACTTTTCCTAATAGATATCATATTTTAATCACAAATTTCTGTCATTAAACAAAGCAAATACAGTAAACTCTCGCTACAATGATATTCGATACAACAATAACTCCCTCTACTACAATAATATTTCATGGTCCCGGTGAATTTGCATATAAACTAATGTTAATCTACCCTCAATATTGCAATATTCTCTAGAGCAATTAAAACCCTGTAAAACGATTTTTCTTTTAAAATTTCAACGTTATTTTCTCCCTTTGTAATAATATTTTGGTTTTCAAATACTGAAAAAAAAAATTTTATCACCTTTTGCCATTTTTTTCATCTATTCTGACAACAGAAGACTCACTATTGATTTTCAAAACAGGTGGAGACCACTTAAAGCCCTTCTAGGAAATGGATGGGGGGGAAAGTCTGATGGGAAAGTTGAAACATACGTGTAGTCTCTTTTCTCAGCACCGAGCTTTGGAATCTGGATAATGATGGAGAGCGAATCATACATCACCCTTGTCATGGAACAGGTGCCAAATTGTTTGGTTTGGTCATCCTCCTTTTGCTAGAGAAAGAGGGGGAGGGGGAGTACCAATAAGTGATGTACTGAAAAGTAAGTTAGAAGCTTTTAGAAGACATGTGGAGTTGGACGATTGTAGAGTCTTCAGTGATTTTGAGTCCCAAACGAAAAGTTTTGATTTTTGATTTTCTTCCTTTCATGAGTGCATTTTTCCCCAAGATGGCAGAGCGAAAACAACTATCCTTTCAAAATAAACTAAACGATATTGATGAATTGATGAGGGAATGAAGCAGGTTGATGCAGCTAAGAAATAAGGATTATCGCAATCTACAGACGCAGTGTTCCTAAATAAGAGAAAGTAGATTGAAGATGCTGTAAGTTCAAATACAATTAACCCACAGCGAAAACGATTTAAAGTTGTGACAAATGAAAACATTGATGCTGCTGTTTTAAAATGGTTCCAAGAGATGAGGGCAACAAATGTCTTAATAAATGGACCCTTGTTATGTGCACAAGCACGGAAATTTTCAATAATGCTAGGGAACGAAATTTTTAAAGCTAGCAATGGTTGGCTAATGCGTTTTTGGGATACTCATGGAATAACTTTCCAGGAAGTTCACAGAGAGAAACAGTCTGCCCTGATTAACAACGCAAATAAATGGCGGCAAAACAAGATAAAAAATCTTTAAAAATATGCTCCAGAAAACGTTTATAACGCAGATGAAGCTGGGCTATTTTTCCAATTCCTACCGATCGAACATTGGCGTTCAAAGGTGAAAAGTGTTATGTAGGGAAGAAATCGAAACAGAGACTGATTGTTCTTCTGTGTACAAATAGCACAAGCACACATAAAATCCAACCTCTTGTTATCGGTCATTCATTGGAGCCAAGATGCTTTAAGAACATGAAAAGTCTTCCCGCGGAATATAAAACCAATAAAAAGGTTTGGATGACGTCTAGATTTTTTTCTGAATTGTTACAAAAGTTAAATAAAGAAATGAAGAAGAGAAAGAAAAAAATCATTTTGTTGACAGATAACTGCGGTGCTCATGCCTCATTTCCAAAACATCGAAATTGTTTCTTTTTCTGCCAACTACACTTCAATTTTGCAGCCTCTAGATATGGGTATAATTAAGTGTTTTACAAGATATTACAGAAAACGATTGGTAGCGTCAATACTTGTAAACATTGAAAATAAAGTAGAAGACCTTTTTAAAGCTGTAAATGTGAAGGAAACGTGTGACAATATTGCTGGAAATTTGTAGGAAATAACAGAAAAAAACAGGTTTTTGTGTCATGGAAGATAAGAAATCTGATTGTGGTGAAATTTCCATTGACAGTGATCTTTAAGATGATCAAGAATGTGTTTTGAACCTCCACAAATTTTTATCCCAACTTGATGAAAAAAGTGGCAAAAAGCCTGGAATTAGTGTGGAAGTCTATTTAACAGCAAATGACCACCTTGTGGTCTTCACAGGAGTTACTGATGAAGATATTCTCTCTGAAATTACTGATGAGATAAAAAATAATGATGGAGAGGATGATGATGATACAGGTCAAAATCCTTATTGTCATCCCAGGATCTTCAATCTGTAAAGTCTCTACGGACATTTTTTTCAAGCCTTTCGTCGACAAGTGAAGATCATTTCCGTGCACTAGACTCAATGCATACCTTGTTGGTTGACTTAACAGTTTAAAAAATGAATAAACAAACTAAAAGATTGGATTATGTTCAATAATAATGATTTTCAGTTATGTGAATATTTCTGTGTTTATTTTCTGAATTATTTTTTTTGTAGTATTTAACCACTACTATTAACACTGTGCTAATTAATATCTTTTAAATATAATTTTTTAAGAAGTATATACCTTAAAATTAAAAAAAAACTCTTATTAAATGTCCAAAATATGTAGGCCCTCGATATAGTAATATACCCTTCTACAACAATAGATTTATGTGGTCCCTAAAATATTACTGTAACGAGGTTTAACTGTATTTCTTTTTGGAAAAAGTGGTATCCAAAAAGCAGGAGACTTGGAAGCTATGACATACCGAATAACATATGCTTAATTCTCAAAATTTCTCTTTAAAAGATTTCACAATTGTCAATTGGCCCTTTTATTAGAACTTCAAAAACATAACACTACAGAATAAGGATGCTTCAAATTTTATATTATCATTGTTTATTGTAAAATGGACAGTTTGGTTTTATTTCCTTGCCTTGCAAATATTTAAATGCTGAACTTAGGGCAATAACTGATTAGCTTAGATTTCTTCTCAGTTTACTTTTAAGAAACAAGTACATTTTGTTTTACTGATTTGACTAAAGAGATTTTTTGCAGTGAATGGAGATACAGACTGATTGTGAATATAGCTGTATTAAAATTTAAGAGGAAAAAAAGTTATTAAAATCTTCAGTAAGTCTAATTGACAGGCAGATATAACAGTTTTTCGCATGTTAAAATCTCTTCAGTTATTTTTAATTATCCTGCCAATACTTTTCCCAAGTTGCGAGCAAAATCCTTTGCATCCACACAGTGCCGGTTTTCTTGCCCTCATTTATTCAGGCACTTTGTATTTTATGCAAGCTTGCATGCAGCTGCATGCTCAAGCAGGCTGCAAGCAGCTGCATGCTCATACAGCTGCATGAAGAGATATTTGCTTCTGACATTTTCTTTTTAGCATCTTGTTTTATTTAAATTTTTCAGCAAATGTGTGGCATGATATAATAAATGAACTGACTATATATATTGTGTTGAAAATGGCATGTTGCAAGTGGCTTTCCTCTAAATGTAGTTCTTTCAGTATGATATCTAATTTAAAAACCGTATTAGTATAACGATAAACATTAAGAACACTACTAGAGAATTCATCGGCAAAAAACGAATAAGCTGAAAAGCCTGAGAATGGTCCTCTAATGGGTGTCCCTGCTCTCTCAATTGTTTAATAATAGTATGCAATCTGACTGCAATCAAACCAATCCCTTCCCCTTCATCATACTGGCAGCGAAAAATCCATCCAGGAGGGAAATTACTGCAGCTCTAGTTTTAGGATGATAATTATTCTCAAGGATCTCCCATGCTTTCTTAGCATCAATAATTTCTGCAAGTAGTGGTCTAAGTTCTGGAGATACGTTTAAATATATGGAACTAAATGTCCTGTCACAGCAAAAATTAAAGTCTTGCTTTTCTTTATATTTTACACAGATTCAGGGCGTTTAGTTTCATATATTTAAATGTATCTCCAGAACTTAGACCCCTACTTGCAGAAATTATTGATGCTAAGAAAGCATGGGAGATCCTTGAGAATAATTATCGTCCTAAAACTAGAGCTGCAGTAATTTCCCTCCTGGATAGATTTTTCGCTGCCAGGTATGAAGAAGGGGAAGGGATTGGTTTGTTTGCAGTCAGGTTGCGTACTATTATTAAACAATTGAGAGAACTGGGACACCCATTAGAAGACCTCTATCAGGCTTTTCAGCGTATTTGTTTTTTACCGATGAATTCTCTAGTAATGTCTTAATATTTATCATTATACTGATACGGATTGTAAATTCGATACCATACTGAAAGAACTACTTTTAGAGGAAAGCCACTTGCAACAATGCAACCTAGATAAAACAAATGTTGCATTTAAATCTAAAATTGAGAAACCTAAAGGCAAAAATATAAAACAGTATAGTAGAAGTAGCAGTAAAGATGGTCTACCTCCTTGAAACGTGATATTTTTTGTAGGAAATGCAAAAATAAGGGCCACATTGCACCAAATTGTACTATAAAACCCAGAAAAGAGATTAAAAAAAAAGAGGGGAGGGACAATAGCCCAAATACAAATTTTGCCACTGACATGCTTTAAGCGAATCAAAGCTCTGTCAAAGGACAGGAATGGCTTTTTGATACTGCTGCATCAACACATTTTTGCAAAGATCGGGGTGTTTTCTCCACATACAAAACTGTAAAAGGGAACCGACATGCCTGTTGCGATAGGAGACGTTAAATGTCCAGTGTTAGGTATCAGAACTGTAGAGATGTTCTTTTATGATAAGGGGAAGCGGCAAAATTTGACACTTAAAAACGTCATGTATACGCCTAAGCTTAGAAGTAACTTAATGTCAGGTCCAGCCCTTGACAGCATGGGAACATCTTTTTCATGTAAAAATGGCCGTTTAACCAGGGCTCGAAAAATAGCATTCCCGGGATCCCGGGGAACCCAGAAATCATTTCTGGGAACGTATTTTTTCCACTCAGGTTCCCAGCCAGGAACCTAAAAATTAAATATTGTGTATATATATATATATATATATATTAATTATTTGTTCTGTATACGTTTGAATAAATTAGTAAATGCAATATATAATGCTTAATCTTAGTGGGCAAATGTAATGCAACATTTCCTTTTAAGTTACACATCTATAAGAATATGAAGGGAGGGAGGAGGTGCTTTTGGATAGAGAACAGTCAAAACATTAATTGATAAACCATAAAACTAAAATTTTTGCTTATTATTCAAAACTGTGTCTATGTGACGCAATATCTTCATTCATTAAGCTCTGAATTTACTAAAAAACTGGGAACACATACATTTTTCTGGGAACCTACACTTTTCATATAGGTTCCCAGCTGGTAACCTTAAAATTTTCAGAATTTTCGAGCCCTGGTTTAACTTTGTTCTCAAGAAATGGAAGAAAGATCTTTACGACCATAAAATCTAACAGCTTTTTCATTTGTAAGTTGATATATCCCAACGTAAAAGACAAAAAGGCTTTTACAGTAGATACTCAAAAATGTGGAAGAAAACTAAATGAATGGCACCGTATACTCTGTCATATTAATACAAAGTACATTTTAAACACAAGTAAATGTGGAACAGTTCACGATTTGCCAAGTTTCAAGGAAAAAGCCATGCCTACTTGTGAAGATTGTAAAATCGCCAAGTCCCGAAGGGTCTCGTTCAAGCCAATAGGCAAAACGCTTTCTAACAAGCTCCTTGATTTAGTTCATTCTGATCTTTGTGGGCCCCTACCAACCAAATCAAATGGAGGAGCTAGAAATTTTGTGACCTTTATAGACTAATATTCTAAAAAGGTAGTTGTTTACCCACTTAAACAAAAAAGTGAAAGTTTTCAATAGCTTCAAATGGTTCCACAATAGGGCAGAGAGATTTCTGAACCTAAAGATAATAAATCTTAGATCTGACAATGGCCGAGAGTATGTCAGTGACAGTGACGCCTTCAGTAAATACCTTGAAGATCAAGGAATACATCATAAATTCAGCAACGTGTATACCCACGAGCAGAATGGGACTGCAGAAAATTTTAATTGCACGGCATTGAACGCTATAAAAGCCCTTTTACATGACAGCAAGTTAAGTGAATGTTTTTAGGCAGAAGCATTATTAACTTTTGTCTATACCTGGAAACGGGTCTGTCACGGTAAAGAAACAAAAACACTGAATTGTATGGAGGAAGAAAGCCATCGGTAAAACATCTGAACCCCTTCAACAGTACCGTTTATGTGAGAAAGCCTAAAAAACTCAGAAATAAGTTTTCAATGAGAGCTCAGAAAGGTATAATGGTCAGATATGCACTTTACACTAAAAGTTATCGCATATGGTTACCCCAGGAATGTAAAACGATAGAGACTATAAATGTCACTTGCGCAGAGGAGTCAAACTGGGTCCTAAGCAAAACACCTACAGCTCATCTGATGAATCTGAATCGGACTCTGATGAAGAAATGAATGATGAGGGTAAACCTAAAAAGGATCTAAAATCAGAAATTAATCCAGAAAATAAGAGCAGCATTCCAGCTAAAAACACTTTTCCTAATCAAGAGGAAGCTCAAAATGACTCTATACCCAGTACGTCTAAAGTATTTTTTACGCCTGGATCTTCTAAGCCCCTTAGCTATAAAATGAAAGGAAGAATCCAGACATGAAGTTTACTATCATATAGTTGGTCATGAATCAGAAATCATGGTCAGAAGCGAGCAGCATTTACGTCTCTTAAGTAACATCCATATAAAATTTCACGACTCTAGCCCTAAAATATCTAAATATATTATGATTCAGAACATTTTTAGAACGTTTTTGCTCATTTCACTTTTTTAAATTTCGATTTTTTTAAAAACCGTTTTGAATGAGTATTTATATTTTAAAAGTAACCACTATGTCAAAAACCAAGGATTTATACCAACTGTATCGCACAAATCACAATTTTACAACTTTTTTGTTCTTGCATCCTTTTACATTTCTAATTTTTAGAAAACTGTTTTGGATGATCATTTACATTTCTAGAGTAACAGCCGTAAGACTTTGATTTTCGTATTTCTAATATTTATTCAGGTCCAATTAAAATACCTAGTGACGATGAGTCTGACAATGAAACCCTTGAATCTAACTTTGTGGATATTAAAATACCTTCAAATTATAATGAAGCTTATAATTCCCCCAGAAAATGGAAGGGTTTAAGGCTATGGAAGAGGAGATTCAAACAATGAGAGGAAAAAAAAAAGTCTGGACTTAGTCCCTAAACCTGCTAAAACTACAATCGTTAATAACCGATGTGTTTATACTGTGAAACTTAACGAGAACAATAAAATCGCGAGATACAAAACACGATTAGTTGCTCAATATTTTCATCAGAAAAAAATAATAAATTACGATGAAGTGTTTCGCCCAGTCATGAATTTTTCAATCATTAGACTTTTCTTTACTGTTTTAGTTTGCTTATGCGGCTGGATACATTGTCAACTTTATATCAAAGCAGCATATTTATATGCTAAACTAAATAATGATATTTACATGTATCAACCCCAAGGATTTACTGATAAAGATTATCCTGATCATGTATGTAAACTAAGTAAAGCTATCTATGGTTTAAAGCAATCTGGAAGAGAATGGTTCTTTGAAATAAATTCAGTTTTGATAGAGTTAAAATTTAAATGCTTGACCTGGTGTAATTGTGTAGATGTTTTTAATGAAAATTTGGTTCTCCTGCTTTACGTAGATGACATTGTTCTGTTTGGGAAAACCACTCATGATATAAACCAGGAAATAGACAAGCTAAAAAGTAAATTTAATCTTAAAATCCTTGGAAAAACAAAGACTTTTAGGAGTAACCTTTGAAGGGGAAAATAAAACCTTATGTATACACCAATCTGATACATTTCAGAGGTATATGAAGAGTTTGGCAAGTTAAAGATTTCAATAACATCACTACCAATAGCAAAAAGAATTGTATCATCTAAAACGAATTACCCAACTACAGAAACAGAGTTTCAAGAAATGAGTAAAATACTGTACCGTAGTTTAATCAGATGTCTAGCATACATTTCAAGCCGCACATGACCCGACATTAGCTTTGCAGTTAATATATTTTCTCAGTTTCAGGAAAACACTGCTATGGTTCACTGGAATTGTTTATTGAAGTTATTGGGTTATGTTAAATCTACACAACACGATAAACTCAACCTTTCAAATGTAAAAAGTTTAAACCTTTCATGTTACAGTGATGCAGATTTCACATCTAATTGAGATGACAGTACTTTGACGGGAGGGATTATTCTATTTTTAGATGAGGCTCCTATTATCTGGTGTACATTTAAACAATAATGTGTAGCACTTTCTACAATGGAATCCGAATACATAACTGTAACTGAAGCCGCTAAAGACTTACAGTAATCCATATTATACAGGAATGCATAAATTTAAACATTTTTCAAATAAAGTACATTTTTCAGGTCAGCTTCTGTGTGATAATCAAGCAGCAATAGATTTTTCACATTCGCCTATCGAAAACAATAGGACCAAACATATTAGTGCTAGATATCATTTTCTAAGAAATTTAATTTATGAGAATATATTCACCCTCAAACATGTTAGGTCAAAAGAAAACTTTTCTGACATCTTAACTAAACCTCTCCCTAAAGAAGGGTTAAAGACTTTTGTAAAGAACTGTTTTCAGATTGAATAAGTACAAAGACATTATAAATTCTTGAACTTATATATTGAAATTCAGAATACATAGTATAACTGGAATTTTTCAAAATGAACTGTGTTATTTTCTTATTCAATCTTAACCTAGTGTTCAAACTTGCATATTATATAAATGTAGTTAATATACTTGATATATTGTGTTGTATAAGGGTATTTTTATTGCCATCACAACCTTTGAATTTTTTTTCTTTTTTTTCCCCCGATAAGTGCACTTAGCAACCTCCCCTCCCCCCCCCCCCCCCCTATTTTTCTATTTCTCCTATTTAAACTTTTTTTTTGTTAATCAGTATTTCACATGTTTTATTGTTTATAATGCATCCAAAGGTTGATGCTAGGTTTAAATAATTACTTGGTGTATTTTTAAGATATTTGAGATGTATTATAGGCATACATATTTTTATTTAAATGTTTTAGAAAAATGTGTGTATAGATTAATGTTTAGAGTTGTATTTATATTTAAATATTTTTTAGATGTACAGGTTACTCAATATTTTTAAACCATTGTTGGAATTGTAATCATGTATAGTGTATTTAATTCTTTGGAGCTCAAAGGTTGTTTTAAAGCGATTCTACACTATGTATGCTCATAACTACGGAAACGGGATGGCAATGACAGGCAGGTATAACAATTTTTCGCAAGTTAAAACGTCTTCAGTTATTTTTAATTATCCTGCGAATACTTTTCTCGAGCTGCGAGCAAAATCCTTTGCATCCACACATTGCTGGTTTTCTTTCTCTCATTTAGCCAGGTACTTCGCATTTTACGCAAGCTTCTGTGTACAGCTGTATGCAGAGTTTTTCTTCTGACATTTTCTTTTTAACATCTTGTTTTATTTTAATTTTTCAGCAAATGTGTGGTGTGACATAATAAATGAACTGACTATAGTATATATCGTCGGTACCATGTCAAACTATCAAATTTGAAAATAACTACTTTTCAGGAAGGCAAAAAAACTGTTTTAATTATGGATTTAAAATCAGCGCTTGGCGGAAGTAACTAATTGTTATATATTTCTTGTGCTGTTTAATATCCTATTTAAGCTTGCTATCGAGATAAATCATTTGGATAATTTTATTTTCCAAAAAATCACATTCGATACTTTGAAATGCTATGTTTATTTGTACTTTTCTCAGTTTTTGTAAAATTTTACAAGTCAAAGTATCGAATTTGCCGTATTCGATAGTTTGACTTGTAAAATTTTGTACTTTTCTCAGTTTTTGCAAAATGTTACAAGTCAAAGTAGCGAATAAGCCGTATTCGATAGTTTGACTTGTACTTTTCTCAGTTTTAGCAAAATTTCACAAGTCAAAATAGCGAATATGCTAAATTCGATAGTTTGACTTGTAAAATTTTCGTATTTACATATTCAATATAAAATAATTAACAATTTTCTTTAATAATTTACAAAATGAGCTTACTGTAAATTGGTAAATGAAAAAACTTATTTTAGGCGTTATGTAAATTTTATAAAATATAAGAAAACAAATAAGTAACACAAAAATAGAGGGGTGGGGAACCACGGAATGTTTTCGACAACTATCGTTCATTTACAGGGGCACTCAAAACGTTTCGGTTACACTGCGGTCTATTAGCGATAATTGCAGGAAGTGTGTTTTCAATTGCGGTATACATTTTTAAGTTCAACTATTTGCACACTACATGTGTATAAATTATACAGATTATATACAGGACTATGCAAAATAATTCATAAGCGTTAGAAAGTATGATTCTGAATTTCTTAAAGGTGTTTTTAGCTCACAGGCTATCAAAGCCTGAGAGCTAATGTACCTGCCCGTTCTGTATGTATGTATGTATGTATGTATGTATGTACATATGTATGTACGTAACACGATAACTCTTGACAGAAATAACCGTTTTGTTTAAAATTTTATTTACAGGTTCCTTGTGATAAGGCGCTTCCCTGATTAGTTTTGGGGGTTGATTGGTTAACTATAAAGGGGGGGAACGAGGGCTAACCCCCCTTAATTTAGATAAATGGTTTTTTCATGCAGAATTATCCCATTTTCTTCAAATTTTGTATATAGGTTCATTGTGATAAGGTTCTTTCCTGATTAGTTTTGGGGGTTCATAGGTTAAGTATAAAGGGGCTAATCCTCCCCCCTTAATTTAGATAAATGAATTTTTCATGCAGAGTTATCCGATTTTCTTCAAATTTTGTATATGGGCTCATTGTGGTAAGGGACTTCCCTGATTAGTTTTGGAGGTTCATTGGTGAAGTGTAAAGGAGGGGAATGGGGGCTAACCCCCCCCCCCCCCCCCCACCTTAATTTAGATAAATGAGTTTTTCATGAAGAATTATCCGATTTACTTCAAATTTTGTATATAGGCTCATTGTAGTAAGGCATTTCCCTGATTAGTTTTGGGGGTTCATTGGTTAAGTATAAAGGGGGGAATGGGGGGACTAACCCCTTTAATATTGATAAATGGGTTTTTCATGCAGAATTATCAGATTTATTTCAAATTTTATATATATGTTCATTGTGATAAGGCGCTTGCCTGATTAGTTTTGGGGGTTCATTGGTTAAGTATAAAGGGGAGGACGGGGGGTTAACCCCCCTTAATTTAGATAAATGGATTCTTCATGCAGAATTATCCGATTTTCTTCAAATTTTGTATATAGGTTCATTGTGGTAAGGCGCTTCTCTGATTAGTTTTAGTGGTTCATTGGTTAATTATAAGGGGGAGAAACAGGGGATGGTTCCCCCCTTAATATATTGTCAATATCTTCATTTTTCGAGGGCTTATTTCAAATTGTTTGAAATAAGAATATAATTTACAGTTAGTGTGAATAGCCTGTGAGCTCAATGCCGTCAATTTAACTGGGCAGTTTTCTTTTATTTAATTGTGTTATGTATTTCCAAATTATTAGTATATGTTTGTAGAATACAATTAAAATCATATACAGGGCCACGCAAAGAACTGGATTCAGGAATGCCTATAGAGGATAATTTCTGGAAATGTTATTTCAGTAGTTTTAAGCGTATTTTAGCCTGAATTAAATTTTAGCTTATTATGTGGTTTGTATAGAAATTTGTAGGTAATATACAGCGCTGTACACAATGTTCAGGTATGTGTTCATCTATTGGTAGAAATTTCTGAATGTGAATTTTCAACCTATTATACGTTTTCTTACTAAACTAAAATTTAGCATACAATGTAGGATACATACAAACCGAATAGATCAAACACTAGGCTACACAACAGAATTGGAGTATTTTTAAGGATTATGGTTAGATAATTCCTGAAATCTGGTTTTCCCCGTGTTATGTGTTTTCTAAAATGTTTACTTAGGTATCTTATGTACCTTAATAAACTGCGATGTTTTGTTAAAATATTCTTGTGCTGGAAAGTGTTTCATAGCATGATTCGCGCATGATTTTTAACACTTTCTGATATAGTTGAAAAGTGTTTATGAATTCGATTTGTCTGTCTGCCGACTGTCCGTCCTCTAACTCGCGTAAATGTACTCAGATTGCCATAGAATTGATATATGTTATTGATGTTTATTAGGGCTTGTTCGATATTCACAATGAAGTGTATAGCGCTTATACTGCATGTCAGTGGCATTCAAAAGAATACCATTACATTATGGTCTATAGGGAAAATTCTTTGCAGTGTATTTTACAGATGTTCCACTATTTCAACTATATTGAAATTGATATACATCGCTGTAGTGCACTACAAGATGCTTACTTTTGAATATGGCACGTGTAGCATTTAAAATTAATTAGTTTACAGGGAATCTAAAAGGTATTCCATTTTATTATGGTCTATGGGGAAAAATCGTTTGTGGTGCATTTTAATCATGTTACACTATTATAAACATATTAAAATTGTTAAGAATTTCTAAGGTACACTAAGGCATGCTTTCTTAGAATATAGAGTGTAAAGCATTTATCATTTATTTACAGGGCCACATAAAAGTATTCGGTTACATAATTTATTCAGGAAAAAACTGTTTGCAGTGCATTTTAATTATGTTACACTATTTGTAATAATGAAATTTATATACATTTACTACAAGTTACTTGTTGTATAATATGATGTGCATAGTATTTATCGTTCATTTACAGGGACACACAAAATATTTCGGATACAGTACTGTATCCGATGTATTATCTCTATAATTGCTGGAAATGCGCTTTCTGTTAGGTAATGTGTTTAACTAAATTATTGCAAACTATGTGATGTGTATAAATGCTATAGATTGTATACAGGGCTACACAAAAGAATTCATAAGCATTACTGTGTATCAGCGTAAATTTCTTAAAGGTTTTTTTCTAATCGAGTTAGGCATTTTGAACGTGGAATATATTTAGTCTACTAAGAGATGTTTGTAGAATATAAATAAAATTATATACACAATATTCAGGTATGTGTTCATCTATTGGTAGAAATTTCTGAATGTGAATTTTCAACCTATTATACATTTTCTTACTAAAGTTTTACATACAATGTAGGATACATGCAAACCTATAGATCAAACACAGGGCTACACAACAGAATTGGAGTATTTTTAAGGATTATGGTTAGATAATTCCTGAAATCTGGTTTTCCACGTGTTATGTGTTTTCTAAAATGTTTACTTAGGTATCTTATGTACCTTAATAAACTGCGACGTTTTGTTAAAATATTCTAGTGCTGGAAAGTGTTTCGTAGCATGATTCGCGCATGATTTTTAACACTTTCCGACATAGTTGAAGAGTGTTTATGAATTCGATTTGTCTGTCTGCCGACTGTCCGTCCTGTAACTCGCGTAAATGTACTCGGATTGCCATAGAATTGATATATGTTATTGATGTTTATTAGGGTTTGTTCGATATTCACAATGAAGTGTATAGCGCTTATACTGCATGTCAGTGGCATTCAAAAGAATACCATTACATTATGGTCTATAGGGAAAATTCTTTGCAGTGTATTTTACAGATGTTCCACTATTTCAACTATATTGAAATTGATATACATCGCTGTAGTGCACTACAAGATGCTTACTTTTGAATATGGCATGTGTAGCACTTAAAATTAATTAGTTTACAGGGAAACTAGAAGGTATTCCATTTTATTATGGTCTATGGGGAAAAATCGTTTGTGGTGCATTTTAATCATGTTACACTATTATAAACATATTAAAATTGTTAAGAATTTCTAAGGTACACTAAGGCATGCTTTCTTAGAATATGGAATGTAAAGCATTTATCATTTATTTACAGGGCCACATAAAAGTATTCGGTTACATAATTTTTTACGGGGAAAAACTGTTTGCAGTGCATTTTAATTATGTTACACTATTTGTAATATAATGAAATTGATATACATTTACTACAAGTTACTTGTTGTATAATATGATGGGCATAGTATTTATCTTCATTTATACAGGGACACACAAAATATTTCGGATACAGTACTGTATCCGATGTATTATCTCTATAATTTCTGGAAATGCGCTTTCTGTTAGGTAATGCGTTTAACTAAATTTTTGCATACTATGTTTAAATGCTATAGATTATATACAGGGCTACACAAAAGAATTCATAAGCATTACTGTGTATCAGCATAAATTTCTTAAAGGTTTTTTCTAATCGAGTTAGGCATTTTGATCGTGGAATATATTTAGTCTACTAAGAGATGTTTGTAGAATATAAATAAAATTATATACAGGGCCTCGTAAAGAACTGGATACATCGCCGCCTATGTATGATAATTTCTGAGAAGTGTGATTTCAGTAGTTTTCAGCGAATTTTTTCTTGAATTTAACTTTAGCTTAATATGTGTCGTGTATAAAAATCTTAAGATAGTATACAGGGCTGTACAAAAGAATCCAAATATGTTTTTGTCTACTGGTTGAAACTTCTGATGGTGAATTTTCAACTACGTTATGTGTTTTCTTAGTAAACTAAATTGTAGCATACTATATTATACAAATCTATAGGTTATATACAGGGCTGCACAAAATAATTGTAGTACTTTTTTGGCTATGGCCTGTAATTTCTGAAAACTGGTTTTTAACTGTGTTTTGCGTTTTCTAAAATGTTTATTTGGATATCTTATTTACCTTATTGCACAGAGAAGGCTTATTAAAGTTAGTGTTGGAAAGTGTTTCATATTCTATGCTTGATGCATGATTTCTCTTTCTTTTACTTTATTCTGTCTTTACAAGAAGAAAGTATTGGATTCGTGAAAAAACTCTAATTCCGTTTTCAACGGATTTATACGTTTTAGAAGGTCCAGAACACAATTTTATTGCTTTTAAATGTCTGTGTGTGTTTGTATTTGACAAAAATTTTCTGGGCGTTTTATATCAGGAAGTAAAGGACGGAACTTACTAAAACTTGAGATTATGTTAGACCTTGATATACATTAGCGCTGATTAGTTTTTGGTGTAAATCGTTCAAGAGGTGTCTCTGCTATGCTGTAATTTTTCATGATTTCCAAAATAGACTATCTCAAGAACTAATACATGTATTTAGATTCAGTTAGATGTTGACATAAGTTGTTGCTTATTATATTTTGGTATAAATCGCCCGAAAGAAGACGTTGCTATACTGTCTTTTTAACGATTCCCGTGATAGCTAATATCTCAAGAACAAAAGCACAGATTCTCATCAAACTTCAGATTCAGTTAGACCTTGATATAAATTGGTGCTGATTAGTTTTTGGTGTAAATTGCTCAACAGGTGGCGCTGTTAGGTTGCATTTTTCACGATTTCCATTATAGATATATCTCAAGAACTAATGCACGGATTTTCATAAAACTGAAGATTCAGTTTGACCTCTATATAAATTGGAGCTGATTAATTTTTGTCTAAATCGCCCAACAAGTGGTGCCTGCTATGCTGCATTTTTCATGATTTTCGCAATAGCTCTCTCTCAAGAAGTAATACAGGGATTTTCATTAAACTTCAGATTCAGTCAGACGTAGACGTTCACATAAGTTTCTACTGATTAAGGTTTAGTGTAAGTCGCCTGACAGGTGGCGCTTGTATACTGCACTCTCACGACTTCTGCCATAGATATATCTTAAAAACTAATTAACTTTCACCAAATTTCATATTTTGTTATACCTTGACATAAAGAGATCATTATTGGTTTTGGGTGTATACCTGCCAACAGGTGTCGCTGCTATGTTCTGTTTTTTATGATATCCGTGATAAATATATCTCAAGAACGAACCATTTGTCATTTAATTTTGTTTTCAGACGATTTCATTTATGTAGAGGAAATTTTAGGCTTAGTTCTTTCTTGTTAAGTTATTAGTGTTAGAGAAGTTGTGAAAAATTAACTTTACAGAACAAAAAAGGAAAAAAGAATCTGATTTTAGAGTTCCAAAACAGTATCTACCGCAGACGACTTTTAATTTGATGGAATATAAGTATGTTCCACTATTAAAGTTTATTAAATAAAAAACAACTGTGACATAAAAAACAGTAGAAAATAATATACATAAATTTCATTAAAATTGTTACAATGTATGAGAAATTATTTTTACACTATAGATTAAATGAAAATAACAAAATTTACATTCAAAAAGTAAGTGTTGTTTCATTCAATTATAGAAAAATGCTGAAGATTTTAGTCACTAAAAATGCATTATTTTAACAATGATATATTTCAAAAGTCACTCTATTTGTCAATTGCACTTTCCCGTTAGACGATTTCTGTCTTTTCTCGCAACATCAGAATAACCGCGTTTCCACCCTTATAGAAGATAAATTAAAAATTTTAAAAAAATCCCTGGCGGGTCAGCTTACAGGCACAGGTAGATTTAAAAAACACAGACCGTGGGGAACCTGTTTGTTGGGAATTGCTGAAGAAATGACCTTTTTGCACTGATGCGTCATTTGGGAACGCCCATTTCGAAACCTAACTTGTTTTGCAGGCGGAGCCGGCAGGAATTTTTTTTTTTTTTTTTTTTTTTTGCTATAAGGGTTGGTCCTATAAAAAACTTGCAAGTATAAAAGTTTTAGATAATATTAAGAGGATTTATAATAAATTCAAGTGGATTTGATATCTTGTGAATTGACGAAGTTATGAATTTTTTTTCTTCTAAAATCCTCTTTTGCCCCCCTTGGAGCGATTTTTAATGATATCAAAAATCTGTCATGCATAAATTTCCGGCCCTTTTCCTAGAAGTAATAATAACTTTAAACGGATTCGATACGTATCATAATTAAGAAATTATGGCATTTTTTCTGTTTTCACAAAAAGCCCCCCCCCCCCCCCCCCCGGTTCGATTTTGTTCATTAACGAAGTTGACCGAGATTTTATGTATCAGTTTGGAAGAGATTTGTGCAGAATTATTGCAGTTGTGTCCATAAAAATGTGACATAGATAGATAGATAGATATAAAAAGTTTTGAACTGGGGGTGGTTTTGGGTTCTGGGAGTCATGATCGGTGTAGATCTGCAAAAATTTTTCAAAAATTCCAACTTAGGGGAGAATGTAATAGGTAGCATTTCTTATGAAATCTACCTAAAAGGAAGAAAAATCTTGCATCAAGCATAGATTACACAATAATTACCAACACTTCCAGAATACTATAACGAAACTTTATCATTTAATAAGGTGAGAGAAGATAATTTAAGTAAATAATTTCGTAAAAGGCATGACATAAAAACAATTACTATCTAGCAATTACCGTCCATAGCCGAAAAAGTAGTTGAATGGATCTGTTAAGTTCTGTAAATGATCTACAGATTGGTATGTAATCTATAATCTGTAATCTATAATATAAGTATGCGAAAATTTAGTTTAGTTACAAAAGACATAACGCAGTTGGCACTTTCAACCTTTAGCAATTTTCGACAATAAACGGAAGCATACTCGAATTCTTTTGTACAGCCCTGTATATTAATTACAGATTTTAATACATGTCGCATAATATGGTAAAATTTAATTCAAACAAAAAAACTCATTACACTATTAAAACACACTTCTAGAAATTACCATCCATAGCCGGTAATGTATCCAGTTCTTTGCGTAGCCCTGTATATTATGAATTTATTTATATTCTACAAACATATCTTAGTACTAAATATAATTCTACATAACTCAATTAAAAACCATCTTTAAGAAATTCATGCCCGTACAGTGTAATGCTTACAAATTCTTCTGTGTTGTCCTGTATATGATCTATAAAATTTATACATACCACGTAGTATGCAAATAGTTAAACTTAAAAACTCATACAATAATTGAAAATCCACTTCCAGCAATTATCACTAATAGAATAAGCACTGTAACTGAATTCCTCTGTGTGTCCATGTAAATTAACGGTAACTGTCATGCATGTCATACTGTACAGTAAGCATCTTGTAGTACACCTCAATTACGCATATGAATTTCATTATGTTTGAAATAGTGTAACATTATTTTAAAATGCAGTTCAAACATTTTTTTTTTACCATAGATTATTTTAAAACCAAATTATTTTGAGTGATCCTGTAAATAAATGAAAAATGACTTGCACATCATATTCTGCGTAAAACATGTTTTAGTGCACTTGATAAATCCATATCAGTATCATTATGTTTTAAATAGTGTAACAACATTAAAGTATTACACCACAAACGCTTTTCCCCCATTCATCGTAGTGTAGCAAAATTCTTTTGAGTGTCCCTGTAATGCATTATAAATGCTGTATATTATCTACAGATTTTTTTACACATCACATAATATGGTAAAATTTAATTCAAGCAAAAAACTCATTACACTATTAAAAACACACTTCTAGAAATTACCATTCCTAGCCCGCAATGCACCCAGTTCTTTGTGTAGCCCTGTATATTATGAATTTATTTATATTCTACAAACATCTCTTAGAAAAATAAAATTCCGCACAAAATTCCGAAAAAGAGTTAAAAACCTCATTTATGTAATTTACGATGCATACGAATTAATGCTTACAAATTCTTTTGAGTAGCCCTGTATAATACGATCTGTGGAATTTTTACACACTACGTAGTATGCTAAGAGTTAAACTTAATAAAGCATACCAAAATTAAAAACGGTTTTCAGCAATTATCGTTAATACAAAACATTGTAACCGAGTTACTTTGTGTGCCCCTGTAAATTGACAATGGCAAGCATGCACGTCATATGCTACAGTAAGCATCTTGTAGTGCACCTCAATTACGTATATCAATTTCATTTTGTTTGAAATAGTGTTGTAACATTATTAAATTACGCTTCAAACATTTTCCCGTACACCATTATGTAACCGAATTCTTTTGAGTGGCCCTGTAAATAAATGATAAATAATTTGCGAACTATATTCTAAATGAGAAATGTTTTAATGCACTTCAGATATGCATGTCAATTTCATTATTGTTGAAATAGAGTAACATCAGTAAAATACACCGTGAACGTTTTTTCCCCAAATGAGGGTAATGTAAAAGGATTCTTTTGAGTGCCCCTGTAGATGAACTATTAACCATTTTCAGTAGAAAACATGCTATAGTAAACGTCAAAAACATGCGTCAATTGCGCTAATTTTGAATCCATAATTAAAAGTTTTAGTTCTTAGCCTTCCTGAAAAGTAACTATTTTCATATTCGATAGTTTGACATGATACAAATGATTCAAAAAGTTTAAAAAATACAAAAATTTATGGCGAAGTATCGAATTTGCTGTATTCGACACTTTGACATGGTAATTTTTGAAAAAAATGTGCATATTCGATAGTTTGAAATTTGCATTTTCTAAGTTTCAAGTAAGTTCTAAGCAAGCTAGAAACGTGATGATTTTGCAACGTACGTGTCATGCACAGTATAATAGTCCAGTAAATTTAGACCAAAAAAAGCTTCTGCCAGGAAAGTTTTGGAGAAGTTTTTTTTTCTTTCTTCCTTTATGTTTTTGGGGGGTGCTGAACACGAATTTCAACTTTGCCACCTCGTAACTGGTCTGCTTAAAAAATTATAGGCGAAAAACATGAAAAAATTGGAGTTTTTTAGGTTTATCCCTTGTATTCCAGATAGGGTTAAATATTTAAAAAAACTTATTGCACCAAATTAAACTAGAGAAAATTTCCTACATTTTTCATATACAGTTTTTTTTTTTATGGTTAATAGTTATGGCATACGAGTAAAATAAATTTTAACGATATAATTGAAATTCCATCATCGCAGGGTGAAAACGCTGAATGTAATGTTTTTGTGAAGGCAAAACGCGTGGGAGGGTGTCCTTGAAACACCCCCATGGCACCAAGCACATGATATCACTCGAACAGTAAGGCCCTATAGCAAAACTGTGGATCCAATACTTTGATATGGTGACTATTGTCAAACAATTCATTGAATCTGAAAGAAACGGTGATTGGGATTTGCATCTTAAAACTATATACATAATGTTGCCATACTTCCACACCAGTGGCACTATTTGTATACCAAGTGCTCTTACCTATATCTTCAAGATATGCATCATTTGAAGGAAAAAATGGCTGCTGATGACTTTGAAATATTCACAACTGATGGGGTATTCACCATTCGCTGTGCAGACAAATTCTGGTCAGGAACATGGACTGACATGATGATAGAGCAATCTTTAATGAAGACCATGAAAACAGCAGGTGGACTCACTCATGAGCGTGGGGTCAGTGAAGGAGTTTTGGCAAGATAGACCATGGGTATGATGCCACTGCAACGGATATGGGAAGAAAATGAAGAGTTCAGCGGGACAGCTTTTACAACTTCTGAACAACATGTAGAGATGAGAAACTCCAGTGTTGCCCGGGACAATGCTGATATGAATAAATAATTGGAATGGATTCACCAACACATTCCTTTCCGAGAAACAAATGATCTCATTTTAATCTCTACTGGGGTTGTTGGAGATGAGAGAATAAACTGTCATATGGCACAGGAAGTTTGCACTGCTGTCATATCAAGAATCATTAACATTAACAGCAATTTTAATTCTGTTACATTCAAGCATAATGAAAGAGTGCAGCCATTAGCTGTGTTGAATAGCACTGTTAAGATAGGTGAAGAAAAAATTCACATCAACTCAACAGCACTCTTCCAAAGAATGAGTGTAACAAAGCAATCTAACCAAGAACTTGAGAAATATTTGACTTACGAGCTCTCTGCCTATCCATTGTCTCTTTTTGACGAATCTGGAATGCGAAAAACTGCCAAATCCTCTTTGTACAAGGAATTTACTCCACTCTCACCAGACATCACTTCTGGGAGCAGATGTATATATGTCATAGATGGCAGGTATTTACTGCACAGAGTTTTATGGCAGGGTGGTCAATCATTTGGATCAATTTGTGACAGCTATGTGGACTTTGTTACGTCGAAATATGCAGCGAACGCTCTAGTAATCTTCGATGGATACCCATAAAACATTACTGAAATGAGCACTAAATCTGTTGAGTGTGATGGACGATCTCGCAAAACGATATCTAATAAGGTTGTTTTGAATGAGACTCGGTTGCCAACGGTTTCTCAGAGGAAATTTCTAGCAAACGACAAGAACAAAAACTGCTTAATTGCCCTGCTGATGTGTAGATTTGGCTCTGAAAATATGATTTGCAAGCAGGCAAAAGAAGACGCCAACACATTCATTATCAACACTGCTCTCACGATGGCACCTAACCATGATAACGTGATAGTCATTGGTGAAGATGTAGACCTTCTGGTAATCTTAATTGGACTTTGCAACTTTCCCAATGTTTATTTCCTGAAACCAGGAAAAGGGAAGAGTCCCCAGAAGATCTATTCACCTTTGGGTGCAGTCGACAAATTAATTTCCAAGCACATCCTATTTCTACATGCCATGAGTGGATGAGATACCTCTTCTGCATTGTACAGTCAAGCAAAAACAAAATACCTTCAAATTTTGAAGAAATTTGCCGACCTGCAACATGTGGTCGATATATTTAAAAATCCTAGTGCTGTAGCCGACGATGTTATTAAAGCTGGACAGTTGTTTCTGATACACCTGTATGGATTCAGAGGGAAAGCAGCATCTTCCCTAAACAGCCTGAGGTACAGGTGCTACATAAAATCTGCTTTTAAGACCGCTGCAAATATTGCATTGCTCCCTCCAATAGAAGATGCAGCTCGATATCACTCTCTATGAATTTACCATCAAGTACAGCTATGGCTAGGTAACTGTAAAAATGCTGAGGAATGGGGCTGGAATAAAACCAGGAGAGGCATCATACCCATAACAACTAACAAACCTCCCGCACCAGAAACTATTCTGCGAAAAATATCCTGCAAATGCAAAACAAACTGTAGTGGAATGTGTGGCTGTAGGAAAGCAGGTTTATTTTGTTCGCTCCTCTGCCTGAACTACGATGACCATTGTGACAATGTCAGCTCCTTCATTGCCGAAGATGACTTGGAAGCAAAAGTTGATGACCCAATACAGGATATTTTAAGTCAACTGGAGACACAACCTGAGCCATCAAGTGATGATGATGAAGAAGACACTGATGAACCTCCTGTTGAAGAACATCAACCAGGCCCTTCAAAACTTTCTCTTTTCCTGTTTATAATCTTAAACGTATGTTATTATTATATTAAACTGACAACACTTATAATTGTACTTAAATCAGATTACTAGAAAAATAAAAATTGGTTCTCTCATCTGTGCAGAGTGATTGGTTTTTTAAATCTTTCCTAATCACCTCATTTCAATTTATTTTCTTAGTGCTATAAAAGGTTTAAAACTTGGTAAGAAAATGTAAACATATTTGAAATTCAACTAGAAATAACTGAAAATCTTCAAATTGGTGTTTAAAATGGATGCATAGTGATTGGATCACGTTTTCGCCCTCCAATGATGGAATTTCAATTATATCACTAAAATTCCTTTTACTCGTATGCCAAAACTATTCATCTTAGAAAAAAAATTGTATATGAAAAATGTAGGAAATGTTCTCTAGTTTAATTTGGTGCAATAATTTTTTCAAACAAATTTAACCCTTTCCAGAACATAAGGGAAAAACCAAAAAAAACTCAGATATTTTCATAGTTTTTCGCTTATAATTTTTTAAGCAGACCAGATACGAGGTGGCAAAGTTGAAATTCGTGTTCAGCACACCCAAAAACATAAAGGAAGAAAGAGAAAAAAACTTCTCCAAAACTTTCCAGGCAGAAGCTTAGATTGACTGGACTAATAAGAGAATGGCATAGAATATGAAAAACGCATTTTTTCAAATTCGGTAGTTTGACATGGTACCGACGATATATTGTGTTGAAAATGGCATGTTGTGTGGCAGTGGTGATGACTTTTTGCAAGCAGTTCTGTGTTATATTTTACAGTTTTTCACCATCTAATGTAGCATGTGGCTATTAATCATGATTATGAATATTTTTTTATAATGTTTTAATATTCAACGGTTTTAAATTCCAACATCAAAAACCTGATGCGATTTTAAATAAAATTAAGAAAAGCTAATGCTGTTTTGAACTGTTTAATCGGCTAGACCAATGACGCATTCCAATGTGTCATTCTCGCTCTGGTCCTAGTTTAAGCTACCTTAACCTCCACGACTGTCACTAATCTAGTTTCAATCTTTTAAGCCCAATATATTAAAATTTGTCTTCTTTTCAATAAAATTTATTCAGAATTCGTGCAGTGATTTTTGAATTTTTTATGTGACTTTTAGAATATTTTTCCATTCTGCAATGATTTTTTGACATTTGTAAAAAGAATCCAGTATCAATCTTTTAGCACAATATAGTAAATTTTGCACCCTGTGATTTTTGAGTTTTTAGTGGGTTTTTTGAGTGTTAGGCAGTGATTTTTTGACATTTGTAAAAGGAATCCTGTTTCAATCTTATCACAATATAGTAAACTTTGTCTCTGAAAATTTTTATGCAACTTTTTGGCATTTCATGGTGATTTTCCCACATTAGTAAAAGGAATCTGGTTTCAATCTTTTAACCCAATATAGTAAATTTTGTTCTCTTTTCAATAAAATTTATTTGGAATTCATACAGCCATTTTTTAATATCTAATTTTTAGCATTTATTTATAGTTTGTGGTGATTTCAATCTTTTAGTCAACTGGTTTTAATTAGCCAATTATAGTAGATTTTGTCCTCAGCCATTTTTTTAATTTATAGCAACTTTTTGAAGCTATTTTTAGTGTTTTCTAGTGATTTATTCACATTCGTAAAAAAAAACCTAATTTCAATCTTTTAGCCCAATATAATAAATTTTGTCTTCTGCAATTTTCGATTTTTTCCCCTGATGTTATGCAATTTTTATGATTTTTTTACATTCTTTGGTGATGTTCTGACAATTTTTTTCTGAAACAGAAAGAATTCTCCTGTAAATTTTGCTAATGTGATGATTAAATTAACCCCTGACAAGCACACTGGGTACAAAGTACCCACCCCAAAATTTTATTTCGGTATAATTCTCTGTATGTATTTAACAAAGGGCTTTCCCTTCCAGCGATGTTTTGTTGAGACCTTGAGGAAGCGTGTTCAGTAGCCGTTAGTGAGATTCAGTTGTTACGACGCAGTGAGCGCGAAACGTTGTGGGTACTTTTAACCCAGTTTGCTAGTTGAGTGTAGTCAGTCAAGTGCTCAAGAGTTTTGTTTCGGATCATATAGTGTTTTTTTATTTATTTACAGTAAGTAATAAACTATGATTACAATTGCATCACATAATATTTATTAACTTATGTAAATTTACGAATTCATCGATGCCCAATGTGCATAGAGTGTTGTAACAAAAATTCTACTTAAAATATATTTTTTGTGTTTATTTGTGTTTTTGTACTTAAAATAAAGATTACAATGAATAATAGATCTCTGATTTCTTTGAAAACTCGTCCTTTACCTACTTTTTAGTATACGCCACTTCAGCGCCTTTGAATAGTAAAATAACTATACTTTTTGAAGCGGATCAAGAAACTGATTTTACCATCATTTAGAGCGCTTTTTAAGCTTTCCAAAACACTATAACTTTTTATATTTTAGTCCAATAGAATCAAAGATTTGGCACGAAAACAAAAAAATCTCAAAACGGCACTTTTTTCAACTTTGATGGTACTTTTATCTATTTCAATTGACACCAATAAATTAAATATACTATCCATTTTATGTGGGATTGTTTAAGCTTTAATTTAAAAAAAAAATTCTCTAGCTTTGTTAGGGACCAAGATATTTGGAAATGAATTGTGTTGGGTACTTTTCACCCTCAATGCTTAAAGAGGTATATCGTTTAGATGTGTGCTTGTCAGGGGTTAAAGTTGTAAGAGTGCCAAATTGGTTCCTATAACAACATGAACGATGATGATGAAAATTTTAAGTTAATTTGGATCTAAATAAAAAATCACAATAATTCAAAGTTTACTTAATTATTTACCTAAGCAGTCATAGCTCACATAGACATGAGCTGCCAAAGGCAGTAGGGCAACCAACCCCAGGTTCGTTCAGGAAAAACCAACCAGCAAAGATGTGCTAGTTTCTGAATAAAACACATGTACACTCATACATGTGTTTGCACATGCAAAAAGATAGTATATGTCTCACACACACTTCTATTGTTATCCCTTATTACATACTACTATTGATATCACTTATCACTGCCATTACCATATATCATGCTTTAAATTTCCCTTAATACTAGATGAAAAGTACAAAAGAATCAGCATACAGAAATAGATAAAAAAGATTAATAGTAGATATACAGTGTTTGAAAAGTTGTAATAATAGATGTATCAAATTACACTGATTTCTGATTAGAAAAGAGAAGGCAAAAACTAACATACTTTCTGTTACATTAAATTCATTGAACAGTATTACCATATTTTCTCTTTAAATCTGCCTTAAAAGTGGGGTGTGTCTTATATGATAACGGTAAAGATTTTCTTTTTTGCATATTCCCTTTGGTATTTCTTATATTTATATGATGTATATTACAATATGAAAGATTCAGATGACGATGACAGTGATATGGATTTTGTAGGTTTCTAAAAGGTCAGTACACAGTTCAAAAGTATTACAGTATTTTGCTATAAATATTTTTATTTTTAAACTAGGAATTGTTATTCCTTTACTTTCATATTTTTTCTTTAAAAAAAAGTGTTAAATTTTGAGGTATATCTTATACATCAGAAAATATAGTATTATATATTTTTACCCATTGAAAACGTCTAGAAATTACTTTAAAAATATGTGCTTTAAATTAAAATGTACTAAAGGGAATATTACATGAAAACTGCAAAATTAATATTCACTTTTGCATTAACAATCTAGATTTTATTTTCATGGAAATCAAACAGTTAAGACAGAAAAGTTTTGGTTGCTTCTATTCTTTAAAAAAGGTAGTAGATTTTCTAAGTTTAAAAATATTTCTTTTTGTTAACTTAAAGGGATTTAAAATCTCAAAAATTCTGAAATTTAATAAAAATACTGCTTTTCAGATTTTTATGCTTAAACAATCCAATATTCTAAAATACATCTATGCATCTATCCTTGTTAGAAAGAAGGCTACAGCTGTATTTACCAACATCTGTCAACAGTTTGTAATAGTAAATGAAATCTTTGAATGCATTTACTTCAATTTTTGTTTTTCTAAATTGTTATTACTTTAAAAAAGATTTGATTTTTTTTTCTACTTGATCACTATATCATGCCCAGGTAATAGAAATATTTAGGTAAATTCCATAAATCTTTCTTTTCTTGAATATTCATCTTTAATGTAAAGTATAATACACTTTTATTAAAAAAGATCTCTCTTAAATTAATGTTAGAGCAAGACCTTAAGTTAGATAACATATTAACAGATTTTCCAGACAAATATTTAAAATATTTCAACCACAGAAACAATCATAACTTTAATTCAATAAGTATTTCTATATTAGATTTCTCAAATTTCCAACAAACATCTTTTGAAAACAAATTAACATAATACATGCATATAAAATAACTTACTTCTGCATCAGATACAAGAAGCTGTGGCATATTATCATACTGAGAAATGGTATTGTTCCTTAATTTGCGTAATTTAACAGGCAAAGCTGGTGGTTCACAGTGATTCGGAGAATTATTATTAGTAGTAACAGCTGTAGTAGAACATGAACTTGAAGATGAATTAAATTTAGTTACAGCTGTTGAAGAAGAACTTGAAGAATTATATTTAATCTCACTATTTGTAACACTAATTTCATTCACTGTTTCTAACAAGTCACTTGTGTCTTCTAGTGCACCATTTGAATGTAAAGATATAGATGTTGTAGCAGTAGTCATAGTAGAAGTATACGATGAAAGTTCACAGTTATACGTCTGAGATGTAAACCCTGGTTGGAAGTGCTGTTTAGAAAAAGAAAATTCTTGGGTGTCAGAACATTTTAGGTACTTATATTTTGTGTAAGATAAATCATCAATAGAATTATTCAAATTTGAGTCTAAACTAGAAGCAGATGACTTAGAAATTGGCGTTAAATTTTCTGGAGATTGACTACAGGGGCTGGTCCAATCAATGGTACATAGTGAATTTAGTTCTGTATTTATAGATCCACAACTACCACATAAACTTGTAGAATTTCCTGTGGGATATATCCTTGATTGTTCATGTGAGGTATTGGATGAGTTAAGAAGTTTCCTTTTAGGAGGTAATGGAGGGGCAGGTTCCAAATTAAAATCACAACTCAAAATGGAATCATCAAAACAAGAACTACTGTAAAAAGGAAAATTTAAGACAATTATTTTCATATTAAAACACAAATATACATGGTAGTAAAGTATTAATTTAACATTTTGGATCATGAGATTAAAAAAATTAACAGAATAGAATTGTGCTTAGATCTTGTAAATTTCAAATTGTTAAATAACACTTGTCTAAAAATTGAAAAATAATTTTTAGAACAGAAACAACAAACATTGAATTTTATGTTTTTGCCAATGCTGAATCTGAAAATGAAATCAGTTTTTTTCCATCACCATCATATGTTTGTTATGCAACCTTGGAAAATTGATAGAAAAGTATGAAATTTGCAAAGCAACTAAGATTATTAGTACATGAAATTATACATAATAAAATTAACTAAACTTGCGTAGCTAGAAGAAGTGTAGAACACTTACCAAACTTGCAGAATTCAACATAGATTAGTACAAAGAACCCCACCTGCCAATACATTTAGTTGTACTGATAGGGTGTGTGATTTCAGTGATTTCCAACAGGTTCTGTGACTCATTGGTTAACCCTTTCCAGCGCAGAGTAAGTCTGTTTGCAAAATGTTGAAATAATGGACTGACACCGGAATTTAAAAACGAATTTATTTGAAAATAAAAACTTGTTTATTTTCCAGTACTGAATAAAAGAAAAATTTTAATTAAATATTCTTGGTGCTGTTTGTCAGTTTTGGAATTAAAATTAGGTGTCCTTTTTTGTGACCACCGCCCATTAAAGGGTTAAAGCATTGGTCATTGGTGCTGGGTGGATGATTCATTACTTATTGATCCCATATAGTTGACTCTTTTTATAAGATAGCAGACCATTACTATTATGTGCCACAAATTCTTAATAGGGATCTTTAAAATTATATTAAAAAAAATTTGACATGATAGACTATTTTTTTATTATATTTTCTGTTTTAGCATTAACAAGAAAGAAAAATTATGCACCAAACATAGATTATGAAACACTTTTCAACACTAACAGAATACTTTAACAAACCATTGCTGTTTAATAAAGTAAATAAGGTATCTAAGTAAACATTTCAGAAAAACACAAAACACATTTGAAAACCAGATTTCAGCCATTACTGTCCACAGCCGGAAAATACCCCAATTCTTTTCTGCAGCCCTGTATATAATTTATATACTATTTGTATATACTCTATAATATATGTTACAATTTAGTTTAGTAATAAAACAAATAACACAGTTGGAAATACATCTTCAGCAGTTTCTACCAATAGACGGAAACATACTTGAATTGTTTTGTACAGCTCTGTATATTACCTTAAGCTTTTTATACACCCCACCAGTGGCGTGTCCAGGGGGTAGGCTGATGGGGCTACAGCTCCCCCAAAAATTGTCAAAAGTAAAATGAAAAAAGGGCTTTTTTCTTTCATTTTTAGATCAATTTCTAATTTTTTTTCTGTTATACAGAGGATTAGCCATTCTCGTTAGTCCATATTAGTCCGCATTGACATCACAGCATAAACATGGTAAGGGGGCTGATGGGGTTGTAGCCCCCCCCCCCCCTCCCGCCCGAAATAGTCGAAAATCTCATGAAAAAAGTGTTGTTTTCTTCTTCTTTGAGATGAATTTATAATTTTTTTTGGTTATACAACAGACTACCCACTTTCTTCTTTTTAACCCCATATTAGTTCACATTGACATCAGAGCATACCTAAAAAGGAAAACGGGGCTGATGGGGTTACAGCCCCCCCCCCCCAAATAGTTTAACATCTCATGAAAATAGTGCTTTTTTTTTCTTCTTTGAGATAAATTTGTATTATTTTTTTTATTATTTGTTTAATAGTGTGTTTTTATGCGAATATAATTTGTTTTTCTTAAAGGATGTGTATTTCTTTCTTAACTGTCAAACTATTTCTAAAATATACAATTAATTTATAATTTTATGTGTTAAAATCTTAGTGCGAAACTAAACAAAACTTCGCACAAAATTAAGCATATATTTTAGAAATAATTTGACAATTAAGAAAGAAAGAGACATCCTTTAAGAACAGTACACAGAAAACAGAAGTTAATAAGATTGATTCATTAAGGAGATATTTTAAATGCATCACACAGTCATTGGTTTAACATTAGTGAGAGGAATTTGAAATCTCATTGATGAAGAGCCTTAAAAATAGTTTTTTAAAGAGATAAATTATCATAAACGATTTTATTATGAGTTATTTTACAGTTTTTCTTTCTTTCTCTTTTTTTAAGTAGTCATTTTAAAAAGTAACCTCTAATAAAAGATTTGTTTTAATCGTATTTATCATACAGTATTATTAAAAAAAAAAAAAAAAGTAAGAAAAAATATTGGATCCCAAATCATTCATAATGATTTCGATTCTAATTATATCCAGTGCTAAAATTACGTTTTTTTTTTTTTTTTTTAACCCATATACGGGTCAAACATAAATCCCTGCGCCTGCCATTTCCAAAAAAAAAAAAAAAAAAAAGTTTAAAGAGAGGTTTTCAATCCATTCCCTTAATTTTTATTTTAAATATAGAATAAATGCTAGGATTATTTTATACATTAGATGTTTTTTTCCACACAACAACGTGACACTTTCTGACACAGTTACAAACTCATTTGTAAATGCAAAAGCAGTGCCAAACTACGACAGCGTGCGATCCTTGATTTTGGTCGGCAGTTGCGTGGAAGCCAGTAGAGAGTGCACATCGTTTTTCCAGAAAGGTCTGCGGAGGCCACGCAGAATGCCATTGGATTCTGCGTTGCCGTGTTTGTAATCATCTCATCTCATCACTTTATCAATATTGTGAGAGGCCCCATCAACCCATCCCAAAGTCTCAAGATTTTGATGCAAAATAAAACATCTGTCAGCTAGTACATTCTCGAGTCTTTTTTTTTTCTGTGTTGTTGGAATCCAGCATGGTCATTCTCATCTGAAGTCCATATCCAGCGATGGTCTCTGTATTGTATAGACGCACTTGCATCTCAGCTCCGGGTAAGACCTTTTTTAACCTTTTTCTCAACGTAGTTTCACTGTGAACAATAGCGAATAACGAACCTGAGTTATGGTTTACTACAATGCAAAATCGTTCTTAGGCCACGTGCTCTTAGGCCTGGTAGCTTCAACACGTGGTAAAGAAAAACTCTTTCCAAGTCATGCAATTTCCAAGAAATGAACTATTTATACGATAGCATGAAAACATAATTTGAAATTATATGAAACATGTTGCAATTAAGCTTTTAGACATCATACAACCATCCTAAATGATAAAGCTCCTCAAATCTTGTATTATGATGAACATACTTGATTTTTTAAACATCTTTGGTGGCACAGCCCTCCTCACATATATTCATATGCATGTTGATTTATATATATGTGTTTCTGTATAGGGTCAAATTTCATAAACATAAATAATCCCACATGTGGATGAATACAGATGTATATTTTCAAAACATTTCAAGTGCAAAGAGGAACAAAGCTCTCTTACAGCTACAACAGATACAAATAAAAAAATAAACAATATTCAAATATGCTGGATTTTTCAAAGTCTTTCAATATTTTGCATTGATGGATTTTATAAATGTTATTTTTAGCTTCACTGTAACTGGATAAGGTAAATACTGTAACAGAAACAATTTTTCAATTAACTGTTGATAGACAAGATATTTTAAAATTGTATTAAAGGTTTCTTGTGAAAGAATAAGCAATTGAAGTTTTAATTTTGTAACAACAGGTATAAGTGGAATAATATAAAATACTGAATGCAAGATAAACAGACATATAAGACTGAGTTTGTAAATACCAATAACTCATAGATGCCAACATTATAAAGACTATATCAAGAATAAACTATTAAATTTCAGGAGTTTTGGACATCCTTCAGAATAATTTTTTTTTCAAGCTTTTCTTTTTTATAGTTTTTATATATATTCTCTGAATCCTCATTCCTTATAACATTTGTACTTATCCATACAAACACAATTGAAATAAGGGTTACATAATTTACCTTTATTTTTTTAATACAAATGATTTTTTGTAATAAATTTATAAAAAAGGAATTACAATTTTGTTATTCTTATGGAGCGAAAAGTTTGTGATCAATATAACTGCATGAAATTTCAAAACCAATTGACTAATTTTGCGATTATTTCCCTACGACCAATTGACCAATATCGGCATTTTTTGTTGCAACTAATTAATGAAATTTGCGGTGTTTTTCAATGACTAATTGACAAAGCATGCAATTTTTTTCTCAATGACAAATTGACAAAATTTGTGATTTTTTTTCACATATGACTGATGAAATTTTGCAACTCTTTCAGAGAGTGATTGACGAAATTTGAATTTTTTTTTCTGCATCTGAATAATGAAATTTGCATTTTTTTTTCAACCGTTTGATGAGTTCCTAAATTTTTTTTCCACAAGACTGATTGACAAAATTCACATTTTGTTTTACTTTCCTATGAGCAATTCATGAACTTTAAAGATTTTTTTTTCTACGACCAATTGACAAAATTCACTATTTTCTCCCCGCGAACAATTGATAAAATTTGAGATATACATGAAAAATGTGCGATTGTTTTCCATGACCATTGACGGAATTTCTACAACTGTTGAAAAATTTTGCCATTTTTCTGTGAATGTTGATGAAATGTGCGATCCCCCCCCCCCCCCCTAACTGATGGACAAAATACTTTATTTTTTCTATGATTTCCATATTTTTTCTATGACATATTTTTGAGAATCATGTTACCTCATGTTCCTAAATTTGAAGAACTTTGCAGCTCACAGAGACATTGAAATCAAAATTAACTTTTATTTAAGTTGTAGACACAAATTTCCATATTTTCTACTTTATTATCACACTACTATATTTTACCATACATTTCCAGAGTAACTCTGAAGTTCAGGAGGCATCCATGAGTAACTTGTTTTCATCATGTTGATTTTTGTAGTTGAAAGAATCTCTAAGTTTCACAAATTTTTTCCTATTGAGTCTAAGACAAAAGGAGGATAACTTATGTTTTATCATTTTTCACAGAAAATGATAAACTAATTTAGCCAAAGTTTGTGTAATATTTTTACAAATAAAATATCAACTCTCATATGATTGATTTTGCTTGCTTTGTAATTAGTTTAATTATTAAACAAAATGATTGAAACAAAAATTCATAAATTAAAGTACCTGTCAGGATTAATACGGTCTCGAAAAGCAGGAAGTGGTGGTTTTGGTGGTGGCTCAGTTTCTGTCAGTCTTATGGAACTTCCTGATCCTAAAATACTGTCTGAAGAAGCAGAATGATGTAACTGGGATAATGCAGGCACATCTATTTTAGTCTGCTCAAGAATCTCTCGTTCACGAGGTGTTAATGGTATATCTGGCAAAGAACTTCGATGTGGACTATAGTAAAAAAAAAATATATATATATATATATATATATATATATATATATATATATATATATATATATATATATATATATATATATATATATATATTAAGGCATGAAATTGTAAAGGCAAACAAAGTTGTTTAACCTAACATTGGAAAATGTCATAACTGAAAAATAATTTAAGATATATTCATATTCAGCAGGATATATGTGAATAAAGTTTTCACATAAATATAAAGATAAAAGTAAAATTAACAACATTACAACAACTTACAGTTAAATATAAAAGTATATATTTAAAATGAATAATAACCATGTGAATTTTTACCTTGCTAACTAAGCGTAAACCAACAGAGTGAAAAATGTCCAAGCCAGGAATCGAACCCAGACCCTTGGAATAACGCTCCAATGCTCTACCACTGAGCTACAAAGATGATACCTAGCTTGGCATCTCTCACTTATATATGTCGGTAAGGCTGCAATCGCAGCACAAGATGGAAATGATATCATGAGCACGCAAATTCTGCGGCAAACTTGAGATGACATACAAAGCCCAGCATACGACAACATGTAAGTAATTAAAATTTTTTCAGCAGTGAAATTTGCCTGAAATCATTGAATAATAAACATGTGAATTTTTACATTTCCATCTTATGCTGTGATTGCAATCTTACTGACATATATAAGTGAGAGATGCCAAGCTGGGTATCGCCCTCGCAGCTCAATGTAGCACATTCTAGTGTTATTCCAAGAGTCCAGATTAGATTTTTCACTCTGTCAGTTTATGCTTAGTTAGCAAGGTAAAAATTCACATGTTTGTTAGTCAATGATTTTGGGCGAATTTCACTTCTGAAAAAATTAATTAAATTACTTCTATTATAATGAATTGGTAAAGTGTATAAGCACATTTTTCAGGGAGCAGAAATTTTAAAATAAACGAAATAACCTTTATGTATTACATGTATGTACAACCCACTTCAAAGGGCTTTGAAGTATGTTCTGAATGACATGAAATATAAAATACAGATAACTCAAATTATGTGATTATCATTTGTTAAATAAACATTTCTTTAGGGAATATTCAAATAAATGTTCAATAAGCTTAAACATTTTAATACCCAACATGTATCCCCATAAATGTTTAATATGTTGACAATAAATATGCAATATGTCTGCTGTTTCGGTCAACAATGTGTATTGACCAGAGATGCCACTCAGAAAATGAAAAAATGAGGAAATTACGTGTGAAAGTAAAATTTACGACATTTTTCACAACATGTATGCATGACTTTTGTGAACCTATATTGAATAGAATATAAAATAAATACATTAACAAATTTCTCATGTTAAAATATTTTATAGTATTCTCTGTAATACATATATTGCATTTTCATAGTTGAGTTGAAGAAAACGACAATCCTGTGATATAGAGTGTCACTTTTCAGCCACGGGTCATGGTAAAGGACCTATTGATGGCATTGGTGGAATTGTGAAACGCAGAATAAGAGAAGCCACACTTTTAAGGAAAATAGATCCTTGTTCTGCTGAGGATTTTTTTCATTCAGCAAAGAATATATGCAGAAATATAACTGTACTGCATGTTACTGTAAGGACAATCCTTGAAGAAAAATCCCAAATTGACAAATTATATGCACCTTCTGGAAAAGAAATTTTGCAAATTCTGAAACAAAAAAAATGCATTGTTTCATAAAAATTAAAGATTATGAGATAAAGACAGCTCATTTCAATGAAAACAAAAAAAAATTTGAAAATCAACCTGATCACCAGGGAAGTAGAAACTTTAAAGTCTGAAGATTTTCTTAATGATATCATAGACACTAACAATGAGCTCAACATAGGCAATTGGGTATTAGTGCCCTTTGCAGGAAAAAAAAATGTTACGCATTTTGCAGGCCAAATTATCAGGAGAGATAAATCCTTTGCAAAAGTGAAGTTTTTGAAATGGAAAATAAACATTTTATTTGGCCATCAAAAGAAGACACATCCCTCATAGACATTGATGAAAAAGATACTGTAAAATTACCAGAACCAGATTTTGATCGCAGATGTAACCTTACATTTACAAATTTTGATTTTAACAAATTTTTTATAGGATGATTTTATTCGTGTGTCATTGTGTAGTTAAGTCATGATTCCATTGTAGTGTAAGTCACATAAAATAAATTAAATTACTTTTTTTTAAAAGAACCTACAATCTTGTTGATTACATTTTTAAAAACTTCTGGCCGATTCCTAACTCTGGCTAATTTTTCACTCCATGTTGGATTATTGTATTTAATGTATGTTTGTCTGTATAATAATTGTATCCCTTTAAAATTGGTGACCTTCTCTCCAACATGGTTTATTAGTGAAAAATTGCAGACTCAGGAATCGGCCAGAGTGGCTCAGTGATTAGAGCAACAGCCCGGAACGCTGTGGACCCAGGTTCGATTCCTGGCTCTGGCTAATTTTTCACTCCATGGTGGATTATTGTATTTAATGTATGTTTGTCTGTATAATAATTGTATATCTTTAACCTTAGATATGTTTAAAATCAGTGTTGATTTCTGAAAATTTTCTCAGTGCAGGATTTCTGCAGCTATATGTAAAAAATCTAATTCATAAAGCGTGAAAATAAAAATTATTATCATTTGCGGTACACCCAAGAGGTGTAGTGAACTCTAACCCTTTATTAACCTTTCAGTGGCTATATGCATTGAAAAGTTTTAGACAAACATTGTTTTTCCAAAAATTTCCAGTACTTTTCCGTTATACGGACACCATGCCAAAATGTATGCTAATGCATAAAGTATGTAAATGTACGTAAATGTATGTAAGTAAATGTATGTACGTTAAAATATTTAAATGTATGTATTAAATGTATGTAAATGTCTGTATTAAATGTATGTAAATGTCTGTATTAAATGTATGTATTAAATGTATGTAAATGTCTGTATTAAATGTATGTATTAAATGTATGTAAATGTCTGTATTAAGTGTATGTATTAAATGTATTTAAATGTATGCTTGACGACAATGGTGTCCGTAACGGGCTGCTAGGGAAAAAATTCATATAAGCCTAGAAGCCACAACTACTTAAAGCAGAGTATTTAAGGATTAATGTCTACACACATGCAGAAAGAAGTCAAAATATAAATTTATACGTAACTTAATTAAAAACATTAATTAATAAATTTAATATAATAAATTAAGGCCATAACTTAGGCCAACAACTTAAATATCTCATTAAATGAGCCTTTACTTATAACAATCACATATAACAAGACGAGCCAACCAAACATGAAGTCGCTCCAATATATACTCTTGTCAATTCAAGATCAACTCTGTAACAGTGAAACATGCAGTTATACAAACCAACCAATCCGGAACTAGTGTACGTCATCGGCACGATGACTCAATACTAAAACAGAGATACAGTCATTCATCTCCAGATGTGTGGAATTCGTAAAAGTATGACGTCATACCGTCAAAGAAAAAGAAACGCTCGTAAGCTGCGGCTGAAATGACTTCGTAACGAGATTGAAAACAAACAACGATACCGAACAGTCTCAGAATTCAGCCACAAAGCATAATGACATTAAACAATGATGTCGACACCGATTTAGACATCGACAAGAACGCCGCGATATGACATCAATGGCCTGCCTTCCACTCATCTGGACGATGTTACAAACATGTACAAGAAAATGAAACTAAGTTCAACACTTTATACAGTTTCATTAGAAACTTAAATATTTTTCAAAAGATGTCAGTTTTTTTTTCACTTCCAGTACAGCAAGATCCCAGACTAACAAGAAATAAGCTAAGTATAAATAGAAAAGTCAAGCATTATATATAAATTAACTTTTGTTTTCAAAAAATCTCTTTTTAAATTTTTCAGGTGTAATTTTACTAGGTGGTTTAGTAAAATAATCAGCTGTTTTCTTTACTAGATATATACTTTAAATTAAACAAATTTTCATAAACTAAGTTTCTTAAAAAGTGATATCTTACATGTATATGTTTAGTTTTACTGTTTTCTATAGGAGAATTAGAAAAATCTATAACTTATATTGTGATAATAGAGCAGCTAAACTCAGAAAAATGAGATGGAAATATTTTTAGTTCTTTACCCTCTTTTATTATGTTAATTATCCAAATAAATTCCTTAGCAGCATCAGTTAAAGAAACGTACTCCGCTTCCATAGAGGAAAGAGCTACACAGCGTTGTTTAGATGTTCGCCAAGAAATTACTGCATCATTCAAAAATAAAATAAACCCCCCAATCGAAACTTGATCATCTCGGTTAGATGCATACTCAGCATTACTAAAACAATTTATTGAAAAATTATCATTGTAAGAGAGATTTAATTTTTCATATCTTGTATCATATACATAGCCAAGGACTTTTAATAAAGCTAACCAATGTATTTTACCTGGATTGCTTTGAAATTGTGAAAGAAGATTAACTACATAACTAATATCAGGACGCGTCCTGCTAACCAAAAAGGACAAACATTCAATTAAGTTACGATATGGAATTTCTTCCATTTCAGCAATTTCTTCATTTGTTTGAGGGCAATCCTTTTTAGAAAATATAACTCCCTTTGAAATGGGGAAAGGTAAAACAGGTGGATAATAACTTTTAAATTGATCATAAATATTTTCTATGTAATCAGTCTGCTGAATAGAAAACCATTTTCAGTTTGTTCAAAATTAACACCAAGCAATTTAACGGTCTCCCCCAAAACTTTAATGTTTAATTTTTGTTTTAATAATTCTATAAATTCAAAAATTTGATCTTTATCTTTTCCCAACAAAATCATGTCATCAACATAGAAAAGCAAGACAATATCGGAATTAAGAGAATAAACACAGTTTGTCCACTCGAACTTCTTAAAATGTAAACTTTCTAAAATGGAATGAAGTTCGTAAAACCATTCTCGACTGCTCTGATGAAGTCCATACAGAGCCTTCTTTCATATGCAAACGTGATCTGGTTTTTCAGATTCTACAAAACCAACAGGTTGTCTCATGTAAATAGTTTCCGATAAAGGGGCATATAAATATGCACAGCGAACGTCCATTTGAATATGGTACCATTTCAATCCACAAACTAAAATCGAGAAAAATAAACATATTGTAGAAAAATTAACTACAGGACTAAAAACTTGATCATATTGAATACTCTTCTCTTGTCGGAAGCCTTGTGCAATGAGACGTGCTTTATATCTAATTATTTCGTTCTCTTTATTGCACTTAATAGTATAAACCCATCTGCTTCCCAAGATACTAGCATTCGAAGGTTTTTCTACTAAAGTCCAAACTTCTCGATCTTTAATAATTTTAATTTCCTCCTCCATCGCACACTTCCACGATTCAACTTGAGAAGAACGAATTGCTTCATGAAATGTTGTTGGAACGCTCACCTGATCCCGCTTTAATTGTCATTAATTTAAATTATTTGCTTCTCATTCCTGATTTATAATGCCCGTAAAGTTATTTTTACCACTGAAGTCAAAAACTTTTTGATCAAAAGGGATATTTTTAGATTCACAATAAGTTTTAGCATCGTTTTGGGATCTTAAACGCATGCTGGTTCCCAATTTGCTGTAATAAATATCGGTACTCGATCCATCTGAACGAGGAACAGCTTTTCGAAACCACTCAATCTTGGGTTTAGTTAACGTAGATTTAGATCCTGTTTCTATCAGTTTTGAACTCTCCGACTCCCCCTCAATTAATTTAACTTGTTTATCGGGTTCAACACACGATTTTTCAGCATCGAAAACCTCTGAATCGTCAAAATCCAATGCATCCAAATGGAATAAACTTTGGTCAGAGACCTGTTCATTTTTAATTGGTTCCTCTATTCTAACATTGATGGTTTCAATAACTTTGTCTTTTTCGGGGATCCACATGCGATAACCTTCTGTGCGAAGGGCATATCCTACAATCACCCCCTTTTCAGCATGCATATCTAGTTTACCACGATTATGTTTAGGAATCCTAACATATGCAGTGGAACCGAAAACTCTTAGATGTTTGACAGATGATACTTTTCCCCCAAATAATTCAAATGGCGTCTTAGTGAAATTCTTATGACATGTGTGATTCCAAGTATAGACAAAAAATAACAAAGCCTCCCCCCAGAATCTTTTATGCACTTTAGACTCATTAAGTAATGTTCTTACCGCATTTAGAACAGTTAAATTGAATCTCTCCACAAGACCGTTCATTTCTGGAGAAAATGGGTTCGTCCGCTCAGGTTTAATACCTATGTCATCTAAATATTTTTCGAATTCTTCCCCATTGTCGGTTCTAATATCAATGATTTTATTTCCAGTAAACGTTTCAGCATGCTTTTGAAACTTTACAAAGCAGTTAAAAACCTTGGATTTTTCTTTCATCAAGTAAACGTAAACATTTCTGGAAAAATCATCGATTATAGTCAGGAAATACCTATTACCCCCTCTAGATTTAGTATTAAACGGGCCCGCTACGTCAAGGTGCAACAGCTTTAACAGCTTTACAGACCTAATTTTTCCAATTGGTTTAAAGGAAACTCGTCTAGCTTTACCAATTTTGCAAGGCTCACAATTTAGCTCTTCATTTTTGAGTGGAGGCATTCCCCTAACTTTATCAATGGTTCCCAATATGTAATCCTTATTTATATGGGCAAACCGTCTGTGCCATGTTTCTAAACTGTTTTCTGCATTAACCTGGTTAACCTCTAAATTATAAGAATTTTTACCATTACGCTTAATATATTGAGGAAAAACACAGTAAAGAACATTTTTTCGCATAGCTGAAAATAATTTACCCCCATTTAAAAATACGTCTATTCGCCCATTTTTACCAACAAACATGGCTCTTTTCTCTTCAAAGAGATGGCCGCCATCAAATTATGTCGTAATTTAGGTGAATATAAGACATTGTGCAGTGCAACAACCTGATTTCTGCCTTTAATTTTATAATTAAATTTTATAGTTCCTCTGCCTAGAACTTCACAAGCTACCCCATTAATTGCTGCCTTCATTTCCATCCCAGAGATTGGCTCAAAATCCCAGAATAAATCTTTATGTGAGCAAAAATGTGAACTAGCGGCAGTATCAAACAACCAGGCAGTATTATTAGTATTCAGGTTACAATATGCTTCAGCTATAAAACCCACTTCACCATGTTTTGCATTAACACCAGTTTTAAACCTTCTACAATTCTTAGCAAGGTGGCCAATTAAACCACATTTAAAGCATTTTCTAGTTTCATTGAGTTTAAAGTTAAAACTGGGACCTGCTGTACTTATCTGCATTTTATTGGAAGTTCTAGATTTTCGCTTAGTAGATGGTTTAAACTTTACATCGTTACATTTATTTTCATTATTATATAAAGCAACTTCATTAAACACACTTAAATTAGAATTTTGGTCAAATGAACAATTAAACAATTTTAATCTTGCTTCCTCAGACAACAGTTCATTTAGAACATTTTCGAATGTAAAGTCCTCATCTGAAAAATGGTAAATAAGCTGGACGATACCTCGATACTCATCAGGCAGATGTCTAATCAACTGAAAAGGCTTTAACCACTCTGAAATGGGACGACCAGCATCCTTTAATTGCATGATGATATCTCTCAATCTAGCACCATACAGATTCAGTTCTTCATCATGCTGCAACTTACACTCGAAAAATGTGTCAGTCAATTCCACAATACGAGCACGGCTACTGGGACAAAAATGTCTCTCTAATGCTTGCCATGCTACATACGGATCCTCTATACTAGATAATAAAGGCCTCAATTCCTTAGACACATTCAAATACAGAATGGAATAAGCCCTTATTCTTTTTGCCAAATCCGTAGCAATAGGAGCTTTCGCTGGATCGGCGTTCTCGGGTAGTTTTATAGATACACATTCCCATAGAGATTTTTCCATCAGAAGAACACGGACATCTTCTCGCCACGTGCTGTAATTGGACGACGTCAATTTATCAATTGGAAGAAGATCGGCGCCTGATGAAGACGACATCATGGACTTCAAAATATTTAACTGAGGAATGCAAGTACAAATTTAAAAATATCTAACTTCTCTGCATGTTGCAGGCTTCAATCTCGGCTGGGCCCATAACCCGTAACGGGCTGCTAGGGCAAAAATTCATATAAGCCTAAAAACCACAACTACTTAAAGCAGAGTATTTAAGGATTAATGTCTACACACATGCAGAAAGAAGTCAAAAAGAAAGAAGCAGAAAGAAAGAAGTCGTAAGCTGTGGCTAAAATTATTTCATAACGAAACTGAAAACAAACAACGATACTGAACAGTTTCAGAATTCAGCCACAAAGCATAACGACATTAAACAATGACGTTGACACCGATTTAGACATCGGCAAGAACGCCGCGATAGGACATCAGTCTGTGTAACGGAAAAGTACCAAATTTTCTCTTACATATTTTTAACTGACGTAGTATGGGAAAAGTGTCATATTCTGTGCTGGTTAGCGCGATTGGCCAAAATATCCAGAACAGCGCCAAAAGGGATGTGACGTCACATAGATTAAGTTCACTTCAGTAGTTAAAAATGTAACCCCAAAAACTGAAGATCGCAACAATCACATCAAACACTTATCGCCAAAATCAACTCGCCAAAAAAATCATCACAGGATACGGAACTCTTTCTTCCCTAAAAGATTTTAGAAAATATAAAATAAACAATTTTTAGGCTTATGAGGTATGAATTATTTTCACTGTACATAAATATTTTACAAAAAAAATATATAATTTTTACTGTTAAAAAATTAGTCTTACTCTCAGAATTTTCACAGAAGTTTTTCTTGCTTAATTAAACACTATTGAGCCATGAGGCATATTTCCACGATCAGCTAAAAAGCGAAAAAAAAAATATATATCCAATACGGTTCTTTTATGTTTGCTGGGCGCCAGTGATAACTCACCAAATCTTGTTTCAATTGGTATCATCTGAATTACAGCCCTTTCAATTCAATTATTTCAATTTTGATTTCAATTCAATTCTAGAGATTTTGGTATTTGTATTGATGTGTTTGTGGTGGCACAGATATCATATAGACATTGGCTCATTTTTTTTCCCCCGCCAATCTGGCAAAAACTTTGTTTTTGAATATTAACGTTATAACATTATTTTATTTTTATATTGAAATTTAAAAAATCACAAATTATTGCATGCTATTTGTAACTAATATTCAAAAACAGAGTTTTCGCCAAATTGGCGGGGGAAAAATCGCACCAATGAGGTGCTTATATGACATCTGTGCCTTTGTGGTTACGTATTTCCTCATGATTATATTTTAGCTATTTTTAAGTAAGTTTTTAAAGACATTATGCTACAATGTTAAAATATTGGTTATTTGTTATTAGCTAATGTTAAAAGATTGTCGAGAAAAAAAGGGTTGGCGAGATTAAAAAATTTGGTGATCACTGGCGCTCGGCTAACATAAAAGTACCAAAAATACATATATTCAGACTGGAATTTTTATTATGTAGTACATAAAAAATTACGGCACAGATGTCATATACGCACCACATTGGCGTGATTTTTTTCCCCGCCAATTTGGCGAAAACTTTGTTTTTGAATATTAGTTACAAATAGCATGCAATAATAGCACGTGATTTTTTATTTCAATATAAAAATAAAATAAGTAATAAATGAAATAGCTTCTATTATTTAAAAAAAGGGAAATGAAAATAAATAAATGATAGTTTGATATAAATATTGATATACATAATAAAAACAATTTATAGAATAAAAAATAAAAGTAAATAAACAGCAATATAAACAAAATAACCGGGTTACCATGCGAGTCATAAAATTGAGAAGCCATTTCATTTATTACGTTATTTTATTTTTATATTGAAATAAAAAATCGCGTGCTATTATGGCATGCTATTTGTAATTAATATTCAAAAACAAACCTTTCGCCAAATTGGCAGGGGGAAAAAAATTGCACCAATGTGGTGCGTTTATGACATCTGTGCCCAATAATCATGGATTTAATTAATTTTGTAATATGCGGTGCAACCAAAACAATTTTGTTTAAATCGGTACAGATATCGCAGATGCACCGGGGTTAATTTTTGGTGCCTAAATGACGATTTTTGCTTTCTATGGCAACCTGGTATTTTATAATAAAACTGAATATTTGTGTAAATAAATAAAATAAAATAGGTACTTTTATGTTAGCTGAGCGTCATGGATAACTCTCCAAATCTTGTTTCAATTGGAATCATTGAAATTGCAACATTTTACGTGAGATTTGTTATTCATGTTGCTATGTTTATGTTCAGATATTTTATTATGATTATATTTTAGCTAATTTCAAGTAAGTTTTTTAAGATTTTATATTACAATGTTAAAATATTACCTAGTTGATATTAGCTAATGTCAAAAGATTGGCAAATCACAGAGTTTAGAGAATAAACTCTATGCCTCGCAACAGTGGGAGTTGCCGACTTTATGACGTCATAAGCAGAAGTAAAAATTTAATTGAAAATTACGGCTAATTAATTAAATTTTCAAACAAACGAATGTACAATAACAAATCTGTGTCCAAATATCTTTCATTTAAAAAAATAGTGGTGTAATTTGATGCAGTAGTTTGTTCTCATGGATTGTCGAAAGAAATCTCTTAGCGCTTTAAATATATAGATAGTATAGACTGTGCAAACAAAAAAATTCATTGATACATCATTTGGAAGAAATCTTAAAATAAAAGTACTAACAAATTTTGACTTCTTTTCATATAGTGCAAGTCCCACTATAACAATCTAAGTTGTAGACAAATTAAATTAAACTGGTATTAAAAATTAAACAGCTGGTAAAAATCATATACATGTCTATAATTAATTTGGCATGCATCATATTTTTCAGCTTTCAAATTTTTGTCTAAAATGCATTATGTAACATGTACAAAATCTTCTGATGTAGTGTAAGTCACGCACGGAATTAGACTGCCGTAATTTTACAAAAATTGCCCTTTTTAAAGCTAATCAGTCAAATCCCATAAATTTCAGGTTTTTATTGGCAAAGCCTGTTTATCTAATGGCAAAGCTCATTTATCTAGGGATAAAATCCGTTTTTAGGGACTTTGGAATCTCTGCTGCAGCAATTTTTTATAGTGCATATGAGAGTAAAGGTGAAATAAGCACTCACCAATCGCCACTCGGCGATTAAACTTGTGATTGAAATTATGGAAAGAACTGGCCAAATGCAGGATTTTCCGATTTCCTTTTCCCCCCAAAATTCACGATTTTTCCACGCCCATTTGACGTAATTCATGATTTTCCTGATAAACATAATAAAGTTCTTCTTACCACTGCCTATTTATATCTCTATTTACTTTCCACCTTTCCTGTTTTCTATCATCTTTATTTAGAGCAACTACAGTATACTTACCTTTCCAATATCCTTCATCTAATTTCTACAGTATCTGCAATAGCCCAGTTGAACGTCCTAATCCTTATGCCTATTGTTTAAAGCTAATTCAGTTTAAAGCTAATGCTATATTCAGTTTTCTTTATTTTACAAGCATATCTTTAATTCATCTGGTTTTGTTTACATTCAGTTGCACTTCCATTCACGTTTTCCCAACCACGCACGCGTTGACTCATCCATTCACTGTAAGGTGGCGTCGTTCAGTCACGATACGCTCTATGTGACGTATGCGTTTGACGTCACGAACTCTTCTACCTGTTCCTTACATTGCGTAATCAGCAGTTACTGAAACTGGTGTTTAGTATAAAACACATGCTCATTCAGTCTCAGTTCTCTTATATCTTATAGCTTGTACTTAGCCATTAGCTTCTGGCCTAGTTTGCTTAAGCTATTTTTATTTTGTTGCTTTTCCATGAACGAGTTGTATTCACGAGAATGTTTTTTTAACCCCTTTTATTAAAGCAGTAAAATGTCATAGTTGTTGTAATGGCTTTTAACTAAAAGTTCTTTCATCCGGTTTTCACCATACAGTTTCTTAAATTTTTAAAGATGGTTTTTCCGAAAGTGCTTTCAACAATCTGTTTTTAAAACTCACCTCTACTTTGGTCTTTTATCATGTAACCTGGAGCACTGCCATTGCATCTTTTCCATCGTTAATTTACGGCAAATGTTTTGGCACTTCTTATCATAAGGAAAGAAGTAATTTATGTGCCAATTACAAAGAACTCTGTTTTTGCAACGTCAGCTGAATTATTTAATGTTACTGTGATGCCCAGGTCCCACATAAATAGAAATAGGAAGCTTTTAGTTTTAAAAGGATCGCTACATATCTCTTAAAAATATTGTTTATTGCTGTCTCTGGAAATCTACATATTTATTCATTTGACATGGTCATGAAATCTCGGGGGAGATTTTTGTCAAAGCATAGTTAAGTTCCTTTTATTACTCTGTTTAAATATATTTAACATGTTTTTCTGTTAAATATCATTTGCATCTTATTACTATTTAATATATTCTGTTTTGTTAATAAATATAATTTGTTTTTAAACTTATTTGTTCTCATTTTATCACCAAATGCTTTATTTCATTTATTTAATTGTTTAAGATTATCTTTCAGGTTATGCTTTAGGATAAACTTCGTGATCTTTTGCACCCGATCGACAAAATTCATGATTTTTAATGAACCCAATCGACGAAGTTCATGATTTTTCCGCACCTGATTGACAATATTCATGATTTTTACATGCCCGATAGACAATATTCAGGATTTTTACACACCGATCAACAAAATTCATTATTTTTACACTCCCAAGCGATGAAATTCATGATTTTCCCATGCCCAATCAATGAAATTCATGATTCTTAAAAAATTTGGGTGGTTAATCCACCAGGCTCAAATGGTAAAGAAAAAATTAACTGACTCTTTATAAGAGGATGGCTTAAATGAACAAACAACATTTATTAAATATGCTTTAACATTATAAAAACTAACTACAAATTGTCTTGCAAACTTGCACAGACATATAAAAACTAATAAACTAAAACATCATACGATATACTGCCACATAAGCAAAAAGAGAGAGCAGACAAGTTTTGCAGTGGTATTTAAGCCAGTTCAACACATGCGCATTCCTGGCATCCAATCAGGAAACGGCACATGGCAATGACACAATGCATACGTACTGAGATATGTAGAAGCAAGAAAACAAGTGCTTTGGTTTACATTAAGAAATCACGTATCGATGAACGTACAATTGCGATAGATGCACTTAAACAAGAATGCAATGTTATAACTCAGTGGCACGAGACCTAAGAGAAAAAACAACAAATATGGGGAAGTTAAACTTCCACATTAAGTTTTTTATAACATAAGGTCCCCCTCTTGCGATCCCTGAGATCCCAAGAAAAAAATACACAAATGTCTAACAAGACATGCCCCCTTAATATTTAATATAACAATAAATTTTCCTGAAGAAACAAGCATTAGGAAATTGCAAAAAGACACTCTTAAATTTAAACTTAAATTTTAAAAAAAACTTGCAACAAATACCTCCAAATCCGCTCACATTAATCATCTCATTTAAGGATACATATAAAACATTTAACAAACAGGATAAAGCAATTCCAGTTACTCCAGAAAAACATTTCATTTAACCAAAAGAAAAAAAATCTTTTAACAAGTGGCACAAAAGCATCTAGAGAATACATGTAAAAAAATGAAATTCATTACAATTCAAAATATAAAATGAAACATCAGGAGATATATTAAAATTATCATAACCTCAAAGCATATACTTTAAAAATTTCAAAAAAATGACATGAAAAATTTTATTACATTTCTATAAATAGTTTGGAAATGAAATTATTAACAGACATTTTAACTAGAGCTTTTTTGAAAATATCTGCAAGATTATCAGTACTTCTTACATAAGACAAATTAAATAGTTTTTTAGACACCAAATCTCTTAGAAAATGCAATTTGTCACCAATATGCTTTGACCTAGCATTTTCAATTGGTGACTTGCAAAAGTCAATGGTAGACTTATTATCACAACAAAGCTCATAATGTGTTATTTCATTCCTAAATAACCCCATTTCAAAATAAAGTATATGTCTAACCCAAGTGATTTATTTTGCAGCCTCAGTAAGAGCAGTAAACTCAGCTTCCATTGTGGAAAGGGCAGACTTTTGTTTGAAAGTCTTCCAAGAAACAGGTGACTGACCAATAAACAACACAACCCCCCCCCCTCCCCCACACACTCTTCCTGTCATCATGATTAGTGGCATAATCTGCATCACTATAACATGTGACACTAAGGTTATCAATCTTAGATAAATCAAGCTTTCTTTCCCTGGTTGTATACAAATAACCAAGTAGCTTAACTAACCCGTTCCAGTGAGTAGGCCCAGGGTTTTCCTGAAACTGTGAGAAAAGGTTTAGTGCAAAACAATCATCAGGTCTAGTCCTGTTAGCTATAAAGGCGAGACACCCAACAAGGCTGCGATATGGAATACCTTACATTTCATTTAGTTCTATATCGTCTTTTGGATAGTCTGATTTTGAATACACAACTCCTTTAGAAATTGGGAGAGATGTAATTGGAGGTTTATACTCTTTAAACATATTGTAAACCTTTTCAATATAACTCTTTTGATGAATGAAAAGTTTACAGTCCCTCTCTTCAAACTCTACACCTAGGAGATTCTTAGTGCATCCTAACAATTTAAGATCAAACTTAGATTTTAAAAGATCTATGACTTCAGAAACCAATGTTTCTGTTTGTCCAAAAATTATAATATCGTCCACATACAACAATAATAGAACCTTTCTTTTAAATGTAAAAATGTAATTTGCCCATTTTAATTTCTTAAAATTTAATCCCTCAAGTGCATTCTGAAGCTCGAAATACCATTCACAACCGCTTTGTTTAAGACCGTAAATTGCCTTTTTCAGGCGGCAAACATATTCAGACTTCTCACTGACATAGCCCAAAGGCTGACTCATAAAGACTCTTTCAGATAAATTCGCATATAAATATGCACAGTTTATGTCAATTTGACGATGAATCCAACCGAAAAAACAGACTAGTATACTGAAAAATAATCTAATAAGAGAAAAATCAACTATTGGGCTATATACTTCCTCCTAAGATATGCCTCTTTCCTGCTTAAAGCCTTGTGCTACAAGCCTAGCTCTATAACGAGCAATTTCACCTTTCTCATTACGTTTAATGGAATACACCCAGCGGTTACCTAAAACTTTCTCTTCTTTAGGTTTGGGGGCAAGTTCCCATACCTGCCTTTCCTTCATGGTTGTTATTTCATCATCCATTGCCTTAGACCATTCTTTTCTAAAAGAAGAACGCATAGCTTCAAAATAAGAAGGTGGTATTTCTACTTCAGTTATGTTAGCCTCATAGTGTTCAGTTTTGAGACGTGGTTCTGAACCAGAATAATTATCTTTGTTTTTAAAGCTAAAAAATTCCCTTTGACAATCAATATTTCTGGCCTTACAGTAATTCTCAACATCTCTATAAGATCGAAGTTTAGTATTGGATCCCTCCACACCATAATATAAATCATTACGGGACTTATCCTTTCTCATAATGGATTCTCGGACCCATTTAATAGCTTTGCAAGGGGTTTTTTCAGTTTCATTAACATCCTGGTCTGGGTGATCATCTCCTGACTCCTCAGTTTTGGAATTTATTAAAACTTCTTTTTTGGGAGTGCTTTGTAACTTTATAGAGTTTAGTGGTATAATCTGATCAAATTTAGATTCAGAATCCAATTCCTCATTACCAATATAATGATTTCCAACTCCTGACAAAACTTTCCCATTCTCAGAATTACAGTCCATGGTGCCCAGGACACAACCACTGTACATTTCTTTCACATTGAAATTTACATTTAAAGTTTCCTCGACAACACCTTTTTCAGGATTATAAATTCTATATAACTCCGTCTGTCCTGCATAGCCAACTATGATACCTTTAGTTGCATGCATATCAAATTTTTTTGTAGTTGCTTGGGGATCCCTATAAATGCAGTACATCTGAATGGTTTTAAATGACTCACAGAAGGACTTTTCCCACCGTATAATTCAAATGGTGTCTTTAATTGGCCTTGGTAGACAACTCTATTCCAAACATATGTGAAACAGACAGCTGCCTCAGCCCAAAATTTCTCCTCTAAACCACTATCCTTCAACACTGTTCGAATCCCATTATTTATAGTGCTATTAAATCTCTCAACAACCCCGTTTTGATCCAGAGTGTACCGGTTCGTCTTCTGATGATCTATTCCCTCCTTTTCAGTAAGTTGTTTAAATTTGTAATTACAGTATTCTTTTTCATTATCTGATTTTATGGCCTTAATTTTCTTTCCAATGAACCTTTCTGCTCTGTTTTTAAATCAAACAAAAGTATCATAGACCTCATCTTTATGTTTAATTGGAAAAACGGCAGCCCTTTTAGAAAAATAGTCTATAAAAGAGACAAAATACCGTGACCCCTCCCAATTGAAGGTACTAGCATTGGGCCACACACATCAGTAAAAACAAGTTCAAGAGGCCTACGTGCTCTGTTTCCCGGCAATGGCTTAAAACTTATTCTTCATGTCTTTGCCGAATGACAAGGTTCACAATTTAATTCCAGATTTTTCAGTTTAGGTAACACACGAACTACATTATTTTTACTGGTATCAACTATATAATTTGTGTTGATATGCCCGAATTTCTTATGCCAAATCTCAAGATTTGATTCCTTAGACTGAGTTAGATTTACATGCTCCCTGATAATACTGGGGTTTTGGTCTGAGAAAATATAAACCATTTTCTCTTTTTGCAAAGAATTCCAATTTTCCTTTGCTATTATACACGAAAATTTTTCCATTCTTGCCAACAAATTTTCCCACTTTTTTATCTATGGTACATCCTGCAAATAATTTCTCCTCAATCTAGGCGAATAAAGAACATTGTTCAATGTTATTTTCTTCTGAGTATCCTTTACATTTACCAAAAATTCAACTTTACCAATTCTCCCAACTGAGCAAGACTCTTCACCAATAGCGACTGATACTGTTGTATCTACTACTGGCCTGCTCAACAAACAAATTTTTATTGCGGCAAAAATGAAATACAGCAGAATCCACAACCCAAGACAAATCATCAGGACCATTACTACCTTGACTGTAGTTAGCCTCTACAATATAACCTGAATTGTCTTTGTTAAAATTCCCCCTTGGTTTAAACTTTTTAACCTGAAATTTACCAGAATTTGGCTTCTTTCCTGGGCAGTTAGATGCAAAGTGGCCTAATTTAGAACAATGGAAATACTTAATGTCTTTCTGTTTATTAGATTTAAAATTGCTATTATTCTTATTTCCTTGTCTATTAATTTTAACTTTATAAGCAGATGCATCTACACGTTCAAGGTCACTGTTACAGTGTCTTAACCTATCCTCCTCAACTAACAACTCTTTTAATACATTGTCAAAAGTAAATGTTTTGTTATCCCATCTATAAATTGACTGAACAATTCCTAAAAATTTGGATGGCAAAAACCGGATAAGTTGAAAAGACTGGTACATTTCTTCCATTACATGTTTTGCATCTACCAATTCATCAACTACCTTTTTAAGGTTAGCTGCATAAATACTAATGTCATCCCCCGTGCCAAACCTTAATGAAAAAAAAATTGTACAATAAACTCACAATCCTACTGCAAGACGTTGGCTGGTAACGATCCTTTAATTTCTTCCATGCTTCCCCAGCACTTTTAGTATCACTTATTATACTACGATATCATTTCTCAATATTTAAATAAACAGAGGTATATGCCCTATCCCTACACAATTAAAAATCACGAAGTTCCTTTCAAGTTAAATCTTTAGGTGGTTCAAGGTCTGTTTTTTCTAAAAATTGCCAGACTCCGCAATGAATCATATACACCTGTATTTCCTCTGCCCAAGTAGCATAATTGCTACTATTCAGTTTTTGGATAGCAAACTCCATCTTATAAATTTATGGGGATAATTAAATATACATATCTCAATACAATACTAATAAACCATTTAACAATATTAAAAACTACTAATCCTTCAAAAAGAACCATTTAACAACAATACAAACATTAAATATAAAATACAAATGAAGTACAAAAAAAAAATTCATTAACTACTCATATTCATTAATTATTCACTGTGTTTCATTAAAAATACAATTCTATATTCAAACTATTTCAATATAAAAAGTTTCTTTAATTAAAAACTTTCAAATAACAACTTTAACAAATCCTCTTTTTTTTTTCTTTTTCTTCCTCTCCCTCTTTAAATCTATTTAAAATTTTAAAATTCTTAAAAAAAAAAACTAAAGTCTAATAATTCAAAACAAATAACATATCACAGTATACTGTTAACGTTAAAAAAACTTTGAATCAATAAATTAGTTATTTGATAACATTACTCAAAAATAAACTTTCTTAAATGAGATGAAAACATTCATTTAACACTGTAGACTAGCAAGCAAAAACACTTCACTAATAAAACAAACAGCAAAACTTTTATCAATCCATAATAGCTTCATTAAAAACCACAAACTTTACTCCATTCAAAGCTGACAACAGCTGTTCCATTGTAAACAACTGTCTTCTTTCCCATAGGGAAAGAAGACACTTGAAAATGAAAATACCTTTCAGTTCTAGAGTACAGGCACCCACGTTTGTTTATCTTACTCAGAAACCAGGAAACCCGCCTTGAAGTTCATTCATAAAGCAAGGGTGGAGATAAAAAATTAGCTGACTGCCCTTGTTTATCAAAACATCTGCTATAATTATCCAAATAATTCCAGTCTTGTATCAATACTGGAGCTTGAAGAGGCCCCCTCCATTTTAGCTATTAATGATGACCTCATTATGATAAATTCACAACACCTCAGAGTCAAAAATTACATTTAAAAATTACCAAAAATGGACAAACTCTTGAAATTTAGACTACATTTGGCCCATAACTGGTCTTAAAGAATTTGGGTGGTTAATCCACCAGGCTCAAATGGTAAAGAAAAAATAAACTGACTCTTAATAAGAGGATGGCTTTTAAGCCATCCTCTTTAAGCCAGTGGTATTTAAGCCAGTTCAACACATGTGCAGTCCTGGCATCCAATCAGGAAACGGCACGGCCCATGGCAATGCATACGTACTGAGATACGTAGGAGCAAGAAAACATGTGCTTTTGTTTACATTAAGAGATTGTATATCGACGAATGTACGATCGCAATAAATGCACTTAAACTAGAATGCAATGTTATACCTCAATGGCGCAAAACCTAAGAGAAAAAACAACAAATATGGAGGAATTTAAACTTCCACATTAAGTTTCTCACAACAATGATCTTTACGTGCACAATCGACGAAATTCGTGATTTTTACATGCCTGATCTACGTAATTAATGATTTTTATGCCCCTGATCAATGAAATTTACGTGCCCGATCGACAATATTCATGATTTTTATGCACCCGATTGATGATATTCATGATTTTTATGCGTGCAATCGACGAAATTCATGATTTTTACATGCACATTCGATGAAATTCATGACTTTTACGTACCTAATCAACAAAATTCATGATTTTTACACTCCCGAATGATGAAATTTGTAATTTTTTCTAAAACTACTTGGCGAAATACACACAATCCCTGAATTTTTGGAGATGTTGGCCACTTTTGACCTGCTGGCCACAGGTTGTGCATGCGTAATGTATATCATGATGTGGGTTATTATTTAGTGCATAAACAGATCTATTTTATTATTGTCAGATCTTAATTCTAGACAAATAATTTTATAAAAAGGTACTTACGTAGTTAACTACAGAAGTACCTAAGCTTAATGGGACTTATGTAGTTAGCTACATAAGCATGTTGTGTGTAACTTTTCTGTTAACTTTTTAAAAATTTTAAATAGATTGAAAATTAATATCTCAAGTTTATTCAAAACAATATAAATTAAAATATTTTTATATAGTACATAAATAACTTGTTTACTGAAAAGTCATTATATTATTTAAAAATTAAATATTCAGTGGCATAAATGTACTTACTGGCTTGTAAAGAAATTATTCTCACTAACCAGTAACTGGGTACTAAAAAAAAAAAAAAAAAATCAACCTACCAGTCAGTGGCTACTAAGCAAACTTCCTTATTTTAACCTTTATATGAGAGTAGCAACAATGATTACAACAACGAAAGCAAAGTTGCAAGTAATCACGTTTGCTAAAAATTTAATTTAATTTAATTACAGAAAAAAAAAGTCTGCCTTGTTTCATTTACACGTGTAGGCACTCTTTATAATTTCCAAAGAGTTTCCTGTGTCCTAAATGACAAAACTTCAGCAAATTTCAATTGATTCGCTGTTTTTTCTTTCTTTCTTTCTTTTTGTACAATCTAAGATTTTCAGCAATATCAATTGTTTTTGCTTTCTAAAAATAAAAATATTAAGTAAAAAGTCACTTTTACTGTATTTTAAAATTTTTCATGACATTTTAACTAATGAACTATTTCAAAATGTCGTTGTTACAGTTATAAAGCAGATTTATAAGGAATGTATGAAAAAAATACTGCAAAAAGTTAAAAATTGTAGGAAAGTGTGGTTTTAAAAATGTTTTTTAAATGTTTTCAATTAAATATTTTTAACACAAAACTTTCATAAAACCATTTAATAATATCAATAAAAACTGAGTCTTAAAAATTTACAATGGTGCACCTTGTTTGCAAATTTGTACTTTGATAAGTCCAAAGAGAAAGAGATATCTTTGTCCATTCAGATAGAATTTTGTTATTTTCTGTCTCTTGATGGTTAATCCTGGTTTGAAAAACAATCTAAAAGTACTTACAAGTAGAGATTGACCGAAATTTCAGTTTCAGTTTCGGAGCAAAATTGGAGTTTCGCCAAATATTCGTTTTTGGCGAAACTGCTGCCAAAATTTCGGCCTGATCAAAACTATATGTATTTCAAAATCTTGTTCCTTCTTTCGGAAATTTTCAACTTTACTCATTGATATGAGTTGTATTGTATCGGCTCAAATGAGACACTGTTTATTGCTGTGAACTCTACTGTTTATCATTATCCGTCGTCCCGGGTGCAGAATCAGCGCAACGCTGCGACGTGTTGGAATTTGCAATTATTGTTTTAACTTTGGTTAAACTTTCCCAGTACGTTTTCCCCCATCTCTTTCACTCACCCCCACTCTGTTAAACCCTTTTAATACATATATTTAAAATTGATACTATTTATCTTAAAGTTTATTTTTACTTTTGAAAAATGTTTAAAGTTAAGTATAGTTAATAAAATTAAATGTAAACAAACATCTATCATAAAGTAAACTTAAAGTAAACATTAAGTAAAATTAATGTGGTTTAAATACATATATATATTGCTATCTCTTTAAATTGTTTTAATATAGTTACTTATAAATGATGTATCCTGAATGCTTTAGTTGTGAAGAAAGTAACTTCATTTCAGCAGCTTAAACTGTCATGTCAACAGTTACCAGTAGCGGTAGGTTGGTTGGTTGGTGTCATGTTCTAAAGTTATTGATGACATCTTAAACTGATCTTGAACTTTTGAATATTTGTTAACCTGCAACCATAACCTTTTATTTTATTTCTTGTATTATGCTAATGTTTTTCAATTGTCTGTGACTGTAACCTCACTTGTTAGTTTAAAAGGATATGGAATAGATGTTGTCGTGTGGTGTGTAGTTGCTTGGCCAGCAGTTAACTCCAATGCTTGAAGGAGTATTAGTTTGTTTATGATGAGGCTGCAGGCAGTCAATATTGTTGGAAAAACTAGATAGTTTTCCCTTTAGTTCTTATCACTCATTCAAATCATATCTTAATTGACCTAATTCATCCATTCATGCCTTATTATATTTATTCTGTTTATTTAATATTTAACTTTATTCAGTTATATCCAGTAATAAGTTCAGTCACACTTAAGTAATTAAATCCTTCAGTTCAATAACTTTGGTTTACAGTATGAAAGCATATTTTTATTTAAAGTAATTCATATGGTTTTAAATTAAAAATATCTTTATTTAGTTACTTACCATTTGGCCATATTGTCAGTTCTAACGCTTCAGGCTTTTCAATTTACTTTCATTTCGTTTTATTTACATCACGTTTTCGCTTCCTCCATACATCGCTAACGCATGTTTACTTTGTGTCTCTTCATTTCTCGCGGTTTTTCGGCAGATCGATTACGTCACGAAACAAAGGGTTACGGCAGCTGACGGCAGGTGGCTCTAATCTGCGTTCATCTGCGGTCTCTACCTGTGACTGTAATCGATCGTCACGTAACCTTCGGGAAGCCGGAAGTGACCTGTTTGCTGTGGGATGAGATTACGTCATCAGCTCAGACACGAGGCAGTGGGATATTTAAGGAAAGAGGCGGTCGTGTGTTGGTGTCTTTTAGCTGGCTGGAAGCTGTCTCGGTGGTTGTTTTTAGATCTGTGTCGTCTGGCAATGTTTAGTCTGGTGATGTTTATTTTTAAATGGAGAAAGTGTTATATGTGTTATGATATACGCTATAGTGAATGGAAGGCTACATTGTTTTTCAGTGAAGTGAAATCTGAAAAAGAGGAAATGTTTTAAAGAACGCCATGTCTTTCATCATCAGAAATGGAGCGTTAGGATTTCATCATATTTTTAAAGAGAAACCTTTTGAGAAATAGTTATTAAATAAAAAGGCAGTTTTTCTTGTGTTATTTCGTGCAGCTAATTTGATATATCTTTTGATTTAGTTTTCCATTGGATATAAAACTTTTTATTTAAAGTGAGTAATGTGTTTCTTTTTGTCCCGATGTTGTGGTTTTTAGACTTTTATAATATTAGCTTTCATGTCATCAAAAGGCTACTGGTATTTAATAGTTCGGAACGAGATTCCATTTTTTAGTATGTTGACACCGTTCTGTCTATTATTCTTGCATCAGTAATTTCGGAAGCCGAAATTACTTGTTACCATTTTGCTATTGAAACACCAAATATGGTGATTCGGTTTGGGCTTCAAGGGATAGCACTTTATATCAGTAGACAGTTTGCCATTGGAACTGTTACTTAATAAGTATAGATAGTACCCTGGAGTGGCATGTTTTGTCCGGCGGTTCAACGTATGACTGTTTCGTGGTCGAGCAGGTACGGTTGGTCGTTACTGACAAGTTGATGAATGGAGGTTGTATTTGGAAGGATAAAGGCATTGGATCGGGAAGTGAGGGAAGATATTGTTTTTTGTTTAATTAAAGTTTGGTTTTAGATTAATGGAATTTATTTAATGTTAATATATTTTTACAAGATTAAGGTTATTTATTTAAAAGATCATTAAAGTAAATTAGATGTTTCTTTTTCTTTGTTAAAGTATTTAATTAAGAGTAATTTCGTTTTCCTTTTAAGTTAATTTGGTAATGAACTTAATTTAATTAAAGTAAATTTGTTAATGAACCTGTTTCATATTTTTATCGTTGGTGCTCCAGTTTTCACATCCGATCTATGAGATGTTGATTTAAAGGTCTCAATATATATATTGTGTAAGTTTCAAGTTTCTGTTTTGACAAATGCAAATATAGGATTAATGTTAATGTGACATCGTTTTGACTCTGGAATATTGGATATATGTATTTTATCTTTGAACTTGATTTTACTTTATAACTTGAATAAATCTTGATTAAGTTTAATTCCTTTTGTCTGTTATTATTTCATTAATATCTTAGACTTTCAGTTATCTTTATTTTACTTTTGAACTTTTTTAAAACCTTGGTCAATTACAGCATCAACGCACCACTTGTGCCGATGCTCTGCTTACTTCATTAATTACCTTAGGGTTTAAAATAACAAATATAATTAAATATTTTTCTTATGTTCTTCTGCTAATAAGTTTAACAAAATTGTTCTTAAGGATATGTTTTTAACTAATCTGTTAATAAAGTTTTGTTAGTTATAAAGAAGGTTTTATTGCATAACTGGCTTATTTCAACATAACAGTGGTACAATCACCTCAACACTCTTTAGATGTCCATTTTCAACAGTTGGCTAACAGAAATATGGTTGTTCATCCTCCAACACGACGCACGTCACAGACTCTTGAGAAGTCTGCAGACTATTTTTCAACTGTTAAAAAAAATTTTAAGTTTGCTAGAAATTATTTGCCATGCCGCGGACGCGCTATAGTGCATAAATTATGTGAAAAATTGGAGTTGAGACAAAAAAAAAAAAAAAAAAATCTTACGCGGCCCATGGGACACGTAATTTTTACATGCGTGAATTCTTTCAAGAATCGCAAAAAAATGACGAATTTCGACGAAGGGCAATAAAAAAATTTAGAATTGCATCAAAGTGTTAGGAAATGGGTTTATATAACTGTTCTTATAACTTCTATCATTACTATTAATTATCTCTATTCTAGTTCAATTCCATTCCCATTACGTCTATTTACTTAATTCTCTGATTTCAAATCTATCACATTAAGTTCAAATGTTTATGTTTAGGTTTCATTACCATTTAATATTCTTGAACATAATTTCACCATATTTAAATATAATTTACTTTTATTAAATAAATTATAAGTTCAAATAAGTTTAATTTACCTTTTCTATTTGAGTTGTATCCTTTATAAACTTTTCATTACATTTTAACTTCCTGGGAACATCCGTTGTTTATTTCCTCCAGACATCGTTATTTTGCTCTTACTGGTTGACAGAAGAGTTTGGCCGAAGGACGATAGATGGCGTGCTTCGATCAGGATACAATTCTCGCCACTGCGGCTGTGATGTATTGCATCACTTCCCAGATGTTTCTGGAAATTGGAAGGCACATGTACAAGCTGCGTGGTATGCTTGTTTTTCTTGGACCGGGAGCGTATCCAAGCAGATGGCTGGGAGTTTTGAATTAGCTTTGTGTGTGTTGTTTTTAAACTTTTAGTTCTGTTTCTTTAGTTATGTTATTAAGTTGATGTTTGGTTAAAGGTGGCTTAGTAGGTCAATATGTCTATCTTTATGATAAACCAAAGTCGTCTTTTGAAGAACTTGTTTTTCTTATTAAGGTGTAAGCTGCCGTGGTGTTAATAATGTGTTACTAGAGAAGTGTTAGTGTTTTTCTGTCTGCACGTTCAACAATGGCCGTTATCAACATCATAATAAATTAGTGTTAGAAGTATGGATGACGAAGTATTGACAGTGAAGGAATAATCTAGATGTGCACGAAAAACAACAAGTTTCCCTCTTCTAGTGTTTAGAGGTTTCAAGGATCGTTTCATTAAATGGTAGAAGTTTATTTTTCTCGCGGTCAGCATCATCATCATTATTGTTAATCATTGGTATATTTAATCTTTTCAATAATTTTAATTGGGTTTCTATTTATAATTAAAGTTTGCTTATTTAGTTTAATTTCATTTTGGACGTGCTGGAAATTGGCTTAACATATTCAATTTAACCATGGTTCCATTTCAGTTATTTTTGTACATCAATTAAATTAAATATTAGTTGAAATGAATTCAGAGTATTTATTATAAAAATCTTGATCTTCATAGTGTTATCAATTTATCCATGTTCATTTATTTTTGTTTTTATTCTATTTTTAATAAAGATACTTGGTTGATTTTAAATTTGACTTCCTCTTTATTTCTAGATTAATGCTTTATTTACATAAATCATAATAGACATTTTTACAGATAAATTTGACCTTCTCAGCTAATACGTTTCCAGTCAATGTGTTAGTCCTAGTGACTAACCTCTGCTTAATTTTAATCAATTTTATGGTGATACGTTAATGTATCAACCATCACAAAGAATCACGGATAAAATGCAAAATTCATTAAAAGATCGCGCAAAATGGCTAATTTTGTTGGCAGAATTCACCTAGTGATTATCACTTGTTCCCCAAGTTAAAGGAACACTTGGATGGCCAACCCTTCCGGTGCGACGATGACGTCAAAGAAGATGCGAAACATTTCCTCAATAGGTTGGCGGCGGAGTTCTACGACATTAGGATACAGAAATTGGAGCACAGTCTACAAAAATGTGTAGAAAAGATGACGATTATGTAAAGAAATAGAGCAAAACTTTCTACTTTCCAACGATGTAAATTTCTATGAGAATAAACAATGTTGTCTATTTGTAAATTTTATGGGAACCTTATTTCTGGATCGACCCTTGTATTAATCTGTTTTTAGCACTTTCCAACCTAGTTGAAAAGTGCTTATGACTTCGGTTTGTCTGGCCGTCTGTCTCTGCTCTAACTTCCGTAAATATGCTCGGATTGCTCTGCAATTTTTATATGTTATTGTCGTTATCTATGGCACGTTCCCTATTTCAACTGAAGTGTGTAGCACTTAGTTTTCTTACAGGGACACTCAAAAGAATTCCGTTACATTGCGGTCTATGGGGAAAAATCATTTGCGGTTTATTTTAAAAATGTTTCACTATTGTAAACGCATTGAAATTTATATAGATCACTAAGATGCATTAGAAGAAGCTTAATATGGAATAGTAGGTGTATAGCACTTAGAGTTACTTTACAGGGACAGTCAAAAGAATTCCGTTACATTACGTCTATGGAGAAAAATCGTCTGCGGCTTATTTAAATAATGTTCCACTATTTTAAACGCATTGAAGTTTATATATATTACTAAGGTGCATTACAAGAGGCTTACTACAGAATAGTGTGTGTATAGCAGTCATCGTTCATTTACAGGGACACACAAAAGAATTCTCTACTGTCTGTTAACAATAATTCCTGGAAGTGCGTTTTAAGTTACTAAACGCGATTTTAATCTTAACTAGCTTTTTGTCTATTACGTGGTGTGTATAAATTCTGTAGATCCTATACAGGGCAGCACAAAAGTTCGCGAACACATTTCCGTTTATTGACAGAAACTCCAGAAGGAGAATTTAAACGGTGCTACGCGTTTCCTAACTAAACTAAAATTTAGCATCCTATGTATATATACAAATCTATAGATCATATACAGGGCTACATAAAAGTATTCGGATATTTTTCCGAATATTGTATATATTGAAAATTCCTGAAATTACGTTTTTAAATATGTTATGCGTTTTCCAAATTGTTTACTTAGATTTCATCTTTCAGCTTATTAAACGGTAATGATTTGTAAAATTATTTTAGAAGCGTTGGAAAGTGCTACATAATCTATGCTTGACGCATGATTTTTCGTTCTTGTTTAATTTGCTTTACACTTTCGGTTACGGTCGAAAGTGGGAAGATCACCGACATTCGGTTTCGGTCTTTAAAACCTGTTTCGGTAGATCTCTACTTACAAGCTTTATGAGCTTAATGTTTAAGTAGCAGCGTAACTTCGGTTATGATCCCGAAACTTATAATATTGTGGCTTAGCTGTAAAAAGTATGCACATGATGTCTGCAATAGCATAACTGACTTATAATAAATCCTGGATACAACAAGCGTGGAATTTAATTTCCATTATAGAAAACCTCAAAAATTTTGGTATATGGTCTGCCCGTTTTCCGGGCAATTTTAATGAATTTTATTTATTTTATAAAATTTTGTTGTTTAAAAATATTTATGAAGATCTAATAAAACATTTTAGTTTTAAAATTATCTACGATTAACGTTATCTTTACTTTTGCAATATCTATTATATTTATATCTTTACTCAATAAATAAAGATTTCTTTCATAATTCATGAATTCATTTTCTCTTTTATTTAACTCAACTTGGTTTTTATATGTAAAGGTGGAATTTTCTAACTGACTTTTCACTCACTTCCTGATACGATAGAATTATAAAAATTATGTAAGGAGGTGTATTTCAGATGACAATAACACATTTTAATGTTTTAAGAACTTGATTATAAATTAATAAAGTAATTTTAAGGCATTTTTCAGTTAACCAGACATAGGCTTATGGTTACAATTGTTATGATTTACAAAAACAGCGAAGTTAATTATGCACCAAACTAAGGTTGCCAAAATATCGCACCTGTATATGAAAGTTCAACAACGAAATATTAATACCAAAAGGTAGAAAACATAAATAAAAAATAGAGTAATTATTTTTAAAAAAACCTCTTTTATCATTAAATTAATGTTAAATAAATAATGACTATACGTTGTGAAAATAGCTTAGAAAACCTGAATAGATAGTTTAAATAATGCTTTTTTTCTGTTGCATATTTTAAAAAAGAAGCAGAGTAAACATTATAATTAGAAAAATAACACATTAACCAGTTCACACTTACTACCAAATGTAAATCATGAGTAGTTGTTCAATTATCAGGAACCATCCCTAATTAACGTAGTGTGACAGATTTTTTTTTTATTATTATCAACATGAATTGCAGTCATGCAATAAAGTATGACTTTTAAGATAAACATAAATAGCTTATAAAAGTATGATTTGAAAAAATATTTTTTAAACTTTTATTAGTATTAATTAATTTGCATTAGAAGACTGATTACTGATGTAAACAACACTGCTTGTCACTCAAATAACAGAAGTAAAATATAGACCTTACAAATATAAAATGCACACTTCCTCTTTAATAGAACTGGGTATTCTTCTTTGCAAAAAAGGATGAAAATAACAATTTTTCAATTTTTTGTTTAGAAATATGTAGTTAGACATCACTAGTATATTCTGGTGAATGATCCGATGATTATAAATATCTAAAGATTCGATGATTATACTTATCTAAAGATCTGATGATTATAAATGTAAAATAGGCTTTTTACTTTACTGATTTCCATTTAAATGAACCAGAATTGCAATCTTTAAATTAATTTAGCCATTCAATATTTTTTTTACATTTTGCTACTTAAAATCATTAAAAAACATTATTTGAAAAAATGCACTGATTACACAATTTTTTTAATACAATAGATAAAAATGTTTTTAAATAAAAATACTTAAAAATGTTTTAGTTATCTTTTTTACTTCTGCATTGTATTTAATTTTCTGCGATTTTCAATGTTCATTTGATATTTCAAATATTCTGAATGTTTGTTTTTGTTTGTTCAAGGCTAAATTAGCATTGAAATGATCTTTAGAGGCTGCATGCCTTAATAACCCTTGCGAAAGATTTTTTAAATCATGAAATCTTGCCAAAGATCACACACTCTTACTTGCATTTCACAGTAAACTAGGTCAACAGAGTAATTTTTATTTTCCTCTATTTCCATGCATCCATTTGTACTGCTCATACTAGGAAGACTGTAAATCCCTGCTTTGATTTTAAGAAGGGAAAATTTGGTGGTAGGTAGCCCGCATTTGATTATTTGACTTTTCTCAATGCCAGTTTCACAGAAAATATAATTTTCAATAAAAAAGGAATAATATCTTTTGTTACAGTTCTTGCATATAAATTCATTTTGCACTAGTTAACAGCACTCCTTATTACACGAAAATATTCATATGGAATGCTAAGAACACAAAAATCACCATGAAAATCAATAGAAAATAAAGAAATGTTCTTTTGATATCAGAAATGTGACACCAGCAGGTCCCTTTGTTTTATAAGCTGGGGCTAGACAGTGAAGAGCCTCCATCTGCGATTGGCACTTATAGATATCTACATTTCTCCCTTCCTCGCCACATTTCTTTGAAGCATTCACACAGACAGAAAAAAGGTCAACAATTCTTATTTATTGACAAACTATAATTTCAGGAGATAATTTTGATTTAAAGGTTCTTCCAGACTTATCAGCAGATTTTTTTCTTGTGGTAATTTGGACTTTCTGATTTTTTATGACTTTCTAAGCATGTTCCAAGCAGGGAATGTCACTGACAGCTGTTCAACACCTCTCTCTTTTGTTGAGACTCCCCTTTCTTTTGTCGATGACCACAAAATCCTTCAAAAGAATGGGAAGTTGTATTATTTATGACTCTCTCAGGCAAACTTGCTCAGAATGCGAATAAGTGCAGCTTATAGCGTCTCTCAATTGGGTGCCCCCCGCATTTAATCATTTTGAGCTTCCTTTCAAGTACGTAGTTATGTAAGATACAAAGTGTGTTGAGCCATTCCTAGAAACATTTACAGAAGCTTTTTCTTTTATTATTTGGACATAAAAAATATTTTACTAAAGAAAATACACACCAAAAAGGAAAGTTCAACAATTTATATTTTTGTCAAAATATGCAAGATAATTTCGGTTAAAAACCTCTCTCAATTCGGTGCCCCTTGGCAGCGGTACCCGGGGTGACTGCCTTCCTTGTCTTTGCCTCTTAACCTTTTGATTACTATTTACATTTTAAAATGTAGATGCATATTTTATTGTATCTTTAGTTCTTTGACTTAACAGCACAGTTATGCTGTATTTTGTCATTCACCTCATTGTCTAATATATTAGTATGTTTTTACAAGAACTGTTGTTTTAAAGTCTTCCACATAAAACACTGCTCATATTAAACAAGAGAGAGAAATCATGCGTCAAGCATAGATTATGAAACACTTTCCAACACAGCCAGAAAACCATAACAAAACTTCACCTTTAAATAAGGTGAAAGAAGATGTGTAAGTAAACAGTTTAGAAAACATATAACACATTGAAAAATAGTGTTTTCAAAATTACCTTCCAGTGTCAAAAAAGTAGTCGAATTATTCTGTGCAGTCCTGTATATGATCAATAGATGTGGATACATAGCATGACAAAATTTAGTTCAGTTAGAATATTCATATTTCGAAATTTTCGCCAGTTGATGGAAATGTACTCAAAATCTTTTGTACAGCCCTGTATATTATCTGAAGACTTTTGTACACACCACATATTAAGCTAAAAGGCAACTTAAAACTCACTCAATTACCAACCATAAACAACACTTTATCTTTTTCTTTGCGTAGCCCTGTATATGAATTTATTTATATTCCACAGACTTCTATTAGTCTACTAAATATAGTTCAGCAGGAAAATGCGTAACATAATTAAAAACTACCCTTAAGCAATTTACTCTCATTGTCTGTAATACTTACGGATTCCCTTGTGTGGCCCTGTATAGGATCAAACAATTTTATAAACACACACGTACTATGAAAAAATTTAGTTAAAACACAAACAAACCAACATTGAAAATGCACTTATCACACAGACTGTAAATATCTGACATGTACTGTAACCGATATCTTTTGTGTGTCCCTGTAAATAAACGAAATGCATACCACACTTTCAAGAGAGCAATTTATAATGCACCTCATTAATACATATAATTTTCATTATGTTTGAAATAGTGAAATATCACTAAATTACACTGCAACAGAATTCTTTAGTTTGACCCTGTAAATGAATAATAAATGCTTTGCAACCCATATTCTACAGAAAGCATGTTTTAATGGGCTTCATAATTATATATCAATTTCATCATGTTTTAAATGATGTAGCATCATCAAAATGCACTTGAAACGATTATTTCCCATTGACTGTGTTGGCCGTTCTAATAAAAACAGTGTTTCATGTGGAAGACTTTAAAAAATAACAGTTCTTTTAAAAGCATACTAGTTTATTTTAAATACAATGACTTTGCTGTTAAATGAACAAACTAAAGAAAAATAATGATATGCAGCTACATTCTAAAAATAACCAGCATTGCAAGCAAAAGGAAGAAAGGCAAATACATCGTGGATATTCCAGCCTTTTAAACAAACCATCAGTGAATGTTTTGCATAAACATGTTGCCATTTAAAGATACACAAATTAGTATCTGAAACACCGGTGGCTATTCACACAGTGTGATCAGCTGACTACGGTGAATAACGCGGTCCTGAAATCACAGTTACTTACTGTTACCAAGTAACGTATTTTCAATTGAAGATCGTGAATCAAAACGTTACTGCTGGATGTTTCAGATACGTAAGTATGCTTATTCAAGAGATGTTGAAAAACCGAAATGCATCGATGCAAAACTAAATACCTTTACTTTAAATTTAAAGAAAGCTTTAAATTAAGGATTTAATAAAGATGCATTCTGAATAGATGCATAACATTCGGCCTCCTTTTTCATTATCTCTAGAATATTACAAAACATGAAAAGGTTGCATAAACATGAAATTTCAAAAAGTTGACAAAAAAATTACACTTGAAAAATTCAAAAACTAACAATCTGATCAATGTCAGGTCTCATAAGACTTTATTGGCAGGACATTGACCAGAGTGAACAACATTGTAAGAAAAATTATAACCTCCCCCCCCCCCCCCACATAAAAGTTTAAATATCAAAAATTCTTTTACAAATATTCATCAGCTGCTCTTTCACTTGTGGCTTAGTAAAGCTATCTGCAAGGTTAAGTTTACTAGGAATATATTTAAGTTTAAACATTTTATCAAAAACAAGATTTCTTAGAAAATTATATTTTATATGAATATGTTTTGTTTTTTGTTTTTCAAAAGGGGAATTAGAAATAGCTATGACGGCTTGGTTATCACAGAATAGAGTGCAATCTCTCAAATTTAAATTAAATATTTTATTTTGTAAGACATTTTTTATCCAAATTAATTCTTTAGCAGCTTCAGTTAAACTGACATATTCGGCCTCCATGGTTGAAAGACTTACAACATTTTTGTTTAAATGTCTTCCATGAAATAGGAGTTTCATCCAGAAACAAAATATAGCCACGTATGGAAACCCGATCAGTTTCAGGTAACTGCGGTTTCAGGATCGCATTATTCACTGTGATCGGCTTGTTGCAATATTCTGTGTAAGTAGCCAATGGCGTTTCAGATAAGAGTTTGTATATTTGAAATGGCAACATGTTTCTGCAAAACATATGCTGACATTTTGTTTAAAAGGCTGGACTTTCTCTGATGTGTTTGCCTTTCTCCCTTCTGCCCTGCTGGTAATTATTTGTTTTAAGAATGTAGCTGCATATTTTATTGTCTTTTTAGTTTTCTTCATTTAACAGCAAAGTCATGCAGTTTTCTATCCGTCATCTCATTTTTTGATAAACTAGTATGTTTTTAAGGATCTGTTGTTTTTAAAGTCTTCCACATAAAAACACTGCTTTCATTCAAAATGGCCAACAGTGGTAGCAGAGAGTGGTTTTTTAAAGCAAGTAAATGATTTTTTTTTGTGAAAGTGAAAAAGTCGCCGATGTTTTTTGCTGAAATCGCCACGATGTTTTCTACTGAAGTCGCCGATGGTTTTTTTCCATGACATGAGCCTTTCCACAGAAATGTTTTCCTGTACTGCTAAAATGTATCCCTATTGATTCGATAGAGGCCATATAAAAAATGGAGTTCCAAAACGTAGCTCTTTTGACTCCAACGAATTGGGAGACATGGAAAGCCGAAGTAAAGGTTTTATTGATGCATTATGGTGCTTGTGTGTGTGTGGGAATACATCGAAGGTCTGGAATCTGATGACGGCAAGAGAGTGAGCCATTGGATGTTATTGAAAAATAGTTCCTGTAGTAGAAAAATTGACATGGCGAGAGAAAAGTGAGGTGGAATCTAAGGTCTTATACTATAATCTACCAGACGTTGTCATCCGAATTTGAGCCTTTGATGGCACATACAACTAATGGAGCTGAAACGTGGAAGATCTTGAAAGAGCACTGTTGGAGATAAACAATCAACATGGCACATTTTTTAATTTCTTTATTTAAGCTATAATTTATTTTAATTAATAATGTTTTTTAGCAATTGTTTTCTTTAAGCCATTGTTTTATTTCTAAAGTTTTCTTTTTTTTTTAATATCTTTAATTTTTATATTTCATCCATAATTATGGGTATCATTTTAATAGTTTTATTTCAGAATTATATTTATCTTTTCATATTATATATATATATATATATATATATATCTAAATTTTATTCCAGATTATTATTCTGGATCAGCGGGTATTGGCAATTATCACCCTAGTAGCTACGGTTCCAGTGATTCTCCGAAGTTACAAAGGAAATGTATGTGTTGTTTTGGAAAGGTCAACTTATAACAGCGTCATGTAAACATTTTCAGGTGGTCACTTTTAGAGAAAGATACCACCAACGTTTTATATCAGAAAAAGACCCAGCCAATCTCGACAGAAGAAGAGGGGATGCGAAAGCCCCCACAAGCAAAGGAGGAAAGATTCTCTCCAAAAACCTTCAGTTTTCCTGAAATTTTTAAAAGTGCAACAATGCTCATGTAGCTGTCCAAGTAACGAGAATGTTCGGGTCGGGGTAACCCAACCATAGTGCCCTGGTGCAGTTTTTATTCAGCCATCATTATGGATGAGCCGCATTTCAAATTAAGATTCTCGTACGAGGCTGGTCCATTATAATTTTTTTTTATATATAAAAAATAGCTCTTGACTTCATTATGTAATTCTTAAATTTACCGTTTTTTTAAAACTATTATTTCATCAAAAGTAAAATGTTAATTTGCAAGGCAACATTGTGTCTATCTTAATTAAAAGTTTTTTTTAAACATTATTCTCACCTCTTCCACAATGGCTCACAATAGTAATTTTCAGGATTGTAAAAAAATATTATTTATCATTTTGACACAAAAAAAATATATATATTAATGTCAACGTCCTATAAAATCATGAGTTCGGACTTATGTAGTCCCATGGTGTCTGTACTTCTCCAAACTGATAAGAAATAAATCACGAATTTGAATTATAATTTTGGCCTTTTGTTAAATTCTTTAAAACAGTAGTTTGTGTGGTTATTACAATATTTTAGGGTATTCCAGGTATTTAAAAAAACTGTATAGATATGAATAATTAATATTATGTATTTATGTGTGTGTCTTTTTCAGATTCGCAAGAACCATTTTAAGCCATTTTATTTTATAAGAAAAAGTGTTAGCTGTGATTTTTAATGACAACCCTATTATAGTTACTTTCAATCTTTTCTCCATTCCTTCTACTTCATTTTGCATTCTTTTTCATGTATTGAGGATGTATTCAAAATCATTTTTTCCCTAAATTCATAATTATATTAAATTTAATACAAATTATCTTTTTTTTTAAATTAAAATAAAAATCATTATTTTATAAAAATTTTAGGATGCTTCTTTTCCTGTATTTCTTATTTTGTGTAATTGTATGCATTAAGTGCATTCCTTTTCTTTTGTTAATTTTTTCTTGTTATATTGTGGTTGCAGATAATCTAGATCAGCATTAAAATAACGAACCAGAGCTTGCTTTATTTTTTTTATAGTCTTTCACAACGCAGCAACTAAGCAATACAGCTATTCCAATTGTACTAACCACTTTTACTTTCTCCTTTAACACAAACAATTTAGATTTTGGGATAGGTTTGCTGTAAAAAGATTTTAACTTAAAAATTTTGGGGACTACCAGAAAGCTATTGGGCATAGAGTTTGAAGAAATTGGAAATCGCCTTTTTATACATCAAACTTTTTACTTAGAGAAAATTTGTGAAATGTATTCTAATTTCAAATTTCCAATCAGTTTTGTACCTATTCTTAAGGGCTTGGTGTTGTCTGAACAAGATTCGCCTTCCATTAAAGAAGAAATCGAGAAAATGTCTGGATTTCCATATAGAAATCTTATAGGATGTTTGTCTTATATAGCTGGGAGGACCAGACCCGATATAATGTATGCAGTAAATCTGTTATCTCAATTTCAAAACAATCCTGGTATTGCTCACTGGAATAGCATATTGAAATTGTTAGATTATTTAAAATACACTAAAAATTACAAGCTTGAGTTGTCTAGAGTTAATGATTTAAATCTCTCGTGTTATTCTGATTCAGACTTTGCAGCAAACAGAGACAATCGTCTTTCCATAGGTGAATATATTTTGTTTCTAGATGAAACTCCCATTTCTTGAAAGACGTTTAAACAAAAATGTGCAAGTCTTTCATCCATGAAAGCTGAATATGAAAGTTTAACTGAAGCTCCTAAAAAATTAATTTGGATCAAAAATGTTTTGCAAAATAAAATACTTGACTTGAATCTGAGAGATTGCATTCTCTTTTGTGATAACCAAGCTGCAATAGCCTTTTCTAATTCCCTATTTAAAAATCAGAAGACAAAACATATTCACATAAAATATCATTTTCTTAGAAATCTTGTTTTTGATAAAATGTTTAAACTTAAATATATTCCTAGTAAACTTAACCTTGCAGACGGTTTTACTAAGCCACAAGTTAAGGAGAAATTGATGAATTTTTGTAAAAGAATTTTTTATATATAAAATTTTATTTGGGGGGGGGGGAGAGAGTTCATAATTTTCTTACTAATTCTAGTGTAATTTTCTCACTCTAGTCAATGTCCTGCCAATAAAGTCTTATGTGATCTGACATTGATCAGATTGTTGGTTTTTGAATTTTTCAAATGTAAACTTTTTTCGAAAATTTTTGAAAATTTTCATGCTTTTGTAGCCTTTTCATGTTTTTGTAATATTCTGGAGATGATGAAAAAGGAGGTTGATTGTTATGCATCTATTCAGAATTTCATATAATGCAAATATTTAATACTATCTTTAAAGTTCTCTTTAAATAAGTTTAAGATAAAAGTATTTACTTTTATATCGATGTATTTCTATTTTTCACCATCTCTTGAATAATCTTGAATAGCATACTTACGTGGTCTGAAACGACCGGCACTTCGTCTTGTTCATTGGCTTCAAATGAAAAATATGTTACTTAGTAACAGACAGTAACTATGATTTCAGATAGTGTTATTCACCGTGATCGGCTGTTTGCAATATTCTATGTAAGTAGCCAATGGCGTTTCAGATAAGAGTTTGTATATTTGAAATGGCAACATGTTTATGCAAAATATATGCTGACAGTTTGTTTAAAAGGCTGGGCTTCTCTGATGTGTTTGCCTTTCTCTCTTCTGCCCTGCTGGTAATTATTTGTTTTAAGTAGGTAGCTGCATATTTTATTGACTTTTTAGTTTTCTTCATTTAACAGCAAAGTCATGCTGTTTTTTGTCAGTCATCTCATTTTTGAATAAACTAGTATGCTTTTAAGAAACTGTTGTTTTTAAAGTCTTCCACATAAAAACACTGCTTTTATTCAGAATGGCCAACAGTTTGATATAATTCTCGGCTTTTTTTTTCGGTGAACATCAACACGATTTTTCTTTCAACTCTGCAAAAATCGCTGATCGATTAAAAAAAAGAAAATGAGGAAAAGTAGCATCCATCCCTGATAATAAGCAGGATAGAGAGTAGAAAATAGTCCCTTCGGCTCCAGCGCATCTCTGGGAAAATGTGCTGCTGTGTAGCAAACCATACAGGGTAGTGAGATGAAACTCAAGGAAGTCATATCAATTAATGCATATATTTTTTAATTATGGATAATAGAAAAAAAAACTAATATCATGGAATTATAGAAGAGAATCAACGGAAATCGCGGATTTGTTATTGTTATGCATCTATTCAGAATGCATCTTTAATACATCCTTAATTTAAAGCTCTCTTCAAATAAGTTTAAAGTAAAAGCATTTAGTTTTGTATCGATGCATTTCTGTTTTTCACCATCTCTTGAATAAGCATATTTATGTGTCCGAGGCAGCCAGCGCTATAGTTTCATTCACGATTTTCAATTGAAAATACATTACTTGGTAACAGTAAGTAACTGTGATTTCAGGATCGCATTATACACCGTGGTCAGCTAGTTGCAACTTCCTGTGTAAGTAGCCAATGGCGTTTCAGATACAAATTTGTGTACCTTTAAATGGCAACATGTTTATGCAAAACATTTGCTGATGGTTTGTTTAAAAGGCTGGACTTTCCAGGATGTATTTGCCTTTCCCCTCTTCTTGCTTGTTACGCATGATGTTTTAACTTATGTTTTTAATGTAGCTGCATGCTTTTAAGTTCTTTGAGTTAACAGCTAAGTTATGCTGTCTTTTTGTGAATTACGTTGGCAAATAAAATAATGTTTATTTAACGAACTGTGCTGTTTTTAAAGTCTTCCACACTGCTCTAGTAGTCATATTGGCCAACAGTTATATAAAATATCTGAAATTGCAGATTTTATATAAAAAGTGGAAATTGTGGATTTTATATAAAAAAGTAGAAATTGTAGATTTTATATTTTTTTTAAATGGAAATTGTAGATTTTATATCTAAAAAGTGGAAATTGTGGATTTCATATTTAAAAAGTGGAAATTGTGGATTTTATATTTAAAAAGTGGAAATTGTGGATTTTATATTTAAAAAGTGGAAATTGTAGATTTTATATTTAAAAAGTGGAAATTGTGGATTTTATATTTAAAAAGTGGAAATTGTGGATTTTATATAAAAAAGTGGAAATTGTAGATTTTATATTTAATAAGTGGAAATTGTGGATTTTATATAAAAAAGTGGAAATTGTAGATTTTATATAAAAAAGTGTAAATCGTGGATTTTTATTTTTAAAAAACGTGGAAAAGTGGCATCTCTGATTTCCAATACTAAGTGCAGTGAGTCTGGCTAAATATTAAAAAAAACATTGTGATACTATCATAACTGGCACAGATACATTTATAGGGGAATTCTTATACTACAATGTTTTTATTTAACACATGACTAGTGCATCATTTGAATTACCTGTACTTTAAATAATGTCTAATTTAGAGCACCAGAACCCACCAAAGAACCCTCTGAAGTGGGTAACTTTTTTTTCCTAACCCTGTAGTATATACATATACAGGATGGCCATAATTAAAATATAGGTGTTTAGAGCTCAATCATAAAGTATGTACTAGGACAAATGCAAAACCATTTCATATACATACTATTCAGACCACGAGGAATTGATTTATAAAGAAAAAAATAAATCACATTTTCAGCACCATGGGGAAAATTGGCACTGCAGGATGATTTTGGGCAGTAAAACTGTCATAAAAAAAAATGAAGATTTTACATGATTGACTAACATTGGACATTTAAACACAAATGTTTTTTAGCAGTTACATTTAAATTTTATCATTTAACATTTGGGATTCTCTTAATGACTTTACAATTCAGAACTTATTTTATACAACTTACCAACCTTCATTTCATAATTTAGTTTACAAAATGTGCTCCATATGTTTTCCTTGCACATCTCATACCATGTTCATTCTCAAAGTAATACTATCAACTGCAAAATGCAATATGTCTCAATGGATCTGGCTGACTTGCAATGTTATAAAGTCCTTTAAATTGGCTAAATTAGAAATATTTCTGGTGCACAAAAGCCATTTTAAATGACACTACAATAAAAAATCACAAGGAATAAGGTCAGGCAAATAGGCTGACCATTTTGCAAGAAATGGATGACTGATTATGCAATTGTTGGTACAACGCTGCTATAAAACTTACAGCACATGCAATTCAATATGAGGAGGTGCTGCATCCTGCATAAAGACAGACTGTAAGCATCCATATTGTTAAAGATCAAGAATATGGAAGTTTAGCAGTATTGTTCAATATCTGTCAGCATTGACAGATGTTGTCTGTACACCTCTTCAACCTTGGTTTGTTGTATTGGTTTGCACCTACATGCCAATAACATTTCTAGAGTTCTAAACTTTTGAAAAAGCAAAATCATTTTTCATGAACCTGCGAATGTCATTGGACCTTCTCTGAAGCCTTTAACTTTACAAAATTCTCACAAGGTAATAGAAGAATTTTTACTTTCTGGTAGTAAATTTACACTAGCAATGTAGTGTCAGCATACTGAATTTTTCACACCAAAGCACGAACATAACTGATGGAAGCAATGATGACTAATGGCTCGAAGCAGCAATTGCTCTTATTTATTGGCAATCCAGGTATGATGTTAGCTGCAGTTGACAAAAATTTGCATAATTCAGATTCACACAACTCTTTTGCAAAAGATAAATTGTACAGTGGATAAAATTTAAATTTTTAAGTAGAGGGGAGGCTCTCCTCTAATACTTGTAAATGGAGGATATTGGAGATTGTTAATATGGAGAGAAAGTAGCAATGCTATTTGGTTTTCTCTAATTTTTGAGCATGACACACAAAACTTTGTTTCTTACGCCATGTCACAGGTTTCTTCAACCTGTGCATCTGGCAGTTTTTCAGGATCATTTTCTGAAATCTACATCTGATTGCTTAATAAATTCCTAAATTAACTTTTATTTTTTTGGCTGTCAAATCCATGTTCACAGGTTAAAAATACTCAATATTCCAACCTTAAACATTCCAAAATTATTATTCCCTAAACTTTTAAATATGATTATACAACATGTGTGGAGAAATATGCTTTTTAATAAACAAACACGATTTTTTTTAGTGATACAGCAATGTAAATTAATTGATTGCAATAAGACAGCACACAGATTCCATGACTTCAGTGCTGAATTCAAGTATTCATTTATCAAAATGAAAAAATATGTCAACAAACATGCAAGAAATATGCAGTTTTATTTCCTCATAGATTTTAAATTTTACTAAAATAAGTTCAATATCAGTACTAATATTCATGTTCTGGATGGAGAATAGAATAGTGTGACATTTGCAGAGATAGAGAACTAATCTTACTAGTCAAGAATTTATTTTGCCGGCCAGCAAGATGCAATGTTCAGTTGAAAATTGTTATGACAAAATTTACGTGACTGCAAAAATAGCTCATTACTATTATTAGAATGCATTTTTGTAATTGTTTTTAAATAAAGTTAAGAAATATATAAAACAGAGGAAAGTTTAGTATATGATAGAACTTAGTACTATGTTTACATCATGGTAATTTGGAGAGTTTCAAAATACAGCTAACAAGTAAAAAATTAAAAGATTTTGGCATATCTTCTATAGCTTGCAGTTTTTAAAAAACTGCCTAAAAATTCACTCAGCCTGACAGAAAATCTACTTGCCAGTGGCAAGCAAAATGATGTAACTCCCCATTCCTGGACATTTGTCCCAGTTGCCAAAACTTGGGATTTTTTTGTGACCTATTGACTAAATTCTTAACTTTTTCAAAATTCACATATATACCAGACTCTCCAGATTTTGAATACCACTATTTCTGAATAGTAATATTTGTCTTATTTACTGAAAAAAATTCTGCGATTAAATAAGGTGACAATTACTTTTCATAAATAGTGGTATTCAAAATCCAGAACCAGAGGCTGCTTTCATGATTGAATAACTTCATTTGCAATTTTTTTGTAACTTTCATCATTGTCAAGACTGATAAAGATACTGCACTGATTCCTGAAGATTTTTTTTCTTTCCTGATATTTCTGAATTTTTGCCGGAAATCCTGCCATCACACCCTGATTTTTACTCCATGTTGTAAAGGTTAGAAAACAAATGTAACTGCTAAAAAAAGGTATTTGTGTGTTAAAATGTCCATTAAATATTATTCAATCATTAAAAAACATTCTTTAAAAAAAAAGTTCTTATGCTTATTTTGCTGCACAAAATCATCCTGAAGTGCCATTTTTGTCCTTGGTGTCAAAAATGTAAACTATTTTTTCTTTATAAAATTTTCAAAAACTTGCACCATAGCATTGAAATAAATGTTGAATAAGCTTATATATTTTAATATCACTTATGTCTTCAGCTAAATGTTTAATATTTTACAATAAATGCTCTCAATATGTGCTTCATTGTCTACAATGTACTATAATTACAAAACCACATTTTGGATTGCTGCGTGCAGTAAGTCTCGCCAAATATCTCCAACATAGCACCAAATGCCTTCTTTCAAGCTGACATAGTTACAAAAATATGATTTTGTGATTGTGCAACGTTGTTGACAATTAAGGCGGCCGGCATGCATTGAGCATTTAAGGTAGCATATTATACATTTATGTAAAGGCATATTGAGTATTAAAATGTATGAGGATAAGTCATTAAGTAAGTCACAAAAGATAAATAATAACTTACAATTATTTTCACTTCAAAACTATTTTTATTTCTCAACATATTCTCCATCAATATTTATGCACTTATATCACTGTTTTATCAGTGCCCCAACACCAGCTGCATAAAATTCTTTGGGTTGCTGCTTCAGCCACATTAGGACTTAAAGTTGAACCTTTTTATCATCTGTGAACATCATCTTGCTTCCAAGATGGTTTTTTAGTGGACTAAACAGGTGAAAGTCGCTTGGGGCTAAGTCAAAGCTATATGGTGGATGTTAAAGTTGCAAGATGATGTTAACAGATGATGAAAAGGTTCAACTTGAAGTCCTAATGTGGCTGAGACAGCAACCCAAAGTATCTTATGCAGCTGGTGTTGGGGCATTGATAAAACGGTGATATAACACATGGGTTGATAAGTTCCCGGTCTAATAAAGAAAACACAACTTTTTAACAAAACTTTATAACTTTATGACTTTATAACTTTAATAAATAACATAACTTTAATAATAAATAATAATAATTTTATAATAATAATTTTATAATAATAATTTTATAATAATAATTTAATAAATTAACAAAAATAATAATTTAATATTAAATAACAATTTTATAACGAAAAAGCTCCAAACAGTGCTCAGAATCATCGACTCGTTGTTTTTGGTCAAAAGTCAACACGCGCGGCAGCCACTTCGACAACAGCTTTTTCATAGACAAATGTTCATTCAAAATAAAATCTACACATTCCTTGGATATCTTCAGAGTCTGAGCTATCTCCTGCAACTTCACTTTACGGTTCCTCAAAACGATTTTGTGGACTTTTTTTATGTTTTCCAGAGTAACCACCTCTTTTGCGTGGTGCATCACTGGTGCCCGTACGACCACGTTTAAGTTCAGTAAACCAGTCAATAATGGTTGATTTACCTGGTGCAGTGTCCGGATAACGCTTATCAAGCCAAGCTTTTGTTTGAACAGTGTTTTTTCCCCATCAAATAACAATTCTTGAAATTCTTGTTTATCCATTTTTTTGTTTATCAACAAAGTCGTTCAACTGAAACCACTCTAACGTTTTATCCACACAGCGAATCGTCATGACATTTTTTCTGCTACCTTTTAAAGGTTAATATTTACTGAAAAAAATATCGGTTCGGCGATTGCAACGCCATCTGTGTGCCAGACCGGGAACTTATCAGCCCATGTGTTAAGTGCATAAATATTGGTGGAGAATACGTTGAGAAATAAAAATAGTTTTGAAGTGAATATCATTGTAAGTTATTTAATTATCTTTTGTGCCTTACTTAATGACTTACCCTCATAAAAGCCGTCTGAACATTTATTTAAGTGCTACAGCATCAGCTTTTGGAATATTTTTTACTAAAAAATTTTATTTAATAAGAGACAAACATAGTACTTATAATACCTGTAGATTTGATTTTGTCTAAAATGGAACAGCAGAATATAGTTAAGAGCCCTTTGAACTGGGTAACTTATTTTTTGCTAGCAACTCTTTATATAGGTTGATTAGGAACTCCCAGTAAAATATTTGCAGGGAGGTTGGTAACACAAAATCAAGAAATAATCATATGGGAGCAAACATTGGCTCTCAAGCTTAACCTAGAAGCACACAACAGCACAATGTGTCAGCATATGGGATGGTTAGAAGGAATCAGCAGGGATGTTACTGGAGTGTACAGAAGGATATATTACTACAGAGATTCTGAAATGGTGGATATTGGATTAGCTGCCAGACACTTGTATCAGGAATAGGTTTCTGACAAGCATATTCTAAGACTGATCTGTATATTTAACTGTGAGAAACTTGTTTTTAAAACTTATACTGTATAAACATATTAAAATGATCATTCATAAATAAATTCAAAAGTTTTTATTTTTAATGGCCTCTTTTTAAAAGAACTAAGTTGACTGTAAAATGTAGTCAATGAGAACCTAGTAAAATTTTATTATTAACTCCTGTATTTGTTCCTGTAAATACATCTAAATCATTTTTTAAAAAAAGAAAGAAATATTGATTGTTGTGAGATGAAAATAAGTCCTTATTGATACCTGACCTTTGTTGCCAAACAGTTACAAAAAAGATCAATAGATCAAAGAACTAAGCACAGAAACAGGTTTCCTAAAAGTTCTGGATATCAAAGGTATTTAATAAAAAAATAAATGTCATTTTATTTTTTTTTAAATGTAAAGTGTCACAACTGTACATAAAAAATTATTAATAGCTTTTTTAAAGTATATAATTCTTTTAAAGAAACTATTTTCTTAAAAAGTCATAAAAAAAATTCTTGCAGGAAAATTATTTTATTATAATAATCAGCTCCAAAGTAATATATTCAATACCTTTCTGGTTTGGGAGAGGTTAAAACTGTCTGTGCATTTATTTCTGAGGAATTTCTGCCATCTTTATTTTGCAACCTATCCAAAGATAACTGGACCAAGCTCTGAAATAAAATGTAAGTATAAAAAAACAGAAGTTGATAAAATTGTAGTTTTATTTGTATTTTTGTATAGGTAAAAAGTATATATATGCCTTTTATATTTATAGAAGACAGTTGCAAAAGGTATTTTGCTACATATTTATAATAACAAAGAAAACTACTTGGGTGAGACCAGTAGAAAAGACTGTTGTATTCAGAGCTTGAAAAGGAAGATAGCCCTATATCTGAACATGTGCACTAGAAGTCTTCACAAGCCAAAAATTTCAGGTCCAGGCCGTACAAAAATTTTATTAGCATGTGCCGATATAAAAGCTAAAAGTTGGGACTGTGCCCAGCCCAGTTCATTATAAAAGCTAAAAGTTAGACCTCAGCCTGTTTATATTTTCGCAGTTTATGACTCTGTCTAGCCTTGTCCAACTCAATCTCTGCAAAAAATGCAAATATTCTTAAATCATCATTATTCTACAACTAAAATTCTTCTTAAAATGTATTGCTTACTTCTATGCAAAACATTTAAAATACACTATTTTCTAGATTTATGTATCTCTAAATCATTGAATATGGATTAACAATATTACTTTGATAATTACATACAAATGGAAATTCATTAAAAAAAAAAAAATCGATGTAAAAATAATTATTAAAGTATGTAAAAAATTAAAAAAATGAAAGACGTTTTTAAAAATATTTTTTAGCATTTCGGCAGGTTTCCAATTTTTTCATTTTATCTAAATTCCCTCCCACCACAAAATTCTACCACCCCCTCTCCTTTGTTTCTCCCAGCACAAAGTTTAAAATCTTTAAATGCTTTTATTTTTTTCTTATGTAATTGTTATTTTGTTGTAACAATAAATAAATAATCATCTAATAGTCTAAGAGCTAGCAACGTTTTCGTCACCTGATTTTAACAAGTCTCATTTTTCTATATATTCTCCCTCTCTATTGTGTAATACGCATGCGGCCGGTCTGGCTGGCGGGAGACGTTGCATTTACCTGTGGGGTGACGGGCAATGCAGGTAAAAAAATGACAAAATTACATCATTTTAGCATGGATTTTGTTTATAAAACTTGTATCTGCTAATTATTCGTGATATTAAACCATTATTGCCAGACCATTTCAATGTTGGTAAGACCGTGCCAGACCCTGATTTAGAGGTAAAATAAGGTGTCAAATTCACGTCATTTTAGCAAAGCTGAAATTTTAGTATGTTATACTTTGGCTATCAGGTAAGCCATAATTAATTTGCCAGACTGAAATTCCGTTGCTAAATTAATGCCAGACACTGATTTATATCTGGCAGAAAAAGCACCTATTAGAAGCGTTGGCAGCTTTAGTAGTGCTTTGGCTACTTTCAATACACATCCAAGCAATGATTGTTGCCAAAGCAATGATCCTTGCTTTCTATAAAAGTATATATATATACGATTTGTCGAAATAAATGCTTAAATAAATATATTTTTTACACTTATTTAATGTGTCTTCACTGAAATTTTTTTTCCTTGATTATCGCTACAAAAAACACATGTTTTTCCATTACTAGCCTACACATTAAATTTCCTTTCGAAAACACAGAGAACATGCTATGAACGTATTAATTCAAACCACAAATGACCTATTAACCATGAAAAGTAGCAGTTGACATTGCCTATTTCTTGCTAGCCGCTATAAGTTTATTCAAAAAATTAAGAGGAAGTAATATATATTGTATTATTTAAAATTAAAAGCGAATATTAATAAACCCTAATTATAATATTACTTAAAAATTAAATAAACATAACGGTTGACAATTTACGCCGTGGAGTTTTTGTTTTGCTCTTTTTTCGCTTCTTTGGCGATTTCATAAATCTCTATACTTATAAAAGAACATGTCCTGATGACTCAGAATCAATGCCGAGCTTCAACTTCTGCTATTAGGACACTGAAATTTGGAAGACATGTTCCCTTACACAATGTAGGCACCCACTAAGAAAGGATTTTTGAAAATTCCCCCCTAAGAAAGTTAAATAGGGGGGGGGGGGTCGAAATTTTTAGGTTATTTTGTCTTTTCGCCATATCTCAGCAGAAGTTTTAGGTAGAAGCTAGAAATTCAGGATAACAAATCTACTAAAAAAATAGTTAAACATGTATTTCAGCAATTTTAATAATTCAATCACTAAGGAGGTTAAATGAGTGGTCGAATGTTTTAGGTGAATATGCCTTTTCGCCATATCTCAGCAGCTGTTTTAGGTAGAGGCGTAAAATTCAGGTTACTCAATCTACTAATAAAATAGTTAAACACGTATTTCAGCTATTTTAGAAGTTCAACCACTATGGGGGTTAAATGGTGGGGGGAGGGGGGGGCGAATGTTTTAAGTCCTTTGGTCTTTTCACCATATCTCAGCAGCAGTTTTAGGTAGGAGCGTGAAATTCAGGATAAAAAATTTACTAAAAAAAAAAAAATCTTAAACACGTATTTTAGCAATTTTAGAAATTCAGCCACTAAGGGGGGTTAAATGAAAGTCGAATGTTGTAAGTAATTTTGCCATAACTCAGTAGAAGGTATAGGTAGAAACGTGAAATTAAGGATAACGAATGTACTAAAAATATTTAAATAGATATTTCAGCGATTTTAGATATTCATCCACCAAGGGGGTTAAACGGGAGTCTAACGTTTTAGATCATTTCGCCACTTCTCAACTGCAGTTTTAAGTACGAGTGTGAAATTCTAGCATTACAAATCTACTAAAAAATAGTTAAACAGGTAATTCAGCTATTTAAGCTGAAGCGAGTTTGTTGCCAACATCGGCTACGAACCCGATCATGGAAGATTAGACTAATAAGACAACTATAACTGATTTTTTATTAGCTATTTTGCGTGAATTTTTCCAAGTAAAAAGTTTTCTTAATTTTCATATTCTATAAATTGTTTTTACGCTTTTTGTCATAAAATTAAAAATTAATTTAAATTTAAATTTAATTAAAAATAAGATTAAAATTTTTATACAGAATAGAATACATTTCCTCCTCTGTTCAAAATACATTTTTTGGATTTAAAGATTTGCGATTTAAATACTAGTCGCCATATTTATGTGCTCGGGTATGCACAAGGCTGCATCACAGTGATTGTCATATAATCAGTTTACAGGCATGCAACCCAAAGGGCTCTGTTAAAATAATTTCATTTTAAGGATTTATGCACGCATAATGACAACCTCTGATCGCTGTATTAACGATATATGGGTGAGAAAAACACGTCATTGTAATTTCGACCACAACATTAACAATTTATGGGCGTGAAACCACATTGCCATATATCTTAGCCAATCTTTTTTTTTTTTTTTTTTTTTAATCTAAAAGCTCTCCCTTCCCCTTAGATAAGCATGGGCAGGGCCGAGCAGTACTTTCTTAGGGGGCTCATGAAAAAAAAAATATTTTTGTCACGAAATTTTTACTTGTGGTTTTTTTTTTTTTATATTCTTAATAGTTATTTTCATATAGTTTAAAATAAAGTATTTTATTTACATTTTTCTTTTTGCATGTAAAATGCACCTTCTGGGCCCCAAACAAAGTGAGCGCTGTACGCTGCAAAAGGTATCTGGGCCCCACTCGGAAGCGACTGGCTAGCTAACAATATATGGCTGAGAAGCACACAAGACTCCGTTATTTTGAAACATTGTATTAACAATTTATGGGAGTAATATCACAGTGCCCATTTACAATGGTCGCCATGTATCTTATGCTATCTCATTTTTGTATATTTTACCTGAAAGCTCTTCCATTCCCATGGGCAGTGCCGAGCGTGTCTTTGTCAGGGGCTAATGGAGAAAAACTTATTATTTATGTCGCTAAATCTTTATTTATGTGCTTTATTGATATACTTATTAGTTATTTTCGTATAGTTTAAAATAAAGTATTTTATTTATAGTTTTTTGTTTGCATGTAAAATGCACTTTCTGGTTCCTCAGCGAAGTCCGGGCTAAACGCTACAAAAGGAAACTTGGCCCCACATGGAAGTGACCGGCTAGACGGACAAAGACCGGCTTGTTAATAAATGTTTCTTTAAAAAAAAATTAGAAAAAATTGTGGATAAATATTTTATTTTCAAAATATAACTAAGCCAAATAAGAATTACAATTAATTGATACATTAATTACATAAATTAAGCCTTTTTTTGACAAATCATATATATATATATATATATATATATATATATATATATATATATATACTTCTATAGAAAGTAACAATCATTGCTTTGGCAACAATCACGGCTTGGCAGTGTACTGACAATAGCCAAAGCACTACAAAAGCTGCCAACTCTTCTAATTGAGGCTTTCTCTGCCAGATTTAAATCGGCGTCTGGCAGTAATTTAGCAATGGAATTTCGGTCTGGCAAATTAATTATAGCTTATCTGATAGCCAAAGTATAACATACTAAAATTTCAGCTTTGCTAAAATGACGTGAATTTGACACCTTATTTTACCTCTAAATCAGGGTCTGGCACAGTCTTAGCAACATTGAAACGGTCTGGCAATAATGGTTTAATATCACGAATAGTTAGCGTTAGCAGAAACAAGTTTTATAAACAAAATCCATGCTAAAATGACAATTTTGTCACTTACCTGCATTGCACCTCACCCCACAGGTAAACGCAACGTCTCCCGCCAGCCAGACCGGCCGTATGCGTATTACACAATAGAGAGGGAGATATAGAAAAATGAGCCTTGCTAAAATCACGTGTTTTCTGACGTTGCTAGTTCTTAGACTATAAATTTCAACCTTGACCTGAATCCCCCCCCCCCCCTCCAATTGCAACCTTAAGGCAACAAAAATTAAAATCTCAAAAATTCTATTTTTATTTTTCTGCCACTTTTGTGACTTTGTAGCTACAATAAATAATCATCTAAATCCCCAAATTACAAAAATTCTGTAATAAACCTGTCACGTTCTACTCTTTATTCACTGCTTTTAGTACTCACCCTAGGGTTATTCCATGTCAAATCAACACAAAAAGTGACATTTTCTACCTGACCACCTCAGAATTTTACTATATTAAGCTTAGTGGTTAAGATCATAGAGAAATGAATAAATAATCAGTGATAAGTCCCTATCTTTCTTGGTTTTGGAGATAACTAACTTCAAACATGGACAAAATTCATAAATTTCTGCATTTCTTTCATTACAAATTTAGTCATATTTGGTTTCCTAATTATCACAAGGACTTACTTTTGGTGTTGTTAGAAAGTGTATGAATTGGGCTTTCGTATGATATATCACATGTACATATTTTTTGAATTTTTAATATCAAAGTCAAACCTTTTGACCTTTGACCTTCCATATCTCAAAATCAGACATTTTAATTTTTTTCAAAAAAATATATGTCACTATTATACTTATTTTCTATAATATCTGAAAGTTTCATTTTGGGACAATCATGGGCTGCTGAGTTATAAATTAAAATGCAAACTGTTGTACTAATTTCAAGTTACAAATTTAGGCCACTTCAGTTTATATTGTAATCATCTGTATAACGTATGTGTACATGTAAGTATGAAAAAAAATCTTTTCATTGTAAAGTTAACAAAAAAAAAAAAAAAAAAAAAAAAAATCATTTTCTTGTTTATGAGAGGGGGGGGGGGGGGAGGCTGAGGAAGGTTTGTAGCTATGGAGCAAGTAAATCTATGTATCTTAGTAAGCAAACTACTGAATCATTCTACATTAAATCAACACAGACAACCTAACCTCTTAATGCTTCAATAAAATTTGGAGTACTTGATAGTATCATGGCATAATTAAAATTTTTTATACTAGATGCCTGAAGTTACAGGGTAAAAACTTAGAGCCAGTTCAAAATAATTTTTTTTTTTTTTTTTTTTTCAAAATAAAAAGTTGCTTTGATTTTTTAGATCTGTCTTATAATTTTGTAATAATCAATAGTTAAAGATTCATTTAATAATATTATAATATAAAGAGATCTTATTAATTTTTGTTTTTAAATCTTAAATAAAATCCTTTTTTATAAATTTTATGGCAATTTCTTTCTAGAGGCAGTAAAAGTTTCAGCGGAATTTAATTTAACATGGTGTATACAGTGCTGTAGTTGGGTGGGAATGCCATTCCCAGAAATATTTGACGTGTTACTGTAAAAAAGAAAATATCGCGTACACACAAGCCTCTTTTTTTTTTTTTTTTCTTCTTCTCCAGACTGGGAAAACTATACCTATTTCAATGTCTGAATGCGAAAGAGCATTCTGCTGTATGATCAACATCATGACAGAAGCGAAAAATACACTCCTTATTGCAAGAGCCAGTTTACTTATATTCACATGCCATGTAGAAACTCTCTTAAAATTTTTTTTGTCCTGAACGATATGTGAAATCTTGGTTGCAATCAGAAAGAAAATTAGTAGACAAGACAGCTTGCCATAAGTCAGAGACCACAGAAAACACCACTCATTATCATTCTTTATGGAAACTTCTAGGATAGATGTGCCAATAAGTTATATATGGATTTATTTATGTTATTTCAACTAAATTTTGATTCAAAATGTATGTAGACTGGCCCCGTTAAAACTCCGTTACATATTAGCACAGTGAAAGCGAGAAGCGACATTCGTACAATCAGCTCAGTCAACAGTTCCCCACTGAAGAAGATCGCGTTAGTGATCGAAAGTCTCGGGATGTAAATGTTTGTATTTTAACGTTTTAAACATCTTTTGTCACCTTTTAAGCATGTTTTAATGTATATTTTATTGAAAATTAATTAATTTTTTTTTTATCCTCGATTACAAATAATTTTGCAACATACTACCAGAAATGTGGTTCGACTTATACACGAAAATTCATTTTTTTTTCACAATTTTGCATAAGAATTGAAGGGGTTGACTTATATCCCTCCTGAACTTATATACGATATATAATCATAAAATAGTACATAAAATCATAGAAATGCTTTGATATATTGTGGAACTCCACAGACTTTCTTCTTTAGGGAGCTTAAAAACTTCATTGCTTTGGGAAGAGGTGGGGATGTCAGAATTCAACAATGGTACTAACATAAGAGGAAAATTGTATTAAGAAATAGTTCATACTGTCAGTGCTGCTTTTTGCTTTGATTACCGTAAAATCCCGTTAATCCGCTCCCCTAAACATGACGGAAAATCTTAAAATAATCAGAGGGGGACGCTTACACAGTATTAAAATTGTAGTATATGATATTTATGGGTGGTGGGGGGAGAGATGCTAATGGCCGATCATAGCAAAATAAGCATTATTTTAACAAAGTAAAAAAAGAAAAACCATTTTGAAAAGAAAATGATTAACGAAATAGAAAAACAGTATAACTTCCCGATTAATAGCGATTTCAGATTATAAAAAATTCTGGATTTCAGAAGCTTTGAAACTGGAATGCATTTAGATAAATAATAACACTAATATCTGTCATTAATATGGTAACAGAAAAAATAAAAGGAACTTAATAATTTAAAAAACATTGAGAAATTGCAGTTGAAAAAATCCTGAAATACTTTCTAGAATTAGTAAGATTTAATGTGGTGTCGCCATCTGTTGTAAATTAGGGAGATTAAATAAGTTTTTTTAAATCATGATTTCGTATCTATAAATGCTAAATAAATAATACAAATCACAAAAATTGAGAACATACAAAACGAATTGGTAGTGTTGCCAGATTTTTAAAACGAAAAACATCGCTACCACAAACATAGCACAAAATATGCTACAAATTCGACTGTGGCGTGCCATCTACTGATCAATCAATCGATAATTTTTTTTTTTATGAATGGTTTTCATAAAAAGTTAAATACGACTATAAATTATTTGATAAAATAAGTATTCTTTTTTAATCAAAAGATTTCACACTCAGCATCAAATACACATTTTTTAACTTATTTCATGAGAAATTTTCACTATCAATATTTTTATTACCTCCATATCGCCATGCAGATAAATTTACAGCAAAACTAATGTTTGGTTATATTGCTTTTTCAGATTGACATTAGTTGAAGTTGTGTATGCTACTTTTGTGTTTGTACATGTTTGCGATGTATCAAAGAATTGTCAGGCATTTCTGATCTGTTAGATAAAAAAAATAAAAAAATTCGTGAGATAAAATTTTTGGTGTTGATCATGATGAGCGCGGTGAAATTTCTTTTGGGGGAGGGTGCTTTCTTGGGATTTTTTAAATTTTCCAATTTGTTTACAAAGTGGAGGGGGGAGGGGGGGCACTTAATCGGGAAGGGCGAATTAACGGGATTTTACGGTATGCATAAAATTATTTTTTTCTACTTAAAATACAGTAAACATGACAACCGTCATCTCCCCCCCCCCCCCAAAGAAAAAAAATATGTTTGGGAACTTTACAATAAAAAAAGATTGTTGGACGGACACACACACACACACAGACAGATTTTGAAATTAGGACAAGCAATTTGCATTTTAATTTATAACTCCTCAGCATCCCATGATTGTCCCAAAATGATACTTTCAGATATTATAGAGAATAAGTATAATACAGTCGAACCTCGTTAACACGAAATTGAAGGGACCGTGAATTGTTTTCGTGTTATCCGAAATTTCGTGTTAACCGTCATAATAGTGGCGCCATCTATGTTAGATATAAAAACTAAATAAATTAACCTAAAATGTATCCCTGCCCATTCAGTCATAAATTAATAAGAACTGGAAAATTTTATTAACAAATTAATCATCAGTTTTTAGCCAATAATAAATTTATTTACTTGCTAATCATTTTTTCAAAAAGTCCGTTATTGACTTCTGCTTCAATTTTTGTGAAGTAGTTTTTCTAGGAACGTATGGAACTCATCTAATTTGTCCAATGTTCGGGAAGCATTCTCTTGTTCCAGAAGGAAACGTTGTACAGTTTTCAATGCTGCGGTAGATTCATTTAATGACACTAAATTTTTCCGTTCTGTGTCAATTTTATCATTCTCGTGTGACACTTCAATGTTGTCATCTTTATTTTCAGCAATTATTTATTCGTCTGTCATCACATCCGAAGTCAGCACATCTTCATCTATGCAAATGTACTCGAAAAAAAAAACAATGTCTAAGAAAGAATTTCCCAATTTTTTGGCTACATATTTATGACGCTCTTTAAATCTTGTCACCCGTTAGAACATACAAAATCACTCTCACCGAGAGCATCAGCAAAAGATTTTGCTTTCTCTTACAAAACTGCAAAAGTTAAAACAATGTTTTGCCTTCTTGCCTCTTTTATCCCCCGCAAGAAAGTAATATCAATGTATTCATTCTTTCTTCTGCACATTCGTTTTCTTACTGGTGTGAATTGACTCACAGCATAAGTCACTTCAATCTTTTCACGATTCTTTAAAATTGTAGAGAGGACCAATTGTAAAAGAATGGTAGGTATCCCATACTTCGCCGCAATTTCTGATTTTTTCAGCACTTTATTGCTAATTTCGTTTTAAAAATTTTGCTTGGTTTCTAAAGATACAGCTTGCTCTTTTTAACTCATCTTTTACAAAATTCTACAGAGCAACTGAACAGAATTTCAGTTATGTTAGTCAGATAGTGAAGTAAGGATTGCACTTCTTTAACTCACAGATAGGGGAATTCGACAACCCGGTTTATGTCACTGTCAATACAGTCAACCGAGTAATGGAACAATCCCTTTTAAAAAAGAGATTCCTTCACCCAAACTTTCATTGTGACTGATCTATAGCTCATATGAACACTTGCGCACATCAGAGATCAGAGAAAAACAGGGATTAGTCAGGAATTCAGTATTTCACGATTTTCTGAAACCCTTTTTATCTTTTCCAAACCATGAGAAAATTCCATTTTTAATAATAAGATGTGACATGTAAGTTTGAAATATCAAAAACATTGTGTAAGGTTTTTTTTTTTTTTTTTTTACTTTGAAGCAAAAAAAATTTCGGCTTAAGTGGGATTTTGCGAAATTCTGTTTCGTGTTAAACGAATTAATTAACATTGATTTTCACACTCATCTGACGGGACCTCAGTATTATTTCGTGTTAAGCGAAATTTCGCGTTAAGCGATTTCGTGTTAACGCGGTTTGACTGTAGTAAGAAATATTCTTTTGAAAAACATTAAAATGTCCGATTTTGAGATGTGAAAGGTCAAAGGTCAAAGTCAAAATGTTTGACCTTGAAATTAAAAATTCACAAAATATGTGTATGTGATATATCACATGAAGCATGACGGGTTCCTCTTGGTGGTCCTGATTCAGCCCCGTAAGTGGGGAAGATGACCGGGAGACAAGCATTGCGCGACTGTCTGGTTGGTCCTGATTCAGCCCCTTAAGTGGGGAAGATGACCGGGAGACAAGCATTACACGACTGTCTGGTTATTCTGACTCTGCTCCTTAAGTGGAGAAGAGGACCGGACTCTCAACACAGGAGATGTTTGTCGACATCATCGTGCTCTGCCAGCGGAAAAGGGACGTCCGAAAAAGCCAGGGATGCCACAAAGACCCACTGTGGGGCCTCATAGAGGCCCCTATGTGGTCCTCTGTGTCTGGGTCCCCTCCTCCCTCATAATCGCGGGTTCTCTGTAGCGCGAGGACTCAGCCAATGCTCGGAGCCTTCTCTGTACGTGGTGGAAGGACGTCCTGTAGGCCAATCCCAGTTGCTCGGGCAAGGGGTCCCCCTAGGAGGAGCCCAACTTCCCTTGTGCCGAGGTAGGTGACGCTGGGCAAAAGCAAGCTGTTACCCATATCCCAATTTTTCCTATCACTTATAATATCTTAATACTTTATTTTTATTAGTTTCATTTATTACTATATACTTTTCTTACCTTTTTTATTTCAGCTATTTTATTTAGCAGTCTTTTAACTATACCACAGTTCACTCTTGCGAACTTTGTCATTTTCGCTGCCGACTTTGTCATCTTCGCTGTTGACTTTCTCATCTTTGCTTACAAGCTTTTTTCACACCACATTTCATCATAAACAATGTTTTGAATGAGAGGTAGCTCACTTAGCCAAGAGATGGCGCTACCGTCTCACGTGCTGACGTTTTTCCGCATTGGCGTATGCGATGCTCGTTCATCCAGTCACGTTGTTTAGAACGGGGGGAGTTTCCCACTTCCGGTTTTCCATGACGTGTGCTCTCCTTCGGCCGAGCTATTTATAGAACGCTGCGATATTCAACTACGGCTGATGTGATGTGCTGTGCTGAGTCTATTTTCCTCCTGTCGGTTTTTGTTTTGTTTTGGCCGATATAATGATGAGATGACTTTCGTGGTAAAGTACTCTGTTTTTAATATCACATAATTAAGTAAGACCATTTTTAACTTGGATACATCGTTTTGAAGACCTACATTCATGAAGTTTGTTTTAAAATAATGTAATCTGAATCATGACTTTTGAAAGATGCATCGATGGAGTTTAAAATAGCTACAAGATAATAAATAAAAATTACATATGATTAGCGTATTTTTGATTTAGCCTTTAAATAAATGAACTCCCAGTACAGCTCCTGAGTGATACTTAATTTCTGTTATGAAATATATTGCTAACCAATCTTTTTTTTTTTTGTTTATATTAAACATTTTTAATGCATTAGTTTTTCCTCATATAACGATACTTCTATATTTTTTATCTTAATAAAGCTGGTATTTTATTTAAATATTTTTGTCATCATTTAGTCTTTTTTTAAACACTTACTGCAATAGATAAACTACTTTCTGAAATTAAACAAGGATCATTTTTCAGCAAAGGCTTTCACAGTGCATACTCTTTAGTAATAGGAAGTAAAAGAAAAGGGTGCAGTGAAATTTATTTATATCAGATTGAAGCATTCTTGTATGAGTAGTCTCATACACCACACAAGCTAACAGCAGCTAGACTGTCTCCCCAAATTTATCCGAGGAATTGACGCCGGCGAGATCGAGCTTCGTAGAGCACGATGCGTGGTGACTCTGTAGTGACGCTGGGTGGTGGGAGATACGGCATGCAGCAAGTATCTGCACCATACCAGCGGCAGAGGTGGAATAGTTATCGGCATGTGGGCATACACGCATGGCCTGCAACCACCACGTCATCCTCTGCAGCTGAAGCAGTTGAGTGCCGACCTCAATGGTTGAGCAGCACAGGAGGTGCCCAAAACCAAGTGGGGCTTAAGTTTGAAGGCAGCCCCTCAGGTCGCCGCTGTGGACAAAACCAAATCTTGGTGAGGGCCCACTGTTTGTGTTGTCTGACTACGAGGAATCGGGCAGGTGGCTTGCCAACTAACGCGGCGGCGATTATTGCAAAAACTGTTATATAAAACTACTCATATAACTAGTGTAAAAACTAAAACTCCTGTAATATATATATTATTGCACTATATTAATACATCCTATTACTTAAGCAGAGAATAATTTGCAATTGAAAGCATATGCTGAAATAAAGACCCTGTAAAAAATGTAGATAAAAATGCAGTTGTATATATATTCATACTTTCCATGTGCAGTGAGTAAAAGAAACTAAAATGATGACCAAATGAGTTAAGATAAAACATCAGCTTTTATTAATCATTTTAAAAAAACAGCATTTGTAAAACAAAAATATTCTTGAAAATGAAACAAAAGAATGATAATATTAAAAGTTAAAAACAAACACTAAACATATCGCTCCGATGCTCACATTAAAAGTTTTAAAAGCTTCATAAAAATTATGTACTTCATTAAGTTGCAACTATATTCAAATTAAAATGTGCTGATAAATAAACTAAAAAAAAGTATTCTATTAACTATTTATCCACGCATTGCATTCCAGTAAAACTCAGAGCTCTTCCAAAAACAAACACAGTCCCCAAAAATTAAAACCATCAATACACCTCTGAAACATCAATACTTTCTTTGAATATTTATATATCCACTTCCAACAAAACCACACATAATTATCACCTTGTTAGATAACCATATCGGAAGAAAAAGATGAAAGCAAGCTGAAGTTCCACAAAATGAACATTACTACAAGCAACCAGAGCCATTTCGTATTTCAAAAACAACATATGAGAGCCCCCCCCCCCCCCCTTCAACTGCTGCAACCGATACTATATATTGACAGTAATTGAATAGCAATTAATGACCATAACAACATATATCACAGAGTTTCCTAATACTGCAACTGGAAACGCAAATGCTGATCTGCCCAATAAAAATGATCTGCTCATAAAAAGTTATTACAATACCCCAAAACAAACCATTTAACCTTTTACTTATGGTTTCATTCCGGAGTGCTCACACTCATATAACTCTTGTATCTTAAAAGAATTGCTGAAATGGCCCAAAAATTTCCAAATCAGCTCATTTCCTCTAGATGAGCATAACTCAACCGCAAGTTTATCATAATTCTTACATCTGGAAAGCAAAAATTTCCAACTTCATTAAAATCACATATTTCCATATAATTCAAATATTTCACTTAAGAAAGTTCCAAAACATTTTAATTGTATTATCTTATATATTTAACCAGAAGAAAACTTCATTCATTTCAGAAGAAAAACATTAAAAACTTTAAACTTATTACTTTATAACTCATATCAGATAATTCATAAAATTCCCTAACTTTAATTAATACGAGGATAAATTCATTATTTTAAACAATCATACATACTTATATTTTACTATTGCAAAATTACTTTTAAACAATTCATATCCTTTTATCTTTAAAAAAAAAAAAAATAGAAATTCATCATCATGTATACACCATTAAACTTTACCATTGAAAAATCTACAAAATCAAAACTATTAAACTCAGCATTGTCTTAAACAATAAATCTCACATTTAACTTCTATTTAAATTCTTGCTATATAACATATTAAATCCAAACCATTCCACAAATTAAATTTATTAATTGTTTCACGTACATTTTCATAATTGCTTTACTTCAAATTACTTTATCAATAAAATTTTAAATTCAACTGAATTATAAAACAAATTCTAACACTATCAGATACCAGAATAAAAATTTTATATATTTTTAACACTTTCTAAAATTCTTATAGATAAAACTCAAATAGACACAATGACTGGAGAGAAATTAAAAGATGTCTTCTTAAAAAAAAAAAAAAAAAAAGCTAAAAATCAGTTCATCAAAAGCCGGAACAGATTTCCATTCTTCCTTTCTCCACTAAAACATCCAGCAGTTTTAAAACCAGGAAATTCAAGAAAGATGGCCCAGCACTGCTTCCTAAATACAGCACAATCTTAGTAAATTCACTTTCAGTAAACAACTCTTTCTTTCATTAGATGATCCAGTGGTAACAACATATCACATGAAATTAATGAAGAATGTCTATTTATACCTTGTCTTCATCACCACATAAAACTACAAAGAAAAATTTTGCAGATGTGATGGATATGAGGAAATTTACTGTGCCCCAAAAAGAAATTATTTTAGCCACAAAGCGAAAACTGCACTCTTCTCCATTAACAACTTATATCCAGCACTATTCAACATACAAAGTACCATTAAAATAAACTTAATCATATTTCAACCAATTCAATATAAAAAAAATTCTCTTCTACGTATCCAATACTCTATCATTCTGATACAAAAATAATACTAGTTATTTTCTAATACAAACAAGCAAAATTCATTTATCTCCATAATGTCAGCGCCTCCTACTAAGACTCTCCTTAATCACTCATAGGGTTAACTATGCCAAACATTACACCCAAGGAAAAAGGCCAATACTAACAAAACCAACCTCAGCATTTATATTATTTCATTATGCAAAACAAATTACAATTACCTAATATAGTTTCTAATACAAAACAATCTTCTATTACAAAAATAAAACCAATAAATTAATTTCCCTATTACAACAATTAATACATATCTATTAAAAATTATTAAAAATTTCTTCTATTACTAACCTGCTTCCACTGACACAAATGGGCATACTTAAAATAAAGCTAAAAGCTCATAACCTTTCTGACAGCAATTGCCTAGCAATTAATGACCATAACAAACATATATCGCAGAGTTTCCTAATACTGCAACTGGAAACACATATGCTGATCTGCCCAATATTAGTAGAAACCCAAAATAACACATAACCATACAATATCTGAAATACCAAGTGAATCATTAGCAGAGATGCTGTTTTAAAACACAATGAAGACAAGAAGTTTAAAAACTAAATTAAATTTTATTTACAACAAAAATAAACACATATGTAAATAACCATATTTCGTTACTTTCAATTCAACAAAAATATATACTTCAATATTTAATAGATGACAAACATCTTCCTGTCAAAATATCCTCTTAATGTACAATCAAATATAAAAATAGACTAGAATCCAAAGAAGGTAGATAACTCTCACGGACATGCTGAAAAACTGCTTCACATTCATATTGCTACCTAAATAGAATATCTAGCCCTTAAAATTTAAAAGAATTCAAAACACCAAACTTCTAAATATGTATAAAAAATATATATATATTAATCCTGGCTTTAAACAAGTAAATATTTATTTAAACCTAAACAAAACTTTTTAATAAATGCATTTATAATTTTAATACTATCCTTTAAATTTTTCAAATTACAACTTCAATATCTCAAATATTATGTTGGTGAACTTTAACAAAACAAACTTTATAATCTTAAAGATATCACTTCAAAGAATTTATAAACATATGACTAGAAATTAAACTCCAGAAAAACCTTATATTAATTATCTATTTTTATACTCTATTCCAAAAAAAAATAGTAATTACTTTTGTTTCAATTACTTTTATATTATCATGAATTCAGAAAAAACCCATTTACCTTATTAAACTCTAAAAACCATTCCAGCATGCCGTCAAGAGATTTCAACATCGATACTGATGTCAAATGGATAGTATAAATAAACAGAACCCCCAAGTCATAACTATTCAACAACTATCGATGCCAATCAATGACCAAATATAAAAGTTGCTCTCATATTTCACTTAATCATCAACAAGAAAAAAAACAGCAAGAGCAATGGAAACGCTAATTGAAAACCTTTTACAATTCCAAAGTAAAAAAAAAAAAAACATTTCATGGCATCCTCACAATCCATCACATTGCGATAAAACTATATCTTAACGAGCAAAGTCCATTCCAGCCTTCAAAACAAACATGTGGCTCTTTCTTTCCTTTTACTGGTCACGACCACAGACATCTCATAACTACTATTCCCGCTTTTGACTTCGAATTACAGCTACTCATTTCAACCACCATTATCGTTGCAAACTATAATATACACAATCCAATTGTAGAAACTTCTCTTCAGCACCAAACAAAGCTTTTAAAACAGCCAACAACAATTTAACATCGATGCTCGAGAACTGATCCATTTCCCTAAAACCAAGCACTGATATACTTTTTCTCCAGACCGAAAAACCCATGCATTGCGCAACATCGGAAACACATGGTATCACCAGAACATTCTAATGACGTTTCACTCCAAGAGTGATCGTCACGTCGGGATAACTCACACGGCACTGCCATATAGTCAAATGGAGTTATTCGCGATCGACGCACGGTGAAAAACACATCGATTCACCCAGGAAACAAAAAGGTGCGACGGACAAATCGGGATTGAGTTAAGCAAGCAATAAAGTACTTTTCTGTTACAAATAAGCAATGAATAGAATGACTTGTTTTCTCCTCAAAAACAGATTCTTCATGTAAGGCAATAAGACCTTTATATAGGTCAATAGGAAATATTGACAACATATATACATCCTCTGAACCGGCATGCGCCGTGAATGAAAATGTAAACAGGAACCGCCCCCAGCTCCAACCAATACGGTAGAAGACCACCGCTAACGCACGTGCCTGATGTCATATCGAAACGTTCTTGCCGATGTCGAAATCAGTGTCGACGTCATTGTTTAATGTCATTATGCTTTGTGGCTGAATTCTGAGTCTGTTCAGTATCGTTGTTTGTTTTCAGTCTTGTTACGAAATCGTTTCAGCTGCAGCTTACAAGCGTTTCGTTTTCTTTGATGGTATGACGTCATACTTTTACGAATTCCACGCATCTGGAGATGATTGAGTGTATTTCAGTTTCAGTATTGCGTCATCATGCCAATGAAGTACGCTAGTTCCTGATAGGTTGGTTTGTATAACTGCATGTTTCACTGTTACAGAGTTGAACTTGAATTGACAAGAGGGCATACATTGGAACGACTTCATGTTTGGTTGGCTCGTTTTGTTACTTGTGCTTGGTATATGTAAAGGCTCATTTAATGAACTATTTAAGTTGTTGGCCGAAGTTATGGCCTTAATTTATTACATTACATTTCTTCAAATAATGTTTTTAATTGTTTTTAATAAAGTTTGTTTACAGTTATATTTTGACTTCTTTCTGCATGTGTGTAGACACTAATCCTTGAAAACTCTGCTTTAAGTAGTTGTGGCTTCTAGGCTTACATGAACTTTTGCCCTAGCAGCCTGTTACGGGTTATGGGCACAGCCGAGATTGAAGCCTACAACATGCAGAGGAGTTAGATATTTTTAATTTGTGCTTACATTCCTCAGTTGAATAGTTTTAAAATCTATGAGCGCCGATTTTCTTCCAATTGATAAATCGACGTCGTCTAATTACAGCACGTGGCGAGAAGATGTCCGTGTTCTTCTGATGGAAAAATCTGTATGGGAATGTGTCTCCAAAACTACCCGACAACCCTGATCCAGCGAAGGCTCCTATTGCTACGGATTTGGCAAAAAGAGTAAGGGCTTACTCCATTCTGTATTTGAATGTGTCTAAGGAGTTGAGACCTTTATTATGTGGTATAGAGCAACGGTCGGCAACTGACGGACCGCGGTTCACATCCGGACCTCGGAAGGTCAAATCGTGGACCGCCAAAAATTTTCAATTGGAATAAATAGTTTTTTAAAATAATTATCTAAACTATTATCTTCAATTATCTCTAATTATTCAACAATTAACTGCTTTTTCTATTTTATAATGTGTATATAAAATATTTCAGAACGTATACTTGTGTATATAGTAATTTTTCATAACAAATACCTAATTTCTCTATTCTATAGTGTATGCATGTATGTATGTGTAAAAATAACAATTTAAAATTAATAAGCACTAATATTATTATTATTATTGTTTTTTCTCTGGACCTCGATAAAAATTTTCAAAAGTTTTCAGACCCTTCTTAAAATTACTTGCCAACCCCTGGTATAGAGGATCCGTATGTAGCGTGGCAAGCATTAGAGAGACATTTTCGACCCAGTAGCCGTGCATGTATTGTGGAATTGAACGACGCATATTTTCGAGTGCAAGTTACAGCTTGGTGAGGAACTGAATCTCTATGGTGCCAGATTGAGAGATATCATCATGCAATTAAAGGATGCTGGTCGTCCCATTTCAGAGTGGTTAAAGCCTTTTCAGTTGATTAGACATCTCCCAGATGAGTATAGAGGTATCGTCCAGATGATTTACCATTTTTAGGATGAGGACTTTAAACTCGAAAATGTTTTAAATGAACTGTTGTCTGAGGAAGCAAGATTAAAATTGTTTAATTAACAAAAATTCTAATTTAAGTGTGTTTAATGAAGTTGCTTTATATAATAATGAAAATAAATGTAACGATATGAAGTTTAAGCCATCTTCTAAGCAAAAGTCTAGACCTTCCAATAAAATGCAGGTAAGTACAGCAGGTCCCAGTTTTAACTTTAAACTTAATGAAACTAGAAAGTACTTTAAGTGTGGTTTAATTGGCCACCTTGCTAAGAATTGTAGAAGGTTTAAAACTGGTGCCAATGGAAAACATGGTGAAGTGGGTTTTATAGCTGAAGCATACTGTAACCTGAATACTGATAATACTGCCTGGTTGTTTGATACTGCCGCTAGTTCCCATTTTTGCTCGCGTAAAGATTTATTCTTGGATTTTGAGTCCATCTCCGGGATGGAAATGAAGGCAGCAATTAATGGGGTAGCTTGTGAAATTCTAGGCAGAGGAACTATAAAATTTAATTGTAAAATTAAAGGCAGAAATCAGGTTGTTGCATTGCACAATGTCTTATACACAGTAAAAAATTGTCAAATTCACTGCATTTATTTCAGTATATCGCAACGTAATATTTCCGTAGGTAAAATTACCGCAAATATAACAGTAGATTTAACAAGTGTTTAAGATTTCAACATCCTTTCATGCGAACAACCAATCAGATCACATTGTAACCGGCGTCTGTGCAAGCAAAGACATATTACTAGCATGATCTGTGCAAAGAAGCTCTACTTCCGTCTACGAGATTTCTTTCCCGCAACAGCGAAAGCGAGCAAATGGTGTGTTAACGCTACGTGCTTACGGGCTTCTTACGTGCCTGCATTGTTAATATATCAGCGTTTAATTACAAAGAGTTTTTATATTTGTATTAGATAACCTTAATTCTAAAGTAAGTTTGAATTATAATGAATAATTATCTAAATATATATATATATATATATATATATATATACATATATTATCTAAATTCTTCTCGCCCTTCAGAATTGAAATGCTTCTATTTTTAGTACTACAAATGTATTCTCTTTCTATATATGTATTTATACATAGTATTATAATGAATATTTGATGTCTCAGTTTTGCCACATTAAAAAATTTCTATTAATAAATTCTGAATTCCTATATATATCATATACAAAGCAATAAAGAAATGTTTAAATGTTGGATTGAAATTCTATACATAAAATAATGAGTTCTAATGTTGTTTGTCAAACAAACGACGAACTTTATGATTATTCTAATAATCATCTAAAAATGAAAGCTGATAAAATTAAATGATTTAAAAAAAATATGGCTTTTAAAATTTCAGCAGTTATTGTAATCATTTGTACGGAAATATGACTGTTAAAATTACAGAACTTTTTGTGGTAATTTGTACAGAAAAATGTCTGTGAAATTTACTACAGTTATAACCGTTGAAATGACGGAATATATGCGATAAAATTTACATCAAATTTTACTGTGAGTTTTACGTAAAAATTGCTGGCAACATTGCTGCCAGCAGTTTTTGCCGTAAATTTGACGGATTTTTTTTACAGTGTATTCACCCAAATTAGGACATAATTTGATGGCGGGCCATCTCTTTGAAGAGAAAGGAGCCACGTTTGTCAGTAAAAATGGGCGAATAGACGTATTTTTAAAAAGGGGATAAATTATTTTCAGCTAATCAAAAAAATGGTCTTTACTATGTTCTACCTCAATATATTAAACGTAATGATAAAAATTATTATAATTTAGAGGTTAACCAAGTTAATATAGAAAACAGTTTGGAAACGTACCACAGACGGTTTGCCCATATAGATAAGGATTACATTCTAGGAACCATTAATAAAGTTAGGGGAATGCCTCCACTCAAAAATGAAGAGTTAAATTGTGAGCCTTGCAAAATTGGTAAAGCTAGATGAGTTTCATTTAAACCAATTGGAAAAATTAGGTCTGTAAAGCCGTTAGAGCTGTTGCACCTTGACGTAGCATGCCCGTTTAATACTAAAGGGGGTAATGGGTATTTCCTGACTATAATCGATGATTTTTCAAGAAATGTTTACGTTTACTTGATGAAAGAAAAATCCAAGGTTTTTAACTGCTTTGTAAAGTTTCAAAAGCATGCTGAAACGTTTACTGGAAATAAAATCATTGATATTAGAACCGACAATGGGGGAGAATTCGAAAAATATTTAGATGACATAGGTATTAAACCTGAGCGGACGAACCCATTTTCTCCGGAAATGAACGGTCTTGTGGAGAGATTCAATTTAACTGCTCTAAATGCGGTAAGAACATTACTTAATGAGTCTAAGGTGCATAAAAGATTCTGAGGGGAGGCTTTGTTATTTTTTGTCTATACTTGGAATCACACATGTCATAAGAATTTCACTAAGACGCCATTTGAATTATTTGGGGGAAAAGTATCATCTGTCAAACATCTAAGAGTTTTCGGTTCCACTGCATATGTTAGGATTCCTAAACATAATCGTGGTAAACTAGATATGTGTGCTGAAAAGGGGGTGATTGTAGGATATGCCCTTCGCACAGAAGGTTATCGCATGTGGATCCCCGAAAAGGACAAAGTTATTGAAACCATCAATGTTAGAATAGAGGAACCAGTTAAAAATGAACAGGTCTCTGACCGAAGTTTATTCCATTTGGATGCATTGGATTCTGACGATTCAGAGGTTTTCGATGCTGAAAAATCGTGTGTTGAACCCGATAAACAAGTTAAATTAGTTGAGGGGGAGTCGGAGAGTTCAAAACCGATAGAAACAGGATCTAAATCTACGTTAACTAAACCCAAGATTGAGTGGTTTCGAAAAACTGTTCCTCGTTCAGATGGATCGCGTACCGATATTTATTACAGCAAATTGGGAACCAGCATGCGTTTAAGATCCCAAAACGATGCTAAAACTTATTGTGAATCTAAAAATATCCCTTTTGATCAAAAAATTTTTGACTTCAGTGGTAAAAATAACTTTACGGGCATTATAAATCAGGAATGAGAAGCAAATAATTTAAATTAATGACAATTAAAGCGGGATCAGGTGAGCGTTCCAACAACATTTCATGAAGCAGTTCGTTCTTCTCAAGTTGAATCGTGGAAGTGTGCGATGGAGAAGGAAATTAAAATTATTAAAGATCGAGAAGTTTGGACTTTAGTAGAAAAACCTTCGAATGCTAGTATCTTGGGAAGCATATGGGTTTATACTATTAAGTGCAATAAAGAGAACAAAATAATTAGATATAAAGCATGTCTCATTGCACAAGGCTTCCGACAAGAGAAGAGTATTCAATATGATCAAGTTTTTAGTCCTGTAGTTAATTTTTCTACAATACGTTTATTTTTCTCGATTTTAGTTTGTGGATTGAAATGGTACCATATTCAAATGGACGTTCGCTGTGCATATTTATATGCCCCTTTATCGGAAACTATTTACTTGAGACAACCTGTTGGTTTTGTAGAATCTGAAAAACCAGATCACGTTTGCATATGAAAGAAGGCTCTGTATGGACTTCATCAGAGCAGTCGAGAATGGTTTTACGAACTTCATTCCGTTTTAGAAAGTTTACATTTTAAGAAGTTCGAGTGGACAAACTGTGTTTATTCTCTTAATTCCGATATTGTCTTGCTTTTCTATGTCGATGACATGATTTTGTTGGGAAAAGATAAAGATCAAATTTTTGAATTTATAGAATTATTAAAACAAAAATTCAACATTAATGTTTTGGGGGAGACCGTGAAAGTACTTGGAGTTAATTTTGAACAAATTGAAAATGGCTTTTCTATTCAGCAGACAGATTATATAGAAAATATTTATGACCAATTTAAAAGTTATTATCCACCTATGGTATCTTTGCCCATTTCAAAGGGACTTATATTTTCTAAAAAGGATTGCCCTCAAACAAATGAAGAAATTGTTGAAATGGAAGAAATTCCATATCGTAACTTAATTGGGTGTTTGTTGTTTTTGGCTAGCAGGACGCGTCCTGATATTATGCTGATATTTGCCTGATATTTGGCTTTATAAAAAGTCCTTTGCTATGTATATCATACAAGATATGAAAAATTAAATCTGTCTTGCAATGATAATTTTTCAATAAATTGTTTTAGTGACGCCGAGTATGCATCTAACCGAGACGATCGAGTATCGATTGGAGGGTTTATTTTATTTTTGAATGATGCAGTAATTTCTTGGCGAACATCTAAACAATGTTGTGTAGCTCTTTTCACTATGGAATTACACTATTTCTATTTATTATTAGCTTATTTCTTGTTAGTCCGGGATCTTGCTGTACTGGAAATGAAGAAAAAAAACTGACATTTTTGGAAAAATAATTTAAGTTTCTAATGAAACTGTATATAAAGTTTTAAACTTAGTTTCATTTTTTGTACATGTTTGTAACATCGTCCAGATGAGTGGAAGGCGGGCCAATGATGTCATATCGTGGCATTCTTGCCGATGTCAAAATCAGTGTCGACGTCATTGTTTAATGTAGTTATGCTTTGTGGCTGAATTCTGAGACTGTTCGGTATTATTTGTTTTCAGTCTCATTACGAAATCGTTTCAGCCACAGCTTATGAGCGTTTCTTTTTCTTTGATGGTATGACGTCATACTTTTACGAATTCCACGCATCTGGAGATGATTGAGTGTATTTCAGTTTCAGCATTGCGTCATCGTGCGGATGACGTACGCTAGTTCCTGATAGGTTGGTTTGTATAACTGCATGTTTCACTGTTACAGAGTTTATCTTGAATTGACAAGAGGGCATATATTGGAGCAACTTCATGTTTGGTTGGCTCGTTTTGTTACCTGTGCTTGGTATATGTAAAGGCTCATTTAATGAGCTATTTAAGTTGTTGGGCAAAGTTATGGCCTAATATATTACATTACATTTCCTCAAATCATGTTTTTAATTGTTTTTAATAAAGTTTGTTTAAAGTTCTATTTTGACTTCTTTCTGCATGTGTGTAGACACTAATTCTTGAAAACTCTGGTTTAAGTAGTTGTGGCTTCTAGGCTTACATGAATTTTTGCCCTAGCAGCCTGTTAGTGCCGAAAAAGAAAGTACGTCCGCGGACTAGCAGTGCCATCTCTTAGCCAACACAGCTACTCCCCATTCGAATTGCTGCTTACATGCCTGCTCGGTTGGAAAAACATTGCAATGCAATATTAACGTACGTGAAAATGTAAATTGAGTGCTGTATGGATAAACCAACAAGAACGAAAAATCATGCGTCAAGCATAGATTATGTAACACTTTCCAACGCTTCCAAAATAATTTTACAAATCATACCGTTTAATAAGCTGAAAGTTACCATCTACGTAAACAATTTGGAAAACGCATAACATATATAAAAACTTAATTTCAGGAATTTCCAACATACACAATATTCGGAAAAATATCTGAATACTTTTATTCAGCCCTGTATATGATCTATAGGTTTGTATATATACTACATAGGATACTAAATTTTAGTTCAGATAGGAAACGCGTTAAACTGTTTAAACTGTTCCCAGTTTAAAATTCTCCTTCTGGAGTTTCTGTCAATAAATGGAAATGTGTTGGCGAACTTTTGTGCTTCCCTGTATATGATCTACAAAATTTATACCAGGGTTGGGTTTTTGCCATGACATGTCAAAAACATGTCGCAAAGTGTCAAAAACTGTCGAAAAGTGTCAAGAACTGTCGAAAAGTGTCAAAAACCTTTCACACTTTTTTTTTTTTTTGCAATCATTAGTAATATTTTATATTAAATCAGTCTAAAAACTGATTAAATAATAATTTATATGTTATATAAATAATTTTTATTTATTTATACTATAAGTTATAATAAAATTATATATCATCATTCAAATTATTTCTCAATTGTCATGCTAAGAAAAATAGCCTTATTGAGACTACTATATTAAATGCATTTTTCAAAGTACTATTTATATCTTTATTACTATTAAGTGTTCAGTTTATTATAAAAAAAAAATGTTAACAATCTAATTTATGCTTAAAAATCTTGTGTAAAAAGTGGCCACCACTCAATGACTGATCATAAGTTACCTAGACTTTTAATGATTCTAAATGTTTGTTTTTGTACATAAACATTAGATATAAAGCACAATTGCAACACAAATGTTCTCTGAGTTATTAAATGAATTATAATATGAAATCAGTATAATTAAATGTTCTTTAAATCAATAACTTAAAAGACAATGGTTTGTTATTTTCAATATTTACACATATATCACGTTCTACACTGTTTAGTAAATTGATAATTTACATGCTTTGTATTTCATTAATTTTCAGCATAATTTCAGCTCTGCTGAAAAATTAATTAGTATATATATAATTATTTAGAACAATTTGTTTATGTTAAATTTAATTTTTATACAATATAAAATAGTGCCTTTTTATTTATTTATTGCAGCATATTATTTCAAGTTTGTAGCTGTAAGTCTAGCCTTAATCATTTGTTTGTGGAATATGAATTTACAAGCAAAGAGCAGCTGCAACATTTTTTTTTTTTTTTGGACCTGGGACAAACATTAAAACAATATACAAATTATATGAACTTTTATACATTAAATTATATAAGTATTTAATAGTTTGATTAGTTTATATTTTTAATGTAACAGTACTTGTAATTATTTTTTATTCTATATTTATAGCTTACAATTGTTTTCTATTTTCTAAGAAACTTGTTAAACCAAAATAATGTTTAGAGTTTTCAGGGGTCGATGAAGATTTTCGTTCTTGGGGCCCATTTTGTGAAAAATAAAAATTATTTTTGTGAAATTTATCATATTTTTGTGAAAATTAACACTTTGTTGTGAAAGATGGAAGCTGCTCAAATTCAAACCAAGCATTTAATAATAACTTCTTTAAGTCCTACTAAAGTTTTCCTTTCTTGAACTTGTTTTCTTTATAAATTATACATTTTAAAAACTAACAAAATAAAAATAATCCATTGAGATTATGTTTTTATGGAATAGAATTTTGTGAAGGGAACTATTTTATTAAGAGGAAAATTGTGAAGGGAACTGTCTTATTAAGAGGAATTTTTATGAAAGGGCCTGATTTATTAAATCTATTTTTGTGAAGAAAACCTAGATAGGTCCCAACTTTTTCCTGGATCGACCCCTGGTTTTATACAGGATTTTTATACTGATTTTACTGTCTAAAACTGTCAGAAAGTTTACCCATGTGTCTAACACTAAAAATTATGAAAAATTGTAAATTTAATGTTGTTGTAAAAATAATTTTAAACTGTTTTTGGACTCAATTTTAGGTTTTTGACAGTCGTTGTCAAAAACTATGTCAAAAAGGGGTTTTTGACATGACGGTTATAACCATGGTTAAAACCGGATAAAACCGTCACACTGTCAAAAACTTGCCAACCCTGATTTATACACATCACGTAATAGACAAAAAGTGAGTTAAATTTAAAATCGCGTTCAGCAACTTAAAACGCACTTCCAGGAATTATTGTTACAGACAGTAGAGAATTCTTTTGTGTGTCCCTGTAAATGAACGATGACTGCTATACACACAATATTCTGTAGTAAGCCTCTTGTAATGCACCTTAGTGAGATATATAAATTTAAATGTGTTTAAAATAGTGAAACATTATTTAAATAAACCGCAGACGATTTTTCTCCATAGACGTCATGTAACGGAATTCTTTTGACTGTCCCTGTAAAGTAACTATAAGTGCTATGCACACCCTATTCCATATTAAGCTTCTTGTAAGGCACCATAGTAATATATATCAATTACAATGTGTTTGAAATTGTGTAACATCATTAAAATAAACCGCAAATGATTTTTCCCCATAGACCATCATGTAACGGAATTCTTTTGAGTGTCCCTGTAAAAAAACTAAGTGCTACACATTTCTCTTGAATTAGGGAACATGCTATTGATAATGACAATAACATATAAAAATTGCAGAGCAATCCGAGCATATTTACGGGAGTTAGAGCACAGACAGACGGCCAGACAAACCGAAGTCATAAACACTTTTCAACTAGGTTGGAAAGTGTTAAAAATAGGAAAAGCTGCAAAGCAGAAGGTAAGTTCAAAATATAAAATAACTGTAAATAAATATAACCTATTAAATATAATGTAATATATAAACAAATTAAATATAAGTGATAGGAAAATCTGAGGGAATTGCCAACAAACTCGACTCCTCAGGTCGAAAACCAATCCAGCGTATCTTTGCGCAATCAGACCTTTCCGTGCCCGATGGTTGGATTAGCAGGAGTCTTCACCTAATTTTCACGCTACTCACTTCAACCGGGACTGCTCCTCTAGCGTCTTGCAAGGATTTTCCATGCCTTGCAGGAATTTTCCATGCCTTGCAGAGTCCGGTAATGGTTCTAAACCAAATTTTCCGTTGTTTCTAACATTTTTATGATATGTTTTATTTGTTGTTTTACATGTGGATGATCTTCTTAATCGAGTTGATCAGGGACCTCCTGTATTTCGCTGCAGGGCTCACTAAAAGCAAAGCCATTGGGAAAGGACACCCCAAGCCAAGACGTGTCTATGCGTCAGGGACCGAGTTTCTTTGTGGTCACGGATTGCCGAAAAGTCCCTCCTACCACACAAGCAGTAGCTGCGGCAGATGAACTAGTCATTTTCTCCCTCTCTAGAACTTGACAATCAGATGCCATGGGAAAGCAAGAGTCGTCGGGGGAGCTTGGCATTATGGCCTAGGACCCAGTTCTTATGGGGCTCCGGTGACAAAAGCCGTCATGTGTCTTCTGGCAATTCATCAGGTGTCTTTGTGGAGGTCTCCTCTGATTATGAGAAACCCTGCGTAACGTAACGACCTTTGTCGTCACCTTTTTGGGTTAAATTCAGGATGATGTGCAGGTGGCGGTGCCCTGACCGGTTGCAGCGCATATGGAAGGCCTCTCCCGGTCATGCACATTATATGTCCCTCAGGACATGGATGCGATGCTTGAAGTGCCTGACGGCGCGCCTCTCTGGCACTTGGCAGTGCAGCATAGTTTTATATCACATTAAGACCAATTCATACACTTTCTAACAACACCAAAAATAAGTCCTTGTGACAGTTAGGGAACCACATATGACTAAATTTGTAATGTAGGAAATGCAAAAATTTACAATTTTTGTCCATCTTTGAAGTTAATTATCTCCTAAACCAAGAGAGATAGAGACTTATCACGGAATATTTATTCATTTCTCTATGATTTTAACAACTAAGCTTAATATCATAAAATTCTGAGGTGATCAGGTTTTAGCTGTGTTGATTTGATATAGAATGACCCCCTAGTCTGTCTCGCAAAGAATGATGAAGACCACAGATGACTGCTTTTATCTTTTTTTTCAACTCATTTAACCATTTAAGTTTTTTATCTGCTTAAACATTTATTTAAATGAATAATATTTTACTCAGATTACTACATAAGATTTGAGTACACATAAGATTTAAAAGAAAAATCAGTCATTCACAGCACTCTAGCAAAATATCTTTGACATGATTTGCTAACATTTAAAACTATTTTAAAAACACAAAAGGAAAAATATACAAAGAAATCCTATCTTTTGCAAAAGAAACAAAGAAAACAAAATCTTACAGATTATTTCTTTCACTAATTAAAGAGGAAATTTAACCCAATATTACCTGCAAAAAAAAAAAAAAAACTCAGTCAAACTTTCCCCATGAAGAATGAAACCCTGGTTCAGCCTGAGTTTCCAAAAGGAAAATTAAGCTCATCCTCAACCCGGCTTAATCTAACAGAAGAAAACTGGCCCAGTCACAAACCAGGACAATGCAGATCTCTAGTGTGCAACTCAAAGCCAGAATTTGCAATTTTTAATTAGTTATTTTCATTAATTAATAATGTGAACATAATTTTCTCACACTATAAAGTGCTTTTCACTGAAAGCAGTCAAAATGTACCAGCAGAGATCTCTCCAGGTAAAAAAACTTGCTACGATCTTAACTGATTATCCTTGTACATTCATTCTAGAAAGAGTTAAGACTAAAAATGCAGATGGCATCAAATTTTTTCCATCCTCATATGGTCCGATTATTTTTTTTTTTTTGGTGGGGAGAAGATTATTTTTTTATTCTTTTTTGAAAAGTTGATTTTAAAGTGTATTTACAAAGCAAATTTTTTTAACAGTCTTTCCAAAAATTTTTCACATAAACAGTTCTTTTTGTTTAATATTTAAGGGATTTTTCTATATTTTAAATATGTCGCAAAATTTGACTTATTTTATTTATTCTTTTTTTAGATTTATTAACGCAGACTATTTTTTTTTTAAATTCTTTTTTGAAAGTTGATTTTAAAGTGTATTTACAAAGCAAATTTTTTTAACAGTCTTTCCAAAATTTTTCCACATACAGTTCTTTTTTGTTTAATATTTAAAGGGATTTTTCTTATAATATTTTAAATATGTCACAAAATTTCACTTTAACTTTGTAATTTTTTATCTGAACAATACATTTTTTTTTCCTTTTCCCAAACACATGTAGGCAATAAGCAATTTTATCCAAATGTACAAAAAAATTCCTCAACAATTATAGATTTAAAAAATATTTTTTTCTGTTTCAGGCTTAAAAATTAACCTGATCACAAAGATTGCATTAGTTTATCAAAAGATAGTTTTGACAGGTAGTCCAGTTCATTCTTAAAGAAACCGAAAGCATTTGAAAAAAATGATTTCAACTCCTGAGATAGTTGAATCATGTGCTTTATTTTTTTTAATTGTTATTATAATTTGTTTTTAATCCCACAAGGTTGAAAACTGAAAGTTAAAAATTTTTACTTATAGTTTCAATTTATGATTTAAAAACTAATCGTCATATTATCGATTTAAGGACACAAATCACACTGGGTCAGGTAATAATCACGGTAAGTAGAATACATGGTAGGGTCCACGCACAAGTTTTGTTTCTCCCTCTGACGTCACTGACACCAAAGTCCAGGCTTCGGTAAAGTGCTTTTCGCTTTGTATAAAACTTTTCTTTTCATAAAAGATATACATTTATTTAATGTAATGTATGATATTACTGAGGTAGGTGATACTTAGAACATTTACTAACTGAACTTTTTCAAATTCCAGTTAATATACCATAATTTTGGGTAGATAAACCACCCAGGCGTATACGCTGCTGTGTCCAAAAATGATTAAAAAAAACTGAAATTCCATCGGATATGCCACACTATCGCATAAGCTGCACTTTTATTGAAAGTGATATGGTACTACTGTAGACGCCATATTGAATATTTTCAAGCCTTTTTTTAATCAACTTAAACATTTTAAATTTAGTACAACTAATGAAAATAAATAAATAACTCACTTTTGGTTTGCGAATTTATCCAATCTCATCGTGCATTCCAGACTTGGATCGGTAAGTAGAAATATATTTTATGGAATTCTTAATATAAAACATTACACTAGAATTAAATAACACTATTTATTTTTTATTCGAATTCATCAATTAAATAACACAACGTAAAATTCTGAAAATAACTAATAGTAAACAATCCTTTTGACAACATGAAATATTGGAAAAAGTGGGAAGGGGCTTATAAATGTAATTTTTTTAAAAATATCCTAAATACTAACTCTTAACATTTTTGTATCTTAACAGAAAATAATTGGTACACAATAAGGTATATTTTGTAAATATTTAAAATAAAAAGTTCTAAGAAAGTTTTAAAATAAACAAAAAAAAATTTAAATACATGCGTTATTTATTGAAAATTAAAAAAAACAACATTCACAAGCGCACACGTGCAAAGGTTACCAGAGAATCCACTTTTCTTTTCTGTTAAAACGCTGTGATGATACTACTCAAATTCTATTCTTTAAGTAATAAAAAGGAACACGTGAATGTGCCAGCAACTGCATGTTGTTTGAGAGCTGGAAAAAAAAATATTGAGCTACATGCAAACAGAAAAAAAAATCATTGAAAGAAAAAGAACGAAAAGCAAAACTTTTTTTCCCCTAGCAATTAAAAAGATAAAGCTCGTATGTCTTGACGGATTTCGTTGAAACTTTCAGCAAGTTGCAATAATAGTAAATTAAGCTGTGTAATAAAATATTATTAAAGTATAATAAGTTTTTAGAAAATTACAGCACCCTGCAAAAGTGTCTAGTATAAAGCAACCTCAAAGAAAAGGAGAGGAGTGAGCTATCTTCGATGTTTGCTTATTCACCTCCATGGCAGAAGTTGAACGTTACCAGAATTAGATCATTATCTTTGGATAGATAGTATGTTTTGTTATGCAGAAAGAAACCGTGGTACATATATATTTTAATTAAAGAAAAAAAAACTTAAATGGGATGTTTATAGTATGCTTAGAAAATCTAAGTAGTATCAGAAATAGTAAAGATGCTGTGGCGAATATTTTTGCTTCATTATAGATAAATAACGTATTCATCATAATCATAACAGATTTATAAATCAACCAAAATTTAGCTAGTTTTGTGTATTGCTGCATTAAAAATTTCATCATCAAGGGGTGAATGAAAACACATTCCTACCAAATATTTTTGGTAGGGGGCTTACAAACAGAATGTTTTCAAAAAATAAATGTATTAAAAAATGGGAGAGGGGGGGATTTTCAGAATTTTACGGTATTTATTTTTTATTTGAATCCTTTAAAACTTGATGAATCACTATCGGAGTTAAACAATTTGAAGAGTTTTTTCATCATTCATAGGGTCATCACAATCGCTATCCAAAGTATCTGAATTCTCATCAATAGAAGAGCAATCATTTTTAAGCAAAATTATTTCCTCATCTCGAAAACCAGATAGGATTACACTATCTTTCACCAATTCCCATGCCTTCATGACCCAGTTTATTACTTTGACATAAGTCGTTTATTTCATTTTGCTGGAATTTGTGAAAGAGTGCATGTCACTCCTCATCCAATCTTCCCATAGTTTTCTAATCTCACTTTTAAAAGCAATATTCACAGTCAAGCCCAGCGGCTGCAAGACTTTAGTCAGCCCTCCCAGGATCACTGCCAGCATTGTCGACATCTTTTTGCATTCTGCTTTTACTGAATCCAAAAGGTCGGAATGCATGGAGTCGACAATCAGGATAGCACGTAGCTCAAAAAATGATCCTTTTCATTTTGAAAGGAATCTTTCAGCCACTCCAACATAATGTTTTCATTCATCCATCCCTTTTTATTGGCACGAATGACCACGTCCTTTGAGAAATCACCTTTAACTATAGTCTTTCTTTTAAAAATGACAAGGGGCTTAAATTTTTGCCCATATGCTGCACAGGCTAACACACAAGTAAAGGAAGTATTTTTGTTCCCTGTAGTGGTTATGGAAATTGTTTTTTCACCTATATTGCTAACTGTCCTGTTAGGTGGAGAATCAAATGAAAGGGAAACCTCATCCATGTTTATGATTTGATTTTTTTTTTCCCATGAACAACTTTTCTCATAAAATTAAAAAAAGAAGACATTTTGTCCTCCATATCTGCAAGCAACTTTTGGCCAACCGTCATTTTGACACGAATGGAGAATTATTTTCTCTTCATAAATCGGTAACACCAGTTAGGGCTACCTCTGAAATTTGTAATGCTCTGCAATGTTTTTTGCTTGCAGGCAAATTGTTATGGTTGACACGGCTAATCTATTCTTCAATTGTTCCTTTTATGCATCTATTCATAATTTAATATAATGCATATATTTAATGCTATCTTTAATTTAAAGTTCTCTTTAAATAAGTTTAAGATAAAAGTATTTACTTTTATATCAATGCATTTCTATTTTTCCCCATATCTTGAATAGCATACTTACATGTCTGAAACGACCGGCACTTCGTTTCACTCAATGGCTTCAAATGTAAATATGTTACTTAGTCAAAGGCAGTAACTGTGATTTCAGGATAAAGTCATTCACTGTGATCAGCTGGTTGCAATATCCTGTGTAAGTAGCCAATGGCGTTTCAGATAAGAGTTTGTATATTTGAAATGGCAACATGCTTATGCAAAACATATGTTGAGAGTTTATATAAAAGGCTGGATAAAAGGCTGTATAAAAGGCTCTGATTTGTCTGAGGTTTGTATAAAAGGCTCTAATGTTATTGCCTTCTGCCTTCTTGCCTGCTGGTTATTATTTGTTTTAAAATGTAGCTGCATATTTTATTGTCTCTTTAGTTTTCTTCTATTAACAGCAAAGTCATGCTGTATTTTTGTCAGTCATCACATCACTTGAATAAACTAGTATGCTTTTAAGGAAATGTTTTTAAAGTCTTCTACATAAAACACTGCTTTTATTCAGAACGACCAACAGTTCCTTAATCCATTTAGATTGTCCTCTAAATTGGCCCATGCCACAGCACCAGTTCTTCAAGCTTGCTTCTGTCTCTGAATCTGTTGCAAATCAACTTTTTTCTAACTTCCATCGACGAATGCAATGCTCGTCGATTTCATATTTGCACCCGACCCAGCAGCACAGTTCCCTATTTTTTCCACTCTTTCAATTACCGCAAACTTGAATACAGCAGTATAACTTTTTTGTCTTGTAGGAGCCCTTTTTTTTCCCCCAACTTAAAATCTGTAGTAAACAATTTTTTAAAAATGTTAAAAATCCCAGCATGCACTGAAGAGCAAAAAGCGAAGAATATTCACAACTTTGTTGGGTATTTCACCCACGTGACTTTATGCTACCTCATTGGTTGAAAATCTAACCCACGTCTTGCAGTGTTGTCAGTTCGCTACTTTTTTTTAAATTTAGATTGCTTGATTGCCGCTTCAAAGAAGATTTAATGACATATTTAATAATGCAACTGAAACACACATGCGGAGCTAGTGGTTAAAAATTTTAAAAAGGCAAAACTTTGCGAAGCAAGGATTAATGAATCCCTACTCCCAGAATTCCCGGCCGAAATGAGAAAAAAAACTAACTTGTCATGGTACTTTCAGTTAGTTCCTTGTTCGATGGTCGGTACCACTGAAATGAATTGAAGTGATTGCGCATCAATGACGTCTTTCACAAACCAAAACTAACTTTTTGATTTTGTTCTTCTGTGTTTTTGACATTATCACATAGATGTTCGTCACTGAATTCCGATATATTTTGAATGATTATTATTTCCCATTCGTGAAACATTTTTAATATATTGTTTTTAGGTTTTTCACTCAAAAATATTACATAATCTGATATTTTTTTTTCTGGAAAAAATAATCAATACTTTGTATACACCGCACCAGCAGATAAGCCACAAAAGGTAAAATTTAACTTTTAAACATGTATAAGCCACGGCTTATCTACCTGAAATTACTTATGTATAATTCTTAATTTTTTAGAATATTTTAAAGAGGTAATCTTCTGTTTACATTTGGTTTTTTGGAAGTAAACTTTCATCACAGTTAACCATTTATTTTATTTAAACACATCTGTGCAAAAAGCAAAAGTTTTCTTACTTATTCTGCTGTATTTCAGTATTTTAGATACATTCTTTTCAAAATAATATTTTTGCAATTTCGCTTTAATTCAAAGTATTTTAAGAAAAATAGGAAAATTTTCACTTGAATTCATAAAGCTTTGAGAAAAATGCACTTATAGTTATATTGTATAATATAAACTATATATTTTATACATTCATAAATTTATATGCTATCATATTTATATATTTTCAAAATCTTGATTTGATGTTCAAGAAACATAAAAGGAATGTAATAAGGTTTTTCAAAGTTATAACTTTGAAAACATTATAGTAATATATACTTTAAAACACACACTGAAAAATACTATAGTATTTTCATAGCAACTTTAGATAAATGTAAGAAAACCTTTTTTAAATAAATACTTGAGTAATTTTTCGAGTTTATAAATATGTAACAAAATTATGTAATAAAACATTTTTAAATAATAGCCATAAAATTTTAATATAATTTTAAAAAATATCTCCCTAATTTTTTGGGGTACGCTAACACAAAAATTTAAATTAGAAAACTATTGAAAATTATCAGAAGAATACTCTGTTTAGAGAGCATATTGTTACGCCTTTTCTTATGTGGGAAAGATTAGCGCAATCTCAGAAGACAACTTTTGTTTTAGAATCAACAATTTACTTTATTTAGAAATAAATAGGAAATCTTGATAAATATAGGTTCATACAATTTGTAACTTCAAAAACAGAACAATCAATGGTAAACAAGATTCTGCGATTAACTAACACAATGCCAAGTCTATCTAAGATATAATCTAGGCAGAGGACTTTGAGTTCCTTAAAGTTCAAATTGTCAAAATCAGACAAAAACTAGGTTGTATAACATTCAAAATAAAGAAAAATTAAGATATTGTTTAATGGTTAGAAAATTTAAACAATCAAATATTTCAATATGATTAATATATGTATTATATATATTCTTAAATTTTTAGTATATAATAAAAGATTATTAGAAGAAATTTTAAATTATAAAGTCATCAGTTAAATAGTATTTTATGGAGATTATCGCAATTCTAAAATAAACAGAAATCATAAAATATGTTTGCAAATAAAAAATGTGTTTTTTTATTCTATTGCTATGCCAACATATTTCTATTTTCACAATATGCTTTTTTAAGCTTCCACATCTTGCTTCGTACTTAATCTGATATAAGTTTTTGATTTAAGGTCTCATATCGCTTACAAATACTTTCATTTCATCAAAAAAATAAAAAATAAAAAAAATTGTGGGTTTTTTATTTATTTATTTATACTTTTGAAAAAAAAAAATCTTGAGTCTTGAGTGCATTTAAACTGATGTCCGTAAATTTTGTGGTTTGTAACCAGTAGTTTCACTAGGCAGAGAATATTTAAATTCATCTATTACGTACTGAAATGTTTTCTGAATGTACAATCTTATTTTTAAAGAGGTATTTAACAATGTTGAAAAATGAAATTTATATTGTTTCATAATTTCTTTATGACGAGAATTTTTAGATTTCACAATTTCTATAATGCACAAAATGTTCTTATTTAATTTTCTAATCAACTGATTTTCTTTTCCTTTTCTTTTTACTTAATTTCATCTAATATTTGAATGATTTATCAAGGATATAATGACTGAATTGAAGTTTTTAGGTGCATAAATCAGGACTGGATTTATCCTGCTGATCACATTCATTTTCATTTAAGAAAAAGTTTATTTCCTTTCATATATCTTGACAACCCATTAACCCATTCTCTCGTTATTTTGTCAGTATTATCATTACTGAAAAGTGATTGTAAAGTACGTAGAAAACTGTATTTTTATATGGACACCTATTTATACCTAAAATTTGTTTTTGCTTCAAATTAAGCAGTTTTGCTCTTAAATTCTTTTAAAAATCTGCTTCCCTAAAGTAAACTGAACAGACTCTTGAATGATCAATGCAAAAATTATTTGATCTTTTGCATGTGTGCAGCGATGATTTTCATATGATAGTATCTGTTAAAAATGGTGGAATGAAATTTCTTTGGAATATGTGAAAGAATTGGTGCATTCTGAAATGCATTACTAATTATTTTAATTAAAAATGATTTTCAAATTTTGAGAACGAAATTAATACATTACCCCCCTTTAAAATGATTATATGAATATGAAAAAAATAACTCTTATTATCATGGAAAAAGAGTAATGTGTAATGCGAATAAATGAAAACACACATGGAAAGCTTGAATGTTGGGTGCCAGTGACATCACAGACAGGGTGATCTACTGCACATCTCGTTCGTGGACCCTACCCATGTATTCTACTTACCATGGTTACAATGAAGGTCCTAATTAAAGAGATTGATGTATTAATGAATACAGGTGAAGCTTGGTTCTACTCTGGAAAGGCAGTAAGGTCCCTACAAATAAGTTTTTCTGTAAAAACCAACCAGCATAGCAGGTGAAACTGTTAGTGTACGATAATTTTCAGTATCTTTAAAATACAATTATTTACTCAAATGTTTTCCCAGAATATTCAAACTCTGGAAGATATTAAAACTTGGCTTAATTCTGAAAATTTGAAAATCATTTCTACTGCAAAAGTAATTTCATGCTTATAAACCATACCACATCAATAAAATTTACATCATAGAAATCTAATGAATCAAATCAGGGACTTTTAATTAATTTATTTTTATTTATGTTTGTCAGATGGTCTTATGCAGGTGAACAATAGTGTAGCAGCATAATCTTATAAGAATACGAGAATTACACTCTTTGATGAAAATAATGATATAAAGGTTTGATTCAATGAGGCAGTTTGGAATTAAAAATTCAAATACACTATTAAACCATCTAATCCACCTCCCTCATAATCCGACGTTCTGCCTAATCTGATGCAAGCAGAATCAGTCATGTTCATTTCTCTAATTTTTTTCCTTTCATCCTTCCATAAAGTGGGATCTTCCTTCGATCCACCCCTCTGTCGTGAGATGTGGTCTTCCCCTGTTTTGTTTCTGATGCAATGCATTGTGTATCAGTTTTTCATTTTGAATGTACAGTTTACAGCACTTCAGTAAGTTTTGTCTCATTCATTTTTAATTTATTGTGCCATTCAGGATGACATCTAAATGTAAACATGTTATGATAAAAGAAAAACTTGAGACAATAAAAAAGTTTGAGAAAGGTCATTCTAAAACAGCATTGGGAAATGAGTATAGAGTTGGCCGGTCGACGGTTTTCGACATTGTCAAAAACAAAGATAAAATACACAAGTTTGCTAGCCAGCTGGATAGTGAAACTGTCACTAAATTACACAGAATCATAATAAAACCTGATCATGATAAAATGGATCAGACGCTGTACATTTGGCTTGTGCAATGTAGAGGTTTAGGTCTTCCTGTCAGTGGACCAATTCTGAAGGAAAAGGCTCTCTCTTTGAACAGAATTATGGGTGATGCAATTTTTACTACCAGCAATGGTTGGCTGAGTCACTGGAAAAAATGTCATGGTGTTCGTCAATTGACGGTAACAGGAGAAAGCAAATCAGCAGATGAAAAGGCAGTAGAGGAAGTTCAGAAGGACTTCGAGAAACTGATTAAAGAAAACAACCTGGTGCCCACTCAGGTCTATAACACAGATGAAACAGGACTCTTCTACAAAATATTGCCATTGAAACCTTATTAGTGGAAAGTGAATAACACTTTCCACCACTAAGTCCATCATTCCACTTTTGGTTACAAACAACAGAAAGCATGGGTCACAGTTCTGGCATGCACGAATGCCGATGGTAGTCATAAATTACTTTTGGTAATTGGGAAATCTGCACATCTTCTGGGCTTCAAAAACATTAAAATGGGATCTTTACCAGTACAGTATGGCAATCAGCAAAAAGCATGGATGGATTCGTTAATGTTTTTGAATTGGTTTCATCTTGTATTCAATGTGAAAAAAGAGCTGCAGGGAAAGAAACTACCACTAAAGGCTGTACTGATTTTAGACAATGCTCCATCATACCCTAACGCAGATGATCTAATTGATGGTGATATCTGAGCCCTTTTTTTGCCAGCAAATGTTACACCAGTCATTCAGCCACTGGATCAAGGTGTTCCTAGAGGCATTGAAAAGGCGTTACTGACGAGCTTTGTTGTTAAAATTGCTTCATCCGATGGACAGTGAGATGACTATAGAAAAGTTAATAAAAACCTGAAAGGTGCAAACCTCCATCCTGTTGTTTTTAATTTAGCAGAAGCATGGGATGGAATTTCTGATGAAAAAACAATGAAATGCTGGAAAAGACTAGCCCGGCACTGCCAACAGTGAGGACAAAACTGCTAATGACAATCGCATCAGTAATAAGGATTTAAAGAAAGGTTCAGCCAACTGCAAAGGTGTAGAGGCGTTGCTGAGTCAGACACTGTGAACTGGCTTCAGTACGACCAAACAGAAGTTCCACACCTCATTTTGACTGACGAAGAAATCATTGAGAGTGTGGTGGTGGAAGAGGTTGAAGATGAAAGCAATGAAGAGTGCAGCAATGTGATTGAAGGCCGTATTATCCACACAGAAGCTGCAACACATTTTGAAAAGTTTCTGATGTACTTGCTACAACAGCGCGATACAAACTGCATGGATGTAATGCTATTAAAATGTTTAATGAATGAAGTTTACATACAATGCATGAAAACACAGAAACAGAAGAAAATAACAGACTTGTTCAAACCCAACGATCCACATACTTTATTTGTCGAATCTGATTATTCATCATTTGTTAATCTTTTTTTACCTTAAAAATTTATAACTCAACCATTATAATCATTATGTAATCTTTCAATGTAATTTTATTAATAAATTAAAAAATAAATTAAATTAAATTAAAAATAGAAACAAAAATAAAAATTGGCGGTACACAATGTGTGTTGCGCGCACGCTTTGTGGCACGTCAATCACATGACTATTCGCCTTTTTTTGTAATGCAATGTTTATAGTAATCTGACGATACTGAAAAATAGGAATAGGCAGATTAGAGGGTTTCATGTGTACAATAAATGTAACTCAATCATATGCTTGCACAGAAAAATAGATCGATCCAAGAAATGATCTTAATACACATTTAGTCAACAAAACCTGTAAACTCAAACAAACTCTTAACAAATATGTTATTGGTATTGAAGAAGTATGTAAAAGATGCTTGTTCCTTATTCAATTATACCTGCATTTTTCTGCATTATTTGCAGCAGAATTGCAAAGGATGTTTTTGCCCCAAGGATTGTACACATAACTATGCCACAGCATGAGTCAGTTACAACATAAAACAATTTGTAATTTTTATAAAATAAACCAGTATTACAGAGAAACAGCTTAAAAGGCCAATATTGAAGAGGTAATAGTAGAGGAAATGAAAAACTTTAAAAAAGAAAGAAAAAAAATGGTCATAAAATTTCAGTTATTAAAAAATGGTACTATAAAGATTTGTAATAAGCCATATAAAAAATTCTATTTTTGTAATTAATGTGGAATAACAAGGAAAATTAAAATCACCTTCACAGCATCTTGAACAGCTTGCACAATTTCTCCAACATTTTCCTTCTCTGCTGCTTTTTCCCCATATAATAAAATGTTATCAGACCATCGTATAAGGTTTGCTAAACTCTGATAAACTTGATTTGAGGCTGACAACATCAATGAACTAAATTAAATTTAAAAAAAAGGATAATCATGATAATAACAATTCCTAAAAAGCATACATTAAAGAAAATCCATATTATATTCCATTGAAAGATTTCCAAGTGCAAAATCTCTATAAAACAGAACTCAGATTTATTTTATAATTTTCCTCTGCAAATTCAATTAACATAATAAACTTCAAAATTCTAATGAGTTTTGAATTCTATCTTGAAATTTTGGTGTTTAATAAAATTCCAATATGGAAATAGTAAAATACTGTTTGTTTTGTTTGTTTTTTTAATTGAAAAATATTAAACATCATTTAATGAACAAACAATAATACAGAGGGGTCAAGATAAAAGAGGCCTGGTATACAGAAGTACAAATACTTAATACTTTTTCTTTAAAAGAAGTAACTACAGAATATTATGAATAACACATCCTGTGAACTATTGAATGTTCAGTATGTTGTTATTCATAATATTCTGTATTTAGTACTTTTAAATAAAAATTAGTAAGTATTTGTACTTCTGTATACCGGACCTCTTATCTTGGCCACTCTGTATTATTCCCCAAAACACGAGATAAACATCACAATACTAAAATTTATGTGCACACAAGCACAAATAAAGGAAGCAAAAACAGGTTTCATGAAAAAGGCTATATATATATATATATATAATACAAAGTATTCAAAAGAGCACTGATGCATCCAATAGAACATTAATGTAGAAATATTTGCTTTTTTTAAAACTATTATTTTTAATTACATAAAATCATTTATGTTTACAAGGTGGTCCATAATTAATTCAGCAAAGTTTTCTCTTAATAACTTCTGAAGCAATACCATTATGTTTACAAAATTTACATCAAAATAAAATTCAAAATACACAAATTCTATATAAATATAATGCTGAGTAAAATAAACCTTTGTCTTGCTTTGAGGTGTTCTCAACAACAAGAGATATCAGCTAAATTTCAGCCGTTTATAAAAATCGTCGGTAAATGAACAGTAGTTGCAGAGGCGTCACCATAGGAGGTATGGGAGGAGCCTCCTCCCACTCAAATATATGTGAACTTGGGAAATTTGAGATTTTTGAAAGACTTTTCTTTTTTTTTTAAATAACAGTACAAAAATATGATTTTTTTTACTTTGATCACTATATTTCTGAGTGCAAAAACAGTAAACAAGAAAGCAGCCAGACTCAATCTGTTATTGTGTTTCTTGTTTCTACAAAAATATCATACATCTACCATACCTGAATTTCTGTACTCCTGTCCATCCACAATTAACTCTAATCCACCTCCTTTATTTCCTCCAAAACTTTGGTCCTTTCTGAAAATTTTCAAAATAATGTGAGTGATTGTTATTAAGAATCATTGACGTTATTTTCATATGAAGGGCGATTATGACTCGTACACAGTAGCAGACAAAAAATTCGCAAACCTTAAACTAATGCTGGTTGACTAAAAACAAAAGAAAATATTCCTTTCATGTGAGATCTGTAAAAATAAATAAACATTCCAATTAAAAAATATCCAACTGTCAGAAACGAAAATTGAACAACAAATTATTCATATCTCTTCCGATTGGCGACATATCAACAGTCGCCAGAAGAGTTATACAAAGGCTTTGGTCGTTACCGTCAATGCCAGACATTAATCTGTAAAGATCACAAATTTTCTTTTAATATAGCATTCTATTCTAATACTAGGAAAGAAAAACATGATTTCTGTTTCCACTTCATTCTAATCTCAAATAGCATTAAAATAACTTGAAATGGAATAAATAATGTTCTAGAAAAAAAAAGTTCTTTTTATTTATTTCTTTGTGTAAATAAATAAAATTTTCAGTTTCAGAAAGAATGAGCCCTAGTCAGATTCATTTCTAGTAGCCACCTGCTTTGAAATGCGGCTGGGTAACAAGATTTGACAATTTTTCACCAGAAAAATTTTGGTAACCCTGTACGGTGAAGAAAATTTGACTAAAATCCAATTAAATGTTATTAATGCGTTAATAATGCATTATATGAAGACATGTGAATACAAAAGTCTTTGGTTTCTTTAATTTGTGTGCGGAAATATATCTTAGTCCTGTTCGTTTATATTTACATGTTTATCAAATATGAAGCCAAAGAGGCATAAATTTCACTGTTGTGCCTGTATAGTTCTATTTAACCCATTAAGCACCATTGCTCCCATTTTGGGAACATTGCTTTATGATTTTTTTCTAAAGTGAGTATTTTATATATTGTTAAAAGGTTCGTGTTATTTGAATTTTGAATAGAATAGACGACTTCTGATTTTTTAAAAAAAGTTTCATTAGAATTTTCTAATTTTTAAAATGTGTTAAAAAAGGCGAAAAATAGCTTTTTGGCCGTACTCGAAAGAAATATTAAAAAAAAAAAAACTCTAATAAAAATTATATTTTTTAGGTAAAATATGTTTATAACAGTGTATTATATTAAACAACATCAATATGGAATTAATATGTATAATAGATCAATCACAATTACCGAAAGCATAAGTTGTTCCCAAAATGGGAGCAATGGCTCCTAATGGGGATAATGTTTTTGAAAACTTGTACATATGACTCCGTGCATTTATGGTATTTATTTTTCATTTTATTATCTATAAAAGGGATAATATCATTCTGAAACTAATATTTAAAGAAGATTTCATATAAATTAGTCCAACTTTTACATTTATAATAAAAAAAACAAAATGAAATTACCAGTTCTATAAGCATTTTCATTAACCATCTCTTTATTTTTCATCATTACATTATTTTTTTTCTGATTTTTACATGGAAGATGACTGAACAATTTTTTAGATATGGATGATTTTTCGGCTGTTCCAGAAATCATTTTTTTTGCCACCTGATTGCAGTATTGTAACATACGAGGAAGATATCTTCCTCATATGTATGTCGCATAAATTATTTTCTATTACATATGTAATAGAAAATAATTTATGCAATGATTTATCCCATGTTATATTTGGTGGAGTAGAACTTTCCGTAAATTCTAAATCAACAGACAATCAAGAAATATCTGATTTAGAGATTAAAAAAGACAAAGTATTAAAAGCAGACTTGATATTTCAGATGAAAGTTCAGAGGAATCTTCAAATCGTAATATGGAAAAACTAAACAAAAGAAAAAAGAAGTTAAAAATCAATTTCAGTAAGCGCAATGCTGTATAAAAAATGTTCCATCATTTTCATGTAAAATAGTAGGACAAAAATTATGTAAATGGGGAAAATAAAGAGATGGATAATGAAAATGCTTATGGAATCGGTAATTTTATGTTTTATTTTTATTATAAATGTAGATGTTGGACTAATTTATATGAATTATTCGTAAAATATCAGTTTCAGAATGATATTACCCCTTTTGTAGCTAAAGAACAGTGAAATAACAACCATAAATGCACGGAGGCATAAGTAAAATTTTTGAAAAAATTTACCCCCATTAAGAGCCATTGCTCCAATTTTGGGAACATGCTATTTTTCCTACATATTCGATTTTTTTTAAATTTTTTCTTCAGAAATACTTTAAAGACTTCCTATTCATAAAGAAAAAACAACTGTTCCATAAAAAAATAGTTTAATATATATAGTGGCGCTTAATGGGTTAATAATCTCAGCATGAAAGAACCCTTCACAATGGGAATAGAGTTTCTGTGTAGGAATTTGGAGCAACAAATATCCATTCAAAGCTTCAGCTCGAAAAAAGAACCTTTAGTCAACTAAAAATTATAAAATATGTATTGCGAACTACTCTGAATAATGACAGATGTGACAGCCTAATGCTTTTAAAATGTGAAAGTGAAATAGGGGATTTTATCAAACTGGACGATGTTATCGTTAGGTGGGTTTCTTTGAAGAGCAGAATTAATGTTAAGTGAAAAGAAGGCGAAATGAAAGTTCACTAGTATTATTTTCTCTATGTTACATTTTGCTCTACCTTATTTCATATATTTATATAGTTTTCTGTAAACATATGCAATGTTTCTATTTTAAAATCTTGCATTTATTGTATTGTTTGAAATTGCTTCCTTAACTATTCATTTTGCAAATGGGTATTTTATCTTTTTATGAGGGCATATCAATAAGTAATGCACATAATGTAAAAAAGAAAAAGAAAAAAACAATAACAATATGAAACAGAAATGAAAGTATTACACATTTATTATCTTCCCACATAACTTCCATGCATGTGGAGGCATTTGTCCCAACGATAGATCAGTTTGAAAATCCCAATCTCATCGAAGTCCGTCGGCTGTGAGAAGACCCATCTTCACAGTTTGAGCCCGTTTGAGTATGTCGTCAAACTTCTTACCACCGAGGGACTTCTTCATGGGTCAAACAGATAGAAATTCGACGGTGCCAGGTCCGGGCTTTATGGTGGGTGCCCCAAAACTTCTCAACCGTATCCCTGCAATTTTTCATGAAACTGGGGCAGACAACCATTGCCGTCCCATTGCCATCTGTTTGGATCCATTAAGAAGTTCCTCGGCAGTAAAAAATGTGATGAAAAAATGACAAAAACAATGTGGCATTTGCAATCCTAACGTTTATTGTAAATCACAACATTTATTTTATCTTATATTATGCTTTGTAAAATCCAAATCAAATGAAAAATATTCTTGTACACGACTAGTGCCACCAATTATTTTTGGTAGATGTAGCTTTGCAATTATGTCCGGTTCATCAATGATGGAAGTGTCATAATGTACTTTAACATATTTTTTTTAGGTAGATTTCGTAAGAGATACTACCTATTACAATCTCCCCTATGTTGTAATTTCTGAAAATTATTGCAAATTTATGCCCATCCTAACTCCTAGAACCCAAAATCACCCCCAGTTCAAAACTTTATATATCTATCTATCTATATCAGTTTTTTATGGACACGATAACTTCCATAATTTTGTACAAATCTCTTCAAAACTAATACATAAAATCAAGAGGCATAAAATCGGTCAAGTTCGTTAATGGGCAAAATCGGGCCAAGAGGGGGGGGGGGGAGGTGAAAAGAGAAAAAAACACAAATTCTTAATTATGATACATATCGAATCTGTATAAAGAGTTATTATTAGTTCTAGTAAAAGGGCCGAAAATTTATGTATGACAGATTTTTGATGTAATTAAAAATGGCCTCAAAGGGGGGGGGGGGGAGGAGGGATAGGGGATTAAGAAGAAAAAAATTCATAACTTCGTCAATTCACAAGATATCAAATCCGCTTAAATTTATAATAAATTGTCTTAATATTATCTACAACTTTCATATTGACAAGTGTGTTATAGAACAGACTCTTACAGTAAAAAATAATTTTTTTAAAAAATTCCTTGCGGGCTCCGCCTACAAACACAGACAGGTAGGTTTCGAAGTGGGCAGTCCGAACTGCCAAACTGTGGCAAAAAGTTCACATCTTCTGCAATTCCCAATAAACAGGCGTCCGATGGTCGGCATCTTCGAAATCTACCTGCGACTGTAGACTGAGCTGTCAGGGATTTTTAACCCCTTCGCGACGAGCGTCCTTTACAGAATTTTTAATCTTTTACCACCGGTTTTTCAGAACAGAAATTTTCACCTAATCGAATCGCAGAAATGCTACTATTAAATAAGGCAAAGCTTGCAATAAAAAGTAACTGGTGGGAATTGAGGATTCTGATCATCTTATGCATCACATATACGTGTCGCTCGTCTCCAAGGGGTGAAACAGTGTATTGCAATGAAAAAATAAAAGTTCTCAATGTGAGTTCAATTATTATTTCAAAACAGTAATATTTTATTTTAAAAAGCTAAAGAAATTGATATTATAGAAATAAATATAAATATTTAAACTAATGGTTGACATTGGTAAATAATGTATGAGTAAGGAAAAAAATGCACTGCTTTAATTTTTCAATGTATATTTGTTTTTAAAGAAATATCATGAAAGTAGTTAAAATTCCTTTTTAACTTGCAAAATAATAATTTTTAATTGTTAAACTATTCAATTCCAAAGCAACGTAGTCTTATAAATATAAAATGCCAAAAAATTGTATGTAATTAAACATAATTATTTGGATAAAGATATCATTTGGGAAGGATAGACATGTCCCATCCCTCCCTGAGTCATTGTGTCCCATCTCTCCCTTCGAGCAACGTTTAAAAAAATAGGCTTTTACAAAAAGCATGTGGCTTTCAGTCTTAAGTTAACTGTTCAATCATGAAATACATTTTGTTGAGTTTACAAAACATTAAAAACAATTAAGTTGACAACAAAGAATGAGACTGAAAATTTACATTAAAAATCTGAGTAGTTGGTTACTTTTGGTATGGTAAAATAGTCTTTTTAATTCACAAACTCATAGATGCTTGCAACCAAAAAGATTTTCAGCTACAAGCATGATGCAATGATTGCTCTCTCTGGTGAAAGAGTCATAAATTAAAAATAAAGCATATTTATGCATTACTGCTGAAGTCCCATCCCTCCCTAATCTCTCCTAATGTGTGTCGAACAGGAGTCTTGATACTACAGACACAAAATCCATCTTTAAAGATGCTTAACTCTGATATGTCATAATTAAATACTTCTAGTGAAGGTGCACTCACTTAAAATGGAAAAATGCATATCACGACTGGATAGTCAACTTCAATAAATATGTATTACTGCATCTCTTAATGCTAAAGAGATATGTATTTCATTCCAGATGAAAACAAACACAAGCACACCAGATTTTAAAAAATTCGGGTGTTTAAACTTGCCAGCTGGGCAAACAAATGTTGCCAAAAAACTGCAGCGAAACTTCAAGATCGCAAGAAGAATAAAAGCTGGTCTCTGATTGGTCCAGGGTTGAAGATGGTGAAGGACTTCACAATTTATAGAGTCTTCCCATCGGCAAACGAAAACTCTCTCCACGCAGGGAGATTGAGTTGCAATCTGCATCAATTGCAGTGACGATCGTTTTAAGCAACTTCCATGTGACAACCAACCAATCATTCAATTGGTGGAAGGTGGCAAAATGTAAACAAAGCGAGTTGTAACTATACAAAAATTAAGAGAAAAACACAAGTGAAAAGAAATTAGGTTACTTGTGTTAGTTTAATAAATTATATGATAAATTAAACAGACTTACATTTCTAAGGGGAAACAATTTTTAAAATGAAGAAAACATGCCAACTTTTGGCAGAAGGAGGGAAAATTACGTTAAAATTTACTTGCAGATAAACATCCCAGAACACTTCTATAAGGTATTTTGTTCATACATTCAATATCTGACTGAGAAGTGGGACAATCGACAATCAAAAGAAATGCTGAGGGAATGTTGAGTACTTATAAAGCTAGATTGGTAGAATTGGGAAATAATCAACATGAAGGACTTTATTATGAAGAGACTTTTAGTCCAGTTGTAAATTTTTCACTTATTCGCCTCTTCATTGTTATTTTTGTCTGTATCCTAGGTTGGGCCCACAGCCTTTTGGATACAAAGTCTGCATATCTATATGGAGATATAGACAACCTGAAAGTCATGTTATCCCTGGCAAGGAAAATTTTGTGTTAAAATTAAATAAAGCAATATATGGTCTTCATCAAGCTGGTCGTTGCTGGGATATTGACCTTCATTCAAAATTGATAGATAGTGGGTTTTTAGAAGTTGAAGGTATGACATGTGTGCATACCTATAAACAGAAAGTGATTATACTAGTCTATGTAGATGACTTGCCCGTTTTTGCTGAAACTCAAGAAGTATTAGAAGAGGTAATAAAGTTAATAGAAAGTATTTATGAAGTAAGAAATCTTGGGCAAATAAAAACTTTATTACGAATAGATTTTAAAAGTGAAAGAGACGGGGGGAAAATCAAGAATATTAACGGTGCTAAGTATATAGAAAAATGTATGAAAAAGTTTAATTTAGTTCATAAAACTAATATTTCTCTTCCTTCCCCACCTGGATACATGCCGTCGCCATCCACACTCACAAACAAGGAAGTTGCTGAATCTCCAATGAAGGATATGCCTTATCGGAGTCTCCTGGGGTGCTTGCAATATATAGCCAACCGTTGTCGTCCGGATGTAGCATACAATTTGGCTGTACTCTCGCAATTCTCTGAAAGACCTGGACCTGAACATTGGAAAGGACTGGTGCAGATCTTGTTATATCTATCCTCTACTAAATCTGTGGGTCTACGCCTAATTCCGGAATGTCTACCTCTCCAGCTCACGGCTGATGCTGATGCCTCATGAGCAAGCAATCCAGCAGATAGAAAGTCTTGGTCATCATATTCTATTTTTTTAAACGGTCTCACTGTCACATGGAGAGTCGTAAAACAAAGTTGTGTTGCTTTATCACCTATGGAAGCAGAATTAATTTCTGCATGTGAAGCCAGTAAAGAAGTAAAGTACATTGACACCTGTCTACATGAACTGCAAACTGCTCTTGGTCATTCAATATTAAGTCTACAAAAACCGATCTTACTCTGTGACAATACTGCTGCCATTCATTTCATGAAAAACAAAACCGAAAATATTAAAAATCGGTACATTGACTTAAAATACAAATTTGTACTTAATCTAGTTGAAAATGATGTTCTCAGCATACTCCATGTGTCAACGAAGGACAATCTTGCTGACATACTAACGAAGGCTTTACCTAAAGAAGTTTTTGTAAAATTCAGATATGCTTATATGTGTTCTATTTGAATTCTCTTATTTGAAAGAACTCTTCTTAAAAGTGGACTGTGAGGTTTCCAGACACAATTAGAAAAAACTTTCTTATTTGAATAAATTTAATTTTGTCGCTACTGACTTTTTTTTTTTTTTTTTTTTAATTTAAATGTGTAAAAAATTTCTTTTCTCAAGAAATGTGCAGGAAAGGCGGGCGATTTGTAGTGTTTTTTATTGTTTCCAGCCCATCTCTTATTTTCATAAATTTATGTATTTAATTTGATCTCAGGAATCCCCCCCCCCTTTTCATTTTTCCCAACTCCAGTGCAGACAGCCATGTTTTGTTTTCAAAACACTTCATCTCTTCACTTCACTTCACGTAACATCGCAATTCATGTGCATCTTCACAAACTGTGAAATGTAATCTTTTGAAGTCATGTTTTCTTAATATTTATTTTTTTTGGTAGTAGTAAGTTTAAAAGTTTATTTAAATTATTCAGCTAATTTTTGCAGGTTAATTATTTTGTAGGTAAATTTATTTTATGCAAATCATTTTGATTTGCATATGCTCATGAGTTTGGTGAATGACTCGTGATTCTTTATTTTGATTGGCTAATGTTAAATTGCTAGCCCTTTAAAAGCTGTTTACACATCACTTCTGGCATGTTCTACCTTGACAGCAGTATCTAGATGTTATTCCTTGCTGTGTTTAGTCTACCTTTGGTGCCAGTGAGGATGCTGGAGTATGTTTTATTTATGATAGTTGAAACCTGTATGGCTATTTTTTTTCCACCCATTCCTGAGATCAAAAGTGAATGTGAAAATCTTTGTTAAGTTTGAATATGTCCAAGGATAACTGCAGCTCTACTTTGGATTAAAATAAATATGCAGAATTACAATTTTTGTGAGTATTTGCTTTCCTCTTTATTTTTACACTTTTGTTTTTAAGTGATATACATTTTGTTGATCTGCTACTGGAAAATTTATGTGGAACTTTTAGCAATGAAGAAGTGAAACCTTATATTATTAAACCAATTGCTTGAACTCATAAAATGTTATCTACTTATTTATTTTTCAATATCAACGGTTTTTTGCCGCTGTGTATTTACAGGGGGACAATTATTCTTATATTAATTAATTAATATTATGAACATTCAATCTATTTTTAAAACTTTTAATTAAAAAAAAACGAGAAAAGAAAAGTGCCTTGTTAAACTGATGGCATTGACCTCACTGGGCTATTCACGCTGATTGCATATATTATACTCTTATTTCAAAGAATAATTCTGCATAAATTCCCATTTAGCTAAATTAAGGGGGGGGGGGGGGGAGAGATTATCTCCCTCATTCCCACCCTTTATACTTAACCAATGCACCTCCAAATCTAATCAGGGACGTGCCTTATCAGAATAAACAGGTATACCTAATTTGCAGCAAATCGGATAATTCTGCATGAAAAATCCATTTATATAAATTAAGGGGGAGGGATTAGCCCCCGTTCCCTCTCTCTTTATACTTAACCAATGAACTCCCAAAACTAATCAGGAAAGCGCCTTATCAGAATGAACTTATATACAAAATTGGAAGCAAATCGGATATTCCTATCAAGAGTTATCACATCACGTACATACATACTTACGTACATACAGAACCTGCGGGCACATTAGCTCTCAGGCTTTGATTGCTTGTGAGCTAATAAATAAAGAGAAAACTGACCAGTTAAACTGAGGGCATTGAGCTCACAGGCTATTCATACTAATTGTATATTATAGTCTTATTTCAAAGAATTAGAAATAAACCCTCAAAAAATAAAGATATTGACAATATATTAACAGGGGGATCATCCCCCGTATCCCCTTATAATTAACTAATGAACCCCCAAAACTAATCAGGGAAACGCCTTGTTACAATGAGCATATATACAAAATTTGAAGCAAATCGGACAATTCTGCAAGAAAAAACCCATTTATCTAAATTTAGGAAGGATTAGCTCCCCTTTCCCCCTTTATACTTAACCAATGAACCCCTAAAACTAATCAGGGAAACGTCTTATCACAATGAACCTATAAACAAAATTTGAAGCAAAATGGTTAGTTCTATTAAGAGTTATCACGTTACGTACATACAGAACCGATGGTCATTAGCTCTCAGGTTTTGATAGCCTGTGAGCTAAAAACTTAACATGACAATTTACATTTATTGTGAATAGGAAAACAAGTCAATTTTATAATATGGAGTCTTCTTTGGCTTGGATACAAAAACAGTAAAAAATACTAAGACGTCAATTGTAATAAATCGGTGAGAAATTCTGCTTTAGACAGATTTTTGTCTTAGCTGGTAAATTTTAAAGGCGTTTCTTTCGATGGGACCATGAAATGTTTGCGATTAAGATAATATTCCATTATAGACAGGTTTCATTTACACTGGTTAAACTGTATACATAAAACTTGTGTAAATAACCCCATACTGTTTAACTTGTGTAAATGAAACTTGTCTATAATGTAATATTGTCTTGATCGCAAACATTGTATGGCATCAGCAAAAGAAACACCTTGACAGTTTACCTGCTAAAGCAAAAACCTGTATAAAACTGAATTCTTCACCGATTCATTGCAATTTTGTCTTAGCATTTTATATTGTAGTTTGTGTCCATGATTCGTTAGTACCTTGTTCGGCACAGGAGGGAGGGGTAGACCGCCGGATATGTCCTCTCTTGGCTAATAATAAATTTGATACTTTATGCTTACGAATATACTAGTGCAATTATACTTAGAAAGAAATGAATATGTATGCTTACCATTCTAGTGATGAAGTGCTGGTGAATTATCTAATCTTAGATGATTTTCTTGAGCTTTGATATAAATTCTCCAAACATAAAATTTAAAACTATAGTTATTTTTTTAAACGTTGGGTTAAATGTTTTAACACAAATGCTGCTAAAAAAAAAAAACAGTGTATAACCAGAAGTACTAATAAAATAGACAAGAAAAGCAGACTCTCAAGTACATGTGCCTTATTAGAAATCTGGGATAGATTTAGAAATAAAAGGAGTGTTCTCTGAAATTTTTGTTGATCTTGAATGGGTCATGGGCTGTATTGTCCATTACACAGATGTACAACGTAGAAGAAATACCACCCTCATTTGGACTTGAATCTGCTTGACCGTGCTAAGAATATGGATGATGGATGTGTACTAAGAACTGGGAGAATCAGAGTACCGCTATAAGTCTTTACGCTTAACGTATGTCGAAAACGGCAGAAAAATTTTAGAATAAAGATGAAATGAGATACAAGGGTTTTAAAAATTTTTCTAAAGACCTAAAAAAAAAAAAAACTTTTTATAATTTTATAGAAAACTTTATATAGTTACTTCATTATTCAGTTTCAGGGTCTGGGGGGGGCTTCAGCCCCCTTAGCCCCCCTGTGGGTGCGGCAATGCGAGAGTCAGTCATTATTGATTCGTTGTTAGTTGCATTGGCATATTATAACCCTGACATAATCTCCATTTTCGCTATAGTCCTTTGGTTTTTAAAGTGCGTAAAGAACTTTTTCTGCTTAAACTTTAAAATAATGGTAACTTCCTAAACTTTAACTGATGAAAAAGGTCGATTTCCATTATAGTGTTATCGTCTTAGGTGTTGGTGTTCCAGGCATTAAACCATAAGTTCTAACCAGTCAGCGGCAACGTAAAGAACCAATGAAATCACCAACTAGTTCAAAAACCTGTGCCTTGTAGACATCGTAAATTTGGGTATTGGAACATTGTGTAAATGCAACATTACTTGTCTCACAGACCGCTACTTTTTTCAGTTCTCAAGGTTTAACTTGTAACTTTCAGTTTAACTACAGATAGTAATGAAATTTTCTTTCGTGTGGAGCCCTGGTACTATTGCTAGAGATTTCTGAATAAGTGAATATTAATTACAATAAACCTATACATAAATGTTAGCAATGAAAAAGTATTCTATGCGTTAATGTAGATTTTTATTTATCTTTCTATTAAGGGATCTCATTGATCGCTCTGAAGAGCGATCAGATTCGGCCTCTGAAGTAAAAAAAAAAAAAAAAGCAGCCTTGGCGCTCGCGCGGTGCTAAAGTGGCAGAACGAATGCAGACGGAGGAAGTTTGTTCCTCCGTAGGACAGAAATAAAAAATATATTACAATTAATTTTTTTTCCATTCTAACAAGTCGATGCCATACAGAAAAATTCAACTAGAAATGAAAAATCGTTTGTAAATTACAATACATATAAAAAATATCTGAAAAAAAAAATCGTCTGCAATGACTTTTACGGTAATATCAGAATAAATAAAATTTTCTTTTTATTCATTTCGTTTAACTTCCTTTGCAGACAATTATAACGTTTGAAATTGAACTTTTAATGCATTTTTAAATATATTTATCACAATTTAAATATTTAAAGAAGATATAATATGCTAATTTATACATCCTTCCAATATTGTTAAAACAATTTACGTAAAGAATATATTTAAAGGCGATTTTTAATACAGAATTTGTTTAGAATATTTTTGCGATATGTATCACACAATTAGTTCCATATTTAATAAACTAAAAATGTCGATGTCGGTTATGATAAATATTTTAGTATTTCAGCAGTTAACATATTTCAATATATTTAGAACAAATCGAATATTAAAAGGATATATTATTTTGTTATTTTTTTCTTAATCATTTAAATTTTTTTTAAATAATAGAAAAAAAATGCATTATTTCATAAATACGATAAATATATCAGTAAATATATATATATATGTAAACAATAATCGTTTTAAAAAGACGAGATATCAAGACATAAATTAGTTTGGATTTTCGTCAACAGAAATATTAGAATGAAAATTGTGCAAAAACTATAAATTTTCACGAAAAATTCGAAAATGTAAATTGAATTTATTAGGAAAATATCAAAAAGTTCAAAGATGCAGAATTCATAATTCTGCATAAAACTTATAATGCGACAAATATATAAAATTTATTTAAAAAGTTAAAAAAGTCACATGAGAGAATTTTCCTAATAAATAGAACCCTCATCTCCGGCTCTCAAATTGTGAGCGCTAGCTCTGAGACACGGAGTTCTTGTTCAAAGTTGCGAACTATAGGTATTTGAAATGCATGCTGAACTTTAACCCGAAATTTCTCGAAAACTAAAGCCCATTTGAAGGAAACCTTTGACCTGAATAGTTAGGGGTATGACCCCTACAACATACTTTAAAATCATCAAAATCTGTGCGCATCATGTTTGGCGGTCCCCTTGTAAGATTACTCGGCTATTTACAATACACTAAACATTTTAAATTGGAATTATCTAGAATTAACAAATTAAAAATTTTTTGCTCTGATTTTGCAGCAAATAGAGATGATCAGGTTTCCATAGGAGGTTTTATTTTATTTTTAGACGGGTCACCAATTTCTTGGAAAACTTTTAAGCAAAAATGCATCAGCCTTTCAACTATGGAAGCCGAGTATGTAACTCTCACTGAAGCTGCAAAAGAGTTAATGTGGATTAAAAATGTTCTAGAAAATGACAGTTTAAATTTAAATCTTAAAGAATGTTCATTGTTTTGTGATAATCAGGCAGCTATTGCTTTTTCTAATTCACCTGTTGAGAATCAAAAGACGAAACATATTCATATTAAATATTTATTTTTGAGAAATTTAGTTTATGATCAATTGTTTAAATTAAAGTATATTTCAAGTAAACTAAATTTAGCTGATCCTTTCACAAAACCTCAGGTTAAAGAACGATTAATGAAATTTTGTATGCAAATTTTTTAAGTTTAAATTTTTAAATTACATTTTTGGCCACTCTTTTCATTGCCATGCCTTTTTGACATGACATTGATGAGACTGTCTTTTCCAGAAGAGTTTAAATATTTTTGAGAGTTAGAATTTTGAGATGAGAGTTGAAAAAAAATAAAAAACTACAATTTTTGGTCATTTTGATCAGTGCCTGGCCAGTGAGTTTGTGGTTTCCCCGACCTGGTTATGATTAAACTGGCTGTTTTTGAATTAAGTATAATGTGTATTTTTCATGTTTAAATTTTTTAATATTTTTTTTGAAGTTGTTGTAAAGACTTGGGGATGTTAAAATGGGGGCTGATTGTTATGTCATGTATTAAAGTTTAAGAGTAAAATATATTGATTTAAATATTTCCTTTTCACATGATATGCATTAGTTTTTACTATCCCCAAGCCTACGTTAAAGTACAAACGAACTCCATTGCTTCACAAGGTTTTTCGGATAAACACGCGATTCATCCACGATCTATCGCTGTGCTTTTGGATCGCTGTTAATCACTGTTACTCTCGGCTCAGAGCTCTCATCCGATGATCGCTGCTCTGATTGGTCGTTGTTTGACATCATGGCCCATGAAGCCAATGGAGTTTCGCGTACGTTTTCTCTCTTTATAGAATGGCAGCAACTGTATGCATTTTTCCAAAACAGACTGGTATATGTAGCAGGACAAAATGTGTGTATTCGCCTTCCTTGCCTTTGCCTTGCCTTGCTTTGCTTTTTCCTTCATAGCTTGCTTGGAAGCAGCATTTGTTTTCTGCCATGTAATTAATTATGGCGTCGTAGCTTAGCTACGTTTTGAAGACTGCTGGCAGTTATTAGTTTATTGATGAAAGTTTATTTTGCTTTTATTACTTTCTTCTATCTTTACAAGAAGAAAGTATTGGATTCATGAAAATTTTCGACTTCTGGTTTTCGACGGATTTATACGTTTTAGAAGGTCCTGAACACGATTTGACTGTTTTTAGAAAATGTCTGTCTGTGACACAAATTTTGTGGGCGCTCTATCTCAAGAACTAATGCTCGGAATTTAATAAAACTTTAGATTTATTTAGTCCCTGATATAAATTGGTGCTGATTAGTTTTTGGTAAAAATCACCCTGCAGGTGGCGCTGCTATGCAGCATTTTTCGCAATTTCCATAATAGCTCTATTTCAAGAACTAATGCTCGAAATGTAATAAAACTTTAGATTCAGTTAGTCCCTGATATAAATTGGTGCTGATTAGTTTTTGGTAAAAATCGCCCAGCAGGTGGCATTGCCATGCAGCATTTTTCGCGATTTCCGTAATAGCTCTATCTCAAGAACTAATGCTCGGAATTTAATAAAACTTTAGATTCAGTTAGTCCCTGATATAAATTGGTGCTGATTAGTTTTTGGTAAACATCGCCCAGCAGGTGCTGCTGCTTTGCAGCATTTTGCAGGATTTACACGATTTTAGTGATAGTCATATCTCAAGAAATATTGCACGGAATTTAATAAAACTTGAGTTTCAGTTAGACCTTGATATAAATTGGTGCTGATTCTTTTAAGTGCATGCAAAACCTGTATGAGATAGAAGAAAGTTTTGGGATTGACACATCCGACTAGTTTTTAATTTTGTTCAGCAAAGCAATGCTGACGTTTGATTGTCATTTGTATATTAGTCATCAATAAAATCAATATGTTTATACTCCTGCCGTATTTCTTAAAGTCTTCCACATTCATGCATTTCCAAAATTAAAGATTCCACTGCATACTCTGCATACTTTTGTTTAATATATAGTTAATTTATTGAGAAAAGAGAACAATTTCAATCCCGATTTACAGCAATTGCCATGTTTTTAAGATCAACGAAAGCACTCTAACCGCTTTCCTAATGAGATACGCACAGGTGTGTGTGAAGTTGGGACCAGGGCAGGGTATTATTAGAATTAGTGTAGTTCGACGTTAGCGTCGTTCTTCATATGTGCTTATTATTGCAATTCACAATGTCGTTTTTGGATACACAAACTAGAGCATAGAGACTGGATAAATATTTTAAAAATTAAGGGTAAGTTTTTATTTTAGGTTTATTTGTGTCATTGATTTAATAACTATAAAATAGTCAGTTCTCATATAATGTAAGATACAAATTTTGTTTTTGACCACGTGTAAACGCTCACGTCAAACGTTGAATAAAGATGAAATATTTTGGCTTCAACTATAACAAAACATTATTTTAGTATTTTATCTAATTTTTAAGTAATTTATTTAGCATTTTCTCATAGGACTTTATTATTTACTTAGTATCAGATTAAAAGAATAAAAAGAAAACTGCCCAGTTAAATTGAGGGCATTGAGCTCACAGGCTATTCACACTAATTGTATATTATACTCGTATTTCAAAGAATTTGAAATAAGCCCCTTGAAAAATAAAGAAATCGACAATATATTAAGGGGGGGTTCTCCCCCCGTTACCCCCTCATAGTTAACTAATGAACCCCTTAAACTAATCAGGGAAGCCTCTTATTACAATGAATATATATATACAAAATTTGAAGAAAATCGGATAATGCTGCTTGAAAAACCCATTTATATAAATTAAGGGGGGGATTGTCCCCCTGTCCCCCCCCTTTATACTTAACCAATCAATCCCGAAAACTAATCAGGAAAGCGTCTTAACCCAATGAACTTATAAACAAATTTTGAAGCAAATGAGATAATTCTGCATGAAAAACCCATTTATATAAATTAAGGGGGGGATTACCCCTCCCGTTCCCTCCCTTTATACTTAACCAATCAATCCCGAAAACTAATCAGGGAAGCGCCTTAACACAGTGAACCTATAAACAAAATTTGAAGGAAAACGGAATAATTCTGCAAGAAAAACCCATTTATATAAATTAAGGGGGGGGATTAGCCCGCCGTCCCTCCCCCTTTATACTTAACCAATCAATCCCAACAAAAACTAATCAGGGAAGCCTCTTATTACAATGAATATATATATACAAAATTTGAAGAAAATCGGATAATGCTGCATGAAAAACCCATTTATCTAAATTAAGGGGGGATTGTCCCCCTGTCCCCCCCCTTTATACTTAACCAATCAATCCCGAAAACTAATCAGGAAAGCGTCTTAACCCAATGAACTTATAAACAAATTTTGAAGCAAATGAGATAATTCTGCATGAAAAACCCATTTATATAAATTAAGGGGGGGATTACCCCTCCCGTTCCCTCCCTTTATACTTAACCAATCAATCCCGAAAACTAATCAGGGAAGCGCCTTAACACAGTGAACCTATAAACAAAATTTGAAGGAAAACGGAATAATTCTGCAAGAAAAACCCATTTATATAAATTAAGGGGGGGGGATTAGCCCGCCGTCCCTCCCCCTTTATACTTAACCAATCAATCCCAACAAAAACTAATCAGGGAAGCCTCTTATTACAATGAATATATATATACAAAATTTGAAGAAAATCGGATAATGCTGCATGAAAAACCCATTTATCTAAATTAAGGGGGATTAGCCCCCCCCCCTTCCCCCTTTATATTTAACCAATGAACCCCCAAAACTATTCAGAGAAGCGCATTATCACAATGAACCTATATACAAAATTTGAAGAAAATCGGATAATTTTGCTTGAAAAACCCATTTATATAAATTAAGGGGGGATTGGCCCCCGTCCCCCCTTTATACTTAACCAATCAATCCCGAAAACGAATCAGGGAAGCGTCTTAACCCAATGAACCTATAAACAAATTTTGAAGCAAATGGGATAATTCTGCATGAAAAACCCATTTATATAAATTAAGGGGCGGTTTAGCACCCCCGTTCCCCCCCCCTTTATACTTAACCAATCAATCCCGAAAACTAATCAGGGAAGCATCTTAACCCAATGAACATATAAACAAATTTTGAAGCAAATGGGATAATTCTGCATGAAAAACCCATTTATATAAATTAAGGGGGGATTAGCCCCCCCCGTTCCCCCCTTTTATACTTAATCCGTCAATCCCGAAAACTAATCAGGGAAGCGTCTTAACCCAATGAACTTATAAACAAATTTTGAAGCAAATGAGATAATTCTGCATGAAAAACCCATTTATATAAATTAAGGGGGGGATTAGCCCCCCGTTCCCCCCCCCTTTATACTCAACCAATCAATCCCAAAAACTAATCAGGGAAGCGCCTTAACACAGTGAACCTATAAACAAAATTTGAAGGAAAACGGAATAATTCTGCATGAAAAACCCATTTATATGAATTAAGGGGGGGGGATTAGCCCCCCGTTCCCCCCTTTATACTTAGCCAATCAATCCCAAAAACTACTCAGGGAAGCGCCTTAACACAGTGAACCTATAAACAAAATTTGAAGAAAAACGGAATAATTCTGTATTAAAACCCCATTTATATAAATTAGGGGGGGATTAGCCCCCCCTGTTCCCTCCTTTATATTTAACAAATCAATCCCGAAAACTAATCAGGGAAGCGCCTTAACACAGTCAACCTATAAACAAAATTTGAAGGAAATCGGATATTTCTATGAAGAGTTATCGCGTTACGTAAGTACATACATACATACATACATACATACAGAACCGGCGGGCACATAAGCTCTCAGGCTTTGATAGCCTGTGAGCTAAAAATAAAAGAAAACTGCCCAATTAAACTGGCGGCATTTAGCTCACATGCTATTCACACTAACTGTAAATTATATTCTTATTTCAAAGAATTTGAAATAAGCCCTCGAAAAATGAAGAAATCGACAATATATTAAGAGGGGGGGAACCATCCCCCGTTTCTCCTTCTTATAATTAACCAATGAACCCATAAAACTAATCAGAGAAGCGCCTTACCACAATGAACCTATATACAAAATTTGAAAAAATCGGATAATTCTGCAGGAAAAATCGATTTATCTAAATTAAGGGGGGGAGGGGTTAACCCCCCGTCCCCCCTTTATACTTAACCAAAGAACCCCCAAAACTAATCAGAGAAGCGCCTTATCACAATGAACATATATATAAAATTTGAAGAAAATCGGATAATTCTGCTTAAAAAACCCATTTATCCAAATTAAGGGGGGTCAGCCCCCCGTTCCCCCCCCCTTTATAGTTAACCAATCAATCCCCAAAACTAATCAGGGAAGCGCCTTATCACAAGGAACCTATAAACAAAAGTGGAAGAAAATCGGATAACTCTGCATGAAAAATTCATTTATCTAAATTAAGGGGGAGGATTCCCCCCCCCCCCGTTAGCCCCTTTATACTTAACCTATGAACCCCCAAAACTAATCAGGAAAGAACCTTATCACAATGAACCTATATACAAAATTTGAAGAAAATTGGACAATTCTGCATGAAAAAACCATTTATCTTAATTAAGGGGGGTTAGCCCCCGCATTCCCCCCTTTATAGTTAAACAATCAATCCCCAAAACTAATCAGGGAAGCGCCTTATCACAAGGAACCTATAAACAAAATTGGAAACAAAACGGTTATTTCTGTCAAGAGTTATCGCGTTACGTACATATGTACATACATACATACATACATACAGAACGGGCGGGCACATAAGCTCTCAGGCTTTGATAGCCTGTGAGCTAATAAAATGAAGATCCCTATTCTTTAGCTATGCTTTATTTCGTTTTTATATATTTTTCAAAACTTCATTTTATCATTAAAAATAGGTGTTCACTTGTTAATGTCTGTACATATACTACTTATACATTTTACCAATTTTTTCAGACATTAAAAATTTTCATTAAAAACGTCCTTTTTTTATTGGAGACTGTTTTTAATTTTTTTAAATGAAGGACTTTTTAATGGAAATTTTTAACCATGCTTCTTTATAAATAATGTCTGAAAAAATTGGTAAAATGTATAAGTTCATTTTATCAGTTTGTATTTTAATATAGTTACTAAACTAAATCATATAATTATTTTATTCTCCAAAAGTTTAGGTTCATTTTCTGTGCTTATTTTAATAGTGTTATTTATTTAATGTATTATTGTAGTTGACTAAATTTTCAATAACAGTCTTATTACAATTAAAGCTGATTTTTGGCCGGTGATATTCAGATTTTATCGCTTGTTTTTTACTAGTATTTATTTTAAATTTTTCATATGCAATTTTCAATTTATTTATTATGAGCAATCTGAATACATTATTTTATTAATTCATAAAATATTCCAAGAGTTCGTTTACTGTTATCGCAGCATTAAATAGCAGCAGATCACATTTTGTTTTGTCCATTATCTAAAAATAAAAAATAACTCACATCCAAAGATATTTTGAATGTTCTCAATGTATATTGTACAGTATTCTACTTGAATTTGGCATATAAAACACTCTTTACAATGAGTTATAATACTTTGAAATTTTCTATTTATTACTTATTTGGTGTATTTTATTTATTATTTTGCTTTATGGTGCTAAATTTGTATCTTATATATGTATAATAGAACTGATTATATAAAAATGTTACTACAACAATGATATAAGTAAGCATAAAGATAACACTTAGTGCCCTTAGTCTTTTGAATATGTCTCAGTATCATTAGAAAAATTCAAAATAAATATAAACAATACACCGGGGGGGGGGGGGGGGGGGATACAAATATATATCTACAAAAAAAAATCTAAAAATTTTACAGTTATGCTGTTAAGAGTGTAGTAAAATAAACAGCAAAAAATGCTCTAAAATTTACAAATTTACTGCAAAATCTAAAAAACATAATTACTGCAAAATTAACTGCAAAAAATACTGTCGAATTAAAAATTTGCTGTTTACCGATGAAAAACAAAATTGCTGTATATTTACAGCAAAATATGCTGGCACCCATACTGCCAGCATCTTTTGCTGTAAAACTACAGGTTTTTTTTAAAATGCAGAAAAATGGCCAATTTTGTTGAAGGATCGCCAGAAAACGACAAATTTAGTCAAAGGATCGCCAGAAAACGACAAATTTAGTCAAAGGATCGCCAAAAACGACAAATTTTGTTGAAGGATCTCGAAGAAAAAACGGCTAATTTCATTGTCAGATCGAGAAAAAAAACTCCAATTTCGTCAAAGGGCCACTGAAAAATGTTAATTTTGTCAAAAGACCATCAACGGGGGGCTGCGTGAAGGCGTGAAAGTTTTTTTTTTTTTTTTTTTTTTTTTTTTTTTTTTTTTTTTTTTTTTTTGTGAGCTTGTACCATGTTTATATTATGTTATGCATATTATTCAATGAAATTAGATTTTCTTCCAGTGTATCTAAAAAATTATTCTTTTTCAGATTTTTTTTTTTCATAATATTTAGTTTTTCAAGGTGTCACCCAACATTTCTGCACATTTCAGCAAAAATATTGTATCAAATGTTATTAAAAAAATTATGAATAATTCTGAATGTCTACCTTGTTTTAAACTGTATATCATAAAAATATGGCACATTTAAAAAAAAAAAAAAAAAAAAAAAAAAAAAAAGATAAAATTTTGTGATTTGAAATGATTTTCTTTGTGCATTTGTATATAGAGGTTTTCAGAGTAATTTTTACACAGTTCATTTTAATTTATGTTTTATATTGTTATTTTGATTTAATAAGAAAGATATTATGTTACGCATATTATTAAATGAAATTAGATTTTCTTCCAGTGTATCTAAAAAATTATTCTCATTCAGAATTTTTTTTTTTTCATAATATTTATTTAGATTTTCAAGGTGTCATTGCTATAAAATTATGACCTATATAATATAGTTATATTTTTAAATTATTAATCAGTTAGAACCATATTTTTTTAACACAGTTATAATATATATAAGAAAATTGCAGCACGCAATTTCTGAAGACAATTTTCATCCCACTAAATTGCTGTCGCAGACACAACCATAACTAGATTAATTTTAACACAATTATTCAAATTGATAAAGAAATCATACGAGTTGTAATTTTCCAACTGGACAAAAAATGTCCGGGCCAGGATTCGAACCTGGGATCTCTTGACTGAAGCTGCCACGTTCTACCAACTGAGCTATCCCAGTCGAATCTGGAGGGCATAATTCATCCAGTTAACCTTATTGATCATAGCATCTGGTCTGATATTTTAATCAGCTCAACAGAATAGATCGCAGGTAATGGAACTCCAGTAAACGCTGGCAGCAACGCAAGCAAATGCTGGCAGCGTTTACTGAAGTTCCATTACCTGCGATCTATTCTGTTGAGCTGATTAAAATATCAGACCAGATGCTATGATCAATAAGGTTAACTGGATGAATTATGCCCTCCAGATTCGACCGAGATAGCTCAGTTGGTAGAACGTGGCAGCTTCAGCCAAGAGATCCCAGGTTCGAATCCTGGCCCGGACATTTTTCGTCCAGTTGGAAAATTACAACTCGTACAACCATAACTTTCTGCTACTGGGATTATACACTAAGTTGGCAATTTTTTAGAAACAAAACTGGGTGAAATCTAACGATTCTAGAATGTTTTAGTAAAAAAAGTAATTAATACACCGGAATCCATAGCCTTATACACTGGATGAAAGTAAAGATAGAAGTTATCCTATAAAAAGTTAAGTGTGAAATTTGTAGCCCTAACCAAGAAGATTAGGTGTAAGAGGCAAAAAATATCTATCTAGAGGCAAATAATATCTATCTGTTTTTCGTCCAGGTGGAAAATTACTACATACTGGTATAGACTTCAAACTGGTATAGTGATGTTTTTGATGAAGGTAGCATTTTGTATGTGTAGTGTTATCTAAGAGTGGCTAAAATGTTCTGAATTTCATTAGAATGCTCAAATTGCATCTGTGGGTTACAAAATTCTTTAAGGTGGCAAAAACTATCATTTAATTTTCTTTGCTCTATCGACCTGCAATTTGTTAATGTTTTTAGCATAGCGATATGCATATATCTAGTAATATTTTGTATGTGTTATCTAAAAGTGGTAAGTGGTTTAAAATGTTCTGAATTTGCATTAAAATGCTCAAATTGCATCAGCCCGGACCCTACTGGGGGAGATCAGAATGCTCCCCCTAGACCCCCTAATTCATTGGGCTTGCTTTCTACCTCGGCAAATCGTGTGTTTCCCACCCCACTCAAATCTGCCTTTGTTGCAGACCCAGCTATGGGACCAAAGTTGGCTCCTATGTGTCTTCTTGTTAATCCCCCTCCCCCTGCCGTGAGGATATGGTGAGCAAGTCACAAGACTGAAACCCACCAACAATCTGCAAGAACTTATCTCATAAACCCTCTCAAAATGCGTTTTCATGTTCCAAGGACATATCAGTTTTAAACACACAGTTGAATAGAATACAGGGAGAAAAAATACTTTTGAAGAAATGTTCTTTTGGTGAGAATAAAAATTGTTTAATCACAAATCAGTAAACATTAATGTCTCAAAAATTTACATACTGCATGATAAATAGTGCAAAAGAAATTAAGAATTTAAAAGTGTTTTCTTTTTCCTTTCTTTTTTTTTTAAATAATTACATATCAACATTTATAATTAAAAATATACTTCCATAAATGGAACCCAATAACTTGAACTAATATATATGAAACAAGTGATTAGAAAACTTTGTTAATTTTTATAAATAAATTGAAATATACAAGATAAAATTTGAAATTTAGACTATTAGAAAAACAAACTAATTTGTTCTAAATGTACTTCGTTAATTATGAATTAAAAATTTCTGAGTTAAAAAGAAAATTTTTTGGACATTATTTAGATAAAATTGTGGTCATTAAGAAAACAGAACTCTATAACTGTAAGTAAATAAAATATGCCTTTTTTAAAGAAAAGTCTGGGGAAAGTTCTTGAGAATTTTTTCTAAATATTGCAAGGTAAATTGTCTTAAAAAGAAGTTATATCATCTTTTTTTCTTCAGATTGTGAGGAATTTAATTTTATGATGTTTTAAAAGTTTTAAAAAAAAATGACTGAACAAAGCATTCTTTAAAATAATTATTTAGCTAGTAAAAGAAAGAATAAATGCTACTTTTTCATACGTAACTGTATAATAGGAAGTATTAAAGAATAGGATTTTCACAGCTAGGAGCAATGTTAAGTGAGTATATTTTTCATTGTAAGTTGTAAAAATTATATAATTAAATGTTTAAAAGTTTGTTTTAAATCAAATACAGTCGAACCTTGTTAATACAAAATCGCTTAACATGAAATAATACTGATGTCCCGTCAGATCAGTCTGAAAATCAATGTTAATTCGTCTAACACAAAATGAAATTTTAGAAAATCTCGCTTAACGCGATTTTTTTTTCCGCCTCCAAAATCCAAATTCCTTATGCAAAGATTTCAATATTTCAAACTTATATGTCACATCTTCTTTTTAAAAAGGGAATTTTTCTCATAGTTTGAAAAAGACCTAAAGTGGAAAAGGGTTTCAGAAAATATTGTACCATCGAATTCCTGACTAATCCATGCTTTTCTTTGGCTTCAGATATGCGAAAGTTTTCCCACACTAACCACATCAGCTATAGATCATCGGTCACAATGAAAGTTTGAGTGAAGAAATTTCTTTTTTGAAAGTGATTGTTCCGTTACTTGTTTGACAGTGACATAAACCATAAACCGGATTTCCGAAATCCTCCATTTTCGGGTGAAAGAAGTGACAATTCCTACTTTACACCTGACTTACATAATTGAAACTCCGTTCACAGTTGTTCTGTAGAATTCTGTGAAATAAAAGTCGAAATCAGCAAGCTCATCTTTAGAAACAAAGCAAAACATTTTAAATGAAATGAGCGATAAAGTGCTAAAAAAATCAGAAATTGCAGCAATGTATGGGATACCCAATAGCACACTCTCTACAATTTTAAAGAATCGTGAAAAGATTGAGGCAACTTATGCTGTGAGTTAATTTGAACCAGTAAGAAAACGAATGTATACAGGAAAGAATGAAGAAATTGAAATTGCTCTCTTACTGTGAATAAAAGAGGCAAGAAGCCAGAACATTGTTTAAACTGGTGCAGTTTTGCAAGAGAAAGCACAGGATTTTGCTGGTGCTCTCGGTGAGAGCTATTTCACATGTTCTAACGGATGACTGATAAGATTCAAAGAGCGTCATAGAATTATCTGCAATTGAAAAATTCTTGTTTTTCTGAATACATTTGCATAAATGAAGATATGCTGACTGCAGATGTGATGCCAGACGAAGAAATAAATGCTGTTAGCTGAAAAAAAAACATGACAACATGAGACACAAGTGTAAGAAGAGCATGAAGAAATCGACACAGAATGGAAAAGTTGTCATTAAATGAATCTACCGTAGCATTGAAAACTGTATAACGTTTTGTTATGGAACAAGAGGAGGCTTCCCGTGCTTTGGACAAATTAGATAAATTCCATAAGTTCCTAAAAGAAGTACTCAACAAAAACTGACGGACTCAGTAACTGACTTTTATAAAAAATGGTTAGCATGTAAATAAATTTATTACTGCCCAAATTGATGATCAATTTGTTTTAATTTTTAATTAAATTTTCTATTTCTTATTAAGTTATGATTTTAAGAACAGCCATATATTTGTAGGTTAATTCATTTAGTTTTTATATCTAATATAGGTGGCGCCACTATTGTGACGATTAACACAAAATTTCTGATAACACGAAAAAATATGCAGTCCCTTCAATTTCGTGTTAACGAGGTTCGACTGTAATAGATATTGTTAAATGGGAATATTTTGCACTAGAAGCAGGGTTGGGTTTCTTCTGGAAGAAACTAGTTTCTTCCAGGACAGTGGAAGAAACTGGAAAAAAACGGAAGAAGCTGGAAGAAATGGGAAAAACTGGAAGAAATGGAAGAAACCAACAGAAAACAAAACAGATGCTCAAAATTAAAATATATTAACTATATAAAAAAATTAAATTCAAAACCTAATTATATAAAATTTAAATTGGAAATTTTAATTAATATTAAAAATATTATTTATGGAAAAATAAGTTATTTTTTTTAATAACAAACTTCAGGTTCAGCAGGTATTTACAGGTTAAATGTTTTTTACAACATTTTTTTATTGTTTATGTAATTTCTGTAAAAAAAAACTACTAACCAATTCTTTATTTATCATATAAAAATGCAATATTTTAAAAACTATTGTGCAAAACTTAAAACAAACAAATTTGTAATTATGTATACCAGCATGCATATCTCAATGCTGATTTTAAAAGATAAATGTTCTAAAAATAAACTCTACAGGTATAAGAATTTTTTCATCTTTTGCATTTATCCATTCTAAGTTGAGAAATTGATTGCAGCATCTTAAAGCTAAATTACTTCTGTTTTGTTATACAATGTTGCACTATAGTAAAGGAAAATGGAGATTTTAATAAAATCCTTCAATACAGTAATTACTGTATATTAGTTTCCTTAAAATGGGCGTAAATTAAAAGCACTGTCTTTTATTTAAAAGAGCTTCATTCTACAATAGGTAAATGATCCACATACTATTTACTACTGGATACAGAAGTTTAAATTCTAAAAAAAAAAAAAAAAATGTGCTTCTGTTGAATTTTACATTTAATTGATTTTGTGCATTTTGGATAAATTTATTTGGTACATTTCTGTTATACCAACACCATAGTCATCACCAAGTGCAATAATTGGCACAAAATGAAATTCATGTGAAATGATTCAATTGAAAAAAAAAATGTTGGCACAAAATTGAGCATTTAAAAATATAACATTTGAAAATTACAGACTTTCACGAACTATTTTATTAAATAGATACGAATATAGACTTAAAATAAAAGAACAAATAAATATTATATGATAAATTAATAAAATTAACTCATTTAATCAGGTATTGTAAATGTCTCTTAGCATTAGCATTGCAGTAAACATTTCACTTTTTGAGTGAAGACGTTCATAGTTTTTTTTAATAAAAACTTTTTTTATGTATCCAAAGTCCTGAAACAATTTTATTGCAGCTTCCTCATCATCTGGTAACTGCCAAATGGTAAAATCCACATCAGTGTCAACAATAAATATAAGTTACACCTTAATATTAAATATTTTCTATTTGAAAAATAGCAAATTAAGATGTTTTGCGAGGTTACAATTAAGTAATAATAATAATAATTAAAAACTGTCATGTTCAATAAATAGCAAATCACAATGTTTGGCACGGTTTGCAATAAATATATTTACACGTTCAGGGTTGAAATAAATAGCACATTAGCATACATTTTGGCATGGTGTTAGTATAATGGTGTTAGAAAACAGAAAAGTCCCATTTATTTTATTCAGGTACACAATGATTGGAAAGCTTTAGACAGGTGTGTGATCTTGGCTAAAAAACTGGTGTAATTATAAATTTATCATACATAATTAAATTTTTATAGGTCTAATTAAATTTACGTAAGGTTATCTATTAGAAAATACATTTATTTTTATTGTATCTTACAAAGTTGTAACTTATATGGTAAATTCTTAAAGAAAAACAGTTTCTTCCACTTGGAAGAAACCTATTTCTTCCGGCCGGTTTTTTCCATGGTTTTTTCTGCGGTTTTTTCCACTTTGGAAGAAACTAATTTTAAACAATGTCATTAACAAGAACTAATTGGACATCTACAAAAAGAAGCCGAATTGTCATATTGAGAGAAAATGGCCTCTCTTATGCTGAAATTGCAAGACAAGTTGGTGGTTCAGTGACTTGTTCTGGTGTACAAAAGTTCTGTTTACGTTATGAAAAAACGAAATCAGTGGAAAATAAGGCCAAATCAGGCCGAAAAAAATGCACAAGTGCTACTGCCGATAGAAAAATTAAATGGCTATGCCTTCAAGATAGAAAAATTTCATCAGATGCCATTAGATGTGAAATGAATGCAGCGGGTATTGCAGTAAGTTCAAGAACAATAAGAAGAAGGTTATCAGGATTTGGACTACAAGCTAGAATTCCACGGAAAAAACCATATTTAAATCAAAAGCAACGTGAAAAACGAGTTAAGTGGGCAAAAGAACACATTAAATGGTCAGAAAATCAATGGAAGCAAATAATCTGGAGCGATGAGAGTAAAATATCACTCTTTGGTAGTGATGGTAGAAAATACGTGAGACGTAGAGTAGGAGAAGCACTTCATCCTGATTGCATTGAAGCAACTACAAAAAACCCAACAAATGTCATGATTTGGGCATGTATGTCTGCAGATGGTGTGGGCCAAATTCAAGTGATTGATGGCATCCTGAATGCCAAAACCTACATCGAAACTGTCCTGGAACCAAAATTGATACCTTCCATCAGGGATCTCTTCCCCAACAACGCACCATTTATTTTTCAGCAGGATTCAGCTCCATGCCACACAGCAAAAGTATGCAAAGCTTGGTTTCAAAATAAAGGCATAGATATATTACCATGGCCAGGAAACAGCCCTGATCTCAATCCAATTGAAAATTTATGGCGACGTTTGAAAATTCTTGTACGAAAAAAACATCCATCTAATAAAAGACAACTTATTGAAGCTATAATTGATTCTTTGCACCATGTGATTACGAAAGATGAACTCCAAACACTTGTTCACTCGATGAAAAGACGCTGTGAAGCTGTCTTAAAAAATAAGGGTTATCCTACTAAGTATTGATTGTGTAAGTATCACTTTTTTTTGTAATACAGATATTGTAATACTGTTTTTATTATTAAATTCTACATTAAATTACCTTCAATTTGATATATAAACGTTTGTATTTAAGTGAAAATTAATATATTCTACAAGCACACAAAGTTGAAAAACATGAAACTTTCAAAAAATATCCACACTTTTGGCCACCACTGTAGTGTGACAATTTTCACACAAACAGTGTAACAATGTGTTAATTGTGTAGTGTGACAATTTTCAGCTTACAGAAAATTATCTATACCAGGCAAATATAATGAAGCCTCCTGGACTTCCTCTTTCTCAATTATTTTGTTTCTACCTGTGCACCACACACAATATGCTAAAAATAAACCTGTTCACTGCAACACCAAAAGGCAGATAACTTTTAAACCAATACGAATTTCGAAAAAACTGCTTTACCACAAAGTTTTTGAGGGTTTAAGGAGTAAAAATAAGCAAAAAAAAAGTTATAACATGCTTTAAGTTTTAGAAAACATTCAGAAATTAAAACAGGCGATAGAATCAGAATTATTAGTGTCTCAGTCAATATTGCAGGAACTTAAAATGTCCAGAATTAATGTTCACATTATTTCATATAAAAGAACACAAATTTGTCGTCTATTAAGAAAATAAATACTTGTTATTCTATTCTTTTTTATGTGTGTAGATATTTTGCACATTTTAAATTTACCCTGATGTAAATTTTGTAAATATAAAGGCATCAGTTTGAAAGTTATTAAGAAAAAACATTGCTAAGTTAAACATGGAACACCTTTCATATATTATGTGAGCATGCAGCTACACTTTTTTTTATAACTATTATTATTTAGAAAATAAGGAAAAGAAGAGGATAACTACTCAAAAAAAAATAATAATAATAATAGATTACAGGCATCTTTTTTTAATTTAGTGTCTAACAAAGAGATAATATCTACTTAGATGTAAAATGAACTGGGCATAAAATATCACTTCAAATTTTATAAAGTTATAGATTTTCTCTAAAAATAATTTAACCTCATAACATATTTATTACAAATTCAAAAAGAAAATTTACCTTTGTTCATTGACCAATGATTCTCTTAATACTGAATGAATAGTCAAAACTGTTTCAAGGACAACAGTAGCAGAACCAGGAAGCATTTCCAGAATGTTTTTCTCAACAACATCTTGGAAATATCGGAGATCAGTTGACAACAGTCGTACAGAACGCAAAATTGTGTCAATATCCTAATAAAAAGATTAATAAAAAAATTACTGTGAAAAGAAAGAAAATAAATAATGCAAAAAGCTTTACTTACATTATGCTAAATTATAAAATAATAATTAATATTCAATGACTAAATACATAGTTTAACAACTGTATATGATTAAATTTATTATATAAACTATTATGTAACCCCCATCAAAAATGACAGATTGTTGATCTACATTGCATTTTCATACAAACAAACAGCATGAAGATTTTATTATTGAAAGGTTTGTATTGTGGAAAAGTACATTTTAAAAATGACAAATGATTTCTACGAATACAAATGATGAGGATTTTTCTTTTTTTTTTTTTTTTCTCGATATTCAATTTCTGAAATAGTTCAATGATTGGACAAAACATTCAAATTAATTAAAAAAATAATCATGTACGAAAGTTTTTGTAAAAAAGTGTTATCTATGTGTTTCTAAAGAGCTTGACTCACCACACAGCTCATTGTTTGGTTACATAAGCAAAATTAAATCCAAATTACATGGTACTATATATTCCTTATATTTTAATAACGTTTTATAAGAAAAATTCATTTTATTTACAATGGAAGCAAATTTTCAAAATTTAGGTGGATATAAGCTAGGCTCTTAAATATTGATATAATTAAAAACAGAAATAACATTAAGCTAAAGCTTTTAAAAGTTTATCTTAAAATAAATCAAGACATCCTGAATTTTTCTTATTTTAAAAATATGCTTATATACATTTTATACAATATATTATATATATTTTATACAACTTTATTATTTTATATATTAATTTCCAACAGAAACTTCCGTCGTTTATATTAATTTTCGATAGATGCCACCAAAACAGCATTTAAAAAAGAAGCATAATACTGGATTGATCACCGCAATACCTCCCTACGAAAGCAGTCACTGGTTATTTCTGAAAAAAGTGTTTACAGAAAAAAATTGCTTACAGAAATGTTGATATACATGTTTTATATGAAAATATGCTGAACAGACATGATTTGAGGTAGAAGAAATTATCATTTAGTTTTTTTAATGAGCGTTCAAACAGTTGTTCATTTGTGATTGGGGGTTTAGCAATTGGTTTAACAATGTAAGTTTTCCTTTCTTCATTGCTAATTTACCACATCACTTTTCAAGATGCAGATTAACAACAAAATGTATCACTTAAAATTTATCTTGAGAAATAAGTGTAAAAATAAAGGGGAAAATAAATACTCACAAAATTGTAATTATTGACATTTAATAACGTTGAGGAAAACATAACAGGTCACCAGTCATAGTTTGACATATTCCAACACTTAAGATTTAACATTTATAATCTCAGGAATTAGCAAAAACATAGCCAAAACAGAATTAACTTTCATGGTATTATGGAGCAAAAAACTCACCAAACATCTTCATTAACCCCCAAGAGTAGATTAAGCACAGCAAGTCAGAACATACAAGAACCTGCTGTGTAAACATCTTTTAAAGGGTTAAAACTATTTAACATCAGCCAATCAAAACAAAGAACCTACTTTTACCTAGCTTTTAAACCTACTACTACTAAAAAAATATTAAGAAAGCATGACTTCAAAATTTACAATTCACAATTCGTGAAGATGCATATGAATAGTGATGCTATGCAAAGTGAAGTGAAGAAATGAAATGTTTTGAAAACAAAACATGTCTGCCTGTGCACTAGAGTTGAAATTTTAAAGAAGAAAAAAAAAGGTAAGGGAAAAAAAATCCTGAGATTAAATTAATACATAAATTTATGAAAATAAGAGATGGGCAGGAAACAATAAAAAAACTATACTACAGTGATTCATTTGAATATATCTGGATTTAATATAGATTTTTGATCTTAAAACATTATAATTTGGTATGATATACATGTTTTATAAGAAAATATGCTGAACAGACATGATCTCAAATAGAAGAAATTCTCATTCAGCTGTCATTTGTTAGCATATGTTTTTCATTAAGCCTAACATGGCATTTAGCTAACGGTCAATTTGCAGACCAGAGTGGTCGCACCAGGCATGGTTACCAACACTCTTGCACTTGGATTTTATTATTATAAGTAGTTGACAGTGTGCTCATTTAACATAAAAGAATAACTGTACACAGATGTTTAGAAGGCTCATGAGAACATGGTACACACTTTGGCAACTCAGAAAACTTTCTTAAGACTTAGCAGGAGTATAGATGACTTTATTAATTACACTATAAATTTAAAAATTATGACAATCATTTCATATTGTAAAGGTCAAAGATGTGTCATGATATTAATTCATTTAATATATTGTAACAACTGATTGCATAGAATCGGCACCTCACAATCAATGAATAATTTATTACAGCTAGTAGGATTTAATGCATCATAGCTAATGAAAATGTGAAAAAAAAATTAACATTAGTTTTAATTTGTTATACTTTCATAAACGGTTTTAAGATAAGTAAATCACATTGTTTTAATCAAAATAGACTCTAAATTAACAATTTGATTGCTTATTGCCCATTAACGCCAACCTCCTCCCCCCCACACACACCAGAGATACCCCATATTCTTGTGTACAGAACACAACCAGCGTTCTTTCTGACTTTTGACCAACCTTAACAATTTGGCTAATCAGTAAAAAGGAACTGTAGCCAAATGGAAAAAAAAAAATCATTGTGTTACATTTACTTTTTAAATAGTTCTTTAATCCTCATTTTTAATTAGGCTAGGCAACTTGGTGCTGGGACATTGTCCACATAACACTTGCTGTGGTTTAGTTAGCCTGATGCTAAAATGAAGTAGTATTGATCAATGAATTTCTAAAAAGGAGTGAGAGTAGTCAAACTGCCAAAAAAGAGGAAAATTTTTGCTTAACCCCCCTATAACTGGAAGTTGCCCCTTTTTTAGGGTGAGAGAAAATAGTTCATGGAATTATTTAGATGATTATTTATTGTTGCTAGAACATTATGAATGAAATATAAAAATGAAGAGTTTTAAAGATTTCAAGCTTCATGTGCTCAGAGAAGAAAAGGAGGGGGTGCAGGAAACTTAGTTTCTTGATTATTTATTGTTACAATAAAGTAACAAATATAGCAGAAAAAAATTATATAGCAGAAGTAAACAGTTGAAAATATTTTTTTAATTTAAGAGCTAGGAAAGCAAAGGGAGAGAAGTGGAAATTTTGAAGGTAGATATTTAGATTATTAACACTTTCCAACCTAGTTGAAAAGTGTTTATGACTTCGGTTTGTCTGGCCGGATGGCCGTCTGCCATATGGCCGTGCTCTAACTCCCGTAAATATGCTCAGATTGCTCTGCAATTTTTATATGTTATTGTCGTTATCTATAGCATGTTCCCTATTTCAACGAAAGTGTGTAGCACTTATAGTTTTTGTACAGGGACACTCAAAAGAATTCCGTTACATTGCGGTCTATGGGGGAAAATCATTTGCGGTTTATTTAAATAATGTTTCACTATTTTAAACGCATTGAAATTTATATATATCACTAAGGTGCATTAGCAGAAGCTTAATATGGAATAGGGTGTGCATAGCACTTATAGTTACTTTACAGGGACAGTCAAAAGAATTCCGTTACATTACGTCTATGGCAGTGGTTCCCAACGGGGGGCGTACGCCCCACAGGGGGGCAATTTGACTTTCCAAGGAGGGCAATTCCAGATTTGTGTGAACCCATACCCTCTGAATTGTTTTTGTAATAGTAATGTTGTAGACTGAAAATAAAAATTACACTTTCAAATTTAAAAAACAAAAATGAGAAAAATAAGTTTTTAATTCAATTTTTTAAAAAGTGTCCATTATAAAATTTTAAATACACCTCTACCAGAATAATTATAGAAAAAACTTTTAAAGATATTTAGGCACTTTTATATATTTAAAAGTTTTTTATAATTTTTCTGATTTATAAGTATTTTAGAATTTTAAACATTTTTTTCGACTATTTATTGAATGAGTCGCACTGCAATATGTCATCTAAAAATTAATTTTACACATGAAACTATTCAAGTGTATATTTCACAATTACTTGACGACTTTCCTTTACAAAATCTTTTATCACGTTTTATTCTGATTAGAAATTGTTGCTACATTTAATCGCAGAAATTCTGTAATTAAATAAGAGAAAAATGTTTTATTCAAAATTATTGATTGGACTAATCAAGGATTCTGAGCACTCTATACATCACGCATACATGACGACCGTTGCGAAGAGATTAAAAATGACTGTCTTAACCCTTTATGTGCCAACGGAAATTTAAACTACGAATAGTATCAGATGATTATAAAAAATATTTGATTCATCCATTACCTTCGGTACGTTTCAGGATCAATGTTAAATGCTTTTTAGTCTATCATGCTTTTTACTCTATCAGGAGTTCATTCTTTTAAATTTTTATAAGAATTATATGTATTAGGGGGAGGGGGGCATCATTATTTTAGAGACGCTTTTGTGGGGCGTTGCCAAAAAAAGGTTGCGAAACACTGGTCTATGGAGAAAAATCAGTCTGCGGTTTATTTAAATAATGTTTCACTATTTTAAACGCATTGGAATTTATATATATCACTAAGGTGCATGACAAGAGGCTTACTACAGAATATTGTGTGTATAGCAGTCATCGTTCATTTACAGGGACACACAAAAGAATTCTCTACTGTAGGGGTGCACAACCTGTGGCCCGCGATCGGATTAGTGGTGGCCCGTGGATCAATTTCGCCGATCGGAAGCGAAAAAATCACGAATTTCGCCGATCAGGTGCGTAGAAATCGCGAATCTTGCCAAATTTCGCCCATCGGGTGCGTAAAAATCGCAAATTTTGCTGAGCGAGTGCATATAAATCGCGAATTTTACCGATCGGGTGCGTATAAATTGTAAATTTCGCCAATCGCCTGCATAAAAATCATGAATTTTACCAATCGCCTGCGTAACAATCGTGAATTTTGCTGATCGCCTGCATAAAAAATCGGGAATTTTGTCGATCGGGCCCGTAAAAATCACGAATTCTGCCGATAGGGTGCATATAAATCGTAAATTTCGTCGATCAGGTGCATAAAAATCATGAATTTTGCCGATCGTATGCGTAAAAATCACGTATTTTGCCGATCGGGCCCGTAAAAATTGCGAATTTTGTCAATTGGGCCCGTTAAAAATCGCGAATTTTGCTGATCGGGCCCGTTAAAATCACAAATTTTGCCGATCGGGCCCGTTGAAATCGTAAATTTTGTAGATCGGGTGCATATAAATCGCAAATTTTTTCAATCGGGTGCATATAAATCGCGAATTTTGTCGATCGGGTGCGTATAAGTCGCGAATTTTGTCAATCGGGTGCGTGTAAATTGTCAATTTTGCCGATCAGACGTGTAAAAATCGCAGATTTTAACGATTAGGCCCGTAAAAATCGTGAATTTTGCCGATCGGGCCCGTAAAAATCGCGAATTCTGCCGATAGGGTGCGTATAATTCGCAAATTTTGCCGATCAGGTGCGTATAAATCGTAAATTTCGTCGATTGTATGCATAAAAATCACGAATTTTGCCGATCGGGCCCATAAAAATCGCGAATTTTGTCGATCGAGCTCGTAAAAATCGCGAATTTTGCCGATCGAGCTCGTAAAAATTGCGAATTTTGCCGATCGAGCTCGTAAAAATTGCGAATTTTGCCGATCGTGAAATTTTGCCGATCAGACGCTTAAAAATCGCAAATTTTGCTGATCGAGTCCGTAAAAATCTCGAATTTTGTCGATCGGGTGCGTATAAATCGCAAATTTCGCCGAACGTGTGCGTAATAATCGTGAATTTCGTCAATCACTAAGAAAAAACTATGAATATTGTCAATCGTGCATGAAAAAAAATGCAAGTTTTTTCAAATCCTTTCCAATTGAATTGGGTTATGCTGACTAAGGAGGTGGTTGAGTATAGGGAGCTAACCCTCCTTTTAAAATTAGCATTTTTATGAACTTTTAGGCCGGACCCCCACACCCCCCCCACTTGCCCGAAACAAAATTTTGTTCATCCTATGGATGTTGGCTCTCGACAATCCAGTCATTTTAGTGACTGCCCCTCCTCTTATAAAGGTTGTGCACCCCTTTGATATCCACATTTTATGACTGAATATGTTAAGAAGTGCAATTTAGAATAATATATGTTTCTCCTCCTCTCCACCTTCATTCATGAAAGCAGAATTTTTTTTCCGGCACTGGCAATCTTTAAAGCTAAATTTATTCCTTCAAATAAAGTCAAGGAGTATTTTCACTCTTTGAAAATAATCTTAGCTATATTTCTTGTATAAATACAAACGTAAACTGTTGATATATCATTGCCAACAGAACTGAATACGTTGACTGGAAGAAAGGAACCTGGGGGGAAGAGGGGGGCTAAATCTACCCTTTCGAAATTTGTTTTTTTAATCGATCCCCCCCTCCCCGGTCACATCTCCTCAAAACAAAAAATTTCTGATGGTGGCCCTCGACAACCGGTCATTTTTGTAAGTGGCCCTTCGCTTAAAAAGGTTGTGCACCCCTACTCTACTGTCTGTTAACAATAATTCCTGGAATTGTGTTTTAAGTTACTGAACGCAATTTTAATTTTAACTCGCTTTTTGTCTATTACGTGGTGTGTATAAATTCTGTAGAGCCTATACAGGGAAGCACAAAAGTTTGCGAACACATTTCCATTTATTAACAGAAACTCCAGACTGAGAATTTTAAACTGTGCTACGCGTTTCCTAACTGAACTAAAATTTAGCATCCTATGTAGTATATATACAAATCTATACATCCTATACAGGACTGAATAAAAGTATTCGGATATTTTTCTGAATATTGTATATGTTGGAAATGCCTGAAATTATGCTTTTAAATATGTTATGTGTTTCCTAAATTGTTTACTTAGATGTTATCTTTTAGCTTATTAAACGGTATGATTTGTAAAATTATTTTGGAAGCGTTGGAAAGTGTTACTTAATCTATGCTTGGTGCATGATTTTTCATTCTTGTTTTTTTTTTTTTTACTATAGAGTAACAAGGCAGAAATAAAATTGAAAATTAAAGAGCTTAAAAGATTTTAAACTTTGTGTTCTTGGTGCTGGGGGGAGGGAGCGGCAAACGATAGAGTGATGATTTCCGAGGGGATTTGATTGATTATTTATTGATACAGTGAATTAAAAAAAAAAAAAAAAAAAACAAGAACGAAAAATCATGCATCAAGCATAGATTATGTAGCACTTTCCAACGCTTCCAAAATAATTTTACAAAACATACCGTTTAATAAGCTAAAAGATAACATCTAAGTAAACAATTTGGAAAACGCATAACATATTTAAAAACATAATTTCAGGAATTTCCAACCGATACAATATTCGGAAAAATATCCGAATACTTTTATTCAGCCCTGTATATGATCTATAGATTTGTATATGCTAGGATGCTAAATTTTAGTTTAGTTAGGAAACGCGTAGCACAGTTTAAAATTATCTTTCTGGAGTTTCTGTCAATAAACGGAAATGTGTTCGCGAACTTTTGTGCTGCCCTGTATAGGATCTACAGAATTTATACACACCACGTAATAGACAAAAAGCGAGTTAAAATTAAAATCGCGTTTAGTAACTTAAAACGCACTTCCAGGAATTAGTGTTAACAGACAGTAGAGAATTCTTTTGTGTGTCCCTGTAAATGAACGATGACTGCTATACACACACTATTCTGTAGTAAGCCTCTTGTAATGCACCTTAGATATATATATATAAATTTCAATGCGTTTAAAATAGTGAAACATTATTTAAATAAACCGCAGACGATTTTTCTCCATAGACGTCATGTAACGGAATTATTTTGACTGTCCCTGTAAAGTAACTATAAGTGCTATGCACACCCTATTCCATATTAAGCTTTTTCTAATGCACCTTAGTGATATATATAAATTTCAATGCGTTTAAAATACTGAAACATTATTTAAATAAACCGCAAATGATTTTTCCCCATAGACCGCAATGTAACGGAATTCTTTTGAGTGTCCCTGTAATAAAACTATAAGTGCTACACACTTCCGTTGAAATAGGGAACATGCTATAGATAACGACAATAACATATAAAAATTGCAGAGCAATCCGAGCATATTTACGGGAGTTAGAGCACGGCCAGACGGCAGACGGCCATACAAACCGAAGTCATAAGCACTTTTCAACTAGGTTGGAAAGTGCTAAAAAGGACAGAAAATGTTTAAAAAATAAAAATAACAAAGATTTTTGACTTTGTGTGCTGCAGGCGAGCAAACAGATTATTATATATATTTTTTTTTTTATTATTAAGGAGGTGGGGATTTTGATGAAGTCTTTAAAAGAATGGAAAACTGAAATGCTGAAGGTACTCATCAGAAATAGAGTGATCTAACTAATATGGTATGATTGAACATGATAAACAACATGAATCATTCAGCAATTAAATGAGAGTGTTGCTGTACTCAGGAAAATAAATAATCTCTGCCAATTTGGCGATACCAATTTTTCATTCTTCACCAAATGAAGACTTTTTTTCATTATTTTGCAAAATGGCAATCATCAGGAGATCTCTGAATGCAGCCAAGGAAAGAGACAGACTACGATACGTGCACCCGTGTTGAGTAACACATGTACTAACTGTCAAACTGCCATATGATCAAGGTAGGCTAAAAGGTATTCAAAATCAGTGGAGTGCCATAGCTTGTCTCTTTCATTAGTTATGTTACTGAAGAAAGTATGCAGCTGCTTTTTGAGGTCATGCCAACGGCAATTCCAGACACCAAAGCCATTTCAAATTCCACTTTTTATTACTGTTGACTAATATGGTAAGTCACTTGTTCCCATAGGTCATGTTTTTTCAAGCCCAATTGATTCTGGCTTATTTTTAGTGTGATTTTATTCACAGTTTGCAATATATTTTCTTTAAAACAATGTTCTTGCATTCTGCGATGCATCTATGTGTTGGATCTTTTGACACATTTACATCAAGATTATCTTTAATTTGCCTTATGGACTACTGTGTTTTGACATCAATATTCCATCTGAGTTCTTTGTTATACATGACGTCCAATTCTTGGTTTTTGGTTGAAATTGTTATTTCTATCAAGTACTTAGAAAATATCTCACTTTGAATGGTTTCGAGTTTGCCTTTCAATTATAAAACCTTTAAAATTTCTTTTTCTGTTAATTCTGTAGCTTTTGGCATTTAAAATAACAAATAGAAATTGAATATCTACTTTTATACTACTTGAGGAAAATGGCATTTCAACAAGCCAATAAGTTATTTGTTAATATTTGTATAATATGCTTAAACTTTTCAGACATAGGTTTTGTAAACAAGAATTGAAAAAAGCATAATTTTTAAATTAAAAATGTTACTGTAGCCAATAACTCTTTTTTAATTAAATTTCTGTTCAATTAAATTTTAAGTACTTAGTGAAGTTATTTCATATTTAATTTTTCAATTTTATTGCCATTTTTATAGTGTGCGCTTAAACTTCTGAGATGGCCTGTGCAGATACAGTCTCTCTAAATTCTTAAAATGAAAAAGAAAGATTATAATACACACCAAAACAAACAATATTTGCTGTAAAACATAGGGTTTCATTTATTCTCTCAAATATAAAGGATATCTTATCCCAAGCTAAACCCAGATTTTAGTTCATAACTTTAACAATAATGAAGATATTTTAACAAAAATTTTAATGTCTTACTTTCCTTTATGCAAAAAGTGACAATACACACGACAAGTGTTGAAAATGGCCACCATCCACATCCAAACAATATTGAGCTAGATGCTCCAAATTTCAGGATGTAGTTGACAGTACAAATCAATAGCTGAATTACTGCACAATTCCTGCACTTCACATGATGTGAATGTATTTCATACATAGCAAAGTAAATATGTTGAAAATATCATAATGTCTTTATTGTTGTTAAAGCTACAAACAAAGTGAAGGAGTGACACTTTGACCCATTGAGTTTGACCTACATTTTATGGCAAATGTTGTTTATTTAGTGTTATGTACTATCAGACCTCTTTTATGTTGATTTCTTTAGAAATCAATCTATTGCAATCACTTTGATTAAATATCTATCTTTATATAATGCAAAACTTGTCATCACAGTAACATTCAAAATACTGAACAAAATTGGGACAGTGTAATGATCCTACAAATATCTTTTATAAGTTTGTTAATCAAGAAGGTTCGGTAATCCATTTGAAAATAATGGCTCTTTGAAAATTCACATAACATTATGGTGAATGGACAAATATTGTATGCACCAGGGCTGCTCAGGAACCTAAGTTTCAACCATCGGGGTTCTTGCATCCCATACCTACGGCTCGGTCAGCAATCTGCCCCCCTCAGGACAAAAACGGCTCCTTTGCACCCGGGTGCATAAATAACTATTATATTTAATTAATTTTTTTAGGTATAGAAGAACTGGAAGCCTGCAGAAATCATGGAAGCTTTGGCCAAGATGGCTCGGTTTGACTCCTGAGTTTCATTTCAACGTGAAAAATCATTTAATGGTAAGTGTTGTATAAAATACCTACCTACCTATTTTATTATACTTTTTAATATTAAACATTCATACTAATCAACCATGAATCATTTTGTTGACTAATCGTTTGACTAATCAACCATGAATCATTATCATTTTGTTGTACCTATAAAACCTAATGTTAACGTTTTACATATTTGCACACACGTATAATGATGCATTTAAATTATATGCCTTCAATGAGGAGGTGGCTAACTACTTCGTGTATTCGTCATTGCTTTTCTCATAACTAACTATTCAAGGTCCAAAAAAATTACTTACACATAAATTGTAGAGAATTTTTTCTGCTTTTTCAAAGTATCATAGAAACTCGACAGAGTTTCCAAGCATAAGAAACAGCAATGCATTGAACCATAAATGAAAGGAATTTCCGCCAATGGATGCCAAACGATTTTACAATTTTTTTTTTTTTTTAACTCTGTTTAGTTTATATTTTGCGGACGAGACAAAACGGGTTTTTGACACATCTATATCTCGCGTTCTATTTATGATAGAAACAAAATTCTTGATTCTATGGAAAGGGGCATGCCACGGGACTAAGAATTCAAAAGTAAAGCAAAATCCGACGAATAGTTTTTCAGTAAATGCAATTTTAAAAGTGCTGTTTTTTGCACTTTTTAAATCTTGTTCAGACCAAAAACTGTTGACAGGGCTACAGCAATGTGTAATTATCAGATTTTTACGCGGTTTACGTTATTTGAATCGTTTTTATGAGTAGTTCAAACCTTTGTAAGTTTCATGTAAAAATATTAATTAGTTTTTGATTTATATCGGTTTAAAGTTATTGATTCCTATACTTAACATAGAGCAAAAAAATAATAAATGACCCAACTCTTTTAGGAATGGTTGTATACACATGATATTAAGATATGTTATTACACTCGACCCAAGTAAGCTTCCTATTATAAAAAATCTTAACATTTAAGGTTCGTTTACAGGGTCTCACAAAAGATCTTTTGATATAGGGCTAAAGAGTTGTGTAATTATCAGATTTTTACGCAGTTTGCAGCATTTGAATTGTTTTTATAAGTAGTTCATATGTTTAATATTTCGTGTAAAAATATTAATTAGTTTTTTATGTATACCACTTTAAAGTGATTTATTCCTATACTTAAGATGAAGCAAACAAAATATTAAATGGTCTAACTCTTTTCAAAAAGAACATATACGCATGATGCTAAAATATGTTACTACGAACTACCTAAGTTAGTTTCCTATTGTAAATTGTAAAACAGAAGTGTAGAATTTACTGTTCGTTTACAGGGTAACTCAAAAGATTTTTTAATAAGACTAAAAAGTTGTGTAATTAGCAAATTTTTACGTTGAAGTACATGATTCCTGTACTTAACACAGAGGAAAAACAATAGTAAATTGCATAACTTTTGTCAAATTCGCTATATACACAAGATATTCAAATATGTTACTACATCCTCTCTATTGTAAAGCGGCATTGAAGCATATACATTTCGTTTACAGAGTCTCTTAGAAGATCTTGATTACACTACAACCGATGTATATTTACTGAGTGAAATGTATTTTAATGATTTTACACTGTTTCAATCTCTGTAAGGTTTCATTATCTTGCTTTAAAATTTAATATAAGATCATTTTGTTCGTCTGAAATCTCGTCGATGTTAAGCTCTAAATCTATTAATATATAGTATTTTCATCGATTAAAAAAACTGTGTTTATTTATAAATATATAATTCTAGCGTATTAGGAATTGATTGAAATAGTGATTACAAAATTTCAACTTTACGTTCATGCGCTGTTAACTGCGCTTGTTGCCCCCGCACGAGTAGGGATGTTGGAGGGAAAATTGTCATTTGTGTTCATGTTTTAGTTCAATTTTTGTAAAAAATATAAAAAAATTAAATAAATAACAAAAAAAGTTAGACTAAAAAACTTAGTCACCAAATAAAAAAAGTTGGTCGCCAGTGGCGACCTGGCGACCACATTTGTCAAGCCCTGGTCACTGTCTTGCTTTGACTTTGTAAATATCGACATCCACTATCGTTGCTTTACCAACATCAGCTCGTGCATCCTATCTATATCAAATCAGACTGTATAATGACATAACCCTCTCCGTGATATTTTTCTTTCTGCCAGATGGCGACATCATACTTTAGTTGATTGATTTGATTTGTATCATTTCATCGTTTGCATCTTCCCCGATGCTGCTCTGATTGGTCCGGTTGATGGGCGTTGCTCATTAATGCATTTTGGGATCGGATAAATATGCGATGTATGCAGCCATTGATACACACTTCTTATTCTCCCCTTATGGAGAAAGATATCAAGAAACTGGATATGGCTGGTCCATATCCTGGATGTTTAAACTAACAGTTTTAACTTTCTATATGTTTTTATCTAAAAGATGGATGTATGAGCATGGTTTTTAAATATACTATAGCATCCAACCCGGGCTTCCCGGGATAGAGACTATATGTGAAAACCATTTTTTTTTAAATTATTATTGAAAACGGTAACAGATTTTTTTCATTTAATTTTTTTTTTAGTATTTTTATGTGAAATATGTCAATTATATATTCAAATAAAATTTTGAAATTTATTAAAAATGGTAATTTCATATTGGCCTCGTGCCAGAAGTTAATAGCCAAAGAAATCATTAAAAATTTCGTTACCTACAGCAGTTTTTTTTTTTTTCTGATGATTTCAGCTGTTTTAAGCACTTATTTCAATTACACGTCTGTTAAATTTGTGTTTTATTCATACTATTTTACTTATTGCTTAATAAAGTTTTAATTTCGTTATTGAATATTAGCTGGAAACAAATGCTGAACTTTTTATATTATTTAATGTACAAATGGATTAATATTTTGTAATCGCCTGCAAGCAATAGAGATAAGATAAAAAAAAAAAAACATGCTTGAAATTTAATTTGAATGTTATAATAAATCAGTCAATTAAGATACAGTTTTCAAACAAATTGCATTTGAAAGTAGATATTTTTTCCCTATATAACAGTGTAAAAATTAAAAATGTGCAATGCTTAGAAATTTAAAAAGATTGCGGTAGCAAAAATCGCAGAACCGAAATTTCGTAGTCAAGTTTTGCCATTCGCAAAACGATGTCAGCGTTACGCACGAACACATTTGTCCTTTATAATATAGATTTTAAACTTGCATACTGTCAAGTGAAGCTTTGCTGTTTATCGTAATGTCACTTGGATATTTAAATGTGAAAGAAGCTACAGTTTTATGTTATTTCATTGGTGCATTTTATGTTTTGTGACTTTAAGATAGTAAACACTGTTCAAATGAATCATGTCTAACGTAGTTGCTGATTGTTAAAAGTGGAAAAAAAGTAGTTTTATGATCTAATTTATAAAAAGGCTGATTCCATTAACCAGTGATTTTAATAAGCGGTGACTACTGGACTAGCTAACAATAACTGACCCCCCCTCCCCCTAGAGCCGATTTCTGGCTGCGTCACTGAGAAGATGTCTTCGTAATATTCATATTTTTAAAATATTACTTGTAAAACTATTTAAATCTACAAACCATAATAATAAGTGGCCACTAGCTTGACAGTAGTGGCTACTAAACATACAGGCTCTACCGGCCACTGGCTACTAATGCAAATATTGAATTTTAACATTTACCGGGTGGACCAGCTAGTTTAATATAAAACACATACAATCTGCTCTACTAGGCTGCCAGATGAAGCAAAATCTCATAAAAATCGCTGGGTTGCCCATGTATAAAATTGCCATTTTGGCGTCAAAAAAATACCTTGGTGCATCTGCAACATCTGCACCATTAATTAATATTAAACTTTTAGTTTATAAAAGCGTATTTTTTAAATATCACATTCTTAATTTTCCATTTGTAATGAATTTTCTATTTTTTAGCCATTAAAATAATTCACTGTTGCAGTTTATGGCAGACTTTTGGTGTATTTTGGCAATTATTTGTTGGTGCATAATTAAATCCATTGTTTTTTCAACTCCCATATGATTGCACACGTTACAGAAAATATTTGGCGATTTATTAATCTAATCATTCAGCACAAGAATGTGATATATATAATTAGCCTTAATTAAATAATCCCATCCCATTCCATAACATAGTAATGTGTAATAACTTCCCTGTGCTGCATAATTGCCAAGTCACAAAATAATCATTAACTAAAGATGTGGAGACTAGTGCATGAAAATTTCAGAGTTAATAATATAGCCAAATTTGGCTTTACACGATCTCAGAACTTTTTATGGTAAAAAAATAATGAGACTTGGCTGCATTTTTTACATGTGATAAGATTTAACTTCTTTTTGTCAGTAATCAATCCTCCTTTTTTTGACTTTGGGCTCTTTTTGGACATCATCCACAGGTTTTCGCTAAGCCCACACTCTGTCTCTATTATTTGCAGGTACTAAAAATTTTGAGCTTTAGTTCCATTTACAAAGTCCTGTAGATAAAATGAAGTTTCAGGCTCCTAGGCAAGCACCAAATTATTGGGAGGGGGGGGGGGTCGAAAAGTATTCTCAATTGCTTCCAGGAAATATACTATCCATCTGAGACATCACTTGCAGTCCTAGATACTTTATGTTTGGCATAAAAGTACTGTTTAGGTTAAAAAGAAAGACAAAATTAAAAATTCCGGAAAATTCTAACAAATCAAACTATTTGACTTAATTTTTTTACAAATTTTTTGATGTTTCGATTCTTTTCTTCAAAATTTCTAGATTTTTTAATTTTTCCTTTCTTTGTATTCTAAACCCTATCTTTATGCCAAATTTCAAGTTTATAGGACAACAAAATCAAATTAATTTCGAATTTTTGATTTTTACAAATATTTAAATTTTATTTTTGAATTTTATGAATTTTTGAATTTTCCCTTTTATTGAATCATAAACACACCTTTACACTGAATTTTAAGTTTCTAAGGCTACAAGGTCGAGTTATTTTCAATTTTTTCTGAATTTCCGGATTTTTTTTTTAAATTTTTTCCTTATTTTGTATCCTAAATACTACCTTTATTCCACATTTCAAGTTTCTAGCACTACAAAATCTAATTACTTTCAATTTTTTTATTTTATTTTTGAATTTGAATTTTTCTTTTCTTAGTATCCTAAACCCTACCTTTATGCCAAATTTCAAGTTTCTAGGACTACAAAATCGAATTATTTTCGATTTTTACAAATATTTCAATTTTTTGATTTTATTTTTGAATTTTCCGAATTTTTTTCTTTTTTGTATCCGAAACACTACCTTTATTCCAAATTTCAAGTTTCTAGGGTTACAGGATGTACTTTATCTTTTTGATGATCGGTCAGTCGGTAAGCGAGAGAGTGTCAAAAAAATAGAAACTACTTTCAGTTCATATATCTTCCAAACTAAAAAAGATAGAACCGTGAAATTTGAAAATTTGGTCCCATTTACAATGTACTCTGCCATAAAATCCTGTTAATCTGCCCCCTAAACGCAACGGAATATTGTAAAATAATCAGGGGGAGGCACTTACACGGTATTAAAATAGTAGTATATAATATTTATGGGTGTGTGTGTGGGGGGGGGGGGGGGAGATGCTAATGGCTGATCGTCGCAAAGTAAGCATTATTTTAATAAAGTGACAAAAGAAAAACATTTTGAACAAAAAAATGATATACAAAATAGAAAAACACTGTAACTTCATGATTAATAACGATTTGAGATTATAGAAAATTCTGGATTTCAGAAGCTTTAAAACTGGAATGCATTTAGATAAATAATAACACTAATATTTGTCATTAATATGGTAACAGATAAATAAAAGGAACTTAAGAATTTAAAATAATTAAAAAACACTGAGAAATTGCAGTTGAAAAATGTTCTGAAATACTTTCTAGAACTAGTAACATTTTATGTGGTGTCACCATCTGTTGTAAATTAGGGAGATTAAATAAGTTTTTTTTTTGTTTTTTAGCACTTTCCAACCTAGTTGAAAAGTGCTTATGACTTCGGTTTGTCTGGCCGGATGGCCGTCTGTCCATGCTCTAACTCCCGTAAATATGCTCGGATTGCTCTGCAATTTTTATATGTTATTGTCGTTATCTATGGCACGTTCCCTATTTCAACTGAAGTGTGTAGCACTTATAGTTTTTGTACAGGGACACACAAAAGAATTCCGTTACATTGCGGTCTATGGGGAAAAATCATTTGCGGTTTATTTTAAAAATGTTTCACTATTGTAAACGCATTGAAATTTATATAGATCACTAAGATGCATTAGAAGAAGCTTAATATGGAATAGTAGGTGTATAGCACTTAGAGTTACTTTACAGGGACAGTCAAAATAATTCCGTTGCATTACGTCTATGGAGAAAAATCGTCTGCGGCTTATTTAAATAATGTTCCACTATTTTAAATGCATTGAAGTTTATATATATTACTAAGGTGCATTACAAGAGGCTTACTACAGAATAGTGTGTGTATAGCAGTCATCGTTCATTTACAGGGACACACAAAAGAATTCTCTACTGTCTGTTAACAATAATTCCTGGAAGTGCGTTTTAAGTTACTAAACGCGATTTTAATCTTAACTAGCTTTTTGTCTATTACGTGGTGTGTATAAATTCTGTAGATCCTATACAGGGCAGCACAAAAGTTCGCGAACACATTTCCGTTTATTGACAGAAACTCCAGAAGGAGAATTTAAACGGTGCTACGCGTTTCCTAACTAAACTAAAATTTAGCATCCTATGTATATATACAAATCTATAGATCATATACAGGGCTACATAAAAGTATTCGGATATTTTTCCGAATATTGTATATATTGAAAATTCCTGAAATTACGTTTTTAAACATGTTATGCGTTTTCCAAATTGTTTACTTAGATTTCATCTTTCAGCTTATTAAACGGTAATGATTTGTAAAATTATTTTAGAAGCGTTGGAAAGTGCTACATAATCTATGCTTGACGCATGATTTTTCGTTCTTGTTAAATCATGATTTCATATCTATAAATGCTAAATAAATAATACAAATCACAAAAATTGAGACCAGACCATAAAGAACGAATTGGTAGTGTTGCCAGATTTTTTAAATGAAAAACATTGCTACCACAAAGATAGCACAAAATACACTACAAATTCGACTGTGGCACCATCTTCAATCGATATATTTTTTGTGATTGATTTTCATAATAACATTAAATATGACTATGAATTCTTTGATAAAATAAATATTCTTTTTTAATCAAAATATTACACACACAGCATCAAATATACATTTTTTAACTTATTTCATGAGAAACTTTCACTATCGATATTTTTATTACCTTCATATTACCATGGAGATAAATTTACAGCAAAATTAATGTTTGGTTATATTGTTTTTTCAGATTGACAATAGCTGAGGTTGTGTATGTTACTTTTGTGTTTGTACACGTTTGCGATATATCAAAGAATCACCGGGAAAAAAAAAAAAACACTTGTGAGATAAAATTTTTGCTGTTGATCTTGATATGCGTAGCAAAATTTCTTTTGAGGGAGGGCGCTTTCTCGGAATTTTTTTAATTTTCCAATTTGTATATAAAGTGGGAGGGGGGGAGCTTAATCGGGAAGGGCGGACGGGATTTTACGGTAGTTAAACGGAGTTTCAGGTTTTTGTGAAACTCCAGCGCAGAGATATGGGGAGGTGGGTCAAAAGTGCTCAGAGTTGTTTCCAGAAAAGGAAACTTATGGCTGTCATGAGTGCAAGAAATCCATCCAAGCCAAGACTGAAAACTTTTCTGAGTATTGGAAATAACCAAATGGAAATGTGATTTCTCTGTCTTGCATAATAGCTAAAAATTGATATCTTACTACAAAAGAAGTGATTAAAAGTTTTTGATAGTGAAATTGTTTTTTTATTCAAATATATAAAGTGAAATTTACAACCAGACAAAAATCTCTCAAGACTGAAATAAGTCCTGAGACTGAAGGTCTTACACCCATGGCAGCTGTGTTTTCTCGACTTGGCACAGTCACTGCCGTGCCTCCAGATTAGTAGGTGGATTAGTCCTGAATCTGTGAGACCATTTCCAAAAAAAAGTTACAAATAGAGAAAAAGTTAAATCTAGAATCTATACTGACACTCCTGAAGAAAAAAAAAATTGTATTGAAAATTTGGCATTAGAGAAACAAAGGATGGAAAAACAACCGCAAACAAAGAAAAAGGAATTCGATTGTCAAAAGAATAAAGAAAATCCAAAAAAGCTGAAATTTGCTTCTGAAACAGAAAGATATCAAGAAGAAATTTAAAATTGTAATTTGGATGATGAATTCAGTGATATTGAAGAAGATGAAAAAAAAAAAAAAAAAAGAACACAGGCCAAAAGAAATTTTAAACATTTTAGAGGAGAATGAGAGAATGATGGTCAATGACTTTGTGTTAGTGAAAATCTGCAAGAAGAATAATATATTGTATATTTTGTAGGCAGAGTTAAAAATGTATGTGGTTATGACTTTGATGTTCAGATTTTGTGGAAAAAAAGATCAAACACCCCATTTTAATTTTCCTGATTCAATGATATTTTTCAAAGTGAATATTGGGAAATGATTGCTAAACTCTCACAACCTGCTCTTGGATTTTAACATTGACTTAACTGAATACAAAGTTAGATAATAACAGCAACTGTTAATGGAGACTTGTAAAAAAAAAAAAAAAAAAAAAAAAATTACCTGTCTACACTACCTCCAACATGTTTTGTTTTTGTCCATACAAACTCTTTGTAAAGATTAGTGTGGATGCATGGATGAATGTTAAAAACTGTCCATTTTCTTATTGTTTAACTGTATTTATCATCTTTTTTTTTTAATTAATAAACAGGAAATACCTTACTTCAATTTAATAAGGTTGTGAATTTTATAAAATACTCTATAACAAAATAAAAAAATTTTGTCCACACTAACCCCCCCCCCCCCTCTCTCTCTCTTACATATTAAATTTCCTTTCTTTCAATACAAGTTTTTGAGGTCTATTTGGTAAGTGAAACATACTAGAATTTCATTAGTAGTCAATGAAGGGTTTGGGTGTTCGAACCTCATTTGCGTATCAGAAATATACTAGCAGATCAGGAGCCTCAACATCAGCTCTCTGTTCGTTGTTTTTTAACACACCTTGCATAATATACAACTTCCTAAAAATCGCAATTTAAAATTTTTAAATTACATAAATATTTATAAGTATACAAAGTACTTTGATGGCTTCAGAAATTAGAAGCATTAAATTAAACATGGTGCTATGCAAGATATTCTGTAATTCTCATGAACTGCTTATTCAAGTTATGTTTTAGATAAAAAGGTACATTCCTTCAGAGGGCTCTGCCACCCTGAACTCCCCGTAGTCTCATTAAATTTACATTCATAATTTGCTATTGATTGTGCAAATATAGTATACCTTGGATTCCGTTTTACACTGAGTTTCTTATGATAAGCATCAGTTTGGTAAAAGATTTCATGTTATCTTAATATTCAAATAGCAATATTTATTTATCTGCCAACCACAAAACACCTGAATCGGATGAGTAAGTTGAATGCCTCTAGTTGAGCTTAAATTGCTTTCTTTTACATTTATGTATTAAAAAGTATCTTAAACTGGGTTCAGAAAAAAATAATAAATTGTCACTTTTTCATTTTGTAAAAAAGCCAGTAGAAGTTTAATTTTGGAATTTAAGGTATGTCTTATCTGTTACATTTCTGTAATTTGTTTCATGTTGGTATGTTTCAAAATTGTCTGATGTGGGGTTCAGGCAGAAAATTCATAGTTCAGTTTATTTCATGTTTATACTCTCTATTTAAAAAAAAAAAGCATTGGCAGCGTATTATAAGCACATATATATTCCAAAATCTTGCCCTACCTTGGATGTTGTTCTGCCGGTGTCCATGGGATGAAACCAAATTTACATAAGCTTTTCAAGATATTTTTCATCTAAGATACAGATTTTACTGAATAACAGCAATTGTTTAAATATGCGTATAATCTCTATAAAATTTTCACCAGCATGAAAACAAATACAAATTTAAAATACAACATTTTAACACATTCAAACACAGTTGAAAAGTGTATGACTTCGGCCCCTGCCCTTTCAAAAAAGAGATAGTGTTTGCTTAAAATGGAATCTAAATTATTTATCTTTATTATTTATCTCAGGATCTTATTAGTTTAAGAATCTACCACAGATTGTTAATATTTTAGAGCTATTTATATTGCACTGTGTAGTGTCACCCAACACTTATTGTCAAATTGGTCAGTTTAAAGCATTATTGCCAAATCAACAAATGCACAAACTGAAAATTCTTTGTGAATGGCAATGCCAAGTAAGATTTGCCGTTCATTGTTTTCTGTTTTGGAAATGACTTTCAAAGAAGCCTAGAATTACATACTAGGACAGGACATTATCTCCTGTTGATTTGTTTGTTCTTGGTCTTTTTACAAGCCAGCTAATTTTTAAGTTTTTCTTTACATGTTTTTCTAGATTTAAAAGCAGATTTCTTCTTTTTAACACTTTCCAACCTAATTGAAAAGTGTTTATGACTTCGGTTTGTCTGGCCGTCTGCCGTCTGTCCGTGCTCAAACTCTCATAAATATACTGATTGCCCTGAAATTTTTGTATGTTATTGTCGTTTACTATAGCATGTTCCCTATTTCAACTGAAGTGTGCAGCACTTATAGTTTTTTCACAGGGACAGTCAAAAGTATTCAGTTACATTAGAGTCAATGGAAAAATAATCATTTCAAGTGCATTGTGATGATGCTACGTCATTTAAAACATGATGAAATTCATATATAATTATGAAGCACATAAAAACCGTGCTTTTTGTAGAATATGTGAAGCAAAGCATTTATTATTCATTTACAGGGTCAAACAAAAGGATTCTGTTGCACATCATTCTATGGGGAAAAATCGTTTGCAGTGTAATGTAGCAATATTTCACTATTTCAAACATAATGAAAATTATATGCATTACTGAGATGCACTATAAATTGTTTTCTTGTGTGCATTGCATTTATTTAAAGGGACAAACAAAAGATATCGGTTACAGTACATGTGCGATATTTACAGTCTATGTGTGATAAGTGCGTTATCAACTTTGGTTTGCGTTTTTAAATTTAACTAAATGTTTTCATAGTACGTGTGTGTTTATAAACTCGGTTGATCCTATACAGGGCTACACAAAGGAATTCGTAAGTATTACAGGCTATGGGAGGGAATTGCTTAAGGGTAATTTTTAATTGTGTTACACATTTTCCTGCTGAACTAAATTTAGTAGACTAATAAAAGTTTGTGGAATATAAATAAAATGATATACAGGGCTATGCAAAGAAAAAGATACATTGTCATTTATGGTTGGTAATTGCTGCGAGTGAGTTTTAAGTTACCTTTTAGCTTAATATGTGGTGTGTACAAAAATCCTCAGATAATATACAGGACAAGGTTGTACAAAAAATTTCGAGTGCATTTTCATAGATTGGAGAAAATTACACAAATGTGAATATTCTAACTGAAGTAAATTTTATCATGCTATATATCCATATCTATTGATCATATACAGGGCTGCACAAAATAATTCGACTACTTTTTTGACACTGGAAGGTTATTTCGAAAACTGTATTTTTCAATGTGTTATATGATTTCTAAACTATTTATTTACATATATGTTTTTTCACCTTATTTAACAGTGAAGTTTCGTTACAGTTTTCTGGCTGTGTTGGAAAGTGTTTCATAATTATGCTTGACCGCATGATTTTTCATTCTTGTTAATATATCAGCGATTGAGTGATCCAGCAAAACACAAAAATTCTTAATTTTCTATGAGAGTATAATATTATAAAAGGTGTCCTTTTCTATTCACTCTTATTCTGCTATAATACACATTAATATAGGCAATTTTTCTATTGGGATTCAATTATACATTTGGGATTATTATATTTAACAACAGAAACATTAAAAAACTAAATTTTTCTCTTAGTCAATGTGAACTACTAATAAGCACTGGTTAAAATAACTTTTCTTATAATTTCATTTTGAAGCAAATTAAATGTAGTTAGAATTTGGAAAAGAAATGGTATAAATATATTTTTAGACATTTTCATTATGGAAAAAAAATTACAAAATTAACCTATGGGGTATTGAACAATAAGCTTTTTTATTAACAGTATTGGTATTTATTATCTCAGATTTTTTTTTTATTAAAAAAAAAAAAAAAAAGAAAAGAAAAGAAAAAGAAATCCATGTATATATTATTTAAAATATTTTCTTCAAATTTTTTTCATTCTAGAAATTGTTACAATTCTCATGTATTAAGGCTGTTCTCAAATCCAAAGGAGCTACTTTCTGACACAATTTTGAATTCATATTTGTTGAAGTTCTTGGACACCTTTCAATTTTTGAGCTAGTAAAGCACAATAAAATTAACAAAACATCATACATAGTTGATTAGTTACCCAGAAATCAATGTGTAACAATATTTTTAAGTGTAGAAAGCTATGGTTATGAAGAAATTTTAATTAAAATTAGAAATAAATAAACAAATGGATGTCTAAGTCAAGCAAAACAAGACTGCTAAAGGCAGGAAAAGGTTCAGGAGAGCAATTGGCAGTAGAAGAGTAAGGTCCCTATGTATAGGTCACAGAAAACATCTCGGTGAATGCAACATGAAATAGCGCACTGATATGTAGACTTGAATCAAAATACAGCTCTGTAGAGTATAGAGAATGCAGTATTTTGGTCTAAATGCTGGAATTTAATGAAAAAAAATTATGAATCAAATAAAGGTTGAAAATATTAAACTGAGCTAAAAGGCATGTTTACTAGACAGAGAAACAGTGGGGTCATGTTATTTAGAGTGCTAAAATTTTTTTTATGGAATTCTAGCACATAGACCAAAATACTGTACTCTGCACAAAACTGTACTTTGCTATGTAGAGGGTATTTAAATTTGCTTACAAACTGCAGTGAATGATATTGGTTGAAACTCATAAGATTTATTTTGTTATTTTTTTTTTAATTATCTCTACTGGTAATTGAACAAATGCAACTAAAAAGTCATTTCAATAGAGACATGATATATTACAAACAATGGTGTTAAATTAAGCAAGAAAAGCTACTATGAAAATTCCGAGACTGAAAAGCTAACTTTTAAAAGCTGACTTTTGTAATATATCCATGTAAAGTGAAAAAAAAATATTTTCTTTAGTATGCAGAAATTTAAAAAATATTTATTATTTTATATTCTTTAAGAAAATGTAACTAATTTTTGAGAAACATTTGTAAGAAATCAATTTTTCCAGAAAAAAAACTTTTTTTTCCGCCACTTCAAAATTTCCGGAAATTTTACATCTCTAGTTGTTAGACATGATTGGGGAAAAAAAATATTCAATAATTTTCGCTCTTTAAAAGAAGTGAAATCTTATCAATAGTTTCTAGTTAATTCTTAATTTGTCCCTTCCTTCACAAATTTAATTGAATTTTTTTAAATGTATATTTCTTGAAGGCTAATAGTCACACTTTTGATCAAAAATCCTATGAGCATGTATAAGAGGTTTTGGGAGGGGGGGTGGGGGGGTAGAAGGAATGCTTTCTGTCTCTAGGAATTTGAATTAACTTTTTGTTGCAATTAAAAGAGAGATTCAACAAATATAGTTTGTGTTTGCTGAACAGAACCTGACCATAAAAATTTGGGGCCCTGGCCACAGAAAATATTAGACCCTAATCATAGATTATCACTTTCTTTTTACAAATTCTGTGGATAAGAAAGGCATGAATATAACTTCATATTACTAAAGGCTCACATTTAACTGAAAGACTGAGAATAATTTTGAAATGAAGTTGGATTATTATTATTATTGGAATTTCTACATGAAAAATAACTTGACAAACTCAAATTTGATGTTAAATAAACAAGAACTAATGCTGCACAAACTTGAAAAACATACGTGTGGTATGTCAAAGAAAAAGCAATTCTATAGATAAGATAGGAGTCATAAAATTAACATCTGTAAGTTTAAAACATATATAAAGAAACAGAAATGTTTTGGGCACACTGTAATAAACTTAAAACTTTAAATTTGCAGAAAAATTATAAATTCATTTATGTCGTCACTGATAATTTTAACTGACATAAGTTGTATAATAAATGTAGAAATTTTTAATTTCTTATTCCATTAAGATTGTTTGCAATAAAATTCATTTGAAACACCAGAAATTTTTGGACACTTTAAATCTGTGGGTTCTGTGAAAGTGCTCTGTGTGCATTGCCAATAATAGGTAATTAATACTGAAATTTAAAAAAAATTATGAAAAAATATTTTTATTTGAGATTGACAATAAATTAATATTGATTGAGACAAACAAGAACCCTAGCCAGAACTTACATTCGAGGGAAAGGGAGGGGAGATTTTAGATTTTTAAGCTACAATGGCTTTATTTTTAAATGAAAGTATATGAAAGAACCCATTAACACTTTTAAACTTATTTCGGCTGGGGGGGGGGGAATTGGCCTCATGCATTCCTCCCCCCCACACACACACTTTTTTGCCCCTTTGATTACAGCCTTATTGTTAAACATGATTTCTGCTTACAGTACAATTCAAAGTGTTTTGTAAGACTGAGTACATTATTGAAATTTAAATCAGCCCCCCCCCCCACACCAAAATTAAATCCTGGGTACGCCACTGCTACTGAATATGTTTTACCATGCTACTAACCATGTAAGTACAATGATGTTCACAAATTAGATAATAGAATTAAAATATTAAAAACTATAACAATTAAAGTAATGGTACTAGTGCTGAACACTATAAAAATAATGGATACTTTTAAACTTGAACTTAGACTTTGGATATCGCATCGAGGTTCATTCCCTATGTGGGGTTGCTTACTAGAGGTGAGACGGGCTCAGACTTGATTTTTATATCAGTCTTCGGGCCCGGGCGGGCTTGGGCTCATACTTTCTGAAACTGACAATTTTATTTATTCTCATATAGAAAAAATAAAAAATAACTTTTTCCCCCTAAAAAATTACATATTTCATTTTAAGTCATTTTAATGCTATTTTTGATCAGAATGAATAAAAGGGGAAGCAGAAATCTTATTTTTCTTTTCCAGTTTTAGAATGCTACTTTAAAAGAAAATTTGCAATATTTGCAGATTTATGTGCGGCATTGACGTGACGACTGGACGATATGGCTCCAATGGAAAAAGGCACGAATAATTTCAATTTTTGTTTGTAAAAGTAAGATATTTTTCAATTGGAACATTTATTTATTTATTTATTTTTAGATATCTAAAGCAAAGTGAATACTTTTTGTTTGTAGTTAATCAGCATTAGCTTAAGATTTGGAAATTTTTAGTCTTCTATTGTGTGCGAATCATAATGGCTCTTCATATGAAAATAACTTTAGTGATTTTACTTTTGATCATGAACTCTGCTCATGTTAAAGCTCTGCTCTGAACATTTACGAAGTCACTCTCATTCGTAAGTCATAATTGTCATGTATTGTTATTCCGATAGAAAGCAATCGAAAAGTGTTTCCACTTTGCCTATAAAAGCATAGGATCTTTCAGATAACGGTGCCAAATTTTTAATTTAAGCTGATTTTCAGGAACACGAAATATTGTTTTAATTAAGGAATCAATTATAATTTACAAAATACACCTATTATAGGAAATAGAAAAACGGCATAGGAATATAGTCAAACCTCGTTAACACGAACACTTTTAACGCAAATTACTTTTATCACGAACTGTTTCCGATTGCTCCATCCAGTTGTTACCCTATGTAATGTATTTAAGTTCCATAAAATTAATTACGTGCTGGAGATTAACAGTTATTTTCATGTAAGAAGTTTTTTAAAAATGAGATATTACTTTTAAAACATTTTTTTAATATCATGCATTTTTTTTTTCGATATCGGGTTCGGACGGGCTCTGATGACACAAAATGTTTTGGACTTGGACGGGCTCTGATTTAAAATTGTTAGGTCGGGTGGCCCCGGGCTCCGAAAACATCTCTATTGCTTACACAATCTTCTAGTTTTAGCATTTCTACATAGATTTCATGTTATTAGTTCTGGAGTAAGATGATTTCAACTTAAGAGTCATTGCATGAGCCAATCAGGCAAAAAAAGAAAAAAGTTTCCATCACCATCTCAGAATTTCTTTATTATTTTTTTCTTGTGTTGCCGTGCCCAAGGAAAGAACAAATCTCAAACATTTTTGTTATATCTCTTTTAGTTTTGGAGTTAGGGGAGGTCAAAGTTCCCTAGACCAGGGGCGTAGAAATAATTTTGTGTCATTTTTGCCACTTTTTTCTCTCAACTGTAACTGGCTCTGATGTGCTTCAGAGATTTTTTGTTCTCTAACTGATACTATACCTTGAACATTAACATCTCAAATTGAAAATTCATTTGAAGATGGTCAGAGCCCTCATACAGGGCCTCCCCAAATACCCCTAATTTTGTAAAATATTGGTTTTTAAGAATGCTTTAAATCTTGGCTCTGATGTGATAGAGAAAATTTTTGCACAATGTACTTAGACATTTCCATACAAAATGAATTTAAGCTTAATATTTTTTTAAGGTCCACCTTAATATTTTTTTAATCCTTAATATTTTTTTAAGGCAGATGGAGCAGACTACTGGCTGTCGAATATCACGTTTTACCGTGGCTAGGAGGCTGCACAAAGGTGGTCTGTATGCACGACGACCAGTACAGTGTGTACCACTAATGCCTGCTCATCGGAGATGCAGATTTCTGTGGTGTCAGGAACAAAAGAATTGGACACAACAGTAGTGGTGCCGAGTACTCTTTATGGATGAGAGCCAATTTAGTATGACGAGCGATTCTGGACGTATACACATCTGGAGAGAGCAGGGAACACTTAATCACCCATCCAACATCATCGAAAGGGACCATTTTGGAGGTGCCGGAGTTCTTGTTTGGGGTGGTATCATGCTTGGTAGCTGTACAGAACTCCACGTCTTCCAAGGAGGTTCAGTCTCTGGTTCCCGCTACTGTGCCGAGATTCTCTTGCCTCATGTGCGTCTTTTTAGAGGTGCTGTGGGTCCGGACTTCCTCTTCATGGACAACAACGCTCCCCCTCATTGTACACCGGCTGTCAAAGAGCTCCTGGATAGTGAAGATATTCAACGCATGAATTGGCCAGCAAAGTCTCTGGACCTTAATCCAATAGAACACGTATGGGACCTTCTCGGGAGACGCTTGGCATCACGTGATCAGGCACCAGCAACGATTCTGGAGCTGAAATTGGCATAACAAGAGGAATGTGACTCTATTCTTCAAGAGCTACTAGACAACATTGTCCTCAGCATGCACAGACGTTGCAAATCCTGCATCGCAGTCAGGGTGACCATATCCCCTATTAGAGACTGAATTATGAACATTTCTGTCTTCTCTGCATTTGTGCTCCAAGTGACCTTTTCAATAAAATGTTTTCATATCCTTTTGATTATTTGTTTAGATGGTTTTTATCACTTGTCCCATATTTTCACATCTTGAAGATCTTATGGTATGATTTTGGTCGATGTGGAAATCTTCTGTGCGACGTTACATTCGAAAAACCCTCTTGTCCTTAATTTTTGAACACCAGTGTATGTGTAGATATATGTATATATATATGTGTGTGTGTATACATGTATATATATAACTGGAGCCCAGCTAACTGAAAAGTACTAATGTAAATTGGGACTTATAATGCAATTTGGAACTTGTTCTCAATTATGTAAAAAAAAAAAAAAAAAAAAAATATGCAACTTTCCATTGAAAATAACACCTAGGAGTAACTGAAAATTACCTTCACTAATTAGAAGTATTTTTCATACTGATTGTAGGTTTACAAAGGTAATCCTTTTTTGTTTGAAATTTGTTAAGCCTAACAATAGAACTGTTTTATGTCACATAGTTTTTTATTCCAAAATATAAATTTATCTTTTAATTCTGTAACAAACACAAAAACATGCAAAAACTTTATCCTGAATAAGTGTTTTAGGTAATATGCTAGATACATTTTCTAAAACTCACCTTTCAAAATGTACTAAGCCAGTCTTTCTCTTCAAAATAACCATGTTAACATAACAAAAGACTTCAAAATGGCCACCACTTAACAGCATTGCCACTCAGTTTGTTACATTTATATAATTATTTTTATTCTTGTAAACACTGTTGCCATTTATATTTTTCTACATTTACAAAATATATAGTTTTATTCTTATTAATTAACTAAATATTTGATAGTTATATTTAAAAAAAAAAAAGGAGCTTCAAACCCATAATTACCCCACCAAAACCTGTATACTTTATTGGATTTTTCTTGAAAATGGTGATACCTTCAAAATATATTTTTTCATAATATGAAACTATTATTTTAATGCTACAACTCCATGCAAAAAGTTTTCATGTAGGAGGTCAGAGCCTGCTACACCAATGCTTTAAAGTTACATAAATTAGCGTTCAGGTCCGTGTTTGGGCCCCCATACCGAATGGCTCCGGGAACCTTCAAAAATATTAAGCTTAAATTCATTTTGTATGGAAATGTCTAAGTACATTGTGCAAAAATTTTCTCTGTATCACATCAGAGCCAAGATTTAAAGCATTCTTAAAAACAGATTTTTTACGAAATTAGGGGTATTTGGGGAGGCCCTGTATGGGGGCTCTGACCTTCTTCAAATGAATTTTCAATTTGAGATGTTAATATTCAAGGTATAGTATCAGTTAGAGAACAAAAAATCTCTGAAGCACATCAGAGCCAGTTACAGTTGAGAGAATAAAGTGGGAAAAATGACACAAAATTATTTCTACGCCCCTGGTCTAGGGAACTTTAACCTCCCTTTACTCCAAAACTAAAAGAGATATAACAAAAATGTTTGAGATTTGTTCTTTCCTTGGGCAAGACAACACAAGAAAAAAAAATAAAGAAATTCTGAGATGGTGATGGAAACCCCCTGCCTGATATGCTCATGCAATGACTCTTAAGAGGCTACTTCACTCACACAAAAACACCCGTTCGCTAATGTCAATCCTAAGGGGGAATTTTTTACGATATCTCGTTCACATTTCAATATTTTTAAATGATTTTTTTCTGCATTGGATAGCTCAGGTCGATCTCTATGCAGGCCTTTTTTTAGTTTTTCGATTTAAGTATCCTCAATTTAAAAAACTGCAACCAAAATCAAAAAACTAAAAAAGGGCCCACATAGAGATTGACCTCGGCTATCCAATTTAAAAAAATCATTTAAAAATATTGAAATGCAAACAAGATATCATAAAATATTTCCCTCTTAGGATTAACATTAGCAAGCAGGTGTTTTTGCATGAGTAAAGTAGCCTCTTAAACAATGTGACCATTCAGTTATCTTATCATGATCTTTTGTAGTTTGGAATAAGGTAAGCCAATTTTTGTTTGTGTCTACATTTAAGCTTTTAAGCTTTTGCTTTAATATGACTAAAATTGATATGCAGAATTCATTTATTGTGTTTATTTTTAAATTTTACATAAACTTAATGCATTTCTTATGGTACCATGATATATCACCATAACCATTACTGGACAGCTCTGTGGTGACAAAGGGTGAGGCTGGAAACAGTATGCAACAACTGAGGTCAGAACTGGATTGAGAAAACCTATTTTGTGGATATGACCATGGCACAAATGGTTTAAAACATTTTTGCCAAGGAATCTGTTAATTTTGTCTCAAGTAGCTCAGAGTTTAACAGCAACAAGAGCTGTATCAATGAAGAAAAGTTGTTGAAATGGTTAGAGGAGGTGCACAGATGTCAGAAACAAGGCCTTCATTCAATACTTGAAGATTCAAGCAGAGTGTCTAACGTCGACGACACAGCATTTTTTTCCCCTAAATCTTGAAGCCAGTTAAAGTTCTCACTTTAAAAGGAGGCAAAAGCTTTTACTTAAAGTTTATTATTTCTGAGTAGTTATTTTTGCCTTATTTAATCACAGGAAAAATAAGGCAAAAATTGCTATGTGGAAATAGTGGTATCCAAATTCAAGAAACTGTTCAAACATTGAGAAAAAAATCCCTCGCCTACAACAGCCATCATTTTTTGAGTCAGCACGTAGGCATAGTTTTAGGGAGCTGTGACAAGACTAAGCCTTTCTTAAAGATACTACACAATGATGTGATTAAAATTCATTTATGAATTAAAGACTTAATTGCAATAAAATGCTGCACTAATATTGAAAATATGCATTGCTACAAAGTTTAATTTGTTAAAATTGTTGAGATACTTTTTTTTCAGCTTTTGATAAAGTTTTTTTTTTTTTTTTTCACTGACTCATTAATGTAACAACAAAAAATAGTGTTTTGCTGAGGCGGTTCTAAAAAAACATTTTTCTCTGTTGAACATTAAACTTTCTGACTCTTTTTTAAACATAAAAGCATGACACTTGCAGGCATGATTTTGAAGTGATTTGTAATTGAACAATTTTTTTTCATTTTGATAAATGAATTAAAACTTGGGTTATAAAGTGATTGGTGTTTTAGTATGGCAGCGATTACCCTTTCCATCACTGTTGCACCTGGAAATTTGATTCAAAATGCTAACTTTGACAGCATTTTCTGAAAGATTTTCTGCCTTTACCAAAAAATGTGATAAACTGTTCAATTACATAGTTTCTGATTAAGGGAACCTGCCAATTTCATGCATTTGAGAACAAAAGTGAATTAAACAATGTCAGAAAGTAGACAGTTTGGATCCTTAATAAATTCCCAGCCGTTACATATATATATATATATATATATTTTGGCATTTTCTGGAAGCATTCAAACGTGTTTACTGCTGAAACAAACAGGTGTGTAGTACTGGTGCATTTAAAAGTCTCAAAACAAAAAAACAAAAAAACAAAAAAAAAATTATTGTGCAGAAAATTATTTAAATTAGCAACTTTTGCAGTACAATCACATGCAGAAAGAGTTAATTGAGATAGTGAACATTCACTGTTGTCATTAAAACTAAGAACGGTACAAAAATATTCAAATAATGTCCTTAAAGTGCCCACTACTGGTTACTGGTACCTTACTGCATAGTTGATAAAAATCAAACTGTTAAATTCTTTCATAAATGAATATTTACCTTGCCAGGCTGTTTCAAAGGGGAATCCTCTTGAGTATCTGGAGCTGCTTTTGTCTTACTTTTAGTATTTTTACAAGGTGATGCAGCTCGTGTACCAGAAGGACTTCGCATCTGATTTAGCCTGCCAAGAAAATCATCCTTGAAGGATCTTGCTCTACGAGCCAAACGTCCTCCTCGAGACTGATTTGGATCTGGTAAAGAAAAATACAATAATTCTTAAATAGGGTGTCAACGATTTTAATCAGTGATTTTAATCCAATTATTTTATTTTAATAATTGATTAAAATTATAAATTCTTTTAATTTTTAAAATAATGAGAAAAAGTATTAAAATCTAAAATGAATATACTTTTGCAATGTTTAAGATATTTTGCCTCTTAAATAAATGTTAGAAGCTTTAAAAATTTTCTTAAGCTTGTAAGCAATAAAACGTGTAAATAGTTAGGTATATAATATAATAAGGCATAAAAGCACTTACTAATTTAAAATTGATATTTAATTAAATCTATAATAATTCACATTGTTAAAACTTTTTGGCTAATAAAATTATTCACCCTTTTATAAAAAAATAAGCACAACAAACAAATTTCTGTAGGTAAAAGTATGATTCTCTTATTTTTTCATCTACTCTTATAAATAAACATACAGTCAACTCTGTGAAATCCGCACACTTAAGCTGCGTTTTCACTGGTCGACCCAAGGCCTAACTTACCCAACTTTCGACCTAAACCCAAGATTTTAGGCAGTTAGGTAGCGATTTTGAAGGTTTGATCAGTACTCAATCCTAAGCCCATCTAACCCAAGCTCAGCCAATTAGAAAAGAGCTTTTTCATACATAATGGCGGCGGATAAATATTTATTTTGGAATTATTCAGCTTTTGAAAAAAGAAATTCAATTTTTTGTGATTGAAGCAAAATAGTGAGTTTTCTTAACAAATTTATATATTTTATTAATGTCTTTCCGTTTAGTAAATAGCAATCCAGTATAGATTTATTGTTGCACTTATTTTGTACGATAAATATCTCTGTTTTTGGTAATGAATCAGATGCTTTTTATTAATATTAAAATACTAAATATATAGTTCGTTTAAGGATTTCGTTTCTGATGTAATAATAGATACCTAAAGTGCAGCTCCCAAAATTATTTTATTATGATTGAATCTTAACAATACAAAAAAAAAAGTAAATAAAAATATTATATATTATGATTATGGATTTTTCTTTCTCATAATGAATTAAATATACTTGTTTCATTGATTTTAATTTATTATATATCCTTATTTGATAATGTGTTTTTCGGCAATTTAGAATTAAATTTCTCTTTTCTCATTTAAAATAATTATAAGTATTAAGAAAGATTTGTTTACTGTAGCCCAGCCCCCAGCCCATTGATATTTAAATTGAAAATTAGTTAAAGACAAACGTCAATCCAGTTTTGTTAATACTTGAACATTCATGTTTATTCAAGCATGTAAACAAACTTTCTCTAAATTAAATAAGCCAGTGTATTTTGTATTATCATGTTCTCTTTTAAAGGTGAAATATGTATTACTAATTTCAAAACAGTTTGACTTTTCAGAGATTTACTTGTTAACTTTGCTATACAAAAAAAACTCTGCTGTTCTGTTGTTTAATTTTTCATTTTTTATGCATTTCACCTGCAAATGTACTATATTTGAGTTTAATCTTTTTTGTTATTCCATTCATGCTGAAACTTTTATGAAGATTTAAAACTTTGTATGAAATTTAAATCAATTGCAATCATATAAACTTTTTTAAATAGACATCTCTAAGAATTGGCACACATTATATCATGTATGATTTGTTATTAATTGAGCAATGTTTTCGTGTGATATTTCAATTCGAATGGCATTTAACTTTTACTTCACCATAGTTTAATCCACAAATCCTGTAACTTTGATCGGAATTAATGCTCTTTTTGTGTAAAAAATATTCTGTATTCTCTAAGTGAGGAGTAATGAATCTGAGAGTTATCCCATTGAATTTGTTATATGTACTTTATTTGGTCAACAAGAAAGCAGCAGGTTTAATATTATAAACAAGTTATTAGATTTGGATTCTTTGATTGCTCTTCAGTCTTATTATTTTCTTAATTATGAATGTAGAAAAAAAGGAGAAATTTAGTTTCAAGTCTGTGTTTATCTTTTTCTTTAGGAAAATTTTAAGAATTAGATTGGAAATAAACAAACATTTATAAGGCATTTAACTTTATTCTTTCACAAATTAGCATTAGAATAACAGAAACCACTTTATGATTTAGGTTAGACCTTTTATGTGTACAATAAACTTTGTGTAATGCAAAAAGATTTTAAAGTCCCCATTTTAAATAGAGTTATACACTGTCTAAGGTAGAATATTCTCTATGATAGAAAATTTTCTTGGTCCTGGTCGATTCTGTTTTAGACGTAGTTTGCTGTATTTCATTTATAGTCTTATGTAACATTTTCTACTTCATTTTACAAATAGTTATATTTATATTGTATCAGTTATAAGATGATCGTTACATCCTGATAAATGTTATTGAGTCAGTTTAGGTTTCTACTATATTTTAATAAGGAAAACAAAATTTAGTAAATATTCTAGTGATAATTTTTTTAAACTGATACAATGTTGCATTATGCAACTTCTGTTATTTGAAATTTTATGCTTGTGTAATGATGTCTGAGAGATAGATGGTAAAATTCATTATCTGCAGATTGACAATAGTACTGTGAACTTACCAATGTGGAAAAACAAAACCATTAATTTTTAGATGTTTAAAGATAATTAAGTATTGTTTTAATAATAGATTAGGAAACCATTTTATGATTTATCATTAATATTTAAAAGTGAATTTTTTTTGAGTGAGTCAATTTTAAATAAAAAATCTATAAAATATAAAGGCACAGATGTCATATATGCACCACATTGGCGCAATTTTTTTCCTCCGCCAATTTGGCAAAAACTTTGTTACAAATAGCATGCAGTATTAGCACGTGATTTTTTATTTCAATATAAAAATTAAAAAACGTTATAACATTAATATACATTATAACATTAGTGTTATAAACGTTAACATACATTATAACGTTAATATTCAAAAACAAAGTTTTTGCCAAATTGCTGGGGGGAGGGGGAATCACGCTAATGTGGTGCGTATATGACGTCTGTGTCAATAAATATTGATATACATAATAAAAATAATTTATAGAATTGAAATAAAAAATAAAAGCAAATAAACAACAATTTATTTTGTTCGCCAAGTTGGCGGGAAAAAATTCGTGCCAATGTGGATGTCATATGTGGCGCACATATGACATCTGTGCCAATATAAATATATACACTGCTCAAAACAATTAAAGGATATTGCAGTTTTAGGTGGATTTTGTATCTGGGAAACTTTTTAGCTGATTGATACATGGTCGACAGACATAGTAGGTTATATGAGAATAAATTACACATGTTTGGCAGAAAAAAATGCATTTTATTGCGCATTTGTGTACAAAAGGAAAAAAACACAATTTGTGCATATGAGAAAAAAAGAATAAGAAAAGGTGTTTTCTTCAAAGAAAATCATTTTCAGTAGGGGGTATGGTTTCCACGGGCGGCCAGCAACGTTGAACACCTTTGAGGCATGGACTCAATGAGGCTATTAATGACGAGTTGGGGTATTCTGCCCTACTCTTCCAGAAGAGCTCTTTCCAGTTCTTGGAGAGTTTGTGGGGGTTGTTGGCGGCCAGAAACTCGTCTTCCTAGAGCGTCCCAAACGTGCTCGATTGGATTCATGTCTGGAGAACATGCTGGCCATTCCATTCGAACGATTCCTTCCTCGAAAAGGAAATCCTCCACCAGGTTTGCACGATGTGGCCTGCAGTTATCGTCCATTAAAATGAAGTTATCTCCGATTGCTGCAGCGTAAGGGACTACAATAGGTCTGAGGATCTCATCCCTATATCGGCGACCAGTCAGAGCACCATCTCGAATGATGTAGAGGTCAGTGCGCCCGTCAATGGAGATGCCACCATACACCAACACTCCTCCACCGCCAAATCTGACACTTTCGTGCACGAACGCAGGATTATTCCTACTGCCAAGGTCCCTCCAGATAAAAATACGCCTATTATCCGGATGCACAGAAAAACGGGACTCGTCAGAAAACAGAATATTGCTCCATTCATTTCTCCTCCAGTTGACATGCTCGGTTGCCCACTCCCTGCGGTCGCGACAATGCCTTGATGTTAATCTAACACATACCATCGGTCGGCGAGCATACAGACCTACAGCTTGGAGCCGGTTTCGGACAGTCTGAGTTGAAATCGTGGTGCCTGTTACCCAGCGAAGGTGTTGTTGGAGAAGAGTAGCGTTCATGTTTCGGTGTCTCCGAGCTGTTAACGCTAAATACCGATCTTCATTGGGCGTTGTTGCCCGTCTACGACCTTGCCCTGGTCTTCGGCCTGCACATCCACTCTCCAAAAAACGGTTCCAGATCCTGGAAATGACACTTTGTGACACTCCAATGGCTTGCGCTACTTCGGCTTGAGTTTGGACCCCGTCTAACCTACCAACAATTCTCCAAGCTTCTGAATCTGTCAAATGACTTCGCTGAGACATCGTACTCATCGAAACAAAGCAATCACTGAATGCCGATCATTCTTGTCTTCATTCTCTTTTATCCAGTTGAAAGTCAAATTTCATTCGCTGCCGCTTAAGCGACGTTTTTGACGTCGAACTCAAAATTTGCATACTCCACAGTTTGAAAACCAGAAAAATTTGCATTTGTGATTCTCTTCTTCTATTTTCGGTAAAAAAAATTTCGTTTATATCTTTATTTTATATAAAACTTCAAATATCCTTTAATTGTTTTGAGCAGTGTATTTTATGACATTTTTAACTTAATGAACAATATTTTGGAAAAGTCCACAAATTATCATTATCTATACTTCGTATTGTGTATATTATTAAACTGAAAATTTTATAAAATATTTCTAGCCTAATTTTTACTTCAACCAAACTTTTAAAATCTGAAATTTTCTCTCTTTTTAGAGCCAATTTTGTTGTTGTATCCTGGACAACTGTAGATATCAATGTGATTGAAGGAACTGGGTTCACCCACATGTGAAACTTTTATTTCACAAGATACCACATGGCTTAATTGCCACGAGATTGGCATTTTTCTTTTATCTACTGACCTCCAAGTGAGAGGACTCTTCACACCGCTACTTTTTTGTGCAAGTCTGTAGCACTGACCTGGCATTCCCAAGAGCCATCCTCGGAAGAATTGACCACATCTGATGCTACCTAGCTGCCATTTTCTGGTGAAAACTACTGCTGCATTGTGGCATAGTTGAATAAATATTGCTTGGTGTATATTGATGCATAATTTGAACTGTATACACCAGCAATGCTTTTTCGACTGTAAAATGGGAAAAGCTGTGTTCACCAGCAACTGATCTAGCGGGGAGAAAGCTTTACCAAAAGTAAGAGTTTATTGTTATTGTAATAATTTATTCCATTTTTATTAATATTGCGTAAGATGTTTATGATACTTAATAAAAAAGGTTGTATTAAAATTTGTGACATAACTCATGGGGCTTCACCAATAAAGATTTCAAAGAGTTCAGACAAAAAGAACTTTTTATTTTAAAACTATGAAATGACCCTATGTAAACAAGAAAATAAGTGCATCACTAAATAAATATTAATATTTTTTCACCAATTTTTTCATTTTAAAATATAATTTCAGACAAAATTTTAAAGAGAGCTTGGATACAGTTATATTTATAACCGATTGAAATGTCAGAAAGTTTTGAAAATGAAAACTATTTTGTTATTGCTATGTTAAAGGAGCCAACATGAAAACACACAAACAAATATATATATATATATATAAGAAAACATTTCTTTTACAACTAGATAACAATATTTTTTCTCGAAATTTTTACACAGGTTGTAAAACCGTTTATTTATCACCAATAAAGATTTCAAAGAGTTCGGACAAAAATAACTTTTTATTTTAAAAATATGAAACGACCCTACGTAAACAAGAAAATGAGCACTTTTATCACTAAATATCAATATTTTTCATTTTAAAATATGTCATACAAAATCTGGTTAAAGATATAAAATAATAAAAACTTGATGTTTCTTTTTAAATTTATTATCATGGGGCCGGGCAACGTCAGCCGGGGGTCAACTAGTATTAATATTTAAAATATATATTGATATAGCCCATTTATCACACAAATCTAAAAAAATTAATCAATTTAAGCTTGAAATTAATGCTTTTGTCTGCAAAAAAAAAAAAAGAGGGAAAATTTTCCTGCTAAGAAAAATTGAAAAGTCGTCAAATTTTGGCAATATGCATTTTCTGGTAGATTCTAGCAACCTTTTCCCTTTTGCTGGTGGTTCTGATGGAGAAGAGATATTTTTCGTCGAACATGAATAAAACAAAAGTTGTACGGTGATGTCATCTCTCAAGTGACCTTAGGGGATCATGTCATTCAAGTATACCCGTAAGCATATTTTTAAAAATTTTATACCCCGTCCTTCCCTTATAAGAAAAAATAAGCAAATAGTAACCCCTCCCCCCATTTTTTTTTTTTTTTTTTTTTTTTTGCTTATGTATGATTTTGACATTTTGTACGTCAACACTGTTTGCCAGGAAAAAACAGTTACAATCAATTTACACTATTAATCTTACAAATTTATATAAATAGGCATAGGGGAGACCGGTACACACTGGACCTATGGACACAGTGGACCACCCCCTAATATTTTATTTATTTAAATTTTTTTTAAGCTTCTCTTCTATCCTAATGGACAACAGCACTGCAATGATTATTTATAGCGTTCAGAAAATATGTTTAGCTCAGATTGAACTATTTTATCCTGCTTTGTTGTTTTGAGCTTCTAAAAGTAAAATTTTGCATCATCATATTTTTATTTTTTTAGTAATTAAAGGTTGTAGATAAATAAAATAAAACAGCTTTTTTGCAAAGCTAAGATATTTGTTTTTATTTTACTTTAAAGTTAATATGTTTAAAAGAAAGCTATAAACAATAATAATATGATTATTTATTGAACTTCAACATGGGGTACAGTGGACCACCCACTCCTGGGGCACAGTGGTCCATAATCCACTCTGCTCCTGCAATGCAAAATGTTCAAAATATTTAATAATTGCTTATTTTCTATAAAGAACGATTGTTTTAAAGTAGATTTAACTGTAAAATAAAGTAAACAAATAAAAATAACAATTTATTTAACATAGTAAGAATTATTTTGTTTTGTATTTACTGCCTTTGATAAATATAACTGTAGTCTAATTGTTGATGATTCTATTCAAGTAAGATTCATGAGACGCAAATTGAATGGAAATCAGTTTATTTCTCCCGAAACTGTAGATGAATCTGCTGTTGATGTCAATGATTTCATAATGTTGCTCTCACACCCAAAATTTTTTGAAAATCCCAGTCTCAATCTTACTCATAAGTACTTTGGAATTTCATTTGCAAATTTTAATGTGCGCTGACTTTTTTGTACTTAAGTAATAACTTCAGCTAAATTGCAATTGTTCCTGTATTAATCTGTTATTATTTTCAAAATATAATTAATTTTTTTGTTTTTGTTTCAAAATTTATATTACTATGTTATTTTGCGGGTGAAGGTGCAACAAAAAAGAATTAGATTAATGAAAAATAGATTTATATCGTATTTTAGATAATACCTAATAGTGGTCCACTGTACCCCGCTTCCGGGGTACACTGGTCCACTTTACAAGTGCAAAATTTTTTTTTTTTTGAAAAATGTATTGAAAACTATGTTGTGAGAAAATTATGATGGATGTAAGAAGGTTTAAGGAATATTCAAAAATATTTTCATACATATCGGTCAGTCTGTTAAAGAGAAAAAAAATGTTAACTGAAAAAGTAGTCCACTGTGTACCGGTCTCCCCTAGCACATTTTGCCTAGAACATTTTGCGCAAAGTTTGATACCACACTTTGATACCATCACAGTGTGGTATCAAAAGAATGCAAAATGGTTTTAATATATTGTTGTTTATTGCATTGAACAATAAAACTTAACAATTGGCCCTAACTTAATTAGTCATCATAACTAAAATTTTTAACAGGAATCATAGAAATGTTATGTGTTTGAAGTTCCGAGCGGACTACAGAATACTCATTTCCCATCATGTATTTTTTCTTGTTGTTGCTGCGTTGTCTAATGCATTCATAAGAATTGTCGTAATCCCCCCCCTCCCCTCTTCTCCCTGTCAGCAAAAATAATCAAACCCTGAACTCCTCCTTACTGCTTACATAATACTTGAATACCTTAGTGTTATTTTTAATTTTAAGAATTGTACACTTGAGCAGTCAAAGATGCTTGTTTATAATTTTAAATCCTCAGATTATTTTGCTTTGATGGATTTGAATTGGAGCAGGTGTTCAATATTATTGAAATATTTATTTTACATGAATTTTATAAGTGAATACTGGATATCTAGCAATCAGTGCTTAATTTATGATGGAGCTCAGCTCTGATACTTCTTTGTTTTCAGTGAATACTTAAATATAGCCAGAGCTTATAAATATTGTACACCACAACTTACCAGGACATTCGTGAATGTTTTATATTGTTGGTTGATAAAAAAATGTTAGCGAGTAAGATTTTCTGAAATTTTTTTTATAAATGTTTTTGCTATTTGTTCATTTATTAGATTTTACTGTATATATATATATATATGCATAGCTGCCAACTAATCCTTATCTGTGTTGCTACTAAATCCGGATAGTAATATTAACATTATTTAATTGCAAAATTCTGCAATTAAACCAAGTCAAGATTAGGGGAAGACTTCTGTTCGGAAGTACTGGTAACAAAAAAGTGGAATAGTTGACAGCTATTTATAGACTGAATTTTCTGTAAACCTCAAGCCGAGGACACTAATGTAAAAACATTTGCCTTTTACTTCCGGTAAGTTAACCCTTACTTTTGGCACCTTTGCTTGGCGAAGTTTGTTTGTTTACAAATTTGATGCTGTCAAATCTATGAAATACACGCACTTAAAATTCAAGGTTTTGCGAAAAATAAAGTATTTATTTATTTAACTTATTTTATATTCTGACTACATTTTAACAATACAACAACCATAGTTGTATGGGAAAAAAAAATTATATATTTTAGATACATATATGTAAAGATGCATTCAAAAACTTGTAACATTATTTAGTGCGATACACAGTAAATATTTACTATTCTCAAATTATGTTTATGATTATTTATTACTATCATTCAGAAATATAAAAAAGGATTTTATTTATTTATTATTGAAATCAAATACTAAAATATTTTAAAACCTTTGTTAATAAGAAAACAAAATACTTCTTTATGTTTATTCTGTGAATAAATTTGCAGCAATTTATTGGAAGGCAAAATCTGCACTCTATTTTTTGTGATGCTATTTAAAGTACAAATTAGTAATAGTATTAGGTTCTATTGTTTGTTATTTAGAGTGAAAAAACTATAAGACTAAGTGATTGATTGAAGCATATTTGATGTAATATCCCTAATTCTTGAAATTTTAATGTTTACGCTATTGTTGTTGGTAATAGAACGTTGGAATAGTTTCATGTACATGAATGATTTTTTTTTCATTAGTCTAAATTATTTTTTATTGTGACAATATTGAAAATAAAATATTGATTCACAACCTCATATTATTTGTAATTGAAATCTTCAACAGTTATTTTGATTATTAATTTAAAATTTCCAACTGTACTTTATTTTTAAATTTTACAATTAAACAGTTTAAGATATTTTGAACGATGAGGAGAAAAAGTTTAATGAGAATAGTTAAGCTTAATATAATATAAATGCAAGTTTAACAGTTTAAGTTTATTAACATTGTTATTTTTAATAATAATCTTTTTAAGCTTATTAAGTTTAGTAAAGATAATTAATTAAAAAAATCTGATGTAACTTTCAAGTGAAAAATCTAAACGAAAGAAATAATGTGTGTTATAATATGTGCATAATATAATATGTTATAAATAAAACAATACAAATAAATGACAAAGTTTACATTTAGGAACAAATTAAATATTGTTTACTCTTCTGTATAACTTTTAGTATTGATTTTTAAACAATTTAGATTAATCAAATACTAAGAGAAGCCTTCGTTATTATTTTTTTTATTGGGAACATACATCTGACTTGTGTTATTGATACAAATATCCGCCCCTTCATTATTAATCATAATTACAAAATAAACAAAAACATATCGCCAATGTAGCACTTTCACGATCGCTAGAAAAGAGCAATAAACCACCATTTATGGCATCCATGCCACCGAAAATGACTAAATTATGCATTTATTTAAGCAATATTGCATAAAAATTCATATACCTGCCCTATTTTTTCAAATTTTAAAGTATTTATGTATATACATTTTAAAAAATAATGATGTAAAACTATTTAAATTTAACGAACTATCACAAAAAAAAAAAAAAATCAGAATCTTTGCCAAATGCAATGCTGGCTTTATGTCAGTCTAGCACATGAGATTAATCGCTAAATATTGTTGTTATTACCATTATTAGTATTCTATTAATTTCTTTTGAAATATAGACTTATCGTTCATTTTATTTAAAACTAGCAAGCTACGCTGGTCAATTTCTCTTAACGAACTTTTAATCAAACAAAATATTGACATTTCATAATTCACTCTTATATTTTAACAGAATAATAAGGCTACTATAATTTGTGACTTGTGCCAATATACACGTCAGGACACGTCGCCCTTATCATTATCATTATATATGCATGAAGGTTTCGCTATGGTACTCCATTGTGGAATTTGGTAATTTTTGAAATTCAATATTTGAAAAACGGCATAATCATTAGATTTGAAATTTATATCAAGAAAAATACAATTTTTTACCTTTCAAACGCAGTTTGTCTAACAATTTTCTGACAAATACTTTTCGAGGTATTATTTTTTCAGCAACTTCAAAGGTTTCATTTTCCGAGATTAATCTGTGGCAACAATTAGCAAAAAACCCAGTTGTCAACATCGCATAGCTTTTTATTAAAGAGGCTGTTGGAGCAGGGATTGTCACCATCACTTTTGAAATCGGTTCTGTAGTTTCAGAGATTCCATAAAAATTGTAATTTAGAATGATTTTAGAACACTTTTCGCACATATCACCCTTTTAAATTTAATTTTTTTTAAAAATTCTTAGAGAGCATTTTACATCTTGTAAGTAACTACAATGCCGAATTTCAAATTTCTAGCTCCTTCAGTATAAAAAAGACGCAATTTTCGCAAATTTTTTGCTTCTGCACCCCATTGGGGTTAGTAGCACCGACATAAAATATAGCCTATGTTGGAGTAGGGATTGTCACCATCAATTTGCCACCATTACTTTTGAAATCGGTTCTGTAGTTCCAGAGATTCCATAGAAATTGTATTTTAAAATGTTTTTAGAACGCTTTTCGCTTATTTCACCCTTTTAAATTTCGATTTTTTTAAAATTTGTTCCTAGAGAGCATTTACATCTTATAAGTAACTACAATGCCAAATTTCAAATTTCTAGATCCTTCGGTATACAAAAAAATCGCAATTTTAGAACATTTATCGCTCCTGCACCACCCCTGGGGTTAGTGGCACCGACAAAAAATATAGCCTACGTTGGAGCAGGGGTTGTCACCATCAATTTGCCTCCATCACTTTTGAAATCGGTTCGGTAGTTCTAGGGATTCCATAGAAATTGTAATTTAGAATGTTTTTAGAACGCTTTTCGCTTTTTTGCCCCTTTTAAATTTCGAATTTATTTTTAATTTGTTTTTAGAGAGCATTTACATCTTATAAGTAGCTACAATGCCAAATTTCAAATTTCTAGCTCCTTCGGTATGCAAAAAATCGCAATTTTAGAATGTTTTTCGCTCTTGCATCCCCCTGGGGTTAGTGGCACCGACATAAAATATAGCCTATGTTGGAGCAGGGGTTGTCGCCATCACTTTTGAAATTGGTTCGGTAGTTCCAGAGATTACCCCCTACAAACAAACCAACAAACAATCTTTACTCCTTTATAATATTAGTATAGATATGAATTTTTCATTTAAAATACACATATCACATATATTTAAAGTACATGCCTTTCACTCATTTATTTAAAAGAAAAATAATAATAAATGAAATAACACAAAAAACCAAAATATTTTATTTCAACATCAAGCCATTGTTTCTAATCTAAGCAAGTGAAAAATAAATGGTGCTATAGCTGGAGGGGGAAAAAAGATATTGGCAAGATAATATAATATTGGCCCAGCTAACATAAAAGTACCTTTTTTTTGTGATCTATTTGCAAAATCAGTGATTGCTTCTGACAAAAATTGGAACCACTTCACAAAATTATTCTTAATAAAAGAAGCACCTTCACAAAATTATTTTTTTTATAAAAGTGAACACTTTACATTAAAAAAAGAAAAAAAAAATGTTGGGATTTAAAATGTGTAATTTGCAAACAAAATAAGCTCACCAAAAAGGTAAACTTAACACACACACACACACACACATATATATATATATATATATATATCATAGTTTGAATTTAAGAGTAACTGGATTTGACTGTTTGTTACATCATTTTATTTTTCTCAAAACATAATTTAAAAAAAAAAAAATACCCATGAGAGAGATGGGAAAAAAAAAAAATCTGCATCAAACTTTGATGTGAAATCTTTGATGTACAGTAAAATTTACAATTTTAAATACATTTAATTTGCATTTTACTGTGAAGACCTTTTTTTTTTTTTTTTGAGGGGAAGGGTTGGGTGTGTCACAAAAAGTAGATGTAACTACATTCTATAATTCTATATTGTAGTGATTATATGATAAAACAAGCTGCCAGTGTGATCAACTGATACGTGCTATTAGCATGTACCTTGGAGAAGCCTCATGTATAATGACAATCCTGAAAGGGCCCTAGGAGTGAATGAAAGGGTTTCACTCATCACTGTTTCTTAGAAGGGAAAAAATAGTTCTGTGTTTTTAAATAAATGATAAGTATTACTATTTGTTTCAAAAGTATAACTGCACTGGCACAAAAATGATATACGCATGTACAAATAAAATGTATATAGCACTGAAGTAAATATCAAAAACATATTTAGACTTTTAATTTAACTTGTGAAAAGCAGAAATATAATTTTAGATATACAAGTCATATGCAATAAAAATTACTCTCAGATAAAATGAGCTTTCACTGTATTCTGAGTGACTTCGAAATCTTATGATTTACGATCGTCATTATTAAAAAAATATAATGTTTTATTTTTTGAAACCACAAAAAAATTAATAGTTATCATTGATTTATTAACGGAAGATTAATATTTTTGTGTGGCATTATTTAAGACCCTCTAATAGCGAAAACTAGCCAAAACTTTCGATTATTTCCACGCAAAACATTTGTTAATAACAAGACAAGGACAACAAATAATTATTTATTTATGTTTATAATCATTCACAGCTGATATGCTGATATCGATCCGTAAATATGACGCTTGCGCAGTAAAATCTTGTCTATGATTGGTTAGCGCTAGTGCTTCCCTATAACCAGTGAAAACGCTCTTAGGTTAAGGTCTTGGGTCGCTGGGTTTTTTAGGTAGTTGGGTCGACCAGTGAAAACGCACCTTTAGGGACCAAGGGTTTTGCAGATTATAGATCATTCCTTTGTTTATGTTAGGTTTAAAAACCTCCCAAGTTTGGTTAAGTTCTCAACACTTCTTAAATTACATCTAATATAAACTTAATTTAAAATATATTTATTCTTGTTAACTTACCCATTCCTATTGTACTTTATTTTCATGAAGCATTTCTTAATTTAACTGTTTAAACTTTAAATTACACATGTTTATCTTTTGCCATGAGCTCTGTTAAAACCACACTTCACTCAATGTTTTGACAGTGGCTTCTATGATGACTCATACACTCACCTAAGCACAGGAAGTTCATACACTCATTAAACATTCATATTTTGATCAGCTGTTTGAGGTAGGGGGAGTTACTTCCTGCTTCTAGTCATTTCTTTCAGCCCTTTAAATACAGTGAGTTGTTTTGCTGAAGTTGCTCTTTACTTTTTCAATCTTGTGGTTTTGCTGGCTGGGATGTTTACTAGGTGTACCAGTTAATTCCTGCTGTTTTATTTAATAGATTGCAGCAGCTATTAATGCAACGTTCAATCATTTGACATATAGTGTGTTTTGTTGTACTAACATAAGACTTGAAAACCATAAATGTCAAAAGTTCTCAAAGTAATAACATCATATAAATATTTGTGCTCAAAAATGTCGAATTTCGTTCATTCCAAAGAGCATTTGCGGACTGTGCTTTTGTTTCTGTTCATTCCAAGAAATCGGCTGCTGAAAGTCATAGAACTCTTCTGAAAGTTCATGGTGACAATGCATTATCAGAAACAACATGCAGAGATTGGTTTCGACGATTTAAAAGTGGTGATTACAGCGTTGAAGACAAAGAACGTCCAGGTCAGCCAAAAAAGTTTGAAGATCCTGAATTGGAAGCTTTGCTCGACGAAGATCTGTGTCAAACACAAAAACAGTTGGCAGAGGGCTTAGAAGTTTCACAACAAACAATTTCTTATCGATTAAAAGCCGATTAAAACGGCCAGAATGGGCTAGAAGACATGGAAAAGTGATTTTGCAGCATGACAATGCTCCGGCTCATACCACATCTTTGGTCACGGACACCGTAAAAGCGCTGGGATGGGAACTGCTGCCTCACCCGCCGTACTCTCCGGACCTGGCCCCGTCCGACTACTATTTGTTTTCATCAATGTCGCACGCATTGGCAGAGCAACACTTCGATTCATACGAAAATGTGAAAAAATGGCTCGATGACTGGTTTGGCTCAAAAAACTAACAATGTTTTTGGCGAGGCATCCACAAATTGCCAGAAAGATGGGAAAAATGTGTAGCTAGCGATGGCCGCTGGTTTGAATAATCCATTTTTATTATTTCCTATGTATTTTTAGCTTCAAAAATCAATAAAAAACAGCGGGAATTAACCGGTACACCTAGTATGGCAGATGTTTTTCCCCATTTGAGCAGTGAAGTTAATATAGCAGTTTGTTTTTCTTTCAACATGGAAAGTAAATTGGTGATACATCATTTTTCCCCTCAGCTGATATGGTACAGTAAAGTTTATTAAATATGTTTCTGAAATTAATTGTGTGTTGAGTCAGGAGATTGTTTACAAAAGTAAAAGTGAATTGTTTTTTTAAGAAGTAATCCTTTTTCTATTGAAATGAAGAAACAGCTTGATTTATTTAATCTGATAAAGCCATGTTCATCTTTTTTTTGAGAACTTGTTATTTTGTCTGAAGAAATAAAAATGTTTGTTTGTTTTTTAAACATATCTCTCTCAAGTTATTTTACACAGCTTAAAAGTAATTAATGAAACTGAAATTAAATGATCAATTGGGGAAACAAGGTTTATTTAAAGATGATATATTTAACTAATGAAATTATTGAATTTTAAGTCATACTTCATATGGGCTTCTTGCTGCATTTGAGATGTAATAAAAATGGCTCTGCTACATTTTAAGACAGTTTGTTTTTACAAACTGATATTGGTTATGGGCAAACCCATCAACCATAGGAAGTGTGATTTTAAAGCAAGTGGTTTATAATGTGTGATATGATATCCTATCCCATATTTTGGAAGATGGAAGTGTTTTATATCCTAGCTGGGAAACTTAGTTTGAATATACTGCCTCCAATAAGTGTTAAGATATATTAGATAATGAGATGGGGGGGGGGCAGTAAATATTAAAAAGTGAAAAATATGAAAAAAATTTTTGAATGATAAAACTATCCTGCGCCGCCAGGCGCCCTCGGGGGTAGCCCGCGGCACGCTTCCGACCATCGCGCCCAAGTCTCTGAAGGACTTTTAATGCACCAGGACTTTGTCTCGTCCGGCACTGCGACCGGTCTTGGGCCGCCCCTCTGCGAACCCTAGACCATTTTACCAGGTATCGACCCCATAGGTCGTTGCGGCAGTAACCCTGCTCTGGGGAAACTTCCGCGTGGAACACACACCTGATGAACCGCCGAAGAACCCCCGACGGCCTCGTTCGCGAAACCCCACAGGGGGAAACGGTCCCTCGGTCATATGTCGAGTTCCTCCGACGGCTCTTGCTTTCCCACGGCTTCCGATCATAGACATGCATGGATGGGCAAGCTACTGGGCTCGTTGGCCGTGAGGTTCACATGTTTATGCACTCAAAAAAAGGAGCAGAAGAGGCCTCTCTCCGACCCAGAACCACAAGGAAATTCGGTTCTTTCCCATAGACGGGATTCGGATAGGTTGTCCCTACGCAGTCTGGCGCGAGGTTGAACCCGACTAGGCAGAACTAGCCGGTAACCCAGCGACAACTCCAGAACTACGAGATCATCCACATATAATATCACTCAAAACGGAAGAATCCTAAGACACCGCTATCGGACTCTAGAGGTTGCGGAAACTTCCTCTAAGCGCGCCAAAGAGACGGGCCCGATCGAGATTAGTAGCGAGAAAATTAGTAGGCGTGCCACTAGTCCGCCCGCCAGGTGTGGAAATTCCTGGCTGCACGAGAGACGTGCTCGGACTGGGTTTCGGACCGAGGTCTCGAGTTTCAGCTGATCGATGCCGCGTTTGTCGGCAGCCTCCGGCCCGGTTCCTCGTAATCACATGGCAGGAAGAGGGTGGTTCTTTCCTCGAAGAGAACGTTCGCGTCCCTGGTGCCTCTGGCCGGTCGCCTTCGGATGGTGACCGTCTCCTCGATTCAGGCACTCCCTGCGGTGACCATTGAGGGCGGCTCACAACTCTCCAGCTGCAGTGGATTTCGTGAGGTCCTCTTCTACGAGTATGGGGGTTCGTGTTGGGACTGGTTTTTATGAAATTTTTAGATGTGTTTAAATAAGATTTTAGAGAGAGGAAATTTTAGATGCGGTGTATTTTAATGAAGAAGATGGTTGGTTTTTTTTAATAATTATGGAATTGATGTTTATGAAAAAAATTTTTTGAAGTGAATGTGCATATGAAAAGGGGGAAGATTGTTCTAGAAATTTTTATGCTTTATTTTGATTTGAACTTTGATTTTTTTCAAGAGCTTTAATTTCAAGAAACTTAATTTTATTTTAAAGAAACAACTTTATTTTCAAGAAACTTAATTTTAATTTTTCAAGAACTTTTTGTTTCCTTTAAGAACTTTACTTTATTTTCCGGAACTTTTACTTTTCAAGAATTTGATTATACTTTTCAAGAACTTTATTTTCTTTTTAAAGAACTTTATTTTTTTTTAAATGGCCCAATCAAACAATTTTATAGATAAGTTGAATGCAAATAATTACCAGAGTTGGTCTGCTGATATGAAGTATTTGTTAATAAATCAGGGTTTATGGGATATCATTATTGGTGAGGAAACAATACCAGAAATTAGTGCAACTGTTACAGCCGCGGATGTTAAGAAGATAAAACACAGATTTGATGTTGCTTTGTCCTTTATATTTTTAAATGTTGAAAAGGATTTTCGAAAATTAATAGAGAATACTAAATGACCAGTTGAGGCCTGGAATAGTTTAAGGGAGAGTTATGTGCCAGATACAAGATCTCAGCGTATGGAAATATTTTCAGAAATGATTGACTCACGTAAAGGAAAGGATGAGAGAATGAGTCTGTTTGCTTCAAGGCTTCAGCGACTGACAGTACAACTTAAAGAGTTTAATGAAAATTTTGATGAAATATATGCATGTTTTCAATTGTTATGCTATTTACCCCCAATATATGACCAAGTTGTTCATAATATACTGCGATGGGATAAGAGCAATTTTGTCTTTTCAAAGATTGTTCAGGAACTAAACGCTGAGGAAACACGACTTAGACTTCGAAAGGCAGACTCCGAGAGGGAATTATTTGAAATACAGAATAACCAAATCCAGAAAACTATTAGAAAAATAAAGTGTTGGACATGCGGAAAGTTAGGCCATACACAATCTAAATGTTTCAGTAAGACAAAAACTGATTGTAATTTTTATGGAAGTTTTTCCAGATCACCGTCAAGAGGTAAAGATTTGCAGAGTAGAGGCCGTACCAGAGAAAGACAGACATACACTGGAGGGAACTTTCGAACTGATGAGAGACAATCACGCACTGGAAAGAACTTTCAAGCCAATGAACGGGTTTCTCGAAACAACTTTAGACCACAGAGAAGCAACTCACATAAGTGTAATTTCTTTATACAGTCAAATCTTGGAGAGGTCAGTCCCGAAGGTGCTTGGATCTGGGATTCGGGTGCTTCTCATCATTTTTGCATGTCTAGAGAACTGTTCACTGATTACAAGCCCCTTCAGAATCAACATTTGTCAGTTGCAGTAAAGGACCTTACTTTTCCAATAGAGGGGACCGGAACAGTACAGTTGAACTTTGGTAGAAATACCATAACTCTAAATGATGTTTTACATTCTTCAAAATTGAGGAAAAATTTAATATCTGGTCCACGTTTGGATAAAATGGGAGCAAGGTTCATTGGCGGTGGGGGGCAAAGTTAAAGTTTATAAACATGATATGTTTCGTTTTCAGGCAGTTTTACGTAATGGCATGTATTATGTCTATCCTAAAAATGTTTATAAGGGTAAAAGAGTAAGTTTTGAAAATTTAAATGTGACAAAAGCTCGGACAAATTTTGAGGCATTGCATAGACGTTTAGGCCATATTAGTAAATCAATCATTGAGCATACATATAGAAATAATTGTGTCAAGGGCCTGCCAAACATTAAATGTAACGATTTTACACGCAAAATTTGTAAACTTAATAAATTTAGAAAGGTTTCATTTAAACCAATAAAGGATAAGAGAACACAAAAACCACTTGAGCTCATTTTTGCCAACACGTGGGGTCCATGTAAAATCCGTGGTAGAAATGGTGAAAGGTGCTTTCTAACAATTATGGATGATTACTCAAATAAAGTTGCTCTATACCCATTAACCACTTCACCGTTTGTCCCGAGATAAGTCGGGGGTAAAAGCACTGTTTCCCCATACCTGTCGCCGGTAAAGTGGTTAAGGGATAAATCTGAGGTTTTTGCCATCACTAAAAGACACATTGAGCGGGCCGAAAATTTCTTAAATTTAAAAGTAAAATCATTCAGATCAGACAGTGGCGCACCCAGGATTTCGCTTTGGGCGGGGCTAATGCATTTTAGAGGTCTGCACATGCCCGGCTCGGCCCGTATCCGGCAAAATGAAGGTAAACTTTAATACAGGCCGGGTCACCAAAATTAGACGATTTTTGATAGGTCGTGCCGGGCCGACTGACAAAATAAACGGGCTAACAAAAAAATTTAATGGGGACGGATACGGGCCTCGGACCCGTGATGACTTGTAGATTTTTACTTGTTGAAACTTCAGTTGTTTTCATGCATCGTCAGAATCTGAATATTTGAAAGATATACGTTTAACACTCTTTTTTTCGTCTTTGAATAAAAATCAGTTCATCACTGTCACTATCACTACCAATTTAAAAATTAATTTTACGTTTAATCGGCCGATATAAAAATTTAAACGAAGCCGGTAAAATGTGATGATAACGTTCGCGAGAATAAGTATAAATCTGCTTCATGAAGTGCTGCTAGTTTAGCAACATCACCAATAGAGTAATATAACATGTCAAGCGTAGAGATTGACATCGGATGTTTACATCGTGTCTGAGTCAAAGTTTTATTGTTTTAGCAGACTCGGGCCGAGCCAAGATCAGGTTTAAATTCTTTTATATACAGTCGAGCCGGGTCGGAACTGGACTTAATTGTGCCCAGTTTGTTTTGTCAAAATAGTAATAGAAATAATAAGTTGCTGTTAACGGATTCAGTGAAAATATGCCTTAAGTGATTCTCAAATTCCCAATTTAACAACATAAAACTCTCCGAAACATTTTTTGACTTTCATTTTTAACTGTAAAGGCATACAATTGACAGGTCTGACTTTTGAAGCGATTTGGAATCGAGTACTGTTTTCCATTTTTTGATAAATAAATAACCTATTGAGATATAAGTATTCCTTTCTTGTGACGATAGGTTTTTCTTCTTTACTGTGCTATCGCGTCCGGAAATTTAATTCGAAACACCAAATGATAGTATTTTCTGAAAGATTTTTTGCATTTATCAGAAAAAGGAAAAGGCTATTCGATTGCATAGTTTCTGAATAAGAACACGTGTCAATTTTATGCATTCCTGAAGAAAATTGATTTCATAAATGTGTCAGAAAATAGCGCCATTCGATTTGAGAAGAGCCTCAATAAATTACGAAGAAATATTTTCAAAAATCTACTTTTTAATACAGCTTAAAAGTTATGATTTTTTAACCCTCTTTTTCTCTTTTATTCTAAACTACATTAATTCTTAGATTGAATCTTTATTTGAAGGCTGAAAAATCTGAGTAATCATTAATGTTGCTATTCTGTTTTTTCTGTCTTATAAACATTTAATAAGTTGAAATATATTGTAAAATTTCTCCAAAAATATGTATGCAATATTCTTTAAAAGAATCTTAATTTTATGTTGAGTAAAATCGGAATTTTTTTAAATACAAATTGAGCAGACTGGATAGGCCATGATTTAACTGATTTTTGCTACTTGCCGGGCCAAACTTTTAACTTTTTCAACGGGCAAGATAGATTTCGTTCGGGCCTGGCCTCGAAATTCTGGCCTGTACAGACCTCTAGTGCATCGATTACTGAAAAATGTCACAAAAATGCTTTATTTTACGATATAAAGCTGACATATTCTGTAATATAATGTTTTATGTAATGTAATAGTAGGGTAGTCGTCGTAGTGCATCAACGTGATGAAATTACGATGACTGCTCTTGTGCATCTCTGCTTTATCATCAGTAATTCGATATCGTTTAAATTTGAACATATGCTAAAACGTATATTATTTATCATAAATGAACAGAATAAAACATTTTGTGAAAAAAAACAGAGGAATATAATTTTATAATAAAATAGTTAGCCTGTTACTATAAATAGAACTTTGATATGAATGACAGAAAATGATATCTATTTATTTATTTTTCAGTATCAACGTTTTTTTGCCGCTGTGTATTTACAGGGGGAAAACTATTCTTCTATTAATTAATTAATATTATGAACATTCAATCCATTTTTAAACTTTTTTTAATTAAAAAAAAAAGAAAAGTGCCCTATTAAACTGAAGGCATTGACCTCACGGGGCTATTCACACTGATTGCGTATATTATACCCTTATTTCAAAGAATAATTCTGCATGATATTCCCATTTAGCTAAATTAAGGGGGGGGGGGATTATCTCCCCAATTCCCACCCTTTATACTTAACCAATGAACTTCCAAATCTAATATAAGAATAAACAGGTATACCAAATTTGCAGCAAATCGGATAATTCTGTATGAAAAATCCATTTATATAAATTAAGGGGGAGGGATTAGTCCCTGTTCCCTCTCCCTTTATACTTAACCAATGAACTCCCAAAACTAATCGCGGCCCCACCAGTGGCTGAGAGGTTGTGCTCCCGAAGCTGGTAGACGGGAGGTGCTGGGTTCGATCCCAATCGCGCCCGTCGGCCTAATCGTTCGGAGTTTTCGTGGTTTTCTTCGAGCCGTGAATTTATCCATGCGTAAATACGGGTTAGGTTCCCTTAGAAAGACCCCCCCGAAGGGCACTCCCCCCGGGCCTATATCCCATGTGTAGATAATTGGCCGTCAATAATCAACCCAATCCAAAACTAATCAGGAAAGCGCCTTATCATAATGAACCTATATTCAAAATTTGAAGCAAATCGTATATTTCTATCAAGAGTTATCGTGTTACGTACATACAGAACCTGTGGGCACATTAGCTCTCAGGCTTTGATCGCTTGTGAGCTAATAAATAAAGAGAAACTGCTCAGGGATTTAGCTCACAGGCTATTCACACTAATTGTATATTATACTCTTATTTCAAAGAATTTGAAATAAACCCTTGAAAAATAAAGAAATTGATAATATATTAACAGGGGGATCATCCCCGTACCTCCTTATAATTAACTAATGAACCCCCAAAACTAATCAGGGAAGCGCCTTATCACAATGAACCTATAAACAAAATTTGAAGCAAAGCGGTTAGTTCTATCAAGAGTTATCGCGTTACGTACATACAGAACTGGCGGCCATTAGCTCTCAGGCTTTGATAGCCTGTGAGCTAAAAACCGTTAACATGACAATTTACATCTATTGTGAATAGGAAAACAAGTCAATTTTTTAATATGGAGTCTTCTTTGGCTTGGATACAATGCATACAAAAACAGTAAAAAATGCTAAGATGGAATTGCAATAAATCGTTGAGAAATTTCGCTTTAGACAAGTTTTAGTCGAAGCTGGTAAACTGTAAAGGTGTTTCTTTCGATCGGACCATGGAATGTTTGCGATTAAGATAATATTCCGTTATAGACAGGTTTCATTTACACTGATTAAACTGTATTACACTGATTATACGTAAAACTTGTGTAAATAACCCCATACTGTTTAACTTGTGTAAATGAAACTTGTCTATAATGTAATATTGTCTTGATCGCAAAAATTCCATGGTCTCAGCAAAAGAAACACATAGAAAGTTTACCTGCTAAAGCAAAAACCTGTATAAAATGGAATTCTTCACCGATTCATTGCAATTTTGTCTTAGCATTTTTTATTTTTGTTTCTGTCCATGATTCAGTAAATTAGTACCTTGTTCGGCACAAGAGGGAAGGGTAGACCGCGGGATATGCCCTCTCTTGGCTATTAATAAATTTGAAACTTTATGCTTACGAATATACTAGTGTAATTATCCTTCGAAAGAAATTAATATGTATGCTTACCATGCTAGTGATGAAGTGCTGGTGAATTATTCTAATCCTAGATGATTTTCTCGAGCTTTGATGATATAAATTCTCCAAATATAAAATTTAAAACTATGGCTATTTTTTTATACGTTGAGTTAAATGTTTTAACACGAATGATGCTTTAAAAAAAAGTGCATAATTAAAAGTACTAATAAAAAAGATATTCGCCAGCCCCCCCACCAGTCACATTTTCTCGAAAATATTACCAATCGTTTATACCTCGTTTGTACCTCATTTGTACTAGAGTAATAAAAGGTTTTTAAGGGGTGGGGGCTGGAGAAACAGCCAGTCCCCCCCCACCTTAATGTTTTACAAAACGGATAGTGCCAAACGTTTATACCAACAATCATTTCGTTTGTACCTCATTTGTACTAGGATAATAAAAGGTTTTTAGTAGGGAGGGGGGGTGGAGAAAAGGCAGCTCCCCAACTCAATGTTTTAAAAAATGGATAGTGCAAATCGTGTATACCTCGTTTGTACCTCATTTGTACTTCATTTGTACTAGAGTAATAAAAGATTTTTAGTGTAGGGCTGCCATTTCTCCAGCCCCCCCCCCCCCCCCCCCTCCCCCCACTTCAATGTTTTACAAAATGGCTAGGGCCAATCGTTTATACCTTGTTTGTACCAACAATCTTTTCGTTTGCACCTCATTTGTACTAGAGTAATAAAAGATTTTTAGTGTAGTGCTGCCATTTCTCCAGCCCCCCCCCCCCCCCACTTCAATGTTTTACAAAATGGATAGGGACAATCGTTTATACCTCGTTTGTACCAGCAATCTTTTCGTTTGCACCTCATTTGTACTAGGTTAATAAAAGGTTTTTATTAGGGGAGGGCTGGAGAAAAGGCAGCTCCCCAACTCAATGTTTTATGAAATGGATAGTGCAAATCGTGTATACCTCGTTTTTTCCTCATTTGTGCTTGTGTAATAAAAAGATTTTAGTGTGGGGGCTGCCATTTCTCCAGCCCCCCCCCCCCCACTTCAATGGATAGGGCCAATCGTTTATACCTCATTTGTACCAATAATTTTTTTGTTTGCACCTCATTTGTACCAGAGTAATAAAAAGATTTTAGTGTGGGGCTGCCATTTCTCCAGCCCCCCCCCCCCCACTTCAATGTTTTACAAAATGGCTAGGGCCAATCGTTTATACCAACAATCTTTTCGTTTGCACCTTATTTGTACTAGAGTAATAAAAAGGTTTTAGTGTGGGTCTGCCATTTCTCCAGCCCCCCCCCCCCCCCACTTCAATGTTTTACAAAATGGATAGGGACAATCGTTTATACCAGCAATCTTTTCGTTTGCACCTCATTTGTACTAGAGTAATAAAAAGATTTTAGTGTGGGGCTGCCATTTCTCCACCCCCCCACTTCTATGTTTTACAAAATGGATAGTGCCAAACGTTTATACCTCGTTTGTACCCGTTTGTATCAACAATCACTTCGTTTGTACCTCATTTGTACTAGGGTAATAAAAGGTTTTTAGTAGGGGGGGGGGGGGGAGAAAAGGCAGCTCCCTAACTCAATGTTTTACGAAATGGATAGTGCAAATCGTGTGTACCTCGTTTGTACCTCATTTGTACTAGAGTAATAAAAAGATTTTAGTGTGGGGCTGCCATTTCTCCAGCCCCCCCCCCCCCCCCCCCCGCACTTCAATGTTTTACAAAATGGATAGGGCCAATCATTTATACCTCGTTTGCACCAACAATCTTTTCGTTTGCACCTCATTTGTACTAGAGTAATAAAAGGTTTTTAGAGTGGGGCTGCCATTTCTCCAGCACCCCACTTCAATGTTTTGCAAAATGGATAGTGCCAATCGTTTATCAACCTTGAATGGGTCGTATTGTCCAATACACAGATGTACAACGTAGAGAAATACCACCCTCGTTTGGAGTTGAATCCGCTTGACCCTGCTAAGAATAATGGATGATGGATGTGCACTCAAAACTGAGAGAATCGGAGTACCGCTATAAGTCTTTACGCTTAACGTATGTCGAAAACGGCAGAAAAATTTGAGAATAAATATAAAATGAGATACAAAAGTTTTAAACATTTTCTAAAAACCTTAAAAAAAAAAAAAAAAACCTTTTTATAATTTTATAGAAAACATTATACAGTTACTTCATTATTAAGTTTCAGGGTCTGGGGGGGGCTTCAGCCCCCTTAGCCCCCCCCCCCCCCCCCCCCGTGGGTGCGCCAATGAGATCAGATAATGGCAAGGAATTTGTAAATACAGATTTTGATAACTACTTTTCAGATAAAGGTATAGAGCACGAATTGACGAATGTGTACACGCCACAACAAAACGGCAAAATCTAACGTTATAATCAAACAGTAGCTGATGGCGCACGCACATTGTTACAGGATAGTGGTTTAGATACTAAATTTTGGCCAGATGCAATGACTCATTTTACCTATGTTTGGAATCGTTTATGCCCAAAGGGTCAGATTAAAACTCCTATTGAAATGTACAGTGGTAATAAACCCTCCCTAAAACACCTTAAAGTGTTTGGTTCAATTGCATATGTTGGTGTTTCCGCCCAGAAACGTCATAAGCTTGAGCCAAAGGCCAAACAGGGTATACTTATTGGCTACGCTTTTAAGACTAAAGGCTATTGCATATGGATTCCTGACCAAGATAGGGTGACTGAAACAATAAATGTCTCATTTGATGAAAGGGCAAATTTGAAGAGTTTGGGAGATGGAGCAGTGCTGGGCCCCAACCAACTCGATAATTGTAATGATCTTTTCCCCAGTGTAAATTTTAACGACGATAGTGAAAGTGATGTTGAAGAGGGGAGAATACCTGACCTATCCACACATCCTATCAGTCGTATTTCTGATACTGAGGGGGAAGACTCTCATATTTCATCAGATGATGAGAATGATGGAAATAGTTTAAAAGTTCCCAATTGGATCAGGAGGGCCACACCGCGACCTACTGGCAAAAGAACAGACATATATTACTTTCAGGAGGGCTGTACTCAAAGAATTAGATCTTTAAACTTAAGAATTAGAACTTAAACAGTTTGTTTTTACAAACTGATAGTTTACATTTTATTTTTTAAAATCTGAGAATAAATTAAGAACAATTACATAAATATTGCAATAGAAACGGAAAATATTACGCAAAATTGGTTTAATATATTTAATAACTAAGTTAATGTAAAGAAAAATTAAATTATATACAGTACAAATTTTACTGGTTTATTAATTTTTTTAAGCCTTGACACAATGGTACGTTAAATTTTGGTTTGTTGTCAATGTTTTGTTTTTTGTTTTTTTCTGTAGTCTATGAACACTCATTACTTCATGTTCCGGAGATAAAATTTTGTTGCTCAAAGAAATTTAAATATTTATATCCCAACAATTTTATTATATTTTTATTTATTAAACTCTGTACATATGTTATCTTAGTGTTTTAAATTTCTTATTCAGTATCAGAATCAATATCTGTTTCAGTGTGGTTTAAAACACCTATAATTTCATCATCAGTCATTGACAGGGCTCGGAAGTAGCGCGCTACAAGTAGCGAAACTACAGTAGCCAATACTTTTTCTAGTAGTTTGTAGTGTAGCGAGTAGCGCGATACAAAATATCAGTAGTTTGTAGCGAGCATCCACGCTACTTTTGACGCTACTTTAGGAGGGAGGAAAAAAGTGCCACTCTTCAAATCGCGTGAGAACAATTCGTTTATTTTGTGCAAAATATGTTCTCTGCAACAATATGTGAATGTCAGCGACAAATATCAGTTGCAGTGTCATAGATTTTTCCATAGACGATGGGCACGGTCACAAATTAACTGTCATTTTCACAGTTTGGGAGTCAGAAATTTAGTGTACTGTCATTTAAATCCATAGAAATATTTTCAATATAATGTATTTTTATATGGCTACGATTGTTTTTATCAAAATATAGTCATCTGGCTATGTTAAGTCTTTTTCTGACTCCAATTTCTTCTTCTTTTTGCCTCCCACCCCCATCAAGCAAAGAAATGTAAAATATTTATAAAAAAAAAAAAGAAGAAAGAAAGAAAGAACGGATTCATCTAAACATAAATCATCTAAATTATCCCTAACCTGTCAAATTCACGCTTCCCCCTAGTAGCATACAAAGGAGTTTAAAGTATTTTTAATCTTTATTTTTATACAAAAATAAAATCTTTCACTCCATTTATTGGTCACTAATGACAATAAATAAAAATTATTTCCTTGCCCCCAAAATTTACGCTGTCCTTTTTGCACCTCCACCAGCATACAGTTTCAAATATTTAAAACTCTTTATTTTTTTTAAAAAATAGCCGCTTTCGTTTCTACCTAACAATAATATATAAGTAATCATCTAAATTGTCCCCTGACCTCCCATAATTTACTCCCCCCCCCCCCTCCTCAGCATATAAATAAATCTAAGATCTTTAAGATATTTTTATATATATATAAAAAAAACTTCTGCCCTAAATAGTGCTCTGTTGTGACGATAAATAATCAGTAATATAAATTATCCTCCTTCCCCTAAAATCTTCCTCCCCTCTCCCTATACAAAATTTAAAACTCTTCTTTTTTTTTTAAGTTCTGTATTCTTTGCTGTCTAGTAACATTAAATAAGTACAATCATCTAAAATATTAATATTCCCCTTCGAACAAAATTTCTTATCACTTCCTGCCGATTTAAAATCGTTAGACTCTAATTAAATAAATATATATATATATAGTATTCGAAAAAGCCCAGAAAAAGAACAAGCACATCATTTTATTATTAGAGAAAAGTAAACTAGGAAGGAATGATTTCTGCCCTTCAAACAAACTAGCAGCTGGAACGTACAGCATGCCCGGGACCTATTATTTGCTGGATTTGCTGATAAAAACCGCAAAGTACTCACTCATCAAAAAAATTTATTTTCTTGCTGGCAACCATTTGTCTTCTTACTCATTATAAGATCTTGTGTTTTAATGTGGGGATTCTTCTTTTGAGATTGATGTAATAGAATGACAGACAAAAATAATATAGATCTGGCCTGGTCGGCAAATAATGAATATTCTAAAGTTATAGAACAACAAGAAAGTGGTAATTATTCTGTAACATGTAAACTTTGTCCAATTAATAAGAAGTTATCAGTATCAAAATCATCTGCTTATAACCTGAAGTTGTACATGGAGGTGAGTTAGCACTTTCTTTATTGATAATAATTACTGGATCGCATCTCGCACTGAATATCTAAATCATTATTCATTAAAATTCATAAATCATTAAAAAGAGTATTTTCGAATTAAGATCCTAGGTTCAGAAAATATTCTTATCGAATTGTTTATTATCGCAAAAAAAAAAAATTTATTAATACGTCTTTTGATCGTTGGGAAATATTTGTCCAATGTATGCATACAAATTAATTTACTGCATTATTTCCTGTTGAAGATTCCAATAGATAAAACAAAGGTGGTTAGAAATAAAAATATATTATTTTTAAAAATACCTAAGATTGCTTAGTTTTATTTTTATGACTATTTATTTTTACTTCAGCTGCACAGGTTTTTTATCACTAAAATAATTGATTTGTAATGTTTTATATTTGATTTGATATTGGTTAGCTTGGTGTTTTAATGAAATATCTTTATCTTTGTCTCCAGAATGAATCTAAAGCCCTGTATGTTGAAATTTGGATTTTCAAAAGGAAAAAAAAAAAAAAGAGAGAGAAAGAGAGAAAGGAAAAGAAATGCTAGGATTTAACATATGCAAGTTTATATGATCTTGTTCAGTTTTTAAATTGCTTTCAGGAACTATATTTAAATTGTAAAGAAATATGACTATTTAGCTCTATTTAAAAAAAAATAATGTATATTCAAATTTACCAAGGGCTATCTGCTCTTAAGGTTGTTCTCAAATCCAAACTGGCTACTTTATGACACATTCTTTTATTCATTTTTGTTTGGAAACGCATGAAAATGCAGGTGTTCTTATTTAGAAACTTTGTAACCGAAAGACGTTTTCCATTATTCTTCATTTTATTTTATTTTATTTTTTGGTAAAGACAGGAGATTTTTCAGAAAACACTGTGAAAGTCGGCATTTTCAACTGAATTTCCGAAGCCGCAGCAGGAGAAAGGGAAAAAACGTGACACGAATCGCTTATAACCCGATAAGTAATTTATTTATAAAAAAAAAAAAAAAGGAAAACTCACTTCGATTCTAAATCACTTCCATAATAGTCAGGCTTGCCAATTTTATGCCTTTATTTTTAAAAATGAGTCAGATAGTTTCGCGTTGTTGAGCAAGATATTTGAGAACCACCTTAACTGCTACAGTGCTACATCACTCTCATAAATTTGTAAGATTATTACAATTTTTGTTTTCAAATTTCCTCTTTTTAACACTTTCCAACATAATTAAAAAGTGTCTATAAATTCGCTTTGTCTGTCCATGCTCTAACTCTCGTAAATATACTCAGATTAATATTTTATATGTTATTGAAGTTTACCACAGAATATTCAGCATATAAAATGAAGTGTGTAGCATTTATATCTCACTTACAGGGACATGCAAAAAAATTCTGTTACATTATGGTCTATGGGGAAAAATCATTTGCGGCTCATTTAATTACCTTTAAGATATTTCAAGCATAATGAGATTGGTTTACATCAATAATGTGGACTACATCATACTTTCTCGGGAATATGAAATAAGAAGCAGTAATACAGTTTACAGGGACGCACATGAGAATTCAACTATATTATGATGTATGGTGAAAAATGATTTGCTATGCATTTTAATGATTGTATGAATGATACTTCAAACATAAGGTAGTTAAAAAGTATCACTGAGGTGCAGTACAATATTTTTTCTACAGATTAAGGAGTGTGTAGCAGTTATCATTAATTTACAACAGAGACGCAGAAAATAATTCGGTTACAGGAACTATGATCGATTTCATTCTAAGAAAAAAATTAAATTTTTTAGTAATATTCTGTTAGTGTTGGAAAGTGTTTAATAATCTATGCCAGATGCACGATTTTTCGTTCCTGTTCTGTTAGAATTTCTTATTCATTCGTATGTAAGTTTTCGTACTTTGTTTTTAACTCAAACTCGTATTTATACTTTAACTTTGGCTCAACCTAGTAAAATTTATAAATATGCTGTTTTAAGGCATGAGATTTTAAATTCTTTTTACCAATGTTCAACCTATGGACGTGTGATGCATTCGTATTTTTAAAATATCTTCTTAGGATATAATTAATTTTAATTTCTTTTTTCTGTGTACACTTCTTAAAGGATGTCTCTTTTTTGTTAGCTGCCAAAACATTTCTAAAATATATACTTAATTTTATTTAAAGTGTTAAAATATTATTAAATTTTGTTAAGATTTTAACAAATAAAATAATAAATTAAGTATATATTTTAAGAAATATTTTGACAACTAAGAAAAAAAATATATATATATATATATATATAAAATAAAGGAAACATACTTTAAGAACAGTACACATAAAAAAACAGTTAATGTTCAACAGTAAAATTCCTGAGACGATATTTAATAAATACTAATACATCAAACGCCCATAGGTTTAACATAAGCGAAGGGAATTTCAGGATCTGAGCCATTGAAACCTTCTGAATCACTTGTGGCATATAATTGTATCAAAAAGGCTTTCATTAAAACCAATACTCCTGTTCCTTCAAGTGCATCTGTTGAAAGATTATTTTCGTGTTTATTATTAGATTATTTTCGTTGAAAGATTATCATAGTTTTGCTAAGTTGGGGACTTTTTTATTCAAAATATCTACCACTATTACAGAACAGTAATATTCGGCTTATTTAATGACAGATGTTCTGTAATTAAATAAAGCGATGATAACTAAAGTAGCGAAAAGTAGCGAAGTAGCGACTACTTTTGAAAAGCAGTTTGTAGTTGCTACTCTTTTTATAAAGTAGTTGTAGTTGTAGTTAACTACATTTTTTATAACGTAGTTGTAGTTCGCTACAAACAAAAAGTAGTTTTTCCGACCACTGGTTATCGATTGAGTTATAGTAGGCTCATCTCCACAAGCTAGCTAATGAATCAAATTTTGTTATACAGCATTCACTGCATCTACTGCATAATTTAAAAACTCACTGGATTTTGCTTTTCTAATATGAAAGCCACTAAAATTTTTAATTTGACTGCTTTCAGTATCAACTTGTAAGAAGAATCGCATGTGGCATGCAAAAGTAGATAGAAATACACTCACGGTTACCTGTATTATAAAATAAACAAAATGTTGAGATAAGATCAGTTAACTTTATATCTTCATTGACATTTGAGAGAAGTGTACATTTGTGTTACACATAATGAAGCAAACATCGATGCCTATTTAAAAGAAAAATTGCTATTTTGATTTGGTTGTCCCTTTTACTAAGCTCAAATTATTATCTTTTGAATGCAGGGTACAAAATGTATGAATTTTCTTCAATCACCATTTATTTCCTAGGAAAATTTATAATTCATGAAAAAAACACCACATTTAACTTTATGTATGAGCTGAACCATTAACTGCAATTTTCATTGTTTACATTCCAACATGTAGTACAAATAATACACATTTGCGGATTATACATCGGCAGATTTCACAGAGTAAATGTATTAACAAATTGCAGCTTGAGAATGAAAGAATAAGATCTGCTCAAAAACTATTAGGAAAGAATGCATAGGGAAAAAGACAGGGATCATTCTAGAACATAAAAAAGGGCAGGATGCACATTACATAATAAGGGCAATTTTGTTGAAAAGGACATTTTTCTAATCAGTGCATATACCAATATACTGGTGGGGAATAAAGTCTGGCAACAGCTTAAAGTACGCCTTAATTTTAAAAATCCAATAACATTTCTAATTTCCATAACTTCACCATTTGAAAAAATTAAAAATAGCAAAATGAACCTTATTTTCTCGATTTTTATTGTAAAATTGTTTACTATATTCACAGTCATTTCCCCCTTTTCCTATGATATTCAAAAACTTCTCTCTCTAAAACTTTTATTCATCAGATAACTTTTTTCCAGTTTTAGCAAAACTCATTTTGAAAAAGCTACAAAATAAAAGTTCTAAAGCTACTTCTCAAATTTTTTATAAAACTTATGTAGGTTATCATGTGGTCAAAGGCCAGAATGCCTGATCTAATACTATATTTCACTAGAGAAGGTGAAATTAATCAATGACCCTTAGTTACCCTTTATGTCTTGTTCAATGGAAAAAATGATAAATGGAAAGATGAATCACTCAAAGTCAAAGATTAGACATACCAGGGCATTTCATAGAGAAATAAAGAGGAGTACTCCTCACATACCATACTAGCATTCTAAAAATAAAAGATAGGTAAAGAATTTTAGAAAGTACAATGCAAACAAGGCAGGAGTCTACCCAGGAATAAAAGGAGGGCCTGGAAAAGGGGCAAGGAGCATTCTACCAGGAAAAAGGGCAAGGAGGGTAGAATTCTACCTGGAAAAAAGGCAAGTAGGGTGGGATTTTATCTTAAAAGGGCATGAGGGCAGGCCGCCCCTCTGAAACTCTCTAGAGTGATCCCTGAAAAAGAACTACTTCAGTAGAAGATGAAAGAATGTTTTTTACTTTTGGTCTTGTACACAGTAAATAAAGAAATCAGTTAGGGATAGAAAAGGGAGCAAAGTCATTTTCCCTCCCAATTCATAGCACTAAATGGCAATAATGCCCGCTGCATGAGTAATAATGCTAATATTTATTATTTTGATAAGTTCACGTGGATTGTAGATGACTAGTCATTCTTATGATTATATTTATTCTATGTGTATGTATGAATTAATAGGTTTAATTAATTTTCCTAATTAGGGTTTCATTCATCTTATGAAAGATGAACGAAATTCTTGTCTGTCTCTCAGTCAGTCCGTTACAGCGTTCAAACTCGGAAACTGTATAAGTTAGAGACTTGAAATTTTGTGTACTTACAGCTGAATACCTCCTGTCACACGACAAATCATAAATTTTGAATATGACAGTAATTAGCAGAGATATTAATTAAAAACTCATAAAAGAAAATCAAAAAGTACATTCTGGCTTAGATTCGTACCCTCCAACAAGACTACCTAGATATCTTTTTTCCCCGTAACCTCGAGAGAGGCTATCAATTTCACACTCAAAGTGATAAAAACTGCAAACAAGTAAGGTTATTTTGGGCTCTATAAAATTATTAAAAATATTGCATTTACCAATTTGAAATTTACACATCTATGCATAAATTTGAATGCTGAATACAAATAATATCTAATTTTTATAAAAATAGGATGGTAATCACCAAAGATATCAATTAAAAATTATTATTTTTTCAAGTGAAAAATGATTTCTTTTTATACACATGTGCAGGTTGCAGACAATCGATAGCAGACATGATGGAACAAAGATTTTAACCACAGATAAAATTACCAGTATTAGAAGATTTTAAAACTATATAAGATACAGATTTGAAATTTGGTATTTATATGCAAAATCATATGCCAATTAAGAATTTCCAATTAAATACCTTACTCACAAATTTTAACACATGTTCAAAATTTTCAAACTGTATAAAATAGGGATTTGAAAATTGTATATCAAAGGCATATTCTATTTAAGAAATTCGAAAAATCAACTGGTAAATTTTTATTTTATAAAAAAGAGATTTTTTTTTTTTAAAGGGAAAATGAAACTTATTTGGATTTATTAATGGATAAAGTGTTTTGAAAGGAATATTAAACGAAACCCTTTGTGCAATCTTCGATGATACTTACACAATTGTTTTTTGGTTTACTTTTACATACATGTGTGTAAATTTAGATTAATGCAATTGCAGTTATTTTACAAAGTACAAGTGCAAGAAAGGTTGCCATAATATTTGTTTGATTTGATTTGTTAACTAATACAATTTTTTTTTATCATTTCTATCATTACTAATTGTAATGTTATTAATTAATTATAAAAATATAAGTTATGCTCCTTAATATCTAATTACTGGGCTCCCAACACATTTTAGTCCTCCAAAAGGGGGAAAGGGGACCATTTTTATTTTAAAAGGGGACTTTGGGGGATCATTCATACTAAAAATGGGGAGTTTGGGGGACCATTTATATTAAAAAAGGTGACTGAAAAGGGACCACATGTCTAAAAATATTGTACCAAGTTTTCCTAAATATGCAATTTTTTTAAATTACCTCAGAAAATATGTTAATTGATTATACAGTCGAACTCGCTTATAGCGAGCGTGAAGGAACCGTGATATTTGCTCATTATAACCGGGTGCTCGTAAAAAATTATAAAAGTTCATGCATACTTACTTTATTATACATACTTTATTTATTTTTTTATTTCTGTACAGTGCAAAAGAAGCTGGTTAATTTGTTTTGAACTGTCTTATTGTCTCTTTCTTGTGTTATTGTTCTTCGGTGAATACTCATGGCCCGAAAAACATCGTCATTTGCACCCCTGGTTTTGAAAAAAGTTTGAAGTTTTTCTGCACACTTAAAAAGCCGTTGAGTATGTTCGGGGTGGTTCAGCTTGAAATTATTCACATTCGTCATTATCATCGTCACTTTCATCATTTTTTTTTCATCTTCTTTAGCTTGAATTTCAGCTACAATGTCCTTGGGAGTAGGTGTCTCGGAAGTGATAACATTGGCATTAACAGATACATAATTTTCAAATTCTTCTCTACTCATCTCCAAATTTTTCAACTTGTCTACTTCTTCTTCTTCCTCAGACATTTGTCCCTTTTGAGAAATATCCAATCCAGCCTTACGGAAGCAATTGGTAACGCATGTTGATGCAACATTTTCCCATGCATCGTTTGTTAAACGCATCACTTCCAGTATGTTTACATTAGCATTTGAGGTGGTTCCTATTTTTTCTCTTCTATCGAGAAGCATCAAAATCAAGTGCTTACGAAAGTTTCAGTTGACTGCGGAATGTTAAATGAATTTTTCCAAGAAACGATTAGCTGAGCTGGAGAGGTGGAAGTCAATGAAAATTTTATGAATCACAAAAATATTGCTCGCTATAACCGGGGTTTGCTCATTAAAAGCGAGTTATGCTCCCATTGACTTAACATTGTACCAACCAAGTATTTCTGATTTCCTCGTTAAATCCGGGCTCGTTATTAGCGAGTTCGATTGTATTTACAAAGATGTCATTAAACAATGTACATAGCTTTATTAACACACTTTAATATCCTACTGCAAGATAGGTAATATTTAGAATAGCAAAAAATTATTTGGAATAAAATATAAACAGTAAAAATTAATGCATTTAAGAAAACATTAAATCAATCAATTGTTAACGGAGTTACATATTAACAATTACAAAAGTAAAGTGCATTACTTGGAATTTAACATGCAATAACAGTAATCGGTGAATAAAAAAAAGCACAGCATAATAGTGCTCTGTTAAGTAAGAAAATTTAAAATTAGATAAACATATATATTGTCTATATATTTAAAGCTAAAAGAGCATTTTGCCAAATTCCAATTTCACATGAAATTGACCTCAATAAGCATGCCCAACTTTTTTTCAAAGCAGGAATAGAATACCTCAGGGGGATTCTCCCCTTCTATTTTTTGAGAATGGACTGAATCTGAACAAAAAGAAAAGGAGGGGTTTAAACCCACACAATGAGAAACCCATTCATCCTTCTCCCCAGGTCTAATGGGGAGAAAAATTGTCTCTTTCTTTGAAATGGCAGCTGGGTCAATTTTTGTTCTTCATCCTTCGGACAAAAAATAAATTGACAATCACAGTTTTTAAAAATATGTTGATGCAGTTTCTGTAGGATTCTAAATGAAATTTTTTGTTTTTTGTTTTTTATTTAAATCTGAGTTGACCGGATCCAAAGACAATGGGACGCCCAATCCTAAGTTTGTTTAATTTGAGGACCATTTGGAATAAACTGACCAGAATAGCAGCCGAAGGTCCACTAGTTAATTATTAACTCAAACATAAAATTCAGTTCCTTTCTATACACTAGAAGCTGAGATGCCATAATGTTCATCCAAAAAAGCGTAGTATGTCGACGCGCCCTAAGGTCAAAACCAATATTCATAATCATCTTACATATTAAATTTGGTGAAATTCTATCCCAAACATGCCAAGATCTGGTTATCACAAAAATCGTTAAAAATGCGACCCAACAGAGCCACCTGTTGGGTGAAATACATCAAAATCTAATCAGCATCAACAGGGGTGCAAAAATCTAGATGCCAATGGGCCGATTCCCACCACTAAATTTTTAGTATTCTTCGCCTAATAAGAATACTGATAAAATTTAGGCGAAGTATACTAATAAAATTTGACGAAGAATACTTATAAAATTTAGTGGTGGTAATCAGCCCATTGGCGCCTAGATTTTTGCACCCCTGAGCATCAATTTATGTTAAGGGTTAACTTAATGTGATGTTTGATGAAATTTCACCTATATTGCCTTATTAAAATACCTCATGTAAAATGAAAAAAGTGCAGCATAACAGTGCCTCCTGTTGGGCCATATACACCAAAACATAATCAGCACCACTATGTGCTGAAGTCTAATTAAATAGGGCATTTGATGAAATTCCATACTTCAGTTTCTGATACAGAATGGCTACAAAATGTATCTCATACAGAGAGAGATTTTTTTTTAATTATCAAATCGTATTCAGGACAATCTAAAACGTGTAAATCCCATTTAAAAAAAAAAATTATGATTCCAATATTTTCTTCTGATAAATATATATTAAAGTATGTATTAAAAAAAGAAGAAATTTTAATTACTATTTTCTTTAATAGCTGAGATATATAACAAAACTACATCTATAATAATTAGAGATTGACCGAAACGGGTTTTTAAGACCAAAACTGAATTTCGGTGATCTTCCCATTTTCAGCCGAAAACGAAACCGAAAGTGTCAAAAAATTTAAGAACTGATTAATACATACATAACTGCATACAATTAGTTAATAACAAATAATTACTCAATAATAACTAATTACGTAACTAATTTATTATACGTGTATTGAACCTCATTTTAACAAACAAACGTACATATATATGTGTGTGTATAAGTTCTAAACAAAAATGAAACGAGATTTTGAAATACAGATAGTTTCGGTCAGGCCAAAATTTTGGCAGCAGTTTCGCCGAAAACTAATATTTGGTGAAACTCTGATTTTGCACCGAAACCAAAAGTTCGGTTGATCTCTAATAATAATATAGAAGTTTATCTGTGTGCTGAAGAAACTGTTGTGCATAGAGCTACAAGATTTGGCAGGTACCTGTATGTCTAAAGTTAGTTTTTGAATTTTTTTATTAGATTTTTTTTATTTACTTTTTCATGTGATTTTTACCCTTTTTCATATTTTATGCTGATTTTTTCACATTAATAAAAGGAATTTAGTTTAATTTTTAGCCCAGAAGTAATTTTTTTTTTCAATAAAGTTTATTCGGAATTAGTGATTTTTAAATTTTTCACTAAATTTTTTTATGCAATTTTTTTTTTTTTTTTTTTGTTAGACTAATGGTAATTTTTTGACATTCGTAAAAAGAAATCAGTTGCAAACACCAGAGTTGGGCAATTTTTGCCTAAATGGAAAAAACTGTCCTGGCAAAAATACTTTTTGCCATATTTTTTGCCACTGGCAAAAACTGCTAGTATTTTAAAACAGGGTTTTGAGGATTTTATTTAAATTACATGATTTCAATGTTTAAATCATAATTTTAACAGATTAAAATCAGTGATTTAAATTACAATCTTGATCAACTTCCATTTTTGCCAATTTTTGTCTGTTTTTTTTCCCACTTTTTGCCACTGTCTTGACAAAAATATATTTCCAAATACATTTTTGAAAGGTAAAAAACTAACCTCATTTCAACAGATTTAGATTCACTGTCATCTTTATCACATAGACTAAGTTTCTTTGTGTTTTTTTTTATTTTTGCCATAATCTCCACCATTTCTACACTATACATACTGCTTTCACACATTTCCCTGAATTTTTTTTTCTCCTGTAAAATGATCTATCATTTTGCCAGCCATTTTTGTTATGTATCAATGTATCCTAAAGCTCTCTGTACTGATATTCTTGTCCCAACTTGTGTTTCACATTATACTATATTAATGATTACGAAACAGTTACAAAACACAAAGTAATCGCATAACTAAAAGTACAAAGGTATCAATTGTCAGTGTTATCCAGCCCTCAGCCAATTTCAGCAATCAATTATGCTTACTTAACAGTAGAAATGACTGTTTAGCTTAGAAATAAGGTATAATAACATATCTTATATTTTCCATTGCAGTAAGCTATGAATTTTAGGAAAGGAAAGGGCAAAGGGATCAGTCACACGGATTAAATTATTTTCAGTTATAGAAGAAGCATGGAACTGGAATTTTATAATTCTGTGTTCGACAAACAGTCTAAATATTTATTATGTTACAATTTAGTCCTTGTATTGATCATATTATATGATCAATACATCCCCCATCAACATATGGGATATTGAAATTTGCAGGTCTAAGCAACTAAACATAAAACAAACTTTTGAATTGTGTATGATCTACTTTACAAGAAGTAACTCCTCACTGAAAATGCTATGAAATAAACTACTATTATATTAAATACTTTTATATTGGATATATTTAACTTTAGATTCAACATCTAACTTACAAAAATGAAGTGATCATCTAGGAAAGATAAAAGTTTAAAAATGAGAGAGCATTTATCAGTATTTGTTTTGGGGTATACCATGGATAAATATTTTGAATATAGTGTTGCATTTATTTTTTTTATAAGTTGAAAATAATTATTTTATGAAAGTTTTATTTAACATTTTTAAAGGGTAATTTTAATCTGGCATGAACATTTATTTGAATGCGAATGATTAATTTAATCCTTATTCAGCTTGTAAATATCAATGTTACTAAAAATACTGATTTAAATCAAAGATTTTTTTTTAAATCACTTGATTTAAGTCATGATTTAAATAAAGCTGATTTAAATCAAACAACCCTGGCTGAATGAGATTTTAAATTTAACTGATTTTTTGTCTATTACTTTGTGTGTATAAATTTTGTAGATCATATACAGGGCAGCACAAAAGTTCGCGAATACATTTCCGTTTATTGACTGAAATTCCAGAAGGAGAATTTTAAACTGTGCTACGCATTTCCTAACTGAACTAAAATTTAACATTCTATGTAGTATATATATAAAACTATAGATCATATACAGGGCTGAATAAAAGTATTCTGATATTTTTCAGATTATTGTTGGTAATTCCTGAAATTGTGTTTTTAAATATGTTATTCATTTTCCAAATTGTTTACTTCGATATTATCTTTCAGCTTATTAAACGGTAGTGATTTGTAAAATTATTTTGAAAGGGTTGGAAAGTGTTACATAATCTATGCTTGACGCATGATTTTTCGTTCTTGTTTCATGATAAATCTGTCCGTGTGTATATAAGTAAACACAATGACATTCAAACTGTGTTTTCAATTGAGCTCAAATTTGGCAGGTATATTGTATGTATTTATTTATTGATGCGACTCTATATAGGCCGTGGGGCAAGCCTTGAAAAGAAGCTTAGAAACAGACTTCCGTTGCAACTTTCGGGGAGCAACTTAATTTTAAACTTTTATGTTATAAAAAGTTTTTAAACATTGAAATTGTCAAAGTTCTGGATGCAAAAGGTGCACATTAATTAGAAATTGCAAAAAATATACCGCACTATTTTCTCATGACATCTAACAGCCAATTGGCTCAATCTCCCCCATCTCTCAAGCTTTAGCCAATCAGAAGCGTGTGTTTATGATTTCGCCATGAATAGCATAAAAAACTAGCGAAAGTTTTACTTTTCTGTTTAAAAACAAACTTACTATTCTCCAAAATGAATTATTTTGTTAAAATTATTTTGTGATCATATGCTATAGAATATTTACAACTTTAAAAGTATACCAAGGATAATTTTATTAACATTTAACTCTAGATTTTCATCTCACTTTTATTTATTGGGACTCTTAATTACTAATATTAATGAAAACAGCCAGATTTCCCGTTTTGCTAACCGAACATCTGGTGTATTATGTATTATATTTCATAATAGTGTAGAAAAAATATATTCTTATATGAAAACTTATTATTTTCCTTTTTATTTTATTCAACAAAATTGCAATAAAGACATTACCCAAGTAAACCCTATTCTAATGTCTCCTAACTTTATAGCTTTAAATACAGGTGCAGATTAACTAAATCTGAAATAAGGAACCATTGGCTCCTCCTAAACGAAATGAAGAACAAACAACTTCTGATTTACATTTATTGCCAAGCGATGTTAGAAGCCAAGAGTGGCACCAACACCTTCTTTTAAATAAAACATTTTCTAAAGTTCTATATTTTATCTAATTTTCTGCCTAATGCCTTAAATAAACCTCTTTGTTTGTCTTAAGTGTTTTTTATTTATTTATGTAAATAATACAAACAGTTTGTACATATATATACACCTATGATGCCGAAATTAATTAGCACCACAACAGGAGCAAGAATAGATTTATATGATATATTGCATATTGCGGACTATTTTTGAAAACAACATTAGCATTGCAGACACTTGGAGATAATTCTGTCACTGGGGTGGCAACTATTAACAATGTAGATGCTCACCAGGGTTGGCAAGTTTTTGACGCATGACGGTTTTAACCATGGTTTGTACCGTCATGTCAAAAACCCATTTTTTAGTAGTTTGTTTTTACATTTTTTTTTCATTCTATCTTTAATATTAAGTTGTTTTATATAAAATATTCAGTATCAAAAAGACTCTAAAGTATATTTATCCATCCAAGAAAAACACAAAAGAATTGCATTAGAATAATACGTGTACATCTCTGTTAGAAGATCTCTACAATATCTTAAACTGTTTAGCAAAGTCTAAAAAAATTCGATTTTTTAAAGAAATCCCGTAACCTATAAGTATTAGATTAAACAATGTATATAATTTCGGTACAATTTATTACATTGTTGAAAACAAAACTTTAAGATTCTACTTATTGAAGTGCAAATGAAAATCACCACAATTGCATATATGAATATATAAGATATGCATTTTAAAATATTATATCGAAGAATATTCAAATTTATTCACTGCCAGTCTATGCTTAACATCTATTGTTATACAGTGTAACAGCATTTTCGCATCTAAAAAATGATTTTAATGTACTTTATTAAAAATTGATATTGAATGTTATTTAATAATTATAATAACCTTTTATTATTATTTAATATTAATGTTAATTGCAGTTAGTAGAATCTATATTAGTGAAGATTATGACAAATATTGTTCTTTTATTTTAATCTTGAATTTTTAAATCTTTCCCATATTAGGAAATGATCTTCTTTTAAATAAATTTAACAAATGTAATTGTAAATAATAATAACAAGAACAACAAGGTAAAATCAATCTAGAAATGTATTGTATGATACCTTACACCATAAATTGGAGGACAATCGAAAATGATAGGTTTTTGACAGAATAAACCGATAAAAACGCAGTTTTTACCAAAGTCATGTCAAAAACCAGTTTTTGACATCAAAAACACAACCCTGATGGTCACTAAGAACAGTTTTTTAAAATTTGAAAACTTCAATCGAGGAATGAGCGGAAAATGATCTAAAATCACGATTCTTCTGAAACTATCAAGGCCACTAAATTTACCTGTAACCTAAGAATGCCTACTATCAGAAGAAGCCTATCAGAAGAAATAGTAACCCATAAAAAGCAAAATTTACATTTACATAGAAAATATAATAAAAAGAAACAAATCTAGAGACTCTACTTTTTTTAAGACGTTAATCTGTAAGATCTGAAATAATCTGCCGTGCTGCATTGTTTCTGCTACTGGGAATGCAACAATTATTTATTTGATAAAACTGAGATTTTTAATTCATATACATTCCACATCCTACCCTAAATAAGCATGGCATTAGAAAATAAAACATTGTGTATTTGTATCTTCTGTTACAAGATTCTTAAAGAAATTACCATCTAAATCTTTAGAAAATCAAATGAGAAAACTATATGACTAACTATATAAATCTTAAAAATGGTGAAAAATGAACTATGAATATTAATATAAAATTTTTTGGTTTAATTTTTTTTATCGAAAGAAATTTTGCTCAGAAAGTAAAATTTTCCATACCCATTTGACCCACATACACATTATACTATACATACATTATGTATTCACATATCACATTCTATGATGTGTGTACAGCATAAAAACATGATTTTCACTATAATTATAACATTTTAATAAATTATTCAGGTTGAAGTAACTAGAAAATAAGTGCAGAAAACAATGATTTGTATCCATTATATGTAAATATATATATTTCTTTAATTCTCAAAAAAGTTCTACACAATAGTAAAGTTTTAAACAATTTATATATTAGTAAGCAATTTTACATAAAATTAAGGAAACAATCAAGTCTCACTCTAAGTCAATATATAAAATACGAAAAAAGCTGCTATAATATTAAAGATTCATGAAATAGAATCAGGGTGATTGAATGTCAAAACATAAACAAATAGAGAAATTTAATATCAAGCATGAACTACAATAACAACACGACATTACTTAATAAGATGACAAGGGACGCTTAGATGAATTCATATTTTTAAAATTACGGAATAAAGTAAATATGTGGAACGTATTATCCTTACAAATAATTAAAGGGGACCACAAAATAATTAAAAATACATGTATTTTTGTCGCGTTTTTAAGGAGATTTTAATTTATGCCATCACATAAACAATCTGTATGTTTATTCTATATGTGAGCATGTAAGTTTGTATTTAATTACCTGTTTTATTATTCTTTGACATAGCTGCATCACTCCTATTAAATGCCCATAGATAGTTTTATTGCCATCAATCACCGTCCCAACCATAAACTCTCTGATTTCATTCAACAATTTTGACTAGGAGTGACAGCTACGATCACAGGTTAAGATCAATTGACGTGATAATCTATCTCAAGGAGTAAAACTCACGATGCCTGTTAACAAATTTTTTTAATTTTAAGATCCCTCAAACCGATAATAACCTGCAGTTTTCTCCTGGGTTTTTCAAACAGAGTCTTATTCAAGAATAACTGAAAACCCTCAAAATATATATTAAACGTTTATGATAGTATAGAGAAGTTGCAATCAGCTGATCAACCATTGTACTTCACTTGGAGGTCAGGGTACTTCCACCAATCAGAACTGCCTACTCGTAGTGTGTGACCTCCAACCTGACGTCAATTGCAACTGCCCTTTTTAATTCATTTGTATTTTTATAGTGATTTGTGTATTATAAAGCACACGCGTATCGCGACCTACGTTATACACGGCCGGTGTATGACGTTTAAAACGTCACATGAAATGGATCATTTTTACAGGGTGATTGGTGCAAAGCGGCGCTCCCACCGTTTTGCACCAATCTCTGTGTAAAAATGATCCACTCCATATGACGTTTTAAACGTCATGCACCGTCCGTGTATAACGTAGGTCGCGCGCGTATTCGGTACGCGAATTGCGGCAGTTTCAATTGACGTCATGCTGGATGTCACACACTACAAACAGGCAGTTCTGATTGGTGGGACTACCCTGACTTCCAGTTGAAGTAGCTGATTGCAACTTCCAGGTAAAACATTTCCCTCACAACTTGGGTTGCAGTGGAAAGCATTGCTAAATCGAGGCTAACGAATAAGACAGGTTACCGCGGTGCATTCCATTTATCTTTTTTTACAGACCGCTAGAGTGACATGTTGCTCTATTCGTACCCCTGCATTGGTGCATTCGAACATCACGTGACTCCCGCGGTCTGTAAAAAAAGGTACGAGTAAAGCACTGCGGTATCCTTTCTTTTTCGTTAGCCACGTGCTAAATCGAGGTTAACGAAAAGAAAGGCTAACGCGGTGCTTTACGCGTATCTTTTTTTACAGACCGCCGGAGTCACGTGATTCTCGAATGCACCAATGTAGGTGTACGAAAGCAGAATCACGTCACTATAGCGGTCTGTAAAAAAAGATAAGTGGAATGCACCGCGGTAGCCTGTCTTTTTCGATAGCCTCGTGCTAAATTATGTGACGTATAGTGGATCGGCCGACCACGACCTACGTTATACACTAAAGCCAAAACTGCATACATAGTAAGAGCACCAACTTAATACTGGAATAGGGGCGCAAAATTAACACAACTGCGCCATCTCGTGGATGGGGTTCATAATACTAATACGCGGGCTTATAGCATGCCGTCATTAGGTATGACACAAAATCTACTGTCTGCGCATTCTCCTGAGATTATATTGTGAATCTTTACTCACTTATGGAAGATGTTTGTTTACCAGATTTGTTGCCAATATTTTTGATACAGTTTGTTTCGATAAAATATGTATATTTAACAAAACATTCACAATATCATTTTAGTTTCAATAGTAAAGGTAATAATATATAAGCATTATGTAAGCACTATTGCCTTTTCTCCCGAAACTAAAAATATATAGCGAATGTTTTTTAAATATCAATATGTTTATGAAAACAAACTGTATCAAAAATATTTTGCAATAAATCTGGTAAATAAGATACATCTTCCGTGAGTGAGTAAAGATTCACAATATATACTCAGGAGAATGCGCAGATGATAAATTTATACGTATATAATTTTCTATCTCGCCAATGCTCCTATATTGAAAAAATATCTTGCCCTCTAAACATATTAAAATGTATTGTTACCGGAAAAGCACCTGTTTACCTAATTTTTATAATTTTAGCACCTCAGAAATTGAGTGAAAATTCGATTGCAAAATTCCATCTTTATACACAAGAACTGAAGTTACATGATGAAACCCTAAATATTATTTCATTTAGTCGTACTTAACTTATTTATTCATTTTATTTTAATTTATCTGAGTCCAATTAAACATCGACATTTCAAAACTAAAACTTTATTCCACATATCAAACCAAACGACATTTCATTCTCATGACAACAAACAGTTCCGTTGCCATTCACGAAAAAAATTACGACGATATAGAAATATTTCAGCATTACTTTCAACAAACGGGGTGAAAATTATTTTATAAAGTGTGGTAACTTTGGTGGCGTGAAGAAACCTACATATTTTGATAGATGGATACTGAAATTTTATTACACATAATTATTTCAACATTTACCACAAGCTTTCACTGCTTTATAACTAATATTTCCATATTTATATTAGAAGCAAACAGAAATTTATATAAATCTGTTGATTATTCGATCACAAACTGTGTGTTTAACCTCCAGTAGTTCAAACCCTTCCGCTACGTGGCGTACGACCTTCATAGACGCGACCTCGCTTTTGATCTGGCGGACACTTCTGCCGTACATCTTTGGATACTTTCTATATATGCAGTTTTGCACCAAAGCCATTAAATAATAATACCCTGTTCGCATCGGACATTTAAGATACGTTAGACGGCCATTTTTGACGTGGTATCCTCCCGGAATTGAATATCTGTCCACACCGCAAAACTCATCCAAGATAACTCACTGAACATCACCGTGTCCGAGATCTGAACAAACATAGAATGTGCGCATGCGTATATGATAAAGACAACCTCAAGAGCCAATCAGAGTGAGTGGTATTGGCTGTATCTAGCAATAGAAAGTGCGAACTTCTCAGTGAGTTTCTGGAACTCCCTCAGTGAGTTCGGCGGTCTGATATCTTAAATATCCGATCTGAACCGGGTAGCATAGAAGGAAAGGGCATGTTTACAAACAAACAGTTCCATCAACCAATCTACCACTGCATTTTTGTCGCAGCTATCATTGCAGGAATCGTCCTGGCGACGTAGGCCAATCATATTACAGACCAGTTTAACGTAGACCAATCAAGTAGCTCCCTCTCATTTATACTGTAGGAGTCGTAAAGAACGAACAGGGTTTTATCCCAAACCAACAGTAATTTAACCAACAGTGACGTCAGTTGCCCTTTCCTTATAGATCATTCCAGTATGACGTCAAAAACATGGAACCCAGAATCTTCAATCTGCGCAAGCTACTGCACATACTCCGACGCGCTTAGAGCGAGTTCATGTTTACCACATTGGCTTCTTTATCTCACTTTATTTGATTGCCAAGTACTTCTTTTCTGTTATATTTTAAAATTTGTTTTGTTTTGATGAAAATCAAGACGTGTGTTGCGTTTAAAATGTCTAGCATACAGAAAAAAATTATGTAAACTGGAAAAAATATATCAGGTAAGTGTTTTCTGTCTTTTTTGGTTATGTCAGTGTTACAATTTCTGTAATGTTAGGATCTGATCATGTTATTTCAACTATTTTTGATCGGTGTTATTTTACGAATTTAATATAATAATTAAGTGGGTGGGGATGAAAAATTCGTATCTTAGGCAAAAAAAAAAAAAAAAAAAAAAAAAAAAAAATTTGCTTTGTAAAAATAAGATTTGTCTAATTTTATAGATTTTATACACACAACTGGGAAAGTATGTATTCATGCACTTTTATTTAAAGTCATTGTAACTGAGCAGCTATATCTCTTAACAATCCCTTTTTTAACAACTAGTACAATCTGTACCCTTTATTATCATTATTATTTTTGTCTTGCAATTAAATGTTATTGTATAAGTTATACGCGTTCTATTCAAAATCGATGTTTTTTTTATTTATGAATCTTTGTCCACGCAGTCGTGCAGTTTATATGCTTTTATTAATTTTAATATTTTGTAGGGTAGTACCATAAAGGGAATATTTATTTTCTCAATAATGATTTGCCGAATTTATTGTTTGATTTGCAGTGTTTGCAAGTGTAAGATTCTTATATTATTTTATATTTTAATTTCATTTTAAAGCTTAATGTAACTAAATTGTTGTTCAGATTGAGTGTCTTTAGAGTAACAAGCATGATTTGTTTTTTATAAAATGCATGATTTTTATGAATACATGAACTAAAGTAGGGCCTAACTAACCTTACATGAGGCCTTAGTACAAAGATCCACTATTGGGCCCTTGTAACATGTTTTTAACCACTATTTGTACTCACTTTAAGAAAAATACAAGGCCGCCCTGTTTTCCGTTGTGATAATCAGGCCCTTCTGTAAAGAACTAACACTAATCTCTTATTTTATACCAGAGCCGAAACTAAGAGGGTGTGCCGAGGATGCCAAATATGAACATTTGGTTTGTTGTTTGATACAAAATATATAGATATGAAATTTGAGTAAAAATGTTTTTCAGTTGGAAAATCCAAAAGAAGAATTGAGGTGATTGGGACACTAAACACTATGGGTTGGAAAATTCACAAAATATAATACTTAGTTAAAAATTATTTGTTTTTGTTCTACTAGGTCACTATTATAATTTTGATAATTTATGTTAGGTTTAGGAAAGAATCTAGACATAACAGTCTATTAATAGGAAGAGATACTTCTGTGAAATTGGCTGTATATAGCACACATATATTTTACGGTATTGAAATAGAATTCATTGTTATACCTACAGAAAATCCTGGTTTTTCAGTTCTTAAGACATTGTGACTCATATGACTTTAAACGCCTGCTTAATTGCAATGTAATACAACTACAGTAAAATCTGTGTGCAACAGAATTTTGTCTTAAATGAAAACTTTACATGGTTTCAACAGAAAGAAAAACAGCAATTTTATTTGCTAATAGGAAAACCTGTATAAACCAGAATTTTTCTAGTTAATTTTGATTCCAGTTTCACAGGTTTTATAAATATTGGACAAAAGTGTGATTGCCCATTTTTAATTTTAAAATAAATCAGTTATTATTAACTTGTAAAATTCTCTTTGTAAATTTACTTTGCAAAAAAGTGAGGGGGGGGGGGGTGTAGATGCCAAAATCCATGTTTGCCCTCTGTGAAAAAAAGCTAGTTTCGGCCTTGTTTTATACATATATGGATATGTTAATACATTTCTGTTGACCTTTAAGTACATAAGATGTCTTTTCTTTTCAGAATCTTAAGATTTTCCTGGAATGAATGGAACACGATAACTCAAGATGAAGACACACAGGCTGTAGAAGTGTTACCAAGTGCATATGTGTGTTTTTCACTTCATATTCCTTGGTAACATTGCTCCAGCTAAATTTCATTTAAATAGGTCTCTCAAAATCAAAGCTTTTTGATGCAGGAGACAAAATTGTGAATGAAGGTGGAAAAGATTGAGTATACATTTGAAGGAAAACCACACTATTCAATTGAGGTATATTAAGAATTTATGCTGTCTTCAGTACTCTAATTATGGTTCTATGTAATGATTCTGTTCAACGTATATTATTAGATTTTTAAGGTTAGCTTTTTACACTAGTTTTTAACAATATTTATAAATGTGTCATATACATTTTTCACAGAAATCCTCGTGCATTTTTTTGCATTTAATTATAAATAGTAAGAAGTTTGTCTCAAATATTTTCTTGTGCCTGTGTTTGTTTTTCCAAAATTGTTTTTTAAACCAGACCCATCGGTTGGATGGGGTTCGAGTGAAATTGGATTACCTGACCAGTGTAGAACTCTACTTCCATCAAAATATTTTTTCCAAATGACAATTAAATTTTGACCTCGATATGGGGGATCGGGGGGTATAGGGCTGGACCCCCTCACTAGTCTCAAGTACCACTTGTGTTTCTTAGGGCTTGAAAATCTTTCCATGTTAAGGAGATTTTCGTCTTACACAAAGTCCAACTTAGACAGATATTACTGAAATTTCAACTATTATTTATAATAACTAGCATATAACCCCCGTCAAAAATGACGGAATGTTTTACGTTTCATTTTCATAAGATTTCATACAAACAAACAGCATTAAGATGCTATGAAATAATATTCAATCCTTTGATATAAACAACGCCATTCCCGAAGGAAATAAACTGTTTTGATTGAACTTCAATAGTTTAAAGATTTCACTATAAAAAAATTCTGTAAAGATTAAGAACAATAAAATCTTCAAAACATTATTTAGATCAACAAAGTTGTTTAAACACCCATTGCTGGGTTAACACATCTCCGGGCCCGCTGGCGGCCCCCTAATTACATCGGGGCGGTGCCTTGCATACAAACCTCGTAGAAAGCTGCTCTAATACTTCACGAGGCAGCGCTGCAAAGCATATTTTTAAGCGACATTAAAAATTTCGAGTCATTTCGGCAATCTGCGTCGTTTTGACCTTTTAAACTGCCCTGCTATATCAGAGTAAACATTTCATTATTCAAATTCCGATTTCACAACTGTATACAACTGTAATAAATTTCGATGATTAAAATAATTTCTTTTATTTTATTTCTTGATTAAATCGCATCTATTAATTGTATTAATATGACTGATCATTTTTTTTTTCACTACAAAGTTACTATGTTAAAATTCAAAATTTTATATGCATTGATATAAGTAATACTTGTTGTACCACAGTATTACATTATATTCCTTATATTTTAATTATGTTTGATATAAAATATTCATTTTATTTACAATGCAAGCAAAATTGATTAAACGCAGAACAAAGTGCAATTTCGACAGAAAGTTTATTTGCCAAAATAATAATTAAATAATTTAAATTTTAAAAAGTTTATCTCAAATTAAATTCTGATTTTTTATAAACATGCCTAAAGAAATCTGTGATAAATTTTGATCATTAAAGATCACCTTTTATTAAATAAGTATTTTTTTTTAATTCTCTTATTAAATTACAAATTTATTTTCACTACAAAGTTTTTACTATGCTAAAATACAAAATTTTATTTCATTGATATAATTAATATATGTAGTACACGGTATTACAATTACATGTTCCTTATATTCTAATCATTGATATAATTAATATATGTAGTACACGGTATTACAATTACATGTTCCTTATATTCGAATTACATTTTATAAGAAATACAGTGACCTCTCACTTATACGTGATGTTCAGTAATTACTTTTTGTACCACTATTTTAAAACAGTAAAATTCGATTTATAAATTCTGCTATTAAATAAGGAGAAAATTACTTTAAAAAGGAACTGGTGCTGAAAAATAATTACAGTGTATCGCGTATAAGTGAGAGGTCACTGTATTCAATTTAAAATTTTGTTTATATTAATCTCCGATAGATGGCGATAAAGGCTCACGAACGAACGAAGTATTTTAGCGAGTTTCAATCACCGAGGATGGTAATTTTATTCCGTTTGCGATCGCTTTCCGGTTGCATTCATGGTTTAATATTTTAAACGTTCACGACGAATGAATCATTTGTTTGTTTACTTTCATGGAGCAATAAACCCAATTTCAACTGAAGTTATCTCTGAATATAAACATAATTTAATGTAAGCCATCTCACAAACATTAATTTATTTTGAAAGACGTGATTTCAAGTAGGATAAATTATCGTTTAGTTGTTATATGTTAGAACAGAATCTTCATTAAGCCTAACATGGCGTTTAACTACGGTCAATTCGCAGATCAGAGTGGTGCAGCCCGGATTGGTTACAGACACTTTCTCGCCTTTGGATTTTATTATAAGTAAGATTACTGTAAAACCCAAATGTAATTCCCCCCCCCCTCCCCCGTTTTCAAAAGCAAAACCAGTTAAATTTAGGGGCTGACAGTGAGGGCTTATGATCAAGTTTTTTTTTTAATTCGTTAAAACACTGTTTTATCATTAATTTAGAAGTAAAAAGGTAAATACAGGGGAGAAAAGCTTCTTCCGCATTTTAGTGAATTTCTGCTTTAATAAAATAAAATTCATCTAAATCCTTCTTTCTTCCCGAGCCCACAAAATTTAAAATCCTAAAAAAAAAAAACATTTTTTCAAATTTTCTGCATTATTGTAACAAAACATAACCAATCATCTAAGTCCCTCCCCAATCCCTGAAATTCTCACTTCTGCTTCTGATACCCAGAGAAGTATAATTAAGTTGAATTCTGGGAGTGGGAAGAGGGAGAGAGATTTTTCTCTTTTTTGCTGTTGGCTGTTTTGTTTTTATTAGCGGTGTATAGAGTAGTACTTTAACCAAATATTGAGTACTCAGCCAAGTAACTAACGAGTAGTTGTGTATATGAAAGAATCACTGATGTGCACATGAAGTGAGCTTAAGGATATGAAGGAGGGAGATTTAACTTGATATATTACAATGTAATTTATGTGTTTGGATTGCCCCCCCCCCAAAAAAAAAGTATAAGGTTTCTAAATTTTATCTTAAGGCGAAACTTAATTGCCAGCTTACAAATTATTTATTCCCAGTTCCTTTTCCTAAAAATTAATTTATCATTTTATTTTGTTCGTTATTACACTCTGACTGCATTTTCATCTATTTAAAAAAAGAAAAGAAAAGAAGTCTTGTGCCTGGAAACAATGAGAAATCTTTGTTCACAGATGTAGTACATCTATATTTCGACGGTTAGTGTATATGCTGTCAATTCTCACGGCATATAAAAATTATTTCTTTTGTTTCTTATTCACACAGCCTTTTACTTGCCATATTATGGTACATCAGCACCCATTAGTCATATTTTTAGCTCTCATCGTCCACTTTTTACATAGTAATATTTTAGGGTGGTTTCTTGCAAAAATTCACAAGGCTCCATTATGCGGTTTTAATCAGGCCGGCGTTAAAATTCATAATTGCTCTTTGACTTAATCTCATTCACTTTAACAGATAAAACCACATGTGTCTGTCTGTTCAGACTCCTGTATCGCCAGAATATATATTTTTGGCTAATTAAATTTCTATTGTTTTGCCAATGCCTTATACAATCTGTGAAAGTTATGACAGTTTTCTAGAGATACTCGGCTTTTGCTCTGCATAGTATCAACATGTAATTGCATTTACCTCCTCTCCGGCATTTGATTACAGGTGTTGTATTGTGTACCTTGTAAAGAACCTGGATTATCAATAAACAGAGCTTGTAATTACATTTGAAGTCTTCTTATATTCTCGGTGAAACTGCTAGTGCCATTCAAAGAAATGACAGCATTGGTGAGCTCTATGGATGGGAAATAGTTACTTTTGGTTAACCGATAGCATCATCCCCCCCCCTCTAACCTTACAGTTGGATAGACAACAGGTTCCAACAACCTACTATTTTTATAACATGTAACTAATCTCTTTGTATGCTGCCAATGGACATTTTAATTAAACGTCTTTTAAACAGAATGTTTGAAACAATTTTGACACTGTTTTCTGTTGAGATGAATCCACATCATTAAAATAAATTTGCATGGTTAAACTCAATTTTTGCTTGTAACTTATAAAAACTTAGCTAGTTATGATACTTTGAATTTCATGCATTGTCAGATTTTCTAGTACAAAAAAAGACACTTTTCCATTTTTAGTGATTCAAGCACTGAAAATTCATGAAGTTCTAAGTATAACTCAGTAAGTTTTAGTCATTGAAGAATAAATTTTTACTGTTATACTTGTTAGATCACTTAAAAATTTTCTAAATAAAACTTATTGGACCCAGGCATTCTATACAATTTTTAATTCCTTAAATATTTAAAAAGTAATAATTTTTACGTAATCGATTTTTATGTGATGCAAAACAAAGTTTGAGACATTTTTGCAATTGGAACTATATTTCTAAAACTAATGGTTTAGAAATTAGCTAATTAGTAAACGATAAGAAGAGATACCCTGTATAAGAAAAAAAACACATTTTGCAAATCTCACAAATATTATTTACAGTGACCTCTCACTTATATGACTCTCGGTTATACCCCGACTTCTCTCGGTCCCATCCATGCTTTATAGGAAATAATGCTAAACTTCTCTCACTTATATGACGCTTTAAACATTTCAAGCGAGTTTACATTTCCCATTCAAGAATTCATTTTTATAATCAAAGTACAAATCATTAACGCTTCTTATCTTTATCCTTTTGACTATTGTTAAAGTGTTTATAAATAATGAATAACATTTCTTATCTACCTTGGTGTGTTATTAACGATGAAATCTATGGTGGGAAGGTGGTTGTATGGAATTTTCTTGTGCCTGCTATTTAAGAAAACCGATTAACAAAAGCCAAATGACCACCTGCAGATCATGTCTCTGTATAGTACTGAGTGAGTAATCAGGATCAGTGTCCATCACATCCAGATATAAAAGATGTACCATTTCTGCAACAAATTAAAGTTATATTTTTGCCAGCAGATTCTACAAACAGATTAAAGCTATTAGATTTAGGGATTATAAAGAATTTCAAGTAAACTACAGAAGGAGTTTGATTTGGAAAACAAAAAGGAAGCTAAAGCAATTTCCATTTTAGATGCCACGCATCTTACAGCATCTGCATGGAAAATGTGACATCGGAGACAGTTAAGAATTGTTTTAGGAGATGTGGTTTTTCACAAGACCAAACTGCTAGGTCAACAGATAAACCCGATTTTAAGAGCTTATGGGAATTCTTTAATGAGAAATCTTTGAAGATATCAGTAATGAAGACGTGAGAGCAGAGGGTGACAAAGATGGAAACAATGTTTCTGCTGTTGTAATTTTTTCAGAAGCAAGTGCCGCTATAAATACATTAAAGAATTATGTCCACCAAAATGAATATTCCTAAAATAGCTTAAAAACTTTAATAGACTTAGAAAAAAACATTTTCTCTTTTAGTCGACGACAGAGGCAAACTAATATCACTTCATTTTTTGAGAAAATCTGATCTGTTAATCTTCAAAATAAACATAGTGGTGAGTGAATTATTTTGTGAACTTTTTAAACTATGTTTTATTTTTTATTATTATTTTTCTAAATTTTGTTAAAATCTGTTCTTAGTACTCAAAACTTATCATTTTTAATATAGGTAAAATAATTAATACATGTAAAGTTTGAAACTTGTATAATGAGATGATCTCTCAGTTATACGACTTTTTCTACAGTCCCCTGAAAGTATTATGAAAAGTGGTCGACGGGATAATAGAGAAGTACCCAGATTTTTAATGTTTCTTGCAACCTTCAATTTAATCTTGAAGATAACAAGCAGTTTAGTTGAAATATTTATTTGTTTAGTAAGGGAGAGGTCACTGTATATAGTTATAATCGAATGCAATTCATCTTAACAAATTTTCAATATGATTTTTAAATTAATTACAATTTTATTAAAATTAAGTTACTACACAACTTATACAATGGTATTTTCTTTCTTTCATTTTTTGCCCCAGGTGCCAGTATAGAAGGGGAGCACGAAAAGGTTTAATTCATCTTTCGGTAGAAAAAAGAAATAATGAAATTAGGGCAAAAAGTCATGCAATCGGACATCCCAAAGTAAAATAGTACCAGTTAATTTTATATACCTTGCTTTGAACATGGCTGGTTTTTACATTAGGTGACCTGGGATATTTGAATAATGAATTGAATACATCAAAGATCAATACATCAAGGTCAATACACTGTCCCAATTAGACCCGAATTGATTCACCATTTCTGATGTTATCATGATGATAAGTTTTGCATGTTTTTTACTTTTGTGTGTCCCTGTAAATGAACTATGAGAGCTACACATTTTATTAACAAACTCATCTAATGGCAAATCAATTTACTTTTCCAATTTGATTTGAAATTTAAAAAACAAAAATATTAAGATAATGTACTTTCTACCAATTATTTCATATTTAAAATAAAAATAAAAGCAATGGATCGAAAATTCTGTGTATAAATTTATTTTGGAAAGGGGGGGAGAGCTAATGAATGTCTATTCTGGGGCCCTTCTTTTCATACATGGTGAAAAGTTACTATGCAAAATATTATCTCGAATATTGATTTCATCCTTCTCAAAGTAGATGAAAAGCTCTTTTCGTACACAACTATTATGATTGTATACATTTGATAGATCATTTTAATAAGAAAATTTCTAGTATTTTTCAATATTAAGACTCTTTTATTGCATTTGTGATGAATATTATAGTATATTTGGTTAATATTTTGCTTAAAAAATAAAGTATTTATTACTTTCCAGCTTTTGCTGATATTTTGCAAGCAATTATCTGAATTTTGAGAATAATTTTTTTAAATTTAATTATTAAATAAACTACATACATTGTAAAAACTGCTTGTACTTTTAAAGACAGGTGAATGTGATTTTAAAGGTAGATTAATATGAACCATGGATTGCTGGAATTAAAAGAGCATATATTTATCAAATAAAAATTGTGTATGTTTATAAAGACACATGTTTGAAGATAAAAGTTTCGGTATCCATTTAGAGTAGATAAATATTAATTGAAGGAATTAAATAACATATCTTAATGAATTATTTTTAGTTGTGAAAAGATTATATGAATGTCATGATTACTTGAGTATTACAATTTACTTAACAGCTTTATAATATGTTATGTTAGTAGTGTACAGATTTTGGTACTTCTCTATTATCCCATCGACCACTTTACATAACAAGAAACTATCGTCAAACTGTAATGCCAAATAAACAGGAGAGTGTTGCCGTTGGAATATCAAAATAAATAAATAAATAAAATATAGGAATTTAAGGACACAATTGTTATTTTAATGAATGAAATAACTCATAAATCAGTAAAACTGAAAAATACACACACATGTCGAATTAAAAACCACTTGATGACATAACAAACATGTATAATGCTTCTGACATCAAGTAAATGGGACTGCGTTTTTGGCGTTTAATCTTGCAGTTTGGCGATAGTTTTTTATTATGAAAAGTGGTCGACGGGATAATAGAGAAGTACCCAGATTTTTAATGTTTCTTGCAACCTTCAATTTAATCTTGGAGATAACAAGCAGTTTAGTTGAAATATTTATTTGTTTAATATTTGTTAAGATATTTTAAAAATAATTAGAAGTATCTAGGATATTCTGATAGCATTGGTATCATTTGTGCAAAATCCAGGGGCAATAAACGAATGATGATTATTATAATAAATAATTTCAAAAAAATTACATTCAAATATAACTGCTCTCTTTCCAAGTGTTTAACTATTTTAAGTCATATGGGTTGAATAAATTTTAACATATATATATATAGTTACTTTCAGTGCCTGATTTACGGCAGGGCATTCGGGGCATGGGCCCAGGGCCCCCGAATTTCAGGGGCCCCCAAATGCTACTGAAGATTTTTCAATTAATGGCCAAAATGTGATTAAGTTTTAAGTATTAAAAAAATAATAATATGGAAAAATCTGTTTATCATTTATTTCATTTAAAAATAACTTTTTAAGGGGCTACTTCACTCAAGTGAAAACACCTGCTTTCTAATGTGAATCCTATGAGAGACATTTTTTAAAGTATCTCGTTTGCGCACTTCAATATTTTTAAATATTTTTTTTTTCATTGTATAGTTGAGGTCAATCTCTACAAAAGCCATTTTATTCTTTTTCGATTTGGTTTAAAAGTTTTTTATTATTATTATTAATATATATTTTTTACTCAAGGCAGAAGCATTGGTGCAAGGGGGCCCCCCCATAAGCATCTGTGCCCAGGGCCCCCAAATTTGTAAATCGGTCCCTGGTTACTTTCATGTGTTTACGAAAAATGTTGAAGAATAAAATATTTTTATTTAATTTTATTTTATTTGTGTATTATTATTCCAATTGTTTATTCATTAATTACATTTTTTAACTTGAATACACAGAAACTCCGTCAAGATGAAGATTTGAAATTTAATTACTGATTAATAATGCATTAATTTTAATTTAATAGCTAAGGTATATAAACAAACCTGCCACTGGCAGATTTTATTATTTTTTCTACTATTGGTGTACCGAGTAGTTGTGTTTAAGAAAGAATCACTGATGCGAACATGAAGTGTGCTTAGTGGTAACACTTCTATGTGTGTGTGTGTTTATATAGATACCTATTTATAAACATGCATCTTGTGCATATAATATAATCATATTTTTTAAAATTAACTTCAATTTTTTTAAATTAACTTCATTTTTTGAAATTTTATTTCATTTATTGTGGACTTTTTAATGACAATTTTTGAATATTCAAAAATTTTAAAACAGTAGCATTATTTTAAAAATATATATAAAAAAAGAATTGATATATAAATAGTTCAATTAACCAATATGAAATTAAAATTGATTATTTAACACATCTTTACCCATTTGTCATTTTGATACCTGAAATCTGTCTATCAAAAATGGTTATTGCTTGCTGTAACAATTCCTTGAATAATGCAAAATGTTTCATAGTTTTTAAAAGTATCTTATTTTCTTTTGATTAAAAAAATTGGGTACTATCGTGTAATAGCGGCCCTTGAGGATGAATCGTCAAGCGACAAAGATTTATCGCCAAATTATAAAGCATGTATGACATAATTATTACGTTAAATCATTACTTTTGTGATGTATATGGCCGAGTTATTAGTCATATATAACACATATATGATGTATACATATAACATGTGCATAAGTCATATAGGATGTATATATAGGACATATAAGACATAAATAATATGTATGTAATGACGTATATGGCTGTTTGGAATAATATGTGTATATATGATGCATATATAAGCTTTTCGATGATCTTGGCGAAATCAGAGCTGAAACCTTGACATAATTGTAATTGTGGAGGCCGCTATAACACGAAAGCAACAAAAAGGGGGCTTTACAGTTTCTTTTCTTTTCGTTTTGTGTGTGTGTAATGTGCTAAAATGCTAGTTTATCAGTGCTCGCAGTGAACACATTTTTTCTGGAGCAGGCCAAATTTACAACCAATAAAAAAAAATGCCCTATCTCCAGAAAATGTAGAATGATTAGTATTTTTGTACCATAATTTGCCATACAGCAAATTTAATAATAATTTTTTTTTTTAATTGCATTTATTGTATTTTCTGTTTCTACGTACTGCTTCTTTATCCAAAATCAGTCTTTTCCTACAGTTTTAGAAATGTCTTTTTTTTTAATATAAATATAAAATTAAACTTCAATTTACATTAATTTTGCATGGGGTTTTTTTCTTACCTTTTTCTATGTTTTATAGATAAATTTTTATGTACCGAGTAAATAGTTTTTATGAATTATGGCATATATTATACATTTATATTCAAACTAGGGGGCCTACCCCCTGCGAGCTACGCTCGCCAACCCCCGCTCAGACTTCGAGGCCTCTAAAAACATGACAGCGTGCTTTGTTTTAAAAATATTGGTAAATCTGCAATTGGGTTGCCATGCTTTTAACGTTTTAATGGGGCATTTTTTGATTATCATGGCCTCATATACAACTGTTGCGACAACTGACGACTGTTTTCGGGATTGATAAATATAATCAATTACACCTTGAAAACCAGCTTGTATAAAATGGCTAGGTTTAAATTGTGGCTACCTCTCGGACTTTTATAACAACGATCTGTATTCTATTCTTCCTTTGCATTTAAGGATGAAAAAAATTACATCTGTTTGTGAATAACATTAAGAACCACGGTATTGAAAAGTACTTTGTTATAGACATTTTCAGTAACAGGTTTTAATTTTCTCTCTATTTTAGTGCACCATCATGCATATTTTCATGTTATTTTAAATATGTAAATTATTTATTTTAATTAATATCTATATATATATGAATTTTCTAATAATTATTTATCATACAAAATTAATTAAATATTTTGTGCATGCATGCCTGCATTTATTCGGCATCAATTGAGATATTTAAACAAATTTGCTATCCGCGATAATTTTACACCATGTTATGTCACTTGAATATTGTCCATAAAAAAATCGGGTACTTTTCCAGTATAGGATCCTTTGCTTTTAGGTTTGGCGTAATTCGAGTTTCAAAAACAGACAGATTCGTTAATATACATACATTTGTTGCCAAAAGTTATCAAAACAAACCCAATGAACTTTTGGTGCTTTTCTATTATAGGGGTCTTGACGCTTTTTTTAAAAAGCTTGGCGCAATTCGGCATCAGAAAGTGAGATTTGGTGCCAAATGACATAAACAGCCATGGAAACAAATTCGACGATTTTTTTGTTTATATGTGTATTTTAATTATAAGTATATTATTATTGTTTTTTCTATACAAATTACTTCTGATTATATATAAAATAGGATAAATGACATTCTACGCTAAAGAAATTGTATAAATATTGAAAAAATGCTTCTGTATACGAAATGACAAAGTGAATACGTTGACAGAAAGTATGTTGCCAAATTTCCTTTTTCGCCAAGGCTATTTTCTCTGTTTCGTCAAGGCCCCATATACTGGAAATGCACCGAACTTTTATGCTTGTTTATACATGTATTTATATGTATATATACAATTTATTTATAATTGTCTTTCAATTTACCTCTTTTTGCACATAAAAATAAATAAATTCTTTTAATTAAATTTTACAAAAAAAATAACAAAATGATATCAATAAATAATAATTACTATTAATTCCTTTCCTCCCCTTTCTTTTGCGTTTACATAAATGACGTCATTTGGACGAATTTATTCAAAATATTTTCAGTTTATAAATTAAATTAGATTGAATCCTGACGATAGAAATGTGATTTTTTTTTTTTCAAATTTTCCTGAAAAACATAATTTAATCACAATCTTGTCTTTATTATCGATTGAAATAAAAGATAATTTCAATTTCAATTTGAAAATTACGATTAAAAAGAAATCAATAATCCCTGTCGGGATCCTTTTCGATTTTTTCCCCTTTTTTGTCACAAAAAAACTGAGTAATTAGTTGCCATCATGACAGAAATATCATTAAAATTAGAAAAAAAATAATATCTCGAAAACTAATTCCAATTTCAAAATTATATTACCAGTTTTGACATCCGGGGATTTTTATGGACAATTGGTATTAATTTCACCATCAAGCGTTTAATATTTTATTAAAAATAGCCCTGAAACATAATCAGTCGTTTAATCAATCGTTTCATAAAATCGTTTCATAAAATCGTTTCACAAATTCGTTTCATTAGGATTTTATATATATAGGGTAGATAACTTTTTATAGATCACTTATAAATTAATTTGTCTTTAAATATGTTTAAAACATGAAATTCTTGCAACTACTCGGTATTGGCCGAGTACTCAGCCAATTTGCTATATTAGGCCCTATTTTCTACCACTATTTCTAAATCAATCTACTCCAAAAATTTGTAAGAATCTGCGATGAAGGTCATTGTTTTGAAATAGTGGTGGAACCAATGTTCATGAAATGTATTAAAAAGCTGCTTCTGATTTATATTAGGTAAATTACTTCTGTATGTATGTAATAACAGATAAGACTTCTGTATAAGTAAATAAATCGTATAAATATTGAAAAAATTGGTTGTGTGTGCCTTTATAACAAATTCTTTATTTCAGATATGTAATTTCCTACTCCTAATAAATCAGACTGCTTTTGTTAATAAATATTTTTGTATTTCTAGTAATCTGCTCAATAGCGCGAAACTTTCTGACACATTTTTAAATGCAAAGACATAAAATTGGCAGGCCTGACCATGGAAGCAATCTGGAATCAAAATGAGTTTTCCATTTTTTGATAAATAAATTACTTATCGAGTTACAAGCTATTCGTTTCATGTGACGGCATGTTTTATACTTTCTCTGGCTGTCATGTACAGAAAACCAGTTCAAAATGGTAACTTTGACAGTATTTTCTGAAAGATCTTTTGCGTTTACCAAAAAAATGGAAAACGTGTTTCAGTTACATAAGTTTCTGAATAACAATAACTGCCAATTTACGATCAAAAATGAATTAAAAAATATGTCGTAAAGTAGACAGTTTGAATTTGAGAATAAACAACCTTAATATAAAAAAAAAGAAAAAAAAAGAGAGAGAGATAATAATAACAAATGTTGAAATAAGATTTAACTGTTGAAAATTTTTTTAAATATTGCATTTTGCATATGAAAGGTAATATAAATGTTAAAATACCAATGAAGGTGATGCAGTTTTTTTTTTCTTGGGGGCCCATTTTGTGAAAAGTAAAGGTTATTTTTGTGAAATTTATTATATTTTTCTGAAAAATAAAATTTTGTAACAAAAGTTGAAATCTAGTTAATCAAATTCGAAACAAACATTTATAAACAAAAACTTTTAAAATCCTTTTGCTGAAGTTTTCCTCTCTGGTGAACTTGTTTGTTTACAAATTACGCATTTTAAAAATCACAAAATAATAAATAAATAATAAATAGTAAGTTTTTATGGAATAGAATTTTGTGAAGGGAACCCATTTTATCAAATTGATTTTTGTGAAGGGAACCATTTTATCAAACTGACATTTGTGAAGGGGTCCATTTTATTAAATTGATTTTTGTGAAGGGACCCTAAATAGGCCCCAAATTTTTCCTGTATCGACCCCTGAAATGGATAACATTTTGAAAGTTTCTGCTGATTATCTCTGTATAAACAGCTCTGACATTTGATATAAGTTTAATTTCTTGCAGGTTTTGTTAAAGTCATTCTGTCTATTTTGTTTACAGTTGAAAATTTGCCTTTTCATTAGAGTAATGTATACATAAATTAGAAATAAATTGTATTAATGACTCTTTTGACTTTTAGAACTTTCAATCCCTTTTTTAATAAAATGCAAGAAATAAATAAGCATTAATTGTTTACATATAAATATTAAGGTGCGAGGGGAATATTGAAATGGTGATCAAAAAGCTTTCTACAAGTTTAACATTCAAGCATTTTATTTCTTACAGATATATTAATGCCCTTTATTCTTTGGTTTTTCATAAAAATTTTAAATTAACATGATAATTTAAATTTTTGTCCCAATGTTAGACAAAAAAAAAATATCCACTTATTTTGTTTGACTTACAAAAATAAGTAATAGAAATGAAAAAAAATTCTTTATTATCTGTTTTTAAATTGCAAATTTAAGAAATGAAATTTAAAAAGAAAGCCAGTTCATGTTATTCATTTTCACAAAGAATAGTTTTGAAAAACTTGTTTTTTAGAGGGAAGGGGTATTCAATAATGACAATGACAATAATGCTTTAAAAAAAAAAAAACTCCGCCAAAACTTAGCTGAGTACTCAGTACAGCTCTAGTTTGTTGGCATACATTGATTTATGAATGTTGCTAATGAATTTAAAGTATCCTGAATTTGTTAAACTATATCATATGTTTTAAGCACAGATTTAATAATTTGATAAATTCTAATTAGGAAAAATGAAGAATTAATAAGAAATTTAAATATTAACAGTGAATAAAACAATTTCTGTACAAAAGCAAAATTTACAAATAATAATCTTTATAAAGACTCCTTCACACTTTTATTAACTACTACTCAAATGTGTTTGAATCTTCTTAAAATGCGTTTATATTAAATACGATTTTGTGAATTATATGAAAGTTTCTGTTCGCAACATAGAAATTAATCGTAAATACAAATTTTCATTTGCTTTATAAAAATTCTTGAGTGAAAAATCATTTATATATATACATATATATATATATATATGATCATAGCTGCACAAAAAACCTTTTTATTCATTAGTAACTATTTCGGTGATAACTTCTAATGTAAATTAAGATAATATTCTTAAATATATTATTTTATATAATGTTCCTTAAAAGTTGTACAACTGGTGTTATCATGTTTCATATGTCTATCTCAACAAAAATAAACATTTCAAACTTCCGTTATACGAGGTTACCAGAAGAACGCCAATAAAAACACCAAATCGCCAGCTCCATTACCGGAGATGACGTCAAAAACATGGAAAAAACATGGACTCACGTGACTCGTTGCCATCTATTGGAATGCCCTATATATTCCCCTTATTTAAGTCCTTTTTTAAATGGTATGCAATTACGTATTCTATCGAAAAACTAATGGCACTGGATATTAGTCAATTATTAGAATTCTTTGCAGATGTGCTATTTTAATAAACATGTTTATTATATTTTTAGCGCATATGAAATGTAAATGTACTGTTACTGATGCTCAGCAATTTATAAAAATATGATAATTTACAAAAAAAGCTGAAAAGGAAACAAAACACAATGAATTGAGAGTTAATTTTGTTGGGGACAAATACTAAAAAATATGAGCACCGGCAAAATAAAATCTAGGGAGGGGCAAAAATTTTTAACAGGTGTGCCTATGGCCCAGTTGCAATTTATAAAATCCATTTTTAACATAACTAACATTGATATGAAATTGAATTTTGTGAAAGCGCCTATTTTGTTAAAAGGAATTTTGTGAAGTTAAATATGAACTTTACAGAAAAAAGTAATCACTTTTAAGCACCTTAAAAACTATTTTCAACTTTTAAGGGAAAGTTTGTTTTACATCCTGTGTATGAATTTGAGAAAAAACTGGATCCCCGCTTTGATGCTCCTGACAAAATTTCATCCCATGAAAGTAAACACTTCATAAATATTTCATCTCCATAATATTTTAAATTGCTTGTAATTTAAAAAGTTTATTAGATAAAAGAAAACTTTCACAAAAATAACTTCATTAAAACAAAACAGGGCAACAAGAAAAAAATCTTTCACTAAAAAATCGACTAACAGCATTACAACTTACACACACACACAAAAATATATAAAGAAAGAAAAAAAATTACATTTCCTTAAAGAATTAAAGTGATAGGAATCAGGCAAATAATGCTTCTTTGGGAATACGTTATCAGATGCTGACAATCCTAAATACTGAATATATGCTTGCATTATTAATAGACATATAAAAGGGAATTAACGCAGTATTATGCAAGTAATAGTGTGATATTAAAGCTATTCTAAAATTTTTTGTTTTCTATCACTGGTTTTCAAAAGTTTCAATTGTACAAAATAAATTTAAAATGCTGAGAAAATTCAAAATTTATTTATTAAAATATAAAATATTAATTATCTTTGAATGATTCAAGTTGCAAAAAGATTAATTTAAAACGTCATCGCAATAAAAGTTTTTAATTCAAAAGATTATGTTACACGTGGGTGAATTATTATAAACGTCACTTAAAATTAATAAAAAAAATTCCTGAAATACAAAAGCCAAAAAATACAGAAATCAGGATAATTTCCTATGCACATCCCTAAGGCTACAGTGATAGATAAAAGAAAAGTTTGATTGTATAAATTCTTAATATTAGAATGTTTTAAAGATTTATGATTTTACAATTGTATAGCGCTAGACGCACATGTGGGTCTAGGTATGGCGTGCTTGTGATGAAAAACAAAAGCAGTTTTATTTTAATAGCCATAATGTTTAGAACAGATATTTTATTATTCTATACGTTTCTGTTCCTTTTATAGCAAAATTAAGAGCCATCTTATTAGATTAAATGCAGAATTAACATTTAATAAACTTAAATAAAATAGTAAAAGGGAAATAAACATACCTTGTCTGCCGATTGCTTGAATCCATGCTTGTTTAATTTTTTCCTCTTTTGGAAAATAATGCATCGAAATTTTATTATCATCTGGGTCAAAATAATCTGCCCTACTGTCAATACTACAGAAAGGCACACAACACCTCATATTTGTAAGAATATAGCAACTAGAATGAAAAAAAATCAGATAACTATAACATTCACGCGTTCTATAAACTGCCGTTTGTTGTTCTATTACTGATCACGAGGCGCCAAACGCTGCCTTCCGAAACTAGCACGCAGAAAATCGGCGAATGGTCGGGTCTTTTAGGATCATATGTTGGTCTAGTCTCCTCCACTCGCCGAAAAACGTGGGCGTGACGCTTGATGTTGGCCTATACCTTTAGCCAATCACAGCGCACGATTCTTTCCCATGTCCATATTAATGGAGGGGGAGGGGGGGGGGGGGGGTTGGTAAAACTGATATAATCGATCTTTAAATAAGGGAAATTTTTGATAAAATAACATATCAATGTTAGTTATGTTAAAAATGAATTTTATAAATTGCAACTGGGCCATAGGTTTTAAAACTGGGTTTTTTAAACTGGGCTGTTAAAAAATTTTGCCCCTTCCTAGATTTTATTTTGCCAGTGCTCATATTTTTTAGTATTTGTCCCCAACAAAATTAACTCTCAAATCATTTTGTATTATATATATGTTATATAAGCAATAATTTAAATATGTAAAATCTAAGCAATAATAGAATAGTCTTGAAATTACTTTTATCCTAAAATAAAGGGGGAAATTATAAAAGGATATATAATAGAACCACGCCAAAACGCAATTTCGGAGATGGATCTTTAAATTATTGATATATTGTATTTGTCTCAAAAATGAAAATCCTTGATATTGTTGAAATATATAAAAACTTATCTTAATCGAGCTCTTACATCATATCTAGTAATTTACTGATCAGATATTCTTTTTACACAATATGAAAATTTTATTAATAAATAAACACTTTTTTGCGATGAGACTTTAATTCTCGACTTTAAATATGTTCTTTTCACCAGTTTCATCCATCCTGAATAGAAATATATGCTAAAAATATTAATAAACAGAAAACATTACTAACGTATTTAAAGGGAAAAACCCAGAATGTTGTTCTATTATTCTACGCTATCTGCTAGCAGACGACGGAGAAACGGGCACGTTTTTATGAATGGAAAGTCGGCGAATGGGCAGGTCTTTAGGATCGTATGTTGGTCTAGGGAGGAGAGAATCGACAAGTGTAATGGAATGGTTTTATGGCTGAATAACAAGGTTATTTACATATACAAATGTGGTATTTCAATGAAAAAATATCAATTTGTGGACGATTATTTTCTTCCGGTTTGAATTTTGTTTATGGTATCTGATAAAGCTACTCGAAATCAAATGAACTGCAGAAAATCCACATTATGTAAATGAATATTTATCTGCATGTTTACAACGTAAGTGCAAAAATATGGAATGATTGCTTTACGAGACTAAGTTTATTTTAATACAATAATATAAAAAGAAAAAAATCCAGCTGGAATGTACTGAGAGGCTGCAAAGTGCATATTTCGTTTCAGTCTCTAAGTGCATACTTGCTAGTTCATTGGTTATAATAACCATAGTTTTAAATGAAAATAGACATTTCAATAGTCATTTGGCAAATACAAAACGAAACATTCAGCTATTTTCTAGAAATATCATGTTTGCGTAAAATAATTTTAATTCGGTACTTTTTGTATAACTATAATATCTTGTGGTTTGTGCAACAATTGCTTATTTGTGTAAAATTATAATGGATGCATATTTTTTTAGTCAGCTACATCTGTAAGACATAAACTTATTTTAGATAACAATTTTATTTTAATATATTGTTAAAGATGCATAAAAATCGGTTTTGCTTGAAATTATGTATTACTTGAACATTTGAATTATAAATACATTATAACATATCTGTGTAACTATCAAAGTTGTAAAATTTTAAATATGAAGAAATTGTGTTAAATTATTTCTAAAATTATAATTAAATATGCTGAGAACAAAATTTATATAATATTAATAATAAAAAATGATTGTATCTAAAAAAATCCTTTTTTATAACAAAAATTAATTCCGATTACCCTTTTTTAATTTTATATTGCTAGTCGTATTTTTTAAATTAACTATGCAATAAATATTAAATGCTTATAAAAAATCAATATTTCTAATGAAAATCTATAAAAAGATATTTATTTAATTGATAATTTTTATAAATTATAATTACTGTTTATTATATTTTATGAAATAATTTATTAAATGCATTTGAAGTTTCCAAGAAATCACTATTTTTGTTTCGCAGCCGTGTTTGTAGATGGCAGCACCAAACAATTAACTCTTAAGGAAAAAAAAAAAGCTTTTAAGTATTTTATTTATGTGGACAATTTAATCATGTTGATTTTTTGTCTGGATTTGATTATATTATCTCAATTCTTTGAAAAATTTGGAAAGTAGAATTAAATATTCAGTAATTGTCAGGATTTTTTTTATTTATTTATTTTTATTCTAATTCAAAAGTTCTAATAACTAACTATTGCAGGCCAATCTTTTTTTTTAAAGATGTATCAAAGAATTCTATTATTTCCTTGTTTTAATAAAATGTATGTAAGTAATAACTGGTGTGCATTTCCTTAGGAATTGCAGATTTATTTTATATTAAGGTATGTCTCATTTTTATCTCGATATTGTTATGTTAAATTTATTTTATGGCAGAATATTTCATCTATTTTTTAAAAGATTTAAAATAAAATGTAGTATATTTTTCTTCTTCTTATCCATTCATTTATGTGAAACTCCTTAAAATTAAATCAGTTTAAAATTAAGATATAAATATCTATAGTCCTAATGCATTGACAATACATTTACTAATTTTAGGCATGTGTTTTTAAATATCATACTTACTCTATTTATGGGAACATATTATTTATTACATATTCAGATATAAACAATGACATTTACAGTTAAGATTTCGAAGAAATTCGGTATTTTTTCTTTTGAATTTTAAATTTATTTTTTTTTCTGTTCCTTGCTTTCTGAACTTTAAATTAAACAAAAAATAAATTAATAAATTAAAAAGATTATATTACATTTTTATTATTTATGTTTGTTCCTTGCTTTCCTGAATCTTAAATTAAACAAAAATAAACTAATAAATTAAAAATATTATATTACAATTTTATAAAAACAGACTTTTATTTACACTTTTGCTTTGTTAGCAAGGTAAAATCCCCCCCTACCTTCCACACACACACACACCAAAATAAATAAATAAATGAACTATAACATTGAAATAAACAACAATTACATGAATGTTTCAGAAAATTTAAACTTACCGATGTTGATAAATGAGCATTTAGATTTATATAATTAAATATTTATGAGTATTTTATTGCTATTTGAAATGTTGAGCAGATATTTTTTTGCAAAACTTATTTGAAATCATTATCACCCTTTATCATTCATGCATTAATAATATAATTGTATCTGCAAATATAGTATATTCAGTTATTATATTAAAAAATATATATATGACAAGTATCAACAAAACAAACGCCTTTTAAAATCGGGTTAAATGGACGAAAGAGCCGATCAGCCAATCACAGCGCAGAATTCTTTCCCATGTCAGTATCCATGTAAAGGTTGCTTATATGCAATCGGGTATAAGCCTGACCAGATGAATGGACGAAATTTCGTAAGTTGACAGAAGCTCCCTCTTATGACTGATAGTACTTTTGCATGCTGGAAAATAAAACGGTTACACCAGAAAAATTCCAAAGAGAAATTGCCAAAAATGAATCCAGTTAAGAATGGTTAAACTAAATCAAAAGTGGATCCTTGACTGAAATCACTCACAGCTGTAAAATCAGTGATCAGTGATTATGGAACTTATAAATTACTAGTAGGAATTATTTTTCCTACAGACTTTTACTTTGACAACATGCCGCAGAAGAAGTAAGGGGCGCTCATCTACGCGAAAAGAAATTGTATATTGTGCACCTGATGAGTATTTCTGCTTTGCCCACCGACCGCTTTTGAGAGGAAAGTAGCGCAAGTGTGCGCTTAACACATTTTACACGTACTGCATACGCTCTATAAGGAAAGGGCATGTTTACAAACAAACAGTTCCATCAACCAATCTACCACTGCATTTTTGTCGCAGCTATCATTGCAGGAATCGTCATGGCGACGAAGGCCAATCATATCACAGACCAGTTTAACGTAGACCAATCAAATCGCTCCATCTCATGTGTTCTGTAGGAGTCGTAAAGAACGAACAGGTTTTTCTCCCAAACCAACAGTGACGTCAGTTGCCCTTTCTTTATACTTAGGGAACGAGCAAGTTGACAGTACAGAATATACTGGTAGCTTTATACCTCCGCGACAAAAAGTAGTGCGCTGCCTATTTTAATAAAATATCTCTCTGTAGCTGATTTTTTTTAAATCTTTAAATACAGAAACAATTGACCGCTTAAATGAAGCTGATTTAAGTTGAAATGTGCCACTGTTATGATATATATGTATTAATATTTCGTAAAGATGTATCTTTTCGCTTGGCGGAATTTTGGCGAAAAACAGGGACACGTTGAAGAGAAACTGCAAACCTAATGATGATAATTCCACCCCCACTTCCGTCAAGTTACCGATAATTACATTGAGGATTGTGGTTTTAAATGCACAGTATATGTTTTTTATCTTGGAAACTATTAAAGATACAGCAAAAATGTTTGTGGTTTTGAACTTTTCGAGAAATTTTATCTGAAATACATACCAAGTATGCCAAAAATATATTTAAAATAACAAAACAAAAAGAAACTTTTGAAAATTAAATGAATGGAAATGTGTTTAAGAAACGCTGTGGTTGTATTAAAAAAAAAACCAAACAAACAACAACAAAAATCTTTCATTATACAGAAACATGGGCAAAGTCATATGCAGGAGGGGGGGGGGAGGTGCCAATAATATTTAAGACTTCTCAAATCCAAACTGGCTACTTTATGACATATTTTTTAATTTTTTTTATTCGGAAACGCATGAAATTGGCAGGTGTTCTTATTCAGAAACTTTGTAATGGAAAGACGTTTTCCATTTTTTGGTAAAGGCAGAAGATCTTTCAGAAAATACTGTCAAAGTCGGTGTTTAAAACCGAATTACCAACGCGGCATCTCGAGAAAGGGAAAAACGTGTCGTCACGTGACACGAATCGCTTGTAACTCAGTAAGTAACTTATTTATTTAAAAAAAAAAAAAAAAAAAAAGGAAAAACTCATTTCAATTCTAAATCGCTTTTTTTTTTTTTGGTCGGTGTGCGGGCGTAGGAAGGCACAGCTACAATATATCATTCTTTTAAAGAAAATTATTTGAATAGATCTTTTTCTATCTATTACGAATGGTGAGAGCTCGTGCCCCCCCCCCCCCCCCGTTATGTGTATAGACATCATAAAATTAATTAATACTTTTGAAAATTATATATATATTGAATCATCGTATTTTTAAATATTTTTTAATATAATTTATTAACGTCAATTATTACATTACAAATTATATCTGACTCAGCGAGTGTATTTTTTTTTTAAAAATGGGTGGGGGAGGGGTAGGAGAGGAGAAAAAGGAAGAAATATTGGAATATATATATATATATATACATATACACACATAGTGAGAGAAAATCTCCGGTAGGTTTTATTTATTAAGATGTTATATATATGTCTGCATGTGTATAAATATAACTGGAGATATCCATTTCGTATTTTTAGGATGTTTAGAAACGAGTTTCTATCTTTTTTCTTCCAATGTGACAATAGTCACCAATAGACAACAATAGGCTGTAATGCAACTGTACGACCGCCACATGTGTTAAACATCATGTGTATGCCTTATGTGTAAAACCACCTGATTTCTAATTTTAAACCTGTTTCCCATAACTATACTATTTGCTTAACTCTTCAGTCGTGTGAAAACTGGATATCAGAGTAAAATTTTACCTGTTACCTATTTCGCATTCTACCTTTCCTTTTGGGCTGATTAAATATAATAGACTTTAAAATTTGTTTTCTCATCTTAAATTAAGATTACTTTACATAAAAATATAAATGGGAATTAATGTGGTTCTTCAAGATTACGCCTGTCACCTACATATCAGTTTAAAACTGATTAGAAATATATTTGTATTACTTAAAAATAAATTCTGAACGAAAAAAATATATTATGCTTTAAAAAATAAGAAAAAAGGTTATATATATGATGTTAAATTGCAATAATATTTTTTTTTTCCTTTTAAACTATTTCAATACTCAAGATTACTTTCTGAGGTCAAAAGATCTTGAAAATTGACGCATGTTATCTTAATTTAAGTAATGTGCATTTGTGATAGATTGTAAATTAAATAACTAATTAAATTCAATTTAAAAAAACACACTCACAATAAAACATCCCTGAAATAAGGTTTCTGGAAACGCAGACCTAAAATAATTTTATGCCGCCGAAATGAGTGCTATGTCGCCCGATATGGCAACCAAATTAAGCCAAGGGTGTTAACAGGCTATCCCAGCCTTGTACACACTATCTTCTTAACCTTTCCCGAAGTATAAGTATAATCGCTCTGTTATACCAGCGCCCTCTAGATAAGAAAGCCGTGACACGCGTCACGAAAACTTCAGACCAAGCAAGCAAAACAAGAAAACAAATTCGAACAAGTTGCATTTTTCGATTTCGATAGCTCGTGGAATTATTAACTATTAGTTGTAAACAATAATTATTAGTTCTATGAGCCAATGAAATCGAAACATACAAGTTGTTCCAATTTTTTTCTTTGTTTTGCCTCCTTGGTATGACGTTTTCGTGACGCGTGTCACGGCTTTCTTATCTAGAGGGCGTTGGTTTTACATGGCAGGTTCATGACGTTTAAAACGTCACAAGGAATGGATCCTCTTTACACGACGATTGGTACAAAGCGTCACTACAATTTTGTCGTAGCGATCATTGCAGGATTCGTTATGGAGACGTAGACCAATCATATCATAGACCAGTTTTATAAAAGAATGTTACTTCTTAGTGCTTCACACTCTATTTATTCTATTAAATAGAATCATTATTAAGTGTTATTAAACTCATTTAAATGAGATATAGTAACTTTAACATCAATCTTTATTCACGAGGCAGTCACGCTACCACACACACGCTCACGCTCCTCACCTTACATCATCTTAGGATCTCAACAGTTAACTCGGTTATGGTTAAGTTAGATTAGTAATACAAATATATACAGTTACAGTTATAGTATAAATACAATATATACAGTTATATATTACATCCTTTCCACCAGTTAAAGAAACAAGTACACTTATATAATTTTACATCTAAGTAAATTCATAATAATACAAGAAATGACCATATTTTATAATTATAACAAATACAAGAAACATGACACTAAATATGTTTAAATATGCAGTATATAAGATGGTTTATTGCATACAAAAGTCTCTGAATCTAGAAGGTGGTTTAATTATTCGCCCTCTTCTTGTAATTGTAGTATTAGGCATATTTTGTTGATAATCATTGTTAACAGGCATTGCATAATTTTCTGACCTTTCAGTCTTATCCCCATTAATTACTTCATCATGCACAGGATAATATTCAAAAGGAGTTTTTGATAATCTGATATGCCATCTATTTCTTCTATTAAGTCGCCGTCTATTAAGTATTTCCCCATTTCGATTCCTTACAATATATGATCTAGGAGATTTATGTTTTGAAATAATTTGTCCTTTATCCCAATAGAGCACGGGCATGTGACGTCACGCTCCAGCTGCTGGATTATTTGGGTGGCAGAAGCCGTCCCTATCCTAGTGTAATTTTCCCTAATGAAAGTGTATTAGTGGGCTTTTATTTTTCTGTTCTTTTTCGAATAGATTTTTAAATTAGAGTTTTAAAGTTTTCAAACAGTGTTCTATGGCGGAACAGGCCCAAGGGGGGGGGGGGGGGCAGAAAGTTTGGGAGTGAGAGGAGATATTTTAGATGATTGATTATTTGTTTATTGTTATTACACGGTAACGAATACGGCACTTTATTTTTAAATAGATGATTTTAAGATTTTTAATTTTGTATGCGGGAGGGGGGAAGGGGGGGAATTTCAGGGGAAGGGGAATAATTTATATGGCTGATTATGTATCTATGGTCACTACAGAGAAACGAATAGGACAAAATATATTTTATATAAAAATAAAAATAACTTAAAGATTTAAATTTTTTTTGTATGCTGGAGGGGGGGGGGTGCAAAGAGGGAGAAGCGTAAATTTGGGAGTTAGGGGAGTAATTTAGGGGATTATTTATTTATTTTTATTAATGAGTAATGGATGTTGCAATTTTTTTAAACATTTTTTTTAAAAATATTTGAAAACATGTGTGCATGAGGGGGGAGGGAGGGGGGGGGGAGAACGAAGGAGTGGAAAATTCAGGGATAAGGGATAATTTATATGATTCTTTTTTTGCCACTAGAGAGCAATAGATAGAACAGATTTTCTTTTTTTTAAATATAAAATAAATGTCTAAAATATTTAAAAATATTTTACGCTCCTTCGTATGCCGGAGGGGGTGGGGGGGGGAGTAAGGAGGAGGGAAATTTAAATTTGGGGAGTTATGGGGTAATTTAGGGGATTATTTATTTTTTTTATTAGAGAGCAACGAATGTAGCAATTTTTTTAATCAATATTTTAAATATTTAAAAATATGTGTGCTGGAGGGACGAAGGGGAAACAGGGGAGCGGAAATTTCAGGAACAGGGGATAATTTATATGATTATTTTTTGCCCCTAGAGAGTAATAGATAGAACAGATTTTTTTTATATATAAAATAAAAAATTAAAATATTTAAAAATATTATACGCTACTTTGTATGCGGGGGGGGGGGGGCTAAGAAGAGAAGCGTAAATTTGGGGGAGTTATAGGGGATTTTAGGGGATAATTTATTTATTTTTATTAGTGAGTAACGAATGTAGCGATTTTTTTAAATATTTGAAAGTATGTGTCCTGGACGGGGGGGGGGGGGGTCAGGGGGCAAGAGGAAAGCAGAAATTTCAGGGTAAGGGGATAATTTATATGATATTTATTTATTGTCACTGGAGAGTAACAAATAAGACAAAATATTTTTATATAAAATCAAAGATTTTAAAATAATTACAGCTTTTTGTATGCTGGCGGGGGGGGGGGGGGTGCAAGGGTAGAAGTGTAAATTTGGGAGGTTGGAGATGGGGTTAATTTAGATTATTATTTATTTATTGTTATTAGTGAGAATCAAACAGGGCAGAATTTTTTAAATAAAGAATTTGAAGATATGGTACTCCATACGATGGAGAGGGGGCGCGAAAGGGGGAAGCATAAATTTTTGGCGAGAGGGGGTAATGTACTTGATTGATTATTGATTTATTATCACTAGACAGTAACAAAAAGGGCAGAATTTTTATGCTATGGAAATTTAAAAAAATTAAAGATTTTAAATTATTTTACAGACTGGGGGGAGGGGGGGGGGAGGGAAGCATCAGATAAAGATGTACCACACTCAGACAAGTCTGCACTTTACTGAAAATAATCGCGATCGGATAAAAGACATTATATTGAGAAAATTGCTATGGATTTCAATGCTAACAAACGAAGAACAACGAAGTTTCTGCCACCCAAACAGTGAAAAGGACAGTTTATTTGTAACCGTGCCCGTGCCCTATGCTCAGTCTTAAAATTAAATAATATTATGTTATCACCAGGTGTTAGCTCTTTTAATGATTATTCTGTCTTGTCATAATAGTATTTTTGCCTAATCTGTCGTGCACGAAGTTTAGAGTCAGGGTTGTTTATTTCAGATTTTAGCAATTTATTACTGATAGGCAACTTTGTTCTTAACCTTTACAGCTATTGATGTTGGTCCCGTTACGGTTATTAATCCATTCAATAGACTGTTAACTTTAATTTGTGTTCAGTAGCCATGTGTAACAGAAGAAATTAAATGGCCAGCAATTCAATTCCATAATTTAATAACTAAATTAAATTAACATCACAAACATATAGAAAAATTGAGATGAAACAAGTGCGTACTACATCGTACGAGTTCGTAGAACGAAAGAATATCAAATCGGTTCACATCAGTGCAAGCAACATAGTTGCGGTTGCCGTTAAAGTTAATAACAGTTAATGTTTCTTTAGCTGCACCATGGAGTTAGAGGTGTTGGTAAAGGGCACTGCAGTACCCCCTTCCTAGTGAAGCGTTACCTTACCTGAAGCGTGCGGGAAAATGGACTTGCCGTCTCGAACGGGTACGTTTAACCTCTGGTGTTTTCTCCAATTCCGGCTTGCAGACTTCAGGAGTTGACTCTGGTACTTTGGTCGAAGGTGCAAATGTTGGCACTAATCCTTTGGTGGAAGACACAGTCGTTGATTCTGGACAGTTTAGAATAAATGCAGGTTTTAGTCGATCGATAGATACAATTTTGGTTTTATCACCAACCTGTAGTTTGTGGACTTTGTCCGATCGTTGCCGAACAATAAACGGTCCATCATACGGAGGTTTTAGAGGTGGCTGGACAGCATCATGTCGCTCAAAAACTTGGCTGCAACTTTTAAGGTCTTTTGAGACGAATGTCCGACTCTTAGTGTTATGATTGCTGGTAGGAAAAGGAGACACTTGCTGCATAACCTCTTTTAGGCGTGTCACAAACTGGGCTGCGTTAAAGTCAGTAGGAGTTGGTGCAAAAAATTCTCCGGGTAATCTTAAGGCAGTACCGTACACTAGTTCAGCTGTGGTTGCTTTGATGGTATCTTTGAATGCAGTTCGCATCCCGAGCAACACTGTGTGTAAGACCTCTGTCCAACGGTCAGTTAAATGAGCTTTTAAGGCAGATTTCATTGTGCGATGCCAATTTTCAATTAAACCATTAGACATTGGGTGGTATGACGTGGTATGTATGCGTTTAATTCCTAATAGTTTCAACAAACTTGCCATTAAAAGCGATTCGAACTGCCTACCCTGGTCTGATGTAACCAGTCTGGGAACACCGAAACGAACTATCCAACATTCATAAAACGCTCTAGCTACGGTATTAGCGTATATGTCGGGAATTGGGCAAGCTTCGACCCAACGCGTGAAACGGTCGATCATTGTTAAGCAATATGTATATCCCTGAAAAGGGGGGAGAGGGCCTACGATATCTATGTGAACGTGCTCAAATCTCTTATCTGGAATTTTAATGATTTGAACCGGACTGTTGGTATGGCGATATGTTTTTTATCTCTGACATGGAATACATGTCCGTGTCCAAATAGCAACATCTTTCTTTATATTCGGCCACACGAAACGAGATGTTAGGAGTTTCACGGTAGCTTTGACACCTGGATGAGCTAAGTGAAGGATATTAAATGCGGTTTTCCGAAATGCCAGAGGAAGGTAAGGGCGAACGTTTTCTGTGGAAGTATCACACCAAAGTCGAATTTCAGTTTCTGGTAAAATCATATGCTGGAATTTTAAACCCGTCTTTGATTTGATTAGATTCTGCAGCTCAGTATCTGAACTTTGGGCTTGCGCAATTTCGGAATAATCCAAGGCATTTGGGAGTTCTAAGGCCTCAATTCTCGATAGCATATCTGCTGGTATGTTATCAGAGCCTTTTACAAATTGAATATCGGTACTAAATTGACCAATAAAGTCCAAATGACGCAATCGTCTCGTAGAACACTTATCTGCTTTCTGTAGGAAAGCGTACTGGAGGGGTTGATGATCGGTGAAAATCGTAAATTGTCGGACTTCAAGCATGTGCTTAAAATGTCGAATGGCGGCATAAATCGCATACAATTCGCGATCATATGTATCCCACTTCCGCTGAGACGGAGATAACTTCGTTGAGAAAAATGCTAAAGGTTCAACACTGGTCTCATTGTTAAGTTTTTTTATACTGATTTAGTGAAGCACCCACTGCTGTATCGCTAGCATCGGTGAAAAGCGTTAAATGTGCTTCCGGATCTGGGTGAGCCAAGAGTGCAGCATCAACAAGCTGTTTCTTGCAAGCTTCGAATTCTACTTTTTGTGCTTCAGTCCAGTCAATAGCAAAATTTTTCTTCTCCTTCTTAGTACCTTTCAGCATCTCATTGAGTGGGGCTTGAATATGAGCAGCGTGCTTTACATTCCTACGATAATAATTTAATAAACAGAGAAAACGCTGGAGTTCTTTTATGGTTTTGGGTAGCTCATATTTTAAAATTGGCTCGACGCGTTCAGGTTGCGGCCTAATTCCGTTTTGATTTACCAAATAAACTAAAAAAGATAATTCAGGAACACCGAAAACACATTTTTTAAAATTAATACGAATGCCATATGCAGAAATTCGTTTTAAAACACATTCGAGGTACATTTGATGTTCCTCATCCGAACGGCTCGCAATAAGGATGTCGTCTAAATATATAAAAACAAAATCCAACCCCTGCAATACTTCATTTATGAACCTTTGAAATGTTTGGGCGGCGTTAGATAAACCGAAAGGCATATATAAAAATTCGAATAAACCAAATGGGGTAGTAATTGCAGTCTTTGGAATGTCATCTGGATGGACAGGAATTTGATGATATGCTCTAACTAAATCCACTTTTGAAAAAATAACCTTTGCATGCAATTGGCTCGAAAAGTCTTGCAGATGAGGTATCGGGTGTCTGTCCGGTATGGTAATCCGATTTAGGGCTCTATAATCGCCAGTAGGACGAAAATCTTTTCCAGAATCCTTAGGGACAAGGTGTAAAGGACTAGACCAATTAGATGTGCTAGGTCTGCAAATGCCTTGCTCCAGCATGTGCTTGAAATCGCGTTTAGCTGCAGCTAATTTTGCTGGATGAAGCCTACGTGGGCGTGCAAAAACTGGTTGCCTTTTCGTCAAAATTCTGTGTACGGTATTATGCTTAACTTCTTGCAATTTAGGATAGGGGCGTACCACATCATTGTATTTTTCTAAAATATTCCGATAGGCCAAACTGTTTGCAATTATTGTAACCTGTGGCGTATTATCCGCCGATTTTGTGCCACTGCTTGTTAGCTTAGTAAGGGGATCCCGAAGGCATCCCTGTTTGAGATCGATTAACAAACCATAGTGGCGTAAAAAATCGGCACCAATAATCGGTTTACTGATGTTAGCAAGAATTAACGGCCCTTGAAATTTACGGCGTAAATTTAAGCTTACAGTTACGACTTTAACACCATATGTTTTAATCTCAGAACCATTTGCCGAATATAAGTTAAGGACATCACTACTTGATTTTGAAATATTTTTATGATACGGTAATACGCAAACATCACTACCACTATCAACTAAGTATGTCAATTTAGAAACAGGATCGGATACAAAATTATTTGTCTTTTATTTGTCTATTATTTGTCTTTATTTGTCTATAAGTCTTTTATTGTTTGGTTTGAAATCACTTTGCGCAGGATTATGTGATTTCTCATCTAGTTTTTTTTAGAATTGAAAGAACACGGAGGTTTGCATCGCTTTGCAGACTCACCGAATTTCCAATGATACCAACACTGATTACGCGATTCTTTGTTTTTGGGTGTTTGAGAACGTCGTCGCCCGGAAAAAGATCTATTATTGAAATCTCTGTTTTGACGCTCGCGGCTTCTAGAAAAGTGCTCAACCTGTTTACTAAGCTCCGCTATTTGCGCCCGTAACTCACTGAATTCCGAAAGGGAAGTTTTTGAGCATTGTACTTTCTCAACCCCGCGCCGGCAGTTTCATGAATTTTATCTGCCATTGAGGCCAGTTTATCCAGACTGTCCTCCGAAACCGAAAGAATAGCTTGAGCCTGAGTTGGTAAACGTTGTAACCGGAGCGTTTTGAAAAAATCTTCGCATAGGGTTGTCCCAGCTTGTTGCTTCATCTTGCGTAATAAATGGGAAGGTTTGTCGTCACCTAAGACTAATTCTGAAAGAACGGCTTTGATTCGTCTCTGTTCCGAATCGGAAAAATCAGAAACAAGCCGTGATTTAAGCTTTTCATATTTATCGTCTACAGGCGGTGTTAAGACTATATCACTGACGTAACTAAAAATATCCGAAGTAAGGGCCGAAACAACACAATAATATTTTGTCGCGTCCTGAGTGATTCCAGAAACTGCGAATTGTGCTTCTATATTGGCAAACCATAATATGGGATATTAGTCCTAAAAAGGGGGCAGTTTTAGGCCTACTTTACTAATGTTAAGATCAGTTGAAGTAGTCATGGCAAATTTAAATTTATAAGGATTTTAAAATTACAAGCTCTATTGCAAATTTACAAGGAATAAAATGTAAATGAAAAAGCTCAAATAACTAACCAAAAGATGGAGTAATATGAGGTCTTACCTGGATTTAACAGCGTCGATCCTTCGCCGATTGCTGCGCTCATCATTTGAAATCTCACGTGGGTGAAATTAGTCACGTGTCACAACTTTCGCCAGAAATATATTCAGGAAATTCTTACACACAGCGACGTTAATAAAATCGGAACGAGCGTTTATGTTATTCCTTATGCTTGGCAAAGATGAGAAGAGATTGCGCTATAACGCCCTCGTGTTCACTAGAGTTCAGGTCACTACTACAGCTATTGATGTTGGTCCCGTTACGGTTATTAATCCATTCAATAGACTGTTAACTTTAATTTGTGCTCAGTAGCCATGTGTAACAGAAGAAAGTAAATGGCCAGCAATTCAATTCCATAATTTAATAACTAAATTAAATTAACATCACAAACATATAGAAAAATTGAGATGAAACAAGTGCGTACTACATCGTACGAGTTCGTAGAACGAAAGAATACCAAATCGGTTCACATCAGTGCAAGCAACATAGTTGCGGTTGCCGTTAAAGTTAATAACAGTTAAACTTTCTTTAGCTGCACCATGGAGTTAGCAGTGTTGGTAAAGGGCACTGCACCTTCTATTAAATAAAAGTTGTGCTGGAGATAGATCCAATCCATTAATGGCTGTGTTACGATATTCCATTAGGTCTATATTTACATCCTGTACTTTTCGTAGAATATTTTTAACTATTCCTACCACACTTTCAGCCATTCCATTACTCTGAGGAAATCTGGGACTACTAAAGTTTAGTTCAAAATCCCAGTCATCTACAAATTTCTTAAACAAATAACTGTTAAAGGTATTGTTATCGGTTATTTGGTATACCATACCTAGCAAAGACATATTTTAATTTTGGAATCATTTCATTAGATGTCTTATCTTTTATAGTAGCACATTCTATTCATTTAGAATAATAATCAACTATAACTAGATAAATTTGATTGGCAAACTGGAATACATCAGTTGCAATCTTTTCGAAAGGCTTATTTGGTATTTCATGGGGCATTAGTGGTTCCTTTGAATTTTTCTTTCTAAATTTTTCACATATTTGGCATTTTGAAACTAATTCCTTAATATCAGTAGAGTTCTGGCCAGTAAAAGATTTCACGTGCTCTATTTTTACATTTCTCAATTTAAAAATAGGCTTCATTTATTAAACCTAACATATTCTGCCTTAAACTTTTTGGAACAATTAAAATGTTATTATTAAATACTAAACCATCATTCACATATATAAAATCTTTTACTTTATAGTATTGTTTAATGTTATCGGACAAAAATTTTTTAATTCTTAGGCCAAGAAGTCTTACAAAATTCCATTACTCGAGCGAGATCCTCATCATTCTTAGTTTCAGTTTAAAACTGATTAAGTCTTTCTTCACTTAAGGGCAGGGCCTTTGTAATGCTATGGATCATATTTAACATTTCTGGATCATCTTTGTTATTTAAAAAAAAATGCTCTAGAAAGTGTCAGACAAATATAATTGACTACCAGGAGCATGCTCAATTTTAAAATCATATTTTACCAATTTTAACACCATTTTTTGCATTCTAGCAGTAATTTTGGCTAAAGGTTTGTTTACGATAGACATTAATGGTTTATGATCTGTCTGTATCTTATGACTTTAGACAAAGTTATGATATTTTTCACTAGCATATGTGATAGCTAATGACTCTTTTTCAATTTGAGCATAGTTTTTCTCATTCTCGGTCAAACTTCTGGATGAGAAAGAAACTGGTTGTTCTTTCTGAACCAAACATACTCCTAATCCATCTTTAGAGCTATCACATTGCAATATTATTTCATCTTTAAGATTTAAAACTTTCAGGACAGGGCTTTTACTTAAAATTTTTTCTTTTATTAAGGCATCTTCTTGCTGATCTGACCATAAAAAATCAGTATTGATTTTTAATAATTTTCTTAGGGAAGCCGTTATTTCAGAAGCTTTTGACATAAATTTCGAGACATAATTTATCATTCCTAAAAATCTCCTAACATCCTTTTTGTTTTGGGGAGTGGGTATTTCTACTATCGCTTTAACAAGAGATCGTTTAGCTCTGATGCTTCCATTGAAAATAATATACCCTAAGTATTTGACCTCAGTTGTTTTAAATTGAAATTTATTTAGCTTAACATTGCTTTTTTGAGCCCTATCTAATATCTTAATTAATATTTTTCATCATGTTCTTTTTCACCTTTACCTAACACTATGATATCATCTACATAAATTTCTACCCCTTCTATGTCACCAAATAATTGTTGATTTCTTTTCATAAAAACCTCTGGAGCTGAGGCAACTCCGAATGGCATTATATTGAACTTAAATCTCCCAAAGGGTGAATTAAATGTGCAAATATCGGAACTATTTTCATCCAGAGGTATTTGCCAAAATCCATCCTTGAGATCTAAAACTGAAAATATCTGTTTTCCTTCTAACAGACTAATAATATCCTCAGGTGACAGAATTACACGATGCTCTCTTTTTAGTACCTTATTTAAATCTCGGAGATCTAAACATATTCTCAAATCGCTATTTGGTTTTTCAACCACAACTAGGCTCTGTACCCAATCTGTCGGTTTGTTTACCCTTGAAATTATTCCATTCTTTTTTAACATTTTAAGAGTATGTTTCAATTTTAAATTGATGGATTGGAGAATTCTCCTAGGTGGATGTACCACAGGACTAGCATTTTCTTTCAATACAATTTTATATGGATCACCAGGAAATGTACCTAAGGCGTTAAATACATCCTTATATGAATCTAATATATTTTGCTTTTCAGCTTTTACACAATCAACCCTTTGAATTAATCCTAACTCACTACATGTTTTTAATCCTGGAATAGGTTTACACATTTTATCAACAATAATAAATTCAATAGGTATATAAACATGATTATTAACAGTACACATTAATGTCACTTTTCCAACAGGTTTAATCTTAAAATTACCAAATAACAAATGCACAGTATGAGTTGGTTCTATTTTCATATCTAAATTTAACATTTTAAAAGTGGATAAGAGTAGGACATTTCTGTCTGCCCCTGTATCTAATTTAAAGTTAATATTAACATTATTAATATCAATATTCTTTAACCATGAATTTGATGAAGTACTTACCACACTGTTAATTTCAACTGCTTCAACAATCAACTGATCATTTTCATTTGTTATTTCATAATTTTTTTTCTCCGTATTAAATTTACAACCTACTGCATAATGATTTGGCTTTTTGCATATTCTGCAAGTTTTTCCATGCGCAGGACATTCTAAATTTTTATGTTTCCTACCACATTTAAAACAGTCATATGTTTCATTTTTACTGTTAATTTTCTTTACAGTTTTAAAGTTTTTTGATTTAGCACTATTTTGTCTATTTTGTTTCTTTTGTACAATGTTCACAGTCGCACTGGAAGCATTAGGTCCATTTATCGATTTTAGATGTTGTTTGCTTATTTCTGTCGTTCTCACAAACTCAGCAGCTTTTTGTAGAGTCAAATCTGTTTCCAGCAGAAGTCTCTCCTGTAATCCCACATAACGGATACCTAAGACGACGCGATCCCGTATTAGACTTTCTTCTTGACCTCCAAATTTGCAAGATGTAGCTAAAGTTTTCAACAATATGACGTAGCTGTCTATCGATTGGCCTTCTTGTTGAACCCTCGAAAAAAACTTATATCTTTCGAATACTACGCTCCTTCGTGGCGTGCAGTATTGTTCAAACTTGTTCATAACAGCCTCATAGGAATCTTTTTCAGTTTCTTCGAATTTAAAAGTGTTGAATATATTGACGCCTTCATCACTCAGAAAGTTGAGAAGAATCGCAATTTTATTTTTATCTGGCTTTTCACTTCGTTCAGTGGCGATCATAAAGTTTTCAAACTTTTGCCGCCATTTCTTCCAGTTTTCGGCGACGTTACCGCAGGTGAAATTGAACTCTCCCGGTGCTTTGAATAATTCCATCATAGTAGAGCATGCAGGTTTCAATCCTTGAACATCGTCTATCCTGACACCATACAAGGCAAGGGCAGCTGACGTCACTGTTGGTGCAATTACGGTTGGTTACCAAGAAAAACCTGTTTGTTCTTTATGACTCCTACTATACACATGAAATGGGGAAATTCGATTGATGTACGTTAAACTGGTCTATAATATGATTGGACTACGTCGCCATGACGATTCCTGCAATGATAGCTACGACAAAAATGAAGTGGTAGATTGGTTGATGGAACTGTTTGTTTGTAAATATGCCCTTTCCTTATAAAAGAATGTTACTTCTTAGTGCTTGAGCTCTCTATTTATTCTATTAAATAGAATCATTATTAAATGTTATTAAACTGATTTAAATGAGACGTAGTAACTTTAACATCAATTTTTATTCACGAGACTGTCACGCTACCATACACACCAGTGGCGCACCCAGGATTTCGCTTTGGGGGGACTAATGCATTTTAGAGGTCTGCACGGGCCCAGGTTGGCCCGTACCCGGCAAAATGAAGGTAAACCTTAAAACAGGACGGGCTGGCAGAACTAGAAGATTTTTGATAGGCCGTGCCGAGCCGATTGACAAAATAAACAGGCCAAGAAAAAAATTTTATAGGCCCGCGGGCCGGGTACGGGCCTCGGATCCGTGATCCATGATGACTTGTAGAGTTTTACTTGTTGAAACTTCAGTTGTTTTCATGCATCGTCAGAATCAGAATATTCGAAAGATATGTTTAATACTCTTTTTTTCGTCTTTGAATGAAAATGAGTTCATCACTATCATTATCACTACCAATTTAAAAATTAATTTTACGTTTAATCGACCCGATATAAAAATTTAAACGAAGCCGGTAAAATGTGATGATGACGTTCGCGAGAATAAGTATAAATCTGCTTCATGCAGTGACGCTAGTTTGGCAACATCATTAATAGAGTAATATAACATGTCAAACGTAGAGATCGGCATCGGATGTTTACATCGTGTCTGAGGCCAAGTTTTATTGTTTTAGCAGACTCGGGTCGAGCCGAGATCAGGCTTAAATTCTTTTATATACAGCCAAGCCGGTTTGGAACTGGACTTAATTGTGCCCAAGCATTCTGTTTTGTCAAACTAGTAATAGAAATATAATAAGTTGCTGTTAACGGATTCAGTGAAAATATGCCTTAAGTAATTCTCAAATTCCCAGCACAACAACATGAAACTCTTCGAAACATTTTTTAACTTATTTTTAACTGTAAAGGCATAAAATTGACAGGCGATTTGGAATCGAGTACTGTTTTCCATTTTTTGATATATAAATAACTTACCGAGATATAAGTATTACTTTCTTGTGACGATAGGTTTTTCTCCTTTACCGTGCTATCGCTTCTGGAAATTTAATTCAAAACGCCAATTCTGATAGTATTTTCTGAAATACTTTTTGCATTTATCAGAGAAAGGAAAACGCTATTCGGTTACATAGTTTCTGAACAGTGTTGGGCATGAGCGCGCTTATTGAGCGAAAACTCACGAACTTAGTTCACTTTCTGTGAACGTGAGTTGAACTTGACTCACTTTTTGATAAACGAACGTGAACTGAACGAAAGCTCAAAAATTCTGTGAGTTTGAACGAAATTTACAACTCAAACTCATTTTTTGTCATAATTTATTTAAACATTTTCCAGCCATTTAGAACACGTTTTTTCCATTCAAATGTCATTTAGAGACCTACACGGACTCGGGACGGGTCGAGTCTGATCATCAGTTTTTCTGGGTTGTGCCCGGGTCTTGCTTTCTCTGGAAGCTCGGGCCGGGCCGAATCGGGCTTATTTCTGGGCCTGTACTATTCTTCCTAGAAGTCTGCACCGACCGAAATTTTCTCGCATGGTTACAACAACCTTGCTTGTATGGAAATCATTGATTCGTCCCAGTCTGATTCGTGCAAATATCTGTTTAAGGAACAACCTCCTTGGGTCAACAATTTTTGCTGAAAATACATAAATTTTTAAATTACCATTATTCTACAATTAAAAATCACTTTAAAGAATAATACGTATACATTTCTAGGGGGTGGGAGGATATACAGTACTGTAAAACAAATTTTAAGAATCTGTGTATGACAAAATCCTGTTTTAAACGGAAAAATTTCTTAATTTGTGCAAAATGGATATATAATCCGCTTGAAAATAAATAATACTTTGCAAGAGACGATAGACATGGTAAAAAAGGAACTAAACCATAACGATTTTTCTCTCTCCTATGTGATTCCGTCTTAGAAGTTTTTTCGATATAGAATTTTTCAGATTTTTAAGGCCCAAAGCCGTGTAAATGGATTAATGGTATTAATAATATTTCAGATATTTACATACAAATAGAGATCCATTAAAAAATCAATATATTTTGCAATAGGATATACAGAAAAAAATGTAGAAACAGTATTTTGGAACGGAGGTACCTGTACTATGGAGTCTAAGGTAGAGATCTGCACTGGCCAGAATTTCAAAGCCCGGGCCCGGCCCGATCCACAAAATAAAAATTCGGCCCGGCCGGTATAAAAATTGAAAGTTCGGCCCGTATAGAAAACATTATTGGCCCGAACCGGCCCGATATAACAGCTAAAAGTTTCGCCCAAGACTGACCCTGCCCGGAAAAAAATTAAAATCTCGACCCGAGACCGGACTGAGATAGAGCCCTGCGCGGGTCGAGAGCTGGACCTAAACCCGAAAATTCTATTTGAAATCAACCTGCAATCCGACCCGAATCTGACAAAAAGAATAAGTTCAATTTTCAACCCGACCTGAACCCGAAATGAAAGGAAAGTAAATTCTGTTTTAATGCAATTGTGAAAAGTAACCTACATTTATATCTCTACTACCAATTTTATGTTTTTATAGAAAAAAAGACAAGTGTTTAATATTCAAATATTCATAAAATTCATTTTTTAATATTCAAATAGTAAAACCTCTGAATAGTAGAGACATCGAGATCATTGAATAGAGTTTTGCAACGCGTCAGATTTCACATAAATTTCTGTTTTTAAGTTTTAATGTTTCTAATATTCGTTTTGCGGGTTGGGTAACCTAGAGTAATTCTTGCGAGTCACAGATGTTTTGGGAGTCGGGTTGTTTGCATTTTCACAAAAAGTTTGAACATAACTATCTTTCAGATGAAAATAAACATGTTTTTGAGTATGAATGAGTATATATTCAAATTACTGCATGAGAATAAAATTTATAAAAAATTTAACCATAAATTCTTCTTTTTTTACGGTACAGTTAAGAACATTTTTTTCTTCTCTCGGAATATGAAAAACATTACCAACATTTAATTTTTGATACACACAAAAACACATGTATGTTTGGATACATGTCTGTTTGGATACGTTTGATAGTTTATGCACACATACACACGTTACATGTATGTACTAGATTGGGAGGTGCCGATATTCAGCGATATAAGCATATAAATATATAAGTATTAGGAATTGCAAAAGCATTCGCTGACTAGATGTGTACTTTCGGGAGTATCCATTATGAAGATCTGATTGTATAAAGATTTGTAATATGAAAAAATATTTTGGATATTCTTTTGAAAAATCTGGTCATCCCGAACCCGAATCACAAGAGTCAAAATCTAATCCGAACTCAAAAAAGGATAGTGCACCCGACCCGAACTCTACCTCCAGTAAAAAAGTAGAAATGTACCTAACCCGAACCCGACTAGCAAAGAAAAATATAACACCAACCCGACCCAAGCCACTGGTCGGATCGGGTGCGGGTAACCCGACGCGATGCAGGATTCTAATCAGAAGTAAACGAAATACAATTAACTCTATTTTTTATTTATGAGAAAGTAAAATATTTAAATTTAATCTTAATTATTATCTTTCATGTTTAAAAAATTAAATCAAAACGTACGTTTCATTTCATACTTAATAAAAAAATCTTTTTTTTTCCTTTTAAAAAAATGCGTAAAAAGCAAGAGGCAATTTTGTATACAATTTTTTTATTTTGTATAAATTAAAAAAAAGATATAATTTTTGGTAATCTCAAAAATGTATATATTTTTTTGCAATCATATTTTCTTTCGTATGAAAATACGCTAATTTTAAACTTTGATAGTTCGTGATCAAATTGTCCCAGCACACTGAAATTTTCTGTGAATGAACAAAAGTATTGATTCTATAATACTAATTTTGAAAGAGCCAGAAAAATTATCCACATTCGTATCGTATTCCTTGTTAGATTTTTTTCCTTTCAAAAAACAACTAACACATCACTTTTAGCAAACAAAACATCATTATTGTACAAATGTCTTTTATACAAGGCAAGAACTGTGGAAGAGAAAGAATGACGACTCCTTGTCTCCACTTTTTATTACTCAACTGTCACCAAGCTTTCGATCAACTGCTCTTCTGAGTGGTCATGCTGCAGGGGTCAATTTCAATGGGAGGGTAACAATCGCTTGAGAAGTTTTTCTCCAAATTAAAATTTTATTTTCAGGGCAGAAAAACTATGGATTTCCGGAGATTTGTGGGTGCAAAACACGTTCTCACGTAACAAGTATTTGTGATGAGAACAAAAAAGAAGGTTGGCTGTTTACAGGACTATAGAATAATCTGTCGCTTATCTATAGCCCTGGGCTGTTTATGTACTGTGTGGGTGGAGGGGGACTCAGCTATAATTCTGTGGGTGGTACCACTGAATCGGATTTCACAATCGCAGGCGACTGAAAAGCTTTCTATTTCCTATTCTTACTATTTATCAAATATTATGAATAGTAATTCGAAATTATTTCATTTTAAATTTTGATTAATAATATTTAAAAAATCATATATGAAGCTTTTTTTTGTATCGCTTTGCGTACTTAATATAACTTAAATATGATTAAAAGCATTTTTTTATGAAATGTGAAATTTACCAATAAAATAACATAAAACTTACATTTATATATATAAAAAATATCTCTCTCATTAAAACCACATCAGACAAAAACCGCGCTCTCCTGTACAAAAGCTCTTTTTTGATGAATTATTTTACAGAAAGGAACTCAAACATTTCAAACTTAATTCAGCCCTCACTAATATGATTTTTATAATAAAATTATTCAGTGCTACATACATAATTAAATGCAGTTGAAACATGTTATGAATTCGGTTTGTGTCCGTGCTCTAACTCTCGTAAATATATTCTGATTGCCCTGTAATTGACATGTGTTATTGCAGTCCCCTATGGCATGTCCCCTATTGTAAATGGAGTGTGTAGAATTTTTGCTTGGTTTACAGGGACACTCAAAAGAATCCACGGCCGTAATCAGATGGAGGCAGGAGGGGCTGAGCCCCTCCTAGCAACTTCTTGAGCCCCCTCTAGACTTCATAATCTTTCAATACGAATAAAATCATTTATTACATTTAAGAATTTTATAATCACAAGTTTTATGACAGTGGGTACTAGCTTTCTTCTTCTCTCTCTCTCTATATATATATACTTAAAATAGAAGGGGTAAAAACAAGCTGTAAATTAGCCACATCAAAAAATTTCAAAGCCCCCCTTCCCCGACTGGTTGCGGCCCTGAAAGAACCTCGTTATATTATAGTCTATATGGGGACAAATTGTTTGTGGTGAATTTTAATGATGCTTTACTATTTGAAGCATAATAATTGATATGCATTTCTGAAGGTGCACTAAAACATCTTTCGGTAGAATATGGAGTGCAAATCATTTATTTACAGACTCGCACAAAATAGTAATTCGGTTACAGTACTCTCTATGAGCGAGATCTTGAATTGCTTCCGCTCGCTAATGTTAATCCTATGAGACAGTTATTTCATAATTTCGTGTTTGTATTTAAATTTTTGTAAATGTTAGTAGGGTATAAATACGGCTAGTAGGCCACATCGGCGTCGGCGGTGGATCGTGGATCTCGGAGGGTGGATCTCGGAGGGTTGATCTTGGTGGATCTCGGAGGGTGGTGGCATAGATAAGAAAATTACAGTGTATCTTTTTACTGATTTTTTATTTAAGGGTGCTGGTCGGTGAGATCTCAAATTCCCTTCGGTAATGTTAAACTAATTGGTGTCAAATGCATTCTAATTTTTAAAATATCTCCTCAGAAAATAATTATTTTTTACTTCTTTTTTTCTGTGTACATTTTTAAAGCTTTTATTATTTTTAGTTTACAAAATATTTTTTTTATTAAATATATGCTTAATTTTATTTAGTGTTAAAATCTTATTCACAACCTCTCAGCTTTTAATACATAAAATATTGAATTAAGTATATATTTCAGAGAACGCATAACAACCGAAAATGTCTTTTCAGAAATAACCACCCGTACACTGCAATGTATTCTGTTCTTTGCATAGTTAAATCTACAGTCATATCTTAGTAGTGTACCAAATATAGTTCAGCTGGAAAATGCATAACTCAATTTAAAAAAAACACTTAGGCTCCCGTTGACTCACGTGAAAACACCCGCTCGCTACTGTTAATCCTATGGGACAATTATTTTATAATGTCAAAAATGAAAGTATCCTCTTAAAAAAAACATGCTAACAAAATCGAAAAAGTAAAAAAAAAAAAAAAATGGCAGTTGTAAAGATTGATTTCAGCTATCCAATGCAAAATTTTAAAAAAAACATTAGTAGGGTATAAATACGGCTAGTAGGCCACTTCGGCGTCGGCGGTGGATCGTGGATCTCGGAGGGTGGATCTGTGGAGCTGTGCGCGGTGGGTCTTGGTGGATCTCGGAGGGTTGATCTTGGTGGATCTCGGAGGGTGGTGGCGTAGATAAGAGGCATGCGTCGCTTCGGAGGGTGGATTGGGATGACTCATGGTAGAGATAAGGAGTATTATTTTAATGAGTTTTAATGGGGGAAATTAGAAAATTTCGAAGCTTTTTTTTTTTTTCGCGGAGAATTGGTGAATGTCATCAGATTTATTTGTGCGAATTAGAAATTGAATTAATTTTAATTTTAATTAATTTTAATGGGGGGACTTATAAAATTTCGAAGACATTTTTTCTCGCGGAGAATGGACTACTAGAGTACGAGGTGAATTTCAACGGATTTATTTTAGCGAATTAGAAATTGAATGAGTTTTAATGGGGGGGACATAGAAAATTTCGAACTCATTTTATTTTTCAACTATAGTACGATGCTAAATATTTTTCGAAGTGTGAATGAAATTTGTATTTCAAAATATGAATTCAAAAGGGTCATTCATTCATTTTAATGGGCGGACTTCAACGTCTTTGGGGCAAACGGACGTGTATTAATGAATTCGATACAGGTTAGGGTAAAAAATACAGGGTCCCGCATGAATTATACTGCACTCAATTGAATAGCTACCCCCTCCCCCACATCCCCCCGTTTTTCTACCCAGAGGGGCCCTTCGATAGACTAACAATACGCAAAAGGAGTATTATTTTAATGAGTTTTAATGGGGGAAATTAGAAAATTTCGAAGCTTTTTTTTTTTCGCGGAGAATTGGTGAATGTCATCGGATTTATTTGTGCGAATTAGAAATTGAATTAATTTTAATTTTAATTAATTTTAATGGGGGGACTTATAAAATTTCGAAGCCATTTTTTCTCGCGGAGAATGGACTACTAGAGTACGAGGTGAATTTCAACGGATTTATTTTAGCGAATTAGAAATTGAATGAGTTTTAATGGGGGGGACATAGAAAATTTCGAACTCATTTTATTTTTCAACTATAGTACGATGCTAAATATTTTTCGAAGTGTGAATGAAATTTGTATTTCAAAATATGAATTCAAAAGGGTCATTCATTCATTTTAATGGGCGGACTTCAACATTTTTGGGGCAAACGGACGTGTATTAATGAATTCGATACAGGTTAGGGTAAAAAATACAGGGTCCGCATGAATTATACTGCACTCAATTGAATAGCTACCCACTCCCCCACATCCCCCCTTTTATCTACCCAGAGGGGCCCTTCGATAGACTAACAATACGCACTTCCAAAAGTAAAGAGTACTATAAAATGAAGAATTTTAACGTATATGTAAATAAACAAGAATGAAAAATCATGCGTAGCGACATAATTCATGAATCACTTTCCAACAGGATCGAAATGGTATGCGAATAAAGTGTAATTTTACCACCGAGTACATAGTGAATTAAAATAGTGAACCGATCTCCTTAAAAAGGTCACCCTTCACAAAAAATCCAATGAATTATTATGGAAACCCTTTAGTTCTTGGACCCTTCTTTTTCCCCCCTTCGAAGTGTGAACTCGCATTAGACTATAGGATCCCTTCATAAAATAAATGAGATACGTACCCTATTCGAAAGAGTCCTTCACAAAAAATTGTAGGGGTTCCCTTTTGGAATAAAAAGACGGCCTTCACAAAAATCCAATGAATTATTATGGAAACCCTTCAGTTCATGGACCCCTCTTTTTCCCCCCTTCGAAGTGTGAACTCGCATTAGACTATAGGACCCCTTCGTAAAATAAATGAGATACGTACCCTATTCGAAAGAGGCCTTCACAAAAAATTGTAGGAGAGTCCTTCACAAAAATTAGCCCTTAGGCGAGAGAAATGCAACTTATGAAGTAAATAATTAATATTTTTTTAACTGGGCCCTCCACCGCCCGCTATATTTCTTATAGCGCCCCGGTATTTTTGCAGCAAACTTTTTTTTCAAGAGTGTATGAAAACTGTTAGGCTCATATGAAAAATTAGCCCTTAGACGAAAGAAATGCAACTTATGAAGAAAAATAATTATATTTTTTAAACTGGGCCCTCCACCGCCCGCTATATTTCTGATAGCGCCCCAGTATTTTTGCAGCAAACTCTTTTTTAATTCAATGTTTTCATATATGAAAACTGTTAGGCTCATATGAAAAATTAGCCCTTAGACGAAAGAAATGCAACTTATGAAGAAAAAAAAATATTTTATTTTAACTGGGCCCTCCACCGCCCGCTATATTTCTGATAGCGCTCCAGTATTTTTTCAGCAAGCTCTTTTTTCAAGAGTGTATGAAAATTATTATTCTCATATGAAATATTCGCACTTAGGCGAAAGAACCTTCAGTTCATTGACCCCTCTTTTTCCCCCCTTCGAAGTGTAAACACGCATTAGACTATGTGACCCCTTCATAAAATAAATGAGATACGTACCCTATTCGAATAAAAAGTTCCTTCGCAAAAAAATTTTAGGAGTCCCCTGTTTTAATAGAAAGCCCCCTTTGCAATGTACCCTGTAAAAATACTACCTTCGAAAGAAAGTGGACAAAGTTATAGATATTAAGCCCTGCTCACAAAATAATGCGACTACCCAGCGACCTTCACAAATAATATAACCCTATTTGAATTCCAACGGCCTTCACAAAATAAATCCAATAGATTCGTATTATATTATGGCGACAGAAATACGAGAGACCTTTCATAAAAATCCAAGATCGTTGTTTAAATGAAAAGACCCCTTCGCAATGTACCTTGTAAAAATATTTTAAGAAATAGACTGCTATTCTCAAATGAATTACATATTCATGCAATGTAAAAAATAGGTTTTACACGAATGCATTTTTAGTATAACGTTCAAAATATAGATTTTAGAAAAAAGATTCATGTTTTACCAAATTTATTATACAAATCTGTAAAATAGGGTAGAGCGTCTCATGAAAAATAATTGAATTTCGAATGATTATGCTTTAAAAATACATATTTATAACTGAAACTAAAAAATGAGTGTTACCCCATCAACATACATGTCGCTGAATCACAATGAGTCATGTTAGCAGATAAGCGAAGATCTTGCTTTGACTTGATTCTTCCTTAGATTATGAATAACTCAGGATAAGAAATATCTGTTACTCGAAGGTTCTGACACAATTTTGTAGGTAAATGAGCTATTTAAAACCGTCAATGTATGCGAATTATTTCGTATATAGTTATTAATCTGTTAAGTTTTAAAAGACTTCATTGACAAAATAAGAAATAGTCATCCCCTTATGAATTTTTGACGCAAAAAGATATGTTTAAATGTATTTGATACACGTTATGGTAGAAAAATACAGGGTCCCCTATAAGATATAGGAATTAAACTTTAAATATTTTAAAATTACATTCGTTTATGCTTTTTGTATAGAAACATTATACTAAATTGGGTTTATACTATTCTAACTTAAAAATTTCTTTTGACTTTGTTTTTATAAAATATATATTGTACTATTTAGTAAGTGCATTATTTAAAAATTTTTTGTTTTTAATATTGAAAATATATATATATATATAAATGTATCTTATCTAAATATTTAAACCATAATGTACTGGACTTCATCCAAATTTGATCGACTGCATGCATGTCTTAAAAGAACTAAACATGTTCGCTTATCTCTTAAAACCACTGGATATTATAACGTCATGGATAAGGCATATGGTATAACGAATAGGTATTATAAGTCAGAATCATAAATTTTGCATACTTTATACAAACACTTTCAGTATGAGAAATGATTGATGTATACGAATTATTTCGTGTAGTCCTGTATTAGTTATTAATCTGTTAAGTTTTAAAAATGCTTCAATGAAAAATAACTAAGAAATAAAATTAAAAAGGGTCATTAATAAACCATTAATAAACCATTAATAAACCAACTAACCAACTAACCAACTAACCAATTGTTTCTTGGTAAAACAGTTGGTTAGTTGGTTAGTTGGTTTATTAATGGGGTAAACAAGTGGTTATTATGATAAACAATTGTATGGTCAAGACTATGTTTTCGATAGTTAAACGTGCATACATATATGTATATATTAAAACATTCTGTCTGACTTGTGGATATATAGACAGAGATAAATAAAATCGCTTTGCTTTATAACATCACACATGCATATGTATATACATATACATAATGCGAAAGAGTTAAATATATTGGGTTTGTCCTATAATATTATACATACATATACATCTCTACTTTAACAAGACATGTATCGAATTAGATTCATTAACATATTTAATTAAATCCCATCTGTTTGTCTCAAAATTTTATAAGTCCGAACATTAGCATATCTCGTAGTTAAAATTTCTTAGTTATTATGTTCCCTTGAATACTTAATGAAGCATTTTAAAACTAAACAGATTTTAGTATATATATATATATATATAACCATATATTCACTAAGGCCAGTATTTAGCGTGGTGGGTATAAAATAGCCTGGGGGTCACTCAGCCCAGTAGTTAGCGTGGTGACTATGAAATAAGCGGGGACTCGCTTAGCCCTGTGGTTAGCATGGGGGCTATAAAATAAGCGGAGGTTCACTAAGCCCAGTAATTAGCGTGGTGGGTATAAAATAGCCTGGGGCTCACTCAGCCCAGTAGTTAGCGTGGTGACTATAAAATAAGCGGGGGCTCACTTAGCCCTGTGGTTAGTGTGGTGGGTATAAAATAGCCTGGGGCTCACTCAGCCCAATAGTTAGCGTGGTGATTATAAAATAAGCGGGGGATCACTAAGCCCAGTAGTTAGCGTGGTGGGTATAAAATAGCCTGGGGCTCACTCAGCCCAATAGTTAGCGTGGTGACTAAAAAATAATCGGGGGCTCACTTAGCCCTGTGGTTAGCGTGGTGGCTATAAAATGACATGTCTGATTATATGTTTTTAGGTTCGATACTTGTGCGGTTTAGACGATGGGATTTTGAATACCTAGAGAAGTTAAAGAAATTACGATATTGTTCCATAGCCTTATAAATATTATGTGTTTGAATATGGTAAGTTAAGTATTCTATATAAAGTTATAATGGAAGTCATATATGCAAAGTTTAGAGACCTCTAGTATAGCAAACCTAACATATATATATAGGCCGATTCAATAAATACTAGTTTTCAATCTTTCCACAACAGTCAGGTCTTTATTGTAAAAGAAGCCTTATAATTATGTCTAAGTGAAAAAAAAGAAGAAAGAAACAAAAGCTGTAATTTTTTAAATACATTTCCAGTATGAATTATTAAATCTAATTCACTTATTTCAATAGTTTTTCAAATTCTTAACGATAGTCCCAGAGCATTGGAAAATGTTTCATAAAGTATACCATGACGCATGATTTTTCCTTCATATTTAGTTATTGTCACTTACTATAGATCCTATTTTATAATTTACGTTAAAAAATTTTCATTCATTCCTATCCTTTTTCTGGGCACTCTGTATCTATTTTTTTAAGTGTGTATTGTTAGTCTAAATTTCATCGAAAGTATTTCTGTGATAATATAGGTGAGGTAGCGCATTAATGCAGTATAATTAATGTGTATTATACAGGACCCTGTATTTTTAACTATAATCTCTAGTTAAATAAGACTTGTATTTTAAAACTGAACAGATTTTAATATATATATACATATATGGTGAGTAGCATCTATACAGGGCTATACGAAATAATTCATATATATTAATGGTTTTAAGTATCAATCTCGCTTTAGATAGTCACGTGACATACATTTAAAAAATCCATATGTGTTATGGTAAAAGAAAGAACATATGTGATATATCATAAAGTCTGCATGAATATAACTAAAAGGATGTCTGCATTTATGTAGGTGTAAGCCTTTGTATTACTAAAGATTAAATTTAATATTTTATGTTTTAATTTTGTTTACCCTACGTAAAGAAAAAAATAACCATTTCTTTTAACATATAATAAAAAGTACTTTAAAAATATATTACTACTAACTTACTATATATCTACATACCTATACCTTAGAATCAACTCGTATACTTGCTTTAGAAGAAATTAATTGAAATGTGTTCTTATCAGTGAATCTTATCTAGAATGTTATCGCGATCAGTGATGTCATCAAACCACGTGTTGAAGAATCCAGTTGAATTTGGGTAAAGTTCGTAAATCATGCTTGAAATTTTTAGGTAAAGATAAATTTATATATATATATATATATTTCTACATATATGTTTTGTATAACCAATATGTTTTAAATCATGTATGATTAGTTTATGTCTTGTCAATATATTTTTACAGGACTTGTTAATATATTTTATGCGATGAGAGAAATTATATTTTACTTAAGTAGTAGTACATATCGAATTCCTATCCTTCTTTTGGTTACTAAGTATTTTCTAAAGTGTATATTGTTAGCCTAAATTATATTGAAGCCATTTCTATGAAAATAGGTGAGGGTGCTATTAAAATTAGTGGAGTATAATTCATATATATATTGTAGGGGACTCTGTATTTTTAGTGTAATTTCTATTTTAGCAAGACTTGTATCGAATTAGATTCATTAATCTATTTAATTAAAATCTCCTATCTCAAAAATTCTTAAGGGTATCTCTTAATTACTATTTTTAATTTTATTTCTTAGTTATTTTTCACTGAATACTCAATGAAGCACATATAACGAATCGAGTTTAAGCTATACAGGGTAACATAAAGGCATTCATATACATTAACGGTATCAGTCTCGCTTTATTGTATGAATCTAACTTTAAAAACTATAGCATAATGTATAAATATATTCATGTATTTTTATAATGTATGCAAACTACACTATTTGTAGTTATAAATATGTTTAGGAATAAATTATCCGTTCTTAAGTCATTTCAAAACAGGGTCCTTCAAACAGATCCCTTCACGAAACTTTTAACCCTAAAACAGGGCCCTTCATACAATGTTTCGTCTTAAAAATAGACCTTCTACAAGCATGTTACCTCTCCATTCACACGGGACCCTGTATTTATTGCCCTAACCTGTATCGAATTCATTAAAAACCCGTCTGTTTGTCCCAAAAATGCTTAAGTCCGCCAATTAAAATTAATTAATGACCCTTTTTAATTTTATTTCTTAGTTATTTTTCATTGAAGCATTTTTAAAACTTAACAGATTAATAACTAATACAGGACTACACGAAATAATTCGTATACATCAATCATTTCTCATACTGAAAGTGTTTGTATAAAGTATGCAAAATTTATGATTCTGACTTATAATACCTATTCGTTATACCATATGCCTTATCCATGACGTTATAATATCCAGTGGTTTTAAGAGATAAGCGAACATGTTTAGTTCTTTTAAGACATGCATGCAGTCGATCAAATTTGGATGAAGTCCAGTACACTATGGTTTAAATATTTAGGTAAGATACATTTTTATTAGCTCACAGGCTATCAAAGCCTGAGAGCTTATGTGCCCGCCCGTTCTGTATGTATGTATGTACATATGTACGTACGTAACGCGATAACTCTTGACAGAAATAACCGTTTTGCTTCCAATTTTGTTTATAGGTTCCTTGTGATAAGGCGCTTCCCTGATTAGTTTTGGGGATTGATTGTTTAACTATAAAGGGGGGAACGGGGGGGCTAACCCCCCTTAAATAAGATAAATGGTTTTTTCATGCAGAATTGTCCAATTTTCTTCAAATTTTGTATATAGGTTCATTGTGATAAGGTTCTTTCCTGATTAGTTTTGGGGGTTCATAGGTTAAGTATAAAGGGGCTAACGGGGGGGGGGAATCCTCCCCCTTAATTTAGATAAATGAATTTTTCATGCAGAGTTATCCGATTTTCTTCAAACTTTCTATATGGGCTCATTGTGGTAAGGGGCTTCCCTGATTAGTTTTGGGGGTTCATTGGTGAAGTGTAAAGGAGGGAAACGGGGGCTACCCCCCCTTAATTTTGATAAATGGGTTTTTCATGCAGAATTATCCAATTTACTCCAAATTTTGTATATAGGCTCATTGTGGTAAGGCACTTCCCTGATTAGTTTTGGGGGTTCACTGGTAAAGTATAAAGTGGGGAAGGGGGGGACTAACCCCCTTGATATAGATAAATGGATATTTTAAGCAGAATTATCAGATTTTCTTCAAATTTTATATATATGTTCATTGTGTAAAGGCGCTTCTCTGATTAGTTTTGGGGGTTCTTTGGTTAAGTATAAAGGGGGGACGGGGGGCTAACCCCCCCCCCCTTAATTTAGATAAATGGATTTTTCATGCAGAATTATCCGATTTTCTCAAATTTTGTATATAGGTTCATTGTGGTAAGGCGCTTCTCTGATTAGTTTTATGGGTTCATTGGTTAATTATAAGAAGGAGAAACGGGGGATGGTTCCCCCCTCTTAATATATTGTCGATTTCTTCATTTTTCGAGGGCTTATTTCAAATTCTTTGAAATAAGAATATAATTTACAGTTAGTGTGAATAGCCTGTGAGCTCAATGCCGTCAGTTTAACTGGGCAGTTTTCTTTTATATATATATTTTTTCAATATTAAAAACAAAAATTTTTAAAATAATGCACTTACTAAATAGTACAATATATATTTTATAAAAACAAAGTCAAAAGAAATTTTTAAGTTAGAATAGTATAAACCCAATTTAGTATAATGTTTCTATACAAAAAGCATAAACGAATGTAATTTTAAAATATTTAAAGTTTAATTCCTATATCTAATAGGGGACCCTGTATTTTTCTACCATAACGTGTATCAAATTCATTTAAACATATCTTTTTGCGTCAAAAATTCATAAGGGGATGACTATTTCTTATTTTGTCAATGAAGTCTTTTAAAACTTAACAGATTAATAACTATATACGAAATAATTCGCATACATTGACGGTTTAAAATAGCTCATTTACCTACAAAAAATGTGTCAGAACCTTCGAGTAACAGATATTTCTTATCCTGAGTTATTCATAATCTAAGGAAGGAATCAAGTCAAAGCAAGATCTTCGCTTACCTGCTAACATGACTCATTGTGATTCAGCGACATGTATGTTGATGGGGTAGCACTCATTTTTTAGTTTCAGTTATAAATATGTATTTTTAAAGCATAATCATTCGAATTTCAATTATTTTTCATGAGACGCTCTACCCTATTTTACAGATTTGTATAATAAATTTGGTAAAACATGAATCTTTTTTCTAAAATCTATATTTTGAACGTTATACTAAAAATGCATTCGTGTAAAACCTATTTTTTACATTGCATGAATATGTAATTCATTTGAGAATAGCAGTCTATTTCTTAAAATATTTTTACAAGGTACATTGCGAAGGGGTCTTTTCATTCAAACAACGATCTTGGATTTTTATGAAAGGTCTCTCGTATTTCTGTCGCCATAATATAATACGAATCTATTGGATTTATTTTGTGAAGGCCGTTGGAATTCAAATAGGGTTATATTATTTGTGAAGGGCGCTGGGTAGTCGCATTATTTTGTGAGCAGGGCTTAATATCTATAACTTTGTCCACTTTCTTTCGAAGGTAGTATTTTTACAGGGTACATTGCAAAGGGGGCTTTCTATTAAAACAGGGGACTCCTACAATTTTTTTGTGAGGGAACTTTTTATTCGAATAGGGTACGTATCTCATTTATTTTATGAAGGGGTCACATAGTCTAATGCGTGTTTACACTTCGAAGGGGGGAAAAAGAGGGGTCAATGAACTGAAGGTTCTTTAGCCTAAGTGCGAATATTTCATATGAGAATAATAATTTTCATACACTCTTGAAAAAAGAGCTTGCTGAAAAAATACTGGGGCGCTATCAGAAATATAGCGGGCGGTGGAGGGCCCAGTTAAAAAAAAATATTTTTTTTTCTTCATAAGTTGCATTTCTTTCGTCTAAGGGCTAATTTTTCATATGAGCCTAACAGTTTTCATATATGAAAACACTGAATTAAAAAAGAGTTTGCTGCAAAAATACTGCGGCGCTATCAGAAATATAGCGGGCGGTGGAGGGCCCAGTTTAAAAAATATAATTATTTTTCTTCATAAGTTGCATTTCTTTCGTCTAAGGGCTAATTTTTCATATGAGCCTAACAGTTTTCATACACTCTTGAAAAAAAAGTTTGCTGCAAAAATACCGGGGCGCTATAAGAAATATAGCGGGCGGTGGAGGGCCCAGTTAAAAAAATATTAATTATTTACTTCATAAGTTGCATTTCTCTAGCCTAAGGGCTAATTTTTGTGAAGGGGTCTCCTACAATTTTTTGTGAAGGACTCTTTCGAATAGGTTACGTATCTCATTTATTTTATGAAGGGGTCCTATAGTGTAATGCGAGTTCACACTTCGAAGGGGGGAAAAAAGAGGGGTCCATGAACTGAAGGGTTTCCATAATAATTCATTGGATTTTTGTGAAGGACGTCTTTTTATTCCAAAAGGGAACCCCTACAATTTTTTGTGAAGGGTCTTTCGAATAGGGTACGTATCTCATTTATTTTATGAAGGGGTCCTATAGTCTAATGCGAGTTCACACTTCGAAGGGGGGAAAAAGAGGGGTCCAAGAACTAAAGGGTTTCCATAATAATTCATTGGATTTTTTGTGAAGGGTCTTTTTGTGAAGTCCCCCCATTAAAATTAATTAAAATTAAAATTAATTCAATTTCTAATTCGCACAAATAAATCCGATGACATTCACCAATTCTCCGCGAAAAAAAAAAAAAGCTTCGAAATTTTCTAATTTCCCCCATTAAAACGCATTAAAATAATACTCCTTGTGCGTATTGTTAGTCTATCGAAGGGCCCCTCTGGGTAGAAAAAAGGGGGGATGTGGGGGAGGGGGTAGCTATTCAATTGAGTGCAGTATAATTCATGCGGGACCCTGTATTTTTTACCCTAACCTGTATCGAATTCATTAATACACGTCCGTTTGCCCCAAAGACGTTGAAGTCCGCCCATTAAAATGAATGAATGACCCTTTTGAATTCATATTTTGAAATACAAATTTCATTCACACTTCGAAAAATATTTAGCATCGTACTATAGTTGAAAAATAAAATGAGTTCGAAATTTTCTATGTCCCCCTCATTAAAACTCATTCAATTTCTAATTCGCTAAAATAAATCCGTTGAAATTCACCTCGTACTCTAGTAGTCCATTCTCCGCGAGAAAAAATGGCTTCGAAATTTTATAAGTCCCCCCATTAAAATTAATTAAAATTAAAATTAATTCAATTTCTAATTCGCACAAATAAATCCGATGACATTCACCAATTCTCCGCGAAAAAAAAAAAAAAAAGCTTCGAAATTTTCTAATTTCCCCCATTAAAACTCATTAAAATAATACTCCTTGTGCGTATTGCTAGTCTATCGAAGGGCCCCTCTGGGTCGAAAAAAGGGGGGATGTGGGGGAGGGGGTAGCTATTCAATTGAGTGCAGTATAATTCATGCGGTACCCTGTATTTTTTACCCTAACCTGTATCGAATTCATTAATACACGTCCGTTTGCCCCAAAAATGTTGAAGTCCGCCCATTAAAATGAAGGAATGACCCTTTTGAATTCATATTTTGAAATACAAATTTCATTCACACTTCGAAAATATTTAGCATCGTACTATAGTTGAAAAATAAAATGAGTTCGAAATTTTCTATGTCCCCCCCATTAAAACTCATTCAATTTCTAATTCGCTAAAATAAATCCGTTGAAATTCACCTCGTACTCTAGTAGTGCATTCTCCGCGAGAAAAAATGGCTTCGAAATTTTATAAGTCCCCCCCATTAAGATCAACCCTCCGAGATCCACCAAGATCCACCGCGCACAGCTCCACAGATCCACCCTCCGAGATCCACGATCCACCGCCGACGCCGAACTGGTCTACTAGCCGTATTTATACCCTACTAATGTTTTTTTTAAAATTTTGCATTGGATAGCTGAAATCAATCTTTACAACTGCCATTTTTTTTTCTTTTTACTTTTTCGATTTTGTTAGCATGTTTTTTTTTAAGAGGATACTTTCATTTTTGACATTATAAAATAATTGTCCCATAGGATTAACAGTAGCGAGCGGGTGTTTTCACGTGAGTCAACGGGAGCCTAAGTGTTTTTTTAAAAATTGAGTTATGCATTTTCCAGCTGAACTATATTTGGTACACTACTAAGATATGACTGTAGATTTGACTTTGCAAAGAACAGAATACATTGCAGTGTAGGGGTGGTTATTTCTGAAAAGACATTTTCGGTTGTTATGCGTTCTCTGAAATATATACTTAATTCAATATTTTATGTATTAAAAGCTGAGAGGTTGTGAATAAGATTTTAACACTAAATAAAATTAAGCATATATTTAATAAAAAAAAAATATTTTGTAAACTAAAAATAATAAAAGCTTTAAAAATGTACACAGAAAAAAAGAAGTAAAAAATAATTATTTTCTGAGGAGATATTTTAAAAATTAGAATGCATTTGACACCAATTAGTTTAACATTACCGAAGGGAATTTGAGATCTCACCGACCAGCACCCTTAAATAAAAAATCAGTAAAAAGATACACTGTAATTTTCTTAAATATAAGTCACATTTTGAACAGAAAATTACTCTAACAATTGAATGCTAAAAACACACAAGTATTTTAGAATTTAATATTAATTGGCAGAAATTAATTATATTAATTACAATATTTTAATTACACCGAACTAGTTTAAGACTTGTCTCAATAGCAAATTATTTAAAGAGATTTTGGCGTCAATATGATAAATTCTTAAAATTATACAAAATATTTCTTTTTCTTTTTTCTGTTGGTTTTCTTTTCCTTATTTATTTATATTTTTTCTTTAAAAAGTGAGTTTTTTAGTGAGTTCGCTCGTTTTTAAAAAAGAGTTTGAGTTTGAACGAGTTCATTTTATAAATTTTGAATTTGAGCGTGAACTAACTGATTTTTCAGAAATTGATCTTGAGTTTGGTTTAGTTCGTTTTTTTTGTGAGCGTGCCCAACACTGTTTCTGAATAAGAACACCTGGCAATTTTATGCATTCCCGAAGAAAATTGAATTCATAAATGTGTCAGAAAGTAGCTCCATTCGATTTGAGAAGAACCTTATTAAATTACGAAGAAATATTTTCAAAAATCTACTTTTTTATACAGCTTAAAGGTTATGATTTTTTAACCCTCTTTTTATCTTTTCTTCTAAACTACATTAATTCTTTTACTGAATTTTTATTTGAAGGCTGAAAAATCTAAGTAATCATTAATGTTTCTATTCTGCTTTTTCTGTCTTGTAAACATATAATAAGTTAAAATATATTGTAAAATTTCTCCAAAACCATGTATGCAATATTCTTTAAAAGAATCTTAATTTTATGTTGAGTAAAATCGGAATTTTTTTAATAGAAATTGAGCGGACCGGAAAGGCCATGATTTACCTGATTTTGTCATGGGCCGGGTCGGGCCTGTTTTCTTTGATTTTTGTACTTGCCGGGTCGAACTTTTAACTTTTGAAACGGGCAAGATAGATTTCGTTCGGGCTTGGCTCGAAATTCCGGCCTGTGCAGACCTCTAGTGCATTTGCATGACACTCATGCGTCGGTGATCAAGTGACCAGCTGGATTTGCGCACTGCAACAGTCGCTGAAATCTACTATAATCACTTCTAATATCAATCAATGATACAAAATTTGTTAATTATTTATAGATATGTCGATATGTGCAGATTTTTTACTTCTTTCTTTTATACTTTAAGATTACTGAAAAATGTTACAAAAATGCTTTATTTTACGATATAAAGCTTACATATTCTGTAATATAATATTTTATGTAATATAATAGTAGGTATTCGTTGTAGTGCAGCAACGTAATGAAATTACGAGGAATTACGCGTCTCTGCTTTATTGTCAGTAATTCCATATCGTTTGAATTTGAACATATGCTAAAACGTGTATTATTTATCATAAATGAACAGAATGAAATATTTTGTGAAGAAAATAGAAGAGTATAATTTTATAATAAAATAGTTAGCCTGTTACTATAAATAGAACTTTGAAATAAATGACAGAAAATGTTGTGTCTTATTTATTTTTCAGTATCATCGGTTTTTTGTCGATGTGTATTTACAGGGGGAAAACCATTCTGATATTAATGAATAAATATTATGAACATTTAATCTATTTTTAAAACTTTTTTTAATTAAAAAAAAGAAAAGAAAAGTGCCCTGTTAAACTGATGGAATTGACCTCACGGGGCTATTCACACTGATTGCGTATATTATACTCTTATTTCAAAGAATAATTCTGCATGAAATTCCCATTTAGCTAGATTAAGTGGGAGGGGGATTATCTCCCTCATTCCCACACGTTATACTTAACCAATGAACCTCCAAATCTAATCAGGGAAGCTCCTTATCAGAATAAACAGGTATATCAAATTTGCCGCAAATCGGATAATTCTACATGAAAAATCCATTTATATAAATTAAGGGGGTCGGATTAGTACTCGTTCCCTCCCCCTTTATACTTAACCAATGAACTCCCAAAACTAATCAGGAAAGCGCTTTATCACAATGAACCTATATACAAAATTTGAAGCAAATCGGATATTTCTATCAAGAGTTATCACGTTATGTACATACATACTTACGTACATACAGAACCTGCGGGCACATTAGCTCTCAGGCTTTGATTGCTTGTGAGTTAATAAATAAAGAGAAAACTGCCCAGTTAAACTGAGGGCATTGAGCTCACAGGCTATTCACACTAATTGTATATTATACTCTTATTTATAGGAATTTGAAATAAACCCTCGAAAAATAAAGAAATTGACAATATATTAACGGGGGGATCATCCCCCGTACTTCCTTATAATTAATTAATGCACTTTAAAAACTAATCAAAGAAGCGCCTTATTACAATGAACACACACATACAAAATTTGAAGCAAATTGGATCATTCTGCATGAAAAACCAATTTATCTAAATTAAGGGGGGGATTAGACCCCGTTACCCCCTTTATATTTAACCAATGAAACTCCAAAACTAATCAGGGACGCGCCTTATCACAATGAACCTATAATCAAAATTTGAAGCAAAATGGTTAGTTTTATCAAGAGTTATCGCGATACGTACATACAGAACTGGCGGGCCATTAGCTCTCAGGCTTTGATAGCCTGTAAGCTAAAAACTGTTAACATGACAATTTACATCTATTGTGACTAAGAAAACACAGTCAATTTTAAAATATGGAGTCTTCTTTGGCTTGGATACAATGGATACAAAAACAGTAAAAAATGCTGAGACGGAATTGCAATAAATCGGTGAGAAATTCCACTTTAGACAGGTTTTCGTTTTAGCTGATAAACTTTAAAGATGTTTCTTTCGATGGGACCATGGAATGTTTGCGATTAAGATAATATTCCGTTATAGACAGGTTTCATTTACACAGGTTAAACCGTATACGGTCTAAACTGTATGTGTAAAACTTGTGTGAATAACCCCATACTGTTTAACTAGTGTAAATGAAACTTGTCTATAACGTAATATTGTCTTGATTGCAAACATTCCATGGTATCAGCAAAAGAAACACCTTGAAAGTTTACCTGCTAAAGCAAAAACCTGTATAAAACGGAATTCTTCACCGATACATTACAATTTTGTCTTAGCATTTGTTATTGTTTGTGTCCATGATTCAGTAAATTAGATCCGTGTTCGGCACAGGAGGGAGGGGCACACCGCCGGATCTGCCCTCTCTTGGCTATTAATAAATTTGAAAGTTTACGCTTACGAATATACTAGTGCAATTATCCTTAGAAAGAAATTAATATGTATACTTACCATTATAGTGATGAAGTGCTGGTGAATTATATTAATCTTAGATGATTTTCTCGAGCTTTGATGATATAAATCCTCCAAATATAAAATTTCAAACTATGGTTATTTTTTTACACGTTGAGTTAGCTGTTTTAACAAGAATGATGCTAAAAAAACAGTGCATACCCAGAAGTACAAATAAAATAGATAAGAAAATCAGACTCCCAAGCACACGTGCCTTATTAGACATGTGGGATAGATTTAGAAAAAAAAGGAGTGTTTTCTGAAATTTTTGTTGACCTTGAATGAGTCGTATTGTCCATTACACAGATGTACAACGTAGAAAATATAGCACCCTCGTTTGGACTGGAATCCTCTTGACCGTGCTAAGAATATGGATGATGGATGTGTACTGGGAGAACTGGGGGAATCAGAGTACCGCTATAAGTCTTTACGCTTAACGAATGTCGAAAAAGGCAAAAAAAATTGAGAATAAAGATGAAATGAGATTCAAAGGTTTTGAAATTTTTTAAAAACCTATAATATATATATATATATATATATATATATATATATATTTATATATATATTTATAATTTTAGGAAATTTTATATAGTTACTTCATTATTCAGTTTCAGGGTCTGGGGAGGGGGGGGCTTCAGCCCCCTTAGCCTCCCACCCGTGGGTGCGCCAATGATACACATGCTCACGCTACATCATCTTATTATCTCAACAGTTAACTCGGCTGTGGTTAAGTTAGATTAGTAATGCAAATATATACAGTTACAGTTATAGTATAAATACAATATATACAGTTATATATTACAAGTTTAACGTAAACCAATCAAATCACCCCATCTCATGTGTACAGTAGGAGTCATAAAGAATGAACAGGTTTTTCTTGTGAACCAACAAAGATGTCAGCTGCCCTCACCTTATAACGGAGGTCGCTAGCCGACTCAGACCTTGTAGACCTGATAAGCCATAGTGTAAAGGCAACATTAATGTGTACATGCATTAGCTTTACAAATTCATTGTGAGAAATTTTATTTATTTATGAGTTTTTAAAACGGTGCCCAAATGTGTTGTACCCCTTTCTAATAAGGATACCCAGGTAGCACTGAGATATCGGCCAATATCCACGGCAATACCCAGATAGCAAGCAAGGTTACGAAAACGGTCTTTTTTCCTTTTCTTTCGATTTTTCTGCAAAGGTATATCATCTTTACCGTATATCACGGTCACAGTAATGTTTTCAATATTAGATTTTTGGAATAACCGTCAGAAAACCCACGTTCTAAAATCATCCTTTACACATTCATTTTCAGCGCATGCGCTACTTATTTCGAGCTGCAAATTGTCCTTGTGCTTGCGTTTACTCACTTATGACTCATTGAAGGTGATATTGACGTCGAGCAGGTCATATAGCATCGCTCTGCCAGTGCCGACTTTGCATTTGCATGTGCAATCATGTTCCAACTGAAGTATGTTAAACTATTTTGTATTGATTTTATATCATAAAGATTTACCTTATTGTAAGAACTACATACATACGCATATTTCTGTTGTAGTTCTTGAAATTTCCATTTATAATATGTTTTTTATTCTTAACGAATTAATGCGAGTTCTTTAACCATGTTTTCATTGCAAAATACAATAGATGGAGAATAGCATTTGTTTATGTTTATCTTTAAAAATATATTATTATCGTTTATGCTATTATCTATTGATGCTTCACAATTTTAAAATATTCATCTTATAGTTCACGTGCTTCAAAATTACTGTCAAAAGTTTGAAATATTGATAAAATAATAATAATAAAATAACAATTGATTAAATAATAATAATAATAATAGATTTTGTACTAGTATTGAAACTGTAATTTAGTTAAAGCTAATTATTTTTACGCATACGTTTTATTTTCTTATATTTTAGTAATTTATGTGGCATAAAATGTCATTTAAAAATATCATTCAATGACAATTGTTTTATATTATGTACGTTTAAGATATAAATTTTTTATTGTATGCATTTCTACAATATTTTAAAGTATTGTTATTTTTATTACTTTGTTTAATACATTTTATTTTCATGAAGTTTAAAAAAATGAGTTTTAATGAAATCAAACTATTTAAATTTTTGACGTTTCAATATACATTAGGATGGTCCTTATTTTTGAAGTTATAAAATTCATTGCTCTCACCCTCTAAATTTGTTCCATTATATCTAAAAATAATTCTTGTAAAATATAATCACTAAAAACTAATATTTATAGGTAGCTCAAACAAGCATAAGTTTCATAATTTGGGGTTATTTTGTTGTTTTCTTCTCCTTTTACTTGAAAAAATATATTGAATCCCAGTAGTAATCAAATTATTTTAATAGATTAAAAAGTCACTTATGTACACCATCAAATCCATATGCATTTTCTCCAAAATTAGATAACTTATTCCATATTGCTCATGCCAGTGCATTAAACATAATCAAAATAGCTGAAGATAGAAATTTCTTGCTAGCACAGCGAGAAGATCGCAGAAGAGCATCAATGATTGGTACTGACATAAATAAATCTGTTGTGGATGGAATTGATTGCTTAAAAAAAGAAGGATCTTCTGAAGAAAATATTAGAAAAAATGAAATGTTCACAGGAGAAAGAAACGAAAATAGCAGTACTTGAATCTTCTACAGATAGCTCAAATGAAGAAGATAGAAATGAATGAAAATTAACATCGCGATCAGGAAATAAAACTGTTAGAGGATGCAGCATGAGATCCTGGTCCATCCAAAACTAAGAGAGGGGAGGGCGTATGGCTATTATAATTCCATATTTAGCAACAGCTCTAGACAGGACTAGTATCAGGCAGTATTTGTAGTTGTCAAAACTGCAGAGTTTAGGATATGTATTAAAGAAGTCAGTCTCGTTGAAAAAGAATTGTTCATAGAATTAAACATTCACAAAAATTAAAAGAATGGCTACAAAGAAATGTTCGTCTCATTGTCCATATAAATGAGAAACTTTTACCAGAATTAACTGATAAAGAGAAACTAGATAAACTACTAATTATAATTTCCAGAAAACGAGTTTCTCTGATGCTCTCAGTTGCTAAACTACTTTCTGCAACAGGCAAAGCACAAGACTTGCAATTTATAAAGTTCTCAATGAATGGGATATTGCAGATAAAGTGATTGGAATGATCAATGATACCACATAAGCAAATACTGCAAATGATAAAGGTGCTTGTGTACCTTTAGAAGAAAAGCTTGGGAAGAAATTTTTTTTGCCTGCCGTCATCATATTATGGAAATTATTAGAAAAGTATTTCATAATTCTTTGTGAACTTTGTCATCAAGTCCAGAAGTACCTTTATTCAAACATTTTCAAGGGTACTGGGGATTTCTAGATACAGACAGGTTTGAAAGATAATATTAGAGTTCTTGTACAAAATGTAAAAGATGAAAATTTGGAGTTTGCTACTGGAAAAGAATCATGTTCAACACCATCAGCACCTGGACCAAGAGATGATTGTCAAAAATTTGCAGAACTTGTTATTATTTTCCTTGGAGGAATACCTGTCAGGAGAATTTGTTTCATGCTTCCCAGGGCAATGCATCGTGCTCCTTGGATGTCTAAGATGATATATTCTTTGAAGATATTCATCTTTAAGTCCCAATTCATGCTTACCAAAAAGGAAGAAAGAGGTCTTCGTGATGTTTGTGTTTTTATAGTGAGTGTATTTTAAAGTTTGGATTACTGCTTCAATAACAGAAACCTCACCAAACAATGACTTTCAGTTAATGAATAGTTTATTAGAGTATTCAAGAATACATAAAGAAATTGCAAAAGCTGCATCTGAAAAAATTTCGAAGAATCTGTAATATTTGTTAGATCTTTCTGGACTGTCCCTTTTCGATAGCCATGTACTTGTATTAGAATCCTGAGAAGAAGATACCTGTTGCCCTTAAACATTTTCATGAAAAGAAGTTGGAAGCTTTTTTTTTTTTTACCAAAGTATCTTTCAAGCTGTTCAAAGAAATGAATTTACCCCAAGAATTCTTTCAAGTAGACACTGGAACACAAATTCTGATTATAAGATTGCACTAGAAATGGTGCAATGTGTTAAAGTGGTAAATGATCATGCTGAGTGAAGTATTGCTTTGACCAAAGAATACACTAGAATCCTTGCACGAAATGAACCTCAGTTTCAGCTATTGGTGAATGTTGTGGAGGAACACTGGAAAGCTTATCCTTACTGCAGAAAAATGGACTTAACAAATTAATCTAATTACTAATACTTTCATACTTTTAAACTTTTTATATGCTTAATATTGTGCTTTTATGTTATATAAAATATGAAAATAATTTACTATCGTAATAAAAATTATCATTTTGACTTACTTTTCTCTTGTCAATAACACAATGTTTTTAAGTGTAATCGCCAAACTTCAGCAATCTTGAGCTACCTCTAAATATATTTCTGTTTCATACAAACTTTTCCTACTTTGTTTTTTACTGTATTGGAATAAATTTTGAGGGTGAGACAGAAGAAAATTAAAAAATAGTTAAAATCGATCGGACCACCCTAATATACATACTAATAATTATGAAAGATTTTGAAAATGAAGGTTTATATTTTAAAGAAAAAAGGGAAAATAAAAAAAAGTCTAAATAATGTTAACTGATTATTATTATTTATTTTTAATTACGGCGCATCAATAGATTTAATTCAGAGATAAATCCTTCTGAAAAATTATTGTTCTTCTGTATTAAGTAGAATAAAAACATGCTTGAAGTAGACTAAAAATAAACAAATAGGTAATATGCATATGATATAAAAATATTATAAATTGAAATTGCATATTTTTTTCTAATTTTTCTCAGTAATTATATAAACACCAACATTTGGTTTTATATACTTCTTAAATGAACTTCTTAAATCCTTATGAAATTAAATTATGCAGTAATGTTTAACTTACTTCAGTTTGTCAATCAACTAATAAATGAGAGTAACTGATAGTGGGCTGACCATTATCACTTTCCAAATATAAAAACACAAAAGTAAAGACAACATAAAAACCAAGACATAAGCAAGTTCCAACTCAGAAATTTAAACTATTGTGAAACTTTCAGGAGGATAATGTAGTAGGGCTGAAGCAAAATATAATATACAAATTTTCTTGTTGCTCGAATTCACTTTAAAAGGAAAATGTTATCCCCGGTGTATTTTAGACTTTATTTTTAAAATTGATTAATGGTAAGAGATACAAAACAAAAAAAAAGTTATCTATTTTAATCAGTTCTTTCAAATTCAAACCAAAGTTAGAAAACTTCTGTAAAATAATTCTTACAATTCATTCTAACAAATGCATATTAGATTTAAAAATTTTTAATGTTATCAACAATTAATTTTTTTTAGAAGCAATATATTAATTAAAATATAAAATATATTCGAATTTTAGCAATTACATAGGAAGGGAATTTCAGCAAAGGAAAAAAAGCAATATATTAATTAAAATAAGTAACATACTATGACTTCTTAAATATAATTAGAGATCGACCGAAACAGGTTTTGAGACCGAAACCGAAACCTAAACCGGATTTCGGTGATCTTCCCACTTTCGGCCGAAACCGAAACAGAAACCGAAAGTGTCAAAAAATTAAAAAACTGATTAATACATACATAACTGCATATAATTATTAATTATTTAATTAATTAATTACAAATAATTAATATTTACTTAATAATAACTAATTACGTTATTAATTTATTAATTACTAGCAAGCTACGCCCACTGCGCTGGTCGGTTTCTACAAATGAACCTTGAATCAAAGGAAATATATCGTTTAATTTGACCTTGTATTTGAAAGCAATCTGGGTATATTTACCTAGAATATCCTTCCACATTACTGAAAAATGACGTGATTGCGCTAATATATTTTCTAATGTGCAGTCAAAATTTTAGCTGTTAAAGACCAACTCTTTTATTTGGTCATTTACAGTTAAGGTTTGCTAAAGAATGATAAAACTATATGTAACTATGTGTAAATTGTCTTACTAACAATGCAAACAAATTAACTAACAAAATCCATTCAATAGAAGTTTTTATTAAGGCTAATCTTAGATAATCGAGTTCATCTGATTATAGAACTTTTTCACATAATTCTAAAACTAACAGAACAATATAAAATATACTGAAACCCTCCTTATAAATTATCTACTTAACAATGCAAGTCGCAAAAAATACGCCCAGTAAAAACTTTCAAAAAGGCTAATCTTTCGGAATCGGGTTCCAGTATAACTTTCACACATAACTGTTTGACTAAGCAACGTAGAACAATATGTAGTACATTAAAACCATTCCTGAAATAGCATCTAACTAACAATACAATTCTCATCAAAATCCGTCCAGTAGAACTTTTTCAGAAGGCTAATCTTTCATAATCGGAATCAAATATTCAAAAGGCTAATATTTGATTAAAAAATGGTCACCCGATTTTCGAATTTCTCCCTATAATTCTAGAACTAAGCAACGTAGAATGATATGTTATATAATAAAACTTTCCCTAGAAAATTATCTAACAGTGTAGGTTCCATCAAAATCCATTCGGCAAAATCTTTTAAAAAGGTTAATATTTTATAATCGGATTGATCTGATTATAGAACTTCCCAGAATAATTCTATAACTAAGCTACGTAGAACGATATGTTATACAATAAAACCTTCCCTGAAAAATTATCTTACAGTTTAAGTTCTACCAAAATCCATTCATCAGAACTCGAGTTATTAGCAGCCGGAACGAAATTTCATATATGTAGAAGTAAATAGAAGTATATTGCCATTAATATAGTTTGCATTTGAATTAAAAAAAGGTACTTTTCGGTTAGCCGGGCGCCAGTGATATATGTCTATATATATATTTATATATATGTATATATTCATACATATAAGTGTACATATATGTATGTATATACATGTATTTGTGTAGATATATGTGTATATATATATCACTGGCGCCCGGCTAACCGAAAAGTAAAAAAAAAAAACTGCAAAAATGCAGTCGTACACTTAAAAAAAAAACATCTTTTGGCTTAAAATCTCTCATCAAAACTGTTTTTGTTTTTCTTTTCTTTTCTTTCTTTTTTATAAATAAAATTAGTAACTGTTTTTTCTTTTATTTTTCCAGATGTATAGCCATTTCAATTCTTTCTGCAACAAAAAAAAGACACCTTTTGGCTTAAAATCAAATTGTTTGGTGTCAAAAGTAAAATCAAAATCGCCAAAAACAAAAGATACATCGCCAAATATTGTTTCAATATAGAAATATTGTTCCTTGAATAATTTTTTAAGCATTACGAACATTCCCAATCATGTTTAAATTAAATATTTTCGTTTTATAATATTCTCTCATCAAAACTCTTTTTTTTTTCCTCTTTCTTTTTTCTTTCTTTCTTTCTTTTTTTTAATAAAATTAATAACCGTTTTTCTTTTATTTTTCGATTGCCTTTTCATTTCTTTCTGCAACAGTAATGATCGCCAAAAAATTAGCAATAGCAACCTTTTCGGCCAAAATAACAGAACTTTCTATCATAATTCTATAACTAATATACGTAGAACGTTGTATTATATACTAAAACTTTCCCTGAAAAATTATCTCTCGAACAGTGTAAGTTCCATTAAAATCCATTCGGCAGAACTCGAGTTATAAAGGAACGGAACGAAATTTCCGTTTGTGTTTTATATATATAGTAGATACGCGTATTGAATCACATTTATAACAAACAAACGTAGATATATATGTGTGTGTGTAAGTTTCAAACAAAAATGAAACATGAGTAATGCAACTTTTATATTTTATTATTTTATAACAAGCAATAATTGTAGGTATTTATCAATAATTAATTAACAATGTAGTTAAATAATGTAAAACAAATTCAATAACGAATATTTAATTTTTAAATATATTCATATTTTCAGTTCGTTAATATTTTGCATTTAAATTGTTTGAGTATAGAGTTAAGTATTGGTTAAGTAGAAGTAATTGTTTAAGTAAAAGTATAAGTAAAGGGCACAAAAGCTAAATTAATTTGTTTAATTTGACTAAAAAAGGAAAACTAGCATTAAGGCAACATTTTAAGCCTAGAAATTATTAAATATAAACTTTATTTTCCATTTAAATATTCTCAAAGTGAGACATGTTTAACACCATTTTGTACTTTAGCTAATTTTAAATATATATATATATATATAAGGATAAAAATGTAACAGTTGTCAATTTTCTTTTAGGATGTGCACAATAAGATCAAAATAAATCTTTGCTCACTCTGCCCCCCCCCCCCCAAAAAAAAAGCTTTGCCACTCCCTGCCTCTCTAAGAAAGTATTGAAATGGCACCCCTGCTTGAAAATTTTATCTCCGGTGCCAAGTTGACTCTCTGTGCCTCTATCCAAATGGTTTCCAATTATACGAATTTCATCTAATAAAAATTATCTTAAGTATACATACCTCGATATATCTTTTGTAATAAATTTCGTAAATCTTTATATATTTTAACAGCACCTTTCTCATAAAGCATTCGAAACAATCTGTAGTTTTAAATTAAAAAAATTCTATTACTGTTAAGTTTTCAGCTTTTAAAGATCAAGTGATAAGCGTCTTTTAAGTTTAGTCATATATGCTTTGCTTGCTTTATAATTTACACTCGCATTATGAATCAGTCAAGACCGATAATGATAAACCGTGGAGTTCACAGCAATAAACAGTGTCTCATTTGAGCCGATAAATCTCATATCAATGAGTAAAGTTGAAAATTTCCGAAAGAAGGAACGAGATTTTGAAATACAGATAGTTTCGGTCGAGTTTCGGTTTGGCCGAAATTTTGGCAGCAGTTTCGCCGAAAACGAATATTCGGCGAAACTCCGATTTTGCGCCGAAACCGAAACCGAAACCGAAATTTCGGTCGATCTCTAAATATAATGTGGGCTAATAAAAATCATTATTTTCCTTTTTTTCTTTAGTATATAAAAATTAAGCTAAAATTTAGTTTCCCACAGAAATAAAGAAAATTTCTAAGTCAGGTTATTTTGATGAAATTCTAATGCCTCTGTCAATTAAGATTTAAAACTAACAGATTATCAAAATCTTTTAAATTTCTTTTATAGAGGCTTATAAAAGCATTATTATCTACTTTTGGTTGTAATACTTATTACAATGGTTCATATGAAATCATGTGACTTGCCTTACATTTCTACCTTTTGGTACGCTTGTCTTAAAACACTTACAAAGTACCTCAGATTGTGTCAACTAGCAACCTTTTATAATCCTTGTTACAATGTTTGCAAACCTTTCAGACAAACTCTTTAAAAAGCATCTAGTCATTTACATGTTTGGGTAAAAAAAAGTTTTTAAAAATCAAAAACTGTTATCTGGGTATTGCCCAATATTTCGAAAGTCGCTGAATGTCGTACGTCAAATTTACAACATCTGCCGATATTCACAGACATAACTTAAAATTAGTTTTAAAAAGAAAGAATTCAAAAGAGATTTTTGCATTTCTTATGACATCATACTACAGAAATAGTCTAAACAATAAAATTTAAATAATTTTGCCATTTAAAAAAAAATTGACATTTTAATGCCTTATTTTTAATATAAGGCAGTTGCAGTTGACGTCATGTTGGAGGTCACATCACACACTACAAATAGGCCGTTTTAATTGGTGGAACTACCCTGACCTCCAGTTGAAGTACAATGGTTGATCAGATAATTGCAACGTCCCTTTATTCTTACATTGCCTAATGTTGTAAAAATGATATTACTATAGTGGCTGATGGTTTTCAGCCAACCGCAAACTAATAATTACTTGATTCTGTGTGTCAAATAGAGCATGTTTATTAGAAGGTAAATAATAAAATGACTCGACGAACTTTACAAACAAAACAACATAACATTATATTAACAAAAAAATGGAAGAGGTGTGCACTGCGTGCAACACGGATCGCAGCCGAGATAGAACTGCTCAAGAAGGGTACGGTTACAGATATATCTTGTCTCTTTTGTATGTCTTTGAAAAACATAGAGTTGAGTTGTTGGGACAATACAAGTTTTGGAAGGTTACAGCTAAAATATCAGTTTAAAAGTTCTGAGTAATAATAACATTGACGCAGTCACAGTAGGTTGCAGTTAAGGTTAAACCGCCACAGTATTCCACAAGTACTGGAGGTATTGAAACATCACAATTAGCGAGGATTGAACCTTACTACTCTTCCAGAATGGGTAGTTTTGTTTACAGGTATAAATAGTACTGCAATTACCGGTTCCTCTGGGATAACAGTCTGAGTTGGCGGGTTGTCAACAGGCAGAGTTGGGCAAATTTGTAATCTGATTAATCTGTAATCTGATTACAATATAATTGCATGTAACAGATTATAATTTCAATTACATGTAATCATAATCTGAATTTGAAATTTAATTAGGATTGCAATCATAACTATAATGCTATGATTATGCTTATGGTGTAATTATAATTATAATTGAGAACTTATAGTTACAATTACGTGTAATTTCAAAGGCACATTTTCAATATGTACCATAAAAGACAATTTTTATCAGACACAGTAGAAATTTGATACAACAAGAACGAAAAATCATGCATCCGGCATCGATTATAAAACACTTTCTGGCATGAACAGAATATTATTCAGAAATTTTAAATTTTATTAATTAATACCCGCAACCCTAAATATGTACGATGAAAGACAGTTTTTATCACACACAATAAGAACGAAAAAATATGCAGATGGCATAGATTATGAAACACTTTCCCACACAAACAGAATATAAATCAGAAATTTTAAATTGTTATTAATACCCGCAACACTAAATATGTACCACAGAAGACAATTTGTATCACACACAGTAGAAATATTATACAACAAGAACGAAAAATCATGCATCCGGCATATATTATGAAACATTTTCTACCAACCTAGTTAACAAGTGTTTATGACTTCGGTTTGTCTGGACGTCTGCCGTATGGCCGTCTGGCCGTCTGCCGTCTGGCCGTGCTCTAACTCCCGTAAATATGCTCAGATTTCCCTGCAATTTTTATATGTTATTGTCGTTATCTGTGGCATGTTCCCTATTCCCTCTGAAGTGTGTAGCAATAATAGGTTTTTACACTCAAAAGAATTCCGTTACATTACGGTCTATAGGGAAAATCATTTGCGGTTTATTTTAATGATGTTCCACAATTCTAAACACAGTGTAGTTGATATATATCACTAAGGTGCATTACAAGAAGCTTAATATGGAATATGGTGTGCATAGCATTTATAGTTACTTTACAGGGACAGTCAAAAGAAATCCGTTACATTACGTCTATGGAAAAAAATCGTTTGCGGTTTAATTAAATAATGTTTCACTATTTTAAATGCATTGAAATTTATATCTATCACTAAGGTGCATTACAAGAGGCTTACTACAGAATATTGTGTGTATAGCAGTCATCGTTCATTTACAGGGACACACAAAAGAATTCTCTACGGTCTGTTAACAATAAATCCTGGAAGTGCGTTTTAAGTTGCTGAACGCGATTTTGAATTTAACTCACTTTTTGTCTATTACTTGGTGTGTATAAATTCTGTAGATCATATACAGGGCAGCACAAAAGTTCGCGAACACATTGCCGTTTATTCACAGAAATTCCAGAAGGAGAATTTTAAACTGTGCTACGCGTTTCCTAACTAAACAAAAATTTAGCATCCTATGTAGTATATATCAAAATCTATGGATCTCATACAGGGCTGAATATAAGTATTCGGATATTTTTCCGAATATTGTATATGTTGGAAATATATATTGGTAATTCCTGAAATTACGTTTCTTAAATATGTTATGCGTTTTCCAAATTGTTCACTTAGATGTTATAATTCAGCTTATTAAACGGTAATGATTTGTAAAATTATTTTGGAAGCGTTGGAAAGTCTTACATAATCTATGCTTGACGCATGATTTTTCGTTCTTGTTAACATTTCATAATAGTTTAAAACTCATATATTTACTTTTTTGGGGGTAAAAACCCTATAAGAAAAAAAACCTCTATCTCTTTGTAAAATTATGGAGTATTCACAATAACGAACAGGCTGAAATCGATATATCAGACTCAGTACAGAATTTGGAAAATGCGTAGCATATTTGAAAACCCAATTGCAGTAAATACCATTAATAATCGAAAAAATATCCGATTTTTTTTTCTGAAGCTCTGCATATTATCAATAGATTTATATATATACTACATAGCAGTATGCTAAAATTTAATTCGGTTATTAACACGGTTGAAAATTCCCATTCGGGAATTTCCGTCTATAAACGTCAGTGTACTGGAGAACTTTTGTGCAGTCCTGTATATGATTTATAGAATTTATACAAACCAAGCAATATAAAAAAATAGTTACACTCAAGAACGCGTGCAACAACTGAAAAAAAAAAAAACGTATTTCTAGCAATTATTGTTCATAGTCAGTACTGTAACCGAAATTTTTGTGCGTCTCTGTAAATGAACGGTGAATTCTATGTACTCCATAATCTGTAGTAAACATCTTGTAATGCACCTCAGCGATATATATGAAATTCAATATGTTTGAAATACAGTAACATCATTAAAATACACCCCAAACGATTTTTCCTAATAGGCTGTAATGTAAAATAATTCTTTTGAGTGGCTCTGTAAATTACATGCTACCCATACTTCATTTTCTATACCAATCATACCACAGTAAACCTCAATAACATATACCAATTGCATGGAAATCCGAGTATATTTACGCGCATTAGAGTACTGATAAACAGACAAACTAAATTCATAAACACTTTTAAACTTTGTTTGAAAGTGTTAAAAATGCAATTAGAATTAGCTCGTAATAGATTGCAGTTTAATTTAAATACATTTTATAGAATTTAATTAAGATTTTGTTGCATTACATTACACGTTAACCAAATTGAATTCTGAACAAACATAACTGACATTAACTTGTAACACATTGAAATTTAATCTAAATTATATTATTAAAAATGTAATTAGAATCCACCTATAATCCATTACAGATTAATTGGATTATACAATTAAAAACGTAATCGGAATCCTCCTATAATGCATTACAGGTTAATCTCTATCTCTATAAAACAGTAGGTGTCTGTCTGCCTGCCCGCGGATTTCTCCGTAATTATAACACCTAGGATTCTGAAATTTTTGTCATGTGTAGATACTATCACCGGAAAGTGTACCTCGCCGCCGGATTTTTAAATTTTAATTTAGATTTTTTTATAATTAAAACGTGTATATGGAATTTTGGGTTCGAGGCTATTTCAAGCACTCCGCATGAAATAGCCACGGCAACGCCATCCGTGGCAACGAAGCAGCCAGCCAATGAGAGCAGGTGTGATTATGGCATGATCCAGGATCTAGCGACCGACGACAGTTTGTTTATGTTATGTTCGTAGCTTACGTGGTTGTTTAGCTACAAATTCCATTGTTTTGTTTATTTTTTAGATTTATTTTAAAGAAAAGGAATATATTTTTGACTAATTGAGGTTAAAGTAAGTTAGTTTTGATTGTATTCATTCTTTGTATGTTTAGTTGCCCCCATATATTATGTGTTTGGTAAGAATATAACTTGCATTTTACTGAATGTTTTCATAGCGTTCATATATCTGCTCATGTTCTGAAATGAAACAAACTGTTTTCAATAACAAATCTTAATGAATTAAATTAATCTTACACTTTACTATAAAATGTACAGTTCTACAATTTATCGCATGTTACAACGTTCTCAGGAACTAAAATGTAGTCAAAAGCTGTAACAGAAAGATTGTAAATTAACAAATTCATATATATAAGATATAACTTTAAACTGATATGCCTCATCAACTGTTGTCGAAATCAATGTAATGTAAATATTTCTTAAATATTATGATTTTGTTTAAGAATTGGAAACATTCAGTGAAGTGTAGATTGTATTTTTTCATCAAAACAATTTGATTTGTAAGTATGAGGTAAAAAAATATCACCGTTTTCTCACATGATGAGTTTCATCAGAAAGTAAAACAATAAATAAATATGAATGATTTTCGGAGCTGTTTCAAAATAATTATAAAGAATAAGTCTTTAAAAATGTAAAATCAATGTAATTTCTGGCCGAGTTTTTTTTAAAAATAATTATAAACCATTTTAATTTGTAAGCATGTTGTAAAAAAATCACCATTTTGTGACAAATTTTGAGTTTTATAAGAATCGCCCAAGAACGGACATGCAATGTGGTATAAAATTTATGTTGTCATCGCACTCTTTATAATTATTTTTGTTGAGAGTTTATGGGCGATGTTATTGAATTTTTGATAGAAACAGCTCCGCAAATCATTCATATTTACTTAATGTTTTAACTTGCTGATAAAACTCATAATATGTGAGAAAACGGTGATTTTTTTTACTTCATATTTACAAATTAAATTGTTTTGAGGAAAAAATACATCCTACACTGCACTGAATATTTTAATTTCTTAGCAAACTCATAATGTTTAAGAATTATTTACATTATATTGATTTCGACAACAGTTGATGAGGCATATCAGTTTAAAGTTGTATCTTATATATGAGTTTGTTAATTCAATGATGTGAAATTTATGATTATTTATTTATTGTTATTTACAATTTTTCTTACTGTTACTGTTATTGGACTACATTTTTAGTTCCCAAGAACGTTGTAATATGCGTAAAATTGTAGAACTGTACATTTTATAGTAAAGTGTAAGATTAATTTGATTCATTAAGATTTGTTATTGAAAACAGTTTGTTTCATTTAAGAACATGAGCTGATATGTCTAGCACTATGAAAACATTCAGTAAAGTGCAAAATATATTCTTACCAAACACATAATATATGGGGGCAACTACGCATACAAAGAATGAATACAATTGAAACTAACTTATGTGAACCTCAATTAGCCAAAAATATATACCTTTTCTTTAAAATAAAACTCAAACATAAACAAAACAATGAAATCTGTGGCTAGCCGCTTTCAGCTGTGAACATGAACTGCCGTCACTGGATCCTGGATCATCCCATATTCACACCTGCTCTCATTGGATGTCTGCTTTGTTGCTGTGGATCGGCGGAGAGCATGGAATAGCCTCGAATCCAGAATTCTGTATGCATGTTTTAATTTAAAAAAAAATCTAAATTGAAATTAAAAAATCAGGCCTAGGTGTTATAACTACGGTGCTTTCCTCAGGCAGGAAGACAGAATAGGTTTGTTTGTATAGAGGTTTGTGTGTGTGCTGTTTTTAAGAAAGACAGTTGCATTTTTTCCGAGACCCTTTCACTAAATCTGCATTTTTTCCACAATCCTTTGACGAATTTCGTATTTTTTCTGCGATCCTTTGATGAAATTCAAGTTTTTCCTGCAATCATTTGACGAAATTTGCTTTTTTTGTGATCCTTTAACGAAATTCGTGTTTTTTCTGCATCCTTTTGTCTAGATTCATGTTTTTTCAGTGATCCTACGATGTAATTAGTGTTTTTTTCAGCGATCCTTTGACGAAAATCACGTTTTTCCTGTGATCCTTGGGTGAAATTTGTGTCTTTCCCGCAATCCTTTGATGACATTCGCATTTTTCCGTGATCCTTTGATGAAATTTGCTTTTTTAATAATCCTTTGGCAATATTCGTGTTTTCTCTGCTGCCTTTTGACGAGATTCATGTTTTTTTAGCGATCCTTTGACAAAATTCGTGTTTTTTCAGCGATTATTTGATGAAATTCGTGTTTTTCTTGCGAACCTTTGACGAAATTCGCGTTTACTAGCGATTCTTTGATAAAATATGTTTTTTCTATTATGATAGGGAAAAGCGGATTAGGATAGGTAGATAGGGAAACCCCGTTATCGGATCGGGACATTAGATGTAATTAAGAAACATTTGTATATTTGTAATAATTAGCGAAAATGGCGAGATAAAGGGGGGGGGACGACTTTTTATTAAATATCGCATTTATTCTACACCAACTTCCTCCCACCACCAGGGGGCGCTTTGCTATCTCTGTTTCTATGGGCTGGATCACGACGGGGTATGGCTCTTTCCACTCGACATCAATAGAGCTTACCGATTTTAGTTCGGATTTTCACCACAGGGGGCGCTTTTATATCTCTGGTTCTATGGGCTGGATCACGACGGGGAATGCCTCATTCGACTCGACATCGATAACCTTAATGGTTTCAGTTATGTTCGTATAGAACATATTGTGCCCGCTGGCGGTGGAAGGTGAAACTAAAAGATTTTGCAGCTAACTAGGGTTCTATGGGTCACATCACGACACAGTTTGGCTCATTCGACTCGACATCAATAGAGCTTACCGATTTTAGTTCCGAGTTTCACCACCAAGAGGCGCTTTCATATCTCTGGTTCTATGGGCTGGATCATGACGGGGTATGCCTAATTCGACTCGACATCAATAACCTTAACGATTTCAGTTATGTTCGTATAGAACATATTGTGCCCCCTGGCGGTGGAAGGTGTAACTAATGGATTTTGCAGCTAACTCGGTTTCTATGGGTCACATCACGGCACGGTTTGGCTCACTCGACACAACATCAATAGAGCTTACCTATTTTAGTTCTGAGTTTCACCACCAAGGGGTGCTTTCCTATCTCTGTTTCTACGGGCTGGATCGCAATGGGGTATGGCTCTTTCCACTTGACATCAATAGAGCTGACTGATTTTAGTTCGGATTTTCACCACCAGGGGTGCTTTCCTATATCTGGTTCTATGGGCTGGATCACGACGGGGTATGGCTCATTCGACTCTACATAGATAGAGCTTTTCGATTTTCACCACCAGGGGCACTTTTCTATCTCTGGTTCTATGGGCTGGATCATGAAGGGGTATGGCTCTTTCATCTCGACTTACGGTAATATATGGGAGTGTGTATGGCACGCCCAGTGTTTGCTGTCTAAGGTAGTGGGGCCCCCAACATTAGATTTGTTTAAAAATAAAAAAATGTTCAACACTGATTTCAGGTACATATTTAAGGTTGTTTGCACGGGCAACGCCGGGCGGGTAAGCTAGTTGGATTATACAATTAAAAACGTAATCGGAATCCACCTATAATCCATTACAGGTTAATTGGATTATACAACTAAAAACGTAATCGGAATCATCTTGTAATCCATTACAGGTTAATTGGATTATACAATTGAAAACTTAATCGGAATTGCCTTGTAATCTAATTACAAATTAATCTAATTACAGATTAATCTAATTATATTTTAAAAGAGAAAATGAGAATTGTCTTGTAATCCATTACACGGTAATCAGATTGTGCGATAATCAGATTATATTCAAATTACTTTGTAATGCATTACATGATAATCATAGGGCATAGTGAGGAGATTATAATGTATTTTAATCTGTAATTTGATTGTAATTTGTAATCAGATTCTGCTCAACACTGTCAACAGGTTTCATTTGAGGTGAAGGTGTTGAGTCTTCTGTGGTCATGAAGGTTGGATTAAGACGGTCAATGCTAATCACAGATTGTCTGCCATTTATCACTACCGTGAAATATTTGGTAGTGCGTTTGATGATACGAAAGGGACCATTGTAAGGCTGTGTCAGTGCTGCTTTAACGGTGTCATTGCGAACGAAGACATATCTGCACATTTCCGGAGAAAGGTCCACGAAGGAAGTAGTCTTGTTGTGTGCTGATGTTGGAACTGGAATAAACTGGCACATGGTGTCACAAAGCTGCTGTAAGAAGGGTACAGGATCCATGCGAGACAGGCTTGTAGGATTGGAAGGCTGTAAAAACTCTGCAGGTAGGAACAGTGTAGTGCCATACAAAATTTCAGCACAAGTACCACCGAGATCCTTTTTGAATGATGAGCGAAGGCCAAGAAATACAATGGGTAGGGATTCTGTCTATCGCGTGGGATTGTGATCACGTCAAGGCTTGCTTAAGAGTGCGGTGAAAACGTTCCACAAGGCCATTACTAGCAGGGTGATATGGAGACGTTCTGATGCGGTGAGTGCCTAGAATTCTTCTTAAGGAAGTTAATAGGCGCGACTCAAATTGCCGCCCTTGGTCAGTAGTCAGGATCTGCGGGACACCGAACCTTGAAACCCAATGTGTGACGAATGTCCGAGCCTGGGTATCAGCAGTAATATCTTGTATAGGTGTCGCTTCTGGCCAACGGGAAAAACGATCTATGAATGTCACCACGGAGATAAAGCCATATGATGGAGGTAAGGCCCCAACATTGTCAAGATGGACATGCTCGAATCTTTCTGATGTAACAGGAAATTGTTGCATAGGGCTACGAGTGTGTCGTTGGATTTTAGACATCTGATAACTCATGCATGAATGTGCCCAATTGGAGATGTCTTTCGCCATTCCTGGCCACACAAATTTTTCTTGGATGAGTTTACTGGGTAGTTCCTATACCAGGATGAGATAAGCCGTGTAGGCTTTGAAATGCAACACGACAAAACTTTTCTGGGACGTATAGCCTTATTCTGCCTGGACTTACATCACAATAAAGTGTTGCTTCAGGATGGATTTGCAGTTTTCGAAATTGAAGCGACGTGTCAGACTTCGTCAATAGCTCAGATAATTATTTATCATTAGCCTGCTCTTCAGCCATACATGAATAGTCGATGGAAGTTAAGTGGATATCGTTTATTCGTTATAAGGCGTCGGCCACGATATTTTCAGAACCAGCAGTGTGTCGAATATCTGTGCTGAATTGTGAGATGAAGTCTAGTTGCCTGAGCTGCCGCGAAGAACCTGAATCTGATTTTTTTGAAAAGGCAAAGGTTAATGGCCGATGGTCAGTATATATTATAAATTCCCTGCCTTGCAGACTGTGTCGAAAATGTTTAACAGCCGAATAGATTGCAAGAAGTTCTCTATCATAGGTGCTGTAATTTTGCTCGGTAGAACTTTGCTTTCAAGAAAAAAAGGCAAGGGATTCTAAATGATTTTCCTTTATGACATTCAAGACAGTCCCGACAGCAATGTCAGAAGCATCAGCACTCAAAGTGAGTTGTTGATGAGGAGCGTGATAACAAGAGTTGCACAATTTATTAAATCTGTTTTACAAGTTTCAAACACTTGTGTCAAATTGTCATTCCACGGTACTGGACGCTTGTCATTCTTTTTAGAATCTTTAAACAATCCATACAAGGGGGCTTGGGTTCGGGCAGCGTTTGGAATAAAACGACGGTAAAAATTTATCATAGCTAAAAAACGTCTCAAATCGACAATTGGAAATACAGCTATGGCTTGTGTTTTTTGAGGAAGCGGCTGAACTCCTGAAGGCGTCATGAGACACCCAAGGAAGAAACTGAATTTTTTCCAAGAATGCATTTTGCAGGATTTAATGTAAGTCCATCCTGCCGAAGGCGGTCAAGAACTTGCCTAAGATGGCATTCATGTTCTTCCTCGTTTGCCGAAGCAATGAGGATGTCATTCAAATAAGGTATACAAAAATCCAAACCGTTTAACACCTGATGTATGTACCGATGGCAGGTTTGTCCTGCATTTCGAAGGCCTAAAGGTGTATAAACAAACTCAAAAAGACCAAAGGGTGTAGTCACGGCAGTTTTTGGAATATCATCATGGTTAATAGGAATTTGGTGGTAAGCGCGCGCTAAATCTAATGTCGTAAATATTTTTTCCCATAATAAATTTGTGTACAGTCCTGGATATGGGGTAAAGGGTTACAGTCTGGGATGGTAGCATCATTCAGACGTCGATAATCCCCACAGGGATGCCAGCTGCCATTGGCTTTGCGAACCATATGGAGTGGGCTTGACCATGAACTGTTTGAAGGGCAGCACGATGCCCTGCGCTAAAAGAAATTCAAATTCTTGGCAAGCAGCTATGAGAAGTTCAGGAGATAAGCGACGCGGTATGGAAAATACAGGGGTCCCTTAGACTCAATTTGGTCAAAACCTGTTTGTTTTTATACCTCATTTGACCTGTGTAAAAGGTTAGTGAGTTCACGATATTCAGTCAAAATTTTGTCAAATTTAGATGGACCACGGAGAACGCTTAAGGTACTGCTCCCCAGAAGAATGTGAGCGACTTTTTCCTGCGATGATAACATTGTTTCAGCATCAATTACACTACTATTTTTTGCATCTACCAGTAAATTAAATTTTTTAAGGAAATCTATGCCAATGATGGGTTGATTAACCTTGGCGACTACAAAAGGCCAAGTAAAACTTCTGCGTATATTTTGGTCAAGAGTCAACCGTTTAGTACTGTGGAGGCGATGCGGGTAAGCATACCTGTAAAAAGAACTTAGCCCTAAAAATGTCGCCGACAGCTTAATGTAGTTGCGTGTGGAAGCTATGTTGACAAATATCTAGACTAATGGAGGTTAATCAACTCTTTATTAACCTAACAAACATAAGCTTAAGAAATTCATAAAATAAAGTTAACGTGCTTTTTGAACTACTAAAGACACACATGAAACTATAATGTCCAGCTTGCATAGACAGCCCTGTCATGCTCTCCTGACCTCCTTCTTGTCAATAAATCCCAGTTTAAATACAAGAGCATTCGACTGTTGCCATTGTAAAAAGAACTAATGAGTCCAGTCCTGTTTGAGAGATCTTGCATCTTAACAACCCATCCGATTCTGTCATCAGGAAAATTCGCATCGAAAAGTAGAACTATCAAAGTGAGTGTCGAGAAGTAGAGTCCTTTCATTTCTCAGTTCCAGTAGGTCTCGCTGTTGAAAATTGTCCACAGCCGAAACAGCCAGAGTGACTGCATGAATGGGTTGCTCGAATCTAGGGTAGTTAAACTCATGAGTTTGTCTATAGCAGCAAAAGATAGAGAACCCTGCACGGATGAGGCGCCACAGGTACTCCCCCTGCAGTCTGAAAGACGAAAAGAAAAGATTAAACAAGATCTGGAATTAAAAATGGAGGAATTAAAAATCTTACATGTCACCCACTGCGGTTAATGTATGAGGTAGGATCGTTGTCCAGATCGGCGGTATTGAACAAAAAAGCAGGCTTGAGTCGATTAATGGAAATATGAGTGTCACGTTCCATTAATATTGACAGAAAAATATTTGTTATTACGTTCCGTAACTGCATAAGGGCCATCGTAGGGTTGTTCCAGAGGTTTACGAACATAGTATTTTCGGATAAAGAGATGGGATGACGACATCAACTCAGGATGGACAAAAACATTAATTTTACTGTGATGCGAAGTTGGAACTGGTCGGAGGCGGTGCATCATCTCCCGGAGTAAAATTAAGAATTCGTGGTGTTCCGGCTGTTTCGTTGTTTGGGAACGAAATAATTCACCGGGAAGGCAGAGAGGGGAACCGTAAACCAGCTCCGCCGGGGAGGAATGCAAATCAGGCTTGAATGCACTTCGCAATCCCAAAAGTATCGTAGGCAAAATTTCCGTCCATTTGTCTGTAGCGTGGCACTTAATGGCACTTTTAAGGCGACGATGAAAAACTTCAATCACGCCATTGCACGGTGGGAGATTTATCGATTCTAGATAGCCAAAATTATTTTCCAATTTATTTCTCTTGAACGCCATGTTTTATTTAAATAAATGATATATTAAACTCATATAAACAAAATTTACTACGTTTTAAATCAAAGTTTCTTCGAAGATGGTTATTTTGAATTGGAAATTGATTAATTTGAGACATTAAAACTCTGAAATATGTATTTGATACATTTTATGTGTCATTAAATTAGGATAAACACGTTTAAAGCGTTAAGACAGTTAATAAATGAGTTAATCTAATTACTTAATAGGTACGTATTGATAATCTTAATGATACTTTGTTAACAGAATGGGACTTAAAGTGATAAAAATATTTTTCTATTATAATACTACAAATCATTAAAAAAATATTTTTTCTAATAATCTATTAGAAATTCAGATACAAGACAAACATTCGACAGCTTAAATGAAAATTGCTTAGAAATTAAATTCAACACTTCATCATCTGAAAGTTCTTCATTCTGGCTCTCATAATATAGAGCTTTTTCTTCTATCTTGAAAATTTAACAGCGCAATGACTGTCTTTAGAAAAAAAGAGTTGTTTTAATTTTTATTTTGTAATTTTATTAGTTAGGAAAGTATTTGAAGTCAACAATATTATATGAAAGAATTTCCTGGTTAGATGATTTTCTCAAGAACTTTCTTGCATAATTAAGTCTACAGGCACAGAAATGTTTATTCGTTACCTCAGCAGTTTCTTATGATTAATGTCCAAAACGGACAGAAGGGCCTTCTATATATATATATATATATATATATATATATATGATTGTATGTAATTGTATACTTATACTTATCTCTACATAGCAGAACTTTATGTAAATAGTGGGAGTCATAAGACACAATGGAGAAAGTTCTACATTATGTTTTCCATATCCAAAGTGAATTTCGAGAATTTTCTGGGCCAATTCCGATACCACTCGAAATTTGTCGGTATGCATTATATTTCATATGAATCTGTCATGAGATCGACATACATTTGACAACTTTCGGCCAAATTGGGCTATGCATTTAAACTTTTGCGCTTGCAAAACTTCATGTGTTCTTCATTGTAATTCTGCTGTATAAACAAAACATTTTCAACCGAATTCACCTTTTCGGAGCTTGTTGCTGCTGTATAAGGGTTGAAAAGTTTATTTGTGTTATTGACATAAATCTTGGTGACTTTGATAAAAGAAAAATGGTACTTGAACTAAAATTTCAAAAAATATTAATTTAGACTTAATAAGGTAAAAACAATTCTAAAATCTATGGATGCAGATAGATGCAGACAAACTAAAATTTATCGAAAATGTAATAATCTAAACTATTTAATGGTGTCCAAAAGTTAGCTTTATTTTGCTTTTTAATATAACTTTTTCTATTTTAAAAATGACAATTTAAAAAAAAAATAAAGAGTTTTTTGCGACATTAAATATGAATTAAAAATTGATCTGTTGACAATTTATGCACATAAATCCGATAAAACAAAGTCCATATTTAGTTCGGAAGAGTCCATAATATAGCACTAATTTTTATTCTACTTGAAATAACAGATTGAACAACTATACTTAAAAAACGTGATTCATTCATAAAATAAGAAACACCATCTTTGCATTAGTCTCTGGACCATACAATTATATTTATATCAAAACCATTCGCAGGGTACAACGCCCCAACAATTAATCAATATCAGGTAAAAAATAAATTATGCTAGGAAATTTTTTAAAAAATTGACTTTTGGCCAGCTAGAATCAGTAAATCTCCCACCGTGTATTGAAGGGAGGGTTATATGCTGCTGTGCAAGGTTTATGTGCGCCAAGACATTTCGCAAGTGATTTAAAAAGGTCGCTTTCAAACTGTCGACCCTAGTCTGTAGTTATGAATTCTGGGACGCTGAATCGAACAATCCAGCCATTATAAAACGTTCGAACTATCGTATCTGCATTTATATCTTTCATGGGAAAAACTTCTGGCCATCTGGTATATCGATCGATGCAAGTTAAACAGTATCAAAATCCATTCGATGGTGGAAGTGGCCCTACGATATCTAGATGAATATGTCTAAATCTACATTTAGGGAGTGGGTAATGTCCTATTTCAGATTTCACATGACGATGTATTTTACTTTTCTGACAGGCGATGCACTTTTGAGCATACTCTGTTACATCCTTACGTAAATTTTTCCATACAACACGTTTTCGAATGAGGTGGACCGATCCTTTAACACCTGGATGCGAAATATTATGCAGCATCAAAAAAATAGGTAAACGAAAATTTGGCGGTACGTAAGGTCTCACAGTTCCTGTCGATATGTCACACCAAAGTTCTAGTTTGGAAGGAGAAAGTTCAAGGGAAAGCATTTTGAGGGTGTCAGAATCCCGAAGTAAACGCAATTCAGCATCGTCACATTGGGCCTTTGCAAGATCGAGATAGTCAATACTCTCAGGTACTTTAATTTCCGAAATACGGGAAAAGGCGTCAGCCACTATATTATCCTTTCCAGGGATGTAGCGAATGTCTGTAGTAAATTGGGAAATGTATTCCAAATGTCGCTGTTGTCGAGGTGAGCTATTGTCACTCTGGTTTACAAATGCGAAAGTTCGTGGTTTATGATCAGTAAATACAGTAAAGTAAACTGTCCGAAATTATATACCGAAAATGCTTAATAGAACAATAAATTGCAAGCAATTCGCGATCATATGTACTATATTTTTGTTCAGTAGGTGTCAATTTAAAGGAAAAAAACGCGAGAGGTTGAATATCACCATTAACAATTTGTTGTAATACGGAACCGATACCGATATCCGAAGCATCAACTTGTAACGAAACTTGTGCCCCAGGCACATAGTGAAATAGCAAAGTTGAGTCTGCAATGCTTTTCTTACATTGCTCAAAAGACTGCGTAGTTGCATCAGTCCAATGAATGGGAGTATTGTCATTTTTTTCTTTCCTTTACACAATTCGTGTAATGGAGCCTGAATAGATGCCGTTCCTTTCAAATGTTTATGATAAAAATTTATCATAGTTAAAAATCTGCGTAACTCATTAACAGTTTTAGGTAGTGGAAAATTAACTAATTTGTCGACTTTTTCTGGCAAGGAAGCTATTCCTTTACTGTTTACTAAAAATCCCAAGTATGATAACTCCTTTACGCCAAAGATGCATTTTTCGACGTTAAGCACTAAACCATAAGAATATCAAACGTTGAAATATCTTTTCAAGATCTTTTAAATATGTTTCCTCTTTTTTGGAGGCTACTAATACATCATCTATATATAAAAAAAAATTAATACCTCTTAATACCTCGTCCATAAATCGCTGGAAACTTTGTTTTTGATAACCCAAAACACATAAATAAATATTCGAAGAGTCCAAAAGAGGTAGCAACAGCACTCTTTTGGATGGACGCTTTGTCTAAAGGAATCTGGTGGTAGGCTTTCATAAGATCCAATTTAGAAAAAAACTCTTTTTCCATCTAAGCTGTAAGAGAAATCGTGAATGTGGGGGAGCGGATAGCGGTCAGGAACAGTGACAGAGTTTAAGCGGCGAAAATCGCCACAAATTTTCATTCCCCATTCTTTATAGGTATCATATGGATTGGACTCGCCCATGGACTTTTTGATGGTCTAATTAAACCTTGATCCATTAAGGATTTAAACTCTTTTTTAGCGACTTGCAGTTTTTCATAAGATAATCTTCTGGGCCTCGCAAAAATAGGAGGACCTTTTGTCAAAATTGTGTGCGTAACAGCATGAGGTTTGCGAGTGACATGAAGCATAGCCGGATTAGTAACGCTGGGGGTATTTCTGCAACAGCTTATGATAAACCGTAATGCCGGAAACTGTTTTTAATCCCAGAGCATTTCCATACGTAAAAACATATTTCGAGGATTGCTTAGTTATGCTATCAATGATTTTACGGTTTTTTATATCCACTATTAAACCAAAATGCTGTAAAAAATCTGCACCTAAGATAGGGTGATCCACTTCTGCTATTACAAAAGTCCATTTCAGCGGTTTGTGTAATCAAGCGTTAACTGATATGTGCCATAAGTTAAGATTTTTGAACCGTTAGCAGCGTATAAGGATAAATGTGTATCTGGTGTTTTATGCACTAAAGGATCTCTGGGAAAAGTACTACAAGCTGCGCCGGTATCCACCAAATAGCGGAAACCTGATTTCCTATCTGACAAAAACAGACGAGTTGCACAGTTGCCATTATTGTCCATAAAACACGAAGTGGTATCTGCTAATTCCTTAGAGAAGTTACACAATCCTATACATTTTTTAGCTTTATTTCCGAACCGAAAGTGGTACCAACAAAATTTCTGGTTCCTGGATTCACGAGAACTACTTCTGGAACGATTGCGTGTAGGAGGTTTGTTCTTACTCAAACTACGTGTGCGCGTAGTAGACCGAGTTAAGTCCTCCAAACGTTTATGGAGTATGTCAATTTGACGTTTTAATCCATCATGTTCAGAGGAAATGCCAGATCTCTTCACTTCAGATAATACTGGTGCAAAACCAGTAATGTCACGAGTCTTATCAGCTATTTTAGCCAAATCAGTTAGATTATCTTTACTTATAGACAAAATTGCTGAACGGATATTGGCAAACGCTGAAGCCAAAGCGTACGCAGAACATCCTCAGATATTTTATAAGTAGCTAGGTTTTCATTTCATGTAACAGCTGCGAGGTGCGTTTATCGCCTAATTGCAAATCTTGTAATAGCGTTCTCAAACGAACACTCTCAGATTGAGAAAATTGTTCCGTAATACGAGATTTTAACGTTTCATACGCATTTGTAGCAGGGGGTGTACGGATTAGATCACGTCCGGGTTACCAGAACTGTGGAGGCGATGCGGGTAAGCATACCTGTAAAAAGAACTTAGCCCTAAAAATGTCGTCGACAGCTTAATGTAGTTGCGTGTGGAAGCTATGTTGACAAATATCTAGACTAATGGAGGTTAATCAACTCTTTATTAACCTAACAAACAAAAGCTTAAGAAATTCATAAAATAAAGTTAACATGCTTTTTGAACTACTCAAGACACACATGAAACTATAATGTCCAGCTTGCATAGACAGCCCTGTCATGCTCTCCTGACCTCCTTCTTGTCAATAAATCCCCGTTTAAATACAAGAGCATTCGACTGTTTCCATTGTAAAAAGAACTAATGAGTCCAGTCCTGTTTGAGAGATCTTGCATCTTAACAACCCGTCCGATTCTGTCATCAGGAAAATTCGCATCGAAAAGCAAAACCATCAAAGTGGGTGTCGCGAAGTAGAGTCCTTTCATTTCTCAGTTCTAGTAGGTCTCGCTGGTAGAGTTACAAAGGGTGGAAAAAACCAGGTTTATTTCCGGGAATAAACCGGGTTTTTTGGGAGGGAAAATTTAAAAATTCCCGGGAGTTTTCAGAAAATTTTAGGCTTGAAAGTTTTTTATTTATTATTTTAAATTTTTTTTATTGATTTAAATTTTTGTCAATGTAAACAAAATGTTTTTACCAATGTAAAAAAACCAATAACATAAATATAGAAAAATAGCACAATTTACATGGAAACTAACGAAATATATGCTTTAGTTGCAGAAATATTAAGTAAGAGAAAGTAGTAATTTGCTATTTTAATCGTTGATAACTAAAACGTGAGAGAGGCAGATGACAGATTTATCTTTTCTGACATGAATGTAAACTTCCCCCCTGTTCTCGAATCAGCGAATGTAAACAAAAAATAATATGAACAAAAGTAAAAGAAACCAATGCAAAAATACAACGCAACTTTCTAGAAAATTAATATAGACAAAGTATGCCTAAACAGTATATATGTCAGCTAACAGAACTTAAACAATTTTTATTGTTAAGGAAACGTTCGAATCCTCACCAAATCACAGCCTCCATTGTTGTAAAGCTAATGAGTTTTAATAAATGATAATAACTTAGAGCGTAAAATCATAAGTTTCATGAATTCATAATAAAAAGTCCATCTTAAACTTTTCAGAACAATGCCTGAATTTTCAGGAAAATAAAAAAATCAAATTGAAAAACGACTGGATTTGTTTATATTCAAAACTCCTTCAAAATTTCCAATATTCCCCAAAATTCCGGGTTTATTCCCCAAAATTCCCAGGTTTATTCCCATCTCTCAAAATCTGTGGGTTTTTTGCAACTCTACTCGCTGGTGAAAATTGTCCACAGCCGAAACAGCTAGAGTGACTGCATGAATGGGTTGCTCGAATCTAGGGTAGTTAGACTCATGAGTTTGTCCATAGCAGCAACAGCTAGAGAACCCTGCACGGATGAGGCGCCACAGTACCAAATGTTGGTATTTTTGTGCCGTTGGCGGCATAAAGAACTAAAACTTCATTCACTGCAGCTTTGTTGAGGTAATTTGCTGGTAAAACAGAGATGTCAGCCTCGGTACCAATAAGAAAATTTAATGTAGATGTTGGATCGGCCAAAAGAATGCGATTTATATGGCGATCGCGATCATGGCCGTTGTGCCATCGCCGGATTAGTTTTCCTGCTGAAAAGAACACGGGGGAGTACATTTCCTAGCCTTTGAGCCAAAATTTGTCTGATAAAAACAGAGATTGTTTGTGGGCTCTTTATAACGTCCCCTACAGCGGCTACGCCGGTCGTTGCGTTCCCAAAACTTGTGCTCCCTAGGGCGAATCCGTACATTAACTTTGGCGGTTAACTCGCTAACTTGTCACGTTAGCTGTGTGATTTGCGCCTCCAGAGAAGTAGTGGGTGTGGTACGAACGACCGCATTAATCTGCGGAAATACTACTAAATCTTGGATTTTGTCATCCATGGTAGCTAGCTCCGGTAATGCATCGCTCGATGCACCGACAATACTGTGCGTAGTTGTGGGTAGACGCGAAAGCCAGAGGGATTTTAGCAGCGGTTCTACCACAGTATTGCCCAGGAGAGTGCGCATACGAGAGAGTAATTGAGAAGGGCGTAAATCACCGATTTCCTCACCCTGCAGTAGCGTACGGATTCGCGACGCTTCACTCTCTGAATGAGCCTCAACCAAACGCTTCTTCAACGCTTCATACGGTTTATCGCTTGGGGTATTTACAATGACGTTACTAACTGACGTCAGAATATCGGCAACAGCTGCCGCTACCGCATGATTAATTTTGTAAGCTCACACTTAATTTTAGCTGAGGCAAACTGGGCTTCAAGCCAAAAAAATCACAATGAGGGATTTGTCTTCTAGAATGGAGTGGGTTTGACTCCCACAAAAGACACCTGATCGGCGGTCGTGCTTGGAGTACTGTCATTTTCCATCATAAAATATATACAAGATAAATACATATAAAATAATAGTAATACACAATAGTAATTAAAATGCACATAAAATAAAATGTATTGTTGCCTTTTTTAAGTGATTCATTATAATGAGCCGAATTAGAGCACCCGTGACAGATAAATAAACTCATTTGTATCTCAATAGCAATCAGACAGATGCATAATTGTAAAAAAAAGATAATGCCTACTGAAATGAAATAATAATAATAATAATAACCTTACCGACCAAAAGAGATAACTGGGGCACCTTAATCGAAATCCAGTAATATCGTTCACACGGCCCCGCACACACGTGTATTAATATTTATAACGAAACAACGCCACAGACTGTATTATTACAATCTTCCATACTGAATTTGTTCAGGTTTCTCATGTTATCACGAGCCATCTTCTGGATGGAGTACGATTGCTGCAAGGTGCGACCAATTCACTTTATGGGTCACCACTATGGTGGCTTATGGTTTTCAGCCAACCACAAACTCATAATTACTTGATTCTGTGTGCCAAGTAGAGCATGTTTATCAGAAGTTTAAATAATAAAATAACTCGACGAACTTTTCAAACAAAACATCATAAAATTACATTAACAAAAAAATACAAGAGATGTGCACTGCGTGCAACACACGCATTGCAGCCGAGATAGAACTGCTCAAGAAGGGTACGGTTACAGATATATGTCTTTGAAAAACACAGAGTTGAATTGTTGTGACAATACAAATTTTGGAAGGTTGCAGTTAAAATATCAGTTTATAAGTTCTGAGTAATATTAACATTGACAAAGTCACAGTAGGTTGCAGTTAAGGTTAATCCGCCACATTACTATTAACGCATTCAGAGATATTTATCGACAATCGTAAAAACTATATCATTTTTCGGACATTTCAAGATATCTGTCGACATTCACCATATCTGACGAAGTTTGTAATCTTGACGGAAGTGAACAGAAAGTTCTAAAGGCCCGCCCATTTGTGTAGTTTTTGTCAATGTGCACTTGATGGAGGCGTCGGGTGTGAATATATTTTATAAAATTCATCTAAGTAATTATTATTATTATCTATACTAATAAAAGAAAGTTTCGCTCTGTGTGTGTGTGTGTGTGTGTGTGTGTGTGTGTGTGTGTGTGCGTGTCTGTTGGCGATGGCTAGAAAAATTTAGCGCACCTAGAAGTCTGTAAATTTAGATTTAGGTAGTCCAAACTCTCTCCTGGTATACCTGAGCGTCAGAATTTTAACATTTTAATTACTTTCTGAAATATTAATTAAAATGCACAAAGAACTCTCGTTAAAAATACACTTTTATTCTCTTGGGTTGGTTGGTTCACTGGTTGGTTGCATCGATTCTTCACAGAAGTAATCAAATAAACCAGAGTAGCGATGCATAAATAAGGATTTCTAACTAAATAGTGTCAGTATGGATTGAAGTTATTTGCGTAGAGGAGCCATGCGATTGTCGCGCCACCTGTACATGACAAATTACACATATGTCCCACTGATTGAAATATTTTCCTGGCACATTTTTCTTCATGACAATTAGTCGGGTTTAAGGTTTTTTTTTTTTTTTTTTTTTTTTTTTAACATGACATTTATTATTATGATGGAGATTGTTAAAACATAAAACTTTATTTAACAGATTCTTTTTTATATTTGCGGGAATGAGGAGGGGCAAGGGTCTAATTACATTTAAGCTTCAAGGTATAATTCTAGAAAGCAGTTACCAGAATTTCCGAATAATAGTGTAAGCCAAATTTCAAATTAAGTTCCTAGCTTAACCAAATGAATCAATCATTAAAGATGTATTGTGATCCTCCTAATTAGTTATTTGCTGAAGGCCACTTGAACAACCCCCCCCCCTCTCGGCCCATCCTTCAAGGTTTTTTCTCTAACTCTGCTCCGTTTCCATATCTCAGCAACTATCTTTCCGATTTCAACGCAAGTGATTTCAAACATTATAATTAATTTAATAGTCACCCTTTATAACATTAAACTAAATTTATGAGTAGCGGTTACCACTATTTACGAATAATAGTTTAAGCCAAATTTGTAATTAAGTTCAAAGCTTAAGCAAACGAACGAATTTTGAAAGATGCATAGTGGTCCTCAAAATTAGTCATTTGCTGAAGGACACTTGAACAACCCCTCCCCCCCGGCACTCCCTTCAAGGTTTTTTTCTCTAACTATGCTCCGTTTCCTTTTTTCTCTAACTATGCTCCGTTTCCATATCTCAGAAACTATTTTTCCGATTTCAACGCAAGTGATTCCAAACATTATAATTGACTGAATAGTCACTCTTTATAACATTAAACTAAATTTATGAGTAGCGGTTACCACTATTTCCGAGTAATTGTGTAAGCCAAATTTGTAATTAAGTTCAAAGCTTAAGCAAACGAACGAATTTTGAAAGATGCATAGTGGTCCTCCTAATTAGTCATTTGCTGAAGGGCACTTGAAACCCCCCCCCCCCTACGGCCCCTCTTGCAAGGATTTTTCCCTAACTATGCTCCGTTTCCATATCTCAGCAACTATCTTTTCGATTTCAACGCAAGTGATTCCAAACATTATAATTAACTTAATAGTCACTCTTTATAACATTAAACTAAATTTATGAGTAGCGGTTACCACTATTTCCGAATAATTGGGTAAACCAAATTTGTAATTATGTTCCTAGCTTAAGCAAACGAACGAATTTCGAAAGATGCATAGTGCTCCTCTTAATTAGTCATTTGCTGAAGGGTACTTGAACACCCCCCCCCCCCGGCCCGTCCTTCAAGGTTTTTCTCTAACTATGTCCCGTTTCTATATATCAGCAACTATCTTTCCAATTTCAACGCAAGTGATTCCAAACATTATATTTAACTTAATAGTCACCCTTTATAACATTAAATTAAATTTATGAGTAGCGGTTACCACTATTTACAAATAAGAGTTCAAGCCAACTTTGTAATTAAGTTCCTAGCTTAACAAAACGAACGAATTTTTATGCATGCATAGTGGGCCTCCTAATTAGTCATTTTTTGAAGGACACTCGAACATCCCCTCCCTTCGGCACCTCACTCAAGGTTATTTTCTCTAACTGTGCCTTATTGCAATAACTGGGCTAATAATGTTCCAATCTTCTCGAAACAAGCTCAATTTTGTAGTGCGCCTACTATACAATAACGTAGGCAGCGGGGACCTGTCTCAGAAGTTCGTTCGGAAAGAGGTTTGTTTAGAACAGAATGCTCCCCTGACGGTGGTAGGCGGAAATAAAAGATTTTCTAGAGCGTACGAGCATGCCGGGTATACGGTTCCGAAGCCATCGTAGACCGTGGCCAGAGTTCCGTTTTTTAAGAGATTTAAGTTTATTTCAAGGGCTCGGGCAACGCCGGGCAGGTTAGCTAGTTATTATTATATAATAACATTTTACGGCTAATTTATGTGCGTGTTAACTTTTGTGTAGTACATCAATTTCTGAAAAAAATTACACATGTTTCTGACTTAAAATTAATAAAATTATATATTTAATTTCTCACAAAGCAAAATTCCAAGTAATGGGGTTGTTAAAACTTTCTTTATAGTTTTGTGCAAGGGGAACACATGATTTTCAACACAGCAAGCTTTAAAATTTCTTATTTCCTTTTAATTTCTTACTTATTTTAAAATATTTTTTTACAAAATTTCCAACAAACTCAATAATAAAAAAATCCCTGACGGCTCGGCCTACAGGCACAGGTAGATTTCGAAGACGCAGACCGTGGGGCACCTGTTTGTCGGGAATTGCGGAAGAAATGACCTTTTTGCGATGATGCTGCAGTTGGAACCGCATACTTCGAAACCAAACTTGTTTGCATTGATTTTTTTTTTTTTTTTGCTATAAGAGTTGGTCCTATAAAAAACATGTCAATATAAAAGTTTTAGATAATATTAAGAGGATTTATAATAAATTTAAGCGGATTTGAAATTTTGGGAATTGACGAAGTTATGAATTTTTTTCTTCTAAAATCCCCCTCCCCCCCCTTAAGACAATTTTTAATTATATCAAAAATCTGTCATACATAAATTTTCGGCCCTTCTCCTAGAAGTAATAATAACTTCAAACGGATTCGATATGTATCATAATTAAGAAATTATGGGTTTTTTTCTGTTTTCACAAAAAGTCCTCCCCCATTCCCCCCCCCCCTTGGTTCGATTTTGCCCAATAACGAACTTGACCGAGATTTTATGCCCCTTGATTTTATGTATCAGTTTCGAAAAGATGCGGGTGTTGGAACCGCCTACTTCGAAAAATAACTTGTTTGCAGGCGGAGCCGGCAGGGATTTTTTGTTTTTAATTTTTTTTTTGCTATAACGGTTGGTCCTATAAAAAACTTGTCAATATAAAAGTTTTAGATAATATTAAGAGGATTTATAATAAATTTAAGCGGATTTGAAATCTTCTTGAATTGACGAAATTATGAATTTTTTTCTTCTAAACCCACCCTTCCCTCCCCCCTTAAGGCAATTTTTAATTATATCAAAAATCTGTCATACATAAGTTTTTGGCCCTGGTCCTGGAAGTAATAATAACTTTAAACGGATTCAATACGTATCATAATTAAGAAATTATGGGTTTTTTTTTCTGTTTTCACAAAAAGTCCCCCATTTCCCCCCTCCTTGGTTCGATTTTGCCCATTAACGAACTTGACCGAGATTTTATGCCCCTTGATTTTATGTATCAGTTTCGAAAAGATGCGGGAGTTGGAACCGCCTACTTCGAAAAATAACTTGTTTGCAGGCGGGCCGGCAGGGATTTTTTTGTTTTTAATTTTTTTTTGCTATAACGGTTGGTCCTATAAAAAACTTGTCAATATAAAAGTTTTAGATAATACTAAAAGGAATAATAATAAATTTACGCGGATTTGATATCTTGTGAATTGACGAAGCTATGATTTTTTTTCTTCTAAAACCCCCCCTTTCCCCCCGCTTGGGGCCATTTTTAATTATATCAAAAATCTGTCATACATAAATTTTCGGCCCTTTTCTAGAAGTAATAATAACTTTAAACGGATTCGATACGTATAATAATAATGAAATTATGAGGTTTTTCTGTTTTCACAAAAAGCCCCCCCATTTCCCCCCCCCTTGGTTCGATTTTGCCCATTAACGAACTTGGCCGAGATTTTATGACCCTTGATTTTATGTATCAGTTTGGAAGAGATTTATGCAGAATTTTTCCAGTTATCGTGGTCAGAAAAAAGTGACATATATATATATATAAAGTTTTGAACTGGGGGTGGTTTTGGGTTCTGGGAGTCATGATCGGCGTAGATCTGCAAAAATTTTTCAAAATTTCCAACTTAGGTGAGAATGTAATAGGTAGTATTTCTTACGAAATCTACCTAAAGGGGATATTTAAATAAATCTTTGCTAAAAGAACGACTAAAAAAACGTCGATTGTGATTGAAAAATACGACATAATTAAATGATAGTTTTGTCAGAATTTTTTACTCCAGCAACAGAAAAATCTACTCCCAACAGTTGTTGTTAAACCTTTTTATAACATGTTTTCCCCTTGTTACTTCTTGATCATACACTTAAATGAAAATAAACGGGAAACCCGGGTTAAACTAGCGGAAAAATGCGGTTGCAGTTTCTCGGTTAGGCCCACTGGCACCTTCACCAAAATATACCCGGTGACGCCCCAGGATTATCAGAAAATTATCAACCAGTTGGACACTTTACAGGTCCAACATTTCTATTTTCCTGATAAATTCACTGCCCCTCTTAAGGCTGAAATTAGAGGGCTTGATATAGATAATGACATCGAAGAGATCAAGAATGACCTCATAAAATTTGATTTCCCTGTCCTCAAAGTTAATCATATGGAAAAATTAACACAAAACGTAAAATGCCACTATTCCAAATTCATTTAGAAAATAAACCCAAAGCTAACAAAATATTCAAATTAGAAACCCTTCACTATAATATTATCAGAGTTGAAAATTACATGAGACCCTCAGTGCTATAGATGTGAGTACTTTCACCACGTTTCGGCAAACTGCAAAATGCAACCTCTGTGCGTTAAATGTGATAAATTCCATCTAACATCAGATTGCGATAAAGGCGCAGGAAAAATTAATGATGTAAAATGCTGCAATTCCGGAGCTGCACATGCAGCGAGCTACCGAGGTTGTCCAAAATTCCCTCAAGCTAGAAATAAATTCAAGTCAAACTTCGTAACTCAAAACCGATCTTTTGCCGATATCACCAGTTCCGAACACCCGCAACTCAGACTTCAATCCCAGAAACCAATCCTCAAATACCAAATTCCGGCTTTAACAATCTTAACAAATTAACCGGTATATTAAATCGAACAGCTAAAGAATTTAAAGTCCAAGATTTTTCACAACTAATTGCAAAATTAAAAAAGTACTGACAGATAGGAAACAATCCCAGGATGATCTCCGAAAACTCACTATCCTTATGACAGCCCTTAATCAACAGCCTACCCAGACACCTTAATGGGGAGTCGGGGATGCTTGAGAGTAGATGATAAACACCGGTTCTGCATCAGTGCAGTCGACCTCTGTGCTCTGTGAAGGTCACCGGAAGGGACAGGTGTGGACAACGGAAGTCGCAGTGGGGATAACAGGCATGTTGGAACAGGAAGTGAACAGGAAGTGTAGATAGGAAGTTTAACCGGAAACGCGGCAGGAAGTGAATGCGATGAGGGAGAGAGGGGGAGGGCTTATTTTTGTGGGGGGCTTAATTTTTTTTGTTGGTTTTAATCCTTCTAGTCGAGTGGAGTTGAGTTGTGGGAATCCTGCTATCAGAATGAATTTAGTTTGAAAGTAATATTAGCAAAATATTCGATTTTTCTTTTCTCACCTGAAATAAAAATTTTATTTGCTAACTAACACCTAATATAAAAATGGAAATCTTTCTGACTTTGCTTTACTTTATAAAAGTTTAAAGTGAAATTTATTTTAAGACTGGAAACGCGACAGGAAATACGATCGGAAACGGGATTAGACATGCTTTTTCCAAAAAGGGTTTTCAGGAAGCAGTAAACATGTTTTGGGAACATGTTTGGGAGCTTGTTGGAACAGGACAGGTGGTTTGTGAGACCAGAAGTAATTAAGATGAGAGAGATAAAGAAGGTGCATGATTAGACAAAGATTTTGTTCTTTGTAGAGGGTGAAATTTTGTTTTACTTTTTATTTAAAGTGTTTTCATTTTTTTAAAATTTAATTTATTTAAAGAGTTTCAAATTATTGTTTATATTACTTTTTTTGTAGTGATTTACGTATTATTTTAATGTTTAGTGATATTAGAACCTGCAATGTTCTGTATCACACATGTCTTATCTTAGGTTACCAAGGATGTGTGTGTGTTGTTATCTCTTTAAATGCGAGAGATGGGGACTTCACACCTGCGTTGAGATAGCTTTATCATAGTTTTAATGAACTGCAGGAAATTGTCTTTAGCTATTGAGTAATTCGCGAGTTTTGGTTTAATATGAATGCTATTACATCTGTTTGTTTAATTTACAAGCACATTTCTCTTACAACATTCTGTCAACAGATCATTTCCATATTCGAAATAATAATTTAGAAGGAAAATTTTTATATGAAAATACTATGAAATGTCATTTATAGAGATTGACAAAAATAGCATGTTTGATTCTTTCTTGTATTAACCTTATAATCATTTATTTTAGAAATATAGGTTTATAGTTTTGTTACGAAAAATAACGTGTTTATACATTTTAAAAACGAAAGCAAAGTGATTTTTACCAATGTAACTATAAGCTATACACCCACGCATTTGTATTATTGAATTAAATTACAATGCTTAATATTGTATTCACCGTACTATTTTCCTGCAAAAGCCGTTTCACAAACTTGTATACTGAAATTAATGTGGCATTTTTAGGGAAAAAATTAATTCAAGTCTTTGAGACTAATCTTTCATAGGAAAAAAAGATTTGTCATACTTTCTGTTACATTATATCTTCCGTTTTTTAAGTTTAAAAATTTGTGGAGTAACTTAAATAATCGTTTTTATGATACTTAAACAATATATTTTTTTATTATTATATATTTGTTTTAATTGACTTGTAATAGCTAACATTTTTCTTAAAAGGGTACTAGAGAATAACTTATGTCACAATTACTACACCCTTCTTTAGTTAAATATGTTTCACTTAAGACATGACAGTCTTAGAAACATTTCATTTTGGAATTAAGTGATTAAACAGACTAGTGGCTGAGAGGTTCTACTTTCAAAGCTGGTATACGGAAGGTTTAAACACCTCTCGCGCTCGTTGACCTAACCGTTCGAAGTTTTTATCGAATCTTGTGTCAATACGGGTTAGAACACCTTAGAAAGACCTCCCACAGAGACTTATATACCATACGTAGATAATCGATTATAACAAATCACCAACCAATACCACAACGTATAAGACATTTTAGATCATTCCATTTAGTCAAGAAATGATATGACATGCAAAATTTGATTTATAAAAACATACAATATGATATAAACAATACCATACGATATAAACGAACAACAATAGGGCAATTCCATGGAAAAATTCCTGAAAAAATTGCACAAAATTTGCCATTATAAATTATATTTAATCAGAAATAATGTGTCAAAAGTAAACAATATATATTTTTTTTTATTGCATACTTTATACCTAATCAGAAAATATGAAGAATTTAACCTAAAACAGTTTTAAGTATTAAAAAAAAAAACATTAACTCTTGGTGTCGGGCGTAATTGTGCACTTACGTCCGACACCAAGAGTTAATGTTTTTTAAAAAAATGATTAAAACTCTTTTAGGTTAAATATTTCATGTTTTCTAAATAAGTATAATAGGGTATGCATTAAAATATATATATTGTTTACTTTTGACACATTATTTCTGATTAAATATCACTTATATTGGCAAATTTTGTGCAATTTTTTACGTCCGACACCATGGAATTGCCCAATACATACAATTTGAACGATTTTTTCCCTTTCATATGAAATATTTTTAGCGACTATTTAACATATTAAAGAGAGCGGTATCTAGTTTTTATAAATTAACGTATTTCAATTTTACAAATACTTTACACCCCCTCTTTTTCCCCTTTTTGGTAGACTTTAGACGCATAAGACATAAAAGGCGTTTTAGAATACATCATTTAGAAATTAAGCGACTTGATAAATATTATTGAAAATATTAATTATAAAAGCAATAGATACGAAAGTAATAAAGATTTTTACTTACAAATGTACGAAATTCTGAGAGGTAAGACTTTCTCACTCATTGTGCAGGAATTAAGTGGTTATTGAACTTATAACATTATAGGATGAAATAATCACGTGGCGTATTTTTAAACCAATAAAATATCAGTATTTTTAAACCAATAAAAAGTTAGTATTTTTACACAAGCGCCATCTATCATTATATAAATTTCAATGAAACGAGTTGATATTATTATACTGTGTCCTGAAATTGTTGTAATAGGTTGTATTTTTCGTTAAGTTAGTTTTCATTTAAGTTATTATGGAACGAGTTATGAATTCTTATGTTGGTGATGTAACCAACTTGGAGTGTCAACACTCATCACAAAAGTTAAATAATCAAGAGATGGATTCTACACTTTCACCCAAAGAAGCACTCGTTTCGAATTATGAAGTGAAACCCAACTCATCAGGACAAAAGTTACCCTTTGTGTGCACTACTTGCAACAAAGCTTTTCCCGAAAGTTTGTCTTAATTAGACACATGAAATTTCACCTGGAGAAAAAACCTTTTGTGTGTGACATCTGCGAAAAACAATTTGTTCAAAAGAGTGATTTATTAAATCATGTGAAGATTCATTCAAAGAGCCCAGTGATTTATAATTGTGATCTATGTGCTGAAGTTTTTTAAAAAAAGAGTGACTTACTTCAACATAGCAAAATTCACAAATCTGTCAAACAACATAAGTGTATTGAATGCAATGAACTGTTTTCGAGAAAGTACGACTTATTGAAACATAAGAGGATGCATAAGCCCCGAAAGCAGTATGAATGCATCCAGTGTAGTGAAATATTTAATCGAAAATATGATTTATCACGTCATATAGACACTTCACACAAAGTACTACCCAAAGTTGTCAAATCGACATCTTTAAAAGATTCGTTATATGAAAAAGTGAAGCATTTTAAAAGACAAAATGCTTTAAATGTATTTACTAAAACTGTAATAAATTCTAATGAGGAGAATGATCAAGACTTTCACACATTTTTAACAGTATTCGGTCGGACGTTTTGAATGAATTAAATTATCAGATAGAAGTAAAAAGGTCAATGAAATGGTATGCAACTGCAAAAGTTGTTCTAAGTCGCCAAACACCGGACGGTGATATAGATACTATCACCCCATATTTTCATTCAAGAACTGTACTGGAATTGACGAATCAAAACATACCTGTACATGTTGAGGATGCCTTTACGAAAATTATCAACTCTTTTGAGAAATTCACGCAACAAGGATCTAATTGGACATTGCAACAAATATTAAATCTAGAACTGTCTACAGCTAAATATAGAATGGTTTAAAATGTGTGGACTGTTTTTGAAACATGCATATTCATGTTTTTGCTATTGTAGTTATTTAAAATGATAAATAAATAGTTTAAATATGAAAAAGTATAGTTTTTTTTTTTTTTTTTTTTTTTTTTTAGTTTATATAAATTACTTATAACAGTTTGACAATGCTACATAAACGACTGTTTAACATTTTGAATGTCTTAGAAAAAATGGGAATGAATTTGTGGAAATTATGTAAAACATGATGAAATAAATGCGATCTATTTATTATATGTTACTTAAACTACAAGAGAAATGATTCGAAATGTGGTATTTTAAATCTATGGTACTTTTAATAACTAACAAGGTAAGAAGTGACGTTATCAATAATCGATGGGTTTTCCTTTGAATAGGTATAAATTTTACTTATTGATAAGAAAGTTGGAAAAATAGACTTAACACATTGTTAGAGGTTTTGGAAAAATATATAGTTGGTTAAAAATTTTAGAAAATTTAACATAAAGTAACAAATTTTAGAAAATAAACATTTCGATAAATGAAAAAAATTAAATTTTGGTAAACTTTACACTTAGACAATATTTCAAACTAGGAAAAAATAACAACTTTACACTGAGACAATATTTTAAACTAAGGAAAAATTAGACTTAACGCATTGTTACAGTTTCTTTGAAAAATATCTAGTTGGTTATAAATTTTAGAAAATTCGACCTGACGAAATTAACACACTTAAAAATATCTAGGTTATACATTTTATAAAATAAGCATCAAATAAACATTTCAATACATTGACAAAAGAAAATAATTAAGTTTAAGTAAACTTTACACTTAGACAATATTTCAAACTAAGAAAAATAATAAATTTACACTTATACAATATTTTAAATTAAGAAAAATAATAACTTTACACTTATACAATATTTTAAACTAAAGAAAATTAATAACTTTAAACATCAGACTTAACACATTGTTAAAGTTTTTTGAAAATAACACGACATTTTGAAAGCAGTGGAAATAGTATACCTGCAAAAAATTCAACTTAGTGGAATTTAATATTGAAATTTTTTAACCTCACTCATTTAAAAAATAAAACTTTATAAAATTTTCACTTTTTTTAAATAAGCAACTGTTAAACTTTTTTTATGTCTTAGACAAAGTGTGAATAAATTTGTTGAAATTATATAAAACATGAAAAATGTCATAACTTTTAAAGGAAATTTTATTTTTGGTGAAATAAACTCGAGGTATTTATTATATGTAACTTAAACTACTAGAGAATTGATTGAAAATGTGTTACTTTTAAGCACTCACAAGATAAGACACGATATTAGGAATTATAGATGTGTTTTTCCACCACAATTAACGTCACTTGTAGCATATTTACTATCCAAGTCATAAATCATAGTTCAGGGTATGTTTATGAGCACGGCGTTTAGTTGAGATTTAAGATATTTGAGAAATATAAACTACAACTTTGACTACTTTTTGAAATTTCCCCCTACATAAGAAAAAGGACATAGGAAAATAAAATGAAAAGTTGTCTTTGAATGGAATCGAACCATTATCCTTTCACTTAACAGCTGAATGCGTTGGCAATTACATCAAAAAGGCACTGATAACAACGGGTTGAATATATTGGGTTTCTTTTTTAAGGTTAAATTCATTTAATATTCAAGTTATTTCTTAATGATACACTTAAAAACAATAAATTTAATTAGCATTCAAAAAACAAACGATCACATTATTGTGTAAAACAATCACATGTTTTGAAAGTCACGAGTTAAAATTTTGGAGGGTGCGATAACTTGGAAGTGCACTGCAGAAGGGGAGTTAAATTTTTGAAGTTTAATCTTAGAAGACGAGAGTAAAATTTGAAATTACTTAGAGTTTAATTAGAATTTAGATGTGAACCTTTTAAAATGAAATAATAGTTTTTTTGTATCGTCCTCTATCGGAGGGTAATGGAATTAAGAGATAATTAAAAGTTTTAACTTGGATTCGAACCCACAACAAAAATTATTTTACGGTTTGATAATTTAGGGTAGGTTTAACTGAGCAAACCATGATATTATAGTATTTAGAGATTTTTTAAGATATTCGATAAAGGAAATCATCTAAATTTTCAATTTAATTGAATGGTTTACTGCTTAAAGTTACTACAAAATGAACCGAACACGATACATAGTTTTTTTAATTAATTATATTTTTCGAAAGGTTAATTTGACTTATTGATAAACTTAGGATTTATGTTTAAAGTGAATAAATTTGATATGTTAGGTTTACTTAATAACAGAGGGTTGAATAAGTTATTTTTTTTAAATTAAAATTTCATAAAAATAAAGTTCACTAAAATTTTTTAAAGTTAAAAAAATTGTAAGTTACGTTAAGAAAGTTAATAAAAATATAGTTTTAAAAAATTAAAAGTTTACAAAAAGGTTAAAAATCTTTAAATTAATTAAAATTAACTTTTTAATTTTAACTATTGAGAGACTATAATTTAATTGTTAATCCTTGTCACCAACTGGTGCCTATCAACTATCTGCACATGTGCAGAAAAAACATACACTTTTACACTAACTTGAGTTCGATTTTAAATTATTTGCTCATTTTTATACAACTCGATTACCTATCAGAAACAAAATAGAATTAAATACTTACCGAAACACACGTCCACTTCTTGTGCTTTCTTTCACTAGACTAACCTTTCTCCCTTATCTTTGTTAGGGGGCGCTGCAATCGACGTAGAGTCGCTACCAGTCTTCCGGTTTGAGATAAGAATAAACTTTAAATACAAACTACACTCGCTCGGTCATTCTTCCTCCACTCTTACTTGATAGCAGTTGTTAGTTTCTTATTTTGACGTGTTGAATGACGTCATCACGTGTTTGTCTAAACTTGTCCAGACTTGTTTCTGTGCTGCACGTCGGTTTTGCTAACTCATCTCTTACTCGTCTAGACTTGTTTCGTCTGCTTTGATGATTCATCTTTTGCTTAACTGTTTGGCCTTGCTGGTGTCAACCACCTCATGTCTTTTGTCATAGCTTGAATATACTTTACACCAATCACTTAAATATAAAAGTATTGTCACAACTTACTTAAACTTTGATAAAAATATTAATTATTCATAAATTTTATCAAATTCTTATACATTTACTAAGTCACTTTCATTCAAAAATATGGTAAAGTCCGATTTTAAATCGAAGTCTATGATAAATTCCTCAAATTTGTAACATTTTAACACTAATAATAAGTATCGTAAACACCCTGTACATACAAGTTTTGTAAAAATAATATTACTTATGGCTAACTCGTTCAGTCTCATGATAAATAATACAGGGCCATTCATAATTCCCTCCGGGGTTTCGAAACGTTATAGTAAAAAAACGAAGACGAATATGAAAAAAAGAAACATATGAAATTATTCCGAAACTATTCAAGTTTTACTTACATACATTGCAGGTGTTCTATGTGTGAACCCTTGGTCACACGGCATATATCCATGCGATAGTCCAGTTCCTGCCATACTCCGTTTCTTTAAATTTCCGGTACCACACATGAATTGTTTTGTCAGTTGGTCCCTGTTTTCGATATTTATTACGAAAGGCCCGTTGAACTGACACCACTGATTCAGATTTAAAGAAACGGAGTATGGCAGGAACTGGACTATCGCATGGATGTATGCCGTGTGACCAAGTGTTCACACATAGAACACCTGTAATGTATGTAAGTAAAACTTGAATAGTTTCGGAATAATTTCATGTGTTTCTTTTTTTCATATTCGTCTTCGTTTTTTACTATAACGTTTCGAAACCCCGAAGGGAATTATGAATGACCCTGTATAAGAAAAAGTTAGAATAGTCCACATATTTTTGTAATAAAAAAAATGTATGCACAAACACACACACAATATCTTACAAGGTTACAATACTCAACACACAGTTCACCATACTTAAAAAAACTATTCACGATAAATTTATAAATTTAAATTTAAATATTTTATTTATAAATGAACAATTATAAATAAAAATACTTCAGTATTTTTCAAATATTTAAATTTAAATTTATAAATTTATCGTGAATCGTTTTTTTAAGTATGGTGAACTGTGTGTTGAGTATTGTAACCTTGTAAGATATTGTGTGTGTGTTTGTGCATACATTTTTTTTAATTACAAAAATATGTGGACTATTCTATCTTTTTCTTATAATATTTATCATGAGACTGAACGAGTTAGCTATAAGTAATATTATTTTTACAAAACTTGTATGTACAGGGTGTTTACGATACTTATTATTAGTGTTAAAATGTTACAAATTTGGGGAATTTATCTTAGACTTCGATTTAAAATCGGACTTTACCATATTTTTGAATGAAAGTGACTTAGTAAATGTATAAGAATTTGATAAAATTTATGATTAATTAATATTTTTATCAAAGTTTAAGTAAGTTGTGACAAGACTTTTATATTTAAGTGATTGGTGTAAAGTATATTCAAGCTATGACAAAAGACATGAGGTGGTTGACACCAGCAAGGCCAAACAGTTAAAGCAAAAGACGAATCATCAAAGCAGACGAAACAAGTCTAGACGTGTAAGAGATGAGTTAGCAAAACAGACGTGCAGCACAGAAACAAGACTGGACAAGTTTAGACAAACACGTGATGACATCATTCAACACGTCAAAATAAGAAACTAACAACTGCTATCAAGTAAGAGTGGAGGAAGAATGACCGAGCGAGTGTAGTTTGTATTTAAAGTTTATTCTTATCTCAAACCGGAAGACTGGTAGCGCCTCTACGTCGATTGCAGCGCCCCCTAACAAAGATAAGGGAGAAAGGTTAGTCTAGTGAAAGAAAGCACAAGAAGTGGACGTGTTTTTCGGTAAGTATTTAATTCTATTTTGTTTCTGAAAGGTAATCGAGTTGTATAAAAATGAGCAAATAATTTAAAATCGAACTCAAGTTAGTGTAAAAGTGTATGTTTTTTCTGCACATGTGCAGATAGTTGATAGGCACCAGTTGGTGACAAGGATTAACAATTAAATTATAGTCTCTCAATAGTTAAAATTAAAAAGTTAATTTTAATTAATTTAAAGATTTTTAAACTTTTTGTAAACTTTTAATTTTTTTAAACTATATTTTTGTTAACTTTTTTAACGTAACTTACAATTTTTTTAACTTTAAAAACTTTTAGTGAACTTTATTTTCATGAAATTTTAATTTAAAAAAAATAACTTAATCAACCCTCTGTTATTAAGTAAACCTAACATACCAAATTTATTTACTTTGAACATAAATCCTAAGTTTATCAATAAGTCAATTTAACCTTTCGAAAAATATAATTAATTAAAAAAATTATGTATCGTGTTCGATTCATTTTGTAGTACTTTAAGCAGTAAACCATTCAATTAAATTGAAAATTTAGATGATTTCCTTTATCGAATATCTTAAAACATCTCTAAATACTATAATATCATGGTTTGCTCAGTTAAACCTACCTTAAATTATCAAACCGTAAAATAATTTTTGTTGTGCGTTCGAATCCAAGTAAAAACTTTTAATTATCTCTTAATTCCATTACCCTCCGATAGAGGACGATACAAAAAAACTATTATTTCATTTTAAAAGGTTCACATCTAAATTCTAATTAAACTCTAAGTCATTTCAAATTTTACTCTCGTCTTCTAAGATTAAACTTCAAAAATTTAACTCCCCTTCTGCAGTGCACTTCCAAGTTATCGCACCCTCCAAAATTTTAACTCGTGACTTTCAAAACATTTGATTGTTTTACACAATAATGTGATCGTTTGTTTTTTGAATGCTAATTAAATTTATTGTTTTTAAGTGTATCATTAAGAAATAACTTGAATATTAAATTAATTTAACCTTAAAAAAGAAACCCAATATATTCAACCAGTTGTTATCAGTGCCTTTGTGATGTAATTGCCAACGCATTCAGCTGTTAACGGAAAGGATAACGGTTCGATTCCATTCAAAGACAACTTTTCATTTTATTTTCCAATGTCCTTTTTCTTATGTAGGGGGAAATTTCAAAAAGTAGTCAAAGTTGTAGTTTATATTTCTCAAATATCTTAAATCTCAACTAAACGCCGTGCTCATAAACATACCCTGAACTATGATTTTATGACTTGGTTAGTAAATATGCTACAAGTGACGTCAATTGTGGGGAAAAAACACATCTATAATTCCTAATATCGTGTCTTATCTTGTGAGTGCTTAAAAGTAACACATTTTCAATCAATTCTCTAGTAGTTTAAGTTACATATAATAAATACCTCGAGTTTATTTCACCAAAAATAAAATTTCCTTTAAAAGTTATGACATTTTTCATGTTTTATATAATTTCAACAAATTTATTCACACTTTGTCTAAGACATAAAAGAAGTTTAACAGTTACTTATTTAAAAAAAGGGAAAATTTTATAAAGTTTTATTTTTTAAATGAGTGAGGTTAAAAAATTTCAATATTAAATTCCACTAAGTTGAATTTTTTGCAGGTATACTATTTCCACTGCTTTCAAAATGTCGTGTTATTTTCAAAAAACTTTAACAATGTGTTAAGTCTGATGTTTAAAGTTATTAATTTTCTTTAGTTTAAAATATTGTATAAGTGTAAAGTTATTATTTTTCTTAATTTAAAATATTGTATAAGTGTAAATTTATTATTTTTCTTCGTTTGAAATATTGTCTAAGTGTAAAATTTACTTAAACGTAATTATTTTCTTTTGTCAATGTATTGAAATGTTTATTTGTTGCTTATTTTATAAAATGTATAACCTAGATATTTTTAAGTGTGTTAATTTCGTCAGGTCGAATTTTCTAAAATTTATAACCAACTAGATATTTTTCAAAGAAACTGTAACAATGCGTTAAGTCTAATTTTTCCTTAGTTTAAAATATTGTCTCAGTGTAAAGTTATTATTTTTTCCTAGTTTGAAATATTGTCTAAGTGTAAAGTTTACCAAAATTTAATTTTTTTCATTTATCGAAATGTTTATTTTCTAAAATTTGTTACTTTATGTTAAATTTTCTAAAATTTTTAACCAACTATATATTTTTCCAAATCCTCTAACAATGTGTTAAGTCTATTTTTCCAACTTTCTTATCAATAAGTAAGATTAATACCTATTCAAAGGAAAACCCATCGATGATACAAAACGTCACGTCTTACCTTGTTAGTTATTAAAAGTACCATAGATTTAAAATAACACATTTCCAATCATTTTTCTTGTAGTTTAAGTAACATATAATAAATACATCGAATTTATTTCATCATGTTTTACATAATTTCAACAAATTCATTCCCATTTTGTCTAAGACACTCAAAATGTTAAACAGTAGTTTATGTAGCATTATCAAACTGTTATAAGTAATTTATATAAACTAAAAAAAAAAAAAAAAAAAAAAAAAAAAAAACTCTATACTTTTTCATATTTAAACTATTTATTTATCATTTTAAATAACTACAATAGCAAAAACATGAATATACATGTTTCAAAACAGTCTACACATTTTAAACCATTCAATATTTAGCTGTAGACAGTTCTAGATTCAATATTTGTTGCAATGTCCAATTATATCCTTGTTGAGTGAATTTCTCAAAAGAGTTGATAATTTTCGTAAAGGCGTCCTCAACATGTACAGGTATGTTTTGATTCGTCAATTCCAGTACAGTTCTTGAATGAAAATATGGGGTGATAGTATCTATATCACCGTCCTGTGTTTGGCGACTTACGACAACTTTTGCAGTTGCATACCATTTCATTGACCTTTTTACTTCTATCTGATAATTTAATTCATTCAAAACATCCGACCGAATACTGTTAAAAAATGTGTGAAAGTCTTGATCATTCTCCTCATTAGAATTTATTACAGTTTTAGTAAATACATTTAAAGCATTTTGTCTTTTAATACTTCTTTAATATGCTTCACTTTTTCATATAACGAATCTTTTAAAGATGTCGATTTGACAACTTTGGGTAGTACTTTGTGTGAAGTGTCTATATGACGTGATAAATCATATTTTCGATTAAATATTTCACTACACTGGATGCATTCATACTGCTTTCGGGGCTTATGCATCCTCTTATGTTTCAATAAGTCGTACTTTCTCGAAAACAGTTCATTGCATTCAATACACTTATGTTGTTTGACAGATTTGTGAATTTTGCTATGTTGAAGTAAGTCACTCTTTTTTTAAAAAACTTCAGCACATAGATCACAATTATAAATCACTGGGCTCTTTGAATGAATCTTCACATGATTTAATAAATCACTCTTTTGAACAAATTGTTTTTCGCAGATGTCACACACAAAAGGTTTTTTCTCCAGGTGAAATTTCATGTGTCTAATTAAGACAAACTTTCGGGAAAAGCTTTGTTGCAAGTAGTGCACACAAAGGGTAACTTTTGTCCTGATGAGTTGGGTTTCACTTCATAATTCGAAACGAGTGCTTCTTTGGGTAAAAGTGTAGAATCCATCTCTTGATTATTTAACTTTTGTGATGAGTGTTGACACTCCAAGTTGGTTACATCACCAACATAAGAATTCATAACTCGTTCCATAATAACTTAAATGAAAACTAACTTAACGAAAAATACAACCTATTACAACAATTTCAGGACACAGTATAATAATATCAACTCGTTTCATTGAAATTTATATAATGATAGATGGCGCTTGTGTAAAAATGCTAACTTTTTATTGGTTTAAAAATACTGACATTTTATTGGTTTAAAAATACGCCACGTGATTATTTCATCCTATAATGTTATAAGTTCAATAACAATTTAATTCTTGCACAATAAGTGAGAAAGTCTTACCTCTCAGAAGTTCGTACATTTGTAAGTAAAAATCTTTATTACTTTCGTATCTATTGTTTTTATAAATAATATTTTCAATAATATTGTGTCTAAAGTCTACCAAAAAGGGGAAAAAGAGGGGGTGTAAAGTATTTGTAAAATTGAAATACGTTAATTTAAAAAAACTAGATACCATTCTCCTTTTTAAAAATGTTGGTTGTGTAAAATCAAATATAATGAAAATTTATTTTAATCGTATAACTCTAAACAAAATACTCGCTCTCTTTAATAAGTTAAATAGTCGCTAAAAATATTTCATATGAAAGGGAAAAAATCGTTCAAATTGTATGTATTGTTGTTCGTTTATATCGAATGGTATTGTTTATATCATATTGTATGTTTTTATAAATCAAATTTTGCATGTCAAATCATTTCTTGACTAAATGGAGTGATCTAAAATGTCTTATACGTTGTGGTTGGTTGGTGATTTGTTACAATCGATTATCCACGTATGGTATATAAGTCTCTGTAGGTCTTTCTAAGGTGTTCTAACCCGTATTGACACAAGATTCGATAAAAACTTCGAACGGTTAGGTCAACAAGCGCGAGAGGTATTTAAACCTTCCGTATACCAGCTTTGAAAGTAGAACCTCTTAGCCACTAGTCTGTTTAATCACTTAATTCCAAAATGAAATGTTTCTAAGACTGTCATGTCTTAAGTGAAACATATTTAACTAAAGAAGGGTGTAGTAATTGTGACATAAGTTATTCTCTAGTACCCTTTTAAGAAAAATGTTAGCTATTACAAGTCAATTAAAACAAATATATAATAATAAAAAAAAATATTGTTTAAGTATCATAGAAACGATTATTTAAGTTACTCCACAAATTTTTAAACTTAAAAAACGGAAGATATAATGTAACAGAAAGTATGACAAATCTTTTTTTCCTATGAAAGATTAGTCTCGAAGACTTGAATTAATTTTTCCCCTAAAAATGCCACATTAATTTCAGTATACAAGTTTGTGAAACGGCTTTTGCAGGAAAATAGTACGGTGAATACAATATTAAGCATTGTAATTTAATTCAATAATACAAATGCGTGGGTGTATAGCTTATAATTACATTGGTAAAAATCACTTTGCTTTCGTTTTTAAAATGTATAAACTCGTTATTTTTCGTAACAAAACTATAAACCTATATTTCTAAAATAAATGATTATAAGGTTAATACAAGAAAGAATCAAACATGCTATTTTTGTCAATCTCTACAAATGACATTTCATAGTATTTTCATATAAAAATTTTCCTTCTAAATTATTATTTCGAATATGGAAATGATCTGTTGACAGAATGTTGTAAGAGAAATGTGCTTGTAAATTAAACAAACAGATGTAATAGCATTCATATTAAACAAAAACTCGCGAATTACTCAATAACTAAAGACAATTTCCTGCAGTTCATTAAAACTATGATAAAGATATCTCAACGCAGGTCTGAAGTCCCCATCTCTCGCATTTAAAGAGATAACAACACACACACATCCTTGGTAACCTAAGATAAGACATGTGTGATACAGAACATTGCAGGTTCTAATATCACTAAACATTAAAATAATACGTAAAACACTACAAAAAAATAATATAAAAAATAATTTGAAACGCTTTAAATAAATTAAATAAAAAAAATGAAAACACTTTAAATAAAAAATAAAACAAAATTTCACCCTCTACAAAGAACAAAATCTATATGTCTAATCATGCACCTTCTTTATCTCTCTCATCTTAATTACTTCCGGTCTCACAAACCACCTGTCCTGTTCTAACAAGCTCCCAAACATGTTCCCAAAACATGTTTACTGCTTCCCGAAAACCCTTTTTGGAAAAAGCATGTCTAATCCCGTTTCCGATCTTATTTCCTGTCGCGTTTCCAGTCTTAAAATAAATTTCACGTTAAACTTTTATAAAGTAAAACAAAGTCAGAAAGATTTCCATTTTTATATTAGGTGTAGTTAGCAAATAAAATTTTTATTTCAGGTGAGAAAAAAAAATCGAACATTTTGATAATATTACTTTCAAACTAAATTCATTCCGATAGCAGGATTCCTACAACTCAACTCCACTCGACTAGAATGATTAAAACCAACAAAAAAAATTAAGCCCCCCACAAAAATAAGCCCTCCCCCTCTCTCCCTTATCGCATTCACTTCCTGCCGCGTTTCCGGTTAAACTTCCTATCTACACTTCGTGTTCACTTCCTGTTCCAACATGCCTGTTATCCCCACCTGCGACTTCCGGTGTCCACACCTGTCCCTTCCGGTGACCTTCACAGAGCACAGAGGTCGATTGCACGAACTGCACTGATGCAGAACCGGTGTTTATCATCTACTCTTGAGCATAATTTCATGGAATTGCAAGGGCATTTGTGTAAAATTAAAGATTTCAGGGAATTTGTACAGGAGCATGCCCCTGATATTATTTTACTTCAACAGACCCATTTGAGACCTGGCATAAAATTCCATATTCCAAATTACACTATCTTCCGGAATGATTTCATCAGTACAAAAACCCTTAACGGGTTAAAGTTTGTGACGCAGCACTTCACCTTTTGTCTGTAAGAATTTCAAATACGGGTCAAAATTAATGATATCAAATTTTGAGTGACGGTATGCTATAAATTAAAAAATTTATCTTCTTTTTCCCCCTACTGCTATATTGATATTCGGTGGTGCAAATATTATTTTTTACATGAAAAAATATATGTAAGTTTTTTGCTCATGCTTTTTCATTCACATCTCTGATAAATTCAAAATACGAATTTTAAAAGAAACTAGATGGTACCCGTCAAAACTTGACGGAAAAAATTACAATAACAATACTAGTAAAATAAGCTTCTTTATTACATAAGTAGGGGTGCTTATGAACCAATATTTCAAATATTTTTTTTTTAAAAATATTTCCCCCCAGTGAATTACATTATTATTTCCGATGCAAACTCCAAACAAACAATACGTAAACAAAATGCAAATCAGTTTGACATTACCGCCCTATTCCTCACGGCAAGAAAGAAAAATTCCTGAACCTATGAAGTATCATACAAATAGTATATCCCTACGTTCGTCTCATATTCAGTCAATAAAAGAACATATTAAATAAGGCACACATCCCCCCCCTTGTGATAATGCAACCGAATGAACTCCTATGCGCTTGTGCATTGCATCTCCCCAAACGCACCGTCGAAATTCGACGTTAGAAAAAGTTTTAAAATGTTTTGATCAAAAATTTTAAAATGTCTTCTTTAATAATTGTTCGTTTCAAATCCATATCTTCTGAAACGCATCCATTGTTTTAAGCTAATCAATTTTTATGTAAAGATGAAGAATTTTTTTTACAATAATAAATCAATCTGCAGATAACGATTTTTAATGTTTCAAGTGTAATTTATTTGTATGGTTCCTTCATTCCTTTACATAATCAGGATGATTATTCCTTTTCGATAATTAAGAGAAATAATGTAAATAAATATCCAAGATTATTTTTGATTCTGTTTTCATTAATTTATTGTAAATTTTATTGTTAAAAGTCACTGATAAATGATACTTTATTAAATGGGGCTTTTCTTAATTATTTTATTATTATTATTATTATTATTTTAGATTTAATGGCAACATTCTTCCGTTTGTTTATTGGGCGCTACAGTTTGGCGAATTACTTGAGGTACTTTTCGGTCAGCAGGGCGCCAATGAAGTGTGTGTATATATTTCTAATATCATATTCTAATATAATGTAATACTTTATTAAATGCTACAATTATATGTATTAATTTAAATTAATGTTATTCCCTTTCCTATTGTATCATATGTTTAATATTAAATTTATCTCCATAGCATCTTTATTTACTTTTAGTATTTTAATTAATCATTACTACATCCAGTTTTACTTTAATGTAATTGGATTTATTATTTTATAATTAATTTCATATGTATTTATCATTAAATATTATTTATTTTATTTTTATTTCATTTATATTTATTAACTAATTACGACCACTTAAGATAGAATGAATTCATTTTTAATATTGATTTTTCCATTGTATTTCACTACATATTCTGCTCATAGATGGCAGCACCATGGCTTGTTGCTTTAAAATATTCAATATTTCCATGTAGTTTATTTTCAAAATCATAGATGGCAGCACCATGGTTTGTGATGATTTAAAAAAATTCCATATATCCATGTAATTCATTTTCTAAATTGGCAACAGGGTTTATAATCTTCTAAAACTGTTTTTGGCAACATTTAGTAAATTATTTTTTGCAATTCATTGCCTTTATTAGGCTTCATGCATCTGGTAAGTGTTGGTAGTAGGAATCCATCTTCATCGTGTAGATTATGGCTTTTGTCGATCTATTATCCAGTTCTTCTCTTATAATTCTGGGTAAGGCTTCTCTCTTTTTAAGTATTGTATTTGTTTTATGAATTTTCAGTCTTTTTTTAATTAGATGGTTATGGTCATAGAGTGGTCGTCCCAAATTCATATTCTTTAGCAATTTTAATGCTAATATGAAGATGAAACCACTCATTTTATTTGTGGAATTTATGCATTTGGGACTTGATAATTCTGTATAAATTCCACAAATTTTATTCATTCTATTTTATTCAATTTTTAATTTAATTTCTACTTCTTTTATATTAGTATCTAATATCTATATTCATTGTGCTGGGGTTACAATTTCGTTGTCAATAAATTATTACTTCCTAAAACATAATTTCAAGTTTCAGTTGGTGTTATCGTAATTTTTTACTGGCGCCGGCTAACCGAAAAGTACCTAATTTGCATATAGTTTTTGTTTCTTAATGGGACGACAGGATAATGCACGGAATTTCGACGGGATAATGGATATTTTTGATGGTACCAGAATATTTTTCTGTATTTTATAGTTATGTTAAAAAATACATATTTTTATGATTTGCTGAATCACTTATTTGTTTACTTTTTCATGCATTATATTATTGAAGGTTGTTAGTTCTCTTATTCGCTTAAATATACCCTACTTATATAAAAATAGCGTGTGTTCTCTGTGGTGTTTCGCATAAACGTTGTAAAGTTCAGGTTATTAGATTTTATCCAACTTTGCTGTCATAACAGCTGATGAAGCAGCCATTTTCGGCAATTTTTTATTTACCTGTAAAATGTTTGTTTTTGGTATAGCCCGAACTAAGAAAAATTTGAGTACTTTTCCATTATACGGACACCATTGTCGCCAAGTATATATTTACATGTATGGCATGGTGTCGGTATAACGGAAAAGAACCAAAATTTGCGATCGATCAAATAATTGAATTTCGTTAAACATCAAACTTCTGGTACTTTTCTATTATCCGGTCGACCACTTTTCATAACAAAAAACTATCGCCAAACTGTAAAATTAAACGCCAAAAATGCAGTCCGATTTACTTGATGTCAGAAGCATGATACGTGTTTGTTACGTCATCAAGTAGTTTTTAATTCGACATTTGCGTCTATTTTTCATTATGTTTTACAGATTTATTAGTTATTTCATCAATTAAAATAACAATTGTGTCCTTAAATTCATGTATTATATTTATTTATTTTTATATTCCTATGGCAACGTTCTCCCGTTTATTTGGCGTTACAGTTTGGCGATAGTTTTTTTGTTATGAAAAGTGGTCGACGGGATAATAGAGAAGTACAAATTTTCTTATTTTTAATCTGAGAAAGAAACAATAATCACGGATTTAATTAATTTTGCAGTATGCGGTGCAACCAAAACAATTTTGATTAAATCGGTACATATATCGCAGACGCACCTGGGTTATTTTTTGGCGCCTAAATGACGATTTTTGCTTTGTATGGAAACCTGGTGTTTTATAATAAATTTGAATATGTGTGTAAATAAATAAAATAAAATAGGTTCTTTTATGTTATCTGGGAGTCAAGGATAACTCTCCAAATCTTGTTTTAATTGGAATAATTTAAATTGCAACATTTTACGTGAGATTTGTTATTTATATTCATATGTTTACGTTTAGATATTTTATTATGATTATATTCTAGGTAATAAGGTTTTTTTTAAAGATTTTATACTACAATGTTAAAATATTACCTAGTTGATATTAGCTAATGTCAAAAGATTGGCGAACCAAAGAGTTTAGAGAATAAACTCTATGTCCTCAAAAGTGGGAGTTACCAACTTTATGACGTCATAAGCAGAAGTAAATGTTTAATTGAAAATTACAGCAATTACAAACGAATGCACGATAACAAATCTGTGTCCAAATATCTTTCATTTAAAAAAAGAATGGTGTAATTTGATGCAGTAGTTTGTTCTCACGGATTGTCGAAAGAAATCGCTTAGCGTTTTAAATATATAGATGATATCAAAATTCAAGTGACGCCTTCATGTGACTTTAATGGGTTTGTTTTAAAATCCAATTTAATTTATTTTTGGTTTGTCTCCTAATGTATATTTACACATGCTAAGAATACTTTTAATTTTCTAATACATCATTAAATATATCACTTGCAATGAGCCTGTATTATGCATTGAAATGTATTTATTTCAATAAATTGATTAATCTTTTGTGCCATGCTGTCGAAAATTGAAAGAAAAATTTATGTAAAGGTTTATTTTGCATCATACTATCCATTTGCATACATTTCACTTAGTTTGGATACTATGACGCAAAATAAACCTTTACATAAATTTTTCTTTCAATTTTCGACAGCATGGCACAAAAGATAAATCAATTTATTGAAATAAATACATTTCAATGCATAATACAGGCTCATTGCAAGTGATATATTTAATGATGTATTAGAAAATTAAAAGTATTGTTAGCATGTGTAAATATACATTAGGAGACAAACCAAAAATAAATTAAATTGGATTTTAAAACAAACCCATTAAAGTCACATGAAGGCGTCACTTGAATTTTGATATCATTTCTTTTAAAATTCGTATTTTGAATTTATCAGAGATGTGAATGAAAAAGCATGAGCAAAAAACTTACATATATTTTTTCATGTAAAAAATAATATTTGCACCACTGAATATCAATATAGCAGTATAGGGGAAAAAAAAGATAAATTTTTTAATTTATAGCATACCGTCACTCAAAATTTGATATCATTAATTTTAAGACCCGTATTTGAAATTCTTACAGACAAAAGGTGAAGTGCTGCGTCACAAACTTTAACCCGTTAAGGGTTTTTGTACTGATATCATTACTTTTTTTAGGTTAAGGATCAAAAGATGAAGAAATTAAAATATAAAGACCAGCGTAATGAGTTTATAGTCATAATGTTCAATACTTTGATAACTGCGTTGGAGGCGAGACCGGAAAATGAGCTCACCCCTGATTTTATCAAAAAAAAATTAACGGACGAATATAATCGTAGACATGAAATGTCAGAACAATCACATAGCGGATATAACAACAATGAGAGAGCATTTAAAACAAATAGGAGATATACACACACTGAAAATAGAAGAGAACAAAAATATTGCAACAACTGTAAAATGAAAAATCATTCCACTTACGAATTCTGGCACTACAAGAGCAAAACACGGTACAATCCGGAAATCCTCGTAACAATCAATTCAAAAATAAAAAGAATTTCTCATCTTCATTATGTTATGAAAAGACCGAAACACATATAGTCCAGTCAATCTAGACTTCTGCCTGGAAAGTTTTGGAGAAGTTTTTTTTTCTTTCTTCCTTTATGTTTTTGGGTGTGCTGAACACGAATTTCAACTTTGCCACCTCGTATCTGGTCTGCTTAAAAAATTATAAGCGAAAAACCATGAAAAAATCGGAGTTTTTTCGTTTTTTCCCTTGTATTACAGAAAGGGTTAAATTCTTTTGAAAAAATTATTGCACCAAATTAAACTAGAGAACATTTCCTACATTTTTCATATACAATGTTTTTTTCTAAGATGAATAGTTTTGGCATACGAGTAACAGGAATTTTAGCGATGTAATTGAACTTCCATCATCGGAGGGCGAAAATGCGACCCAATCATTATGCATCCATTTCAAACATCAATTTGAAGATGTTTAGTTATTTCTGGTTGCATTTCAAACATGTTTACATTTTCTTACGAAGTTTTAAACCTTTTAAAGCACTAAGAAAATAAATTGAAATCAGGTGATTAGGAAAGATATAAAAATACAATCACTCTGCATAGATGAGAGAACCAATTATTATTTTTTTAGTAATCTGATTTAAGTACAATTATAAGTATTGTAAGTTTAATATAATAATAACATACGTGGAAGATTATAAACAGGAAAAAAAGAAGAATGCAGTGTTGTTCTCCAATTAATGCCGTTTTGGTCGCTTTGAAGGGCCTGGTTGATGTTCTTCAACAGGAGGTTCATCAGTGTCTTCCTCTTCATTATCATCACTTGATGGCTCAGGTTGTGTCTCCACTTGACTTAAAATATCCTGTATTTGGTCGTCAACTTCTGCTTCCAAGTCATCTTCGGCGATGAAGGAGCTGACATTGTCACAATGGCCATCGCAGTTCAGGCAGAGGAGCGAACAAAATAAACCTGCTATCCTACAGCCACACATTCCACTACAGTTTGTTTTGCATTCGCAGGATATTTTTCGCAGAATAGTTTCTGGTGAGGGAGGTTTAGTAGTTGTTATGAGTATGATACCTCTCTTGGTTTTATTCCAGCCCCATTCCTCAGCATTTTTACAGTTACCTAGCCATAGCTGTACTTGGTGGTAAACTTGCAGACAGTGATATCGAGCTGCAAGTTGGAGGGAGCGATGCAATATTTGCAGCGGTCTTAAAAGCAGATTTTATGTAGCACCTGTACCTCAGGCTGTTTAGGGAAGGTGTTGCTTTCCCTCTGAATCCGTACAGGTGTACCAGAAATAACAGTCCAGCTTTAATAACATCGTCGGCTACAGCACTAGGGTTTTTAAATATATTGACCACATGTTGTAGGTCGGCAAATTTCTTCAAAATTTGAAGGTATTTTGTTTTCCTTGCAGAAGTGATATCGCATCCACTCATGGCATGTAGAAATAGGATTTGTTTGGCAATTAATTTATCGACTGCACCCAAAGGTGAATAGATCTTCTGAGGACTTTTCCCTTTTCCTGGTTTCAAGAAATAAACATTGGGAAAATTGCAAAGTACAATTAAGATTACCAGAACGTATACATCTTCAACAATGACTATCACGTTCTCATGGTTAGGTGCCAACTTGAGAGCAGTGTTGATAATGAGTGTGTCGGAATCTTCTTTTGCCTGCTTGCAAACCATATTTTCAGAGACAAATCTACGCATCAGCAGGGTGATTAAACGGTTTTGGTTCTTGTCGTTTGCGAGAAATTTTCCCTGAGAAACCGTTGGTATCATAGTCTCATTAAAAACAACCTCATTAGATACCGTTTTGTGAGATCGTCTATCACACTCAACAAATTTAGTGCTCATTTCAGTAATGTTTTCTGGGTATCCATCGAAGATTACTAGAGCGTTCGCTGCGTATTTCGACTTAACAAAGTCCACATAGCTGTCACAAATTGATCCAAATTATTGACCACTCTGCCATAAAACTGTGCAGTAAATACCCACCATGTATAACATATATACATCTGCTCTCAAAAGTGATGTCTGGTGGGAGTGGAGTGAATTCCTCGTACAAAGAGGATTTGGCAGTTTTTCGCATTCCGGATTCGTCAAAAAGATACAATTTGATGTGAATTTTTTCTAATGGCTGCACTCTTTCATTACGCTTGAATGTAACGGAATGAAAATCGCTGTTAATGATTCCTGATATGTCAGCAGTGCCAACTTCCTGTGCCTTATGAAAGTTTATTCTCTCATCTCCAACAATCCCGGTAGAGATTGAAATGAGATCATTTGTTTCTCGGAAAGGAATGTGTTGGTGAACCCATTCCAATAATTTATTTATATCAGCGTTGTCCCGGGCAACTCTGGAGTTTCTCATCTCTACATGTTGTTTAGAAGTTGTAAAATCTGTCCCGCTGAACTCTTCAATTTCTTCGCATAGTCGTTGAAGTAACGTCATACAAATGGTCAATCTTGCCAAAACTCCTTCACTGGTCTCACGCCCATGAGTGAGTTCACTTGCTGTTTTCATGGTCTTCATTAAAGATTGCTCTATCGTCATGTCAGTCCATGTTCCTGACCAGAATTTGTCCGCACGGCGAATGGATCTTGCTGCTCGAGTGATATCATGTGCGTGGTGCCATGGGGGTGTTTCAAGGACAGCCTCCCACTCGTTTTGCATCCACAAACACATTACATTCAGCGTTTTCGCCCTGCGATGATGGAATTTCAATTATATCGTTAAAATTCATTTTACTCGTATGCCAAAACTATTCATCTTAGAAAAAAACATTGTGTATGAAAAATGTAGAAAATGTTCTCTAGTTTAATTTGGTGCAATAATTTTTTCAAAAGAATTTAACCCTTTCTGTAATACATGGGAAAAAACCGAAAAAACTCAGATTTTTTCATGGTTTTTCGCTTATAATTTTTTAAGAAGACCAGATACGAGGTGGCAAAGTTGAAATTCGTGTTCAGCACCCCCAAAAACATAAAGGAAGAAAGAAAAAAAAACTTCTCCAAAACTTTCCAGGCAGAAGTCTTTTTAGGTCTAAATTTAATGGACTAATAGGGAAAATAAAATTCCAAACGAAAGAAAATACGCAAATGATCAGACGCAAGATAAAGCATTAATCACCGAAAAAGTAGGCAAAAATAACTGGATTCTCGATTCAGGATCTACTTCGCACATTTGTAACGATAAAAGCCTATTTAGTAAATTTATTGATTGTAATAAAACTTCAGTAACGATCGCGAATGGTAATAAACTGACAGCGTTAGGTTCAGGAGAAGTTTTTATAAAAACATTAACCCCCGAAGGAAAAGAAAAACTAACGAAATTACGCGAAGGGCTTTATGTCCCAGACTTAGAGTCGAACCTAATTTCGGTTAGTAAAGCCTCTAAAAACGGGTGTAAACTAATCTTCGACGATAATAAATGCGATTTGATCTTTAATGAAGAAATATATATCAGGGCGAAAAATGTGAAAAATTTATACATTATTGAGGAAATGGACGATGTGGAAGAACCACAAAATTAAGTAAACATATCGTATAACTATTACAGCAAACAATGCATAGATCTCTGGCATCGCAGACTCGGTCACAGAGATTATGACGCGATTAAATCAATAATAACAAATCAACTTGCGGACGGAATAAAGATAGGAAATTGTAAACATCAAAATAAAACATGCGTAACTTGTATCGAAACTAAATTAACTAACATGCCGTATCCTAAATCAGCAACAAACCGAGCTACTAATATTGTGGATTTGATCCACAGTGACGTATGTGGTCCTCTAGATACACCGACTTTAGGCGGAAAAATTTATTTTATGACTCTTACTGATGATTATTTCCGATATACTACAATATATTTATTATCTAAAAAGAGCGAAGTTGCTGAAAAGATAAAAGAGTATATAACGGTGATATACAATCAGTTCGGTAAAAAACCTAAGGAAATTAGATCGGATAACGGTCGTGAATATGTAAATCAAGAGATAGATGAATACTTAAAACAGAACGGAATTTTACACCAATTGACTGTCCCGCATAATCCGAGCCAGAATGGAGTTGCGGAGAGAAAAAATAAAAGTTTATTAGATATGACTAGAAGTATGCTATCACAAGCAAAATTAAGCAAGCATTTTTGGGGTGAAGTCATAAACACCGCAACATACTTCCAAAACCGACTCCCAACCAAAGCAAATAACAATAGAACACCTTACGAATTATGGAAAGGAGTTAAACCGAATTTAAAACACTTAAGAACATTCGGTTGTAAAGCGCTATTTTACGTCGATAAAGTAAATAGAGAAAAACTTGATAACAGGGCTCAAACCGGAACGTTCGTAGGTTATGACACACGATCGACTGGCTATAGAATTCACACACAAGGAAAACAAATTATAATAGCGAGAACGGTGAAATTTCTTGAAAATGAAAATGTACACTCAGATAACATTGAGAAGATACAAAACACCACAAAAACATCCGATGACAATACACAATTACCGGATAGACATGAAAATCACTCAGAAATAAAACTTGACAGCGAGGAGACACCATCCGAGCCCAAACAGAAACCAATTGAACCAAGAAGGTCTAATAGGACAAATAGAGGCGTTCCTCCTGACAGATATGTCTGTCTCATAAATAGTTCATCTGAAAATATTCCCGAAAATTGGGAAGATATTGAAAAAATGGAAAATACTAATGATAAACAAAACTGGATAAAAGCAACACAAAATGAAATCCAAGGCCTAAGAAAAAATAACACTTGGAATTTAACAGATCCACCACCCGGAACAAAAATTATCGGTTCAAAATGGACTTTTAAATTAAAAAAGGATAATTTAGGAAATATTCAAAGCTATAAAGCGCGTTTAGTAGCACAAGGATATAGTCAAAGAGATTCGGGATTGACTATGATCAAACCTTCGCACCTGTAGTTTCGCACGCTACAATACGTACATTTCTCATCTCCGCATTCCACAAAAATTTGAACGTGAAACATGTTGACATCACCACAGCATCCTTGCATGGTGAATTAACTGAAACTGTTTATATGAGTCAACCAGACGGGTATATTAAACCCGGCGCTGACAGAAAAGTTTGTAAACTTCAAAAGGCCATCTACGGTCTTAAGCAAGCCGCAAAGGCCTGGTACACCAAAATATCGGAAACACTCACAAACAATAATTTCATACAGAGCAAAAATGATCCATGTCTGTACTTTAAATCAAATCAAGAAAATCCGATATATATCATCATTTATGTAGATGATATCCTGATAGCAGGAAAGGACAATGATATCGAAGAAACAATAAACCAACTTGAGAAAGAATATGAACTGAAAAACTTAAGAGAAGTGAATAATTACCTAGGCATAAACATTAATAAAATCAACGATACATATTACCTAAATCAAAACAATAAAATACACGAACTAGTGAAAAAACTGAATCTAAACGACATGAAACCTCATTACACACCCATGATTGCTGGATTCAACAGACTTGAGGACGATGATAATCTTTTACCTAATAACACGATATCGACAAGCCACAGGCACATTACTGTACATAGCAGCAATCACGCGTCCTGACATATCTGCCGCAGTCAACATATTATGTCGTAGAAACGAAACACCACGCCAAAACGACTGGACAGCAGTGAAAAGAATCATTTCATACCTTAAAACTACAGAAAATTTGAATTTAACTCTTAACGCAAACAGCAAGCCCATCTTAATAGCATACGCCGATGCAGACTGGGCTGGTGACTTGAAAACACGTAAATCAACGTCAGGAAATCTATTCATGCTAGGAAAATAGCCGATTTACTGGATCACAAAAAGGCAGAATTGCAATGCACTTTCGTCAGCCGAAGCTGAATACGTTTCAGCTAGCAACGCAGCACAAGAATTAAGTTGGATAACAAACTTGCTTAGCGACCTCAACATTCCACAAAAACTACCAATCACGATATTTGAGGATAATATGTCCTGTATAAAAAGGACTGAAAATGATAAAGATACTAAGCGATCCAAACACATCGACATACGTTTCCACAACATCAAACTTATGAAAGAAGAAGGAAAATTTGATTTACAATACTGCCCCAGTGAAGAAATGATAGCCGACACCCTCACCAAACCCAATCCCAAGACTGTGTACGAAAAACACCGTAAGCAACTGAACCTTCAACCAATCCCCACACAGGAGATTACGGGGGAGTGACGGGGAAACCTTTTTATGCCGTTAATAATTTCCACGTGTTGTGAACGATCGAAAGAACACTTAGAACATGTTTAAAACCAGACCCCAATTAACTCTAGTGCATCAAGTGATAACCGCAGCTGCAAACCATAGTGAATAAAACCAGATGCACTTTATGTCGAAACTAATCAACTAAGAAATACTGCAGACTCCCTCCTTCAACCTACAATCTGATACCGCGCGTGTGAACTGAACTCAATAACAATCTTACTCAGTATCTAAAATGTAACCGAACAGTAAAGACGCTCATGTAAATATGATGTAAACATCTCTAATGTAAAATTGGAGCACTTTTATGCCGACTCCAAACGCGATACAAATGTATATATAAAGCCAAGAATTTCAATAATAATATTATATTCAAAGGAAAATTGATCTACTTACTTCGTTCAAATTTATTATTTTCTACTAATACTGTTTATTACTCCAAAACAGTGATACATCAATGAATCGAAAGGATAAATATCGGTGTAATACTGTGGATTACTCTAAGCGCAAAAGGCAATTTTCAGGTAAGCTGAACTAATCTTTTTTACCATTATCAAAAGATGAAAATGTAAATTAAAATATGAAGACTGATATACCAATTTATAAAGATAGAAAATTTATTATGCTACTGACAGTTCTCTAACACAAACATCTTCCATAAGTGAGTAAAGATTCACAATATAAGCTCAGGAGAATGCGCAGACGGTAGATTTTGTGTCATACCTAATGACGTCATATTATAAGCCCGCGTATTAGTATTATGAACCCCATCCACAAGATGGCGCAGTTGTGTCAATTTTGCGCCCCTATTCTAGTATTAATATTGAACACTTACTATGCATGCAGTTTTACATGAGTGTTTCTTCTGGTTTATTTTAAACATTGATTGCCTCTACAGTTTTACTGGTGCGAATCTGGACGTTTTTCCTTTGAGAGCTTCATTTACTTTTTCTAAATTTGTGGATATACCTTTAATAAATTTTCTTTTATAACTCTACGAAGATTTAGTAAAAAATATATAAATTATATCTTTTTCAGGCTGTCTTGATACAATGAACTCAAATATGGTGTCAAATGGAGGTGTTATCATTCTTTTAAAAGCAAAGTTGGTGCAGTTTTTAATATGTAGACGACCCCTATTTCAAAAATTGCATTCATATTCTGAAAGAAGACAATATTCATAGTCTAATGACACCTTTAGTGTGACTGTATCTTAAACGGTCTATCGTTTTTAGCACTTTCCAACCTAGTTGAAAAGTGCTTATGACTTCGGTTTGTCTGGCCGGATGGCCGGATGGCCGTCTGGCCGTCTGGCCGTCTGTCCGTGCTCTAACTCCCGTAAATATGCTCGGATTGCTCTGCAATTTTTATATGTTATTGTCGTTATCTATGGCACGTTCCCTATTTCAACTGAAGTGTGTAGCACTTATAGTTTTCTTACAGGGACACTCAAAAGAATTCCGTTACATTGCGGTCTATGGGGAAAAATCATTTGCGGTTTATTTTAAAAATGTATCACTATTGTAAACGCATTGAAATTTATATAAATCACTAAGATGCATTAGAGGAAGCTTAATATGGAATAGTAGGTGTATAGCACTTAGAGTTAATTTACAGGGACAGTCAAAATAATTCCATTACATTACGTCTATGGAGAAAAATCGTCTGCGGCTTATTTAAATAATGTTCCACTATTTTAAACGCATTGAAGTTTATATATATTACTAAGGTGCATTACAAGAGGCTTACTACAGAATAGTGTGTGTATAGCAGTCATCGTACATTTACAGGGACACACAAAAGAATTCTCTACTGTCTGTTAACAATAATTCCTGGAAGTGCGTTTTAAGTTACTAAACGCGATTTTAATCTTAACTAGCTTTTTGTCTATTACGTGGTGTGTATAAATTCTGTAGATCCTATACAGGGCAGCATAAAAGTTCGCGAACACATTTCCGTTTATTGACAGAAACTCCAGAAGGAGAATTTAAACGGTGCTACGCGTTTCCTAACTAAACTAAAATTTAGCATCCTATGTATATATACAAATCTATAGATCATATACAGGGCTACATAAAAGTATTCGGATATTTTTCCGAATATTGTATATATTGAAAATTCCTGAAATTACGTTTTTAAATATGTTATGCGTTTTCCAAATTGTTTACTTAGATGTCATCTTTCAGCTTATTAAACGGTAATGATTTGTAAAATTATTTTAGAAGCGTTGGAAAGTGCTACATAATCTATGCTTGACGCATGATTTTTCGTTCTTGTTTTAATTTTCTAGTAACTGTACGTTTTTGTAAAATCTAACGGACCCATTGTACTCAATTTTTTACCACGATATCCTGAGACACATATGATTATTTTAACCAAATATTTGGCATAGATGCCAAAATTTCCGCATTTTTCCTGAGTCAGACTCAATTCAAACATGCTTTAAAACAGAAATTTTATTTAAAGAGTAAAATCTAATAAGTACAACATAAATAATAAAACACATTTCCTTACATTCATTTTCTGGTTCAAAATATGTTTGGCTTGTGTCAGACTTAAATTAGAAAACCGAAATGTGGGCATCCAGGTATTTAGTTTTTTTCTTTTGTTTTTCTTTAATTTTCATAATACAAAACATATTGATGTACTAAAAAATTCCTTAAAAAAGCAAAAATATATTTTTTTTATTTAACATATTAATGTAAAGTTTGAGAAATGCTCTGATTAAAATATGCGTTAGAGTCCTAGGATTAGTTGATATAAAGTTCGAATAATTACATATGTTACTTTTCATAAAATGGTACATTTTGAGATGCAATACCTACTTTAGAGAAATCGAACTGTAAAGAAATGATTAGCGCATTCCTTCTCCATAAGCAGGATCAACAGGATTTTTTTTCAGAAACCTCTTCTAACTTTCTGTTCTATTCTTAATAGTTTTAAAATTTATTAATTTTAATTTTTAATTTTAATTAATTAAATAATTTGATTTATTATTATTATTATTATGATCATTAATTAAATTAAATAAATTAAATTAATATTAAAGGAACATTAATTAATATAAATTAATTAAATTAAAATTAAAATTTTTATTTTCCTTTATATTTGCTATTTAAAAAAATGTGTAAACTATAAACTATCGTTTGCTGAAGGAACATAGATGTCAGCTTTTAGAAGTATTTCAATTCTGTTGTTTACCTTTTTAAGTAGTTTTTTAAAAATGCTTCCTCATGGCTGCCAACTTTTACACTTTTTTCTTAACAATAATTTTCAATTTTTGTTAACGATTTACATTAACAATAATTTCTTTTTTTTTAACAACAATTTCTAACTAAAATTTGAAAGAAATTTTTGACCTATTGAATCGCAGATCCCGCCGATTAAATAGGGGAAAATTTACTATTAAATTCCGGTGGTAAGAAAAAAAGCGTAGAAGTTGGCAGCTATGCTATCTGACCACTTATAAGAAAAATTAATAATTCTACTTTATTCTTCTTAAAATAACCACAAAATCGATTTTATTTGTTGCTTACCGTTATAACCTCTTTGAACGCTAAGTTAACACCATAAAAAAATTATATACCACAATGATGCCATAGATCACGGAAAATAAAGTTTTTTGAAATTCATATTTTAGAGGGCTAGTAATTTTAGGTTGACATATATGGACTAAAAATTTCTAAGCACCTAAAATATGAATTTAATTATCAAAAACCAAGATTCACACAACCAGAATATGATGTTTTAAATAAGATACTATTTTACAAAGCTTCAATTTTTTAACTGTCATTTGTGTAAGTTTAATAATAATGAAAGTTAAGTAACTTTTTGGCCAGGAGTCTTTGAGGCATTTCGCAAGTTCAGATGATAACGACAAATATTTTATAAGGTAATCAGCAGTGGTGTTGCCATTAATCCATGTCGTTTTAATGCTTTGAAGGGCGGTGGTATATTATTTATCATATATTATAATACGAGCAAATCTTGTGTGTGTGTGTATATATACGCTGTAAAAAAAAAAAAAAAAAAAAAAAAAAAAAACTCGGAAACGTTACTCTATCTGGTGGGGCAGCAATGTGGCCAAACGGTTCTGTTATGTTTCCACATATTTCAGAAAAATATTTAGTAACGTTTCTGTATATTTCGGAAAAGTATTTAGTAACGTTTCCGTATATTTCGGAAATGTTTCGGCATATTTCGAAAATGTTTGTGTATATATCGGAAATGTTTCAGTGTATTTCTGTATCATAATTTCTTTTATTTAGGAGAACGATACACTTTTTAAAAAGAGTTAATATTATCCGATTCAATTTTATTGCATATTAATATTAAGTTTGCAGTTAATCTTTTGTTGTACATACAAAGTTAAATAACTCGTTCTATAGTTTCTTTATACGCTTGTTCCATGAATCTATAATAAATATTAGATATTTGATTGATGAATAATATTGTAGTACCAGTATTAATGAAGTACAGATAGCACCGTTTATATGTCTTTATCACCTTTTCGTTTTGAGATTGGTTCCGATTCATAACTTTTCTAATGATGAAATTTATCATTTATATGACAGAACAAATTCCTAATTTCACTTATACCATACGTTTTTCACTCATTTTTTATGAATCAGATATTTGTAAATAAATAACGTTGAAAATTGGATTTATAGATCTATAAATAATTCTTTTTTAAATGCAACCTCGTGAGTTACATCCTCTAAATAGATACATTTTGAAAATGTTTAATTTCCCTTAAATAGATAGATTTTAGTAATACCTTTCAACATTTTTTAAAATCTTGTAAATAGATATACTATTCCGAAATATTTTATATCTGTGGTAATTATTTTATTTTCACGAATTGTATACTTATAAATAGATATATTGTTAAAAATGTTTTGTCTATTTGTAAATATTTTTAATATAGTGTTTTACAATTATCATGCTTCTAAATATTCATTTAAAAGTATTATTTTATTAGTATAACTTGAGAAGTGCTGAGATAACCTGAGAAAAAATATATATTTTTATAAGTGTACAGTTCATGAAATAAAATAATTATTTATAGATACGAAAGCTTTTGACATAATATCTCTACTTACAAGATTAAAAAAGATATTTATTTAAAGGTAATTAAAATAATACATCTATTTTGGGAAATAAAGCATTTTCATAATGTATATGTATCTATTTACAGAATGGAATTCACGAGACCGGATTTTAAAAAAGAATTATTTATAGATTTATAAATCAAATTTTCAATGATATTTATTTATAAATATCTGATTCATAAAAAATAAAGGAAGAACGTATAGTATAAGTGAAATTAGGAATTTGTTCTGTCATATAAATGATACATTTCATCATTAGAAAAGTTATGAATCGGAACCAATCTCAAAACGAAAAGATGTTAAAGAACTATAAACGGTGCTATCTGTACTTCATTAATACTAGTACTACATTATTATTCATCAATCAAATATCTAATATTTATTATAGATTCATGTAACAAGAGTATAAAGAAACTATCGAATGAGTTATTTAACTTTGTATGTACAACAAAAGAATAACTGCAAATTTAATATTAATATGCAATAAAATTGAATAGGATAATATTAATTCTTTTAAAAAAGCACACCGTTCTCTCAAATAAAAGAAATTATAAAACAGAATACTTACTGGTCATCCAAATACTTTGCATCTGCGTCTGTTATAAGCTATGTCTTTCCTCTCAAGAACAATACAATTCACGTGATAATGACATGTGCAGTAGGATGCGCATGCGCAAATATTACTTCATTTCGAATTACATTCGCCTTTTTAAAACTTTACACAGAATGAGTGTAATATTTCCGAATTTTTCAGTAACCAACATTTTACACTAACCATTCGGAAACTTTTCCGTTATGGAATGTAACGTTTCTGACTTCTTCAGAGTATTCACCGCTTCGAATATTTTTCCGAAAATACGTGTAACGATTCCGAAATAACAAGTAACTGAGGAGAACAAAAAGTTCACTATAAATTTCCGGAAATATTTTCGCCTTTACCGAAACGCTTCTGAGTTTTTTTACAGTGTACAGTGCGTTAAAAATTATAAGACCACTTTGATTTTGAAAATCATGAAGTAAATAAAGGTTCTAATTATAGTTTAAACACATGAGATATCAAAATAACAACATATTTATTAAAATTAGTTTGCAATAATTTTGAATAATGTAATAAATAAGTATGTTAACAAAAATATAAGCAATGATTGAAAAATACACTGTTAACAAAGTATAAGACCACTTGTCTAAAAGCAAAAATAATATGTAAATTAATACGATATTGGTTCTCCATTTGTTCCTTATAACTTAAAACACTCTGTTTTTCATAGAAGTGACCAGGTGATTAAGTACAGATTCAGAAATATTGTGCATTTCTTTTACAATGGCTACTTCTAGTTCATTGGCAGATAAAAACTGCTTATTATTAGCATAAACTTTGCGACTTAATACGCCCCAAAGATTTTCCATAGGGTTCAAGTCTGGACTTTGACTTGGCAATGACAAAACATGATTTTTTTCTTTTTTAAAACATTGCTGGGTGGATTTAAACTCATGGCAAGAAGCATTGTCTAGCTGAAACATACAGTTAGCACCACCTATAATAAAGGTCCAAACGGTAAATGATCATATAACATAGCCTGATATTGCCCAGAGTTCATACGTCCCGAAATTCGGGTTAAATCGCATAATCTATCATGACTCAAAGCTCTCCAAATCATTACTGATCCTCCTCCCATTTGTCGACTGAAGCATTGTTTCGATTCCTTCCTCAAATCATGCGAATAGTGTTTATAACCATCCGGATCGTCAAAATTAACTTTTTTCCATCTGCAAATATCACTTGTTTCCATTTTTTGTCCCATGACATGACAATTTTAGCCCATTTCAGTCTTTCTTCTTTATAATATTTCATTAGCCTCGGTGTTTTCAACAGTTTCATACATTTTGCATTACTATTTGATTTCAGACTCTTCCAAACAGTTACTTTTGAGGTTTGCTCAAACGGTTCGAAATTTCCCGAGATGAAAGACCTTTTTGAGTTGATAATCGAAATCTTTATCGATCATCCCGACCTTTTTCTTCCATATCGTTTAATTTTATTTGAATCCTTTTTTCTAATTATTTTATTGTGAATGGCAGTTTTAGAACGCTTCCTTAACCGAGCTATTTCTCGTTCAGACTTACCAGCACCCTTATAAAACCAAATTTTTCTGACTTCGGTCGCAGACAACTCTTTACCCCGCGGCATTTTCTAATATATCGTAAATAACACTATCTAAACTGCACCTTTGCTTCTCGGGAAAACTTTCACGATATACAAACGCGTACATTCTATAATGGTTCTGATGTGACGTATAATATGCTAATTTTCTCAGGTGGTCTTATAATTTCTTATAATTCTCTTCCCTGTTTATGTTTTAAAAAAATTAGAAGATTTTAATAAAATGTAACTCACATTTTAATGTACCAATTATAACAGAAAACGTTCTGCAATCAATTTTAAATATACACGCTATATTATCATCATCATCATCATCATCAACCGTTTTCAATCCACTGCTGGATGTAGGTCTCCCCCGGATTATTCCATTGTTGCCTGTCTAGTGCTTTAGTCATCCAATTAACACCGGCCACTTTTCTGATTTTGTCACTCCATCTTACTTGAGGTCGTCTTCTTAGTCGTTTTACATCTCTAGAATACCACTGTAGGGTGTTTGTGCTCCATCTATTGTCTTGTCTTCTTGCAATGTGCCCAGGCCATTTCCGTTTTAGCCGTTTAATTCTCTCAATGATGTCAAAAACATTCGCCTGACTTCTTATCCAAAATATTCTTATCGAATTTACCATATTCGGACACGAGAAATCCATTGGGCTAGGTCACATGTTCGAGAAAATTCGTTTAGTGGGTCAGTTTGGGTCACCACGGGTCAGGGCAAGGCTAATTTTATCTAAGAAACGGCTCAAACGATTTTGATTGACTTTTGTATCCTACCATTTTGGATTACGAGAAAAGAATTGCGTTAAGTCCCATGTTCGAGAAAATTTGATTAGTGGGTCATTTTTGGGTCATCACGGGTCAAGGTAATTTTATCTAAAAAACGGCTCAGACTATTTAGACTAAATTTTGCATCCTACGGATTTCGGGCACGAGAAGACTATTGGGCTAGGTCACACGATCGAGAAAATTCGATTAGTGGGTCATTTTGGTCTTGGGTCATTATGGGTCAAGCTATTTTTATCTTAAAAAGGGTCAGACGATTTGAACTAAGTTTTGTATCCTACAGTTTTCGGGAACGAGAAGACTATTAAGCTAGGTCACATGTTCGGGAAATTTCGATTAGTGAGTTATCTTGGTCATGGGTCATTATGGGTCAAGATATTTTTATCTTAAAAACGGCTTAGACGATTTGAACTAAATTTTGTATCCTACAGTTTTAGGGAACGAGAAGACTATTGGGCTAGGTCACATGTTCGAGAAATTTCATTTAGTGGGTCATTTTGGTCGTGGGTCATTATGGGTCAAGCTATTTTTATCTTAATAACGGCTCAGACGATTTGAACTAAATTTTGTATCCTACAGTTTTAGGGAACGAGAAGACTATTGGGCCAGGTCACATGTTCGAGAAATTTCATTTAGTGGGTCATTTTGGTCGTGGGTCATCATGGGTCAAGCTATTTTTATCTTAATAACGGCTCAGACGATTTGAACTAAATTTTGTATCCTACAGTTTTTGGGCACGAGAAATTCTATGGTATGGTATGGTATCATTTCGCCAACACAGTAGGTAAGACCCAGGGCTCGGAAGTAGCGCGCTACAAGTAGCGAAACTACAGTTGCCGCTACTTTTTCCAGTAGTTTGTAGTGTAGCGAGTAGCGCGATACAAAATATCAGTAGTTTGTAGCGAGCATCGACGCTACTTTTGACGCTACTTTAGGAGAGAGGAAAAAAGTGGCAATCTTCAAATAACGTCATCATAACTCGTTTCTTTTGTGCGAAATATGTTCTCTGCAACAATTTGCGAACGTCAGCGACAAATCTCAGTTGCAGTGACATATATTTCTCCATAGACGATGCGCACGGTCACAAATTAACGAAAAATAATCACTATTATAAATTATCCCCTTTGCCCTAAAATCTCCCCCACCTCTCCTTATACAGAATTTAAAACTCTTCTTTTTTTATGTTCCGTATTCTGTGCTATCATCTAAAATATTCCCCTTCGAACAAAATTTCTGCTCGCTTCCTGCCAGTTTAAAATCGTTAGAACTCTAATTAAAAGAAAAAAAATATATATATTCGAAAAAGCACAGAAAAGAACAAGTACATCATTTTATTATTAAGAGTGCACTAGGAAGGAATGATTTCTGTCTTCAAACAAACCAGCAGCTGAAACGTAAAGTTTCAGCATGCCCGTGATCTATTATTTGCTGGATTTGCTGATAAAACCGCAAAGTACCCACTCATCAAAAAAATTAATTTTCTTGCTGGTAACCCTTTGTCTTCTTACTCATTATTAGATCTTGTGTTTTAATGTGGGGATGCTTCTTTTGAGATTATATAATAGAATGACAGCCAAAAATAGTATAGAACTGCTCTGGTCGGCATATAAGGAATATTTTGAAGTTATAGAACAACAAGAAAGTGGTAATTATTCTGCAACATGTAAACTTTGTTCAATTAATAAGAAGTTATCAGTATCAAAATCATCTGCTTACAACTTGAAGATGAACTCAGAGGTGAGTTAGCATTTTTTTTATTAATAGTAAATACTAGATAATGTATCAGAAAATTTCGCGTTGTTGAGCAAGGAATTTGAGAACCACCTTAAGCGCTACTGTGCTATATCACTCTCATAAATTTGTAAGATTATTGCAATTTTTGTTTTCAAATTTCCTCTTTTTAACGCTTTCCAACATAATTAAAAAGTGTCTATGAATTCGCTTTGTCTGCCTGTCCGTGCTCTAACTCTCGTAAATATACTCGGATTGCCATAAGAGTATTAATTGCCATAATATGTTATTTAAGTTTATCATAGAATGTTCAGTATTGAAATGAAATGTGTAGCATTTATATCTCACTTACAGGGACATTCAAAAGAATTCTGCTACATTATGGTTTATGGGGGAAGAATCGTTTGCGGTGTATTTAATTAGCGATGATAACTAAAGTAGCGAAGTAGTGACTACTTTTGAAAAGTAGTTTATGGTCGCTACTTTTTATAACAGGTAGTTGTAGTTGGTTAACTACATTTTTCATAAAGTAGTTGTAGTTGTAGTTCGACCCCTGGGTCACATGTTTGAGAAAATTCGATTAGTGGATCATTTTGATATCCCTATGCTTAATGCGTTTCAATGGAAATGAAGAATGCAACAGTTATTAAGTTGTTGAATAGTTCGTAGTAAACGAAGCCGGAAAGTTTTCATCATTTCGCCAAATTTGGAGAAACATTGGCGACATTAGGCTGGAAAATTGACTTTCAAGATTACCAAAGACAAAGCACATACTTGGCTCAAATTGAAAGATATTTCGTGATTTTTGAACTCAAAGCTGATTTTGACCGAGCATAGCTCGGTCTTCCCTGCTCGTAACAAATCTTAAATCAAAAATTTAATCAAAATTTAATCAAAATATGTACCAGAATCTTTAATACAATTTTGATTTCATAATGTACGTTAAAAGAATTAAAATTGTATCTATTTCATTTCAAATGAAATTGTTCGATAATTCTAATGAGTTTTCAACATTACAGAGCTTCCAAGGAGTATGGCACCAGTATTTCAAATTAAATATATTTGACTAATATTGTTTCTTCAGATCTGGGAACACGGCAGTGCGTCCGCTAAGTTCGCACAGGCCGTAGCTACCTTTTCCCTGACCATTTCGGCCTACTTTTCACCCCCTCATAACTGCGTTTTGGGGAGAGCTAGAGAGTTTTCCTTTTTAACACACATTAATATAATCAAACTGAACTAGGTTCCAAGATTTCTTATTTCTGTATTTAATATTTTTCGAAATACGCGATTCCGAAAAAGGGCTTTTTTGTAACTGACTCACAGGGGATCATCAAATGACTAAAGTTGGTGATCATCAAATAACTAAGGTACTTCTAACAGTCGTAGAATCATAAAATTTGACAAGTAGGTTTTGTCACACAATTAACCAGAAAAGTCTGAAAACATAGAATTTCTGCCTTTAAACCCTTCAAATAGGGGGTGCTGATTTGACTATATACAGTTCGCAACACATTCAATTGGCAAATTAAATTAATTGCATTGTTGCAACCATTTGTGTTTTTTGTTGTACGATAAACATTTAAGTAATAATAGTTGCATAGACAATCATTTCCTCGCTCATATTTGACGCCAGAATTGGTCGCCAAATCCTGATTACAGAAAATTAGCCTGAGTTTGAAGGTGTTACACGGTTTCAAGCAGAATGAATTTTTTATATTCATTTCCGAAAATGTTGGGAAGGCAAATCTTTTAGTTTGTTTGTCCGTTTTTCTATTTTTTACTTCCTTAAAATAAATTTTATTATAAATGCGGTATTCTAATCGCAATAGCACTCAGTCAATCTGGCAAAATTCCAGTGGGTTGTTAGTTCTTTAAGTGCATTTTAATGATGTTAATAAACTTTATATATATATATGTAGGATTTCAGTTTGAACACTTCACTTCATAAAATGAACTGATACTCTAATGCTATTGTCCATGATTTAAATGCGTGAGCTGAAAATACTTTGGATCACGAGTTTTGGCAAAGAGCCAGTTTTCTATTTTTTTGTTATGAAGCAATATATGTAAAATGGATATAGCCGTTAGGCCTGGTTGGATTATCGTAATGTAAATTTGTTGTATAGTTTCGACCAAAAGTGTTATTAGTTGAAATTAAAGTGCATATTTTGTTGTTCATCGATTATTTGGCCCCACCAGTGGCTGAGAGGTTGTGCTCTCTAAGCTGGTAGACGGGAGGTGCTGGGTTCGATCCCAATCGCGCCCGTCGGCCTAATCGTTCGGAGTTTTCGTGGTTTTCTTCGAGTCGTGGATTTATCCATGCGTAAATACGGATTAGGTTCCCTTAGAAAGACACCCACGAAGGGCACTCCCCCCGGGCCTATATCCCTAGTGTAGATAATTGGCCGTCAATAATCAACCCAACCCAACTCATCGATTATTTGTCATATTGGTTCAGTAAAGTGCCTATTTATATATCATTTACTTACATATATACACACTGGATTTTATTTGAAATATATATATATATGCATATGCATCACATATATAATACATATGCATCATTATGACGTCCACATAAACAGGGTATTTTTGTCGCCAAATTTGGCGATATTTCGTTAAGTGTCGCAAAGCTTGGAGAGAATTTGACGCTAAAGTCTATTTTTCATTGCGAATTTTTAGGGCGAGTAATCATCTATTAATATTATGCGGTTAATTAAATGGCATAACGCACGAATGTTAATAAAGTTTCAATCTTTCGTCACTACACAAGACCTCTGCTCTTGCTATTATATTGTACTGTTATTATACTTACTCTTACTACATTGTTAGTCTTTACTCTCTTAAAAGTTTATTATAGAAAGAGAATTTTCAGAATTAAAGCATCGAAACTGCCAGTTCTAGATTATTATAATTTTATAACATATATCCAGTTTATCAATATGTACGTTAGAATGAATCTTCTATAATGGGGTTCCTCGCATTTTAGCTTCAGGTTTTCGGGTACATTTAGCTAAAATCTTAAAACTAAGACATATTGACATATTATCTAAGACGATTAGATGAGAATAATGGTAGATTTTCTAATGGAAGAACGGTAGTGCGTCCGTAGATTTTCTAATCTTCCTTAATCGTTCCAATGTTAGAATGAAAGGGAAAAAAATTAGCATCAATATGGTTTACTGTAAATATGGATAGCTTAACAGCCGTTTAACAAGAACCACTTCGCTTCAGTGTAAATTACAGAGTTCAAATTACAGAGCAATTTCAGAGTAGCAGAAGCAGCAGCAGAAGAAATTTGAGTAGTAGCATCAATTAATTTATTGTTCCTAGCATCAACTAATAGATTAAAATGCTTTAAAAAATCAATTCCGATAATTGGTTGACGTACATCTGCAATAATAAATGGCCATGTGAAACTACGGCGTAAATTTAGGTCGAGTGTAAGGCGTTTAGTGCCATAAGTTTTTATTATTGTACCGTTTGTGGCATAAAGTACCAAGTCGCTTGACACTCTAGGCTGAGAGGCAGAATTTCTTGGAAGAACGGAAATATCTGCTCCAGTATCAATTAAATAATTCAAATATGTTTTAGTATCGGCCAGGAGAATATGCTGGAGGTGGCGATCACGATCCTGGCTTTCCGACGATCGCCAATTTAGTTTTCCGCTTGTCGGAAAGAACAGGGTTGTGTACATTTTCGAGCATTCTTGCCAAAATTGGTATGATAAAAACATTTGCCATCACTTGGTTCCTTGTATTGGTGAAAACGATCACGGGATTTACTTCGTCTTCGGAAATGATTGTTTCGTACTCTTTCATGTGTGGTGTCGCGCTTGTTTACAAGATGTGTCAGCTCACTCACTTGTTTTGATAACTGCGCGATTTGCAACTCTAAACTGTTTGAGGATTCCGGTTTGACTGAACTTGTAGCATTTATCGCTGGAGTAAAAGTGAACTCATGAATTTTATCAGCAATTGTTGCTAACTGGGTGAGGTCCTGATTAAGAGCAGCAAGGATGGACTGAGTATTATTCGGAAGTCTCCCTAGCCATAAAGATTTAAGTAGCGGCTCGCCCACAGATGTGCCTGCTAAGGCGCGCATGCGTGTAAGCAATTGAGAAGGGCGTTGATCGCCAAGTTCGAGACCTTGAAGTAGAGTGCGGATTCTCGATGCTTCGCTTTCGGAATGAGAATCGATTAATCGCTTTTTTAGCTCAGTATATGGATTTACTTGCGGTGGATTAACAATTAAGTCGCTGACAGAAATCAAAACATCAGCATCAATCGATGCCACGACATGGTTAAATTTAGTAATTTCAGACTTTATGTTTGCCAAACTAAAATTAGCTTCCAACCTAACAAACAATAAAGTGGGGTTGGATTTCCAAAATGGTGGGGGTTTGACTGTTACGTGGGCTATTTGATTATTTGCAGTAACTGGGTCTGGTGGATCAGACATGATTATGCAGTTTGAAAAATTATGGGAAATAAGAATGAAAACACAGAAATAAAAATTTACAAATTATATATACAAGCTAAAGTTACAAATGTTTGAGTGCATTAACTAGTTGACATACAAAATTTTAGGGATTGTTGATAGTATTTTAATATATGTTCCAAAAATATTCTAGGGTTATATAAACATGAGTGCAACAAAAATGAATATTAGCAGATTATGGCAATAAAATCGTGCAAAAAAATAACATTTACTAAAAAATACGAATAAATTGAAAAAAGCTACCATGCCAACAAAATCGATTACTGACCACATCCTGGTAAATTATAAGATCACATACGCCGTTTACTTGATCCGTGTGAGATTCGGCGTTATCAGGACAAAATCAAACACATTTTGGCGAAAATATAAATCTCCTTGCAGCACCCAGATAATAAGACGATGTATTCTTGCAAAATTGCATGCTTCAGTACGAAATCATATTGCGATGTAAAGCGATTTCTCGATCAGCTATGCATCTTCTCGATCCGATGCGTGTTCAAAACACGAGGGTCACCAGTGTTAGGATTTGGTGTTAGGGTTTGATAAGTGATCTTTTCCTTGCCATCTGGTGGAGGATAATGGAAAGTTCACCACAAAAATGAAAATCTGTTTGTCTGTCTGCACTTCTATACAAATCAACAGTTTGAAAGCCAGAATTGTGAAATGCTACGTGTAGGTGTATTAAAACACGGCCGAGGCAACTAAAGTAATCCGGAATCGAAATAATGTACAGTTAATTTTTAAATAATAAAAAACCAAAAATCTAACAGCTTTTCCGGGAAGAGTTCCATATCCTGTGCTGGTTCGCGCGATTGGCAAAAAAATCCAAACTGCTGACAAAAGAGGTGTGATGTCACGTAGATAAGGTCAATTCCAGTTGTTAAGTTAAAACTCCAAAGACTGAATATCGCAACAACCAAATCAAACATTTATCGCCAAAAACAACTCGCCAAACCTGCCAGCACAGGATATTGAACTCTTCCCGCCTTTTCCTATTAAATTTGAACATTTTTCGTTATAGCAGTTGCCAGCAATTAAAAATCCACAATGAAATTCTTTCTACAATAATTAATTTTCTATTGAAAGATTTCCACGTGAAAAATTAAAATAAAAAGTTTCATCAATGGAAAAAAGATTAATATGACGTCATATTGGTAATATAACGGAAATTTTCAAACATTTCTCAATAATACAAGGAGTATGAGTATGTGTAAATACAGAAAGCAGGTTAATATGACGTCATTTGATAATTAAAAAAGAAAATTAATATAACGTCACATTGGAAGTTTAACGGACTTTTTCAAATGTTTGGGAATCATACAAAGAGAGTATCAATATGAGTAATTGTGAAAGCAAGTAGGTAAGATGTCAGCAGGTGAGTACAACGTCATACGAGTTTGAGGAACGTATTGAATCAGGATAAAAACACGATTATAGAAATATTGGCATATATTTTAACATTTTGAAGTTATCTATACAACATGTTTAATTTTGAAATTGATTTTTCTACACAAACATTCTTTAAATTTCGAACAACACCAGGTACTTCTGCTAGTTATGAATAAAAGTAATATGATCAAGTGCTTAGCATATAAGAAAGAATATATTGTTTGCCTGAGACGGTTAGTATTTTGATGTCAACTGCAAATAAAAATATAGATTTGTAAAGCATAATAAAATAATTTTAAAATTCTTTGACATTTATACATTTATTATATTTATATCCTTTATACATTTGATAAAACCTACAAAAAGCAGTGATATCCCATCAAAAAACTTTCTGTAAAAAAAAAAAGCGCCAAGTTCTCCTTAATGTTTCGGCCGTAAAAAGTACTGATATCTGATGTTCGCCCAAGTTAAAAGTCAAACATCCTAAATCTTTCATTCAAAATGGCTTCCTGCGACTTGGCCGTTAATGCATTTTAGAAGGTTTTTCAAATTCTAAAGAATGTATAATGATCTACATGTCTACTACATTTTTTTGAACATTTTATGCATTTTGTTGTACAAAGTACTAAAATATAATACACATTTATAAAAACATAATTTCGAAATCACAGCTGTCGAGAATGGTTTACTCTGGTTCTCAACGTCTCATATAATGTAATACAATGTGAAATTTGATGAAAAAAATATTCATTGGAATTCGTGTTAATGACAATAGACCGTACAAAATGGTCATTAAACCATGGTAAAACTAAATGATGGTTAATCAAAACTAATGTTTCTTGAAACTCAATGGTATCACAATGTATCACAAAGCTTTTAATTACAATATCATCATATGAATTTGCCTATTTGCATTCCGATATTACTTTTAAATGCATAATTTCCAATCATTAATTTTGAAATGATTTATCGATGTAATTATTTATTTCAAATGAAAGATATGGCATGTTTAACATCAATCAGGGTATATTTTGTATTCTAATTTATTTTTCTCAGTATTACATTCTTCTAATGTTTTTAACCTAGAATGCATTAACGGTCAAGTCGCAGGAAGCCATTTTGAATGAAAGATTTCGGATGTTTGACTTTTAACTTGGGCGAACATCAGATATCAGTACTTTTTACGGCCTAAACATTAAGGAGAACTTGGCGCTTTTTTTTTTTTACAGAAAGTTTTTTGATGGGATTAGAAAACTTTCTGCGGTAAATCTCAGAATTTGTAATATATTTCTGCGATTAAATAAGGCGAAAAATTCTATTCGAAAATTCTGTTTCTCCGTATGTGTGAGGGTCAGATTATGTCGATCTCAAAACTGAAGAAAATAATTTATCGAGTTTTTTTCTGAACGGCAGGCATATTTTAAATTCCATCCAAAAATCTTTCTCGAATAATGAGAAATTAGCTGTCCCCGCGAAAAAAAAAAAAAAAAAAAAACCAAGAACGAAAAATCATGCCTCAAGCATAGATTATGAAACACTTTCCAACACAGCCAGAAAACTGTAACGAAACTTCAACGTTAAATAAAGTGAAAGAAGATATGTAAATAAACAGTTTAGCAAACATATAACACATTAAAAAATACAGCTTTCGAAATTACCGTCCATTGTCAAAAAATAGTCGAATTATTTTGTGCAGCCCTGTATATGATCAATAGATGTGGATATATTGTATGATAAAATTTAATTCATTTAGAATATTCACATTTAGCAATTTTCGCCAATCGATGGAACTGCACTCGAAATTTTTTGTACAGCCCTGTATATTATCTGAAGACTTTTGTACACACTACATATTAAGCTAAAAGGCAACTTAAAACTAAACTTGCAGCAATTACCAAACATAAACGACAATGTATCTTTTTTGCGTAGCTCTGTATATGAATTTATTTATATTCCACAAACTTCTATTAGTCTACTAAATATAGTTCAGCAGGAAAATGCGTAAGCACAATTAAAAACTACCCTTAAGCAATTCACTCCCATAGTCTGTATTACTTACGAATTCTCTTGTGTAGCCCTGTATATGATTAACCGAGTTTATAAACACACACGTACTATGAAAGAATTTATACACACCACGTAATATGAAAACATTTATTTAAACTTAAAAACGCAAACCAAAGTTGAAAACGCACTTATCACACATAGACTGTAAATATCGCATATGTACTGTAATCAATATCTTTTGTGTGTCCCTGTAAATAAACGGAATGCATACAGGAGAGCAATTTATAGTGCACCTCAGTAATGCATATAATTTTCATTATGTTTGAAATAGCGAATTATCACTAAATTACACTGCAAACGATTTTTCCCCATAGAACGATGTGTAACAGAATTCTTTTGTTTGACCCTGTAAATGAATAATAAATGCTTTGTACCGCATATTCTACAAAAAGCATGTTTTAATGCGCTTCATAATTACATATCAATTTCATTATGTTTTAAACGACGTAGCGTCATCAAAATGCACTTGAAAAGATTATTCCCCATTGACTGTAATGTAACAGAATACTTTTAACTGTCCCTGTAAAAAAACTTTAATTGCTACACACTTCAATTGAAATAGGGAACATGCTATAGATAACGATAATAACATATACAAATTTCAGGACAATCCGAGCATATTTACGGGAGTTAGAGCACGGCCAGACGGCCAGACAAACCGAAGTCATAAACACTTTTCAACTATGTTGGAAGGTGTTAAAAAGAAAGGAAAAAAAAAAAAACGAACGATGGTCTCCAGTTCTAATTAATGCAAGAAAAAACGAAAAGTATTGTTTTAATTTGTATAAAGTTAATTGTTTGATATTTATTTTGTAGTAAAGGGACGTCTACATTTCAAATTTAACCTAACTTTTAAAATTTTACACTTGAAATGTCTGATATACCGCCATTTTCTTTTACCCGGGCAAACAGCTACAAGAAAATTTCAAAAAATGAAGTGCTGCCATCTATGTAATGTTATCAACTTTATTTTCGAGTACGGGAGGATTCCCTTCCTTCCCACGAAAGGTTCGATCCTGGGATCTTGTGGTAACGAGCTCAGAGCCTTACCGATTGAGCTATCAAGACTTGTGAGTGATTGCTTTTAAATGGAAGTAATGTCAGAAATAAGTCGGCTGCGTGTTGATATTTTTATAGGAAAGATGGTAATTTATTGGTGCTGTCATAATACTTAGTTCTTTTAATTAAATAGGTTAATTTATTACTAGAATTTTTCATTGTTAATGAATATTTAGAACGTAATTTGATTAATATAATTTATTAGAGAAATTTTCTTTGCTTAACAAATGGTTAGAACATAGTTTGATTCATTTGTTGCTGAGAAAATTGGAAATTTTGAAGAATATTTTGGGGAAATTTGGTCAATTTGAAATTATGGCTGAGATTGTAAAACGTTATTATTTATGTGGGGGGAGGAGATATGAATAGTACATATTTTTTTAATGGTTATGTGTTAAAAATGTGTCACAAACGGATGGTTCAAGGCTGTTTTGAATTCAGCGGTGGACCGGCGGAAGCATCTCCCAACCGGGTTTTCAAATTTAAATATGATTATTACAAATATCAAATTTAATCTTCCAAGTGACTGCAGAATAATTTACACGGTATCAGAAGAGGTAAACACGCATTTTTTGTCAGTGTACCCCTCTATGAAGTTCCTGAACCCCTCTTAAAAGACAATTTTAATTTATATTTTCATTTTAATGTTATGTGTTTTTATTTTAGCTTAAATGGGGGATTCAGGAGGGCAGAGCCTCTTGTCAGATAAAAACAGTTTCATTTCTTTATTTTTAGAAATATTGTTAAAACCCAATTTTTGAAAATTTAATAATTTTTAATTGATAAATTTTACATAACTTTTATGTTAAAGATTGTTTGCGTATGGAGCCCTGACACAAAAATCATAATTTTGCTTACTTCTTATAATAATTCTTCTAATTACTTCATAATAATTATTTGTTCATTCTCTTATATCCCGTTAAAGTCTAATAATATGTGCTGCCATCTATTATCTCTTTTACATATATATTTGGGAAACATTACCTGATATTGCTGGCATATACATACAGCGGCACGATTCCATCTCAGTCATCGCGCATATACCATTATATCAAAAAAGTGTTGTAACCAGTGGGCGAAGTCGAAAGGGGGCTGATTTACAGCTTATCTTTTCCCCTTCTATTTTAAAGATATATGAATATAGAGAGAAGTAGAAAGCAAGTCCCCACTGTCATAAAACTCTTGATTATAAAATATTAAAATTCTTAAATATAATAAATGATGTTATTCGTATTGAAAGATTATGAAATCTAGAGGGGGTACAAGAAGTTGCTAGGAGGGACTCAGCCCAATCACCCCCGTCTGACTACGGTCCTATAATCAAATTCAGACATTTAAGTGCCTGATTTTCTAAATGTCTGAATTGCAGACATATAGTTATTCAGATATGTTTCTCAGTTCTTTTATACCCTGATCATAGTAAGACACTGATGTGTCTTAAATTAAGACATCTATGATGTCTGAAATTTTACATTCAGACACTTAAGTGTCTAAATGGCTTTTTCAGACACATATGTGTCTGAATTTAAGACGTCTCTATTTGCAGTGTAATAATGCAATTATTAAAAATTTATAATTGAAGCATATATTTCTTTCGTCGCCATTAGGATACCTATGGCGGACCGACCCCACCCCCCCCCCCAACACACACACAATATAATTTTTCTTTCACTTCAGACAATTAATTTCAAAGCAATCAGTAATATGCGAAATAGGCAACTTTAAGGGACCATAATTAAATTAATGGTGGAAATCTTTTTTCTGCTATTTCATGCATGCTAAATATTACGAGTAAACGATATATTTATGGATTTTCAGATGATTGTTAGTCTCGTTAAGTCCGGGGCTCAAAATTTTATTTTCTTTATTTATAAGCATTTTCTAATCAATTGTTTCCCTGAAATGTGTCTTTTTATAATTATTACTTTTCAAAAAAATTTCTTTTGAAAACTTTAAAACTTTCTTTAAAAAAAATTTAAAATTTAAAACTTATTTAATTTTTGATATAACTCATGAATCACTTGCCCGATTTATTTTTTTTTTACTATTGTGTGCAGAAAAGGTTTCTTGTTAATTTGTCTTCAGGATTTATAAAAATGTTACTTACGAAATTTATAATAAATTTAAAAGTAAAAAAAAGAAGATATTTGTGAGTGATTTTTTCTTCGAAGACTATATTTTCAAAAATTTCACATGACATTTAAAATTGTGAAGACATTGTATTAAAAACAGTATAAAAATTCTGTACAAAATTTCATACACATATCTTGCAAGAAAGTTCAGATATACCTTTTTAAACATGACAAATTATGAAAAAATCCATTCTCAGAGAAATGGACTTAAAACTTTTAGTTGCGGGATGGGCAGGGCTGACAGTACAACATAAAAATTGTTATATATTCTGAAGTAATGATCGTAGAAATACGCGGTTTGCTTTCTTTAATTTATTTAACTTTGTGGTATTTTATTAGAAAAGGGAAAAAAAGGAAAAATGCGTTTTTTTGACAATTTAGTCCCCTGGACATCCTTAGCAAATTATTATCCCATAATTATTTGAACACCTTTAGTCGCAATATCATGCAATTTTCAAACTATGTTTCTCAATATTGACACAGTCCCGAACCTAATTCAACTCATATTTCGCGTGTTTTTGACGATAGAGTACTGTCAGTTTACATCGGAAAGAAATGCGTCATAAAACTGAAATAAAGCAATATACGGGTTTGTAGAAATCAATTTTCAAGACAATTTTACTACTAGTAAATCTGCAGATCAGGAGCCTCAACGTCAGCTCTAAATTCATTGTTTTTTAATCTCACTTTTCATGTTATTTAGCATCTTATAATCCGCAATTTATTTTTTTATAATGCATACATATTTATAGGCAAATAAAATACTTCGGAGGTTTCAGAAATTAGAAGCGTTAAACTAAACACGGTTTATGCAATGATATTCTGAAATTCTTATGAGCTTCTTATTCATGTAACTTTTTAGTTAAAAAAATTAAACTTGTACTAAAATAAATTCTTCATTTATGTCAATAGAATACAAACATAATTTATTTTGATAATAAAATATTGCAGCAAAATAGTGCGAATTACTTGAATTTTATTATTTTGATATTCTTTGAAATAGGGTTGCTAAGCAACTAAAAAAAATTAAAGAGCAAAGTAAAAAGAAATGCATTTTAAAATTTGTAAAAATATGAAAATAAAATATTTTATATTTCTCGAACAGATGCAAAAAAAAATTCCAATAATTTAAACAATTAATTTCTAAATACTAATGAATGTATTATCAAATTTTCAAAGCCATTGGATATATTTAAAACCTCCATATCGAAAATTTAGCATTAATAATTTTACGTTTAAATCCATTATTCAGATATGCGATTTTCATTTCAGTTAAAAATGAAATTTGAAAATCGTCTGGATCATTCCCATAGGAAAGCATTATGACCTAAAAAGAAATGTTCTATATTTTTCGAACGAATGAATCTAATGTAAGTAAAAACTATACAGCTAATTCCGGTTACCTCACCAATACACCCATCAAAAATCAACCTAAAAGGAGGATTTTTACGGCAGTTATCGCGGAACAGACAGACGGAAAGCGAAAAATCTCCACAGTGAGCCTCAACTGCCATTGCGTGAAAAATACGAAATTCAATTGTTTATACGGTTACTGAATTCTCCACGCACTGGCATTACAACAGTTGATTAGACAGATAGATATGACTAGTAAATCTGCAGATCAGGAGCCTCAACGTCAGCTCTAAGAGTCATTATTTTTAAATCTCACTTTTCATATTATTTAGCCTCTTAGAATGAGCAATTTTTTTTTTATATTTACATACATTTTTATAGGCATATACCATACTTCGGAGGTTTCAGAAATTAGAAGCGTTAAATTAACATGGTTTACGCAATGATATTCTGAAATTCTTATTCATGTAATTTTTTAGATAAAAAAATAAACTTGTATCAAAATAAATTCTCATTTATGTCAGTAGAATATTAAAATGTCCCGAAAATAATTTATTTTGCTAATAAAATATTGCAGCAAGTGAGAATTACTTGAATTTTATTATTTTGATATTCCTTGAAATAGGATTGCTAAGCAACTAATAGATTAAAGAACAAAGTAAAAAGAAATGCATTTTAAAAATTGTAAAAAAATATGAAAATAAATTGTTTTATATTTCCCGAACACATGCAAAAAATGTTTCAATAATTTAAACAATTTCTAAATTCTAATGAATGCATCGGCAAATTTTTAAAGCTATTGAATAGGTGTTTATAAAGTCCCGGACCCATTTTGATGTTTAATAACTCATAAAATAATAAAGATAGATTAAAATTAATAACAGAAATGGTTAGATAGACTCAAAAAGTTTCATGACCCTTGTCAATGAACTTCCACGTGTGCCCCCTTCATCGCACGGAGAATATCAAGTCGATAGTCAATTTCACGCCAGGTAGCGGCAAGCATGTCGGCATCCACAGAGGCTATTGCGGTTGTAATTCTGGCTTTTAAGTCATCAATGTTCGACACTCTCCTCCTGTAAACATTGTCCTTTACAAATCCCCAAAGGAAAAAGTCCAGCGGCGTTATATCAGGTGATTTGGGTGGCCAAGGAATTGGACCTCCTCGTCCAATCCATCTTCCTGGAAAATGGTCATTCAAAGAAGTACGAACGATGGTACCCCAATGAGGTCGTGCACCATCTTGTTGCAAAAAGACATGTGGCTGAAGCTCTTCTAGTTGTGGAAATACTAAGTTTTCCAACATGTCTAACAAGATGGTGCACCACCTCATTGGGGTACCATCGTTCGCACTTCTTTGAATGACCATTTTCCAGGAAGATGGATTGGGCGAGGAGGTCCAATTCCTTGGCCACCCAGATCACCAGATATAACGCCGCTGGACTTTTTCCTTTGGGGATTTGTAAAGGACAATGTTTACAGGAGGAGAGTATCCAACATTGATGACTTAAAAGCCAGAATTACAACCGCAATAGCCTCTGTGGATGCCGACATGCTTGCCGCTACCTGGCGTGAAATTGACTATCGACTTGATATTCTCCGTGCGATGAAGGGGGCACACGTGGAAGTTCATTGACAAGGGTCATGAAACTTTTTGAGTCTATCTAACCATTTCTGTTATTAATTTTAATCTATCTTTATAATTTTATGAGTTATTAAACATCAAAAAGGGTACGGGACTTTATAAACACCCTGTATATTTGAAACCTTCATATAAAAAAATTAGCAGCAGTAATTTTACGTTTAAATCCATTATTCAAATATAGGATTTTCATTTCAGTTAAAAGTGAAATTTGAAAATCGCCTGCATTCCCATGGAAAGCATTATGACCTAAAACGAAATGTTCTATATTTTTCGAACAAATGAACCAAATGTAACTAAAAACTATACAGCTAATTCCGGGTACCTCACCAACATACTCACCAAAAATCAACCTAATCGGGGGCTTTTTACGGCAGTTATCGCGGAACAGACAGAAAACAGACGGAAACCAAAAACTTTTCGCGTCTCAACAGTGACCCTCAACTGACGTTTTGGCAATAAATCTTCTTAATACAAGTAAATCTACAGATCAGGAGCCTCAACGTCAGCTCTGAAAGTCAATGTTTTTTAAACTCACTTTTCATAATATTTAATATCTTACAATCCGCAAATTAAATTATTTAAATTACTACATATATATTTATTGCATATAAAATAATTCGAAGGTTTCAGAATTTAGAAACGTTAAACTAGTAAATCTGCAGATCAGGAGCCTCAACGTCAGCTCAAGTCACTGTTTTTTAATCTCACGTTTCATATTATTTAGCATCTTACAATCCGCAATTTAATTTTTTTCTATTGCATACATATTTACAGGCATATACAATTCTTCGGAGGTTTCAGAAATTAGAAACGTTAAATTCAACACGGTTTATGCAATGATATTCTGAAATTCTTATGAACTTCATATTCTTGTAACTTTTTAGATTAAAAAAAAACTTGTATTAAAATAAATTCTTCATTTATGTCAATAGAATACAAAAATAATTTATTTTGCTAATAAATAATTGGAACAAAATAGTGCGTGTTGCTTTTATTATTTTTATCTTCTTTGAAATATCGTTTCTAGGCAACTGATAAATTAAAGAGAAAAGTAAAAAAAAATGCATTTTAAAATTTGTAAAAAACATGAAAATAAAAGTTTTATATTTCCGGAACAGATGCAAAAAAATTTCCAATCATTTAAACAATTAATATCTCAATTCTAATAAATGTATCGTCAATTTTTCAAAATTATTGGATATATTTAAAATCTCCATATCAAAAATCAACATCCATAATTTTACGTTGAAATCCATTATTCAAATATGCGATTTCCATTTCAGTTAAAAATGAAATTTGAAAATCGTCTGCAGTCCCATAGGAAAGCATTATGATTTAGAAAGAAATGCTCTCTATTTTTCGAACGAATGAACCAAATTTAACCAAAAACTATACAGCTAATTCCGGGTATCTCACCAACATACCCACCAAAAATCAACCTAATCGGATCATTTTTACGGCAGATATCGCGGAACAGACAGACAGACAGACAAACAGACAGACAAACAGACAAACAGACAGACAGAAACCAAAAACTTTTCGGGTCTCAACAGTAAGCCTTCACTGACGTTTCGGCAAATATACATAGATAGGTGATGTATATACTAGTAAATCTACAGATCAGAGGCCTCAACGTCAGCTCAAAAAATCATTGTTCTTACTAATTTTTAACATTATCTGAAAAATATTTGACACACTAAAATTCAATCTTTTTAAGTTATTTATACATTGATAAGACTATAAATTTATCGAAAGTTTCGGAAATTTTAGAAGTATCTCCTTAAACACAATGTTATGCAATGATAGGATAAACTACTTGTTACTGTATTTTTTCAGAATAACAATACATTATTTGAGGGGGGCGGAGCCCCCCTAAACCCCCCGTTGTCGCTTTAATATTCTATTCTCAATTTCCAGTAATTGTGCTATTTTATTTCTTGAGTATATATCTGAATGTATTTGCAATTTTCATTTCATTAGAATAACCATCTCTTTGTACAAGAGATTTTATCCTATCCTTAAAAGAATAATTATATTTCAACTACTAAACATCATATGTTTCTGAAGTTGAATAAAATTTCGTGTATAAATTATACTTATACAAATTTAAATTCCTCTTATTTGACCTATATTCAATTTACGCATTCAACGTTTTTATTATTTTCATTTGGAAAACCGATTTGGTAATCATTTTTTAGTACTTAAAATAAATTCTCACCTATTTCATTAAAAAAAAAGCATATTAAAAACTTAAAACCCGAAAATTGGCAATTTTTAATAAAACTTCGCGTAAAAATAATGCGATTCACTTGAATTTTCCTTTGTTGATATTCTTTGAAATATAGTTGCTTAGCAACCATTTATTGAAAGAGAGAAAAAAAATGCACTGGAAATTTTTGTAAAAAATGATAGAATAAAATGTATTATATTATTAGAGCAGATGTATAAAATTGCACCAAACATTGTACACCTAATTTAAAAAATCTGACGAATGTATTAACAAAATTTCAAATTAATTTGAATAATTTAAGACCTGACTTGATAAATTTTAGCCTTCATAACTTACACATTAAATACATTAATCAAATGCGCCATTTTATTTCAATGGATGAAAATTTTCAAAATCGTCTGAATTCCCATAGGAAAGCATTATGACCTAAAAAGAAATGTTTTCCGTAATCTTATTAAATTTATATTCGTGATTTCCTATTGTTTGTGTGAATGATTCTAGTATATCTTGGATTTCGTTCTACACAGTGGTTTTATTAGGATAAGCAAAAATTCAGAAAATAATTTCATGTTATCCTAGTACCTAAATAGCAATATTTACTTACCTGCCAACCACGAAACACTCGCATCTGATAGATAAGTTGAATAATATCTCGTGTACAAAAGCAACTTATGGAAATGTAAACTGAATCTACTGTATTTCACTTATATCTATTACAGAAATCTAGTGTTATTACAATTTTTGTTTCGGAAAAACAGTTTTGATGGTCATTCTATAATATTTATTTTACATACGTACATCTTGATCTAACTCGATGGCAATAGCATACTAAAATCTCTCAATAAAATATTAAAATCACCCAATAAAATATTGTAGCAAAATAGTCTGAATTATTTGAATTTTATTATTTTGATATTCTTTAAAATTTAGTTGCTAGGTTACGGTTAAATTAAAGAGGTAAATAAAAATAAATGCATTTTAAAATTTGCAGAAAATGATAGAATAAAATGTATTATATTATTAGAACAGATGTATAAAATTGCACCAAAAATTATAGACCTAATTTAAAAAATCTGACGAATGTATTAACAAAATTTCAGATTAATTTGAATAATTTAAGACCTGACTTGATAAATTTTAGCCTTCATAACTTACCGTTTAAATACATTAATCAAATGCGACATTTTATTTTCAACGACTGAAAAAATTCAAAATCGTCTGAATTCCCATAGGAAAGCATTAGGATCAAAAAAGAAATATTCTATATTTTCCGAGCGAATGAACCAAATGTAACTAAAAACAATACAGCTAATTCCGGGTATCTCACCAACATACCTACCAAAAATCAAACTAATCGGATCATTTTTACGGCAGTTATCGCGGAACAGACAGACAGACAGACAGACAGACAGACAGACAGACAGACAAACAGACAGAAACCAAAAACTTTTCGGGTCTCAACAGTAAGCCTTCACTGACGTTTCGGCAACTAGTAAATCTATAGATCAGAGGCCTCAACGTCAGCTCAAAAAATCATTGTTCATTAATCTTACTAATTTTTAGCTCACAGGGTATCAAAGCCTGAGAGCTTATGTGCCCGCCGGTTCTGTATGTACGTACGTACGTAGGTACTATGTATGTAAGTATGTATGTACGTAACGCGATAACTCTTGATAGAACTAACCGTTTTACTTTAAATTTTGTTTATAGGTTCCTTGTGATAAGGTGCTTCCCTGATTAGTTTTGGAGGTTCATTGGTTAAGCATAAAGGGGGAAACGGGGGGCTAACCCCCCATAATTTAGATAAATGGGTTTTTCATGCAGAATTATCCCATTTTCTTCAAATTTTGTATATAGGTTCATTTTGATAATGTGCTTCTGTCAATAGTTTTGGGGTTTATTGGTTGAGTATAAAGGGGGAAAGGGGGATACCCCCCCCTGATTTAGATAAATGAGTTTTTCATGCAGAATTATCCGATTTTCTTCAAATTTTGTATATAGGTTCATTTTGATAATGTGCTTCTGTCAATAGCTTTGGGGGTACATTGGTTAAGTATAAAGGGGAAAGGGGGGGTAATCCCCCCTAATTTGGATAAATGAGTTTTTCATGCAGAATTATCCGATTTTCTTCAAATTTTGTATATAGGTTCATTGTGATAATGCGCTTCTCTGAATAGTTTTGGGGGTTCATTGGTTAAGTATAAAGGGGGAAAGAGGGGGCTAATCCCCCCTTAATTTAGATAAATGGGTTTTTCATGCAAAATTATCCCATTTTCTTTAAATTTTGTATATAGGTTCATTTTGATAATGCGCTTCTGTCAATAGTTTTGGGGGTTGATTGGTTAAGTATAAAGGGGGAAAGGGGGGATAACTCCCCTAATTTAGATAAATGGGTTTTTCATGCAGAATTATCCGATTTTCTTCAAATTTTGTATATAGGTTCATTGTGATAATGCGCTTCTCTGAAAAGTTTTGGGGGTTCATTGGTTAAGTATAAAGGGGGAAAGGGCGGCTAATCCCCCCTTAATTTAGATAAATGTGTTTTTCATGCAGAATTATCCCATTTTCTTTAAATTTTGTATATAGGTTCATTTTGATAATGCGCTTGTGTCAATAGTTTTGGGGGTTCATTGGTTAAGTATAAAGAGGGAAAGGGGGGATAACACCCCCCCCTAATTTAGATAAATGGGTTTTTCATGCAGAATTATCCGATTTTCTACAAATTTTGTATATAGGTTCATTGTGATAATGCGCTTCTCTGAAAAGTTTTGGGGGTTCATTGGTTAAGTATAAAGGGGGAAAGGGGGGCTAATTCCCCCTTAATTTAGATAAATGAGTTTTTCATGCAGAATTATCCGATTTTCTTCAAATTTTGTATGTATATTCATTGTAATTAGACACTTCCCTGATTAGTTTAAGGAGTTCATTAGTTAACTATGAGGGGGTAACAGGGGGATGACCCCCCCTTAATATATTGTTGATATCTTTATTTTTCGAGGGCATATTTCAAATTCTTTGAAATAAGAGTACAATATACAATGCGTGTGAATAGCCTGTGAGCTCAATGCCCTCAGTTTAACTGGGCAGTTTTCTTTTTATTAACATTATCTGCATAATATTTGACACACTAAAATTCAATCTTTTTAAGTTATTTATACATTTATAAGAATATAAATTTATCGAAAGTTTCGGAAATTTTAGAAGTATCCCCTTAAACACAATGTTATGCAATGATAGGATAAACTACTTGTTACTGTATTTTTTCAGAATAACAATACATTATTTGAGGGGGGCGGAGCCCCCCTAAACCCCCCGTTGTCGCTTTAATTTTCTATTCTCAATTTCCAGTAATTGCGCTATTTCATTTCTTGAGTATATGTCTGAATGTATTTGCAATTTTCATTTCATTAGAATAACCATCTCTTTGTAAAAGAGATTTTATCCTATCCTTAAAATAATAGTTATATTTCAACTACTAAACATCATATGTTGCTGAAGTTGAATAAGATTTCGTGCATAAAGTATACTTATACAAATTTAAATTCATCTTATTTGACCTATATTCAATTTACGCATTCAACATTTTTTGCCGAAACGTCAGTGAAGGCTTACTGTGGAGACCCGAAAAGTTTTTGGTTTCTGTCTGCCTGTCTGTCTGTCTGTCTGTCTGTCTGTCTGTTCCGCGATAACTGCCGTAAAAATTATCCGATTAGTTTGATTTTTGGTAGGTATGTTGGTGAGATACCCGGAATTAGCTGTATAGTTTTTAGTTACATTTGGTTCATTCGTTCGGAAAATATAGAACATTTCTTTTTTGATCATAATGCTTTCCTATGGGAATTCAGACGATTTTGAAATTTTTCAGTCGTTGAAAATAAAATGTCGCATTTGATTAATGTATTTAAACGGTAAGTTATGAAGGCTAAAATTTATCAAGTCAGGTGTTAAATTATTTAAATTAATTTGAAATTTTGTTTATACATTCGTCAGATTTTTTAAATTAGGTGTATAATTTTGGTGCAATTTTATACATCTGTTCTAATAATATAATACATTTATTTTATCACTTTTTGCAAATATTAAAATGCATTCATTTTTATTTTCCTTTTCAATTTAACAGTAACCTAACAACCATATTTCAAAGAATATCAAAATGATAAAATTCAAGTAACTCAGACGATTTTGCTACAATATTTTATTCGCAAAATAAATATTATTGGAGGATTTTAATATTTTATTGAAATAAATGAGAATTTATTTTGTACAAGTTACCTTTTAACTACTGTAGAATGATAGCCGAAACATTTTTATATGAGATATTATTAATTTTCTGGAAGAGATGTAGATTTTTCGTGGTTGAAAATTAGTATTATTTTAAAAATAGAATGTAATATCTCGTACAACGAGATAGTTAATCTAAAGAAATTAGCGTAGTAAAACGCATCCATACAGCCTGAAATAGCACAATTACTGGAAACTGAGATCATAAAATGCTATCACAAAAAATACATTATAGCGCTAAATCAAGGTTGCTATTTAGTGAATTGGCAGTGGGCACGATTATGAATGATTACACAATAGGTTTAAAAGTTTCCAAATAAGCCTATTTTGGTGAGATTTTAGTATGCTATTGCCATCGAATTAGATCAGGATGTACTTAGGTCAAATAAATATTGTACAATGACCATCAAAACTGTTTTTTCGAAACAAAAATTGTAATAATACTAGATTTCTGAAATAGATAAATGAACTATATAGTAGATTCAGTTTACATTTCCATAAGTTACTTTTGTACACGAGATATTATTCAACGTATCAATCAGATACGAGTGTTTCGTGATTGGTAAATATTGCTATTTAGGTATTAGGATAACATGAAATTATTTTCAAAATTTTTGCTTATCGTAATAAAACCACTGTGCAGAACGAAATGGAAGATATACTAGAATCATTCACACATATAATAGGAAATCACGAATAAAAATTTAATAAGATTACGGAGGGTTCAGTGGGGTTGAGCCCCCCCCCCCCCCCACCCCCTGAAGAAATGTATTTTTTTAATCTAAAAAATAGAATAAGAAATTCATAAGAATGTCAGAATATTATTGCATAAACCGTGTTTAATTTAACGTTTAAGTTCTGAAACCTTCGAATTATTTCATATGCATATAAATATATATGTAGTAATTTAAATAATTTAATTTGCGGATTGTAAGATATTAAATATTATGAAAAGTGAGTTTAAAAAACATTGACTTTCAGAGCTGACGTTGAGGCTCCTGATCTGTAGATTTACTAGTATTATTTTCATTTGGAAAACCGATTTGGTAATCATTTTTTAGTAGTTAAAATAAATTCTCATCTATTTCATTAAAAAAAAGCATATTAAAAACTTAAAATCCGAAAATTGGCAATTTTTAATAAAACTTCGCGTAAAAATAATGCGATTCACTTGAATTTTCCTTTGTTGATATTCTTTGAAATATAGTTGCTTAGCAACCATTTAATGAAAGAGAGAAAAAAATGCATCGGAAATTTTTGTAAAAAATCAGAAAATAATTTTGTAAAAAATGATAGAATAAAATGTATTATATTATTAGAGCAGACGTATAAAATTGCACCAAACATTGTACACCTAATTTAAAAAATCTGACGAATGTATTAACAAAATTTCAAATTAATTTGAATAATTTAAGACCTGACTTGATAAATTTTAGCCTTCATAACTTACACATTAAATACATTAATCAAATGCGCCATTTTATTTCAATGGATGAAAATTTTCAAAATCGTCTGAATTCTCATAGGAAAGCATTATGACCTAAAAAGAAATGTTTTATATTTTCCGAACGAATGAACCAAACGTAACTAAAAACTATACAGCTAATTCCGGGTACCTCACCAACATACCTACCAAAAATCAAACTAATCGGATCATTTTTGCGGCAGTTATCGCGGAACAGACAGACAGACAGACAGAAACCAAAAACTTTTCGGGTCTCCACAGTAAGCCTTCACTGACGTTTCGGGAACTAGTAAATCTACAGATCAGAGGCCTCAACGTCAGCTCTTCAAATCATTGTTCATTAATCTCACTATTTTTTAATATAATCTGCATAATATTTCATTGCCTAAAATTAGATTTTTGAAAGTTATTTATACATTTATAAGAATATAAGATTTATTGAAAGTTCCGAAAATTTTACAAATATCAAATTAAACACAATTTTATGTTGGATAAATGATATGATAAACTACTTATTACTGTATTTTTTCCGGATAATATTACATTCCTTAAGGGGGCTCCGCCCACCTGAACCCCCAGTTGTCATTTTAATTTCATATTACCAATTTCCAGTAATTGTGTTGTTTCATTATTCGAGTATATGTCTGAGTGCATTTAACATTGTAATTTTATTAAATTAACCATATCTTTGTATAGGAGATTTAATCCTATTCTTAAAAGAATACTCATTTTTCAACTTCAAAATTTCATATGTTGCTAAAATTGAATAAAATTTCGTGTATTAAATATACTTATACAAATGTAAATTCCTCTTATGAGACTTAAGTTCAATTTACACATTCAACGTTTTTATAATTTTCGTTTGGAAAACCGATTTGGTCATCTTTCTTTAGTAGTTAAAATAAATCCTTATCTATTTCATTAGAAAAAACATATTAAAAACTTATATCACCCGAAAATTAGCTATTTTGTTAATAAAATTTCGCGTCAAAATAATGCGATTCACTTTAATTTTATTTTAGCCACCCACAGGGAGGCTTATTCTTTCAATCTCTATCATTTTTCATGTTTATGAAAAGTCACAGCAATCCATCGTTGCCACAGATTAATCTCGGAAAATGAAACATTTGAAGTTACTGAAAAAATTAATAACTCAAAAAGTATTTATCACAAAATTGTTAGACAAACTGCGTTAGAAAGGTAAAAAATTGTATTTTTCTTGATATAAATTTAAAATCGAATGATTATGCCGTTTTTCAAATAATGAATTTCAAAAATTACCAAACTTTACAATGAAGTACCATAACGAAACCTTCACGCGTAAAAAGATAATGATAACGGCTGTTGCTTTCGGTCGAGAATGGACCAAACGATGTCCGCATTTTACTATTTTTACCGTTTTTAACGAAATTCTGTAACTTTAGAAGAATTTTTCTTTGAATAGGCAATAAAAATGCATAAAATCGTTACAAAAATTTTAAAATTACAAAAAAGGATAGATGCAAATTATCAGATATGAAAAATAAAGAAGAATTTTGGTACTTTCGTTCTTTCGTGTTATAACAGCCACCAAGCATGAAATATTTTTGTTTCTGTTTTCATTAATACAAGGGCATCCAACCCGGGCTTCCCGGGATTAGAGGATATAGGTAAAAACCATTTTTTTAAATTAAAAACTCTAATAGATTTTTTACATTTACTATATATATATATATATATATATATATATATATATAGATTGTCCCCTAACAACACCAAAAAGCATTTTTATATGAAATATGTCAATTATATATTTTTGAAATTGTCGAAGAAATCGCTGAAAATTTCTTTATATACAACAGATTTTCTTATTCTGATAATTTCGGTGGTTTTAATCGCTTATTTCGATTAGATGTTTGTTAAATTTGTGTTTTATATGTAGTATTTTATTTATTGCTTAATGAAATTTTAACTTCGTTATGGAATATTAGATCGAAACAAATGCTGAACTATTTATATTATTTAAAGTGCAAACGGATTAATATTTTGTAATCGTCTGCAAGCGATAGAGATTTTTAAAAAAATCGTGCTTGAAATTTAATTTAAATGCTATAATAAATGAGTAAATCGTGATACAGTTTTCAAACAAATTGCATTTGAATGTAGATTTTTTTTCCCTATCTAACGGTGTAAAAATTGAAAATGTGCCATGTTTAGAAATAAAAAAAATTGCAGTAGCAAAAATCTCAAAGCCAAAATTTCATCGTCAGCTGTTGCTATTCGCAAAATGACGTCAGCGTTACGCACGGACACGTTTGTCCTTTATAATATAGATATTGTAAATTTGGTACTTTCGTGTTATAGCGGCTTCCAAGGATGAACTGCCAAGCGGTCAAGATTTATCGCCAAATTATAAAACATGTATGACATTATAATAATATATGATATATATATATATATAACATTTCTGTACGTATGTGGCCAAGTTATAGTCATATAGGATGCATATATGATGTATATATATGACATGTGTATATGATGTATATACGACATATAAAACATAAATAATATGTGTATAATGACGTATATGGCACATATAAGAGTGTTTGGAATATATATATGCATATATAGGATGCCTATATAAGCTTTGCGATGATCTTGGCAAAATCATAACTGCAACCTGGGTATAATCATAATTGTGGGAGCCGCTATAACACAAAAGTACGGTAATTTTTTTTTTATATAGCCACACACAGTGCTAATTCTTTCAGTTTACAGTAAAATTCATGTTTATGAAAAGTCACAGCCACTCCATATATAAAGGAGGACACCCTTTATGCATAGCTATACACAAATGGTTGTTACTGACGATATTAAAAATCAAATTGTCTCTGTGTATTATATCGATACTTCGGCTTGTATTTCTTTTCTCAGTACCTAATTGCCATACAGCGGGCGCAGACCCCATTTAAACAATAATATAAAGGTACGAGTAGTAATTTTCCAACTGGACGAAAAATGTCCGGGCCAGGATTCGAACCTGGGATCGCTTGGCTGAAGCCGCCACGCTCTACCACTGAGCTATCCCGGTCGAATCTGGAGGGCATAATTCATCCAGTTAACCAGAGCGTGGCGGCTTCAGCCAAGCGATCCCAGGTTCGAATCCTGGCCCGGACATTTTTCGTCCAGTTGGAAAATTACTACTCGTATGATTTATTTACCAATTTGAAATAATTGTGTTAAAATTAATCTAAATAATATAAAGGATCCAACAAAGTTAAACCCGTCGTGGCGGACATTTCTAAGGGGACCCGTGGCCTTATCTCCAATAGTAATGAAGTTACTTCTGGGGGGGGCGGGGGGGTGTAAGTTTTTGTAAGTTCCTGGGGGGAAAGGTTCAGTAAGATCTTTTTGGTGTTCCTCCCTCATGTAAACCCCTTCATGTAACATATCAATAATTGATAGATCTCGTCAAGCACTATGGTCTGGTCCTACTCTCCGCCTCTCACTCGCCCCCTCCCTTAAGAAGCATATTTCTCTGTTTCAACTCTTTCTAAATTTTAGTTTTTCCCATCTTTCTCAGCCCCTTTAAGCCCCACAGAGGGCGTAGGCCTCTTCTAAAAGATCCAACGAAATTAAAATCGTCGAGGCCGACATTTCTAAGAGGGTCCCGAGGCCCTATATCCCATAGGACCGGAGTTACCCCCCCCCCCTCATGGTGGAGACATGCAAGGTGCTCAAACCCCGTCATGTAACATATAAAAAGTTTGATTTCATCAAGCACTTTTGTCTGGTTTTACTCTCCCCCTCCTTCTCTCCCGTCTCCCGTCAGGAGCACTTTTCTTATTTATTTTTTTCAATTTTTCATATTTATTTTATTTTTTCCCATTTTTCTCTGTTCCTATGGACCGGACTGCTCCAAAATGTTACCAAAATTAGCTGTAAACTGCCTAAAGGAATCCCCCCCTTCTTTTGGCGCCCTCGGTTTTCACGTATCTCTTGAGGGGGCCCGTCAGAGGGGCGAAAAGGGGGATCCTTTTTAAAGTCCTATCTCTCAATTTCAAGTGAGGATTCATTTTAAAGATCTCGTAGAGCACTTGTGTTTTGTATAGCTTCCCCTCCCTTCCCCCCACCGCTCCCCAAGATCCCGTCAATTAATGGTAACTCATCATTTGTTAAACAACTTCTCTTAGCTTTATCCATCATAAAAGCTGCTATCATAGAACTTTTCATTATCTTTTTCAGGTTATCTATTAAGTGCTAAAATGCCTTGAATGATTAAAAATAATTTAAAGGGTGTCATTAAGCCAGCACATTTGTAAACTACAACTACCTCGCCACGTCTCAGCCCATTGAAGCCACGTCTTTTTACTATTATAGTTATTAAAAATACTTCTAGTCACCGAATCCTTTTCAAACTTGGTGTGCTCGTGCCTAATATATTCCGCCAGCTCACAAAAAATCTTAGAGCGCTAACTAAATTCTAAAGTGGAGAAGCTGGCTTATGCTAACAAACACTTTTTTGACGAGTTAGACTTGGCTGAAAAAATCTCAACGATAAAAGCCGTGGGTGGCCAATCTATATTCTGCCGTAAGGTAGAATTTTTCCCGCTTGTTGTTGATATTGTTTGAAATATAGTTGCTTGGCAACCATTTTACAAAAGAGAAAAAAAAATGCATTGGAAATTTTTATGAAAAATGAGAAACTAAAATGTTTCATATCATTCAAAATAATGCGCAAAATTTCCAATAATTTATACAATTAATTTCGAAATTCTAAGAAGTATACTGGCAAATTTTCAATGCGATCAAATTAAATTAAGATATCAATTTCGTAAATTTAACATCCATAATTTAGCATTTACAATTATCCCAATGCTGATTTTCTTTTCGGTGAATGTTAAAATTAAAAAATCGTCTGCCTTCCCAATGAAAGGCATTAGGACTTAAAATAAAATGTTCTATATTTTTCGAACGAATGAACCAAATATAACCAAAAACTATATACAGATAATTCCGGGTACCTCGCCAACATGCCTACCTAATCGGACCCTTCTTGCGGCAGTTATCGCGGAACAGACAGACAAACAGACAAGCAAACAAACAAACAAACAAACAGACAGAAACCAAAAACTTTTCGGGTCTCAACAGTGAGGATTCACTGACGTTTCGGCAATAAAAACAGGGCTCGCAGTGTTCCTAAAAAAAAAAAAGGAACGTTGCGAGCTTTGTAAAAAGTTTGCAGAAAGTCGCGAACACAGTGTTGCCAGTAAGCTACTTTTTAGCTCACAGGCTATCAAAGCCTGAGAGCTTATGTGCCCGCCGGTTCTGTATGTACGTACGTACGTATGTATGTATGTATGTATGTACGTAACGCGATAACTCTTGATAGAACTAACCGTTTTACTTTAAATTTAGTTTATAGGTTCCTTGTGATAAGGCGCTTCCCTGATTAGTTTTGGAGGTTCATTGGTTAAGCATAAAGGGGGGAAATGAGGGGCTAACCCCCCATAATTTAGATAAATAGGTTTTTCATGCAGAATTATCCCATTTTCTTCAAATTTTGTATATAGGTTCATTTTGATAATGCGCTTCTGTCAATAGTTTTGGGGGTTCATTGGTTAAGTATAAAGAGGGAAAGGGGAGATACCCCCCCTAATTTAGATAAAGGAGTTTTTATGCAGAATTATTCGATTTTCTTCAAATTTTGTATATAGGTTCATTGTGATAATGCGCTTCTCTGAAGAGTTTTGGGGGTTCATTGGTTAAGTATAAAGGGGGAAAGGGGGGCCTAATCCCCCCTTAATTTAGATAAATGGGTTTTTCATGCAGAATTATACGATTTTCTTCAAATTTTGTATACAGGTTAATGGTGATAAAGCGTTTTCCTGATTGGTTTTGGGGATTCATTATTTAAGTATAAAGGGGGTAACGGAGGGCTGCCCCCTTTAATTTAGATAACTGCGATTTTCATGCAGAATTATGCGATTTTCTTAAAATTTTGTATATAGGTTCATTGTGATAAGGCGCTGTCCTGATTAGTTTAGGGGGTTCTTTGGTTAAGTATATAGAGGGTGAAGGGGGGGGGGCTTATCCTCCCCCCTTAATTTAGATGAATGTGTTTTTCATGGAGAATTATCCGATTTTCTTCAAATTTTGTATATAGGCTCATTGTGGTAAGGAGCTTCCCTGGTTAGTCTTGGGGTTCATTGGTTAAGTATAAAGGGGGATACGGGGGGTAATCCCCCTTAATTTAGATAAATGGGTTTTTCATGCAGAATTATCCGATTTGCTTCGAATTTAGTATATATGTTCATTGTAATAAAGGGATTCCCTGATTAGGTTTGGGGATTCAATTATTAACTATAAGGGGGTGGGGGAACGGGGGGGGTGATCCCCCCTTAATATATTGTCGATTTCTTTATTTTTCGAGGGGCTTATTTCAAATTCTTTGAAATAAGTGTATCAATTAGTTTGAATAGCCTGTGAGCTCAATGCCCTCAGTTTAACTGGGCAGTTTTCTTTTTTTTTTTAGTCCAAGTTGTTTGATTACCACCACTTTTTAAAAATAGTGTAATTGGCCTTATTTTCGCGTTATTTAATCTGTCATTAAATAAGGTGAATATTTCTACTTCATAAAAGTGGTGGCAATCAAGCAATCTGAATTTTTAAAAAAGTGGGCCAGCAACACTGCGTGAACAAGTAATTATGGTGAAAATAGTTTTATTTTACGAATTTTAAAATTGAAGTAATGAGTAGTGTTCGGATTTTTTTTCTTTGGCGAACGGGGAACTTTTACGTAATTGTTTAAAATCAGAACTTTTAGAATTATGATAGCTATAGGCGCTGACTGCACGGGAGCGAAATAGGCAATCAGGTATACTTCTGCCACTAATTTTAAAGCATTTTTTGTCCTGGGATTAGTTAAGATAATTTTTTATCACTGGGGTTAGTTAAGATAAAAATATAACATTTTAAAATTAGTGGTGGACGTTTTCCTGATTAAATCGGCACCTATGATGATAGCCCGACTCTCTTTATTCGATTGAAATGAAATAATAGCAGCCGAAAAACCTATATATGTATATATATATTCACTTTAGTTTACACCTACATGTTTTAACATTATACGTTCCAGTGCCCCTGTAAAATTCTTTGAAATAACAAAGCACTCAATTTTGAGGCGATTCAAGTAAACACAAAAACAAAATAAGTCCTCACATACGTTTATGTTGATTATTTTTTGAAAGCGAAACTTTCCCAAATAGCACACCGACAACAACAACAAAAATACTAATTCCAGAGCGCTTTTGTAGCTTAATTGAGTGTAAGATCAGAATATTTTCTCACACCCATTTCTTTCTAGAAAAGGACAGTGGTCTTTCAGTTTTCAAGAAACGTACCTTATTGTCATAGAATTGGATACGTTAGATTACGGACGATAGTTGTCTGTTATATCCACATTTTTTTAGGAAAAAAAGTGCTCAAATTATAAGGTATAGTTACAATACACGAAAAATAATATTTTGGTTCCACGGCTTTTATTATACTACTTATTTTTTTATTCATTTTTACCTCAGCATCTTTTTCGGATGACAAAGCAAACCAAAGTCACTGCTTCCATATTAAACAAAATTCGTGAAAATGGAAAGGAAGTTAGACCAGTAAACATATTCTTAGCGGTGGCTAGTTATTTGGTACCCGAAAGCAAACACCATTATGCCACTCCTCTTTGAGCAAACAAAGGCTGGTACTCGAAAAGGCAGAAGATTAAGCTGGATTTCTCTCAATAAGCCTAAGGATTTCCTCACCCGAACCTCTCATCTGGCATTCTATTATAAAGAAAGCTTTCAAAAGCCGTAAAAATATTTCTTTTCGTTTGATTTTGGAGCTTTTCTTCTTGCATTGACTTACCTAAGAATTCATCAGTTAACCTTGAGAGGAAGAAGATGGGTTTTCTGTTGTGATTTATATGGACCAATCAACTATTCTGTGATTAATAAATGAACTTTTTTGTTTCGAAGACAATTTTTTTGCTTCATTAAGGTCTATCTTTGTCTCCTATGATACCGAGTTCAGAAATTGTGGTTTGTCACTAGTGTTGCCGATTTTCAGAGGTTCCAAGAACCGAACTAAACGACCTGATTTTTCATGATGCACAAAATCCCTTACATTTCTTTTAATTCCATTCTATCTGTTAGTCTGAATCGAGTGGAGCTTGATACAATAAAACCTGTAAAAACAGAACCCGTATATAACGGAAAATGCTTATGACTAAGCCGAAAAGAATACCATACAAATCTACCTTTTAAGAACAAAAGGTGGAATTGATTTTCGGTCCCTATAACCCTTTTTACAAGTTTAAGTGTAATTTGCTTTGTAAAACTTGTCAAAAACTGCTTATAATGGAATATACCTTTCTTAAACGTAAAAATTTCTTACGGAAGGAATACCATCTGAAATCTCTCATAAAAGGAATTTTATTTCAATCACAAGCAATTCTGCTTCCGCAAATTTTACTGTAGTATTGAACCCTACGGAGACATAATCTTAAGCAATCAGAGAAAGATCCCGTCCTAGAAGGTACAAATGTATGGTTTTCTTTTCGCCAACACCGCGGAATTTTCCGATTAAAGCAAGAATCCGTTATATATATCTAGTCCCGTTTTCGTAGGGACGAGGAAGATGATAGGTTTTCTGTTGTGCTTTATATGGGTCAAGCACACGTCTTTGCATCGAAGACGTGTTTTAAAGATATTCAAGTATAAATAGTATAGTTTTTAGGTCACAGGCTATTAAAGCCTGAGAGCTCATGTGCCCGCAGGTTTTGTTTGTATGTAACGCGATAACTCTTGATAGAAATATCCCATTTGCTTCAAATTTAGTATATAGGTTCATTCTGATAAGGCGCTTCCCTGATTAGTTTTGGGGTTTCATTGGTTAAGTATAAAGGAGGGAACGGAGGCTAATCCCCTCCCTTAATTTAGGTAAATGGGTTTTTCATGCAGAATTATCCAATTTGCTTCAATTTATATATATATATATATATATATAGGTTCATTGTGATAGGACGCTTCCCTGATTAGTCTTGGGAGTTCAGTGATTAAGTATAAAGGGGGGAACGGGGGGCTAATCCCCCCTTAGTTTAGATAAATGGGTTTTTCATGCAGAATTATCCGATTTCCTTCAAATTTTATATATAGGTTCATTGTGGTAAGGCGCTTCCTTGAGTAGTTTTGGGGGTTCATTGGTTAAGTACAAAGGGGGAGGGGATGGAAGGCTAATGCCCCCCCCTTAATTTAGATAAATAGGTTTTTCACGCAGAATTATCCGATTTGCTTCAAATTTTGTATAAAGGTTCATTGTGATAAGGCGCGTCCCTGATTAGTTTTTGGGGTTACTTGGTTAAGTATAAAGGGGTAAAAGGGGGCTAATCCCCCCTTAATTTAGATAAGTGGGTCTTTCATGCGGAATTACACGATTTGCTTCAAATTTTATATATAGGTTTATTGTGATAAGGCGCTTCCCTGATTAGATTTGGGGGTTCATTAGTTAAGAGTAAAGGGGGGAACGAGGAGCTAATCCCCAATTAATTTAGATAAATGGGTTTTTCATGCAGAATTATTCAATTTGCTTCAAATTTTGTATATAGGTTCATTGTGATAAGGGGCTTCCCTGATTAGTTTTTGGAGTTCCTTGGTTAAATATAACGGGAGAACGGGGCTAATGCCTCCCTTAATTTAGATAAATGGGTTTCATATGCAGAATTATTCAATTTGCTTTAAATTTTTTATATAGGTTCATTGTGATAAGGCACCTCCCTGATTAGTTTTGGGCGTTCATTGGTTTAGGATAAAGGAGGGAACGGGGGCTAATCCGCCCCCTTAATCCAGATAAATGTGTTTTTCATGCAGAATTATCCGAGTTGCTTCAAATTTTGTATATAGGTTCATTGTGATAAGGCGCTTCTCTGATTAGTTTTGGGGGTTTATTGGTTAAGTATAAAGGGGAAACGGGGCTCAAATCCCCCCTTAATTGAGGTAAATGGGTTTTTCATGCAGAATTATTCGACTTGCTTCAAAATTTTTATATAGGTTCATTGTGATAAGTTCCTGTGATAAGCTTCCTTGATTAGTTTTGGGGGGATCATTTGTTAAGTATACAGGTTGGGAACGGGGAATAATCCCCCTTAATTAGAAATATACGATGTTTGTATCTCCATCGCGGTTGCAAGCATCCAAAGGAGTAGCCTACATTCAGTTATTTATGGACATTACTGATGTCGTTATTTCCACTTTCATCTAAATATATTAGACTAATATTAAATGCACAGAATTAAACGAATTTTTATGATTTGTATCCTTTAACTAATCAGAATAAAGAAGCAAGTTTGTGGGTACAATATACTAGTCAGCGGAGTTATTGACACTTTTCATGAATTTACATATGAGTAGGTCAACTGTATAAAGTTAACACCCTCTACACCCACGAAATTTAGATTATTCAAGTTTATCCTTCGGCAAAGGTAGATCATCAGTAAGTCAAGTATCAGAGAATTCCCCCCTCCCCTCCCAACCACACACACCACACCCACATACATAATTTTAATTAAACAAGTCTAATGTCATTGGTTTATATACGATATGTATGCAATGATTAATTTCGTAAAAATAACCACTATACCTATATCATGCAAAGATAGTCGACATTAATGCTAACGTTAATAGCAGTATCTCTTTTTTCTCATTTGAACTGCATTGGTTTGTATTATAACAGAAAACGCTGCTTTTTTATGATTTTTATTTTTTACCGTTTTTCTCAAAAAAGTAAATTTTATTTTACGAATAATAGACATAAACAATGCATAGAATATTTGTCAATTGTACAATAAATAAAGAAAACTGCCCAGTTAAACTGAGGGCATTGAGCTCACAGGCTATTCACACTAATTATATATTATGCTATTTTTTCAAAGAATAATGCCACTCGAAAAATAAAGAAATCGACAATATATTAAGGGGGGGGTATAAGCACCCGTTCCCACCCTTTATACTTAACCAATAAACCCCCAAAATCTAATCAGGCAAGCGCATTGCCACAATGAATTTATACACAAAATTTGAAAAAATCGGATAATTTTGCTTGAAAAACCCATTTATCTAAATTAAGGGAGGTGACCCCCCCCGTTCCCCCCTTTATACTTAACAAATGAAAATCCAAAACTAATCAGGCAAGCGCCTTACCACAATGAATCTATATACAAAATTTGAAGAAAATGGGATAATTCTGCATGAAAAACCCATTTATCTAAAATAAGGGGGATTAGCACCCCGTTTACCCCCCTTTATACTCATCCAATGAACCCCCAAAACTAATCGGGGAAGTGCCTTATCACAATGAACTTATATACGAAATTTGAACAAAAACGGATACTTCTGCATGAAAAACCACATTTATCTAAATTATGGGGGAGTTAGCCCCCCTTTTATACTTAACCAATGAACTCCCAAAACTAATCAGGGAAGCGCCTTATTAGAATGAACCTGTAAACAAAATTTGAAGCAAAAGGGATAATTCTATCACGAGTTATCGCGTTACGTACATACATACATACGTACGTACATACATACAGAACGGGCGGGCACATTAGCTCTCAGGCTTTGATAGCCTGTGAGCTAAAAAATAAAAAGAAAACTGCCCAGTTAAACTGAGGGCATTGAGCTCACAGGCTATTCACACTAATTGTATATTATACTCTTATTTCAAAGAATTTGAAATAAGACCCTCGAAAAATAAAGAAATCAACAATATATTAAGGGGGGTCATTCCCCCGTTACCCCCCTCATAGTTAACTAATGAACCCCTTAAACTAATCAGGGAAGTCTCTAACTACAATGAATATATATATACAAAATTTGAAGAAAATCGGATAATTATGCATGAAAAACCCATTTATCTAAATTAAGAGGGGAATTAGCCCCCCTTTCCCCCTATATACTTAACCAATGAACCCCCAAAACTCTTCCGAGAAGCGCATTATCACAATGAACCTACATACAAAATTTGAAGAAAATCGGATAATTCTGCATGAAAAACTCATTTATCTAAATTAGGGGGGGGGGTATACCCCTTTCCCCTTTTATACCTAACCAATGAACCCCCAAAACTCAATGACAGAAGTGCATTATCAAAATGAACCTATATACAAAATTTGAAGAAAATGGGGTAATTCTGCATGAAAAACTCATTTATCTAAATTAGGGGAGGGTTATCCCCCCTTTCCCCCTTTATACTTAACCAATGAACCAACAAAACTATTGACAGAAGCGCATTATCGCAACGAACCTATATACAAAATTTGAAGAAAATCGGATAATTCTGCATGAAAAACTCATTTATCTAAATTAGGGGGGTTATCCCCCCTTTCCCCCTTTATACTTAACCAATGAACCCCCAAAACTATTGACAGAAGCGCATTATCAAAAGGAATCTATATACAAAATTTGAAGAAAGTGGGATAATTCTGCATGAAAAACTCATTTATCTAAATTAGAGGGGGTTATCCCCCCTTTCCCCCTTTATACTTAACCAATGAACCCCCAAAACTATTGACAGAAGCGCATGATCACAATGAACCTATATACAAAATTTGAAGAAAATCGGATAATTCTGCATGAAAAACTCATTTATCTAAGTTAGGGGGTTATCCCCCTTTCCCCCTTTATACTTAACCAATGAACTCCCAAAACTATTGACAGAAGCGCATTATCAAAATGAACCTATATACAAAATTTGAAGAGAATGGAATAATTCTACATGAAAAACCTATTTATCTAAATGATGGGGGGTTAGCCCCCCGTTTCCCCCCTTTATGCTTAACCAATGAACTTCCAAAACTAATCAGGGAAGCGCCTTATCACAAGGAACCTATAAACAAAATTTAAAGTAAAACGGTTTGTTCTATCAAGAGTTATCGCTTTACGTACATACGTACGTACATACGTACATACATACAGAACCGGCGGGCACATAAGCTCTCAGGCTTTGATAGCCTGTGAGCTAAAAAGTGATTTGAACTCCTTGAAATGCCAAGCATTTACTGAATTAAGATTGAACTATTGCTTAGTTGTCGTCTGCTGTATTTCAAACTGATAAATTTGAAATTATGAGAGACTTTTGTTTATGGTTGGAATTCATAAAATATATTTTTTTTTTAATCGCCTGCGTTTTAACCCGTTTTTACTGTTAAAATACAGCCATAACGTTACTTTTTTATGTGTGGCAACAGATGTTTCAGAATAGATAAATATATTTTTCGTTTATTATTCGTTCGATTGTTCGACATTTGAGATATTACTAGTAAATCTGCAGATCAGGAGCCTCAACGTCAGTTCTGAAAGTCATTGATTTTTTATCTAAAAGGTGGATTAAAACTTTCTGCCGTTATATTGAAAATAAATGTGTAACGTTAAATTAGCACAAATTAAAATCATTTGTACTGCATACAGCTGTTTCAAAGCCCTTAAGCTCCATCTTCAGTTCCAATTCAAAGGGTAAAACGAATTAAAAACTCCTAAGCCATGTCAGCTTGCCTGCCATCTCTCGTCCCGCGCCCAGATGAAATGGCGCTGAACCCTTCAAAACAACAGCGGAGACGAGGAAACACATGTGACAGAGACACCAATAGGAACACTCCGCCCGACCGGGAAAGTTTAAGTGTGGAGACGAATAAAGGAGGGGGACGAAGAGAATGAATTAAGCGAAACGCAGCCAGATGTTTGAAACGTTTTGTACAGCGGAAAAAAAACAGAAAGGGGGGGGTGGGACAATGAGGATGAATTAAATGAAAAGTAGCCAGACATTTGAAAAATTTGGTGTACTGGACAAATCATTAACCAAGCTGCTCGAATTTTTTCATATGTAATAAGCTTCCCAGAAATTTAGGTCGTAAATTGATGAGCATTTCTGAATTATTGCACCTTCCGAAAAATTATAACTGTGATTTTCATACCAACAATGATTAGCTATTGCAGAACGTTTAATATCACAATTTTTAACATAGTTTTTATGTCCCCCTAAGCGGACTCTAAGCGGTCTCTTGGTTTGACCTATATACATTTTATCACATTCGCAAGATATTTTATAAAGTCCCCAATGTGAAAATCTGTCTATTGGATGTTTGAGGTCTGTAAATTCGATTTTGTTAAACGGTGCATAAATTATTTTAAAGTCGAAACTTTTCAAAATTCTAGATATTTGATGGCTTATTCTCGGAAAATATGGAAGTATAATTAAATTTTCATTACGAACATTGTTAACATTGGAATGCGTACGTTTAATTTGTTTATTATGAATTGAATCAACTGTTTCAACAGGATAACCCCGGTCAATGGCTATTGATTTGATGTACTCTAACTCCGCTTTGAGTAAACTCTCAGATGAACAAATTTTTAGGGCGCGATGAACATATGTATTAAAAGCAGCCAATTTTTGATTCAGGGGGGGGGGGGGAGATGAAAGACGGTGTGGCGGTAATGAAACTGCGAATGGTTTACGATAAACTGTACTTTGAAATGAGTACTCTTCGCGGGGACGCTGATATCTATCCCCAGTATATCTGCCCCCATACGCCATTTTTGCGTAACAGCAGAAGGGGATACATATCCAGTTTTTGAGCATTTCACTTTCTTCGAGAGTCGGATATCCGACCCCAGTATATCTGCCCCATATCAGAAGGGGACATATATCCAAAACCAGACCATGTTACTTTCATCGAGACCTGGATATCCGTCCCCAGTATATCTGCCCCCATACGTCATCTTCTTGACGTCACAGCAAAAGGGGATCGATATCCAGTTTTTGAGCATTTTCAGGCTCGTCGAGAGTTGGATATCCGACCCCTGTATATGCATCCCTTTACGTCATCTTGGGACATATATCAAGGGGTCACATATCCGATGCTTCGACCTTTTATTTTTGAGGAGTGCATTGGATATCCGACACCTGGATATCTGCCCCCACACGTCATTTTGACGTCAGAGCAAAGGGGATATATATCAAGGGGGTACATATCCAATGCTATGACATTTCATTTTTGACGAGAGCATTGGATATCCGTCCCCTGTATATCTGCCCCCATATGTCATCTTTACGTCACAGCAGAGGGGACATTTATCCAGTGCTAGGACATTTTCACGCTCGTCGATAGTTGGATATCCGACCTCAGTATATTATGTATCCCCTTTTACGTACAGTTTTTATTTTTGCCGTGAACTAATATACGTCCTTATTTATGTAGAAATCTGTAGACGTCATTCGGATCATAACACACCAATTATATACATATATATATACATAATTGAAGCAATATAAATATTGTTTGAATTATGTATTGTTATATTTAATAACAATACATAATTGAATTTTGTTATATATAATATATGTATTATGTTTCAATATATTGAATACAATATATCAATTGAAATTCATAATGTTAAAAGTATTTTTTTTAAATCATTTTTTCCCATTATAAAATGAGTTATAGTTAGATGGCTAGAAATTATTTTCAAATGAAAAAAAAAATATATATTATGGCTGATTTCCATTTGTGCCTAATTCCTGTTGATAGCATATAGAACAAAACAATAACGAAAAATAATGTCGATTGCATAGATTATAAAACACTTTCCAACTATTATATATTCTGTCATGCAATGCTAAAGATTAAATAAAATTCTTTGCATTTGTTCGAGAAAAACATGATCAAAATGTACTTCGAATAAATTCTGCCACTAGACCGTAATGTGTCCGAACTGTTTTGTGTACCCCGTGTTAAAACTATAAATTCTAGATATAGCATTTTTTTTATAAGGAACATGCTGTATAGTATTTCTTACGACCCTTCTCAAATCAAAGGGATGTGCTTACTGACACATTTCTGAAATCATTTTTGTCCAGAAACGCCTGAAATTGGCAGGTGTTGTTATTCAGAAACTATATAATCAAAAGACGTTTTCCATTTTTTTGGTAAAGACAGAAGAACTTTCTTGAAATGCTGTCAAAGTCGGCGTTTTAAACCGAATTCCCTACGTGGAAGCGCGAGATAAGGGAAATACTTGTCAAGTGACAACAATCGCTTATCCCTAGATAGGTAATTTATTTGCCAAACGCTATTCGAGTGCAAATCCTTTCAATAATCCGACTTGCCAATTTTATACATTTAAATTTAAATATGAGTTTGAAAATGTCTCAGAAAATTCCACATTGTTGAGCAAGGAATTTGATAACTACCTTAACCCTTTCCAGAGCGGAGTATGTCTGTTTGTAAAATGATGAAAAAATGGACTGACACCAGAATTTGCAAACAAATTAATTAGAAAATAAAAACTTGCTTATTTTCCGGTATTTAATAAAAGGGAAATTTTAATTAAACATTCTTGGTGTTGTTTGTCAGTTTTGGAATTAAATTTAGGTGTCCTTTCTTGTGACCACCGCCCGTTAAAGGGTTAATGACGTATATAAATTTTGTAGTTTTTATTTTTTAATATTTTCCCGAAAGTTAGAGCACGAACGAACAGACAGTAAAAAAAAATCATAAAGTCATGCCTCATGCATAGATTATTACACACTTTCCTACACGACGACCATATACATTAAGCTACATTTTACGCTATATTTTTTTACGCTATATTTTACGCTATAGGTTACGGAAGCGGTCTGGTAACAATTAAGGTTCCAAGTGTATGTGCTTTATTACAGTCCTTTTTTGACCACAGTCCAAGAAATGAGTATCGAAACACAAAACTTCAGAAAGCAAAAATGTGTTTATTTTACTTTTGTTTGTCGCAAAATATGCCTAACATCCAAAGAAATGTATTGTTTCAAATAAAGATCATTGGATGTTAATAGAACTGAGAATAAGTAAGAGTAGTGGGAAAACGACAGTTCTGGCTCAACTGGTGGCACCGTGGCACCGTGCCACCGGCCGGAGGCACAGTACCACCGGCCGGAGGCACCGTGCCACCGACCGGAGGCACCGTGCCACCGACCGGAGGCACCGACCCTCCGATCGCATCCGCAACGCACCCTAGCGGGAAAAAATGGAAATTGCGAAAAAAGGGTTAATGTTCTACTCTAACAGGAGGGGTGAACGACCCTCTATTCAAATACCGTTAACCTCCTCTCAACACAGTCAATACCCCTCTTTAACAGACATTCCCTCGTTAAAGCGGACATTACCCCTCTAAACGACCATTTTTAGAACTATATAAATTGATGAGTTTCGAAATTATTTTTTAAAATTATGTTAAACAGCGAAGTGGTCACTGCTTTATGTGTTTGCATATTGATGGATATTGTTTTTTCACTCGTTTATATTTTTACTAAAGTTGACAGATCAGCACTGGATTTTACTTTAAATTTTAACGATACTGAGAATTTCCCCCTTTAATATCATATTATGGAGAAAAGTTATCAAGTCCCAGGCCAAATTGCTAGTTTTGGAGGAGTAGACGCTCTTCATCGAGCAGCTCACGGCAAGATATCTAAGAAAAAAATTAAATCTTGGTTAGAAGGAGTTGATGCTTACACTCTTCATAAACCTACCTGTACGTAGAAAATTTCAAACAAATCGAGTGATCGTGTATTCTATAGATCAACAGTGGCAAGCGGATTTAGTAGATCTAACTTCTTTACAGAAATTTAACGACGGGTTTCGATACATTTTAACTTGCATCGATATTTTATCTAAATATGCATGGGCTTATCCCTTGAAATCGAAACGCGCCGAAGATGTAGTAACGGTATTTGAATCCATTTTTACGACAAGGAAACCAAAGTATTTGAATACCGACGCAGGTAAAGAATTTTTAAATTCTCGTTTGTAGAAGTTTCTGAAACAACAAGGTGTTCGATTTTTTAGAACTTTTAATAACACGAAAGCTTGCGTAGTGGAGAGGTTTAATCGCACCTTGAAAACTAAAATGTGGAAATATTTTACAGCACATCACACCTACCGTTATATTGACGTGTTAGATCAATTTTTAGATAGTTATAATCACACCTATCACACTACTATTAACAGAGCTCCATGTGAAGTGAATAAAGATAATGAAAGTGACGTATGGTTTTCAATTTACGGAGATATGTCAAAATTGAAAAGAAAACCTTGCATTTTTAATTCAGGAGACTTAGTACGTGTTTCGAAGCATAAAATGACTTTCGAAAAAGGATATGAGACAAATTGGACAGAAGAATTGTTTTTAGTGACGGAATGTGTAACGAGAATTCCACCAGTTTACAGAATTAAAGATTTATTAGAGGAACCTATTGAGGGTACTTTTTACGGAGAAGAATTGCAAAAAGTCCAACCAAAAAAACATTTTGATATTGAAAAGATACTGAAAAAGCGTAAAAGAAAAGGGCAACTTGAATATCAAGTTAGATTTAAAGGTTATACTTCTAAATTTAATCAGTGGATACCTTCTTCAGATTTATTTTCTTTATAAAACCTACATTTCTCCTATGAGAATGATCTTTTAGAATCATGTCATTCTATGTGACGTTACCCTCCGACAGTTCATTGAACTATTTTCCAGAAAACAAAATTTCACATTATTTTACTAGATTACCCATGCCTTTAGATTTGAAAGGTGAATGGGAGGTTGGTTTAACTGAACTGATTTACCCTCATACATGGCGTAATATTACAGAATTCGGCAACGAGTATGAATATGTGTTAGGTAACAGTTTGGAATTAGCAGATGGAAGATCTAGAAATGTCAATGAATACGAGCAGGATGTTAGCGACACGAAAAAAATTCGAATTCCTTCTGGGTTTTATGAATCTCCAAATGACATTATTAAGGTAATAAACTATCAAAAATTTGGTGATAGAATTTCAGTTAACTTCAATAAACACACTAAAAAAGTGAAAGTTTCTTTGAAGAAATATGCACAGTTAAAATTTTTATCAGGTTTAGCCGAATGTTTAGGATTTCCACCAGGTGAAGTGATTGAAAATGTTTCATCCCCTTCAGCATCTTTTGAAAGCCCCTTTATAGCTGATCCACATGCTGATTTTAAATTGTTATACCTGTACACTGATATTGTTGAACCCCAGATTGTAGGAGATACTGTTGCACCATTATTGCGAGTGATTCGTGTTAAAGGGGAAGATGGAGATATGATTCATGAAGTGTTTGACAGACCTCATTGCATACCAGTGACTCGAAAGAACTTTCAAACGATTGAAACTGTTATAAGAACACACACGGGACGTTTAGTGTCATTCGATCGTGGGAAGTTGATTGTGAATCTTCATTTTCGTCAAAAATATCTTTCATAATGTTTGTTCCTTATCAATGTTGCAACCAATTTTTTGAAGACTATTATACACGTCAGACAGGTAGTGTATTGAACTATTATCAAGGATCTGCTTTTCAGAAAGGATATGGCTTCGGAGGGCTTTTTCGCTCTCTTTTCCGTGCAGCTGTACCTCTGTTTAAATCAGGTGCTAAAGCTGTGGGAAAGCAGTTATTTCATACAGGTGTAGATGTATTGAATGATATTTCTCAAGGTGATAATATTAAAACAGCAGCTAAATGACGATTTAAGGAAGCTGGGAAAAACTTAACAGACAAGGCAGCAGTGAAAGTGAAAACTATGATTGGATCAGGACAAAGGAATAAAAAATGTAAGAAACCTCAAAGTTCTCTCAGTCGACCTAAAGCCAAGAAAGTAAAAGCACGCGATATTTTTGCTTAATGATGTCTGGTCTAATTCATAAAGATTCGCCAGCCTGCGCTAAATCTGAACTCGACCTGTTTCTGATTCCACCTACTCAAACAGCTATTGAAAAGGGACATTTTGTAGAATATCATCCACTCGCTTCTATATCTGAGAGTGGTCCTGTTGAGTTTAACATTACAGGTAACAGTGAAGATTACATCGATTTATCTGCATCTTATCTTTACGTGAAAGTGAAACTAACTAACGCCGATGGAACAGATATACCCGACAAGACACCTGTAGCATCCGTTAATTTATTTTTACAAGCGTTGTTTTCTCAAGTGGATGTGAGTTTGAATGAAAGAACAATTTCCTCATCTAGTAATACTTATCCCTACCGTGCTTATATTGAGACTTTGCTGAATTATGGAGAAGACGCCAAGAAAAGTTTACTTTCCTGTGAATGTTTTTTCAAAGATGAATTTTTGGATACAGTCAACCCCACACTCACAACAAACCCAGGCCTTCATAAAAGATATGAATTAACCTGGAAAAGTAAAGTGTTGGATTTGATAGGACCTTTACATTGCGATATATTCCAACAAAATCGTCTTTTACTGAATATGGTGGATTTGAAAATTAAAATGACACGTAGCAAACCCAATTTTTGTTTGATGGCCGATAAAGTTGGAGATAAAACACCAGAATATAAAGTAGTATTACAACACGCTTCTATGTTTATTCGAAAAGCTAAAGTCAGCCCAGGTGTTTCTCTCGGTCACGCCAAAGCCTTAGAGAAATGTAATGCTAAATATCCTATCGATCGAGTTCTTTGTAAAACATATTCAATCCCTAGCGGAAACTGGTCTTTTATGCAAGACAATGTATTTTTGGGAGCTATGCCTAAACGTGTAATTATAGGATTATTAGAAAATTCAGCTATTAATGGACAATATAATCTCAACCCATTTTCATTTCATCACCACGATGTCAACTTTTTAAGCATTTATATTGATGGACAACCCCTTCCGAGCAAACCTTTAGAATTGAATTTTAGTGAAGGAAATTACATAACAACCCACCATCGCTTATTTCCTGGATTTAATCGAGACGATGGAAATTATCTCTCTCGAGAAGATTTCGCTAAAGGACACGCCTTATATGCATTTGATTTAACCCCCGACTTATGTGATGGTCCACATCTGAATTTGCAACATCAAGGAAATTTAAGAGTTGAAATTAAATTTTCTACAGCGCTAGCATCAACAATTTCCGTTCTTATTTACGCCGAATTCGTAAACATTATTGAAATTTCCAAGTCAAGACATGTGTTGTGTGATTTTCCAAATTAACCAAGAATGAACTCTCAACAAATTAAAAGTATTTTATCACGTAACAAACACACTAAAAAATATTTTTAGGTGTGTTTCCCAGCGACATGCTTCCTAACAAGATTGTAACTTACCCTTGTTGTTTTGTATGTAATCTAGATTCTTCGAATCAACCTGGTAGTCATTGGCTTGCCTTCTTTATACCTTCAGCTAAAAGAGTTGAATTTTTTTATTCTTATGGAAACACTCCAGACTTTTATGAAGGACCTATATCAGACTTTACTTCAGCATTCTCGCAAGTGATTTTTAACCCTTTAACATTACAAACAAATATTTCAGCTGTTTGTGGACAATATACAATTTTTTACCTCATCAGTAGATGTAGAGGTACATCTCTAAAAAACTTTTTATCACAGTTTGTGTGTGAAAATTTATGTAATTATCAAAGATGTATAATTTTGTTGCTAAACGATTCCGTGTGAATGTAAATTTTTATCAATAAAATTTCTTATAAAATAGTCTACTTTTTGTGTCTGTGTTTATTTATCATGGATTTCTCGAGTCTTCAACACCCCTTCACAGCTGTCATATCCGGACCCAGCAAAACCGGGAAATCTTTCTTTCTTAAACAGTTTATTCACTTTAAAGAGGATATGATGAATCCCACACCTGATAAAATTGTTTGGTTTTATGGTATCTACCAACCGTTATATGATGAGATCTCGAATGTGATGTTTGTCGAAGGATTCCCAAATAATTATACAGAATATTTAGGAACCAACACATTGTTTATTTTGGATGATCTGATGTGTGAATTAGGTTCTAATCATACACTCACAAACTTATTTGCGAGGGGGAGTCACCATCAGAATTTAAGTGTTATTTTTATTACACAAAATTTTTTTCATAAAGGGACGGAAATGAAAGATGTTCGACTGAATGCGGACTACATTTTTCTATTCAAAAATAGACATGATCTAAGTCAAATCTCAAATCTAGGAAGACAATTATATCCAGGATTACCACTTTTTTTCAAGAAGTTTACAAAGATGCTACCCGAAACCCTTTCTCCTACTTATTAATCGATTTGAGAAATGAAACGCCTGAAGAATACAGGTTAAGAACGCGAATCTTACCGAATCAAGATCAACATTATTACCTGTTGAAAAATAAATAGTAGCAAAAAGCGGAAGTTTCATCATTTCGTAAAATGACTTCAACTCGACAACACGTCAAGAATTTACAGCTGATTCATTCATGTCCAAGAGCTTTACGCAAACAGTTATTAAAAAAGCTTCCCTCAAAAATAATTAAGACCATTTGCGAATGTTCTTTAAATGTGTTAAAGGGAAATATTCCAATTTCTAGTTATCAGAAAAATCAGCTTGGAAAACATAAGACTCTTTTAAGAAAATTAACCTCGAAAAAGGGGAGTCTTTAACAGAAAAAACGCTTAATTATTCAAAAAGGAGGATTTTTAAATATATTGATACCAGCAGCAGTTTCTGCATTAACCTCATTAATTCATGGAATTTAGTAAAAAGTTTGTCTTAGTCCCTGAGAGGGATTTTTCCAAACATACACCTTCTCAAAAGCAACTTAGTGAGTTTGATAAAGAAATCCAGAAAATTTTGAACAGTGATTTACAAGATTTTGAAAAACTTCAATTGTATTATAACTTATTGAAAAGGAAAATGAACTTGCAAGATTTTAATCCACCTCAGAAAATGGATTCAATAGAAAAGGATGAAACTCCCAAGCCTGAAATTATTGAAAACTCTGCAATTTCTGAAGACAACATTTTAAAAATGATTCCGAAGGGCATTCAAAAACAGGCCGATCAACTCTTACAATATTTGAAAACATATCCTGACATCTTACGTTGGAATAATCGAGGTGAAATTATCTACAAGGGACAATTAATTCCCAAGTCTAATCTAACTGATTTGATCTGTTTAATACTGACTCAAAGAAAATCTTATAAACACTTTTTCGTAAGAAACGAGTTTTTGAAAGCGTTGAATGGGGAAATTTCACGTTTTTCAATTTAACTTGCATCTGATAGAGTATAAAAATACGAACATTTTGATACCATTTTTACATATATTTGAAACTTGTATAATTCATTAAATTAACTTTTAAAACGCAGTTTTTGTCGTCGCGGAAAAAAGCCGCGTCACGTGATAAAAGTTGTTCTGACGTCACTAGCCATGTAAACAAACCCTCGCTGTATTTCTCCCTGTTATTTTCTATGGGGGATGGCTTGCTTTACGCTTTTTTCTTTTCTTAGAAAAGATTAGTATAACAAATTAAAAGTATTGTAAAAGTATTGTAATGAATAAATAATACTGTGAATTCCATGTGAGATTTTTATTCCATCGTGTTTTTAAGAAATTCATTTCCAGATCTCGATGTAGAAATAAAGTATCGGTAACAAGTTAATACTCGCACTACAATATTGTATTTTATAGAATAAGGTATACTTTTTTTTTTGTACAATATTTCAATGCAAAGGTGCTGCGTATTTATCAGATCTTAAAAAATTGAATTTGTCGTTTTTTAAGTTCATTGTAATCTGAAAGCTTACATGTATTTTTTTTATTTGTTTTGTATTGTTTTCTTGAATAATAAATTTTTGCATTCATTGTTTCCGGAAAAAAAAATAACTGTTAACTTTTTCTGAAATGATTAATCTTCCTGAATATAGTATCCAACTTTTAGCATATATTAAATTGTGAGCGTTTGCGAATTTATTTTATTATGATGTTAACACGAAAGAAATGTTTTTGTAAACTTATAATCTGCTATTCTTCATTTGTATGTTTACAGGGATCAGTCCAGACTTTTCTCCCAGGGTCCTGTTTTTGTGAAATTGTGAACAGCTTTTTACATTTGTGAAAAATCTAGACATAATTTTGGGAATTTGAAATTAGCGTTATATTCAGGTTCTTGTTTATACATTTTTAAGAAGATATATGCATGTAAAATACAGATGTTTTTCTTATATATGTAAAGTGACAGTCAGATTTTACTTCTAAATGATTAAATTTGTGAAAGATTCAATTTGAAGAGAGAAAAGTTTTGTGATAAGCCCATTTTTAAGACAAAGAATTTTGTGAAGGGTCCTGTTTTAAGGTGAAAAGTTTTGTGAAGGGTCCTGTTTTGAAATGAAAAAAATTGTGAAGGGTCTTTTAAAGGACCCAATTTCTTCCTAAATAGATCCGTGGTTTATTTATTGATTGAATCTAAATAAAATTTTAATAAATGTATTTTTTTTTCTTTTTTGGAATATATGAATGAGAATAATCACATATGAAACAGAAAGAAATATTTATGTATCATACATATAGTCATTCATTTTATTTATGCATATTAAGAAGTGTCTTCAAGTAATCGATAGTTCATATTTGAAATGTATATATTCATTATTCAGTAATAATAATGCAATTTTTTGGAAACCTCTAATTTTGATATCCATCCTTAATGTATAATTTTATCAATGAAAGAAAAAAATGCAATCACTTATGAAAACAAATTTTAACTGAAATCATACATTCTGAGCGAAGCATGTTCGTGTTACACGAAGCATGTATCATTTGTTTAATAAGTATTTTTACAATAGTAGCATAGCCAGAAAAAAATGGGGGGGGGGGTAGGAAAATGTTTGCTCTATATTAATATACAGAAATTTAAATACATTGGAGAATTCATAGTTTAGGGAGTTAGAACCTCCCTTAAAATTCTCCTAAACACCCTTGGCTATAGAACTGTTTTGAAAAAGAATATTGTTCAATGTTATGTTTATGTTGTGTGATATTATTAAATATTAAGCAATAATATAGTGAAGGTTTGATAATCTTTAAATAACTAATAAATTTCTAAAATTTGCAGGACTTAATAAATATAAATTGTTAAACAAACAGGCAAACAAATTCTTAAGCAAAGAATGAATCTTCAAAATATGTACCAATAAAAAATATATGTAATTAAAAATGAGGACTTTCTAATAACTTGCCTCTGTTACATCAAACAGTACAAGAAATTTAAGCGGAGTATGCCAAAAATGACAAGAATAAGGTCTCAGAATCTTTAACAGAAGATTTTGTAATGAATTTGCTGACCATAAATGATAAAGCACTAACTACTGCACATGTAACAGATGCTGAAATATTCCCTAGTGTTTCAGCTACTGACTATAAAACAAAACAAGTCGGATGTGCCAATCCCAAAACTTTCTTCTATCTCACACTGGTTTCGCATACATTAAAAAGAATCAGCACCAATTTATATCAAGGTTTAACTGAATCTAAAGTTTTATTAAGTTCCATGCATTAGTTCTTGAGATATGACTTCCTAAAATCATGTAAATCCTGGAAAATGCAGAATAGTAACGCCCCCTGTTAGGAGATTTACTCCAAAACCTAATCAACAACAACTTATGTCAACGTCTAACTTAATGTGAAGTTTGATGAAAATCCATGCATTAGTTATTGAGATATAGTTATCGTGATAATAATTAAACACGTACCATAGCAGCGCCACCTGTTGGGCTATTTACACAAAAACGTAAGCAGCATCTATTTATGTCAAGGTCTAACAGAATCTGAAGTTTGATGAAATTCCGTGCATTAGTTCTTGAGATATAGCTATCGTAAAAGTAATGAAAAAAATAGTATAGCAGCGCCACCTATCGGGATATCTACACCAAAACGTAATCAGCGTCCATTTATGTCAAGGTCTAACTGAATGTGAAGTTTGATGAAAATAAGTGCATTAGTTCTTGAGATAGAGCTATTGCGGAAATCTCAACAAATGCAGCATAGCAGCGCCACCTGTTGGGCGATTTTCACCAAATACTAATCAGCACCAAATTATATCAGGTACTAACTGAATATAAAGTTTTATTAAATTTCGTGCATTAGTTCTTGAGATAGAGCGCCCACAAAATTTTTGTCACATACAGACAGAAAGAGTCGCAGACTCACAGACAGACATTTTCTAAGAACAGTCAAATCGTGTCCAGGTCCTTCTAAAACGTATAAATCCGTCGAAAACCGGAAGTTGGAAATTTTCATGAATCCAATACTTTCTTCTAAGATAGAAGAAAGTAAAAATAGTTTTTTTTTTTTTTAAATATATATATAAAGCAAAAATTGGTGGCTTAAAAAAAAAAAAAAAAACTCGAACTTTCGGCGGGTGAAAAATATGAATAAGTAAACATATAAATGCTTTAGGATAAAAAAAGGAAGGCCGTGACAAAAAAACTTTAATTTCATGGAAACTTTTGAAAGATAGAGCAAAAAGGAATGTCAAAGAATGAATGCAATATTTTAAAGTTTACAGAGAATTTTTTTACTCAGAAAATATATACTAAGTACTAACTAAATAAAAGGCCTTTCTTATTTCTCAATATTTTATTTTATAAAAATATACTTTATCAGTATTGTAAAATAATTAAACTTTCATTTAAACTGAAATATGATGAAATAAGAAAATAATTCATTTCAAGAACAACAATCAAGAATCGCATACTATTATTTTAGCTTTTAATCATTATTATTATTTAATAAATCAAAGTAAATCTAGAACAGAAATATATACCTTTTAGATTTAACTCCTCGTATTTCTGCACCCATGAAATCAGAATTCTTTCCTAAAAAGGCAAACGTGGAAAGAGCATCTATTTTTGGGAGATTGTCCGATTGCCCTTTAACATATCCGGCCGAAATCGACATTTTCTAATCAAAATTTTAATGAAAAAAAAAAAAAAAACGATATATTTTATATTAAGATAAGTTAGATCTTACTTTTTCACAAATTTGAAGTTGATAACGTTAAATAAATTTTAAGAAACAGATGAAACAAGATTGCAAATAGGAAAAGCAATGGGAAAAAGTATACGCGCAAAGCGTGAACATTTCAGTTTAGCGGCAAATGACGTCACAACCAATCACGTCGCGTTTTTGTATCACGTGGTTTTGTTTATGTTTTTGCATTATTAAAAACAGTATTTCAAAGTTATTTTCCATTATTTTAACGATTCTGAGTGAATTTTTGAGGATTTCAAGATAAACTTTATCAGTTACACACAAAAAAAAACGTATTCCTCCCGTGTGAAATTTCCCCATTCTATGAACACACCTAAACTTTTTCTCAAGAATAAACACTTAACTTTGGAAGATGACGTATATTCACCTATTAAGAAAGAAAAATCAATTGTTAAACCAAAAAGAAATTTGATGAAACCGTCTGTATTACGTTGGCAAAAATATTAATTAATAAATGCATTTTTCGTTAATTTTATGTGTCTTTTTTTCCTTCTGAAACATACCTTTTCACACAATAATATTAAATGTATATCTTTTTCATTTTAATAAACATTTTTCACTTTGATTTTTATTATTTTTTCACATTTTATTATTTTTTCACTTTTTAAAATTTTTTCACTTTGATTTTTTTTTCACTTTCTAATTTTTTTTTCACTTTGCAAATTTTTTTTTCACTTTCTAAATTTGTTTTTCACTTTGCAAATTTCTTTTTCACTTTCTAAATTTGTTTTTCGCTTTCAATTTTTTTTTCACTTCCTAAATTTGTTTTTCGCTTTCAATTTTTTTTTCACTTTCTAAATTTTTTTCATTTTGCAATTTTTTTATTACACTTTGTATAAAAGAGTAATTTAATCTTTGAAAAGATTTTTTATTCTAAAACCTGTTCAAAGATTTTTATTCCATCTGTAACGTTAAATTCTTTTAAAAAAGAATTTTTTTTCATTTTTTTTTTCACTTTCTAAATTTATTTTTCATTTTGCAAATTTTTTTCACTTTGCAATTTTTTTCTTACACTTTGTATAAAAATGTAACTTAATCTTTGAAAAGATTTTTTATTCTAAAATCTGTTCAAAGATTTTTATTTCATCTGTAAAGTAGATTTCTGCAGAAAAAATATTTCCTGAAAGAAAAATAGATATTATTTAAACATACAATAATTATACAATTTGAGATACACCAGTTTATTTTTTTTCTAAAAATTTACAGATCATTCATTGTTTTGAATAAAACACCAGTTAACACATTTAAGTTGAAATTTTCTAGGAAATTTTGTGATACAGACTGTGTTTGATTAGCGAAAAGTTCAGCAACATTTTTAAAGTCTACAGCTAATATGCTTAAATCGCCCAGATTCACAAACTTTTCCAAGTCTCTAGCAGTCATACAAGCATGTCTTAGCTGCGCTGGCGAGTTATGAACACATCCGATACAAATGTATTCAGATTTGAAGACTTGTTGCAATTCCTGTTCTATCAACGCCGCGATTCTTAATTCCAAGAAAGAAGAATCTTCATCACATGTTTGTGATGGTAAAAGTTTTTCTCTAATTAAACTCGGCAAATGCGTTTCATAGAGAAATGTGAGCACAGTTTCATTAAAAAAGTCTATGTGATGTTTCAAAATTTCCATTTGAAATTCATCTAGTTGAATGTAACAACCTTTCTGAATGTTAGTAATTTCTGCGACACCATCTTTAGATAATATGAGGATAGAGTTGTTTGCAACGAAAGACGATGAACTGTACACCAAGTTAAAGTTCGAAATTTTCTGTACGAATCGATACCATGATTTTAAGTTCATGGAAACACCAATTTTTGTAGCATTTAGTGGTTGAGTTTCTGAAGATCGGAGAAATTTTCTTATGTGAATTATCACAGAACCTCTGAATAACTCACAGGTTAAATATACATCATTCCCGAGTTCTTTTAAGCAGATTCGCTTATTTGAATAACCATCATTCACGTCCGCAGATTGAGAAGATGATGATGCTTTCTCATTCCTGTTAGATAATGATGATGAAGAACTACGGGCGGTGCAGATGAGGATTCAACTGTAATTGAAGAAGTAGATTCACATTCCAAATCCATAATTAACTTATTAAAATCAATATTGTGAAATATATCATCAAAATTTTCGAAATCTTTTTCCAACTCACTTTTTGACTTTTTCTCACAACCATTCTGGGAAGAATTATTAGATCGTTTCATTTTTTCCGAGAGAAAAATACGTGACTTTTCACAGCAAAATCCAGTCAGATTGTGTTGCCAGCTGAAGAAAAAGGAACCTATACAAACTTCTGTGACGTCATATTCGAACCAATTTCAGTTTGAAAACATCTGGTGTTTTCGCAAACTCGAACTAAAATTTATTTGTTATTTCTTTTCAGTGCCACCTGGTGTTTACACAAACTGAAAAATTCTTTCTCACGGTTTCTAACGAAAAACATCACCTGCTTCTTGTGACGTCATAGTCTAACCTTAAAACATGTTTAGTTGCTCAAATTTAACCTTGGAAAATTGTAAACATGTTATTTTTGAAAATTTTTAGCAGAAAAATTTATTTTTGTGAATATGATTATAAAACTCTTATTTAAGGTAATGAAAACTGAATATACTTTTTATTTTAAAACAGTCTTCCTCTTTTTCAACTTCGAATAGAAAGAACCTGAAAAATGAAATACAGGTTTTTAAAAAATATACATATATATTTATATGGGGTCCCACCGCCTCCCGCCACATCTCCTTATGTGACGCCCCACTTTTTTTATCCAGATCTTCTTTTCTTCATTGTTTCTTCAATTTTCATTGCTTTTATAACCATAGGCCAAAGTGGTTATTCCATCGTCTAAAATAAAACGTTTGTCGTCAAACTGGCTGAGTGCTAGTTTCTGCTGTTGTACGGTATATAATTGATGGTGCTCTTGTTGGATTCTATTGTTTATTGTAGAGAGGGTTTTTAGATGATGTATACAATCGGAATATTGCGAATGTTTAATTTTATTTCTTACGATGGAGGTCGGTACACCCTTCGCTGTTTTCTTCTCTCCGTTTTCTGAAAGGATGCTGTACATCTTCGCTTTTAATCCAACAAATTCAAAGATTGTTTTCCCATTAATCTCATCTTTGAATTTACCTATTGTCTTTTTATTTTTTTCAGAGTAGAGGGGATGATTTTTTGGATAGTCTGAGAAGTCGAATTCATCTTGGTGTTTTTGCATGTCTTGTTGTAGATTATCTGTTTGGATGTGGTAGGTGAGCGAGTCTCTGTCTGTAAAAAGGAGTTGGGCATGATCTTGATAGTGTTTCTTGATTATGTTGTAGTGGAACTTGTACATATGAAGTTTAGAGAGTTCCAGAATGGTGAACCCTACATAGATCGGTCGATTCATAGTCAAAGTGGTTTTGACTCGTTCCACGGCTACCAGTCCCTCATTGAAGATCTTGAAGTTGACAAATGCCGGAGAAGCAACAAGTTTTTTAGATCTCTTCTCATTGTTACACAACTCAATATTTCTTCTTAAACGGAGATTTTCCATCGTTTTCCCGAAAACTGAATTGTTTAACAATTTGAAGAAGCCTTTCTCAAAAGAACTGGTAGCCTGCTTCCGTTTTCCTGTATTGAAATCTATATAGGGTTTTAACCAGGGTGTTTGTCTGAATCTAATTACTTTGTGAATTTTAGTGAGTACAAGACCAAGTTGGAGGTAGAGTTTCAAGTTTCTGTAATGGATGACAGAGTGGTTCTTGTCTTTTAAATTGGGAGAGAGTTTCGAGCTTCCTTTGTAGGGTCTGTTGTTCAGCATGGATTTTGCATAGGGGGATAGCATGTCTTCGGTGATGTGGAGGTTTTCTGGTGCTAGTGGGTAATCGTTATGAAGATGGTGAAGTTTAGGAGGATAATGTAAGTCCACCTTCAAGACATAGCCGTAATCTGCATTATCTGGATGGGAGAGAATGGTTTTTTCATCTATTTCGGATGACTCGATCCAGTAAAACTCCCCATCAGGTAAGTATTGGGACATAGCCCACCCATACAGGTTGTTGGCGTCCCAATACATGATATGGCTCTTTTCAAGATTTTTATCGTATCCAGGAACATCTAGATTGTTTGCTATTGCATATCTTTTGCTAATTACGCTCACGACACCTCTTATTCCTTTCTCAAAAAACAAGAGCATGTCAATGTCGGTGAGTAGTTCTATCTGAACTCGAGTCATCCTTAAGCAAGCTTTCCAAGCTAGTCCTGGAGATGTGAACATGTGTGTGGGGTCTATTTTATAGTATTGGCCACACAATTTTCTAAAATTTTGGAAGATGTCGGCTAAAAGCAGGACGTCACATTTGACATACAAGTTGTGATATTGACCAAGATTTATAATACTAATTTTTCCCAAACGTTCTGGGCATGTTGATAATCTTCATCGGAAATGGGTTCGTCTGTTAAATCGTTGTGGAATGCTGAAGGTGGAGGGAGTTGTGTTTCATCGAACTTTTGGAAGTCTGTGAAATAGCTGTATGGATAAACACCTTTTCTAATGAGAAGTGAGAGATCTGCATCATCTGGGAAATTAGCTTTGAGGAGATGGAAGTCTGTTGGTTGGAGATTAGCAGTTAATTTTTCTAAAGATGTGGGTAAAAATTGATATGAATCCAGAAAGCGAAGTTTAATGGGAAAGTCCTGTTTCTTGATGGTGAAGGAGATATATTTCTCCATGGTGTTCGCTATAACATCTATACGTCTTTTAATTTTCCTAATTCCATCATCAAATGGTGACCGTCATAGTGTTTAAGATTATGAAAGATGACAGGAATCACTTTGGACTGTTTGTATTGAATATTGCAATTCATATGCGCTGCTCCACGATATGCACCTCTCACATGATTATGATCTCTGCAGCGTTTGGTTCCTAAAGGTTGATTGCATATAGAACATTCAATAGCTTCTCTGAAAGCTTTTTCTTCCTCTTTGTTCAATTTTAAGGGTTTCACATCGATTAAAATTTTGGCTAATTCATTTCTTTCCTCAGCGATATTTTTTAAGAAATTGGATACGGCATCTTTCCCTCGATAAATTTTCATCTCTTTGTGTCTTTTTCCATCTTGGTCTATTATAATATAAGCATCCCCACAAGGGATATGCTTTTGCGTAAGGATGGTGTAGGAAGTGCTGGAATTAGGTTCTGTTGTGTGAATGGGAACGATGAGGCTTTCAAAGTCGGCTATTATAATGAAGGGTGTTGGATGTTGGAGATGAAAGTCGTTGAATTTTAAAATATTGTTATCGGGGTCGGGCATTTTAATATGTTGAGGGGCATGTTCTTTGCAATACTGTAGGTGGTTATTGAGAAGTTCTTGCGTCATAAATCGATGGAGACAGCGGTTACAAAAATGAACTTCTCCATCGTGTTTGGTGAGATGAGAAAAGAGCCGTGAAAAATGCTTTATGTAGATGTAATGTGTATTCCCGTCTTCATTTCCAATTAATAGCAGGTTTATGGCTTCTTGATGGACTCGATTTAAAATGTGGAGCATCCCGAATTCATCCTCTTCTTCATCATAAGAATATACATTAATTCTGAGATTGTTTTTAATTTCTATCTCCTTAATTTTATGGTAAGGGACTGGACAGGGTATATCGTCTAGAATAATTTAATGTTCAAAAGGTGTGTAGTTGGAAATACGTTCTGCATTTTTTTCAATCTTCTTTTTGTGAGCAAGGAGACTCCATATGAGGCATTTATGGCCGTCAAAATTTTGTACGTTAATGAGGGCGTGTTTTAGAGCAAGTTTTTTAGGAGTTTCAATGAAACTGCTTCCAGCGAGTGGCTTGTAATGCGAAAGGTATAAATCAGTGTGTATTATTCTGTCTAGCACCCAGCCCGATCCTAATTGCACAAATTCTTCAAAAAGAGTTTTGATCTTTTCAAAATTTTCGATTATATGGTCTGTAACCGTTTCTTCTATATGCTCTGGACAGGGTTCACATCTAAAATATCCTAACATCGTTTCTTCATCCTCGGCATCGTTGACACGTTGAAACCGGACTGTGTGTATGAGATGCCACTTAACAGACCCAATTTCGTGGAGAGCATTAAAAATGTTATTTTCTGTTTCATCTATAATTTGGGTGTGGAAAATATCAATATCGTTGGCGTTTTTTTTCAGTGGCTGGAATAGTGATTTTCGCGAAGGTGTTCAAGGCTTTTTCAGTAGGTCTTGACTTCTTGGGTTTGACAGCTGTTGTTTTTTTAATCGATGTTAGTGGCTTAACTGTGTGGTGGGTACGCTGATGTTGAAGAAGATTCGACTTCTTCGAGAAATATTTCTGACAGTCTTTACATTGGTGGGAAGCAGATAGCGCGCTATGTAGCTCTCGATGTTTCCTTAAATCAGCTTTGCGGGTGAAGGTGGTATTGCATTCTTCGCAGGGGAATGAAACCTGTTTCTTATGGGTGTTCAGATGTCTTTTGTAACTGTCACTACGCTTAAATGTTTTGGAGCATTCTTCACATTGAAACTGTTTTTTATCTGTGTGTGTCTTCATGTGTCTATTTAACGTACCGCGATGATTGAAGGATTTTTTGCAAACGGAGCATTCCTGAAAGGAATAAAAGTGATTTTGAGTATTTAGTTTAACGACTATTATTTTAAATATGAATAATTTTTAACTAACAATTTTAGTTGTAACAGTTTATATCTAACATTTTTTATCTATCATTTTATACCTATGAGTTCTAACTTGAACATTTAAAAAAAATTAAAGTAATTTGGGGGTCCTAAAATTTCCTACCTAACATAGAGAAATTCGTGATGAATCAGTCCTACCACGCGGTGAAGTTTTGAAGACTTCTAGACACGGAAAAAGAACTAGCAGAATAAACTTCTCCTGATTCTTATTTCAAGCTGATTCATCAAAGATAGACTAAAAAAAATACTTACAAGAGGTGAAGCTCCTTCCACTTCGGGTTGACTGTTGGTGGTTGTTATTTCAGGCTGAACTTCACTGACTCCTTCACCACTCCCATTTTGAGGTAATTCTGAAGAACTATCGACGCCAGATGTTTCTATGGGACTTCCGCTGCTGGATGGCATGACCTTGGAGTGATATTTAATGTGACGGAAAAAATGTCTTTTTTGAAAAAAATTCGCATCACAAAGTGGGCAAACCTGAAAATAGATAAAGAAGAAAAAAAATCATTATTTCTATAAATTGCAACTAAAAGAAAATTTCAAAGTAATTTTTCTGTTTAAAAACTTAATTAAATTTAAAAAATCCATGAAAAAGATTTTCTTTAAAAATTATTAAAGTGTTTTATCAACAAACTTATTGAAAATATTGAATTTCCCTACAAAACTGTACAAACTTATTCTAAATAAATAATAAAAAGAAAAAAGAAAGAAAGAAAGAAAAAATCTTATTAGCCTTTTTTAACATTTTTTGCAGAACTTTGTCTGTTCGAGCCTATTAAACCTTAAATTATTTCCCTACTAAACCATGCAAATTAGATCTGTTTTTCCTGTAAAAATCTTAAAGAAAAAAATTACCAATGTTTCTTTGTTAGATCCTGAGCAAATTCCACTTGGCCCTGGTAAAGTTTTCTCATCTATATCAAGTGCACTTGGTCCAGAAAAAGCTTGTTCATCTATCGTTGTAACTTTACTCGGAGCATCCTTTCTAGGCTTCTTAGAGGGTGGCTCATCACAATCCTGAAAATAAAAAAAATACTTAAAAGCATCATTTCTGCAAATTATAACTGAAAAGAAAATGTCAAAGTACTTTTTCTGCTTAAAAACCATAATTAAATTTTTAAAAATCTCTAAAAATCAGTTAAAAAGATTTTCTTTAGAAAATGTTAAAAGTGTTTTTATCAACAAATTTTTGAAAACTATTGAATTTCCGTATAAAACTGTACACCTTTTCCTTGAAAATAAAAAGAAAGAAATCTTATCAGCGCTTTTGAAGAACGTCGTCCACTAGCCCCTAAAAACTTTTCCTATCAAAAAGAAAAAAAATATATACTTTTCCTGTAAAAATGAAAATAACGTTTTAAATTTACTTCAGAAGAAAAAAAAGTTTTACACAAAAATAAATGTTATCTGAAAAGAAGGTTGTTTCTGTAAAACTATTAATTATAATTTCCCTATAAAATCACGCAAATTAGATTTATTTTTCCTGTAAAAATCTTCAAGAAAAAACATATACTTACAGGTTCAATATTCATTTTCTGTTTCTTTAAGACGGGTTGAAGAGCACTGTTTTCCCATTGATTGCAAAGTAGTAGCAATTCCGAGGCTGGTATGCCGAAATCTAGATATACTGATTTCTGTAAAGATAGAAAAAATACACATTATTATTTTAAATCACTATAAAAAGCGATCACACATTTTTAAAAAACACAAATTCTACAAGAAAAACAAATTTATAATTACTTCGGTTTGGGTATTCATTGCTTGAGATGACATCTTGCCGTAAAATTCAAAACTCTAAATCAGAAAGCGTCTTGACTCAACAAAGTATGGTTTAACAGTACTTGCAACAAGTAAAAATCTTTTGTCGTAGAGGAGGGGGGATTTCAAACGTGAACTTAAACTTTGCTTACTTCACAGGTGAATGACTTCCTTTGACCTGTTAGTCCCGGAATCTGTTGGAAGTTTGTTGCTTTCCGACTTGTTGTGGGGGAAGCATAAAGGGGGTATGTATGTCAGACGGATAGAGGGCGAAGTTTTTCGCAAACATGTGATAATTTTCATTCTTACTTCCCGAGATTAAAAATCAATGAATGAAATGCATTAGTTTGAAAAGGATTATTCAAATATACATATTAAGTTAAATTATTAATTAAATAATAAAACAAAAATCATATTTTTAAGATTGTAACAAACATGTAAAATAAAAAAAAAAATCTACTAGAGATAAATATTTATTTTTCACAAGTGGAATCTAAAATAAAAATATATTCTATTTCATTAGTATAATTAAGAGCTTTCATAATCAATCATATTCGCTAAAATATATGATTAAATTTTCTGATAAATTTCTATAACAAAAATTAAATAAAATCATGGAATCAGTATAAAAAATAATGATAATTAATTAATAATATTTTTAATAAAGGAATATAGAAAATTCTATTGTAAATACATATTTTAATAAATTCATTTATATAACGATGAATTTAAATTGAAAAGTATAATCAATTTCATTACAAAAGAAGAAAAAAAGCATATTAATTTTATAATTAAATTTAAAAGAATTTGAAAAATAATTGATGAATTAGATTAAAAAAAATTATACTGACGATAGTTGAATAGAGAGTCGTTCACCCCTCCTGTTAGAGTAGAACATTAACCCTTTTTTCACAATTTCCATTTTTTCCCGCTAGGGTGCGTTGCGGGTGCGATCGGAGGGTCGGTGCCTCCGGTCGGTGGCACGGTGCCACCGGCTGAGCCAGAACTGTCGTTTTCCTACTACTAGTAAGCTGTGTATATACGTGTGTGCGTGCGTGGTCAATTAATGGCGATATTTCATTTTACAACAAATACTGTAAATATAAATATTGTAGAAAAGGAAACAGGAAAAGGTCTCCGAATCAGTAATCTTCTTATATTTATTAGTATTTACGGAAATTTACAGAAAATATCTCAATAATTTTCTATCTATACTAAAAAAAAAGCAACTACTGCTGATGCTGATGCCGCCTAAATTAAATATTTTGTGAGCGGAGGTGGCTTATATTAGGAAAACTATTGCATATAAAGGTTTAGCAGTTTGCTAAATGAAAATTGGTAGTTTTATAGAAATAAACATGTTGAAGCAGGCAGTTTTTAAATCGAAGAATTATTTTAAGCGCAATGTTGAAGTCGATCAAAATAATTCCTGTAAAAAAAGTTTTATAGAATCAGAAAAAATATGTGTAAACATTTAACCACCTTTCACTGGCACATACTTGATTATTTTGTAGTGTGCAAAGTGCAATCATTTTTTTCATTTTGTCTATTTATTTTAGTCTTTTTTTTTTCAAACTTTTGGCATCTCATTAGCGATTTATTTCATATTTGGAAAAAGTCATATTTTACCTATTTTTGCCAAATTTTAAAAAAGAGCATATATAAATGCTTCCGAACATTTTACAATTGAAAAAATATACTTATATGTGAATATTGAAAAAAATAAAGAAAATTTTAAAATAAATAAGTTATTACACACGAAAAATATTAGATCGGGAAATTTTGTTATATTTAACACTATATATTTAAAACGTTATATTTAAAACGATTTTCTTATACCTTCTAAAAGAAAATTTTTCATTTCAATATTTAGAAAGATAACAGGAAAAATATGTATGAAGATGAAATAAAATTGGAAAAAAAAATCATGTATAACTTATATACCTGTTCCTAAAAATAGCTAAAACTCGATAAAATATAAGTATAAATTTTCTAAACACAGTGTCGTTCAATGGCGTGGTTCTGAATGCTATTCCCAAGCAGACGAATTTCTGTTGCCTCGAAACCAAAATAAGAATATTGTCTGTAGCGTCGTTTAAAAAATCCGGGAGGCAGGGACATTTTTACTTAAACATTTTATACAAGCTGATTTTTAAATGTGTAATTGATTTTTCTTAAACAATCGCGAAAACAACCGGTCAGCTGTCGCAAAAACGGTGGATGCGGCTTTAAGCACCGACAAATTCTCCAGTCAAAGGGAAAATAATAGTAACTCGATTACGGAAGATTACCCTTATTCACGATAGTATCATTTAATCATCCGTAGTCGGGTAATCTTTTTAAAACAGAGCAAATTAGCGTGTTTTAACAGTATGCGGGGTCTGGACGGGGATTGGCGAGCGTAGATTAAGAGGGTAGTTGCGCCCAAGTATTAAAAAAAACTGAATAAATTTCCATTAACCTTCCCAGTACCATTGGGGTCTCTATTGACCCCTGTTTTGAAATTTTTCATTTTTCGAACCATAAAAAAATAATAACTTAAACATAATAAATAAAATCAAACAGTCACCTCGGAAGAAATTTAATAGAATTAATTTAATTATTTTGAGGTTCAAATCATCCAAAACTAAGAACTCTGATCAAAATTTAAATCTTGGTACTAGGAGGGTTAAATGGTCAATAACAGTGAAGATATTGTACTGAAGATTTGAAACTTACCTTATATTGTTTGAAATTGGACATTGCGAAAATATTGTAAAAGTTCAGTGATACCATATAGACAAGCAACCATATTCAATGTGTCCTGTTAGTGTTGCTTGAGCGCGGTATGTGGAGTTTTCTAGCACTTGGCTTAATAGTATCGAATTTCACAGAAAGTAAGCAATACAGAATACTGCATTGAGTCAGGTTGGCCCTTTTTTTTTTCGGTTTGTCGTGACTGTTTTTTTTTTTCTTTCGTAGGTTGGGTTTATTCTGGAATGTTTCTCGCGGGTCAGATTTTGGTTATTGAAAGTCGGATTGTTCGGATTTTCACGAAAAGTTTGAACAGAACTATATATTTTAGATGAAAATAAATACATATTTGTATACGAATGAGTAAATATTCATTTTACTGCATGAGGTATAAAATATCGAATAAACCAGAAATAGTATGATATCTATAATAATAAGGGTAAAAATAAACATATGAAATTTTGCTTCTGCGCTCAAAATATAACTTTTTGCGCTGATGAAGAATGGCTACGTTCTGTCGAAATGCGTTCTGCTTTTTTATAATAATTTTAAGATGCTCGGTGCTTTGTATTAATTTTTTTAAACTTTTTCTATAATTATTAGATATATATTAGTAGATACTTTTTAATTATTAATATATATACATATTACCATTTTAAACGACAGATTAAGTGTAACTCCTAAAACATTAATGTAATACTACTAATTTATTTAATTATGTAAAAGGTTTTCTTTAATTATATTTAAACGAACTATTAATTTTATTTCATTTTGGGTGTCGGGTCGAATTCAAGTTGAAGTATGTTCAAAATTTCATTATCTCAATAGCGATTTTTTTCATATTAGGAAAAAAAAATACAATTTACATATTGTTGCCAAATTTTAAAAAAAAAGTGAAAATAATAATTTTTCAAAAAAAAAAAAAAAAAAAAAAACCCAATTCGAAATTTCAAAAAATAATTGTGCCATTATTTTGCCCAAGTTTTGCCCAGTTTTACCCACCCATTAGATAATTTTCCCCACCTTTAAAAAAGATGTAAATTAAAAAGTAAGGTTTTGACCACGTGTTCAGCTGGCAACCCCCATTTCGAATTAAAACATATGAATTACGTAGAAGTTTTGCACAAGTTTTTCCCAGTTTTACCCACCCATTATTTAATTTTGCCCAACCTTTATAACGCTGTAAATCACATTTTTTTTGGCCCATTTTTCATACTGGCACCCCCCCCCCCCCCAATTCGAAATTTAAGAAAAAAACAATTTTTGCATTATGTTGCTCAAGTTTTGCCCACTTTTGCCCACCAATAATATAATTTTGCCCACCTTTTTGAAAAGCTGTAAGTTTAAAATATATGGTTTTGACCACGTGTTCAGCTGGCACCCCCCCCCCCAATTCGAATATCGCTGTAAAAATTACATAGAAGTTTTGCCCAAGTTTCGCCCACTCATTATTTAATTTTGCCCACCCTTTATAACGATGTAAAGCACATTTTATTTTTTGACCCATTTTTCATACTGGCGCTTCCCAATTCGAAATTTCAAAAAACAATTGTTGCATTATTTTGTCCAATTTTTGCCCAGTTTCGGCGACCCATTAGATAGTTTTGCCCATCTTTTTAAATCAAAAATATCTTTGTTGGCCACGTGTGAAGTTTTCACATCCCCTGTTTCCAATTCGAATTAAGTTATACAAATTAAGCAGTAAATGTTTTGCCAAAATTTTATAACACTATAATTAATTATGTGTCTGTTGACCATGTTTCCAGAATTTTTCTTAGCGTTCCTACAGATATGTTCAAAGTTTTTATAGCATTACTTGGTTTTCTCAGTGTTCCTGGAAATTTGCCTATCGTTTCTACAAAGTCCATTTTTGCTATATCGTTGCCTGGTTTTTTAGATATCTCGTAGGGTTTTCCCAAAGTCCCAAAATTAGGTTCAGCGTCTTGTTAACAGTATGTTTCGAAGGTGAGGGGGATTCCAGATTGACAGTTTGAGAGGTTCACAGGTTGAGAATTGACAGATTTTGTCCAGTGTTCCTAGAATTTTGTCCCGTTTCTTCCAACGTCCCTAGAGTTTTGTTCAGCGTTATTAAAGTTTTGCCCGTGATGCTATATCATTGCCATGTGTTACCCATTGTTCTTAGTGTTTTGCCCAACCCTCTCATGTTTCTTTTGATTTTCTAAATATTTTGTTGGCTTTGCCTAACATTCTTAAAGCATTTTTTCCATTGTTTCTAAATTTTTGCCTAGCGTTCTTAAAGTTTTGGAGACTTTGCTCGTTTTCCTGTAACAGTGACCGTTTTTTCCAAATTTTGCTGTAGTTTTGCACGGTTTTGCCCAGTAATCCAAGATCTTTGCTCAGATTTGCACAGCGTTTTAAGAGTTTAAACCAGGGTTTCTAGAATTTAAACTAGCATTTGAAATGTTTTTCCCGACCTATTTTCCTTTAGCCCTGTTTCGCACAGAATTCTTAAAGTTTTGCGCGGATTTTACGTGTTCCGATAGCATTCCCAGGTTTTGTCTAATGTTCCTATGGCATTGTCAGGTTTTGTTCAGTGTTTCTAGAATTAGCCTAGTTTTGGCCAATGTTCCAAATTTCTTGCCTAGCATTCCTAATTTTTTTGTCTGGCTTTGTCTGATTTTCTATAGCATTGCAAAGTTTTGTTCAGTATTCTTAAAGTTTTCTCCACCGTTCCTAGAGTTGTGTCCAGTAGTTGCGAATTTTACCCATAATCCTATAGCATTGCCCAGTTTTTCTGATTGTTTCTAGAGTTTTGACCAACAATCCTGTAGTTTTGTCCAGAGTCCCTAAAGGTTTGTCTGGCTGTACCCAACTTTTTTATAACATTACCAAATTTTCACTGTTTTCTTGGAGTTTCTTCTAGTTCTTTCCAACGTCCCTATAATTTTGACCAGCATTATTAATGTTTCACCCACTCTTGCCATAGCCTTACTGAAGTTTTGCCTAACGTTACTAAAATTTTGTCCAGCGTTCCAAAAGTTTTGCTCAGTTTTGCCTAACGCAACTAAAGTTTTGTCCAGCGTCCTAAAGATTTGACCGTTTTTGCCTATTCGGGTGGTTTTGACTGTTTTTTCTCAAGATCTTAGATTTTCCCCCGTTTTGCCCATCGTTCCTACCGTTTTGCCTACCGTTCGTAAAATTTTGACCGGCTTTGCTCGTGACCCTATGCACTTGTGAAAACACTAAGCAAAAGAGGGCAATTTTATAGGGTCACGATCAATGTTGGACAAAACTTTAGCAATAGTAGGCAAAATAGTAGGGACGGTGGGCAAAATGGGGAAAAACTCAAGGAGATAGAGAAAAACCGCTCAAAGCCACACGAATTTTGGACAAAGACGAACAAATCTTAGGAACGCTTAGAGTTGCAAAGGCCAGAAAAACACCGGTTTAAACCTGGGAAGAAACCAGTTTTTTTGGGAATAAACTTGTTTTTTTCGGAATAAACTAGGTCTTTTGGGCATAAACCTGGGAATAAACCGGATCTATTGGAAATAAACCTGGGAATAAACCGAAATTTTGGAACTCTAGGAACTCTGGACAAAACTTTAGTAACGTTAGGCAAAACTGAGCTAAGCTTTAGGAAGGCTGGGAGAGACTGGGTAAAACCAAGGCTACACTAGATACTGGACTTGCTCATTCATTCGAGGTTAGCGAAAAAGAAAGGCTACCGCGGTGCTTTACGCATATCTTTTTTTACAGACCGCCGGAGTCACGTGTTGCTCGAATGCACCAATGAAGGCGTACGAATAGAGCATCACGTCACTCTAGCGGTCTGTAAAAAAAGATAAGTGGAATGTACCGCGGTAGCCTGTCTTTTTCGTTAGCCTCGCATTCATTATAATGACGTCACAAATGGTGGCTGGCCGCGGCGCAAGACATTCAGCGATTGGCACAAAAGGATGGGCGCGTTGCTTTGTACCAATCGCTGGTCGCGACTACAGCTCCTATAATACCGCCATTTAATAACCCAGCGGACCAAAAACCAAGCTAAAACTAGTTAGCTTACCGTACTAGTGAACGGCAAGTGACAGTAACAGGGACGTATAAACACCTGCTCAGGCGGTTTCCTATTGCTGAGCTAGGTTGCAATATGGTGGTTATTTTGGGCAACAGAATGGATATGCGTCAGCTCCCCTTATAGGAGCCTTAGTCGTACGTAACGTAGGTCGCGGTCCACTAGTACGGTAAGCTAACCAGTTTTAGGTTGGTTTTTGGTCCGCTGGGTTATTAAATGGCGATATGATTCAGCCTGTATTATAGGAGCTCTAGTCGCGACCATCCACAATTTGTGACGTCATCAGAATGAATGCGAGGCTAACGAAAAAGAAAGGCTACCGCGGTGCTTTACTCGTATCCTTTTTTACAGACCGCGGGAGTCACGTGATACTCGACTGCACCAATGAATGTGTACGAAAAGAGCAACACGTCACTCTAGTGGTCTGTAAAAAAAAGATAAGTGGAATGCACCGCAGTAGCCTGTCTTTCTCGTTAGCCTCGAATGAATGAGAAATCCCGGTATCTAGTGTTGCCTTGGTAAAACATTAAAAATACTCGACAAAACTACAGTGACATTGGACAAAACTAGACGAAACTCCAAGAAAACAGGGCAATTCTATAAAAATTTGGACACAGTCGGAAAAACATTTAAGGACGCTGGACAAAACTAGGATTGTTGGGCAAAACTCTAGAAACAAAGGGAAAAAGTCAGCAATGCTATAGGATTACGAGTAAAATTCACGGATATATTCCAGTCAGGGAGGTGCCAGCTTTAAATGCGGTCAAAAACCTTTTTTAGGGTTTCGTTCGTCTCACGAAACCCTATTGCTCCCGCTCCGTTGTCTGTCTGTTACAGAGCCATTCTCGAAAACTATGTAACTTACAGAGTTGAAACTTTGTCTATAAATCAGAATATCAGCTGTAAAGAGCTGAAAATATTAAAATTTGAAAAATTCGTATTATTTTAATAAATAGAGATAAAAAACCAAAATTCTAACAGCCTTTTCCTATTAAATTTAAACAATTTTCGTTTTAGCTGATGCCAAAAATTAAAATTCCACAATGAAATTCTTTCTACAATAATTATTTTTCTATCAGACGATTTCCACGTGAAAAATGAAATAAAAAGTTTCACCAATTGGAAAAAAGATTAATATGAAATAAAACTGATTGACGTCATAGTGGTAATAAAACATAAAACGGAAAGATTTCTCAATAATACAAGGAGTATGAGTATGGGTATGTGTACAAAACGGATTAATATCATGTCATTTAGAGAATTAAAAAGAAAATCTGACGTCATATCGGAAGTTTAACGGATTTTTCAAATGTTTCAGAATAATACAAAGCGTGTATCAATATGAGTAATAGAGAATAGTAAATATATGAGTTTGATAAACATATTGAATCATGATAAAAATCCGATTATGGAAATATTCGCATATTTTAACATTTTGAAGGTGTACAACATGTTTAATTTTGAAATTATTTTTCTTAAATATCGCATTAGTCCGCATGACAGATATTACAGTGAGAGAATATAATTGCGGGCTTAGACCGCTATCGGAATGGTTTAGATATTCGAAAAAAAGAAAAAATAGACCGGTAAATTTTTACTTTATAAAAAACATGACCTTTTTTTTAATTGCTAAATGAAATTTGTTTGAATTTATTAAAGAAAGGATAAAGTGTTTTGAAAGGAATATTAAACGAAACCCTTTGAGCGATCTTCGATCATACTTACCCACTTGTTTATTTACAGCGCTATAAAAAGAAGGCGCGATTGTACAATGAGAGAGCAAAACTGTGCAAATTTTAGCAAAGCTTCTATGGAATTTGTAAAGTTTAATTCGTAATGTGGAATGCCAACTTCATACGTCGTCAACACAGATATTTTCGACTTGCAGCGTTAAAATCGTGGGAAAAATTATTTAATGGGTCGCCGAAACTGGGCAAAAATTGGACAAAATAATGCAACAATTGTTTTTTGAAATTTCGAATTGGGAAGCGCCAGTATGAAAAATGGGTCAAAAAATAAAACGTGCTTTATATCGTTATAAAGGGTGGGCAAAATTAAATAATGAGAGGGCAAAACTTGGGCAAAGCTTCTATGTAATTTTTACGGCTATATTCGAATTGGGGGGTGCCAGCTGAACACGTGGGCAAAACCATATTTTTTAATTTACAGCTTTTTAAAAGGTGGGCAAAATTATCTAATGGGTGGATAAAACTGGGCAAAACTTGGGCAAAATAATGCAACAATTATTTTTTTGAAATTTCGAATTGGGGGGTGCAACTTCACACGTGGTCAACAAAGCTATCTTTGATTTTCAGCGTAATAAAAGGTGGGCAAAATTATATAATAGGTGGACAAAACTGGGCAAAACTTGGGCAAAATAATGCAACAATTATTTTTTTTTTATTTCGAATTGGTGGTTTCAACTTCACACGTGGTCAATAAAGATATCTTTGATTTACAGTGTTATAAAAGGTGGGCAAAATTATCTAATAGGTGGACAAAACTGGGCAAAACTTGGGCAAAATAATGCAACAATTATTTTGTTTTTATTTCGAATTGGGGGGTGCAACTTCACACGTGGTCAACAAAGATGTCTCTGATTTTCAGCGTTATAAAAGGTGGGCAAAATTATCTAATTGTTGGGCAAAACTGGGCAAAACTTGGGCAAAATAATGGCACAATTGTTTTTTGAAATTTCGAATTGGAGGGGTGCCAGTATGAAAATTCGGTCAAAAAGTAAAATGTGATTTACAGCGTTATAAAGAGTGGGCAAAACTGGGCCAAACTTGGGCAAAACTTCTACGTAATTCATATGTTTTAATTCGAAATGGGGGGTGCTAACTTCACACAGGTATAGCAGACTTATTTTAAAATTTAAAACATGTAATCATAAAATACATAATATTGAAATACGTAATCACCTTTGTCAAATATTTATTCATTATAACCTGTGAAAACGGAATCGGAAATTACAAAAAAGATTCCTCTTTCTCTTTATACAGGTTTCTGTCTTAGCAGGTATAATTGTTGGTATTATTTTTGTTGGAACCATGATGGAACCGTGTAATTTTTTCATTTAAGACAAAATTTCATTAATGAAATATTTCATTTTTCCAGATTTACTCTAATTGTAGTATTACAAATTATTACAATTGAGGCGTTTAAAGTCATAGTGGTACGAGTCACATTATCTTAAGAAATCAAAATCCAGGATTTATTGTAGGCATAACAATGAATGTCAATACCGGAAATATTCCCGTCAAGAGCAGTTTCATGGTATTTATAGATTGATATGACTGGATACTTTCCTGAACCTAACGTTAATTTCAAAATTATGTGTGACTGAAAACAAAAATATATAAATTAGCTATCGCATTGTGAGTGGATTTTTTGTCAAAGTTTGTGAGTTAAAATGAAATTGAAAATGAAATTTTAAAATTGTATGATTTGGAGTTTGTCACAAGATAGTCAGGAGCAGTGTTGTAGTAAGTTTAAAAAAAGTGGGGAAGTGTGATAGAAGATCTCACAAAGGGTTTCGTTTAATATTCCTTTGAAAACACTTTATCATTTCTTTAATAAATCCAAATAAATACCATTTAGCAACAAAAAAAAGTCATGTTTTTTATAAAGTAAAAATTTACCGGTCTATTTTTTCGTTTCTTCGAATATCTAAACCATTCCGATAGCGGTCTAAGCCCGCAATTATATTCTCTCACTGTAATATCTGTATGATATGAGAATCATATATTAAATTTTTAACCTCCCCTATTCTTCATTTAGATTACATTTTCCCCTTCCTTTTTCAAAATTTAACTCAGTTTTCTATAACTACAAACAGTAATCCCGCCGTAATTTATACTCTTTCCCTTTTCATATTCACTTATGCTGGATTGTTAATATCTCACGGCCTTTCAATTAAAATAAAAAAGAAAAGAATTAAATCAGCACAGATGCCTTTTGGTAATTTTAATTTCCGAAGCCGAGCTTAAAACATAATACATTCGTAATGCATTCTTTGCGGCCGCAGGGTTACTTAAATCCTGTACATCTTTTCATCCAGCACAGATACAATGTCCATATTTGGTCTTAATAATAACTCAATCACTCACACCCATGTCTAAAAATATATTTTGATTGTTAAATGCACAAGTTGTTTTGTCTCTTGAAATGCCATTCACATGAGAAAATATTTGTCGGTTATAATCTTCTTGGCGATATTAAATTTTGAAATGAAGTGCATTCTTATGCCAATAATCTAGCAACCTGGCTCGGTAAATACCATTAGTTATGCGGCATTCCGTCTGAAATTATTCTCCCCTAGACACTCTGTAGCAACCCTATTTTGGCGAGATTCTTGTCAGTGCAAATCCAAGTTGTGTCGTGGAAACAACCCACTCTGCTCCTTGCCTTGCTGCTGTCAATATCATCTCTCCCTGCTATGTTGCCCCTCCTCGGTACTTTCCCGGGTGTGGAGAGATTGCAAAGACTTTACCCGGCATACGCCCGGTCATTATGAACCTGGATTTATTTTTCATGCTTTGGTATCCTGAATAAAAGCATTGTATGGACTTATCATGTGTACCTATTAACTAGCCATCAAATCTCACGAAACACCAAGGTAATATCTCCACTTCAATATGGAAAATCATCTTCATAATCTGTCATGCGGACTAATGCGATATTTAAGAAAAATAATTTCAAAATTAAACATGTTGTACACCTTTAAAATGTTAAAATATGCGAATATTTCCATAATCGGATTTTTATCATGATTCAATATGTTTATCAAACTCATATATTTACTATTCTATATGACTCATATTGATACCTGCTTTGTATTATTCTCAAACATTTGAGAAATCCGTTAAACTTCCGATATGACGTCATATTAATTTTCTTTTTAATTTTCTAATGACGTGATATTAATATGCTTTCTGTACATACACATACTCATACTCCTTGTATTATTGAGAAATCTTTGAAAATTTCCGTTTTATTACCAATATGCGTCAATAATTTTTATTTCATATTAATCTTTTTTTCAATGGGTGAAACTTTTTATTTCATTTTCATTTTTCACGTGGAAATCTTTCAATAGAAAATCAATTATTGTAGAAATAATTTTATTGTGGATTTTTAATTTTTGGCAACAGCTATAACGAAAATCTTTTTAATTTATTAGGAAAAGGCTGTTAGAATTTCTGTTTTCTATCTCTATTTATTAAAATAATACGATTTTTTAAAATTTTAATATTTTGAGCTTCATAGCAGGTATTCAGTTATATATACACAAAGTTTCAACTCAGTAAGTTATATAGGTTCTGAGAACGGCTCTATGACGGACAGACAATGTAGCGGGAGTAATAGGGTTTCGTGAGATGAACGAAACTCTAAAAACTATGAAGACTGATCTCAAATACAAAGGAGCTACTTTCTGACATATTTTTCAATTCATTTTTGTTGGGAAACGCAGGAAATTGACAAGTGTTTTTATACAGAAACTATGTAATCGAATGACGTTTTACCTTTTTTGCTAAAGACAGAAATTTCTTTCAGAATATACTTTCAATGTTGGCGTTTTGAATCGAATTTCCGGACGCGACAGCAAGGGAAAGGGGAAAAAGTGGTCGTCACATGACAACAATCATTTGTAACCTGATAAATAATTTATTTATCACAAATGGAATACTCAATTCAATTTCAAATCGTTTTTATATCCAGGCTTGCAAATTTTATGTGTTTAGGTTTAAAAATGTGTTAGAAGAATTAGTCAGGAAGTTTCATGCTGTTCAGGAGGGAATTTGAAAACAACCTTAAGTTTTCAATTAATAGTTAGTGAGTTTCACACACCTTAGTTTTTCGTGTCCCGGGTAGTCGCCGGACCACGCAGTTTCTGAAGCCATTTCAAGAAAGTATATAGCGTAAAATGTAGATAAAAAAAGATATAGCGTAAAATGTAACTTAATGTATATGTACGTCGTGGTGGAAAATGTGTAATAATCTATGCGTGAGGCATCACTTTATGATTTTTTTTGACTGTCTGTCCGTTCGTGCTCTAACTTTCGGAAAAATATTGACAAATAAAAACCACAAAATTTATAAATGTCATTAAGGTATAGTTTTCAAATTCCTTCCTCAACAATGTGGAACTTTCTGAGACATTTTCTAACTCATATTTAAATTTAAAGGTATAAAATAGTCAAACTTGATTATTGAAAGGATTTGCATTCGAATAGCGTTTGGCAAATAAATTACCTATCTAGTGATAAGCGATTGTTGTCACTTGACAAGTATTTCCCCTATCTCGCGGTTCCAAGTAGGGAATTCGGTTTAAAACACCGACTGTGACAGCATTTCAAGAAAGTTCTTCTGTCTTTACCAAAAAAATGGAAAGCGTCTTTTGATTATATAGTTTCTGAATAACAACACCTGCCAATTTCATGCGTTTCTGGACAAAAATGATTTCAGAAATGTGTCAGTAAGCACATCCCTTTGATTCGAGAAGGGTCGTAAGAAATACTATACAGCATGTTCCTTATGAAAAAAATGCTATATCTAGCATTTATAGTTTTAACAAGGGGTACACAAAACAGTTCGGACACATTACGGTCTAGTGGCAGGATTTATTTGACGTACATTTTGATCATGTTTTTCTCGAACATATTCGAAGAATTTTATTTAATCTTTAGCAATGCATGACAGAATATATTTCGAAAAACTGAAGGTGGATAAATGCAATAAGTAAAAATAGTTGGAAAGTGTTTTAGAATCTATGCAATCGATATTACTTTTCGTTATTGTTTTGTTCGTATGTGCTATCAAGAGGAATTAGGCACAGATGGAAAATCAGCCATAATATATATTTTTTTATTTGAAAATAATTTCTAGCCATCTATCTATAACGCATTTTAAAATGGAAAAAAAATGATTTAAAAAATATTTTTAACATTACAAATTTCAATTGATATATTGTATTCAATACATTGAAACATAATACATATATTATATATAACAAAATTCAATTATGTATTGTTATTAAATATAACAATACATAATTCAAACAATATTTATATTGTTTCAATTATGTATATATATGTATATAATTGGTGGTATGTATATAATCGGTCATAAAAATGATCCGAATGACGTCTACAGATTTCTACATAAATATAAGGACGTATACTAGTTCACGGCAAAAATAAAAACTGTACGTAAAAGGGGATACATATACAGGGGTCGGATATCCCACTCTCGATGAGCGTGAAAATTTTCTAGCACTGGATATGTGTCCCCTCTGCTGTGACATAAAGATGACGTATGGGGGCAGATATACAGGGGACGGATATCCAATGCCCTCGTCAAAAATAAAATGTCCTAGCATTGGATATTAACCCCCTTGATATATATCCCCTTTGCTCTGAGGTCAAAATGACGTGTGGGGGCAGATATCCAGGGGTCAGATATCCAGGGGTCAGATATCCAATGCTCTCCTCAAAAATAAAAGGTCCAATCATCGGATATGTGACCCCTTGATATATGTCCCCTTCTGCTATGACGTAAGGGGATGCATATACAGGGGTCGGATATCCAACTCTCGACGAGCGTGAAAATGCTCAAAAACTGGATATCTATCCCCTTCTGCTGTGACGTCAAGAAGATGATGTATGGGGGCAGATATACTGGGGATGGATATCCAGGTCTCGACGAAAGTAACATGGTCTGGTTTTGGATATATGTCCCCATCTGATATGGGGGCAGATATACTGGGGTCGGATATCCGACTCTCGAAGAAAGTGAAATGTTCAAAAACTGGATATGTATCCCCTTCTGCTGTTACGCAAAAATGGCGTATGGGGGCAGATATACTGGGGATAGATATCAGGCGACTCATTTTCGCGATAAACCATGACATCAAGGAAAGGTAGTTAGTTGTTATTTTCAAGTTCAGATGTAAATTGTATATGTTCATCTATAACAGAAAGAATATGAGGAATGTCTATATCACTAGAATCAACTAAAGCGAAACAGTCATCGACGTAGCGGGTGTAAAATGGAAAATTTAACTTACTGAAAAGGTTTGACTCGTAATAATGCATATAGAAATTACTGAGAATTGGACTCAGGGGCGAGCCCATAGACAACCCATCGGTCATGCGATAAAAATCACCATTAAAAATGAGCGTGTTTTGTGATAGACAACTGTCCGTAAGGCGCAACAATTCATCTATTTCAAACTGTGAGAAGTGAAATTCCTGAAGGCGTAATTTGAGACAGTTTAAGGCACCTTGAACCGGTACATTTGCAAAGAGGGATTTGACATCAAATGAAACCATACGGGGGCTTTCAGTAAAGGTGAAGTTGTGTAGTTTATTTACGAAATCATAAGAATTTTTGTAGGTATGAATATTATTGGAGAGTAACGGGGAGAAAATAGAAACAAGATATTTCGTTAATCTATACTAGGAAGTACCAATATTTGAAACGATCGGTCTGAATGGAATACCGAGTTTGTGAACCTTTGGAAGAGCATAAAATCTTGCGCAATGTGACACAGAAGGAATGAGGGAAGATTTAGTACTATTGGAAATGAGGGGGAAAATGTTGGATAACGGATTTAATTGTTTTTAGTTCATTTTGTGAAGGGTTGGACTTTAACTTTTTATAAGGACCATCATTAATTAAATCTTGTGTTTTTGTCAGGTAATCCGACTTATCCATAACCACAATCTGGCCACCTTTATCAGCTTTGCTAATAACTATATTTGGATTGGATTTTAGTTTTTTCATGCAACTGGAAGCACCTTTACTAATATTTGACATTGGAGGTTTATTGTTAAAATTTACATTGTTCGCAATTAAGTGACGTATTGAATCCTTTTGTGAAGGGTTTAAAGCACTAAATTTGAAAGCTCTTTCAATGGGGGCTATAATATGCGGAAAAGACGGTTTGCTGGAGAGTGCAAAATTATTATTTAGTTTTAGACATTGGAGTTTATCCTGACTAAGCTGTACACCCGAAAGGTTAACGACAGAGTTCTGATTTACTAACGGTAAGGTGTTAGTCACTTTATTGCTATGTTGTCTGGAGAGTAAATTGAATTTAGCATTGAGAGTATGAGTATGTTTAATAGACTTATTCTAAGTAAGTGAAATCAGGATGAGAATTAGAAAGATAAAAATGCAGCTCGTACAGTTCCTTTTCAATGACGGCTATTTTACTACGTGTTTCCTGTTGTGTAGATCTTAAAAGTGCAAGCTTAGTGCGGAAAATTACTTTTTCACTTTGTTTGAATATGGCAAACGAGCAGGGAAGACCGAGCTATGCTCGGTCAAAATTAAATTTGAGTTCAAATATCATGATGAGCCATGACCAAAATGACCCACTAATGGAATTTTCTCGAACACGTGACTTAGCCCAACAGTCTTGTCGTGCCCGAAAACCATAGGATGCAAAATTTAGTGTAAATAGTCTGAGTCGGTTTCAAGATAAAATAGCTTGACCCATAATGACCCACGACTAAAATGACCCACTAATCGAAATTTCTTGAACACGTGACCTAGCCTAATAGTCTTCTCGTTCCCTAAACCTGTAGGATGCTAAATTTATTTCAAATCCTCTGAACCGTTTTTAAGATAAAATAGCTTGACCCATAATGACCCATTACCAAAATGATCCACTAATTGAATTTTCTCGAACATGTTACCTTGCTCAACAGTCTTCTCATGCCCGAAAACCATAGGTTGCAATATTTAGTGTAAATAGCCTGAGCTGTTTTTAAGATAAAATAGCTTGACCCCTAATGACCCATGACCAAAATGACCCACTAATTGAATTTTCTCGAACATATGACCTAGCCCAACAGTCTTCTCGTGCCCGAAAACCATAGGATGCAAAACTTAGTGTAAATAGTCTGAGTAGTTTTTAAGATAAAATAGCTTGACCCATTATGACCCATGACCAAAATGACCCACTAATTGAATTTTCTCGAACATGTGACCTAGCCTAACAGTCTTATCGTGCCCGAAAACCATAGGATGCAAAATTTAGTGTTAATAGTCTGAGCTGTTTCTAAGATAAATTAGCTTGACCCACAATGACCCAGAAATGACCCACTAATCGAATTTTCTCGGACATGTGACCTAGCCCAATGATTTTCTCGTGCCCGAAACTCGTAGGATGCAAAATTTTATCAAAATCGTTAGAGCCGTTTTTTAGATAAAATTAATTTGACCCGCGTTGACCCAAAAATGACCCACTAATCGAAAGTTCTTGAACATGTGACCCAGCCCAATAGTCTTCTCGTGCCCGAAAAGGGTCGGATACAAAATTTCGTCAAAATCGTTTGAACCATTTTTTAGATACAATTAGCTTGACCATGACCCAAAATGACCCAAAATGACCCACTAATCAAATTTTCTCGAACATGTGACCTAGCCCAATCGTTTTCTGGTGCCCCAAACCGGTAGGATACAAAATTTCGTCAAAATCGTTAGAGCCGTTTTTAAGATAAAATTTGCATAACCACACACACACGCACAAGATTGGCTCGTATTAGAATATATGATTACATCTGACAGAAATCAAGTTTGGAATTATTCTATTTCGTTCACATTTGAGAAGGAAAGAAAGAGGATCAAGATATCTGAACTTTTTCAGACGTAAGTTGGAAAATCTATTACAGATCGACATGGTATAAAACAAAAGGAAAATTGGCAAGGAATTATTAAAACAAACAAGTAAAAAATCCAATTGCCCGTTACAACCGAAATATCTAAAAGGTGGATTAAAACTTCGTGCCGTTATATTAGAAATGAATGCACAACGTTAAATTAGCACAAATTAAAATCATTTGTACTGGCAAACAGCTGTTTCAAAGCCCTTAAGCTCCATCTTCAGTGCCAATTCAAAAGATGAAATAGATGAATTGTCACGCCTTACGGACAGTTGTCTATCACAAAACACGCTCATTTTTAATGGTGATTTTTATCGCATGACCAATGGGTTGTCTATGGGCTCGCCCCTGAGCCCAATTCTCAGTGATTTCTATATGCATTATTACGAGTCAAACCTTTTCAATAAGTTAAATTTTCCATTTTACACTCGCTACGTCGATGACTGTTTCGCTTTAGTTGATTCTAGTGATATAGACATTCCTCATATTCTTTCTGTTATGAACTCTGTAGATGAACATATACAGTTTACATTTGAACTTGAAAATAACAACCAACTACCTTTCCTTGATGTCATGGTTTACCGCGAAAATGACTCATTTCAAACTACAGTTTATTGTAAACCATTCGCAGTTTCATTACCGCCACACCGTCTTTCATCTCACCCCCCGAATCAAAAATTGGCTGCTTTTAATACATATGTTCATCGCGCCCTAAAAATTTGTTCATCTGAGAGTTTACTCAAAGCGGAGTTAGACTACATCAAATCAATAGCCATTGACCGGGGTTATCCTGTTGAAATAGTTGATTCAATTCATAATAAACAAATTAAACGTACGCATTCCAATGTTAACAATGTTCGTAATGAAAATTTAATTATACTTCCATATTTTCCGAGAATAAGCCATTAAATATCTAGAATTTTGAAAAGTTTCGACTTTAAAATAGTTTATGCACCGTTTAACAAAATCAAATTTACAGACCTCAAACATCCAATAGACAGATTTTCACATTGGGGAATTTATAAAATATCTTGCGAATGTGATAAAATGTATGTAGGTCAAACCAAGAGACCGCGTAGAGTCCGCTTAGGGGAACATAAAAACTATGTTAAAAATTGTGATATTAAACGTTCTGCAATAGCTAATCATTGTTGGTATGAAAATCACAGTTTTAATTTTTCCGAAGGTGCAATAATTCAGAAATGCTCATCAATTTACGACCTAAATTTCTGGGAAGCTTATTACATATGGAAAAGTTCGAACAGCTTGGTTAATGATTTGTCCAGTACACCAAATTTTTCAAATGTCTGGCTACCTTTCATTTGATTCATCCTCATTGTCCCCCCCCTTTTCTGGTTTTTTCTCCGCCGTACAAAGCGTTTCAAACATCCGGCTGCGTTTCGCTTAATTCTTTCTCTTCGTCCCCCTCCTTTATTCGCCTCCACACTTAAACTTTCCCGGTCGGGCGGAGTGTTCCTATTGGTCTCTCTGTCACATGTGTTTCCTCGTCTCCGCTGTTGTTTTGAAGGGTTCAGCGCCATTTAATCTGGGCGCGGGGCGAGAGATGGCAGGCAAGCTGACATGGCTTAGGAGTTTTTAATTCGTTTTACCTCTTGAATTGGCACTGAAGATGGAGCTTAAGGGCTTTGAAACAGCTGTTTGCCAGTACAAATGATTTTAATTTGTGCTAATTTAACGTTGTACATTTATTTTTAATTGATTTTTTAATCTTACTTTTCATAATACAGGGTGATTTTTTTTAAAGTTGTGAAAGTAAAACCCTATAATAAAAGAACCACTGATCCAAATGACCTGAAATTTAACCAGTATACTCCCAAAGCAATGAGAATTTTTTAGGCATGGTTAAAAAAACTTAAAATCGCACCGACAGATGGCGCTGTAAGTTAGCAGAAACAAAAAACACCGTCAGTGGGAGGAAAAAAATGGATCGTATTTTGAGAAACCATCTTCCGTAGTTCCTCTGTCGTCATTGGACCTTTTCTTATATTCTTAAGTGTCCTAATTCTCCCAAGAGCAGTTGATGCGCTGTCATTATTCTGATAATACAGGTTCACTAACAACGCGCGGTACGGCAATGGCACAGTCATTGCGAGGATATCCGTAGAATAATGAACACGAGGTGTGCGTACTTCACGTTTTTACCGTCTATGTGCATGTATCGGGCTCAAGTTCGTCTCCCGACTTTACTGCATGTACAGCGTCATCTGTCGGTGCGATTTTAAGTTTTTTTTTAACCACGCTTAAAAATCCCCATTGTTTTGGGAGCATACTCGTGAAATTTCTGGTCATTTGGATAAGTGGTTCTTTTGTTACAGGGTTTTACTTTCACAACTTTAAAAAAAATCACCCTGTATTTAACATCTTACAATCCACAAATTAAAATTTTTAAATTACATATAATTTATAGGCATATAAAATAATTTGAAGGTTTCAGAAATTAGTAATGTTAAATTAAACACGGTTTATGCAATAATAGTCTGACATTCTTATGAACTTCTTATTCTTTTAATTTTTTATATAAAAAAATACATTACTTCAGAGGGGCTCTGCTCCCCTGAACCCCCCGTAATCTTATTAAATTTATATTCGTGATTTCCTATTGATTGCGTGAATGGTTCTAGTATATTTTGGATTTCGTTCTACAAAGTGGTTTTATTAGGATTAGCAACAATTTCGAAAATAATTTCATATATTCTAATACCCAAATAGCAATATTTACTTATCTGCCAACGACGAAACACCTGCATCTGATGGATCAGTTGAATAATATCTCATGTATAAAAACAACGTATGGAAATGTAAACTGCACCTACTATATTTCACTTATATCTATTTTAGAAATCTGGTGTTATTCCAATTTTTGTTTCGGGAAAACAGTTTAGATGGTCAGTCTACAATATTTATTTTATCTAAGTACACCCTGATCTAACTCGGTGGCAATAGCATACTGAAATATCCCCAAAATATGCATATTTGGAAACTTTTAAACCTATTGGGTAACCATTCATAATCGTGCCCACTGCCAATTCACTAAATACACTATATTGCCAAAGGTGACCGGTCACTTGCGATTTTAGACTTTTGTTAACTATCTAGAAAAATACATGAGGAATTAATCTGAAACTGCAGGTGTGTAAACAGTATAGTATAGGTTATATATTTCCGCGAAGATTTTTTCACGAAACCCCATAGGGGACTGTCAACAAATTGAAAAAGAACGAATATCTTTTGGATAACCCTGTAAAATCTAATGTAGCAAAGGCGTTCAAACTCGAGATTATTAATAAGTGGCTTATTGCAATATACTGTGTTCATTTTTATGAGGATAGCATGTATACTCGTAGAGAAATTAAGTTTTTTATAAAAACAGTCCCAAATTTCGCCTAGTTTTTTGCTTATAATTTGCAGAGTTCTTAATATAAAAAAAAGTTCTTTTCGGAAAATATGACAAACAACTTTGTACATAATACTCTGAAATCAGAATTAAAAAATAATAAAAATTGGATGAAAAATGAGCAGGTTTACTAAAAAATGTTTTACTGCGCATGCGCGAATTCAATCCAAATATAATATGCATAATGTATTAGCTAAGTATATAGAGCAACTTTTGTGAAAGTCTCAAAATCATAACTTGAAAATTCTGAAAATTATCGTCGATAGAATAAGCTCGAAATCCGTTGTTCCCAAAAAGAGGCAAAAAGATGAGGGGTTGTATCAAATATCTGTTGATTAGTGCCAAGATAGGGTACACAATATTGCGCGTACTACTATATTTCGATACAACCCCTCATATTTTTGCTTACTTATTATCAAATATCTGTTGATTAGTGCCAAGATAGGGTACACAATATTGCGCGTACTACTATATTTCGATACAACCCCTCATATTTTTGCTTCCTTTTGGGAACAACGGATTTTGAGCTTATTCTATCAACGATAATTTTCAGAATTTTCAAGCTATGATTTTGAGACTTTCACAAAAGTTGCTCTATATACCTAGCTAATACATTATGCATATTATATTTTGATTGAATTCGCGCATGCGCAGTGAAACATTTTTCAGTAAACCTGCTCATTTTTCATCCAATTTTTATTATTTTTTAATTCTGATTTCAGAGTATTATGTACAATGTTGTTTGTCATATTTTCTGAAAAGAACTTTTTTCATATTAAGAACTCTGCAAATTATAAGCAAAAAACTAGGCGAAATTTGGGACAGTTTTTATAAAAACCTTAATTTCTCTACGCGTATACATTCTATTTTCATAAAAATGAACACAGTATATTACAATAAGCCACTTAATAATAATCTCGAGTTTGCACGCCTTTGCTACACTAGTTTTTACAGGGTTATCCAAAAGATATTCGTTCTTTTTCAATTTGTTGACAGTCCGCTATCGGGTTTCGTGAAAAAATCTTCGCGGAAATATATAACCTATACTATACTGTTTACACACCTGCAGTTTCAGGTTAATTCCTCATGTATTTTTCTAGATAGTTAACAAAACATCTAAAATCGCAAGTGACCGGTCTCCTTTGGCAATATAGTGTAGCAATCGCGATTTGGCGCTATAAAATATTTTTTGTGATAGCTTTTTATGTTCTCAATTTCCAGTAATTGTAATATTTCAGGATCGTTTTACTACTTTAATTTCTTTAGATTAACCACCTCGTTGTACGAGTGATTTTATCCTATTTTTAAAATTATATTAACACTTCAACGACGAAACATCCACATCTGTTCCAGAAAATGAATAATATCTCATGTAAAAAACATGTACAAATGTAAACACATACTACGAAACTTTAATCCAAATTACACATTCAATGTTTTTGTAATTTTCGTTTGGAAAAAATATTGCGATAATCATTCTAGTTCCAAAGTAAAAAGAAATGCATTTTAAAATTTGTAAAAAAATAGGAAAGTAAAATGTTTTATATTTCCCGAACAGATGCAAAAAATTTTTCCAGTAATTTAAACAATTAATTTCTAAATTCTAATAAATGTATCGGCAAATTTTCAAAGCTATTGGATGTATTTATATCATCTATATCAAAAATTTAGCATCCATAATTTTATGTTTAAATCCATTGATCAAATATGTAATTTTTATTTCAGTTAAAAATGAAATTTGAAAATCTTCTGCATTCCCATAGGAAAGCATTATGACCTAAAAAGAAATGTTCTATAATGTTCGAACGAATGAACCAAATGTAACTAAAAATTATACAGCTAATTCCGGGCACCTCACCAACATACCCACCAAAAATCAACCTAATAGGACGTTTTTTACGGCAGTTATCGTGGAGCAGACAGACAGACCAGGGACCGATTTACAAATTTGGGGGCCCTGGGCACAGATGCTTATGGGGACTCCCTTGCAACATTGCTTGCAGCTGCTTTGAGTAAAAAATATATTAATAAAAAAAAACTTGTCAACAAAATCGAAATAGAAAAAAACGACTTTTGTAGAGATTGACGTCAACTATCCAATGAAAAAAAAAATCATTTAAAAATATTGAAGTGCAAACGAGATATTTTAAAAAAATGTCTCCAATAGGATTAGCATTAGCAAGCGGGTGTTTTCACTTGAGTGAAGTAGCCCCTTAAAAAGTTATTTTTAAATTAAATAAACGATAAACAGATTTTTACATATTATTTTTTTTAATGGTTAAAACTTCATCAGGTTTTGGCAAATAATTGAAAAATCTTCAGTATCATTTGGGGGCCCTGGGCCCGTGCCCCGAATGCCCTGCTGTAAATCAGGCACTGAGACAGACAGACGGAAACCAAAAACTTTTCGCTTCTCCACAGTGATCCTTCATTGACGTTTCGGCAGTAATTGTGTGAAACTGTTCTAATTAACTGTTTTTCGTGCTTATTATTTACAGTTCCAAATTCCCTTAAGTACAACACTGCATATTTCTGTACTAATTTCAATACAGACAAAAATATATGTACTATTTAATCTTTTTTTAAATTTTTTATTCTTGTGGTGAACATGCATTTTGTTTGAAAATATAAACTGAAGTGCGAGTTGCCACGTTAAGCAATGCACTAAAATTATGCATGGAAAGTATTTTAAACTTTTTAAATATATTTTAAATAATGTTCCAAGTGTTTATTTTATTCAAGAAATTAATGAAGAAGTGATGTTGTCTATATTTCGATTGAAGAAACTCCAATGTTCTATTTAAATTTCTAAAATGTGTGTAAAAGGTATCGAATAATTTATTAAACAATCCTTTCACTGAAGAAACTAGGTGCATAGCAAAATACTCTTAAAGTCCAGAAGCTTGTTATGTGTTTAGTGCAAACATGTTTACGTGTATGTTTATATACGAAATACAATTTAAAATTTTACCAAGCTGAAAATTAAAGTTTATAATGTATTAAATAAAACGAACTTGTTAATTAAATTTTCAATATTTACCTACGCCACTGAAATTAGATTTTATGAAGAACTAAAATGCTGATATCTATATCTAAAAGTCTGAGGTCAAAAGCTGAAGTAATTAAAAGACGCCGTAGGGAAAATGATGAATATCGCGAAAAATAAAATGAACAAACTCGCAACAGAGGGTAGAGTACAAAATTTAAGACAAAATGAGGAATATCGCAAAAATGAAAATGAAAAAACTCATAGCAGAGTAAATAAATTAAGACAAAATGATGAATATCGCAAAAATGAAAAGAAACAGAATCGTAATCGATTGGAGAATTTGCGAAGGGGTGAAGAATATCGCGAAAATGAACGTGTAGAAGATCGTCAAACAGAACTCTATATTAAACAAAGTATAAGATCTAACTGGAAGAATTTATTGGAAGAATTTAACAATATGATTAGTGAAGGTCCCACTCACATGTTACATAAGTTGCAGAAGATTATGGTTCAGCCAATCAGTATCGTATCGTTATTTGAATACCTTACATGCTAATATTAAAGAAGATATCGCCATAAAATCTCCTTTTCTGAAGGATTCCAATCCTCCATACTGTTTCTGTAACACCTGCTGGATCAAATGAAATTGAAAAAAATTCCTAAATTATGGCTGGGAAACGGATTTAAATTTTCGCCAATTCCACCTGATTGACTGATCTGACACCCCTAGAAGAACAATTGGTTGCATTGCGCTTGCCATTTATGCAAATTTGACGTCTTGGTATTGACTGACAAATTGGTCTTAATGGAAATGTTATAAATATATTAAATACCTTATATGATACAGTCAACAGTTCTACCTAGATATTTCAACGAAACTTCGACTATCCAATTAATGTTAATGAGAAGATTGAAATATAATCGTCCTTATAATTTCGAAACAATTCGTCCAGCAAAAGTTTACGCAGCCGTTAAATATTTGGCAAATGCAGACTTCAGGTCCACTTTTTGAATACCGGTATTTTATTAGAAAATTTTTATTTTTAGATTTTTCTTGCAAATTTTGGAGAAACCACCTACGTAGGTAAATTCTTGCGGAAATGTTGTAGAAACCTACCATGAAATTTTCTGTTAAAAATTATTCGTATTCAGTTGGCAGACACTTTGGGAGCTCTGAGACTTGTATAAAGAAGTTGTGGTACTTTCCGACGAATGGGCAAATTGACTGGAAACTGAAACAATAGATTTCATTTTCGAAGAACAGATTGCAAATCAAATAAAAGTGAGTGAAAAGGAAATGGATGATGCTGTTCAAGTCTTTTTGCACTCTGATGATTCTGATTTTGAAGATGATGAGTCACATAACTCAGATTTATTGGAAACTTTAATAACAGAAACAGATAATAACGTGGCAATTAAGTTTGTGCCTGGAGAGGGTAGATCCTCAATGTCTTTATTACTCGATGAAAAAGTCGAAGAATTATCTTTTCTATGTATTTACTTTGGAAACCACAAGAGTATTCGTAGACTCTATCCATGTTAATTATTCAGATACCAGCAGGCTATGCCCGCTGGCTAATATCCGAACCCTATAGCTTACAGCGCATTGGCGAGAGCCAAATGAATTGGCGAGATCAGCGCCATTTCGCTCATGCGCAAAACCTAGCCAAGCAGTTCAGTGCTTACGCCGCTACGCTTATGCAAAGTAATGGCCGACGGTGCAGTGTTTTGCTCACATGATTTTGATACGAGAAACTAGAGATCAAAATAAATAAGAAACTAAATAACTAGCACCACCACAAATCAAGCAGGCACACGGGGAAAATACAGGTATGTGAAATAATTTCAGTGTTCTGTATATTAACGTAATATCCTTTAGATATTGAAAATTTTTCAAGATAAGACAGACATGAGGCAGGACATTAGAATATCCATGTTGATAGTTGAGACTTTAATCTTGTGAAAATCAAATTAATGTCGCACCAATTAACACTATCTGTAAGATACAGTTACTTTTATTTTTGGTTGCGAAAGCATCTTTGAATACGCCAATTTGGTTATATATATTTTTTTAGTTTTTGTGATGAAAGGCAAAAATCTTGATAATTACATTCCCCAAAAATATCGCTTTTTTTTTTTTTTTAAATGCATTAATATTTGAAACTACGTCATGTGATCTCAAAAACACAACAATAACAGTAACAAGCATTTTGAAGATAACAATCTAGTGTTAAATAACTTTGCCTTTTATCGAATTATGATGCATCTCTGCAGCTTATGATAACTTAATATTATTCAGAATTCTTATCTATTCGGTTTTTTCGCGTCACTTCATAGAATTTTCCTTACTAATCACCCAATAATAGTTTAGTGATGCTACATATTAAGAATTATTAACACGACATTTTGACATTAATAAATGTGTCTTATCTTGAAAAAAAAAATGTTTATAGAGATAACAATAATAATACAACACTGAAATTATTTCACATTGTGGTTAAATGAGAGTTTGTATGCAAGAATGTATGAGTATTGAGTGAATGAACAACCATTAACATAGAAAAGTTAGGTAAACATAAACTATTGGTAAATAGTAACATGAATAAAGAGTAACCCAATGCAATTAATTTCTGTAACTATAAATATAAATAAATGTATCATTATGTATAAACATGTACAACAGTCTTAACAGCATAATCATATCCCCCCCCTCCCTATCTTGAAAAAATAAATAAAGTTAAGTTTAACCACTGTTTATATTATATTTATTCATTTATTTATATTAGTAACATCCCCCCCCCCTCTTTATTTTTAAGTGAGAGTCAAACCATGTAGAACATAAATTTAGGCTTAAAAATTCATCATAAATTGCAATGGGGGTTTTATTGAAAGTTGAATATTCATTTAATGTTTTCAACTTGTCAGTTTATATTAGTATGGAGACTTCTAAAGTGTATTTCTGGAAATGTGGAGTTTGATTTGAATTTGGAGACTTTTTAAATGGAAGAATTGCACTTTACCTACATAACATAATAGAAAGTTGTGACCATAACATTTTCTCATATTGCTGCTTTTGTTGATAGTGGCATGGTTTAGCCAAATTTTTTAAAAATATATTTATGTATAAAAATAATATGAATTATTTAGCAATAGGACTTTTTGGTACTTTTGTCTTATGGCGTCCCTCAAAGATAAATCACCAGGCGACCAAAATTTATCGCCAAATTATAAAGCATGTGTGACATAATAATATATGCTCAATATAGCATTTTGTGACATATACAGGGGTCGATCCAGGAAAAATTTGGGGCCTATTTAAGCACCCCTTCACAAAAATTAATAAAATTTTGTCCTTCACAAAATTCAGTTTGATAAAATGGGCTCCCTTCACAAAATTCAGTTTGATAAAATGGGCTCCTTCACAAAATTCAGTTTGATAAAATGGGCCTCTTCACAAAAATCAATTTGATAAAATGGAGCCCTTCACAAAATTCTATTCCATAAAAACTTACTCTTTATTATTTTGTGATGTTTTAAAATGTGTAATTTGTAAACAAACAATATCACCAGAGAGGAAAACTTCAGCAAAAGGATTTAAAAAAGTTTGTTTATAAATGCTTGGTTTGAATTTGATCAACTAGATTTCATCCTTTGTTACAAAATGTTCTTTTTCACAAAAATAACTTTACATTTCACAAAATGAGCCCCAAAATAAAAAACCTGCATCGACCCCTGATATATGGCCAAGTTATAGTCATGTGATGTGTATATGTTGTATATATATATATATATATTATGTGACATGTGTATAAGTGACATAAGATGTATAATGATCGTCGTTCAGGAGATGACGTCTGTCAATCATTTATGACATAGTAGTGGACGAGTCCATTAGCTCTCGAACGGTCAAACTGTTATTGTGGTAAATTGTAGTTTTCCATATTTAAAGCTCTGTCGCTTTTTTTTTCTTTGGTAGCGCAGCGTTTTTTCTAATAATTATGTTGTTCTAATCTTTATGAATTCTTTAGTTCCTAAGATTTAGTTTGTTTATTTCAGGGGGTCGATCCAGGTACGATCCAGGTCGATCGGTTAATTTACAAAGTAACATTTTTTTGTAAATTAACTTCATAGTTAAAATAAATAATAAAAAAAGTTTCAGAATATCAATGATAAAAGTATGCACATTCTTTGCCTAACAGATCCCGTAGTATTATAAATTTTTATATCTCTAATTTCAACGTAACGGTGGGGGAAATATATAAAAGATTTGGGATATCAAGATTATTATTTAAAAAAAAAAAAAGAATAACAATGTAAGCAAATTATGACACACATTGTAAGAGAAATATGAAGTATTATCTAGATTCATATTTTTAAATTATGAGATTCATTAAGTTTCTATGGGTCGGAGTAATTTTTTTCGTAGTGGATTGGGTTGAATATATATATTTGTTTCGGGTTAACCCGATATTAAAAAAAAAAAAAATCAGAATATATTTTTTTTCAAATTCAAAACTATATAGTATTTGAATATAAATGAGTATTTATTTGTTATTTTTTAAAAATAAATGATAAAACTGATATTGGGAATATAATTGCTGACTATTATTCTATAGTTAGGTTAGAAAAAGAGAATAATTTCCTTTAATTTGGATTTTGGGTTGGGTCAATGAAATTTTTTGTGGGTTTCGATTGACTTCAAATAGAATATTCAGATAATCCAACCTGTATATATATATATATATATATATATTTTATTATTTACACGGGATATTTGTTAAATGGTTTTTTTCATTATGTCAGCATAATTTTATATTAAATAACTATATATTTACTCAGTAATCTTTTTCTTTCTTTTTTTTTTCCGTTTCTTTCGCATCAAAAGTAGATGGCTTGAAAAATACATGATTTTTTTTAAAAGTTTAAATTGTATATATATATTTTTTTAAGTAAAAATAGTTTAGAAAAAAAAAACACTCTTTTTTATGCATGCAATGTTTATCTTGAAAAAAGCATGTCTAATTTCATAACTGCAATTCACGTTATTTTTTTTTCAAACGTTTCCATTATAATACACTATTTGGCATGGCCACCGAATTCAGTTAAGGAAAATTGACTTTTTTTTAAAGTGCGAGACAGTGAATTTATTTTAAAATATTTAATTTTTGATCCATTTCTTTTTTAAGATCATAATTTAATAAACTAAATTATTAAAGAGTATACATATTTTTAATTACATTGTTAATTTGTTGCACTCTTTTTTAGTTATATTATCTGATTTTTAATATTTAAAATATTTTGGTTACTTTTCGGTTAGCCGGGCGCCAGTGATATATGTATGTGTGTATTATATATGCATATATATATATATATATGTGTGTGTGTGTTTTGATTTATTTGTAGTCTCTTTTTATTTTTATATTTTCTATATCTTCTGCCTGCCAATTCGCCATTTTTATTTTACTCAAAAAGCAATTAAAAAAAATGTAAAGTTTTTTTTTTAATGCTAAGCAATTTTGACAAATGAAAACGTAACAAATAATCGTAATGACAAGCACACGGAATAGTTGAGAGTTAATTTACAAAATATCAATCCAATCTAAATAAAAAAAATATAGAAAACATTCTTTTACTATTTATTCATCTCCATGTAGATATAAAAAGATAAGTTAGATTTATTGATTAGAAAAAAATACTCAAAAGTTTATTAGAGGAATTTACAGTCTCAGAAAACTATATAGTATTTGAACGAAACAGTAGTATATTTCGCTTACTGCCATAACTTTGCCTTTCCTTCTAACAAGGCAGGTCTCCTTAAAGCACATATTCAGAATATTTTTTAAAAAATAGTACTCATGAATCATAAAGGATCAGTCAAATTTAGCTGCAGAATCCCAGTAGAATATCGGTAAAAAAATAAAATACTTTCAAGTATTTGGCGTAAAAAGATGCGATTTGGCAAGCAACACTTTTTACTCATCAAATGTAAGCGATTTTAATGCATTTGAAAATTCCTGTTTAAATGTGTAGTACTTTATGAATTTAAACTAAAACAAATAGGTTATTATTTTTTTCATAAGTTTGTATAATATATGTACAAGTTGCGTATTTCTGAAGTTATTTAATTTTACACTGTTTCGCTAGCTGGATAGGTTTTACGTGAATTTTAACAATAACTACCCAATTAAGAATGCTCTCAGTGTGTATTACAGTATTTAGTAAGTCGTTATTGTTATGGCAACAATACTTTTCTTTAGTTGTCAGGGGCTGTTTTAGTGAGGGGGTGTGAACTGAATTTTGTTGAGTACAGGATCGAGGGTGAGGAAGGCTTTGTGATAGTCCCCCCCCCCTCAGCAACGGAGTCAACTGTTCTACAATACTGTGAATTTAAAAAAAGTCCTAAGTGCTCACGTGCATTCTGCCTAACCATAGTCAAAATTAAATGCTGTTATTCAGTATGTGTAAAAATTTTTTTATTCTTTTACTATATAAGTAGAGTTGAGATTCCTGTTATTAATTAGGATTCTGCTTATGATTTAAAAGGAAATGCGTATGGATGTACACATGTAAAAACATGTCACGTGACACAAATCGCTTATAACTCGATAAGTAATCTTTTTAGCAAAGAATGGAAAGCTCATTACAATTCTAAATCGCTTCAATAGTCAGGCTTGCTAATTTTATGCCTTTAAAAATGTGTCAGAAAGTTTTGCATTGTCGAGCAGGTCATTTCAGAACCACCATAAAATTCTGCAGAGTGACTTAAAAGCTAAAAATAATTATTGTTTTTTAAAATGTTTCAACATGTTTTCCCATTGCCCCATTTTCCATCGTAAAACTAGCAGTGGTTAGAAAAAAGAAATTTTGTGTGTGTTAAAAAGAATAGTTAACTACAACTAACTTACATGTTTTAAAAGTATCAATTACAAACTACTTCAATACATTCAGATTTTAGACTCAATCTACACTAAAAATTTAAGACATGGGCTGAGTAGTAAAGGTTTCCCTGGATTAGTATGTGGTTAATTGATCTTTTGCGATATTACCTCACTAACCGAAACACATGAGGCATTCAATGAGAAAAACTACAATAGATCCACTGAAAACTTCCTTAAAACCCAATATACGCAAACAAAAAATATAATAAAGTACTATGATACTGTTTTTGATATATTATTGTTAGAAAGTACACATTTCTGCTTGAAACTTTTAAAATAAAATTATCTGAGTTTCGTGAACTTTTATTAAATAACAATCAAGAATCATTTAAACTTAAAATGCAATAGTCTGAATGAGATAAATTCAAGGACAAAAAAATTATGAAAGATAACTTGGTAATGGCACTATTAAATTTGTTATTAAATAATATATACTATTAAGAAATATCAGTGGAATTTTCTCTTTTTATAACATTATCTCCTTTTGCCCTTCTTTTAGTCCTGTGTCCTGTTATATAGGTAAAAAGTCAGTACTTTTATGTTATAGCAGCCACTAGAATTACGATTATGCCAAGGTTGCAGTTATGATTTCGCCAAGATCATCGCAAACCTTATATATGCATATATATACTCCAAACACTCATACATGTGCCATATACACTGTAAAAAAAAATTCGGAAAAGTTTCCGGTAGGAATAGGATTTCCAGTTGCCCGTATAGTACAGGAAACTTTTCCGAAACAACACGGAAAAAAAAACGGAAAAAAACGAAAGTTTTTTCTTTCCGTCAGGAAACTTTTCCCGTTTGATTCAGAAACTAATCTTTAGACACAGAATAAATTCCTGGGTCTTACGGAAATCTTTCCATTCACATAAAGAAACGTTTTGGAAGAATGGAAGAATAGATAGAAAGTATTCCGTTTAAAAAAGGAAAACTTTCCATTCACATAAAGAAACGTTTTGGAAGAATGGGAGAATAGATAGAAAGTATTCCGTTTTAAAAAGGAAACTTTTCCGAATCAGTCAGTAAACTAATCTTGAAAAAATTAAAAATTCCTGTGTAGAATAGAAACTTTTTCTTTGCTTTACGGAATTTTTTTTCATTATGATCGGAAAATTTTCTGTATTGTAAAGAAACTTTTGTTTTGAAGAGTAGGAACATTAACGGATGAAAATATTGCTTTTGGACACTGTTTTGATTTCCTTTTATCTCAATTAAATATTATTAAGAACTTTTTTGAATACATACACACATTTTAAGTATTTGTTATCATAAAATGCATTACATGTAATGCATTTTATGATAACAAAATGCATTTTATGATACGAAATGTGTGTATGTATTCAAAAAAGTTCTTAGTAATATTTAATTGAGATAAAAGGAAATCAAAACAGTGTCCAAAAGCAATATTTTCATCTGTTATTGGTCCTACTCTTTATGACAAAAGTTTCTTTACAATACAGAATCAGCTTGAAATGTTATTTATTTGTTACAAGTATACTGATGCGCTCATGGGTATATAATATAACTAAATATTCAGATGATGCTAAACCAGTGTTGAATTCAGAGCCTTTTCTGCGGCTCCGGCGGGGAGGGGGGAGGAATTATATATTTCCTTTTTGGAAATTGCACTTTTTAACCATTAAAAGCATAATATCTCAAATCTTCTGGGGGGGGGGGAGGATTTCAATGTTCCAGGGGGGTCCCAGCGGGCCACCTCCTGAATTCAATACTGTGCCAAACAACTGTTCAATATTACTAAAAAAAAGGGACAAGCCTGTATCCTCAAAAAGCTCAAATTTATTCCACTGGGTGTAGCACAAGTATGAAACATGTTCTATGCATATGAGGTGTATGCAACTACTTTGAAGTTTATTGTTGCTGGAAAGAATTTCTATAGCTATATTTCTAAAACAAAGGACATACAAAACCTATCTTTTTAAATCATAATATTGCCCCACCCCTCCTTAAAAAACAGAAATAGCCATATTTGACTGAAAATTATCTTCTTCCAATAATAGGTTTTAAAAAAATAAGCTTAGGGGGTCGTCATCATTCTTAAATTGTACCAAACTCCAACTTTTCAATACATACACCTAATTTTGACGTTATACATTTTTTTTTCTGTAAATTTCTCCCAAGGATACGAAACAAGAAATCACTTGGTCAAGTGGTTTAAGAAATATGAAGGTTTAAAATTTGGAAGTCTTAATGTGAAATTAATTTGCAATTGATGAAAAACAAATTGCAATGCGGGTAGCTTTTTAAGCGTAATTCAAAAACTACTTGACATAATAATTTTGGATTCGCTTATTTGAAGATTTTCAAAATCTATTTGTTAAAATTGTATAGATGATGTTTAGTTCTCTCTTATAAAAAAAAAAAAAAATGTATTTTTAAATTCATTTCAAAAAAGAAAAAAAATAACCTATGAATTTTTAATAGAGGTGGATTTCTGGAGGCTTCAAATATGCAAATCCAAAATCACAGATAGTTGGTAAGTAGTTTTTGAGTTATGCTTAAAACATAGAATTATATGAGACTTATTTCTCAATTTATCAATGTATTTATCAATGCTGTAACTATTTGAGTTTTCACGATAGTTCACTGGTCTTTTTATATGAGTTGCCCTATAGTATTGCTATCAAATCATAACAAAAACGTTTGCTGTAGTTTGCGCATGCGCAGTTAAAATTAATTTCATAAAAATACCTATATCTCATCAAATATTCAATATATTAATATTTTAATCACAGTATACTATTTCTACGATTCTTTGTCAAGTTTTTGGAAAGTGGTGTTAAATTTGGCTGAAAACTCTGCATGTTATAAAAAAAACTTTTGAATTTTTCACAGAAACGTTAATATATTCACGAATATACATGCTATACTTACAAAAAATGCACACAAATGTTGAACAGAACCTACATAGTCATTTACTACAGTGACAGACCATTTTTAGCATTTTTCGTTACTTGGGTGATCGAAAATATTATTTTATGATTAAAGTTATTATCCCCCACCCATAGTTGTCCTCGCGATAAAATATTCACTGACAAACATCAAGTCAAACATGTTCTTTACATCCTCAAAGCTTAAGGGCATTCCGGGCATTTACTCACGAGTTTCAGTAAGATAATTGACGAAACGTCTGAAATCGGTCACTGCCCCTTAATTTCTGGACACCAGTGTAATATTAATAAAGTAAATCTAAAAACTTTTGAAGCCATGTAACTTATAAGAATATATATACAGAATTCAGCTAATCCTAATAAATAGCTTGATGATAAACAAATTTTAGAAGCCATGCAATTTGAAAATGTACAAGACTTTGAACTTGAAGCTCAACTGAAAATTATATAACAAAAAGCCTTGCTAAATGAAAATCCTTTTTAAAAACAGGGTTCGTGATTTTACTTATTTATTTAATCAAAAAATCATATATGTTTTTAATTATTTAAATCAGCTATTTTTTTAAAATTCAAAATACAATTTTAAAATTATACATTTTACAGTAAAATAAACTTTACTAAATAATTAAAATTAACAATTAGAAGTGTCCATTTAAATATATTTGAAATTAAAAAAATATATAGAAACTCATTCACTTGGTTAAATTAAAATATTTTAATCATATAAATAGTTAAAAATATACAGTTTAAAAAAATGGAGCTACAGAAAAAGATTTAATTTAGAAATGTGAATTCTCTTTTACTTTTGAAAACATGAAATAAATAAAACAAATTGTCTTGTGTCATCACTTATTTACAAAAACTGCAATTTAACAGATATCCTATTCTGTATAAAATACATATACCACCTTGAATTACCCCTTTGATAAAATAAAAAGCATATGCACTCTGCATTACTAAAAGCTAAAGTTTTTTGTTCTGACCAAATTTCTTTATTCATTTAATGAATTTAGACCATATATTAAACACACTTAAGATGGTTATGATTATATTTTATAAATTTCAATGGATATGAAAAAAATATTCTTTGTTATTAAAATGTTTGAAAAGAAACACCAATTTTCCAGCTTTATGAGTTCCTAAGCGATTACAGAGTTTACAGTGAATTAAAGTTTGATTTATTTGAATTTAAAATAAAAATAATTAAATCAGGCCTTTTTTTAAGATTTTAAAACTTTAGTTGTTTATGAGTTTACATTTGCAAGTAATTGAAATTGTATGAAAAAAAAATATATATAACATTTCAAAGTATATTACTTACCATGCAATCTTTATTTTCCGAATCTTTCCATAAATAAATTACGTTGGAATATTGAACCATTTGTTATTTACATGTGCACAATGAAGTCATGAGATATCTACATAAATATCAATAAATATACTGTTGACTGACCTATATTCATTTTACTATATTTATGAAGTCTAGTTGCCTATAAAAATTTATGTATATTTAAAGTCAAAATTTTATCATCATTAATGACAAAGAAAGAAATGTTTGTGAGTCTTTTATTCTTCAATGGCAGATCACTTAATAGAAGAATATTAAAAATTACAAATAATTCAGGAAAAATATATAAAAAATAAGTGTATATTTAATAAAAAATCTGACTTCGCAAATGTGGTATGTGCTGTTTTTTTTTAACTTAAACTTAGTAAAATAAATCAATCGCATTTAATCTGCACAAACATTAAATTGCACATACTAACAAAATACTATTTAAAAATATATATATAAGTTACTCGATTTTTTTTTTCTGGCTAACTACAAAAGACAGAAAAAATAAAACAAACATTTATACTGAAAAATAACATTTATTTGCAACAAAACTATAAATCAAAATGTTATAATGAATAAAAATTACAGCAATACTGATATTACTTCCATTGACAGTTCTTGCCTTCGAATAGCTGCACTTAGTAAAAAAGTAGGCCTAGATTCTTTAATTTCTTCCAGGCCTTAATTGATTACACAATATGATGCTACCAAAACAAAATTGTCCTAGGACATTTCTCCGAAAAAACTGTCAAACCATCAATATTATTCGAGAACAGCATGATTTCCTTTCTTACATCATCATTCGCTATTAAGCAAGGATGATATGCTCTAGCTGGAATGCGACACTGATCACTGCAGTATTATCCTGCAATAATAACAATAATAATATTAATATATTTTTATTTTACTAATTTCTAGTGATCATGTATATTTAATGGGACAAAAACAGCACAACAGCAATGAATGATTAAGAGGACTCTTCGTCTTCAGCGATAAGTATTTTTAAGAGCATAAAATTTAAAAATTTTCCTTTCAGTAAAAATTTCAAATTTCATAAGTTTTTAAAATACTTAAAAATTAAGGAAAATTATTAAAATGTACAGTTTAAAAATGTTAATTTAAAGATGCACATTGGACATCTGCTTCCTGCTGGTGAAAGCTATATTTTGATAATTGTATAAGGGAATTTACTACCTCTTTAAAATTTACATAGGTTACCATGGGATTTCACGATCAGCATTAAATGAAAAAAAAGCGTGCCACAGTAATATAATAGAACTAGTGGGTAAGTGTGATCGAACATCGCTCAAAGGGTTTCGTTTAATATTCCTTTCAAAACACTTTGTCCTTTCTTTAATAAATCCAAATAAATTTCATTTAGCATCAACAAAAAAAAAAAAAAAAACTCATGTTTTTTATAAAGTAAAAATTTACCGGTTCTGCATGAAAACCCATTTCTTTAAATTAGGGGGTGGAGAATAGCCCCGTTCCCTCTCTTTATACTTCACCAATTAAACTTCAAAACTGATCAGGGAAGCACCTTATCAAACTGAAGCTATATACAAAATTTGAAGCAAATCGGATAATTCTGTATGAAAAACCCATTTATCTAAATTAAGGAGGGGAGATTAGCCTCCCGATCCCCCCTTTATACTTTACCATTGAACCCCCAAAACTAATCAAGGAAGCGCCTTATAACAATGAACCTGTATACAAAATGTGAAGCAAATTTGATAATTCTGCATGAAAAACATATTTATCTAAATTAAGGGAGGAATTGGACCTTGTTCCCCCTTTCTATACTTAACCAATGAACCCCCAAAACTAAACAGAGAAGCAACTTGTCACATTGAACCTATTTACAAAATTTGAAGCAAATCGGATAATTCTGCATGAAATACCCATTTATCTAATTTAAGGAGGGGGATTTGCCTCCCTTCCCTACCCTTTATACTTAACCAATGAACCCCCAAAACTGATCAGGGAAGCGCCTTATCAGAATGAACCTATATACAAAATTTGACACAAATCGGATAATTCTGCATTAAAAACCCATTTATCTAAATTAAGGGGGGATTGGACACAGTTCCCCCTTTATGCTTAATCAATGAACCCCCAAAACTGATAAGGAGAAGCGTCGTATCACAATTAACCAATATAAAAAAATTGAAGCAAATCGGATAATTCTGAATAAAAAAAAAACATTTATTTAAATTAAGAGTGGGGATTGGCCCCCTGGTTTCCCCTTTATACTTAACCAATGAACCTTAAAACTAATCAGGGAAGCGACTTATCACAATGAGCCTATGTACAAAATATGAAGCAAATTGGATAATTCTGCATTAAAAACCCATTTATCTAAATTAAGGGGCGATTGGACACCGTTCTGTTATTTATACTTAATCAAGGACCCCCAAAACTGATATAAGGAAGCGTCTTATCACAATTAACCTATATACAAAATTTGAAGCAAATCGGATAATTCTGCATAAAAACCCATTTATCTAAATTAAGGGGAGGGGGGGGAAAATTAGCCACCGTTCCCCTCTTTACACTTAGCAAATGAACCCCCAAAACTAATGAGGGAAGCGCCTTATCAAAATGAAGCTTTATACAAAACTTAATGCAAATTGGGTAATTTTGCATTAAAAACCCATTTATCTAAATTAGGGGTGATTAGCCCCTGTTCCCCCTTTATACTTAACCAATGAACCCCCAAAACTGATCAGGGAAGCGCCTTATCAGAATGAACCTATCTACAAAATTTGAAACAAATCGGATAATTCTGCATAAAAAAACCCATTTATCTAAATTAAAGGGGTGATTGGACACCGTTTCCTCCTTTATACTTAATCAATCAACCTCCGAAATTGATATGGGGAAACGTCTTATCACAATTAACCTATATACAAAATTTGAAACAAATCAGATAATTGTGCATAAAAACACATTTATCTAAATTAAGGGGGGGGGGATTAGCCACCGTTCTCCTGTTTATACTTAACTAATGAACCCCAAAACTGATCAGGGAAGCGCCTTATCAGAATGAACATATATACAAAATTTGAAACAAATCGGATAATTCTGCATGAAAAACCCATTAGCCCCCAGTTCCCCCTGTATCTTTAACCAAAGAACCCCAAAACTAATCAGGGAAGCGACTTATTAGAAGGAACCTATATACAAAATTTTTAGCAAATACAATAATTCTGCATAAAAACCCCATTTATCTAAATTATGGGGGGGGGGATTAGCCCCCGTTCCCCTCTTTATGCTGAACGAAATAACTCCCAAAATTAATGAGGGACGCACCTTATCACAATGAAGCTATATACAAAATTTGAAGAAAATTGTGTAATTCTGCATGAAAAACCCATTTACTTAAATTAGAGGGGATTAGTCCCTGTTCCCTCCTTTATGCTTAACCAATGAACCCCTAAAACTGAGCAGGGTACCGCCTTATCAGAATGAACCTATATGCAAAATTTGAAACAAATCAGATATTTCCGCATGGAAAACCCATTTATCTAAATTAAGGGGATATCAGCTCCCCGTTCCCCCCTTTGTACTTACCAATGAACCCCCAAAACTAAACAGGGAAGCGGCTTTTAACAATGAACCTATATACAAAATTTGAAGCAAATTGGATAATTCTGCGTTAAAAACCGATTTATCTAAATTAAGGGGGGATTGGACACCGTTCCCCCCTTTATACTTAATCAATGAACAACCAAAATTGATAAGGGGAAGCGCCTTATCACAATTAACCTATATACAAAATTTGAAGCAAATCGGATAATTCTGCATAAAAAACCCAATTATTTAAATTAAGGAGGAGGGTATTAACCACCGTTTCCCTCTTTAAACTTAACTAATGAACCTCCAAAACTAATGAGGGAAGCGCCTTTTCACATTGAAGCTTTATGCAAAATTTGAAGCAAATTGGGTAATTTTGCATGAAAAACCCCTTTATCTAAATTAGGGGGAATTAGCCCCCCGTTCCCCTTTATACTTAACCAATAAACCCTCAAAACTGATCAGGGAAGCGCCTTATCAGAATGAACCTATATACAAAATTTCAAACAAATCGGATAATTCTGCATTAAAAAACCGTTTATCTAAATTAAGGGGGCTATCAGCCCCCGTTCCCTCCTCCTTTATATTTAACCAATGAACCTCCATAACTAATCAAGGAACCGCCTTATCAGAATCAACCTATATACAAAATTTCAAAAATTGAAATCGGATAACTCTGTATGAAAAACCTATTTATCTAAATTAAGGGGGTGGCGAATTAGCCCCCCTTTCTGGCTTTGACAGACTGGGAGCTAAAAATGGTTTCTATTACAATGATATTTCGGGTTCTGTAGACTCCAAAAGTAGCAGAATTTTCAATTTTTGCCTTACCTCGGGTTCTGCAAACCCCAAAAAGCTGAGTGAAAAGACTGTATACTAAATGGAAAATATCAACGAGAGTTTTTAATTAAAAACAGTTTTCATCTATGCGGTATATAATCCCAAAATAAAAATAATAATTCAGTTTAGAAATTTAAAATCACATATAATTAATTTAATTTCACTTTGAATTGTCCAAAAAACAAGCTAGAGACTGAGTCAAGTCGGCCAGTTTTTTAGCGACACCGAATCTCCCCCCCCCCCCAAAAAAAAAAAATGACTTATACTCAGACTCCACAGCCCAGGAAGAAAAGATTGGATGAGGACGTATCACAAAAATTCTAAGCTTTGAGATTACTTAAGAGTAGTGCTTGGAAGGGCACGCAAAAATGCTGTGCCTAGGACTCTGAAGTTTAAAGTTGGGTTCTAGTGACATTTATGATTTATATGTTGACATCATGACTCTTTTGAACATTTTTTTTTCTTGAAATTTGAATAGTATTAACACGTGCATTTAAATACATGACAAGATTTAGTTAAATGAAAGCAGAAATATGAAATAAAATCAAGTAAGAATTTTTTTTTTGCTAAAACACATTTTTTTTTTTTTTTTTTTTTTTTTTTTAATGAATGAATGAAGAATTGAAGCTTTATATTTTTGAAGTAAAAAAAATTCAAGCCTTTTGAGGGTTTATTCTCCCTGAAGCCCATTCAATATAATTTTTCAAGACATGAGCACGAAATAAAAATCAGAACAAAAAATTGTCTTCCTTTCCACATGTGACATGATGTTCAGCAGTGGAGATCTCCTCCATCCATCTCTACTGACAAAAATTCCCTGTTTGCTTTTTTTCTTTTTCTGTTTCTTTTAAATTATTAGAAAAGATTAAATGTCATTTTTTATTTTCAAAATAATGTAAGAAAAATAAAATTTAGCCAATTAAACTTGAATATCCAGGGCGAGGCAGTTGATCTCTGCTGCCCAAGATGTAAGCTTCTGCATGCAAGCTTTTACAGCATGAATATAGATAATATCAACCTCAAGATATTCAGCATATTCAACTTTACGTTTGTTACAACTAAAATTTTGTCTGATATGCAAAGAATACTGAAATTTATTTTACCATATACCAATACAAATTTCATTATATCGTCCTAACATAAAGTTCTCAATTTATTAATTAACATTATAGAATTTAAAGGATTCCCCTTTTCAATTGAATTTTAATACACTACAAATAATTAGGAATGTAAAGAATATTCGACCACTATTCGGTATTCGGCTTAATGGGCCCTTTTGCCGAATATTGAACAGATATTCTGCCGAATACCTGTAGCCGAATATATTTAGATATATTGTCGAATACTTGCTTATTTGGCCGAATATTCTAAGATATTTGGTTAAATAAGTTCCAGAAAAAAAAAATGTGATTTTAAATATTTTCAACAAACAATATTAAAGAATGATATCTAAATACATTAATTATTATAAGAAAAATAAATCCTAATACTTACTCAATTTTAAAGCTTCATGACAACTTATAAATAACTGTATATAATGAAATTAAAAAATATTTTTCTTGCTGCATATTTAGGCATCATATGAATTTAAGTAAGTATTGCAACATTAATTTATTTTACATTAAAATGCAAAATATATACTGCATTTAAAGTTTAAATCTCTCTCTCTCTCTCTCTCTCTCATCAGTGAATTAAAAAAAATTCACTTTATATCTATTTTTTTAATCTGATTTATAATGATGATAAGTTTCTTAAACAATAAAATTCATAAATATTAAAAACAAATATTTTACTGTCTTGTAAAAATGCTTAATCTTTCACAAATTAAATCATTTTTCTAGCTTTTAGTTTTACTTTTAAATAATAAATATATGACTATATAATTACTTTTCTAATTAAAAATTAAACATTAGATGTTGATTAAACGAACTAATGAGTTTGATACATTGAAAAGAAAAAAACTATTACCTATACTGAAAAAACATTTAATGAGTTACTTCAAAATAACATACAGGGGTAACAAAATTATTTATCACTGTAAAGCCTGAAATTGTGATGCAAAAATAACTTTTCAGCATTTTCAGGAAGAAGTCTGTTTCGTTTGGTTTCATATATATTACCAGCTTCAGAAAACAAACGTTCACTATATACCGTGCTTACATACATTCAGCTGTCATGATTTTTGAACACTCAAACAAAAAATTTATTTCAATTAGTCCTTAATTTAATTTTTGATTTTAAAATTGGAAAAAAAATAAATAAACAAATAAAATAATTTTTTTTAAAGTCAGTATTCGGCCGCCGAACATTCGGTATTCGGCTAAAACTTGGCCGAATATTCGGTATTCGGCTATTCGGCCAAATCACTATTCGTTACATCCCTACAAATAATAAAATGTAAAATTGATTCTATAATAATGCAGTACCTGAAAAAAGACAATATGATTCTGATATAGCATCGAACATAGAAAAATATCATCAATTTATTTTAAGATCATAGGTATGTTATTGATGTCTTCAGTGTTGAATTCAGACATTTTTCTCCGGGAGGGATTTCTGTGGTTCCGGGGGGGGATATTATAGAGTTCCGGGGGGGATTGCACTTTTTGATTATTAAAAGCATAAAATGTGAAATCTTCCGGTGGGACATTTCAATGCTCCGGGGGGGACTGTCCCCCCACTCCCTGAATTCAACACTGGATGTCTTACAGAATTAAAGAAATAAACAAGGAATTTAATTTAGAATAAGTTAAAAACTATTTAAAAAAACAGCCTACAAAAACTAAGTTTCATTAAGATAATATCTAAGTTAGAAATTTCTGGCACATCAAAATATTTTTTACTTCGGGGATATTTTTCTCATAAAAAATAAACTGAGCGAGAAATAAGATAACATGCATTTTATTTCAGGCTACGCAGCTCCTTAAACATGTTATTCGATATGCTAATCATGCGCTATAAATATATGTACATATCAAATCCAAAAGATTAAAAATCACATAAATTTTAGTACTTACCATTGCGAAGTTGTTGTTGTTGTTGTTGGTTTGGCCCATGGGCCCGGTGAGCAGCTTTTTATTCCTATACAGCTGTCTTACTCCGCAAAAACCAGACTCCTACCAGAGGTAAAACTATTGCGAAGTTAGAAGTACGTAGAGCAGTTGTCCAATATTTAAAAACATGGCGCCCATCTTCATCCAAAAACTCGATTCTGTTCTGTTATCAATCACGTGACGCAACGCCTTTCATACGTCAGCAGAGAACGAGACTGCGCAGTAAGTCCGGAGAAAGCTGGTTTCCATCCGTTCGGAAACTAATCCGATATAAATAGATTATTTTTATGACTGTAGAAAACCTTTCTGTTGTGATTCGGAATAATTATTTTATCGGTTGTTTTCCGTATCGTAAAGGAAATTTATCTTTTACGAAACGGAAAAGGGTTGGAAATTTTTTACAGTGTACGTCATTATTTACATCTTATATGACATATATAATCTTATACACATGTCATATATATATACTGCAGCAAGTAGTAGTGTTGCATTATATTAATAGGTGCTTGTTGAAGTTAATGTTAAATTTCTAAACCTAAATTTATATTTTAAATGATTTGACTTCCAATTAAAAATAAAAGGGGGAGAAGCAACATTACTATAAAAAATATATACAAAAACAGTGGTTAAACTTTACTTATTTTTTCAGGAGTAGCGGAAAAAAAGTGATGATGCTGCTGATAAGACTGTTGTACATGTTTATGTATAATGATACGTTTATTTACATTGTTTACGAACATTATACATATTATATACATCTTATACACATGTCACATAATATAAGTCCTTTAGAGACTTGGACGCGATGGTCGGAACGCGAGCCGGCGACCCCCGTGGGCGGCTGGCGGCGCGAGCTCATTTTATATCATATTAACAAAATGTATTATTTGTAAAATTGTTTGCTTAATATTTTGTTCAGTTCTCTTATGAGTGGTAGTCCAATCCAATAAAGTTTTGTTGCATACTTCATTAAACTGAACAATTGACAAATTGAAACAATATCCTTCAAACGTTAGACTTTACTAACCTTTCTTATTAAAGTCTATTTTCAGAAATTAAAGTTTATCTGAAATGCTTTATCTTTATACTAGCTTGCTTAATATTTTGTTCAGTCCTCTTATGAGTGGTAGTCCAATCCAATAAAGTTTTGTTGCATACCTCATTAAACTGAACAATTGACAAATTGAAACAAGAACGAAAAATCATGCGTCAAGCATAGATTATGTAACACTTTCCAACGCTTCCAAAATAATTTTACAAATCATTACCGTTTAATAAGCTGAAAGATAACATCTAAGTAAATAATTTGGAAAACGCAAAACATATTTTAAAACGTAATTTCAGGAATTACCAACATATATTTCCAACATATACGATATTCGGAAAAGTATCCGAATACTTTTATCCAGCCCTGTATATTATCTATAGATTTGTATACTACATAGGATGCTAAATTTTAGTGGACGCTCGTAGCACAGTTTTAAATTCTCCTTTTGGAGTTTCTGTCAATAAAAAGAAATGTGTTCGCGAACTTTTGTGCTGCCCTGTATATGATCTACAGAATTTATACACACCAAGTAATAGACAAAAAGTGAGTTAAATTTAAAATCGCGTTCAACAATTTAAAACACGCTTCCAGGAATTATTGTTAACAGACAGTAGAGAATTCTTTTGTGTGTCCCTGTAGATGACCGATGACTGCTATACACAGAATATTCTGTAGTGAGTCTCTTGTAATGCACCTTAGTGATATATATAAATTTCAATGCGTTTAAAATAGTGAAACATTATTTAATTAAACCGCAAACGATTTTTCTCCATAGACGTAATGTAACGGAATTCTTTTGACTGTCCCTGTAAAGTAACTATAAGGTCTATACACACCCTATTCCATATTTAGCTTCTTGTAATGCACCTTAGTGATATATATCAATTACAATGTGTTTAAAATTGTGTAACATCATTAAAATAAACCGCAAATGATTTTTCCCCATAGACCGTAATGTAACGGAATTCTTTTGAGTGTCCCTGTAAAAAAACTACACACTTCAGTTGAAATAGGGAACATGCTATAGATAACGACAATAACATATAAAAATTGCAGGGCAATCCGACCGTAGTTACGAGAGTTAGAGCACGGACAGACGGCAGACGGCCAGACGGCAGACGGCAGATGGCAGACAAACCGAAGTCATAACCACTTTTCAACTAGGTTGGAAAGTGTTAAAAATATCCTTCAAACGTTAGACTTTACTAACCTTCCTTATGAAAGTCCATTTTCAGAAATTAAAGTTCATCTGAAATGATTTATCTTTATACTAGCAACAACTCAAAACTAGCAATAAGAATAATATTAACACAATAAAATACAATAAATAAATAATAACAATAATAATAATAGCAAGAAAAGTAATACAATACTAAGAATAATAACAATAAATTAATAGTGGTTTCTTCTGGTTACCTGGGTAGTGACAATATTCTTCTATTTTAATAACAGGAAAATAATTCAAGTTATGCAATGGAAGAAACTCTGAAAACTCTTTAAAAGCATTTTTTTAATTACTTAAGAATAGTTTAATTTTGCTTAGTTAATTTTTAGTATTTTAAAGTATAATATTCTAATCCAATTCAATTCAATATAAGAAATTCTCAATCCAAACCAATCAATTATGCCAGCCTAAAAGTTAATTCGAATACAAATTTCAACAGTAATACTCCCAATGAGCTCACGCACTAAATACTAGTGTGCTAGGAACACACTACCACACTAAAAGAATTGAGATTAATTAATCATAATTTATTTTATTAATTTTAATTAGTTTTATGCCTATTATAATTTTTAATTAAACTATTAAATTGATATCTATTACATGATTATTGAGAAAATTCTATAAAAGAAAGAGTCTAAAGAATAAGTTTAATTTATGCAACTAAAACCCTACACTGTAAAAAAAAATCTGGAAAAGTTTCCGGTAGGAAACGGAATTCCAGTTGCTCTTATCGGTAAGGAAACTTTTCCGAACCAACACGGAATAAAATATGGAAAAAATAGAAAGTTTTTTCTTTCCATCAGGAAACTTTTCCTGTTTGATTCAGAAATTAATCTTTAGACACATAATATATTCATGTTTCTAACGGAAATATTTCTTCAAATAGAAAGAAAAGTTTTTGCAGTGAGAGAAAGTTATCCTTTTTATCGAGGAAAGTTTTCCCAATTAATAAGTAAACTCATCTATAAAATAAGGAAAACTTTCCATTAACACTAAGAAATGTCTTGGTAGAACGGTAGAATAGACAGAAAGTATTCCGTTTTAAAAAGGAAACTTTTCCGAATCAGTCAGTAAACTAATCTTGAAAAAAGTAAAAATTCCTGTGTAGAATAGAAACTTTTTCTTTTCTTTATGGAATTTTTTTCCCTTATAATCGGAAAATTTTCTGTACTATAAAGAAACTTTTCTTATAAAGAGTAGGAACAATAACAGATGAAGATATTGCTTTTGGACACTGTTTTGATTTCCTTTTATCTCAGTGAAATATTATTAAGAACTTTTTTGAATACATACACACATTTTAAGTATTTTGTTACCATAAAATGCATTACCAATGTAATGCATTTATGATACCAAAATACTTAAAATGTGTGTATGTGTTCAAAAAAGCTCTTAATATTTAATAATATTGAGATAAAAGGAAATCAAAACAGTGTCCAAAAGCAATATTTTCATCTGTTATTGTTCCTACTCTTTATAAGATAAGTGTCTTTACAATACAGAATCAGCTTGAAATTTTATTTATTTGTTACAAGCATACCGATAAGTTTAGCTCATGGGTATTTCCATTTTTTAGGTAGATTTCGTAAGAAATACTACCTATTACATTCTCCCGTAAGTTGGAATTTTTGAAATTTTTTTGCAGATCTACGTCGATTATGACTTCCAGAGCCCAAAACCACTCCCAATTCAAAACTTTATCTATATATCTATCTGTGTCACTTTTTTATTGACATATGGAACTTGAATAATTCTGCAAAAATCTCTTCCAAACAGATATATAAAAACAAGGGGCATAAAATCTCGGTAAGTTCGTTAATGGGCAAAATCGAACCAGGGAGAGGGGGGATAGGGTTTTTGTGAAAACAGAAAAAAACCCACAATTTCTTAATCATGATACGTATTGAATCCGTTTAAAGTTATTATTACTTCTAGGAAAAGGGCTGAAAATTTATATATGACAGATTTTTGATATCATTAAAAATGACCCCGGGCGGGGGAGGGTGGAAGGGGGGTTTTAGAAGAAAAAAAATCAATTCACAAGATATCAAATCGCTTAAATTTATGATAAATCCTCTTAATATTACCTACAACTTTTATATTGACAAGTTTTTTTATATAACCATCCCTTATAGCCAAAAAAAAAAAAAAAAAAAAAAAAAAAAAAAAAAAAAAAAAAAAAATCCCTGCCGGCTCTGCCTGCGAACAAGTTAGGTTTTGAAGTGGGCGGTTCCAACTGCTGCATCATGGCAAAAAGGTAATTTCTTCCGCAATTCTCAACAAACAGGTGTCCTACGGTCTGCGTCTTCGAAATCTACCTGTACCTGTAGGCCGAGCCGTCAGGGATTTTTTTAAAATAAGTATTTTATGCAAGGAATCTTTAGGGAAGTATTTAGGGAAGTATCTTTATAAACAAGGAGAAGCAATTCGCGTAAAAAAAGTGTATAAATATAATAAAAAGTACACAATAAAATGAATTTTATGTTCATAAAATACATAATATACTTTTATTTTATTTATAATCCTGAATGTGTGTATATGTATCCTGAAATAATAATTTAAAAAAAAAACTTAATATATTTTAAGAGATTTAAAAGGAAATCAAAATAGTGTCCAAAACAAACCTTTTCATCTGTTGTGTGTATAGCAAAAGGGACTGTGCAGAGATGCCAGCTTATTGGTGCCAGAATATACATAGGTGTAGCCAGTGGAGCAGTGTGTGTGGGAGATGATTGCCCCAGGCACTAAATATTTAGGTGATGTCAAACAATTGTTAAATAAGATATTAAAAACGGAGCAAAATATTTTCAATTTGGACTGGATATTTAAAACCCACACTTATGTAACTGGGTGTAGCACGAGCATATGACATGAAGTGAATGCAAGTAACATTGAAGTTTTATTGGTGCTGGAAAGATTTTCTATTGCTGTATATCCAAAACAAAGGACATACAAAACATGTTTTAATCATTATATTGAGTGCCCTTCCTTAAAAAACTAGACCTTCTTTTAATTTATGCTTTAAAAAAAACAAGCTTATGGGGTCTTCTTCATTCTTAAGTTGCACAAAACTCCAAACTTTTTAATATGTACACCTAATTTTGACATTATGTTTGCATTTATCGGTAAGTTTTACCCAAGGACACCAAACGGGAAGTCACTTGGTCGAAAGAATTAAGAATTATGAAGTTTAAAGTTTGGAACTCCTAATATTAAACAGATTGTAGAGATTTTTATACATAATTCAAAAAGTACTTGACGTAATTTTAGATTCGTATATTTTATTTGGAGCTTTCCGAAATCTATTTCGGTTAAAAAATTAATGGATTATGGTTCATTAAGTAGAGGAAAAGTGGGGCTCCGACTGTGGGTGGCGGAGCTCTGGAGCTGGTGCATAAGGTGCAGCACCGGCTCCACAGCTCCACCGCTCGAAGTGCAGCACCTGCCCACATGCCCACCACTTGAAGTGCAGCACCTGCCCACATGCCCACCGCTCGAAGTGCCCTCCACCACCTAAGATAAGGATTTCTACTATAAGATAAGGGGTTAATTAATTTTAATTGGGGAACTTAGAAATTTTTCAAAGCAATTTTTTTTTCGCGTAGAAACATCTATTACAGTACAAGGTGAATTTTAACGAATTACAAATTTAATTAATTTTAATTGGGGAACTTAGAAATTTTTCGAACCAATTTTTTTTTTCAACTATGGTAGGGTGGGAAATATTTTTTCGGTTTGTGAATTGTATTTAAAAATATGAATTAAAAATGGTCATTAATTAATTTTAATTGGGGAACATAGACATTTTTCAAAGCAATTTTTTTTTCGCGTAGAAATATCTATTACAGTACAAAGTGAATTTTAACGAATTACAACTTTAATTAATTTTAATTGGGGAACTTAGAAATTTTTCGAAGCAATTTTTTTAACTAGAGTAGGCCATTCGATATACATGTTAGAGTATATTTGAGAAGAATTTTAAAAGTCAATAATGGTTTAATTCAAAATGGTGAATAATTAATTTTAATTGGGGAACTTAGACATTTTTTTTCTTTTAAACCAAAAGTAGAATTTTTAGAGTTAAAAATAGAATTTTTAGAGTTAAAAATAGAATTTTTAGTTTTAAAAATTGCCAAAAGTAGGATTTTCAACTGAAAGTAATCTAAGATATAAACTCTCAACTGAAATGAATTTTGCATTAAGGTGTGAGCTTTTAGCTAGAAGTGACCTAAAGTCAAAACTTCCTGGTCCCAGGAATCACCACGGGGGGTTATAGTAAAAAATACAGGGTCCCGTATGAATTATACAGCACTAAATTTAACAGCTCGCCCCCTCCCCCTCCCTTTTTTTACCCAGAGGGGCCCTTCGATTGCCTAACAATACACACTTAAAAAAATACAGAGTGCTACAAAAAGAAGAATTTTAACGTGTATATAAAATAAACAAGAATGGAAAATCATGCCTAGCGCCATAATTCATGAATCACTTTCCAACATTAACGAAATGTTATGTGAACAAAATATAATTTTACCAGCTAGTACATAGTTAATTAAAATAGTGAACAGATCCCCTTTAGAATAAAAAAGCATCCTTCACAAAAAATCCAATTATGCCTAAGACCCCTTCCTAAAATCTGATAATTTACACTTTCGCCTTTTTTTTTTCAATTCAAGTTAGGCTAAAAGTACATTTTGCGCATCGATATGTTCAAAATACATAGTTATAGATATTAAGCTACCTTCACAAAATAATGGGACTATTTATATCCCAGGGCCCTTCACAAATAATGAAACCCTATTCGAATCCCAAAGCCCTTCACAAAATAACTTCAATAAATTCGTGTTATATTACGGCGACAGAAATACGAGGGATACTGACCTTTCATAAAAATCTAAGATCACTGTTTGAATGAAAAGGTCCCTTCACAATATACCCTGTAAAAATATTATGATTCCACAGATATTTTAAGAAATAGACTGCTATTTTCAAATGAGTACGTATTCATGTGATGTGAAAATAGGTTTTACACGAATGCCTTTTACTTACCCATCATACGTAGTATAGGGTAAGTCTTGTAATCGTTTTGAAAATCGAAAAATTTTTTTTGACGGATTTACACGTTTCAGACACTGAAGATTCCGAAAAACATATTTTTAGAAAAAAAAATTTGCCGTCCGTCTGTGTGTCTGTGTGTGTGTCTGTGTGTGTGTCTGTGTGTCTGTAAACGCTCTATCTCCCGAAAAAATTGAGATAGAGACTTGCAATTTGGTATGTACTTAGTATGTAATAATGGGAAGAAGCCTATTTCATTTCAATAACCTCGATTAACCGGAACAATTTTTTCCGGACTCTCGAAATATTCGTTCCGTTTTTATTTTAAGAAATGAATATAAAAGACAATAAAAAAACATAAATTTTGAATAAAGCATGAAGTCGATCGGATAATTAGTTGCCGAGATATTTGGAATCCTATTTTCCACACTCTTCGATTTTTCATGACCCTGTATTTCATCCAAATTTCACTTCAAAGATATATTTTAATTGGAAATTTGACGCTTAATCAGATGCAATAAACCGCTAGTTAATAGGATTATTATTTTTGGAGTTATAAGGAAAAACCTCTTTCAAGCAATTCAGTAATCGAGCCTTTAAAGTTTGTGACGTCATCAAGCCACGATTTTATTTGAATTGCAATGCATTTTATAAGTAGTTTACACATTTTTATTTTAATATTTTACATTATGCATATCCATGATGGGTAAGTATTACGGTGGCCCCCAACGACTAGTTTAGTTTAACGTTTAAAAAATATATTTTTTAGAATTGAAACTAAGAAAAAAAGACGGCTGTCCCCTCAACAGATGGGTTGCTGAATCACAATAGCAGATAAGCGAAGATCTTGCTTTGACTTGACACGGTGAATCACTCACGATAAGAAATACGGCTATTGGGCTTTTTCTCAAATTTAATCAGTTTCTGACACATTTTAGGTAGGTAAATGTATGAAATGAGCTATTTAAAACTGTAAATGTATGCGAATTATTTCATATATAGTTATTAATCTGTTAAGTTTTAAAAGGCTTCATTATTTATTCATTGAAAAATAAGAACTAAGAAATAGTCATTCCCTTAAGAATTTTGAGGCAAACAGACGGGTTTTTAATGAATTTGATACATGTTATGGTAGAAAAATACAGGGTCCCCTATAAGATATAGGAATTAAATTTTAAATAATATAAAATTACATTCGTTTATGCTTTTTGTATTGCAAAGTATAGAAAATTCTACTAAATTGGGTTTTTAGTATTTTAACTTAAAAATTTCTTTTGAGGAATGTATAGGATAACTAACCTTTTGACTTTGTTATTATAAAATATATATTGTACTATTTAGTTAGGGCATTATTTCGAAATTTTTTTTGTTTTAATATTGAAAAAATATATATACATAAAGTTATCTTACCTAAAAAGTGTAACCATAATGTACTGGACTTCATCCAAATGCGACCTTCTACTATGCTTGTCTTACAACAACTGAACGGTAATATGTTTGCTTATCTCTTAAAACCACGGGATATTGTGACGGCATGGATAAGGCATAGGGTAGAATACAGAATGAATAGGTATTATAAAGCAGAATCATAAATTTTGCATACTTTACACAAACACTTGCAGTATGTGAAATGATTGCTACTATTACCCATGTGAGAAAATGAATCATCCACGAATCTTATCAGTGTATGTCATATTTAACCAACAGGCTTGAAATGCGTGAAATTTGACTAGAATTAATCATTGAATGTAAAAATTATTTATTTTTAGATCTAATATTTATATCGTTTAACATTTTAAAATATATACATAAATTAATCTTACCTTATTCAAAAACTTGCAATCCCGTCTACAATATATGACTACAGCATGAAAAAACATGCGTGCTACTTGTATAGCAATCAGACCAGAAATGATTTCAGTACAAGTCCATTATCTTATCGTTAATCTATTGATTAGTAACATCACGTGACTGATTGCGATAACATTCTAGATAAGATTTACTGATAAGAATATATTTCAATTCATTTATTTCTAAGCAAGTGTACGAGTTGGTTGTAAGATCTAGGTAAGTAGCTTTCCTATATATGTTTAAGTTATAATATGTGATTAAACATAGTTTTAATGTTTTTTTTAATTTGTAATTTTATGTAGTGTAGACAAAAAGGAATATACATAAAGTGTTACAATTCAAAGTCAATCTTTATTTATATAAAGTCGTCCATGGGTATACAGTGCGTTTAATAACAGGTGTTTTCTTCTTTTTAGCTTTTAAAAGCATATTTTGAGGAGTTACAATCTTCTTGAATTTCAAAGACAAATATTTATTTTTTATCATGGTTTCGGGAATTCCTTCTTCTCGTAAGGCTTGTAAAAAGGACGTCGGAGGATTAACGGGAGGTTTTTTGTTAGTACAAAAAATTAAATGAAAGAGTTCAGCCATATTGGCCCCTTCCAAGTTTTGTCCGTTATAGGTGACTGCTCATTTTCGATTCCATTTCAGTTTGCTAGAATCAGATTTGAGTAAATTCAATAAGGCATCTGCCTGTTTCCGCATAGGTTTGGGGACAGAGAATAGAATAAACTGTTCATAATCGCCTTCGTCTCGTTTCGTTACACTAGAAGGTTCTTCTTTCAAAGGTTCTTCTTTCAAAGGTTCTTGTTCTGAAGACTCTTGTTTCGAAGGTTCTATGCGTTCGTCCTTATCCGGTAGCATCACTCTCCAAGGCATGTTGTTTTCTTGCAAATTCATTTTCCTTTTTAAAAGCTCACAGTATTGCTGAACTTTTTGATGATCAGGCAAAGGGCTATTGAGTATCTTGGACATTGCCACATCGAACTCAGTCAATTGCTTTTTCGTAGGCACATGTCTCATTAATTCCTCCTCAGGTACCACAGCATATTTAGTAGCGTGCTCCATTGATAAGACCGATTAAAACACTGAGGGCAGCAGGTATTAAAATATTCAGAAAGCCCCCTTGTTGAATAATAAGCTTTTTTTTTAAATAAGGCACCTTTTTTCGTACCAATTTTTCGTAATGTCGTCTTATATTTCCTCAAAGACTTCTTTTGATACGTGGATAATGGTATATTTCCTTTTAACACATTATGGCTACACTCGCAGATGGCTTTGACAGATCGTGACGGTAATTTTTTTTAAAGTTCTTTGCGCAAAAGTTTTGGGCAAGTTTGAATCAACTCTAAATCATGGAGCTGTTTCTTCGTTAACATCATGATCGAAACTAAATTAAAAATCCATTGTCTTTCTTTTTAAACCATTTCCGGTACATACACGTATTGCGTTTGACATGAGTAGTATATATATGGCAGTTCAACATCACCTGAGTCGAGCAGGTGGAAGGTGGAGGTACAGGGGGAGCAGGTGGCCAGGTGAAGCTGCAGGTGGAGCACAGGGGGGAGCAGGTGAAGGTGGCGATAAGAGCATGAGCACTGATAAGAACGGAGGGTTCGATGGGGCAGTGAGATAGGAAAGGAGCGATAAGGATTTCTACTATAAGATAAGGGGATTATTTTAATTGATTTTAACTGGGGGACTTAGAAAATTTTCGATTTTTTTTCGTGGAGATTTGGTGGACGAGGTGAATGTCAACGGATTTTTTTTAGCGAATTAGAAATTTAATTAATTTTAATTGGAGAACTTAAGAATTTTCGCGGAATTTTTTTTTAACTAGAGTAGGCTATACGATATACATGTTAGAGTATATTTGAGGTGAATTTTAAAAGTCAATAAGTGTTTAATTAAAAATGGTCATCAATTAATTTTAATTGGGGGACTTAGACATTTTTCGAAGCAAATATTTTTCAACTATAGTACGCAGTTTAAATATGAGTGTATGCAGTAGAAGTGAATGAATAATTAAAAATATTAATTAAAAATTTTCATTAGAATATTAATTTTAATTGGGGGACTTAGACGTTTTTCGAAGCAAATATTTTTTCAACGAGAGTAGGCTATTTGTTATACATGTTAGAGACTATTACAGGTGAATTTTAAAAGTCAATAATGATTTAATTAAAAATGGTCATTAATTAATTTTAATTGGAGAACTTAAGAAATTTTGGCGAGATTTTTTTTCCCACAACGAGAGTACGCAGTTTGAATGTGCAGTAGAATGGTAGATGCGAATGAAAAATAGTAATTAAAAAGGGTCATTAATTAATTTTAATTGGCGGACTTCAACATTTTTGGGGCAAACAGGCTCGCTTTAATGAATTCGATACAGGTTATGGTAAAAAAACAGGGTCCCATATGAATTATACTGCACTCAATTCTAATAGCTCCCCCCTCCCCCTCCTTTTTTTTCTTTACCCAAAGTCGATAGAAGTTAGCCTAACAATACACACATAAAAAAATACAGAGTGAAACAAAAATAAGAATTTTAACGTTTATATAAAAGTGTAAATAAACAAATATGAAAAATCATGCGTAGCGCCATAATTCATGAATCACTTTCCAACATGATCGAAATGTTATGTGAACAAAATATAATTTTACCAGCTAGTACATAGTTAATTAAAATAGTGAACAGATCCCCTTTTTAATAAAAAGGAGCCCTTCACAAAAATCCAATTATGCATAAGAACCCTTCCTAAAATCAGGGGGTCCCTTCGATAGAAGTTAGGCTAACAATACGCACTTCAAAAAATACAGAGTGATATAAAAAGAAGAATTTTAACTTATATATAAAAGTGTAAAAAAACAAGTATGAAAAATCATGCGTAGCACCATAATTCATGAATCACTTTCCAACATTTTCGAAATGTGATGTGAACAAAATATAATTTTACCAGGTAGTACATAGTTAATTAAAATAGTGAACAGATCCCCTTTTTAATAAAAAGGAGTCCTTCACAAAAATCCAATTATGCATAAGAACTCTTCCTAAAATAAAGTAATTTACAACTTACCCTTTTTTTTTTCAATTCAAGTTAAGCTAAAAGTACAACTTACACATCGATATGTTCAAAATATAGAAATATTTCAAAAGAAACTAAAAAAAGTTGAAGATTTAAGCCCTTCTCATAAAATAATGCGACTATTTGTATCCCAGTGTCCTTCACAAAAATAATATAACCCGATTTGAATTCCAGCGTCCTTCACAAAAAAATTAGACAGATCCCCTTTTTAATAAAAATGGCCCTTTAACAAAAAATTCAATGAATTATTACGGAAACAACTTTATATATTCAGTTCATTGACCCCTTTTTTCACCTTCGAAGTGTGAACACGCATTAGACTATAAAGCTCCTTCATAAAATAAATGAGATATGAGCCCTATTCGAATAAAAAAACGAATGTATGAAATGAGCTATTTAAAACTGTAAATGTATGCGAATTATTTCATATATAGTTATTAATCTGATAATTTTTAACCCTTTCCGGCACAAACAAATTCTGTTCGTAAAATGAGAAATTACAGACTGACACCGGAATTTACAAACGACTTTTTTCGAAAATGAGAACTCCTTATTTTAAGCTTTCATTTTAGAAGCAAAATGTTATTAAAATATTCTTGGTGCCATTTGCAAGTTTGGAATTAAAATTAGGTGTGCCCGGAGTTGGACCACTGTGCCGGAAAGGGTTAAAAGGCTTCATTGTGTATTCATTGAAAAATAAGAACTAAGAAATAGTCATTCCCTTAAGAATTTTGAGGCAAACAGACGGGTTTTTAATGAATTTGATACATGTTATGGTAGAAAAATTCAGGTCCCCTATAAGATATAGGAATTAAATTTTAAATAATATAAAATTACATTCGTTTATGCTTTTTGTATTGCAAAGTATAGAGAATTCTACTAAATTGGGTTTTTAGTATTTTAACTTAAAAATTTCTTTTGAGGAATGTATAGGATAACTAACCTTTTGACTTTGTTGTTATAAAATATATATATTGTACTATTTATTTAGGGCATTACTTAAAAAAATTTTGTTTTGAATATTGAAAAAAAAAATATATACAGGGTGATTCATAAAAGATGGGCAGAACTTTAAGGGGTTATAGTACACTTAAAGACAAATAATATTAAATAGGAGACTAAGGGTCCCAGACGTATTCCCAAGGAGATAGGGGGCATTAAAGTTTAGGGTCCGAAATTTCAAATGATTATAAAACATGGAAAAATTGGTCGATTCGTTTGCGGTTTTTGCAAAAAATTTTCTTTATGCCAGTATTTTCTTGAAATAAAATTTTAAAGTTCAATTTCAAAAAATGCCGATAGGGGGCGCTTTAGACTTTGGAGTAACAAACAACTATTTTTTAACGTTATTTTTTGTATTTCTTTAAATGATTTCGAAAGCTTAGACTTAAACTTAAATTTTGATCTAAAAATCTGAGTCCTAACGAGTAGTTAAGTAGCGTAAACTGAAATTTGAAATTTGAAACCCTTCTCCCCCCAGAACAAAAATCAGTTATTCCCGATCTTTGTGTCGTAGATTAGGCTCTAACTACTGCCGCGTTTTGCTAAAATTATTCTTTATGTCAGTATTTTCTTGAAAATAAATTTTAAAGAAAATTTTCAAAAAATTCCGATAGAGGGCGCTTTAGACTTTGGAGTAACGAACAACTATTTTATACCGTTATTTTTTGTGTCTCATTAAATGCTTTCTAAAGCTTAGACTTAAACTTAAATTTTCAGCTCAAAATCTGAATCGCTGAGCGTGGTTCAGTAGCGAGGGGAGGGGGTTCAAATTTCAACTTCTGAACATAGTTCAGTTTGCACTACTTAACCATGCCCAACGATTCTGTGCTGTGATACGAGGCAAAAATACAACTATCGTCAAGGACTGCATAGTCGGAATTCACTCATAAAGGCACTGGCACAGTTGGAAACGTCGCTCATGCAAACGTTAAAGCTCCATTCCTGACGCTAGTCACCGGGTGAAGAAGGAAACAGAAAGTATGCAAATGTCAAATGGGGAAGAAGAAGAACACGTATGCAAAATTTCGACACGATTCAGGCATAAAAACCACTGAACGGTGAGTCAAGTGTAAGTCGCTGTAGTAATGAATCGGAAGATGGTGCCCTTCACGAATAAGGAAAAGGCTGAGATGCATTTAATTTACGGAGCGGCAGATGGAAATGGTGCAGAGGCACAACGAATGTACGGAGAGCGATTTCCTAACAGGCGGTTGCCTAACCGCAAAACTTTCGAGCGCTTGCACAGACAGTTGTGTGAGACGGGATCATTTCTCGCTTCCCGGTCGAATGCAGGTCGTGCAAAAAAGGACGAATCAGTAGTTGTTGCAGAAGCCATTCTGGATGTAGTAGCGGCGCAGCCAAGTACAAGTACACGAACAGTGGCTAGCCAGGTGGATACCTCACAGTCCACGACTTGGAGGGTACTGAAGGATGAACATTTGCTCCCGTTTCATGTGCAACGAGTCCAGAAACTGTCTCCAGGGGATTATCCAAATCGTATTGAATTCGCCCGCTGGTTTCTGCAGCAGAACGCGCTAAATCCACATTTTGGACGAACTGTGCTTTTCACCGATGAATGTACCTTCACACGTGAAGGTACATTTAACACACACAATGCACATGTATGGGCGGATGTCAATCCACATGCTACGTATCCACATGCTCATCAGAGACGCTTTTCCATCAATGTTTGGGCAGGAATCCTCGGAGACCACCTAATCGGACCGTACCTTCTTCCTGAACGCCTCAACAGTAAAACATACCTCACATTTCTGCAACATGTGCTGCCAGACCTGTTAAACGTTGTTCCTCCACGCATCCGGCGGGTCATGTGGTTCCAGCACGATGGAGCGCCAGCCCATTACGTACGAGACGTCCACAACTATCTGGACATCACATTTCCGAACAGATGGATTGGTCGAGGTGGTCCTGTTGCTTGGCCTGCTCGCTCGCCAGATCTTTCACCCCTCGATTTCTTTTTTTGGGGACGATTGAAGGCTCTTATGTATGAGACACCCATTGAATCCCCCGAGGAACTGGTCGCCAGACTTTCCGCCGCTGTAGGGGAAGTGCTCGAAAAGCCTGATGTTTTCGCGAATGTTCGCCGTTCCATTCGTCGCCGTTGTTCTGCGTGCATAACCTCTGGTGGTCACAATTTTGAACATTTATTGTGATTACATGTTAATAAATATGCTTTGGTAACATAATCCTAATTTGTGTCTTTTTACCTCGTATCACAGCACACAATGTGTGGACATGGTAAACTGAACTGTGCTCAGGAGTAGAAATTTCAAACCCCTCTCCCCAGAAACTTAACCACGTCTAACGATTCAGATTTTGGGCTGAAAATTTAAGTCTAAGCTTTAGAAAGCATTTAATGAGACACAAAAAATAACGGTATAAAATAGTTGTTCGTTACTCCAAAGTCTAAAGCGCCCTCTATCGGAATTTTTTGAAAATTTTCTTTAAAATTTATTTTCAAGAAAATACTGACATAAAGAATAATTTTAGCAAAACGCGGCAGTAGTTAGAGCCTAATCTACGACACAAAGATCGGGAATAACTGATTTTTGTTCTGGGGGGAGAAGGGTTTCAAATTTCAAATTTCAGTTTACGCTACTTAACTACTCGTTAGGACTCAGATTTTTAGATCAAAATTTAAGTTTAAGTCTAAGCTTTCGAAATCATTTAAAGAAATACAAAAAATAACGTTAAAAAATAGTTGTTTGTTACTCCAAAGTCTAAAGCGCCCCCTATCGGCATTTTTTGAAATTGAACTTTAAAATTTTATTTCAAGAAAATACTGGCATAAAGAAAATTTTTTGCAAAAACCGCAAACGAATCGACCAATTTTTCCATGTTTTATAATCATTTGAAATTTCGGACCCTAAACTTTAATGGCCCCTATCTCCTTGGGAATACGTCTGGGACCCTTAGTCTCCTATTTAATATTATTTGTCTTTAAGTGTACTATAACCCCTTAAAGTTCTGCCCATCTTTTATGAATCACCCTGTATAAATGTATCTTACCTATAAAGTTTAACCATAATGTACTGGACTTCATCCAAATGCGACCTTCTACTATGCTTGTCTTACAGCAACTGAACGGTACCGTATTCGCATATCTCTTAAAACCACGGGATATTGTGACGTCATTGATAAGGCATATGGTAGAATATAGAATGAATAGGTGTTATAAGACAGAAAAGTAAACTAATCATAAATCATAAATTTTGCATACTTCATACAAACTCTTACAGTATGAGAAATGATTGCTACTATTAACCATATGAGAAAATGAATCATTAGCTAATCCTATTAGTGTATGCCATATTTAACTAACAGGCTCGAACATGCGTGAATTTTGACACGAATTATTCACTGAATGTAAAAAAAAATTATATTTAATATTTATATCGTTTAACATTTTAAAATTCTATTAAAAGTATATACATTAGTATGCTTGCGAAAGGTCTATTTTTAAGACGAAACATTGTGTGAAGTGTCCTGTTTTAGGGTTAAAAGTTTCGTGAAGGGGTCTGTTTGAAGGACCCTGTTTCGAAATGACTTAAGAACGCACAATTTATTCCTAAACATATCCATAACTACAAATAGTATAGTTTGTATGCATCATGAAAATACATGAATATATTTATATATTATACATCATACATGCTTCATTGTGTATTCAATGAAAAATAATAACTAAGAAATAAAATTAAAAATAGTAATTAAGAGATAGCCTTAAGAATTTTTGGGATAAGAGATTGGTTTTAATTAAATAGGTTAATGAATCTAATTCAATACAAGTCATACTAAAATAGAAATTACACTAAAAATACACAGTCCCCCGCAATATATATGAATTATACTCCACTAAATTTAATAGCACCCTCCCCTATTTTCATAGAAATGGCTTCAATATAATTTAGGCTAACAATATACAATTCAAAAAATACATAGTGACCACAAGAAGGATAGGAATTCGATATATACTACTACTTAAGTAAAATATACTTTCTCTTATCACATAAAATATATTAACAAGTGCGGTAAAAATATATTAACAAGACATGAACTATTAATACATGAGTTTAAAACATATTGGTTATACAAAACATATATATAGAAATATATGTATAAATTTATCATTACCTAAAAATGTCAAGCACGATTTACTGGACTTCACCTAAATTCAACTAGATTCTTCACCACGTGGTTTGATTACATCACTGATCGCGATAACATTCTAGATAAGATTCACTGATAAGAACACATTTCAATTCTTTTCTTCTAAAGAAAGTATACGAGTTGATTCTAAGGTCTAGGTATGTAGATATATATTAGGTTAGTAGTAATATATTTTAAAGCACTTTTTATTTTGTTTTAAAAGAAATGGTTATTTTTCTCTTTACGTAGGTTAGTCAAAATTAAAACATAAAATATTAAATTTAATCTTTAGTAATACAAAGACTTACACATACAGAAACGCATGTGGTGAAAAGTTATAGATATTAAACCCTGCTCATAAAATAATGCGACTATTTATATATATATATTTTTTCATTCATGTGCATCACATATAATTATAAAATTCATTTTTTTGTTGTTGTTGTTAAGGATAATCCAATAACTCATGCAATAAAACGCTTGTGAAACCGAAAATTGGATATAATCTGTATTCTAATTGTGAAAAAGTATTAGGTTGGAAACGCATACATGATTACAATCATCTATCAGAGATGTATACAGGGGAGCTGTACATATGGAATGTAACTTGAACTATAAGCAGTGTAAAACAATTCCTGTTATATTCCATAACTCGAAAAAATATGATGATCATCATATTATGACAAAGCTAGGAAAGTTCAAAGAACATGAAATCGACGTGTTTGTCTCTTCTTCTACGAAGAATTATATAACCTTTAAAATCCGAAAGCCAACATTTCCTATTTATAGGGCCTTCATATATTATTTTCGTTTGCGCTGGTTTTGAACCCGCGAACTTCAGCTTGGACTTATTATTGATACGCTAACCATTGGGCTGTCCGTGCCCTGATGCTTTCTCGCTTTCTTATAAATACTATCTATTACAATCACACTTTTTTCGACTCCTGATATATCATTTGAATCGACCTATATATATATATATATATTGGATTTGCTATACTAGAGGTCTCTAAACTTTGCATATATGACTTTCATTATAACTTGATATGGAATACTTAACTTACCATATTCAAACACACAATATTTATAAGGATATAGAACAATGTCGTGATTTCTTTAACTTCTCTATATATTCAAAACCACATCGTCTAAACCGCACAAGTTTCGAACCCACAAACATATAATCAGACTTGTCATTTTATACCCAGGACGCTAACCAGAGGACTAAGTGAGCCCCCGCTTATTTTATAGTCACCAACGCTAACTATTGGACTTAGTGAGCCCCAGGCTAACTTATACACACCACGCTAACTATTGGGCTTAGTGAACCCCCGCTTATTTTATAGTCACCATGCTAAATATTACGCTGAGTGAGCAGAAGCCTATTTTATACCCACAACGCTAACTACTGGGCTGAGTGAGCCCCAGGCTATTTTATACCCACCACGCTAACTACTGAGCTGAGTGAGCCCCAGGCTATTTTATACCCACCACGCTTACTAGGCTTAGTGAGCCCCTGCTTATTTTATAGCCACCACGCTAACCACAGGGCTTAATCAGCCCAGTAGTTAGCGTGTTGAATATATAAGAAGCGGGGGCTCACTTAGCCCTGTGGTTAGCGTGGTGGCTATAAAATAAGCTGGGCTCACTAAGCCCAGTAAGCGTGGTGAGTATAAAATAGCCTGGGGCTCACTCAGCCCAGTAGTTAGCGTGGTGGGTATAAAATAGCCTGGGGCTCACTCAGCCCAGTAGTTAGCGTGGTGGGTATAAAATAGGCTGGGGCTCACTAAGCCCAATAGTTAGCATGGTGACTATAAAATAAGCGGGGGCTCACTTAGCCCTGTGGTTAGCGTCCTGGGTATAAAATGACAAGTCTGATTATATGTTTGTGGGCTCGAAACTTGTGTGGTTTAAACGATGTGGTTTTGAATACATAGAGAAGTTAAAGAAATCTCGACATTGTTCTATATCCTTATAAATATTGTGTATTTGAATATGGTAAGTTAAGTATTCTATATCAAGTTATAATGAAAGTCATATATGCAAAGTTTAGAGACCTCTAGTATAGCAAACCCAACATATATATAGGTTGATTCAAATGATATATCACGAGTCGAAAAAAGTGTGATTGTAATAGATAGTATTTATAAGAAAGCGAGAAAGCATCAGGGCACGGACAGCCCAATGGTTAGCGTATCAATAATAATTCCAAGCTGAAGTTCGCGGGTTCAAAACCAGCGCAAACGAAAATAATATATGAAGGCCCTATAAATAGGACATGTTGGCTTTCTGATTTTAAAGGTTATATAATTCTTCATAGAAGAAGAGACATTCACGTCGATTTCATGTTCTTTGAACTTTCCTAGCTTTGTCATAATATGATGATCATCATAGTTTTTCAAGTTAAGGAATATAACAGGAATTGTTTTACACTGCTTATAGTTCAAGTTACATTCCATATGTACGTACAGCTCCCCTGTATACATCTCTGATAGATGATTGTAATCATGTATGTGTTTCCAACCTATTACTTTTTCACAATTAGAACACAGATTATATCCAATTTTCGGTTTCACAAGCGTTTTATTGCATGAGTTATTGGATTATCCTTAACAACAACAAAAAAATTGAATTTTATAATTATATGTGATGCATATGAATGAAAAAAATATATATATAAATAGTCGCATTTTATGAGCAGGGTTTAATATCTATAACTTTTCACCACATGCGTTTCTGTATGCGTAAGTCTTTGTATTACTAAAGATTAAATTTAATATTTTATGTTTTAATTTTGACTACCCTACATAAAGAGAAAAATAACCATTTCTTTTAAAACAAAATAAAAAGTACTTTAAAAATATATTACTATTAACCTACTATATATCTACATACCTAGACCTTAGAATCAACTTGTATACTTTCTTTAGAAGAAATGAATTGAAATGTGTTCTTATCAGTGAATCTTATCTAGAATGTTATCGCGATCAGTGATGTAATCAAACCACGTGGTGAAGAATCTAGTTGGATTTAGGTGAAGTCCAGTAAATCGTGCTTGACATTTTTAGGTAATGATAAATTTATATATATATTTCTATATATATGTTTTGTATAACCAATATGTTTTAACTCATGTATTAATAGTTCATGTCTTGTTAATATATTTTTACAGGACTTGTTAATATATTTTATGCCATAAGAGAAATTATATTTTACTTAAGTAGAAGTATATTTCGAATTCCTATCCTTCTTGTGGTCACTTTGTATTTTTGGAATTGTATATTGTTAGCCTAAATTATATTGAAGCCATTTCTATGAAAATAGGGGAGGGTGCTATTAAATTTAGTGGAGTATAATTCATATATATTGTGGGGGACTCTGTATTTTTAGTGTAATTTCTATTTTAGTATGACTTGTATTGAATTAGATCCATTAACCTATTTAATTAAAACCAATTCCTTATCCCAAAAATTCTTAAGGCTACCTCTTAATTACTATTTTTAATTTTATTTCTTAGTTATTATTTTTCATTGAATACACAATGAAGCATATATAACGAATCGAGTTGAAGCTATAAAGGGTAACAGGAAGGAATTCGTATACATTAACGGTATCAATCTCGCATTATTATATGAATCTAACTTTGAAAAAATATTTCGAAAACTATAGTATAATATATAAATATATTCATGTATTTTCATGATGCATACAAACTATACTATTTGTAGTTATGGATATGTTTAGGAATAAATTGTGCATTCTTAAGTCATTTCGAAACAGGGTACTTCAAACAGACCCCTTCACGAAACTTTTAACCCTAAAACAGGACACTTCACACAATGTTTCGTCTTAAAAATATACCTTTCACAAGCATACTAACGTATATACTTTTAATAGAATTTTAAAATGTTAAACGATATAAATATTAAATATAAATCATTTTTTTACATTCAGTGAATAATTCGTGTCAAAATTCACTCATGTTGGAGCCTGTTAGATAAATATGGCATACACTAATAAGATTAGCTAATGATTCATTTTCTCATATGGTTAATAGTAGCAATCATTTTTCATATTGTAAGTGTTTGTATGAAGTATGCAAAATTTATGATTTATGATTATTTTATTTTTCTGCCTTATAATACCTATTCATTCTGTATTCTACCATATGCCTTATCAATGACGTCACAATATCCCGTGGTTTTAAGTGATATGCGAATACGTTACTGTTCAGTTGCTGTAATACAAGCATACATTGGAGTTTGGATGAAGTCCAGTACATTATGGTTAAACTTTATAGGTAAGATACATTTTTATATATATATTTTCAATATTAAAAACAAACATTTTTTAAATAATGCCCTAAATAAATAGTACAATATATATATTTTATAATAAAAAAGTCAAAAGGTTAGTTATCCTATACATTCCTCAAAAGATATTTTTAAGTTAAAATACTAAAAACCGAATTTAGTAGAATTTTCTATACTTTGCAATACAAAAAGCATAAACGAATGTAATTTTATATTATTTAAAATTTAATTCTTATATCTTATAAGGGACCCTGTATTTTTCTACCAGAACATGTATCAAATTCATTAAAAACCCGTCTGTTTGCCTCAAAATTCTTAAGAGAATGACTATTTCTTAGTTTTTATTTTTCAATGAATACACAATGAAGCCTTTTAAAACTTAACAGATTAATAACTATATATGAAATAATTCGCATACATTTACAGTTTTAAATAGCTCATTTCATACATTTACCTACCTAAAATGTGTCAGAAACTGTTTAAATTTGAGAAAAAACCCAATAACCGCATTTCTTATCGTGAGTGATTCATCGTGACAAGTCAAAACAAGATCTTCGCTTATCTGATAATATGACTCGTTATGATTCAGCAATCCGTCTGTTGAGGGGGTAATACTCATTTCTTAGTTTCAATGCTAAAATATATTTTTTAAAGCATAATCACTCGAAATTCACTTATTTTTCATGAAACGCCCTACCCTATTTTACAGATTTGTATGATAAATTTGGTGAAATATGTAATTTTTTTTTCTAAAATCTATATTTTTAACGTTATACTAAAAATGCATTCGTGTAAAACCTATTTTTACATTGCATAAATTCGTATTCATTTCAGAATAGCAGTCTATTTCTTAAAATATTTTTACAGGGTACATTGCGAAGGGACATTTTCATTCAAACAGCGGACCTTGCATTTTTATGAAGTTTTTTTTTTCGAATAGGGCACGTATCTCATTTATTTTATGCTCTATATTCTAATGCGAGATCACGCTTCGAAGGGGGAAAAAGAGGTGTCAATGAACTAAATATATGAAGGGTTTCCATAATACTTCATTGAATTTTTTGTTAAGGGCCATTTTTATTAAAAAGGGGATCTGTCTAATTGTTTTGTGAAGGTCGCCGGAATTCAAATAGGGTTATATTATTTTTGTGAAGGTCGCTGGGATACAAATAGTCGCATTATTTTATGAGAAGGGCTTAAATCTTTAACTTTTTCTAGTTTCTTTTGAAATATTTCTATATTTTGAACATATCGATGTGTAAGTTGTACTTTTAGCTTAACTTGAATTGAAAAAAAGGGTAAGGTGTAAATTACCTGATTTTAGGAAGGGTTCTTATGCATAATTGGATTTTTGTGAAGAGCCCCTTTTTATTAAAAAGGGGATCTGTTCACTATTTTAATTAACAATGTACTAGCTGGTAAAATTATATTTTATTCACATAACATTTCCATAATGTTGGAAAGTGATTCATGAATTATGGCGCTACGCATGATTTTTCATACTTGTTTATTTACGCTTTTATATATATGTTAAAATTCTTCTTTTTATATCACTCTGTATTTTTTTAAGTGCGTATTGTTAGCCTAACTTCTATCGAAGGGATCCCCTGATTTTAGGAAGGGTTCTTATGCATAATTGAATTTTTGTGAAGGACTCCTTTTTATTAAAAAGGGGATCTGTTCACTATTTTAATTAACTATGTACTAGCTGGTAAATTTATATTTTGTTCACATAACATTTCGATAATGTTGGAAAGTGATTCATGAATTATGGCGCTATGCATGATTTTTCATATTTGTTTATTTACACTTTTATATATACGTTAAAATTCTTCTTTTTGTATCACTCTGTATTTTTTTATGTATGTATTGTTAGGCTAACTTCTATCGACTTTGGGTAAAGAAAAAAAAGGGAGGGGGAGGGGGGAGCTATTAGAATTGAGTGCAGTATAATTCATACGGGACCCTGTATTTATTACCATAAACTGTATCGAATTCATTAAAACGAGCCTGTTTGCCCCAAAAATGTTGAAGTCCGCCAATTAAAATTAATTAATGACCCTTTTTAATTACTATTTTTCATTCGCATCTACCATTCTACTGCACATTCAAACTGCGTACTCTCGTTGAGGGAAAAAAATCTCGCCAAAACTTCTTAAGTTCTCCAATTTAAATTAATTAATGACCATTTTTAATTAAATCATTATTGACTTTTAAAATTCACCTGTAATATTCTCTAACATGTATAACAAATAGCCTACTCTCGTTGAAAAAATATTTGCTTCGAAAAACGTCTAAGTCCCCCAATTAAAATTAATATTCTAATGAAAATTTTTAATTAATATTTTTAATTATTCATTCACTTCTACTGCATACACTCATATTTAAACTCCGTACTATAGTTGAAAAAATATTTGCTTCGAATAATGTCTAAGTCCCCAATTAAAATTAATTAATGACCATTTTTAATTAAACCCTGAATGACTTTTAAAATTCACCTCAAATATACTCTAACATGTATATCGTATAGCCTACTCTAGATAAAAAAAAATCTCGCGAAAATTCTTAAGTTCTCCAATTAAAATTATTTAAAATTTTAATTAATTAAATTTCTAATTCGCTAAAAATATCCGTTGACATTCACCTCGTCCACCAAATCTCCACGAAAAAAAAATTGAAAATTTTCTAAGTCCCCCAGTTAAAATAATCCCCTTATCTTATAGCAGAAATCCTTATCGCTCCTCTCTTATCGCACTCCCCCATCGAACCCTCCGTTCTTATCAGTGCTCATGCTCTTATCGCCACCTTCACCTGCTCCCCCCTGTGCTCCACCTGCTCCCCCCTGTGCTCCACCTGCTCCTCCACCTTCCACCTGCTTGACTGAGGTGATGTTGAACTGCCATATATATACTACAGACCTGGTGAGATTTGTGTTCTCAAACGCATGCGCTCGGCCGTTTCATTTCTTAAATCCACGAGTAAATATGAGAATGGCTTTTGAGTCGCGTCTTCAAACACTTCTTGGAAGAATTTACTGTGCGTCGGATATAATTGCCGACCTAAATGAATAATTTGTCTCATGTCACTTCGATTTTTAAATAGGATCAAATATTGACTGTTTAGGGAAACACTTCTTATTTCTTTGCCTTTATGAAACAAATTTTGTGTAATAAAGATTACACTAATGTTTAAATGGTGACTTTCCTTTGTAAAGAGATCAGTGAGTCGTTCATCCTTACCGCATTCGACCATCAAATCATCTAAGATAACGAGTGAATTGGGTTCTAAATAATCATGATAATTGCATGGAAGACCCGTCACAAAGGTAATATGCGGCATTTCATCATACATAGATTGATAAATTCCGTAAAACCAAATTATTTTATCGGGAGGTGGGTTAAACATACTGTTTTTTACTTCCAGCAAATACCGTAAGAACCAGGTTTTACCGGCTCCCGTGGGACCGGACAGAAACATAGTACAAGGATGTTTAAAGCGTGGAAGCTCCAGTGTAAATAAACCCACACACGTTAGGTAACACTATAAATAATCACAGACACATAGGTTTTCTTCACGAAAGATTTATTGATAAAAATTAGCATGGATACCAAATCGCTTGGATACAAAATTATAGACTCGTCGGTCGTTTGATAAATTTTCAGTTACAAAATTTGACAGTAATTTTCTCATAGTTCTTCCTCTACATCGAGAATAAAGGTAAAATATGCAATATTGCCCACAGACGGCACTGACAGGTGTTTGTAATATGAGCGGATTAAACAGCACTTGTGAAAAACGGGATACATAGTTTGATATAGATCCTTTAAAAAAGGAGGGCTTGTTTCCATAGGGGTCAAAGAAATCCACTTCATCAGGCGAAGGAATGTAGAAGGCGACCCAATGGCTACAGGGTTCTGTAGACTTATCCACATTGCAGATGAAACAGGCGGGATATCGCTTGATCTTTCTAGGGAGATGATCACTTGAAAATACACCCAAAAAGGAGTTTCGGGTCATTCGATCCTGTAATAAAATCTTCTCGATTTGTAACGAGTTCATGGTCTTCAGTTAGGAAAGTCGCAGATCACGTGACGTGATTTGTTAATTTCAATAATATTTTCAAATTCTGCATAAACTAACACAGTAGTCGTTTTCTGTAAGGATTCGTCGAACTTGATTTCAATACGTAGATTTCCTTGATGCTGTAAATTGAGGTGGGGACCATCACATAAATCAGGGCTCAAATCGAATACATATAATATATGTCCTTCAGCATATTCTTCACGTGTTATATAATTGCCGATATCTCGATGAAAGCCAGAAAACAGTTGATGATAGGCTATTATATAGTTTTTACCGTCGAAATCCAATTCCAAGGGTTTAACAGGTACAGGCTGTCCGTCCACGTAAACACTTAAAAAGTTTACTTTGAAATGATGAAAGTAAAAGGGGTTCAAATCATATTGACCGGTATAAGCACTATTGTCTAACAGACCAATAATGACACTTTTCGGCATTGCCCCTAAAAACACATTATTTTGCATAAAGGATTTACTTCCGGTGGAGATGGAATAGGTCTTACACAAAACACAATCAATAGGATATTTCGCTGAAGTTTTTTCCAATGCTTTCGCATGACCCAGTAGTACCCCAGGACTGACTTTCACTTTTCGAACAAACATAGAGGCATGTTCTAAAATGACTTTATAGCTTGGGAGTGGTGGTTTGGTAGCATCGAAATGGGTCATCAAACAGAATTCAGGTTTACTCCGTGTCATTTTAATTTTAAAGTCGACCATATTCAATAGCAGGCGATTTTGTTGGAAAATGTCACAATGCAGGGATCCGATCATATCGAGAGTTTGGCTTTTTTTAGTCAGTTCATAGCGTTTCTTTAATCCAGGATTTCCTTTGGCAGGATCTGTTTCAGTTAATTTCTCGTCTTTGTAAAAACATTCACATCCCAATAAACTTTTCTTAGCGTCTTCTCCATAGTTCAGCAGTGTTTCAAGATAGGCACGAAAGGCATATGTATTACTGGAGGAGGATATGGCTCTGTCATTCAAACTAACATCCACTTGTGAAAAGAGGGCATGTAAAAATAAATTGACAGGCACTGCAATATCGGTATCCGTTAAATGTGATCCATCGGACTTGGTGATTTTCACTTTCACGTAGATGTAGGAGGCGGATAAATCAATATAGTCTTCGCCATTCCCAGAAAGGATGAATTCCACAGGCCCTCCATCTCGAATATTAGCAAGGGGGTGATATTCGACCAAAAATTCTTTTTCAATAGCCGTTTGAGTAGGTGTGATTAAAAAGAGGTCCAGTTCGGATTTAGCGCAGGCAGCAGAATCTTGATGAATGAGTCCAAACATGTAAAAGCGAAAATATCATGTACTTTCACTTTCTTGGTTTGACGTGGAATAACGACTTTGTTAGAACGTTTCCTCTTTTTATACCGATGACCTGATCCAATCATTGTCTTCACTTTAGTAGCCGCTTTGTCAGTTAAGTTTTGGCCCGCTTCTTTAAGCCGTAGTTTAGCAGCGACTTTAATATTGTCGCCTCGGGATAAATCATTAAGAACATTCACACCAGTATGAAACAATTGTTCGCCAACGGCTTTCGCCCCTGATTTGAAAAGGGGTACCGCAGCTCGAAACAGAGATCGGAACAGGCCGCCGAATCCATAACCTCTCTGTAGAGTTGTGCCTTGATAATAGTTTAAGCCACTACCCGACTGATGGATATAATAATCTTCAAAAGATTTCGCGCAGCACTGGTAGGGAACAAACATCACGAGAGGTACTTTTGTCGAAAATGAAGCTTCCCGTATGACCGCCCACGTTAAAATGGCGTTAAATCACCTAGGTGTGTCCTTATAACGATTTCTAAAGAATCAAAGGACTTTCGACTAATCGGTAAGTATGCGGTCGATCGAATGTCATACAAATCACTTCGCCGTCTTTTCCAGTCACATTCACAATACGTAACAGGGGCGCTAAAACATCACCGACTACTTGCGGTTCTACAATATCCGAATAAATCATCAGCACTCTATAATGAGCGCACGGATCTGCTACATACGAACTATCGACTGTTTGTTCAATATTGTTGTCTAGGGAAGCAATTTCACATGGTTCGAATCCCAACATTTCAGATAACCCCGTTTCTAAAATTACTTTGGCGTTATCACGCACATTGATAGTCCCTCTTTTCGAGATAGAATTATAGGAGAAGGCTATTTTCTTCTCCAAGTCTGGAATGGCAATCGCTTTCAAAATATCAGGTACCGACTCATAAAATCCTGGTGGAATGCGTCTTGCAATGAGTTCTCCCTCGTTCAAGTCGAATCCAATCAAGTTCGTATGATGATTTACATTATACCAGGTATGCGGGTAAATAAATTCCAAAAGACTTACTTCCCATTCCACTCTCAGTTCAATAGGGGTAGGTAATCGTGTAATAAAATGAGAAATTTTATTCCCAGGAAAATAATTCCTAGAACTGTCCGAGGGTAGTGTCAGGTAGAACGACATATTGATAAATGATCTATTGCCCTTCTTGCAATCACTTATAAAGACGTTAAATCAGCAGAGGGAATCCATTGATTGAATTTGTTAGGATACAGTCGGAAGCAAAATGAATTGAACACCGGTACCCCAGTGAGTAATTTTCAAACCATTCTTTTTACATTTTGCTTTCCATTATTAGATCGAATATATCACGGAGAAATATATTCAGAGAGGAGAATCTTAAAACCAATATTTTTGAACGCTAGCTACATTAAGGAAACACTTTAAACTCAATTATCTATCATTAAAATCATTATTTAAACCTTTCTAAGAATTTTCATGTGTTTTTATTAATTTTGTATTGCAATAAGTGCATTTTGTTGCTTTATAAAACTGGAATGTTCAAATGGCATAACGGTTGAAATGTAAATAATTTTCACTTTAAACTTATAATGACAAATGGTATGATGTTCAACAATATGAAAAACATTTATTTCGAACGGAATTTGTTCTCGATCTTTATAGCTTTGCCTCTGTATACCTGTATACAAAAAGCAATTTATAGAAATTAGCCTAATACAAACTGAATTCCTAAACACTTTTAAACAACGTCTAGGAATGTTTCGTTTACATGGAGTACGCAAGACACGTATTTTGCGTGTTCCTGTGTAGACAAAATAAATCCGATTTTCAAAATCACAAAGGGTTAAATAATAAATTCATGCGATTACTTAAGTATGTTTGTATTTCACCAAAAAAAAATGCAGTAAATGACTTTTGGAGATCGCCAAACGAAGAATATAATGGTTAAATGTGAAAAACGCCATGGAAATGTCATCGAAGTATGGCGTCATATTTCTATCCAATCACATTCGGCTTGCGGATTCGATGATCACAGGATTGAACCGCTTGTGTTTTTACAGTCAGAGAAAGGAAGGATGAACGACTCATTTCTCGACCGTCTGTAACTCAATGTGTAATACATTTAGCGAAAGATGGAGAACGCTATTGGATTCCAAATTGCCTATGTCTCCAAATTTTGTATTTTTACACTCAAAAATTATATTGCGAATGTGTCAGAGAGTTTCCAGCAGTTGAATTAATTGAGATATTTATTATTATTATTATTATTATTATTATTATTATTATTATTTTAGAGCAAGCTTAAGTGTAATTTTCTTACGCAAAGCTGGCCTTCAGGAAGACATTTTTTTTCTTTCCTGAACTTTCGCGTCTGGAATTTCAGTTCAAAACGCCATTTTCTGAAAGATCTTCTGCTTTTAGAGAAAAATGGGAAAAACCGTTCGATTACATAGTTTTTGAATATTAGCACATGCTAATTTATAAGTTTGCGAACAAAAATTAATTAAAAAATGTGTCAGAAAATTTCTAGTTTGAATTTGCGAACATCTTTAAAGAAGCATTTAAAATAAAAAAGGATGCATTTGACAAGTGTGTGGCCTTTTTCGTAATCGATCCTTCTAAACGCCCCATTGTTTTATAAGTACAAAGCTAAATCCATTCTATTCATTGCGGTTATGATTAAAATTAAATAATGTTTTGAAATTAAAGTTCCGTCATTGGATGTTATTAACACGTCCGCGTTGATTGGACTTCATCATTCAGTAATAGATTCGTGGGCGGTTGGATTTTATTTCCCTTTGCAGTTCTGATTTAATAACATTGTTTGAGAACAGCTTTAATATGTTAATGCTATCAGACTTTTCGGACAAATTGGAAGGAGGGGGGTAAAGGGGCTCTCTCATTTTATTTTGGTACTAAATATATAATATTTTTTTGAAATTTTGATTTTTTTTTTTTTTTGAGTTTTTTTCGCTAAATGTATTACACATTGAGTTACAGACGGTCGAGAAATGAGTCGTTCACCCTTCCATTCTTTGACTGTAAAAACAGGCTTTAAACTGGAAAAGGAAACCGTTTGGGATCCTGGTTACTCTAATGACTTTTTCAAGCTTAAATGGTAAAAGAAAAGGATGCGTCATATATGGATTAGGAAAAACATTCCAAATTGAAAGAACATTGTTACAAAATGTTGAACTTTTGGTAAAGGGTAAAAAACCATCCCTTTCGTCAACTTTTCGGTTCTCATGGTCCACTAAATTCCTAAATTTAATACCCGTGGTCCACTATTACGAATTTTTTTAAACATTTTTTTTTATAGATTTGTATTATAATAGTCACAGAGAATATCCATGTTATTAATATGAAATGCACTTTTTTTAATGTAACAAAATTATAAATGCTTATTTAATCATAAGAAATATCTCTAAAAGTTGTCTAATTGTTACAAATTCGTTAAGGTAAGTTTAACTATTGAGGGTTATTTAAGTATCATATCTTTAGCGTGATTCTTGCTTTTTAGAAATATATTCATGGTTTTTGGACTCAATTAAGCTGTTAATACATGGAGAGCCATTTTATTCAATCCGAGACTGGTAATGAGTTTCAATAATGCTGTGACAGATGAAAATCGCTCTTTGGACAAATATTTTGTTGAAAACTGAATGATAAAATTTTTATTGATTTTTTTAACTAGTACGGATATTCACTTTTCATGGAGAGCAAAAAATAAAAATAATTGCCTTTTTTCCATGTGAGTAACCAAAACGCGTAAATTGTATATTTTGTGTAAATTATTATTGTATTCCTAATTGTATATGAGTTTCCTGCCATGTAGTACCATTTAGTATTCATTTTAAGCTATAATATTCGCTTAATTAATTTTTAAAATTCAACTTTTTGAAAACCCCGGATTTTTTGCCACTTTTGAATTTTTTTAACTATTTTCCAATCATCTGATCTCTTAGATTTTTAGAATGTTCATGTATATAGAGCTCCGAGGCATCCTCAAAAATTTTTAAATTGCTGGCTCAATTTTAAGTTTAGGGGCGGGCTAACCCCTCCCGATTTTTGCCTCACTTTCCAGCATTCTTGAATTTTTAAATAAATAAGATATAAATACACATTTACAGATTTACAGATTTTTATTTATATCAGCATAAGTATTTTATACGATGTAGATAATTGATAATTATATTTTTATAAACAGATTTATGTAAACATGAAGCAAAATTGGTAAAAATATTTACTTTAAACGGGAAATCAAATCTCTTATCATAAATATCAAAATTTAATTTATAATTATTAGTAATGTTAATTTTTAAGTCAAGAAAGTTTATATTATTATTAATTAAATCATTTTCGCTTAATTTAAGCTGAGTAGGATAAAAATTGAGTGGTGATGTGCAATTTTTTTCATTGAAATAAAATATGATAATGTCATCAATATAGCGATAAAATACATAATCGTTGTTCGGACGTATATTTCTTTCATAATAATATAAGTAAAGGTCAGAGAGAATACTAGATGCGGTTCCGCCCTGCGGAATTCCCTGGCATTGTTTATAGATAATATTGTCATATATAATGTAATTATTATGCAATGTAAAATTTAGTAAAGTTTTAAAAAAATTTACTGAAATATGTTCTTTTAATTTTAATTGAGATTTAAATTCTTTAAATAATATACACATTGTTTTATGTAAGTCTTTTATATCAATGTTATTAAATATATCATTAAAATCCAATGTTTTTATGAATTTTACCGGATTGATATTATGTATTTTATTAATGAGTTGAAAACTATTTTTTAGGCAATGTTGGTTATTATGTTTTAACGTTATATCATATATCTGCTTTAAAATAGTAAGTAGTAAATTGCTTGCATTTTTATTATATGTGTTACAACCGATGGTAACAGTGCGAAATTTAATAGGATTTTTATGAAATTTTGGAATTATAACAAGATAAGGATAATTAAAATTATTGCATTTGATTTTTAGTAATTTGTGATAATTTAATAATTTTCTGTTATTTATTTCAATATTTAATTTAGTTTTATTAAAAATATTACTTGTGTTGATTGCATTGTGAATTAAAACTTTATAGTATTCTTTACAAATGATAGCATAATTATTTGGAGATTTATCTACATAAGTAATTATAAATTTGTTTTGTAATTCTGATATATGTTTATTTATGTTTTTAAAAGCTGCATGTGTAATATGATGATAATTTTTTATAATTTCATTTTTTAATTTATCAATTACAGAAAATCTCCATTCACTGAAATATTCGATTGGTTTATTGTAATCAACAGCAATTTTATATATAAACATATATATATATATAAATATATTATAAAAAATAATATAATTTATGTTATAATATATATATATATATATATTTATATATATATATAGACAGATAGATAGATAGATAAATATATATATATATATAATATATATTATATATATATAGATAATTATGTATATATATATATATAAATCATTATTAGTTTTTTTAATATAAATAAATAAATAAATGTATAAATATATATTTTTTACTTAAATATATATTTATATAAATTATTATTATTATTATTTTATTTTATTTTATGTTATTTTATTTTATTTATTTTATTATTTCCTGCGAAACGTTAACACATGCTGCCGTGAATGGAATTATCAGAGGGGGATCTTAACCCCGAACACTCTGTTTTATATTCGTTATTAATTTAAGCTTTTTAAATGAACTAATCTGTGTAACTGATTCGTCTGGACAACCCAAGCCATATGCATATAGATAATTATGCAGATAAATCCATGTATAGATAAACCCGTCGTATATATTGCGTCTGCGAATGAATAATAATTAATGCGATCATTTCGTATTAGGAAGTTCAGATAAAGATCTGATTGGAGCTATTTGTCATATAGCAACCCAGGCGTGGGCGGTGAGTTTTTATTTGCTTCGGATTTCTGATTTTAATTTCAATAGACATTTAAATGTGTTTAAATGTATTAAAATATACATAATAGTTACATATTACATAATGGGAGTTGAGAAAAATATGGATAACATTTAATAAAATGGGAAAAATTGACAAAAAGTTACATTCTCGAATGAAATGGGGGAGAAGAGATAAAAGTAGCCAAATACCGAACTGCCATTTAAAATCTTGTTTTAGTAAGACGTAATATTTTCATCATCCAATCATTTACCGTTTGCGGAATCATTGATGTCAGGTTTGAGGCGCTATCGTAAAAACGGCCTTTAAACTGGAGAAAGAAACCGTTTGGGATCCCGGTTACGCTAATTACTTTTTCAAGCTTAAATGATAAAAGAAAAGGATGCGTCATACATGGATTAAGAAAAACATTCCAAATTGAAAGAACATTGTTACAAAATGTTGAACTTTTGGTAAAGGGTAAAAAGCCATCCCTTTCGTCAACTTTTCGGTTCTCATGGTCCACTAAATTCCTAAATTTAATACCCGTGGTCCACTATTATGAATTTTTTTAAACATTTTTTTATAGATTTGTATTATAATAGTAACAGAGAATATCCATGTTATTAATATGAAATGCACTTTTTTAATGTAACAAAATTATAAATGCTTATTTAATCATAAGAAATATCTCTAAAAGTTGTCTAATTGTTACAAATTCGTTAAGGTAAGTTTAACTATTGAGGGTTATTTAAGTATCATATCTTTAGCGTGATTCTTGCTTTTTAGAAATATATTCATGGTTTTTGGACTCAATTAAGCTGTTAAAACATGGAGAGCCCTTTTATTCAATCCGAGACTGGTAATGAGTTTTCAATAATGCTGTGACAGATGAAAATCGCTCTTTGGACAAATATTTTGTTGAAAACTGAATGATAAAATTTTCATTGATTTTTTTAACTAGTACGGATATTCACTTTTCATGGAGAGCAAAAAATAAAAATAACTGCCTTTTTTCCATGTAAGTAACCAAAACGCGTAAATTGTATATTTTGTGTAAATTATTATTGTATTCCTAATTGTATATGACTTTCCTGCCATGTAGTACCATTTAGTATTCATTTTAAGCTATAATATTCGCTTAATTAATTTTTAAAATTCAACTTTTTGAAAAACACGGATTTTTTGCCACTTTTGAATTTTTTTAACTATTTTCCAATCATCCGATCTCTTAGATTTTTAGAATGTTCATGTATATAGAGCTCCGAGGCATCCTCAAAAATTTTTAAATTGCTGGCTCAATTTTAAGTTTAGGGGCGAGCTAACACCTCCCGATTTTTGCCTCACTTTCCAGCATTCTTGAATTTTGAAAAAACACTTCCAATTTTTATATCACCCTGTAATTTTATGCGTACATATATATAGTGCTCTGGTAACCTCTCAAAAATTTATAGAACTGTGGCTAAATTTTAAGCTGGGTTTTGGGCCAAAAGTTTTTCAATTCTGGCCCCTGTTTAACAACTTTTTAAATTGTTTAATTTTTTAAAAATACTTCCAAATTTTATTCCGCCCTGTAAATTTACGAGCACATGTACTTAGTGCTCCGATAACCTCTCAAAAATTCTCGGAGCACTGGAAATTTTTTAAGATGGCGTACCAGCTTTGTTGCTTAAAATACGGTGCTTCGCATGCAGTCGTGGCGTGGATGTTTGTTTTTGTAATTAAGTTTCAAATTAGCTCCCATTTGTTTTTAATTAATTAAGTGTTCCCGAGAGCATTAAGTTTTCATTTGACTTTGTAAAAGGTCTTACTTAGCTCTATGGGGTACTTTGGCATCATTAACGTGTGTGCTTTAGCGTGTCGTTTTCTGCTAATAATATTATTATAAAAAACGTAATTTACTTACGGAATATTTCACAAACAGTGTTTACAATTTCTATCGGACGGCCTCACACTTTTTTTGGGGGGGGGGGGGTGTCCGATGCCTCGAGCTGTACCGAGTTAGCGGGTGACATAGACTTAGAAAACACATCCCCATTTGTCTGAGTCCTGCCGCGTACCTCGGGTCGATAGGGGGCTTTGGAAAAAGGTATTTTTCCAATAAAACTCTTTTCCGGCCAACGCGTTTTGAGGACGCCTTGTCTACAGATCGCCTCGGAGCCCCACAAGGGTTCGATTTTCCAACTGCACGATATTTTGAAAAACGAACAAAGGCTTAAACGTCGAGGTAACACGACCCCCCCCCCAGGGCACGGGGAAGGGGCATTGTGTCCAAAGGGGTCTGCGTTTCTGGAGAGCCCCCCGCAACCGAATCCGCGACCCGCTCATTTGACAAGTAAATATGCGTCTACGGTCCATTTCCAAACGATAGGAACCTCACACGAGGGGTGCCGGTTTGGGGCTCGGTGATGGTCTGAGGTTTGAAACCCAGCGTGGCCACATTTTGTTTTTAGATGCGTCCGGTTGGGAGTCTGCCATACACCGTAATGGACTGGCTGGAAAAGCACACCCTCGCTTGTAAACAGCCGTACATATTCAAAGCGTTTGAAATTGAAAACAATCACCTTTTTTTGAAAAAAGTTTAAAACAGTGTTAGCGAACATCTAAATTCTGCTTGGACAGCTTACTAATAAAATAGTGATAGTACGCTGGGATTAAGAAAAGGGAGGACATATATATATATATATATATATATTTATATTATATATATTAATTTATTTATTTAATTATAATATACTAGCTAACCCGCCCGGCGTTGTCCGGGCCCGAGATAATTACAATCTCAGAGAAAGGCGTTAACCCCCTCCCTCCCCATACCCGCAAATATAATGAATAATTTGTTCAAGAGAACCACGGTCACCTACATTAACGCGATCATTAAACAAATAATTACATTTTTCTGATAATTAGAACATAACGAAGACGCTGCGCTAAAATAGCCGGCAGATGACACCCCTTCCCGACCTCAATTTTAAATCTATATCTTAATTAGTTACCTAAATTTTTGTTCATTAGTAAAAATTGGCAATTATTCCCTTTCATTTTCGCAAACTAAATGGAGGGATCGGCCAGAGAAACAGATCTCTTTGTAGCTCAGTTTTCACTGAAAGCAGATCCCTGTTTGAAACTTTATTGGATCGTTTTCACTTGGCGCCAGCAAATTTTTGGCAGTTTTTTGCCTAAATCTAAAAAAAATACCAACCGATTTTTTTTAAAAATCACATAGTCAGATGCAGAATATTTTTTTACATATGCTCAAAAATTTTCAAATTGATATCTCAATTAGTTTTCTTAAAATTCGCTAATGAGTAAAATAATTTCGAATTCGTTCATTTCCGCTTGCAAATCCAATGCGCTGGTTCGTTTCATTCGCCTTTTTGATTTAAAAAATGTCATTTTAGAATCGATGGTTAATGAGAATTTAATTAATATATTGGGTAATTATCAAAATATTAAAATTCTGAGGCTCAGGTGCAGATGGCAAGACCTTAGTCTATTAACACCTAAATTTCCAGTTTTCTAGGTGGGCTAGATTTTGCTAGCCATTGCTAACAGACACACACACACAGAGCGAAACTTTCTTTTATTAATATATATATATATATATATATTATAAAAAAGCAATATAATTTATGCTATAATATATATATATATATATATATATATATATATATATATATATATATATATATATATATATATATATATATATATATATATATATATTACTAGCTGTTACCCGTGACTTTGTTCACGCAACATTAACAGAAGAATAAATACATTAATTAAGCAAAATATTTTACTCCCAATAATTAAAAACGTTAATAATTAACTAACTATTTATCACATTTCATAGGAGACAATACGGTATTTATTATTATAGGGATCTTGACATAATTCAATCTTAAAAAAGTGAAATTTTGTGCCAAATAATCGCGGAAATGAAATTGCAACCAGTGAAAAAAGGAGGGCCAAATAAAATCGTGGAAATAGACGAATTGGGTAAAAACAAATGTCAATTTTACCTGATAAACAATTTTACTTTTAACGCCTTTAGGAAACGTTTTAACAGCCATCCTTAAAAAAAAAAACCCATTAAATAGAAATAGTATATGCTTTTTCTTTAAATTCAATTCTGCCTCCTTGGTTTAATATATAGTTGAAACAAATCTTGTTTTCTAAATGACAGTATACTGGCAGGCAATTTTTGTTCTCCAGAATGAATTGATTCATGAAGTTTGAATATGTGAAAATATGTTTGTATTTTTCGGATAATTTACTGAAATCAAGATTTTGTTTCCACCATCTATTCAAAGTGAAAATAAATTCTGTTTTTCAGTTTTAATGAGAAAATGTTGTAAAAAATATACTGATCTGTTTTATTTCTACTTTTTTATACACAAATATGAACTAATTTATTTTCCGTTTTTAAAGAAACTTCGTTAAAAAAATGGCATTTAATTTAATTTTTTTAATTTTGAGAGTTTGTGTGACATCCTCGGATCAATTATAACCAGTATTCGCTAAACCTGTAGTAAACTAACCGGTAGTAAATCGCGTTGTGTTCGATAGTCTAGGAGTAGTTGCGAAATACAAACACATGGTCAGATTTTAATATAATAGATTCATGCTCATTTTCCTTTTCTTAAAATTATGATGTAATTTTTAGCAGAAAACTCGGATACTCATGCGGCACGAAATAACGAATACTCATGCTTAATAATCAGTATAGATAAAAAAAAAATTTAAATTTTTCGTTATAAATATGGCGTGAAACTCATCTACTTTCTATACTTATTGATCCTTGTATTATTAATGTAAGGAATTGCTTCACATTCATTTAAAACATATTGGAAAATTCCCGTTTTATTTCAAATATGACGTTTCCTTTTTCCACAGAGAAATATCTTTTTAATGACATAATTCTTGTTAATTTTCTTTTCAAGGCAATTAACTTCAATACTGACATAGGGAAAATTATGTTACTTTAACGAAATAATATTAAATCTTTAGGTTTTATCAACAAAAATGGAACTATTAACATTCGTCATTTTTTTCTTTAGGTAATCGAGTTATTTCTTTTAGTTTTAAGAATGAAAAATCACTATTTCTCGCTATCCATGACATCATTTACGACATGGATAATTTTGCGGAGCATATTATTGACATTTGCTAACCATTTTCTTTTGAAACTACTCTTTACTTTTTAAAAATTTAAATAAAAAATACGGTATAGTTATATTAGCCGTGCGCAGACGGTAAAACGGCACGTATTGTTACCATACAAAAGAAAAAAAAAAGAAAACAAGTGAAGAAAAAACCCAAGATCATTTTATTTCACCAATCAAAGCATATCCGCTTTATTTTCGATAAATGACGTCATATTCGCCTGTTTCCTATGGTAACACATATTGAAACCTTGTATTATTATCAAAAACTACAAAGAAGTACGTTTTAATTCTAATAATATTATTTAATTTTCTTCTTAATTCTTTAATTTTTTAATTTCATTTTCATTTTTACCGTGAAAATTTTTCAATTGAAACTAAATTGTTGAGTAAAAATTATTTTTTCGGGTTTTGAATTAGTTTTGACAACGATAAAGTATTAGCAACGGTAAAGTAAATTTAACCATTTTAAAATGCTATACGAAAAAATGTCCTTTTATTCTCAATGAAAATAGCAAAATTTTGAATTATTAAGAAAAATATTTGAATAAAATAAACAAAAACCAGCCTATGTTCTTATGAGGGTTATAATCAGCCTATATGCAAAGATACAGGATGATTAAATGCTCCATTTTGACGCTGGCTTCAGCCTAACATTTGCACACAATCAGATTTATAATATTATTAGGATAAATAAATAATATAATTTATGTTATAATAATATATATATATATATATATATATATATATATATATATATATACATATATAGATAATTATGTATATATATATATATATATATATGTAAGATGTATATATATATAAATAAATCATTATTAATTTTTTTATTATAAATAAATAAATACATGTATAAATATATATTTTTTACTTAAATATATGTTTATATAAATTATTATTATTATTATTATTTTATTTTATGCTATTTTATTTTATTTTTTTATAATTTCCAGCGAAACGTTAACACGTGCTGCCGTGAATGGAATTATCATAGGGGGATCTTAACCCTGAACACTCTGTTTTATATTCGTTATTAATTTAAGCTTTTTAAATGAACTAATCTGTGTAACTGATTCGTCTGGACCCCCCCAAGCCATATGCATATATATAATTATGTAGATAAATCCATGTATAGATAAACCCGTCCTATATATTGCGTCTGCGAATGAATAATAATTAATGCGATCATTTCGTATTAGGAAGTTCAGATAAAGATCTGATTGGAGCTATTTGTCATATAGCAACCCAGGCGTGGGCGGTGAGTTTTTATTTGCTTCGGATTTCTGATTTTAATTTCAATAGACATTTAAATGTGTTTAAATGTATTAAAATATACATAATAGTTACATATTACATAATGGGAGTTGAGGAAAATATGGATAACATTTAATAAAATGGGAAAAATGGACAAAAAGTTACATTCTCAAATGAAATGGGGGAGGAGAGATAAAAGTAGCCAAATACCGAACTGCCATTTAAAATCTTGTTATAGTAAGACGTAATATTTTCATGATCCAATCATTTACCGTTTGCGGAATCAGTGATGTCAGGTTTGAGGCGCTATCTGTTTACAAGCGGTTCAATCCTGTGATCATCGAATCCGCAAGCCGAATGTGATTGGATAGAAATATGACTCCATACTTCAATGACATTTCCATGGCGTTTTTCACATTTAACCATTATATTCTTCGTTTGGCGATCTCCAAAAGTCATTTACTGCATTTTTTTGGTGAAAGACAAACATACTTAAGTAATCGCATGAATTTATTATTTAACCCTTTGTGATTTTCAAAATCGGATTTATTTTGTCTACACAGGAACACGCAAAATACGTGTCTTGCGTACTCCCTGTAAACGAAACATTCCTAGACGTTGTTTAAAAGTGTTTAGGAATTCCGTTTGTATTAGGCTAATTTCTATAAATTGCTTTTTGTATACAGGTATACAGAGGCAAAGCTATAAAGATCGAGAACAAATTACGTTCGAAATAAATGTTTTTCATATTGTGGAACATCATACCATTTGTAATTATATGTTTAACGTGAAAATTATTTACATTTCAACCGTTATGCCATTTGGACATTCCAGTTTTATAAAGCAACAAAATGAACTTATTGCAATACAAAATTAATAAAAACACATGAAAATTCTTAGAAAGGTTTAAATAATGATTTTAATGATAGATAAATGAGTTTAAAGTGTTTCCTTAATGTAGCTAGCGTTCAAAAATATTGGTTTTAAGATTCTCCTCTCTGAATATATTTCTCCTTGATATATTGGATCTAATAATGGAAAGCAAAATGTAAAAAGAATGGTTTGAAAATTACTCACTGATGCACCGGTGTTCAATTCATTTTGCTTCCGACTGTATCCCTTAAACTTCACAAAATATTCCACACGTTTTCTTCGAGTGCGCTTCTCTAAAATTTTTTCAATCGTATAAGTCTCTTTCATTTGCAATTTTTGAAGTTCTTGCGGGTTCCTTGAATGGGTTCGTCTAACAAGTCTTTAATTCGATAGACAGGGGATCTCTCGCTACACACTCCATCACTATAAACTGTTCCTCCATCCAATCGGTTTCATAGCCTTTTTCAAAAGTTAATTTCTGTTTCGAAACCCGAACCACATCGCACTGTTGAAACACACAGGGTTTGCTTTTCACATTTTCTAAGTCCCCGTAGAGAGTAAACCACACATCACTTTCATTTTACCGCGTCACTTCAGCAGGGGCTCTCTTGATACTGGAATGGTAAGTATGGTTATAACTATGCAATAACTCACTTAATACATCGATATACCGATACATATGATTGTGGGTAAAATACTTCCACATTTTTGTTTTCAGGGTGCGGTTAAATCGTTCCACCACCGACGCTTTGGTATTATTATGCGTTGTGAAAAACCGAACCCCTTCTTCTTTTAACAATCGTTGCAAAGGCTGATTCTTAAATTCTTTTCCCGCATCCGTTTGTAAAAACTTGGGCTTTCTCGTGGAGAAAATAGATCGAAAGGCTTTCACAATTTCATCCCCTCCTTTTGTTTTCAAGGGAATCGCCCACGCATATTTAGAGAGAATGTCGATACAAGTCAGAAGGTACCGCATCCCCTGATTGTGCTTTCGTAAACTGCTGAGATCCGCCAGATCGGCCTGCCATTGTTGATCCATAGTGTAAACGATCACTCGGTTTGTCGGGAAGTGTCTCCGTACCGCTTTGTGAAGCGTATACGAATCGACGCCGCTCAACCATTTCTGAATCGTCTTCTTCGTTACTTTGCCTCTGACAGCACGATATAAAACATTTACACCACCAAAACTTGCTGCGTGACTTGGAACCGGATAAATCGCCTTCATTGCAACATAAAACTTGATTGTTACTGACCTTAATTTTAAAACGCATCATTTTCCCACCCCACTGTCTCGCGTGACGTCATCTCATAGAATGAACCTGTACGCTAGCGATCTCGTCTTTAAATACTCCTTCGACGGCATAGTTAAAAGACTAGAAAATTACTAAGCTATAATTACATTTTACGAGTATTCGAATACTACTATTTTAAAAGTATAGCCTATAGAGGGTAAGAGTGAAAATTTCTAAAAATAATCTTGTTCACGCATATGAATTGTATATAGGAGATTGTACAATATAAAAATAAATTTCATATATCGTCCCATCATGCGGTGTGACTCATCGCATAAATTGTTAGTATGTATTTTTAAAATAATTATTTAAAAAATAAATTAGAGGAAACATGCAATAATACCTATTCTTTTTTGCTTACTTATTCCTTTTTGCCTACCATATATATTGAAAAAATACATTAATATTATATCTATTCATATATTATAACTTTAAACATATAAAGTAGGGATACTTACCTAGATCTTACAACCAACTCTTACACTTGCTTTGGAAGAAGTGAAATGAAATGTATTCTTATCAGTAAATCTTATCTAGAATGTTATCGCGATCACTCACGTGCTGTTACTAATCTATAGATTAACGATAAGATAATGAACTCGTACTGAAATCATTTCTGGTCTAATTGCTATAGAAGTAGCATGCATGTATTTTTCATGCTATAGTCACATATTGGAGACGGGATTGCAAGCTTGTGAATAAGGTAATATTAGTTTATGTATGTATTTTTAATACGATTTTAAAATGTTAAACAATATAAATATTAGATCTAAAAATAAATCATTTTTACATTCAATGATTAATTTTAGTCAAAATTCACGCATTTCGAGCCTGTTGGTTAAATATGACTTCCACTGATAAGATTCGTTGATGACTCATTTTCTCACATGGGTAATAGTAGCAATCATTTCACATACTGCAAGTGTTTGTGTAAAGCATGCAAAATTTATTATTCTGCTTTATAATACCTATTCGTTCTGTATTCTACCCTATGCATTATCCATGACGTCACAATATCCCATGGTTTTAAGAGATAAGCAAACACATTACCGTTCAGTTGTTGTAAGAAAAGCATAGTAGAAGGTCGAATTTGGATGAAGTCCAGTACATTATGGTTACACTTTTTAGGTAAGATAACTTTTTGTGTATATGTATATTTTCAATATTAAATTAAAAAAAATTGAAATAATGCCCTAACTAAATAGTACAATATATATTTTATAAAAACAAAGTCAAAAATTAGTTATCCTATTCATGCCTCAAAAGAAATTTTTAAGTTAGGATAGTAAAAACCCAATTTAGTATATTTTTTCTATACTTTACTATATAAAAAGCATAAACAAATGTAATTTAATTTTATATTATTTAAAATTTAATTCCTATATCTTATAGGGTATCCTGTATTTTTCTGCCATAACATGTATCAAATTCATTTAAACACATCTTTTTGCCCCAAAATTCTTAAGGGAATGACTATTTATTAGTTCTTATTTTTTCAATGAAGCATTTTAAAACTTAACAGATTAATAACTACGAGGGGTGATCCAAAAAAAAGTTTACAAGGAAAAGGAAAAAGTATTTATTAACAATAGAAACAATATACAAATGGCAATCAAGAGACACATCTGGCCTTTACTTTTCCACATAGTCGCCAAACCTGTTTAGGCATTTGTCAGAACGTTCGACCAACTTATTTATCCCGTCTTGGTAGTAATTAGGGCCCTGCTCATTGAGCCATTTCTCGGCAGCTGTTTTCACTGCATCGTCTGAGGTGAACCGTGTTCCGGATAAGTTTCGCTTCAACGCCGGAAAAAGTAAATAGTCACTTGGAGCCAAATCGGGGCTGTATGGGGGGTGGTTCCAGACCTCCCACTTGAACCTTTGCAGCAATTCCTGAGTCTGGCGAGCTGTATGGGGCCTGTCATTGTCATGCAGAAGATATTGTCTGTGAATTTCGGATGCGGCCACATTCTTGGCCCATAAGAATCGAATTACGGCTCGCACCTCTATGCGAGACCACTTTTCTAGACGTCGTGCCATGACTGTCGCTCTTAAGTGTCTGCGTACTGACGCTACTTACTCGTAGAACCGCTGTAGGACAACTAGCGCCATCTGTCAACCACCCTGGGTGGAAATATTCGCTCCACAATTATTACGTTTCAAATGCTTCTGCTTGTAAAATTTTTGGATCAACCTACGTATATATGAAATAATTCGCATACATTGACGGTTTTAAATAGCTCATTTCATACATATATCTACCAAAAAAAGTGTCAGAAACTGCGAGTAACAGGTATTTCTTATCATAAGTGATTCACCGTGTCAAGTCAAAGCAAGATCTTCGCTTATCTGCTAATATGACTCATTGTGATTCAGCAATCCGTCTATTGAGGGAAAAGGGATAGCCGTCTTTTTTTCTTAGTTTCAATTCTAAAAAATATATATTTTAAATGTTAAACTAAAAAGGCATTCGTGTAAAACCCATTTTTACATCGCATGAATACGTACTCATTTGAAAATAGCAGTCTATTTCTTAAAATATCTGTGGAATCATAATATTTTTACAGGGTATATTGTGAAGGGGCCTTTTCATTCAAACAGTGATCTTGGATTTTTATGAAAGGTCAATGTGCCTCGTATTTCTGTCGTTGTAATATAATATGAATCTATTGGATTTATTTTGTGAAGGGTGTTGGAATTAAAATAGGGTTATACTATTTTGTGAAGGGTCCTGGGACACAAATAGTCCCATTATTTTGTGAAGGTAGCTTAATATCTATAACTATGTATTTTGAACATATCGATGCGCAAGCTGTACGTTTAGCCTAACTTGAATTGAAAAAAAGCGAAAGTGTAAATTATCTGATTTTAGGAAGGGATCTTATGCATAATTGGATTTTTTGTGAAGGATGCTTTTTTATTCTAAAGGGTATCTGTTCACTATTTTAATTAACTATGTACTAGCTGGTGAAATTAAATTTTGTTCACATAACATTTCGATAATGTTGGAAAGTGATTCATGAATTATGGTGCTACGCATGATTTTTCATGTTTGTTTATTTATTATTTTATATATACGTTAAAATTCTTCTTTTTATACCACTCTGTATTTTTTGAAGTGTGTATTGTTAGGCTACTTCTATCGAAGGGTCCCTCTAGGTAAAAAAAGGGAGGGGGAGGGGGTAGCTATTAAATTTAGTACAGTATAATTCATACGGGATTCTGTATTTTTTACTATAACCCCCGTGGTGATTCCTGGGACCAGGAAGTTTCGACTCTAGGTCATTTCTAGCTAAAAGTTCACACCTTAAGGCAAAATTCATTTCAGTTGAGAGTTTATATCTTAGATTACTTTCAGCTGAAAATCCTACTTTTGGCGACTTTTAAACTAAAAATTCTATTTTTTAACTCTAAAAATTCTACTTTTGGTTTAAAAGAAAAAAAAATGTCTAAGTTCCAGAATTAAAATTAATGAATCACCATTTTTAATTTATTTCATTCACTTCTACTGCATACACTCATATTCAAACTGCGTACTCTCGTTGAAAAAAAAAATCTCGCGAAAATTTCTTAAGTACGCTCATTATTTCTTAATCACCATTTTTAATTAAACCATTACTGACTTTTAAAATTCATCTCTAATGTGCTCTAACATGTATATCGAATAGCCTACTCTAGTTTAAAAAAAAAAATTTGCTTCGAAAAATTTCAAAGTTCCCCAAGTAAAATTAATTAATGACCATTTTTAATTATTCATTCACTTCTACTGCATACACTCATATTCAAACTGCGTACTCTCGTTGAAAAAAAAATTGCTTCGAAAAATTTCTGTTCCCCAATTAAAATTAATAAATGACCATTTTTAATTACTATTTTTAAATACAATTCACAAACTGAAAAAATATTTCCCACCCTACTCTAGTAGAAAAAAAAATTTCTAACTTCCCCAATTAAAATTAATTAAATTTCTAATTCGTTAAAATTCACCTTGTACTGTAATAGACATTTCTCCACAAAAAAAAAAAAAAAAAAAAAAAAAAAAAAAAAAAAAAAAGCTTTGAAAAATTTCTATGTTCCCCAATTAAAATTCATTAAAATAATCCCCTTATCTTATTTTAGATGGTGGAGGGCCTTTCGGGTGGAGGGCTGAGGAGCCGGTGCTGCACTTCGGGTGGAGGGCTGAGGGCAGGTGCTGCACTTCGAGCGGTGGGCATGTGGACAGGTGCTGCACTTCGAGCGGTGGGCATGTGGGCAGGTGCTTCACTTCGAGCGGTGGGCATGTGGGCAGGTGCTGCACCTTGCACCGTGCCCACAGCCCACCACCTGCAGCCGGACCGCCACTTTTCCTCTACTTTCATAGTTAAGTTATAAAAAAAAAGTATTTTTAAATTAATTAAAAAAATATTTTTTGATAGAAATAGATTTCTAGAAACTTCAAATATGCAAATCTAAAATCACAGCTGACTCCGCTAAGTAGTTTTTAAGCTATGCATAAAACACTACCCACAACGCAGTCTGATTTCCAACGATTACATATTAGGAGTTACAAACTTTAAACCTTTATAATTTCAAAACTACTTGACTCAGTGACTTCCAGTTTGTTATCATAGGACAACATTTACTGAAAAAATCAAACATGATGCCCCGATTAGATGTATCTATTGAGTTTGCTACAATTTCGGCGTGAATATGACCCTCTAAGCTTATTTTTTCCACATTAAATCAAAAAAGACAGTTTCCAGAAGAATGACTATTTGTTTTTTACTGTGACATTTTGGAGATTAAATGTTCTTTTTGTCCATGCACATATGAAATTTTAAATTTGTCAAATGGACTCTTTTTATACCCAATTTGTCTCACGGAGACACTTTCCAATTAGGAACATTGCTGCACATAACTATTATAACTTAATTTGGGTGCTTTTCCGCTCTATTACAGAAAAAAAATCCAGAAAATATATTATAAATTTTGAAAATTTATGTAGAGCAGCATTGAAACTTTAATTTTTAATCTTTTATGTGGAAGGTAATTTTTTTCTACTGTCTAAATTAAAAACGCCATAAAATACTAATAATAATAAAGTAAATCTAAAAACTTTTGAAGTCATGTAAATTATAAGAATATACAGAATTCAGCTAACCCTAATAAATATCTTGATCATAAACAATTTTTAGAAGCCATGCAATTTGAAAATGTATATGACTTTGAACTTGAAGCTCAACTGAAAATTACATAACAAAAAGCCTTACTAAATGAATTTAACAATATACTTTTGATTGTGTGATATATTCTGTATAAAATATATATACAACCTTAAATTACCCATTTGATAAAATAAAAAGCATATGCACTCTTCATTACTAAAAGCTAAATCTTTTTGTTTTGACCAAATTTCTTTATTAAAAATCTTAAAATATAAAAGATAATGTAAAAATTTTATTCAGAAAAAAAAAAAGAAATTTAAAAAATTCTGTTCTAGATCTCGATTATATACAGTATTCCTTTAAACATAGCTATTCCAGATTATTATACACTACTCTGGCATACATACGCTATTCATTTAATGAATTTGGAGCATATATTAAAAATACTTAAGATAATTATGATTATATGGTATAAATTTCAATGGATCTGAAAAAATTATTCTTTGTTGTTAAAATGTTTGAAAAGAAATACCAATTTTCCAGCTTTATGAGTTCCTAAGCGATTACAGAGTTTAAATATGTGAATTAAAGTTTGATTTATTTGAATTTAAAAAAAAGTTAAATGAGGTTTTGTTTGTAAGATTTTAAAAGTTTAGTTGTTTATTAGTTTACATTTATAAGTAATTAAAATTGAAATCATCTTAAAAAAATATATAAAACATTTCAGAGTATTACTAACCATGGAATCTTTATTTTCCGAATCTTTCCATAAATAAATTACATTGGAATATCGAATCATTTGTTATTTACATGTGCACAATGAAGTCATGAGATATCTACATAAATAATAATAAATATACTTTTGATTGACCTATATTTATTTATTCTAACGTTTTACATATCCTCGCAGAAATTATCCATGTTTTTGTATTAAAAAAATCATATCAGATTTACATATTTTTTTAACACATGAATTTATGCTTCAATCTTTTAACATTTCTCAGCTGAGATTCTCTATTTTTAAATTAGAATTTTTATTTTAAAGTGGGATATTTGATTTAAATAAAGTTCAAAAAGCAAGGATTTTGTGTTCTGTCTCTCCCAGTCCTTAAATTTACAATGTATTTTTGTCAAAAAATAATATTTATAATGAAATATCTTGAAAAAAAAAGTTTATTTAAATAAATTAGTTGATTTTAATCTTTTGATTTAAATTAGTATTAAAATCAAACTGATTTAAATCAACGAACCTTGATTAAAAATTGTTAGAATATACATGTTTTATTTAGTAGTTATTTAATTTAAATTGAGATTACAGTGCTGAAATATAATTTCAACTACTGATCTAAATATTTTAAGATTTCGGAACTTTCAGTACTACATGATTAGATAAAGTTGGAGATATTAGCAATGACACTATGCTTAGATTTTAAAAGATACTAAATTTACCAATTGCTGAAAAAAAAAGTTATTAAAAAAAGTTTCTTTTCAAAATCATCTACTTGCATACAATATTTTAACAAAATATTATTTTGACGTAAAAAGTTTTAATACCACTCTGATGGATCTGATAAATAAACTCATCAGATGCCAATTTGATAACTTGAAACATACATTATATTTTGAAGAAAAAATAAGGATTTGTGAATTCAAAAAAATAAATAAATATGGAAATATAAGCACTTTCTTACAGTAGAAGTCCAGTTGCCAGTAGCCCCACCAGCGGCTGAGAGGTTGTGCTCTCGAAGCTGGTAGACGGGAGGTGCTGGGTTCGATCCCAATCGCGCCCGTCGGCCTAATCGTTCGGAGTTTTCGTGGTTTTCTTCGAGCCGTGGATTTATGCATGCGTAAATACGGGTTAGGTTCCCTTAAAAAGACCCACACAAAGGGCACTCCCCCCGGGCCTATATCCCATGTGTAGATAATTGGCCGTCAATAATCAACCCAACCCAACCCAGTTGCCAGTATATATGTATAAAAAATATATTTAAAATCAAAATTTGATTATGATTAATAACAAAGAAAGAAATTTTTGTGAGCCTTTTATTCCTCAATGGCAGATCACTTAATAGCAGAATAATATAAATTACAAATAATTCAGGAAAAATACATAGATTCAATAAAAAATCGGACGTCGCAAATATGTATGTGCTATTTTTTTTTAAACTTAAACTTAGTAAAATAAATCAATCTCATCTAATGTACGCAAATATTAAATTGCACATATTAACAAAATACCAATTTTTTTAATATGTAAATTACTCAATTTTTTCTGGCTAACTATAAAAGGCAGAAAAAATAAAACAAACATTCATACTGAAAAATAACATTTATTTTCAACAAAACTATAAATCAAAATGTTTTAATAAAAAAAATTACAGCACTGCATTTTAATATTAATGCCACTGGCATTTATTCCTTAGAATTGCTGCACTTATTTGGTAAAAAGCAGGCCCACCATAAACTATATAACTGAACACCTAATAGGATGCTAAAATAACAAAATTGTCTTTGTAGACATTTCTCCGAAGAAACTGTGAAATCATCAACATATGAGAACAGCATGATGTCCTTTCTTACATCCTCATTCGCTATTATTTGAGGACTATCTGTTCCAGCTGGAATGCGACACTGATCACTGCAATATTATCCTGTAATAATAACAGTAATAATATTATAATTTTTTTATTGTACTAATTGCTAGTCATCAAGTACATTTAACAGGAAAAAAACACAGCAGCAATGAATGATTAAGGGATAAGCGATAAGTATTTTTAAGAACATAAAATTTGAAAATTTTCCTTTAAGTAGAAATTTCAAAATTCGTAAGCTTTTAAAATACTTAAAATTTCAGGAAGCTCTTTTTTGAAATGACATTTGTTTCCTGCTGGTGAAAGCTGTATTTTGATAATTGTATAAGGAAATTTATCACCTCTTTAAAATTTCCATATGTTACTAATGATCTTCTTATGTCCGAAAATGGTAGGATACGAAATTTAATCATAATCTTTTGAGCCATTTTTTAGATATAATTAGCTTGACCATGACCGGTAGTGACCCAAAATAACCCATTAACTAAATTTTCTGGATCATGTGACCTAACCCAAGGGTCTTTTCGTGCTCGAAATCAGTAGGATAAAAATTTAGTCAAAATCGTTTCAGCAGTTTTTTACAAAAAATTAGTTTGACCCTGACACATAGTGACCCAAGATGACCCACTATTCGAATTTTCTGGCCCATGTAACCTAGCCCAATGATCTTCTCGTGCTCGAAAACGGTAGGATAAAAAAATTAATCAAAATTGTTTCAGCCCCTTTTTTTACATAAAATTAGCTCGGTGGCTGTCCATAAATGATGTCACACTTTTTTCATTATTTCTTACCCCCCTCCCCTCCTTTCTCACTGTCACGCTTCACCTTACTCCCCTCGCCCCCGTTGTCACATGTCACGCTGTATAAACGTATACTTGCAGTTCAGAGACAAAGCACTATGTTATAGATCATATTTCTAATTTTATTTTTAAACTTTAACTGTGTGTTTTAATGACATTTGTGAGCATAACAATAAAAATGATTCGTGTACTTATTTTGTATGAAATAAGATTAAGCTTTACAACAAAAAACGTAATTAATATACAATAATAATAAAATATTAATATGAAAGAGCAATTGAAAACAGTAGTATTTTGGAATTGGAAATGGAATTTAATATATTTGGTTTTAAATCTTATCTTTACTTTATGAACACAAAATTCTTTAAAACAGATTGATTTTTATAAAGAAGCTTCAATATTAGTTTTACTTAAATAGAATTGCCATCACATTTCATTTGTCACATTAATATGAACATTTATAAAATTATATACAAAATCCTAAAATAGAAAGTACTCTGAATCATTTACTTATTACGACTTTTTCTCCCAAGGAGAAGATAGTATATGTTCGTTCATCGAGTACACAGGCATTTTGATAGCACTCTCATCCTCAGGGATAATAAGCCCTCTAATGTCAATGTCGTCTTTATCCACCAAATCTGCAAATTCCAAACCAATCTCCAAATTAACCAAAATGTGTGATGTCACACTTCTTCTTACCCCCTCCCACACCTTTGCCACAATTTCACGAACCCCCTCTCACCCTCCTCCAAGCGTGACATTATTTGTGGACGGCCGTTTGACCTTGAGCCGTAGTGACCCGAAATGCCAATATTAATCGAATTTTCTCGATCATGTGACCTAGCCCAATGGGCTTCTCGTATCAGGAAATGATAAGATACAAATTTAGTCAAACTCGTTGCAGCCGTTTTTTAGACAAATCTAGCTTGACCCGTAGCGATCCAAATTTGACCTACTAATAGAATTTTCTCGAACATGTGACCCAGCACAATGGTCTTCTCGTGCCTCAAAATGATAGGATACAAATTTGGTCAAAATAGTTAGAGCCGTTTTTTAGATAAAATTAGCTTGACCCTCGGTGACACAAAAATAACCTATTTATCGAATTTTGTCGAACATGTGACCAAGCCCAATGGTCTTTTCGTGTTCGTAAACGGTAGAATAAAAAAATGTAGTCGAAATCGTTTCAACCGTTTTTCAGAAAAAAAATAGTTTGACCCTGACCCATAGTAAACCAAAATGACCCACTATTCGAATTCTATTGAACATGTAACAGACCCCAATGGTCTTCTCATTCTCGAAAACAGTAGGATAAAAAATTTAATCAAAATCGTTTCAGCCGTTTTTTAAATAAAATTAGCTTGACCCGGACCCGTAGTGACCCGAAATGACCCATTAATCGGATTTTTTTTGATCGTGTGACCTAGTCCAATGGTCTCTTACCTGAAAACGTTAAAATACAAAATTTTGTCAAAATCGTTAGAGCCGATTTTTAGAGAAAATCAGCGTGACCCGCGGTGACCCAAAAAATGACCCACTTATCGAATTTTCTCGAACATGTGATCTAGCCCAATCGTCCTCTGGTACCCCAAAACGGTAAAATAAAAAAAATTATCAATATCCTTACAGGCATTTTTTACATAAAATTGGCTTGACCCGTAGTGACCCAAAATTGACCCATTAATCGAATTTTCCCGAACATCTGACCTAGCCCAATGGTCTTCTCGTGCCGGAAAACCTTAAGATACAAAATTACAAAATACTGTCAAAACCATAAGACCCAATTTTTAGATAAAATTAGCTTGACCTGCGGTGACCCAAAAAAGACCCACTAATCGGATTTTCTCGAGCATGTGACATAGCCCAATAATTTTCTCGTGCTCAAAAACCGTAGGATACAAAATTTAGTTCAAATCGCCTGAGCCGTTTTTAAGATAAAAATAGCCCCATTGATTAGCCCCCAAAAATTGACCCATAATAACACATGACCAAAATGACCCACTAATCAAAATTTCTCGAACATGTGATCTACCCCAGTAGTCTTCTCGTTCCCTAAAACTGTAGGACAGTAAACTTAGTTAAAATCCTCTGAGCCGATTTTTAGATAAAATTAGCTTGACCCACAGTAACCCCAAAAAGACCCACTAATCGAACTTTCACGGACATGTGACCTAGCCCAATGATTTTCTCGTGCCTCAAACTCGTAGGATACAAAATTTAATCAAAATCGTTAGAGCCGTTTTTTAAATAAAATTAACTTGACCCTCGTTGAAACAAAAATGACACACTAATCGAAAGTTCTGGAACATGTGACCTAACCCAATAGTCTTCTCATTCCCTAAAGCTGTAGGATACTAAATTTAGTTAACATCCTCCTAGCCGTTTTTAAGATAAAAATAGCTTGACCCAGAATGACCAATGACCAAAATGACGCACTAATCGAATTTTCTCGAAGATGTGACCTAGCCCAACAGTTTTCTCGTGCACGAAAACCATAGGATGCAAAATTTAGTGTAAATAGTCTGAGACTTTTTTAGATAAAATTAGCTTGACCCATAATGACCCATGACCAAAATGATCCACTAATAGAAATTTCTCGAACATGTGACCTAGCCCAATAATCTTCTCGTTCCCTAAAACTGTAGACTAGTATTTAGTTCAAATCCTTCGAGCCGGTTTTAAGATAAAAATAGCTTGACCCAGAATGACGCATGACCAAAATGACCTACTAGTCTTATTTTCTGAAACATGTGACCTAGTCCAACAGTCTTCTCCTGCCCGAAAACCATACGATGGAAATTTAGTTTAAATAGTGAGAGCCGTTTTTTAGATAAAATTAGCTTGATCCACAGTGACCCAAAATGACCCACTAATCGAATTTTCTGGGACATGGGACCTAGTTCAATGGTTTTGCTCGAAACTCGTAGGATACAAAAATTGATCAAAATCGTTAGAGCCGTTTATTAGACACATTTAATTTGACCCACGTTGACCCCAAAATGAACCACTAATCGAAAGTTCTCGAACATGTGATCGTGATCCAGCCCAATATTCTTCTCGTCCCCGAAAATGGTAGGATACTGTAGAGAATTATAATTTTCTTAATGCCAAAAAGGCGATAAATGAATCTCGATGGCTATTGTTTATATGGGGTTGCCTTTCCACCTGGCTTTGAGAGCGGTAAATTGCGTAAGAATGTATGATGATGGAAATGGCAGTAGAAATATGTTCGAATTTTACTTGTGCATAATGTAAATATTTTACATGTATATATCCTTTAATCTTCATTAAATGTAGAGAAAATGATGCCCGACTTATCTATGAGTGAGTGCCAGTAATTAAGTTATGATTAGCGTTGCAAATTAAAATATAATTAAGAATCCACTGAACCACGAAGAATACGGCGAAACATTGGTGCATCGGCCGGGAACATAAATTGAGCAATTGCTAAATACTGGTATTTCATAAAACGGGTAAGTTATTTTAGTATTTCTCTTAAATTGATGTAATATTGGAGGATATAAGAATTTGAATCAGTAAATAAAAAATGAACAAAGCCGAAAATTTGAAACGAAACATTTCGAAACGCGGATCATTTCGATCCACAGTAACCAAATTAATAAAGAAATAGATGCTGAAATCCAAAAAGAAGTTGATTCGAAGCCAGAAATAGTTGAGGACTGTTTAGCGACACTCCTTGAACATAAATTGTCATTGGAAAAGTTAGGTGATTTAATTGAATCACTAACTGAGATAGATAATTTGGAATCGGAAGTAGAAAGTTCGATTGAATATAAAGAATCAATTATAACCTGCAAGTCAAAGACCAGTAGATGTTTAAATAGTTTTAAGAAATATTCTACGGCTACAAATGAATCCAAAGAAATTCCGTCTGTGATATCAGACAATCACCTAAAATCAAATACGAAATTACCGCAAATTTCTTTAAATAAATTTACAGGCGATATTTGTACGTTTCAGGAACTTTGGCCTCAATTTCAGATTGCTATTCATGAAAATGAAACACTTCAGGATATTGAAAAATTTACATATTTGAAATCTTTGATTTCGTTTTCGGCAGCAGGTGCTATAAATGGGCTACCATTAACAGAAGGAAAATTATATAAAGGCAATAAATATATTAAAAGATCGATTCGGCAAAAAAGACGTTTTAATTTCTGCGCATACAAACAAATTGCTAAATTTAGAACCTGTGCGTAGATCAAATGATATACAGGCTTTAAGAAGATTAAATGACGAAATAGCTATTCAAATACGAAGTCTCGAATCGCTTGATGTGAATTCAGACCAATATGGCTATTTATTATTACCCATTATTTATAAATGCATACCTAATGATCTTTTATTGCAATTTCACAGAGAACAAAATGATAAAAAAGAAGTTTGTGTAACCGAGTTATTATCACTCCTTAAGCGTGAAACGGAAGCGAGAGAAAAATGTGTTAATGTTACTTCTACTAGTTTCGAAAATGTAAAATCATCCGAAAATAAATTTAAACAAAATTCTCCTAAACATTTTCATCAAGGAAAAATTAAAAACCCTTCGGCATTTACATTAAATACAATTACAGAAAATCTCTGTCCTTTTTGTTCTCAAAGTCATGAAGCTAATTTATGTCCGTTAAATTTACAAGAACGAAAAGCGTCCTTATTAAAACAAGCAAGGTGTTTTCGTTGCTATAAAAAATTTCACAAAAAAATACTCTAGATCAAAAATTCAATGTAAACATTGCCTTTCTAAAGCTCATGATATTGCTCTTTGTGACAAAAAAACAAAAGAACGATTATTGAATGAAAAGGGAAAAGAAAAATTTGACCTACCTTCGAAATCTAATTTATCTGCGCGTGAGAGGGGATTGCAAAATGAGAAATTTGAAAAGATAATAGTGTCTTCGCTTTGTTGTAAGCCAGATGAATATATTTATTTTCAAACTTTGAAAGGGATAATGATTGGAAAAAATGAAAATATTAGTGTTCGCATTTTATGTGATTCGGCTTCGCAACGAAGCTTTGTATGCAGCAATTTGTCAAAACGTTTGAATTTAGAAGTAATTGGACAGGGATAATTAAAAATTCATACATTTGCAGGAACAAATCCTATTGTAGATACGAAAAATAGAGTAAAGATTTTCTTAAAAGACAGAAATTCTGATAATATAATGTATTTGGAAGCTTTAGAAACAGAGAAAATCTGTTCGGATATAGTTCGTGCTCCCAGTTCTGAATTACATGAAAAAATTAAGGAATTAGGTATAGAATTATCAGATGTTTCGGAGAACTTAAATGATGGGGAAAATAAAATAGACTTATTAATTGGCAGTGATTACTATTGGTCAATTATGACAGGAAAATATAAACGCATTTCACCAACACTTGTTTTAAATGAATCCAAATTGGGTTGGACTTTCCATGGCAGATTTTCGGAAGAAGTTAATGTAAACAATGTAGTGGGGCTATGTACATATCTATATGGGATGAAAATAAGGATGATAAAGTGTCAGTGCAGCTTGAAAAATTTTGGACTGTGGAAGGGTTGGGGATTCAGAAAGATAATAAAAATAAAAATATGTGTGACAAACAAATATTAGAACAATTTGAAAATTCCATTAAATTTAAGAACAACAGATATGAAGTTAAATTACCCATGAAATATGACAATATTGATCTTCCTAATAATTATGATGTAGCCAAAAAGAGATTTCAAGGATTAATTAAACGATTTGTAAGTAATCCTGCATTATTTAAAGAATACAAAGAAATCATTCACGAATATATGGCTTTAGGAATCGTAGAAATTGTTGAACCCCGGGAAATAAATTCAAGTAATGGTAATTTGACATACTATTTACCCTGTGATTCGAAAAGACAAGCAAACAACCAAATTGCGCATCGTTTTTGATGCATCATCCCACGCTCCTTCTGAACCCTCTCTAAATGATGTACTCTTTCCGGGTCCAAATTTGAACTCTGATTTATTTGATTTAATTTTACAGTTTCGAAATAATAAAATTGCTGTAGTGGCAGACATCGAAAAAGCATTTTTGCAAATAAGTCTTGCTGAAACTGATAGAGATTTATCCCGATTCTTGTGGATCGACGAACTCCCCCAAGATAAAAATACTCCGATGAAAATTTTAATTATGAAAATGTGCCGTGTATTATTTGGTGTAACTTCGGGTCCATTCCTGTTAGGAGCTGTAATTAAACACCATGTGAAAAGGTGTGAAGTTTCGTACCCTGAGAGTTGTGCCAAAATTAATTCCTCCGTGTACGTCGATGATTTACTGTTAGGAGCAGATACTGTTGATGAAGCTTTAAAATTTTCGAAAGAGTCTTTAGATATTTTTGAACAAGCAAATATGTCCTTACGAAAGTGGCAAAGTAATTCTGCGATTTTAAAGGAATATTTAAAGTCATTAAATATGAATGTTTGTCTTGATACATCGACTGATACAAATTCATTTAAAATCTTAGGGTTAAGATGGGACACAGAAGAAGACATTTTCAGATTAGATAACCAGCGTCTTTTAGACTGCGTTCATTGTCAGGAAAAATCCAAAAGAATTGTAATTCAAGCGGCTGGAAGAATTTTCGACCCCATTGGGTTTTTATCGCCATTCACAATTATAATTAAAATGATTTTTCAGTCATCATGGGAACACGGTATCGATTGGGACGAAAAATTGCCAGAACATTTAGAGAAAAAGTGGGATAACTGGTGCGCACAGATTCCATACCTTAGTAGAATAAAAATTCCGAGATATTATTTTAATGGCATGGGAAACCATGACAGTGTAGAAATTCATTGTTTTAATGATGCAAGTATTAAGGCGTTTGGAAGTGTAATTTATCTCAGATATCACAACCATAACAGCGTAAAAACAAGTTTTGTAACATCAAAAAGCCGATTAGCGCCAATAAAAAAGCTAACATTGCCTCGTTTAGAACTTATGGGTGCTATGATTGGAGCTAGGCTTGGTAAGCGAGTATGTCTGTTCTCAAGATAAGTGATAGCAACGTATATTATTGGTCTGACTCAAATATTGTACTTCACTGGATTAAGAGTTTATCTAGTACTTGAAAACCATTCGTGAGCAATAGGGTATCGGAAATACAAACTTTAACAAATCCGATGAACTGGAGACATTGTCCAGGTAGTTCTAATCCTGCTGATCGACTTACAAAGGGACTCTCACTTCTCGACCTCGAGAGCGATGATCTGTGGTGGTCAGGGCCTCCATGGTTAACGAAAGATTCAAAATTATGGCCTAAGGAAGACAGAGAAGTAGATGAAGATATGAAACAACTAGAAGCTAAACAAAAGGTAATTTCCCAAAATCTTTGTTCATCAGAACACCAGAAAACGCTTATAGAGATTGAACGTTTTAGTTCTCTATTGAAAGCAATCAGAACAGTGGCAAGAATTAAGAGATTTGTTTTCAATTTAAGAAGCTCAATTAATCGTAAAGGTACATTATCTGCAGAAGAATTGAAAGAAGCTGAAGAATTATTAATTAAGGAAGTACAAATGAAAAATTATAAGGAAGAAATTGAGTCATTAGAAGGTGGAAATCCTGTTAAGAAAACTTCAAGAATTTATTGTCTATGCCCATATCTAGATGAAAATAAATTGTTACGAATAAGAAGTAGGCTTAATGAAGGATCCTTTGATACGAATGAGATCAATCCAGTCGTATTACCAAAGAATGAGAAGTTTACAGAGTTGCTAATTATGCAAGAACGCAGAAAATTGATGCATAGTGGAGTTTCTTTGACACTTGCGCAAATTCGGAAAAAAATTTGGATTCCACCAGGAAAGCAATTAATTAGGAAAACTATTAGAAAATGCCTAGTTTGTAGGAAATATAATGCAAAACCAGCTGACCAATTAACTGGCCAATTTCCGAAAGAAAGAATTTCAGAATCTCCTGCCTTTACCGTTATAGGATTGGATTTTTCAGGTCCGATAATCACAAAAACTGAGAATAAAGACACGTCGAAGTCATATATTGTGTTATTTACTTGTGCCACAATAAGAGCCATATATCTGGAAGCAGCAAAGGATATGACTACAAGATCTTTTATTTTGTGTCTTCGTCGATTTATTTCAAGACGTGGGAATTGTAAAATAATTTTTTTCTGATAATGCAAAGAGTTTTAAGACTGCCAACAAAAAACTGCAACAATTTGAAAATATAATTAAAAATCAAGAACTTCAGGATTTTATCTCAAATAAAGGTTTGACATGGAGATTTATCATTGAGCGTGCCCCATGGTGGGGAGGATTCTACGAAAGACTAGTCAAGAGTGTAAAGGAACACTAAGGAAAATTTTGGGAAGAGCTCTCATCACATTTGAGGAACTATCAACGATCTTGACATAAATAGAAGCCATAATAAATTTGAGACCATTAACTTACACAACAAGTGATTTCGGTGAGCCAGAGCCACTTACACCGGCTCACTTTCTTCAACTAGGAAGAGAAAACATTATTTTTCCTCTACATTTTGCCGAATTAGAGAACAAAATTTCGACCAAAGAAACTTTGTTAAGGAGAAAGCGCTATCAAAGCAAATTGTTGAAACAGTTGTGGACTAAATGGAAGGAACAATACTTATTGAATTTAAGTTCAGCTCATCAATTTAAAACTCCTGAGAGACATAAAAATCTAAAAGTTGGAGAGGCTGTCCTAGTAGATGGTACTGCTAAATCTAAACTGTTGTGGGACTTAGGAATAGTTAAGGAAGTGATTATTGGCAGAGATAAACTTATTCGTGCCTGTATAATAAAAACTGCTAAAGGACTGTTTATAAAACCAGTACAACTTTTGTATCCTTTTGAACTAGACTGTTTAAATGATAAATGATTTCACTATGTGAATTTGAAATTGTTTATTTACTTTTTTTTTCTATTAATGTCTGAAATATTTTTAAAATTCGTAATTTGTTTGTTTACTCATTTAGTAAGAATATTTATTATTTTATGCATATTTTATACTTATTTGAATTTAAAAGTGTGATTGAATAATAATGGTCATTAGTATTATTGATTAATTATTGAAGAGTTAATGATAGTATTTAATTTCTGTATATATGTTTAATATTTTGTGTATAAAATCTGGCCAGATATATATGTTCATGTAGCTACATGTTATAAAGGTGTTATATTATATTTATATTGATAATAATTTCATTATTTTATGTTTAATCTTTATACTGTTGAAAATGGAAAGAGTAATTTCATAGAATTGTTAGTAAGTGTAGATTAAAAAAAAATTATTTTTATCAGGTTTGAGTTTGATGTAAAGTCACATTTATTATGATAATTTTAATGTTGATTTATTATTATGTACTCTCATGAGTCCAGGTGGGGAGTGTGTAGAGAATTGTAATTTTCTTAATGCCAAAAAGGCGATAAATGAATCTCGATGGCTATTGTTTATATGGGGTTGCCTTTCCACCTGGCTTTGAGAGCGGTAAGTTGCGTAAGAATGTATGATGATGGAAATGGCAGTAGAAATATGTTCGAATTTTACTTGTATATAATGTAAATATTTTACATGTATATATCCTTTAATCTTCATTAAATGTAGAGAAAATGATGCCCAACTTATCTATGAGTGAGTGCCAGTAATTAAGTTATGATTAGCGTTGCAAATTACAATATAATTAAGAATCCACTGAACCACGAAGAATACGGCAAAACAGATACAAAATTTAGTCACAATCGTTTGAACCATTTTGTAGATACAATTAGCTTGACCGTGACCCAAAATGACCAAAAATGACCTACTAATCGAATTTTCTTGAACATGTGACCTAGCCCAAAAAGTTTCTGGTGCCCCAAAACGGTAGTATACAAATTTTCGTCAAAATCGTTAGAGCCGTTTTTAAGATAAAATTTGCAAATATAACCACACGCCACACACAAGATTTGCTCGTATCAGAATGTAGTGCAAATCGTCTGAGCCGTTTTTAAGATAAAAATAGCTTGACCCATAATGACCCCTGACCAAAATGACCCACTAATCGAAATTTCTTGAACATGTGATTTAGCCCAATAGTCTTCTCGTTCCCTAAAACTGTAGGATACTAAATTTAGTTCAAATCCTTCGAGCCGGTTTTAAGATAAAAATAGCTTGACCCAGCATGACCCATGACCAAAATGACCTACTAGTCGTATTTTCTCGAACATGTGACCTAGCCCAACAGTCTTCTCTTGTCCGAAAACCATAGGATGCAAAATTTAGTCTATATAGTCTGAGCCGTTTTAAGATAAAATTAGCTTGACCCATAAGGAGCTATGACCAAAATGACCCACTAATTGAATTTTCTCGAACATGTGACCTAGTCCAACAATCTTCTCGTGCCCGAAAACCACAGGATGCAAAATTTAGTTTAAATAGTCTGAGCCGTTTTTTAGATAAAATTAGCTTGAACCACAGTGACCCAAAAATGACCCACTAATCGAATTTTCTGGGACATGGGAGCTAGTCCAGTGGTTTTCTCGTGCCCGAAACTCGTGGGATACAAAATTTAATCAAAATCGTTAGACCTCTTTTTAGATAAATTTAACTTGACCCGCGTTGACCTAAAAATGACCCACTAATCGAAAGTTCTTGAACATGTAATCCAGCCCAATAGTCTTCTCGTTCCGAAAATGGTAGGATACAAAATTTAGTCAAAATCGTTTGAACCGTTTTTTAGATACAATTAGCTTGACCCTGACCCATGGTGACCCAAAATGACCCGTTAATCGAATTTTCTCGAACATGTGACCTAGCCCGATGGTTTTCTGGTGCCCCAAAACGGTAGCATACAAAATTTCGTCAAAATCGTTAGAGCTGTTTTTAAGATAAAATTTGCATATAATCACACACACACACAAGATTTGTTCGTATTAGAATATATATTATGATATGTTGACATCATGATTCTTTTGAACATTTTTTATTTATTGAAATTTGTACAGTATTAATGCATGCATTTAACATTATTATGACAAGATACATGAAAATTTCTAGTTAAATGGAAAGCACAAATATGAAATAAAATCAAGTAAGATATTTTTTTGCTAGAACCCCACATGCAAGACAATTTTTATATAAATTAAGATGAAAAACAATACAGAAATGTAACAAAAGCTACTACAGTTTTTTTATTTATTTTTTTTTTCCAAAATGAAGAACGGAATCTTTATATATTTTAAGTAAAAAAAATTCAGGGCTTCAAATGGTTCACCCCCCCCCCCCCTGAAGCCCCATTGAGAGTAATTTTTGAAGACATGAACACAAAATAAATATAGGAACAAAAAATTGTCTTCCTTTTCACATGGGACATGTTGTTCAGCAGAGGAGATCTCTCCCAATCCCCCCCCCCCCCTTCTCATTCTCTGCTGACAAAAATTCCCTGTTTGCTTTTTCTCTTTTTGTATTTATTTTTAAATTATTAGAAAAGTTTAAAAGTCATTTTTTTTCAAAATAATGTGAGAAAAATAAAATTTAGTCAATTAAATTTGAATATCCAGGGCGAGATAGTTGATATCTGCTGCCCCAGATGAAAGCTTCTGTATGCAAGCTTTTACAGCATGAATATTGATAAAATCAACCTCAAGATATTAAGCATGTTCCACTTTACGTTTGTCACAACTAAAATGTTGTCCGATATGCAAAGACTACCGAAATTTATTTTACCGTATACCATTATACATTTCAGTATAGCATAAATTTCTCAATTTATTAATCAACGTTATAGAATTTAAAGGACTTTCCTTTTCAATTGAATTTCAATACACCACAAATAATATTTTATTTGTTCTATAATAATGTAGTACCTGAAAAAGACAATGTGATTCTGATATGGCATCGAACACAGAAAAATCTCATGAATTTATTTTAAGATCATAGGTATGTTATTGATGTCTTATAGAATAAATAAATGAATAAGGAATTGAGTTCCGGATAATTAAAAAACTATTTAAAAAATCAATCTACAAAAATTTTATATTTATTATTTTATATATTTTCTCATAAAAAACAAGCTGAGCGAGAAGTAAGATCATCACTGATTAGCGATATTCATTTATATATAAACTAGTCGTTAGGGGCCACCGTAATACTTACCCATCATGGATATGCATAATGTAAAATAGTAAAATAAAACAATAATCCTATTAACTAGCGGTTTATTGCATCTGATTAAGCGTCTCATTTCCAATTAAAATATATCTTTGAATTGAAATTTGGATGAAATACAGGATCATGAAAAATCGAAGAGTGTGGAAAATAGGATTACAAATATCTCGGCAACTAATTATCCGATCGACTTCATGCTTTATGAAAAATTTATGTTTCTTTCTTGTCTTTTATATTCACTCCTTAAAATAAACAATTTCGAAAATTTTTATATACCTTTTATCAGAACGAATATTTCGAGAGTCCGAAAAAAATAGTTCCGGTTAATCGAGGTTACTGAAATTCAAAAGGCTTCTTCCCATTATTACATACTAAGTACATAACAAATTTCAAGTCTCTATCTCAATATTTTCGGGAGATAGAGCGTTTACAGACACACAGACACACAGACGGACGACAACATTTTTTTTCTAAAAATATGTTTTTCGGAATCTCCAGTGTCTGAAACGTGGAAATCCGTCCAAAATTTTTTTTCGATTTTCAAAACGATTGCAAGACTCACCCTATACTACGTATGATGGGTAAGTAAAAGTATAAATTTCAACTTATAGCAAAGTTTTATTTTGGGGATATTTTTCTTTATAAAAACAAACTGAGTGAGGAATAAGATATATACATTACATTTCTCAAGCCACGCGGCTCCATAAACATGCTATTCGATTTGATAATCCTGCACTATAAATAGATATACATATCAAATCCAAAATATTAAAAAGCACATAAATATTAGTACTTACCATTACGAAATTTGAGTTAAAACAGTTGTCCACTATTTAACAACATGGCGCGTGGCGCCCATCTTCATTGAAAATCGTCTTGATCTCGATTCTGCTCTGTTATGAATCACGTGACGCAACGCCTTTCCCACGTCAGTAGAGACAGAGACTGCGCAGTAAGTCCGACGTATGCTGGTTTGCATACTTCGGAAAGTAATCCGATATAAATAGATTATTTTTATGACTGTAGGAAAACTTTGCGTTGCGATTCGGATTAATTTTTTTATCGGCTGCTTTCCATATCGTAAAGGAAATTTATCTTTTACGAAACGGAAAAGGACTGGAAATTTTTTACAGTGTAAGAACAAAAATTAGATTATATTTTATCAATAATATCTGGCAAAACAATTCATAGCCTTTACCTTTTCATACTGAATCAGAACGTTATAAGAAATGTTGATACGAACTAAAGTTTGCTTCAACCAGAAATCTTATCCAATAAAATACATAAGAATCTTTTAAATTGCATTTACTATCTTTGTTAAACTTAAAAACCAATATATTGCACTAATTATCTTAGAACCTTTTCATCATAGTAACAAATACAACAACAATAATAATAGTATCATCAACAGAAAGAATAAAATAACAACAACAACATCAAAATTTTATTTACATAACATCATAAACTTTTTGAATGCATCTTACCTAAAATTTTCAATTTCACCTTTAAATACTTTTTTATTTTATTATCATCTTTATCTTCCTTTTAATTCTTCTTCATCATCAAGTATTAATCATTACATCCTATTTAGTTTGATTACTCAATTCTAGTAATAATATCATTTATTCACAAATTCCTAAATATACACAATTTTTCCAAATGACCATTACTTTTCAACAATCATGGGATCTTGCTTCAATTTAGTAAATTTATTAATGCTAAAGATCTTGGCAAATAATGAATTTAATTTTACCCAAGCTATGGACAAAATGAGGTGTAAATACCCCATTGGTCAACCTAAGATTTATTAAAACTCAAACTTACCTAATAGAACAAATTACTACAGTAACATGCTAATTTCTTCATCATGTCTCAGTAAATCAACTTCTACCTGATCTAGCATTTTGTAATAAAATAGCATCATCAACAATCTCTAAGTCCTTATATTAAGTATTTAAGTAATTTGGTAAGTGCATCATTTTTCCTAACATTTAATTCAAAATAAACAACATAAATAATATATTAAAATTTTAAGTTATTTTTACATATTTACAATTTATACTCAAGGTTTTTTGGTGGTAAATTAAGTTAATTTAAATTTAGTTTAATAATTGAATTAATTTTATTTACATAGTTAAATAACAATACTAATTAGTAATTTAATTTAATTTAACTTAACTGCCTAAGAAAGTTGTAAATAGTAAATTGCCAAAAGAAGAAATTAGAATAAGTTGTTATAGATAATTGATCATACCATGATGGCTAAGACCAAAAAAGGAAAAGATATTCATAAGAATAAATAATAAATTTCTTAATGGTGCACCTTTAAACACAATAAATCATGAAATCAACAGACATCCCTGCATGTCATTCCAAAACCATTCCTTAAACCAACATACAACATACAGAAATATATTGTCAGTGCCTGAAATTAGCAATTAATCCCTGGCCAGTAGAAAAACCACTAATACTGTGCAAAAGTAACAACATAATATTTATGAAAATAAGTAATTAACATTTATTAAAATTAAATTTAGATGGTTACTGAAATGCATATAAAACCAGAATTTGTAATTAATTTTCTGTTATATTTATTGTAAAATTCATTATTCCATACTCCATTTTCTGTAATTTCTAGTAAAATCCATCCTTTAGTCATTATCCCTACTGAATTCTATGATTATGAAGATTTAAGACAAAAATAGACTTACACCAGAATTTCCATTCAATAAAATATAGATTTCAAAGTAAGTTTAGAATTATAAAGTTCAAATTGAATATACTGGCTTAAGTTTTATCTGAAAATTTGTAATTTTTAACAAATTTACCCATTTACCATTAGTTTATTGGTAAACACCATATTCCTCTCTCAAAATACTGATCTCTGAAAAAGCTTCCCTACTGAATTCAATTAATTATAGAGATTTGCAAGAGAAATAATTCTACATAGTAAATGAATCAGCAAAACATAATATTTACTTATAAAATTTAGAGTAATTTAAGTTTATTTTACTAGTAAAAACTTTTTTTTTTTTGTAATCGATTTTATAACAAATAATAATAATAATATTAATAATATCTAACATCAGTTCATAATATATTAATCTTTAACTAACAACAGCGTAATAATCTTCAATCATATTCTAATAGTATCAGTAATAATAAACTTTAATCATATTATATCTTTCAGTGAAAACATAAAATTTTATTCTTTATTTAAGTTGTATAAAAAGTCCCTGTCAATAAATCGGAAAAAGTTTTGAATTTCTTTTTTTAAGTTTACATTTGCAAATTACATGTACCCTCAAATAACAAGAAAGAAAAATCGTCAACATAAAAAATATAAAATTAAAATGAAAGTCTGGGCAAGGAAACAAAATAGCAGAATTACGCAATAAACTCATTTCATTTGAGTAAGAAAATTGAAAGCATTAAACTGTCAATACAAGAAGAGACATTTAATAATACACATTTTTTTTTCAACATATCCAAATCATGGTACCAGGTATTAGCTTGTAATAATTCTAAAATTTCATGTCTTTTGAGACACTGGTTTACGATAATTGATGAATTACGATAACATATTATTCATTAAAACCTCAAGTAATATAGAAAATAAAAAATAAAATATCATAACAGTTCAAAATTTTTCTGTAAATACTTGTGAGCATAACAAAATAATATCAATTTTTCAACAAAATATATAAGAATAAATATCAAAATTCATACATTTAAAATTTTTCGGAATAAAAAGAACATTAATAAGTCTAAATAGTCTTAGTTTTTCAAGAACAATTTTTGTTCTCAGTTAATTGACGAGTTCGTGAATAAGCTTCGAATTTTTTATAAATCAATATTCTACAGATATGAATGTCATTTATCAAAAATTGAAGTACAGTTCTCCAAATTATCAAGAAATAGTGATTAAAATAGTCATATTTACTAGTACAATTCTCAGAAATTGAGATTGTCATAACAGGGTAGAATACATAATATATGAGACTTTTCATATTTAGTTTGATTCCAGTAAATAAATTTTAATTTAGCTAGCTAAATATAAAATACTCTGTCTGTAACAATTATTAAATAAGAACTCTACTAAAATATCGTAAATATTAACAAAAAAAAAAGGAATAACTTAACTTACTTACAGATGTAACTCCCGGGATAAAAAGGCTATATTTAAAAATAAAGATGTCATTATACTATTAATTATCACTTCCCCTTATGAGTGATAAAATGACAATTGGTTGGTAGAGATCATCAGCTACTAGGAAGTTTTGGAATAGAGGAACATCCGCACTTAATGCTGCTTCGCAGGCTAAGTTTATTATAAGTTAAATACTGAAAATATAAAGGTTATTTAAAAAGAGAGAGAGAAAAAGAAAAAAAAAAAAATATAATAAACCATAAAATGTTAATAATTTGGAGTTGATATCAAGTGAATACAAATGGATTAAGAAATGAAATATGAACTAAATATAATGGAAAATTGAATAACAAGAGATTTAAATTATAATTGGACATGAAAAAACACGTGTAGGTATAATCTTCAGCCTGGATGTACCCACACGTGTTTTAAAAATAATTCAGTATTTCATAATTATACTGGCATATATGCTAAGATCAGTATAATCATCCAGGTATACTGAATTATTACCAGAAAACAATTGGAAATAACAAAATTGAAAATAAAAAACTCGTAATAAATAGATAAAATATTTTACTCACAATAATTATCCAAAAATCCGTATACAACACTATACTGAATTATTACCAGATAACAGTTGGAAATACAACCACATGGCGCACATATCATATACTTGATGATATAGTCAAGTTGAGAGAAATTATTTGAAAATTAAGTTGAGAGAACATATTTTGAAATAACACCTTAATTATTACACCTTAACACAAATTGATTTAAAACACACAAATATATTTTTGTGATAAATACACTAAAAACACATTTATATTTGTGAATATACAAATTTTCCATTTAATTTTAATCTTTAAAAGTAAAATGTAAATACTCAAGCGATAAGCGCCTTCTATAGGTAAATTAAAAATATTATTAACATTTATTTGTCAAGTAATGTGCTGCCCTCTATTGGAATAATAATTATTCAAAATTAAGTTTGATTTACATATTTATTATATTAGATTTAATAATATATATAAATAGTAAAAAATAATAATATCATTGTAGTTTTACATTAACATCGTACAAAATCCTATTATATGAATTAAATTTAACCAGAATTAAATTAATCTTACATAGTATTTCAAAGATTCTTACCAAGAGTAGATATTATGTAAAAGAGATATTTCCTTTAATACATAGTGCTGGTGCTATGTTACATATGGTGCTTTAATACATAGTGCTATGTTAATCTACTTATATATATTATAGAATTTACATAAAATAATTAATTTTTTATACTTCTACTAATAAGTTAATGAATTCTTATATAATACATATTGCTACCTTCTATCTACTTATATATCAAATAGTATTTACCGAAAATAATTAAGATTTCATATTTCTATTTATTAGTTAATATATATATTAGATCCACTTGTATAAAAATAAAAATGAATATTTAAACAACACTATTCTTTTGAATTTTGATTTTGAACAAATCTAAACTAATAAAAGAAAGTTTCGCTCTGTGTGTGTGTGTGTGTGTGTGTGTGTGTGTGTGTGTCTGTGTATCTTTCGGCGATGGCTAGTGGAATCTAGCGCACGTGGAAGGCTGAAAATTTAAATTTAGGTAGTCGAAGGCAATCCTGATGCACCTGAGACTCAGAATTTTAATATTTTGATAATTACCTAAGATATTAATTAAATTTCGTAAAAATCGCATCGAAAATGCCATTTTTTATCAAAATGTCTAAAGAAACGAACATCTGTTCTGGATTTGCAAGCGGAAATGAACGAACTTGCAATTTATTTACTAATTAGCGAATTTTAAGAAAATTAAGATATTGATTTTTGAAACTTTCAGAACATATGTAGAAAAATTTTCTGCATTCGACAATCCAATTTTTGTTTGTTTTGAGAAATTCGGCAGGAATTTTTTTTAATTTTTTCAAAAAACTGACGGCGTTAGTGGAAATAATCCGCGAAAGTTTCAGACAGGGATCGGCTTTCATTAAAAACAAAGCGATCTGTTTCTCTGGCCGATCCCTCCATTTACTTTGCGAAAATGAAAGGAAATAATTGCCAATTTTAATAATGAACAAAGATTAAGATAACTGATTAAGATATAGATTTGAATATAGAATAGATTTGGATGGGAAGGAGAGCCATCTGGCGGCTATTTTAGCGTAGTGTCTTCGTTATTTTCTAATTATTAGAGAAGTATAATTCTTTTTTTAATGATCGCGTTAATGTAGGGGAAGGGGGTTTCTTGAACAAATTATTCGTTATATTTGCGGGCATGGGGTGGGGCGGTTAACGCCTTTTTATTTAATATCGCATTTATTGTACTTCACCGCCCCACACCTGGCATCGAGTTTTTCATTAATTGAGAACTCTTATAAATAAAAAACAATTGTATTGCTCTGATTTACACAAAACAAATTCCATTTAAGGAATTAAACATTTTTAGCTTCACTCGTAGCGTTTTATAAATTTATACATAGAGGATACCGGGCATTTCAAATAACGATTTTAGTAAAAATTAAATACATGTTTCAAATAAAAGTACACAACCCGTATTTACTTGATGCATACCAACAATCAAATTAAGTGATTTGTTGTTGAGCACTTGACCAAGCACCCCCTGGCGGGCAATTCTACAAGGTTTATTTCTGTAACTGTGCATTCTTATCATTTGCTTCTATGGGCCTGATCACAAAGGGGTTTGGATAATTCGACTTCGTTTTCGACCGCGTTAAAGATTTTAGTTCCACCTTCTACCGCCAGCGGTGCATTATTTTCTCCAGTTCTATGGGCCCAATTTCGACGGGAATTGGTTCATTCAACTCCCTTGACACAATGGATACTCGTGTAGGATGTTAGTATAGAACAAATTGTGCCCCCTGGTGGTGGAAGGTGAAACTAAAGGATTTTTCAGTGCACGCCTACAATACGGTTCCAGATGCAGCGGGTACACGTCTTGCAGCTTCGTTCGGAAGGTGGTTTGTTTGTTACAGAGTGCGCCCCTGGCAGCGGAAGGTGAAACTTGCACACGCCTACTATACGGTGCCGCAGGCAGCAGGAACACGTGTCAGAGATTCGTTTAGATCAGAATGCGTCCCCTGTCTGCAGAAAGTGGAAATAAATAATTTTCCGTCGCCACTTTTAAATAAATAATTTTATACTAAATTGGTTTAAAGATATAAAATTATACACACTTTAGGTTTGTTTAATTTTATTATCACAGGTCCGGGCAACGCCGGGCGGGTCAACTAGTTAAATGTATTTAATTAGTGTTATTTGTATGTCTTAAAATGAATGATTCAATATCCATTTCTTCCGCACGTATCAGTGAATCCTTTAATAAATCTACATGTCGTAGGCTAATTGCTTTGTAAAGAGCCTAGATTGTTTGTAAAGAGCCGGAGAATCATCTCCCATTCTTCGAATCCGCCTGATATTGTTGCAAAAAGACTATGCAGCTTTAGGCTAATTGAAAACTGCCCATTTCTTTCTCAATCAGCCTGTATTTTTTTCAGGCTTATTGCAAAGAGCTTATGTAGTTTTAGACTAATTGGCAGATGAGCAGCTTTTTGTTCTACATCCAGGTTTATTGAAATACATACAATGTAGTGAATGACTGTGCATAATTTTTGTATAACCAACTAGCAGAACCATTCGGCTTTGTCCGTGTTAAATAAATAAAAATTTAACGTCCTAAAAATACAGAAATCATAATAATGGAGCTCTATGCATTCACGCCGATAAATCGTTAAAAAAAAACAATAAAAAAATAGTTACAAAAAGTAATAACTGGTTTACTAACTCTTTTATAAGAACTCAATGTTTATTTTTAAAATCACGTCTAATTTTTTGACTGCAGTTCTTGTTGCTGCAAAAAATCTTCGATAAAATACGTTAATTTGTTGTGGATCCCGATTATGGAAAAATCACTGCTGTGACTAACACTTTGTAGAAAGCACTATCTATTGAATTTATTAAAATATATGTATATTTTTTGCTGTGTTTCATTTTTAGATGTGGCAACAGTGATACATATATATTATTTAACTATTTATTGGATATTTTAAAATTATTTTATCAATGTATAATCGCAATTGATTTATATTGAACAATTAATTGAGAAAAAGTTATATTTTAAATATTTCACTCTATATATTTAATTTTTTTCTTTCCTACTTTTTGTGTTTAAAATAGTAGTATTTTAGTTGCAGCCAACGAGCCAACTGGCATGCTTTATCGAGCTCGGTTTGACGCTTAATTAACTCCATTCTTATTGCTACTCGTATACAGTTGTAACTATAAAGAATCACCTGCGCCCGGCTAACGTCAAATCTCTCAAAATCTATTTATAAATTTAAAATTAAATTCTATAAATATTAAATATTAATATTTATCGGAAATACACCTGTGTGCATAATATTCATAATTCCGGCACATCAGGTGAGTAAAAAATCAATTATAAAATTCTATTTTCACATACATGCAGTTAAGTTAAATAAAAGAGTGTAAAAATTGACGTTGCTTTGACGAAATCATAGTAAAATCCGTGGTATAGTAAAATAGTGTGGGGTGGCATGTAATTGAAAAATATACAATTTCCCTAACAATACCTGACAAAATTCAACCATATGGCGTAGCATTTTGTAAAATTCTATTTCGTATGGCATTATTTTAAAATGGAAACTCACATTTTCATTCATAAAAACTAAATCTAGATTGATTACATCAAAATGACATCAGTTTCTAGAAGCTTTTATTCGTGACGTCAGTCAGGAAATTTTGTTTCATAGGAGAAAAAACTGACTCGTGAAAAGTTTCATTTCCTATTTAAAAGAAATCGTAGAAAATGGTATCACTTCTTCGAAAGGATAACAAATTACAAATTGTACGTATAACGTGACAAATGAGGTGCGTTCGTACTATAACTAGTTTTATAAATATTCAGATCTTGGTGCAATAGCCGTTGCACTCTTATGCAAAAATGCAGGAATACAAAATTTATTTTATGCGCAGATTTTCATTTTATAGATATTAATTTTATCTTATGAAATTAAGTTTCAATACACATTTACACACAATTAATTACAATTCAGTTGCATTAAAATTATACTATGCGCAAATATTTCAGAAGAAAAAAATTCATAACTTCGTCAATTCACAAGATATCAAATCCGTTGAAATTTATTATAAATCTCCTAAATATTTTCTAAAACTTTTACATTGACAAGTGTTTTATAGAACCAACTCTTACAGCGAAAAAATATTTAAAAAAAAATCCCTGCTGGCTCCGCCTACAGGCAAAGGTATATTTCGAAGTGGGTGGTCCCACGTTCCAGCATCATAGCAAATAGGTCTTTCTTCTGCAATTCCCAATAAACAGGCGCCCCACGGCCTGCGTCTTCGAAATCTACCTGTGCCTGTAGGCTGAGCCGTCAGGGATTTTTTTCCATTTAATATATTTTTCTTCAGAAGCATCTATCCAAAAAACTGTCGCTAGATTATATGATTGCTAGAGTTTTTTTTAATAATATTTTCCATTTCTTTATAATAATTATTATGATTGCTATAATTAAATAATTTTAGTAAACAAATTCAGTTTTTAAATTCAGTAATACGGAAATAATATGACTTCATTTTAAATATGACGTAATCACCATGGCAGCCTAGAATAATTACCTGTCATGGAATATCATTGAATTAATTACGTATGATAGTATTTAATTTAATGAAGAAAACTTTTATTAATATATTTTTAAGTTTTGATTCTATTTTCATAAAATTTGAAATAACTCGATAAAATTCTGCAACGATTATATATACTAAATTTCAAACCATTCGGTTAGGTAATTTTTGCGCTGTTATATGCGAACAGAGGAACAGACGGACGGACCAGACGATGACTATAGGTGCTACGTATATATATATTTACGAAGCATCTAAAAACACTTAACTATAACTTATAGCTAAACGATTTAGCTGTAGTCTGGAAAAGAAATAGGAAATAACATATAGCAGCTGTTTATTTAGAGTTACTTTGATGACAGATTGAAAGCAATTAAGATAAAGTGACGTCATATCTAGCAAAAGATTTTTCTTATTTTCATCTTTTCTTGAAATAGAAAGGTTTGTTTTAAAGCAAATATTTTAACTTCAAATATATTTAAATAAATGTACTACATCATTTAAACGTGCTTAGAGTATTTCTTTAATTATAAATTTGAAAAAAAAATCTCATTATCTTCTCAGAATGACGTCAATTTCAGATTTCAAATTACAAGAATAGTGAGTGAATCTGAATTTTTATAGGTTTATAAAAATATTGTCTATATTCAGTTTCTTTTTATGGCAATGGGAAAGAAATTACATTAGAAAAAAAAAAGATTTATGTAATTATAAACTATGGCAGATGTTTGAAAAAAGCTGTAAAGAATGATCTGAGGATTTTTAAAAGTTGACATTAATTTTACTCGTGTTCTAAAACGTATGTACATGAAGTTTCGTTCAAATAGAACCAAAAACTGTAGATTTGTATTAGTGCTACCGGCGCGACACGTATTTCAGTTATATTTTTAACCGATATACGTATATACGTATAACACGGTGGTGTGAAATACGTACACCTTAAACTATACGTTTAAACGTATCCGGATATGTATAAGCGTATATCGGTATGTATAATTCAAGCATACGTATATTTCAAATACGTATTTACTTTTAATACCAATGAACCTCATCAGTCTAGGTGCGAAAGGAGAACAAGCTGGAAATTGGCGTTACCGTAGCAATCTGCATAATATCTTTCATACATAGGATCTTGTTATTTTTTTCTATAAATATTTTAATTAATTTATGTTACTTCTAATTTTCATTGAATTAAGAGATACAATGTTATATAAATGTTCTGGAACAGTTTAAATTATTTTATATTTCTTTTTTTTTTTTTACTATATTTTTTCACGCAATGAATGAAAACCGTTTAAACGTTTCTACGTTTAAACACTGGGGTAAGCCCAGTATAGCAGAATTTTCTGTGTTAATCTGCAGCAAACCAAAATTTACCTGGGACCCAAAAATGCCAGACCAAGCTTACTATCATAAGAAATTATAGTAACTCATAAAATAAGCAAAATTGTATTTATAAAGTAAGCATAAGAAGAAAATTCAATAAATCTACAGACAAAAAAGAAAATTTAGCAATTTTTCACAGCCCAGAATTTTGTTTTAAGCTGTTAGATTGATCTGCAAAGACTAAAATAATCTGCAGCGCTGCTGCCATGCTGCACTGTTTCTGCTATTGGGGGGGGGGGAGGGGGGGTAAGTATCGTATATACTGTTTCGTTTAATACACTATCCGCCTTGGTTGTATCTTACGTATTCAAAATTTGTACCCGTATAATACGTATTATACGTGTTATAAACGTTTAATAGGGAGCACTAATTTTTATAAGGAACATACATACATACGTACATACCAAGAACGACTTTTATATATATAGATACCCAGTTTCTTTTTATGGCAATGGGAAAAAAATTACATTAGAAATTCAATAAAAAAGAGATTTCCATTCTAATAAACTATGACACATATGTTTGAAAAAGTGTTAAAGAATAATCTTGGGGATTTTTAAAGCTGGCAGTCATTTTACTCGTGTTCTAAAACGTATGTACAGTCGTGGGAAAAAAAACTGAACACCCCCCCCCTAACTGTGCAACAAATTATAGTAGAAGGAAGTGACTGGTACCAAACGATTGGAAATAAAGTCTACTTTTAAATGATGTATATAAAATTTGCTTAAGGGGCCATATACATATAAAAACACACCCAAACTTTGTTTTTTTCAATAGCAAGACTCAAATTTGACAACATATTTGAAATCTGCAGTTCAAACTATGCCTAGATACCAAATTTCATTAAATTCCTACGATTAGTTTCTGAGAAATTAATTACTTTATAATGAGCATATTTAAGGGGCTGTATCCAAATTGAAGTTCGGTTCTCGATTGTTGAAATGCTGCAGAATGTCACTTCTTTTAATGTATTATGTTTTACCGATATGACCATTTTACTCACTTAATAAGTTTCGGTTATTGTTATATGCGGTAAAATAATGTTTACAACTGTTGAATTATCCGATTTTAATCCCTTGGGGACAAGTGACACGTATACGTGACGCATAAGATGCTCAGAATCCTCGATTTTTCCCACCAGTTATTTTTTATTGCAAGCTTTTCCTTACTATATCTTAGCATTTCCACGATTCAATCAGACGAAAATTTCTGTTTTAAAAAACCGGTGGTAAATTATTAAAAATTCTGTAATAGACGCACTTCACGAAGGGGGTAAAAAACCATAAGATTATTTGTAATTGAAATAGTTTTAGAATATGTAAATGTTATTGGAATTTTACAGGTGCTTTTATAATACTGTTTCTCAGATTTTGCATCTGTTTAACTCGCCTTTTTTTTTAGTTTATTGTCAGAATCGTGAATAATAGTGACAAATACAAAATGTAGAATTTAAAAAAATAGTATAAAGCAGCGTAAGGAATCAAAGTAAAAAAAAAAAAAAACGCAGATAAATTGTTTTTTAGTCTGAAAATAAATCGAGACATTGCTTTTTTTTTTTAGTAGCGAGGGGGTGGGGGTGTCGCAGGATTTATATTCCAATTTATTTGAAGACCTAAAACTAAATCTATGTTATAAAGACATCTGAATAACTTTACATTCGTTATTCTCCTTCGGAATAGTGTTAATAATTCTATGATTAAACCTATTCTGGTAGTTCATTTGAAATTTTACAATTAACTCATTAATGCCTCTTGGCAAGAAAACTTACCGTTTGCCATTTATTATTATTATTATTAGATTTTTTTGCACACTGCTAGCGATTGGGAAATAATCTTGCCTATCAGAAAACCATAAAAATAACTTGAATTTTTTTTTCAATTAGCCTGTTTAATCGAATAGATCTAAATACGAAAGTTATAGATTTAAGTTCGTTATTAATGGAATAAAAACTGAACATCCATACATATTTGTAAAGATTACAATTTTTGATTGATATACAAAAGTTAATAAAAGTTTAAATTAGCATTTTTAAGTAACAAATACTTTCGCGTTAATACTTTATCTAACAACCATTTAGTGTAATATTGCAAACAATTTAACAAGATTTGAGAAAATCTTGTTTTAATCCCAGCCTATGAGTATAATATTTTCTCAAACAGGGATGAGCGCGCTCCGACCCGAATATCGATTCTTAACACTAAATTTTAATAGTATTCTCCAACGTAAAGAATTTCAGAAATTTTGTTCTTGAATAAGGTAACAAATACTATTAAAATTTAGTGGTGTCAATCGGGATTTCGAGTCGGAGCGCTCCCATCCCTGTTCAAACTATGCTTTAATGCACATCATAGACGGCCCCTTAAAGCAGCATCTTTCCGTTTTTTAAGCGTAATTTGAAAACTACTTGGTAGAAAAATTTTAAATTTTGAATACACATAAAGCAGGACATAATAAATATAAATCCATCAAAAAAATTGTAGGTTGCAATTCATAATTTTTTCGAATATTAATTTCATAAGTCATAATTCATATTATAAAATTATAAAAATTACAAATTTGACATATTTATGTTTGGGCTTTTTAGTATTATAACCAAAAAAAAAAATTAACACATTAGAATTATAATCTCAGGAGATATTAATAAAAATATGAAAATGTAATTTAACATTAGAGGCTCTAAAATTTGAATGTTTATAACTCGAAAACTTATCATCCAAATGACTTAAAATTTTGTTTCTAGGCATAGTTTGAACCGAAGATTTAAAATATCATGTCAAAAGTGGGTGTTGCTATTGAAAAAAATAAATTTTAGGCTTGTTTTAATATGTAGATGGCCCCTTAGGCAAATTTTAGATATATAATTTAAAAGTAGACTTTATTTCCAATAGTTTGGTACCAGTCACTTCCTTCTACTACAATTTGTTGCAGAGTTAGTGGGGGGTGTGCAGTTTTTTTTTCCACGACTGTACATCGAGTTTCGTTTAAATCGAACAAAAACTGTAGATTTCTATAAGGAACACACGTACACACATACATACCAAGAACAGCTTTATATATATAGGTAGGAGCAGGAACTAAAAATGCTTCTAAAAAATGTGTAAGGAAATGTGTCTTATTGACAGATTTCTTTTACGCAACTGAAAGTCTAAGGTTGGTGAATACTTTATTTTTATTTTAAGGGTATATTTTTTGCAAACACCCCGTACAAAAGCATCATTAAAATCTGCCGATAAAGCATATTTTTAATGTTTTTCCAGGATTACGTAGAAAAGATGAGATGCTGAATGAAAATAAATATAAAGATTTAATTTAATCTGCAGATGAGGCTGATTTTTAATGTTTACGTAATTACATTGCGTAAAGAAGATGGAATGCTGAATGAAAATTAAAAAATATATACATATGAAAATTTCTCTATTAATGAAATCTGCAGATGAGACACATTTTCAATGTTTTCACAACATTATTCAAAGAAGATACGTTGCTAATGAAAATAATTATAAAAGTTTATGAGAAAATTTCTTCAATAATGAAATATGCAGATGATGAAAAACTCTAACAATCGGATAAAACAAATTCACAACTCGCTATTCGAATTGCAATCAGCTGACGACCTTTTCATCAGCCAATCACAATTGCCCGGTTAACTTCCAGCTGTACCTACAATCCTATCAGCTACCAATCACAACTGTTGTCCAAAGGTGTTTGACTTCTAGTGAGCTATTTCTGACGTCATTTGAAACAAAAAACGCTGCAAAACATGAAAAAAAAGGTTAAAAAACTCATAAAAATAGAAATAAAAAAAAATCTAATAAAAAAAAATCCAAATCGGGATAATTAATAACCCTCTATTCTATTTTAAAATCATGATTTTGTTTTCTGTGAAGAATTAACAACGCTTTCCAAACTAAAAAGAGAAAAAAAAGGACGCTTCTGAGCGTGATTGGGGTCGAAATGGAAGCAACCACCGAACCAATCAAGAATTCTGGGCAAAATTTTGTAGTGTAGGAAAAAAAATCGCCAACAAATCAAAAATCGCTGTACGAATTCCGAATAAACTTTATTTAAAAGAAGATAAAATTTAATATATTGGGCTGAAAAATTGGAACCGAATTCCTGTTACTAATGCGGGAAAATTGCAACGAGACGTGAAAAAAATGCTAAAAAACGCTAAAAATCGTATAAAATTTTGAATTAAAAAATCTATTCAAAAATTCCAAAATTGGGCTTCGAGGTGCAAAACTACATTCTTAGAGGTACCTAATCAAAATCGATAAAGCACAAAGGAGCGTGCAGAGAGATTGACCTTAGCTATACAATGCAAAAAAAAATCATTTAAAAATATTGAAATGCGAACGAGATATCGTAAATTATTCCCCCATAGGATTAACATTAGCGAGCAGGTGTTTTCACTTGAGTGAAGTAGCTTCTTAATAACCCACGTTTAGTGCATTTTGGAGACAAAACTGTCATAATCAACTTTTTAGAGCATGAAATGGTCTATAGTTTCATTTATTAGATAATTAATTATAATTATCTGTAATAGACTTTGAAAATCACAGCAACAAGATTTTGGGTGAAAACCGGAAAATACCGCCTAGCAAGTTAATAATTTAAAAAACAAGCTTTTATTTTTTTATATTGAAAACACGATGTAATTAATTAATTATAGCATGTACAAGAAATTATTCAACAAATATATAGTAAGCATAGTCACTTTATATATGTTTCCCTTTTCTTCTGCTTGCCCTGGGTAGTGATACCATTGTCTCAGTTTCTTCACCATCTGTCTCTGTACTTGACTCAATTGGTTGTTCTAGGTCGTCAAAGTCCACATGATCCAGTATAATATCATAAGCGTTGCCACATAGTTGATTGTGGCACTTCACACAGATAACTGAGCACTTCAAGTCTGACTTCCTACAACTGCACTTCGTACTAAAACCTTTATTGCATTGGCAATATATGAAATTTAGTAGGATTTGAGGGGCTAATTTGTTCATCATTGTGACTGAAATGATCCTATGCCCATCCCACTTCCAGTCCCATTCGAGAGATTCCTTTTCGTTTCCCAGCCATGCCCGAACTTGTGGGTATGTCCGGAATGCATAATATTGAGTAAAATCGCGAGTAGGTGGTAGTCTCGTTAAATTTAATTTAATATTGTTAGCTGCTCTAACGAAGCTGACATACCGCAATACATTCAATTTTTAACTGATATCACCACCATACAGGGCAAGAAGTACTGCTTCTGTGACTTCAACAAGCTTGTACCTCATTGCATTTGAGTCTTTAAAGATTTGAAATTTTTGGTTCAGAGATGGGTTCTGAAGAATTCTGCAATGTTTTATTTTATCATGGCTGAAGAACGCAGAAGTGGAGTCACAACCACTTACAGCATGAATAAAAATAATATTTTGTACAACTTCGTTAAATTTGAAACACTTGTTGGAGTAGATAGCCTCCAGTTTCCCTCTCCCGGCCTTTCGGAAATAAATATTATCTAGAGCTAGAGAAGCCACAAGAACAAGAAGGCCAGTGTCTTCACCACTGACAATGACAGCATCGTAATCACGGATAAGTATATAGCTGTGTTCACTATTAGCAAATCTGCATCTTTAGTTGCCTGCTTAGTGACCACTTTTGCTTTTTAAAATTAATTTCGAAGCATGTGGATGAAAAGTGCTTTATTTTCTTCATTTCCCAATAATTTCTCTTGTGGTATCTGTGGAAACACGGTCTCATTGACCTGAACCTCAACAAAAGTAGGAATCTTCAAGCGACTAGCTCTTTCTGCACTTTTTATATATTTTTGATTATGTCCAAGATAACCATCAAAGACAACGACTGCATTTCCACTGTGATGATGCTGTACGTATCTCACATATTTTGAGAAAATAGCAGAGAAACATTTGTTGCCATCCCAACAAACTTTGTGTAGAAGATCTCCATCAACTATATTTACTCTTTACGCTCCCAATATTGTGTCACTTGTTAGGGGGGGTAAAAACAAAGTAAAACACAGACTTGGTGCCTTTGCGTATAACCTCCTCTGTAAAAAGTGACAAAGGGAAAGGCACCAATTCATACTGGAAGTATTCTTTCATTTCTTCGTCTGATTGCTTGTCTCATCCTGTGAAACATCACAAGGGGATCGATGGCTACTTTCGCTTCCTTTATTTTTGTACTGCGTGTTACTGTAGCAATAGAAACCACTGCATCCTTTTGCTTAAAATGTACGCTTTCAAAATTTTGATGAAGAATGCTTTACATCCCTTTATTACCAACTTCCTGAGAAAGTTGGCAATTCACTTCTCTACTACCAATAACTTCACTGCTCTGCTTATATACAAAAGCTCGTTAATTTGTGGAAATGTGTGATGACAGGAAAATCATTGAATTAACTTGTTCACATCAGCATCATACCTCCTGATTCTTGAAGGCCTAATGTCAACATGCTGTTCTGATATTGCTGACTCAGTGCCCATTGCTTTATTTTAAAATTTAAAATTGAATTTATAAAAAAACCACAGAAAACAAGTCCGTTTTATACATGTTTCTGTCTTAGCAGGTATAATTGTTGGTATTCTTTCTGTAGGGACTAACATTTTCAACGTGAAATACATTTACCATCAATGTAAACTCTGACTAACTAACATAAATTTGCCTGACAAATTAATACAAAGACGACAAACCAAATCTTTGGCACTCTCTTCGCCTTCCATTCTGGCGCCCGGGGCACATGCCCCTTTTGCTTTCACATTCCCTAGTTTCGGCCCTATATACTTCTTTTCCCTTTTAAAAATTCTAAATTATAGCTTATTTATATTTGAAGTATTTTTTATTATTCCCAACACTTAATTTTACTTTCGAATTTGGGTTGGGTTGGGTTGATTATTGACGGCCAATTATCTACACTTGGGATATAGGCCCACTATCGAATTTGGATTCTTGGCCCAACATCTGGGTCACGCCTATATATAAAAACTGGGTTTTTTGGTTAACTTCGCCCCCCGCTTCTCAACTTATCCTCAATTACCTTTTATTGTACATACTATAATTAATTAATTACATCGTTTATTCCATATCAAAAATTAAAGCTCGTTTATAAATTAGTGATTTGCCAGGTGGCATTTTCCAGTTTTAACCATAAATCTGCTGTTCTGATTTTTAGAGTCTATTACAAATAATTAATGATTTAATGAATGAAATTTATAGACTATTTCATGCTTTACAAAGTTTATTATGACACTTTTATCTCTAAAACGTACTAAAAGTGGGTTATCAAGAGAAAAATAACGTCATTTGTGGATTGTTCACTTTTTGCAAATTTTACCCTATTTTCCTGGCTCTGTATCTCGCCTCCTATTTGGGCAATTTGCAAAAATGAACAGTGCATTTTCTAGAGAATTTTATCCTCTAAAAAATGGGGAAAGTGATTTTACTGAAACTGAGTCACTTAAGAAATATCGAAAAAAGTGCCGAAAAATTTTGTTTTTTTTTTCGATATGGTGAAAAACGCACAAGGTCTAGAAGGTCAAAAACTTGTTTTTTTCACTAGAGGGTCAACCTATGCAACATATCCAAAAATCAGAGTTACCCGTATTTTCGCAAGGCGAGGCCTTTTTTTGGCCTATTTCTACTGGACTGTACGACGCACACACAATTCGTACTGATAAAGACCCTGTTTACTTTTCGATTCAAAATAGCATGGAAAACATTTCGTCAAATGTTTTATGTTTAAGAGTTCACACTAGCCACGCGAAGACACTGGCAAGCTAATATTAAACGACCTCGCGTCAATTCGTCGCGCACAATTCATCGCGGAACAATTCATCGCGCAAATTCATCCCAGCGTTAATTCGTTGCATTGTCAATTCGTCACAACGTCAATTCGTCGTGGCGTCAATTCGTCGTGGCGTCAATTATCGCAGCGAAAATGCTTTTGGAGACGATGATGATAATAAATAACTTGCTGACTAGTGCATTAAACATGTATTTCTTTATTGGGAACCTCCCAAAAACCACATGCTTAACAAAAAAATCCTGTCTATTTTAATGATTGATATTTTTGGTGTAAAGCAGTAAAAGAAGAAATAATATCTGTATGAATATTTTAACCTGCATCTAAAATCGGCATTAAAATTTTTGTTAAAATTCTCTATTTAAAAAAAAGGAAAAAAAAAGTTATTTACCTTTAAATAATTTTACTAAATTCACTTTAACTTTGGATCATTCCATGCTAAATGAGCAAATCGTCTATGGCTGACATGTCATAGATTTTAATGAAAATCAGCATATAAGTAGATCATATTTATTTATGAGTAAATGTAAAATAATAGATTTCAGGATTGTTTATTTAAGTACTAAAACTTACATTAAAAGTTGATATAAGATCGAGGTTTTGTCTACATGCTTGAAATTTCATTTTTCATTATTAGCCGTAGGAGTGGAAATACTTCATCAAAAATTATTTATAATTAAGAATGAATAATACGTAACAGATTGGAGTAATTTAGTAATTGTCCTTTTATTCCATAATGAGAAAAAAAATAAATAATGAAAAATTTTGAGAGGAAAATGCAATATTTCTATTACTTGTTTGAACATGAAGGAAAGTTCTTAAAATTTTTAAATTATTTGAAGTTATAGATAAAAGTGTATATTCTAAATATAGAAACTTTCATTCTTGCTTTCAGTTATTTTTCAACAATATTTTTAATTACAGTAGAATAAATTATTGATTTAAACGGGGCAGTGGTTTAACAAACAATTATATAGTAATCAAAGCTCAATATAGATGGCACCACTACATTTTTCTTTTGCAAGATGGTAGAAAAGGCGCACAAATTTGAAGTGAAATAGCCCATAAAACGTAACAAATATTACCTTTTTGAACTCATTTCTGTTATGTTAGGAATCAAAAGGCAATCTTGAATTTTTTTAAGCATATCATGGGCTTATTGAACTTTATGCTTATGCAATATTGTTAATTTCAGATTTTTCCTTCATTTGATTTTTTAAGTATACATAAGAGGAAAAATTGTGATTTTGTAATTTTTTAAAGTTTCTAAGCTATTTTGAAGATCAAGAAAATAAATGGCAACTTCCAAATTTGAGAAATTTGGTTTTCATATGTGACATTACATCATACATCAATTTCACATATGTTTTTAAATTCCTTTGATTTCCATAACGCTTTTAATTTTCTCAAAATTTCAATTTTTCAATTTTTACAACCAATTTAACGTTAACTATGGTGTTACGAAATTATTATTACTAAAGAAATACGATAATAACTGCCCACGGGTTACAAAATTATGAAAAAAATTCATTTATGTTAGATAGTTTTCAAGATACGGAACTTTAAACTTGCAACTTTGAACGATTCCATATAAGCCATTCTATGTCACGTTTTTTAAATGTCCAGAACTGCCAAAATACTTTTTTGTCAGTTCTGGCGTTGTGAAGAGTTCCCAATAAAGAAATACATGTTTAATGCACTAGTCAGCAAGTGATTTATTATCATCATTGTCTCCAAAAGCATTTTCGCTGCGATAATCGACGCAGCGACGAATTGACGCCACGACGAATTGACGTTGTGACGAATTGACAATGCATCGAATTAACGGTGGGATGAATTTGCGCGATGAATTGTTCCGCGATGAATTGTGCGCGACGAATTGACGCGAGGTCGTTTAATATTAGCATGCCAGTGTGTCCGCGTGGCTAGTGTGGACTCTTAAACATAAAGCATTTGACGAAATGTTTTCCATGCTATTTTGAATCCAAAAGTAAACAGTGTCTTTATCAGTATTTTTTGTCAAGATATTTTGAATAGCTCTATTTAAATATGAATTGAATCTGTGTACCAAATTTTATTAAAATCGGTTACTATGTGGTCACGACTTTTTTTTAATTTTGCTCATTTTGCATGGAATGACCCCTTTATCAACATCGCCCTCACAAACATTTTCGCTGCGATGTACTGACGCAACGACGAATTGACACTGCGACAAATTCACTCTGCGACGAATTGAAGCTGCAGCGAAATGACGCTGCGATGAATTGTGCGCGATGAATTGCGCTTAATGCATTGTTCCGGGACGAATTGACGCAGAACCATTAAAAACCTATGGCCGCGATCTTTTCAAATTTATCGCTAGCAATTTGGTTTTTTAAAGATTTTTTTCTTTGCATAGGATATCTGAGGTTATAAGTTGAGGTCTAACGTTATAAGTTTGTACTTCTTTGATTTTAGTTAATTTTTTTTTTAAATAAGGATATTTTTTCTTTCGGAACCGGTTCCGAAAATGAAAGTAAATTTTTAAAAATCTGCAACCAAAATCGAAAAATTAAAAACGTACCTAATTAAAGATCGACCTCGGCTATTCTATGCAAAGCAAATCATTTAAAAATATTGAAATGCAAGCCAGAAATTTGAAAATAACGGTCCCATATGCGTAACACTATAGCTTGCGAGTTTTTTCGCGTGGCTTCAAAGGGTTAGGGTATCTTTGAAATTTCACAAGTAATTTTTAAGAATGAAATAAACCCAGAGATGTCATTCTCTGTAACTCTGGAATTACCTGTTTTGGTCAATAAGGTGCACAACCCCTGAATTTTGTGCCTGAAATATTGTTTTAAAAACTCTTAAATTCACATTTGCTGTACGAAATATTTATTTGGATTTCATTTACTAGGATTGTATCAAATGGTCCCATCATTTGGGCGACCATCTACGAAGCGTTTACGGTGAGTTAAATCGAGAGGAGGAAGAAAAGATAAAATTCATTTATTCACACATAATTCGAATTTCTTTTTTTAAACAAACAGTGTTTTCCAATCTTTACGCTTCCATATTTTACATTTCTGTTTTTTGCGTTTTCGCCTAGACTTTGAATGTCGGAACCAATCGAGAACACTTCATCAGATTTTCTCGCACCATGAAAGAATTTCTCTCTGGTATTGTTTTTCACGATAGAAAACTGAATTGACTCTTAAGCGAATAAGAGTGTGATAAAAACAAAATTTAATGTTGATAATAAACTTGACTGTGTGAAAGATTGAAACTGTGTACGGGGTCGTTAAGTTTTCATATCTTAAATTAAAGTTCCTTAACGAAAATTTAAAGTTTTTAATTTTTTTAAGTATTCGGTTCTCAGCACACACAGAGAAATCTTTTTCTTGAAGGTTTTAACCCTTGTGGGCGGTGGGTTATTATATATACCACTTAATATTACTCTCCAAATGCCACGTAGATACCAGAATTTTAGAATAAAAGTTTGCTTTTGTAATTTATGTGAAGAAAAGCATTTTCTTATTTTCTTACTAGCTGATCCGCCCGGCGTTGCCCGGGCCTGTAATAATAAATTTAAACAAACCTCAAGTTTGTTTGATTTGATATCTTTAACCCGATTTTGTATGAAATCATATTTTAAATGAAAAATTCGCGAAAAAATATTGATATTCAGTGGTAAAATCGATCGTAAGAAAACATTTTCTTGTCTTTTCATATAGTTTAAAAAAAAATCTTATTGTCCGAACTCTTTGAAATTTTTATCGGTTATAAATATAATTTTTTTACAGCCCGTGTAAAAATATTATTATCTAGTTGCAAAAGAAATATGTTTTCTTCTCGCAATTTTTTCTTCTTTTTTTCGCGTTAGCTTCTCTAACATACACTGTTAAAACTACAGGTGACACATGGTACCCCCAAGGGGTGAAAGGCTCGTCTAACTGGTGACACCTCTAGGGGAGCCAGAATTGCACCCTTAACTAGGGTGAGAGGATGGCACCCTTAATACAGCGTGCCCCAAGGGGTGAAAGGGTGGAACCCCAGGGGAGAATAATGGCACCTCCACTCCAAGTTGCCCAGCAGTCCACAAATGAAAGCATCCCCCCCCCCCCCCGTTGTCTAGCAATTGTATTGAAAAGAGTTTGTAAATTCTCATACTTAAAAAAGGGGGAAAAAAAGCTAAACATATATAATTATAATGCAATGTTTAACTTTAGCTGCAATAAACAGATCAATACTTCATTTTCTCTGTTGGAATTTATACAAAGTTGAAAGATGATCATATCATGTCAAGGGTCGATCCTGGCAAAATTTGGGGCCTATTCAGACTTCAGAACTCCTTCACAAAAATCAATTTAATAAAATGGGCCCCTTCAAAAAATTCAATTTTATAAAATCACGCCTTCACAAAATTTCTTTTAATAAAACAAACGCCTTCAGAAAATTCCTTTTAATAAAATAGGCCCTTTCACAAAATTCTATTAAATAAAACTTATTATTTTTATTAATTATTTTTTATTTTTTTATATTTTAAAATGTGTAATTTGTAAACAATCAAGTTCACCAGAAGGGAAAACTTTAACAAATAGGACTTTAAAATGTTTTTGTTATGTTAATAAATGTTTGGTTCGAAAAATTGTTTACAAATTACACATTTTAAAACATAACAAAATATAAAATAATTGATAAAAATAGTAAGTTTTTATGGTATAGAATCTTGTGAAAGGGCCTATTTCATTAAAAGGACCTGTTTTATTAAAAGGAATTTTGTGAAGGGCTCCAGTTTATCAAATATATTTTACTGAAGGGGCCCATTTTATTAAATTGATTGTTGTGAAGGAGCCTATTTTATTAAATAGATCTTTGTGAAGGTGCTCTGAATAAACCCCAAATTTTGCCTGGATCGACCCTTGACATGAGATGATCAACTTTTAACTTTGTATAAATTTCAGCAGAGAAAATGAAGTACTGATCAGTTTATTGCAGCTAAAGTTAAACATTACATTATAATTATATATGTATAGCCTTTTTTTTTCCTTTTTTAAGTATAAGAATTTTCAAATTCTTTTCAATACAATTGCTAGACAAGGGAGTGGAGGGGGGGGGGGCATTTTGTGAAACAATATAATAAATTTCACAAATGTAACCTTTATTTTTCACAAAATGCTTCCCCCCCCCCCCAACCAAAAAAAAAATTGAAATAAAATAAAATAAAAAAACCTGCATCGCCCCTCTATGTGTAGGTTAATATATATAAAAATGCATTATACATCATCAGGTGTAAATAGCCAATAGACACTATAGATAAATAAATGCCGATTAAGATGTTTGGTTTTGTTTAAGATTTAAAAGTCATTTTACTTACAACTAAATTTGTTAATAAATGTTGTCAGCTTGTAACTCCAGCCTAAATTGTAAATAGATATTTTCAGCTTGGCAATAAAGATTTTTGTTACCTTTTAAACTGGTTAGTATTTATTACCATTTTTACTATTATTGTTATTTTAAGTTATATGTAGTACAGAGATATTTATTTATCATTATTATTTTAAGAGGGAAAAAATTCTTTTAGCTATGCCAGTTAAATATATTTACATAAATCACTCAATCATCCAAGACATTCTTACATGCATCCACACCGTGAAATGTTCCAGTGATTTATTATTATTAATATGTTATAGTACAAGAGACTCACAAAACATTTTTCAAGACTCATGTATAAATGTCAAAATATCAATTCAGGAATTACGATTTATTTATTTTGTTAATAATTCATAATATGTAATGAGGTATATTTTTAGTTCATTTCATGATCAAACACAAGCTCTAAAAATTTCGATAGTAAAAAGTATTTGATTAATAAAAAATCTGCAGAAATTTATATTTTATCAAGTTTACTATTTCTTATGTTACAAAGTTTACTATTTCTTATGTTACAAAGTTTACTATTTCAAGTTTACTGTTTCGTACTATCAGATCAACTAATTTAAAATTGTCAAATATTCAAATTAATACGTTTCAAGTTATTAAATATCAACTATCTTTAAAACTTGTAAAGTCTTCAATTGTTTACAAAGAGTTTGTTTAGATATCAGAAAAATAAGAAATTAAACTATTTTTTTAAATATAACAACTTATGTTTCAACTTTTTTTTATTATTATTATAATGCATCATTAAATTTATTTCTATATGGTAAGCAACAAAAACTGTGCGAGAAAATTCATTAGATTATGAATAAAATGAAATTAATATAAGCTCTACATAAATAATAATTTAAAACACAAGAAAATAGGTGAGGCGACATCATTCTACTTTCACAAGATAAAAATTTCAACTTGGGGCGTCTTTCGTCTTGGGGCGAAATACCATTTATTTTTGAAGGAATAGGCAGATTGCGTTTAGGAAATACAATCTCGGGATTCGGGATCCCGAAATCGAATTTTGAACGTGTTTTCTTATGCAAGAATTGTTTCTGTTGATAGATTCTGTCACAATTCTTTTTTAACACTTTCCAATACAGTTGAAAAATGTATATGAATTCGGTTTGTCTATCTGCCGCCTGTTTGTCTGTACTCTAACTCTAGTAAATATACTCGGATTGCCATGTAATTGATATACAGGGTAAGTCAAAATGAATATAGCTATTACAGACGGCTATAACTATTTAATGGAAAAGAATTTGTCGATAAGATTAAAACAGAATGTACACGGAACTTCAAAATTTTGTATACATGCGTCATAGATGTTCTAAGTCACTTCTCTTCTTCACACGGACAACATCTAGGCGGTAGTCAATTTCAAGCCATACATTCTGAAGCATTTGTTCAGTCACCGACGCAAGCCCATTGCAAATGCGTACTTTGAGTTATTCAATTGTTTTGTACATGGGAGGCACATACACCCTTGTCTTTCACATAACCCCATAGATCGGTCGAAGTGGAGATGCCGTCAATGTCTTCTGCTCTTGACGACCGAGATCTCCGGACTTAACACCCTGCGATTTTTTTTCTATGGGGTTATCTGAAAGACAGGGTGTATGTGCCTCCCATGCCCAAAACATATGAAGAACTCAAAGCACTCTAATGCGCTTGCGTCGGTGACTGAACAAATGCTTCAGAATGTATCGCGTGAAATGGACTACCGCCTAGATGTTGTCCGCGTGACCAAGGGAAGTCACATAGAACATCTATGACGTATGTATACAAAATTTTGAAGTTCCGTCTACATTTTGTGTTAATTTTATCTATAAATTCTTCTCCATTAAATAGTTATAGCCCTTTGTAATCGCTATTTTCATTTTGACTTACCCTGTATTTTATTGACGTTAACTATGGGATGTTCGCTATTGAAAATGACGTGAGTAGTATTTATAGTTCGTTTACAGGGGCACTCAAAAGAATTCTGTTACAGTACTGTTAAAAAAAATCCTTTGCAGTGTATTTTAATGAGTTACACTTTTAAAAGCATAATGGAAGTGATATGATTTCCTCAGGTGCACGAAAACATGCTTTCTGCGAGTGCAAAGCATTTATCATTCATGTGCAAGGTGACACAAAAGAATTCCGTTACATAACGGTTTAGGGGGAAAAACTGTTTGCGTATTTTAATGATGAATAATGCAAACATAAGGAAATTAATATAAGTAGTAGAAAAATGAGAGTTCTGCTCCAGAAGGCGGTGTGCGGTGTAGAGCAAAGAGCAAATCATCCACCACCTACCTCGAGTAACGGGATCCTCCACCTGGAGGAAATAATGGGCTCCACCTTCTCCCCCGCCTGCTGCGAGTAAGAGGCTCCTGTGGAGAATGTGTTCTTAAGACGAGGGGTAGATAAGAAAGTGTTTGACGTAAGAAGATAAGAAATTTTTGTTGTAATTTTTTTATATTTTTTTTCAGGCGATTGAAATTTCAGCAAACTAGAGTATGAAGTGGAATTTTTAATTATAAATATTAATTAAGAAATAATTTTAAAATATTTAATTATGTTAACCATGGAACTTAAGAAAATATTGATGGGGCGGGGGGTGGGGGATTTTCACGACCATGGTCTGAATATAATAATTGAATATTGTGAACATTTTGAGAATTATGCTGAAAGTTTTGAAATTTTGAATTTTTGCCAAAAGGTGTGATCATCAGCTAGAAGTAACCTAAGGTCAAAACTCCCATTGCCCAGGAAGCACCACGTGGAGGTAGATCACTTGAATCCCATCACGCACACATTCAAACACACACTTATTTTTGAAGATTTTGATATCTTCAAGGGTTTTTTTTTTTTTTTTTTTGACATTAGAAAGAGCATGACGTAAGACGATAAGGAATTTTAGTTGTAATTTTTGTATTTTCGGTAGATGGAATTCTTTTAGCGAACTATAAGATGAGGTGAAATTTTTAAGAGGATTAATTATAAATATTAATTAAGAAATGATTTTAAAATATTTAATTAACGATGGAACTTAAGAAAATTTTGATGGGGTATTTTTACGACCAAGGATTGAATGTAATAATGGAAGATAGTAAAAACTTTTAGAAAATTTTGAAAGGTTTAAAATTTTGAATTTTTTTCGAAAGGTGCGATCATCAGCTAGAAGTGACCTAAGCTCAAAACTTCCATTGCCCACGAATTGTTTTCGAAGTTAAGTTTGCAGGAATTATTTAGAAACCATAGAAATATATTATTTAAGAAATAAATTAAACATATTAATTAATAAATAATTAAAAGTATACATTAATGATGAGACTTAAGAAATTTTGTGGAAGGATTTAAATGTTTTGATTAAATAAAGGAGAACACAGAAAATTAAAAAAATAATAATGAGAGGTTTATCTAATTTTTTTGGCTATACAGGGCTGTTTAAATACATATTACATTTTCCTATGACATACAGGAAAGACTTTATTGCACGATTATAAAATATGTTAATTATGCAAATTAAGCTTTTTGCTGTTTAGTTAATAAGAACTAATCTAACGCATTTTTCATTATGATTTAGACTTGAAATTAAATAAATATTTTCTATTAAAATTAAATATCCGTAGTGATATGACACTTTACCTCTCCACCCCATTTTTTTTCTTCTCGAGTTATTTACCTTTTTAGATTTCATTTTAAAACTAGATTTTTCAGTCTAAAATTGAGAGTAGTGAAAAGTTGACTCTTTGGAAGACTGAAAGGCATTTTCACTCTTTTTGAGCTGAATTTTATAAAAATACACCCCTGAAAGAGTGAAATGTCCCACTCCCTAGAATGGAGTGAAATATGCCACTCCGTTGCCGAGAGTGAAATGTCTCACTCTGTTTACAAGGGTGAAATATTTCACTTCGTTGACGAGAGTGAAAGCCTGGCATTAGGGTAACTTGGGGGTGAAATGCTATGTTGGACAGGATGCCGTGCCACGGGGTTTTCCTATACGCAGGCGTTGTAGGGAAACGCCACTCAGTCGTGTGAAAGAAGCTTCCCTACTGATAGTTTAATTCCAGTTTGTGTTGTTTTAGTTAAATTTTAAATAGTGATTTTCTATTGCTATTTCGTCTTAACACTTTTGGTAAGTGTCCAAAATCTTTTACGCTCTTTCTTTATTTACCTATATAAGTCATAGTTTAAACATCAGAGAAATAAATCTGATGTCTTTCCCTTTCCGCCAAACGTAAATGGCGGCCGGTTAACTCTTCTTCACTTTAGTACGGAGACCGGCATCTTCAGTATTTTGGGGTGAGTCGACGAAGATGCCGGTTTTTTTACATTACCTTGTTGTTTTTTTCATTGTTTTAAATTCCTTTCGATATTCACTAAGGTTTCAACGATTTTAATCGGATGATATAAATCCGCGATTAAATCGTTATTTAAATCAACTGCTTTTTTTTAAATCATAAATTTTGTAAATGTTTAAAAAGACATAAAAATTATTAAGAAAGTATTAAAAAAGTGCTACCCCATAAAATGGGATTGTGTCTTTTGAAGGAATGGGAATATTTCAATTTAATCCAACAGCTTTTCCTAGTCGAGCTTTCGTTTGGTCCAACGAACAACATGAGTCACAGTCTCAGTTTTTCAAGGAGAAATCCATTTCAAAACGATTTAACAAACTCTCAAGACCATCCGCTAAGCAGCTGATTCAAGATTTCCCCCAATCATGCACATCACTAAAATCACACAAACAGTCGACTAGCCTAACAATTAACTTGCCATTAAGTGATAAAGAAGATCTAGTGCCAACTTCCGAAAGTATTACACAGTCTTCTCCAACAAAATTTCTGCAATAAATTTCACCTCTTCCAGTTTATGAAAATAGAAAGCATAGTAAAAGAAGGGAAGAAGCTAAGGTACTTACATCATCCGAAGTTATTGAAGAAAAGAAAGTAAAATGGCAAAAAAAGAAGCTTATGAAGGGGAAAATTTGAGAATGGAAACAAAAATTAGACTTATAAAAGCGAAAACCGAAACAGAGAGAAAATAGCAGCTGCGAATTGCCAGATGTGTCAAGCTTTTCTAAAAAGGACGTATTTAAGAATGTCAAAAGCTAGAAAGCGAGATTTTGCAACTGACGATGATATGGATGATGATGAAATTCCCCACAATGAGTCAGAAAATGGGGATTTTTTAAGGTGAATGAGAATGAGTGTTCAGAGTGTTTCGAAGAGTACAATAAAACCTTGGAAAAATGTGATTGGATCACATGCATTCAGTGCAACTGTTGGTTACATGAAAGTTGCTCAAAGTTCCTAGACAAACGTGCAGATTTCGGAAGACCTGAGGTATTGCTGAAAATAAAGAAGAACGTATGAAAAACATTAGCAAAAAGGCTGGACTCTAAAGCACCTTATCTCAGTGGCTTTGCTATATTTCAGCTTGTTATAAAGTTTTAAAAATTAACATATTTAGTGTCATAATACTTTTAAATGTTAAGTAGAACATAATCAAATATTAGTTTGTTTTGTTGACAATGTTTGTAACATTCATATTTTTGTAATTGTCGAATACTAAGTAAGTAACAACTTTAGTATGTCTAAAATATTAGTTACTTTTTTCGTTCCATTATGTGTTGCACTGCTTCACAAAAATTATTGTTTTCATTGAAAGTCCAGAAGGCATCTTACCCCTATGTAGGTGGCTATCTTACCCCAAGAATGGGGTAAGATGCCGAAATACAAGTATTTACAAAAGCAAAATTTTTGATGCTTTTGATGACATTTGTAAAATGAAATACATTTTTAAATTATACAGGGTGATTTTTTTTAAAGTTGTGAAGGAAAAACCTTATAACAAAAGAACCACTGATCCAAATGACCATAAATTTCACCAGTATGCTCCCAAAACAATGGGAATTTTTTAGGCGTGGTTAAAAAAAATTAAAATCGCACCGACAGATGGCGCTATACATGCAGTAAAGTCGGGAGACGAACTTGAGCCCGACACATGCACATTGGCGGTAAAAACGTGAAGTACGCACACCTCGTGTTCATTATTCTACGGATATCCTCGCAATGACTGTGCCATTGACGTACCGTGCGTTGTTAGTGAAACTGTATTATCAGAACAATGACAGCGCATCAACTGCTCTTGGGAGATTTAGGGGTTTGCTTTTTCATCATCCCCTAATTTTCTTTTCAAAATAATCTGAATCTGTTTGTCTAAATCACTTAAATGCTCGTCGGCAAACTCTTGATCTCTGTCAGCTGGAACAAGTCTGAATTTACGAGCGAACTCCATTGCTCAAAGTACTGAGCACTGACACTGCAGCAGGAATAAGTATAGACAAAAAACCTTCTCCTTTTTGAACGAGAAGTCGTCTTTTTTTAAACAAAGGTTGCTTTTATCTCCCAGTCGACGCAATGTTCTTTTATGAGCTGATAATCTATTTTTTTGGCGTTTAGAGACAGGTATGTTACCTTTTAAAAGATTTAAGGCGCATTCACAGACACCTTTTATAACACTATTGGGACACTTTTTAAGGAAAGCTGCTTTTTGCTTTGTCTTGCTTAACAATTTGAGATGTTCCAATGTCGACATCCTGAGTACAAATGATGATCGTTGAGATTAATCTCTCTTTTATATGCATGCCATAAGAAAAAGCTTTCGTCAAAGCACAATGTTTAAAACAGGATTTGTGACTGGGACAGTTTACCTCTAAAATAGTTAATAAATCAATCTTAGGGCAGTTAAAATCATTCAGATTCAAAATCTTTCGTCCAGACATTCGTTCTAAAAACTTTGCTTTTTCTAATCCTTTGGTATAGACATTTTTATAAGAAGTAAACAAGGTTAAAAGTATAGGCTCCAATGCTGAAAAGGGTAAATCACCACTATTCCATTGCAAACCATGACGGTAACGAGATAACCAGGCAAAAGTTTTTCTTTGTTTGAAGGATAGCTGCACCCAAGGATGCGGAGGGAGGATGCTCCAACGGGCATGGTACCCATGATCCACTGCATAAAAAGCGAGTTCTTTGATAATAAAATCACTTGAATTTATCTGAAACACCTCGAATTCAACAACGGACGACATGTTCATCAGATGACACCCTCTGTACAAATGGCTTATCGAAGTTCGTACACGTAATGCGTATCATCGGGAAATATTCTTGTGCACAAGCGCAAGCTTTCGAAACAATCTTGTCTTAAATCAATAAATAAATAGCTGAAAGGTAATGCAGTTGCATCGTTAAACATTTCTTGAAAAGCCTTGGTTTTACCAGGAAACATTTGTCTGGCTAAATGCATTACTTGGCTTTTATCGCGAGGATTTTTGTATATCACCAAGTAATGTGAATTTAAATTAATATTTCGCATATCTTTGCCTTTATGAAACAAGTTTTGTGTTAAAAAGATAACGGATAGATTTCGATGGTGACTGCCTTTCGTGAAAAGTTTGCTCATTCGAACATCACTGGCTAACTCTGTCATTAAATCATCGATAATAATAAAAGCATCGCGAAGGGAGTTAAGGTTAGAGGGTTAACCTTCTTCAAACTGTACACCTTTCATTGAATTGGAAAGGGATTGATAGCTTCCATAACAGTATATAATACTTGCGGGCATGGGATGAAAATATTTATGATCAATTAATTTTTTGACAAATTTAGTTTTACCTGAACCTGTCGGTCCAGAAACTAGGACAGTCGAAGGATGTACTAACTTGAGTAACTCCATGCTTTAAATGAAAAAAAATAATAAAAACTTCGATTTTTATAGTTTTATTAAATATTTCGACGAAATACTTTTATGATTTTGTTAGAAAAAATGTATACATGCAATTTTTTTTCTAAAAAAAACAAAAACAAATGAATCATTTTCATGTAATATACCATACGTGATCGGATTTAAAAACAATGAACACACATTAAATAAGAGTAAACAATTTTTTTTATTTTTTAAAAATCATCTTTACACCATATCTTTTTTTGACAAATTGATACATTCGAAAATCATTCTTCTTTCTAGATAATACATTTGTAATAGAATTCATACAAAGTCCTTGACATCGTTTTGCAATAAAGAAAATACAATATTGTCTACAGACATTGGACGTTAAACTTTGAAACATGGTCTTATTCCAGTTTATACGATGATACTTCTTCACAAATCTTGTGATATCTTCTCCATAGGTTTCGGGAGGAAGTCCGTACGAATCAAAAAATTCAAGAGATTTTTTGTCTTGAACGTAAACTGCCAGCCAATGGGAACCTTTTTCATCATGTTTATCAGTATTGAGAACTAATGCACAAGGAAATTTTCGAATATTAGGTATTTTGTCAGAAGGGAAAACGCCTACAAAATATCTCGCAGAAACAGGATCACGAGATAAAATTGTATGAATTTGCGATGAATTCATTAGTTTCCAAAATCATACAGAATATTTCGAGATTTGTTGATTTCGATTAGATTTTCAAATTCAGCATACACTAGTAAAGAGACTGTTTGCGCTAAAGTCGTTCCGAACTTAATTTCTAATCTTAAATTGCTATGACGAATTAGATTTAGATGTGACCCATCGCATAAATCAGGTGACAAATCAAAACAAAATAAAGAATACCCTTGTGAAAATTCTGATCTTGAAAGATAAAGACCTTTGTTTTCTGCATTCGTAAATAAATTTTGATAAGCTCGGATAAATAAATTGTTTTCAAAGTCAGGTTGCAGTGGATTGTGGGGAACGGGCTGACCGTCCACATAGACGCCTATGAAATTAATATTGTAATGCTTAAACTCAAAGGGGGACTTTTTATAGTCACCGTTAAATGCGTCATTATCCACACAAGCGATCACGATGCGATTGGGCATCTGGCCTGTAAAAATGTTGTCTTGAACAAAACTCATATTACTGGTAGGAATGGAATATGTTTTGCAAAGCACTCTGTTAATAGGATATTTGGCTGATGTTTTTTCTAAGCTTTTAGCATGTCCTAAAACAACGCCAGGGCTTACTCGTACTTTACGAACAAATAAGGAAGCATGTTCCAGGGAAACTTTAAACTCCCCTTCACCCGCTAACAAACAAAACTCTGGTTTACTACGGATCAGTTTAATTTTCACATCTACCATGTTAAGGAGGAGTCTTTCTTGGTGAAACATATCCAGGTGTAATCGACCAATCATATCAACTGAAGCACTCATTTTAGTCATTTCGGCACGTTTACTAAATCCTTCATTTGGGTTTGCATCTGCCGGATCCACAACATTCATACGACCAGCCGTATCTTTGAAAAATAATTCTGAGGAAAGTTGAGAGGTTTTTGCATCATAGTCGTGATTCAGTAACTTCTCTATTATGGCTCTGTAAGCATAGGTATTATTACTAGAAGAAACGAGTCTGTCGTTCAGACTAATATCCACTTGGGAAAACATGGAATGCAAAAAAAGATAGACGGGTCCCACTTTACATTTATCCGGAATGGGTTTGCCATCCTTTTTTAAAATTTTTACTTTAACATATAATTGAGTTTGCGATAAGTCAAGGTAATCTTCTCCGCTTCCAGAAACATTAAATTCTACAGGTCCTCCATCAGAAACATTGGCGAGTGGATGAAATTCAACCCATTGCCCTCTTTCAATAACGGTTTGGGTAGGAGGGAGATGAAATAATTCTAATTCAGATTTAGCACATTCTGGGGAGTCCTTTAAAAGAAAAGCCATAGTATAATGTGGATATTATCAATCAAAAATGTCACGTCTTTCCACCTTCCGTGTTTTCGATGAAATGATGCGTTTTGCAGGTTTGCGCTTCCTTTTAAGCTTTCCATGGCCAATCATTTCATCCGCTTTATCAACTGCTTTTCTAGCTAATTTCTTTCCGGCTTCTTTTGATCGTGTTTTGAGAGACGATTTTAAATTTTCGCCTGATAACACATCATTCGCAACCATAGTGCCTGTTCGTAATGCTTCTTTACCAATTGTTTTGGCACCACATATCAAAAATGGAATCGCACTGCGAAAAAATTTTTCAAAAAAATCCGCCTATACCGTATCCTCTCTGCAAAACTGTCCCCTGATAGTAAGGCAAACCTTTTCCTGTTTGCCCTGCATAATAATCTTCGAACTTTTGTGTACAACACGTATAAGGCACCAACATGTTTGTTGATCCTTCTTTATCGCAATCAAAATGGAAAATGAGAATTATTTAAACGAAAGGCTCTTTTATATGATTTGCCGTAAGCGAAAATGCAGCGTTACAAAAACTTTACCTCTTTCAAAAGGTACTAAATCTCCAGAATGAAGTCCAATATCAATTTGTATCGTTTGGAAGTGCTGACGAATAATTGGTACGTACAATGGTCTTGGATAATGAGCATTAATAATTTTGCCATCGTTTCCTTCGACAGACACAATTTTTAATAGAGGGGCCTGTACATCACCGACGATTTGAGGCTCCACGAGATCACAGTATACGTACATCACGGGAAAGGATGATTTTGGGTCGCCACAAAAGGACTTAGCTGCAATCCTATATATTCTCCGGGTTGAAACCCTAAAAGTTCTGCTATTCCTTCGCGAAGAATAACTTTTGATTTTTTATCTGTCTTGATTGTAACTCTTTTCGTAACGGGGTGATAATGAAACTCAATCTTATTTTTATGCGAAGGTATTGTCATACTTTTAATAAGGTCAGGTATGGTTTCATAACAGCCAGAAGGAACTCTCCTACCTTCTAATTTTCCGTCTCCCAAGTCAAAACCAAACAAATTATTATCGTTTCGAACATTATACCATGTATGTGGATAAATAAAATCGACCAAAGCCATTTCCCATTCACCGTTTAAATTTATGGGGGTGGGCAATTGAGTTGTAAATTGGGATATTTTATTATTGGGGAAAAAGCTCATAGAGCTGTCGCTGATAAGTGTGATGTAGAACGACATCTTCTCATGAAATGAATTGTAAGCCTGATGACTGTTCTATTTATATCTTTCTGACATCTTTTACCCATGCATTGAACTTTTCCGGATATCCTTGAAATTTCACAAAATACTGAACTTTTCCATTCCGTTTTCTTTTATTCAAAACTTTCTCCACAGGGTAAAAACCCGAATCCGAAACCTTTTGTAGTTCTTGTTTATAAAATGTCCCTTTTATGATTTCACCTGCTAAATCTTTTAATTTATAGACAATAGGCACACGATGTATGATTTTATGAATAGTAAAAATTTCTCGTGTCCAATTTTGTTCGTATCCTTTCTCAAAGCGTAATTTTTCCTTGCTTATGCGAACGGTATCTTCTATATTCAAGTCAGATTTGGTTGCAGTGGTTTTGTCATTTGCATATAATGTTTTCCAAACCTGACTTTGATTATCAAGGTTCACTGATGCTGGCTCCATTTTAATACTACGATGCCACATGTGTTTATAAATGTGTGTTAATTTATCGATTACATCAATATATCTCTTTGTATTTTTTTCAGTAAAATACTTCCACATTTTCGTTTTAAGTGTACGATTAAAGCGTTCTACTATTGAAGCTTTTGTGGTGCTATTGGTTGTAAAAAAGTGAACATTATGCTTTTTTAAGAAAGCATGTACAAGCTTATTCGTGTACTCCTTCCCAGCATCGCACTGCAGCGTTTGCGGCTTACGTTCCGAAAGTATTTTTTCGAAAGCTCGTTTAACACCTGGAGGTTTTTTATCTTTTAACGGTATGACCCATGCATATTTCGACAAAATATCAATACATGTCAGTAAATACTTATATCCGTCATTCAAAGAAGAGAGAGACTGCATATCTACTAAATCAGTTTGAAACTGCTCGTTTAAGCCCCCGACTATGACACGATTTTTCGGGAATTTGTGTCGCAAAGGCTTGTGCAAAGTATAAGAATCTTTCGTTTGCAACCATTTCTTTATCTGCTGTGTTTTTACGCGACCTTTTAAAGCACGTTGCAAAGCATTGATACCACCGAAACTGGCTGGCATCTCCGGATCCCGATACATCTGATTCAAAGCTTCCATTGCAACAATGATTATGATCTAAACGAACGTTAAGATTCATATACAAATTAACACGATGTTCTTCGCATGAAAGTTTTGCTTAAAATGAAAAGCATTAAAATAAAACCTTTAATATATACTTATTTTAAAAAACATTAATCTATTTTTTTATAAAAAGACAGAATGCATTCAACAAATAAAAATTAGTCATCAGACGTTTTTACAATATCATACAAAATTTATTCTTTTAGATTACATTTTCTTAATTTTTCTTGAGAAAAGAAATTTTTTAAAAATAATGTCCAACGTCAAAAAAATAATAATAATATGATCAAGAAATAAAAAAAGATTATTTTATGTTTTAGAAAAAATATTTTATGTTTAGAAAAAAATATATTTTTATGCTTAGGAAATTTTTTTTCTGACTTAGAAAAAAAAAATTGTGTTTAGGGAAAAAAAAAAGTTTAAGTTCAGTAAAGAGTTTTATGATAAGTAATAATATTTTTTTTATGTTTAGGATTTTTTTTTTCTGAGTTAGAAAAAAAAATATTTTTTTATGTTCAGAAATTTTTTTCTGAGTTAGAATTTTTTTTTTTTTGTGTTTAGGAAAAAAAAGTTTTTAAGCTTAGGAAAAAAATTGTGTTTAGGAAAAAGTTTTAAGTTCAGTAAAAAAAAAAGTTTCATGTTGAATTATTTTTTTGAGTTTAGGAAAAAAACTAAAAAAGAATCAAAGAAAAACAAGACATAAAAAAATAGACAAGTATTAAAAAAAACCACAAAGTTTATTCACGGGCAGAGTATAAGATTTTTACAAATTATAAATTTATGTACACAAAAAAATCATGATAAATGTCGACCCTTTTAGGAACCCCCCTCTTACAGCAAGGGGAAAAAAATTCATCCCCCCTCTCACAGCACGGGGAAAAAATTCACCCCCCTCCAACAGTACGGGGGAAAAAATTCACCCCCCTCTTACAGCAGGGGGGGGGGGAATTCACCCCCCTCTCACAGCACGGGAAAAAGTGGGCGTGCCCACGTGACGTCATTTCCGGTCACGCCCCCTTTTGATTGACACGTGACCACGCCCCCTTGTGACGTCACTTCCGCCTACTATAGTGCTTCCCTTACTACTTACGATTTATTTTTAGACTGAGTACATGCAACATGCTATTTATTCGGAGAATACGTACACGATTAATTTTTAGACTGTATTTATATTATTTCTAAAGACCCCTAGAAATAATATAAATACAGTCTAAAAATTAATCGTATACGTATTCTCTGAATAAATAGTATGTTGCATAAACTCAGTCTAAAATTAAATCGTATATGCATTCTCTAAATAAATAATATATACATATTTAATAAAAATTTGACGTATAATTAATAATAACATGAATAAATAATTGTATTAAATTAAAAATATAATAGTGTATTTATACCTTTGCAAAATATATTTCGAATTCTGAAAAAGCTATACATTATTTGCAGTATACAAATTTCTAGTTTTAAAATGAAATCTAAAAAGGTAAATAACTCGAGAAAAAAAAGGGGGGGGGGTCGAGGTAAGGTGTCGTATCACTACAAATGCTTAATTTTAATAGAAAATATTTATTTAATTTCAAGTCTAAATCATAATGAAAAATGCGTTAGAACAATTCATATTGAACAGTAAAAAAATTTTATTTGCATAATTTATAATTTAGCAATAAAGTCTTTGCTGTATGTCATAAGAAAATGTAATATGTATTTAAACAAATATTAAAACAACCCTGTATATCCAAAGAATTTAGATAAAGCTTTCATAAATATTTCACTAAAATTTGCTGTATTCTCCTTTATGTTATCAAAATATTTAAATCCTTCCCCAAAATTTCTTAAGTCCCATCATTAATTCGTATTTTAAAATTATTTCTTAATTAACATTTTTAATTTATTTCTTAAGTAATATATTTCAAGCTGTCACTTCAAGCTGTCACTTCAAGCTGATGATAATATCTTTTGGTAAAAATTCATAATTTTAAACCTTTCGGCGTAATTTTCAAAATGGTTACAATCTTCAATTATTACATTCAATCCTTGGTCGTGAAAATCCCCCCCCCCCCATCAAAATTTTCTTAAGCTCCATCGTTAACATAATTAAATATTTTAAAATTATTTCTTAATTAATATTAATAATTAAAAACTGCACCTCATACTTTAATTTGCTAAAATTAGAATCGACTGAAATAAAACTTAAAAAAACTTACAACTAAAATTTCTTATCTTCTTACATCATATGCTTTCTTATCTACCCCTCGTATTATATAACACATTCTCCATAGGATCCTCTTACTCACAGCAGGCAGAGAAGCAAGTGGAGCCCATTACTCCCTCCAGGTGGAGGAGCCCGTTACTCGTGGTAGGCAGTTGAGGAATTGCTCTTTGCTCCACATCGCACACTGTCTGCTGGAGGAGAACTCTCATTTTTCTACTACTGATATACATTACTGAAGTTCAGTACAATATGCTTACTGTAAAATACTGTAGATGCTTATGTGAATAGCATTAATCGCTCATTTACATGGAAACACAAAAGATTTCGGTTACAGCATTACCTATTAACGATTAAACAGTTTTCTTAAAATATCCTAGAAGTGTTGAAAAGTGTTTCATAATCTATGCTCGACGCATGATTTTTCTATGAGGGAGGCTACATGGCAAAATCAGATAGCATTGATATGCCTTTTTCTCAAGAGCTATCAAAAGATTTTTTTCTATACTTTTTTTAATAGTTTTGGCGTACTTACGTAGTATCTGTGCCAGGTTAAAAACAACTGCGTTAAGCATGGCACTAATAATACTAATTACAGTAACCCTTATTTTTTTTTTCTTTCTACATAATAACCTGTGTAACTGTTGACTCGTGGCGTATATTTTAAATTATCTTCTTTCTATTTCTGTTTTATTGACTTGTGATGTGTTTTTTAACTTATTTCCTTTATTCATTATTTTGCAATCTGTATTTGTAATTATGCATTTAAAGGATTTTCCACGAACGGAAGCAGAAACTATTGTTTATTTAAAGGAATGTGGAATTATACCATAAAACATGCCACTATTCCAATTTTCTTGAAATGCAACTTTATGTTAGCAATGAAATTTTGTGGCGATGCAATGTAGATAAATGTAGACAACGGATTGGAGTCAGAAAAGGGAATTTGTTTGAGGGAAGTAGAATCTCATTTGTAGACTCTTATTGGATTATATATTTGTGGAGCAAAGAACTGACTTAAATGAAATTTTGCTACGAAAGAACTAGACATCTGCGGCAAAAAGTTATAGACTGGAACAATTACCTTGCGTTAAGGATGTGCACGAAAAAATAAGAAGAGTGGTGGACCAGATCGTATCGTGGAAGTAGATGTTTACTAAAAGAAAAACAATACAGGACGAATATTATCACCACAGTTTGTTTTTGGTGGAATTTGTAGAGATGCTAAAGAAACTTTCCTTGTCTGTGTGCCGAATCGATCTGCTAGTACGTTATTTCGATGCTTAGGAAAAAATGTTCAATAATCTTTTCACATTTTTGGAAAAGCTAAAAGACCGATGAACTGAAAAGTGCACTTTAACACCGCCTCTTGAATACTAGGCCTTAGCGCTGACACGAAAATGGTGGCTGCCGTAGGCGAATTTTTTTAAGCGTTTGTACAGCGCCGGAATTTATACACATTTCTAAAAGTTTCCTTTGACTTATTTTATCTCAGAAAAATAAGGCGAAGTAAACTTTCCGAAATTATTGGTGTTTAAATTCGAGGGACCGTACAAACGCTGACAAAAATTCCTTTACGACAGCCGCCAGTTTTGTGTCCTACAAGGCCGTTCACCAGGGTTTTATCCCTTTTCAGGATGACTATAAGTAAGCCATTAAGTATCAATCAAGAAAGTCAAAATTAAAAACTCTATGAACTAGCATATTTTTTTTAATTTGATTACGTCAACATGTTGAAAAGATGAATGCAATTTAAGAAGGTAATAAACAGTAGAAAGTTTTAATTTATTATTATTATTTTATTTTATTTATTTATTTTTAAAAAATGGAGCGGGATTTCCATGCTATCAAACAAATTAGTGGAATATTCAAATAGATTCTCCAACTTGTTACATGAAACGCTTCAAGAGTACAATGAGGGTCTAATTTCAAATATCCACAAATTGGCAAACGTAACTGTTTTGACATAAGATTCTGGGAATACATTTCTGACAAAGTACATTTTAAAATATATGTAAAAAAAAGCGTCAGAAATCTTTAATTTGGTTGACACTATTGTTGATACATTGGCGAAGTAAAATCACCATAAACACAAATTAAATTATAAATTTCTTTGCAATGAAGAAGACTCAAATATTCAAATTTTCTTTTATGATAAGTATCGGCTACTCGAATTTACAATAGATAATTTCTAAATATTTTTACCTTTATTAAAATATTACAAAACAAATATAGTATACGATAATAAGAATAAAATTTTGAACCTCCAAGTCCCCTTCCGAAATATTTTTCTGGTTACGGCCTTGAGCGCGCAGGCATAGTATTCAGGGTGCGGCGACTTTAAAGTGAATCACACAGATAATTTTGTGGATCCTGAAACAGGAGTCCACTCACTAACAATAGAACGCATATGGGGATCTGCCAAATAATGAAAGAAACGGTAGCGTGGTGCAGCTCGTCATCATTTACCTCCGTATTTGGCTGAGTTCATCTGGAGGCAGAGACAAGCAGCAGAAGGAGACTGTACTTTTGATTTTCAGAGACATAGTGTCACCTTAAATACTTTTGTCACCTAGTAATTACGGCAATAGCTAAACTAGAAATTAATCACTCGCCAAGGAATAAAAATAAAAAAATACAATAGTTACGCGATTTCGCAACAGACAAAAAATCACATTTAGAACAGCTGACATTGATGTATCTTTTCTCGAGAACTACAAAAACGGTTTCAATACTTTTTTAAACGGTTTTAGCAGTAAATAAATATTGATTGATCATTCGACAAGAAACAGAAATTAATAATATAATAGTTATGCGATAATTTTTTGTCTGCGAAATCGCTTAGCTACTGTATTTTTAAATTTTATTTCTTTACGGACAATAAATTTATAGTTTAGTTACCGTAAAAAGTATTTTTTAAAAAGTGTGTTGAAATCGCTTCGAGAATGTGGTGCATCAATGTCAGCTGTTTTACATGTTAGTCTACAACGGATGTCTCTCTCTTAAACTGTTTAAAAACACCTTGTATATTAATATAAATGCTGGACGATTACACCATGAAATATTACAACATTAAAGAAGTGAATATAAAACATCACATATTTTTACTGAATGGTGTATACAAATTTAAAATTTTATACATACATTAATATTAAAAATATCGACGTTTCGACCACCACCTATGGTCATCTTCAGGAAAATTTTCTTATATTGCTTTTAAAGTTTCAAATGCGAAAAACAATCCGCCCGTTGCCACAATATTATTGCCTTCCACAAATTAAAAATTAACAAGGGTAACACTCAACCATCGTACCAACCAACCACAAGTAGAAATGATGCAGAAGCATCTCCTAACGGACAAAAATCTAACTGCAGTAAATGTATTATTAATGAAGAATATTAAAATAAAGAAAAGCGGAATAAACTATTTCAAGATGTTCATCCAAATTTTAGGAATATTAAATGAAATGCTATCATTACAAACCTCATTTTTCCTAATCATAATTTCAATGGACTCCTTTCGCAGACCCTCAAAGACGTTATTACATGGAATTTTAATTTTAGCGTTATCAAAATCTATGTGGCTGTCAGGATTATTAAAATAGAACTTAGCCAGGGCTGTCGTCTGTTGATATTGTGAAATATTCCTTTTATGTTCTTTTAGACGTTCAATAAATTTTCGTTTTGTAACCCCAATGTAAAACTTTTTAGTGCCATTTTTCAAAACAATAGGTATTTCATAAATACCCGCACATTCGTGCAACGGTGTAGGATCCAGGTTACTACATAATAAATTAGTGAGGTAAGGAGGGGGAATAGCAATAAGCTGAATATTAAACCCACGAACTATACTCCTTAACTTTTCAAAAATAACGGGATTAAAAATTAACAAGGGTAACACTCAACCATCGTACCAACCAACCCCAAGTAGAAATGATGCAGAAGCATCTCCTAACGGACAAAAATCTAACTGCAGTAAATGTATTATTAATGAAGAATATTAAAATAAAGAAAAGCGGAATAAACTATTTCAAGATGTTCATCCAAATTTCCAAAAATAACGGGATCCCGTTATTTTTGAAAAGTTAAGGAGTATAGTTCGTGGGTTTAATATTCAGCTTATTGCTATTCCCCCTCCTTACCTCACTAATTTATTATGTAGTAACCTGGATCCTACACCGTTGCACGAATGTGCGGGTATTTATGAAATACCTATTGTTTTGAAAAATGGCACTAAAAAGTTTTACATTGGGGTTACAAAACGAAAATTTATTGAACGTCTAAAAGAACATAAAAGGAATATTTCACAATATCAACAGACGACAGCCCTGGCTAAGTTCTATTTTAATAATCCTGACAGCCACATAGATTTTGATAACGCTAAAATTAAAATTCCATGTAATAACGTCTTTGAGGGTCTGCGAAAGGAGTCCATTGAAATTATGATTAGGAAAAATGAGGTTTGTAATGATAGCATTTCATTTAATATTCCTAAAATTTGGATGAACATCTTGAAATAGTTTATTCCGCTTTTCTTTATTTTAATATTCTTCATTAATAATACATTTACTGCAGTTAGATTTTTGTCCGTTAGGAGATGCTTCTGCATCATTTCTACTTGTGGTTGGTTGGTACGATGGTTGAGTGTTACCCTTGTTAATTTTTAATTTGTGGACGGCGATAATATTGTGGCAACGGGCGGATTGTTTTTCGCATTTGAAACTTTAAAAGCAATATAAGAAAATTTTCCTGAAGATGACCATAGATGGTGGTCGAAACGTCGATATTTTTAATATTAATGTATGTATAAAATTTTAAATTTGTATACACCATTCAGTAAAAATATGTGATGTTTTATATTCACTTCTTTAACCTTGTATATTAGTTAGCGTTCAAAACTTTTGTAAATATCAAAGTTGCCACAAGTGACTATTTTTACTTACCACTATTTACGAACAATAATCTTCATTTTAAATTTCTAGTACTCTAACACAAAGGTTATTTTTTGATAATAGTGGTTGGCAACAAAATAAAAATAAAATAAATATATATAGTTGCCTAAAATTTCTTCCTCATAAATAGCTGCAGTCTATATGATTTTTGTTTTATTTGTTGACATTTTTAGAGAATTAAATAGCTCATACCAGTGGCGGATATTCAAGGGGCTGTAGATAATCCCAGATGCAACAATACTTTTGAGACAAATTCAAAACAACATATTACCTCAGCTGCCCACTTTTTACGCATTTCCATTACCTTCCACATTTAATAGTAAATTTTGAATTGATCATCGCCGAAATCCGCCGATTGTAAAAGCTAAAAATTTCTTCATTTTCAATAGAGAACATGATATAGTGTACATCAAAAACATAATATTAATTAAATGGCAATCCGAGTATATTTACGAGAGTTAGATTACGGGCAGGCGACAGACAGACAAACCAAAGTCATACACAATTTTCAATTATGTTAGGAAGTCTTAAAAATCAAAAATTGGTGTAAAAAAGTATTTAGAATATAAAAAAGTTAAATGAGTCATTCTTCATTAAAGTGAAAATTTGAAATAAAAAATTTTCATTATTTTTCTCGCGAAAATTTTAGAATTGTAAAATGTTATCTAATCACACGGTAGTATCATACAATATGAAATATATGCTATTGTCTCTCATTTCCTTCAAGCGGCTTATTGGCACTGCAAGTAGGGTTATTTTGAATACTAAATGGAATGAGTTAATCTAAACAACATGTGGAACATTTGGCGAGTAATTGCTTCGAAGTGTTTTCAAAAGTTGTGTTAAATCCAAGATCTTAGAACAACTATTTTAAGAGCGTTCTGATTGGGGAAATTCGAGCTGATGCCTACCGCAGGAGAAACAAATAGTGGTAAGCTCTTCATTGAAGTATTTACGAGAGTTAAACAATCATATGGTGCATTTTCGATCTTTTCCTCCTGAAGAACGTATTTATGAGGAAATATCTGATATTGTCTATGATAGGATAGTATGTGTGATTTCAGCGTTATGCTTACATAATTACTAACTTTTACGTTCTTTTGTTACCACTAAAATTTTACAGAAAATTTTGCCATAATTTATCGCAGATTTCAGCGATTAAGTAAGGTAAAAAATACTGTTAATTTTTAGTAATAGGAAAAGGCATAAAATTTGGTAGCTATGCTATGAAAAATCTCATTTAAGTAAAAAAAAAATTAAGTAAAATTTCTCTATATAATATTATGTAGACTTCTGAAATTAAAGTAGAAACATTACGCATTAAAAATCTAAAATATTTGGAAATAAACTGAAATGAGATTAACACATTGTGAACCAGCCTTTCTACACTGCTTGACAATTGTAAGGAACAGAGACATTTTCTTCCATAACTAATGATAGACACCGTTTAAAGAAATGAGAATTAGTACATATTTAATAGAGGTCCTTATGTATTTTTATTATGCAAAACAATACATATATTATTACATGGCAAAGCAAGATGCTAAAAAAAACTATGCTTCTTACGGCATTTTTCAACAGTTACCATAAATGCTTGTTCTGTCCAAAAAAGGAATAGATATGAATCGGTGAGTATGGAGTATGACACATTTTGCATCGTTTGTACATGCTGTTCAATAAACAGTTGAGGATAGCTTGGGGAATTCTGCCCCATTCGTTACACAGTTCCTGCACGGTTCGAGGAGAGGCCTTTCTTTATGCAATACGTCTACCGAGTGCGTACCAGGCATGGTCTATGGAATTTATGTCCGACGAATAAGCAAGGGATATAATACGCTCAATATCGTATCCTGATAGTGTGAGGGACACTTCAGCTGTCTTATGTGGGCGGCCATTGTTATCCATGATCTGAAATTCTGGACTAAGTGCACCACGGGAAAGATAGATATAATCCTGGAGAACACCTGTGCAATACCACTGTGATGGTCACTGTACCTTTCTCAAATGTGAAGCAGAATTCTGCCATTGTGCCTGAAACAAGCAACTAGCTCACACAATCATTCCTCTGCCATAGTTATCAGTTTCCTTGATATTCTGGTGATGGGGATGAATTCCCCTCTCTTTCCACACTAGCTTGTGCCCAGAATCTATGTTTATAATGCATCGGGATTCATTAGGGAACATGATTCTGGACAACTGTTTCTGACCCCAATGAATTTGCTCATTACACCAAAGTAAACTTTCTCTACGATGATGTGTTTATGGTGAAAGACATGTAACAATCTTCTGTGCATTTAAACCAACATTATGTAATCGCCGAGAAATGGTTCTAGCAGATAATCAAGTTCCAGTAGCGTTGACTATGTCTGATGTTATCTGACCTGGAGTATCATCCATGTTCCCCTTGGCCAATAGGCAGAAATATCGATGCTCTTGGGGTGTGGTGATCCTACCACGGCCTCCAGAATGTCTTCTTGCAGCATTTCCACATCTAGAGGTTTTTTTCTAACCAGAAGATTAAACTATTCGCCCGGTCTCTTGCTTTGGTAACTTGAGTGACACTTTTCCGTACCGTGAGACATCCAACTGCTGAATCATGATCGTACACAATCAAATGATGTCTTACAGCCATTTAACAGTTAATAACTGTCGTCCAAAAAGAAAATTTGTAGCTCTATTTTCAGAAACCGACAGTGTGACTTCACCCTCAAATGTTACTACTTGCAATTTCAAAGAAAGAAACCATGTGGATGCACTGCTCTTAATACAGACAAGAGATTTTTCCTTGCAACATCTTCTACCATTGTTTTTTACTATGATTGCGCAGCGTAATTAACCGCAAATTTGCACAACTTCATTGTTGCTTAGCATTTGCCAATCAGTGTATTACTCGATTAGATGGAATAGATACGTTTTTAACTAGAAATTTCTTTAAATAAAATAATTTAAATAAATGCAAACAAATATAAGTTACATGTTATTAAATAAAATTCCCGTAGCGAAATAACCACGGGAGTGAGAGTTTTGTTCATAGTTACAAAGCTGCTGTTCACCCAATTTTTCCGAATCGAAATTTTCATCATACTGCGCATTCACCATTAGAAATATTCAGAAACGCAAATTTACCCCTTTCAAAAATTCAGATCTGACGACTAAAATATCAAACACTACACATGGCTTTTTTTAGGCGAAATTAAAAATATATTGCGATGAAATAAGCATGCTGTGTTTAAAAAAATAGGTACAAATATCTATTTTTAAGGCGGTTCTAACAAAGGAAAGAGAAAAAAGAAAAAAAGAAAAAAAAAAAAGTAATTCCCCGTTAAACAACACGAAACTTTCAGACATAATTTCTGACCCATTTTTAAAAGTAAAAGCATGGCACTTGCAGGCATGATTATTAAAGTGATTTGTAATTAAACAGTTTTTCATTTTTCAATAAATGAATCACATCTTGAGTTATAAGCGCATACTGTCTCACGACATCATTTTTTCCTTACCCGCGTTGTCGTGTCCTGTAATTCGGTTCGAAACGTCAGCTTTGACAGCATTTTCTGAAAGATCTTCTGCCTTTATCGATAAATGGAAAAAACGATTCGATTACAAAATTTCTGAATAACAGCACCTGCCGATTTCATGCGTTTGCCAACAAAATGAATTAAAAATTGCGTCCGAAAGTAGGCAGTTTGGATTTGAGATCAGCCTTAAATAATATATTCGAATCACATACCCAAATAAATCTAAAACCAACAACAGAAACTTAGAAGTTTTCTAAAAATGCCCTTTAGATGGAATGTCGATTAATTGCTGTTTTTTTTTTAGTTGAACTAACGCAAGTTTTTTTAGTTATCTATCTTATCCTCCTCTCGCATTTCGCAGTCCCACACCCTGCATGGGGAGAGAAGTTAAGGAGGCAGGTAGACAAATTTTTATCGCTGGCGTATCTTTATCTTGACGTATCTTCTACTTTCTGATGATGTACAAAAGAGGGCGTTTTCAATTAGAACTTTGAATTGAGTTTCGGAGCACAAGAATGTGTTGAATACAGCCCAAAAAATCGAAACTTTTTCTAGATGTGTTACTCAATATTCAATATAAAAATCAGATCTTTTAGAAAAGAGTGACAGCCAGTGTAAACTGTCAAAAGAGCACATGTTTAAGATAATCATTTTCTACAGTCTTGCTGGAAATCCATTTAGAACTCCATTTGAAAGATAATATGTATTATACTTATATTTCTTTATTTCCTATAGTAACCTTAATGTAAAAGTCGGGTAATGAAGCATTTAAATAAAATTAGGGCATCTACCCGGGCTTCCCGGGATAGAGAATATATGTGAAAACCATTTTTTATTTATTTATTTATTTATTTATTTATTTATTATTATTTATTTATTTATTTTTATTTTTTTGAAAATTCTAATAGATTTTTTACATTTAATCATTTTTTAGATTGCCCCCTAACAACACCAAAGAGCATTTAAAATTTTGAAATTTAATTAAAGCGATAATTTCGTATTGGCCTCGCGCCAGAAGTTAATAGCCGAAGAAATCGCTAAAAATTTCGTTATCTTCTACAGCAGTTTTTTTTATTATTATTATTCTGATAATTTCAGCGGTTTTAAGCGTTTATTTTAATTAAATGGCTGTTAAATTTGTGTTTTATTTATACTATTTTATTTATTGCTTAATGAAGTTTTAATTTCGTTATTGGATATTAGCTAGAAACAAATGTTGAACTTTTTATATTGTTTAAATGCAAACGGATTAATATTTTGTAATCCTCTGCAAGCGATAAAGATAGATTTTTAAAAAAAATCATGCTTGAAATTTAATTTAAATTCAATAATAAATGAGTAAATTGTGGTATAGTTTTCCAACAAATTACATTTAAAAGTAGATTTATGTATATACATATATATATAACGGTGTAAAAATTAAAAATATGCGATGTTTAGAAATTGCAAAAAATTGCAATAGCAAAAATCTCAAAACCGAATTTTTATCGTCAAGTGTTGCATTCGCAAAATGACGTCAGCGTTACGCACGAACACGTTTGTCCTTTATAATATAGATAGTGGAAAAGGGACAATTTTGTTTAAAAAATTTCTTACTCAATATATTATTTTCATTTTTTGGATACAATTGTCCTATAATAGTAGTCAAGAGTCCAATATTCAATAATTTAGTGTTACCAGAAACTAAAAAAATACGATATAAATAAAAATATTTGAAAATTTTAAATTCCAAACAATTTAAAAACTTTTGTTCTAAGAAAGAGGAATTTAAGTTATAAAAATTACAATAAACCTACAATAAAACCTACAATTTGGTAGAAATTTGTAGATGACATTTTTATAGTTGGGGAACACGGTTTAGCGGAGTTACACCTTTTCCTAGATAAAATAAATAGGTTTGTTAAAAATATAAAATTTACACTTAAAGTAGAACAAAATGGTAGTTTACCTTTTCTGGACGTGAATTTAATCAGAAACGAAGAGAACCTCACTATAGATAGAACAGTTTACAGGAAAGCAATGAGATCAAATAACACCATTCCATATAATTGCTACTCCCCATTCTTGTATAAAACGACAGCCTTCAAATTTTACATCAGAGGAGCATTTAAAGTTTGTACAGAAAAATATTTAGAGAAGGACTAAACAGTATAAGAGACATTGCAGTGGAAAACGGTTTTTCATTATTGATCATTAACAAACTAATATATGAATTTGGTCATCGGGAAAGTTTTATAGGAGCAGATAGTAAAGAAATGAGATATAAAAAATTTAGCTCGATTCCTACTTTGTTTGAAAAATTAAGATATGCCATATTAAAACAGGATATAAATTTGATAGCCTGTCCCCCAAGAAAATTGAAAGATTTAATTTGCACTAAAATAGATCCAATAAAGTAGAAAAATTAAATAGCTGGTGTATACACTATCCCTTTTACAACGAGTAAAAGAACATAAGACAGATATTAAGTTTGGCCGCCCGTCTACTGCTTTATCTCGGTTAAATTGTAAACAAAATATTCTAATAGATTTCAATCAAGCAAGAATCATTTATCCATCATCTAGCTACTATACATCCGTTATCAGAGAATCCATAGATATTTTATGTAAAGGAGATCAGGTTTGCAACGATACAGTATCATACAATTATACCCAATATATGGTGTAATGTCCCAAATATTAGAAGATAACAAGAACGAAAAATCATGCGTCAAGCATAGATTATGTAACACTTTCCAACGCTTCCGAAATAATTTTACGAATCATTACCGTTTAATAAGCTGAAAGATAACATCTAAGTAAACAATTTGGAAAACGCATAACATATTTAAAAACACAATTTCAGGAATTTTCAACATATACAATATTCGGAAAAATATCCGAATACTTTTATTCAGCCCTGTATATGATCTATAGATTTGTATATATACTACATAGGATACAAAATTTTAGTTCAGTTAGGAAACGCGTAGCACAGTTTAAAATTCTCCTTCTGGAGTTTCTGTCAATAAACGGAAATATGTTCGCGAACTTTTGTGCTTCGCTGTATATGATCTACAGAATTTATACACACCACGTAATAGACAAAAAGTCTGTTAAATTTAAAATCGCGTTCAGTAACTTAAAACGCACTTCCAGGAATTATTGTTAACAGACAGTAGAGAATTATTTTGTGTGTCCCTGTAAACGAACGATAACTGCTATACACACAATATTCTGTAGTAAGGCTCTTGTAATGCACCTTAGTGATATATATAAATTTCAATGCGTTTAAAATAGTGAAACATTATTTAAATAAACCGCAGACGATTTTTCTCCATAGACGTAATGTAACGGAATTCTTTTGACTGTCCCTGTAAAGTAACTATAAGTACTATGTACACCCTATTCCATATTAAGCTTCTTGTAATGTACCTTAGTGATATATATCAATTACAATGTGTTTGAAATTGTGTAACATCATTAAAATAAACCGCAAATGATTTTTCCCCATCGACCGTAATGTAACTGAATTCTTTTGAGTGTCCCTGTAAAAAAACTATATGTGCTACACACTTCCGTAGAAATAGGGAACATGCTATAAATAACGACAATAACATATAAAAATTGCAGAGCAATCGGAGCATATTTACGGGAGTTAGAGCACGGCCAGACGGCAGACGGCAGACGGCCAGACGGCAGACGGCCAGACGGCAGACGGCCAGATAAACCGAAGTCATAAACACTTTTCAACTAGGTTGGAAAGTGTTAAAAAATATGAACCCCTCCTCCCCCTCTTTTTTCGCATAGTTCACAAAGTTCTTACATTATCATTCAGAATATCCATAGAAACGAACTCAAGTAACACCCAAGAAATAATGGACTTTTCCACCTGAAGACGAAGCTGTAGTTCAAATGAGCAAGACGGCAGTCAGTAAGAATTTTTGATCCCTGATGATGGTGGCTGTAGTCAGCGAAAAGTACTAGGACAGTTTTTGAACATTTTAAACCATCTTTTAACATCTTTCTGTAAACAACCTTTTAACATTTTTTTGTGTCCTTTAAATTGTCTTATCACCTGTTAAGTAAACAGTGGGATCTGTCGGGTCTCATATTGGAATTTTAAGATCAATAGTAAGGAGTGAATTCTATTTGTAAATTGATTTCGATATTTATTACAAAATAAATATTAGAAAAATTGTTCAGTATTAGAAAAGAGATTTAGAATTACGATTGTTATTTATTACGGTAATTATTTATTTGTAGCTGTTTGGGAACACAAATGAAAATAATGAAACATGCCCCACACCTCCCTCTCTTTTAGTGTCCCATTACTCCCTCTGTAATAGCCCTCTGATGGCCGTATATGTAGATTATGGCCTATCGCATTAATCATGCCGCTTTTTAGATTTAACTTAATTAGTGACTTATAAACAAAGGATATAAGGAATTATGGTAACTATTCATTATTTTTGTTTTACAAATTTAACCCTTAACTGTCGCGGGCGTATATATCCGCCTTTCAGAATGCCTCCATATATTATAAAAATGGCAAACTGTTAGGATAGCAGGCCAATTTTCACCAGCAGAGCCGTGTTCTGCACACATATAACATTTGCATTTTCTTTTTGTTATTTCAGAAAACCAATCACCGTCTTATTTAATTGCAGAGTCATGTTATTAAATAAGTTAATGGAGATCGCATCAGGTTTCGTCGGCAGTTAAGGGGTTAATAATGTCATTAGCAATTTCAAAATACAATTCAATGTTCACTTTTATCTGTAAAGATATGACTTTTCTACTACAATTGTTTAAAATACCGCAGCTGCAAAATTTGTAATATATATATATATATGTAATATATATATATATATGTAATATATATTTGTAATATATATATATATATATATATATATATATATGTGTGTGTGTGTGTGTGTGTGTGTGTGTGTGAATGGGATGCGGTTAGCAGTTCCCATAACATGCCCGACCGCAGCGAGAGAGGTGCGGCAGATCCCACGAGAATTGGCAAGGCCAGCAAAAACTCGACACATTGAACTTGATGAGTAAATAGTTTCGCCTCTCTGGCCTGAGAGAGGAATATTAAAATTCTGGCCAGATTTCCTTTTCGAGTTGGCTTGGGCAGACGGCCGAGCCAAGGTCTGATATCGAAAGACACGTTAACAGCCGATAAACTGCGGCAGAATCAGCCCCTTTTCCCTTAAAACCTGTAAAGAACTTGTATGTATCCTGTAAATAGAATTGTGTCTTACTGCAGAAATTAAAACAGTATTGTTTCTGCAAAAGCTAGTCTTCAATTATCCACACAATATATATATATATATATATATATATATATATATATATATATATATATAGATAGATATATGTTACATAAAAAAATATTTCCTTCGCAAATCCTTCACATTTATTTCGCATTAGTCCTTTAAATTATTCTAACTTCTGACATAGTCAGTATTTCCTTAATTCTTAATAATATTTATTCCTGTTTAATGTCCTTTTAAAAGTAAATATCCGTATATTAATAATTATCTTATTCCAAATCTTAATCTAAAATTTTAAGTTCATTCGTAGCTTTTATCAGCTCCCCAATCTATAAAATTCCGAGACGCTTTCTCATTTCGAATGTTTTTTAAAAAGCCATTTTCTTTTAATTATTATTATTCCATGCTCTGATTTCGCGCGGTGGGTATTTTTCACCTCAAAATTGATACGCGGCCAGGGAAGGAACTATTTCGTGTTTTAGCTTCTCCCTCTCGCCTCATTCGCTGGTCTGGAGGTCGCATCTCACTCATTGGTTTGTGCGCACGTGAAGTCGTTTTTCTGTATGTCTACCATCAGTGAACAAAACTCGCTGGCATCCTTCGGAGTGGAGGATTTTTGACGTGTTTGGAAGTATAAACAAATATGTATCTGGTGTTGTAGTCTCGTAGAATATTCATATCAGCTATTTAACATCTATTACACCATGTAGTGAGCCATCGTGAAGCCTGAGGGCGATAAGTTTCTACCCGTGGGAATTGTTACGGCATCGCACTTATGTATACTAATAAAAAAAAAGTTTCGCTCTGTGTGTGTGTGTGTGTGTGTGTGTGTGTGTGTGTGTGTGTGTGTGTGTGTGTGTGTGTGTGTGTGTGTGTGTTGGCGATGGCTAGGAAAATTTAGCGCACCTAGAAGTCTGTAAATTTAGATTCAGGTAGTCCAAACACTCTCCTGGTATACCTGAGCCTCAGAATTTTAAAATTTTGGAAATTAAAGTAGTTATCAATTAAAAACTGATCAAAGATCACAAATAAAAAAGTCATTATTCTGAAGAGAGCTGGCGCATGCGCAGAAACCAATTTCCGTATCTTGCGGAACAGAAGAAAGAAAGCAGAAGACATTCCGTTTTTGTTTAAATTATTTCAACATTCGCCATGGACAAACGGCTAAAAATACGGAAAAACCGTCTACATATTCTAAAAGAACATATTTTTATGTCTCGAACGATCTGGTTGGTTTGAAAAAATTTTACATTTAACCCTTTCAAAAAAATAATCAAAAAGCATCGAATTCGTGTTTTTTATTTTTTCCCGTTTTCCGAGCCTTACATCTACCGGAATACAAAAGATACGGAAAAACGAAGGTCACCAAATTAAAGAACTGCTTTTGTCCTTTTCAAAGCCACCTTTGGTTTAAAAAAATACAAAAATTAACCCTTCGAAAAAGTATATTTTCTGTATACCGTTTTGCGATTTTTGCGATTTTGGCAATTTTTAAATTTTTGCATCGGCGATTCAGAGACAGGTACGAAAAACTAAAAATATCAGACAATATCTACATTTATTCCTTTTTCGACATATGTATTTGTTTTTGAAAAATACGAATATTAACCCTTCAAAAAAAATTCGTGCGCAGGACTCTCTTTTGCGAATTCCGATTTTCTGCTATATATTAAATCTGGCATCGGCTTTCTAAAATAACCAAACAAAAAGCAAACACACCTAACGACACCTACGTTCTATCGGGTTTAGGCAGAAACCTTTAGTTTAAAAAATAAATCACATTAACCCTTTCGAAAACGTTTTTAACCGTAAGTCAATTTCGCTTTTTTAACTATTTCTCCTATCTTTAAAAATCCGAATTGGCGTTTATAAACAAGATACGAAAAACTAAAAATACCGTGCCTAATCTATATCCCTTTGTTTTTTAAAATCTGGTATCCGTTTTAAAAAAAATTAATTTTAACCCTCCGAAAAAAATCCTTTTCAAAACTCACTCACGCGAATTTCCTTTTTTTGGTCCAGATTTAGAAATCGGCATCGACTCGGAAAATGCAAGTACGGACAAACAGTAGACTCCAGGTCATAGACACGTTCATTTTCTTCAAAATTCATCGTTGGGTTTTAAAAAATATCTACATTAACCCTTTAGAAACCGATCGATTACGTAACCCACTTTCGCGATTTCCGCTATTTTGGCAATTTTTACCCGTAGTTAAATTTCAATTCTACTAGGAAATTTGGTTGGGTCAAGTGTTCTGAAAAGGCCTCTTCCAGAACAGACTGCGCCCCCTGGCGGTGGAAAGTGGAACTATAGGAGTATATCTGGTTCTATGGACCCGATTACGACGGGGTTAGGCTCATTCGACATGATATATATAGCCTTAAATATTTTAGCTGCACTTTCGACCGCCAGGATGCGCTTTCCGATCTTGGGTTTTATGAGCCCGATTACGACGAAGCGAGTTTTGAATCCTCGGTCCATTCAGAACAGCTTTGGCGGTTTGGCGCTGTTCTGACTTCTGAGAAGCCACGCTGTTGTTTTATTCGAACACAGAGTAACATGTAACATCCTCCAATTTTAAATATTTTAACTGGGAGTATAACAACATATGAAATCTTGTTTAAGAAATACTTTTCTAATGATAGTTGTATATTTACTAACTGCGTGGGAAAAATCAATAGTTATTTATTAATCTTTAATATATCTTCTTTAATACGCCCACACATGATGTTCATGCGCACACTGAACACATTAGTAAACAACAAGACGGATTCTCAGAAGTCAGAATTTCGTCAAATAGCTAAAGCTGTTCTGAATGGACCGAGGATTCAAAACTCGCTACGACGAAGTTTGCCTCATTCGACTTGATTTCGATAGCCTTACAGATTTCAGTCATATTCGTATATAACAGATTATTAATATTTCGGGCCCGGGCAACGCCGGGCGGATTAGCTAGTTCTAAATAAAAGATTTGTCTGGAAATTGGCTGGTCTTTATGGAAGAAACTCTTGTGGACTCTTTTCATTGCCTCACCTCTTCTCCGTGATTGTTGATGTCGACTGCAACTTTGTATATCTTTAACCAACTACCATTTTCTCGTGGAGTATTGCATCTCGTGGTGTCTCATCTTAGTATCTCATATATATATATATATATACAGGGTGGTCCTAAAATATATGTCAAAAATGTAAAGGTAGGTAGCAGGGACCTAAATAAGCATATTTCGTATAGGAATGTGGGAGCGGAAATCCAGCGTTGTGGCAGTAGAGGGCGTTGTCGAGTTTGGTGGATGAAAGCGGTTCGCTGGCTTAAATCGTAATCTTTCGCACGGATTTTGAGCAACATGCATCGTTACATCATTGCGGAGTTTGCTGACATGTATTTCATGTGTGGGGCGGCGCAAGGAAATGGAGCGGCTGCTCAAAAGATGCGCACGTCCAACAGCTCTCAAGCTTGTCGAAGGACTATTCTCTACTGTGTGTAATACTTCTTCTTCTACTGCAGGAATTCTGTGAAACCTTCCAGTGCCCGTATCATGCCTGGAAGCATAAAACTATCCACTAGCGCTCAACTCTCGATGAAGACGTTTAAATGTTGAAGATTCCTACCCGGAAATCGCTCCATGTACATCCTTTGAGCAATCGCTCCATTTCCTTGTGCAGCTCCATACATAAAAGGCATGTCGGCAAACTCTGCATTGGTGTAATGATGCATGTTGCTCAAATTTCGTGCATGGAATGGCGATTAAAGCCAGCAAAGATAAGATAAATAGCAGGCCACGCCCACTGCGCTGATCCATTTTTCCAAACGGAAAGGATAACTTGATCTTGTATTTTAAAGAAATATGGAACTTCACCTGGAATGTCCTTCCGTATTGCTGAATACGATATGAACGCCATTACCCTATTATATTATATTATGCGTTAGACAAAATTTTTACTATTAAGAAGCAACATTTTTAGTTGATCATTTACAGTAAAATTTGGTAAGGAAATGTGGCCGTTCTGATAAACAGGAATTAAAATGGTCACTAGTCATAACACTACTAAAAAAGAGAGCTTAACAATGATTGTAGAGATTGACCATTGAACTTAAATAATGTTCGGCTATTCATCTTCGTATGTTAGTTCTTGAACTCTGGGCCTCTCAGCTTGGTGCTATGTGTGGTTCTGGCAGCTTAAATACAATCTTACTGTAAGTTACGTTATATTTTGTAATATGCATCTACTTATGGCAAGTCTAATACAGTTTTCCATCTTTGGATTAAACAGAGTAAATACAGTCAAAAATGTAATAAATTATTTTGACACAAAGAACAGTGTTTAACTTTCATAAATAAAACAAATAGGAATAATAAAAAAGTGGATTTTTAAAGCTGAATTGTTTGAATAAATTTAAAATGACGTGATTTTCACAGCCTTATAATTTTATATATCAGCAGTAGATATAAAAGAGGCGTTCTACATCTTCTTAACGTGCTGCACCGACCTCTGTGCTCTGTGAAGATCAGTGCAGCCCGGAAGAAAGTCACGGCAGAAGTACCTCATGGAGATAAGAGATAAGTTCGTAATCTAAGAGGAGCGGTAGATAAGCGAGTAGTGAGATAAGCGGAGCGGGGAGATATGATCGTGCTCTAAGAGGAAGGAGAGATAAGGGAGTAAAACATAACCAAATCTAAGAAGGGGATTATTTTAATTAATGGAAATGGGGGATTATTTTATTGACTTGCAGAGGGAGGGAATAATGAAGCATGGAACAATCCTTAGATTATTTTTCCCCTAAAACCATTATGTTATAGTAGGATGGGGTATTTTTCTAATTTGTTAGAGAATAGATTTTTTAATGATTAAACGGATTTTTCAAAAATTAAATGTTTTACTAAATTATTTTTTAGAGAAAATTCTTTTTTAATTGTGAGCCCACTATGACCAACCCGCTATGAAAACAATTCATACGCCACAAATTTTTCTTTTTTTTTAGGTATGTTAGAGAAGAGAGGGACATTTTTTAATAATTAAACGGACTTCACAAAAATTAAATCTTTTACTAAATTATTTTTAAAGAGAACCCCCTCCCCCACGATTTTTAGCTTACAGGCTATCAAGGCCTGAGAGCTAATGTGCCCGCCCGTTCTGCATGTACGTATGTACGTATGTACGTATGTATGTATGTACGTAACGCGATAATTCGTGATAGAAATATCCGTTTTACTTCAAATTTTGTTTATATGTTCATTCTAATAAGGCGCTTCCCTGATTAGTTTTGGGAGTTCATTGGTTAAGTATAAAGGGGGGAAACAGGGGCCAACGCCCCCTAAATTTAGATAAATGGGTTTTTCATGCAGAATTATCCATTTTTCTTCAAATTTCTTATACAGGTTCATTGTGATAAGGTGCTTCCCTGATTATTTTTGGGAGTTCATTAGTTAAGTATAAAGGGGGGGAACGGGGGGGGCTAACCCCCTTAATTTAGATAAATGGGTTTTTCATGCAGAATTATCCAATTTGCTGTAAATTTTTATATAAGTTAATTGCAATAAGACGGTTTCCTGATTAGTTTTGGGTGTTCATTGGTTAATTATAAGGGGGCGGGTGGATGATCCCCCTTAATATCTTGTCGATTTCTTTATTTTTCGAGGGCATTATTCTTTGAAATAAGAGTATAATATACCATTAGTGGGAATAGCCTGTAAGCTCAATGCCTTCAGTTTAACTGGGCAGTTTTCTTTTTTATTTTCTAAAGGACTCTTCGATAGAAGTTAGGTTAAAATACAGGATGTGCGAAAAATAGACAGTTTGATTAAAATGAAGGGTGTCTTATAAGAAGATTACACATACTGCTATAAAGTGCCCCCCTCCCTTTTTATTTCATAGGGTCCTTCTATAGAACTTAGACTAGAAACATAGAGCGCCCTTCAAAAAATACAGGGTAACCTATAATATGACTCACCTTAATAAACTTAATCGACCCCCCCCCCCTCCCGTTTTTTTTTGCAGATTGCCCTTTGATAAAAGTTATGCTAAAAATAGAGGGAACCTTACAAATATACAGAGTGCCACACAAAATTTCTACAGGGGAGTTAATGAATCAATGAAATAGCCCCCTTCACTTTTCCCCCCAAGGACCCTTCGATAGAAGTTATGCTAAACATAGAGGGTATGCGTGAAATTAAAGGTGCTCTATAAGGCACGAATATGTTTAAAACTTTATACATTTTTTGTATACGATGTAGCTAAATTCTATGAACTATACAATTATATAATACATTTTCCAATAAAGTATACACTTCAAAAAATTTTCAGCAGAGTAACCGGTCATTCGACCGTTTTTATAAAAAACGGTTACATAACCGTAATTTAACAGTATTTTGACCCTAATATGAGCTATATTACAGTCAAAATAGCGTAAAATTACGGTTATGTACGGTTAAGTACGGTAATTTGACTGTTTTCTATAAAAACGGTCGAATGACCGGTTACTTTGCTGCAAAATTTTTTACAGTGTAAAATATACTTGCAAAATATTGTTTTAAATCAATCAACCTGTTTACTTAAATCAATTTGCTAACATTTAACTTAAATAATTGAGTACTCATTGAAAAATATTAATTATAAAAATTATTTAAGAAAATAATTAATTACGATAGTGACTTAAGAATTTTTAAGGGATTTATTTTTCTGCGAGAATATCTTTAGAATTGTTTGATATGCTTTCGTAAAAGGATTTAATGACTTTTGAACATTATCGAAATGTCATATGAAATAAGTGAATAAAATATAATTTTTTAGTTTCGTTTACCATTCGTTTTAAATAATTTTAATGGATTTCTAAAGGGTCGAAGAAAACTATTTTGCTAATAAGGGCCGCTTATTCATTTAACACACATTTTAACAGAAGAAACTGAATAAAGATTTATACTATTTCACACTTTCCTTTACAACCATTTGAAAGTAAAATTTAAAAACTCTGTAGAGTTAATATTTTAGTGTCTATTTAGAACACCTTCACAAAAATCCATTTCATAAAACAATTCTTTTCACAAAATTCGTTTTAATGAAACAGACCCATCGCAAAATTCCTCTTTATAAAATAGTATCCCTTAAGAAAATTCCATTCTATATAAACACATACTCTTCATTAATTATTAATATTTTATATTTTAAAATGTGTAATTTGAAAGGAAAAAAAATACCACTTAGGTAATATTTACAAAATTGAGTAATTTTCCGCAGGGGAGAGTTTTATATTAGAATTTTTTGGATTTAAAAAACCATTTGGTTAAGGATTTCTTATCCACTTGGAGAAGAAAAAAGCACAAAGTTCGCATAGTAAGTATACGTCACTAAACTTGAGGGTATGTTTGATAAGACATTGAAGAATAGTGCTAAGAGAATTTTCTATAGCCAAAGAACTTTCTCAAACAGTTAGTATTCAAATTAGTATTTGGGAATGATATCACTAAGTAAAATGAAAAATAAATAAACTTATTTATTTCATTCATACATATGTCTTAATTTACAAAACTTAAAAATTTTTAAATGTTTATTCACTCATATAAATTACACCGCTTTCGCATAAGGTAAAGCCAGGAGAGATGGTTCAGTCGGAGAGATTGCGCAAATAGACTTTCGGGGGAAAGGAGTAGAGTGAGCGCACAGCGACTCCAGGTAGTTGTACAATAGCAGTGGTAGAGTGTCTACTTGAAAGTGCGCGTTGATTGTTTTGAGCGTCTAAGATAAAGCATTGCTATTTTGTTTTGTTTTCCCAAAGTAAGTGCTTGAATTTTCATAGGTATGCATCATAATTTCTATACAATGTCAGTAATACAAAATATTTTAAACTTAAACGATTTCTCATAAGATACTAATCTAGAGTAACAATGTGGACATCAATGGTTCGTTTTAGTAGCGGCCATATTTAAATAAAAGACCACGCAATCTCTCCTACCGAAATTGGAGAGTTTGCGCATCTGCTACTTAGGAGAGATAGCGCATTGTTCCCATTCGTTTCCATGCTATGAGAGATTACGCAGCTTATTGGTAAATTTGCATAAAAAATGAAAATGGACTCATTTTAAGTTAAACGTGTTATCAAGTAACTTAATGTTATTTTGTAATCTTATCTGGACTTGCTTTTTCTGATTCTTTAATTTTTTTTATTTAATTAAAAATTTTTAACCGTTTTTAAAAGTATTTCATTTTTCTGATTCTTTAATCATTAGGTTGAATTATTCACTCCTAATACAATAATATTTGTTCACAAAAACGTTACAACAATGTCATTTAAGTGTAATTATTATTGTTAACAATTTAATTGTAGTTATTATTAGTAACAATCTCGTTTACCCAAGTGCGCAATCACACCAACCCGGTAAGGACATATTGTGCAAAATAATGTTTTTGGTTTTATTACAACTGTTCTATTAAATTGCAACATAACAACAAAATAGCAATGGAAATTCATGAAAAACAAATGAAGTAAAAATTATTCATGGATAGTTTAGCAAAAAATTAATATTTAGATGGTTTATTTTTATTCTTTTGAATTGTGCGCAGACTCTCCTAGCTTTACCGTATAGGGGGGAAATTTCTCATTTGTTATTTCGACATATAAAGCAAAACTTACTATTTGTTAAAAAGTATAGAACTGAGAATTTTACGAATATCGAAACGAAAAAATAGCTAATTCGTTTAGTTGTTAATGTAATTAATCAATTTTTTTTCATGTGGCTTTAATAACATATGGGAAGGCAAATATATGAAATTAAAAAAACAATAATAATGCATACTGAAATTAGAAAAAAAAAGAAAATTGATACATAAATAATAAAATATGATGAAAAGTGTGGTGTAGTTTATGAAATACTTTCTAACTCTATCGCATTATTATTAAGACATTTCATTCATACAATGAAGCGAGATATCTAAATATAAATTTAAATAAAAATGTATCACTCTAAACATTCATTTATAACAATATATATTCTTACAGCCATTACTATTCTTACAGACATTAATGTCATCTCATTATATACACTAAAATTAGTTAAATTTCAAAATGCATTAAGATCAAGATATAGTAAATATTCTTTATTTTCCTATAGTCGGGGAAATGTCCTACATATCTTGTTTACACTGAAATTACTATTTAAGTTTTAAAAGTTGTTAGGATCGAGATAAAGTTAATATTCTGAACACATATTTTAGTCGATAATAATTTATCTTAGCATAATTTTTTTCAAACGACACATATTTATACGTATAATAGAAAATAAAGCATTTTTTAAAACCATAAATAAATAGTATGTGAATGAAAAGCTTAGAGTTTCTATTTTTGTATTTTAATATATTATTTACTTATTAACTATCCTGCATAAATTATTTTCGTCATGTATCACATAATTTACTTATTAGCATTTTGAATGTGTTAGAGTAACGAACAACTACTTTTTACCGTTATGTTTTGTATAGGATTAAAATTATTCTAAAGTTTAGACTTAAACTTAAATTTTAAGCCCAAAATCGAAAACATTGGGATCAGGTAACTAGCGAAAATCGAACTGTGAACTGAATGGGGGGGGGGGGGGGGATTTAAAGGCTCACAAACATTGAACAAACTAATCGATTTTTTTTGCCCTTGGTAATTATTTTACTCAAAATGACGTACAGCTTTGGTGTCCTCATTCTTTGGTAGAGGGCGCTTCCGACACATCTCCGACATTTCAATGACATTACTCTTGGGTGTTTTACTACCAGACCAACATACTTCCAGGAAGTGTTAGAGATGCAAAGACGACTCGGAATCACATAGGAATGTAACGTTGGAAATGCCTTTTGTGCGAGTTATGGTTAAAAGAAGCAGAGAAACAGCAACACGTTAATGTGACAGAAAACAGTTGAGAAGTTGAGAGCAGCAGCTGAGAGTCTTTCCAGTGAGAATCCATAAGGTAAAACTAGCACAGTCTGCGCACAATTCAAAAGAATAACAATCTAAAGTCTAAATATTAATTTTTTGCTAAACTATCGATGAATAATTTTTATTTCATTTTTTTATGCATTTCCATTGCTATTTTGTTGTTATGTTGCAATTTAATTGAACAGTTGTAATAAAACCAATAAAGTTATTTTGCGCAATCTGTCCTTGCAGGGTTGGTGTGATTGCGCACATGTGTAGTTACTAATAATAACTACAATTAAATTGTTAACAATAATAATTACACTCAAATAACATTGTTGTAAGGGTTTGTGAACAAATATTATTGTATTAGGAGTGAATATTTCAACCTAATGATTAAAGAATCAGGAAACGGAAATAATTTTAAAATTGATTAAAAGGAAAAAAAATTAAGGAATCAGAAAAAGCAAGTCCAGATAAGATTACAAAATAACATTAAGTTACTTGATAACACGTTTAACTTAAAGTTAGTCCATTTTCATTTTGTTTATGCAAATTTACCAATAAGCTGCGTAATCTCTCCTAGCATGGGAACTAATGGGAGCAGAGCGCCATCTCTCCTAAGTAGCAGATGCGCAAACTCTCCAATTTCGGTAGGAGAGATTGCGCGGCCTTTTATTTAAACATGGCCGCTACTAAACCGAACCGTTGATGTTCATATTGTTCGTCTAGATTAGTAGCTTATGAGAAATCATTTAAGTTTAAAATATTTTGTACTACTGACATTGTATAGAAATTATGATGAATAGCTATGAAAATTCAAGCACTTACTTTGGGAAAACAAAACAAAATAGCAATGCTTTATCTTAGACGCTCAAAACAATCAACGTGCACTTTCAAGTAGACACTCCACTACTGCTGTTGTACAACTACCTGGAGACGTTGCGCGCTCACTCGACTCCTTCCCCACGAACCTCTATGTGCACAATCTCTCCGACCGCGCCATCTCTCCTGACTTTACCTTATTATTCGACATGGTATATTTCATTGGAGAAAAAAAAATCATTTATTTTTTTCTAGGCATTTTGCCTTGCTAAAGTTTATTTTTCTGTTAAGTATAATAATACAGCTTTAAAATAATTATAGTGTTGTCTGCATATGTTGTTCGCGAAGCGAGATACAAAATATTAAATATGTCCAATTTTTTAAAATTTTGAGATTTTAATATAAAAAATCTGGCAACGCATTCAATTTGCCTCAAAGTTTTACCCTTTTTAACACTTTCCAACCTAGTTGAAAAGTGTTTATGACTTCGGTTTGTCTGGCCGTCTGGCCGTCTGGCCGTGCTCTAACTCCCTTAAATGTGCTCGGATTGCCCTGCAATTTTTATATGTTATTGTCGTTATGTGTAGCATGTTCTCTATTTCAACTGAAGTATGTAGCACTTATAGTTTTTTACAGGAACACACGAAAGAATTCCGTTACATTACGGTCTATGGGGGAAAATCATTTGCGGTTTATTTTAATGATGCTACACAATTTTACACACATTTTAATTGATATATATCACTAAGGTGCATTACAAGACGCTTAATATGGAATGGGGTGTGCATACCACTTATAGTTACTTTACAGGGACAGTCAAAAGAATTCCGTTACATTACGTCTATGGAGAAAAATCGTTTGCGGTTTAATTAAATAATGTTTCACTATTTTAAACACATTGAAATTTATATATATCACTAATGTGCATTACAAGAGGCTTACTACAGAATCGCGTGTATATAGCAGTCATCGTTCATTTACAGGGTCACATAAAAGAATTCTCTACTGTCTGTTAACAATAATTCCTGGAAGTGAGTTTTAAGTGGCTGAACGCGATTTTAAATTTAACTAACTTTTTGTCTATTACTTGATGTGTATAAATTCTGTAGATCGTATACAGGGCAGCACAAATGTTCGGAAACACATATCCGTTTATTGACAGAAACTCCAGAAGGAGAATTTTAAACTGTGCTGCGCGTTTCCTAACTAAACTAAAATTTAGCATCCTAACTAGTATATATACAAATCTATAGATCATATACAGGGCTGAATAAAAGTATTCGGATATTTTTCCAAATATTGTATATGTTGGAAATTCCTGAAATTACGTTTTTAAATATGTTATGCGTTTTCCAAATTGTTTACTTAGATGTTATCTTCCAGCTTATTAAACGGTAATGATTTTTAAAATTATTTTCGAAGCGTTGGAAAGTGTTACATAATCTATGCTTGACGCATGATGTTTCGTTCTTGTTTTTTATTAGTACCGATATAACTCTATCCAATGATACCTCATTTGTTGTGGCAAAGGAAATGCGCTGAGAGTAATTCTAGCTTGAAAATGGCGAAAACACAAGAAAATGCGACTTTACATGGCCTTGCGCGAGCAACTTGCCATGAACTTTTTGCATGTTTCATAAACATCCATCTTTATTAATTTCATAATAGAAAAAATATCAGACGCAAGCTCTTTGCGTTGCCTAATATGGGCAAAAACGTTTCCCATGTATTACAAAAACGGCGTTATTTATATTTCTGAAGGTGATCTTTGACAAGCGATAAAATGAAAACTACGGGACCTAGAAATAAAAAAGTTTAGATTTTATCATCTAATAACAGTAGTAACAATTGATAACTTTTTGGGCCAGATTGGTGATGGTGTGAATCACCCGCTAATACAAAGTGGCTCAGTCTCTCAGAATCTTGCTCTTGATTGACCAGGAGGGTAATAAGGGCGTTATTTTGATACATGGACTATTCAGTAACTTATTTAGAGTGTCTATCAGTTTCAAATTTGACTTCAGATAATTTATTAAGGATTTGATAGGGACTACTAAAAACTTCTGAGAGCTTTCTGGTATTTGTATATTGGAATTCTTCATAAATTAAAGATCTCCAATCTCAAATTTTGGTTCTACATAATTTCGATCATAATATTGTTTACTTCTAAAATAAAATTCATCAGTGCGTATTTTATCAAATTTGAGGGCTTCTTGAACAGGAGGGTAATAATTTTGTTGAAGGGGGAATCATAGGGTAATTGGCAAAAAAGTAAATAAGCAGGGGTTATTTAGTTATGGAATGGGGTGTATTATTGTACTCATTACCTACTTCTGTCAAAAGTTTTGTCCAAGGGACTTTGGAGCTTGTAGAGTTAACTTTACATATTAATCCAGTAACTATTGTCTGGTTCACACATTCACATTTTCCATTCGTTTGGGGGTGGGGTACTGTTGTTAAATTTGATTAATATTGTGATTCCGCAGAATTGTTTAAAATCTAGATTAAATAAAAGCTGCATTTCTATCACTTAATACATTTTGGGGAAACTGTACATTGAGAATGTCATTAAAACAGAACAATTTCTGGGGATTTTGAATATGAAAGACTTGTTTTAGACAGTTGGTATAAGTTTCTGTGGTAACACTTTTTGAGGGGAAAGCCCAATCATACCTAATAGCATGGTCTATTATGATATACAAATATTTTTTGTGGAGTTATAGTAATTAAATCTTCCCAAAGTATCAACCAAAAGACATTCAAAAGGTTGATTTGTGGTTAGCATAGCTTGTAATAAGCCAAAATTCTTCTGTCTAGGTTTTTTATTTTTTTGACATATATCACAGTGTTTTACAAATTTAGTTATATCTTGAATCATATCAGGCCAATAATAATTAGGTGAGATTAAATTTAACATGTTTTGGTTACCAAAGTGACCAAATTTCTCATGAGCAGCATTAAGTAGTTTTCTTCTTAAGGACATGGGTACTACTATTTTTTGAAAACCTTTCCTTTTCACTATCATAAGCCCATTTTCATTTAGATAGTTTTTACCACACACATTATCCTTTTCCTGCAACTCTCTGACATCCAAAAGAAAGGTATGGGGTTGAATAAGAAATGTAATAGGATTTCTAGATAACAAGTCAGTTTCGACATTTGTGGAACCCTTTAGATATACAAGAGCATACTCGAACATACTTCACTTTAAGGACCATCTGATACTTCACTTTAAGGACCTTCCTCTTAAATGTTTGACATTTTTTAACCAAAGGGTTGGTTGGAGTAAGTGGGTCATCCCCCTTCAACTAAAATATATACAGGATATTTCACACTTATTTGCATTCATCATATCACATTTCGTCACACTGATAGATTTTGCATATATTTGATAGATTTTCAGACTACTTTGTTTAAAGAGTTCAAGCTACATTTTCCCAAGAGGTGTTTCCAGGTTAGTTTTCATTGTCTTTTAATGTTTTATTAAACTATTGTGCAAGGTTTAACCTAAAATACATAATATAATTTGAATTTATACAATAACTGTTATTAAGAAGTCTTTAAAAGGAGGAGACCCACTTACCCCGTAATTTTAGCCTACTAGGGGTAAGTGGGGCCCCTCATTATGGGGTGAGTGGAACTTCTTATTATGAGGTAAGTGGGGCCCCTCAGTATGGGGTAAGTAGGATTAGGGTATCCCACTTACCCCACTAAGTAAATTTAAATAAATTTCTGCATTAGTGCTTAAACAAGTAGCCTTAAATTGATATAGTACTTATGGTTATGTTTAGTTTTTCAAATTGAATATTGAGGGTGTGTCACCTATGCGTGTACATCTTCACGTGCAAACACAATTCCATCAAAGAGATCTAAAGCACCTTCACGTGTTCAAATCATTACGAATGAAGAATACATGCAACAATTAAAAGAAAAAAGTGATGGAAATATAAAGAATAAAGAAAAAAAAAACTGAAAGTAAAAAATAGAAAACTAAATATGTAGAAGAATCTGACGACAGTGACGATTTTGAAGTGAAAAGCAACTGTGATAAAGAGATTTCTATGGATGAATTAAAAGACAACTAGATAGTGCCCGTCAAGATTTGATGGTAAATAACTTGAAAGCTACTTTAGAAATATGCTTTTATTTTAATTAGCAGCTTTTAAATTAATTAAGTATTGAAAATTTTATGAATTGTTATATTGTGTAAGCGATTCCTGTAGATATAAAACGATATATTATGTTGTCAGTCCAGTCAGTCCATACTCAACTAATGAAGTGAAATAATTTTAAGCATGTAATTTACATCCTATTGTACTTGAATTAATTTAGCAAGAATTTAACTAAAATATTTATTGAATGATTTATTTTTAATTACCAAGTCTCAAATTTTTTTTTAAATATATTGTTGTGCGTTCGGGGTTCGAAAGGACTGATGCCAATATATAAGAACAATCAAAAGGCCTTATTCACTATAAACAGTGCAATACGAACACCAATATCTTCTGAAAATTACAAGATATTCAGTAATCTTCAAATCCAATAAAAGCACAGCAAAATTTCACACAGAAACAATGCGTTCAATACGACGTATCAACGACAAAATCGATCCGAGAAACACAGTTCTCAATGCAAAGCCTCTCGTATGAATTCAATCGCAGTTGACAGACAACTAACTGAACTGAACTGGTGGAGGTCCCTTATATAGGCTTTAAAGATAACTGTAGAATTTTCCAGAGCCTTCAGATGCTAGAAATTACCAGAAAGTGCTTTAACTTTCGATAGAGAACCTAAGCGAGAAAGGATCCCAATGTACAGGTATAAGGGGGGGTGGTTGCACAAAAAGTCGCCAAATCCGTCGCCAACTTGGCGACATTTGGCGATATATCGCCAAATTTGGCGACAAAAATAAGTCGCCAAAACCATCGCCAACTTGGCGATAAACCCATTCTTTGGCGATTTTTCCATAGACTTCCATTATAAAGATGAGGGTGTAAGGTTGTTTTCCTTGCAAACCATCTGAGGCCTTTAGCATTGAGTTACATGATGCTCAATAGGAAATACATTAATAATACTGCAATTTTCACAATAATAAAATAAAATAAATTTAAACAAATGGAATATTTACAGATATAGACAAAATTCATAACAATATCAATATTTAGTATTTTCTAATTTTTTTTTAATTATACGACATTTAAAATTTTTCATTAATTATATTTTTATCAGCCTCACTCTAAAACCCAAATAAACTATGGATATCAAAGTGATTTCTTTTACAGTTCTTATATGGATATTTTTGCTTCTTTCTTTTTCTCTTCTCTTCTTTTCTGTTTTTTAAAGGAGAATAATCATATAGTTTTATTAGTTATACAAATATATCTTATTGATAATAGTTATACAAAATATAGATAAAAGTTTAGATCACTTTATTTAATCGATAACAACATGCAACATCTTTTAAATTAAATATTTATAATATAAAATAAGTAATTAAAAAAATATTGTCGGTTGTTAAATTTTATTTACCACATCCCAGTATTTTGAAAAAATAACAATATTTAGTATTTTTGATTTTTTTTTTTTAACTACTCGACCTTTAAAATTTTTCACTGAATTAATTTTTTACCAGTCTGATTCTAAAACCCTGAATTAAAACTTTGCTGTTTGCAGCTAACGATTTATAATACATTTTTGTAATTACTTGAAATTTTATTTTACATTTTCACACATTGTTTAATTGTTAAATCATGGATATCAAGATAATTTAGAGTTCCTGTATGAATATTTTCCCTTCTTTTTGTTTTCTCTCCTTTTATTTTTCCTTTTTTACGAAAAATAATCGCACACTTATCTTATTATATATGACATCTTGATAGTGGTCATACCAAACGTAATAAAAATTGTAGACCAGTTCAATTTATTTAATCTATAATTACATGCACGATCTTTTAATTTAAATATTTTAATATAAATTTAGTAATTAAAACAAAATATTCGTGGGTGTTGAATTTTACTTAATTATAAAGCATTGGAATAAAAAAATACAAATTATATAATTTTTCCTCTTCAATTAAATATGGCATTATTAAAATGCATTATTGCCAATAAAATAAGAAAAATCATTCTGTCCAGATTGGGTATCGGACCGACACGATGATCGGAGCAGAGAAGTACCGCGCTTTATACCACTCGGCCACCCTTTTCTCGTTCGAGTGTACTCTAAAACTGGTTAGGTTCTAGATTTAATTTTATGCATGCGCAAATAGATCATTTTCGTGTGAAAAGTGGATTTGACGAAAATTCCTTTTCTTTTTAATTACTTGAATTTATATTTCCACTGTCACTCATTGTTTAATTGTTAAATTATGGATATCAAAATAATTTAGAGTTCCTGTATGAATATTTTCCCTTCTTTTTGTTTTCTCTAATTTTATTTTTCCTTTCTTACGAAAAATAATCACATAGTTCTCTTATTATATTTATTACATCTTGATAATTGTCATACCGAATATAATAAAAATTGTAGACCAGTTCAATTTATTTAATCGATAATTACATGCACGATCTTTTAATTTAAATACTTTTAACATAAATTTAGTAATTAAAACAAAATATTCTTGGGTGTTGAATTGTTGCCGATAAAATAAGAAAAATCATTCTGTCCGGAGTGGGTTTCGAACCGACACGATGATCGGAACAGATAAGTACCACGCCTTATACCACTAGGCCACAACTTTCTCGTTCGAGTGTGCTCTAAAACTGCTTTGGTTCTAGATTACTTTTACGCATGCGCAAATAGGTCATTTTCGTGTGAAAAGTGGATTTGACGAAAATCCCTTTTCGTTTTAATATATAAGATTATGAAGACCTAGAGGAATTAATAGTTAGCTAAAAAAAACTTCTAAAGCTGGTGACTATGTATTTGGGAAACTGGAATAAATAATTAAAAAAAGTATTATATAACTCTAATTTTAGAAGTTGATGATATAAATGAAAAATTAACTGATAAATTTTGCAAGAAAGAATAGAAATAGTGAGACTTTTTACTCGCTGGATGCAGATGATGTTGGAATTATTACTGAAGATGAAGATTACTGAAGATTACTGAATGATCCTCCCTCAGCTAACTTTAAAGTGACACTACCATTTAGTGCTTCCAATTTCTTTTTTCAAGTTACAGTGTTTTCTAATGTGCCAAAATTAATTTTAATCAATCTTATTATGTTTCTTCAGCACTGTTTTAGACGTTAAAGTAAAACTTATGCCTTTAAGCTTTCAAAAAAATTCATTAATTATATTATTCTATTAATTTTATTCTATTAATTAATTTAATTAATCCAGCAGCTAATAATGATTGAATCTGTTTTGAAATTTCTTTTTCTTCTACTATTGAAGTGCGATAAGGCCTCATAGATATAGGTAGGTCAGAATTGAGAAATATGCGATGTGGCTCAATATTAATTTTTTTTAGATCATATTTATTTTTTGAAAAAATGTCCCAATAATCCCTCAAAATATTCCTTAAAGTTTTATTTTTTACTGAATTTATTTCCCCAATTAAATTATAATCATAACATTAGGTTGTGCGAAGGATTGAGGAGTCACAACTCATCTATAATTGGGTTGAACATACTGATACCCATTTTTAACATTGAAATGTAATAAATTTAAATTATTATTGGATATATCAACATTTTGATTTAGCACCAGGTCTCCTTGAAAAATTTTACCATTTACACAGTCTATAAGTAAATTAATTTTAAAACAGTCTGGCAATCCTAATATAGCTTACTCTAAATCAGTATCACATAGCAAAAAATTAATATATTGTGTAATATTAGCTATTTTAACTAATAAATTACATGACTTATTGATTATAACATTACCTTTAGATTGATCAACAATTATAGGTAAAATATTTACAATTTTAGTATTTAAATAATTAACAAACTTAAAAGGAAGAAATGATTTTGTTGATTCAGAGTAAATTACATAATGTAATTCCTTGTTATTGGCATACCCAGAAACAATTAATTGTCATACATTATGACCAAGATGTTGTGGTTGGTTAGGAGTAGTACATGATTGTTGAGGATTTACATTAAATATACAATTTTTTCCAGTGATAAGTTTCTGGGATTCCTCTATTCAGACACAATATGCATGGTCGACTAGGAACTTTTCTCTGATAATGATTAACAGGTAATCCAGGACTAACAAATCTGAATGTTGAAGGGTTAAAATTACTTTGTTGTTGGAAATTAGGATTTATGAAATTTTGGCATGGATGAACCCAATACCTAGGTGCATTATTAGGTTGAGAAAATGATCTAGGATTTTGAGAGACATTTTTGACATTACTATTATTACTATGATGAGATGGAATTACTACTAATTGTTTTACTAGTTTACACCAGTCTGTGATACTTTCAGAGGAATTTACTATTAAATAGTTCTGATATTCGAGTTTTAACCCATTTGTCAATCCTTGCAAGATAATTGTTTTAGATAATTTCAGCTGTCGACTAATCTCTATCTTTTTACGAATATAATTTTCTAAATCGTTAAAATTATGGAATTTTAGCGAAGCAAAGTCAGAGAAACGAGGCATATGTACTTTAATGTACTTTTCAGTCAATATTTCAGCAATTTTTTCATAATCATTACACTCTAAACACTCATTAACATATACTTTTAAGGATTCTCCTTTCAAATATTTGGAAATATTTTTAAGCTTCCAATCTGGATCTTTTTTATCTTTAAAGCATGAATATTCAAACTGATTCAACCAAGATTTTATGTTCATTCCTGACTCATGGTCAAAAGCAATGACGATTTTTTCGGGTTCAGACAATCTGGGTTTGTTATTTTTTAGTTTCAGTATAAACTTTAACTAATCCATATTGTAATAACATAAGAAATTCAAAATATGAAAAAAGGTAAACAATGTATAAATAATCTTTAAATTAATAACAAAATATAATATACTCCATATCTAACAATTAATAATAATAACAATACTGTAAATAATAAAAATCGGATTAAATATTGCAAACATTTACAAAATAATATAATAAATTTGACTTATAAAGATGTAGTTTTCATACATGTTGACTGACGAACAACTAGATTTTATTTTGGAAAAAGAAAAAAATAATGGAAGGTATTTATTCCACTTTCGATCATATTCAATCATAATTAGGTAAGTAATCGATGTAATCTCTAATAAAGCAACTGAAGAGAAATCAAGTTGAAGATATTCACTCATATATTAGAACACAAACGACATTCACTCGTCAGAAAAGGAGTCCTATTGAGAGAACATCTCAGAGTGAAGCGTAGTAGTAGCAGAACCGTGACAGGAAGATATCGGGCTAATGACGCAACAGCTTCGAAGAAACTCGAAAATATTCCATTCGCAAACCTGCCGGTTTTTTTATTTTGATTTTCGCTAGCAACATAATCCTTTCCGCCTAATGAAATACTTTCTCTTTCATAGAAATTGATGTCGATTAAAACACTGAAATATTAATTCTGGAAAGCGTTGCATTGGTAGATTCACTTATTTTGCAGTCGAAGTTATGAATACACTGGAATTTCTCATCAAAATAAAAGGAAGCTGCATTTTCACCAATGAATTTATTGACACTTCACAAAGCATAGACAATTCCACTAATCGTTCATTTTAGTACTCAGATCGAGCTGTGTTACATCGTAGAAAAAGCATGAAGATGTTAGATATTATTACAGACACACCATTTTAAAGAAAATTCTCCTTCAAGTTACGGGATTTATTTAGCAAGTCAAAAAGCATAAAAATTCTAATCCCCAAGACTGCGTAACACGTTTTAAACCCGGCGAGGCGTAAGAATCTTTCACCAATGCAGGGGTAATTTAACCAATGAGCGGGTTGCAAGGGTTTGGGACTTTTTATTATACTCGGCATAATTTTGAGGTGAATAGTTAGATGCGGGAACTACATGCAATGAATGCTGGGATATCGAATAATAATTTTAATACGAATAAAAATGATATTAAGAAACATTCTAAAGAAATAGAAATTTAATGTCTCAAATAAAGGAATAAATTAGGTTTTTTTACAAAGAAGTGTCGCTTTAACAGATTAAGGTTTTTAGAATAAGAATTAAAAGAATATATTGACTAAAGGTATGGAATTAAAATATAAATTAAATATAAATTATATTTAAGAAATTATTAAAAGACAGGGGAAAAGGTAGATATTGTCAGAATTTGGAATAAATTAATTAAGGTAAAATGGCGAAATTTTTTATTATTACATATATATATATATATATATATATTCTAAAAGCATAAGACAGATAAACATTCCTATAAACTTTATATATTATAGAAACACAAATTATGCTTACTTTATATGTACAGATGTGTAAACAAACACTCGCCTCATGCGAAGACTTCGATTGAAATGAATGTTACTATAACTCCTTATCACCAAATCTTATGTATGATGTTATCACGGTCAGTGATGTCATCAGATCCATAATGTCACACATCACGTGTTCAGTTCGAACGTTCATCGATAAGATATGACGTAATGGTTTATGAGTGTTCTCCCAAAAGATTACGTTACTGATTGATAACGTATCATTATTTTACATATATCATATTTATACTCTCTCAAACATATACATGCATACTTTTTTATACTCTTAATTATTATTTATGCATGCTTTTAGATATATATAATTTTTACAAGCATAACACACATGCAAACTTTAAAAATGCATGTCATGTCACAATCTAAAATTTATGATGACTTAATTAATCAATCATATCTATTTCTTAATGAACCAATAACACATGATTGTTTATAAATTTTCAACAATGCGAGACCCCTATAATTAAATAAATTTGCGTTAAAGAAGTTTATGACATTATTCAGTGTTGTGTTTTTGGTGCTGTGGTCATGTGTTCAGTTATTTAGTCGTTTCAAGTAGAATTTTTTAAAGTTAAAATGTGTAGTTTTCAAGACGCTACTATGTTAGGGGATTATACATCAAGATTAAATCAGCAAGCGATGTAACTTATACCCAAATAGAGCCTGTAGCAATGGATCTTATACCCAAAGAGGGACCTGTTTCGAGTATTGAATTGAAACTCTTATCATTAGGAGAGTTCAAGTCACCACATTTTGGCGATATTTGCAAGAAAGGCTTTTCCACAAACTACGTTCTTAATAGGCAGATGAAAATTCATTTAGATAAAAAAGCCTTTACTTGTGCCGTTAGCGGAGAAACCTTTATTCAGAAAATTGATTTACGACGACATGCCAAGACGCATCCAAAGACATATAATTGTAAACTGTGCAGTATGGTTTCCCACGATATTTTGATTTGTATAACCATAAGAAGATTCATAACTCTCACAAACAAAAGAAAACGCATACGTCTTTCAAACAGCAAAAAGACGACCAGCTTAGAATACTGATTAACCAACTTTGTAATTCATTACAACGGGTGTGCACTTCCTATGAGGAACCAAAGTGAATGTTTTAACATAAAATGTCATCCATTTTACGAGTTATATGATGGGGTTAAACATTTTCACTGTATCCTAGAACCCATATAAGTAAATGTTCTATGCAAAGCCATTTAGTTAACTGTTGTTTTTTATTGAGATTACACCTGTATGTGTATCAAAATAGCGTGTGAATGAATATGGTAAAAAGAATCCACTAAGAAGAAGTGTTTTCGCCTACTAAGTATCGACGTTTAGAAGAACATATGGAAAATCTAAATACCTATGTGAATGAGTTAAAAACGTCAAGATTCGAACTGATTAACTGGGATAATGTAACACTATTACCTTAAACCGTCGAATGGACTGCTGCAGAACCTTCAAACCACATATTGACCAGCTCTGATGACGAAGCAACTTATTTCCTGATTCTTGCTGTGAATCCGCGAAGGCATTATGAATGAGTTTTTCATTGACTTAAAATTTCAGAAATCATCTATTCCCCTGATAGTAACGTAATTTTATTGCATGAGAACCAGCAAGTAACATTTCTCATAGTAGTGCCGAATTCCATAGCATAACCCAAACCACGAATGACTTGAAGGATGAACAATGTTCTTGTATATATCGCAATTAACTTGCAAACCCTATCTTTTAGGACTTAAGTTAAAGAATAGTGATTATTCTATGCATATAATGGAATTTACGAGCAAAGGAATTTCTGTCGAGAATGGAATCTGTATGGATATTCCCATCTGGTATGAGTTCCACTATAAAATTATTGCTTTTAATTTAAGATACAAAGTTTCCTCCTTTATTAGCAATAACACTATTCTAGTTTTGAATGAGGATAATTCTGTTAGGTGTCTTAAAAATTTAATGGACGATTCCCATATCAAATTAAACAATTGTCAACTAGAACAATTGAAATAACAAGTCTATAAATTTATTAAGAAATTTATTCATCACATATGAAAAACATTTGCCTTATTTATGAAAGCAAAAATGTATACAGAGTACTATGACTCAAGAAAATGAATTTTTATTACGGTCTAAACTGATCTTCTGTATCGTGAATAATATTAAGTACACTATATTTCCAATGATGACCGGTCACTTGCGATTTTAGACGTTTTGTTAAATATCTGGAAAGATACATGAGGAATTATCCTGAAACTTCAGGAGTGTAAACAACATGATAAACGTCATATATTTCCGCGAAGATTTTTTCCCGAAACCCCATAAAGGGCCGTCAAGAAATTGAAGAAAAACGAATATCTTTTGGATAACCCTGTAAAAACTAATATTGCAAAAGCATTCAAACTGTAGATTATGATTAAGTGGCTTATTGTGATAATTTGGGTTCATTTTTATGAAGATAGCATGCATACTCGAAGAGAAATTCAGGTTTTTATAAAAACAGTCCCAACTTTTACCAAGTTTTTTGCTTATAATTTGCAGAGTTTTTAATATAAAAACAAGTTATTTTCAGAACATATGACAAACACAATTGTATACAATACCTTCAATCAAAATAAAAAAATAATAAAAATTGTGTGAAAAATGAGCAGGTTCACTAAATATTGTTTCACTGCGCATGCGCGAATTCAGTCAAAATATACTGTGCATAATATATTAGCTAAATGTATAGACCAACTTTTATGAAAGTCTAAAAAAAAAAGCTTGCAATTTTCTGATTGTAATCGTCGATAGAATAAGCTCGAAATTCGCTGTTCCCAAAAGGAAGCAAAAAGATGAGGGGTTGTATCCAAATATACTAGCTTATGAAAGTTGACATAATAAGAATGAAGTGTCTCTCATTCTACAGTCCCTGGCCAAATTATTAGACGCAGTTGCTTTTATTATAATTTATTAAATATCTGGAAAGATACATGAGGAATTATCCTGAAACTTCAGGAGTGTAAACAACATGATAAACGTCATATATTTCCGCGAAATTTTTTTCCCGAAACCCCATAAGGGGCCGTCAACATATTGAAGAAAAACGAATATCTTTTGGATAACCCTGTAAAAACTAATATTGCAAAAAGCATTCAAACTGTAGATTATGATTAAGTGGCTTATTGTAATAATTTGGGTTCATTTTTATGAAGATAGCATGTATACTCGAAGAGAAATTCACGTTTTTATAAAAAACAGTACCAAATTTTACCAAGTTTTTTGCTTATAATTTGCAGAGTTTTTAATATAAAAACAAGTTATTTTCAGAAAATATGACAAACAAAATTATACACAATACCCTGCAATCAGAATTTAAAAATAATAAAAATTGTATGAAAAATGAACAGGTTTGCTAAATATTGTTACACTGCGCATGCACGAATTCAATCAAAATATACTGTGAATAATATATTAGCTAAATGTATAGACCAACTTTTATGAAAGTCTCAAAAACATAGCTTGAAAATTCTGATAGTAATCGCCGATAGAAAAGCTCGAATTTCGCTGTTCCCAAAAGGAAGCAAAAAGATGAGGGTTTGTATCCAAATATACTAGCTTATGAAAGTTGACATAATAAGAATGAAGTGTCTCTCATTCTATATTTGATACAACCCCTCATCTTTTTGCTTCCTTTTGGGAACAACGAAATTCGAGCTTATTCTATCGACGATTACTAACAGAATTTTCAAGCTATGTTTTTGAGACTTTCATAAAAGTTGGTCTATACATTTTGCTAATATATTATGCACAGTATATTTTAATTGATTTCGCGCATGCGCAGTGAAACAATATTTAGTAAACCTGCTCATTTTTCATACAATTTTTATTACTTTTTAATTCTGATTGCAGGGTATTGTGTATAATTTTGTTTATCATATTGTCTGAAAACAACTTGTTTTTATATTAAAAACTCTTCAAATTATAAGCAAAAAACTTGGTAAAATTTGGGACTGTTTTTATAAAAACGTGAATTTCTCTTCGAGTATACATGCTATCTTCATAAAAATGAACTCAAATTATTACAATAAGCCACTTAATCATAATCTACAGTTTGAATGCTTTTTGCAATATTAGTTCTTACAGGGTTATCCAAAAGATATTCGTTTTTCTTCAATTTGTTGACGGCCCCTTATGGGGTTTCGGGAAAAAATCTTCACGGGAATATATGACGTTTATCATGTTGTTTACACTCCTGAAGTTTCAGGATAATTCCTCATGTATCTTTCCAGATATTTAATAAATTATAATAAAAACAACTGCGTCTAATAATTTGGCCAGGGACTGTATATTTGATACAACCCCTCATCTTTTTGCTTCCTTTTGGGAACAGCGAATTTCGAGCTTATTCTATCGACGATTACTATCAGAATTTTCAAGCTATGTTTTTGAGACTTTCATAAAAGTTGGTCTATACATTTAGCTAATATATTATGCAATATAATTATTATTAGCTAATATATTATGCAATAATATTATGCATTATAATTAAAAGATTTTCTGCGCGTGCACAGAACGCCTTCTATACGTTGTCATAAGCAGCGGGGACACGTGTCGGAGTTTCGTTCGGAAAGAGGTTTGTTTAGGACAGAGTGCACCCCGTGGCGGTGGACAATGTAACTAAAATATTTTGCATTTAATCTTGGTCTGATTCAAACAAAAACTTTTATTACATTCTTCCGAGGTCTCCCAGGTACTAAATAAACTTCGGTATCATTTTTTCAGCCCTTGGTTACCACCATTTATGAATATTAATATTCAGGGTGTGAATTATTTTCTCGGGTTCTGTGGGTCCGATTTCAACGGGAATCAGTTCATTCAACTTAAGATAAACTAATTGAGATATAGATGATTATTTAAGACATAGATTTGGTACTCCCTGGCGGTGGAAAGTAGAACTAACAGATTTTTCTTCCTTCTACACGGTGCCGTAAACAGCAGGTACAAGTGTCGGAGTTTCTTTCGGAAATAGGTTTATTTAGAAAAGAATGCTCCCCCTAGTGGTAGAAACTGGAAGTAAAAGATTTTGCAGCGCGTGCCTAGCACGTCTGCTGTACATGGCATCGTAGGCAGCGGGGTCACGTGTGGGATAATTTGTTTGGAACAAAATGCACACCTGGCGGTAAACTAAAAGATTTTAATGCGCATGCGCCAAAAATGACTATTTTTATTGATACCGCAAAAGAAAGTTACCGATTTGATAATCCCAGAAAACGAAAAAGTTTCATTTTCACCCATCCTCGAGTATTAAGAAAAGTATTAGATTATTTGAATCGAAGCTCACAGTTTATGTTTCTGATTTCGAAAATGCAAATTTTGTGAAAATCAGACAATTTTTTTTTTTTCAATATTGACCAAAATCTGACCGTTTTGAATCAAATGATCCAGACAGTTCAGGAGGTGGTATTAAAGTTACTTCCGCTTCGAGTAAATCTGTTTATTTAATTTCTGAAAGACAAAGAGTTACCAGAGGAAGAGTTTCGTGCAGCTATTTTTAGACTGATTTCGCGTTTCGTATTTTTTTTTGACGAAACCGGGTAACGCCGGGTTGATCTTCTAGTATATAGCTAAATTAATACATGATTTATCTAAATATTATTTTGTAATACATAGCATATATACTATGTATTAGAAAATAATAGATAAATCATGTATTAATTTATCTATATATTATACAAATCAATTAGGGGTAATGTGTTAATTGCAATTAGTTATTAGTTCTTTTATGACATGGTCACGTGATGTGTGATATCACTAGTGACGTATTGGATGATATCACATGGTCACATGATTAGACACTAAAACCCGATGTGGATGATATCACTTAATTAGTGACGTCACATATCACGTGAAAAATCTTATCAGTTGTATGATTAGCTAATAAGGCCTTGTACTGGCATTCATCTCTCTCCAAATCTTCGTCTGAGACGGTTGTGTGTTCAGCAAGCTGGCATATTAGGTAAGGATAATATCTGTATATATTTTTTAATATGATTTTAAATTAAGTTGATACGTGTTATAATGTTTTAAAATTTATATTAAACGATATAAATATGTGATGGAATGCTACAGAGTGAGCATTTGAATTTAAGTCTGACTGCATAGGATTTACCACTATATTGCTGTTTATTGATTAATATGAGTATTTTAAATTATCCGAGACGTATAGTATTTATTTTGCACCTATGACTCTAAGGATCTGCTATGATAATTTATACTTAGAGAATTTTATTAGACAAATTATCAATTAATTATAGAAAAGAAAAAGTTGCGTTGTGAATTATTTTTGAAGTTCGGATCCTCTTTGAGCCAATTACAATCATCAAAGGTTACCTGCAGAGAGTTATGTAACATTAAATAAATAATGGCTTATTTTAAAACCTAGATTGTAATATTAAAGAAAACATTTCCTAAAATAAAAGACTTAATATTAATTCAATAAATTAAGTAAACAAAATGAAAACTGACTAAAATTAATTGAATATAAAATTGAGTTTATTTACAAGGTAATTATAATCATGTAATTAAAAACAAACATAAATGTTTTAAAAATATATATATTCAATCCTAGTTGAGAACTGTATTCTCAACATTTATTTTCTGAGAATTACAGTTTATCTTACTGAATTAACAAATTCGACTTTGAAAGGCAGAGTTCCATACCCTAGAAGTATTTATTTGATTAGCCTTTTTATGTTTAGATCGGGGTAGGATCTTCATACACACGTAAATTCGTATTATTAAAAGAATATAGCTTAATTACATAAAATGGAACAATGGTGAAGGAAGATTGTTTGTTACCTTATATTACTAGATAACGTTGACAGCAGGAGGTAATGGCTGACGCGTTTTCGCTTTTTCTTAGCGCGTGCATTTCCATCTATTGGCACACACACTCAAAATCTGTTTTTTAGTTAGAGAGCAGTCAACCTTCTACTTTTCCATCTTTTTTTGAATCTCTACTCTCAAGAAAAATCACATTCTTTTCGTGGAGCAAAAAAAAAGGGATGGAACCATTTTTCCCTTTTCACATAAAATTAAGGCCTTATACGTTTTAACTTCTTGAAAATTTGCATGTTTCGGCCATACCTCTGATTTTAGAGAGATGACCATTGGCAGGCGGGAGAAATTTGGTACTCCCCTTGAGTGTTTCATAGGTCCGTCGGTACAATAGCGATTCCTCTTGACGCCGTGCTGTGTCTGGGAGGTAAAGATGCTTTTACTTGGGAGGTCTTCGTGCCTATTTAAGCTCTCATAAATAAATGTGTCATATTATTGTTCTGACAATTTTCTCCATGACATTTTTATTAGGTGTAGTTAAATCATTCGTGGGAACGGAAAACCAAATATTTCCTTGACTGCCGTGGTTCACTTTGTTCCATCATTATCTATCTGTATGCGCTGATCCTAAAATGGATCATTAATTTGTATTGTTCACTGTTCACTGATTAAAATGATACCAAATACTCTGTTAATATGCAGAAAAAAAACCAAATACTTTTTTTTTATAGTGTGTGCTAGTTTAGATCTAGATGGTGGTATTTCTCACCATCATCTCTTCCCCCGACATTAGAAAAAAAAAAGGTCAACAGTATCTTTTTTTTATATATATATGTAGCCACAAAGTACTCGATGAAAGTCCATCGTCGTATTATATTGAAGATCAAAACTGAAAATGTTCACATGGAAAAGTCTAGGAACTTGGGATAAGCTGGAGTGTCACTAGGTTTGGAGTGTAAGTAGGTTTGCAACACCAGAAAAAAGTTTTACACATTGGTGAAATAAAGCGTAATCAAAAGTTCACTGTTGAAAAATCTGATGAAAGACATGACTTCTTCAGCAAGTTATCATGTGTAGTTGGTTTCAATTTCCATTGTTCCAAAAACATTTATTAAAATTTTGAGTTTTAATAGGTCCAAATCCAAATAAAGCAGGAAAATTTGAATAAGCCAAATAATAAAATAAAATGCCCGAGAGAAGAAAGAAAAAAAAATTAATTTTCTTTTCCACTCTTATATTTTTTAGTTATTACATACATATAAATTGGCAAATCTTTTATTTTAATTATTACAGGCTAATTAGGTACCCATGAATGGAAACACAATATACAGAATCATTTAAAACAAATACTCAATATAATCAGTAAGCTGTATGCATTGATAATGAATACCATACAATTAAAAAAAAAATTATATAATATATGAAAAACATTGAGAGAAAACACATCTATATAATCACATGTCTGTTGTACTACAATCTTTATTATAAACATTATAATATAATTCTCACATGAATTATTTTCTCTTGAGCAGAAAGGAAAACTTCTTTATTTTTTTTATATATATAAAGAAAATGTTATGTTAAAAAAAAAATCTTATCATTCTTACTAAAACAATTGTTTTGGAATATGTGAAAAGGCTACTTTTCTGAATGAAAGATATTCTCAATAATAATATATTTTCATAAAGGAAACAGATCGAAAAAATGAAATTTTTTTTTTCTTTCGATATCAAAAATTTAAATATCCATCGATAAAGTCAAACACAATACCCTTTTAAACTGTCTGCCTTGGAATGAACGGGGTTGGGAAAAAAAAAAGGCAGAAGAAGAAAAAGAAAAAAAAAACAGTAATCTTTTCTCCCTCTAATCCATCACCGCTAAGCGGAAGGATAGAGAATGACAGCTAGATGACCCTACCTGTGGACAATGACCCATCTCCCTACCTTCGGATTCAGTTGTACACGGGGGACGATTTGCGAAATGATAAGCCGTGTATTAGGTATCTTTCCTCACCTGTGGGTAACGTTTACTAAACTCCTGGATTACTGACAGTGGAAAAAAAAATCAGTGAAACGATTTGATTGCACGTGTGTCTGTGAAAAGGATTACTCGCAAAAATCCAGCTATCTGTTTTTTATTGTTGAAATAAGATTAAATGTGTGATTAAAATAAAAAAAAAGTCGTGTATACCCGGCTTGGATTTAAAAAAAATGGGGTATGTAATTAAATCTGACTTTAAAACAGCGTGCAACATAGCCTTAAAATTAGAGGAGGCTTATTCACATGTCAATTTAAAGGACATCAACAACATTTCCAAAACTAAAGATTCTGATTTGTTAAATGAACTGCTTAAACTCAATGTAGAAAGTGCAGAGAATATAAAATTATTAACCGCGGAATTAAATAACATAAAATTAAAGGTAAATGCCACTAACAATGATACAACTAGGTTTTGCAAGTACTGTAAATCCACATCCCATACGAACCCACATTGTTGGTTTTACAAGGGCAACGAACAAAACAGCAGTAATTACGTGGACGAAAATAAAAAAATTCCTGAGAATATTCAAATCGAAAAACCAAATTTTTATCAAGGGGGAAACCAACAAGCTCAGGGAAACTTTCAGCAAACCCCAAATTACACGCACCAAAACTTCAACCCTATGCAATATTCTGCTCCTCAGTACATGTACTATGCACCACCCCCACCCCACCAACAATTTATGCCGATATCATATCCCAGTTTCGGAAATTATGGAGGCAATTTCAACGAACAGAGATCATATGACCAGCGAAGAAATTATAGAGGGCATAGAGGGGGCTACAAGCAAAATAATTATAAAAAACATGATTATACAAAAAAAAATAATTCACAGCAGACATTTGAAAACAATAAACAAGATAAAGATCATGATCAGAATTCTAGTAACAATAAGGGAAACTAAAGTCGGGACTTACATTCTCAAATACAAGGCACCCGCGTAAGTCTCACTGCGGGTCTAAAAAAAATAACAAAATTATTGCTAGTGTCAAAAGTAATGACAATTCTCAACTTCCGATTATTACTTTTGAAATTAATGGTGTTAAGATTAATGCTTTGACAGACAGTGGGGCGGCAGTAACTTTGGCATCACCTATATTGTTCGAACAATTAAAGAATGCACACGTAAAATATAAAAATCTCTGTAACCAGGTAAAAATTCAAACATTAACAAATTCGACAATCTCTTTTAAGCAATGCATTAAATTAACTTTCAAATTGGAAAACGTTTTTGTATCGGGGGCATTCTATGTTACAACTCAAGATTTTGGTCGGAACTACAATATGCTATTGGGATTCGATTTCCTCAAAACAAATAATATTATCCTAGATTTTGAAGATAAAACCATGAAATTAAAAAACAAAAACATTGCACTTCAATTTCTAGAAAATGAACCTCAAAGTCTGATAAGTAACTTAACTGCTAACTCTAATGAGAATCAAAATAAAGAAACAATACGCAAAAAGAAAAAAAAACGTATCTCGCACAAAAATTTTGTTACAGCAAAACTAACACAGACAACGGAGTTACTACCAGGCGAAAAAAAATTGTTGCATTACTATTAGATCCAGATAAATTCGCAACTACAAATACAATACTCTTGGAACCGATTAAACATAATATGAAAATTTATTATAAAACATCAATTCACGAAATTGCCAAGGATAATAAAATTCATATAATAATCACTAACAAATCACAACAAAAATTAATCTTAACAGAGGGAATGAACATTGGCAAAATTTCTAAACATTTTGAAATAAAATCAGTTGACACTGAGGGTCAAGAAGTAACGAAGCAGGTATTGCACATTAATAATCTGAATTTAGAGCAAGTTCGTGAACGGAGAAAAGCAGAACTTAGATCAGACGATTTTAATTTACAACATTTAGACTCGGACACAGCAGAAAAATTAAAAAAATACTTCTAAATAATGCACATGCCTTTTCTAAGAATTACGATACACTCGGACAATCTTCATTAGTCGTCCCAAGATTTAATTTAATACATAATTATCCTCTGCAGACTAAACCATACAAAACTGCACACAATGTTAAGGAGTATGCTAAAAAAGAAATTGAAAAACTTTTGAGAGCAAATATCATTCGTAAATCCAACTCTGATTACGCTTTCCCTGTTATTTTCGTTAAAAAAAATCTTTGCAGAAAAACGAACAGGCTAATGAAGTTAAATATCGTATGGCGGTCGATTATAGACTTTTAAATGAAATACTTCAAAATTATGCGTACCCCATACCCGAAATTAAAGAGATTCTGCGGAGAATGAGTGGACAAAAATATTATACAGTACTGGATCTACACAGTGCGTTTTTCCAAATAAATTTACGTGAAGAAGACACTGAAAAATTAGCTTTCATAACGGAGCACGGTAAATTCTCCTTTTTAAGATTGCCTTTCGGAACGCGCCTCAGTACTGCGGTGTTTGCAGAATTAATTGATAAGGTGTTGGGCCACTTTAATGAAGATCAAGTCGCTTATTTTATTGACGATGTGATCCTAGCAGCCGACTCACTCGAAGAAATGTTAGATCTGTTAGACAAAGTCCTTAAAGCTTTTATTGAAAATAATTTAACTATTGAGCCTACTAAAATACAAGTCTGTATGTCAGAAATCGAATTTCTCGGTTTCACCCTAAACAGCGAAGGATAATCTCCTTCAAAAAGAAACATAGATAAAATTCAAAATTTAGTTAAACCTAAAAATAAGAAGGGAGTTAAATCTCTACTTGGTCTTTCGAATTATTTTAGATCGCTTATTAAAGACTATTCTAAAATAGTTGACCCATTAATTAATCTTACTAAAGACAAAGTGAAATTTAAATGGTCTGACATAGAAGAAAATGCTTTCAAAGAAATCCAAGCAGCGATAGTTAAAAATCCCACATTAAAACCCCCGGATTTCTCAAAAGATTTCATTTTAATCACAGACGCTTCTAAAACAGCTATTTCTGGAATTTTAGCACAAGAATACGACGGAGAACAGCTGCCAATTGAACATTTTGGGCGAAAATTAAGGGATCCCGAAAAGAACTACCCCAGTTTCAAACTCGAACTACTGGCGGTTCATGAAGCGGTGATGTATTTCAAGCATATTCTCGCAGGGAGAAAATTTAATATTTATACAGACTCCAAAGCGCTAACGTATTTTTTAAATTTGGAAAAGCAACCAGACATTGTAGCAAGGTGGTTGGACAATTTGTCCCCTTTTAACTACTCTTTTCAGCATATCGAGGGATCTAAAAATCCTGCTGATTATGTTTCGAGGAACATTAATAATATAATTTCAAGAGAAAAATTGCAAAATTCATTGTTTACGGTAAACAAAGCTCTATCAGATGAAAACATTAAACTACAACAATTAGAAGACGAAAAATTGAATAAAATAATAAACAAAATTAAAACTGACAAACAAAACAAAACCACAAAAAAATTCACTCTCAATCAAAAAGAAATATTAATATTAAAGCCAGGCTCTGATACAAATGAACTGTTAATTGCTCCGGATAAACTTAAAGCTGAAATAATACAGGAAGCTCATAAACCACATTTCGGATTTTTTAAAACTTATCAAATAATAAAAGCTAGATTCTACTGGTACGGGATGTACAGGGATGTAAAGAATTATTGTACTAAATGTATACCATGTAACACGACTAAACAACATCAAACTATTAAAGTTCCCACACAAAAAATAATCAAAGATAAAGAAATCGGATCAGTTTTGCATATAGATTTAATTGGTTTGCTTCCAATGACGCTACGCAAAAATAAATTTGTATTTATGATTATTGATTCCACATCAAGATTCTTGGAGGCTGTACCGGTTCGCAATTGTGAATCACAAACACTTCTAAATGTATTGAATCGTTATTTTAGTAATTTCGGATTGGCGCGATCCATAAAATTGGATAATGGCCGGTATTTTCACTCCGATTTATTCAAAGAATACATGGATTCTCTTAACATAGACCTAGATTTTACGTCCGTGAATAATCCACGCAGTAATGGGCTCTGTGAGATATCTAATAAAATATTAAAAAATTCAATTGTTGCCATGTGTAAAAACTCTCTGGAATGGGATACCAGAATTGATTTTTTTAAAATTAATTATAACAGTACACCGCATAGAGCTACGGGATTTTCTCCGGCACTTCTATTTTTCGGTAGGGAAGTAAGAACCCCTTTTTCCATACACTTGCCTGACCAAGACATAATTGTCAAAACCTACGTTAAAAATAGAGTCCAACATATTGAGGAAATAAAGAAATTAGCCTTACAAAACCAAAAAAATGATGGCGGAGTACATCGACAGTACCCCAGTCCAAAAAGTAAAATTTCTACAAACAGGACAAGAATGCTACTTAAAAGTCGTGGGTAAACCAGGCGTACTTCAGCCAAAATTCTTGGGACCATTCGAGGTGGTAAGGAAGCTTAGGAATAACACTTACCTATTAAAGGAAATTGCATTCCCAGATAAAGCGACTATTAAACGCCACATAAATAAATTATTCTCACCAACGAAAGTGGAATCACAGACTATACACATAAATTCCTAGATAGGGAAGCGAGAAATTTTTTTTCTCTTTTATTGCTGTCGAGGCAATATGTATATATTTATTTTAAATTTTTATTGTTTATAGATGTCTTATTTTTCTTTAGTTTAGTACACATTTTATAATTTTCCATTATTGTTTATTTACAGTACATTGAGGACAGGTTACTATTAAAAAAAAAAGATCATTTAGGGAGGATACTGCAAGTTTTTTTTTCTTTGCTACACAGTGTACTACTGAGGGATTTGGCTCGTCAGAGGGAGTTATGAACAAACATGCACGTTAAATAAAAAATAATAATAATTACGGTAAAAATAAAAACAGAGGCAGCCTTGCCAGGGTATCACCCTTTCAAACCCATTTTATACTAATTTATATAACAAAACAAAAAAAATTTTAATATATAACCTTACCCCCTCTACTAAAAGTGAAAATAAAAGTCTTTATATGTAGCACAAAACATATAACTAATCGATTTAAAATTACAAGTCAACATCTATTCACTCGGCGACACAAATATAAATAATAATAATACAACATTTTATATTGACCAATATTTATAATAATTCATCCTTTGCTTAAAGCCACGGATTGACGAATCCACTTGAATTATTATAACAAAAAAAAATCGGTCAGATTTTACAAAATTATTTTAGTTTAATATTTATGATATAATCTATAACTTGGTTAGAACAACGCGTTTCAATTTTAATTTTAGAATAATCGTACGATTTCATATTATAAAACAAACAAGTAAAAAAAAAATTATTAGTTGTCCCAAAGGATTAACATTTCAGATAATTTAATAACAAAAAAATAAAAAAAATAAAAAAATACCATTGAACGTTTCAATTATTACAAAACATAAATTGGATGTTTAATTTATACCTTAAATATTTAGGTAAATTATTTCATACTTAAAAAATAATAATAATAAAAGGTGTTGGATACATGTCAATGATCATTTCAGCAATTTATTGGATGTTAAAGTCTCGTTTTTGCAGGCGAAATTGAGACTATCTGCGCAGAGCATCTAATAATGCGTTTAGCTGAGATATTTCTAATTAACTAAATTTCCAAACTTTACAAAAAAAAAAGAATTTGTTTAATCTTTTTTTTTCTCTAACTATTATATGTAATATTTTATAAAACAAAAAAAAAATAAGAGAAAAGAAAAGCGAACGCTCGCTTTCCATTCCTTAAATATGTATATTTACACGTTAATATATTTTAAAATAATAATAAGAAGAAGAATAAATAATTAAATAAACATTTTACAATTGCATGCACATTTTCGTTTGTGCAAAGCAACGCTCGCTTGTTCTCGCTAACTTAAATTGTAACTAGAAAATCAATATTATATTAAAAATATATATATATTATAATACATTACGTTTTTATACACAATATAAATAAATAAGTAAATATATAAATTGACGAGAAGATAGTACGATGCAAACGGATTTGACCACGTTACACGTGTACCGATTTTTTTTTTTTATAGAAAATATTATATATAATTAATAATGTACATATACATACAAATATGTATGCACAGACATACACACATCTTGAGATAGATAAATAAAATCGTTTTGTCCTATAATATCAGACATACGCATATACACATGAATGTACATATATACACACACACATATATATATATAGAGAGAGTGATAAATAAAATCGCTTTGCCCTATAATATTAGACATACGTACATATACATATACATACATACACACAGGTACGTATACACACACACACACACACACACATACACACATATTCATATATATTAGCTTATAAATAAAATAAAAAAGAAATGTGAATTTTTTTTTCCCTTAAGATATATTTTGTTTTAAATCTTTTTTTAACGTCATTTTTTAAAACTTTTTTTATAAATTTGAATTTTTTGTTAAAACATTTTTTTAGTATAATTTTTTTTTCATTTCTCACGAAATAAATGTGAGGCGGATGCACTTTCAACAAGCTGTTCTATAATGTAAGAATATATAGTTATTGATTATTATCATTATTATTATTCAGTTTATAGAATAGAATGTATAACAATTTAATTTTTATATTAAATTCAAACACACACACACATATTTTATAGAAAAGACAGATTAAGTAAAATCAAAACAATTTATTGGAACGTTTTAAACAATACACTTTTAAAATTTTCTACATCCTGGTTACGTAAAAAGTGATCGCTAACATACTCCACTTTCTTTAAAAACATAGATAGAACATCCTCAAAATTAACAAGCATTAAAATCATGTCTCCCAACTGTTGAAAAATTTGATGGTTGTTAAATGTAAAACAGTAATGAAGACTAACACTTTCGTGTATATAAACACAACCAGCACATTCGTAAATTTGGTTGAATATACTTAATATATTATTCTCGATACAGAAGATCAGTTTAGACCATAATACAAATTCATTTTCTTGAATCATAGTATTCCGTTTACATTTTTGCTTTGATAAACACGGTAAATCTTTTTCATACAGGTGATGAATCAATTTCTTATTCAAATTATAGGCTTTTTATTTCAATTGTTCTTGTCGATAATTATTTAATTTGATATGGGAATCATCCGTCAAATTTTTAAGGCACATAACAGAATTATCCTCTTTCGAAACTAGAAAATTGTTATTGCCAATAAAGGAGGAACTTTTGTATCTTAAATTAAAGGCAATAATTTTATATTGGAACTCATACCAGGTGGGGATATCCATACAGATTCCATTCTCGGCAGGAATTCCTTTCTCGTAAATTGCCGCATACGTATAGAATAGTCGCTATTCTGTGACTTAGTCCTAAAAGATAAGGTTTCCAAGTTCTTTCCGATATTTATAAGAACAATGTTCATCCTTCAAGTCATTCGTGGTTGGGGTTATTCTATGGAATTCGGCACTACTGTGAGAAATGTTACTTGCTGGTTCTTGCGTGGGCTCATGCAATAAAATTACGTTACTATAAGGGGTAATATAAGATTTTTCTGAACATTAAAGTCAATGAAAATCTCATTCATAGTGCCTTTGCGGATTCACAGCAGGAATCAGGAAAAGAAGTCGATTCGTCATCAGAGATGGTCAGTATGTGGGTTGAAGGTTCTGCAGCAGCCCGCTCGTAGGTGTAAGGTAATAGTATTACATTATCCATGTTAATAAGTTCGAATCTTGGCGTTTTTAACTCATTCGCATAGGTAGTTAGATTTTCCATGTGTGCTTCTAAACGTCGATACTTGGTAGGCGAAAACATTTCTTCTTCATGGATTCTTTTCACCATATTCATTCACATTCTATTTTGATACACATACAGGTGTAAGCTCGATAAAAATCAACAGTTAACTAAATGGCTTTGCATAGAACATTTACTTATATGGGTTAAAAAAGCAGTCTCAGGTACAGTTAAAATGTTTATCCCCATCATATAACTCGAAAAATAAATGACGTCATAGGTTAAATTATACACTTTGTTTGCTCAGAGGAAGCGCACACCCGTTGTAATAAATTACAAAGTTGGTTAATTAGTATTCTACGCTGATCGTCTTTTTGCTGTTTGGAAGACTTATGTGTTTTCTTTTGTTTGGGAGAGTTATGAATCTACTTATGTTTATACAAATCAAAATATCGTGGAAACACCATACTGCACAGTTCACAATTCTGTGTCTTTGGATGCGTCTTGCATGTCGTCGTAAATCAATAAAAATTTCTCCGCAAACGGAACAGGTAAGGGCTTTTTTATCTAAATGACTTTTCATGTGTCATAACACATATTTTGTGGAATAGCCTTTGTTGCAAATATCGCAAAAATGTGGTGACTTGAAATATCCTGATGATGAGGTTTTCAATACTCGAACCGGCCTCTTCTTTAGGTATAAGATCCATCGCTACAGGCTCCTTTTGGGTATAAGTTCAATCACTTGCTTATTTAATTCTGATGTTTTATCCCTCAACATAGTAACGTCTTGAAAATTAGACATTTTAACTTAAAAAATTTCTACTTGAAGCGATTAAATAACTGAACAGATCATCACACTGAATAATGTCAAAAACAACACACTGAATAATGTCATAAACTTCTTTCACGCAAATTTATTTAATTATAGGGGGATCGCATTGTTGAAAATTTAAAAATAATCATGTGTTATTGTTTCAGTAATAAATATATATGATTGGTTAAGTAAGTCGTCATAAATTTTAGATTGTGACATGATATATATTTTAAAAGTTTGCATGTGTGTTATGTTTATAGAAATTATATCTCTAAAAGCATACATAAATGATAATTCAGAGTATAAAAAAGTATGCATGTATATGTTTGAGAGAGTATAACTATAATATATGAAAAATAATGGTACTTTATCAGTAACGTAATCTGTTGGGAGAAAACTCATAAACGATGTCGTCATATCTTATCGATGACCTTCAAACTGAACACGTGATGGGTGACATTATCGATCTGATGACATCATTGATCGCGATAACATCATACTTAAGATTCGGTGATAAGGAGTTATACTAACATTAATTTCAATCGAAGTCTTCGCATGAGATGGGTGTGTGTTTACAGATCTGTTGATATAAGGTAAGCATAATTTGTGTTTTTGAAAAACGTAAAGTTTATATGCATATAGAATATATATTCAGTTACATTTTAGTGTATCTAACACATTCAAAATGCTAATAAATAAATTATCTGATACATGGCGAAAATAATTTATGCAGTATAGTTAATAAGTAAATAATATATTGAAATACAAAAATAGAAGCTCTAAACTTTTCCACTCACATATTACTTATTTATGGTTTTAAAAAATACTTTATTTTCTATTATATGTAAAAATATGTGTCGTTTGAAAAATATTATGCTAAGATAAATTATTATCGACTAAAATATGTGTTCAGAATATTAACTTTATCTCGATACTAACACCTTTTAAAACTTAACTAGTAATTTCAGTGTAAACAACATATGTAGGACAGAACCCCGACTGTAGGAAAATAAAGTACAGGGTGTTTCTAAATAAATATCGGGGTTTTAACGCTTGGTAGTATTTATTAATTACAACATAAAATTATAATTAATACAGAAAATGAAAGAGCAACTCAAACAGTTTTACCTACAAGCTTACAAGTGTTCAATGTGAATGCCGTTCGTCACACAACACACAGCACATATGAAGTCGATAGCTCAGTTCTTCCCAAACGTTAATTAGTGTTTGTGGGGTAATTGTTGCAACAGCTGCCTCAATCCTGTTTCTTAGGTTGGGTAGTTCAGCTGGTAGTGGAGGCACATACGCTCGATACTTTATGAACCCCAATAGGTAGAAATCACAAGGCGTCACAAGATCGGGTGAGCGTAGAATGGCGTTTGGGAAGAACTGAGCTATCGACTTGATGTGTGCCGTGTGACGAAAGGTGTTCACATTGAACACTTGTAAGCTTGTAGGTAAAACTGTTGGAGTTGCTCTTTCATTTTATGTATTAAGTATAATTTTATGTTTTTTATAATAGATACTACAAAGTGTTAAAACCCCGCTATTCATTTAGAAACACCCTGTATATTTACTTTATCTTCATCCTAATGCATTTTAAAACTTAAGTAATTTTAGTGTATTTAATGAATTAAGTAGTACATACACTGGGCTACATGCAAGAAATTATATACATTCACGGCGGTAAGTATATGAATTGTTATAAATGAATGTTTAGTGTGATATATTTTTATTCATATTTATATCAAGATATCTCGCTTCATTATATGAATGAAAAGTCTTAATAATAATGCGATATCGTTGTAAAATAGTTCGTAAACTACACCACAATGTATCTCTGTTTATTATGTTTTATGATTTATGTATCATTTTTCATTTTTTTTCTAATTTCAGTATGCATTATTATTGTTTTTTTTATTTCATATATTTCCCTTCCCATATGTTATTAATGCCACATGAGAAAAAAATGATTAATTACATTAACAGTTAAACGAATTATTTATTTTCTTCTTTCGATATTTGTAAAATTTTTAGTTATATATTTTTTAATAAATAGTAAGTTGTTTTATATGTTGAAATAACAATTGAGAAATTTTCCCTCCCCCCCATATGTGAAAGCGGAGGAATTTATTTGAGTGAATAAACATTTTAAACGTTTAAAGTAATGTAAATTAAGATATATGTACGAATGAAATAAATAGGTTTATTTATTTTTCACTTTACTTAGTGATATCATTCTCCAAATACTAATTTGAATACTAATTGTTTGAGAAAGTTCTTTAACTATAGAAAATTATTTTATCACTAATCTTCAATGTCTTATCAAACATTCCGTCACGTTTAGTGACGCATACTTACTATGCGAACTTTGTGCTTTTAGGTAGCTTTCATTACAAAAAGCTACCTATTGCAGCCGTTCGGAGGAAAGCAATTCCAAAAAATTTTGGTGTATTTTCACCGATCATGAACCCCAGACCCCCAAACCACCCTCCGTTCAAATGTTGATTTATATATATATATATATATATACAGGGTGTTTCAGTTAAACGTTTCAGAACTTCTAAGAGGGGTAGGGTACATCCTGACGAACCAAAATCATATACCAATGGGCAGTCAGAAATGCTTTCCTGACGCGGTAGATGACGTTGTGCGAAAGTTCCGAGCTTTCGTGCAGGGAATCTTCATTTCGCACAAGAACGCCAAGTTAGTAGGATGGATGATTACTCGAACGCAGAATTAGCCCATATGCATTTGGTGCACGGGGCTGCAAATTGTAGTGGGCCAGCCGCATAGCGTTTGTACGCGGAACGATATCCGACGAGGCGTATTCCCAGTCATAATTTATTTGCAAGACTGCACCAGAGGTTAGCTGAGACAGGTTCATTTAAAAGAGCTGACAGGGTCAGGGTAAGAACAGTACGGACTCCAGCCGTCGAACAGAATGTGCTGCAGCATGTACAGAGGAATCCAAGAACGAGTACACGAAGTCTAGCAAACGTAGTCGGGGTTTCCCCTTGCAGCGTCTGGAGGATTCTCCGAGAACAAGACATGCATCCGTTTCACGTGTAGCGTGTCCAAGCACAGCAACCGGAGGATTATGCATCTCGTATTGCTTTCGCACAGTGGTACCTTGGAAAATGTGCTACAAATCCCACTTTTCCTGCTGCAGTGTTGTTTTCCGATGAGGCATCCTTAACAAGGGAAGAAATTTTCAACTCGCATAACGACCATATCTGGGCGGTCGAGAACCCGCATGCAATACGACGTCGTGCAGCACAGATTCGATTTTCGGTCAATGTATGGGCCGGTATTATGGGAGATCACCTCATCGGACCTTACCTGTTACCATGTCGTCTAACCGGAGATAACTACTTGCTCTTTCTGCAGCAAGTATTGGTACGACTTTTGAGAGATGAACAGATTTCTGCATCGACGCAACAGACTATGTGGTTCCAACACGATGGAGACCCTGCCCATTATAGCGGAGCTGTTCGTAACTACCTGGATGTCACATTTGGTCAACAGTGGATCGGAAGTGGTGGTCCCGTGCATTGGCCTGCTCGGTCACCCGACCTATCATGTCTTGATTTTTATTTCTGGGGTCATATGAAATCGCTAGTTTATGACACCCCTGTTGGCAATGCTGAGGAGCTGGTTGCAAGAATCGCAGTAGCTGCCGGAGAAATTCGAAATTCGCCTGGAGTATTCCAGAATGTTCGGATGTCCATGCGTCGGAGATGTGATGCGTGCATTGTAGCCCGTGGAAGCAACTTCGAACACTTACTTTAATCCATGTACCTTTTGCTTCTTTTCATGTATTATTAAAACGATTTCTCACTTACGGTCTCTTTTCTTTATGGTTCTTCTGTGTACAACACCGCTTCAGGAAAGCATTTCCGACCCCACATTGCTATATGATTTCGATTGTCAGGATGTACCGTACCCCTCTTAGAAGTTCTGAAACGTTTAACTGAAACACCGTGTATATATATATATATATATATATATATATATATATATGTGTGTGTGTGTGTGTGTGTGTGTGTACAGGGTAAATCTAAACTCTTGGGCAAAATTTAAGGGGTGATAGAACACAACAAGACAAACAATATTAAATAGGAAACTAAGGGTCCCAAACGTCTTCCGAAGGAGATAGGCGCCATTAAAGTTTAGGGTCCAAAATTTCAAATGATTATAATAAACGAAAAAATTGGTCGATTCGTTTGCGGTTTTCGCTAAAACTATTCTTTATGTCGGTATTTTCTCGAAAATAAATTTTAAAGGTAAAGTTAAAAAAAATGCCGATAGAGGGCACTTTAGACTTTGGAGTAACGAACAACTATTTTTTAACGTTATTTATTGTATCTCATTAAATGCTTTCAAAAGCTTAGACTTAAATTTTGAGTTCAAAATCTGAATCGTTGTGATCGGTTAAGTAGCGCAAACTGAACTGCGTTCAGGAGTTGAAATTTAACCCCCCCCCCCCCCCCCCCTGAACACAGTTCAGTTATTCCCGATCTTGGTGTAGTAGACCAGGTAGAAACTATACTACCCTTTACACGTAAAATAAACGATAGAGGGATGACAAAATTAAATAAAAAAATTATTCATAACAGACATGAGCAATTTCTCTGCGCAAAATAAAAATTTACGCGCGTAGTGCGTAATATGAATGAAGGTTGACACGCAGAAAATGGTACACGCATGATGTTCGTGCGGAATTACAAAAACTGCTCGAAGGAGTGCCCACCAGCGACGTGTGTGTGTGTGTGTGTGGCAGAGGGGGGGGGGGGGTCTATTTTTTTTTCTTCTGAGGAAAGGGTTACTTTTCTTTATGAACAAATTTTCAGTTTGAAGTCTTCTCAAATACAAACTAGAAACACTTTCAGACACTTGCAAAATCTCATTTTCATTCGTACATGCATGAGATTTGCATTAACATTCGTAAATGTATAAAATTTGCAGGTTCGAGCTAGATACCAAGAAGTTGAGCAGCGTTTCTCATTTCTTTATAAAAACAAAGAATCTTTCTGAAGATGTTGTAAAATTTGCAATTTAAGTATACTTTTCGGACTTAACAGTCATGGAAAGGTCGTCATGGGGGAGCAATCAGCTATAATTCAAGATGCACCAGATATAGGGACATGAAACAGATTGTTCAGTCTTTGATGTGTAAGACAGTTTCCCAAAAGATATTTCTCCCCGCTCAGCACCACGAAAATTTCTGGCACATTAACAGGCTCTTTTTTATTAAATGGAAAGCATACAAATGGCAGAGATGATTATTAAAGTGATTTGGAATCGAAGAGCTTTTTTTATTATTTGATAATCTAACATCCTGCGTTGTAATGGATTACTATATCATGACGATCATTTTAGAGTTGTCGAGATCGAAATTTTGATTCAAAACAACGATTTCGACAGTATTTTCTGAAAGATTCTTTACCTTTATCGAAAAATGAAAACGAAATTCGATATCATTCTTTTAGAATAATCATATATATATATATATATATATATATGCACATCATATATATAAATACATAAAATATGAACTTATTTAATTGTATTGTTACAGTAAAACCTGCTAAAACGGAATCGTGAAGGACCGAAGAAAAATTCTGTTTTAGCAGAGGTAAGTGTAGTGTGTGCAGTGCTGTAGTTGGAAAAAATATTTGTGGGAACTCACCTTTTCATAGAGTAGATAAGAAGTGAATTTTTCGCATCGGTCATGATGTTATTCATGCAGATGAATGCTATTTCGCATTCAGACATTGAAATGGATATAGTTTTCACAGTCTGGAGAAAAAAAAAGGCTGATGCTTGTACGCGTTAATTTTTTACAGTAACAAACCAAATATTTCTGGGAACGGCGTTCCCACCCAACTACAGCACTGAGTGTGTGTGTAGTATAGCGTTCATTTTATCAGGACCATAAAAGGTTTCTGTAGTGGTTTTCAAACGATCTGCTGAACAACGCAAAACTTTGATTCCTTTTTAAATGCAAAGGTATGAAATTGGCAGACCTGACTATTGAAGCGATTTGGAATCGAAATGAGTTTTCCCTTTTTTGATAAATAAATTATTATCGCTTTATAAGCTATTCGCGTCACGTAACAAACCGTTTTTCTTTTTTCTGGCCTGAAACATAGGGAATTCGGTTCAAAACGCCGAACTTGAAGGTGTTTTCTGAAACATCTTCTGCTTTTACCAAAAAATGAAAAACGTGTTTCGATTATAAAGTTTCTGATCTGATTCGCAGACCTGCTCATTTCATGCCTCTCCGAACAAAAATGAATTAATAATGTGTCTAAAATTAGCCCCTTTGGATTTAAGAACAGCCTTAAGGTAGGATTCACTTGTATCTAGGCTCCGTTTTCACAGGTTTTACTGTATTTTAATATGAAGTAGACAGACCCAAACCCAAAAGTCCAACCCAATATTTGAAGACAACCGAAAACGGAAGAAAAAAAAAGTGTAATTTAATATTATTATGAGAAAAAAAAAAGCTACAGTACAGGCATCTCTATAGTTGTTTCATCTAACACCAATTTCTGGACTTTCTTTTGCGAAAATCGGGTATATATTTAATTCTTAAAAATAATTCCCAACTGACATATGGCACTCGATATATTTTAATAAAATTTTGCTTTCATAATGTATGCAAGACAAGCAATTATTTATTTTCTAATAAATTTGTTTGTAAACTCTGGTGTCCGCCAATCATTTCACCATTTTACAAGCAGAATTACTCTGAGCCTGAAAGGGTTAAACAGCTCTTTATATAACATTTTTCTGTTTTACATATATGGTATTTTATTTCATTATAGGTATAATTTTAACTAATTATTTATGAATAACAATTAAAAGTGGGTTCTCTTGACATGATAATATCATATCGATTTCTTATGTTCTACTTGGAAAGTAAATTTTCTAGGAAGTAAAAGAAACTTCAAAGAAAACAGAACAAGAACGAAAAATCATGCGTCAAGCATAGATTATGTAGCACTTTCCAACGCTTCCAAAATAATTTTACAAATCATACCGTTTAATAAGCTAAAAGATAACATCTAAGTAAACAATTTGGAAAACGCATAACATATTTAAAATTATAATTTCAGGAATTTCTAACATATACAATATTCGGAAAAATATCCGAATACTTTTATTCAGCCCTGTATAGGATCTATAGGTTTGTATATATACTACATAGAATGCTAAATTTTAGTTCAGTTAGGAAACGCGTAGCACAGTTTAAAATTCTCCATCTCGAGTTTGTCAATAAACGGAAATGTGTTCGCGAACTTTTGTGCTTCCCTGTATATGATCTACAGAATTTATACACACCACGTAATAAACAAAAAGTGAGTTAAATTTAAAATCGCGTTCAGTAACTTAAAATGCACTTCCAGGAATTATTGTTAACAGGCAGTAGAGAATTCTTTTGTGTGTCCCTGTAAATGAACGATGACTGCTATGTACACAATATTCTGTAGTAAGCCTCTTGTAATGCACATTAGTGATATATATAAATTTCAGTGCGTTTAAAATAGTGAAACATTACTTAAATAAACCGCAGACGATTTTTCTCCATAGACGTAATGTAACGGAATTCTTTTGACTGTCCCTGTAAAGTAACTATAAGTGCTATGCACACCCTATTCCATATTAAGCTTCTTCTAATGCACCTTAGTGATATATATAAATTTCAATGCGTTTAAATTAGTGAAACATTATTTAAATAAACCGCAAATGATTTTTCCCCATAGAACGCAATATAACGGAATTCTTTTGAGTGTCCCTGTAAAATAACTATAAGTGCTACACACTTCCGTTGAAATAGGGAACATGCTATAGATGGCGACAATAACATATAAAAATTGCAGAGTAATCCGAGCATATTTACGGGAGTTAGAGCACGGACAGACGGCAGACGGCAGACGGCCAGACGGCAGATGGCCAGACGGCAGACGGCCATACGGCCAGACAAACCGAAGTCATAAGCACTTTTCAACTAGGTTGGAAAGTGCTAAAAACCAATCCTTTTGCGCCGACCCCGAGCGGAAAACCTAGAAAAATCCTAATACGTTGCAGTCTGTGTTTAATTAGTTTGACAAGATTCTTAAATTTCCAGATGCGGTAAATGGTTTTTCTATTGTAAGAGCAATAGTTAACAACTGCAGTACTCGTTGATCATTAAAAAGAATCTCTTTTTAATCACATACAACTAAACGCGAGAAGAAAAGTCATCTCACCCGAACCCTTTTAGGGTTAAACTGACAAAGACCCCCCTCCCCTCCTAAAGCCATTTCCTCCCTTGTATCTTCATTTATCATCGATTATCACATTCACGTTTACAGAACTCTGGTTACCAGTGAGAAAAACACAAACGACCCAAAGTTAAATTACGTCAACTTCAAAAATACCCTCCAACACTGCGTTCGAAAATACCCTCAAAAATACCCGCAAGCAGTCAAATTACCCGCAATTCGGGTAATTACCTGCAGATTGGCAACACTGCTCGCCAAACCGTTATCTGGCTACCGTTATCTGGCTGATTCCTTCCAATCTGACCCAATAACGATCACTCAAACTAGTGTGAGAAAATAGAAGATAAATGAGATTTCCGTTAAAAAACTTGGATAAACCAAGCCATAAAACGCGCCATTTTTGGACAAACATCTGTGATTTGCGAAATTACGGAGAAAGGTTTTCCAATTCATCCCCTGCCGCGAAAACTCATTAAGACTTCAGATAATTGAGACTTCCGGTGCAACGGAAAATAACTTGATATACGCCCCCTTACCACGGACATACTTCTTCCTGTTTTTAAAGATTGATCAGTAGCAGGTTTTAGTTATTAGAACAACTTAAAAGGGACAGGTGAATCTTTTTTTCAGTTTGTTATCGTTTAAAATTCGGTGCCTTCGGTGCATACATGTGTCAAGGAACTTCAATGTATTATTATGAACTTCTCTGGATGTGTGGCATAATAGTAAAGAATGTAATACGGTTATTTTGTTGTAAAAATGCAGGATTCAGAATTTAGTGTATTTCAGCTAGTTTCATTAAGGTGGTTCTCAAATGACTTGCTAAACAACGCCAAAATTTCTGACACATTTTCTAACTCATTTTTAAACCCAGGGGCATAAAATTGGTATGCCTGACTATTGAAGCGATTTGGAATAGAAATGAGATTTCAATTTTTTTATATAAATAAATTACTTATCGATTTATAAGTGATTCCTGTCACATGACACGTTTTTTCTCCCTTTTTCGTGCTGCGGTGTCAGAAATTCGTCTCAAAACGCCGACTTTGACAGTATTTTCTGAAAAATCTTCTGTCTTTATCAAAAAATGGAAAACGTATTTCGATTATAAAGTTTCTGAATAAGAGTACCTATCAATTTAATGCATTTGCGAATAAAAATGAATTTAAAAATGTGTCAGAAAGTAGCCAGTCTGGATTTGAGAACAGCCTAACACTAATTATATGTAATCATATACATTTCCATTGGTTTTATAATGTTGAGTTCAATATTTTGAACAACTAATTATTATATCTAAAGAAACACAGAAATATAAAATAAAAAGGTGATAAATAAATTATACCTTTATTATTTAATCTCTTGCTTTATAAGTGCAAGAAAACATTCTTAAATTTAGTATGTAGAATTTATTGTAGTAATCTTTTTTTTTTTTTCTTTTCGTTACATGAATCTTTTTGTGTTTCAAACAATTGAGAATTATCTAATGCATCGGTAGTTAAAATTATTATATCATCTTTTATTTATTTCTTATTTATACTTTGTAAATTTAATTCAGATTTCGAGAACTCTTCAAATTATTTTTACTCGTAAACCCGTAAAATTTGCTGGTATTGCTCAGATACCAATTAATCATATTAGACCTTTTTTAACACTTTCCATCCTAGTTGAAAAGTGTTTATGACTTCGGTTTGTTTGGCCGTCTGTCCGTGCTCTAACTCCCCTAAATATGCTCGGATTGCCCTGAAATTTTTATGTTTTTGTCGTTATCTATAGCATGTTCCCTATTTCAACTGAAGTGTGTAGCACTTCTAGTTTTTTTACTGGGACAGTCAAAAGTAATCCGTTACATGACACACAATGGGGAATAATCGTTTCAAGTACATTTTGATGGCGCTACTTCATTTAAAACATAATGAAATTAATATATAATTATGAAGCGCATTAAAACATGCTTTTTATAGAATATGGGGTGCAAAGCATTTATTATTCATTTACAGGGTCAAACAAAAGAATTTTGTTACGCATCGTTCTATGGGGAAAAATCGTTTGCAGTGTAATTTAGTGATATTTCACTATTTCAAACATAATGAAAATTATATGCATTACTGAAGTGCACTATAAATTGCTCTCTTGTGCGCATTGCGTTTATTTACAGGGACACGCAGAAGATATTGGTTACAGTACATGTGCAATATTTACAGTCTATGTGTGATAAGTGCGTTTTCAACTTTGGTTTGCGTTTTTAAGTTTAACTATTTTTTTCATAGTCCGTGTGTGTTTATAAACTCAGTTGATCATATACATCCTACACAAGAGAATTCGTAAGTATTACAGACTATGGCGTGAATTGCTTAAGGATAGTTTTTAATTGTGGTTACGCATTTTCCTTTTGAACTATATTAAGTAGACTAATAGATGATTGTGGAATATAAATAAATTCATATACAGGGCTACGCAAAAAAAAAAAAAAGATACATTGTCGTTTACGTTTGTTAATTTCTGCAAGTGAGTTTTAAGTTGCCTTTTAGATTAATAGGTGGTGTGTACAAAAATCTTCAGATAATAGACAGGGCTGTACAAAAGATTTCGAGTGCATTTCCATCGATTAGCGAAAATTGCTAAATGTGAATATTCTAACTGAACTAAATTTTATCATACTGTATATCCGTGTCCGGTATCAGTCTAACACCGGTGGTGGCAGCAAATACCATAAGACTAAGGTCTCAAGGCTAGGAGAAGTACTACGGTGACCGCATAAGGCGACAAGACTATAACAGATGTCAAACAAAAATATACTATGATTCCAATGTTAATCAATTATTTAAAAGAAAGTAATAAAAAATAAAATATTTTTTAAACAATTTTAATGATATCTATTAATTTTATTTCCCTTTTCGCAGATTTTAAAAATGCATAGATCTGATGAAATCTTATTGTGTATCACTTCTTTCATATTCTATAAGAGTAAATAACGTCAAGAATTAGTCTTTTCAATAAAAGGAAATTTTCATAAATAGGAAAGCTATAACATCTTCACCAAATAAGACTTCAATCGGAAACACAGTTTAGTCACTATCGTGTTTATTCACATACGCACACCCATAATTGTAATCGCAAACCAACATAAATGATATCTGGGGACATGAAAATGTTACAAAGTACCTACGTACATGCATTCTCACATATACACATAATGGAAACATTGTAAAATAAACATTTCCAATTCAGAAACACATGTAATGATAAACCAAAATTTCCATAATCGGGGTTTTATTTTTATTACAATACTTTCTTTACACTATATGTGTCCGGAAACTAAAAAAGGCTCAATTTTATTTTAAATGGAAAACAATATTTAATTATAAGTAATGTGAATAATATATGTATTTGTAATTAATATTAGAAATATGATTACAGAATATTTTTTCATTAATTCTTTAAAAATTGGATTGTATTTCAAGAAGAAAATCAAATTTGATTGCCTGTCAGAAAGTTGAAAACATCTTGATTTAAAAATATGTATTACTTTAAATATTTTATCGTTCCTTTTTCGAAAGTATGGTAAGATATTTTTTAATATTTATTAAAAAATAGTATTATTTCTCATATTTTTGAATAGCTGAAATAATAAAAAAATATATTTAAAAAGTAAATAAATTACAACAATAATAAAACATTAAATGTTTCCCCTTTTGTAAGTAAAATTTTTCATGTTTTCATGTTGTCAAGTAACGATGAATTTCATATAGTATATGAATTTCATTCAGCATAGAATTTTTTTTTAAAAACTATTTTTATATCTATTATATGAAAATCTGCCTGTCTGTTTGCATTTCATAACTCCTACATAATATGGAATGCAGTGCGATGAAATTAGCAGCAGTTTTTTACATTAATCCGGGGATGTCATAATAACTCACAGAACTTTAAAATTTTAACTAGTTTCCGAGATATTAGTTTTCTTGTAACTTTTAAAATTTAAATAACATGTAGAACAATATGTATCATGACCATGTAATTCACCTGGAATTTTAAGAATGGATTGAACATGCATATATATTAAACGACAGAGCATTTTACAGAGCATATATATTAAACGTTTATGTCGAAACCAAAGCAATTGGTGGGCCACCTTCAGAACTTAACTAGCATGGTCGAATTCATACTTAAGGCGGTTCTCAAAAAAATATTTTTTTCCGCTCAACTATGCGCAGTTTTATAACACATTTGCTGACTCATTTGCATGATACTTGCAGGCACGATCATTGAACTTATTTGTAATCGAACAGTTTTTTTCTTTTTCCGATAAATGTATAAAATCTTGAGATATAAGTTACTATTGTCGAAGGACGGTGGTTTTCTCTTTCCTTCACTGTCGCGTCCGAAAGAACGGTTCAAAACGCCAAATTTGACTACATATCTCGAAAAATCCGCTTCTTTTTTCAGATAAATGGAAAAAAAGTTCGCTTTCATAGTTTCTGAATAAGTGCACCTGCCAAAAATTTAATACGTTTACGAACAAAAAAAGGAATTAAAAAAATCCCTGACGGCTCGGCCTACAGGCACAGGTAGATTTCGAAGACGCAGACCGTTGGGCGCCTGTTTGTTGGGAATTGCGGAAGAAATGACCTTTCTGCCATGATGCGGCAGATGGAACCGCCTACTTCGAAACCTAACTTGTTTGCAGGTGGAGCCGGCAGGGTTTTTTTTTTTTTTTTTTTTTTTTTTTTTGCTATAAGGGTTAGTCCTATAAAAAACTTGTCAATATAAAAGTTTTAGATAATATTAAGAGGATTTATAATAAATTTAAACGGATTTGATATCTTCTGAATTGACGAAGTTATGAATTTTTTTCTTCTAAAACCCCCCTTCCCCCCCCCCCTCTTGGGGCCATTTTTAATGATATCAAAAATCTGTCATACATCAATTTCCGTCCTTTTCCTAGAAGTAATAACTTCAAACGGATTCGATACGTATCATAATTAAGAAATTATGGGTTTTTTCTGTTTTCACAAAAAGCGCCCCCCCCCCATCCCCCCTTGGTTCGATTTTGCCCATTAACAAACTTGACCGAGATTTTATGCCCCTTGATTTTATGTATCAGTTTCGAAAAGATGCGGGAGTTGGAACCGCCTACTTCGAAAAATAACTTGTTTGCAAGCGGAGCCGGCAGGGATTTTTTTTGTTTTTAATTTTTTTTTTTTTTGCTATAACGGTTGGTCCTATAAAAAACTTGTATGAGTTTGGAAGAGATTTATGCAGAATTTTTCCAGTTATCGTGCCCATAAAAAAGTGACATAGACAGATAGATAGATAGATATAAAGTTTTGAACTGGGGGTGGTTTTGGGTTCTGGGAGTCATGATCGGCGTAGATCTGCAAAAGTTTTTCAAAATTTCCAACTTGAGAATGTAATAGGTAGTATTTCTTACGAAATCTACCTAAAATGTGCCAGAAATTAGTCAGTTTGCATCTGAGAAAAGCCTGAAAACGAGTTAGGCAAATGAAGAAACATTAGATGGCAATCAAGCTCTCCAAATTTTTATCCCAAATCATTTAGTTCAATGGAATTTTATTGCCCGTATGTCGCCATTTTCCTACAAATGCATCCTACTCTAATTTCAACACAATCACGTAACTTGCAAGATGTAATTTTCTTTCATTCATATTGAAGATTGTAAGCATGATTACTTTTATAATATGAAATTTAATAAAATTAATATTTTGAATGTTTTCTAAATGTTGAATTTAATTAGATCCCCCTTCCCCCACCCCCTTAGAAAAAGATATCATGCCACGCAAATGCAACATATTGGGGGGCCACGCCCGATAGTATAATTTTAAAACATAAACAAATATTTATTTTTTTTACGCGTAGTACAAGCATGTGTTATATTTTTAGTGTAATAGGTATTTATTTACATAGCTTAAAATTTAGAATGTTTCCAGCTCACATAAATAAACAATACCCTATACTAAAAACCACATAAATAATAATAAGTTATTATTATTATTGAAGAGCCGAGCTAACTCAATAACATTTCAGAAAAAATCAAAAATTTATATTGCTTGCGATTTTGATTTGCCAACAAGAGACATCTGTATCTCATTAATAATACATTTGCAATTCATGGTTATTTTCACATGTTTCGAAAATCCTTTAAAAGTTCAAATTTTATAAAAAGCGCTATATTTTTAGATAAAAATGAAAAATTACTACAATTTTAGAATCTTAATACAAATATCTGAAAGCCAGTAGGTTTTTCCTCACTTCAAAGTTTGATATTTTTTTGTCGATGCGTTTTTTCCACTCATTTTTTATTAACTTAAATTTTTGATTAAACAACATGTTTTAAAGAAATGTGAATGTACTCATTAAAGCCTGTTCAATAACCTTTCAAATAATATCTTAACCATCGTGTATATGTTTTGTATATGCGTAGAAAAAGGGATATTGACATCTGAAATAATATACATAATTGTATTCATGTACAGTTTACAAATCACGAATGCGTCAGAAAGTAGCGAGATAAGATGAGCCTGTTTTTAAATCTAAAGTAGCTAATTTCTGAGATATTCCTAAATCCATTTTTTCCTATAAACGCCTGAGACTAGTAGGTGTTCTTATTCAGAAGCTATGAAATCGAATAGTTTTTCCATTTTTCCATAAAGGCTGGAGGTCTTTAATAAAACGCTGTCAAAGCTAACGTTTGGTGCAACAGTCTGATTAAGATCTTTATAAGACAAAATTTGCTTATCATTCAAAATATAAGTTATTTATCGAAAAATGAAAAATCTATTTGATTCGAAATCACTCCAATATTCTTGCCTGCCAGAGCCAAATAGTTTCGCGGCGCGATTTTTTTTTATAACGTTTAGAAAGCATTTATCCTTTACTCAACATTTTGAAACATTATTAAACGCAAGTTGGAACACGTCGAAACGCGAAGAAATAAAATATTTTAAAAATGTCCTATTCAATAAACTTTCGTTTCAAACTCATATCGTCTGTAACGGAGCCATTCTTTTCAGCTAATGAATGTTTATGTAAAACTGTATTTTTTTTTAAACAATAATAATAATAATAAACCAGTCCGTGCGAAGATTTCGCACTGCAGTCTGATATATTTTAGCAATATCTAATATTTTTTAGATGCAGGTTCAAATTTCTAAAGAAAAATTAAAGATAAAAATATCTGCAAACAACATTTGTGAAGCCAGAATATCATACCATTTATTCCACCAAAGTTACAGTTAAAACTGATCGAAGATAGCAAAAGACATGCGCGAGAAAAAAAAAATAACAATCGTATTTTAATTGCATTAGAGGATGACATCATCCGCGTTGGGAAAAACATGGGGAAAAAATAAATTGAATACATATTATATACAATGTAATCTAATATAACAAAGCATACCTTTTAGACTACACGTGAAATACCACTGCTTCGATCAATCAATAGTGTATTTTTCTTCTAAACATTTCCATTTCAATTTTGCTTTTCAATCATAGATAATAAATAAACGTGTGCGGATATATCACACTTTACCTTTTTTGTGCTTTTCTTTTTTTTTAAATCTTTGATGGGCATGATATAATGCGGTATTTTATTATCACAACTGATTTGAGAAACCTATCATTTCCTTTATGAAAACAATGCCAATTTCATTTTTAATGAACTACGATTTTTAACCAACAAACATATTTTAACGAAATGTGAGTGTAAGTATGTCAGAAGCCGGTTCAAAAACCTTTCGAATGTTACCTCATTCATTGTTGTGCGTTTTGTAAATGCATAGAAAAAGGGATGTTGACAACAGAAATAATATATATGATCTGCAGATGAGGATGATTTTTAATGTTTTTATTCTTTGTATGGGTTCTTCATTCCATTTCTATAATCGGGATAGTTGTCCGTTTTTCCGATCTGGAATCATTTTCCTCTTATAACTTGACATACACAATGGAACTTTCTTCCTTTCTTTTTTTCTTTTTTTTTTTTTTTTTTTAATAAACGTGCAATTCCGAGCATATTCTGATGCAACATATATTTCAATCAATTCAATTTAATTTAGTAATCATTTTATGTTCAACATAAAATGTAAATTTGCATTTTCGTGACAAATTTCAGTTTAGCGCCAAAGTGCTGTATCAAAAAAGTAATCTGATCTTATGATTTTTTTTTTTTCGTCTGAGCAATCAATTGTCAACTGTGGTAACTTTGACAGTAGCTACTTAACATTATTGAAGCATACCGATGCTCAGTGTTGAGTTAAAATTAAAAAATATTCCATGCTTGGAAACTATTAAAATCACTAAATTGACCTGCAATTTTCAAATGAATTTAATTCAAACGCACATTATATTTTCCTTTTTCGATGATGATGTTGAAATTGAAATTGTGCTATATTTAGAAGTTGTGTCTAACTTTGCTGCTATATTTAGAAGTTGTGCGATAAAATGTGTCTAACAATAACAACTGAGTATTTTCGGGTGAGAAAAAGAGGGCTACGATTTTCGTCGACAGAAAAGTCCATAGTGAAAAATTCCTGATAAATTATCCTAATCTCAATATAGGATGAATGAAGAGCCGATTCAAATTGCTTCATCTAGACATAAATGTAGAAAAACATGTCAGTTTCCTTAATTAAAATATATGTTTTCAATTGAATGCCTATTTAAAATGATGGCATTTATACAGGTGAAGGCGTTGTCTTCTTGAAAATTTACCCTCTAATTTCAGATCTGGTGGATTGAAAAATCTTTGAAAATTATGTATAATTTTGACGCAGTTATGGGAAATATAGCAGTTTCGTGCTTTTTAGTAATGAATTCTTTCTTTTGAAAATGATATCAGTTAATTATTAGGTACCTGGAGACTCTTTGATGGTCTTAAACACAACCTATTATATTAGAACATTTTTTTCTTTATAATGAAACTAGTCAGATGTGCCAATCCCAAAACTTTCTTCTATCTCACAAACATTTCGCATACACTAAAAAGAATCAGCACCCATTTATATCAAGGTCTAACTGAATATTAAGTTTTATTAAATTCCGTGCATTAGTACTTGAGATATGACTATTGCTAAAATCGTGTAAATCCTGCAAAATGCAGCATAGCAGCGCCACCTGTTGGGAGATTTAGACCAAAACCTAATCAACAACAACTTATGTTAACGTCTAACTGAATCTGAAGTTTGGTGAAAATCTGTGCATTAGTTCTTGAGATATAGTTATCGTGATAATAATGAAAAAAGTAGCATAGCATCGCCACCTGTCGGGCAATTTATACCAAAACGTTAGCAGCATCTATTTATGATAAGGTCTAATAGAATCTAAAGTTTGATGAAATTCCGTGTATTAGTTGTTGAGCTATAGCTATCGTAAAAATCGAGAAAAAAGTGGTATAGCAGCGCCTCCTGTTGGGATATCTACACCAAAACGTAATCAGCGTCTATTTATGTCAAGATCTAACTAAACCTGAAGTTTGATGAAAATAAGTGCATTAGGTCTTGAGATACAGCTATTGCAGAAATCGTGAAAAATGCAGCATAGCAGCGCCACCTGCTGGGTGATTTTCACCAAAAACTAATCAGCACCAATTTATATCAGGAACTCACTGAATATAAAGTTTTATTAAATTTAATGCATTAGTTCTTGAGATAGAGCGCCCACAAAATTGTTGTCACATACAGACAGACAGACAAACAAACTCACAGACAGACATTATCTAAAAATGGTCAAATCGTGTTCAGGAGCTTCTAAAACGTATAAATTCGTCGAAAACCGGTAGTTGAAAATTTTCATGAATCCAATACTTTCTTCTTGTAAAGATAGAAGAAAGTAAAAGAGGAATGATAAAGATAAAATAATGATGTAAAACAATATTCTCGCGACATAACAGTAAATACAAACATATCTTTTTATCCGCTTATAAAAATAAAGTACACGTGTTTAAATATTTTTACCGAAACTTTACGTGTAAATTTTAAAAAAAACATCCAAAAAGCCATGTGTCTGAATATTTTCCATTATTACTTTCTTCTATCTTTACAAGAAGAAAGTATTGGATTCATGAAAATTTTCGACTTCCGGTTTTCGACGGATCTATACGTTTTAGAAGGCCCTGAACACGATTTGACTATTTTTAGAAAATGTCTGTCTGTGACTCTGTCTGGGAGTCTGTCTGTATGTGACAAAAATTTTGTGGGCGCTCTATCTCAAGAACTAATGCTCGGAATTTAATAAAACTTTAGATTCAGTTAGTCCCTGATATAAATTGGTGCTGATTAGTTTTTGGTAAAAATCGCCCGGCAGGTGGCGCTGCTATGCAGTATTTTTCGCGATTTCCGCAATAGCTCTATCTCAAGAACTAATGGTCGGAATTTAATAAAACTTTAGATTCACTTAGTTCCTGATATAAATTGGTGCTGATTACTTTTTGGTAAAAATCGCCCGGCAGGTGGCGCTGCTATGCAGCATTTTTCGCGATTTCCGCAATAGCTCTATCTCAAGAACTAATGCTCGGAATTTAATAAAACTTTAGATTCAGTTAGTCCCTGATATAAATTGGGGCTGATTAGGTTTTGGTAAAAATCGCCCGGCAGGTGGCGCTGCTATGCAGCATTTTTCGCGATTTCCGTAATAGCTCTATCTCAAGAACTAATGCTCGGAATTTAATAAAACATTAGATTCAGTTAGTCCCTGATATAAACTGGTGCTGATTAGTTTTTGGTAAAAATTGCCCAGCAGGTGGCGCTGCTATGCAAAATTTTGCAGGATTTACACGATTTTAGCGATAGTTATATCTCAAGAAATATTGCACGGAATTTAATAAAACTTGAGTTTCAGTTAGACCTTTTCGATAAATTGGTGCTGATTCTTTTTAGTGTATGCGAAACCTTTGTGAGATAGAAGAAAGTTTTGGGATTGACACATCCGACTAGTTTCTTTTGTCTCTGAAAAATGAAAGTAAAAGGATTGCCACCATTTTGAAGAAATTACCTTATAAACATTTAAAATTAAAATATAAAAATAGAAGTAGTATCAAAAATAACTAGCGGGGGGTTTTGTGTGATTTACATAAATAATATTATATTGAGAAAGTCAATAGTAAGTCACACGTATTATTATATTCTTTTTGCATGAATCAACACATTTTTCGTTTAAGAACGGATTCCGTCATAGACAGGTTCTTTTTCAATGGTTTATAGGTTTTCCTAGAAATATTATTTTTTAAGTATATGTTATCTTATGTTTTAAATTTGTTCTTTAAAATGAATTAATTTTAATTGTAGAATAATGGCGATTTTAAATATATGCATTTTTCGCAAAAATTGTCGGACCGGGCCAAATTTTACCGATTTGTGTATGCCTCTAGGTCCACACATTTATGCATAAAGATGTGAGTGTAACATCTTGAAAAAGTAGAAAATTTCTTTGTTCACTCTCACTCCGATTCTACATTATAAGTAATGCACGTGTATCTCTATTCCCTACCCTTATATTGAAAGATAATGAGAAATACCTCCATAACATAACGGACATATCTAATGTAGTGGTGAATAATTTCTATATATATATATATATATATATATATTTTATATGTATTATAACATATGTATTAAATCATGTTTTTCTCAAATCTAAACTTTATCTTTCCTGACACATTCATTCATTCAGTCATTTTTATACTTCTTATTTATATACTAAAAAATCGAATAGCATTTCTCTGTTTTCGTTAAAGGCTAAGAAAGTTTTAGAAAATGGTGTCAAAGTTGGAGATTAAGAAAGGTGTTATAAACACATCTATTAGAATCAATTGATTATAGATAAAAATATATTTATAGTCAAATAAAAAATAACATTAAATTCTAAAGCATTTGGATATCAATTTCTGCAAATTTCATAAACTAAATGACTTTGTTAAAGTACCAAGAAGATTCGCAATGTTCAGTAGTATTGTTATTTCTTTCAAGAACATGCTTAAATACATTAAATTCAAAATATTGCCGAATAATAATACAACATTAAAAAAAAAAAAAAAAAAACCTTATAATACTATTTTTCAGTTTTAAATTGTTCAAAAATCTTATTGTTTGTTTGTTTAAGTTTAAAATAAGTGCAAGCAATGACGTGATATAAATAAAAATATTTTTCTTGCTGCAGTTTTGCATTCTTTATTTAAAGAAGCATTGTAACTAAGAACTTTTTTAAATACAAGTGCGAAGAAGTATGTGAACATCTGTCTCACAGGTGTGACAGTGAAAACAGAATGGAAGAGTCCTAGAAGGGGCTGTACATTTAATAAAAAAGGTAAAAACCAAGAGAAATTTCCTGCTTTTCGAAAGGAGATCAATCATTCGCTAATGACCAGCAACACCGGAAGTTATAGAGAAAGTAATTACGCATCAAAATGGCGTCGTTTCTGCTTTTTTCAATTTCTGAAAGGGATACCTGTCACTTGACACTAATGGTCATTTAACGGTCTTCCTTTTGGATCAAACCGGAATACTTGATCTGGCTCACATTTGTGGCGGTGGATACAGTCCGCGTGCTCGTCTCCGGTTGCTCCTCGAATTCATGCAACACATGCTCTTCAAGTTCCGGTGTCCTCGCACTCCTGGTACGCCCAGTGTCGTGCATCCCGCTGACAAACGAACCGGTTTCTCCGAGACGCCGATGCAAGCGTTCGAAATTTTTTTTGTCTGGCAAGCGTCTCGAAGGGAATCGCTCCACGTACAATCGCTGGGCCTCCAGGGCATTCCCATCCGCAGAGACGTAAATGAAATGCATATCGGCCATTTCCTGATTAGTGTAGCTAGTCATCCCTACAGCCGTCAAGGACGAAAACACGATGAATGCGGACAACCAGCGCTTTTATAGCACTTTCACAGTGTCATCTGGAGGTTAGATCCTTTTGTATTACACATTGCTGGCCAATCGGGTGACACGGACCGTTACTACGTAATGGCTACGTGACTGTAAATTATATCTTGTTATTTTGCGCGGAGAAATTGCTCATGTCTGTTGTGAATAAATTTTTTATTTAATTTTGTCATCCCTCTATCGTCTACTTTACGTGTAGGGAGTAGTAGTTAGTACCTGGTCTACGACACCAAGATCGGGAATAACTGAACTGTGTTCAGTGGGAGGTTTAAATTTCAACTCCTGAACACAGTTCCGTTTGCGCTACTTAACCACTCCCAACGATTCAGATTTTGAGTTCAAAATTTAAGTTCAAGTCAAAGCTTTTGAAAGCATTTAATGAGATACAAAAAATAACGGTAAAAAATAGTTGTTCTTTACTGCAAAGTCTAAAGCGCCCTCTATCGGCATTTTTTGACCTTTATCTTTAAAATTTATTTTCAAGAAAATACTGACATAAAGAATAGTTTTAGCGAAAACCACAAACGAATCGACCAGTATTTCCGTTTTTTGTAATCATTTGAAATTTTGGACCCTAAACATTAATGGCGCCTATCTCCTTCAGAAGACGTTTGGGACACTTAGTTTCCTATTTAATATTGATTGTCTTGATGTGCACTATCAGTCCTTAAAGTTTTGCCCAAGAGTTTAGATTCACCCTGTATATATATATATATATATAATATATATATATATATATATATATATATATATCTGACATATGTTATGCTGTAATTCTCTTATTTATGAACCGATTTAGATGTGACTGAGTATGTGATTAGGACATATCAAAGTCTCGACCGAGTTCGTTGTCCAGCTTCATCCACCATCTTGTTTCAAAATGGCGGCCAGTTAAAAAATTTTAAATTTTTACAAATTCCAAATGATGTGCAAAAAAATTATAAATTGAAAAAAATGTTTCTGTCATGTTTTAAAACGTGATACAAGGATTCTGGAATTTTTTTTGTTTTGGCTATATCTTAAAAATGACTGAGATATGGCAGTTTGAATTTCTATGGCGGCTGAGATTTTGAAACAATCTGATATTTGTTTTGCTGTAACTTTCATATTTATTAACCGATATGAATGTGACTGATCATGTGTACAGAACATGCCAAGGTCTTGACCGAGTTTGTTGGGCAACTTCATGGGTTCAAAATGAGTCAGTTCAAAATCTTGTTTCAAAATGAGGGCAAGTTAACTTATTTTATTTATTTTTTTTTATTCAAAAATATGAATAAAAAATTACAAATTGAAAATGTTTCCGTTAAGCGTTAGATCGTGATACAAGGATTCCGGAACTTTTTTTTTTTTGGTTTTATCTTAAAAAATGGCTGAGATATAGCAGTTTAAATTCCTAGGGTGGCTGACATTTTGAAACAATCTGATATTTGTGATGCTGAAATTCGAATTCCAATTCAGTATTAACGAAACCCGGGATTGCATCTTCTATAATAGGGTTCTAAGCATTTTATCTCCGGGTGTTTGAGTAAAATGAGTTGAATTTTTAAAAACATAGACTATGAAAACTATCTTTTCCTCCCTGTACAGGCCGGAAGACCGTTTTTCTTCTCCAAGTCTATAACAAATCCTTAACAAATGGTTTAAAACCCAAAAAATTCTAATACAAAACTCTTCTCTACGGAGAATCACTGCATTTTGTAAATGATACCTAAGTGGTGTGTTTTTTTCTTTCAAATTACACATTTTAAAACATAATATAATAATAACACTGGTTTACACGGTTTATATACTTTCACCGAAATGTGTATTTTTTCATAGATTCTAGTGCACTGAGTACGGGAAAATTATTGTACAAAATCTGTCACGTCTAGTTTAAAAAATATTTATTAAATGCTTTAAAATAATAATAACATGAAATATAAAAAGAAAAATTAGAAATGATTGATTTTACTCTTCTTTTTATAATTTTCTTGATCCGTTTTTCGTACAATAGACCAGCAGTAGTCCCCTAACATACTTTCGTCCCAAAAACCTTTGTGTCTGTCTTCAAAATGTATAAGTTCTTGGTGAAGACGCTCACCCTGCTCGTCACTCACAGCGCGAAAGTTTTCAGGTAAAAAATGCAGGTGTGAATTGAGAAAATGTATCTTCAGAGACATGTTCACACCTATTGCATGATAGTGTTTTAATAAAACAGAAATATTTTATGATTTCCTAAGAAACCATAGACGACCGTTTTAAAGGAATCCCATGAATTCCTAAGAATCCGTGGACGACTGTTTTAAAGGAATCCCAAGTATTTTTTTCATTAGTAGATAAAAGTTTTTCAAAGTCAGTTTACATATGTGTGGACCGATATAAATTCAATCTTTTAATTTTGCGTCTGAAATATTTGGAAAAAAAATTGTGTAAATATTTAAAAGCAGCACTGTTTGTATTGACGAAATACGGCTTTGACGAAATTTTTTATTCGGCCCAATTTAATGTGTAACGGTGGCAAAATTATATTTTGCTGATCCACTAAAGATGTATATTTCACATTCATTTTTTCTGGAGTAAATTCATTTTGGACAGGCCAATATTTTTTTATGTAATGGTGTTCTTTAGCTCGACTGTCCCACAGGCACAAAAAACACGAATATTTGGTATACCCGCCCTGTAAGCCCAATAACATAATAACTACTTTTAAATCGCAACATATTTTCCAGTTGTGCTGTTCATATTGTATCCTTTTTATTAAAAGAGACATTGTTTGATAGGTTTCTTTACTATTTACGGCATGGCCAATTGGTAAAGATGGTTTTACCGTTATGAAGTAATACAGCTTTCAAGCTATATTTAGATGAATCGATAAATAAACGCCATTCATTTGGATCATAATTTTGATTCATCGCATTAAAATGTCCAGAAATATCAAGGAAAAAACAAAAAAAAAATAATTTTGGTGAAATAACTGCAGAAAACTTGACTTCAATTTCGGTAATGTTACTTTGGTATTTGGTGTCAATAAGTTCCACTGTTGTAGACGAGAGGCAAGAATCTGTGCCTTAGATCTAGGTAGTTGCAAGTCTCGCCCAAGGTCGTTAAGCATATTTTGGTTTATTAAATGTGGCGTTCTATCATCTTTGATTATGAACTCGTCATCATTTTCATCCTCCATAAACAGATCGTCACTATCTGGCAACTCGCACTTGACATACCTGGACATACTGGATATGGCAGAGTTTCCGAATGTGATATTTGTTTTGAGACTGATGGAATGTCAGTATATTGAATTTTCTGTTTGTTTATTGAATTAAAGCCTGCAGTTTTTGTCAAACAAAAATAAGAATTATTTTCGCGATTTTAAGGTTCTCTCCACAGCATTGGTGATCCAAATTGAAGATACTATTTTTCTCGCGATGCCCAGCATATAAGAGTGGGCCTACAGCTTTCACAAAAAACATATGGGACCCACTTTTTTATTTTGATTACTCAATGAGAATCCAAAATAATGCAAATATGCTGTTTTAAGACATGCTGATATCTGTCTTCTTTTTTTTGCGAATATAAATTGTTCACAAACCTAACAAAAACGATCAGAATTTATTTTGCACACTCTATTAGGCATTTTATCAAAAACAAAACCACTTTAGTTCACAAAAAACAAGAAAACAGAATATAGAATCCAAGTTGACAATGCGGGTAGGTTGAATGTGACGTGATAGATATATTATAGAATTAAAAATGTGAATATTGGAAAATGTAAAAATTTTAAAAATGTGGCGTGATAGATTTTTTTCAAATACCGCCTGTCATTAGTAAGAGGTAGTAAAATAAGAAACAGGTGTTTCGTCAAAAGTATATAAAAAAGGTTTAAATTTGTAAACCAGTGTAATTAATGAAGAGTATTTTTTTATAGAATGGAATTTTGTTAAGAGATACTATTTTATAAAGAGGTATTTTTCGATGGGTCTGTTTCATTAAAAGTAATTTTGTGAAAGGAACTATTTTATTAAATGGATTTTTGTGAAGTTATCCTAAATAGACCCTAAACTTTTGACTCTATCGAGTTTTGAAATTTTACTTTCATATGGTTGTAAAGGGAAGTGTGAAATAGTATAAATCTTTATTCAGTTTCTTCTGTTAAAACATGTGTTAAATGAATAAGTGGCCCTTATTTGCAAAATCGTTTTCTTCGACCCTTTAGAAATCTATTAAAATTATTTAAAACGAATGGTACACGAAACTAAAAAATTATATTTTATTCACTTATTTTATGTAACATTTAGATAATGTTGGAAAGTGATTAATTCATTTTACTGAAACATATCAAACAATTCTAAAAATAGTCTCGCAAATAAAGAAAATCCCATAAAAATTCTTAAGTCACTATCGTAATTAATTATTTTCTTAATTAATATTTATAATTAATATTTTTCAATGAGTACTCAATTATTTAAGACAAATATTAGCAAATTGATTTAAGTAAACAGGTCGGTTGACTTAAAACTAAGTTTTGTAAGTATTTTTTATATGTTATAGGAAAGTGTATTATACAATTGAACAGTTCATAGATTTTAGCTATATCATGAATAAAGCTTTAAACATATTCGTGCCTGATAGAGCTCCCTGTATTTCACGCATACCCTCTTTGTTTAGCATAAATTCTATCGAAGGGGCTTCTGGGAGGAAAAGTTAAGGGGGCTCTTTCATTGATGTATTAACTCCCCTAAACTCCCCTATAGAATTTTTGTGTGGCTTTCTGTATTTTTTGAAGTGTCCCTATATTTTTAGCCTAACTTTTACCAAAAGGCACTCAGCAAAAGAAAATTATATAAGAGGGGGGGGAGGATCGATTAAATTTAGTAAGGTGAATAATGTTATAGGGTGCCTTGTATATTTTGAAGGTCGCTCTATATTTCTAGCCTAAGTTCTATTGAAGGGCGGTATGAATTAAAACAAGAACGAAAAATCATGCGTCGAGCATAGATTATGTAACACTTTCCAACGCTGCCAAAATAATTTTACAAATCATACCGTTTAATAAGCTAAAAGATAACATCTAAATAAACAATTTGGAACATGCATAACATATTTAAAAACATAATTTCAGGAATTTCCAACATATACAATATTCGGAAAAATATCCGAATACTTTTATTCAGTCCTGTATAGGATCTATAGATTTGTATATATACATAGGATGCTAAATTTTAGTTCAGTTGGGAAACGCGTAGCACAGTTTAAAATTCTCCGTCTGGAGTTTCTGTGAATAAACGGAAATGTGTTCGCGAACTTTTGTGCTTCCCTGTATAGGATCTACAGAATTTATACACACCACGTAATAGACAAAAAGCGAGTTAAAATTAAAATCGCGTTCAGTAACTTAATACGCACTTCCAGGAATTATTGTTAACAGACAATAGAGAATTTTTTTGTGTGTCCCTGTAAATGAACGATGACTGCTATGCAAACCCTATTCCGTATTAAGCTTCTTCTAATGAACCTTAGTGATATATATAAATTTCAATGCGTTTAAAATAGTAAAACATTATTTAAATAAACCGCAGACGATTTTTCTCCATAGACGTAATGTAACGGAATTCTTTTGACTGTCCCTGTAAAGTAACTATAAGTGCTATACACACCCTATTCCATATTAAGCTTCTTCTAATGCACCTTAGTGATATATAAAAATTTCAATGCGTTTAAAATAGTGAAACATTATGTAAATAAACCGCAAATGATTTTTTCCCATAGACCGCAATGTAACGGAATTCTTTGAGTGTCCCTGTAAAAAAAACTATAAGTGCTACACACTTCCGTTGAAATAGAAAACATGCTATAGATAACGACAATAACATATAAAAATTGCAGAGCAATCCGAGCATATTTACGGGAGTTAGAGCACGGACAGACGGCCATACGGCAGACGGCCATCCGGCCAGACAAACCGAAGTCATAAACACTTTTCAACTAGGTTGGAAAGTGTTAAAAAGGGGGATCTTTATCGCAGTATGCGTAATATTTTTATAGGATATCCTGTATTTTCAGCAAACTGTCTATATTTTTCGCACATCCTGAAATTTTAGCCTAACTTGTGTCAAAGCGTCCTTTATAAAAGAAAACGGGGGGAGGGGGGTCTCTTAAAAAGAATTTAGTAAAAGATTTAATTTTTGCGATTTCCGTTTAATCATTAAACAAGAACGAAAAATCATGCGTCAAGCATAGATTATGTAACACTTTCCAACGCTTTCAAAATAATTTTACAAATCATACCGTTTAATAAGCTAAAAGATAACATCTAAGTAATCCGAATACTTTTATTCAGCCCTGTATAGGATCTATAGATTTGTATATATACTATATAGGATGTTAAATTTTAGTTCAGTTAGGAAACGCGTAGCACAGTTTAAAATTCTCCGTCTGGAGTTAAATAATACGGAAATGTGTTCGCGAACTTTTGTGCTTCCCTGTATAGGATATACAGAATTTATACACACCACATAATAGACAAAAAGCGAGTTAAAATTAAAATCGCGATCAGTAACTTAAAACGCACTTCCAGGAATTATTGTTAACTTACAGTAGAGAATTACTTTGTGTGTCCCTGTAAATGAACGATGACTGCTGTACACACACTATTCTGTAGTAAGCCTCTTGAAATACACCTTACTGATATATATAAATTTCAATGCGTTTAAAATAGGGAAACATTATTTAAATAAACCGCAGACGATTTTTCTCCATAGACGTAATGTAACAGAATTCTTTTGACTGTCCCTGTAAAGTAACTATAAGTGCTATGCACACCCTATTCCATATTAAGCTTCTTCTAATGCACCTTAGTGATATATATAAATTTCAATGCGTTTAAAATAGTGAAACATTATTTAAATAAACCGTCAATGATTTTTCCCCATAGACCGCAATGTAACGGAATTCTTTTGAGTGTCCCTGTAAAAAAACCATAAGTGCTACACACTTCCGTTGAAATAGGGAACATGCTATAGATAACGACTATAACATATAAAAATTGCAGAGCAATCCGAGCACATTTACGGGAGTTAGAGCACGGACAGACGGCAGACGGCCAGACGGCAGACGGCAGACGGCAGGCGGCCATACGGCCAGACAAACCGAAGTCATAAACACTTTTCAACTAGGTTGGAAAGTGTTACAAATTTCCTTCTCTTCTCTAACATAGCTAAAGAAAAGGGGAAAATTTGTGGCGTTATGAATTGTTTTCATATGGGGACGGTCATGGTGGGTCCACAATTAAAAAAAATAATTCTCGAAAAAATAATTTGGAAAAAGATTTAATTTTTACAAAATCTGTTTAATCATTAAAAAATCTATTCTCTAACAAATTAGAAAAATACCCCATACTACTATAACATAATAGTTCTAGAGGGAAAATTCTAAGGAGTTTCCATGCTTCATAAGTGTCCCCTCTGCAAGTCATTAAAATAATGCCCCTTTTCCATTAATTAAAATAATACTCTTCTTAGATTTGGTTATGTTTGACTCCCTTATCTATCGCTCCTCTTAGATTACAAATTTATCTCTTATATCCAAGGCGTACTTCTGCCGTGACGTACTTCCTATCTTCCGGGCTGCACTGACCTTCACATAGCACAGAGGTCGATGCAGCGCGTGCAGCTGATGTAGAACGCCTCTTTTATATCTACTATCTGTTTCAATAATGTAAGCATTAGCCTGGAAAAAACCTTGATAACCGATTCTGGTAGAGAAATGAACCTCTAGTTTGCATCCAATAAAATCTTCGTGATTTTCGGTGATCAGGTCCATAGCCAAGTTTGACGTTGAACATTAGATGTGGCTGCAGTGATATGGTTACAAATGTGCAAGAGTTTGTTGCATTATAAAGTTAATTACGCGACAAACTGCGTTGCATTAAATAATATCAAGTTGCTGTTGACTCAGTTATAGATCTTTCACCAACAAAACTCCATGACTTAAATATTCGGCGATGAATTTTACACGATGAACTGTTCCGCGATAAATCGTGCACGACGAATTGACGCAGAACCATTTAAACCTATGGCCGCGATCTTTTCAAATTTATCGCTTGCAATTGAAGGTTTTTTAAAGATATTTTTCTTTGCATCGGATATCTGAGATCGATTTCTAACGTTGTAAATTTATACTACTTTGATTCTGGTTGCTTTTTTTTTTTTAAATAAGGCTATTTTCACTTTCGAAACCGGTTCCGAAAACGAAAGTAAATTAAAAAAATCTACAAGCAAAATCAAAAATAAAAAACGTACCCTATTAAACATCCACCTCGGCTATCCTATGCAAAACAAATCATTAAAAATATTGAAATGCAAGCCAGAAATTTGAAAATAACGGTCCCATATGTGTAACACTATAGCTTGCAAGTTTTTTCGCGTGGCTTCAAAGGGTTAGGGTATCTTTGAAATTTCACAAGTAATTTTTAAGATTGAAATAAACCCAGAGATGTCATTCTCTGTAACTCTGGAATTACCTGTTTTGGTCAATAAGGTGCACAACCCCTGTATTTTGTGCCTGAAATATTGTTTTAAAAACTCTTAAATTCACATCCGCTGTTTAATTTGCTGTACGAAATATTTATTTGTATTTCATTTACTAGAATTGTATCAAATGGCGCATGATTTGGGCGACCACCAACGAAGCGTTTACGGTGCGTTAAATCGAGAGGAGGAAGAAAAGATAAAATGCATTTATTCACACATAATTGGAATTTCTTTTTTTAAACTCACAGTTTTTTCAAATCTTTGCACTTCCATATTTTAGATTTATGTTTTTTTTTTTTTTTTTTTGAGCTTCCGCCTGGACTTCGAATGTCGGAATCAATCGAGAACACTCCATCAGATTTTCTCGCACCATTAAAGAATCTCGCTCTGGTATTGTTTTTCTCGAAAGAAAACTAAATTCACACTTAAGCGAACAAGAGAGTGATAAAAACAAAATGTAATGTCGAGAAAAAGCTTGACTGTGTGAAAGATTGAATCTGGCTACGTTAAGTTTTCGTATCTTGAATTAAAGTTCTTAAACGAACATTTAAAGTCTTTAATTTTTTAAAGTATTCGGTTATTAGCACACACTGAGAAACCTTTCTTTTGAAGTTCTTTACCCCTTGAAGGGCGGTGGGATATTATATATCCCACTTAATATTACTCCCCGAAATCCACATAGATACCACAATTTTAGAATAAAATTTTGCTTTTATAATTTATGTTTTAAATATATAGATGTGAAGAAAAGTCTTTCTCTTATTTTCTAACTAGCTGACCCGCACGGCGTTGCCGGACATGTAATAATAAATTGAAACAAACCTCAAGTTTGTATGATTATAACTTTAACCCGATTTTGTATGAAATTATATTTTTAAATGAAAAATTGACGAAAACATATTGATATTTAGAGCTAAAACGCTAATAAGAAGACATTTTCTTGTTTTTTCACGTATGTTTCATAGTTAAAAAAATATTCATATATTTTAATACGACCAAATCTTGTATGTGTTTATATACATATATTTATATATGCAAATTTTATTTTAAAAACGGCACAAATGTTTTTTACGAAATTTTCTATCTGACCGTTTTGGGGCGGGCACCAGAAAATCATTGGGCTAGGTCACACGTTCGAGAAAATTCGATTAGTAATTCGATTAGTGGGTGATTTTGGGTCACCATAGGTCAGGGTCAAACTAATTGTATCTAAAAAATGGTTCAAACGATTATGACTAAGGTGTGTATCCCACCATTTTCGGCGACGAGATGACTATTGGGCTGGGTCACATGTTCGAGAACTTTCGATTAGTGGGTCATTTTTGTGTCAACGCGAGTCAAGTTAATTTTATCTAAAAAACGGCTCTAACGATTTTGATTAAATTTTGTATCCTACGAGTTTCGGGCACGAGAAAATCATTAGGCTAGGTAACATGTCCGAGAAAATTCGATTAGTGGGTCATTTTTTGGTCAGTTTGGGTCAAGCTAATTCTATCTAAAAAACGGATCAGACTATTTAGACTAAATTTTGCATCTTATGGTTTTCGGGCACGAGAAGACTATTGGGCTAGGTCACATATTCTAGAAAATTCGATTATTGGCTCATTTTCGTCATGGGTTACTTTGGTTCAAGCTATTAGGTAGCTTTCAATACAAAAAAAGTACAAAGCTACCTATTACAGCCGTTCGGAGGAAAGCAGTTCCGGAAAATTTCGATATATTTTCACCGATCATGACCCCCAGACCCCAAAACCTCCCTCCGTTCAAATGTTGATTTATATATATAGATATATCCATATATATCTGAACTATGTCATACGATAACGCTCGTATTTATAAATCAATTTAGATGAAACTAATTGTGTGTATTAAGCTCACCAATGTCTCGACCGAGTTTGTTGGCCAGCTTGGTCCGCCATTTTGTTTCAAGATGGCGGCCACTTAAAAATTTAAAACTAAAATAAATATACAAAAAAGTTAAAAATTCAAATTTATTTTTTAATGAACTGTTAGGCCTTGATACGAGGATTCCAGAGCATTTTTTGGTTTACCTAAATCTTAAAAAATGGCTGAGATAGAGCAGTTTAAAATTCTAGGGTGGCTGACATTTTGAAACAAGACAGCACATTACAAAAATTGTCATTATTGTAATAATTTTCCCAATCATACCCATAAAACTATATATTCATATCCGTTAGAGGCAAATTCTCGCCAAACTTGGCGACATTTGGCGAAATATCGCCAAATTTGCCGACCAAAATAAGTCTTCATAAATGTAGCCAATTTGGCTATTGTTCAATAATTTGGCGAATTTCTTATTCAAATTCACTATTAACGAATCTTTTGTAAACGTTTTCTTTGCATTTTAACTTGCTGTTTTCGTGTAACATTAGCTAAAATTTTAAAACGAAGATATAGGAAAGCTACCTTTTCCTCCCGGTACAGGCCGGAAGGACTTTTTTAAATCTTAAAAACGGCTCAGAGACTATTTGAACCATATTTATCAGAGGATTTGAACTAAATTTAGTATCCTACAGTTTTAGGGAACGAGAAGACTATTGGGCTAGGTCACATGTTCGAGAAATTTCGATTAGTGGGTCATTTTGGTTTTAGGTCAGGGTCATTATGGGTCAAGATATTTTTATCTTAAAAACGGTTCAGACGATTTGAACTAAACTTTGTATACTACGGTTATTGGGCACGAGAAAATCATTGGGTTAGGTCACATGCTTGAGAAAATCCGACTAGTGGGTCAAGCTAATTTTATCTAAAAAACGGCTCAGAGTATTTTGACTAAATTTTATATCCTACGGGTTTCGGGCAAGAGAAGACAATTGGGCTTGGTCACATGTTCGAGAAAATTTGATTATTGGGCAATTTTGATTATGGTTCATTATGGGTTAAGCTCTGTTTATAAAATAAAAGGCATTATAGTAATAATACAGAGAGAAAAATATATCGAGTTGAACTCAAAGCAAATTTTGACCGAGCATAGCTCGGTCTTCCCTGCTCATAAAATCTGGAGGCACGGCAGTGAGTCCGCCAAGTCGAGAAAACACAGCCGTAAGCATCCTTTTCTGGAAGCAACTCAGGACACTTTTGACCCCACCATATCTTTGCGCTGGTGTATCCCAAAAATCTGAAACTTCGTTTTTCCAGAATTTGAGGCAAGTAGGACCAAATTTTATAATTTCACGTTTCTGTCTTTTCTAGTGCAGACGATATATGAACTCGAAGTTTCGATTTTTTTGTCACTCACTCACTCCCTCACTCACGCGTCATCAAAAAGATTATGTAGATCCCGTAGCCCTAGAAACTTGAAATTTAGAATAAAGGTAGTGTTTAGGATACAAAGAAAGGAAAAGTTATAAAATCCGAAAAATTCGAAAAAAAAAAACAAGTTGGAAATTGTACGTCAAACGTTACAAACGAGGTGCGTTCGTACGCACGTTTTAGAATTAAATTCATGATATCCCGTGCGTAGAACGGGTTAAACAGCTAGTTAAGTATATATTTTATGACACTGTTCATACAAATATCTTAACTAGTTATATAAATATTCAGATATATATGTATCAGCTAGTTATATAAATATTCAGATCTTGATGATTTTTAATTCTGTGAAATGAATTATATCGTCTGCAGATTAATTTCTGTAATAAAATAAGTATTTCGGTCGCTTCACGATTAAACCTCGGAAGCTAACATAACAAAAAAGCACCGATTTAAAAAAAAAAAAATCAAATTTCTTAATAAATATTTTTATTAATATCTCCTAAAGTTTTGATTCGATTTTAATAAAATTTGAAATGTCTCGACAAAATTCTGCAAAGATAATATATTTTAAATTGCAAACCATTTGGTTGGGTAGTTTTTGCGTTGTTATATGCGGACAGACAGACAGACAGACGGACGGACAGACGGACGGACCAAACGACGACTATAGGTGCTACGTATTTATATAATTACGAACGCACCTAAAAACATTCGAAAATTCAACAAATTCCAACAAAATTGAAAATTGAAAATAATACGATCTTGTAGTCTTAGAAACTTAAAATTTGGTGTGAAGGTAGTGTTTAAAATTCAGAAAAAGGAAACATGAAAAACACAATAAAAATCGAAAATAAAATAAAAAAAATCGAAAAAATCGAAAAAAATCGCAAATTTGAAAATAATCCAATTTTGTTGCGCTAGAAACTTGGAATTCAGAATAAAGGTAGTATTTAGGATACAAAATAAGAAAAAATTAAAAAATCCGGAAAATTCGAAAAACAAATTTGAAAATTCGAAAAAGTCGAAAAAAATTGAAAATTTGAAAATAATTTGATCTTTTCGCCGTAGAAACTTAAAATTCGGCGTAATGATAGTGTTTAGGATTCAGAATAAGGTAAAATGAAAAACACAATAAAATTCGAAAATAAAATAAAAAAATAAAAAAATCGAAAAATGAGGAGAATTTGAAAATTATTCGATTTATAGCGCTAGAAACAGGAAATAATAATTGGAATAAAGGTAATATTTAGGATACTATTTAAGAAAAAATTTAAAAATGCAGAAAATTCGAAAAAAAAATGCGGAAAATTCGAAAATTTAAATATGAAAAAACAAATGAAAATAATTCAATCTTGTAGTCTGAAAATCTCGTGTAAAGGTTATGTTTAGGATTCAGAAAAAAAGAAAAAAATTAAAAACACAGCACAAATCGAAAATAAAATGAAAAAATCGGAAATTTGAAAATAATTCGATTTCTTAGAGCTAGAAACTTGAAATTTCGAATAAAGGTAGTATTTAGGATACAAAAAAAGAAGAAAAATTAAAAAATCTATAAAATTAAAAAAAAAAAAATCGAAAATTAAAAAATAAATAAATAATTCAATCTTGTAGCTGTAGAAACTTAAAATTCTGCGCAAAAGGTAGTGTTTAGGATACAGAAAAAGGAAAATTTAAAACACAACAAATTGGAAAATAAAATAAAAGGATCGAAAAAGATCGAAAATTTGAAAATAATTTGATTTTGTAGCTCTAGAACCTTGAAATTTGTAATAAAGTTAGTATTTAGGATACAAAATAAGAAAAAATTAAAAAATAAGGAACATTAGAAAAAAAATTTCGAAAAAAATAAAAAATTGAAAATAATTCGATATTGTAGCCTTAGAAACTAGGTGGTATCGTAAAGGTGGTATTTACGATTCAATAAAAGAAACAATTAAAAAATTCGTAAAATTAGAAAATAAAATCGAAATATCTGTAAAAAAATCGAAAATTTGAAAACAATTCGATTTTGTAGTGTTAGAAACATGAGTTTTAAGATAATTGCCCTATTAGCTAGTACTCCGCCCCTAATTGTTTTATGTTATTTTCCCCGGATTATGCTTTTCTTTTCTTTTGTTTACGAATTTCGTTATAGAAAATTTCTGCTATAGCCTGGCTACGTTATAGACGGTTTCTTTACAGACATGTTTGTTTTCATTCACAGGTTATACTCTATATAATTTGCATATGAAATATGGATTGTTAAACGATGTTAGCACGACAAAAATTTCCGCAGCTTCCCCTTCCCTCCCGACATTAGTGGCTGGTTATAGCTTGATAGTCCTTACTAAATAAAATCATGGTGAGTCTAAGATCCTCTTGATTTATCTCGAAATTGAATCTAAATAATGCTAAGAAGACGGATCGAAGAATTCCTATATTGGCATGACAATCAGGAAACTTAGAAGTAAAAACGAAAAATCAAAAAATTTATAAAAAGTCGAAAGTTTGAAAATAATTCGATTTTGTAGTCCTAGAAGTTTCACATTTGGCAGAAAGGTAAGGTTTAGGATACAAAGTAAGGAAAAATTGAAAAATCCGAAAAAAAAGACTAAAAAAACGAAAAAAAAAGAAAAAATTTCGAATATAGTTTGATTTATTGGAAATTTCCGGAAATTTTAATTTTGTCTTTCTTTTTATCCTAAACAATAATTTTATGCTAAATATCAAGTATCTAGGGCTGCGAGTAATATCTCAGATGGATAGCACCTTTCCTGGAAACAAATGAGAGTAGTTTTGACTCCCCCCTCCTTTAACTTAGTGCTTGCCTGAATCTTCTTCTATCTACAGGACTTTGCAAACGAAACTAAAGCTTAAAATTTTTGATACCTGTAAATAAGAGGGACAGAGTGTGGGCTTAGCGAAAACCAGTGGATGATCTCCAAAAAGATCCCCAAATCAAGAAAAGGAGTATTGCTAACAAAAATAAGTGAAATCCCATCAAAAACGTCACCTGTAAAAAATTCAGCCAAGTCTCGTGACTTGAAGGACAGAGGGACGTTATTACACCTTACTATGTTATGGGATGGGATGGGGTACTTTGATTACGGCTAATTATATATGCACAGGGAAGTTATTACACCTGACTAGTTATTGGATGGGAAGGAATAATTTGATTAAGGCTAATTATATACACACAAAGGTGTTATTACACCTTACTATGTTATGGGATGGGATGGTCTTATTTGATTAAGACTAATTATATACACCACATTCTCGTGCTACGTAATTGCCATGTCACAAAATAATAATTAACTAAAGATGTAGAGACTAGGAGTGATTTGTGAATGAAAATTTCAGAGTTAATAAGATAGCTAAACTTGGCTTTACACGATCTCAGAACTTTTTACGGTAAAACAGTCATGAGACTTGGCTGCATTTTTTACAGGATGATTCTCATAAAGGAAGTATAAATTTATTTCTGAAAAAAAATTCTAGATACTGCTGATATCAGTGGCGATCACAAAATTTTTACCAAATAATTTATGCATTAATCATGAAATGAACTAAAAATATACCTCATTACATATTATGAATTGTTAACAAAATAAATAAATCGTAATTCCTGAATTGATATTTTGACATTTATACATGTGTCTTATCTTGAAAAATGTTTTGTGAGTCTCTTGTACTATAACATATTAATAATAATAAATCACTGGAACATTTCACAGTGTGGCTGGATGTAAGAATGTCTTAGAGGATTGAGTGATTTATGTAAATATATTTAATTCTCATAGCTAAAATAATTTTTTCCCTCTTAAAATAATAATAATAAATAAATATCTCTGTACTACATCTAACTTAAAATAAGAATAATAGTAAAAATGGTAATTGTCACGAGGTAATCGAGCCATTTTTAGCGCAATAGCGATGTGTACGATTGCACGTGTTCAATTTCCCATTTATTCACTAAATTTATTAATTTTAATATTTATCCTCCAATATTTAATTATCCCCTTATTTTCCCGTGTTTTTAATTATCTTTATTTTAACGTATCTTTTGTGTCCCTATGATGTTTCTTTCCCATTTTGAGCTTTCGGCGCACGCTGATATTTTTATTTACGTTTCTCAATTCATTCAAAGCATATCGCGGCGTAAGCCATGTTTCCGTGGGGAATTCATCATAGCCTCGCTTGCTCCTTCCTTCACGGTTGCGCCCTCCACGTGCTTCGCCGTGGGACGCCCAGCGCGCGTTAGGTTATCGCTCTTTGGCGCTCACTGGCAGTTGGCGTGTTTCGGCGTTTGCTCCGTTTTTGCGTATTGCCATTGGGCGATCGGTTCGGCGCTTTGCTTCGGTGTGCGAGTTAGTTACGTCGGTCAGATAATGTGTGGAGGGATTCTCCCCTTAAGTTACAAGTCCGGGGGTAGCGATGTCACCAGAGCTTCCCTGCAAATTCAAAGTTTTCTGAATGAATAAAAAGTCACCTTCAATTACCATCATTCCGTCTAGTGTCACCTTATTTTAAGATGTGTTTACTGTGGTTGATTCGTGTCGTCGTACCATCTTTTCTGACGTTGTGATTCCCTGCATCGTGCCGGCTGAAAATGGGTGAGATGATTCCAGTTTTCTCCTCTTTTAAAAGATTGTTCACGTTCACTCAAGAAAAATAGCGAGCAAGAAAACCTGTGGTTTTTATCTATTTATGAGAATTAAATTAAGCAGTTTTTGTGTTATTATCGTTACGATCACGCAACCACGTGTCTGCACATGGCCAGCATTTCCACAACGTGTCGTTTCAAATGTTGCACCACACTTGGTGCCTACAATCCAGGTCGTAATTTTTAGCGTGGACTTAATTTTTTTGCTCTATAAAATCACAATTTCAACTTGTTCAAGATTAAAATTTACAAAACTTAATTTCTCACCAATAATTAAAAAAAAATCTTGTACAATAGTTTCATGGAAGTTAATGTTAATTTTTAATGCCCTAGTATGCAATAATTCATAAGTTTAAATTTAAATGAATAAATTAAAAAAAACTCTTGCAGGACTGTATTTTTTTTTTGTAAACTTTTCTCACCATTCTCTCAAGTTTTAAGTGAATCAAGTACTTCAATGTGTTTTCCTTTGCCAAATTATTTTGTCATTCATAGCTCTCCTATGCTAGTACTGATGTACTGACGGGACATAACTCGTGCCAAAAAAATTTTTTTTCTTTAAATTTCCCATAGTTTTTTTTATATTTTATTAAAAGTTTAAAGTAAAGCTCTTTTTATCACCAACATGAACGTGTCAAAAGGCATCATCAGTTCAACGTAGCAGAAAGTCCCAGGCTTTACTCTCTTTGAAACCATGCTAATGGATCTGTCCAACATGATTGAACAGGACGTTAAGCATCACGTTAACATGCACAGCAGTGTAGGTAAACCAGCTTTATCAAAAATACAAACAGAAATTCTTAGTGTAGTCAATAACAGACTCAATAACTTTATATCTTTGTTTCAAGAAGTGCATGCAGAATTTGACCGTCTAGTTCAGGATAAAGACAGTCTTCAAAATTTGAATGGTAAAGCTATTACAGCGAATGCAAACGCAGAACAGGAAGACTGAACTCTGTCATGCTGCTACACAGGTTGTCAATAACAGACTCAATAACTTTATATCTTTGTTTCAGGAAGTGCAGGCAGAATTTGACCGTCTATTTCAGGATAGAGACAGTTTTCAAAATTTGAATTGTAAAGCTATTACAGCGACTGCAAACGCAGAACAGGAAGACTGAATTCTGTCATGCTGCTACACAGGTTGAGGACCATCAGCAAAATATGCCGTCCTTTTCACATTCCTCAACACAGACGTGCGAAACCTCAGCTTGTGCTCCTGTCGTGCAGGATCTGTGTGATGATAGGTGTGAAATGACACCTCCACCTTAAATTCCTCTTCAAATTCAACAATAAAATTTTCTTCTCATGCTCATAACTCAACATTAAATTCCTGGTTCAACAATTCGTTTAATAATTCCTCCAAAATGTCCAAAATTATCATATATGAAATAGATGACAAATACAGTATCCCCAGTATAATTCAAGCGATATCGGATACTGCTGGTTTCACTCCTTCCTGCAATTTTGTGAAAAAGACCAAATCTAAAAAGCTATACAAATTAACTACATTTTTGAAGTCCCATCCGATATCACCGCACTACTTACGAACTGCAAGGTTCTGAAGATTGGTGAACAAATTGCTTTTGTGAAGGGGTTCACCCGCATTATTCGATGTTATCATTGCCAATCATTCAACCACATTGCAAAATCGTGCATCAAAACGCGTGCAGGACCCTGGTGTGCAGATGCACATGAGCCAGGCCATTGTACGAAACCGCCAAAATGCCAGAACTGCATCGTGAATAATAAGATCCATAAACACAATTTTAACACCGATCATCCTGAATTTTCACCCATGTGTGAATCCTTCAAATTTTATGTCTCCAAAGTTAGACTTCGTCTGAACTGAAGTGTTCCTAAATAGTTAAATCTTTTGTGTCTGCTCCACAGTCAACATTTTTTTTCTCTCCACATAGTTTGGTCAAGTTTTTTTTGTTTGTGAATATGTGTACTTGCTAGAGAGAGTGCATACTACCCAATGGAGTGGTACTGTCATGAATTCCCTTCATGACATTTTTGTAAATTCTCTTCTGGCATGTACCACTGCTCATCCCTGCTTTTCTTTAAAATACAACATAATTTTAATTGTTCCTACCTGTACCAGCAAAGTGTGCTCCAGTTCATCATCTTAACTGCATTTTTCGGTCATCTCCGTGAACTGTACTCATCTACTGAATGTACTCACCTTTGCCTTGAACTGTTCAAGAATAGTTCCTAATCTAAACAACATTTCTGCACTGTTCTCTTATAGAATTTTTCTTTTGCATCATCTTAATTTTTGTAATTTTAGTAAATATTTAACATATGCAATATTTATTTGCGTACATTCACAATTCTCTTTTTCCCTCTTAATGTGGCTCCAGCATATACATGTGTAAATTTTATTTATCTCAAGGTATTTTATTTAAATTAACAATTTTAACAAATATTTAAATTATTTGTATTTATATTTGTGTAATTTACTGGTCATTTTTTTTCAACTTATAATTTTTTTCAAGATGTTCATCTTCATGATATCCTTTAATGCAATATAATTTTCTCATGCTAAAATTTTTCATATAAACAAACAGGTTGAGATATACAGTTTGTATATTTCGTGCAAATTTTTATTTATTCAATTATATTTTATTCCTTCGATTGGCACATGTCTTTTGGACAGTTTCTTTTATTTTTGTATTTTCTTACTGCTTTCATAATTGTATTTTGTCTATTTACCTAGCCCATATTTAAATTACTCATGAGTTGCAACTCCCCCTTTTACTTTTCGCTAGACCTCTTCATATTTTTTTTTAACTTTTTGTATATATTTATGTGTTTAGTTCAAGCGCTTGACACTATTTTTCTTTGCACTTATATGTTTGTTCCATGGTACCTAATGAACAATCATACCTTTGCTAAGTATCAATTTTGAAGCAAATTAATGCGTACACATAATTAAATTTCTGAAATATTGAAAAGCTTACTATGCATTTGTTTTCTCGTAAGGCCTTACAATTACAATTACTATCCCAAAAGGATACGTTTTATATATATATAACTTTTCATAACTACTAAAAAGTGGTGGTAAACTTTAAATTATGGTTTGTAAACAATGTTTTCTGTTGCAGAATATTACCGATGATTTTATAGTTGATGCATGTATTTTCTTTTTACTTCAACCTGCTCTTATTGTAATTAAAATGTTTCTCATTTTCATAACATCCTCCTTCAAGGTAGCAATATTTATCCAATAGTTTTGCCTCGTAATTTTGATTCAATTTTTTTTTGCACTTTTATAATCGTGTAATGTTATACAATGGTGTCTCATGCATTTGTACTTTTCCATTCAATGTTCATTATATGGATTTGTTTTCAATTCACTGTGTGCTCATGCTTTATGAAGTATGTGTGAATACTGTGTTTTCTTACAGGTTATAATTTGTACTTTTGATATTTCATATCAGCAACTATTTAATTAAATTTGTTAGGGTAGTTTTATAAGTTTGTACTCCTGTACATATGTGATATGTGTTCCAATTTAATTATTATTATATATGAAATGTTGTTTCATTTGCTAGTCATTAGCATTAAGCTCTTCTTCCTTTCGCTCATTCAATTAAGTATTGCATTACCATAGTTTTTTTGCACTTAACTCTGTGTTTTCAACTTTTGATAGTTGGGAAGTTTAAAAATTTTTATCACTGTCAATACAAAGGCAGTTGGTTTCTTCACATTTAAAAATTATTTACTATTGCACATAATGTATTTTTCTTGTGACACTTTTTTTTATCAAGATTAATGTGATAATCTATTTATTAAAAAAAGAGTGTTATGCACAACGAATTTACATTTAACTAAATGTATTAAGCTTTTAAAATGTGTTTTCTATGGTCAAAAGAATCTTTATTTTTTACCAGTGGTGAAGTATAATAGTTAATCTTAATCTGTCAATGTAATTATGAAATTGTGTTTGTCTCACAGAAGTTATTTTTGATATGCATCATTGAAATTGTGTAACAATGTGCTGTTTGTCTATGTGTATATTACTGTATTTATTTCAATTGCAACAGATATTAACTGTGTCATTAATACGACTTATTGTATAGTCGTCCTTGTTAATCCCGTGTATTCTCTGGTGACTCGTTTTACTCCCATGTTCAGCAATTTTGGAAATTCATTCCCAGTCAAAATTCCTACTTGTTGTTAAATTCTCTTCGAATTCCTTTTTTTAATTTTGCAAAATTTTTCCTTCTCATTCAAAATTTTTCCTTTTCCAAATTTTTTCTCGCCCCTTCAAAATGGTCTCTTCCCAGTCTAAATTTTTCATTCACAGTCTAAATTTTACAAATTTTCTTTTGCGGGGGAATATGTCATGAAGTAATCGAGCCATTTTTAGCGCAATCGCGATGTGTACGATTGCACGTGTTCAATTTCCCATTTATTCACTCAATTTATTAATTTTAATATGTTTCCCCCAATATTTAATTATCCCCTTATTTTCCCGTGTCAGCGTTTTTAATTATCTATATTTTAACGTATCTGTTGTGTCCCTATGATGTTTCTTTCTCATTTTGAGCTTTCGGCGCACGCTGATATTTTTATTTACGTTTCTCAATTCATTCAAAGCATATCGCGGCGTAAGCCATGTTTCCGCGTGGAATTCATCATAGCCTCGCTTGCGCCTTCCTTCACGGTTGCGCTCTCCACGTGCTTTGCCGTGGGGTGCCCAGCGCGCGTTAGGTTATCGCTCTTTCGCGCTCGCCGGCATTTGGCGTGTTTCGGCGTTTGCTCTGTTTTTGCGTATTGCCATTGGGCGATCGCGGGTTTTATCGCCAAGGGCGATCGTTTCGGCGCTTCGCTTCAGTGTGCGAGTTAGTTATGTCTCGTCAGCGGTCAGAGAATGGAGGGATTCTCCCCTTAAGTTACAAGTCCTTGAGTAGCGATGTCACTAGAGCTTCCCTGCAATTTCAAAGTTTTTTGAATGAATAAAAAGTCACCTTCTATTACCATCATTCCGTCTAGTGTCACCTTATTTTAAGATGTGTTTACTGTGGTTAATTCGTGTCGTCGTACCATCTTTTCTGACGTTGTGATTTCCTGCATCGTGCCGGCTGAAAATGGGTGAAATGATTCCAGTTTTCTCCTCTTTTAAAAGATTGTTCACAATAAATTAAGCAATCACGTTCACTCTAGAAAAATAGCGAGCAAGAAACCTGTGGTTTTTATCTATTTATGAGAATTAAATTAAGCAATTTTTGGTGTTATTATCGTTATGATCACGCGAACACGTGTCTGCACATGGCCAGCATTTCCACAACGAGTTGTTTCAAGTGTTTCACCACAGATAATAAATACTAACCAGTTTGAAGGTAACAAAAATCTTTATTGTTAAGCTGAAAATATCTATTCACAACTTAGGCTGGGAGTTACAAGTTGAAAACATTTATTAACAAATTTAGTTGTAAGTAAAATTACTTCTAAATCTTAAACAATGCCAAACATCTTAATCAGCATTTATATATATGTAGTGTCTATTGTCTGTTTACACCTGATGATGTATAATACATTTCTCATACATATTAACCTACACACATGAGATGATCAACTTTTAACTTTATATAAATTTCAGCAACGGAAATGAAGTATTGATCAGTTTATTACAGCTAAAGTTAAACATTGCATTATAATTATATATGTATAGCCTTTTTTTCCTTTTTTAAGTATGAGAATTTTCAAACTCTTTTCCATACAATTGCTAGACAAGGGGTGGGGGGAGGGCATTTTGTGAAAAATAACCTTTTGTAACAAAAGGTTATTTTTCACAAAAATATAATAAATTTCACAAAGTAACCTTTATTTTTCACAAAATGTCCTCCCCCCCCCAAGACAAATAAAAGAAAAATGAAAAAAAAAACCTGCATCGACCGATCCAGGCAAAATTTGGGGCCTATTCAGAGCTCCTTCGCAAAGATGTATTTAATAAAACAGGCTCCTTCACTAAAATCAATTTATAAAATGGGCCCCTTCACAAAATTCCTTTTACTAAAACAGGGCCCTTCACAAAATTCCTTTTAATAAAATAGGCCCTTTCAAAAAATTCTATTCCATATAAACTTATTATTAATTATTTATTATTTTGTTATGTTTTAAAATGTGTAATTTTTAAACAATCTTTCGAATCAAACATTTACTAACATAACAAAACTTTTTAAAGTCTTATTTGCAAAAGTTTTCCCTTCTGGTGAACTTGATTGTTTACAAATTAAACATTTTTAAACATAACAAAATAATTAATAATTAATAAAAATAGTAAGTTTTATGGACTAGAATTTTGTGAAAGGGCCTATTTTATGAAAAGGAATTTTGTAAAGAGTTCCATTTCATCAAATTGAATTTTCAGAAGGGGCCCATTTTATTAAATTTATTTTTGTGATGGAGCCTGTTTTATTAAATAGATTTTTGTGAAGAAGCTCTGAATAGACTCCAAATTTTGCCAGGATCGACCCTTGACATGAGTTTGTAACGAAGTGAATAACAACTCCAGTCAGATCCGAGTTGACGCTTTACGTCCAACAACTTTATTCAGCCTCATTGATACAACTTAAAACAATATAAAACCTTTAAAAACGCATCACACTTTTCCTTAAAAACCCAGCGAACAAAACTCCCTATTTTACACACGCACAGTTCACACCCTGTATTAGGGGTGCAATCCTTTCACCCCCTGTTGCACCCTGTATTAGGGGTCCATCCTTTCACCCTAGTTAAGGGTGCCATTCTGGCTCACCTAGAGGTGTCACCAGTGAGACAAGCCTTTCACCTCTAGGGGGTGCCATGTGTCACCTGTAGTTTTACCATTGTGTCTTTGCTCTAACTAGCGTAAATATACTCCGATTGCCCTGAAATTTTTGTATGTTATTGCCGTTTACCGTATTTCAACTGAAGTGTGTAGCACTTATAGTTTTTTTACAGGGACAGTCAAAAGTGTTCCGTTACATTACAGCCAATGGGAAATAATCGTTTGAAGTGGATTTTGATGATACTACGTCATTTGAAACATGATGATATTGATATGTAATTATGAAGCGTATTAAAACATACTTTTTGTAGAATATGGGTTGCAAAGCATTTATTATTCATTTACAGGGTCAAACAAAAGGATTATTTACACATTGTTCGATGGGAAAAAATCGTTTGCAGTATAGTTTAGTGATATTTCACTATTTCAAACATAATGCAAAATTATATGTATTACTGAGGTGCACTATAAATTGCTCTCTTGAAAATATCGTATGCATTGCGTTTATTTACAGGGACACACAAAATATACCGGTTACAGTACATGTGCGATATTTACAATCTGTGTGATTAGTGAGTTTTCAACTTTGGTTTGCGTTTTTAAGTTTAACTAAATTTTTTCATAGTACGTGTGTGTTTATAAACTCGGTTGTTCATATACAGGGTTACACAGGGGAATACGTAAGTATTACAGATTATGGGAGTGAATTGCTTAAGGGTAGTTTTTAATTTTGTTACTCATTTTCCTGCTGAACTATATTTAGAGTAGACTAATAAAAGTTTGTGGAATATAAATAAATTCATATACAGGGCTACGCAAAGAAAAAGATACATTGTCGTTTACGGTTGGTAATTGATGCGAGTGAGTTTTAAGTTGCCTTTATCTTAATATGTGGTGTGTAGAAAACTCTTCAGATAATATGCAAGGCTGTACAAAAGATTTCGAGTGCATTTCCATCGATTAGCGGAAATTGCTAAATGTGAATACTCTAAATTTTATTATGCTATATATCCACATCTATTGATCATATACAGGGCTGAACAAAATAATTCGACTACTATTTGACACCGGAAGGTATTTTCGAAAACTGTATTTTTCAATGTATTATGTTTTCTAAACTGTTTACTTATATATCTTTTTTCACCTTATTTAACGGTGAAGTTTTTTTTTACAGTTTTCTGGCTATGTTGGAAAGTGTTTCATAATCAATGCTTGACGCATGATTTTGCTTTCTTGTTTTTTTTTATTATTTTTTAATTTGAGTACTTTAAAATATACTGAAATATTATTCAAAATGTCATTTTTTCAAAATTTATGTCTCATGAATGGGCAGAGAGCAAGGGCATTTTTTTAATGTGTTACTACTACTTTCAGACACGTCCAGAAAAAAACAAAAAAAAACAGGCTGAACTGTTATCTTTTTTCCCTCTTGAATTATAACTACCATAGAAGAAGGAATAACCAAGAAGGAAGATGTGGGGTGTTTTCGCCCGTCTTCCTCTTTCGCCGTTTGCATCGGATTTTTTTTATTTACGGCATTTTCTGAAACTATTTCAAAGGCGGAGAATAAGCAGGGCAATAGTATGGCGTACTTATCGCTGTCTTGGCATCTTTTTCCCTCGATATTTTCTTATTTATTTAAGCGTTTGAGAGGATGGTTTTGATTTTTTCTACGTCTGTTATGCAAATGACATGTTATCTAAGGAGTGTAAACATAATGGAATCTATTTAAAGCTTTGTTTTTAAAGTTACGTATATTTTCTTTTTGTTATGGGGTGAAGGGGGGGGATATGTTTTTCCTAAATACCAATAAAATAATACTTAAAAACAATAATTGGTTGCTTTTATAACTAATATTTAATTCGATATTTTCAATTTTCCGATATTTGATATCTTTATTTTTATGACAATAAAGAACTCCGCTCTAATTTCTTTAAATAACTCATAAATAATTTTTTTAACCAAAAATAAAACCGACTTCAAAAACTACTACAAAGTAAAAAATAATTTTTTTTCGATAATAGTTAATAAGAAATTAAATTAAGAGCATTGTATTTACCATGCATATTATTATATTTATGTACATTAATTTGATTTTTTGGAGTCGGTGCCAGCCAAGCCAAGTACAAAATTCAAAACAAAATATCCAATATAAATCGTAACACGCGTATAAATTATATCTACATAAGTATGAGACGATAAAAAAAATACATATAATTCATCAAATGGTAGAAAATACAATGATTTAAATGATTAACTAATTTCCAAAGCCATGTTTGTCAACATATAGTTTCTAATCTCATTTGAAAATACACATTTATAACATCAGATGAAATGTTTAAAAATGGTAACATGGCTTTAACTTGGCTTGGCTGGCACCGACCCCAAAAAACCAAATTAATGTACATAAATATAATAATATACATGGTAAATACAATGCTCTTAATTTAAATTCTTATTAACTATTATCGAAAAAAAATATTTTTTACTTTGTAGTAGTCTTTGAAGTCGGTTCTATTTTTGGTTAAAAAATTTATATGTTATTAAATGAAAGTCGTCTGCCCAACAAATTAACTATTTTAAAATGCTTATTTTTTTTTTCGTTTTTGTTGAATTTCTGAAAAAGTACTGAACCAATTTTCATAAAATTGAAATGGGACCAATTCGAGAGTATTCTCTTTCGAATAAAAAAAATCATATAAATAGGACGCATAGTTCCGGAGTAATCGGTGTACATACAAAAAAAAAAAAAAAAATACATACACGTCGAATTTATAACCTCCTACTTTTTTGAGTCGGTTAAAAATAAACTTTGTTCAAGAATAAGTTTAAATTCGATATATTTTAAAACTTTATTACGCTTTCTTACGTAATGCAGCTACTTTCAGTGCCTGATTTATGGCAGGGCATTCGGGGCACGGTTCCAGGGCCCACGATTTTCCGGGGCCCGCAAATGCTACGGAAGATTTTTAAATTATTAGCCAAAATCTGAAGTTTTAAACTATTAAAAAACAAAATTAATATGGATTTTTTTTTTCATGTAAAAATAACTTTTAAGGGCTACATAACTCACGCGAAAACGCCTGCTCGCTAAAGTTAATCCTATGGGAGAAATTTTTAAAAATATCTCATTTGCATTTCAATATTTAAAAATAAATGTTACCATTGGATATTTAAAATTGACGCGAAAGATTGAAAAATCGTCAGCGAGATAGAACACTTAAGATTATGAAGATGTTATAAAAACTTTTACTGCTAAAAAATTGAGAAGAAACATCATTACATATCACAAAATTATTAAAGCATCTGTGCTCAGGGGCCCCAAATTTGTAAATCAGTCGCTGGCTACTAATAAAATAAACAGATACATTTACCCCCCTCCCCCCCCTTCGTAATATCAACTAAGAATTGATTGTATTCACTTGATTTTAAAATTTAAAACCAAACCCTTATTTAAATTTAACTAAAATCCCTTTTCTTCTGATGATTTTGATGAAAAAAACAAAGTAAAACTTATTCTTTATAAAGGACTGAATAATTAAACAGTAGGATAAAATATATATATATATATATTTTTTAGTTAAAAGGATTTAAAGTAATCGTTTTATTTTATGAAATTAGGAAATACTAATAAAACGTATCATATTTATTATTTCTGTTGTCAACATCCCTTTTTCTAAGCAAATAAAAAACGCAAAACGATAAATGAGATACCATATGAAAAATTTTTGAACAGGTTTCTGATATATTATACTGCCATTTCGTTAAAACATATTTGATGAAAATTACATTTAATTAAAAATTTAATCAGCATTGTTTTCATAAATGAAATGAAAGGTTTTTCTCTAATAAGCGTTGTCACAAAAAAAAAGATTAAAATTATTAAAATTAAAAATATATGTTCCGATAAAGTGGGACAAAGTTGTTGTTGCAAAGGTTATATTATATTTATGATTAAAAAGCAAAATTTAAATTCAAATGCTCAATTTTTTTTTCTCCCATGTTTTTTCCAAAACAGATGATGTCACCCTCTAATGCAGTTAAAATACAATTAATTACTTTTTATTTTCTTTTTTTCCCGTTTGCTATCCTCGGACAGATTTTACTGTAACTTTGGTTGAATAAATTAGATGATATTCTGGCTTGACTAATGTTGTTTAGGAGAAACTTTTAGTCTTTTTTTTTTTTGTAAGTTTGAACCTGCATCTAAAAAATATTAGACTGCAGTGTGAAAAATTTGCATGGGTCCACTGGTGTTTATATATTTACAAATAAGGAAACTAAATACGTTGAAATACTTTATTGTATAAATATTTAATAAAACATTCATATAAAAGAAATGCAACACTGTGCAGAAAAATTCACTTATACAATTTCACAGGAACAATCAAATAAAGCAAATGATGAGATGATTTCAAATATTTTAATATACAGAAAATAATTCTTCGAACTAAGCTAATCAACTTTAGTTAGACACGATATAAGAATGACAAAAGCGGAGATACCGGCCCGGCAACCCATCATGTGAGGAGAAGGTTAGTAGGAACGTCTATGCCAAGATAAAAGCCAAGTTTTCACCAATATCGGGAGGGTTGCGAGCATTCAGTTTGAACACCTTCCCATAACCCCCGTAACAATTGATGGGCGAAAACACCCTACATCTTCCTTCTATTTTATGTTCCTTCTTCTATGATAACTACCGTCGAACTCGCTTAATACGAGTATGGCTAAAACGAGAACACGGTTAAAATGAACAATATGCACGTTAAAAATAGTTCATAATTCAAACCCTATTTAAATTTTTGCACTTTTTACGAACTACAAAAGCAGTATCACGGCTAATTCAAGCAAAATATCTGCTCTTTTCAATGTGATTTTTTGTGATATGTAGGTTAGAATTAGGAAAGAAATTCGTTTCTTATTGTACTTTGTTCTGTCTCAGCCATAATATTTATACATTACAACTTTCTCGCAAAATGTACTAATTTATCAGTTTTGCCAGACAAAATTGCAACCTCCAAAAAGTTCCTTTACTCAGGAAAATGCAAAAGAATGTCCATCTTGAAAGAAGGTACAGATAAAGACGTTTCAAATACCGCCCCTTTGTAAGATTTATAACTGGGCCATGGAAAAGAAAGTGCATAGACGATAACCTTTATTCGTTTCTTTCGTTCTTCTCTGGTACCTATTTACCAGCCTTTTTATGTCCCTTATTGCACACTTAAAATGAAAAGGGTATGTGAAATCAATAACTCGAATGTTGCTGTGGCTATTGCAATGTTAGCAGAGTTTTTCCGGGAAAAGGGAAAGTGATTAACTGCATCACATGATTTCTTTTCTCATTTTTTTTTTATCGTTCATGATTTTTTTTTACCAGCCTTTAGAATTACTAGTTCTTTTGAAGCTTTGACTTCAGTACTGAGATTTTGTCTATAGACAAGAGCCGTCTAAAGAAAATGACACTCACGAAGGTAAGACTGAATATATTAACTTTATGATATTAAGTTAATTTTAGCATTTTGATAATTAGAGCAATTAACAATAAATGACTTTAATTATGTGTATTTTGAAAATTTTTATTATCTTCTAGTGTATTACGAGTAAAAATTAAAAGGAGAAAATTATAATTCCCCTGCTTCTCTTATTAACCAAGTTCAACTCTATTTAAATTTGGTGAATTTTCAAAAATAAGCAATTTTGACAGCTTATAACTCAAAAAGGGTCAGTGGCACACACATACAATTTAGCAACGAAGGAACCCGATATATAATGGCTATAACTTTTAAGTCATTTTCTGTTATTCCAGTTAGTCTATGCGGAGCAATTATACTTAGGGTGTGCGCAATACGTGTTAAATTAATTAGCGCAAACTAGCGCTACTTTCCTATCATGTGGCCGGAGGTCAAAACAGAAGCACGTTGCAGATGCACAATATGCAAATTTTTTTCACAGACTTGAGCGCCACTTACGTCTCCTGCCAGGAATTGTCAAACAAAAGTTCGCAGGAGAAAAGAATTTTATCAATGTAAATATTAACCATAAACCCAATGATTTATGGTATTGAATTTAATGTACTATAATGCAATGCTTAATATTGTATTCACCGTAATATTTTTCTACTTCACAGTCTTACATACTGAAATTAATTTATCATTTTTAGAGAAATATTTAATTCAAGTCTTTGAGACTAAGAATATTTGTTATACTTTCTGTTACATTATCTCTTCCGTTTTTTAAGTTTGCAAATTTCTTTAATAACGAGTGTATTAAAATGATTGTTTTTTTTTAAATGATAATTAAACAATATATTTTTTAAATTATCATTTTTTTATTGACTTGTAATAGCTAGCATTTTTTCTTAAAAGGGAACTGTAGAATCACTTATATCACAAATACTACATCCTTGTACGATAAAATAAATTTTCACTAGATTTTTGACTTTATACAACCAACATATTTTTAAAAAAGAATGGAATGTAGTTTTTACAGCTTAACGTGTTTCAATTTTACAAATACTTCAACCCCCCCCCCCCCTCTGTTTTTCTTTTTGTAGACTTTATACGCATAAGACATAAAAAGCGGTTTAGAATACATCACTTAGGAATGAAGCGATTTGTTAAGTTAAATATTATTTCTTAAAGCAGTAGATGTGATAATAATTAGAGGCGTATCCAAAGAGTCGGTCCAAATGCTCTGGGTACCAGTAATAATGTAAAGTTTTCTTCGGATTGATTATCGAAGAAAGTTTTACGATTTTACGAGTCAAAGAAAACTTTACAAAATTAGTGGTATCCAGACCATCTGGATTCCCCACCCTGGCTACGCCACTGATAATAGGTATTTTTCTTACAAATGTACGAACTTCTGATATGCATGCCTTTTCCTATTCATAGTGCAAGAATTAGGGACTATTGAACTTATAACAGAGTATGATGAAATAATCACGTGACTTTTAAACCAATAAAACGATTGTATTTTTAAACCAATAAAATGTTAGTATTTTTAAACGAGCGTCCTCTATCGTTATATAAATTTCCACGAAACAAGTTCATAACATTATACTGTGCCATGAAATCGTTGTGATAGGTTGAGTTTTTCGTTTAAGTTAGTTTTCATTTAAGGCTAATTCCATGCGTGAATGTAGTGTAAGTCACATAGCCACGAAAGTTTATTGTTCTTTGCCACAGGTATTTTTTTTTAATTCTTCACTGTATTTAATTGTAGATATATGGGATTGAATAAGTCAGTTTTTCCTCTACTATACACTATATACCGGTAGTCAAACACCGCAACCATTTACATCTCTGTGACTGACACTACACCCACTCATGGAATTAGCCTTAAGTGATTATGGAGCGAACCAAGCATTCTGCTTTGTTAAGTGTTGATGATATGCCTAACTTAGAGTGTATATTATCATCATCAGTACTAAATAATCAAGAGATGAATTCTACACTTTTATCCAAAGAAGTACACGGTTTGGTTAATGAAGTGAAATCGATGTTACCCTTTGTGTGTTCTACTTGCAACCCTAGAAAGGTTAACTTAATTTTTTACATTTTATAAAATCTGGTAGCCAGCAAAAAATGCTAGTCGCCAGTAAAAATATTAACCTCCCTCGCAGTCATTAGTTTTCAAAAAGCACAGAAGATTTTTTATGAATTAATTGAGAAAAAAGTAATAACAAGCATAGTTTAAAATTATTAGTTACATACTTTATAATAGTACACAATTTAGAAAGTTAATATAAACTAATTTTTGTATTGAGAATTGTCAAAATTACATACAGGGTGCAGTATGTTATCTATTGCCGACCTTTAATTTCTCAACCATTGGTCGTAGACATATAGTTCGAATTACAAAAAACGTTTCAAATGAAGTAAATATTCATATAGTGGCATTGTTTAAAGTAAAAAAGCAATTTTATAAATATTACGAAATCCAACTTTTTATGCGGTCCCCCAATCCCTATAGTTATATTTAGTAAAATTTATCATAAAAACTATATTTAGTAAAAGTTACACATATCATAACAGATATAACACAAAAAGTTTGACTTCTGTACTACAAAAATTGACACACTTATTAAATTTCAAAGTTTGAGATTTTTTTGCATGATTTTATCTTTCATTGAGGGATCAGTTAAAAAATGAATTAAAGTAATTCGAGATGGAAATCAGGGTGCAATGTCCTTTTTACTTCGAAACCACCTTTAGTCGGTATCGCCAAATCGGGGTATCAACAAAAAGAGTTATTTCATCTAAAAATTTTAGCTGATTTATAGGGGTCGTATACAAAGCGAAGAATGAAATATTGAAATTAAACAGAAAAATAAATTTAAATGTATTATCATATCAGAAATGAGACTACTATAAAAAATGATTACATCAAACGCCGGAATCTACTAGAGATACCGCTCAAAGTATTCTCCATTGGTGGCAATGGACAATTGAATGCCTGACAGTACTGAGCCCTGGACAATGTGCATTACTGATCTCTGGAAAAACCCCACATCGCTCGCACGCGCGTCTACGCATAATCGGAGTTTGCCGTGCCCGATGGTTGGACTAGCAGGAGTCTTCACATAACTTTCTATGTACTGAACTTGACCGGGACCGCTTCTTTAGCGTTCTTGAAGGTGGTTTCTATGCCCTTCAGAGTCCGTTAGTGGTTCTAAACTAACTTTCCAATGATTCTAACATCTTTTGAGTTTTTATTTTGTGTTTTGTGTTGTGTTGATTTTACATGTGCATCATCCTATCAATGGAGTCGATCGGGGACCTCCTGCATTTCACTGCAGGGCTCCCCGGAAGCAAAGCCATTGGGGGGCAACCTTAGCCAAGGCGTGTCTCTGCGTCAGAGACTGATTCTCTTCGAAGTCCTGGGTTGGCAAGAAGCTCCACCTGCTCACCGCAGCCGATGAACTAGTTGTTTCCTCCCTCCATAGGACTCGACGATGGGAAGCCACGGTAAAGTAAGTGTTGTCGTGGGTACTCGACATATGGACGAGGACCCTGTTCCCTGCATGGGGTTCCAGCCACGGAGCCATCGGTGATCCCTGCTGATTCATCAGGTGTCTTCGTGGTGGTTACCTCTGATTTTGGGATCCACCGCGTATCGTAACGATCTATGTCGTCACCTCATGGACTCAATCGGAAGTATGGGCAGGTGGCGGTGCTCCGACCGGTCGCAGTGCTTACGGGAGCCCTCTGCTGGTCGAGTGCGTTTTAGATCCCTCAGAATCTGGGTGCGACGGTTGACGCGCGTGACGGGTGCCACTCTGGCGTCTGGCGGCGAAGCTCAGTTTATATCACATTAATAAACACAAATAATTGAATTAACCTAGAATTCTGGCTCAAATCCTTTATTTGGCATGTAACTGATTTCCAGCCTTCATGTTGAAATAAGAAACCTTGAAACAACAACTATTTCTTCTTGCTCTCTTTTTAGGGTTTCGTTCATCTCACGAAACCCTATTACCCCCGCTCCGTTGTCTGTCCGTCACAGAGCCATTCTCAAAAAGTATGTAACTTACAGAGTTGAAACTTAGTGTATAAATCTGAATAATAGCTGTGAAGAGCTCAAAATATTAAAATTTGAAAAATTCGTATTATTTTAATAAATAGAGATAAAAAAACAAAATTCTAACAGCCTTTTCCTATTAAATTGAAACATTTTTCGTTAGAGCAGATGCCAAAGATTTAAAATCCTCAATAAAATTCTTTCTAAAATAATTAATTTTCTATCAGACGATTTTCACGTGAAAAATGAAAATGAAATAAAAAGTTTCACCAATTGAAAAAAAAGATAAATATGAAATGAAATTGATTGACGTCATAGTCGTATTAAAACGGAAAATGTCTAAGATTTCTCAATAATACAAGGAGTATGAGTATGTGTAAGTGGAAAAAGCAGATTAATATCACGTCATTTAAAAGGAAAATCTGATGTCATATAGGAAGTTTAACTAATTTTTCAAATGTTTGAGAATAATACAAAGCAAGTATCAATATAAATAATTGAGAATAGTAAATATATGAGTTTGAGAAACATATTGAATCGTGATAAAAATCCGATTATGGAAATATTCGCATATTTTAACATTTTGAAGGTGTACAATTTGTTTAATTTTGAAATTATTTTTTTAAATATTGCATTTAGTCCGTATGACTGATATTATTATGACAGAATATAATAGCGGGCTTGGACCGCTATCCGGCTGGTTTAGATATTCGAAAAAAGGAAAAATAGACCGGTAAATTTTTACTTTATAAAAAACATGACTTTTTTTTTTGTTGTTGTTGCTAAATGAAATTTGTTTGAATTTATTAAAGAAAGGATAAAGTGTTTTGAAAGGAATATTAAACGAAACCCTTTGAGCGATCTTCGATCACACTTACCCACTTGTTTTTTTTTAGTCTTGATTGATCTTGCAATTTCACGTGTTTATTAATTAAATCATTGAGTTCGTATTTTGTGGCTATTGATGCATAAATGGTTATTTTTTACTTTTTTATCCTACATATATATATGTGTGTGTGTGTGTGTGTGTCTGTGTGTATTTTATAAACGCACACTCTAATTAAAAAGTAATGATCAACTTTAAAAATTTTCATATTAATAATTTACATGTACTAAGTTATGCTGAACCTTTTAGTCTGATTTTTGTCTTAAAAAACTGTGTATTGGAAAAAACGCTAATATTTTTCTAAGTATAGTTAATATCTATATCATAAAGCAAAAACATGTCCCTGAGTAATGCTGACGACATTTTGTCGGTGGCAACACCTGGCCAATACATTTTACTACAATTATTTTAACATCTAGACCTCATACAATTTAAATTTTTACGCCATCGAATAGTAAAAAAATTGTTCTTTCAAATGCAATTTGTTTGATGACTGTATCTGAATTTATTGATTTTTAATGGTTTTCACAGTAATTGTCAAGCATGATTATTTTTTAAACTATCTTTATTGTGTGCAGCTTGGTTATGGAAAATTAACCCGTTTGCACTTAAAACAATATGAATAATTCTCCATTTGTTTCTGGCTAATACTCCATAAAAATATAAAACTTCAGAAATAAATAAATAAAATAGTATGTAAATAGTCGAAAAGAAGAAAAAATTGTACTTTGAAATGCAATTTGTTAGAAAACTGTACCTCAATTTATTGCCTTTTTTAAAAACATATGTTAAGTAATTTTCAAGCGTGATATTTTAAAAATCTACCTCAACAATAAACATTTGGTCATTAATCGCAGTTAATAATTTAACAAAATAGCCTGTTCGTAATCCAGGTAGACCCCGGAAAAGCACAGCGACTACAGAAGAAGTAAAGTTAATGGTACTGCTTTCGTCCATCATGGAACATCACAACTTTAACCTGATGTCCGTCATTTACTCTAGACACTTGGTTTACCACCGCAAACTGTAAAAAATGACCAATGTTTCTTATTTTATGAAAATATGCTATAACCACGAACGAAAATATAATATAATCTTCTGAGTTATCCGAATTTCAAATAGCATGTTACATTGTCTTTTGAATCCCCAGAAACGAATACATTTTCAAAATTTAAAGAATAATTTATAAAAACAAATTATTTTTAGCTGCCTGAATTTTTCAGAAACGTTTCCGAAGGGTTTTTATAGTGTATTAATTAGTGTCCTCAGGCTGGAATACCTGTTTTTCGAATGTTATCCATTCTCAAGTACACGTTTTCAGCATTATAAGTTAATTTATACATGAAAGAGAAAAGAAATAATCTTAATTTTAATGTTATTGTTGCATGTTTGTCTGTTAAACATTTTTTTAGCATGAAAATGTTTACTTCAGAATTGATAACATTCGAAAAACAGGTATTCCAGCCTGAGGACACTAATTAATACACTATTAAAACCCTTCGGAAACGTTTCTGAAAAATTCGGGCAGCTAAAAATAATTTGTTTTTATAAATTATTCTTTAAATTTTGAAAATGTATTCGTTTCTGAGGATTCAAAAGACAATGTAACTTGCTAGTTGAAATTTCGGATAACTCAGAAGATTACATTATATTTTCGTTCGTGGTTATAGCATATTTTCATAAAATAAGAAACATTGGTCATTTTTTACAGTGCAATGATACCTGCCAACAAGTACTTGAAAGTCCATCCCTTGTGGTCGGCATGTCGACCATCGCCCCTCCCTCGGCTTTAGCATTTAGCCCTTTTACTTCATCACCGATCTGGGAGGTTACCACTCCAACTGTGGTAACACTACATACTTTGAATATGTATTAATGCCCAACAGAGTTACAACTCTAAATGAAACTTCTACTTCCTCAACCTCAACTACTCATCAAAGTCCTCACAGAACCGGACGGTGTCTCACCCCAGCAGACCATGTGGACCCCAATGCACTACGGATCAATGGGTGTGCTTAATGAGACTGCGACGACAGATGTCTGTGTTTTACTTCACAACATATAATTACAACTGCATTATACACATTTCACACATATTACCTATTAAATAACTACCTAATATCACAACTTTACACTTCACTTCACATTACTTCACCATCTCAATAATAACTTCACTCCAATAATATCATACCAGTTGTAGCCTAAGCTACCATTCAATTGGTACTCTTACCAGCTGTGAGTGTTCTCTGTATTCCGGTTAAGTCGAGAACGCCTGGAGGGACAAGATCTACCCTTTTCGCAGACACCGCTTTGGCGAATTCCCAATTAAACCGGCCGCTACGGCGTCTTCTGCCAGGCTCCTGGTCTTCCTCCCGCCCACTCACCACTGAAGTAGTACCAACACTTTGCCTTTATACTAACTTATTTACCTTACTTTGTGACAATCTTGTCACTGATAATGCGTTCGAGTGAAATAAGTAGATTCATTTGCATTCAATTCCTTTCTAACTCCCAGCACCTATGTAAGTATCTGTCGCTTTCCTTACCTTATCATCGTGACGAGCCAATCACGAGAAATGTGTTCAATGAAACAATGTCTTCATTGTCAAACAATGTCTTCACTTAAGTATTTATAATTGTTTATTTATAAAAATATATTTTAATTTAAATTTATAAATTTAAAATATTTTCTAAGTTTTTAAAACATGGTGAATTGTTTTTAAATATGCTGAACCGTGTGTTGAGTATTGCAACCTTGTAAGATAATGTGTATAATTTTTTTACTAAGAAAAATACATGAACTATTCTAACAATTCCTTATATCATTCGTTTAGATATAATGCTTTACATTTCAAAATAATATATAAAGACTCGTGATTAGACGGTAAACCTATGGTTGCATTTTCGTTGAACACTGATTTTAGCTATATTGAAGTTTCTTATCATGGGGCTGAACGAGTTAGCTATAAGTAATATTATTTTTACAAAACTTGTATGTACATGGTTTTTACAATATTTATTATTAGTGTTAAAATGTTTCAAGTATGGGAAATTTATCTTAGACTTCGATTTAAAATCGGGCTTTACCATATTTTTGAACGGAAATTACATATTAAATGTATCAGAAAAATAAAAATTTGATGAAATTTATAAATAATTAATATTTTTATCAAAGTTTAAGTAAGTTGTGACAAGACTTTTATATTTAAGTGAGTGGTGTAAAGTATATTATATCTGTGACAAAAGACATGAGGTGGTTGACACCAGCAAGACCAAACAGTTAAAGAAAAAGATGAGTCATCAAAACAGACGAAACAAGTCTAGACGAGTAAGAGATGAGTTAGCAAAACAGACGTTCAGCACAGAAACAAGTCTGGACAAGTTTAGACAAACACGTGATGACGTCATTCAACAAAATAAGAAACTGACAACTGCTAGCGAGTAATAGTGGAGGAAGAATGACTGAGCGAGTGTAGGTTGTATTTAAAGTTTATTCTTATATCAAACCGGAAATGACGTCACAAACCAGAAGACTCGTAGCGCCTCTAGCGTCGATTGCAGCGCCCCCTAACAAAGATAAGGGAGAAAGGTTAGTCGAGTGAAAGAAAGCACAAGAAGTGGACGTGTTTATCGGTAAGTGTTAAATTCTGTTTTGTTTTTGTAGGGTGTTTTGTGATAGGAAAGGTAATCGAGTTGTATGTAGTAATTAAACTTAAAAGTTGGCAAAGAATTTAAAGTCGAACTCAAGTTAGTGTAAAAGTCTATGATATTTCTGTACATGTGGAGATACATAGCATATAGTTGATAGGCACTAGTTGGTTGCAAGGATAAACAGTCAGATTAATTTTGATTAACTTAAAGATTTTTAAAATTTTTGTAACATTTAATATTTTAAAACTATAATTTGGTTAACTTTTTAACGTAACTTACATTTTTTTAAACTTTAAAAACTTTTTGTAAAGTTTATTTTTATTAAATTTTAATTTTTTTGTAAAGAACATATTCAACTCTCTGTTATTAAACAGACCTAACATATAAAATTTATTAACTTTAAACACAAATCCTAAGTTTATCATTAAGTCAATTTAACCTTTCAAAAATATAATTAATTTAAAAAAACTCTGCATTGTGTTCCATTCATTTTATAGTACTTTAAGTAGTAAACCAATCAATTAAATTAGAAAATTACATGATTTCCTTTCTCGAATATCTTAAATCACCTCTAAATACCATAATATTATGGGTTGATCAGTTAAACCTACCCTAAATAATCAAACCTTGAGATCATTTTGTTGTGGATTTGAATTCAAGTTAAAACTTTTAATCATTTCTTAATTCTATTTCAGACCGATAGAGGGCGATACAAAAAAACCTATCATTTCATTTTAAAAGGTTCACACCTAAATTCCAATTCCACCCTAAGTCATTTCAAATTTTAGCCTCGTCCTCTGAGATTAAACTTCTTTAAAAATTTAACTTCCCTTCTACAATACACTTCCAAACCATCGCACCCTCCAAAATTTTAACTCGGGACTTTCAAAACAATTGAATGTTTTACACAATATTGTGATCGTTTGCTCTTTCAATGCTAATCAAATTTACTTTTTAAGTTTATCATTAAAAAATAACGTGCATATTAAATAAATTTAACCTTAAAAAAGAAAAACAATGTATTCAATCAGTTGTTATCAGTGCATTTGTGGTGTAATTGGCAACGCATTCAGCTGTTAACTGAAATGATGATTGTTCGATGCCATCCAAAGGCGACTTTTCATTTTATTTTCCTATATCCTTTTTCTTATGTAGGAGAAAATTTCAAAAAGTACTCAAAGTTGTAGTTTATATTTTCCAAATATCTTAAATCTCCACTAAACATCATGATCAAATATACCTACCCTGAACTATGATTTTATGACTTCATCAGTAAATAATAAAATGTTATCAGTGACGTCATCTGTGGGGAAAAACCCATCTATAATTCATAACATCATGTCTTATCTTGTGAGTGATTAAAAGTAACACATTTTCAATCGATTCTCTTGTAGTTTAAGTAACATATAATAAATACATCGAGTTTATTTCACCATAAATAAAATTTCCTTTAAAAGTTATGAAATTTTTCAATCAATTCATTCACACTTTGTCTAAGACATTCAAAATGTTTAATAGTTGCTTATTTATTTTTTATTTTTTAAATAAGTTTTATTTTAAAAATGGGAAAATTTTATAAAGTTTTATTTTTAGCATGTGTGTTAGGTTAATAAATTTCACTATTAAATTCCACTAAATCGAATTTTTAAAGGTATATATCTATTAACTGCTTTGAAAATGACATGTTGATTTTTCAATTTCAAATGTTTAACAGACTTTTTCAAAAATGTGTCAGTCTAACAAATTTCACAAAGTCCAATGTTTAAGTTTCATTTTTAAAATGTGTCAATCCAACAAATTTCACTAACACGGAATTTTTAAATTTTTAAATGTTAAAGTTTTATTTTTACAAGTTTTCAAATGTTTAAATTTTATTTTTAAAATGTGTCCATCTAACAAATTTCACTAACTCAAATTTTTAAAGTTTTTAAATGTTTAAGTTTTATTCTTAAAGTGAGATAACTTTTCAAAGTTTACAAAGAAAAAAAGTTGAAAGATCACAAGCTGGTGGCGATATAGTTCAAGTAAAGATGAGTCACTCATGCAAGCTGATAACAAGTTTAGGCAGGAAAATCGGTTTGTATTAGTCATTTTTATCTCTTTGTTATCATGTTAATAGGAAGTGATCTCATAGTTATGATAAGACAAACCACGTGATGTTAACAACAAAGTGTTATTCACAACAAAATTAAATTCTATTTCCTTAAAACAATTGTAATGGAAAGGATATCGTGACTATCTTGAAAAAATTTTAGGTAACTCAATTTTTATTGTAAAACTTTTATATTTTGTTAAAATCTTTTTTTAAATGTCAACACACTCCCGTTTTGTCTAACACATTCAAAATACACAACATTAGTTTAAAAGTCACACAGTGTATAATAGAGAAAACATATAACACTGTTTTCACAATCTAACTATTTTATTTATTGTTTAAAATAATACATATCAAATAATCCTATCATATTGAGCTGTATACAATTCTAATTTCAAAATTTTTCGTAATGTCCAATTAAACACTCGTTCTGTGAAATCTTCAAAGCCGTTGTACAACTTTAAAAGGCATTCTCAACATGCACATGTATGTTTTGGTCTGTTAATTCCAGTTCACTTTTGGAAATAAAAAAGGTTGTCGCATTCTCTAAGTCTGCATCCTGTGTTTCACGATAGACATCCACTTTAACGGCTGCATACCATTTTATTGACTTTTTCATTTGTAATTGGTAATTTAATTCGTTTAAAACATCCGATCGAACACTGTTAAAAAATGAACGAAAGTCTTTTTGATTCATCTCATTGGACACAATGATAGTTTTAGTAAAAATATTTCGCACATCATTTTGTCTTTTAAAATGAAAAAATAATTTGAAACGCTTTAAATAAATTAAATTAAGTTAAAAAAATGAAAACACTTTAAATAAATAAAATCTAAAAATTAAATTAAATTTCACCCTCTACGGAGAACAAAATCTACATGTCTGATTCCGTACCTTCCTTATCTCTCTCATCTTAATTACTTCCAGTCTCACAAACCACCTTTAATGTTCCAACAAGCTCCCAAACATGTTCCCAAAACATGTTAACTGCTTCCTGAAAACCCTTTTTGGAAAAAACATGTCTAATCCGGTTTGCGGTCTTACTTCCTGTCGCGTTTCCGGTCTTAAAATAAATTTCATGTTAAACTTTTATAAAATAAAACAAAGTCAGAAAGATTTCCATTTTTATTTCAGGTGTTAGTTAGCAAATAGAATTTTTATTTCAGGTGAAGTAAAGAAAAAATAATCTTTGAACATTTTGCTAATATTACTTTCAAACTAAATTCATTCTTATTGCAGGATTCCTACAACTCAACTCCACTATACTAGAAGGATCAGAACCAACAAAAAAAATTAAGCCATCTCCAAAAATAAGCCTTCCCCTACTTCGTTATCCTACTTCCTTTCCGGTTAAACATCCTGTCTTACTTCCTGTCTACACTTCCTGTTCACTTCTTGTCTACACTTCCTGTTCACTTCCTGTCTTACTTCCGGGATCATTTCCTGTCTAAACATGTTTGCTATCCACACCTGCCACTTCCGGTGTCCACACCTGCCACTTCCGGTAACCTTCACAGTCACAGAGGTCATACGCCGCGTACGCCGCTGGCGCAGAACTCTTATTTATTATCTACTTACGTAAGTGCTTGGAATCTTGGCAAATGTGCTACAAAGCTTGACGGTAGAGTTGCAAAGGGTGGAAAAAACCGGGTTTATTCCCGGGAATAAACCGAGTTTGTGGGGAGGGAAATATTAAAATTTTCCGGGAGTTTTCGGAAAGTTTTAGACATGTAATTTTTTAATTTATTAACAAAATATTTTTTTTACAAATGTAAACAAAACCAATAACATAAATACAGAAAAATGGCACAGTTTACATGAAAACTAATGAAATGCAGGTTTAAGCTGCAGAAATATTAAGAAAGATAAATTAAAATAACATAGTAAGTTGATATTTTAATCGTAGATAGGCAAAAATTGCGAGAGACAGATGACAGATTCATCTTGCCTGACAGGAATATAAACGTCACCCCTGTTCTCCGATGTAAACAAAAAAGAAAACGAACAAAACTAAAAGAAATCAATGCTAAAATACACTTCAACTCACAAGAAAATTAATATAGAGCATGCCTGAATAGTGAATATGCCAAGTATATAGCATGCCAAGTAAGTATCCCATGTGGATATAGAAAACATCCAACAATTCACAGCCACCATTGTTGCAAAGCAAATGATATTTTATAATAAATTATAAAAACTTAGATCCGAAAAATACTAAATTTTGTGAATTCATAATGAAAAATTTATTTTAAACTTTTCAGAACAGTGTCTGACATTTCTTGAAAAATTTTAATTGAAAGTAACTAGTTTTGTTTACTTTCAAAACTTCTTCAAAATTTCCAATATTCCCCAAAATTCCGGGATTATTCCCAAAAATTCCCGTGTTCCTCAAAACTTCGGGTTTTTTGCAACTCTACTTGACGGTGATCTTCACTGTCATCGTCCATCTCCAAGATGGTGGTGGAGAGGTGAGGCCCCAACAGAACAAGAAACAAGCAGTGGGTTGGGTTGGGTTGATTATTGACGGCCAATTATCTACACTTGGGATATAGGCCCGGTAGGAGTGCCCTTCGTGTGGGTTTTTCTAAGGAAACCTAACCCGTATTTACGCATGGATAAATCCACGGCTCGAAGAAAACCACGAAAACTCCGAACGATTAGGCCGACGGGCGCGATTGGGAACGAACCCAGCACCTCCCGTCTACCAGCTTCGAGAGCAGAACCTCTCAGCCACTGGTGGGGCAAACAAGCAGTGGGAGAATGAGTCGGTGGGACCGCCTTTCAGTTCCACCACCCTCGGACCCACCGGATGGCTTCCTTTGACAGCGACAGACCGTTGCGCGCTGCCCCCTTCGCTTCGCGGCACTTTGCCTGCTCTCGCACCGTCTGTCCTTATTCAGCCTTTCCCAACCGTCGATGCGGAAGGAAAACGGTAGGAAACCCGGATGGTTTTCCGGAAGACATGAAGGAAACACAACAGAATATTTTGGAATCCAACAGATATTTACAAAAACATGAAAAGAAAAGAAAATTATATCAATGGCCTGATTACCTAGGTAATCCGGCAAATAATACAGGATAATGATCGATGGAGAGTAGTGGATAAACATTGGAGAATATGTCTTTCGGTAACAATTAAACATTTTTCTCTGAAAATGTCCAGACAGGCGCAATATGCCGGGACATCTCCCTCACCACCAGCTAAATTAAAGAGATTTAGGCAATGACAGAAGATCTATCATTACAACAAAAAACCAAAGGAGAAAAACAGAAGAATTGAGTTTCTCTCCCTCGATATTAAACATAGTAGCTCCCCCCCCCCCTTATGGAGGAGAGCCTGATCGGAACTGTATCTCTGCATCCCTGCAGAATCTGTTTCTGCGTTCAAGACGAGGACTCAAAAGTTTTTCACTCTATCCCTCGAAGAGGGTCACAGGCCCTCCCCCAAGGAGTCTTTGAGCCCCTCGACAGGAGGCGTTTCCCCTCCCCACTTGTTAGGATAATCATGAGGAGGACGAGTTCACCTCTCGGAAACATTTTTCTGCGTCCCAACTGAGCCTGTTCCCGTGTTCTCAATTTTTAACTCCATAGTTTTTTATTCTCTCCTCCAGGGAGAGACCGAAGCCCCTTCCCGGCGGAGAGAAACATCCCACAGTATTTTCAAATCGCTTCTCGGAACCTTTTTTCTGCTTCCCTACAAAATCTGTTCCCGTGTTCTAATTTTTCAAACCTTAATTTTTTTTCTCCCTCCCCCTCCCCCCACCCGAGAAGAAACTAAAGCCCCTCCCCGAAGTTGAGCGAAGAGAACCAACTCATAGACTTTGAAAAATTGCCTGACCTCGGGAAAGGAAATTCCAGCCAACGGCACCATATCCTGCAACTGTCGCTAGACATTCCGCCTCAAGGGAACGCGATAGTCTCTCTTTTATTTCCATTGTGTCCTGCTTAGAGACCTATTTGTGTCTGACACCTCTTATTCGCTTTTTACTTGATTACCTCGTACTCACCACCCACCTATTTGGCACCGTCCGTTTATCGTTCGCTTCCCTGAGACATAGTTGCCGTCGTTCAGGGTCGCCGACTGCACTTGCCCTCGTCAACACAGTGCCCATCTCTGTGCGACGACGGAAGTGATAATCCGTCCGCGCGTTCTTTTAAAATTGTAATCCGTATCGCGTGATCCGTTCTTTTAAATTATAATCATTTGAATACAACAACCTAATTTACAATTGCTGTCAATTTCAGCTTACTGGCATGACTCCTTCATGGTGTTGCAATTTTTACAAACAAGAGTTTATAATGCGACTAAAGAAAAATAATCTGAGCAACTAAAAAACAAACATCTCCTTGGTAAATCCTGATTTAACCCTCTAATTCCCATGGTAGGATACGTTCTAGAAATTTCATAATTTAGAAAATCTGAATTCATAGCAGAAAATGTTAATAATAAATTTAGCTTCATTTAATGACGGAAAGTTTGTTATTAAGTAAAGCATATATTGTTATTTTAAACTTCTGGAATGAATATGGAATATCTGAATTAAAAAATTTACTTAATTGGAAACAGTGGTGGTAGCATATATGCTTCCATGGGCATTAGAGTGTTAATAAGATAGCTAAGATCAATGGCAAAGTACACGGAATTTAGAGGCGCTGCGGCCACTATCTTGAACTTACCATGACGGAAATCAAAATTTATTGGAAGTCAGTTCTTTGTTTCAGATACATATAAACTGTAATACATTTGTGATTGAGATTCTTCTTTTCTTATACGAATTATACGAATTGTCCTTTCTTATTCGAATACGCTATCTGCATTTATCTACAGCACATATTTACATAATCTATATATTTAAAACACAAAGGTGTTCTCTTTCGTGATCTGCTCTATGTTTTCTACTTAACCAATTAAAAAACAATATGTTTCTAATTGACAGCTTTTTATTCGTAAATGGAAGTGCCGTGAGCCGGCACTAGCTATGTTTCAAAATATTTCTATTTTTATAGTTTATGTTTAATTTTTAAAGTAATTAATGAGTTTCTTAAAAAAGGTGGATTCGGGTTACTTCAATTGTTACAGAGGAAAGGGAAATAGTAGGAATTACTATATCTTTACTGATGTCGTTTTCACATTACAACTAAAAAAAAACTTTTTTTAAAAATTTGAACATAAAATCACGTTACGTTTAAAAAAAACACTCATTTCCACTCATACAGCTGTTACATTTCAATACCTTTTCTTTCTGCTGATACTGAGTTTGAGACGGAGGGAGTCGAAATGATTGAATGCATGAAAGTGACGTCATACTTAAAAGGAAACGAACATTTTCTTTGAAACTAAACTTTTTACTTCGAATGCGTCTAAAAGACATGCATTTCTGAACTTTTACTCGCCGGTATTGAGATTAGAACTTCGAGTCAAAAGTGTGATTCTACACTTGCAAAGTTTTAACTGGAAAACGTGATGTCAAGTTTGCAAATATATTTATTAATAACCTATTTTGCGTTAAAATATTTTTTAAATGGTGAATACGAATATGAGAAGTACGCATGTGGATTTTGCAAATTTATGTTTAGATTTTATTGAAAAAAAAATATTGTGTCAAAGTGACGTAATTTTTTTTTCATTCTGTAATACCAAAGATTTGAGCCTCAAATGATAATTTCATCATAATTACCTATCTTGATTACATGTTACTGATTACTTATACAAACAAAGTTGAAATTTTCGATAATTTGAACAGTTAATATTAATCGAAATACTATGGTGGAGTTGATGGCCTGGGTACGGAAGTTTTGGCTTTCGTGTTCGATGATAAGTTTGAATGCACGGCTGGAAAAGCATCTATCTGAATAGCACGGCGGTAATAAACACATACAGGATTGTTTACACTGTGTTCTAGTTGTTCCGCAAAACCAAGGTATCGTAATTCTTGTAAAAATCAGTAGATGTAATGTAAATCACTGAAGAGTCCATGGGTGCTTGCTCTATACAGTAGCTAAATGAGTTCTGACCAAATTTTGCAGTGCAAATGTGCGCCAACATTCATCATCAATTTCGCCAGATGTACATTTGTATCAATTCAATCGCCATTCGTAATTTAAGACGGTTTAGTAAATAGCTATATTAATTTTGCGTAGGAGATAAAAGCCAGGCATACAATAAGAAGCGCGTTATCCAAAAGGCATGATTTAGAAGGGCAACCCTGTGGTTTGTTATGAGAACCGTACAAATGTAATATTGGGTGTGAATAGATTTTAGTGAGAAATGCGATACTGGCAGAGGGAAAATATGCATTGTTTGCATTTTAGTTACAAAGTTAGATAAAAATTACAGTGCAGATGTAAAACATCTGTGATCTTTAATAGATTTGCAGGCCAGCGATTGCCGTTAAAAGAATACCATAAAATATCAATGTACATTTTAAAATAACAGTCGTCGCATTTTAATTTGGAAAGAAAATAACTTTTTTGCGGTTAATGAAAGATGTGGAATAAAATGAAAGAATACGTATGCATGATTAAATAGCATATAGCATGGGATAGTTATGACTTTAATTTAGAAAATATAAAATTTAAATATAGATACAAATTAACTTTTATAAAAATATTAAGGAATTATAATTTTTGAATAAAATGACATATATATATATATATATATATGATCTCTACATCATAAAGACTATTTTGGTAATTTTGGTTAAAAATAATATAGGGTGAACCAAAAGTCTTTCCCTGATTATAAATATAGTTGTGCTCAAACTATTATAATTAGCTATATGTTTGTTTGGATACAATGTAAGTACTGTTATAATTTTTTTATAAGACCACGTACCTCAGTAAATTTCAACGTGTGCCCCCTTGGTAGCTCGGAGAAAGTCTAAGCGCTAGTCTAGTTCCCGCCAAGTGTTCTTTAACATGTCTTCTGTTCCAGTACACACAGTAGCTGTATCCTAGTCTTCAGTTCTTCGACGTCAGCAATTGGTGTGACAAAGACTCTGTCCTTGATATAGCCCAAATAGAAAAATTCAGAAGAGTAATATCTGGTTAGCGAGGAGGCCAGGGTGTTGGTCCATTTCTTCCAATTCAATTCGCGCCATCTATTGAACAAAAAAACTGCTAAAACTGACCTATCCAATGATACAACAAGTTACATTATTATACAAATGGTTATTTTGTAATGAATTATTATTATCAGGGCAAGACTTTTGGTTCACCCTGTATTTGTTTCAAGAGTTAGAGTAGCTAATAATTGATTTTTTATTGTAATTATTTTAGTAAGTTTATTATAAATTCTATCTAACAGTTCCTTTTTACACATTTTCATTCGTCGAATTTCGACGGATTTCACCTCATAAATGTAAATGCCATTAATTAATTTAAATATTTTCAAAATACTTTTAAATTTATGTTCAGAGTAAAATGTAGCAGTGTAAGCGAAACTATAACTGAAATATCAGATGTGTATCTCCAATAGATTTTTTTTTAATCATGAGTGCAAATTGCACGTTTTTGTATTTTTCAAACAGCCAATTTTGTAGTTATTATTTCAAAAAATTAATATTTTATTACATGTATATTTGGATATTTTTAAACCATAGAAATGTGTGAGAATGCAAACAATTTTTTATATTTCATTCTGTAGTTTTGAAGCTAAAGAATATTTCTCATTGTTTTAAATAACGAGATTTTCAATTCACAAATTATATATATATTTTAAATATGAATTTATTAATAAATTTCACAATTAAAATGTTTTTAAATTAAAAAAATGCTTAGAATATGTTTGGGTACATTGAATGCATTTCACTAGAAAAGAAACATTTTAATCGGAAGATATTTTGGAACGATATACAGGGTGAACACAAAGTCTTGCCGTGATTAAAAATATGTATTGTGCGAAAACTATTATAATTAGACATATGATTGTTTGAATACATTGTAAGTATTGTTATGAAGTTTTTAATAAGACGAGGTACTTTAGGAAATTTCAACGTGTGCACCTCTCGATAGCTGGAAGAATGTAAACGCGGTATTTTAGTTCTCGCCAAGTGTTCGCTAATACGTCTTCTGTAACAGTACACAAAGCATCTATTATCCTATCCCAGCCTTCAGTTCTTCAACGTCAGCAACTGGTGAGACAAAGACTCTGATATATCGCAAAAAGAAAAAAAATAAGAGGAGTAATGTCAGGAGAGCGTGGAGGCCATGGTGTTGGTCTATTCCTTCCAATCCACCTGCCCGGAAATAATTTTGCGTCAAGAACTCACGAACTATAGAACCCCAGTGAGGGAGTGCTCTATCTTGCTCATAAATAATCCTTGGTTGAAGCGAACACTTGAGGGGGGGGGGGGGAGGTGTACTAGAATACCACGTTAACATTCTCTGAGCTACCAAGGGGTAATATTTTGAACTTTCACGAAGTATGTTAGATTTCAGTTCTTCTCCGTCAGCAACTGGTGTGGAAAAGACTCTGTCCTTGATATACCGCAAAAAGAAAAAATAAAGAGGAGTAATGTCAGGAGAGCGAGGAGGCCATCCCTTCCAATCCACCTGCCCTGAAATTTTTCTTCTAGGAACTCACGAACTATGAAACTCTAGGGAGGGTGTGCTCCATCTTGCTCATAAATAATCCATGGTTGAAGCGAACACTTGGGGGGTACTAGAATACCACGTTGGCATTTTCCGAGCTACCAAGGGGTTACACTTTAAATTTTCATGACGTATGTGGTCTTATTAAGAACTTTATAACAGTACTTACAATGTATACAAACACCCATATGTCTAAGTATAATAGTTTCCGCACAATAAGTATTTATAATCAGGGCAAGCTTTTGTGCTCAACCTGTAATTAAAGATTTTCATGTGAATTGAACATTAGCATCTTTTAAGTTTGTCCTCTTCTACATAATTCTAGGAAGATTTAAGAAAAAATGCATAAAACATATACTTTTCCAGGCTGTTTTGATCCAAGGAACTCATATAAAGAGTCAAAATTAGGTGTTATCATTTAAAAAAAAATAGGTGCCCCTTTTCACATGCAGACGACCCCTGAAGCATGGATAGCATTTAATAATAGCTAACCAACTCTTACACTTTTTTGTTATCACTTTTTTTTCGAGTAGAAAGCTCCACTATATTTAATCACATAAATTTTGCAACAATTGATTTAATAGTAGACATCATTCAAAGTCGATTGATACCTATAGCTTTTATATACGATTACTAGCCGGTCTTTGCCCGTCTAGTCGATCGCTTCAGAGTGTGGCGAAGATACGTTCTGCAACGTACTGCCTTGACTTCACTTGGGGCCAAGAAAATGCATTTTACATGCAAACAGAAAAATATAAATGAAATACTTTATTTTAAACTATACGAAAATAACTATTACAAATATCGAAAAAGCACGTAAATAAATAATTCGCGACATTAATAATATTTTTTTCATCAGCCCCTTAATAAAGTACTGTTGGGCCCTGCCTGTGATTATCTAGGGTGTGTCGGAGAGTTTTCAGATAAAATAAATAACAAGAACGAAAAATCATGCTTCAAGCATAGATTATGTAACACTTTCCAACGCTTCCAAAATAATTTTACAAATCATACTCTTTAATAAGCTAAAAGATAACATCTAAGTAATCCGAATACTTTTATTCAGCCCTGTATAGGAACTATAGATTTGTATATATACTACATAGGATGCTAAATTTTAGTTCAGTTAGGAAACGCGTAGCACAGTTTAAAATTCTCCGTCTGGAGTTAAATAATACGGAAATGTGTTCGCAAACTTTTGTGCTTCCCTGTATAGGATCTACAGAATTTATACACACGACGTAATATACAAAAAGCGATTTAAAATTAAAATTGCGTTCAGTAACTTAAAACGCACTTCCAGGAATTATTGTTAACATACAGTAGAGAATTCTTTTGTGTGTCCCTGTAAATGAACGATGACTGCTATACACACAATATTCTGCAGTAAGTCTCTTGTAATGTACCTTATATAAATTTCAATGCGTTTAAAATAGGGAAACATTATTTAAATAAAGCGCAGACGATTTTTCTCCATAGACGCAATGTAACGGAATTCTTTTGACTGTCCCTGTAAAGTAACTATAAGTGCTATGCACACCCTATTCCATATTAAGCTTCTTCTAATGTACCTTAGTGATATATATAAATTTCAATGCGTTTAAAATAGTGAAACATTATTTAAATAAACCGCAAATGATTTTTCCCCATAGACCGCAATGTAACGGAATTCTTTTGAGTGTCCCTGTAAAAAAACTATAAGTGCTACACACTTCCGTTGAAATAGGGAACATGCTATAGGTAACGACTATAACATATAAAAATTGCAGAGCAATCCGAGCATATTTACGGGAGTTAGAGCACTGACAGACGGCCAGACGGCAGACGGCAGACGGCCTGACGGCAGACGGCCAGACAAACCGAAGTCATAAACACTTTTCAACTAGGTTGGAAAGTGTTAAAAATGGCATTGCCTAAGATACATGGCGATCATTGTAAATGGGCACTGTGGTTTCACACCCATAAAGTATTAATACGGTGATCAAAATAACAGGGCCCTGTGTATTTTTAAGCCATATATTGTTAATGCAGCGATCACTATAACGTGGTTCAGTTATTTTGCGTGCATAAATCGTTAAAATGAAATCTTTTAACAGGGCACATTGGGTTGCACGCCTGTAAACTGATTATACAGCAATCACTATAAGGAAGGCTTGTTCATACCCGAATCCATAAATATAGCGATCAGTATTTAAATCGCAAATCTTTACTTCTTAAAAATATATTTTGAAAAGAAGGGGGAATGCATTATATTTTGTATAAAAATTTAAATCAGATGGCTAAAAGACGAAAAGTGCAAAAACAATTTATAAAATATGAAGAAAAAAAAACTTTTCCTTGGGAAAATGTCACGCAAAATATATAATAAAAAAATCAGCAACAGTAGTTTTATTCGTCTAATCTTCCATAATCGGGTTAACAGCCGATGTTGCCCACAAACTTGCTAGCTCTAAAATCATTAAAATGCATGTTTAACTATATTTGGTAGATTTGTAACATTGAATTTCACGCTCCTACATAAAAGTGCAGTTAAGATATGGCAAAATTACACAGAACTTTCGACCCCCGTGTGTAACCCTTGGTGGATTAACATCTAAATTCGCTAAAATACCTATTTAACTATTTTTTAGTACATTTGCTATCCTGAATTTCATTACCTAAAAATGCTGCTGAGGTATGCCGAAAAGGCGAAATGACCTAAAACATTTGACCCCCCCCCCCCATTTAACACCCGTAATGGGTGAATTTCTAAAATCGCTGAAATATGTGTTTAATTATTTTTTTAGTAGATTTGCTATCCTGAATTTCATGCTTTTAACTAAAACTGCTGTTGAGATATGGCGAAAAAGTGAAATGACCTCAAACTTTCGCCTCCCCCCTTTTAATCCCCTTAGTGGTCGAATTTCTAAAATCGCTGAAATACATTTTTAACTATTTTTTAGTAGATTCGGTATCCTGAATTTCACGCTCTTACCTTAAACTGGTAATTAGATATGGCGAAAAGGTGAAATCACCGAAAACTTTCTACCCCTCCCCCTATTTAACCCCCTTAGTGGTTGAATTTCTAAAATCACCTGAAATATGCATTTAAGTATTTTTTAGTAGATTGGGTATCCTGAATTCCACGCTCCTACTTAAAACTGCTGCTGAAATATGGCGAAAAGACGAAATGGCCTAAAACTTTCGACCCCCTTCCATTTAACCCTTTTAGTGTGTGAATTTTCCAAAATCCTTTCTTAGTGGAGTGGATGCCTACATTGTGTAAGGAACATGTCTTCCAAATTTCATTGTCCTAGACCAACGGTTGAGGCTTGGCGTTGATGATGAGTCAGTCAGGAGATGTTCTTTTATAAGTATAGATTTGCAGTAGAATTAATAAGGGGCGAAGCGCTTTTTTTTCTTTATCCAGGACCGTTATATGCGATGCATGCTATTTCTTCATTTTCCATATATTCTTTAATTTCTTAATTAAGCAAGATGAGAATCAAAATGCCCAGTAGCGGAAAAAATTAGAATAGTTGCATGATTGGATTTTGAAACAAAAAATATTTCTAGAAGATTGAATAACATAATACTCTAGAAGTAATATATATATATATATATATATATATATATATATATATATTATAATCTACGACGATTTTGTGCGAAATATCCATAATATGAAATCAGTTCCAGAATATTTCGATTGGAAGAACCAAATATATAGCTCAGAAGATTGAAGGACGTCAAATTAAAAATATTATTTCCTTTAATCTTGCTAAACTCAGTCATACTAAGAATAGAAAGAATATAATAAAATGGACAAGAATTCTAGTTATCATTTTGCAGACTTGTGTCTTTAATTGTGAAATTGCTTGATGCAATTTATTTCTCTTTGGGGCTATAAATATTAGTGCGAGCAAGTTATTCCTCTTTTTTCCCTTACCTTGCAACAATTTATGTTCTTGGTACCTCAAAATGTTATTTTATGCTTTAGAAATTGGAACGGGTATATTTTTTACGACATTCACATATGAAATGTTTAGTTTTATGACAAAAATGAGAAACATTACATTTTTAAGCATAAAAACGTGTTAGAGATATTGCTGTTATTCCCCAGATATCGCTTTTAAACTACGTATTTTTTTTTAAATCGGGATTAATTAGCGTTAATATGTAAAACTATCAAATATACTTATATTTTAAGAAAAAAAAAGAAATATTTCTGTCATTCCCTTTTCGTTAATCTTCCCGTCTTTCTTTTTTGGTTTGTTTTGATTGTTTGTAAGGATATTCATCATATTTTGCAGGAGATTTATAGCAATTTTTCAGCAATTGCGATTTCTCTTGTTTTTTATTTCAAATGTCTTTATTATTACTGTTTTAGATTACCAAAATACTTTAACCGTTTGTCTATTTTGGAAGGTAGTTTTAAAATGAGCTACATTAGCTTTTATATAATCAATTTTATTTTATACATACGATTATAAAATAATCATTGTTCCACTGGTCTCCATTTTGAATACCACTATTTTCAAACAATAACTTTTGTGGTATATTTCTATTTCAAACGTTGTATAAACCTGCCAAGAAGATTACTGATTAGAAATATTTTAAATAAATCTGTCAACTACGAGTATTACTCAAAGAGTTCCACAGATTAAATTTATTAATTACTAACTGCAATAGTATAAAAAACATCGTTGCTAAAAGAATAGTAAGACTTTGTAAAAAAACTATAAAATGTAGGGTTGGGTATGGCTATATACAGTGTGATTCATAAACATCGAAACAAAAGGATATCTCCTTAAATATTACCCCTAGGCACATACTTCCAGTTGCAAAGTTTCCTAAAAAAAGGTGCAAAATTTAATGAGATAAGTTGAAACTCCATGGGGAAAATACAGATACCTATTTGAGAAAATACAGAAATTAAATTTTTATACGGTCACCGTAGGATAAAATTTCCGATTAGGAAAATTTTCCTTATCCATTCCTGAATTAAAAAAAAATTCCATCTTGATATCTGCCAAACTCAGAGAGATACGTCCGTTTTAATAATTCGTGAGGTTTCAAAGGATCAGACACAAATTGAAATGCGTGTAATTCAAGAAACAATGTTACTGTAAGGTGTCAGGGAAACATTTTTTATTTATTTATTTATTTATAGAGTTAGAATTTTGAATTTTTTGTGGTGGTTAACCATATAATTTGTAAAAAGAATCCCATCATAAGACTTCTTACAAAATTAAAAAATTATATTTGTTTTTTCAATAAATTCAGAGTAATTTAAAATTCTTATAACTCGAAATATTATTTGTGGAATTGAATTTTTTTTCTTTTAATAAAACAGAAATATATAAGCTTTAATTTTGATTCAGCATTAAAAAAAATATTAATTAAAAAAATTAAAATATTTAAAATAGAAATTAGATGCAACTTACTTTAAACAAATCATATTTTTAAAAGTGAATATTTTTTTCAAATTTGCCGAATTAAAATTTAAGTACAATATTTGAAAAAGATATATTCCAAGTTTGAACCCTTTACTTTTAACGATTATTTACTTATATCAATTTAAAAATGAGAAATGTTGAAAAAAAAAAACTATGATGCAGAAAAAAGCATTTAAAGTTTTAAACAAAGATTGGCTACAAATAGAACGTTTAAATATTTTAAAAGGCTTTCAGGTGAGTTAGTAACTCCTCCCCGTAGCTTCAATTTTTGATTTAGTTTAATCCTTGCCATTCTCACCTTCTTTTTTTACTGTCTAAGTGTGTCAGTTGATTTAAACAAGACTTTTCTAAAGCGTCGATTTCGAGTTTTTTCATAGTTTTAGACCTGACAACTTCATATTTTCCCCCTTAAAAGTGCAATTACACGAGGCGTAAAAGTTGCCTCTAATTACGGGCGACACACTTTTAATTTATGGTTTTAAAAGAGTTTCTCCGAAAGCAAGCAACTATGTTTTCTCGGAGCAAATTTGTCGCCTGCGATTACCCTCAAACACATCAGGAAGCGTGTTCGTTCGGAACAACTAATCAAATGCTTGGAAAACTGACGATAGAAAAGCCATTTTTTGAAAAACCAAATGAAATGCTTTGAAAACTGACGAGTGGCAGGCAATTTTTGTCGCTTCATAATTTCCCGTGTAATGGCACTTTAAGATTTTTAAAGATTTAAAAAAATCTTTCAAAATTTATATTTCATGGGAAGTCGTTTCCATGACAACCACGGCTTGAAAGCTAACTTTTGGAAACATTCCAAAACAAAAAAAAAAAAATGTAATATTACCTGTTCTATTTAAGATAGAAATATGATTTAAACGCTATTTTAAGCGGAAAAAACAGGGAATATCTTAATGCTGTAATATTTTTTTCGAAAATTTAAAGTTTTTGTGTCTTGGATTTTCTTAAAGAATCATTGTGAAGAATACAACCATTGATATGCTAATATGGAAACGGGACATAGTTAGAGAAAAAACTTTGAAGAAGGTGCGAGGGGGAGGGGGTGTTCAAGTATCCTTTAGCAAATGACTAATTAGGACAACCACTATGCATCTTTAAAAATTCGTTCGTTTGGTTAAGCTAGCAACTTAATCAGAAAATTTACTTAAAGTATTATTCGTAAATAGTGGTAACCGCTACTCATAAACTTACATTAATGTTATAGAGGGTGACTAATAAGATAATTATAATGTTTGGAATTACTTGCGTTGAAATCGGAAAGATAGTTGCGGAGATATTGAAACAGGTCATAATTAGAGAAAAAACCTTGAAGGAGGTGCCAGGGGGAGGGGATGTTCAAGTGCCCTTCAGCAAATGTCTAATTAGGAGGACCACTATGCATCTTTAAAAATTCGTTCGTTTGGTTAAGGTTGGAACTTAATTACAAATTTGGCTTAAACTATTATTCGGAAATAGTGGTAACCGCTGCTCATTTAATTTAATGTTATAAAGGGTGACTGTTAAGTTAATTATAATGTTTGGAATCACTTGCGCTGAAGTCGGTAAGATAGATTTGGAGATATGGATACGGGGCGTAGTTGGAGAAAAAATCTTGAATGAAGGCCCGGGGGATGGGAGCGGTTGTTCAAGTGCCCTTCAGAAAATAACTAATTTGGAGGATCACTATACATCTTTAAAGATGGATTCATTTGGTTAAACTAGGAACTTAATTTGAAATTTGTCTTAGACTATTATTCCGAAATACTGGTAACTGCTTTCTATAAATACACCTTGAAGCTTTGAATGCTGATATTTACGATAATTTAGTAAAAATGGAACTAAATCGGGAAGTTCGGAACATTATTAGCTGATATTTAAAATAGCGGTTTTCTGTATATAAAACAGCAATTAAACGCAACGGGTGAAGCTAAAAATATTAAAATTGTTAAATGTAATTAGACCCTTACCTCTCTCCATCCCCGCAAATATAACAAATCATCTGTTAACCCCTTCAGGGGCAAAGCACTCTTGTAGCTAAAATATTGAAATGATTGATTGACACCAGGATTCACGAATGATTTTATTTTAAAATAAGTAAAGGCCTTTTTCTCATGTACCTTATAAATTCAAAATTTGATTATAAAATTCTGGTGTCAGTGGGACATTCTGGGATTAAAATTAAGTGGTATATATTATATACCGGTGCCCTTCAAGGGGTTAAATAAAGTTTTCTGTATTAATAGTCTTTTTCATAATAATATATGTCCTATTTAAAAAAAAACCTTATAAACCCAGATAATTATCATGAAGAAAAACGTGTCTGGAAAATGTTTCAAACAGGCGTCTGTATAATTTGCCGTTTGCAGGTGGCGCTACATTAGCTTGGCTGTACGCCGGTAACTGCAATCCATATGGACACTAAGAACTAAAATATCTTCTTAAAACACCATCAAAAACTTTTAAATGCGCTAGGCTTTTCGAAAGATCTGAGTGTTTCTTCGTCACGTGCAAAAAAAGACGTGCTTCTACTATGAAAGCAGCATCCAGACTGAAGTGAGAGATAAGGGAATGGAAACAAGCTGACGAAACAGTCAATAGGAAAGTAGAAATCAACAGCCAATAGGAAAACAGAAGACAACAGTGAATCACAGAAGAGTATAATCAAAACAATAGAACACAAAGTAGAAGGGGAATAAGGAAGAAAATTGAAAAATAAATAAATAAAATATATAAATAAAGATATAGTAAATAATAATAAAATTCATGAAAATAAAATAAAAACTACATTATAATAAAATGAAAACACACATATAAATTAAAATATGGGAACGGATGAAAATTAGGAAATAAATAAGTAAATAAAATATAAATATATATATATATATAAAACAGGCAAATATTAATTAGTACAAAAATAAATTATATGGTAGTACTGAAAAGGTTTTTCCAAGCAGCAGAGAGAAAGGTGGAATCAGATTTATCATTAACAACAACTTCACGATTAAGATAAATGGCTAAATTTTCAAGAAAATCTAATTCAGAGATACTGTTGCCATTTAAAGATAATTTTAGCATTTTTAAAATTAAAACAATGGCCGGAATCCCAAGAGTGCTTGGCAATAGAAGATTTTGAAATTTCTTGATTAGTTACAAAACGAGAGTGTTCTTTTAAGCGAATTTCGAGATTTCTTTTAGTTTGACCAATATAAGATAAATCACAGCCATTACAAGGAACATTATACAGGGTGTTTTTTTTTAAACTGACACTATACAGAGCCGTCTGTAGCTCGTTCTAATAACTGGATTGACACAAAATTTTGTGAATGGACTAAGAAAACCATGGGGAAAAAGATTCCAACAAAAAAAAATTAGTTCCAATCACCGCCGATAGGGGGAAATGTGGCGCTGTACATTGAAAAAACCCCATCAGAAACAGACAAAATGAATAATTTGGATAAAATGCCACGTTTTATTCATCATTTACACTTTCCCTTTCGTTGATCGCAGTTGAAACATCCATTATCACTTTTTCTGCCACCGGTTTACGTCCTCTGCCTGACCGAACTGCTAGCGAGCCTGTTTCTTCGAATTTCAGAATCATTGCTTTCAATACATTAACGGATAATGGTCCTTTGCGCAGTTTATGGCGTGTTCTAAGTAAACGAAGAGCGGCTGGTGCATTGTACTGGTTACAATATAAGAACTTCACAAGTAACGCGCGCTGCGGTAACGTGAGATTCATTTTCAACCTGAGCTGAAATTGTTTCTCGGTGTTTTTCGCATGCATTTATAACTTAAACTATTGGCGCTACTGTCGCTTGCGTAAGTAAAAATTTGCATTTTCATTTTTTGCCCGTATTTTATGCTAATTCCCAGTTGCATAAATGACCACAGCGCCACATTTCCCCCTATCGGTGGTGATTGGAACTATTTTTTGTTGTTGTTGGAATCTTTTTTCCCATGGTTTTCTTAGTCCATTCACAAAATTTTGTGTCAATCCAGTTATTAGAACGAGCTACAGACGGCTCTGAACAGTGTCAGTTTAAAAAAAACACACCCTGTAAATTCCCCATTTACGAAGATCAGGAACAGGAGATTTGATGGAGGGGAATTTGAATTTATTGACGGGTTTAAAAATAATGTTAAAATTGAAGCGTCTTAAAACTTTAGCTAATTTGAAACATAAAGGAGGATAAAACTGAGGACAACCAAATTATCAGGTTTCCTTTTGACAGCATACAAGTTGTAATTTTCCAACTGGACGAAAAATGTCCGGGCCAGGATTCGAACCTGGGATCTCTTGGCTGAAGCTGCCACGCTCTACCAACTGAGCTATCCCGGTCGAATCTGGAGGGCATAATTCATCCAGTTAACCTTATTGATCATAGCATCTGGTCTGATATTTTAATCAGTTCAACAGCTTTTTTCGTCCAGTTGGAAAATTACATCTTGTATGATGTCTTTATCAATTTGATTAGTTGTGTTAAAATTAATTTAGTGTAATCACGTATCCAGCGTTTACTGGAGTTCCATTACCTGCGATCTATTTTGTTGAGCTGATTAAAATATCAGACCAGATGCTATGATCAATAAGGTTAACTGGATGAATTATGCCCTCCAGATTCGTCCGGGGTAGCTCAATTGGTAGAGCGTGGCAGCTTCAGCCAAGAGTTCCCAGGTTCAAATCCTTGTCGGGACATTTTTCGTCCAGTTGGAAAATTACAACTTGTATGATGTGTTTACCAATTTGATTAATTGTGTTAAAATTAATCTGGTGTTGCTTTTGAAAGATTTGGAAAGAGTAGATTTATTAGACGGTCGACTAAATTTCTTCACAGCATTATTGATAACAGAAGTATTGAAACCTCTTTTGACAGCAACAGTTTTTAAGTAATTAAGTTCATCCTTAAGGGATGCAGAGTCGGAACAAATTTTGAGAGCACGATTTATATACGTGTAAAAAACACCGATTTTTTGGTTGACAGGATGATTTGAGAGAGCATGAGGTGGGTAAGAGACAGATAAAGGTTTTCTATAAACACAAGTTTTAAAAAAAGAATCATATTTGATAACTAATACATCAAGGAAAGGAAGTTTATTACAATTTTCTAACTCAAAAGTAAACTGAATATGTGGGTCGATAGAATTGACAGTTTGAAGAATGGTAGAAATATCAAAAGGATTATCAACTAAAACAAAAGTATCGTCGACATAACGCATCTAAAACGTTTAAAATTAACCCGATTTAATAATTTATCCCCAAAATAATGCATATAAATGTCACAATGGAGATAAAGGATTACCCATACTTAAGCCTTCTGATTGTTTGAAATATTTATTATTGAATTCAAAAGTAGTTTGAGAGATGCAAATTTTAGTCAAATTAACAAAATCTTGGAATTCAATATCAGAGAAATGAAATTTACGTAATCTTGTTTCCAAGCAAGGAAGAGCACCTTCAATCGGAACACGTAAATAAAGATTTAACATCAAGAATAAGCATAGAACAATTGGATTGGGTAATATTTTTTAATTTGCTAAGAAAAACATAAGAATTTTTTATCGTATGAGAATTAGAAATGCATAAAGGAGAAAAAATGGATGTTAAAAATTTGGCAAGAGGATAAGTAACAGTACCAATATTTAGAGACAATAGGTCTTAAGTGTACATTGGTTTTATGAACTTTAGGCAAAGCATAAAAACGAGTACAAATGGTTGAAGAAGGAATAACACAATGTTTAATGTTGTCATTTAAAACAACAGAATTCTTAACAGCATTTTTGAGAGTGGAAAGATGCGAATTATTAGGATCTTTTTTAACTTCAACATAAGGACCTTCAGATGAGAGACCATAAACTTTATCAGAATAATCTTTTTTATCCATAAGAACAATTTGACCACCTTTATCAGCTTCAGTAATAATAAGATTATCGGCAGCGCCTGACGAAGAAAGACTCAGATCTTTCGAAAGGCCTAGCGCATTTAAAAGTTTTTGATGGTGTTTTAAGAAGATATTTTAGTTCGTATTTTTTCCCACCAGTTTCAACTTATTTTCTTTCATATTGACACTATTTCGTTTTAAGTCCTTGTCTATGCATCGATACTCTGGTTTATTTAATGTCTTCTGGTAAAGATTCAATACAACCAACAAACCGAAGAAAAAAAAAGCGTATTTTTGATGATATTTATTTGTGCATTTTATTTAATATTTCAGTAAGTAATTAAAATATTAAATTTCTGAGTTTCAGGTGCAGCAGGTTAGGGTTTGGATTACCTAAATCTCAATTTTCAGGCTTCTTGTTGGGCTAGATTTTGCTAACCATCGCAGACAAACACACACACACATAGCGAAACTTTATTTTATTAGTATAGATATAAATTTCTTTTATGAACTTTATGTTTCAGGTGATAGATGGGATTATTGATATGATGCGAAAGAAAACCATTTTCATGGGCGACGCACTTAAATTTTATTTAATTCATTATCTAGACAGGTGTTTGTGTAAATTTTAGATTTCTGCACAGGCCGAAATTTGTACAAAAAATTTCCATTTTTCTTAAGATACAATTAAGATTATTTAAAAAAATACTACAGACACATTTATAAGAAAATTTTACAGTATATTTTAGATTGCTATGTGTTCGCATGACTAAGACATAGCTGCCAAATCTCCCACTAATCCTCCGTAATATGTAGATTAATTTGAACCAGTTAACCACTTTAAAATCAGAAAATTATTTTAATGAATCTTTGACTTATTTAATTTAAAGGTTTTAAGTCGAATTTATTCAATTGAATTTCTTAAAAGAGTTTCTGGTTCGATCGTATTAAACTTGGGTCAAATAAAAACACTTATAACGGAAGATTAGTGGGAACTTGACATCTATTAAAAAATACTCAATAGCAACGTTAATGATTATTTATACTCTTAGACTATTACATTCGAATAAAAATGTATTTTTAAAAACAATGTCGTTTGGAATAAATGAAAAAAAGGTTTTAAAACATCATAACTTTTGAAGCTGTATTACAAAAAGTAGATTTTTGAAAATATTTCTGTGTAATTTATTAAAATATATTTCCAATGACTCCATTAACAGAAGTTTCATTATCGCTATTACTATTTTTACAAAACTTATTGCCTGCTTGACACGTCCTAAGAATAATAAAGACAGGGGCCGTGCCGGTTACGGGCCTTGCGCCAAGCTCGGGCTCATGCAGACCTCTAGCATATTTCTTAAGCAAGTTTAACGCAAAAATCTACACGCTGTTATTTTATATCTAAAAGTTAAGGCATTTTCTTAAATCGACTTTTAATAATGTGTAAATTTATGGTCGATCCCTAATTTGCATTTCAAATGAACAGATATCGCATCGCTCAGAGGAATGCTTAAGTGGTGTAAGTCACGAATTTTGGATTTTAATATCTCCGTCAATTTTGCAGATATCAAGATGGAATTTTCTATGTTTAATTCAGTAATGGATAAGGAAAATTTTCCTAATTGAAAATTTTATTCCTACGGGGACCGTATAAAAATTTAATTTTTGTTTTTTCTCAAATAGACCCCCCCCCCCCCTGGAGTTGCAGCTTATCTCATCCAATTTTGAACCTTTTTTATGAAACTTTGCAATTGGAAATATGTGCCTAGAGGCAATATTTAAGGAGATAGCCTATTGTTTCGACATTTATGAATCACACTGTATACTAGCAAAGTATAGATGGATATAATGAACATTCAGAGAGATATCAACCCTAAAAAGCAACAAATATCGACAATCTGTATGACTTTTTCAAAAATTTATGTAAATCTGTTTATGATGACAAATATATGAATGAATAACGCCACATAAAACGAGAATGTTGGTGAATACATTGTCAATAAATGTGTTTTCCCTGGTAATAGATTCTTGAATGAATGGAGTTTGACCAGGAGTTAAAAAAATATTCCAACAGTTCATTTCTAGTTTTGTTTTTGAAGTTGACGTTAAATCGACCTGCACCCAGAAAAAGGAATTGATTAAAACAACAAAACATGTTTTGTTGAGTACATTTTGGTTGTTTTAGCGAAATTTTTAATTAAAGTAAAAAAAAAAATGGTTTTGTTGCTTGGACAAAAAAATATTGTTAACACTCTTACAAAATTTTAGCAAAATTTCATCAATTTTACTTGAATTAACAAAATCTGTTTTTTTTAATTGTACAATAATTTTGGAATTCCAGCAAAATTTTGTTGTTTTTGCAAAATTTAAATTGTTGAGTAGTAGCCATAACTCTCGCACGTAACTCGATTTATTTGACTTATATAGCTATACATAATTAAAGGATTAACATAATTTTTGGATAATTAAAACTTTTTTTCATTGGGACGGACCAAGATAGTTTTAAAAACTCCCCGGTCCCATTTACTACTCTTTTGTATCTTTACAAGAAGAAAGTATTGGAATCATGAAAATTTTCGACTTCCGGTTTCCGACGGATTTTAGAAGGTCCTGAACACGATTTGACTGTTTTTAGAAAATGACTGTCAATGACTCTGCCTGTCTGTATGTGACAAAAATTTTGTGGGCGCTCTATCTCAAGAACTAATGCACGGAATTTAATAAAACTTTATATTCAGTTACTTCCTGATATAAATTGTTGCTGATTAGTTTTTGGTGTAAATCGCTATACAGGTGGCGCTGCTATGTTGCATTTTTCGCAATTTCTGCAATAGCTCTATCTCATTTTCAGCAGTGAATTACGCTTGTAATCTTTGCATAATAACCATTTAATGTTTATCCTGCTTTTTGCAGGCGTAATTCACTGCTGAAAATGAATTAAAAATTAACTATGTGTTGCCGTATGCTAGGCTTTGTATTGTCGTCTCATGTTTGCCGCAGAAATTTGCGTGCTCCTGATGACATTTTCATCTTGTGCTGCGATTGCAGCCGTTCAGACATATATAAGAGTGAGAAATGCCGAGCTTAGGTATCGTTCCTTGTAGCTCAGTGGTAGAACCTCAGAGCGCTGTTCTGAGGACCCGGGATAGATTCCCGGCTTGGGCAAGTTTCACTCTCTCGGTATTCGCTTGAAAAAAAGCTGGATAAAAATTCACTTGTTGTTGTGCAAGGTTTACAGGCGTAGTTCACTGCTGAAAATGAATTAAAAAATAGTTAAAATCGCATATTTAGATTGGTTCATTTAACAAAAGTTTTTGTAGTATAAACAAAAGAAGTTCGTAATATAACATATTTTATTATTTAAACAAACAAACTATATTTTGTTGAAAAAAGAAAAAAGATTGTTAAAATAACACACAGCATATATCTATGTAACAAAAGGAATTTTGTTAATTCAAATAAAATTGAACCATTTTACTTGAATTAACAAAACATTTTTTTGCTGACGATACAGATTTTTTTTTTTTTTTTTTTTTTTTTTTGGAATTGCAAAAAAAATCAACAATATTTTTTTTATTGATTCAAACAAAATTTCCATTGACCCATATTTAAACGAAAAGTTTTGTTGGGTCAACCAAATTTTTGTTGATCCAACAAAATTTTTTCTGGGTGTGAGATAATTAAATTTTGACATACTTTGACATACCTAGTGATGTCTAAGAGATAGGAAATGGTAGAACACAAGACATTTGAAAAGAAAACCCAATAAATCTTTATAAAAAAGAAGTAGATCGCTAAACAATGTATCAGAACTGTTCAAAGAAAATATACTCATATACGTAAAACAATACCACATGTTATAATTGAATTCTATTGGAATGAAAAATGATGAATATTTTTCACTCTATGGCAAAAACCTTATACAAAGTTTAAACTTGGCTGAATGCCAACCATGTTTCAGAAAGAGGTCGCAGAGGTGCTCAGGAGAAATCACCTGTCAATCATATTTAACGTAACAGTAAACAATTTTAAGGAAATTTTGAAAAAATATATATAATAATAAAGAAAGAAAGTAAGAGGAAAAGCGAAAATTTCTAACTCATTTTTTAACATAAAAGCTTGATACTTGTAGGCATAAATAGTGAAGTAATTTGTAATCGAAAAGTTCTTTCATTAATTATAAATTACTTATTAAGTTATAAACGATTGTTATCTCAAAACTACTGACTTTTAATGTTTTGGAATTATTTTTAAATAATTGCCTTTAATAATTGAGTTCAATTGGAATGAAAAACATTGACTATTTATCACTATGTTTCGGCTTAACTAAAACTAAGACCTGTAATAAGTTTAAACTTGGCTTTGTACGAAGTTGCGCTTTGAAGGGAGGTCGCAAATTGGCAACGTCACCTTGGTCCTTGCCGCGTTCTTCTAGGTAGGTTTTTAATTTAATTTTAATGCCTGAGGAAGACCACTCGGCTGAGGGCGAACCCAGCCGTTGAGCGTTTAATGTCTTCCCCGGCTAGCTCCCCGGCACGCAGGGATGAAACGTGGCAGTACAGACTTCGCCAAATGGCTGGTCCTGCCGGGAAAAAGGCCCGCGCGACAGGCGGCAGGAACTAAAGACAACCAAAAAAAAATTACAATATAGGGTCTGTCGCTCGAACCAACGTTCCTACGCGACAGGCAGCGACAGACAGGATGATGGAGAAGGTGCGCCTGCACCAGTTGCACAGTCCGCTTGAAAAATCGATGAGAAGTTCAGTGGTATGACTGCACCACTTGTACAGTTCATAGCTGATGGCCCTTTGAAGAGGTGACAGTGCAGGATTTCCACGCGACAAGGAGCGCCACACATTTGCGCTGAAACCCGTGCACTGTAGGAAGGCTGATATAAAATACTGAGCGCCAGTGATGATGTTGCTTAGCATAAGAGCGGTCCCAATGAAGAGAAGTTAAAAACATTGAAAACATTAAAATTATAAGTGGGAGCTTGTCCCTTAGACTAGAAGCTTGAAGACAAAAAAGTTAGGGTTAAGATTAGGATGAACTTAAGAATTATCATATATTCTAATACGAGCAAATCTTGTGTGTGGTTATATATATATATATATATATATATATATATATATATATATATATATATATATATATGCAAATTTTGTCTTAAAAACGGCTCTAACGATTTTGACGAAATTTCGTATCCTACTGTTTTGGGGCACCAGAAAACGATTGGTCTATGTTACATGTTCGAGAAAATTCGATTAGTGGGTCATTTTGGGTCATTTTGGGTCATGGTCTAGCTAATTGTATCTAAAACACGGTTCAAACGATTTTGACGAAATTTTGTGTCCGACCATTTTCGGGCACGAGAAGAATATTGGGCTGGGTCACATGTTCGAGAACTTTCGATTAGTGGGTCATTTTTGGGTCAACGCGGGTCAAATTAATTTTATAAAAAAAAACGGCTCTAACGATTTTGATTAAATTTTGTGTCCTACGAGTTTCGAGCACGATAAAATCATTGGGCTAGGTCACATGTCCGAGAAAATTCGATTATTGGGTCATTTCTGGGTCATTGTGGGTCAAGATCTAAAAAGTGGCTCAATTTACACTAAATTTTGCATCCAATGGTTTCCGGGCACGAGAAGACTGTTGGGCTAGGTCACATGTTCGAGAAAATTCAATTAGTGGGTCATTTTGGGTCATGTTGGGTAATGGTCAAGCTAATTGTATCTAAAAAACGGTTCAAACGATTTTGACGAAATTTTGTATCCGACTATTTTCGGGCAAGAGAAGACTATTGGGCTGGGTCACATGTTCGAGAACTTTCGATTAAGGGGTCATTTTTGGGTCAAAGCGGGTCAAATTAATTATATCTAAAAAAGGGATCTAACGATTTTGATTAAATTTCCTGTACTACGATGTAGTAACTCCTCTATACCGACCTGATTAAGATGTTGAGTGGTAGCGAGATCAGATCATTGGTAAAGAGAATTATCTTGCATAAATTAAAAAATAGAATTTATTGCATACCAATATTAATTCTAATAAAATTATGTACAAGAAAGTTAATTACAGCATTTAATTATTTTTCGTGAGTCAATCGCTTATAAATTAATGACCTCTTGACTCTCAGTGCAACTCGATCAATCAAAAGTCTCAGGAAATTACTGTCAGTCGTAACTTCTAAAGAAAGTTCATTCGGAACAGGGCTCGTCCGTTCCTTCTCTTCGGAAAAATAATATACTAAATCACGATGCTTCAGAGTTAAAGAACTCTCACTATCGCACTTTTCGTGCTTTTTCACTTCGCTGGGATTTTCACCTGATACCTGCTGTATCAATTAAATAGATGTCAGACCTCACTCTTTCCAGAGAGTCACCACTCTCGTCCAGATCTATCCGAAAAACTGTCCTCTCTCACTTTTTCATTCTCGCAGAACTCCTTCTAGGGGCGGGGGCTTTGTCGAGGCGGGCCCCTCGAAACTCTCCAGCCTCTTAGCAGCCTTGAGATCCCTCTGTTTCGTTTTCACTAAGTCCGTCATTGGACGTTCTAAGACAAAGGGCAAAGTTTCGGGCGCAAACCTAAAAATCGTGTGCAGAGATCGCTTCTCTCGCAGATGAACTCTTTCCCACGAACTCGACAAGGATCAAAGCATAAGACCCCTCTTTGGGTAACGCCTTACCACTACATCACTGTCCGAACTTTCCGCTCACAGTACAATAGAATTCGGCGTCTGCTAGTCTTCAAGGCAAAAATAGCGAGGGAAGGTATGCAGTTAAGTGTACTCACAGGAAATGCTAGAATGACACATCGCGCACCTGGATGAGGAGGCCCAATTCTTTACAACACCCCCTCCTCAAACGATTCTTAAGGGTGAAACACTAAGAATCTCTAAGAGTCGGATAAAGAATTGCAAGCTCAAATTACATCAGAGTGGCAAGAAATAAAACATACATGAATAAGATAATACTACCTTCCTTTTTTTTTCGCGCTCTGATAAGAAATCGTGAACAAATAATGAAATAAAACACAGTGAAATAAAAAATAAAAAATCTTAAAATAATTATATACAAAAGTTTATCAAGAAATCTCCTTAAACTCGACTCAGACAATCAACATGCGGAATGTCTTTGCCTGCGCGATGAGAAATGGCATAATTATAAGGTTGCAGAGCTAAGGACCACCTTAATAATCTGGGATTATTTCCAGAATTTCTTTTTAGAAACACCAAGGGATTGTGATCGGTTTCGATAGAAAAGTTTTGTCCATCAATATAATGCCTTAACTTTTTTATCGCAAAAATAATCCCTGCACACTCTCTTTCAGTGGCGCAGAAACTTTTCTCACTATCAGTAAATTTTTGACTTAAATATATTATGGGGTGCTCTTCCGATCCCTCTCTTTGAGCCAAAACCACGCCAATACCTAAGTCACTAGCATCAGTTTGTACTATGAATTCTTTCTGAAAATTAGGAGCGTAAAGCACCGGTTCTTCAGTAAGTTTCATTTTCAAAGTCTCAAAGGCTTTTCCCATTTCGTCGCTCCATGCAATCTTTTCTTTTTTATTTTTCCCTTTAAGCGCCCTCGTTAATGGTTCTACAATCACTGCATAATCTTTTATGTACCGGGAATAATATCCAGCCATTCCCAAACATCTACGAATTTCAGTTTTCGATCTCGGAACCGGTAATTCCTTAATTGCCTTCACTTTCGCCTCAGCTGGCCTCCGTCTGCCCTCACCTACAATATGCCCAAGATATTTTACGGTTTTCTGAGCAATCTTGCATTTCGCCAATTTGATTTCTAGTTTCGCGTCATTAACCCTTTTTAATACTATTTCTAGATGACGCATATTGTCCTCCCAACTATCTGAAAAAATCGCCATATCATCTAGATACGGTAAACAGAAATTCTTAAGTGCGTATATTTCCCGCGTTAAGATATCTGCTAACTCCACCCGTTTTCTGTAAGGCTTTACTAAACTCAATTGAGAAATCTGGGATTTCTGTCGCCTCCCAGGAACATTCACAATATCAATTGTTTCCGTAATTATTGACTCCTTTCTTCCCGGCCCTATCCGACTATCTGACATTTTAATTGGCTTTCTGGTAGTTAAAACTAAAACCTCATCTTTCACATTAAGCTTCCGTTTTACTGCCTTTCTGTCAAACCAAAATTTCCTCTTTTCTCGTTTTTCTGACACATTTTCAACGGCTAAAACTCGACCTCTTTTTAACCTGTTCGTGAGATTAAACACACTTCCCTTCACGAATTTATTTTCCTCCGTTTCTCTTATCCATTCTCCAAATACTAACGCTTTCAAAAGCTTTCTAACTTTTCGATGCCAACATGCAATACTATCGCTTATTGAATCTCTCATCTTAACACAGAACCGTTTTAGAAATGCGGTCGCTAAATCATTTATCAATCTTTTCCCAAGGTCCAAGTATTCTGACACATTTCCTTTAACTTTCCCTTTCCCTAAGTGTAATGACACTTTTTCTAGGCACGCGCCAAAAATATCTACCTGATAAGGCAATGGGACAAGCACCTGCTTCCCCCCACTCACGCGATTATCTCTAGCTTTTGCCACTATCAAAGAATTTCCTGCATTACAATGCGATTCTTCACCTTCCGTTTTTTTACTAATCCCTTTGAGAGATTGATCTCTGTCTAATTCAATTTGACTATCCTTCCCTCCAATTTCTGCTAAGACCGAAGATCCCTCACAAATCGACAAAGGCGATAATCCCTTATCCACACTAACCAATTCAGTAGGGCTTTTTAGATTTTCACCCTCTAGTTTTGAATTCAACGCTTCCGCTTCACTGCACTCGCGAAAAATCCCCCCTTCTTTTTCTTTTACTGAATTCAAGGTTTCCGCTCCAACATTCCCGCTAGAAATATCCTCTTCTTTTTCTTCCTCGGAATTCAAAGTTTCCGCTTCAACATTTTCGCTAGAAATATCCTCTTCTTTTTCTTCCTCGGAAATCGAAGTTTCCGCTTCAACATTTTCGCTAGAAATTTCTTTTTCCCCCTCGGAAATCACAATTTGTTTATTTACCGGATTCGGAGCTGGGCCACCCTTTTCTCTCGTTTGAGCTCGTGTCAAAACTGCATTCATCAATTCGGGTTTTTTCTTCGCCTGTTCTAACAATTTTTGAGTGTGATTACCCAACAAATAGTAAAACATATCTGAATCTTTATTGTTAACTACCGCTTTCGTTTCAATAACCCCCACGCCTTCAATTTCTAAAGTGACCTCTGCTATAGGTAAACAGTATAATTTACTGTCCAGCGGAGTCTTAATCCATACGTGATCTCCATTCAATTTATCTTGACTGACCAAGTCGTATGCGATGATATCAATTTCACTCCCAGTGTCAGTTAAAGCAGTTGTCTGAATTCCATTCACTAACACTTTACTCAAATAAGGGGAGAAGGTTTTTTCAAGTGTCGGTTTACTTATTAAGTGACCGACCCGCGCAACATCTTTCTTTTTAATTTCCGGACAATCTACCTTGTAGTGACCGCTTTGAAAACACGCGTAACACTTGACTTCTCGCCTTTTTTCGTAAACTCTTTCCCTTTCTTTATGATCATCGCGATCCCTCCAGTTAAAGTTAGTCTCCGGATTTCTGTTACCGTTTCGCCCATTTTCAAAAGTCCTGGGTCTTTCAAATTTCTTCTCTAAAGGGAGTTTCGTATTCCAAGTTTTTTTTGACGGGCGCTTGATTGCCTCGTACGCATCTAAAAGCCTCACTAACTCTTCGGGATCTTTAATCTCCGCCCAGTTATCTATAAAATGTTCGCGTATTTCTGGACACGCTCTCCGTTTGATTTGGTCCGTGACAAGCAAATTTTTCAAACCCTCAAAATCCGAAACTTGTAAGCATGACAGCCAACCTTCTAAAAAACTATTAAGTTCGAAAATCAGATCCTTCCAAACTGAATTAGGATTTCGTGGATGTTGACTAAATTTTTGTCGGTATGTCTCTGCATTCAAACGATAGCGTTCTAACAGTTTTTCTTTCACATATTGAAAATCATCAATTTTGTCTTTGGGTTCTCTTAAAATTAACTCGGCCATTCCCACAGGTAATAATGATACTAAATTCGTCACCAACTCATCATAATTTAGATTACATTTTTTTGCCTGTCTCTCGAATAAATTCAAAAACAACGAAATATCCGAATTCTTTTCATCAAAGCATAATTGTTTTTAGGGGTAAATTACTCGTTCTCACTGAGACACTACTGGATGCTGTACTTCGGTCATCTGACTCTTGTGTTGCTTTTAATCTAGCCAACTCATGTTCCCGCTCCACTTTATTTTCCCTATCTTTTTCTATAAGTTTAATTTGTGCTAAAGCTAGCTCTTTCTCAAAACCCTCTGACGACTCTATTTTTTTTATAATTTTCGGTACAGTATCATTTTCCTCTAAAATGACCTCAAATTCGTAAGCTAACGTTTGCAAATCAGCTTTCCTAAAATATTTAAGCTCCGACATTTTTAAAGTATAAAATTAGAAATTATCTTTCCCACAAATATAAAACAATACAATAAGATTAAATCAAATCCTACCAAGTGCGTCAAAATATCACCAAAATATACGCTCATAAAAAAGTACGCTTAGCAATAATATAGGAAATATGCAACATATAAAGATAAGCAACTCTATCCTAACGTCTACATTCACCTTGGTATTTGGTTATAAAATACATATGGGATCAATTTTACACAAAACAACAATTTCAATTTCAAAAAGCACAGTAAAAATATTTAAATTGCAAAAGTCTTATTCAAATTCCTTTTTCTTTTAATCAATGGTGGTCTTAATCTCTGCATCCACTCTTAAAAGATTTAGAATAATTCACAAAAAACATATAAAATCAACTCTGTTATCTTAAAATATGAAATGCGTTCGATAATTTTTTTTTTCAATGAACTCTCATTTATAGATTCAGCTAAAATTTTGTAACACTGCACAACTCTCAGTTTGCATTAAATTAATTCAACAATAATTTAATTTTTAACTACAAAATTTGTCTATTAAATTAGTTACAGTAATCTCGGAAGTATCTCATAATACTTTTTTTTTTCTACCGGAAAAATTTCTCAAAAATTTACTCTCACATAAATAAACATACAACTTTCTTTTAAAGCCTACAACACCTACATAAACACTATTAACACTTAAAGCCACTCTGAATATAAAAAGAGCTTACCTTCATTACTAAGAGTCTTTCAGGGCGTCAAAAGCACAGACTTCAGAGATTCTCAGGAGCACAGACGGGGTTCTCTATCACACTTTTCGGATGGGGACTCTTCCGGATGGGGGAACACTCTCCAGAATTCTTGGTAGATTTCTCTTTCTGATGGGGGAACACTCTCCAGAATTCTTGGTAGATTTCTCTTTCTGATGCTGTGTTGATCCACAGGGGCGTCTAAGGAGACTCAGGTCACAAGTCACAAGGAGACTCTCTCTTGGAGCACTTTGATGATTTAAATTTTGGAGTCCACTCTTTGTCTTTAGAGAATGTCATTAATTTTTGCTAATTAATCCATCACCGCAAGCCACCAGTTGTAATAACTCCTCTATACCGACCTGATTAAGATGTTGAGTGGTAGCGAGATCAGATCATTGGTAAAGAGAATTATCTTGTATAAATTAAAAAATAGAATTTATTGCATACCAATATTAATTCTAATAAAATTATGTACAAGAAAGTTAATTACAGCATTTAATTATTTTTCGTGAGTCAATCGCTTATAAATTAATGACCTCTTGACTCTCAGTGCAACTCGATCAATCAAAAGTCTCAGGAAATTACTGTCAGTCGTAACTTCTAAAGAAAGTTCATTCGGAACAGGGCTCGTCCGTTCCTTCTCTTCGGAAAAATAATATACTAAATCACGATGCTTCAGAGTTAAAGAACTCTCACTATCGCACTTGTCGTGCTTTTTCACTTCGCTGGGATTTTCACCTGATACCTGCTGTATCAATTAAATAGAGGTCAGACCTCACTCTTTCCAGAGAGTCACCACTCTCGTCCAGATCTATCCGAAAAACTGTCCTCTCTCACTTTTTCATTCTCGCAGGAGAACTCCTTCTAGGGGCGGGGGCTTTGTCGAGGCGGGCCCCTCGAAACTCTCCAGCCTCCTAGCAGCCTTGAGATCCCTCTGTTTCGTTTTCACTAAGTCCGTCATTGGACGTTCTAAGACAAAGGGCAAAGTTTCGGGCGCAAACCTAAAAATCGTATGCAGAGATCACTTCTCTCGCAGATGAAATCTTTCCCACGAACTCGGCAAGGATCAAAGCATAAGACCCCTCTTTGGGTAACGCCTTACCACTACATCACTGTCCGAACTTTCCGCTCACAGTACAATAGAATTCGGCGTCTGCTAGTCTTCAAGTCAAAAATAGCGAGGGAAGGTATGCAGTTAAGTGTACTCACAGGAAATGCTAGAATGACACATCGCGCACCTGGATGAGGAGGCCCAATTCTTTACAACGTGTTTCGAGCACGATAAAATCATTGGGCTAGGTCACATGTCCGAGAAAATTCGATTAGCGGGTCATTTCTGGGTCATTGTGGGTCAAGATCTAAAAAGCGGCTCAATTTACACTAAATTTTGCATCCAGTGGTTTTCGGGCACGAGAAGACTGTTGGGGTAGGTCACATGTTCGAGAAAATTCAATTAGTGGGTCATTTTGGGTCATGGTCAAGCTAATTGTATCTAAAACACGGTTCAAACGATTTTGACGAAATTTTGTATCCGACTATTTTCGGGCACGAGAAGACTATTGGGCTGGGTCACATGTTCGAAAACTTTCGATTAGTGGGTCATTTTTGGGTCAAAGCGGGTCAAATTAATTTTATCTAAAAAACGGATCTAACGATTTTGATTAAATTTTGTATCCTACGAATTTCGGTCACGCGAAAATCATTGGGCTAGGTCACATGTTCGAGAAAATTCGATTAGTGGGTCATTTCTGGGTCATTGTGGGTCAAGATCTAAAAAGCGGCTCAATTTACACTAAATTTTGCATCATATGGTTTTCGGGCATGAGAAGACTGTTGGGCTAAGTGACATGTTCGAGAAAATTCAATTAGTGGGTCATTTTGGTCATGGATCATGATATTTGAACTCAAATTTAATTTTGACCGAGCATAGCTCGGTCTTCCCTGCTCGTGAATTAAACTAAGAAAGAGAAATTAATAAATAATTTAAGACTACAACAAATGCAGAGATTAAGTGAGATTTGAGAGATTGAGTAGAAATTTATAAATTTCTAGTAGCTTATGGTTTAAGACTGGCCTCGTTATTATGTTTATCAGCCAGGATGGTGGCGGATGAGACGGTGAAGGTCTGAGGTGCCAAGAGACAGTCAGGGGACAGGTAAAATAATAATGAGTGGGTTCTCCACTGGCCCCACACTCGCACACATCGTTTCTAGACCTTTTAAATTTATATAGATAATTTTTAAAGGAACCATGTCCCGTGAGGAATGACGTGGTATGTGGAGACAAGTTGTACATTTCTCTGGAAACTTTGGGAATGAGATTATGAGTATGTCTACCTTTTGTGGAGGTGTTCCAGTATACTTGCCATGCTGGTAGGATTTTTGCTTTTAGTTCCCTTCTTATGAAAGAAGGGGGAACTGGAAGGGAGTATTCTATTGTTTCAATTTTTGTTGCTTCCTTTGCCAGGCTGTCAGCTAGTTCCTTTCCTGTGATGCCGATGTGTGCTGTGACGTGTCCCAGGTGACCCGATTTAACAGAGTATGTAGGATAATTTTAATTTTTAGAATGAGGGGATGCTTCGTTCGAAGTGCATGGATTGCCTGAAGACCCGACAGACTATCACTATAAATTTTGAAGTTTTCCTGCGCGGGGGATGCAGCTATCCATTCCAAAGCCTTCAGAATTGCAAACAGTTCAGCTTGATACACTGAGTTATCGTCTCCAATTCTGGAGGCCCACTCATGGGTGGACACTCCATTTACCATGGCGCAGAAACGCCGGTTTCGGTGCGCGAACCATCAGTGTTAATGCTAGGATGCTGCGAGGGCCTGTGACTGTTCTTGGCAATGCATACCTGTAGTTGCGATGTCTCCTCAGTGGGGTGCAGTTGCCAACTTGGAACTTTTCTCTGAATAGTTGTTTGTGGAAAGTATTGCGTAGTAGTTGGTTCATATTCTAGGTGTAGGATTCTGTTTTTCTGGTGCTCGTATTCTAGTGATATTAGGATTGGAGGGATCCCCGTTAGTACTGTGAGTGTAGAGATAGACCCCGTTGAGATAGTCCTATACCCTCTCACCATTTGCAGCAGGAACATCCTTTGGATCGAAACCAGCTTTTTCTTGACTGCCCTGGTGAGATTTCCTCCCCAGACGCCCACACAGTAAAAGAGGATCCGTTCTATGATTGCGTGGTACCAGATTTTTAACATTGCAGGTTTAATTCCCCAAGACTTAGAAGTTAATCTGCGTGCATTGTGTTGATACTTAGTTAATTTTGTCTTGAGGGTGTTGATGTGTTCCGTCCAGCTCCTGTGTTCGTCTATGACGATTCCTAGTAACTTAAGGTGTGTAATATGTGAAACGCTTTTCCCATAAATTCTCATTATGGGTTTGCGCATAAGCTTCTTGGGTTTTGTGAATGTTAGGGATTGCGTTTTGTCTGTAGAGAGCTGGAGGTGGAGACGTTCCAAAATTTGGCAAAAGACCGGGAGAGCTCGTGCAGCCGAATTTTCCAGGTCCAGACGCCTGAGACCCGAGAAAACAAAACTGAAGTCGTCTGCAAATGCATATAGAATGAAGCCCAGTCTTTCTAGTTCTATAAGGATGACATTTGCAATAATTAGCCAGAGGACAGGCCCAAGGCAAGACCCCTGTGAGCATCCTTTCTGTAGATTTTGGGATGAGGAGTCTGCTCCCCAATTTACTAAAATGCTTCTGTCGCTGAGATAGGAAGCGATGACTCCAGCTATGTTGCTCGGGCAATGAATTTCAATTAGTTGAAGTAGGATGTCCCGCCATTCCACGTTATCAAAAGCACCTTTGATATAGAGGGAGGGGAGACTAGTGAGGTATAGTTGCCTTCCTCTATACTTTGCGTGCATGTGGAAAGAATGCCAAATAGGGCCTTGTCGCAGGACCGACCCTCTCTGAACCCATACTGTCTGTGATGGAGTAGGTTGTTGCTCTTCAGAAAATGAACCAATCGGGTGACGATTAGTTTCTCTAGGAGTTTACCTAGAGTCGGGTGCGGTAAAGATGTGGGTTCAGAGGCATCCTTTCCCTGTTTGAGGAAGTATACCACTTCACCCTGTCTCAAAGTGTGAGGGAAGTAGTTGTGCTGTAAGCACAAGTTGGCCCAGCTGGTGAATACACCGGGAATAATTTTGTGTGTTAGTTTTAGAATTTTGAAATCTACGCAGTCTGGGCCGGGGATTTCTTAACATTTAATGTTCTTAGCGCATGTGTTATTTCTGATTTGGAAAAAGGTTTGTCTGGTGGTGAGTCAAAATGAAGATCTGAGTTGTCTACGATTGAATATTGCGAAGGGCCGAAAAGGGTTGTTGTGAGGTGCTCCATATTATGCTGTCTGGATGATCTGTTTGGCGGCAGTTCGAGCTTGATTTCATCAGGCGTGAAAAACTTGCCTGTAAAGAATTTTTGAGCTGTGCCGAAAGGGTCTGTTTGATTGCTACAGAATTTCCTCCAGGCCGCGCTCCTTGCATCTAGTACACTGCGTTTAAATTTAGCCGAAAGGTGTTTGTAATTGGCACTAAGGGTGCGATAGTATTCTGTGTCGTGATCCGTGTTTCTAAGATTTCGAAGTTTCTTCCTTAGTGCCGTGAGATGATTACGTTTAGTTTTTAGTTCGAAGGTCCAAAATGAGAAGATTGGTGTTCTCCGAGTGTTCTTTAGTCTAAAGGACGCTCGCGCTGCATTTTGCATTGTTTCAATTATGAGGTGATTTAGGATTCAATTATGAGGAATTATTTTGTGAATACATTGAGTTGTGTTTTGGTTGTTACGTCCTTTAGAAGGCTGGTGAGCAGTGATTTCTGTGATTTGATTATTTTGTTGAACTTTTTGAAGTTGCCTCGGGTTGTGTTAAATCTTCTCTGTGTTGTATAGAGTGGTGAAATTTCAAAGCCGAATTCTATGTATTTGTGGTCCGAGGCAGTATGGACATCTGAAACACGCCAGTTCCGAATCTGTTGGAGTGCTTTTGTGTTCGCCAGGGTATGGTCTGGAAATGGCAAAAGTGTGTGTGGAATTGGCTAGGTTAGCAATGGAGAGCTTGTGAACTGTCAGATGTTCGATGAGGCAATCCCCGCGGAGGCTTTCATGATTATAGCCCCATAAGGTGGAGCTAGCATTAAAGTCACCTCCGCAGATAAAGAATTGTCTCTGCGTGATTAGGTGCGCCCACTCCTCGAGGGAATCCTCAAAATTTGTTTTTGGCGCTGCGTAGGTTGAACCAATGATTAGTTGGCCTTCCTTTGCAGTGATTGTGGCAAATGCACAATGTGTGTCTGTGAAGAGATGTGCGTATTGCAATGCTGTGTTTGAGATCACTAGATGTGCACTATTGGCTTTTGACTGGAAGATGGCCCATGAAGACGGCAAACCTCCAATAGTGCCATCCGGCTCGCAGTAAGCATCCTGTAGCAGGGCTAAATCTATTTTATTTTCTATAATGTGTGCCTTAAGGGCTTCATTTGCTACTCTGCAGTGGTTTAAATTAATCTGTAGTATTTTGAGGTGGCCGAAAGGGGGGGTTCCTCCTGTGACTTGAAGGAGGCTGAAGAAGACATTACTCAATTTATAATTAACTATTAAGTTTTGAGAACCTAGAAAGATTATTGAAAGAAGTAGTATTTAAGTGCACTTACTGATTAAACTGAGGATACGCGATTTACCAGTGGTTGCGGGGGCCGCTCTGCTGCTCAGGTGGAGGTCTGTAGTAGTTTGTCATTCTTGGCTCGTGATGATATGGGTGGTGCAAGGGGAACCAGTAGCTGTTCCAGTCCTCGCGGCTTGATGTTGGTGGTGGGAGGAGGCCATCTTGTGTGTATCTGGTTGTGTCGTAGTGGCGCTGGTCTCTGCGGCTTGGGTGTGTGGTGTCTCTTCCTTGTTGTGCTTGCTGCTGGTGTTGTGATGATGGGCGTTGTTGTGAAGTTGTGACTGAAGGTCTGTGGGCGTGTGTAAATTCGTCATCTAGTTGGCGTCTGATTTCCTGAAATCGTTTCCTATAGGTGTCGCAGGACGGGTCAGTTGCCTTGTGGTGGGTATCAAAGTTGGTGCCTGCTTGTTCATTGTGGAAGACGCAGTTGACACAGCGTGGTGGCCTTCCACAATTGGGGTCTGTGTGTTCTCTTCCGCAGTTGACAAACGAAGGCACTTCACGTTTACAGAATCTTAGCATATGCGTGAATGCCTGGCATTTTCGGCATCTGCGTACTGTGGTGTGTGGGCGTAGGATATGTGTTGATAGTCCTAACGTGAGACCACCATCCTCAATAATGGAGTGGCCGAGAGACTTGGGCATGAGTAGGATGATGTCATTTGTTTCTGTGACTATGCGGTTTTGTAGTGTTTTGAGGACCATGATCTCATGTGGAAGGACTTCGTAGTGTGTTGTGACTGCTGTTTTTATTTGATCTTCTGTGGTGTGGGAAGGGACTTGTAGTAGAATCATCTTCTGCTGTGGGAGTGCCTTTGGGACTGCACTGAGTTTTCTATTTAGGGCTTGATGTTGGTGAATATCATTTTTAAGGATTAGTAGGTCGTTTGCTGTTTTGCACTCTATTTCTATTTGTTTTCACCTACGTATAATCCTCTGTGGTTGTATCGGTGCCGCGTATTTGTTGTGTTGAAGCTCCTTGTCGATGTCTGCGCTTGTGATGTCAGATACTCCTTTTATTATCAGAGTGTTTCTTTCTGTGTGGTTGGATAATTTATTTTTCCTTGTTCGCTGCGTTACTACTTGACTGTATGTGTTGTTTGTCTCGTTGGTGGCGTGGGTGTCTTGTGCTGTGTCTGATGTGGTTGCTGCTGCTGTTGTTGGTTTTCTGGAGAGTGCTTGTTGTAGTGCTTCTGTGATGTCTGCTGTGGTGGGGATTTGTTGCAAGAGTTGTTGGTAATTGTTCTTTTGTTCGTGTAGGCTTTCCTGCAGGCTGTTGATTCGCTCTGAAAGTGCTATGTTCTTGTCGAGCATTTCCCTCATTTCTCTGTGCTTGGAGATGTCTAGATCCTCTATTTGTTGCGCAAAGCTTCGTAATACTGCTATGAACTGTCTTCCTGGGTGTGCATTCTTTTCTAGTTTATCTTCTATTTTTACTTACCCATCATACGTAGTATAGGGTAAGTCTTGTAATCGTTTTGAAAATCGAAAATTTTTTTTTGACGGATTTACACGTTTCAGACACTGGAGATTCCGAAAAACATATTTTTAGAAAAAAAATTTTGCCGTCCGTCTGTGTGTCTGTGTGTCTGTGTGTGTGTGTGTCTGTAAACGCTCTATCTGCCGAAAAAATTGAGATAGAGACTTGCAATTGGGTATGTACTTAGTATGTAATAATGGGAAGAAGCCTATTTCATTTCAATAACCTCGATTAACCGGAACAATTTTTTTCGGACTCTCGAAATATTCGTTCTGATGAAAGGTATATAAAAATTTTCGAAATTGTTTATTTTAAGAAATGAATATAAAAGACAATAAAAAAACATAAATTTTGAATAAAGCATGAAGTCGATCGGATAATTAGTTGCCGAGATATTTGGAATCCTATTTACCACACTCTTCGATTTTTCATGACCCTGTATTTTATCCAAATTTCACTTCAAAGATATATTTTAATTGGAAATTTGACGCTTAATCAGATGCAATAAACCGCTAGTTAATAGGATTATTATTTTTGGAGTTATGAGGAAAAACCTCTTTCAAGCAATTCAGTAATCGAGCCTTTAAAGTTTGTGACGTCATCAAGCCACGATTTTATTTGAATTGCAATGCATTTTATAAGTAGTTTACACATTTTTATTTTAATATTTTACACTATGCATATCCATGATGGGTAAGTATTACGGTGGCCCCCAACGACTAGTTTTGAGTGTAGCTCGTACTTTTTTTAGCACAGATTCGATGTTGACAACTTGATCATTTGATGCCAGTGAGCTCATGCTCCTTGAGCGTCTCATCGGCGTTTCTGGAGAGAGAAAGACGACTTCTTCCTTGGCTGATTCATCTTTTTTACCTGCCATGTTTGTTTTAGTAGGCTGTAAGGAGGTGTGCTTAAAAACGGGGAAGCAAATAAGTTGAACGTAACTGATTAACTAGACGTGGATAAAAAAGCTTAAACTGGTAACCTGGAAGAGAAGAGAAGAACTAACAGACCTTTGAGCGCTGGCGTCATCTGCGTCTTCCAGTCCATCATGTCTCGACCATTGTGCAGCATGTTTCTGAGAATTAAGAGAGAGTTGAAGGGGTGTTTGCCATGCGTTGCAAGGGGAAAGGGAAAAGACAAAAGAGATGCAAAATGTACAAAAGTGACGGAGAACTTAAGGTTCCTCCTAAGGGGAGAAGAACAACAAGGGCGGAACCAGAACCGTGGCCGATGCGAGCCGGCCTGGGGCCAGGCAGGAGCGGGCCGCCGGACCAGGCCAAACGCGAGGAGGGACAAAACCCTCAAAGCGAAAGTGCGGGGAAAGGAAAGTACTAGTTAAAAAAGAAGGAAAACCAATTTTGAAGAAAAGCGTAGAAGAGATGTATATTCCTTAACATAAGTAAAGTCCAATTTGAGTGAAGAATATGTTAAAGTTTTATTTGCGTGCTGTAAAGTAAAATTTTATTTGAATTTGGTGTTCTGATTAAATTTTGGGTGAAATAATGACAACGAAATTTTTCCATCAAAATAAGTTAAAGTCCAACATGAGGGAAGAAAATGTTAAAGTTTTATTTGCGTGCTAAAAAGTTAAAGTTTATTTGAATTAGGTGTGCCGAAAGGGACTCTAACGAAAAAACATGAAATTATCAAGTCCGCATTTCATGTAAAAGATTGTAAAAAATTGTCATGTAAAAAATTTAAAATGAAGTAAAAAGGGTATACTTTTATGAGGTGATAGATAACATAATAAAAGATGATAATAAGCGAAAATTAACGTGAATAACCGGAACTCAGCCATATTTTCGAGGTGATGAAAAAGGTAAACATTAATAATTAAAAGTGTGAAAAATCTGAAAATAAACATAGAATCGTTTTAAAAATTTGGTGTGTAATGCAATAAATATTTTTAATATGAGAACCAGTTTGCAGAGGAATTGTATGTGCGGATGATGAAATATTTAAGAAAGTTCGAAAAGTGCAAAAAGCGAAAGCCGTAAAAAAAATTAAAATATGAATAGAATAATTTGGGTGGGGGGATTTGATTAAGTAATGTTTAAATAGAAAGAAAACCAGTTTTTTAGAATTTTGTATGGATAGTTTAATTATTATCAGTGTTTGAAGTTAGAAAGGTGATGTTCCGATGTACGACGCACCCATCGATGTCGACGGCATGGGCGGCTGGAAGTCCCCGAGCCCCGGTGGATGATAATCGCCGTACTCGAAAAAAAGTTTGAATTTTAAGAAAATATTTGGAGAGGTGAATTTAATTAAGTTAATTAGATGATAAACAAATTATGGGTGACGAGAAATTTTTTTTTTTTTAATTTGAAAAAAGTGTGAAAATACGGCAAAGTTCCACTGAAGAAATTTAATAATTGAAGAAAAATAGGACTAAGTCATATTATTGTGCAGTTAAACATAAAATACAAGAAAAATAATATTTTTAAAATTTTCATCAAAAAAGTTGGGTCCAGTTCAGGAAAATGACTAAGAGAAAAAAAAAATAAAAACACAAGCACTCCGGGAGTGCCGACAGAAATGAAAACATGAATTTCAATATATATATATATATATATATATATATATATATAATATATAAATAATATATAATATATATATATATATATATATTATAAAATACCACTGTCTAATTTACATAAAAATATATATATATATATATATATATATATATATATATATATAATGTAATATATAAATAATTTTCATAAAAAACAATAGCCCACAGGCAAGCATGCGGCGCGCGACGCGCCCGCCCCGCCCTACCTCATACCGAACTATACACAATACATGTACATACTTATATAGAGAGATGTTGGTTACAGTAACAGTGTCGGGAGTTCAATGATTTTTTCTCATCTCAAAAAATGTCCAACGCGCCTAAAGAAATTTTACCTTCAAATATACAGAGGTGTCGGTAACAGTGTCTGTTACAGAAACAGTGTCGCGAGTTCAATGGTTTTTTCCCATCTCAAAAAATGCCCAACGCGCCTAAAGAAGTTTTTACTTCAATAAATTCTCCATCATTGCAACTGCATGTACTTTCATCAATACCCCTCTTTAGGTCTTTTGCATATACATTATAATTAAACATAACACGGCCTAAAGGCTTATCATATTTAAATCCCTTAATTATTTTTACTTTACTCACAGGGATCATTGTACTTGTTTAAATATTTACCAAAATTAACTCCTTTATAGAAATTCCCCACATAATCCAATATCAAAGAGATCTTTTCTTCCGTACTTTTCTGACAGTTCTTTAAATTACAATATCTCTGTAGATCCTCTTTCTTGATTCTATACCGGAATGAATCCAAGCCCAAATCGTTATTAATATTCCTTGTGCTAGATTGTAAAGTTGTTAAAGTCTCCGGTATCAATTTCTTTTTTATATTAAATATAATTCCCTTAATGTCATTTTCCCTTCGATGACTATCACAATTAAATATTGATTTTTCTATTTCTTTACAAATATTTAGATTTTTCGAAGTATTCAAATTGATATTATGACTAATATCACTATACTGATAAGCTCTTTCCTTATATCATGTTTTATTTTGTCATCATCTTTATTTATCCAGATTCCTACTTCCAAAATTCTGTAGATATATATATATATATATATATATATATATATATATATATAGTATATATATATATATATATATATATATATATATATATATATATATATATATATATATATATATATATATATATATTATAATATGGCTAACGAGATGCATGGCTAACGACATGCACTGCAAGGTTAAAACTGGTTTCCACGCAAGCAACGTCCCCCTTCTCCTTCCGAGACCAAATTAATTCAAACTATCAACCAAACCACTAAGCTACACACCGCAGTAACCAACCCTATCTGAACTCATCGAACAACTGATCTAGACCACACTTAGCATTCAAAAATGAATTCAGTTCACTTCTATATTTACTTCTACCTATAAAATTAATCATATTTCTCCGTACAAAGTTCACAGGGTAACCCTGCATCAATGCCATGTTAATCCACTCCATGAATTCGCCAACTGCATCGCCAAATCTTGAACATAATACTCTAAATACGAACTAAACCGTTTGTAAACACATTTCTAAATGCTGAAATATGCACGTTCGATTCAAAATTTAAGATCTTTAAAGTTTTAAAATCGAAATCATTTCTCTTGTCATAAACCGTTGTTATCAAATTGTCATTCTCCAACTCTAAAATCACATCCTGATAATTGATGTTTTTCATATTCTGGGAGGAGAGTTCTAGTTTTAAAGTATTTGGATAATATTTAAAATCTAGGTTTACATTTTTCCTTATTTAATCCAACTATTAAAACATCATCAATATACCTATAACTATATATTTCTCTATTTAAAATATTGTTATTCTCATATATATGTAAGTACATTCAGCTAAAATTGAACTGCAACTCCCCCCCCCCCCTTTGGGATTCCACGAATCGGTTTAAATACTCTACTCCCCTCATACCAGTAATTCTCTTGCACTACCAACTGAAACAAGTTAATAAACCAATCTTTATCGCTATCTATATTGCTGTTTTTTTTTAAATAAAAATCTATAACTTTGTCCTTTAAATCCAGTAAGTTAATGGTACTGTATAGGTCTGTAAAATCATATGCAAACAAACTCTTTATGTTTTGATGTTTTTTCAATTTATCTAATAAAATGTAACTGTTCATAATAATAAATGTGGACTCCGTACTCAACACTCTATCAAACACACTACTCAAAACTCCCAACAATTGCTTATTAGCAGACTCTAGGTATGAACCATACCCACAAGTTACAATTGTAAATTTCACTGTTTTTTGTGAAACTTTGGCACTATAACAAAATATGGGAAACGTTGACTTTCCTGCTCCAACTTAACTTTTTTATATAGTGCCTTAACCCTGTTTTCCATCACTGAAACTTTCAATTTCAATAGCTCATAGTTATCGCTGTTATTATAACTTTCATTTAATATTTCACCATAATTTTTTTAACAGATTAATGCATAACTTGTGTTAGCTTTATCGACATATGTAATTATAAATTTACTCTGAAGCCCTTTAATAGATTTAGTTAACCTAGTATAATCCTCTTGAGACACCGACACAATCTCTAACATATATATATATATATATATATATATATATATATATATATATATATATATATATATATTATATATATACATATATATATATATATATATTATATATATATATATATTATTACTTATATATATATTTTATATATATTATATATATATATAATATATATATATAATTATATATTAATATATTATATATTTAATTATATAATATAATAGAATATAATACTACTGTTTAATTTACATAAAAATAATATATAAATATATATTAAATATAATATAGAAATAATTTTCATAAAAAACAATAGCGCACAGGCAAGCATGGGGCACGCGACGCGCCCGCCTCGTCCTACCTGATACCGAACTATACACAATACATGTACATACTTATATACAGAGGTGTCGGTTACAGTAACAGTGTCGCGAGTTCAATGGTTTTTGCCCATCTCAAAAAATGCCCAACGCGCCTAAAGAAGTTTTCACTTCAAATATACAGAGGTGTCGGTAACAGTGTCACGAGTTCAATGGTTTTTTCCCATCTCAAAAAATGCCCAACGCTCCTAAAGAAGTTTTCACTTCAAATATACAGAGGTGTCGGTAACAGTATCACGAGTTCAATGGTTTTTTCCCATCTCAAAAAATGCCCAACGCTCCTAAAGAAGTTTTCACTTCAAATATACAGAGGTGTCGGTAACAGTGTCACGAGTTCAATGGTTTTTTCCCATCTCAAAAAATGCCCAACGCTCCTAAAGAAGTTTTCACTTCAAATATACAGAGGTGTCGGTAACAGTGTCGCGAGTTCAATGGTTCTTTCCCAACGCGCCTAAAGAAGTTTTCACTTGAAAAAAAAAATATTGTGGAAAAAGACTAAGTTTTACTAAAATACTGAAATACAAGTGATTTAATTGAGTGCTAAAAAGGTTAGAAATATTCTATGTCCAAAGTCGATGAAAAAACTCTAAGTATTGGAATTAAATGAGTTTTGCATGAGAAAAGTTCAGAGACTCAACATCTGAAAATGACTAAGTTAAATAATAAAGTAATTGTTGGGATAAAGATTAAGTTTTACTAAAAAACACAAAACTCTCGAAAAATACAAGTCTAGAAAATAGTGCAAAAGAGTGTCAAAAATAAACTATGTCCAACGACCGCTGAAATTACTAAGTTTTGGAAAATGAGTACATTTTTGCTTAAATGTGAAAATAAGTTAGTTTTACTAAAAAGCAATGTCGATGAAAAATACAAGTTTTACTAAAAAATGCTAAAAGTGACAAAAAATGGCTATGTTCAGGAAATGCTTAAAAAATGCCAGAAAAAGTTAAAGTATTGCAAATAATGATGAAAATTTGGAAATTAAGTTAAAGTCCCTTCGTTAGTGTAATTACGTTAAATGGAGAAGACAATACTCAAGCCGGCGGACCGCAGTCCCAGCCCCATCCATCCGCCTCGGCCATTGTTCCAGCCCCTGCTGAATAAACAGCTGAAGAGCGTGCCCGGTCACATGGTCTCTCTGACCATCATGCCAAACTGGCAGACCCCACTGAATGACTGCTAAAATGCAGGAATACATATCCTAATACATAACCCAATAGGACCCAATTTAAGCATGTCACAGAAGAACCATGTGGCCGAGTGAAAAATTAAAACATAAATAACTGCTTAATTAAAAGGGATAGAGTTAAATGGATAGCAGCAGTAGAAAGAAAAAATGTTTTTTTACATTATAATTACTACTTGAAAGAAGTGAACAATAATTAGAACTGCTAAAATAGGGGCAAAAACAAAAGAAGCAATTAAAATGCATGGCAAACAATACTAAAGTATGAGCAGAAATATTAAAATGCTCATAAAACAATTAATAATTGGGCTAGAAACATGCTGCTTACCAAAAACAATAGCCGAGACATTCATGATCGAGAACCCATCAAATGCGCCCGGCCCGCGGGTCTTTGGAGGGCGCTTAGCCTTGCATATTCGGGAGCCCCTGCGTAGCACAACCTCTCTTAACGCGTCGTCCAGGCGGTTCTAGGTTTTTAATTATTATCTCAGATAATACCAACAAATTTTTTTTTGCGAAAATCATTATCTACAATTCTTGGATGATTCCGCGTTGATAGGTACCTCGAGCGCCCGTCAACTCTCTATCAGAGCGCCCGAAAATTAAAGTTTGTGTGTAACGGAAAAAATGCGTTTTTCTCGAAAAAAAACAAACAAAAAAAAAACAATGTGACCCAGGTTAATCTCTATAGTTAACCGGTGAGGTTTCATTAACCCCTAATTTTTTCATAATTTTAGCTTAAGTAGATTTGAAAATAGGAGGTGGGAGGGGGACATATTTTTGCAGTACATTTTCGATCATATCTCTGAAAATTTAATGCAAAAAATTATTACAAATATATTTTTGTGTGTTACAAGATCTTCTCAATGATACCACACACGATATATAACAAAAAAACAGTTTCTTTTTCAAGTAACTTAATTAATATCTCGACTAATTACCGACAATTTTTTTTGAAAATCATTATCAACAATCTTTGGATGATTCTTCGTCGATAGGTCCTCGAGCGTCCCTCAACTCCCCCGCTGAGCGCCCACAAAGTAAACTTTGTGTGTGACGGTAAAATGTGATTTTCTCAAAAACTATCTGTCCTAGGATCATCGCTATAGTTTTCCTGTAAGGTTAATTAGAGTCCTACTACCCCTAATTTTTTAATAATTTTAGTTTCAGTAGATTCGGAAATCGAGTGGGGGACATATTTTTTTTAGTGCATTTTCAACGATATCTCTGAAAATATATTACTTAAAATTAAAACAAATATATTTTTGAATTCGGTGTTACGAGATCTTTCACACGATACCCCACAATATATACAAACAAAAAAGAAAAATCATGCATCAAGCATAGATTATGAAAAACTTTCCAACACTAGCAGAATACTTTAAAAAACATTCTCTGTTTAATAAAGTAAATAAAATACCTAAGTAAATATTTTAGAAAACGCAAAACTCATTTGAAAACCAGATTTCTGCAATTACAGAACACTAGGGCATGCAACCCGGGCTTCCCGGAATAAAGAATATATATAAAAATCATTTTATTTTTTTAATTTGAAACTCTAATAGATTTTTTTACATTTAATATTTTTTTTGATTGCCCCTAACAACACAAAAGAGCATTTTTATATGAAATATGTCAATTATATATTCAAATAAAATTTTGAATTTATTAAAAACGCTAATTTCGTATTGCCCTCACCCAGAAAAAGGAATTGATTAAAACAACAAAACATGTTTTGTTGAGTACATTTTGGTTGTTTTAGCAAAATATTTAGTTGAAGTAAAAAAACTGGTTTTGTTGCTTGGAAAAAAAAATATTGTTAACATTCTTACAAAAATTTAACATAATTTCATCAATTTTACTTGAATTAACAAAATCTGTTTTTTTAATTTTACAATTATTTTGTAGTTCCAGCGAAATTTTGTTGTTTTTGCAAAATTTAAATTGTTGTGTAGTAGCCATAACTCTCTCACGTAACTCGATTTATTTGATTTATATAGCTATATAATTAAAAGATTAATATTATTTTTGGATAATTAAAATTTTTTTTCATTGGGACGGACCAAGGTAATTTTAAAAATCCCCCTGTCCCATTTAATACTTTCTTCTATCTTTACAAGAAAAAAGTATTGGAATCATGAAAATTTTCGACTTCCAGTTTCCGACGGATTTTAGAAGGTCCTGAACACGATTTGACTGTTTTTAGAAAACGACTGTCAATGATTCTGTCAGTCAATATCTGTCTGTATGTGACAAAAATTTTGTGGGTGCTCTATCTCAAGATCTAATGCACGGAATTTAATAAACCTTTATATTCAGTTACTTCCTGATATAAATTGTTGCTGATGAGTTTTTGGTGTAAATCGCGCAACATGTGCCGCTGCTATGTTACATTTTTCGTGATTTCTGCAATAGCTCTATCTCATTTTGAGCAGTGAATTACGCCTGTAATCTTTGAATAATAACGTGAATTTTTATCCTGCTTTTTGCAGGCGTAATTCACTGCTGAAGATGAATTAAAATTAACTATGTGTTGCCGTATGATGGGCTGTGTATTGTCATCTCATGTTTGCCGCAGAAATTTGCGTGCTCCTGATGACATTTCTATCTTGTGCTGCGGTAGCAGCCGTTTCGACATATGTAAAAGTGCGGAATGCTAGGCTTAGACATCGTTACCTGTAGCTCAGTGGTAGAGCCTCAGAGCGCTGTTCTGAGGACCCGCGATCGACTCCCGGCTTGGGCAATTTTCGCTCTCTCGGATTGCGCTTGAAAAAAAGCAGGATAAAAATTCACTTGTTATTATTCAGGTAACAAGCGTAATTAACTGCTGAAAATTAAATAAAAAGTAGTTAAAATTGCATATTTAGATTGGTTCATTTAACAAAAGTTTTTGTAGTATAAACAAAAAAAGTTCGTACTGTAACATATTTTATTATTTAAACAAAAAAATATATTTTGTTGAAAAAAGAAAATAGATTGTTAAAATAACACATAGCATATATGTATGTAACAAAATGAATTTTGTTAATTCAAGTAAAATTGAACCACTTTACTTGAATTAACAAAACATTTTATTGCTGACGATACAATTTTTTTTTTTTTTTTGGAATTGCAAAAAAAAAAAAAATCAACAATATTTTTTTTGTTGATTCAAACAAAATTTCCATTGACCCATATTTAAACGAAAAGTTTTGTTGGTTCAAACAAATTTTTGTTGATTCAACAAAACTTTTTTTCTGGGTGCTCGTGTCAGAAGTTAATAGCCGAAGAAATCGCTAAAAATTGCATTATCTACAGCAGTTTTTTTTATTCTGATAATTACAGCGGTTTGAAGCGTTTATTTCGATTACCTGTCTGTGTTGTAATTCGGGTTTTATTCATACTATTTTTTTTTTATTGCTTAATGAAGTTTTAATTTTGTTATTGAATATTAACTGGAAACAAATGCTGAACTTTTTATATTGTTTGAAGAGGAAACGGATTAATATTTTGTAATCGTCTGCAAGCATTACAGATTGATAAAAAAAGTCTTGAAAATTATTTTAAAACCATAAATATCAGTCAATTAAGATACAGTTTTCAAACAAATTGCATTTGAAACTAGATTTCCCCCCCTACATAACGGTGTAAAAATTAAAAATATGTGATGTTTAAAAATTAAAAAAAATTGCAGTAGCAAAAATCGCACAACCGAAAATTCATCGTCAAGTGTTGCCATTCGCAAAATGACGTCAGCGTTACGCACGGACATATTTGTCCTTTATAATATAGATAGCCAGAAATGTACTTCCATCCTTTTGTGCAGCCTTGTTGCCAAAACGTCAGTGAAGGCTCACTGTCGAGACGCGGAAATTTTTGGTTTTTCTCTGTCTGTCTGTATGTTCCGCGAACACTGCCATAAAAATCGTCCTATTAGGTTTTTTTTTGGTAGGTATGTTGGTGAGGTACCCCGAATTAGCTGTATAGTTTTTAGTTACATTAGGTTCATTCGTTTGAAAAATCTGGAACATTTCTTTTTAGGACATAGTGCTTTCCTATGGGAATGCAGACGATTTTCAAATTTCATTTTTAACTGAAATGAAAATCACATATTTGAATAATGGATTTAAACATAAAATTATGGATGCTAACTTTTTGATAGGGAGGTTTTCACTATATTCAATAGCTTTGAAAATTTGTTAAAATTTGGAAATTGTTTAAATTATTGGAAAATTTTTTGCATCTGTTCGGGAAATATAAAACATTTTACTTAGATATTTTTTACGAATTTTTTACGCATTTCTTTTTATTTTGCTCTTTAAATTATTAGTTGCTTAGCAACCATATTTCAAAGAATATGAAAATAATAAAATTCAAATAACTCGCACTATTTTGCTGCAATATTATTTTGCAAAATAAATTATTTTGGAGAGATTTTAGTATTCTAGTGATATAAATCAGAATTTATTTTGATACAAGTTACTGTTTAACTAATATAGAATGAATACCGAAATATTTTTTTCCAAACGAAAATTACAAACACATTGAACGTGTAATTTGGATTAAAGTGTTGTAGTAGTATGTGTTTATATTTGTATATATTTCTTACATGAGATATTATTCATCTCCTGGAACAGATGTGGCTGTTTCGACGTTAAAGAGTTAATGTAATTTTAAAAACAGTATAAAATCCCTCGTACAATGAAGTGGTTATTCTAAAGAAATTAGAGTAGTAAAAAGATCCTGAAATATTACAATTACTGGAAATTGAGAACATAAAAAGCTATCGCAAAAAATACTTTATAGCGCCAAATTGCGATTGCTATTTAGTGAATTGGCAGTGGGCACGATTATGAATGATTACCCAATAGGTTTAAAAATTTCCAAATAAACCTATTTTGGGGTGATTTTAGTATGCTATTGCCATCGAGTTAGACCAGGGTGTACTTAGATATTATAGAATGACCATCAAAGCTGTTTTTCCGAAGCAAAAATTGTAATAACACTAGATTTCTAAGATAGATGTAAGCGAAATATAGTAGATTCAGTTTACATTTCCATAAGTTGCTTTTGTACATGAGATATTATCCACCTTATCCATCAGATGCAGATGTTTCGTGGTTGGCAGGTAAGTAAATATTGCTATTTGGGTATTAGGCTAACATGAAATTATTTTCGAAATTGTTGCTTATCCTAATAAAACCACTGTGTAGAACAAAGTCCAAAATATACTAGAATCATTCACACAATCAATAGGAAATCACGAATATAAATTTAATAAGATTACGGGGGGTTCAAAAGGGCAGAGCTCCCCTGAAGAAATGTATTTTTTATCTAAAAAATACAAGAATAAGAAGTTTATAAGAATGTTAGAATATTATTGCATAAACCGTGTTTAATTTAACGTTTCTAATTTATGAAACCTTCGAATTATTTTATATGCGCATATACAGGTTGATTTTTTTTAAAGTTGTGAAAGTAAAACACTATAACAAAAGAACCACTGATCCAAATGACCTAAACTTTCACCAGTATGCTCCCAAAGCAATGGGAATTTTTTAGGCATGGTTAAAAAAAACTTAAAATCGCACCGACAGATGGCGCTGTAAGGTAGCAGAAACACAGAATATCGTCAGTGGGAGGAAAACAATGGACGGTACTTTCAGAAACCATCTTCCGTAAACCCTCTATCGTCATCGGACCTTTTCTTAAATTCTTAAGTGTCCTAAATTTCCTAAGAGCAATTACTGTGTTGTCATAATTTTGATAATACAGTTTCACTAACAACGCACGGTCCGTCAATGGCGCAGTCATTGCGATGATTTCCGTAGAATAATGAACATGAGATGTGCGTACTTCACGTTTTTAACGCCAATGTGCGTGTGCCGGGCGCAAGTTCGTCTCCCGACTTTACTGCATGTACAGCACCATCTGTCGGTGCGATTTTAAGTTTTTTTTTAACCACACCTAAAAAATTCCCATTGCTTTGGGAGCATACTGGTGAAATTTTAGGTCATTTGGATCAATGGTTCTTTTGTTATAGGGTTTTACTTTCACAACTTTAAAAAAATCACCCTGTATATATATATGTAGTAAATTAAAAAATATAATTTGTGGTTTTTGAGTTGTTAAATATTATGAAAAGTGAGATTAAAAAGCAATGACTTTCCGAGCTGACGTCGAGGCTCCTGATCTGCAGATTTACTAGTATATAAGTTATAGATTTGTATATATTCTACATAGTATACTGCAATTTAGTTTTTCATAAGAAAATACATAACACAGTTGAAAATTCATCTTCAGCAGCTTCTACCAATAGACGAAAACATATTTTGATTCTTTTGTACAGCGCTATATCCTACCGTAAGATTTTTATACACGCCACATATTAAGCTCAAGTTCAATTCTGGCAAAAACACACTGAAAACTATTGAAATCACATTTGCCAGAAATTATCATACAGAGGCGGTCATGTATCCAGTCATTTGCGTGGCTCTGTATATGATTTTATTTATATTCAACAAACATCTCCTAGTATACTAAGTAAATTTCACGTTCAACATGCATAACCCGGTTAAAAAACACTTTAAGCAATTTACGCTGATACACAGTAATGCTTTCGAATTCTTTTTTGTAGCCCTGTATATGATGTGTAGTATTTATACATACCACGCATTATGCAAAAATTTAGTTAAACGCATACCTAACTGAAACCGTACGTCGAGCAAGTATAGCTTATACAGTACTGTATCCGAAATCTTTTATGTGTCTCTGTAAATGAACAATAAATGCCATGCACATCATATTATACAACAAGTATCTTCTAGTAAACCTCAACAATGTATATCAATTTCATTATATTTCAAACATAATTAAAATACTCTACAAACAGGTTTTCCCCGTAAATCATTATGTAACCGAATATTTTTGTGTGGCCCTGTAAATGAATGATAAATACTTTACACTCCATATTCCACAGAAAGCACATGTTTTAATGCACCTTAGAAAATGATATCAATTTCAATTATGTTTGTAATACTGTGACATGATTAAAATGCACCACAAACGAGTTTTCCCCATACACAATAATATAATGGAATTCTGTTGAGTTATCCTGTAAACTAATTATAAGTTCTACGCGTGCAATATTCGATAGTAAGCACCTTGTAGTGCACTTCAGCGATGTATATCAATTTCAATATATTTGGAACAGTGTCACATAATAAAAATACACTGCAAATGATTTTCCTCCATAGACTATAATGCAATGGCATTCTTTTGAGTGCCCCTGTACACGAAGTACAATAGCTAAGTATTTCCTTTACAATACCGAACATACCATAGTAAACCTCAATAAGATATATCAATTGCATTGCAACTCGAGTATATTTACGCGAGTTAGAGCACGGACAGGCGGCAGACAGACAAACAGACAGACTAACCGAATTCATAAACACTTTTCAACTATGTTGGAAGAATTTTTTAAGTAAAGTAGCGCTCTAATTTTTTCCTAAAAATATTTGTGAATGGCTAATAATCCAGAAATATGTGGGGCAATAGCCTTTATAATTCTTTCAAGTTTGAACTTTCCAGTTTACGAAATAAGCTGCTCTGTCAGACGAACAGACAGACACACACGAATGATCTTAGAATGGTTCAGTTTTAACTTTTTAAGTACGGAACCCTAAAAATGACCAGTAGAAGCCCTGAAGAATTGGCTGTTACAAAGTTTCGTGCATATTTATTACTATGAAAAGAATGAAGAATGAGGTTTGGTAGTATTCAAAATTTTATGAACAAAGTATGTATATGCATAGATGCGATTAAATAAGGCAAACATTTATATCATTTATATAATAGTTGTAACAAAAAAGTGTAAAAGTTGGAAGCCATAGATGTGGTCTTGTCATCATCTAAAGGCTTTCTTAGCTTTTTCTTTTTACTTCGATTTTTTTTGGAACAATGAACCTTCAAATTTTAATTTTCTCTTTATCTTTCGATTATTTACATTGTTTGAGTAGTTGCTCTGTTAAATTGTATATTGCGATATTTGTCTTTAAATTTTGACTTTCTAACTAAGCTAATTCTCCAAAAGCATTATTTTTAATTTTGACAGTTCCTTCTACTGTGTAAGATGTGTATTTAGTGGCAGAGTGTGCAGCTCTTAAGCTGGAAAACTCAACATGGCCCCAACATAATTGAAAATTGTTCTTGATACAAAATTGATACATATTAGTGAGGCATGTTCTCTGTTGGAAATGGAGTGTGTAGCATTTATGCACACGCAAAAGAATTTGTATGCGTTGGTCTATGGCCGTTAATTCTTTCAAATATTACTACGTCCAACATTTTGAAATTGAAATCAACTCTTGATACATGTTTTCTATAAAATTAGTTGTGCCTTACATTTGTTGTTTATTTACAGGGACACACAAAATAACTGGATTGCATTATTGTCTGTACGAAGTAATTTTCTTTAAATATCTTTTTGAAATTAATATACGCTATTGAAGTGCTCGCTAACATATTCCGTTTGGAAACTTAGACATATAACATTTAAAGTTCTCTTATAGGGCCCCACAAAACAAGTCATGTACTTTATCGTCTATGAGCGAGGATTTCAAGAAGTGCGTTTCCAGTTGTGTTATGTGTTTTTCAGCTTAACTAAATTTTAGTATATTATGTGTAGTGTATAAATTCTATAGATCATATACAGAGTTGTCCAAAAGAATTGGAATTAATAAAAGTGCGTTTTAAAGCATTTTACAGCTGAACTAAATTTCCCTGTAGTGTGAGGTGTGCATATTATATAAATTAATTCCTTCACAAAAGAATATAGAAAAACTGCGTCAGTTGTGTTTTCCAACGTAATTGAATTTTAGTACACTATGTTGTATATATAACAATCTATAGATCATATACAGAACTGCACAAATAAAAAGTGAATACATTACCGTCTATGGGCAGTAATTGCTGAAAATGAGTTTTCAAAATTAAATAATTTTAGAAACATATAACAAGTCGAAAACTCATTTTAGATATCTGAGATAGCAGTATGGTTCAAAATTGACCGCAATCTAATAACACTTTGAAATCCTCATATAAAAACACCTTATTAAATCCCACAGATGAGAATTTTTATGCACCTAAGTATACACTATTTGTTGTATATGAGTCGAAGAATCGGAATTTCATTTTACACGCCAACAATGGCTGCTGCCGTGCTCAATTTCCCATGTAATAATTGTGGTAAAAAGGATTTTACAATATATATATGTTTTAAGAGACTTATGTTATACGCAGAAATGGCATCAGCGGCCAATTGTCACCATTCGTTTTTAATAGTATTCTTCGCCTTATTTAAAGACAGAATTTCTGTAATTAATTAAAGCGAATATTACTATTAGAAAATTAGTGTGACAATTGGACGCGTGAGTGGAAAAAGGATAACATTCCAGTTGATGCAAATGTTGGCGAAACACATATAAAAACAAGTGGGTAAGTGTGATCGCAGCTCGCACAAATGGTTTCGTTTAATATTCCTTTCAAAACACATTATCCTTTAATTAATAAATCTAAATTGTTACTTTATAATTATTAAATCCTTACATAGATGGTAACACCAATAAATTTAATTTTAAAAGGATTACAAAAGGAAGCTTTTTTTTTCAATCAAATAAAAAATATTCAAGTCAAATTATTTAAATAAAATTCAAAATTCCGAAATTTTAAAAATTTAGCAGATATTTAAAAATATTTTTTTATTTATAAAAAGAAAATGTTTAAACAAAATTTAAAATCTTGAAATTTCTCAAGAATTTAGAAGATGTTAGAAGCAAAATTTATAATTTTTTATTTTTTCAAAGTAAGACAAATTGTATAAACGAAATTTAAAATTCCAAATTTTCAAAAATTTAGCGAAAGTGTAAACAAAATTTAAATTTTCACAACTTATCACACCGTATAGTAGACCTGCTGTGCACGCGCTGGAAAATCTGTTCGTTCCATTTAACACCGCTAAGGGGCGCACGTTATTCTAAACAAACATCTATCCGAACAAAATTTACATATACAACCTACCCGTAGATTTCTTAGTCGAGGGGGTAGGGAAACGCAAATAAGAAATAAAAAAATTTGCTAAAATTACTATTCTGAAATAGTTCTAACTACCACTCATAAATTAAGGGTCAATATGTTCCGTACGAAAAACCGACGTGGGCTCCCGCTGACTTCGGCACAGTATAGCAGCGCGTGCTGCGCTCTTTTAGTTCCGACTTTCACGGCATGGGGTCGCACTCTGTTCTAATCAAATCTGTACCCGAACGAAGTCATCTAAAACCAAGTTGAATGAGCCAAACCGCGTTGTGATCGGGCCCATAGAGCCAGAGATGGGAATGCGCTCCTAGTGGTAGAAAGTGGATCAAAAATATGTAAGGCTATCGATATCCAGTCGAATGAGCAAAACCACGTCGTAATCGGGCCCACAGAAATTAGAAACAGCCATAGAAAGTGCAGCCCGCTAATCTCTCACACCATAATATCTGCACCCGGAAAAAAGTTTTGTTGAATCAACAAAAATTTGGTTGACCCAACAAAACTTTCCGTTTAAATATGGGTCAATAGAAATTTTGTTTGAATCAACAAAAAAAAAATATTGTTGATTTTTTTTTTTTTTTTTTTTTTTTTGCAATTCCAAAAAAAAAAAATTGTATCGTCAGCAATAAAATGTTTTGTTAATTCAAGTAAAGTGGTTCAATTTTACTTGAATTAACAAAATTCTTTTTGTTACATACATATATGCTATGTGTTATTTTAACAATCTATTTTCTTTTTTCAACAAAATATATTTTGTTTGTTTAAATAATAAAATATGTTACAGTACGAACTTTTTTTATAGGCGTAATTCACTGCTGAAAATGAGATAGAGCTATTGCAGAAATCACGAAAAATGCAACATAGCAGCGCCACCTCTTGCGCGATTTACACCAAAAACTAATCAGCAACAATTTATATTAGGAAGTAACTGAATATAAAGTTTTATTAAATTTCGTGCATTAGATCTTGAGATAGAGCGCCCACGAAATTTTTGTCACATACAGACAGAGTCATTGACAGTCATTTTCTAAAAACAGTCAAATCGTGTTCATTCCAATACTTTCTTCTTGTAAAGATAGAAGAAAGTAATAAATGGGACAGGGGGATTTTTAAAGTTACCTTGGTCCGTCCCAATGAAAAAAAGTTTTAATTATCCAAAAATTATGTTAATCTTTTAATTATATAGCTATATAAATCAAATAAATCGAGTTACGTGAGAGAGTTATGGCTACTACACAACAATTTAAATTTTGCTGGAATTACAAAATTATTGTAAAATTAAAAAAAACAGATTTTGTTAATTTAAGTAAAATTGATGAAATTTTGTTAAAATTTTGTAAGAATGTTAACAATATTTTTTTGTCCAAGCAACAAAACCAGTTTTTTTTACTTCAACTGAAAAATTTGCTAAAACAACCAAAATGTACTCAACAAAACATGTTTTGTTGTTTTAATCAATTCCTTTTTCTGGGTGTGTCATGTGGACTAATTGCGTTATTTAATCAAAAATAGTTATGCCTTTATTTCCACCTTCTCTCGAATATGAAAAACCTCGAACCGTACAAACCTCCGGCTACGGTACTCGTTGCCTGTGGCACCGTATCCACCTGCGACCGCCAGAGGGCGCAATCTGCTCTATACGAACTTGACTGAAATCGGTAAGGCTATCGAAATCTAGTCGAATGAGCCAAACCCCTTTGTAATCGGGCCCATAGAACCCTAGATAGAAAAGCTCCCCTGACGCTAGAAAGTGGAACTAAAATATTTAAGTCTATCGATATGAAGTCGAATGAGCCAAACTCCGTCGTAATCGGACCCATAGAACCCGAGATACTTCTGTAGTTCCACCTTCCAACGCCAGGTGGCGCAATCTGTTCTATACGAACATGACTGAGCTCTGTAAGGCTATCGAAATCAAGTCGAATGAGCCAAACGACGACGTAATCGGACTCATAGAACCCGAGATACTCTGAAATGAAATTACAAAATCTGAAGTTATTATTCCAAAAGAGTGGTGTATACAACTCTTAAGTTCACTGTAATGTTATAGAGGGTAATTTTAAGTTAATTTTGTTTGGAATCCGTTGTGTTGAAATCCGAAAGATAGTTGCTGAGTTATGGAGACGGGTCATAGTTATAGAAAAAAACCTTGAAGGGGGAGGCGGGGAGAGGAGAGATGAGAATTCTTTTTGACAAACAAGTAATTAAGACTACTGGACTACTTGTTCAAACGCTGGGAATTGTAGAAAAGCATGGAACTTTAAAAAAAAATGCTGAAGTTACTATTCGGAAATAGTGGTAATTATATGCATACATTACAGTAATTAAACGCTACGGATGAACCTAAAAAAGTTAAATTTGTTCAATAGAATTAGTTCTGTGGAAATCGGGGCAGTAGATATGTATATATTAAAAATGGTGTCAAATAATGATAAACCCGCCGCTAGGGGCCACGTTTTACTAAATACGATATTTATTAAGAAGTAGTTTCCTCCCCGCTTCCCCATCTCTACGAATAAAAAAAATACAAACGATTCTTTAATTATTAAAGCCATTGTCAATTGGTTTTTTTTATTACCATAAAAATCAGGATATTTATAAAATAAAAACTTGTAGGCCGAATTTTTCGATTTTTAGAAAATCTTAATGTACGTATCAAATTTCGCCTGTATTCCAATTTTGAAATCCGTATCTTATATACATTTTGAAATACGTATGTATATTCAAGTCGCTAAGTTGAAATTGATGAATTTAAAATTTGGCACACGTGTTGTGGCAACCCTCGACTTGCTTCTGCATTGAGTAACACCTATTCTTTTGATTTGGATAAAAATTATTTTCATTAACGCAAAATTAATTCGTAATTTCGGTTCTAATTATGCGATCTTTATAAAGATTAGATTGCTGGGCTCGCCGTAAAAAATGCGCATAGATGCCTAAATTTCAAACTGATAAACGCAATATTAAAAAAAATTCTATGCAGCCTGAAAAATGGCTAATCCGTCATCTTTGGGTTGTGGGAACAGATGTCAGACTGTTCCTCTGTTGTTTTCCAATGAAAGGAAATTAAACGAATTTATTCAAATCGATTTTTAATTGATCTTTACACTTCTAGTGGGAGTATTTTAGAAAGTTTTAGAAATTCTGAAAGCTATTTTCTTTTTTTTTTCCGTGTGTGTGAAATTTCGCGTTTCTAGGTGGAGTAGTTTATGAGGTAGGGGTGTCTTGGAAAACATCCAGTCTGTTATCGCCATTACAATGCTGTGACTATGGCAACCCTTCCCTCTCTTCTGGAGTTTCAGAATGAATTTTCTTTGCGGTTTGATTAAATTCTACGCTTTAGTTGAATATTTTCCATTAATGAGTGGGTTTTTAATTAGTATCTTGCGTTAATTAAGACATTTTCAAAATTTTATGTTTTGTCGTGTGACAATAGGTATTCTGCCAGCGGTAAGTAGACAAAATTTCAAGTCTCTAACTTATATAGTTTCTGAGAACGGACTCTTTGACGGAAAGACATACAAAGGAGTGAGACGAATAGGGTTTCGTGAAATGAACGAAACCCTAAAAAACATTTATGTAAACAAAATTATCAATTTTAGAGAAATGTTCACCATTATTGGATTGCAGGTCTAGACGATGAGAGTTCATCCTATAAATTTCAAAGCAAATTAATGATTAATGTATTATTTATTATTAATTAAACTTTCTCATTTCATTTTTCATGTTTTTGGAATGTTATCATTTTTCCACTCACTCGTTCAATTGTTCTGATGCACTTATGCGCAGCTTTTTCATTCCTGTATACCCAAAACAATAATTTTCTAAAGCTGAATATTCTGAAGGGCGATCCTTTAGCTTTAGGTTAACACTTATGAACAAAATGCTACTAAACTGTGTTTATTCTGGCGTTTTGAAGACTGAGTTACACCCTCACAAGCACAAGAAATCTGTTGTTTTTTGATAAATTGCTTTAAATTATACTTTATACACTTTCTTAAATGTTTTTGTTTTCGGTGTCATTTGTTTTATTCAAAGTAATATCCTTCCGTGAGGGAAAAACCAATTTCATTACATTCACATTTCGAGTTGTAAATTTCAATACACAGTCATTACCATTATTTCCTTGTTTTCTATAATAACACTCTCAGGTATATGCCGACATTCAAACAAACGGTAAATGTTTTTTAAAAAACGTTCACTTTTTTATAGCTTATTGTGTGATATAAACACTTATTACGTTTCACCAATTTCGGGCTGTTTTCGCTAAAATGGTTTTGCTTATTACGACAATAGCTTGAAGTACAACTTCTTGAGCTGGCAGATGCTTCATAAAAGTTTCCTTTTCCAACGTGACCATTATGCTCATTACGCATGGAAAGCTCAGAACGTTTTCTCAAATTTTAAAGCCGACGTTTGTGTACTTTTATATTATTTCTGGCTTTCGACAGTGTCCAACTGTTTCACTCCAAAAAATGAAAAATAGTGTTTGTTTTTTTCTGTTAAGTTTTTATGAGTTCACTGACCACACTTTAATCTAGTTTGTTTACCTTAAATTTCAGCATTGTAATGTTTTGAGTTAGAATATTTGTTTAATGTACCACGGATTTTGAAATAAATGAAAATGGGAAACTTATGAGACATTGATTATTTCCAGTTAAAGGAAATTATTTAAATAAATATTATTTTGTTGCATTATTGAATCGTTTATTTCAGAAAACCCTAAGCGCAGAATTTCCAACTTTTGAGATAGTTAATTAAAACTTTCCTACCAAGATAAAAATAAAGATCATTTTTCCAAAAAACATCCACAATATGAAGTTCGGATGTCTACATCAATTGGTAAAGTGATTTATTCATTAAGGTTCAGTGGAGGTGTTCAAATCTCCGCCCTAGCAGTTCTGCAATAAAATATATTTCGCATCTGTATTTTTGTCTCTTTTGTTATTTTTATAGTATTTTTCACTTAAGTTTAGGGTAAAAACTGACAAATTTGAACTTTTTAGTACACTTGAACTTTATTTTGGTCAGTTAAAATAAAAATTGTAATAAATTGCAACGTTCAAAATATTTTCAGATACCTCTGAAAATATTTAAACTTCCAAGATAAACTGAAGAAAGTGAAAAGCGCTTTTTTTAAATTCGGAAATTTAGTCAAGGAAAAATATTATGAAATGGTAAAACACAAATTTTTCAAACTTCTAAAATACAAATGGGGCTTGTAGAGACTTCAAGGATGCAAAACCAGGAAATACATATTTGCGGAGATGCCATTTGTATGGCCGAAAAATACACGTTTTTTTTCACTATGAAGGAACAATAAAATGAAACCAGATTTTCTCCCACTGACCTCTCACTTATACGCGATACACGGTAATTATTTATATTTTTCAAGTAATTATTTCCTTATTTAATCGCAGAATTTATAAATCGAATTTTACTGTTTTAAAATAGTGGTACGAAAAAGATGTTACTGAACATCGCGTATAAGTGAGACGTCACTGTATATTTTTGTCTGTTTTATCAATTTTTTGTGTAGAAAAATATAGCAACTGGTGGCTGTATACTTGTGTTAACATGCATGTGCTCAGCGTGAACGGCTTTGCGCGGTGCAGGATTTGCCTCGTAGAGTCATATGAAGCGCAAAAACGATACAAATTATAAAAGACAATTAAATTTGCAGGACCATGAACCATTTTTTCATTGAAATTGATTCACAGAAAATAAAATAACGCTTGTTTGAAAATAGGTCTACAGCTTTCGCATTTTTTTTCAACTTTAAAGGCTGTATATATTTAACAGTTAATTTTTTACAAATATTTATCAGCTAATTTTTTAAGATTAAATAGGTTCAAAACGATTATTTTATGAGGCCGACTATTTTTCTGATAATCGGTTGATCGGTTTGAATGCTATACTGTACCGCGTGTTGAAAAATGAACTGATCCCGTCAAACTACCTCTTATTCAAATTAAGCACGGTTTCATTCAAACATCGTGATTAACTTGAATAATCCAAAATCGTTTCAACCACATATTTTATACACTTTACGTATGCAAAAATAGAAAAAAAAGTAAATTAATCGTGTATCTTTATTTGTACTTAACAAAGTGACAACCCTCTTTAGTATATTTTACATCAATGGAAGCATTTATATGGGCCAAAATCTCATAAGTGGGATTTTTGACTGCTGATTTTTAAAAAGTTTCATATTCATAAGTAAAAAGTAAAAATTTCATGCTCAATTTGCATTTTTAATAACTACTGATATATTGCAGAATAATAATTAGTAGACGGGCAAAGACTTTATTGAAAAATAAACATGATATGACAGTTTTTATCAGACAAAACACATATTGTAAGGGACATTAGTGACATTTTTTGAAAGGTTGTATGCACTATTTTGACATATAAAACCGACGATATTGGGTAATCTATAAATATCAATATTTAAATTAACAATGGGGTCAGTAGTGACGGTTAATAAAGGTACGCTTACCTTTTCAATCCAGAAAATCTTCTTTGTGTACAAACAGCAAGCAATGGCGACTTTTTGCGAACAACATGTGTGTGGTGTGTCCCTACTAAAAAGAATAGTGAAAATGACTGCATACTGCTATCTGGTGCAATTATGAGGAAATTTATACATCGGGACAGAAGTAACCAAAAAAAGAATTTAAACCCAACACATTTCACTCATATAAAAATTATATTTTTATGCTCCATGGGATTCATATTTATAATAAATGCATTGTTTTTGAATAATTATTGTTTGTTGATGGTTTTAATGATCAAGTGATGCGTTGAGGACAGGGAACAGCAGTGACTTTTCAGATATTTAAATTTCATTTTAAAGATTAAAGAAACAGATATTCACAGTATGTTGTAGAACAATCACAGAGAAACATCTTAACAATAAATGAGAATTTCTATTGCAAAGAAATGACTGAGAAATCACACTTATTAGATTTTGGCCAATATGTACATTTTATGGAAATATTGTGGCTCATTTCCGAAATTTTTGTCAGTTATGGTGTTTCTGAAATAAACAATATTCTTCCTTTGGGTTCAAGGCTATAAAAAACAAGCTGTTAGGGAAAACATTGAAAAATCGCTCCATTTGAAACCGTTATGCTCTTAATCACTTACTTTTTATTCTGCTACTGAAACAATAGAAATGTATGCAATTAATCTAATTAATATAAGGAATATTCATTTAATTTCTGATTTTTTTTGTGTTATTTATCGAATTTATTAGAAAGATGATGTTCAAATAAAATAGGTTATAGCTAATATGCATAAAAAAGGGAATTTGAAGTGTTTAAATTGTGGTTTGTTTATAAATTGCGTAAATTAAACTTGTTTTACTTAAATAGGCTTTTATTTCATGATTTTAATGCCAACTTTTAGTATTTAAAAAAATTTTCATTTAAATTTCGCAAATCATGCTTTTATCAAATTTTTCATTATTTAATAACTAAATAATGAAATAATATGCTTTTAGTTTCATTAATTTCATTAATTTGGTTTCTGAGCTTATAAGTGTTACAATATAATAAATTATAACACCTTGTAATAATATATTAGTTTTAAATGCTAAAGGTGTAAAATTAACAACATAATATAAATTAAAATAACTTTTATTAGTTGTATTTTCAAAAACAAAAATGAGAATATTCTAAAGCTGCACGGGCTTTGAAGTTATTATTTTCATGTACTTTTTAAAAATATTGGTGATATTGGTTTTAAAGTACACCATATTAATAAATTAATCATGGATATCACCAATAATAAGAAACCAGAAAAGAAAGGTAATTCGCAAAAATACAAACTTTATACTCTGCAATATTATCCAAGCTTTTTTGAAAAATTAAAACACAGCCTTAAACGTTTCAATATCTGCTTAATAGCCAAACCACCTAAGAAATTAAAGAATATCATTTGCAGTAAAATTGACCCAATTAATTTTGAGAATTATTCAGGAGCATATGAAATACCTTTTATTAAAGAAGACGGATCCAAGAATTACTACATAGGCATGACCAGCAGGAAATTTAATTGCAGAAAAAAAGAGCATGTAGCTGATATTAAATACAATAGAAAAACTACAGCCCTGGCAAGATTATATCAAGAAGAAACCATCCAAATAAATTTCAATGAAAGTAAAATAATATTTCCCTCCAGTCTATACTATCCATCCATAATAAGAGTAAACCATAGAGATACTCACGTGCAAAAATACAATATGTAACGATGCGGTATCTTTTAATTTACCGAAACTGTGGCTAGAGTTACTCCATGGTCAAAGATATGAAAATAAACAATCAAGTAAAAAATAATAGATAACGTGCGTAATTTTTTAAAAAGTACATGAAAATAATAACTTCAAAGCCCGTGCAGCTTTAGAATATTCTCATTTTTGTTTTTGAAAATAACTCGAAAAGAGTCGAAACATGTAAAACAACTAATAAAAGTTATTTTAATTTATATTATGTTGTTAATTTTACACCTTTAGCATTTAAAAGTAATATATTATAAGTGTGACAATAAAACAACGTGACTAAGAGAAATAGCGAAAAATCCTACGTGAATTCAAAGCATACGCAAGCGATCACGCCGCCATTTTATCAACTGTGACGTCACGAGAATATTGTCCACGACGATACTTGAAGAAAATTACTAAAATAAACGCTTTTTAAAAAAGGAAAACTAATTTTAGTCTACATTGTACGCTAAAATTGGAAAATAGATATATCTCTTTTTATCTATTTATTTTTTTCAAATGTTCTTTATTAATTTAACGACTCTAACAGCATCTTTGTAGAATTTAAAATGTGCCTTCAGTTTGAACATCTACATATCTGAATATGGTGTGAGAAATCTACTATATCTCACTCAAAATCCCTGCATACTGCTCAGAAAACCAGCATAGGGAAATCAACGTAAAAGCAACTCTGCTCTGATTTTGGGCTAAGTCCAAAAAACTGCTGCTAAACATCAAAAGGTCATAACCCATCATCCCGGTTGACGTTACTGCGGCAGCGACTTCTATACGAAGGGCGGAGAAAACTCTCTTCCAACTTACCGAGATCACTCAGTGATATCCATTAAGCCAAAGCGAAACTTTCTGACTGCGAGATGATGAAATATTTTTTCATCCTATGAGAACGAACCTTGTTCGTGATATCATACACAAAAGCTCTGAATAGCTAGGAAAACAACCTTTGTTCTCTGAGACAGATGCAGGGGTGGTATAAGCGAATGTAGGGAGATTATAAGTTAGCTTCTGAATGTAATTGTAAATCCATTTTGTTTCAGACTCAGAGTCATAGCTCTGAGGTGGAGAGTCTTTTCTTCGGGAAATCATAAAGGATTCCCGTTGCTTTTAACCAAGAAAAGCCGGCGAGGCTTATATTTCCCGGTTGGAGTTATCAACCGGTACGGAAGAGTGACACGTCGACTCTTAGAAAGGAGAGTGAATTGACCTCCTGTCAACTTCGAAAGCGTTTTCACCCCGAGCGGTGTGAAGGATTTTTCCACGAAAACAGCGAAAGGGGAGCTATTTCTCTCATACGATAAAAGTTTATCGAGACTCTATTAACTTTGTTGAGCCATAATTTCAGTGGCGTAATTGTTGGACTTTTTAATTAATGGACTTTGATTATAAGCTAAACAGAATCCAAAACAAAATTTTGTGAGTCTCATTTAATCAAGAATTTCTATTGTGTAAATATTTTTTTGAATATAATAAATATTTTTTTTTGTTTTAATGAGAGCGGGTGCATGAAGTCACACGGTACCACTTCAAACACAACATCAGCCTCCGTCTCAATCGTATTATGTAAGTTTCTACATATTTTTAAAATATTTTTCAACATAGATCCAAAGTGTTTCTAAAATCTGTTTTGTCCGTTTGTACGTCTCACTATCTGTTTGCAGTTTAACTTTCGTAAATAAGTTTAGGAAGTCAAGAAATTTCTATATGGTACTGGAATAAACTGTATATCTAAGCACGATGAAATGACAAAAATATATCTCAATCTATTGTTTAAAGCACATTTCAATAAATAATAGAAAAAAATATTTTATTTTTATTCCTGCAACTGTTTTTTTATTTTCCAGAAAACGTAATTTTTTTAGTTAACACTTTTCGAATAAGTAGACTAAAAAACTAGTATCAGTAAACCAACCAATCTATGGGGGCACGAAAAATTGAAAGTGCCCTGGGCACAAAAACTTGCTAGTCGGGCCCTGCCAACAGTTGGCGCTTCCATAATGCCTGTTTCAGGATTTTACACGATTTTAGTGAAAGTCATATCTCAAGAACTAATGCACATATTTAATAAAATTTTAGATTCAGATAGACTTTGATAAATATGTACTGATTATTTTGTGATGTAAATCGCCAAACAGGTGGCGCAACTATACTGCATTTTTCAGGATTTGCACACTAGCTCTATCTCAAGAACTAATACACAGATTTTCATCAAACGTCAGATTTTATTGAAAGTGGACATAAGTTGTTGATTAGATTTTGGTGTATACCGCCCAACAGGTGGCACTACTAAGCTGCATTATTCATGATTTCCAAGATAGCTCTATCTCAAGATGCTCTATCTCAATGCACAGATTTTCACCAAACTTCAGATTCTGGTAAACGTGGATATAAGTTGTTGCTTATTATGCTTTGTTGTATACCTCGCAACAGGTGGCGCTGTATGATGCGTTATTCATGATTTTCAAGGTAGCTCCGTCTCAAGAAATAATGCACGAAATTTAATAAATATTTGTATTCAGTTATGACCTTCCTATAAATTGGTGCTGATTAGTTTTTGATTTAATTCGCTCAACTGGTGGCGCTGGTATGCGACATTTTTCACGATTGCTATATCTCAAGAACTAATGCACAGAATTTCATAAAATTTCAGATTCTGTTTGACCGTGACATAAATAGACGATAAAATGATTACGCTTTGGTGTAAATAGCCCAAAAGAGGACGTTACTATGCTAATTTTTATGATTTTCACGGTAGCTAAATCTAAAAACCTAATGCACAGAATTTCGTCAAACTTCAGACGTGGGCATAAGTTGTTGCTGATTAAATATTGGTGTATACCACCCAACCGGTAGAGCTGCTATGCTGCGTTATTCACGATTTTCAAGATAACTCTATCTGAAGGACTAGTGCATGGATTTTCATTACATTACAAATTGAGTTAGACGTTGGCATAAGTTGTTGCTCATTAGGGTTTCGTATAAATTTCCCTACAGGTGACGCAGCTTAGGTAGCATTTTTTCAGGATTCACACGATTTTAGTGATAGTCTTACTAATAGATGGAATGTAATAAAACTATCCAGTTAGACTTTGATATAAATTGGTGCTAATCCGTTTTTGGTGTAAATAGCACAACATGTGGCGTTGCTATGCTGTATTTGTCTCGATTTCCTCAATAGCTCTTTCTCAAGAACTAATGCAGGGATTACCAACAAATTTCAGATTCAGTTAGACATTGGCATAGGTTGTTGCTGATTATGTTTTGGTGCATTCCGCCTACTGGGTGGTGGTGCTATGCTGCATTATTCACAATTTTGAATATAGCAATATCTCAAGGACTAATGCAGGGATTTTCATTAAATTTCAGATTCAGTTGACAAAAGTTTTACTTATTAAATTTTAGTGAAAATCGCCCAAGAGGTAGCGCTGCATTTTTCAGGATTTTCTCAAAAAACTTTCTCTTGAACAAATGCAAAAATTTTGATCGAACTTCAAATTCAGTTAGACGTAGACATAAGTTGTTGATGATTATGTTTAGGTGTATACCGCCCAACAGGTGGCACTGTATGCTGGTTATTCATGATTTTCAAGATAGCTATATCTCAATAACTAATGCACGGAATTTATTAAAACTTTATATTATGTTAGACCTGCATATATATTAGTGCTGTTTAGTTTTTTGAGCAAATTGTTCAACAGGTGGCTATGCTGCAGTCGTTAAAATGTAGTAGGCTAAGTTGTAGACTATGCTACATTTTTCTCTATTTTCACAATAGCTATATCTGAAAAACTAATGCACAGAATTTCATCAAACTTCACATTCAGTTAGATGTTGACATAAATTGTTGCTTATTAGGTTTTGATGTAAATTTCCCAACACGTTGCGCTGCTATGCTGCATTTTTCAAGATTTACACGATTTTTGCGATAGTCATATCTCATGAACTAGATTCAGTTCAACTTTGGCGTATGTGACTTTTGTATTTTTGGTGTATGTGAAACATTTATGAGATAAAATAAAGTTTTCGGAGTGGCACATCCGACAATTTTTCTTCTATCTACACAAGAAGAAAGTATTGGATTTGTGAAAATTTTCGACTTCCGGTTTTTAAAGTTTTATACATCTTCGGAGATACTGAACACGATTTTATTGTTTTTAGAAAATGTCTGTCCACAAGTTTGTTTGTATGTGAGACTAATTTTGGGTGATAAATCAGAGAAAATAATACATGAAGAGTAATCCATTTTCATATTCAGTTATACCTTGTCATAAATTGGCGCTGATTAGGTTTTGGTGTAAGTCGCTTAACAGGGGCGGTTGTATGCTGCATTTTTCACGATTTCAGCAAAAGCTATATTCCAAAAACTACTGCATGAAATTTCCTGAAACTTGATATTGTGTTAGACCTTGACATAAACAGATGCTTATTAGGATTGGGTGTAAATTGTCCAATTGATATTGCTTCTATGCTGTGTTTATCCCGATTTCCGCAGTAGCTTAAGAACTTGTGCACCATATTTCTCTAAACATCATATTCTGTACTGCACACTACAGTACGGAAGACTTACTGTACATGCTATCACTTCTGAATATCGGAAAAATTCCACGGTGCCCGAAGTGTTCATTATTCAGAGGTTTTACTATATAAAATATTTAAAAAGTATTCCCTAAATAAAGCTTTTCGATATTTGGGAGTGTCCATTATGAAAATTTTCTTGTATATAGATTTTATCAGAAAAATACTTTAGACATTCTTTTGAAAAATCAGGTCAACGAGAACACGACTCGCAAGAGTAGTAATTCAACTCGAAACCGAGCCAAACCCGAAGTAATGTGAGTCAACTCGACCCGTAGCAAACAGTAGAAATCAACCCGATTCAAACCAGGCTGTAGCAAATCAGTAGAAGTTAACTCGATTCAAAACCGAATCGCAGAAAAAGAGTAGAAGTCAAACCGACCCGAACCCGACCTGCAATAAAAAAAATAGATCCGACCTCACCCCCAACTTCGGGTTGGATTGAAACCTCCAAACTTCTAATATCGCCCCCCATTTTTGAAGACATCCTTGTTTTTTCTCGGGAACTACTGAAGTAATTTCAATAAGTATATATTATAAGTATTATAATTAGCTATATTCAGATAATTTTGTTTTCTGGAAAATCAGTTCCTTTTTGTTATCATTCGTTTAAAAAAACTAGAATTATTATTTATTAGAGAAGAAATTAGGCTATTGGGGAAGAAAGATGTTTGCGTCTGGGAACGGGTTTGGCTCGAACCTGGTCCGATTTCCATTAACTTTACTGGGACCAGTTCTGGTTTTCGCTCTTTCAGGGTTGAGCCACGCCCAGGCTTCTTTACTTTTTCTGTCTTACATTTGCAGGCTGGTTTGGGCCAGTCTTCTTTTTTTATTGGGTTAACCCTGGATACCTGATTAAGGCGACTCTTCGAGGTAGAGTTTTTAATGCCTCCGTTTGGCATGTTTTGAGAAATTAAGTCGTGCCAGCCCGTGCCAATTAAGCTTTTGTACGGGCTGAGCCGACCTCAGGCAGAACTTTTAGCGTTTATATCGTACCAGTCCAATATATATATATATATATATATATATATGTACGGGCCGGGTCTATCTCGGGCCGAACTTTTAGCTTTTATATCGGTTGAGCCATTAAATTTTTTGTACATGGCGGTGAAAGTCCTGGCCTGAAAATTTCGACCGATGTAGACAGCTAAACGACATATCTAAGCTAGTTTTATGGGCGTTTATGCTTATTTCAACCAACGTCTCATAGGTACTGAATGTATGTTCCTTTAATATGTTTAAAAAATTGTTTACCGAATTACAACTAATCTTAGTTATAAAGTGACGCACGTCAACCGCCGCGCCCAAGTCCTGGGGGACTTTTAAAGCACTAGACCAGGAGGGTCCTCCTGTAAGTGCTACGGCGGGTAGCAGCGCCACCATCTGCTGACCACTCCTTTTAACCCAATAGATTGACGGCAAAAGTCGCTGCGATATGAGGTGCAGCCCACACTTCGAGGACACCACCACCAAACACTTGGGGAGACACTAAAGTCCTCCGACAGCTTCGTAGCTGGAACCCAAAAGAGGGAACCAGCTCCTAGGCCTTATGCCGGACTACCCCAACGACGCTTATTGTACGGCAGTTTCTGACTATCGAATCCTAGGGGAGGAGGTGCTAGTATCGAGTGTTGCTTCACGCCGCCTCACCCAGTAACCAAGCGTCACTGCAGAGCCACCAGGCACCGTGCTCTTCGGAGTTCGATCTCGCCTCCGTAAACGCCCCCAGATAAAGATTTGGAAACGATCTGACCGCTGTTAGCTAGTCGTTGCTCATCGTCACCTACCTGGACGCAGGGCGAGGGTTCCGCTCGAGCAACTGAAATAGACCTACGAGGCGTTCTTCTACCACCTAGGGAAGAGGTTTCCAACATTGGCCGAGTCCTCACGCCGCAGAAAACCTGAGCTTATGAAGAGTAGACCCAGACTCAGAACCTCGAACCTGCGTCACCGAGTCTTTTGGGCGTCTCATTGATTGTAAATAGGTGAAAATTATCTTTGACAACTCATAAAATATGTAAATAATATATTATTGTTATCATAGAAATAAGTATTTAATAAATACCCATTTAATCAAGAAAAATTTCATATAAATAAAATTATCATGTCTACTAAGTGATATAAAATGTATGAGCATATAAATAGTAACTATAGATTGTATATATGGAAAACTTGTTGTTGTTGTAACAAATACACAATCAAGAATTGTACATAGATAATTATTATTTTCTCTCATGTAATTCAAACTGTATAAACATACAAATGGTATCTTATAAAATGTACAAATAGAAAACTTTTGTCATTATAGCAAAATATATCCAAGAAATTGTATATGGGTAATATTTATTCATATAATATAAAAAGGTAAATATCTGTAGTTTTGTTGCCGGATGCATATTAATATACCTAAAGCTCATGTTAGTAAAATGCTACTTATAATGTTCTGTGAACCTGGAAACAGCAAGTACACTATCTATAATTAGAAATTGTAACCAAGTAAACAAGTCGGAAATGCAAATTTGTCACAATTGCTAAGTGTTTAAAACAAATTATGTATTCTTTTATTCTATTTTTTTAATATGTAACTGTATATGTCTGAGTTTTGTCAAAATAAATGTAGCTGACGGCCCGGGGACAATTTACTTACCTCTTGTGCTGTTCCGGAGTCGTGGAGTGAGCAAGGAAGCGGGTTTTCTGAGGCCGCTTCGGTGGCTGGGGTTTCGATGGATCGTAGAGGTGTGTCAGCCACTCGGGATTGCACTTAAACTCTAAGGCTTAGGCTGGGTTTTCCGAGGTGGTCATTCCCTGTTTTTCATGGAAGCCCCTCTATCACCGGCGCACCACACTGAGGTGGCGGTTCATCCGTGTCCTGCCCCCGTCGTGTCAAACATCTCGTTGTGTCGGGCTTCCGGTCATCTTTCCAACTGAAAGGGCCGAGTCGGAATCTCCGGAGAAGTCCGCCGAAATTCTTAGCCATAAAGAAACAAGCAGTCTTATATCTAGTTAATCTTTTTGACATAATTCTGAATACTGGAGAGTAATTAAAGCTTAAAATTGTCACTATTAGTACACTGAAAAGTATTAATGCTCTTGAAAAGATCGCGCCTTTATACGACTTCGAGAAGGTATCTCCCAATGTGTCCTGATATACACAGTTCCTCTAAAAAATATTTTCTATGAATGCTTTGTATATATATCGTTCTACTGTAGTATAAGATAATTCTAAAAAAATTCGAACAACCATTTTACTAGTACTAGTGTTGTAACGTTCTATCCTATAGCTCTATTTCCAAAAGGTTCGTTGTTCCTTTGGAAATTTTATTACAATGTGCAATTCCTCCATTGAGTCATAAGCGATGTTACTGAGATATGAGCTTACCCTGTCTCTCTCTACCCACTGGTACCTCTGTATGCTTGGTGACAACATTTAACATCGCATCCAAGTGCGTTCAGATCACATTCTGGGACGGCTGCCCTTTTGTCACCTTCTTTAATGTGGGGAGTATTGTGTCGTTCTAGAACGGACGAGAGTCCTGACATGGTTATAACTTACCCTGAACTGTTAAAATAAATCCATTAATTCACGGTAAAATTACTGCCATCAAAGTTGCCGGACTTTTTCCATTCCGATAATAGATTTTTCGTTTTGAGAGATAAACAAAGGAAAAACTCCGTTTGAAGAAGCGGTAAGTTTCCCTTACGCTCTCAGAAATACTTTCTTGGAATCACAGAAATATTCCTGGCATTACTGCCAGGAAGAGAAATTTTCCGTTATGAATAACATCGGTTATAAAAAAATTACATATCTCTTTGTTCTGCCATCTGTAGATATTTATTATTTGATATAGCTCAAGAATATTTTATGGCTGACCTATATATATACTCGAACTAGGGACCTCAATGCCTTGAGCCAAGTGTTTTACATGTAAGACCATTGGGCTCTTGCTAGAATAAGATTTTGAAATGATGATACTGGATTTCTTCAAATCGCGGCTTGGGACTTAGAAACCTGGTAATTTTTAGAAACCTGATAGTTTTTAAGTTAAATGTGGGGAGATTGCGTTCTGAGCTAATGGTGAAGGTTTTAAAACTTTAGTATTACTAGAGGATAAAACATGAATTATATATATTCTTAATTGGATTGTTAAATGTAAAATATGAATATTATATTTAGAATAAAATTCGGTAAAAAATGTTTCCTTTCTTGAGAAAATCGATTTTTTTCAACTATTAATTATTTTTAAATGTGTTCGTTTAGAATATATTTTCTATGCGATTGTTTTTTATAACTTTAAAAAATAAATTGTGCATAATTTTAAAGGAATGGGAAAGTTATTTGTTACATATATTTCTTTTAAATTCTAAAGCATTATTTTAGTTTGTTTCTTTTTTGAGTAAAATCGATTTTTTATACCTAATTTAACAAATATATATATATATATATATATATATATATATATATATATAATTATAATATCTATGAATTTCAAAAAACATATCAAGTTCTATTATCATTCTACTTAAATCTCCAAAGAGATAATTAATGATATTGTGTATACAGAATATCACATAGCTAATAATTAACATGTGCAACATAATATTACCATAGCTTGTGCTTCAATGGTAATTGGCCAAATTTTACTCATACCTAAAGAATATTGAAAAAAGAAAAAAGAAATAGAGAGAAAGGGGAAAAAAATATATATATATATAAATTGGAGTTTATATATATATATGTAATAACAATAAATTTTCGCCATTTTAGTTTAATTAATTTAATCCAAATTCTTAACATTCTACTTTTTATCCTGTCGTTTAATAATATCTTAACTACCATTTATATTTTAATTCCGTAACTTTAAATTAACATCTTCTTTTAATTCTTAATCTAAAAACATTATTCTATTAAATGCAACACTTCTTGTAAAAAACACCTGTTTTATTTCTTCATACTTTAAGACATTGAATTTTTATTTCTTTGGAATATTTTGTAACACCATTTTAATTTTTTATTAAAATTATCATTCCATATCCCATGATTCCTTTCAACTCCCGCGTAAACTATTCACCTTTTTAAAATTCTGCTCTCAAAGAAAGAGTTACGACACGATGTCAATGGCACCCCCTTTTAGCCCACTTTTTCAATCATTAGCGAGCGCTCCACATCTTACTACTCCTTTTTACTTCTAACACAGATTTCGTTGGTTTCTTAGAGAGCACAATGTAACTTTGATTTTAGTCTTTTTTATACTTATACCGCACACACTGACTTGGAAGGCAAATTTTTACGCATGCCGAAGGGTCCAAATAACCTCGTCACTTGAGAAGTCCTTCTTCTACGCGTCGATAGATTTTCATGAATAAATTTTAATAGTTCTAATCGGGTCTGAAGCTTCTATTGAAGTTGTGGTGGAGTTATGCATTAGTATAATTTAGTATGGAATAAACTGTTTGTCTTAAACCCAGTCTCCTAAGTGCTTTGGAGAAACATCTTTCGGAACTGTTGCCACTTCTCAGCTCGATTGTACGACTGCAAATACTCTAAATATTTCAACTGTTGCTTACACTAAGAGTGTGATTTATATCAGCCATTTAGTTAACGTTTTGTGTCACAGTCAGCGCTTGTCTTGAAAAAACTTTCATTGATCTCTTAACCAATGCTGCAGTTAAAACAGGATTCAGGCCTGATCATACCCAGCTAGAAAAAGTTTGTACTTTTTTTGCCAAAAAATTAAGATTGTACACAATTTGTGCATAAAAAGTGAATATTTTTGAATACTTTGAAAAGTATACACTTTTTGTGCAAATTATCTGCATTTTTTATTCATACAAAAAAGTTCAAATTCTATGTTTTCAAAAACTGTGCACATTTTTTGCATAAAATAAGTGCATATTCCATGTTTGCAAAAATTGTGCATTTTTTATGCACAAGAAAAGTCTGTATATTCCAATTTTTCAAAAATTATGCATTTTTAATGCACAAAAAAATTTGTATATTCCAATTTTGCACAAATTATGCATTTTTCATGTGTGTGAGAATTTGTATATTCCAACTTTGCACAAATTATGCATTTTCATGTGTGTGAGAAATTTATTGTATATTCCAATTTTGCACAAATTATGCATTTTTCATGTGTATGAGAATTTTGTATATTCCAAATTTGCATTATTTTCATGCATGGGGTGTCTATTCAAATGAAATGTTTTTCAGTGTGCATTATTCCATAAAAAGCATCTTCGTCCCACTTACAATTTTTTTTTCACACTTCTTATGGATGTAGTATATTGAGCTGAAATTTGACATATGACACTTATATGTTCATCTCAAGTGACAAAATACAGTTATTCTATTCCTGAAATATATTGAGTGGGGTGCATTTAGAGATTGTCTACCATTGTAGGCTGGAGGAGATTTTTTATTCTTATTTTTGCATTAAGCTGTAACTTGTTTTGGTACTTTTCATCTCCAGTGAAAATACAATAATATTCTACAAATGGACCCGTGTGAGTATTTGCACGGCAATCAAATATTTTTTACCAATATCTAATATTTTTTAGATGCAGGTTTGGTCTTCTGAAGAAAAATTAATGTTTAAAAATATCTGCAAACAGTAGTCAAGCTAGAATATCATTCCATTTATTCCATGAAAGTTACAGGTAAAAACTGATCAAAGATAGCAAAAGACAAGTTCGAGAAAAAAAAATCCATATCTTTTAACTGCATTAGATGATGCGGTCATTCGCTTTTGGAAAAACATGGGACAAAGAAAAAAAAATAATACATAGAAAATACAATTTAATTTAATATAACAAAGCATACATTTTACGCTACTCGGGAAATGCCATTGCTACGATCGATTGTGCCTTTTCCTTCTAAGCATTCGAACTTTGCTTTTTAATCTTAAATATAAAATAAACTCATACAGAGACATCTCACTTGTTTAAGTTCAGTTTTCCTTATTGTTGATGATGTATTATATGACTATTTTTATCCTTTCAAATTTTAAGTGAAAATCATGATTTCTACTCAACGACCTAGGCAGGGTTGGGTGATATATATATTTTTAAAATATTATTGAGTTTCATATTTTCACAGATTTCATTTTCATTTTCAAAATATTGCATATATTTTTTATATTTTTAGTCAAAACAAGTGTAAATGAATTTTTTAACTGTTATTAGCTTTGTCGTTCTTATAGTGGGTTTTTTCCACCCTCCAACCAAAAAAAAAAAACTTTTCCAAGCTTTATGTTTGAAGCTGAATTTTTAAATGTAGAATCAATAATTATGTGGGACAATATTTACTTAGAAAATCCACTGAAAGATAAACTATCTAATTTAGATAAACTTGCAGCTTCATTAGAAATAATTTTTTCTCATTTTGGTTTTGTTCAGTTAAGCAGACCAAGCTTACTATATTTATCTTCAAATTTTCTTAAATTTGATTACTAAATCTTATTAGATTGTTTTTGCCATGTTTTTGGCCCATGAAATAAGACTAAAATTCAATTTTGTTATATTGACTTAATCATTTAATTTTTTTTATATTAGAAGGTTTATCCTGTACAATTTCAACAATAGTTTTTGTATGTGCTAAAATGAACGTAACTATTACTAATAATGGCATTCCTTCACATTATCAATAGCTACAATTATTTTAGCACATTTAAACACGTTGCTGCATCCAAAAGTATCTTAGTGACATGAGGGATGCAGTAACTTAAATCTCTATTTTTTATACTTTACTATGAATGCAGCTTTGCAACACTTTTATTTTTACATATATTGTACATTTTGATGTATTTTATAATATATGTAAAGAAGAAAGTGTTGCACGAATCTTTTTCCATTCAATCATTGCAATTGGCGAGTGTGACCAGTGGTGGCAATAAAGTCAATCGCCAAATTTTCAGTATTACTCGCTGATTTGGCAAGTGCTAATTTTGTCCTATAATATTAAAACGTGAAATAGTTATGTCAGTATAATAAAATCAAATTTTAATCTTATTTCATGGGCCAAAAGCACGGCTTATGGACCCCGATACTTTAATTCTTAATTAACTTCAATTTTTAATCAGTTTTAATGAAATGTGAGTGCATATGTCAGAAACCGGTTGAAAAACCTATCAAATACACCTCATATATGATTGTAGGAGGGGGGGGGGCAAAATTTTTTCCTACACTTCTTGCTATCTATTGAGTTGAAATTTGGCATGATACTTCATTCTTGTGACAATACAATATTTTATTGGAGGCAGAGAATAGACAAATTTGAGCCCTCTCCACCACTGAAGGGAGGTAGCAAGAAATGCTTTTTATAGTTTGTTTTTCTGAGACAATATATTATCGGAGAAATTGGGTGAAGCTCATTTAAGGCTCCCTCCACCATAAAGCATGGAAGAGCTAAAACGGTTTTTCACACTTCCTATCATGGTGCTTTGGTTGGAAACTGACTCCAAACAAACAGTTGCTATGCTATATTTTCTATTTTGTTTGCATATTATAGTTATATCTCGCAGCTAAGTGATTTAATACTTTAACCTTCCTACCCTGAATGGGTCGAATCGACCCACTTCTATAATTTATTTTATTCGATTGGAACCAGATTTTTTTTTCATAAAGTAAGTTAAATAAATGCTACAGAGAACTACGTTAAATAAATATGTTAAATCATTTTCAAAAACAAATTCTGGTGTGAAATGTTTTTATCAACGTTGAGTAAAATTTCAACAGGGTACGAAGGTTAAATGCAGTGGTGACATTTTCTATGATTTATATTTAACAAGAAATGAAAATGAAATATAGCAATCATTTGTTTGGAGTCAGTTTCCAAGCAAAACATCATGACTGGGGTTACACTGAAAGCATCCAGTTGCATCCAACTGAAATTTGATTTGGTACACTCCTTCTAAAATACCAGGGGTGCAAAAATCTAGGCGCCAATGGGCTGATTCTCACTACTAAATTTTATTAGTATTCTTCGTCAAATTTTATTAGTATACTTTGCCTAAATTGTATCAGTACTATTCTTATTAGGCGAAGAATACTAAAAATTTAGTGGTGGGAATCGGCCCGTTGGTGCCTAGATTTTTGCACCCCTGTAAAATACAATATTCTACTGAGGCTGGGAGAGGTAAACGGCCCATTTAGTCTTCTGGCATCCTTCGGGTAAGGGGAAAACAAATGTGTACAAATTTAGTTTCAAATCTCATTTTTTTCATACACTGCATACTTTTTTTTTGACACTGAAGAGAGGATCCATTGAATCACCAAAACAAACATATTGATTTTTTGTATGTCTAAACATTGTACGATTGTTTCCTTTTTATATACATACATGGGTTTGTTTATTTTTTAATTAACAGGATATTTATATATATGTGTGTATTATTTATATTTAAACCAAAAGATTTATTTAGAGTTCATTTGGTTTAACGGTCTTTAGTAGCTTTATTTATATGTTCTATTTTGCTACAGAATTACAAATTCAGTTTTCACTTTATTATTAAACATTCTTGATTTTCAAGAGGTGATATAAATTAGAGATGCAACGAATATTTGCTTTTCACCAAACTGACAAATATTCAACGAGACAGAATATTTGTCATTGTTATTTGGTTGAATTTGATTTTTAAATTTAAGTCTGAGAAAACTATATATATATATATAAGGATTGCTACAGAAAAAAAAAAAGTTCCCTGACTAGCTTTACAGATTTCCCTGATTTCCATTAATGATACACATATGGTATTTTTAAATATATATCGCTACTACATATATAACACTTATCCAGCTTGCTAATACCTCATTTGATAGAAAAAACAAGAGAAAAACATAAAAATTGCACAATATTCATAAAGTATTGGTTCACAGTTTCATAAATCCAAACTCAAAATTTAGTCCGACTTCATTATACCAAAGAATATATGGCGACCAGAAAATTTCCTCATTTCCTGAAGAATAAGTTATATTAAAGTTAAATTCTAAGACACATCAAAATCTAACGGGATAGCTATAATTGGATTCAACTTACGCTAATGTATCATAAAATTTTCAAAAATGAGTAAATTGCCTTCAATATAAGCAACATCCACAGAAAATGAGGACATCTGATCATATTAATTTGTGTTAAATAACCAAAAACTCATATTATGTGCATCTTAAAATATATATATATATATATATATATATGTAAATTTTATTTTTCTTTATCATATGTGTGATTATTGGCTTAAATATCCCATGTTTGTCGACAAATCAGTCTTGTGCAAAACCACAAATATTTTCTCATATAGACAAATTTCCCTGACTTTCAAGTACTTTTGCAAAATTCCCAGATATTTCCAGATTGATAAACTTCCCTCACTTTTTCAGAATCTGTAGCTGCCCTGTGTAAGTATACAGGGATCTGTCCAGACTTTTCATACAAGGTCCTGTTTTTGTAAAAAATCTATTCATAATTTTGTGAACTTAATATCAGTGTTAATTTCAGGTACCGTCACACTTTGCAGACAGGGTCCTGTTTTTGTAAAATTGTGAAATGCAAAATTTTGCAGAACTGAATTTAGTATTAAATTAACGTTCCTTTTATACAAATTTTAAGAATTTCTCATTTTAGAAACTACATATATATATATATAAATACTATATAGTTCATTTCAACATTTAATGAATTACAATTCAATTAATTAAGTTCTTTAAATTGTCTAAAAAGGAATCTTAATTTAATATTAATTCCAGTTTTCACAATTTTTAATTAGATGATCAAAGCATCAGACAATTTTGTATTAATCTGCAGTAAATCAAAATTCATCTGCAATTCAAGAATGCTGGCCCAAGCTTACTATAAGAAATTATAGTAGACCATAAAATAAGCAAAATTTGCATTTACAAAGAAAATACAAGGAGAAAACATAAGGAAATACAACAAATCTAGATAAAAATTTAATTTTAGCAATTTTTTTAAAGCTGTTAAATTGATTATCAAGGTATGAAAAATTTAATAACACCTTTCTGCTACTGGGGAGACTTATCGATTTAACATAAAGAATGTACAAAGTTTTGTCATTGTTATTGTCATATTATTGTCCTTTTATTTATGTTAACACGAGTGGTTCTACTAGTTTAAAATAAAAATTTTGGAATAAATGCAGCTGAAAAAATTTAGTTATTGCTCAGCATTATTTATTAATGGAACAAGATATTTGGAATCATTTTCAGAAATTTGAACAGAAATATATTTATGTATAATATCTTTTGGTCTAATTATCATTAAATGCTCAGATAGTTCATCATCAGTAACTTCTAATATATCTTTACATAAGTTTCCCAAATCACTATCCGTTTTTTTAAGATACTTAGTTGCAAGTTTCTGAACGATAAAAATTACTTCATTTTCTACAACTATTATATTTTCAATTTCTAGACACGTATTGCTTCTTAATGCAACTGATACAATATAATCAGCATGCTGAAAAGGCTGGCAGTAATTTTTTGTGCTGTACATAGTCTTTAAAAACAGTGCTCTGTTGAAACTGAGTACAATTGACGACTCTGAATAATTAGGGAAAGTCTCTTCTAGCAGTTTCCTCTTTATCCTTGGTAATTTCACATTTTTCCCTCTACCAAATAATATGCAACCATTTATATTGAGGGGTTTTTTTTGTCAAAGCATGACCACGCTGCATGTCTTGGACAAAGTACTTTAGAACATCATTTTTTATATTGTCTTCTGCTATAACCATTTGCAATAGTGTTTTATTCAAATAACAGGAAACTATTTGTAAGGAAATTCCTTTAGTGCCATGAAAAGTTTCTTTTAATTTCCCCAAAGAATCTTCAAAAGCAAAACATGAATGAGACCAAAGAGGTCCCCATGATTTTACTGCATTTGGTAAATGCAGAAGTAAATGGATATTGTAAGTTTGCTCTGTAATTCCATAAATTTCAGGAACTCCAGCAACAAACTTTTTAAATGCTGCTTCTGCACATACAATTTCTTCTTCACTAATATTTATACCAAGAAGAAGTTTCACACCATATACCAGCAACAACCAATGTTTATAGACAGCATTATCTAATATATGTAGCAATAAAACTGGTGATGTTAAAAGAAATACCCTCCATTCTGAAGCTTTCCAAAACGCTATATCAGTAGTTGACCGCAGTTTTCTAACCATTTCATGAGGTTGCTTCAATTGCTTAATGCGATAGTTTAGAACCTGAATGTTTGAGTTATTGAGCGAATAGATTTGGTTACATGTTCCAAGAAAAAGGTTAGCAATATGCCTTGTAACGCCTAACAGTACAGAATGCATATAATCCGGAACAAAGCTGTCAATTAAATTTAGACTAGGATATAACCTTACAAGTTCTGAAGGTCCTTTAACCCCTTTTACACTTATTTGCTTGGTTGAAGATTGTCCATTAGCTTGTTCTGCATACATTATCGTGCTTTTAAATGCTCTTAATGGCACAGTTACATTTTCTTTGTAATCATAAACACGGCTAAACCCTCTACCTTTCGGAACACGCATGCCCTTGTGTTCACAAAATCCACAACCGAATTTGCCGTTAAATTGCATAAAATTCTGAACTGAAGCCCTAGCAGGTGCATCGCATGTGCATAATATAGGAAACACTTTGGTATTGATGAAATTGGACCCATTTACCCAATTTATTCCATTACTTGACAGTTCCAACATTTCATTGACAAAGGGTTTCAAAAAATTGTTGTTCATTATCGGTTTATCTCTACCAAACCATAATCCGCAAACCATAATATTTTCCTTTCTTTTTTCTGGAGGCAATTCATTTATAATGCATTGTATAGGCCATAGATTGTATTTAGCCTTCTTATGCAAAGGAATACCATCTATATTAAATTGGATTGAAAGGTTATTAGGACACTTTAAACCTGGCACCGAAGAATATAGTTTACAGTCTAAAATATCTTTATATTTATTACCCGAAGAGCTGTCAAAATCTGCTTTATATTTCAATATCTCTGACATAATATTACTGTTTTGAAGTTTAAATTTCATTTGTTCCTTTATGGGCATGTATAGAAAAAATTGCCCCAATTTCATATTTAAATTGGGATTAAAAGTTTCTTTACAATGAATACACTCCTCAGGCTTTTCTACATCAGCTAATTTGCAAAGATATGCTTTGCAATTCGAGCAATATAAATTCACCGCACAAGTTTTATCAAATGCAGATATAATTTTTGAGGAAAAAATGTGAAATGAAGGTGGTAAACTACATGGCGGCAACAAAAGTTGCAAAAGTTGAAGCAGTGCTTCAATGGAAGTTTTTGAGAAATTAAATCTTACGATAAATGATAATATTAAAATAAAGGCTTCTAGATTAGAAACTTTAGCTTCGGGATATAAAGGTTCATCTTGGTTTTCTAGGTGTATGCCCGATTTATCATTCCTTGGGAAATAATTTTCTTCTGATTTATCACCTTCATCATCCGATGACAAATTTGAGAAACTGTCGAAAGTGGCAAATGATAAATTATCCACAAAATCCTTCACAGGATCTTCTTCCAGAGAAGCTGCAGGCGTATTGAAGTGGAAATCACTTAGTGAAACTGATCCACTGTCATTTATGATAGGTTCCATATTCTCTTCTTTACGTCTGCGAATCAAGGTTCTTTTAGGCATAGGTTCATCAGTACATACACTGTTAAAAATAAATCCGTTAATTCACGGGAAAAGTACTGGCAGCGAAGTTGCCGGACTTTTTCCGTTCCGTTAGTACATTTTCCGTTTTGAAAGATTGAAGAAACGGTAACTTTCTGTTATGAATGACCTCGGTTTAAAAAAAAAAAAATTCGATCTGTTTGTGCTGCCATCTGTTGACTATAACAGGAGTACTTAATTTAATATTTTAATATTAAATACTCACTGGTACAGATTCCCTGGCTGCCCTTGGGGTTCGAACTAGGGATGACAGCGACATGAGCCGAGTGTTTTACCTCAAGACCAGCGGGCCCTTGTTAGAATAGCAGTTTGAAAGGATCATAGGGGATTTCTTCAAATCGCTGCTTGGAACTTAAACAATCTGGGGTTTAGAAATCTAGCAACTTTGAAATTAAGTGGGGGGATATTTTGTTATAAGATTATGATTGAAAAATTTAGTATTAATAGAGGATTGAAACATGAATTATTAATTCTTAATTTGATTGTTAGATGCAAAATATGAATATTATATTTTGAATTAAATTCGATAAAGTATGTTTGCTTTTTTGAGAAAATCGATTTTTTTTCAACTATTATATATTTTTTAAATGTGTTCTGTTAGAATATATTTTCATTGAGAGTGTCTTTTATAACTTTAAAAAGCAAATTACGAATAATAGCAGAGGAATGAGAAAGTTATTTGTTATTTTTTTTTTATTCGGAAGCATTATTTTTGTTTGTTGCTTTTTTGCGTAAAATCGATTTTTTTTTCACTTAATTTAACTATTATATATATATATATATATATATATATATATATATATATATATATATATATATATATATATATATATATATATATATATACTAAGCTATTTGTTTAGAATATATTTTAAGTGTGAATATTTTTTTGTAACTTTAAAAAATAAATTGCTAATAATTTTAAAAGCATGGGAAAATTAATTGTTGCTTTTTAAATTCGAAAGAACTATTTTGTTCTTTTAAATAAACTCGAATTTTTAATTTATTGAATTTTTAGTTTTTCTGTGCTGCAACATGTCAGTTTTTTAAACATTGGAAATAAATATGCAGCAGATAACGGAATATCTCCGTTGGCCACTTTCTTCTCCTTCTGTTCCGTTGTTTTCAGGAAATATGAAGAATTTTTCTGTTTTTTAACGGAAAATGCCCTTCTGTCGTGTAAAGGGACTTTTTCTGTGAAATTCAGGAAAAAAAACCCGTGAATTTCAGATTATTTTTAACAGTGTAGGTATCTGTTATACCTAACCTTTTTCCTTGGTACATCTGCATCAGACATTTTTGATGTAGAAGAATCCTTAAATCAGGTCTCCAATAATAAAAACCGCATAAAGGTTTAAAAAAGTACTACCAAATCACGATAATGTAAATGTAGAAAATCAGCTAAATTAACAAGTGAACAAAACGAAAAGATCATGGAAAAGATACACCAACGATCATCGTAATGATGCCAAAGGCCAAAGATCTTTGATGATTCCACTAAATAAATTTTAAAAGGAAAAACCAATTTTGTATACAATTAAAACTTTTGGAACACAATTAAAAAATGGAAATGACGTCTAATTATTATAATTAAGTTTATCTTAAACAGCAAAATATTTGTTGTCAGGCGATAGCTGCGTTTTATTGTATCGATGTCAAAAGTGCAAATGGGTGGATTTGTGTTTGTGTTTGACAAAATTTGAATTTATTTAGTATATATTATAGGATATTAATATAGAATAATTTAAGAGAGGCAACAAATTTTTCTTCAAACAATTATAACTGTGAATATTTGAAGTGATTCTCACTTTCTTGATATGGAATCACCTAATTTGTTAAAGTAGAATGGCAATAGAGTTTCTAGCACTTTTCCCTTGTTTTTATCGTCACGCTGCACTTTACGTACTTTATGATTTTCTTTCACGTTTTTTTATCATCATTTCAATTGCTTATTTATTACAAAACATGGATGACATTAATAAACTGCACATTCTTGTCAAATTTTATGAAGAAGAGAAATACTCGGTTCTTCGACTGAAGAAAGCAGTCAGTTTAAAGGAAAATACAGATTTTTCAGCCTGGGATAAACATAAAGGCATCGATGTACTGTGGAATGGAACCACGTATCCTGGCAACATTCTTCAGTTTGGAGGTAGGCGCTGGTATATTATCTTAAAAGTAAATTCAATGTAGAGGGCTGATCGCACTAATCCCTTCCAAAATTTAAATCGTGAAAGGTAACAATCTCTATAGGGGTGATTGTGTTCAGGTTATATAACTGAATTCAGGTATTTTTTTCATTTTCAGTACAGAAATACTGGTTTTTCTGGTAGTTAAATTCATAAAATAAGACTTAAATATTAATTTCATATGATTGCTAAACATATTTTAAATTCATAATTTGATCTTCCTGTAATAAATTATGTGTTCCCTCCCCCCTCTCTCAATACGAAAACGTTTTCTCCCTAAAATTTTAGTATATTTTCATGAACCCACAATCACCCCTGTCTCAATATGAAATCTGGAAAATTTTAACTAAAAGTATAAATAAATTTAAACAACTATTAAAATTTTAACTAAAAGTATTACAGACAATTAGTGTATTCAAATTAGCTTTATTTAAGAAAACATTTAACAGCAGAAACGGAAAATTCAGCCTCCTCAAAAAAAATTTTGTGTATGCTCTAAGCGAAATCAGTTAATGTGTTGTTATTGATTTTCTTGTATTAAATTTCTTCCAGAAAGCAAAAAAGATATGGATATATTGATTGACAGGCTGGCAGAGGGTACAATTTCTGAAAGCGACATCCCTATTATTCAAGACACCACAAAATTAGACAGCAGAATTGCTACTAAAAGTGTCGTAGTGGAAGACACATCCATCTTGCATAAGTATGATTTTTTAAAATTTAGTACATCTTACCTTTATAAATATTTTACTTACAGCGACCAATTTAACTTTGTTATTTACAAATTTTTTATTCATAATTAGCGGGTATAATTATATTCTTGATATTCATAACTCAATGAATATTAATAATCACTTGAGCAGAAATGTAAAAGAAAACTACCTCATTACTGCAAATTAAGAACAAATAAAAGAAGTCAAAACAAAGTAGCAATTGAGATTGTCTAGTAAATATTCTGGTTCTTGTTTTCCAATTGCTGCTATATGAAATGACCATGGAAGAAATGAACTTTTTACGATGATGCGGCAGTTGGAACCGCCTACTTCGAAACCTAATTTGTTTGTAGGTGGAGCCAGCATGGATTTTTTTTTGTTTTTAATTTTTTTTTGCCATGAGAGTTGGTCCTATAAAAAACTTGTCAGTATAAAATTTGTAGAAAATTTTAAGGAGATTTACAAGAAATTTAAGCGGATTTAATATCTTGGGATTTGACGAAGTTACGAATTTTTTTCTTCAATCCCCCCCCCCCCAACCATCGGGGCCATTTTTAATTATATCAAAAGTCTGTCATACATAAATTTTTGGCCCTTTTCCTAGAAGTAATTATAACTTTAAACAGATTTGATACGTATCATAATTAAGAAATTATGGGGGTGTTTCTGTTTTCACAATAAGCCCCTCCCATTCCCCCCCCCCCTGGTTTGATTTTACCCATTAACGAACTTGACCGAGGTTTTATGCCCCTTGATTTTCTGTATCACTTTGGAATAGATCTGTGCAGAATTCTTGCAGTTATCGTGTCCATAAAAAAGTGACATAGATAGATATATAAAGGTTTAAAATTGGGGGTGGTTTTGGGTTCTGGGAATCATGATTGGCGTAGATCTGCAAAAATTCCAACTTTACTTAGGGGAGAATGCAATAGGTAGTATTTCTTTCAAAATCTACCTAAAACTGAGCCAAATGATTGGTAACTTATTCCATAGACGAGTAGCGTACTACTTTTCAAATAAATATGGTAATATTGTATTTACTAAATAAATATGGTATAAATGCCTTTTGGTATAAATCATTTAACCTATTTTAATAAAAAGGTTTTATTGCACAAATTTTCTAATAAACATTCCTACTATGTGTTGACCACAAGAACATTTCTATTATCAATTCACTTATATTTTAATTGTCTATTTATTACACAGTTCTACTTTAATTTTATGTACATTTTTAAGGCAACAGTAATTAAAAAGTTACTAATTAATAAATCATTTCATTTTAAGATCAGTTTTTGTAAAAGAAGAAATTGTTTTAGTAAAGGCCGGCTTTTTAAAAATAAAAGTCGGCTTTTTTAAAGTGGCTTAAGCCAAAAAAAGCTGGCCGGTAACTGGCCTGCCTAAAATCCAGTAGCCTTGCTGAAGGGAGCTTGAGAAGAGTATAAAAGGTGTTAATTTGTTGTCAGGGGGGCTCTGTCCCACTGAACCCCTATTTGTTTTCCATAAATGATAAATCCACTTTTTGGAATGTCTAGGTAAGAATCAAACTCACCTGCTTTTATGCCGAAAGTTACAAAAACCATGCAAATTGAAATCGCGAGAATCAAAATAAAAGCAAAAATACATAATTTAAACCATAAAATAGCAATACATCAAAATCAGGACTTGAATTTCAGGGCGTGATTCGCGCCGAAATTTTTGAAATCCCGCCCAAAAAAAGATCGTGGACGGGTGCTCCCGCCCAAACAATTTCACCATTTTCAGAAATAATTGCGTTATTTAATTTACCTGCAACCGAACGATAAATTTCGTGATTATTTTTCCCCCAACCGATCGACGAACTTTGCGCTTTTTCCGCGTCTGATCGACGAACTTTGCGTTTTTTTTCGCGACGGATCAACAAACTTTGCGTGTTTTCTGCGACAGATCGACGAACTTTGCGTTTATTTCCGTGACAGATCGACGAACTTTGTATTTTTTAAGCGACTGATCAACGAACTTTGCGTTTTTTCTTCGACAGATAGACGAACTTTGTGGGGTTTTTTTCCGCGACTGATGGACGAACTTTGCGTTTTTTCGCGACAGATCCACGAATTTTGCGTTTTTTCAACGGCAGATCAACAAACTTTGCGCTTTTTTTCTGCGACTGATCGACAAACTTTGCATTTTCTCCGTGACTGATTGGCGAACATTGTATTTTTTTACGACAGATCAACGAACTTTGCGTTTTTCCGCGATCAATCAACGAACTTTGTGTTTTTTCGCAATCAATCGACGAACTTTGCATTTTTCCCGCGATTAGTCGGCAAAATTTGAATTTTTCCTGCGGTCTTTCGACAGAATTCGTGTTTTTTCTGCGATTGACCGACGATATGCGCGCTTTTCCGCGATCAATAGACGAACTTCGCTTTTTTTTCGTGATCGATCGACGAACTTTGCGTTTTTCCCGCGATCGATCGACAAAATGAGTGTTTTTTCTGCGATCGATCAACGAAATTCGCGTAAATTCTCCTTTATTTTCTTTCGACAGATTGACAGTAATTTTTTTTTACCTGTGTCTGGCTAACAAATTTAGATTTTGTTCTCTGCGTTCGACTTATGAATTACGATTTATGCCCACGAGCGACTGATGAATTTCACAATATTTTCTCACGACTGATTGACGAATTTCGCAATATTTTCTGATGAGTAATCAATGAACTTTACGAATTTTTGCGTAACTGATTAGGGAATTATTCAGTTTCTTCTGACAGATTGATGAAATTCACTATTTTTTTTATTCGCACCTCACAGAAAAATTTCAAGTTTTCTTCTGCAAATGACTGACAAATTTCGTGTTATTTTCTCGCGACCGATTAACAAACTTCGCCATTTTTCCCGTGACTGATCGACGAATTTAGCGATTTTTTTTCTATGAACATAGACATAGATAAGGACTCCTAATAAAATAGCCTTCTGAATAAGAAAATCGTTTCTCAAAAAATGTTTCAAATACAATGTCTGTGTAGAACAGTTGTATTAGTTCATCTACCTCTTTTAATCGTCTGCTTGACAGCCATCGTCTGGTAGGTATAATAGATTTATTCTATGGTATTTATTTGCATTGTTGTTTGTAGGTGGCGTTACCTTAGCACAGTTGTACACTGTCTGCCATGAAGTCGCAAATCGATATTAACATTATTTTGTTAGAAATCCTTCTCTATTTCTGTTCATGCGTAAAACGAATTTCATTATCTTATTCCCTCAACCAATTGACTAAATTCACAATTTTTTCGAACGACAAATAGACGTATTTAAAGATTTTTTTTCCTGCAACTGAAAAGAGGGAAAAGAACAAAAAAGGGCAGTAAGAGCCACCGGTCACTGCACCCTGTTAAGTTGGCCTACCTACAGTCAGCACTAAACAAAAATGAGATTAGAAGAGCTGCAAAGATCTTATTACTTTTACTCCTTGAGGTAAAGGAGTAAACCTTTTTAACCCGTGTGAAAGAGTAAAAGTGTACCTTGTGAAAGAGGCTTCAGCACCTCTCAATCAAATAAAATCTAAATTCAGAAATTTATTTAACAACCTAATTGTTAAGGGTTCCTAACACATTTAATGGAACTTGAAAAAACACTGCATATTTAAAACTTAACTTTCTTTCCTTTTTTATAATAAAAATAAACATTTTACATAATCATTCTCAGTTGACTTAATTTTTTCAATGGTATTTTGCCATGTCTACATTAATGTAATTCTTTAAATAGCACGTAAAATAATAGTGGGGTTTAAGATTTTTTTTTTCTCCCTCCCAAACATTACAACTCCCCTCCATTTAAAAATGTTGGTAGGGAGACTCCCCTCCTTTGAAAAATTGAATTTCGAGCCCTGGAAATTACATTTCAAAAAACATAAATTTTATGAAAAATAAAACAAATGGTCTCACTTACTTAGAAAGCTTTAAAAATCATGTTATTTCTAGGGAATTTGCATGAGGATCATTCCATGTCAAATCAACCAGTGACTCAACCTGACCATTTTAGATTTTGATTAAACTTACAGGAATCATTCTCCCTGATGATACAAATGAGAATATACTTTTATTATTTTTTTATCTCAGTAAATTTTCATACAATTAATTTTTTTAATTTCGAAAAATCATCTGTTTTTGGCTTGTATAAATATTTTTCAATTTCTCAAGTTCTATCAGGCGTAGAGAGTTGTTTGACCCCTCATTTTAAAGAGAATTTCATAAGGTTTAATTTGATATGCAAGTTGACTGTGCTTGATTTTTAAAAAGTTAATTTAATTAAATTGTATTGTTAATTTAATTAATCTGTCATTAGAAAAATTTGCAAATATCGCTAATCAGTTGTGACAAAAAAAATGCAAAATTAGTCGATCAGTTAGGCATTTTTCTCTTTACAGACATAACAAAATTATTAAAATGTATCGTTTGAAAAAAAAAAGTAAGACTCCTGTAATGCTAGTGGTTGACTTCTTTTTTTTTTTTTGTGATATTCATATCACGCAACATTGTGCAAAATTTTGTACCTCATCAGGGATTTGTTTAGGAAGAAATTGGGTCATTTAAAGGAGCCTTCACAATTTGGTACAGTCCAAAACAAGACTCTTCACAAAACTTTTCATGGGAAGAGTGCTACTTTCCTGTGCTACTTGGCAAAAAATATTTCGCCAAAATGCCGTTTTGGTGACATGAAATTTTTTCCCAAGACGGCAGAAAAACATCATTTTTAAATATTTGTTATTTATAAATCAATGATTTTGCACCATTTTTAAAAACAGAAAATGATGTAAAAACATGGATTAATAAATAACATGAAGATTTAACGAAGTTTATCTGACATCTTGAAAAATTTGTTACGATGCAATTACACAAATTTTAGCAGCATTCTAAAAAAACTAAACAAATGTGCTTTTTGAGATAAATATTTGTTATTGTCAGGGGGCTCAGCCCCCTTGAACCTAAAGCATTTTGGACATTGAAAAAAAAGAAAAAAACTTAACAGAAACTTTTAATGCAGGTAAAATTTTGCTTACAACTGCAAAAAAAAAAAAATATTAAATAAAAAGTAAAAGGATAAATGTACCATAAAATTCAGATTGTAAGCCCCCCCCCCCTTTTTTCAAAATCAAAAAGGGTTGAATGTGGAAGGTGGGCTTATAATCGGGATTTTTAAAAAAATCATTTGAAAACTCGTTTATCATTAATTTAGAAGTAAAAAGAACTGAGAATCTTCTGTATTTCGGCAGATTTTCAATCAAAACTAAATAAATATATAAAATCTAAATCACCCCCCCCCCCCCACAAAAAAGGAAAAAAAATTATATTTTCCTTTATTTGTTATTTTATTGTAACAATGAATAATCAATCATCTAAATCCCCCCCCCCCAAAATTACTGCTTCCCCCTCTAGTACCAAAACCCCATAGTTTAACCTTTATAACTCTTTAATTTTAAATTTCTTTTCAGACTTATTTAATATTCTATAATATATTAACAATAAATAAACCTCTAAATCAACCCCTCCTTCTAAAATCTGCTTTTCTCCCCTGCACCCCCATCCTCATCACATGAAGACTTTCCCCTTGCAAATGCATCTCATTAAATTTTAAATCTTTAAAATTTTTAGGTTTTTTTATGGTCTGTTTTTTTTGTAACAATATTTAAATAACAATCTAAATTATTACCTTCCCCTCCACCAAACTGTCCTCTTTATTTTCTTTCCCCCCCCCTCCCCCAAGTACACACTCTTTAAAATCTTTAATTTTTTTCCTACAATAATTAAATAATTATCTTATTTGCTGTCCACCCACCCAAAAAAAATTCTGCTTAACCCCCAGCATACAATCTTTAAAATCTTTTAATATTTTTAAAAAGATTTTTTTGCTTTATTGTTACTTTATAGCAGCAGTAAATAAATGATCACGTAACTTTGCCCTTAAATTTCCATTCCCCATCTCCAGAAAAAAGTGATTTTCTAGACATCGAGGGGTGGGGGGGGGGGGGGGGGAGAGAGAGAGAGAGAGAAAATTTTAGTCTTTTTTGTAGTTTGACTGTATTAGTCAGCTGATATTTTGTTGATGGGAGGGGATTTTTTTTAGAGAACATATTTATTTCAAAACATGAAATATACACATGATTCAGGGAGGAAAGAACAGCCAAACTACAAAAAAAGATGAAAATTTAACGTGCAACATAAGGCCACTTTTTTTTTAATATCTACCCTTTAAAAAAAAAACCTTCTTTAATAAAGGGGCCATTTTAAACAGCTAATGCAAAAATCCTAATAAAAAACAAAAGGAAAAAAAAAAGCCGAATCTGTATATAAAACGCGCATATCTTTACGTACATAAAGCCAAATATCACTTTTGATTTGCTATCTATCCTAATAATACCTTTAATAAAGGATGCATTATAAACAGCTAATGCGAAAATCCTTATAAAATACAAAAAAAAAAAATTAATAATAAAATAAGTAAACGGCAGAGCACGAGGCTTACCCACTTACCTTAACAGCAGCACAGATGCTATCCAAAACCGGCAAATTCGTTATCTAACAGAATTCAAAATTTAGCTGAGTAATGATTCACATGATACTAATTAACAAATAAGCTTCAAGATCTCAATTCTAACGCGATTTACGAAAATAAAGCAACCCTAGATTGGAAAAGCCATTCAAACTTGGACGATCAGATCGAAATCCGATCAAACCAGATTGAAACAGTTATCGCTCAGAAATTGCACCAAAAAAATTCAGCACAGGTTATGGGACTATTCCCTTTCTTAAAACAGGACTTTTCACAAAATTCTTGGTCTTTAAAAATAGACCTTGCACAAATTTTATTATTTAAAAGTAAAATCTGACTGTCACTTTTACATAAAACAAAATATATATATATGTGTGTATTTCACATACATATATCTTAAAAATATATAACCTGGATATAATGATAATTTCAAATTCATAAAATTATGACTAGATTTTTCACAAATGTAGAAGGATGTTCACAATTTCACCAAAACAGGAACTAAGTTTGAGATTTATTAGAAAATTTTATATGAACAACATTTACAGCTTTATCTGTATTACACACAACAATAAGTAAATTAATTTTATTTTTTCCAACACACTATAATTAAATATAATATTGAATTCTTATATTTATATAACATTTCAGTTTGTGTATTTCTACATGATTTAAAACTAATATATATATGTATATATATTTTTTTTTCTTTCTTTTTCAGGAAACAGAAACTGGATACAGTAACATCAAAAGATATTGCCTCTGACTTGATAAATCAAGCCAAATTGAAGATTTTGCAGGTTGAAAGCCAAGCAACCTGTAGTGAATGCATTTCTTTAAAGAGAAAATTTGACCTATTATATGAAGAAAAGGAAGAAGAAAATACCTGTATGAAACAACAAGCTGACAGAATTGCTTACTTGGAAAATAAAGTTTCCAAACTAAAACTTAAATCTAAAAACTACAAAGAGAAATACATGACCTGTAAGGAAGAAAAATCTCGATTGTCACAGAGCCAAATAGACAAAAATCAAACGTCTATTGGATCATTCAGTGTATCAACTAACAAATTAAATATGTGCCGCACAAGTTCTTATGCCAGATTTGTTCGGGATTTACTGGAGGTCGTATTTGGCCGAGAAGTGTTGGGAAACAGTTTATTAAAGGGCATTAAAGGCGCATAAAAAAAAACAAATGTATTAGATCCAGACATAATAAAAGAAATACAAGTTTATGTAAGCAGCAAATTTAATGTGGACCAAGCTTTAGTGAGAGCTGCAATTCGGAGAAAATTAAATATTGTAGATAGAATTGTTAAAGAAACACAAAAATAAATAAAATTTAATATTGAAAGTTCTTTTCTTTTCTTACTGCAAGCAGTTGATACATTTTCAACCAGCAACTAAATTTAAAAATAACATTTATATATTTTGATGCTTTTATCTACATTTAATGTTTTCAAATATATCTGCATATATTTTAAAGGAAGATATTTATTTTGCAGTTGTTTTCAAGTAAGTGTAATAATTTTATTTTTATAAAGCACTTTAAAAGGGTGATCTTTAGATTTTTTTAACAAGTTGAACAAATTTTAACTGATATATTTATATATATATATATATATATATATATATATATATATATATATATATATATATATATATATATATATATATATATATATATATATAAATGCACTAAATCTAAATAGCATTTATAAAAATTTGCTTTCACATTTTTCTGTTATATGTATTTAAAAAAAATCTGCAATTTTTACTGTATTTTATTATTTTTTTTTAATTTAAAAAGAATATTTTTAAAACTTGCTGAAGGCGAGAGTAATAAAGTGGAAAAAGAACTAAAAAATTTAAACAATTTAAGATATTTTAGGTTATACTAGCTAACCCGTCTGGCATTGCCTGGACCCGAGATAATAATAATCTGTTCTATACAAATATGACTGAAATCTGCAAGGCTATCGAAATCAAGTCGAATGAGGCAAACCCTGTCGTAATTGGGCTCATAGAACCCAAGATCGGAAAGTGCTACTAAAATACTTAAGGCTATAGATATCAAGTCGAATGAGCCAAACCCCGTTGTAATCAGGCCTATAGAACCAGAGATACTCCTATAGTTCCGCTGCCAGGAGGCGCAATCTGTTCTTAAAGAGGCCTTTTCAGAATACTTGACCCAACCAAATTTCCTAGTAGAATTGAAATTTAACCACCACTAAACATTGCCAAAATAGCAGAAATCACGAAAGTGGGTTACATAAACAATCGGTTTCGAAAGGGTTAATTTAGATTTTTTTATATGCACCAGGAGAGGGTTTGGACTACCTAAATCTAAATTTTCAGGCTTCTAGATGGGCTAGATTTTCCTAGACATCGCCAGCAGACACACACACACAGAGCGAGCGAAACTTTATTTTATTAGTATAGATTTATAGAAACCTAACTTTTGTGGATTTATTTCAGAAATATATATTTATATAAACAACAAATCTTTTTTTTTTTCTGTTACATAATGGTCTATAGGAAAAAAAACATTTGTAGTGTATTTTTATGTTGTTACACTATTTTAAATGCAATGAAATAGATACATATTTATGAAGTGCACTAAAACATTTAATGAAGAAACTTGAAATTGAAACAAAAAGGTTGCCTGTAAACATAGCTGTTGGAAAGCATTATTAACCCTCTGACTGTTTTTATCCGGTGATTCCCATGACCACTTGTAGAAAAATTTATATAATGCACAATTTTTGAAGTAATTTTGTTTCAAACATTACACAGCAAAGGGTGAAAGCAATGCAAATGATAAATTTACTACATATTTCATATACATGATGATTTGAAATATGTAATAATAGGGGAGATACAGGTCGATTACATATTGGTCGAAAGGATTCTGAAAAAAAAAAAGTGGTCAGAAGGTTAAATTATGCAAACAACATGATTTCTCTTGTTTTTATAGATTAAAAAATTATTGTAATTTTTCACAAATTTGCCATGTTTAAAAATAGGCCATATATATTTATTGTAACAAAATTTTTAATAGCTCAGAGGTGGTATGTGTGATTAAAGTTTGATAACCCATTGTCTAGATACTACTTGCTTGATGAGTACTTTGTTGATGTTGCATTTAAATGTTTAAATATCTTGAAATATTTCTTAAGATATTTCCCTTTTTTTTTTTTTTTTTTTTTTTTTTTTTACAATTTTTGTAGCTTTTTAAAAGTATCTCATGAGTTTCAACATTGCATGTTCATGGAAATTCTGGATGTTGCAAATAGAAAAACAAATGTACTAACAAATAATTATTTAAAATTCTTCAAGGTATTAACATTCAAAAGCAGTATTAAAGCACAGTGTTTAAGTGACAGTAAAATAATTGCAACTATAAAGTCATTTTATATGCACACCTCTGTTGTCTAAACAAGAGGAGGGGGGGGGAGAAGCAATTCTATTTTATTGCTGAAAACATGCAAGCATCTTAATAACATATTCATAGGAAGAGACAGGCTAATGAATGAGGTTGTATAATTTGTGCAGTTTTTGATTATATAACACTTGCTATGCACATAATCTGTAAAATGTATATATTTTTTGCAAAATTTTTGCATTTATTTAGTGTACTTTTTGTTCACAATATCTGTAAAATTTATACACATTTTTGCAGATTTTAATTATTTAGTAGTCAAAAAAAGTGCACAAAATCTGAGCGCATTTGGCACCTCTAATTGTGTATAAAAAGTACACAATTTAGGGATAATTTGGTATGCAAAAAAAGTGAACAAAATCCGAGCGTATTTGGCACCTCTGATTATGCATAAAAAATGTACAATTTAGGGATAATTTGGTATGCAAAAAAAGTGCACAAAATCTGAGCGTATTTGGCACCTCTGATTATGCATAAAAAATGCACAATTTAGGGATAATTTCGTATGCAAAAAAGTGAAAAAAAAAGTGCACAAAATCTGAGCGTATTTGGCACCTCGGATTGTGCATAAAAAGTACACAATTTTGGGATAATTTGGTATGCAAAAAAAGTGCAAAAAAAAGTGCACAAAATCTGAGCGTATTTGGCACCTCTGATTATGCATAAAAAATGCACAATTCAATTAGTACACTTTTTGTGCACAACTCAGTTTACATTTTTTATGCATAAGAAGAGGTGCCAAATACGCTCGGATTTTGTGCACTTTTTTTTGCACTTTTTTTGCAAACTTTTTCTAGCTGGGTACTGATAACGTTTTATATATAATTTTATGTTACACACACACACACACACATATATATATATATATATATATATATATATATATATATATATATATAGACCGGTTGCGTCATAAATTCGTGCAAACTTAAAAAATTCATAATAAAAGAAGTAATGCTCGGAAAATTTTTCGTTTTACGCGAGTATGATCAGAAGGATTTTAGATTTTTTTCCATGTATAAGAAAAAATGATTCCAAAAGTAACCAATAGAAGGCGCTCACACGTCATACTGAGGCGTTTTATGCAAATCAGGCTCGCAATAAAACACCTGGCTGAAAATGGATTCATCATTCGATTTCGGCAGCATGCTATCGTTACCAGATCGAGCGCTGGTGGTTAAACTTTTTACAAGAATGGTGAATCGAGAACTATTGCATTGCGAAAGTTTCGCACGGAGAAAGAACTTCAGGCGCAAAAAAACCCTATTTCATTGAATGGGATACTCAATTTAGTACGACGTTTTGAGAAAACGGGGAGTTTGGAGGATCGTCCACGTAGTGGCAGACCATCCTCGAACACGGATCGCGTCAATGTTGTAAAAAGTGTCATGGAATAATTGGAAGCCGAGACATCAATGGGAAGTAGCAGTGCTCGTGAAGCTGGGAGAATAACGGGGATTCCGTAATCGTCGTTTCGACGTATTCTGAACGGAATCTTGGATCTGTATCCGTACAAGATACAGGCAATTCACCAGTTATTACTGGCAGATACAGATAAAAGACTAAAGTTTGCTACATGGGCGCTGGCAAAAATGGAGCGGGACCCACAATGGTTGTTGACCGTCAACTTGACTGATGAAGCACACTTTTCATTGCATGATGACGTCAATACGCAAAACAGTCGTATCTTGGGCAACATCAAACCCTCGTGAGTACCTGACCAAGCCACTGCATGCTCCTCATTTGACTGTTTGGTGTGGTTTCACCGCGTCTTTTGTTCTGGGCAGGGCCCGACTTATGCAGGGACCTGTGGGGCAGCTGCCCCAGGCCCCCAATCTGAGAGCCCCCCCCCCCCTCCCCTCTTCTCTTAATTAGGATTTTTGTTAAACGGATGCAAAATAGTTTAAATTGGCCAAAAATGACACAAATTATTACATTTTCAAAGATTTTGGAAAAAAGTGTAGCCCTCCACTTCCACCCTCTGCTTCCTGTGCCCCAAGTCCCCTCCTCCCATAAAAAGAACAATCTACAACTTCAGAAAACTATTGTTATAAAAATTTATATAAAAATACTTTAGCGCATGGGGAATGAAGTAACAACATAACAAGTGTTGAAATTTGTTGCTATTAGTATAAGGGCATGCCTGCACTTATCTTTCCATATTATGGAATCGCCCAAATACATGCTGATGCAGAACAGATATTAAATTTTATAATAGAATAGAAAATTTTACATTATAACAAATAACGAAGAGTGATTGAAAGATCTGCATTTACACTTCAAAAGCTCACATCAGTCGTTATATTCCTATACCAAAAAACAGTGTTCTGTCATTTGTTAAAGTTGTGACCCTTTCTTGTGATACCCTGTATATGTATACAGATGTAAATAGCACTTGATTCGAAATTTATGTATATATAAAATATGTATGGAGAGAGAGAGTTTAATACTAGTCACTTCAACATAATTCCCGAACAATTTTCATGGATAGATAGAAAGGTGCCTCCCAGAATGATGCTTGCCCCGGGCCCCTGATAGTCTAAGTCGGTCTCTGGTTCTGGGTCCTTTCTTTTTTGAAGAGTCTTGTCCTAAATTCGGCTGAAAAACCTGTACCGTCACTGCAGAACGGTATTTTACACTTTGGCGTGACCACGTTGTGCTGCACTGCAGGAAAACCTGCATGCAGGATGGTACCCTGCCCCAGGTTGCACGTGAAGTCAAGACGTTCCTGTTGAACACTTTCACTGAAGACCGAGTGATAAGTTGAGGTTGTAAGTTTGAGCGGCCCGCACGATCTCCAGACATGACCCCGGCAGGTATTTGGTTGTGGGGATACTTAAAGTGTCGTGTACACCGGGCTCCCCAGAAACTTTGGTGGAACTGAAAGATGCCATTCGACGGACCGTCGGTGGCATCGATGCCGACATGCTACATTCAGCTGTAACAGGCGTATTGACGCGCCTCACTTCCCTAATACCTGGTGATAGAGGACATGTTGATCATCTTTTACTTTAAAATAAATGCACAGTGTCATATTATTGTTACTTGTTTTATTGTCTATTTGTGTTTGCCTGATTTGCATAAAACGCCTCAGTATGGCGTGTGAGTGCCCTCAATCGGTTACTTTTGGAATATTTTTTTATTATACATGGAAAAAAAATCCAAAAACCTTCTGATCATACTCGCGCAAACCGAAATTTTTTCTGAGCATTACTTCTTTTATTATGAATATTTAAAGTTTGCACGAATTTATGACGAACCCGGTATATATATATATATATATATATATACTAGCTGACCCGCCCGGCGTTGATCGGGCCCATGATAATAAAATTAAACAAAACTAAAGTTTGTATGATTTTACATCTTTAACCTGATTTTGTATTAAATTATTTATTTAAAAGTGCTTTGCACGTCGACTGAAAATCCTTTATCTCCACTTTCCGCAAGTACAAGCGCATTCTGTTAAAACGGACCACCGACACGTATTCCCACTGCCTGCCGCACCGTATAGTGTGCATGCAGCGCACGCGCTGCAAACGCTTTTAGTTCCACCTTCCGCCGCTAGGGGACGCACCCTGTTCCAAAGAAACCACCTTCCGAATAAAACTCCAAATCGTGTCCCCGCTGCCTCCAGCATCGGATAGCAAGCGTGCTGTGCACGTGCTCATAATCTTTTACTACCGCATTCCAACGTCAGGGGGCGCAATTTGTCTCATACGAACATCCAACACGGGTACACGTTGCATAAAAGAGTTGAATGAACCAATGCCTGTCGAAATCAGGCCCACAGAACTCTAAAAAATAATGCGCCCCTTGGCGGTGGAAGGTGGAACTAAAATCTGTAACACGAACGAAAACCAAGTCGAATCATCTAAAGGCCGTTGTGATTGGGAACCCGTAGATTCCGAGATACGAATGCACAGTTAGATAAAAAAACTCGTAGGATTGCTTGTAGGGCACTTGGTTAAGTGCTCAACAACAATTCATTTACTTTGATTGTTGGTAACCATCAGGCATATACGGGTTGTTTACTTTTATTAGGAACATAAATTAAACATTTATGAAAATTGTTATTTAAAATTTCCTGTATTCTCTATATATAACATTTAAAAAACGCTATGTCAGAAGCTAAAAATGTTAAATTTCTTGGGAATTTGTTTTGTGAAAATCAGAGCAAGGCGTTAACCCCCTCCAACCCCATACCCGCAATATAATTTGTTCAAGAAAACCACCTTCACATACATCAACGTGATCATTAAAAAAATTTTTTTTTTGATAATTAGAACATAACGAAGACACTACGCTATAATAGTCGGCAGATGACATCCCTTCCCATCCACAATTTCAAATCTATATCTTAATTATTTATCTAAATTTTTGTTCATTAGTAAAATTAGTAAAATCCTGTACCAAGCATAGATTATGAAACAATTTCCAACACTAACAGAATACTTTAGCAAACCATCGCTGTTTAATAAGGTAAATAAGTTATCTAAGTAAACATTTCAGAAAAACACAAAACACATTTGAAAACCAGGTTTCAGCAATTACCATCCACAGCCGAAAAAGTACTCCAATTCTTTTCTGCAGCCCTGTATATAATTTATATATTTGTATATACTCTATAGTATGCTGCAATTTAGTTTAGCAATAAAACAAATAACACAGTTGGAAATTCCTCTTCAGCAGTTTCTGCCAATAGATGGAAACATACTTGAATTATTTTGTACAGCCCTGTATATAAAATAAGCTTTTTGTACACGCCACATATTAAGCTATAGTTTCATTCAGGCAAATACACGCTGAAATCACACTTCCAGGAATTATCATACATAGTCAGCCATGTATTTAGTTCTTTGCGTGGTCCTGTATATGATTTTATTTATATTCCACAAACCTTTCTTGGTATACTAAATATATTTCACGTTCAATTTCATAACTCGATTAAAAACCCATTTTAATCAATTTACGCTGCTACACCGTAATGCTTACAATTTTTTTGTTTAGCCCTGTATATAAGCTGTAGCATTTATACATAACTCATAGTATTCAAAAATTTAGTTAAACGCATACCTCACTAAAATCCTACTTCCAATTATGGCTTATAAGCAATACTTTGGACACAGTACTATACCCGAAATATTTTGTGTGTCCCTGTAAAAGAATGATAAATGCTTTTCGCATAACAAATGTCTTGTAGTAAACCTCAATAATGTATACATTTCATTATATTTGAAATGGCGTAACATAATTAAATTATGCTGCAAATAGTTTTTCCCCCGTAGATCATCATGTAAAAGAATACTTTTGTGTGGCACTGTAAATGAAAGAAATACAAAAGGAAAACTGCCCAGTTAAACTGAGGGCATTGAGCTCACAGGCTATTCACACTAATTGTATATTATACTCTTATTTCAAAGAATTTGAAATAAGTCCCTCGAAAAATAAAGAAATCGACAATATATTAAGGGGAGAATCATACCCCTCCACCCTTATAGTTAACCAATGAATCCCCAAAACTAATCAGAAAAACGCTTTATCAGAATGAACCTATATACAAAATTCGAAGAAAAACGGATAATTCTGCATGAAAAACTCTTATCTAAATTAAGGAGGGGAGGATTAGCCCCCCCCCCGTTACCCCTTTTATGCTTAACCAATGAACCCCCAAAACTAATCAGAAAAGCGCTTTATCACGATGAACCTATGTACAAAATTTGAAGAAAATTGGATAATTCTGCATGAAAAACCCATTTATCTAAATTAAGGGGAGTTAGCCACCGTTCCCCCTTTATACTTAACTAATGAACCCCGAAAACTAATCAGAAAAGTACCTTATCACGATTAATTTATGTACAAAATTTGAAGAAATTGGATAATTCTGCATGAAAAACTCATTTATCAAATTCAAGTGGGGGGGGCTAACCCTCCCCCTTTCATACTTAATAAATGAATACTGCCCCTCTCCCCTGGAGTCTCCCCAAGGCCGCTCTGGGGCTATTAGTCAATTATTACGAACGTTAAAATTTATAAAGTTTAAAAAAAACGCGTAAATATTCAAATATTCAGAAAGATAAACTTATTGCTTACAGTCTACTGGAAAGATATACTTTTCCATCAAAAGAAAAAAAAAGTATTAAAATTGGAGTATCCCTTTTAAAGTTTTGCGTGGATATACATACAGAAAAAAATATATATACGCTGAAATCACACTTCCAAGAATTATCATACATAGTCAGCCATGTATTCAGTTCTTTGCGTGGTCCTGTATATGATTTTATTTATATTCCACAAACCTTCCTTGGTATACTAAATATACTTCACGTTCAAAATTCATAACTCGATTAAAAACCCATTTTAATCAATTTATGCTGCTGCACCGTAATGCTTACAATTTTTTTTGTTTAGCCCTGTATATGATCTGTAGCATTTATACATAACTCATAGCATTCAAAAATTTAGTTAAACGCATACCTAACTAAAATCCTACTTCCAATTATGGCTTATCATGAGAGACGGCAGTATCTCGAGCGACGCAGCAAAAACCGAAAACCGAACGCCCAAAACCGAAGATTTCCCGAAAACCGAACGCCCAAAACCGAAGATTTCCGTCACTCTATATATACGGCTAGAAGAACATCAAAGAGAAATCAAAACGCCGACATTTAATATCTCAGCAAATATGAGGCATACCGTTTTGATTTTTTCACATTAGTCTTATATCTATGGTCTAATTCAATCCTGAAATTTATACATTTCTACGTGCAGTAGATTTTAAGAAATGGAAGTCCATTTTTAACTAAATTTGGGTAAATGTAAGGCCTCTGAAAATTTATCTCGAAAATGGCTCGGGCGATTTTTTTAAAATTAATATATTATATTAATCGGTTTTAGACTAAGCGAATGTCGTTTCGCGTTAACGTAGGAAAACTCTTGTTTTTTAAATAATCTGGTTTAAAAATGGGACTATTTTCTTAAGCCTATTGCGTAAACTTTTTACGCATTTCTTACGCGCATGGTAATAGAATACCTCAGGTAGGGGAACGCCGTGTTTGGCCGGAGCGCCATCTATTGCCAGTAATTGAAGTTTAGCAAATTGAAAACTTTTTTTTTTTCTTGAGCTGTATTTAAAAAGAAATTTTGTTATGTTTTTTACGAGTTTTTTAGTTAACAGAACAGAAAACGAACTATTTTAAGAGTTTGTAAAATATTTATGTTAAATTTTACAAATTGTAAATAATATGTATATTTTTTTCCCAATGTATTATTAAAAAGGAACAAAAAATATTCATTCTTATTCAAAACAAGCTTGGAACTCAGATATATCTTTTTTTCTTTTAAATTTTATTGTACTTTGATATCCGGGATTTATCACGTAATTCTCGTAAATATTTTATAGAATAACTTTTTTTTTCTAATTAAAACAAATGATGCAATAATTTTATATGCTTTTATTTATTTTTTTAAATAAATAAAATATGAAAACCAGGACTTTCAGTTTAAGAATTCGTTAAATATTCATAATAAATTTTACAAACTGTAAATAACTAAAAATTATTATTATTATATATATACATTCTGTTTCCCAGCTGTATTATTTAAAATGAGCCAAAAACATCAATTCCTATACAAAGCAAGTAATTGGAATAAGGTAAATTTTTATTAGCATTAATTTTATTGTACTCAAACTATTTAAAGAGCGTAAGACAGTGGCTAGATTTAAAAAATATATATGCCTACTGCAAATGTAAAATAAATTTGAAACTTGTAGCAATTGTGTGATTGCACGCTAATTGGGCCCTCGGTCCCCAAATTTAGCATGTAATCTTCAGTTAGAGCTGATATTTTATACTAATAGAGTAGGTTAATAATAAATATATTTATCTAAATTTTTTTTTACATACTCCCATCTATACTTTGAGACATTGGAAATGCTCAAATTTTTGTGACAATAAAGGAAAGGGGACCCTGAAAAAGAGAAATAGAGTTTCATATATTGCTGGATTATTGTAATTTTATTCTTATATTAAATGTAATATAAATACAAATACAACAAGTTTTTTCTGTAAATTAATACACATGTATATTATGAATCATTTTCTACATTTAAGACTTGTTGTCAATAACTTCCTATTTGAAATATAGTTTTTTTTTTTTTAATCAAAACATAACTTGATTGTCTATGTATTTATTGCATATGATCAAGATATTTGGTAAATTAAAAAACTTTTGTGCCTATGTGTGTATATTTAAATAAAGATTACACAAGAAAAATTATATATCTTTATTTAAGAAACAAACATTTATTTAACAAAGATAAATACAAAAAAAAAAGAAGAAAAGGAAAATGCCCAGTTAAACTGATGGCATTGAGCTCACAGGCTATTCACACTAATTGTATGTTATACTCTTATTTCAAAGAATAATACCCCTCAAAAAATAAAGAGATCGACAATAAATCAAGAGGGGGGATTGGCCCGCCGTTTCCCCCCTTTATACTTAACCAATGAACCCCCAAAACTAATCAGGGAAACGTCTTACCACAATGAATCTATATACAAAATTTGAAGCAAAAAATTTGAAGCAAATTGGGTAATTCTGCATGAAAAACCCATTTATATAAATTAAGGGGGAGGGGTTAGTACCCCGCTCCCCCCTTTATAATTAACCAATGAACCCCCAAAACTAATCAGGGAAGTATTATCACTATAAACATATAACCAAAATGTGAAGCAAAACGGATACTTCTATCAAGATTTATCGCATTACGTACATACTTACATACATACGTACATACAGAACCGGCGCACATTAACTCTCAGGCTTTGATAGCCTGTGAGCTAAAAATATAATTTCAAGAATTACTCGGATATAAACATTTAAAAATCACAACATTCATCTTAGATTTAAAAAAAAAAAAAAAAACCTATATGTATATATATATCAGTACAAAAACCCTTAACGGGTTAAAGTTTGTGACGCAGCACTTCACTTTTTGTCTGTAAGAATTTCAAATACGGGTCTTAAAATTAATGATATCAAATTTTGAGTGACGGTATGCTATAAATTAAAAAACTTATCTTTTTTTTCCCTACTGCTATATTGATATTCAGTGGTGCGAATATTATTTTTTAAATGAAAATATATATATAAGTTTTTTGCTCATGCTTTTTCATTCACATCTCTGATAAATTCAAAATACGAATTTTAAAAGAAATGATATCAAAATTCAAGAGACGCCTTCATGTGAGTTTAATGGGTTTGTTTTAAAATCCAATTTAATTTATTTTTGGTTTGTCTCCTAATGTATATTTACACATGCTAACAATACTTTTAATTTTCTAATACATCATTAAATATATCACTTGCAATGAGCCTGTATTATGCATTGAAGTGTATTTATTTCAATAAATTGATTTATCTTTTGTGCCATGCTGTCGAAAATTGAAAGAAAAATTTATGTAAAGGTTTATTTTGCATCATACTATCCATTTGCATACATTTCACTTAGTTTGGATACTATGACGCAAAATAAACTTTTACATAAATTTTTCTTTCAATTTTCGACAGCATGGCACCAAAGATAAATCAATTTATTAAAATAAATACATTTCAATGCATAATACAGGCTCATTGCAAGTGATATATTTAATGATGTATTAGAAAATTAAAAGCATTGTTAGCATGTGTAAATATACATTAGAAGACAAACCAAAAATAAATTAAATTGGATTTTAAAACAAACCCATTAAAGTCACATGAAGGCGTCTCTTGAATTTTGTTATCATTTCTTTTAAAATTCGTATTTTGAATTTATCAGAGATGTGAATGAAAAAGCATGAGAAAAAAACTTATATATATTTTTTCATGTAAAAAATAATATCTACAAAAACAACTTTTCAAAAGTAAAAAAAGCCAAGCGTAAAAAAAAAAAAAAAGTTGTGGCTAAAAAATGGTGTGATATCAAATTTCCAAGCTATTATATTACTTATTTAACTTTTTTTCATTAAATAAGTTATTATATATATAAGTCGAGTGCCTACGTATATGTTAATAGAAATCGTTTTCTCCTGTACTAAATACATCCTGACGAGTTTCTGAAAGTGCAATTTTTTTTCAAATTATGCATGATGGGCTTGACGGTCATCTTTGCATATTATTCACAAAATTCCAATCACTCAAATCCGTAGTTAAAATCCGAAGTTCAAAATTGTTATTTAAGCAAATGTTTTAAGCGTTTCATTTATAGACTTGTATGCTCTGAAAATTGTGTCTTAAGATAATGATGACTTATATTAAAGATTCATCTTATGATTTATTTTTTAGAGTAATTAATAATTTCAAACTAGTAAAAATCAATTTCTCAAAATATCAGTCTTATCTAATTTGTCTGTCCGTAGTTAAAATCTGAAGTTTGAAATTGTTATAAACATATTACAATGCAAACATATTACGCTTTTACATTAGAAATTTGGATGCTTAGAAATATGGAAAGATGGCCGCCAAGCCCATCATGCATAATTTGAAAAAAAAATTGCATTTTCAGAAACTCGTTAGGATGTATTTAGTACAGGAGAAAACGATTTCTATTAACATATACGTAGGCACTCGACTTATATATATAATAACTTATTTAATGAAAAAAAAGTTAAATAAGTAATATAATAGCTTGGAAATTTGATATCACACCATTTTTTAGCCACAATTTTTTTTTTTTAACGCTTGGCTTTTTTTACTTTTGAAAAGTTGTTTTTGTAGATATCATTTCTTTTATTTAAATAGATTAAACATAATTTAAATAATCTAAACATGAGAAATTAATTACATTTTACTTTCAGTCATTGTTTAAAGGGTTAACTAGAAATGCCAGTAGATTTTTCAATTAAACTAATTACACTCTTAAAAACAACATACTAAATGTGGCTTGTTATAATACTTGTTATCCTCCGTTAAAAAACATCACTGACTTATCCATGAAATGAATAAAAATGAAATACGTACATAGCGTGTTAGTGCTGCATTTGATATCAAACGTGATGTCAGTCTCTTTTATTATTAGCACTAGCTGGCTTCGCCCGATAGCGGGCCCCTAATTTACATCGGGGCCTCGAGTCTTGTAAAACATCGAACGGAACGAACCTCTGACCAGGATCCCCACTGCCTTCGGCACCGGATAATCCCTTAATTTGCACATTGAATAGTATAAACCTCTAACCAAACGAACCTCCGACACGGGTCCCCACTGCCTTCGGCACCGTGTAGCAGTCGTGCTGCGCACGCTCAAGTTCCATCTTCCACCACCAGGTAGCGCAATCTGTTCTATAGGAACCTCCGGCACTGAAATCGTTAAGGCTATAGATGTCGAGTCGAATGAGCTATACCCAGTCGTGATCTGACCCATAGAAACAGAGATAGGAAAGCGCCCCCTGGTGGTGAAAGCTAATCGCGTTTGGGGGGCAAACTTAGGGGGGATGAACACCGAAGATGCATAATAGGATTAAGCGGTCACAGACGTTTCCAACGATGTATCACATGAGGGGTATGTGCAAAATTCAGAAAATACCCCTCCCCCTGCATAATATGATTAAGTGTTCACAGACCTTTCCAACGATATATCACATGAGTAGTGTCGGGAGGGGCGCAAAATGTGGGGGTGACACCTGTGATGTATAATATGAATAAGTGGTCACAGCCCTTTGTAACGATATGTGACATGACGGATATCGTTAAAATTTAGAAAAGTGTCCCCCCCCCCTTGTGTAGGGAAAACACGCTCCGCCCCTCCCTATTATTTTTGACGCGGCTTTATTTTTAAAATTTATGTTATGTGTTATAAAATATAGTAAAGTTTCAAACAGATACCATAATTTTACTTCCTAATTTTGTTCACGCCCCTCCCCATCCCCTCCACGAAATGTGATGCGCCATTCTTTTTTATAATTTTTTTATCATGTGTTATAAACTATCTTAAAGTTTAAATCAGATCGCATTGGAATTTAATATATTTGCTGAAATTACTATTATATATAGAATAATATAGAAATAAACCCTCCTTTAGCATGTAATTAAGATATACGAACAATTTTTAGAATTTCTGAAAGCTGATTTTTATTTATTTATTTATCTATTTATTTATTTTTTGTGTATTTATTTATTTATTTTTTTTTTTTTGAGTTGCCCTGTGCATGTTTGGAATTTCTTAGCAATATCTTAGGTTTACATTATTTTATTCAATTAAACATTGTACTGTTAAAATAAATTTAAATGGAAACTTCACTTCTAAAACAAAAATAATTTAACAATTGGATTTCATTAATTTATAGAAAAATGACGTGAAAGGTATTTCTGCGAACGAAATACCTGTCCTTTACCGTTTTTTTTTTTTTTTTTTTTTTTTTTTTTCTAGAAATAAATGAATCACATTTAATTCATTAAAAAAAATTTGTTTACGTTTGGAAAGAAATTTTAAATGCCGATAAGTCTTAATGTATACCTTTTAGAACGTACATCTTTCCTCAAAAACTAATTTATTTTTAAAGATCTTTCTAAAAACGTAAATTATATATTTAAAATATTTTTTAACGCATAAACACTACGTCTGATTACTTTATTTTACAATATTATAAGAACACGCAATTTATCATACAATTAAATACACTAAACAAACATGAGTCAAAAGTTGACCTGGGGCAGGACTCGAACTTGGGACCTTGTGCATGCCGTTTTGACGCGCTGTGACTGAGCTACCCAGACCGATATCCTTCAGCGGCAATTTCTCATACTTATTCATGTTGGAAACAGTCATCTGCCACTGTTTGCAGTCATATTTAATTGTTTGATAAAATGTGTGTTCTTATAATTATGAAGTTTTATTTTTTTTTAAATATCGTCAGAAAAAAATGGTTGACTTGCAGATGAAATTTGATGTGGTTATAACCTGTAACTGATATGTGCTGTTATAATACAGATTGTACATGGTCGTTGGCGGGTTTTATCTCTGTTTTGGCATAATTTTTTAATCGCCAAGTTAATTAACAGTTTTTTGCTAATTAAGGATAGAAAATATTTTTTTTACACTGAATTTTATAAAAGCACATAGATTACGTAATTACTTGTCCAAAAATGCAATCCTTTTTTTATTCTGCCGAATATTAAGGCCTGTAGGTTGTTTGAAAAAAAAAAGTTTGACGAAGAAAAAAGTGATCATTTTAAGTAACTCGACGTTTTTTAAAAAAAAGCTATATCTCTGTTTATAAATCACTTATGAAGATGAGTTTGGTATTAAATTGAAGAAATTCTTCCTTAGATTCTTCTAGTTTTCGTTTTTTTTTCTGCGACGCTTGGTTTCTTTGATATCTGATATTTTAATCTGGCATGTTTTGTCGATTTAACATTGCGAAGTCGCTTTCTGTAAGTAAGCATTAGCGGTCTTTATTCCAGTTCTTGGCGTTGTTTGTGTGGCGTTTTTTTTTAAAGCTTGGCTTGGCAGAGCGACCCCCCTGCTGGATTCGCACCACTGAATATCAATATAGCAGTAGGGGAAAAAAAAGATAAGTTTTTTAATTTATAGCATACCGTCACTCAAAATTTGATATCATTAATTTTAAGACCCGTATTTGAAATTCTTACAGACAAAAGGTGAAGTGCTGCGTCACAAACTTTAACCCGTTAAGGGTTTTTGTACTGATAAGGAATACTTCGGACACAGTACTATACCCGAAACATTTTGTGTGTCCCTGTAAAAGAATGATAAATGCTTTTCGCATAACAAGTGTCTTGTTGTAAACCTCAATAATGTATATCCATTTCATTATATTTGAAATGGCGTAACATAATTAAAATATGCTGCAAATAGTTTTTCCCCCGTAGATCATCATGTAAAAGAATACTTTTGTGTGGCACTGTAAATGAAAGAAATACAAAAGGAAAACTGCCCAGTTAAACTGAGGGCATTGAGCTCACAGGCTATTCACACTAATTGTATATTATACTCTTATTTCAAAGAATTTGAAATAAGCCCCTCAAAAAATAAAGAAATCGACAATATATTAAGGGGGAATAATACCCCTCCCCCCTTATAGTTAACCAATGAACCCCCAAAACTAATCAGAAAAACGCTTTATCAGAATGAACCTATATACAAAATTCGAAGAAAATCGAATAATTTTGCATGAAAAACTCTTATCTAAATTAAGGGGGGGAGGATTAGCCCCCCCCCCCGTTACCCCTTTTATACTTAACCAATGAACCCCCAAAACTAATCAGGAAAGCGTTTTATCACGATGAACCTATGTACAAAATTTGAAGAAAATTGGATAATTCTGCATGAAAAACCCATTTATCTAAATTAAGAGGAGTTAGCCCCCATCCCCTCCCTTTATACTTAGCCAATGAACCCCCAAAACTAATCAGAAAAGTACCTTATCACGATGAACCTATGTACAAAATTTGAAGAAAATTGGATAATTCTGCATGAAAAACTCTTTTTTCAAATTCAAGAGGGGGGGGGGGGGTAACTCTGCCCCTTTTATACGTTAAAATTTATAAAGTAAAAAAAAAAGCATGTAAATATTCAGAAAGATAAACTTATTGCTTACAGTCTGCTGGAAATATATACTTTTCTATCAAAAGAAAAAAAAAAGTATTCAATTTGGTGTATCCCTTCTAAAGTTTTGCGTGGATATACATACAGAAAAAAATATATATATCAGAAAAACATATAGCCATTATCGCGGTGAGGTTTTTCCCGAGAGGCGTATCTACAGAGTTCAGAGAATGCTTTGTCCAATCACAGAATACCTGTGGGCGTACCCGATTGGCGGCAGTCCGCATATAATTAATTCAGGTGTTTTTTCTCAGTTTGCTCAAAGTTGTCGCGTGATTATACTCGCTGTAATTGCAGTAGAAATTTAAAAAGCATATTTTTTGAAAGCTTAAACACTGAGCTATCGTTTTTAGTTCTTAATTTTTTTTTAATTTTGCTGGTATCGATTTTATAAGAGTTTAAAAGACACAACAACTCGATTTTTACCGGATCCAACCATTGAGTTGGTCCTCAGAAATAAACTACAACAGAAATCGAAAAAGTAAAAACTAACAACGTTGTAGATTGGTCTCAGCTATCCTATGAAAAAGAATTTTTTTTAAATATTAAAATGCGAGCGAGAAATTGCGCGATAACCTTCCCATAGTCTTAACATTAGCGTGAGCGTTTCTTCCCGTGACTAGCGTAGGCTCTTAATGTCAAAAATTCAATGATTTTATTAAAGTTAATTCAATAGATATTTTTCTAAACGCGAACCTGTGGGAATTGCTTAAATACAATTACAATATAAATATTTTAGTTACAAATTATATTTTTCACTGCTTAAACATAAATAGTGAAAAGTATAAATATAAAGTAAACAAAAACTTTTTTTTAAAATAGTCATCTTAATCAGTAAAAAGTCTGAGTCATAAACCTCTTATTCCCAATAAAAATTTCTTGGAATGGATATGAAGGCACGGATATGTCAAGTATTAGCCAGCAATACAGTTTACGGCAATACAGTGTATTGATTCTGTAGTAGGATAATTCCAGTTAATCATAAAGTTCAAATACCTAAGAAATTTCCATCACTACTTAGTTTAATAAACGATTAAAGTGCACTTATCAAGTAAAGTCCAGTCAGTTAATAAGTTTCAATTAATTAGATATCTAGTACTTTTTTAGATGTTTTGCTAGCAAGATGTGATTTTTTATCATCAACTAATTTACTATCAATGGCTCTCTTTTATCACAATTCTCAAGAATATTCTCTTTTATAATCTTGTATCACATAATAAATAACAACAACAATTATAATAACAACATAATATCAACAATAACAAACAACTTCAAAATAATACTAAATCATTAATTCATCTGTATATAATTTAATTCCTCATTCTTTTTCAATATCAGTGAAGAATGAAAATATACTTAATAAAAGGAAACAAAATAAATAATTAGTAAAATAAGAAATGTCTGTGGAAAATTATCAACAATTCAATAAGATTATGTGCTCATTCTGTTTTCAGTCAAACAAGAGAAACATAAGATGTTCAATGAAAACAAGACCTTGAAGTGTTCTTAAGAATGGTGGATAATAAGTTTAACTATTAGTATTAGTAGAGAATTTTATTCTATTATTATAATTTAATCTAATCCAGTGAATTTTTATTCAATTTATTTTAATTTAATGTATTATTCTAATCTAATTTGCTATTCTAATTTACTTTACTTTACTGTTCTAATTCAATTCAATCCAATATAAGAAATTCTTAACTCAAATCAACCAATTTACGCATGCATAAAAAGTTAACTCAAGCAAAAATATCTACAGTAATATTCTTGGGAATTCCTATATTCAAGAACACACTTTATACAGAAGAGAATTGATTAGTCAATTATAATTTGATTTCATTAAATTTAGTTAGTTTTTGACTTACTAAGTTTAATATTAAGCTATTGATTTAACATTAGTTCGTTGCTGCTCATGTGATAACTTTAGTTTGTCAGGAGGGTAATGAAGGCGAAATTTTGATACATGAACTATTTCAGTAAATTTATTTTGAGTCTGTCTATTAATTTCAACATTTACATCATATAATTTTTTAAGGATTTGATAGGGACCACTAAAAACTTGTGAGAGCTTTCTGGTATTGGGATAATGGAATTCTTCGGAGATAACAAGATCTCCTATCTAAAATTTTGGCTCCACATAATTTCTATCATAATATTTTTTATTTTTCCAGTAAAATTCATCAGTGCGTTTTTTAGCAATGTTGAGGGCTTCCTGGACAGGAGGGTAATAATTATGCTTAAGAGGGGAATCATAGGGTAATTTGCCAAAAAGTAAATAAGCAGGAGGGAATTTGGTTATGGAATGGGGTGTATTATTGTATTCATTAACTACTTCAGTCAGAAGTTTGGTCCAAGGAATTTTGGAGGTAGTAGAATTAACTTTACACTTTAATCTAATAACTATTGATTGATTCACTCTCTCACACTTGCCATTCGTTTGTGGGTGATGTGATGTGGTTAAATGTTGCTTAATATTGTTATTCCGCAAAAAAATTTTAAATCTAGGTGAAGTAAAGGCTGTATTCCTATCACTTAATACCTTTTAAAGACAATGTATATTGAAAATTTTGTTGAAACAGAATAATTGTTGAGGGAATTGAATATTGAAGACTTGTTTTAAGCAATTTGTGTATGTTTCAGTCGTAACACTTTTTGAGGGAAATTCCCAAATATATCTGGTTGCATGGTCGATGATGATGTGTAGATATTTTTTGGTGGAGTTATAATAATTGAATCCTCCCACAGTATCAATAGAACGACATTCAAAAGGTTGATCTGTGGTTGGTATAGCTTGTAATAAGCCAATTTTTTTCTGTCTGGGTTTTTAACTATTTTGACAAATATCACAATGTTTTTCAAAATTGGTTATATCTTGAGTCATGTCAGGCCAATAATAATTAGGGGAGATTAAATTTAACACTTTTGACCAAAATGTGACCCAGATGATCCCAGATACATCCCAAATTTCTCATGAGCAACATTAAGTATTTTTCTCCTTAAAGACATGGGGACTACTATTTTTCGAAATCCTTCCTGTTTAATTATCATAAGTCCATTTTCATTTAGATAATTTTTACCACACACATTATCTTTTTCCTGCCTCTCTATAATTTCTTTAACGTCCAGAAGGAAAGTAAGCGGTTGAATAAAATGTGAAACTGGGTTTCTCGACAGCATGTCGGCTTCGACATTTGCGGATCCCTTTTCGTAAACTATATTATATTCAAACATGCTCAACTTCAAAGACCATCTAAATAACCTGCCTCTCAGATGTTTAGTATTTGTTAACCATACAAGAGATGCATGATCAGTATGAATCGTAAAATTTACACCATGAAAATAATGATAGAATTTGTCTAAGGTGTCAATGATGGCAAGACACTCTAACTCGGTAATAAAATAATTCTTCTCATAACTTCTCAATCCTCTAGAGTAATAAGCAATTGGATGTAAAAAATTATTACTATCTGGTTGTTTTAGGACTGCACCTACTGCCACCTGTGAGGCATCAACAAACATATGGAGGGGTAAATTAGGGTCATTAATTTTTAAGATAGGTTTGGCTATTAAGGCATCTTTTAATTTTTGAAAAAAATCTTGACAATCTGTATTTCATTCCCATGATGTATTTTTCCTGAGTAATCTATTAAGAGGGCCTTGAATTTCGGCATATTAATCTATAAACGTGATAAACATTGATAGAGCCTAAGAATCTCTGAAGTTCCTTTACATTTGAAGGGGGTTTTAATTTTTTTATTACTTCAATATTACCGTTAGCAGGAGTTAATGTGCCATTCTGGATGGTATATCCTAAGAAGTTAATTTTATTTTGAACAAAATTGCATTTAGATAATTTAAGTTTAATGTTTTCAAGTCTACATAATTCAAATATTTTGTTTAAATGTTGCATGTGTTCTTCTAATGAGGAAGAAAAAATAATGATATCATCAAAATAATGGCAAGCAAAGTCTATTTTGTATTTAGTAAGTATTCTTCTAAGGGTTCTATTAAATATTGGGGAGCCTAATTTAATACCGAAGGGCAGAACTAACTATTCAAAGAGCCCAAAGTTGGTAGCAAAAGCCAATTTTTCAGTATCAGATGGATGTATGGGTATGTGCCAGTAGCCAGAGGCTAAATCTAAAGTTGAAAAATACTGCGCACTACTCAGTTTATCTAAAATTCCATCGATACGAAGTAGAGATTCTGCGTCATTTTTCATTATCGCATTTAGTTTTCTATAATCAACACATAATCTAGTTTTTTTACCTTCTTCTCTTTTCATTACTAATGCAATAGGGGCAGAATAGGGCCTATTGCTCTCTTTAATTAAACCAGCATCTAATAATGATTGAATTTGATCCGAAATCTCTTTTTCTTCTAAAGGTGAAGTTATGTACGGCCTCAGAGATATTGGTAGGTCAGATTTAAGGAAAATACTTTGCGGTTAAATATTAATTCTCCCGACATCATATTTATTTTTAGAAAAAATGTCTAAATAACCCCTTATTCTTTCCCTTAAAGTTTCATTTTCTATAGAATTTATTTCCCCAAGTAATTTAGAATTATCAACATTAGATTGAGCAAAGTATTGAGATAGATATGATCTTTCCATAATCGGGTTGCACTCTCTGATAATCATAGTTAACATTAAAATGAAGTAATCTTAAATTATCACTGAATATGCTCTTAGATTGATTTAAGACAAGGTCTCCTTGTAATACTCCACATTTAGCACAATCAATAATTAAATTAAACTTACAACATTCTTGTAAACCTAATATAGCATAATCTAATTTGGTATTACATATCAAAAATCTAATATTTTGTTGCACATTACCTAATTTAAACAATAAATTACAAGCTTTATCTATTACAACAGTTCCTTTGGCTTGGCCAATTATAACAGGTGGAATATTGATAACTTTAGCATTTAACAATTTAACAAATTTAAAAGGTAAAATAGTTATGTTTGAGCCAGAGTCAATCACACAAGGTAATTCCCTGTTATTTACATATCCAGATACAATCAATTGTCATATATTATCAATAGATGGTTGTGGTAGACTAAGAGGGGATGCATAAGATTGCAGAGGGCTAACATTGAATACACAAATCCTCTCCCAGTGGTAAGCATTTTGGATACCTCTATTTAAACACATTTGACATTGTCTACTTGGGTATTTTCTCTGAAAATGGGTAGTAGACAACCTAGGATTAATAAATCTAGAATTTGGAGCATTAAAATTGCTCTGTGAATGAAAATTGGAATTTGGCACATGAAAATTTCGACTTGGGCGAACCCAGTTTCTAGGTGCCTGATCATATTGTTGCAATGATGTATAATTCTGAAAATTACTCCTAGAATTACTATTGTTGACATAAGAGGTAGGAATCACTACTAGCTGTTTAGCCATTCGGTACCAGTCTATTGTATTTTTTTGAGGATTACTAATCATATAATTCTGGTACTCGGGTTTGAGACCGTCTGTTAATCCCTGTACTATTATAGTTTCACATAAACAAAGTTGTCTACCTATTTCAACCTTTTTACGAAAATACTTTTCCAAATCATTCAGATCATTTAATTTCATAGAAGTAAACTCTGAAAATCGAGGAACATGAACAGTGATAAATTCTTCAGTAAGAATATCATTTATTTTATCAAAAGCATTACATTCTAAACATTCATTGATAAATACCTTTAGAGCCTCTCCTTTCAAATATTTGGAAATATTTTTAATCTTCCAATTTTCATCTTTCTTATCAGAAAGGCATGTTTTGTCAAAATGGTTTAACCAAGATTGTATGTTCATTCCAGATTCGAAATCAAAAGGAATGATGTTTATTTCGTTTTCACTCATTTTGTGATCACCAGGGACTTTTACAAATCCAGATCGCAATAACATCAATATAAAAATTAAAGAGAATTAACACAACAGATGTAAAATAAAATTTAAATTAAATAACAAATGTAAATACCTCCATCTCTAATAAATAATGATAATAATAATACAACAAATAAGAAAATCTGAGCGAAACTTAAATAAAATAAAAATAAATAAAATAATAAATAATACACACAATAATAAATCTTTTCAAACTTACGTAACTCCGTTCACAAGTTGTCTGCCTGTTTACTTTTTGAATTTTTAAGAAGACCGATCATTTTATTTTATTAATTTGTATGATGATAATTTTTCATCATTTTTTTCTGTAAAAGAAAATATTTTATTAGATTACTCTGTAGTCATATTCGATATGATGCATTGCAGAAATTTCACACAGCATGTTATCCGGTGTTGTCCAGTTTAAAAGATTCCATCACTTTTTGAAAATATTTGATGCACATTTCGTGAGAATCAGACGCACACACCGCAAGGAAGATGTACAGCAGCACTCAGCAACATATTCGCAGCTCCTCTGTTTATTAGAAGATTGGCGTGGCTTTGGCGTAAGTTCATAGCATCTTGACCGGCTTTTCTGTGGTGTTTTTACGAAGATAGGTTTTTACTCCATGAAAAAATGGCAGTTTGTTCAAGAATGTGAATGATTGCAGCCGTAATCAAGAATCATGGCGAGGAGTTTAGGCAAGGATGGGATACCACAAGAGTTTCTTCAATAAAGACCAGCCAATTTTCAAACAAATCGTTTATTTATGAGCAAGAGCGATGCAAGTAACAGTTCCCACAGTATTAGGTATAAACTTATAGCCCTCAGGCTTCACGATGGCTTACTACATCGTTTAAAATATCTTTAAGAGCTGTATGAAAATTCCACGCGACTTTAACACCAGTATAACCATTTGGTTACACTTCCAAACACGTCAAAAATCTTCTCTCCAAAGCGTGCAAGTTTTCCAAAGCGTTTTGTTCACTGAGCGTAGTGATACAGAATACGAAGTCACGAGCCCACAAACCAATGAGTGAGAGGCGAGCTCCAGCCAAGCGAATGAGGCGCGAGGGAAAAGCTCTAACACGAAAGAATTCCTCTAGTAGCCGCGCATTAATTTTGAAGTGAAAAATACCCAGCGCGCGAAAGCAGAGCATGGAATTAAAAAAAATGGCTTTTAAAAACATTCGAAATGACAAAGGCGTCTCTCAGAATTTTATAGATTGGGGAGCTGATAAAAGTTACGAATGAACTTAAAATTTTAGATTAAGATTTGGAATAAGATAATTATTAATATACGGGTTAATACTTTTAAAAGGACATTAAATAAGAATAAATATTATTAAGAATTAAGAAAATACTGACTATGTCAGAAGTTAGATTAATTTAAAGAACTAATGCGAAATAAATGCGAAGGAAATAAATTTTTTATATAACATATATATATATGTTAATATATATATATGTTATATAAAAGATATATATATATATATATATAACCCATAAAACACACACTGTAGTCATTGTAATGTCATTTCTATATAATTAATTTATTCAATATATTTTATTATTTTAACGTTATTGTTTCATGAGTGGTCAATTAAAATAAATTGAGAGTTTTATAATTCCAATACATTAATAAAAAATTATTATTTTAAATATTTGGAAAACTTTGATGCTACATAGGAATTAGGTAATTTAATTACATTTAGATTAAATTGAATTTTATATTAAAATAGTGGTTGTAAGTTAATGTTGAAACCATTAATTTTAACATTAATTTTAAAGTTACTATTTTAACATTATTTTTATAGTATTTAAGGTAATTAATAAAAAATATGTTTGTGTTGTTTTATCTTGTTCAATTATAGTATAATATTTATTAATGGATAGTAACAATTTTTCAAATAATTTAATAATTCTTTCGGCTAATTGTAATTCTCAACATTTAATTTGGTTTTATTGTATAAGATATTGTTTAATATTTTAAGAACTTTCTTTCATATATTATGGTCTCAAATTAATTTACTGCAACCATACATATCAAATTTTATAATTATTATTTTTGGAGGTGGTTAAATTAATATATTTCTTTATTTAAAATTAATGTTAATAATTATATATATATACATATTTATTTGTTTATTTGGATAGAATATATACAGTTTGAAGCACTTTTTATTTATTTAAAAAAACATAGATGGCAGCACGATACATTACCAAATCATTCTATCTATTAATATTTAATTTGGCTATAGAGGGCGCCTATGTTCTATTGTGTTTTTTGTTCGATAATAATTATAAATTATTTCAAATAACTGTTTTTATTTCAAAATATATATAGTTTTATTATAGTTAACTGGGAATTTAATTCTAATAATTTTTTTTCTAATATTTATGGATTTACTTTCATCTATAAATGTTTCACTTAACTGTGAACTGTGGTCATATAACTTTTTTCCTGCCACATGTACTCAAATCAAATGCAGATAAGATGTCGTTTCTGTACTGGTTGACATACAATGCATGGTTTGTGAGTAATTTTGTGTTTTTATTAATTATTTTTCCTCGATTTTTCCTTTTGTTTCCTTCTATTAGTGCAATATATTGGCAGAATATATATTACTGACAAATATGCCTATATATTATATGAAATATTGCATTTCCATTTGACATATCACATGAGCTGCCAACTGATGATTGCACATAATCATATCTTTTTCCGAATTCCATTTTTATTTCATTTGATATCTAAATTCTATTTCTTATTCAAATTGCGATTGACTTTCCTTGCATCTTTTATCATTTTATTTATTGATTATTTTCTGCTTTTATCTTAACTTATAATGTATGTAAATTACTATATTATCTCTAATTTGGTGTTTCAGTAATTGGATTTTTGAATTTATTAATTATTTATTAAATTAAAATATTATTTATTCACTTAATTTATGCCATCCTTATATTGGTTCTTGGGTTTGAATTCAATAGAACTCCTTTTTTTTCCTCCAATTCCATTTTATTATCGCCCGTAAGGCATGGTGACATCACGGCGACGTCACTGTGAAGTGACACCGTGACTTTGTGACAGTCGTCGTGACGTCACGTGACGTCGATGTGAAGTCACTGTGACGTAAATGCGAGGTCGTTATGGCCGTTTTCAAGGCTTTCTGTGACCTCACAATGTGACTACTTTGTGAAGTCACCGTGCGACTTCAATGTGAAAAATGTGACGAATCTGCATCGGATAGGGTGACCAGATTTTACCCGAATCCTATACGGATTGTTCGGATCAAAAAATTTTTATGGTTCAAGTTTGTGACGTTTGTGACGACACTGCACCGGGTCGGGTGACCAGATTTTACCCGAATACAATCCAGAAACTTCGGATCGATCTTTTTGGATTTGTTTGGCTACAGAATAGATTTGGATTAGTTGTCGTGTGACCTAATTTTCGTGAACCCGATCTGACCCGAGTCGGATATAATGTTTTTACTGTAAGTCTTGTTCAGAATAGAATCTTGCATACGACCAAGTAACCAGATTTTATCAGAAATTGTGTTACGATACAATTTCTGATGTCGGCTCGGATCTAGAGTCATGCACGAATCCGGTTATATACTTCTTGAACATGATTGAATGTCTACTTGAACATGAATGATGGTTGACTGAAACTATATTTACATTCAACCCGTAATCTTACCCTAACCCAACAACAACAACAACAAAAATTCTGTAGGCCCACAACCCGACCGAACCTGATAAATGATTTCGCATAGATTCGGATAACAAGATTTCACCAAATACGGATAAGATCGACGATAAGGATTGGATCGGCAATCATTTTTTTTATGCAACTCGTATTCAAATTAAAACTTTGCATCTGATTGGGAAACCGGCTAATGTAGCCGTTAAACAAAAAAATTATAAATGTAAAAAACGCATACTAATATAAAAATAATAGATGAATCCATTAAAAATTATAATAAAATTAAATATTTAATAATATGAAATTCTATTGTGCAAATAACCACTTTTAAAAATAACTTCGACTTCCATTTGTTTTATGTAACCACCAAAAATGTTGACAATAATTAAAACTATGCTATTTTGCTTTTAAGTATTGAAGTTTTTAAATGTGTATACTTTGCCATATTTCCCCTCGTTCAGTATCACGAAACTTTCTGACACATTTATGAAAAAATTTTTAAACGCTTGGCACTTGCATGCCTGATTATTAAAGCGATTTGGAATGAATAGCGTTTTCCATTTTTAGATAAATGAAATGCTTAAGAGCAATTTTGGTCACCTTTTTCCGTTTCTGACGCTGCGCATCGGAAATTCGGTTCAAAACACCGACTTTGATAGTGTTTTCTGAAACATCTTTTGTCAAAAATGGAAAATGCCATTCTATTACATATATTCTGAATAAGAACACCTGCCAATTTCATGTGTTTCCGAATAAAAATGAATTTAGAAATTAGTTATTTTGGATTTGATTACAAATTTAATGAAAATAAAAGTATGGATTTTTAAATAAGCATTGTGAAAAATTTATATTAGGAATCCATTTAAATAATAGATCTACCTATTGTGCGATATTATTAAATAATAAACATTGTATCAAGCAATAAAACATTTTTCGAAGCAAATGAAATTTAAAACTTCGGATCATAAACAAATATATCGGATCATAAACAAAGAAAAAAAAATATTTTTTTTTTCTTTACAAATTATTTTATTTATATTTTTTGATAGAATACTAAATGCAGAGCTTAAATATCAATTTTTACTATAGAAAAAATTCGATAACATAACTGGAAAAATTACCTTAACTGAATAGCTGTTTTATTGTTTCATCAATATTCATTATTTTTTTGCACCTAATATTGACATATCTTGACAACTAAATTTGTAATGAGTTAAATTGTCGCAATTATTTCAAATATACCAGAAAATTATTTCTCAAAACCTCCACTAGCTAAGAAATTTTCAAATTGTAAATCAAATATTAATAGTTTTAAAAATTGCAATGTTTTTAATTACAATGAATAACTATGAAAATTGAACTGAGAAACGCAAAATATAAATACATTCCTCGTTATAAATAACACTTTACATTTAGAATATATATTGTTAGTAAATACTTTAAGCTTTTTTCGAAACTCTCTATTTAAAACGATTTAAAACATTAAAGATAAAATTTTATACAAGTGATTAAAAAAAAATAGATTTAAACATCTTAACATTTAAATAATGCACTATTAATGTACCATTACTAAATATGCACTATTAACAAAACTGCGAAGGCATTAAAAGTTACCTGCTAATCTATAAGTAAAACCACCAGTTCTAGGGATTAAGTGTTGATGGTCGTTGACTGCTTCCTTTTCATTGAAAAGGAGACTCAAATCCACTGCTTTAATTTTCAAAGTGTCCAGCTTAGGTGTGTTCATAGATCTGAGATATCAAATATCGCACGCAGACCTTAATAACGCACCCAGCTAGACATAAGGATAGGTTAAAATGGATGATTCACTTTAAAACGTTAATTTACTTTCACGGTATAAATTCCACAATATACTTCCACAAACTAAAAGAACACAACACACTCTAATCCGCCGATGAAATTAATCGTCTTCCCTCAACATCTGCGATCATGATCTGCGCAGTAATGTTTACCACAAAGTGACATCTAGCAGGTTTTTCCAGAAAAAGAATAGAAAGAAAACAGTTAAATAAAGACATTTCAAATGTTTTATAGTTTATATGGCTGACAAATAACTTCTAATAAAACTATAATATTCTGTTTTTATATGAGAGAGTTTAGTATTCTTGGAAATAAGCTGTGAAAATTTAAATTCTTATATATTTTTTAATCAGTTGCATTTGTTTTAGGCGTCCAAAGTAAACATAAATTTTAAATAAAAATGGATTTAATAGTCTTTATAAAATAATTACGACGTAAATATAAATACTATTCTGCAATCAGATTTCCTAAATACGATTTTTTCATTTTTTACACTCTATTGAAAAGAGCAATATATTTAACAGAGGTGATATCTTATTAAGCACTGACCAGTTTTGGAATAAATTGCTATAGGAATGACATATACTTTATGACATATTTTTAATTCGTTTTTGTTCGGAAACGCATGAAATTGGCTTTTGTTTTTATTCAGAAACTCTGTAATTGAAAGAAGTTTTCCATTTTTTAGTAAAATCAGAAGATCTTTCAGAAAAGAATGTCAAAGTCAGCGTTTTGAACCAAATACCCGACGTAACAGGGAAAGAAAAGAGAAAAACAGTCGTCACGTGACACGAATTGCTTATAACTCGATAAGTAATATATTTATCAAAAAATGGAAAACTCATTTCGATTCCAAATTGCTTCCATAGTCAGTCCTGCCCATTTTATGCCTTTGCGTTTAAAAATGAGTCAGAAATTATGTCAGAAAGCTTCGCGTTGTGGAGCAGGTCAGTTGAGAACCACCTTAAATATTCAGTACAAGAAAAATCTTGAACGCGTTCAACGGTCACCCCGAGCACCCCCGGTGTCGAACTCGCAAAAATGGTGTCCTCACTCTTTAAACAGAAAGCTGATGATTGGGTTGAGTGGCCCCTCAAAATAATAAGAGATTGGAGATTTTTAAAATATTTTTAGTATCACAAAATTAGCAAATGAGTTCTATGCGGTGGTAGGAAAAAAAATTAAATGTTTGTATTTAAAATGCTAACAAATCTCTAAATTGCTAACAGTTTTATTAGAATGGGAGATCTATTTCTGAATTACTTTCCGCCAAAACTTTCCTACGTTACTAAATTTCTATTTAAGGATTTTTACCTGTGTATTATATAGTATATTTTGTTAAATTTCATGAAAATGGCAATGAAAATTGTAAAAAAATATCTGCCTCATATATGTAGACAAATATTTATTTATTATTTTATTTTGGAAATACAATATATTTAAATAATGTGTGACAATGTTTTTATTAATGATTTAGGTACATGACATAATTCAATTCTATATTTTATGAGTTTTTTTCCAAATTCTCTCTCCGATCACACCGTGAAGTCACAGAGTGTTGGCATTTTGGTCATAGGTTTTACGTGACTTATGTGACTTGCAGTGACGTCATTGCAACGTCACAAAAAATTTTAAAGCTGTCAAAAAGTAATTTTCTTCATGCCATAAGATGTTCTAAAGTTTATTTTAAGTTTTCTTTAGATCTTCAAGACGTTCACATTTTGATCACAGTGTGACGTTACAAAGTGGTGTCATTTTGGTCACAGATGTGACGTGACGTACGTGACTCACAGTGACGTCACAATGACGTCACTGTGACTGTGCATGCTATGCGGGCAGTTTATATCTAAACAAGCCGGTCACTTCTGAGTGGGGCCCTACATTCTTCAGCGTACCTTCCTGCCTTCCCTTGGGGCCCAGAAATTGCATTTTACATGCAAACAGAGAAATTTAAATAAAATACTTTATTTTAAACTATACGAAAATAAATAAATAATATATATATATATATATATATATATATATATATATATATGTGGTACTAAATATAGACTTCCTTCTAAATTTAACGTAAATTCTATTATAAAACAGTTTACATTTGATATTGATATTTTTAATTATAAAATTTCAATCTCATACAATAAACCTATTGAATATTTTAATCAATGGAAAATACTAGTTATTGATAAATTAACTAAGACTTTAAAGCATAATATTTCTGATTTGATAACTATTAACACAAAGCATTTTTTCCAGCAAATTACTAAATTACAAAAAAACTAATGTTATTGCATACATTGACACATCTCCTAATAATTATGCAATCATATTTAAATCTTACTATCACCAGCTTCTTACATCCTGTATTTCTTCTAATAAATCTTTTCAAAAAACTAATAAAAATGTAATTGTAAACAGTCGTAAAAGTCACAGTTATTATAAACTATTAAATATATCCTCTACTAACTTTAATTATCCTTATTTAGTTCTTATACCCAAGTTTCACAAGGAACTAATTAAATTTAGGACTGTAACTATTGGTTGTAATACATATAATAATATTGCCAATAAACTTTTTTTAAAAATTCTCAATCAAATATATACACTGATAAAACGCATTATATAAAAAATAGCTATCAACTGGTCAAAATTATGAAAAATCTTAAAAGTATATATAATATACCGACATATGATTTTAAAGATCTTTTTAATAATATAGATTTTTTAGGTCTACATAATATAATAAATGAATTATTTAAAAAGTATCATCATAAACTGATTTTACCATTGCATATAGATACAGCTTATTTTAAAACTCTAACAAATTTCATTATATATAATAATTTTATAATGCATGATAACACATTATATTTACAGACAGTCGGTATACCACAAGGTGGTTGTACATCCAGTTTATTTTCAGACTTATACTTATATCACTATTGAAAGTACTTTTATTATAAGTAATATACATTTATATCGTTATATTGATGACATAATTTTAATTGCCACTGATCAAACCAATATTTCTCGATTTCCAGTAGATTATCCTACTAATTTAGAATTAACGGAAAACCTCCTATCTAACAATACAATTAACTTTTTAGATCTTAAAATTACACTAAAAGAAAACAAAACAATTATTGATCTATATGACAAACGTAAATAATTTAAATTCAAAGTTAATACATTTACTAATTTTAAATCTTGTCTTCATAATTCTGTATATCGTAATATACTCCTTAATCATATATATGGAATAAAGTTTTTATGTTCTTCTCATCTAATTAACAACAATCTTAAAATGCTAATTTATGATGCATTAAAACATGGTTTTCCAAAAAAAAAGTCATATATTCTTTAATATATAATTAGTACATAAATGATCTTAAAAAACCAAATTAACACATGCGTAAAAAAATTATAAAAATAAATATAAAATAATTATAAAAAATTAAAAATGTAAAATAATAATAAAAAAAAATTATAATAGGACGGATGGGTGGGTAGAAGATAGATTAAGGAGGTGTGGTGGAATTATCTGGATAATACGCATTGGTTAATTTAACAAAAAAAAAAATGGAAAGGGCATTTACTTTAGAATTACGATGAAATTACTAATTTTGTAATGGACTTTGTTTCGATTTATATATATATATATATATATATATATATATATTGGTTTAGTTATATTTATATATTTATTTATTCATATTAAATGTATTCATATTCATTAATAATTTTACGATTACTTGTATTTAAATTCTAGCCAACTGCGGACAATACCGTATTAGCTTCTAATACATAGTTTATTTTCTTAAATGAGAATACATAATATGTATTAATTTTATTTTTTATTTTACCCCCTCCCCTTATATCCTGTGTATTTAACTTTTAAGAAAGTTTGTAGACACACTAAATGTAACTAATTAATTTCAAAATTTAATTATTAATATTAATTCCTTAGCATCTTTATTATATACATTTTTTATTAATTATAAATTAACTTAAGATACGATGCAATGTGTCACAGTAATATAAATGGTGTTATGTCATCGCTAGGTACAAATATTTCTGCGATACATTAATTACTAATCATAAGTTTGATTTTTTATTTATTTATTTATTTATTTTAATTTTTTCAATACATCTTTTATTCATTATTCTAATATAATAAATTTATTAACAAAATTTTGTTCAATTATCTGTCTTTACATCTTAACATCTATCTTAACATTATCCAATAATGTAATATATTATTATATAGTTGTATATATTTACCAATAGATGGCAACACCTCATTGATTTATTCTTTTGAATTTATGGTGGAGTTGAATTTCGATATTTCTATAGTGGGTGCTGGTTTTATATATTGGGGTATGTGTTTGGCTATGCATTACATGTTGTTCCTTGATCCACGGTCCATCAATTTTTAAATAACTTTTTTTGCATTTTTTGGCAACATATGCTTCAAACTCCAATTCTTGTAAAATATGCTGACTCAAATTTGGATTTTGCTTTCAAATGGGGTAATTTCATGTTCTTAATTTTTTTCCCTCTCAATCCTTTTTAATCAAGTTTTATTTTGAACTTAAATGTTGTTTCATTGTGTATTTCTCTACATTCTGGGTGTGGTTGTCCCAAATTCATATTCTTTAGCTATTTTATGGCTAATATTAAGATGAAACCACGCATTTTATTTGTGGAAATTTAGTCATTTGGGACCTGAAGATTCTGTCTAAATTCCAAAAATTTCCATTATTCAATTTCTGTTTTTTTTTTTTTTTTTTTTTTTTTTTTTTTTATACTATGTTTTTGGTATCTATGTTCAGTTTGTTGGGGGGATCTGTTATGTTGTCAATTAGTTATTTTAATTTTATTCATAATTTCACAGTTTTTGTTGGTGGTTGTAACGTTCATATAATGGTTATATATATATATATACAGGGTTGTTATAATTAAAGGTCTCCTATTCAGAAGGCTGTAGAGCCGGTTCTATGGCTCCAAACGACACAAAATTTCACTAGTACGCAGTTGAAGAGATGCGCTCTGCGAAAATCGAAAAAAAAATTGTTACATTTTTCGTCAATAGCTGGCGCTGCGCCAATATTTAAGGCGATGTTTGCAGATTCATTATATCAATTTCAGTTAATCCAGACAAAGCACACAAATTTAAAAGTTTCAACAAACTTCGACGAACTGCGATTTGTTATAATTAAAGTTCACCTAATCAGACAGCTCTGGAGCCTGACCTATGACTCAAACAATACAGAAAAATGAATATAATTTCATGTGATGTAATCTGCATCAACAAAAATAAAACATGTATTTTTGCAGCAAGGAAATAACGCAGAATAACGTTACGCATGCTCAATGAATCCTCCACCATTTTCAATAACGCATTCCATTCTCAGAATTGTGCTTTCTACAGAATTGCGTAAACTGTCCTGTGAGATTGAGCGAATATGAAGTCTAATACTGTCTTTCAGATCAGAGATTGTCTGACATCAGTCTTTAGATACAGAATCTTTCCAAAATCCCCACAACCAAAAATCGCATGGTGTTAGATCAGGCGATTGTGGTGGCCAGACTGTTTGAAAAGAACGACTTATGATGCCGTCTTCTGTAAAATGGTTTGTTAAGAAAGTCCGAACTGCTCTAGTAATGTGCGGTGGTGCACCGTCTTGCATAAACACGATATTTTGAAGGCAGCCTCGCAGTTGCAGCTCGGGAATCAGGAAATTTGACAACGTATTGAGATACCTTCTCCCATTTATGGAACATGTAATGGATCCTTTGGATGTTAGTTCCTCAAAAAAATATGGACCTATCATAAACGTAGCTGTGAAACCGCACCACACCGTCACTTTAGCTGCATGCAATGGAACTTCTTGAACAACATTAGGACTCTCTTTCGCCCAAATTCGACAGTTGTGTGTGTTCACTTGTCCGTTTAAATAAAAATGCGCTTCATCACTCCATAGAATATTCCAGGGCCAAGAATTGTCCACATTCATTCGTGCAAGCAACTGTAGTGAAAATGATAGCCGACTTTCGGTATCAACCTGTATTAGTTGTTGCACCCTCTGAATCTTGTATGGATAGTAGCGCAAAATTTGACGCATCACTTTTTTCACAGTGGAAATCGGCATATCGACTTCATTCGCAATAGCTGGCACACTTGCATTACCAAATGATTACTGGCTTGCTAAATCCACGGCAGCAGTAGCAATATCTTCAATGCTAGAAATGTCTACATTTTTCGTCCTCTGCCAGGAAGAATGTCGAGTTTTCCTGTTTCCTCAAACTTTTTAATCATTTTGTGAACTCCACGATCCGACATTGGTCCATGTCTAACATCTTTTAGTGTCCGGAATTCTCGAAGAGCTGCAGCTGCGTTGTTGTTATTTTGATAAAATAACTTTAAAAGAAGTGCCTTTTCTTTCAAAGTTACCATTCTCCACAAAGCGTAGATTCAAATGCCTTTCAGAAGCAATCAACTGTTCCAGTGTCATCACAGACACAACTTTATCATCAAGTTTTAAATCGTCAGGTGGTTAAAAGGGTATTTCAAGTTTTCGAAGTTGTGACGTCACTTTGACGTCGTTCGTCGAAAATTTGAATAAAATGTGATCTTTTTCATGCGTTGGGTGAAATTTTGTGATTTTGTGTGTTTCATCTGGATTGACCAAAATTGATATAACGAATCTGAAAAAGTTCACTTTTACCAACTGTGAAATAAAATTTCCTGTACTTTGTTTTTTACAAAATAAAGGAATCTGCAAATATAGACTTAAATATTGGCACAGCGCCACCTATTGACAAAAATTTTAACTAATTTTTTTTTTCGATTTTCGCGAAGCGCATCTCTTCAACTACGTACTAGTGAAATTTTGTTTCGTTTGGAGCTATAGAACCGGCTCTAGAGCCGTCTGAATAGGCGAACTTTAATTATAACAACCCTGTATATATATATAAGCACGTAAATAAATATTTCGTGACATTCGTGATATTTTTTTCATAATCCCTCTGACAAAATACTACTGGCCCCTGTGCGTGTTTATCTAAGATGAGCGGAGAGCTTTCATATGAAATACAAAAAAATAGCATTGCCTAAGATAAATAGCGATCATTGTAAATGGCACTGTCGCGCCCATAAATTATTAATGATGTGATCACAATAACGGGGCCCTGTGTATTTCTCAGTCATACATCGTTAATGCAGCGATCACTATAACGTGGTTCATTTATTTTGCGCGCATAAATCATTGAAATGAAATAATTTTAACAGGACCCATTTGGCTGTATACTTGTAATCTGACTATATGGTAATCACCATAAGGCATCCTTGTGCATACCCTCGCCCATAAACATGGCAATCAGTATTTAAATCGCAATTTTTTACTTTCAAAAAATGTATTTTGAGAAAAGGTGGAAGTGTAATATTTTGTTTAGAATTATAAACCCGATCGCTAAGAAACGAAAATCGAAAAAAATAATTATGAAATAGGAAATTAAAAAATATGTTCCTTGGAAAAAATGTCACACAAAATGTATAATAAAAAATCAGCAATAGCTCTCTTTTTCGTCTAATCTTCCGCAATCGGATTCACAGCCGATGTTGCCCACAAACTCGTTAGCTCTAAAATCGCTAAAATACATGATTAACTACTTTTTTTTTCTTTTTGTAGATTTGTAAAGCGGAGTTTCACATTCTTACTTAAAACTGGTGCTGAGATGTGGCACAATTACCTAAAACTTTCGACACACAGTGTGACCCCCTTGATGGATTATTATCTAAAATAGCTGAAATACATATTTAACTATTTTTGTACATTTGTTATCCTAAATTTCACACTCCTACCTACTACTGAGATATGGCAAAATGACATAAAAAATTCGACCCCCATTTAACCCCTTTTAGTGGCTGAATTTCTAAAATCGCGGAAATACATGTATAACTATTTTTTAGTAGATTTGTTATCCTGAATCCGTGATTTCAAGCTCCTAAATAAAAATAATGCTGATATCCAGCAAATTTTCGAAATGACCTAAAATTTTCGACACCCATTTAGCTCCCTTAATGGCTGAATTTCTAAAATCGCTGAAATGTGTGTTTAAATATTTTTATAGCAGATTCGATTATCCTGAATTTCACGCTCTTATCCAAAACTACTGATGAGATATGGTGAAAAGGTGAAATCATCGAAAATTCTTGACCCTTCCCCCCCATTTAACCCTTTTAGCAGTTGAATTTCTAAAATCGCCTAAAATACATGTTTAACTATTTTTTATTAGATTTGTTATCTCGAAATTCACGCTCTTACCTATAACTTCCATTGAGAAATGGAAAAATGACATAAATTTTTCGACCCATTATTTAGCCTCCCTTAGTGGCCGAATTTCTAAAATCACAGAAATACTTGTTTAACTATTTTTTTAAGGATATTTTTTATCCTGAATTTCACGCTTTTTTCTAAAACTGCTGATGAAATATGGTGAAAAGATGAAATCACCGAAATTGTTTTACCTTTCATTTAACCCCCTTTGTAGTTGAATTTCTTAAATCGGCTGATATGCATGTTTAACTATTCTTTAGTATATTTGTTATCCGGAATTTCACGCTCCTAACTATAACTTCTACTAAGATATGGCAAAATGGCGTACAACATTCGACCCCCATAGACCGGGAGGCGGCAGCACAAACAATCACCTCATCGAGTTCACGGCTGAAATTCCAGAATTAGTTAAAACTCGATTCGCATATTAAAACGCAATCGATCTGCCAAGTCATATCTTGGCGGAAAACACGTAAAAACCCGATTTTACCGGTTGACTCGTAGGTTTACCATTGTGTTTTCCTGCACCCAAAAGTATGAAAACATGGAGAACTCGGTGCAGGAAAGCACAATGGTAAACCTACGAGTCAACCGGTAAAATCAGGTTTTTACGTGTTTTCCACCAAGATATGACTTGGCAGACCAATTGCGTTTTAATATGCAAATCGAGTTTTAACTAATTCTGGAATTTCAGCCGTAAACTCGATGAGGTGATTGTCTGTGCTGCCGTCTCCGGGTCTACCATTTAACTCCCCTTAGTTTCTGAATTTCTAAAATCACTGAAATACTTGTTTAACTAATTTTTTAAACTAAAACTTTCGACCCCCCATTTAACCCCCTTAATGGATGAATTTTTAAAATCGCTGAAAAATGTGTTTGTTTATTTTTTTTTAATTTATTTGTTATTCTGAATTTCACGTTCCTACCCAAAACTGCTGCTGAGATATAGCGAAAACACGAAATGACTGAAAATTTTCGACCCCCTATTTAACCCCCTTAGAGGTTGAATTTTTAAAATCGCTGAAATATATGTATAATTAACTTTTAGTACATTTGTTATCCTGAATTTCGTTCTTTTAACTAAAACTGTTGTTGAGATGTGGCGAAAAGGCGAAATGACCTAAAACTTGACCTCCATTTACCCCCTTAGTGGTTGAATTTCTAAAATTGCTGAAATACGTGTTTAATTATTTTTTTAGTAGATTTGTTATCTTGAATTTCACGCTCCTACCTAAAACTGCTGATGAGATATGGTGAAAATGTGAAATCACCGAAAATTTTCGACACCCCATTTAACCCACTTAGTAGTTGAATTTCTAAAATCGCCTGAAATACATGTTTAACTATTCTTTAGTAGAATTGTTATTCCAAATTTCAGGCTCCTACTTAAAACACCTGGTAAGATATGCCGAAAAGATGAAATTATCTAAAATTTTCGACTCCCCATTTAACCACCTTAGGCTGTGAATTTTCAAAAATCTTTTCTTAGTGGGTCCCTACATTGTGTAAAGAACATGTCTTCCAAATTTCATTGTTTTGGGACAAACGGTTGAGGCTCGGCTTTGATTATGAGAAAATCAAACTACTCTTTTATAAGTATAGATTTCATTTTATTCTGCTGAATTTTTTATTATTTTCAAATTTTCTTTAAAACTATTATGTACGTTTGGCTATGAGCCGTCTCTAAATTGAAGATTCGGTTTTGATGTTCGAATTTTTAATTATTTATTAATTATATAATATTCTGTATACACTATATACTTACCTATCTTTTAAAAAAAATGTAGATTTGGCCAGTTTTGTTGCTAGAACTTGTTTTTTTTTTTTTTTTTTTTTTTTTTTGTATTTTGAATTCAAAGGTTTATATATATATATATATATATATATATATATATATATATGTATATGTATATATAAAGTTACTCGCTTGTTTTAGGAAAGATACAAAAACATGTAAAAATAGCAAAATTCATTATCCATCGCTCCATTTTTTTCAGCATTTTATCTAAGGAATAAAAGAAAGATCTCTCCTTAACATAAAAAACAACAACTTCAACAACAAACAAACAAACAAAAAACATGCTAGCACCCCAATTACCTCTAATACCCAATTCCCCTCACTTACCCTTTATTTTAAGGAGTTACATTTACCTATCACTTTATAAAATATATTTTTCAAATCTATATTTCTCTATATAGTACAGTTCTTTTAGAATATTCTCTGAAAATTTTATTGAAACATTTTTTAAATTAACGAAGTTGAAACCTAAAAAATCTTGTTTTGCACAGAAGCCCGTGGCATATGTGCTTTTCAAAACCATTTTCAATTATAATCCGTATTCGTTATGGAGATGACATGATAATTCTAAAAAAAATTATTGGCCAAGCCTATAATAAGAGAATAAAGATTTGACTTTGCCAGTGTTTTAAAGTTAAAAAAGCATCAGCATCAACGGTGGCCATAAATTCATAGGTGAAATGATTGGAAAGTACTGCTTATTATGGACTAGACATTAAGAAAAGAAAATACGTTGTGCGAAAAAAAGTACTTGTTATTAAATATATATTTTCAAAAGTAAAAAAAGCCAAGCGTAAAAAAAAAGTAAAATAAAATAAAAGTTGTGGCTAAAAAATGGTGTGATATCAAATTTCCAAGCTATTATATTACTTATTTAACTTTTTTCCATTCAATAAGTTATCATATATATAAGTCGAGTGCCTACGTATATGTTAATAGAAATCTTTTTCTCCTGTACTAAATACATCCTAACGAGTTTCTGAAAATTCAATTTTTTTTTCAAATTATGCATGATGGGCTTGGCGGCCATCTTTGCATATTATTCACAAAATTCTAAGCACCAAAATCCGAAGTTCAAAATTGTTATTTAAGCAAATATTTTAAGCGTTACATTTATAGACTTGTATGCTCTGAAAATTGTGTCTTAAGATAATGATGACTTATCTTAAAGATTCATCTTATGATTTATATTTTAGAGTAATTAATAATTTCAAACTAGTAAAAATCAATTTCTCAAAATATCAGTCTTATCTAATTTATCTGTCTGTAGTTAAAATCTGAAGTTCGAAATTGTTATAAACATATTACATTGCAAACATATTATGCTTTTACTTTAGAAATTTGGGTGCTTAGAAATATGGAAAGATGGCCGCCAAGCCCATCATGCATAATTTGAAAAAAAATTGAATTTTCAGAAACTCGTTAGGATGTATTTAGTACAGGAGAAAAAGATTTCTATTAACATATACGTAGGCAATCGACTTATATATATGATAACTTATTGAATGGAAAAAAGTTAAATAAGTAATATAATAGCTTGGAAATTTGATATCACACCATTTTTTAGCCACAACTTTTATTTTATTTTACTTTTTTTTTACGCTTGGCTTTTTTTACTTTTGAAAAGTTGTTTTTGTAGATATCATTTTTTTTTTTTTAATAGATTAAACATAATTTAAATAATCTAAACATCATAAATAATTTAAAATTACATTTTACTTTCAGTCATTGTTGAAAGGGTTAACTAGAAATACCAGTAGATTTTTCAATTAAACTAATTACACTCTTAAAAACAACACACTAAATGTGGCTTGTTATAATACTTGTTATCCTGCGTTAAAAATATCACTGACTTATCCATGAAATGAATAAAAATGGAATTCGTACACAGCATGTCATCTCTGCATTTGAAATCAAACGTGATATCACGCTCTTTCATAATTAGCACAAGCTGGCTTCGCCCGCTAGCGGGCCCGTAATTTACATCGGGGCCTCGAATTTTGTAAAACCTCGAATATGATAAACCTTGAACCGAACGAACCTCCGACCTTGTTTCCCGCTGCCTTCGGCACCGGATAATCCCTTAATTTGCACATCGATAAGTATAAACCTCTAATCAAACGAACCTCCGACACGGGTCCCCGCTGCCTTCGGCACCGTATAGCAGACATGCTGCGCACGCTCAAGTTCCATCTTCCACCACCAGGTAGCGCAATCTGTTCTATATGGACCTCGGGCACTGAAATCGTCAAGGCTATAGATGTCTAGTCGAATGAGCTATACCCCATGGTGATCCAGCCCCTGGAACCAGAGATAGGAAAGTGCCCCCTGGTGATGAAAAAACGAATTAAAATTGGAAATCTCTATCAATGTCGAGTCGAATGAGCCATACCCCGTCGTGATCCGACCCATAGAAAAAGAGATAGGAAAGCGCACCCCGGTGGTGAAAGCTAATCGCGTTCGGGGGGGGGGCAAATGGGGAGATGAACACCGGAGATGCATAATAGGATTAAGTGGTCACAGACCTTTCCAACGATGTATCACATGAGGGGTATGTGCAAAATTTAGAAAATACCCCCTCCCCCTGCATTATATGATTAAGCGTTCACAGACCTTTCCAACGATATATCACATGAGAGGTGTCGGCAAAATTTAGAAAAGTGCCCCCTTTAGGGCGAGGGGTGAAAGTGGGAGGATGGACCCTGAAGATACCTAATATGAATAAGCGGTCACAGGCCTTTCGAACAATATATCATATAAGTAGTGTCGGGGGGGGGCACAAAATGTGGGGGTGATACCTGTGGTGCATAACATGAATAAGTGGTCACAGCCCTTTGTAATGATATATGACATGACGGATATCGTTAAAATTTAGAAAAGTGCCCCCCCCCCTTGTGTAGGCAAAACGCGCTCCACCCCACCCTATAATTTTTGACGCGGCATTATTTTTAAAATTTATGTTATGTGTTATAAAATATCGTAAAGTTTTAAACAGATAGCCTTATTATACTTCCTAATTTTGTTCATTGGAATTTAATATATTTGCTGAAATTACTATTATATATAGAATAATATAGAAATAAACCCTCCTTTAGCTTGTAATTAAGATATATGAACAATTTTTAGAATTTCTGAAACCTGATTTATATTTATTTATTTATTCATTTATTTATTTATTTTTGTTTATTTATTTATTTATTTATTTATTTTGCGTTGCCCTGTGCATGTTTGGAATTTCTTAGCAATTTCTTAGGTTTACATTATTTTATTCAATTAAACATTGTACTGTTAAAATAAATTTAAATGGAAACTTCACTTCTAAAACAAAAATAATTTAACATCTGGATTTCATTAATTTATAGGAAAATGACGTGAAAGGTATTTCTGCGAACAAAATCCCTGTCCTTTACCGTTTTTTTTTTTTTTTTTTTTTTTTTTTTTTTAAATAAATGCATCACATTTAATTCATTTCAAAAATTTTGTTTACGTTTGGAAATAAATTTTAAATGCCGATAACTCTTAATGTATACATTTTTGAAGGTATATCTTCCATCAAAAACTAATTTATTTTTAAAGATCTTTTTAAAAACGTAAATTATATATTTAAAATATTTTTTAAAGAATAAACACTACGTCTGATTACTTTATTTTACAATATTATAAGAACACGCATTTTATCAGACAATTAAATACACTAAACAAACATGAGTGAAAAAAAAATTGACTCGGGCCAGGACTCGAACCTGGGACCTTAGGCGTACCGTGCATACACTCTGCGATTGAGCCACCAAGATCGATAGCCTTGAATGGCAATTTCTCATACTTATTCATGTTAGAAACAGTCATCTGCCACAGTTTGCAGTCATATTTAATTGTCTGATAAAATTTGTGTTCTTATAATTATGAAGTTTTATTTTTTTTAAATATCTTTAGAAGAAAATGGCTGACTTGCAGATGAAATTTGATATGATTAACACGTAACTGATTTCGGCTATTATAATTCAGATGGTACGCGGTTGTTGGCAGAGTTTTATCTCTGTTTTGGCATAATTTTTTAATCGCCAAGTTAATTAACAGTTTTTTGCTAATTAAGGATAGAAAATAATTTTCTTTTACACTGGATTTTATAGAAGCACATAGATTACGTAATTACTTGTCCAAAAATGCAATCCTTTTTTTATTATGATCAATATTAAGGCCTGTAGGTTGTTTGAAAAAAAAAAAAGCTTGACGAAGAAAAAAGTGATCATTTTAAGTAACTCGACGTTTTTTTTTTTTTAAATCTATATCTCTGTTTATAAATCACTTATGAAGATGAGTTTGGTCTTAAATTGAAGAAATTCTTCATTAGATTCTTCTAGTTTTCGTTATTTTTTTCTGCGATGCTTGGTTTATTTGATATCTCATATTTTAATCTGGCATGTTTTGTCGATTTAACATTGCGAAATTGTTTTCTGTAAGTAAGCAGTAGCGGTCTAGTCCAGTTCTTGGCGTTGTTTGTGTGGCGTTTTTTTTTTTAAGCTTGGCTTGGTAGAGCGACCGCCCTGCTTGATATACACACACACTCACTCATATATATATACATATATATATATATATATATATATATATAATAACAAGTAATTTTTTAAACAATATCTGATTTCAAATATCCGTTTGATTCATGTTCTTCCTGACTTTGAAGCTTTGGATCCTTTGCCAAATTGATTGCGCTATTATAGAAACATTGAATCACGTACTATATGTCATATCACAGATCTCTATTGATTACGATTTTAGATACTGTATGGTACTATAATTTTTAAAATAATATAATATTCAATCAAATAACATTCAACCATAAACTATTATATATTCATATTTCTTTATAGCAAAATTAAAAAACAAAATATGATAAGATAATCTTTTTATTATTAACTCCATCTGAACAATATATTCAAATTTTCAGGCCATCTGAACATTTTTTCAGTGATTTTAGATCAGAGGTCGCCAAACATTCGCCCCTGAACGCATTCGCGCCCATAGACATTTTTCATTGCGCACACGAAGCCTATATAAATTTATATTTTTAAATACATATTTTGCATTCATGGATCCAAATGAACACCAACCATGGTGTCCCAATAGCACCCAATAGTCCCTGGTATCCCAATGGCACCCATACACCCAGAAAAAAGTTTTTTTGAATCAACAAAAATTTGCTTGACCCAAAGAAAGTTTTCCTTTAAATATGGGTGAATGGAAATTGTGTTTGAATCAACAAAAAAAAATATTGTTGATTTTTTTGCAATTCCAAAAGAAATTTTTGTATCATCAGCAAAAAAGGTTTTGTTGATTTAAGTAAAATGGTTCAATTTTATTTGAGTTAACAAAATTCTTTTTGTTACATAGATATATGCTATGTGTTATTTTAACAATCTTTTTTCTTTTTTCAACAAAATATATATGGTTTGTTTAAATAATAAAATATGTTATATTACGAACTTGTTTTGTTTATACTACAAAAACTTTTGTTAAATGAATGAATGGCGTAATTCATTTTCAGCAGTGAATTACGCCTTTAAGAATAACAAGTGAATTTTTATCTTGCTTTTTTTTCAAGCGCAAACAGAGACAGTGAAAAATGCCCCAAGCCAGGACTCGATCCCGGGTCCTCAGAACAGCGCTCTGTGGTTCTGCCACTGAGCTACAAGGAACGACATCCGAGCTCGGCATTTCTCACTCCTATATATGTCGGACCGGCTGCAACCGCAGCACAAGATGGAAATGTTAACAAGAGCACACAAATTTCTGCGGCAAATATGAGACGACAATGCAAAGCCCAGCATACTGCAACACATAGTTAATTTTGAATTAATTTTCAGCAGTGAATTACGCCTGCAAAAAGCATGATAAAAATTTACTGGTTATTATTCAAAGATTACAGGCGTAATTCACTGCTGAAAATGAGATAGAGCTATTGCAGAAATCGCAAAAAATACAACATAGCAGCGTTGCCTGCTGCGCGATTTACGCTAAAAACTAATCAGCACCAATTTATATCAGAAAGTAACTGAATATAAAGTTTTATTAAATTCCGTGCATTAGTTCTTGAGATAGAGCGCCCACAAAATTTTTGTCGCATACAGACAGGCAGAGTCATTGACAGTCATTTTCTAAAAACAATCAAATCGTTTTCAGGACCTTCTAAAATCCGTCGGAAACCGGAAGTCGAAAATTTTCATGATTCCAATACTTTCTTCTTGTAAAGATAGAAGAAAGTAATAAATGGGACGGGGGATTTTTAAAACTACCTTGATCCGTATCAATGAAAAAAAGTTTTTATTATCCAAAAATTATGTTAATCCTTTAATTATATAGCTATATAAGTCGAATAAATCGAGTTACGTGAGAAAGTTATGGCTACTACACAACAATTTAAATTTTGCAAAAACATCAAAATTTTGCTGGAATTACAAATTTAAATTACAAAATTATTATAAAATTTAAAAAACAGATTTTGTTAATTCAAGTAAAATTGATGAAATTTTGTTAAAATTTTGTAAGAGTGTTAACAATACTTTTTTGCCCAATCAACAAAACCAATTTTTTTCTTCAACTAAAAATTTTGTTAAAACAACCAAAATGTTCTCAACAAAACATGTTTTGTAGTTTTAATCAATTCCTTTTTCTGGGTGTAGATACCACTTGATTTTACTGTAAGAAAAAAAAGGTTTTGTATCAATATAAGTTTATTTTTATTATGAAATCTGTTGGAAACGAAACACTGAAAGACTCATTTGGACTGTAAAAGACTTTTTGAGACTTTTTTTTTACTTTTTGAACTTAACATTTTGCGCAACTATAAATCTCTACACATGCACATATGGAATTGTATATGGTTATGCAATGCGTACCGGAGTCCGGCACGGGTCGAGTACAACCCGCCCCGAACCCGAAAATGCTGCTTAAAGTTAACCTGAAATCCGACCTAAGCCGACAAAAAAAATTTCGTCAACCTGAACCCGACATGAACATATATGAAAAAAATGAACATATATACATTTATTAATATTCAAACATATAGTTTTTCATTTGAAAAAGATATAAGACTTTCTTTTGAAAAATCGGGTACACTAGAATCCGATCTGAAAGTTTCAAAACCCAACCTTAAACTGGCTCAAGTAAATACGTGGGGAGGCGCACGCGAAGATGGTTGAAATTTCAAATGCGCGCACATGATAGTACGAGCAGCGAAGAACGAGCTATGCTCGGTCAAAATTAAATTTGAGTTCAAATATCATGACCCATGACCAAAAAGATCCACTAATTGAATTTTCTCGAACATGTGACTTAGCCCAACAGTCTTCTCGTGCCCGAAAACCATATGATGCAAAATTTAGTGTAAATAGAGTCGCTTTTTAGATCTTGACCCACAATGACCCAGAAATGACCCACTAATCGAATTTTCTCAGACATGTGACCTAGCCCAATGGTTTTATCGTGCTCGAAACTCGTAGGACACAAAATTTAATCAAAATCGTTTGAGCAGTTTTTTAGATAAAATTAATCTGACCCGCGTTGACCCAAAAATGACCCACTAATCGAAAGTTCTCGAACATGTGACCCAGCCGAATAGTCTTCTCGTGCTCGAAAACCATCGGACGCAAAATTTAGTGTAAATAGAGCCGCTTTTTAGATCTTGACCCACAATGACCCAGAAATGACCCACTAATCGAATTTTCTCGGACATGTAACCTAGCCCAATGATTTTCGCGAGCCCGAAACTCGTAGGATACAAAATTTAATCAAAATCGATAGAGCGGTTTTTTAGATGAATTAATTTGACCCGCTTTGACCCAAAAATGACCCATTAATCGAAAGTTCTCGAACATGTGACTCAGCCCAATAGTCTTCTCGTGCCCGAAAATAGTCGGAAACAAAATTTCGTCAAAATCGTATGAACCGTTTTTTAGATACAATTAGCTTGACCATGACCCAAAATGACCCTAAATGACCCACTAATTGAATTTTCTCGAACATGTGACCTAGCCCAACAGTCTTCTCGTGCCCGAAAACTATTGGATGCAAAATTTAGTGTAAATTGGGCCGCTTTTTAGATCTTGACCCACAATGACCCAGAAATGACCCACTAATCGAATTTTCTCGGACATGTGACCTAGCCCAATGGTTTTATCATGCTCGAAACTCGTAGGACACAAAATTTAATCAAAATCGTTAGAGCCGTTTTTTAGATAACATTAATCTGACCCGCGTTGACCCAAAAATGACCCACTAATCGAAAGTTCTCGAACATGTGACCCAGCCGAATAGTCTTCTCGTGCTCGAAAACCATTGGATGCAAAATTTAGCGTAAATTGAACCACTTTTTAGATCTTGACCCAAAATGACCCAGAAATGATCCACTAATCGAATTTTCTCGGACATGTGACCTAGCCCAATGATTTTATCGTGCTTGAAACTCGTAGGACACAAAATTTAATCAAAATCGTTAGAGCCGTTTTTTAGATAAAATTAATTTGACCCGCGTTGACCCAAAAATGACCCACTAATCGAAAGTTCTCGAACATGTGACCCAGCCCAATAGTAACCAACTCTAGCTTTTATAAATTTTTAACTAAACATATTAAACTCTTCACCACCAATCAGTACTGTAATTGATCTTCCTACCCTCCTTCTCCTGACTTTTCCTTATTTTGGCTGTACCTTGTCAGTGTTTGAGCACCTTGCTGTGCTCCCTTCGCAGTCTTTAGAAGCGGCCTCATCTCTCCAACGCAACAACTTGTGGCGCCATCTGTCGCGTGGGAACTGAGCTTCTCAGATTCCGGCGCATCATTAATATCCAAGGACCGCCTTGGCCGCGAACTGTGTGTCATGACGCAGGAGCGTTAAGGACTGTTCACCTACAAGTTCTTCATCACTGCACCTGCCGCTGTCTGTCGCGAGGGAGTGCAGGCTCCAGCGGTTCAGGATTTTTTCAGTTTCTTTTTCTTTTTTTTTTGTTTTTAGCTTTCTTGCCTGCCCCTTGTCGCGCTTAGGCTTGTCCTGGCAGTGCCGGCCTTTGGCCTAGTTTGTATTTTCTTTTTTTTTCTTTTTTGTTGTTGTTTGGGCCGTTTGCGCGTGCGCTGGAGGTCTCGGCGTCGTGCCTTCCCTTCCGCCGGTGGCTGGAATCACCCAAAACGAATCCCCGCGTGCCGGGGAACATCCCGGGGGAGGTGCTAACGCTCTACGGCCTGGCTTTGCTGGGCCGAGTGGCCCCCCTTAGGCATTCAATAGTCTTCTCGTGCCCGAAAATGGTCAGATAAATTCGTCAAAATCGTTTGAACCGTTTTTTAGATACAATTAGCTAGACCATGACCCAAAATGACCCAAAATGACCCACTAATTGAAATTTCTTGAACATGTGACCTAGCCCAATGATTTTCTGGTGCCCCAAAATGATAGGATACGAAATTTCGTCAAAATCGTTAGAGCCGTTTTTAAGATAAAATTTACATATATAACCACACACAAGATTTGCTCGTATTAGAATATACAAGATTTTCTCGTATTATAATATCTACAAAAACAACTTTTCAAAAGTAAAAAAAAAGCCAAGCGTAAAAAAAAAAATTGTGGCTAAAAAATGGTGTGATATCAAATTTCCAAGCTATTATATTACTTTTTTAACTTTTTTCCATTAAATAAGTTATCATATATATAAGTCGAGTGCCTACGTATATGGTAATAGAAATCGTTTTCTCCTGTACTAAATACATCCTAACGAGTTTCTGAAAATTCAATTTTTTTCAAATTATGCATGATGGGCTTGGCGGCCATCTTTGCATATTTTCACAAAATTCTAAGCATCCAAATCCGTAGTTAAAATCCGAAGTTCAAAATTGTTATTTAAGCAAATATTTTAAGCGTTTCATTTATAGATTTGTATGATCTGAAAATTGTGTCTTAAGATAATGATGACTTATCTTAAAGATTCATCTTATGATTTATTTTTTACAGTAATTAATAATTTCAAACTAGTAAAAATCAATTTCTCAAAATATCAGTCTTATCTAATGTATCTGTCCGTAGTTAAAATCTGAAGTTCGAAATTGTTATAAACATATTACATTGCAAACATATTACGCTTTTACTTTAGAAATTTGGGTGCTTAGAAATATGAAAAGGTGGCCGCCAAGCCCATCATGCATAATTTGAAAAAAATTGAATTTTCAGAAACTCGTTAGGATGTATTTAGTACAGGAGAAAACGATTTCTATTAACATATACGTAGGCACTCGACTTATATATATGATAACTTATTTAATGGAAAAAAGTTAAAAAAGTAATATAATAGCTTGGAAATTTGATATCACACCATTTTTTAGCCACAACTTTTTTTTTTTACGCTTGGCTTTTTTTTTACTTTTGAAAAGTTGTTTTTGTAGATATCATTTCTTTTTTTTTAAACAGAATAAACATAATTTAAATAATCTAAACATGAGAAATAAATTACATTTTACTTTCAGTCATTGTTTAAAAGGTTAACTATAAATACCAGTAGATTTTTAAATTAAACTAATAACAACATACTAAATGTGGCTTGTTATAATACTTGTTATCCCCCGTTAAAAAATATCACTGACTTATCGATGAAATGAATAAAAATGCAATACGTACATAGCGTGTCAGCGCTGCATTTGAAATCAAACGTGATATCACGCTCTTTTATTATTAGCACTAGCTGGCTTCGCTCGCTAGCGGACCCCTAATTTATATCGGGGCCTCGAATCTTGTAAAACCGCGATAAGATAAACCTCGAACCGAAAGAACCTCCGACCTGGTTCTCCGCTGCCTTCGGCACCGGATAATCCCTTAATTTGCACATCGAATAGTATAAACCTCTAACCAAACTAACTTCCGACACGGGTCCCCGCTGCCTTCGGCACCGTATAGCAGTCGTGATGCGCACGCTCAAGTTCCATCTTCCACCACCAGGTAGCGCAATCTGTTCTGTATGAACCTCGGGCACTGAAATCGTTAAAGCTATAGATGTCGAGTCGAATGAGCTATACCCCGTCGTGATCTAGCCCATAGAACCAGAGATAGAAAAGTGCCCCCTGGTGGTGAAAAAACGAACTAAAATCGGAAAGGTCTATTGATGTCGAGTCGAATGAGCCATACCCCGTCGTGATCCGACTCGTAGGAACAGATATAGGAAAGCGTCCCCTGGTGGTGAAAGCTAATCGCGGTTGGGGGGCAAAAGGGGGGATGAACACCGGAGATGCATAATAGGATTAAGCGGTCACAGACCTTTCCAACGATGTATCACATGAGGGGTATGTGCAAAATTTAGAAAATACCCCTCCCCTGCATATTATGATTAAGCGTTCACAGACTTTTCCAACGATATATCACATGAGAGGTGTCGGCAAAATTTAGAAAAGTGCCCCCTTTGGGTGGGAGGGCTGAAAGTGGGAGGATGGACCCCGAAGATACATAATATGAATAGCGGAACAATTTTTAGAATTTCTGAAAGCTGATTTTTATTTATTTATTTATTTATTTATCTATTTTTTATTTTTTGTTTATTATTATTATTTTTTTTTTTTGCGTTGCCCTGTGCATGTTTGGAATTTCTTAGCAATTTCTTAGATTTACCTTATTTTATTCAATTAAACATTGTACTGTTACAATAAATTTAAATGGAAACTTCACTTCTAAAACAAAAATAATTTAACAACTGGATTTCATTAATTTATAGGAAAACTAGCAAGCTGCGCTGGTCGGTTTCTACAAATGAACCCTGAATCAAACGAAATATATCGTTTAATTTGACCTTGTATTTGAAAGCAATCTGTATATTTAAGTGGTATATCATTCCACATTACTGAAAAATGACGCGATTGCGCTATTATATTTTCTAATGTGCAGTCAAAATTTTAGCTGTTAAGGACCAACTCTTTTATTTGGTCATTTACAGTTAGGGTTTGCTAAAGAATGATAAAACTATATGCAATATACTAAAACCATCACTAAAAATTATCGAAATAACAATGCAAACAAATCCATTCAGAAGAAGTTTTTATAAAGGCTAATCTTTGATAATCTGATTATTGAACTTTTCCACATAATTCTATAACAACAAAGCGATATAAAATATACTAAAACAATCCTTACAAATTATCTACTTAACAATGCAAGTCGCAAAAAATACGCCCAGTAAAAACTATCAAAAAGGCTAATATTTCGGAATCCGGTTCACTTGACTATATAACCTTCACACATAACTGTTGGACTAAGCAACGTAGGACAATATATAGTACATTAAGACCATTTCTGAAATAGCATCTAACTAACAATACAATTTTCATCAAAATCCGTTCAGTAGAACTTTTTTAGATGGCTAATCTTTCATAATCAAATATTGAAAAGGCTAATATTTGATAAAAAAAATGGTCACCCGATTTTCCAATTTCCCCCTATAATTCTAGAACTAAGCAACGTTATATAATAAAACGTTCCCTAGAAAATTATTTAACAGTATAGGTTCCATCGAAATACATTCGGCAAAATCTTTTAAAAAGGCTAATCTTTCATAATCGGATTGATCTGATTATAGAACTTCCCAGAATAATTATATAACTAAGCTACGTAGAACGATATGTTATACAATAAAACCTTCCCTTAAAAATTATCTTAGTTTAAGTTCTACGAAAATGCATTCAGCAGAACTCGAGTTATAAGCAGCCGGAACGAAATTTCATATATGTAGAAGTAAATAGAAGTATATTGCCATTAATATAGTTTGCATTTGAATAAAAAAAGGTACTTTTCGGTTAGCCGGGAGCCAGTGACATATGAACACACACACACACAATAACACACACATATATATATATATATATATATATATATATATATATTTATTCATACATATAAGTGTGTATATATATATATATATATGTATATACATGTATTTGTGTAGATATATGTGTATATATGTGTGTGTATATATATACATGTATATATATATATATATATCACTGGCGCCCCTAACCAAATAGTACCAAAAAAAAAAATACTACGAAAATGCAGTCGTACACTTAAAAAAAAACACCTTTTGGCCTAAAATCTCTCATCAAAACTGTTTTTCTTTTTTTTTCTTTTCTTTCTTTTTAAAAAAAATAAAATTAGTAACAGTTTTTTCTTTTATTTTTCCAGATGTATAGCCATTTCAATTCTTTCTGCAACAAAAAAAGACACTTTTTGGCTTAAAATCAAATCAAATTGTTTGGGGTCAAAAGTAAAATCAAAATCGCCAAAAACAAAAGATAAATCGCCAAATTTGTTTCAATAGAAATCTTGCCTTGAATAATTTTTTAAGCATTATGAACATTTCTAATCATGTTTAAATTAAATATTTTCGTTTTATAATATTCTCTCATCAAAACTCTTTTTTCTTTCTTTTTTTTTTTTTTTTTTTTTTTTTTTAAATAAAATTAGTAACACTTTTTCTTTTATTTTTCGAGATGTATAGCCTTTTCATTTCTTTCTGCAACAGTAATGATCGCCAAAAAATTAGCAATGGTAACCTTTTCGGCCAAAATAACAGAACTTTCTATCATAATTCGATAGCTAATATACGTAGAACGTTGTGTTACATACTAAAACCTTCCCTGAAAAATTATCTCTTGAACAGTGCAAGTTCCATCAAATTCCGTTCAGCAGATCTCGAGTTATAAAGGAACGGAACGAAATTTCCGTTTGTGTTTTATATATATAGCGAGGCTAACGAAAAAGACAGGCTACCGCGGTGCGTTCCACTTATCTTTTTTTACAGACCGCTAGAGTGACGTGAGGCTCTTTTCGTACACCTGCATTGGTGGATTCGAGCCTCACGTGATTCCCGCGGTCTGTAAAAAAAGATACGCGTAAAGCACCGCGGTAGCCTTTCTTTTTCGCTAGCCTCGTATATATAGTAGATGACGTGAAAGGTATTCCTGCGAACGAAATGCCTGTCCTTTACCGTGTTTTTTTATTTTTAGAAATAAATGAATCACATTTAATTCATTTCAAAATTTTTGTTTACGTTTGGAAAGAAATTTTAAATGGCGATAACTCTTAATGTATACATTTTAGAAGGTACATCTTCCCTCAAAAACTAATTTATTTTTAAAGATCTTTCAAAAATGTATATTATATATTTAAAATATTTTTTAAAGCATAAACACTACGTCTGATTACTTTATTTTACAATATTTATAAGAACACGCATTTTATCAGACAATTAAATACACTAAACAAACATGAGTGAAAAATTGACCTGGGCCTGGACTCGAACCTGGGACCTTATGCGTACCATGCCGACGCTCTGCGACTGAGCTACCCAGATCCATATCCGTAACCGGCAATTTCTCATACTTATTCATGTTAGAAACAATCATCTGCCACAGTTTGCAGTCATATTTAATTATTTGATAAAATATGTGTTCTTATAATTGTGAAGTTTTATTTATTTTTTAAATATCTTCAGAAGAAAATGGCTGACTTCCACATGAAATTTGATGTGGTTATATTATAACCTGTAACTGATTTGTGCTATTTTAATACAGATGGTACATGGTCGTTGGCGGGTTTTATCTCTGTTTTGGCATAATTTTTTAATCGCCAAGTTAATTAACAGTTTTTTGCTAATTAAGGATAGAAAATATTTTTTTTTACACTGAATTTTATAAAAGCACATAGATTACGTAATTACTTGTCCAAAAATGCAATCCTTTTTTTATTCTGCCTAATATTAAGGCCTGTAGCTTGTTTGAAAAAAAAAGTTTGACGAAGAAAAAAGTGATCAGTTTAAGTAACTCGACGTTTTTAAAAAAAAGCTATATCTCTGTTTATAAATCACTTATGAAGATGAGTTTGGTCTTAAATTGAAGAAATTCTTCCTTAGATTCTTCTAGTTTTCGTTTTTTTTTTCTACGACGCTTGGTTTGTTTGATTACTGATATTTTAATCTGGCATGTTTTGTCGATTTAACATTGCGAAGTTGCTTTCTGTATATAAGCATTAGCGGTCTTTATTCCAGTTCTTGGCGTTGTTTGTGTGGCGTTTTTTTTTTTAAGCTTGGCTTGGCAGAGCGACCGCCCTGCTTGATAAGACGAGCAGGGAAGACCGAGCTAAGCTCGGTGAAAATTAAATTTGAGTTCAAATATCATGACCCATGACCAAAATGATCCACTAATTGAATTTTCTCAAGCATGTGACTTAGCCCAATTCTTCTCGTGCCCCAAAGCATAGGATGCAAAATTTAGTGTAAATAGTCTTCGCCGTTTTTAAGGTAAAATATCTTAACCCGTAATGACCCATGACCAAAATGACCCACTAATCGAAATTTCTCGAACACGTAACCTAGCCTAATAGTCTTCTCTTTCCCCAAACCTGTAGGATGCTAAATTTATTTCAAATCCTTTGAACCGTTTTTAAGATAAAATAGCTTGACCCATAATGACCCATGACCAAAATGACCCACTAATTGAATTTTCTCGAACATGTGACCTAGCCCAACAGTCTTCTCGTGCCCGAAAACCATAGGATGCAAAATTTAGCGTAAATAGTCTGAGCTGCTTTTTAGATAAATTAGCTTGACCCACAATGACCCAGAAATGACCCACTAATCGAATTTTCTCGGACATGTGATCTAGCCCAATGATTTTCTCGTGCCCGAAACTCGTAGGATACAAAATTTAATCAAAATAGTTAGTGCCGTTTTTCAGATAAAATTAATTTGACCCGCTTTGACCCAAAAATGACCCATTAATCGAAAGTTCTCGAACATGTGACTCAGCCCAATAGTCTTCTCGTGCCCGAAAATAGTCGGAAACAAAATTTCGTCAAAATCGTATGAACCGTTTTTTAGATACAATTAGCTTGACCATGACCCAAAATGACCCTAAATGACCCACTAATTGAATTTTCTCGAACATGTGACCTAGCCCAACAGTCTTCTCGTGCCCGAAAACTATTGGATGCAAAATTTAGTGTAAATTGGGCCGCTTTTTAGATCTTGACCCACAATGACCCAGAAATGACCCACTAATCGAATTTTCTCGGACATGTGACCTAGCCCAATGGTTTTATCGTGCTCGAAACTCGTTGGACACAAAATTTAATCAAAATCGTTAGAGCCGTTTTTTAGATAAAATTAATCTGACCCGCGTTGACCCAAAAATGACCCACTAATCGAAAGTTCTCGAACATGTGACCCAGCCAAATAGTCTTCTCGTGCTCGAAAACCATTGGATGAAAAATTTAGCGTAAATTGAACCACTTTTTAGATCTTGACCCAAAATGACCCAGAAATGATCCACTAATCGAATTTTCTCGGACATGTGACCTAGCCCAATGATTTTATCGTGCTTGAAACTCGTAGGACACAAAATTTAATCAAAATCGTTAGAGCCGTTTTTTAGATAAAATTAATTTGACCCGCATTGACCCAAAAATGACCCACTAATCGAAAGTTCTCGAACATGTGACCCAGCCCAATAGTAACCAACTCTAGCTTTTATAAATTTTTAACTAAACATATTAAACTCTTTACCACCAATCAGTACTGTAATTGATCTTCCTACCCTCCTTCTCCTGACTTTTCCTTATTTTGGCTGTACCTTATCAGTGTTTGAGCACCTTGCTGTGCTCCCTTCGCAGTCTTTAGAAGCGGCCTCATCTCTCCAACGCAACAACTTGTGGCGCCATCTGTCGCGTGGGAACTGAGCTTCTCAGATTCCGGCGCATCATTAATATCCAAGGACCGCCTTGGCCGCGAACTGTGTGTCATGACGCAGGAGCGTTAAGGACTGTTCACCTACAAGTTCTTCATCACTGCACCTGCCGCTGTCTGTCGCGAGGGAGTGCAGGCTCCAGCGGTTCAGGATTTTTTCAGTTTCTTTTTCTTTTTTTTTTGTTTTTAGCTTTCTTGCCTGCCCCTTGTCGCGCTTAGGCTTGTCCTGGCAGTGCCGGCCTTTGGCCTAGTTTGCATTTTCTTTTTTTTTTCTTTTTTGTTGTTGTTTGGGCCGTTTGCGCGTGCGCTGGAGGTCTCGGCGTCGTGCCTTCCCTTCCGCCGGTGGCTGGAATCACCCAAAACGAATCCCCGCGTGCCGGGGAACATCCCGGGGGAGGTGCTAACGCTCTACGGCCTGGCTTTGCTGGGCCGAGTGGCCCCCCTTAGGCATTCAATAGTCTTCTCGTGCCCGAAAATGGTCAGATAAATTCGTCAAAATCGTTTGAACCGTTTTTTAGATACAATTAGCTAGACCATGACCCAAAATGACCCAAAATGACCCACTAATTGAATTTTCTTGAACATGTGACCTAGCCCAATGATTTTCTGGTGCCCCAAAATGGTAGGATACGAAATTTCGTCAAAATCGTTAGAGCCGTTTTTAAGATAAAATTTACATATATAACCACACACAAGATTTGCTCGTATTAGAATATACAAGATTTTCTCGTATTATAATATAAGACGAGCAGGGAAGACCGAGCTAAGCTCGGTGAAAATTAAATTTGAGTTCAAATATCATGACCCATGACCAAAATGATCCACTAATTGAATTTTCTCGAGCATGTGACTTAGCCCAATTCTTCTCGTGCCCCAAAGCATAGGATGCAAAATTTAGTGTAAATAGTCTTCGCCGTTTTTAAGGTAAAATATCTTAACCCGTAATGACCCATGACCAAAATGACCCACTAATCGAAATTTCTCGAACACGTAACCTAGCCTAATAGTCTTCTCTTTCCCCAAACCTGTAGGATGCTAAATTTATTTCAAATCCTTTGAACCGTTTTTAAGATAAAATAGCTTGACCCATAATGACCCATGACCAAAATGACCCACTAATTGAATTTTCTCGAACATGTGACCTAGCCCAACAGTCTTCTCGTGCCCGAAAACCATAGGATGCAAAATTTAGTGTAAATAGTCTGAGCTGCTTTTTAGATAAATTAGCTTGACCCACAATGACCCAGAAATGACCCACTAATCGAATTTTCTCGGACATGTGATCTAGCCCAATGATTTTCTCGTGCCCGAAACTCGTAGGATACAAAATTTAATCAAAATAGTTAGTGCCGTTTTTTAGATAAAATTAATTTGACCCGCGTTGACCCAAAAATGACCCACTAATCGAAAGTTCTCGAACATGTGACCCAGCCCAATAATCTTCTCGTGCCCGAAAATCGTCGCATACAAAATTTCGTCAAAATCGTTTGAACCGTTTTTTAGGTACAATTAGCTTGACCATGACCCAAAATGACCCACTAATCGAATTTTTTCGAACATGTGACCTAGCCCAATGGTTTTCTGGTGCCCCAAAACGGTAGGATACAAAATTTCGTCAAAATCATTAGAGCCGTTTTTAAGATAAAATTTGCATATATATATATATATATAACCACACACAAGATTTGCTGATGATATGATAATAATGAATATATGATGATATGATAAAGGATGGTGAACCCTGCTTTAGATGATGCCTGAATCAAATTATTTATGATGCGACTCTGTTGTAAGTCGATTTGACTAAAATATTGAATTCATAGATGCGTAAAACATAACATCTTTTCTCTATACCAGTCTATTTTATGATTTGTAAACTCAAACTTTTTAGTTTTCTGTCTATTTAAATAGCGTTAAGGTTAACTTTATAATTGAATACGCGGTGCCACCCCTTTAGTGGGTTTCGTAATTACATCCCGTGTGTAATTTTATGATTAAGTATTGTGAGTGGTCTCATTTTTTCCCTTATGTATTGTAGATTAAGAAAAGTGATGGTGGACATCCGGGACCCGTGACTAGGGAGGGGGAGGGGAGGGGAAAAGGCTGAAGGGAAAAAGAGAAAAAAAAATTCTGTTTCAATAAAATATATGTATATATATTAATGTTTAAAACTGTTTTATAGAATGAGAAAAGCGATGGTGGGCATCCGGGATCAGCGATTGGGGAAGGGGAGGGGAGGGGAAAGGGTTGAAGGGGGGGGGGGGTAAGAAAAAATATTTTTTTTATGTTTCAATTAAACATATGTACATATATTAATGTTTAAAACTGTTTTATAGAATGAGAAAAGTGATGGTGGACATCCGGGACCCACGACTGGGTAGGGGGAGGGAAGGGGAAAGGGTTGAAGGGAGGAAGAAAAAAAATGTTCTGTGTCAATAAAATATATGTATGTATATTAATGTTAAAAACTGTTTTATGTAATGAGAAAAGAGATGGCGGACATCCGGGACCTGCGACTGGGGAGGGGGAGAGGAGGGGAGGGGAAAAGGTTGAAGGGAGGAAGAAAAAAAATGTTCTGTGTCAATAAAATATATGTATGTATATTAATGTTTAAAACTGTTTTATAAAATGAAAAAAGCGATGGTGGACTTCCAGGACCCGCGACTGGGGTGGGGGAGGGGGAAGGGAAGGGGAAAGTGTTGAAAAGAGGAAAAGAAAAAAATATATATTGATAAAATATATGTATATATATTAATGTTTTAAATTGTTTTAAGGAATAAGAAAAGAGATGATGCACATCCGGGACCCGCGACTGGGGAAGGGGAGGGAAAAGGTTTGAAGGGAGGAAGAAAAAATTATTTTTTTCTGTTTCAATAAAATATATGTATATATATATAAATGTTTAAAACAGTTTTATTGAATGAGAAAAGCGACGGTGGACTTCCTTGACATGCGACTTTTGAGAGGGAGGGCAAGGAAAAAACGTTTAAGGGAGGAAGATTTTTTTTTTTCTTTTTCAATAAAATACATGTATGTATATTAATGTTTAAAACTGTTTTATAGAATGAGAAAAGAAATGGTGGACATACTGGACACTCTACCGGGGTGGGAATGATAGTGTTTGAAGGGAAGAAGCTAAAACCAAATATTTTGTTGCAGTTGTTTTAGTTTAATGTATAGCTAATATTTAAAATATTTTTAAATTTAACTGATGGTACCTGGACCCATAACAAGACGGTTCAAGGGAAGTTTGAATGGGGAGAGTGAATTTTTTTAAGTGTTGGTATAATTTTTTATGTCAGAAGAATCATAACGTTTATCATTATATTATCGTATTCCCAAAATTTACAGATACTTAAATGGCATACCTGTGCAAAACTGAAGTCTAAAATGGATGTCATTTTGACACTAAAAGTTTTCATCACTAAAATCATCAAAAAGACTTTGACACTAAAATCTTTTTGTTGCAGGTAAGTACTGAATACAAAGCAGAATTATTAACAAAATAGAGTCAGTAGAAAGAGGAGTACCATCCAAGAGAAAAAGATGTAATGATGTTTGTATACCGTGTAAAAGAGAAAGTAGTGAAAAGTTTAAAAAAAGTGCTTGAGAAGAAACTTTTAAAAATCTATCAAAGACAATAATTAAATTTTTAAAATGGAAAGATGAGCAATGTGATATAGAATTTAAGTGGAATAAGTGGAATATATCATCGATACAATTGTACAGATATTAGACAATTTATGTGGTGATGCTTCAGAAGAAAATATACAACAGCTTCGAGTGAACTGGCATCTAACTTGTTACAAATCACTGACTCATAAGAAAAAATGGCAAACTGTAGAAAGATGCTATTTGAAGATGCAAAATGAAGCAGATTTAATGATTTCTGAAGAAGCTTGTAGCTCAAAACCATTTACTCGAGCTCAACACACATCTAAGTATGATAAACAACTGTTCTTTTTCTGTGATGGAACAGAAACAAGAAAACATCCACTTCATCATATCTCGTATGATACAGGAGGTTCTAATTTGAGAGAAGCAGTCGAACTAAGTGGAATATATCCTCCATACAAGATATTGCACTATTGAATTTGTAAGGTATAGTGTCTTATGTGATAATGGAAGCGAATATTCTAGGGCTGAGTAAATTTTGTCTGGAATGTCAACATTTTCTTCATCAGAAACCAGTTTGAGATCTTCAGTTTCATTGCCTTCTTCAATAGTTTGGTAAATAACCTCTACTGTTCCGTGAAGAGTATACCGACTATCAAGAGTGTCTTCTTGAAAATCCATGTTATCAATAGCAAAATGAGCGAACGTACCTTGCATTATGTCCGGTGGCAAGTAAAGTCCTTCATTCGTATTCATTTTAAAAGCTACAAACATAGCTATTGTATTTAATATTTTCCAGATACGAGAGTAGTGTACAGAGACGCGCATAGTGAATGAATACAATTCACAAGATTAGAGCTACGAGTCAACTGATAAACTGATAAACCAGTGAAAACTTGCACTGGAAGTTCACGTGCATGTTTGCTTACTTTTGGTTTGGATCTTGAAGCCTGGTAATCAGATAACCAGCCAAATATATATACATATATTTTATTGAAACAGATTTTTTTTCCTCCCTTCAACCCGTTCTCCTCCATCCCCCTCCCTCTCCCCAGTCGCGGGTCCCGGATGTCCCCCTTCGCTTTTCTCATTCCATAAAACAATTTTAAACATTAATATATGTACATATGTTTGATTGAAACAGAAATAAAATATTTTTTTCTTCCGCCCCCCCCCCCTTCAAACTTTTCCCCTCCCCTCCCCCAGTCGCGAGTCCCGGATGTCCATCATCTTTTTTCACATTCCATAAAACAATTTAAAAATAATATATATTCATATATTTAATTGAAACAAAACAATAATTTTTTCTTCCCCCCCTTCAACCCTTTCCCCTCCCAACCTCTCCCCAGTCGCGTTTCCCGGATGTCCACTATCGCTTTTCTCATTCTTTAAAACAGTTTTAAGCATTAATATATGTACACATGTTTAATTGAAACAGAAAAAAAATATTTTCTTCTCCCCCCCCCTTCAACCCTTTCTCTTCCCCCTCCCCCTCCCCAATCGCGGGTCCCGGATGCCCACCATCACTTTTCTCATTCTATAAAACAGTTTTAAACATTAATATATATACATATATTTTATTGAAACAGAAAAAATATTTTTCTTTCTCTTCCTCCCTTCAACTTTTCCCCCTCTCCTCCCCCTCCCCAGTCACGGGTCCCGGATATCCACCATCACTTTTCTTAATCTACAATACATAAGGAAAAAAATGAGACCACTCACAATACTTAATCATAAAATTGCACACGGGCCTACGAATAATGATAGTTAGAAATCCCACTACTTAAAATTCAAGAGAATAATAATAATAAATAGATAAAACGCATGATGATGAACTTTTAATAAACGTATAAAAGTTATTTTAGAAAAAAATTAGCCTCACACTGGTTAACCTAACTCCAAAAACAATTATTATTTTAATCTAAATTTACTATATTACTATTTATATTAATTATTTTTACATTGTTGAGAAATCAATACATTTAATCTATACTTTATTTCAAGATTAAGTAATCCGTGAGTTGTAATCAAGCTAAATAACTAAAATAAAATAACCAATTAAGGCTCAGTTACGAAATGAAGAATCAATGAAAATTATGTCATTTTGACACAATATTGTTTTTTGTTGTTGTTGTTGTTGTTTATCAATTAAAAAATATATTTAAAGCTTAACATAACATCATTTTCATTGGCGAAAACTCTCATACGTACTTCATAATTTCGGTCCATGTATATTTTAACGCGCAATAGGTTTTATTAATAAATATATTTCCAGCAAAAATTCACGTCATGTTTGCAAGCAAGAATTTTCCGTAACAAAACGTTAAAATTCGCACTCCATGAGCTCCTTCATATTCTAATCTCAATACCAGCGGAATAAAGTCCAAATTTTACTTCATTTATATGCATTCGTAGTAAAATATTGTACTTTTATCAATAAAAATCAAGCTTCTTGTTGAATCTGATGTCATTTTTACACTTTGAAGCATTTCCCTACACTAGTCCTGCGAAGAGACTCGCAAACTAATGTTAAGTCTGTGGGAAGGTTATTTTCAAATTTCTCGCTTGCATTTTAATATTTTTAAATGATTTTTTTTTTGCTTAGGATAGCTAATGTCGATCTCTAACGTTGTTAGTTTTTACTTTTTTGATTTTGGTTCCAGTTATTTTTTTTATATAAGGTTACTTTCACTTTCAGAACCGGTTCTAAAATTGAAAATGTTCGCTTATAAAAAAAGTGCAACAAAAATGGAAAAAGTAAAAACTAACAACGTTCGAGATCTATTGTAAGCAAAAAAAAGATTTAAAAATATGAAAATGCGAATAAGAAATTTGCAAATAACCTTCCCCTAGACAATAGATAAATAATCATACAAGATAGGTAAAAATTGCCAGTAGTTAGCGTCACTAGTGTCAAGGGGGAAGAACTAACCAGCCTCCGTAATTTACCTATGTCGATGAAATATGTTTACGCTCTATGTTTTGTATATCTATTCTTTCTTCTGCGAGGCAGGGACAGACAAATAATCTTTCAATTGACCTTTGGCGCGTAGTTTGTTAAGTGTATTTTTAAACGATTTTACTTTTAATTCTGTCTTTTATTATTATTGAAACAACAGTTCTTTTAGAACTTTTTCAGTATGTCTAAAAATGTCAAAGTATGTCATTCAGAATCTTGTTTGCGCACAAATAGAAATTCTACAGATATATCATTTTTCGCTTTTCCTGAGAACACAAAACGGCAAGTGGTGTTTATTTTACGTATAAGCATTTGAATGAAATTTTCTATATGTTTTACAATAACAGAAAAAATTGTTTACTATCTTATGGCATTTTATTTATTTTTGTAGGTTGGAAAAAAGGTTGACTAGTATTAAATTGAAGCCAAGTTATAAGAAATAGAAATTTTGACCATTTCCCTATCTCGTTGAGACGCCGATTATTGCCTGATGCTGTGTTTATTTTCCAGAAAGCAGGCATGTACGGAATTACTATTTCTGATGCAAAGTAAGTACTCTGCAAAATAGATTCATTCTGTTGATGCATTCAAATTCATTTTTATATCATTTTGGTCTGCTATTTAGAAGGTATCCAAAGGCAACATCTGAAGCCTATTTAGGACGTTTTTACAAGCCTTTAAACTCTCTATTGTCTCCACAACTTTATACACAGATTAATTTTATAATTATAATTCGAATTTTGCATTTTTTTAAATTTATGCTGGTTAATAATTTCTGTACAAGTTAGCAAGACACACCGGCATATTTTTTTGTTTTCTTGTGTGCGAACCCCAATAGAGAGTAGTTAAAAGTGTGTTTCTCAAATCATTTTATTATTATTATTACTTTGGGTACTTTTATGTTAGCTGGGCGCCAGTGATATATAGATAGATAGATATACACACGTATTTATACACACACACACACACACACACACACACATATATATATATATATATATATATATATATATATATATATATATATTCCTTAATAATATCTATCATTAATTCTATTTAATTCTATTAAATTCCCCTTAAATTCATTATTATTTTGGCCAATTTACTCAAATATAAAGCTCTCAGTTACTCCTAAATTACATCATAAATTCTGATCATTTCTGTGAATTCGAATGTTTTTTTCGAAAGTCATTTTATTTTATTTTTCCTTTTCCTCTTTCCGAGTTTTCGCGCGTTCGCTTCTTTTCACTAAAAAATGCGTCTGCTTAGAATATGTTAGAACTATTTACTTTATCATCCTCATTGGTCATGACGTAGATTGTACACGTATTCCTTATTCTCTCATTGGTTAGAACGCGCGCTACGTCATGATCTAGTATCTTTCCGCTTATTCACAAAAAGCGAGCGTAATCGTGCTTCCCTCAGTTTTTCGGCCGTTTTTAGCACTTTCCAACCTAGTTGAAAAGTGCTTATGACTTCGGTTTGTCTGGCCGTATGGCCGTCTGCCGTCTGGCCGTCTGTCCGTGCTCTAACTCCCGTAAATATGCTCGGATTGCTCTGCAATTTTTATATGTCATTGTCGTTATCTATAGCATGTTCCCCATTTCAACGGAAGTGTGTAGCACTTATAGTTTTATTACAGGGACACTCAAAAGAATTCCGTTACATTGCGGTGTATGGGGAAAAATTATTTGCGGTTTATTTAAATAATGTTTCAGTATTTAAAACGCATTGAAATTTATATATATCACTAAGGTGCATTAGAAGAAGCTTAATATGGAATAGGGTGTGCATAGCACTTATAGTTACTTTACAGGGACAGTCAAAAGAATTCCGTTACATGACGTCTATGGAGAAAAATCGTCTGCGGTTTATTTAAATAATGTTTCACTATTTTAAACGCATTGAAATTTATATATATATATATATCTAAGGTGCATTACAAGAGACTTACTACAGAATAGTGTGTGTATAGCAGTCATCGTTCATTTACAGAGACACACAAAAGAATTCTCTACTGTCTGTTAACAATAATTCCTGGAAGTGCGTTTTAAGTTACTAAACGCGATTTTAATTTTAACTCGCTTTTTGTCTATTACGTGGTGTGTATAAATTCTGTATATCCTATACAGGGCAGCACAAAATTTTGCGAACACATTTCCGTTTATTGACAGAAACTCCAGAAAGATAATTTTAAACTGTGCTACGCGTTTCCTAACTCAACTAAAATTTAGCATCCTAGCATATACAAATCTATAGATCATATACAGGGCTGAATAAAAGTATTCGGATATTTTTCTGAATATTGTATCTGTTGGAAATTCCTGAAATTATGTTTTTGAATATGTTATGCGTTTTCCAAATTGTTTACTTAGATGTTATCTTTTAGCTTATTAAACGGTATGTTTTGTAAAATTATTTTGGAAGCGTTGGAAAGTGCTACATAATCTATGCTTGACGCATGATTTTTCGTTCTTGTTACAACTGTTAACAGTCCCCTGGCTGCGTCTTTTACTCATCCTGTATTCTAAATAATTAAGCCTAATAGTTTGGCTAGAATTATGATCATATTCGATGTATTTTAATAACAGCTTGTGACAACTATTTCAGCGAGAGATGGCGATGCACATTTAAATCAGGTGAGGACTGCTTCCATGTCGATATTTAAAATAAAACATGGAATTCTGAATAAGTTGTTTTTTTTCATACTGAGAATCACCCACGATATCAATTCATTGCCTGGATCATCCACTATATTTATGCGACGACTGCGACCATCTTTATTCATCGAAAAAACAACTCGTTTGACTTATATAATTCAACTGCAATTCCGAACAGCTTATCGCCAATCTTCTACAACGATTTCATCGAATTGTAACAGAAGCCCGCAGGACTTACGGAAAAATCTACGCATCAGCAAAGTACGATTGCAGATAATCTACAATAAGAAAAGTGTTATAACTAAACCAAGTCGGAAGCTAAAATGTCATCAAAAATGTGCTCATGAAACAACAGTCTACCCCCAACGACGCCAGCCAGGATGAATTATTTGGAATACAACCACAACAACAAAAATATCACAAAAAGTAATGTCAAAATAACAACAAAAGTTGTTATCAAATGCATTTCAATTGCGTAAGTTCTTTTTATTCATTGATTTGTTTTATACGAAAGAATGCGAAGTTTGATTATTTATTACTAGTTCGAATTAATATTTACATTTAATATTTGTTGAAACTTATTTGTTGTTAATATCTTAAAGTTGATTTTTATTATATTATTTACTCTTACATAAGCGAAATCAGTTGTGTTTATTTTTTACTACAATTCTACAAAAAGTTACGATAATTGAAATGTATTTATTTAATTACTGGAAATGCTAGTAATTCGAAAATAGAGACTTAGGAAAAAGAAAAGAAATTTATGTTGAATAATGGAAAAGTTATTATGCTGTAAATTAACTATGTTATTAAACAAATATATTTTTTTAAATTTAAATACATTTTAAAGAAAGCATATTACCATTTGAGAAAAATATTTTGCGTTATCTTAAGATTTTGAATGTAATTAAATTATTAACTTCAAATATCACTAAAAAACCTTGAATAAATAAAAACAATTTTTTTTTTTTTACCTTGAATAAAGAACGGATTACAATTGAAGAGTGACAGTGTGTTTTTATATTATGATATTTATGATTAAAGTATTTTTTGTATATTATTTGTATATATTTTTTATATTTTTATTCTGTTTGAAGTAATATGTTAACGATTTAAGAATATGTTGTGTTATGCTTTTACGATCGGGAATTAAAAGTAGATATCCCAGTTTTATCTCGTTAAAATTGAAAGACAAAATGTCTGAAATTAGTATTATACCTTTTAACCCCGATTTGGGAATGGACATACAAAGTTGGTTAACATATTTCGATAAATCTTGCAGTTCCAATAAAAAAGATGCTGATTGGAAATTTGAAAATATTTCAAAATATCTAAAAGGAGAAGCTTTAACAATCTATATTAATGAATGTCAAAATTGTGAAGATTATACTCAAATTTCAGAAATTCGAATCGAAAAATTTATTAAAGTTGAGATTCCTAGATTTTCTGATTTTTCCTCTCTCAAATTAAATGACTTAAAAGATTTGGAAAATTATTTCCATAAAAAGGTTGAAATTGGCCGAAAGTTGAAACTATGTGAAACCATCATTGTACAAGGCCTTACAGACGGATTAGCCCCACAATATCAAAATGTTTTGATTGTAAGCTCCCCAAATAACACCACCGATTGGTATAAATTGGTAAGACAACTTTTAGTCACCCCAAATTCTAATGGAAATACTACAAGAAATAACCCATCAAATAACAGATCTTTTCAGCAAAATGCTAGATCTTTTCAGCCAAATGTTAGGTCTTTTCAGCAACGTACTACACCTTTTCAACCACAACATTATGCACCCAGAAATTGGATTCGCCAACCAAATTTCAACCCACCTAATTCTAACTTCAATGCACATGGTTCTAGATTTGAGAATCCTAGAATGCAAAATAATCATTTTCAGAGACGTTATTCATCTAGACCTTGCAGGATTTGCTTAAATCAAGGAATAATGCTTTTCATTGGGAGAGTAATTGTTTGTTTAATGTTAACCCTTTACAGTCTTATGCTCCTCCCACTCCCCACGATCACCTACTTCAAGTTAGCTGATCTCGTCCTTTATGAAGAGTTTCATTACCCTAATACTAGAAAATTATCCCAAGTATTTTCAGGACCCTACCAAATACTTAGAAAAGTCTCTGAGGTAAATTTTGAAATTGATAGAAAAACCCAATTAAAAGATATTGAAATTGTTCATGTTTCAAAATTACGTCTATATTACCCTCCGGATAAATTAAGATTAGCACATGAGCAATTACCACACTACTACCACCGCTACAGAAGCAAGAAACTCAAGTTAAGTCAATAGCTTAATCTTAAATTTCCTATAAATAGAATTTTAGTAATTAAATATTCAAATTAAAGATTAAAGGTAAAAATAATTCATTTCAACGTTACGAGTATATTCTTGGGTGCGCAACAAGAAAATACTTGTTTGAGGTTTTTACTTAAATTTAGCTGGTTTATGTGGGATAAATTAGTTATTTTTAATCTAAGACTTCTAATTAATGTTGAAATATCAACTGTAACTAAAATCTTAATTTTAATTGATATATTTTATTTATTATTATGTAAATGGAACTAACTTAAAATTAAATTATATAAAAACAATATAAAAAAATGATTGAATTCTATCAACCTTTTATTAAAAAAAAAAAAAAAAAAAAAAAAATCCAGTCTGGATTTTTTTCTTATCGAATGAAAATAAGAAGATTGTGTAGCACTACTGAAATGATGCATATCTATTTTCTTTCAAAAGATTTTTTTTTCCTTTTCCAAACAACATGTTTACTTTTTTGTTGTTTTTCTTATTGAGTATATTTAATCCAGGTGTATGATCAGCAACTTATTTCAAAACTTTTCTGATCACATGATAGGGAATTAAATTAAATAACTCAGATAAGATATAATTTATAATGAGATGTTTATTATTGTTAGATTATTATTATTATTGTTATTATTGATATTTTTATGTGATAAAATATTAATATATTTATTGAAATATTGTGATAAAGAGAGAAACTTATGATGAATTGGTTAACCAATGACTAAGAAACACGATTATTACGATAAGATTGACTTGATTGGTATTAAATAAATTAAATTGCTGAATCAGTGGTGAATAATTCTAATCCTAGAATGACCTATGAGGAGAATTACACCCCATATTGTCTAAATTCAAGGTAATATTTGTTCATTACTTTTCTAATACAAACTTAATATTGAAATGGTAAGAGTTGTGTACATTTAATAAAAGTTACGAGTTATTATGATTTGATTTTACAAGATGACATTTTAAAAGAAAGATTAATTATTTCGACGTTAACAGAAATACTCATAAAGAAATGAAGTATTGTTGTTATTAACTAGTGTTTGATTGTTATTTTATTATTGTTATTAGATATATTATTTATATTCTTGTTATTTTATTGTTGAAACTTTATTGTTGCAACTTTATATTGTTATCACAACAGTAGGACTGAATCACTAAATTAGGACTCTAAATAGATATTCACATAGTGGACTTTCAGTAGGACTGAATCACTTATGGACATTAATAAGTGAATATTACTGAATTACTTGAATCATCGATAAAAAGTGAAAAGTTGCATATTATTGTTATATTTTATTATTATAATTTATATTGTTCTCCTATACTCATACCTTAATAATTTGATTTAGCATTAGGAAGCTAAACTTATGATAATAATAAGCAACAATTATTGTAACTCATTATTCTTAAAAGTGTAAATATTTAAAGCAGTTCCCACATAGTCGCATTTTTAAAATTAATTATTTAATTTTTTTTAATAGTATTCAGAGGTATTGAACATTTTGATATGTCGACCAGGTGACTGTATTGTAATTCGAGTGTCTTATTTTTCTCCCAATCAACTTGTAGGTCAGTTAGACCTACCGGTTCATGCATTTTTTAGGGAGGGGGGATATTGTTACATTATTAAATCTTCCTTAGCGATGTTTCTCTGTTTTATAATAAATTATCACCACACACACACACACACACACACACAGTTTCACTATTTCCTTATTCCTTAATAATATATATCATTAATTCTATTTAATTCTATTAAATTCCCCTTAAATTTATTATTATTTTGCCCAATTTACTTAAATATAAAGCTCTCAGTTACTCCTAAATTACATCATAAATTCTGATCATTTCTGTGAATTTGAATGTTTTTCGAAAGCCATTTTATTTTATTTTTCCTTTTCCTCTTTCCGAGTTTTCGCGCGTTCGCTTCTTTTCACTAAAAAATGCGTCCGCTTAAAATATGTTAGAACTATTTACTTTATCATCCTCATTGGTCATGACGTAGATTGTACACGTATTCCTTATTCTCTCATTGGTTAGAACGCGCGCTACGTCATGATCTAGTATCTTTCCGCTCATTCACAAAAAGCGAGTGTAATCGTGCTTACCTGAGTTTTTCGCCGTTTTTACAACTGTTAACAGTCCCCTGGCTGCGTCTTTTACTCATCCTGTATTCTAAATAATTAAGCCTAATAGTTTGGCTAGAATAGTGCTGCTCATGAAGATCAGGAAGAAATTTTAATTAAGTAATTTTTTTAATTAATTAATTAATTAAGTATTTTTTTTTTTGTCAACTATTTTGAAAATGATTTCCAAATATCGTGAAAATAAGAAATAAATTACTGTAATGATCATAATTTAAGTGTTGAACAAGTTTTATAGAAACAAAAGTTTTGAAAATTAAGAAAACAATTCGTTTTTTAATTTTTGTATGCATAAGTTTTTAATGAATTAAGGGAAGGTTTATTTTTTAAATGAAATGTTTTTCTGAAAAGAAACAATTAGTTAAAACATTTTTTTAATTATCAGTTACAAATAAATTTGCAAAACATATTTTGTACCAACGGGTATAATAATTATATTTTTGGAAATAACTTAATTTTTTTTTATGAAAGAAATAGAAAAGGTTTCATCATTCAAATAAGTTACATGTTAAGTATGTGTTGATATATTTTGCTAAATGTATGTGAACTTGTCCGGATTTCTGTAACAAAGACATCACCAACCCTATACATATGATGAAAGTATGATCTCATTGTAACCACGACCTCAAGCATTCGCCCTTATTTCACTTACATTGAATGCTATTGTTAGAAAAAACTAAACTAGTTCCAACTTTAAAAGAAAATAATATTATAGTATGAATTTTGTAAACGAGTACTTTGAGAAATAACTTCATGTTTTTTTAAAGATACTTTCTCAAAAAACATTACAGAATCACTTTAACTTGTTATTTTAAAAGGTTTAGAAATATTTATGTAACTGATTCATAAAATTTTTTAGAAAAACAGTTTAAAACAAAAAAATTTCTATTAATGTTTTGTTAGCGAGTGGTTTATTTTTTGTTTTAAGTGGTTGGTTCATCGAATTATCGTTCTAAACATGTATAGTAAAAAACCAATGGACATATGTTTACAACGAAAAATCACCTGCTTAATGCTTATAACGACCGCTCAAATGCTATAACGACCGCTCAAATGCTATAACGACTGCTCAAATGCTTATAACGACCACTCAAATAGTTATAACAACCGATCAAATATTTATAACGACCGCTCAAATAGTTATAACGATTGCTCAAAACATGTTTTCAGCAGTCGATTTGTCGTTATAGACTAAACATATGTATTCTAATAGATCACAGCATATGTTTATAAGGATAAATCGGCCGCTCAATGCTATAACGACCTCTCAAATGCCATAACGACCGCTCAAATAGTTATAACGACCGCTCAAATATTTATAACGACCGCTCAAAACATGTTTTAAGCAGTCGATTTGTCGTTATAGACTAAACATATGTATTCTAATAGATCACACCATATGTTTATAAGGAAAAATCGACCGCTCAAACGCTATAACGACCGCTCAAACGCTATAACGACTGCTCAAATGCTTATAACGACCACTCGTTAGATAGGTTACATACATATGTTATATATGTTTTATACATATGTTAGATAGTTTACATACATATGTTAGATATGTTACATATGTTTTATATTTAGATATGTTTTATATATATGTTAGATATGTTACATATGTTTTATACATATGTTAGATAGGTTACATATATATGTTAGATAGTTTACATACATATGTTACATATGTTTTATACAAATGTGAGATAGTTTACATACATATGTTAGATAGTTTACATACATATGTTAGATATGTTACATATGCTTTATACATATGTTAGATAGGTTACATACATATGTTAGATAGTTTACATACATATGTAAGATATGTTACATATGTTTTATACGTATGTAAGATATGTTACATATGTTTTATACATATGTTAGATATGTTACATACATATGTTAGATAGTTTACATACATATGTTACATGTGTTTTATACATATGTTACATATGTTTTATACATATGTTACATATGTTTTATACATATGTTAGATAAGTTACATACATATGTTAGATAGGTTACATACATATGTTACATATGTTTTATCGATATGTTAGATATGTTAGATATGTTACATACATATGTTAGATATGTTTTATACATATGTTAGATATGTTTTATACATATGTTAGATATGTTACATACATATGTTAGATAGTTTACATACATATGTTAGATATGTTACATATGTTTTATACATATGTTAGATATGTTACATACATATGTTAGATATGTTTTATACATATGTTAGATATGTTACATACATATGTTAGATATGTTTTATACATATGTTAGATATGTTACATACATATGTTAGATATGTTTTATACATATGTTAGATATGTTACATACATATGTTATATATGTTAAGTATGTATGTTAACAAGTCTTTAGAAAAAATATCAAACTTTTTATACGTTACAGAAAAAATATCAAACTCTTTTAAAATGTAATAAAAAAATAACAAACTTTTTTGTATGTAACAGATTTTTAGCAAGTGTTAAAGAAATAGTTTGTCAAAAAAATTATCAGTTTAAACTTTTTATTGTTTTCATGAAAAAATATCAACAGAATGATTTTTTAAACGTTTAGAAACACATTCAAAAAAATTGTTTTGAACGAATATTATAAGTTAAAAGAAACTGTTTAAAACAATATACATATGTTATATATGTATGTTAAGTCTTTAGAAAAAATAACAAACTTTTTTGTATGTAACAAATTTTTAGCCAGTGTAAAAGAAATATTTTGTCAAAAAAATTATAAGTTTAAACTTTTTTTTTGTTTTCACTAAAAATGGTCAACAGAATTATTTTTTAATCGTTTAGAAACAGATTCAAAAAATGTTTTGAACGAATATTATAAGTTTAAAATAAAAATTACTAAATAACTTTTTTTTAAATGTATACGTCTGTTATATATGTATGTTTAGAAAAAAATATCAAACTTTTTTAGATGTTTCAGAAAAAAAAAATTAGGAATTTGTTCCAAACATATACTTAATCTTAAAAAAATATATATCAAAATCTTTTTAAAAATGTAACAGAAAATATTAAACTTTTTTACATGTAACAGAAAAAAAACATTAGTTAAACAGATTTAAAAAACGTTTTGAACGAATATTATAAGTTTAATAAAAAATTACTAGATAACTGTTTAAATAATATACATATATTTTATATGTATGTTAGCAAGTCCTTAGAAAAAATAGCACAAAGAAATGAACAAAGGTTGTATTGATAACTAAAAAATGTTTTAATCAAAACTGAATTCTATGATAGTAAAAGCATAAAGTATTCTTTAACAATCAATCGACAATCAATCTTTCTTAATTTTCAAAACTTTTGTTTCTATAAAACTTGTTCAACACTTAAATTATGATCATTACAGTAATTTATTTCTTATTTTCACGATATTTGGAAATCATTTTCAAAATAGTTGACAAAAAAAATTACTTAATTAATTAATTAATTAAAAAAATTACTTAATCAAAATTTCTTCCTGATCTTCATGAGCAGCACTAAGTCTGGATGAGACGGGCTGAATCTTTGCATCCCATTCGCAGCAACATGGTACTGCCATCCCCCACCCCTCAGGGAAAAGCTCTCGACCAATCAGAACGCCGATCGTAGCGCCCCCTACGACGAGGATGCCATAAACCCTCGTGACACTGCTCAACTAATTTAGTCTGCGCTAGGATTTTAAGAGAGAAGGTTGTGTCCACGCCGCTCCGTTCTTCGTAAATATATTTTTCCTACGCTTTCAAATTCACCGCTTTCAAATTCATTAACATCATTAATCTTAACAAACTTCTTATCTGATCTAACATTCACCTACCTGTCACCTATCCATCACTCACCTGTCATCTATCCTTTTCTAACCACGCCCCCTAATCCTCAATCCTCCGCTCTTTGCTCCTTCACAATCGAACTGTCTTTTTTCCAATACTTACGCGCACACTAGTACACTTTAATTAGGTGGAAAATGTCACATAATTGGGAATATTGCAGGAACTTTTGTCTTTCAATTACAATTCTCTCATTATTTCTTTTTAATAATTCCATTTCAATAAACTCATTATTCCAGTTTCATCAGATATAATGAAAAAGGAAAAAGTATTGCAATTAAATTAATACTACATTGCAGTGCAAGATTTAATTTAATTTAATTTAATGCCTGAGGAAGACCACTCGGCTGAGGGCGAACCCAGCCGTTGAGCGTTTAATGTCTTCCCCGGCTAACTCCCCGGCACGCAGGGATTAAACGCTGGCAGTGCAAACTATGCCAAATGGCTGGTCCTGCCGGGCAAAGCCCCACGCGACAGGCGGCAAGAACTAAAGACAAAAACCAAAAACCAAAAAAAAAAATTACAATTCAGGGTCTGTCGCTGGAACCAGCGTTCCTACGCGACAGGCAGCGACAGACAGGATGATGATGTAAAGTTCATTAATGACGGCACCAGTTGATTGTAGAGTGTCAGTGTGGGATTTCCGCGCGACAAGGAGTGCCACACCAAGACGCGCTGAAACCTCGCACTCTGACTGAAGAATAGTTCTGGTGATGGGGAGTTTTGAGGGTGGAAATGGTACTACCAGTGTCTACGGAGTCTGCTTCTCTGGTCAGGTGGTGGATGGAGTAGGACGGCTTTGACAAGTATAGAGAAGGGTGGAAGGATGGGTACCAGTTACTCCAGTCCTCCTGGCTTGGGGTGTGTGGCGTGGTGAGTCCTTCTCATGGTGGGCGTGCTGCGTTGATGTGCTGAGGATGTCTTAAACTTGTCTGGTCTGGTTGTTGTTGTAGTGGTGGTATCTCGCTTGTCTGTGGTGTTGAGGGACTTGATGTGGGTATGAATTCGTTTTCAAGATGTCTTCGTGTTTCTGTGTATTTTTGTCTGTAAGTGCTGCAGGACGTTCCGATGCCTGATGATGTGTTCTGAAGTGTATGCCTCGTTGTTGGTTGTGGAATGTGCAGTTGATGCAGCTTTGTCAGTTTGGATCTATGTGGGCTTCCCCGCAATTGACACAGGTCGGCGTTTCACGTCTGCAGTGCTTCTCAACGTGCGTGAGGGATTGGCACTTTTTGCATCTTGGGACTGTGGTGTCTGGCCTTAGGGAGTGTGTTTTTAGGTCCATGGTGAGGCCTCCATCTTCAATAATGCTATGACCTAGTGTTTTGGGGATGAGGAGAATAAGGTCTTTGGAGTGGCTGTGTTTTCTGTTCTTGAGTTCTTTGAGTATGCTAAATTCTTGTGCTGTGATATCGTATAGGGTGGTGATTGTTCTTTTAATTTTTTCTTCTGTAGTTCATGTGAGGACGTCTAGGAGAATCATCTTTTGTAATGGAAGTGGCTTGGGGATTGCGTGTAGGTTGTTTTTGAGTGCTTCATTCTTGTTTATGTCTTCTTTAAGTGTGTTGAGGTCTTGGATTGTTCTGCATTCTATCTCAATGTGGTGTCTTCTGTTTGTGTTTTTGTTGGGCTGTATGGGTGCTGCATAGGAATTCTGTCGGAATGTGGTTTCTATGGCTTTGCTTGTAAGTTCTTTGATCCCTTTGACGATTAGTATCTTTCTTTGTGTGTCGTCTGGGAGCTTCTTGGGTTGCTGTGTTTCTTTTGGCTGTAGGTGGGTACTGCGTTGCTATTTTGGTTGTCTGTAGAAGCTTCTTCTGGGGTGGTCAGTGATTTGGTGCTGATGGCTTGTTGGAGTGCCTCTATGATTTGTGAAGTGTCAGGAAGCTTTCCTATGAGTTGTCGGTGATGGTGGAGTAGTTTTTTGTGATTATCTCTTGATTCTTGTAATTGGTCTTCTAGGCACTGGACCCGTTCTGTGAGTGCTGGATGTGCATTCTTCATTTCTACCATTTCCCGGAGGTTGAGGGTGTCTGCTTGGTCAATGCGGTTAAGAATTGTTTTAAGTGAAGGTAAGCATTGTTTTTCTGGATGTGCATTCCTTTCTAGCCTTCCGGACATTTCTATAATGATGCCCCTTGCTTTTTGGGTGAGGTTGGCTATGGTTATTTTCTCCTTATCCACAGAGTAGAGTGAGGAGTTGCTCATGTGGTGATGCCTTGATCTTAGTGAAATGTTCAGTTGGCCGTCTGATTCGTCTGTGCTAGATGTCATGGTTGCTGCGGGCGTGGAGTGCTTACTGTGGAGAAATAAATTAGTTGAGCTGGGGAGAATAAAAAAAAACTACAGACCCTTGGGCACAGGCAACATTCCTCCTGTCCAAAATGTCTCTAGAGGCTTGCAGCATGTTTATAAAGAGGGAAGGTGAGTGAAGAGAATTTTTTGGGTGTTTGCCATGCACTGCTAATGGGAAAGATGGGGTCACGGGATGAACGGGGTACACTAAAAGGAGAGGGGGAGGGACCGGTACAGGAGCCAGCACCAGCAAGGCGCATGCCCGCAGAGTGACCGCTCGAAAGGGGAAGAATGGAGGAAAAGGTACTTGAGGGAGTGCTGTGGGATGCATGAGAATCCAGGAAGAGGATCGCAGCAAAGTGGTGAGTGCCTGCACGCTAAGTGAGCTATAACCACTTAGACACAGAAAAAGCAGAAAGATAAGACCTGAAAAAGTTTATGTGCCAACTCGTGAATCCGACTGAGAATGTGAAATGAATACAAGGGGAAAAGATTTACGGTTTGGTATGGAAAAGATTTTACTTTATTTGCGTGAAGAGGTTTAAAATTTGTTATTGTTACGTTTTCTGAAGAATTTGTAAAATTTGTTGAAGACTTTTTGTGTGAAAAAGTTAAAGTTTTAATTTGCATGGTAAGGATTAAGTTTTGTTGAGGTTAGGTGTTCTGAATAATTTGTAATTTGTTAAAGTCTTCTTGTGTGAAAATGTTAAAGTTTATTTTGCGTGAGAAAGTTTGTTTGTTAAAGTTAGGTTTTTTGAAAAATTTGAAATTTGTTAAAGTCTTTTTGTGTGAAAAATGTTAAAGTTTTTAATTTGCGTGAAAAAGTTAGTTCTGTTCCATTTGTGTGAAGAAATTTGTCAAAGTTTTTATTTGTGTGAAAAAGTTAAAGATATGATAGAGTTTGGTGTTCTGGAAATTTTTGGTAGAAAAAAGTTAAAGATATTTTTGAGGTGAAAAAGTTAAAGTTTTTGTGTGTGAAAAAGTTTAGAGTTTTGGAGCAGTTAAGTGTTCTGTTGGACTCCGACGAAAATATGAGAAATATCAAGAAATTCTTCAGTGTCCGCCGTTCCCGTGTGCTGAAAAACTTTATACTTTTGCAGAGGGGTTTAGACTTAGTCGGATTTTGGCACGTGAAAAACTGACAAAATAGCAACAAATTTGAAAAATTTAAAATGATGTAAATTAAGTATACTTTTATGAGATGGTAGAATACATAATTTAAGATGGTAAAAAACAGAAATTTATTAAGAATTTTGTATGAATAATTTAATTATTATCAGTTATTGAAGTTTAAAAGGTGATGTTCCGATGTACGACGCACCCATCGAGGTCGACGGCAGGGACGGCTAGAAGTCCCCGAGCCCCGGTGGATGACAATCGCCGTACTCGGGAAAAAATTGAAATTTAAGAAAATATTCGGAGAGGTGAATTAAGTTAAATTAATTAGATGAAAAACAAATTATGGGTAACGAGAGAAAAAAAAATAAAAATAAAAATAAAATTTGAAAAAAGTGTGAAAATATGGCAAAGTTCCACTATGAAAAGAAAGAAAAAACAAAAAAACGGCAAGGCAGTTTTACTACTACAACTCCTGAAGGCAGGTAAAACAGAATTGGAAAAAGTTAAACGTGCCTTCTCGTGAATCTGACCAAGTGCGTGGAAGGTTTATGTTATTTTATGTGATAGGAAAAATTAGTTTTTTTTTTTGTGCAAAAGTTAGTTTTATTTGAGTTTGGTGTTCTGGAAATTTATGGTGAAAATACCGGGTGTCCTAAAAAGGACTGACTGATTTTAAAATTCAATAACTTACAAACGGTGACAGATATTTAAAAAATTCTTGCAGGAGAGTGATGTACGATGTCAGGAGTTTTTTTACTGCGATTCCCGGTTTTAGTTTGAATTTTCATCAATAGATGGCGCTGAGAGCAATAGGCACACAGTCGAGACCAAAACTGAAATCAGGAGGTTACATGTATGGAGTGGGTCTCTTTCACCAATACAATTTTTGTTAGAGCCCGATTCTGAACTGAGACGGTATGACTTCAATATTGTAGGCAGGGAGAGTCAGAGCAACAATAGGAAAAAGTATTGTTTCCACGAAAACGACTTCTACCAAATAGAAATGTTTAACGACAATGTTCAAAATATCAATTTTTGTTAGGGCACGATTCTGAGCTCAGTCGTTATATTTTCGATGAAATGTGTTGTTGCCATGGAAATAAGGAATTCCTCAACATAACGACAGCGTTCAGAATTGGGCATGAATTTAATAAGCAGTATGTGAGAGAGCAGACGATTTTATATTTATGAAGTTTTATTTTCCTGGATTTAATTACTTTTTATCGTCTGATTTAAATAATATTTTGTGCATCGCATCTTAAAACTTGGAGAAGAGATTCAGTATTTTTTTTCCTTTTGTTGTTGTTAAAAATTTCATAAATTTTGTTAAATTCTAAGAAGATTTTAGATCTTTTAAGGAAGTTTTTCAGTATATTTTTATGCATGTTGAATCCAGTTTAAAAGAATCTTGGAAATGGTTTATACTTTGGAAGAAAGAATATTTATAATACTAGAGTACTACCGCTTGGATCAAAGCATAATAGCTACAAGAAGAAGTTTCCAAGAGAAATTTAACGTAAGGAATGCTCCGCATCCAAATACAATTAAACAATTGTATGAGAAATTTGTAAAAACCGGTAGTGTTGCCGACGATTTGGTAGACAAAGTTGGACGACATAAATCGGCCATGACTGAATCTAACGTAGATGTTATTAAAAATGTTATTAATCAAGATTCGAGAATATCGGTCTGTAAAATTGCAGCTTCATGCTCAGTGAGTAAAACCACAACGCACAAAATTCTGCGAAAATGCTTGGAAATGTATCCTTACAAAATACAAACGCAGGAACCACTTCCTATCATTATGAAAGAAAAAAGACTAACTTTTGCAAATGAAATGCTACAGTTGATAGATGAAGGGGGTATTGACGCAAACTAAATTTGGTTTTCTGACGAAGCGTATTTCCATCTGGATGGTTTCGTCAATAAACAGAATTGGAGGATATGGGGAACTGAGAACCCTCATGTGTGCGTGCCACGATCAGTCTACTCACAAAAAATTACTGTGTGGGCAGCCTTATCTAGCAGTGGAATTATTAGGCCTTTTTTTTGGAGGAAACTGTAAATTCAAGTCGATACATCGAAATATTGCACCAATTTGTGGCCATGTTGAATACCTTAGGTAATTTACAAACAGATTGGTTCATGCAAGACGGTGCGAGACCTCATCGGACAGCTGATGTTTTCACTTTCCACAATGAATATTTTGATAACTGTGTCATTGCATTGCATTATCAAAATGCAACCGATACAGGTATGGATTGGCCACCGTGTTCGCCGGACATCAACCCATGCGATTTCTTCCTATGGGGCTACCTAAAGGATGCAGTGCACAGACATAATCCCACCACTATTACTGAACTGCAACAAATAATTACTCATGAATGCGAAGCTATTTCAGAAAGAACTTTGCAGAACGTATGTGGTAATTTTGTTCTCCGTTTAAGACATATGATTGTGTCGAATGGTGGGCATTTTGAGAATATCGTAATGTGATTGAACGCGTCTAATTTCTAGTTTTTACCCTTTTCTCCTTGGATTGAGGCATTCACATTCTTTTAAATATGAGTTATAAAGAATTGATATGTTTATAGAATTTTACAAATTTGTATTTATCCCATGTAATTTTCTTTATCTGTTTGGTTAATTTTTTTAGCTATATATAAGTTTAATGATCAGTTATTTTTTAGAAACATTTTTAACTGTTCGAAAATATTTGAAAATATTTATTTTGTTATTTTGCTTATTATTTCTTTATTAACTTTGTTATCATTATCAATTTCTCTATAAAAAATAGTGACACCGTCATTTATCCAATCGATATAGTCATTCTGATTTATTATTCATAAAACTTTCCTTTTACAGTATAATACACTTTCTGTATGCATATATTTATTTTGTAGTAATAATTTGTTATCTTCGGAAGACCTTTGTATTTCTGGTAAATAAATGGTGAGAGAAACATTTGACAACGTATTATTTATATTTTGAATATCCATTTCATTTGCGACTTTTTGTGTAAGTTCTTGAAATTAAGGCAATAAATAAATAAATTCTTACAAGTGATGCTTTAAGAAGAAGTAATCAAAATCTTCTAAACAGGATTGTTACTCTCATAACAAGTGAGTAAGTGTGATCGAAGATCGCATAAAGGGTTTCGTTTAATATTCCTTTCAAAACACTTTATCCTTTCTTTAACAAATCCAAATAAATTTCATTTCCAAAACAATAATAATAATAATAATAATAATGTTTTCTATAAAGTAAAAATTTGCCAGTCTATTTTTCTCGTTTTTTCGAATATCTGAACTGGCCCCCGATAGCGGGCTAAGCCCGCTATTATATTCTGTCATAATAATATCTGTCATCTGGACCAAATCCGATATAAAAAAAATCAATTTCAAAATGGAACATGTGGTATAGATACCTTCAAAATTTTAAAATATGCCAATATTCCATAATCGAGTTTTTATCATGATTCAATATGTTCCTCAAACTTATATATTTACTATTCTCTATTACTCATATTGATACTCTCTTTGTATTATTCTGAAACATTTGAAAATCCGTTATGACGTCAGATTAATTTTCATTTTAATTCTCTAATGACGTCATATTAAGCTGCTTTCTGTATTTACACATACTTACACTCCTTGCATTATTGAGAAATGTTTGAAAATTTCCTTTTAATTACCAATATCACGTCATATTAATCTTTTTTTTTCAACTGGTGGAACTTCTTATTTCATTTTCATTTTGCACGTGGAAATATTTTAATAGAAAATTAATTATTGTAGAAAGAATTTTTTTGTGGATTTTTAAGTGTTGGCAACTGCTATAACGAAAAATGTTTAAATTTAATAGGTAAAGGCTGATAGGTTTTTGGTTTTTTATTTCTATATAAAATAATACGATTTTTTTTCAAATTTTATGATTTTGAACTTCATAGCAGGTATTCAGCTATAAGTACACAAAGCTTCAGCTCTGTAAGTTAAATAGTTTCTGAGAACCGCCTCTGTGATGGACAAACAACGAAGCGGGAGTAATAAGGTTTCGTTAGATGAACGAAACCCTAAGAATGCAAAAGAAAATTGCCGCAACTCAAAATAATTCGTTCTAATTTTACTTCGCCATGCGTTAAAAACGCCACAATAAGTTCACCATTTCATGAGATGAAAGAATATATCTAATTAAACATTTTAGAAAACGCATAACACATTTTAAAACAAGATTTCAGTAATTACTACCCATAGCCAAAAAAGTACTCCACTTTTTTTGAAAGGCCCTGTATATGACCTATAAAACTGTACATATTCTACATAGTATTCTAAAGTTTAGTTTAATAAGTAAATACATAATGCAGTTGAAAATTCACCTTCAGAGGTTTCTAGTAATAGACGGAAACATATTAGAATTCTTTTGTACAGTCCTGTATATTACCTACAAATTTTTTACATTCCAAATATAAAACTAAATTTTAATTCAGGCAAAAAACACGGTAAAAATTACTGAAATAGCAATTCCAGAAATTATCATCCATCGGCGGCCATATATTTAGTTCTTTGCGTGGCCCTGTAAATGATATCATTAAAATGCATAACATAGCTCGAATAAAAAACTCTTTTCTGGAATTCACGCTCATAGTTGGTAATGCTTACGAATTCTTTTGTGTAGCCCTGTATATGATCTATAGCATTATACACATCACGTAGTATGCAAAAATGTTTTTTAAACTGCTTACCATAACTGAAAGCGCATTTCCAGCAATTATCGCCTATAGACAGTATTCCTGATACAGTACTTCAAACGAAATCTTTCGCGTGTCCCTGTAAATGAACGAAAAATGTACATCATATTATACAACAAGTATCTTTCAGTAAACCTCGGTAATGTATATCAGTTTCATTATATTAGAAATACTGTAACATAATTAAAATACGCATCAAACCGTTTTTCCCCGCAGGCCATTATGTAGCAGAATTAATTGCGTAGCCTTGTAAATGAATGATAAATGCTTTACACTCCATATTGTACAGAAAACATGTCCACTTCATAAATGTAAATCAATTTCATTATGTTTGTAACGGTGTGACATCATTAATATACACCGTAAACGATTTTTTCCCATGTACCATCATGCAATGAAACTATTTTGGGTGGCCTTGTAAACGAATTAAAAGTTCTACACATGCAATATTCGATTGCAAGCATCTTTTAGTGCACTTTACTGCTATATATTATTTTCAATAAGTTTGAAATAGTGTAACATCATTAAAATACAGTGCAGAGGATTTATCCCACTGACCACAATAAAACGGGCATGCTTTTAAGTGCCCCTGTAACCGAACTATAATTGTTACAAAATTCGTTTTCAATACAGAGCACTCCATGGTAAACCTCAATATACTATATCAGATACATACATGGCAATTTGAGTATATTTACACAAGTTAGAGCATGGAAAGAACGTCCGATAAACCAAGTGCATAAACACTTTTCAATTGTGCTGGAAAGTCTTAAAAAGAAAGAAAAATGATGAATAAAGAAGACACTCATTTTTAAAAGACCTTATCCTTCTTGGAATGTAACAAGTTTTTAAAAAATTGATATTTTGAACATTGTCGTTAAACATTTCTATTTGGTAGAAGTCGTTTTCGTGGAAACAATACTTTTTCCTATTGTTGCTCTGACTCTCCCTGCCTACAATATTGAAGTCATACCGTCTCAGTTCAGAATCGGGCTCTAACAAAAATTGTATTGGTGAAAGAGACCCACTCCATACATGTAACCTCCTGATTTCAGTTTTGGTCTCGACTGTGTGCCTATTGCTCTCAGCGCCATCTATTGATGAAAATTCAAACTAAAACCGGGAATCGCAGTAAAAAAACTCCTGACATCGTACATCACTCTCCTGCAAGAATTTTTTAAATATCTGTCACCGTTTGTAAGTTATTGAATTTTAAAATCAGTCAGTCCTTTTTAGGACACCCGGTAAGTTAGTTATTTTTTTAAGGTGAAAAAGTTAAAGTCCAGTAATGTTTGCAAATTTGTTAAAGTTTTTATATGTGTGTGAAAAGTTTTGGTGCGGTTCGGTATTCTGAAAAATTTAAGTGAGAAAAAGTTAAAGTTATATATTTTATGAGTGGAATATGTCCATTTGTGTGCAGAAAATTGTTAAAGTTTTTATTTGTGTGAAAAAAAAAAGTTTTGTTTGAGTTAGGTGTTCTGGAAATTTTGGTGAAAATAAGTTTTTTTTTTTTTTTTTTTTTTTTTTTTTTTGAGGTGAAAAAGTTAAAGTCCAATAATGTTTGTAAATTTATTAAAGTTTTTATTTATGTATGAAAAGTTAATGTTTTGATTGAGTTTGGTGTTCTGGAGAATTTTGGTGGTGAAATAAGGTTAAGTTATTTTGTGTGTGAAAAAGTTGTTTTGATGCAGTTAGATGTTCTGTTGAACTCTGACGAAAATATCTAAAAATTCGGGTGATTCCGCCGTTCCCGTGTGCTGAAAAACTTTGTAATTTTACAGAGTGCTTTAGACTTAGTCAGATTTTTGCACGAGAAAAACTTTGACAAAATATCAACGAACTTAAAAAAGTTAAAATGATGTAAAATGAAAAAACTTTTAGGACGTGGTAGAGTACATAATTCAAGATGATAAAAAGCGAAAATTCACATGAATTACCAGAACTCAGCCATATTTTCGAGGTGATGAAAAAGGTAAACATTAAAAATTAAAAGTGTGATAAAACTGAAAATAAACATAGAAAAGTTTTTAAAATGTTGGTGTAGAATGCAATAAATATATTTAATATGAAAACCAGTTTGCAGGGGAATTGTATGTGCGGAAGTTGAAATATTTATGAAAGTTTGAAAAGTGCAAAAAACGCGAAATCCCTAAAACATTTAAAAAGTGAATAGAATAAATTTGGGTGGAGGAAGTAATTAAGTTATGTTTAAATAGAAAGAAAACCAGTTATTAAGAATTCTGTATGAATAGTTTAATTATTATCAGTGATTGAAGTTTAAAGTTGATGTTCCGATGTACGACGCACCCATCGAGGTCGACTGCAGGGACGGCTAGAAGTCCCCGAGCCCCGGTGGATGACAATCACCGTACTCGGAGAAAAAATTTGAAATTTAAGAAAATATTTGGAGAGGTGAATTTAATTAACTTAATTAGATGAAAAACAAATTATGGGTGACGAGAAAGAAAAATTTTAATTTTTGAAAAAAGTGTGAAAATATGGCAAAGTTCCACAAAAGAAATTTAATAATTGAAGAAAACTAAGACTAAGTCATATAATAGTGCAGTAAAATACATAAAATACAAAAAATAAATAAAATAAATAAAATTTGCATCAGAAAAGTTTAGAGTCCAGCTCATGAAAATGACTAAGAAAAATAAATTAAAATGTTATGGAAAAAGACATACATTTTTACTAAAATACTGAAATTATGTTGAAATACAAGTAATTTAATTGGGTGCTAAGGTTAAAAATATTCTATGTCCAATGTCGTTGAAAAACTCTAAGTATTGGAATTAAAACATCGAAAGTTGGGAACATCTGATAAAGTTAAAGTACCTTCGTTAGTTAAATTAGGTTAATTAGTAATTACAATGCCCAATCAAGCGGATCTCTACTTTGGTCTTGGCCAACAACGCCGGCCATTGTTCCAGCTCCAACTGAAGTAACTGCAGACTTAAACTGAACACATGGCCTCTCTAACCCGTGATGCCAAGTGGCAGACCCCAAGGATGACTTGACTAAAATGTAGGAATATATATCTTAATATATATCCCCAGAGCCCCAAAAGATGCAATTCAGAGAGGTACCATGTGGGCAAGAGAATAATTAAAAACTTTAATAAAAGGCAAAATAATTAAAATAGAAACTTAAAATTAGCATTAAAGGAAAGAGAAAATTTTTTGGAACAATAATTAAACAATGAATACAAAGTTACATTAAGAATTAAGCTTACAAGGGACAGAAAACAAAATATACAATTGAAATGCATGGCAAACAGAATTACAAGTAATGAGCAATTTTAATAATTGCTCATAGTAGAGAAGAAATGACAGTCCGACCTCAAGAGGAGGTGTGAGGTGCGAGGAGGGAGGAGGGCTCCTCCTCCCGAAGTGCCCTCCTCCTCCTCACAAGTGCACCTCACACCTCCTCCCAAAGTACTCTCCTCCTCCCGAAGTGGCCTCCTCCTCCTGAAGTACCCACCTCCTCCCGAAGTGTCCTCCTCCACCACCTAAGATAAGGGGATTAGTGTTAATTAATTTTAATTGCGAGACTTAGAAATTTTTCGAAGCCATTTTTTTTTCGCGGAGAATTTTCTACTAGAATACGAGGTGTGTTTCAAGGGATTTATTTTAGCGAATTAGAAATTTAATTAATTTTAATTGGGGGACTTAGAAAATTTTTGAAGCATTTTTTTTCAACGAGAGTTGGCCATTCAATATACATGTTAGAGTACATTTGAGGAGAATTTTAAAAGTCAATAATAATTTAATTAAAAATGGACATTCATTAATTTTAATTGGGGAACTTAGAAATTTTTCGAAGCAATTTTTTTTTTCAACGTGATTATGCAGTTTGAATATGAGTGTATGCAGTAGAAGTGAATGAATAATTAAAAATGGTCATTCATTAATTTTAATTGGAGAACTTAAAAAAATTTGGCGAGATTTTTTTTCCCTGAACGAGAGTACGCAGTTTGCATGTGCAGTAGAATGGTAGATGCTAGTAATTAAAAAGGGTCATTAATTCATTTTAATTGGCGGACTTCAACATTTTTGGGGCAAACAGGCGCGTTTTAATGAATTCGATATAGGTTGTGGTAAAAAATATAGGGTCCCGTATTAATTATACTGTACTCAATTTAATAGCTCCCCCCCTCCCCTCCCTTTTTTACCCAGAGGGGTCCTTCAATTGAAGTTAGGCTAACAATACAGATTGGTATAAAAAGAAGAATTTTAACGTATATATAAAAGTGTAAATAAACCAAGTATGAAAAATTATGCGTAGCGACATAATTCATGAATCACTTTCCAACATCATTGCGAACAAAATGTAATTTTACCAGCTAGTGCACAGTTAATTAAAATAGTGAACACATCCCCTTTTTAATGAAAAGGGACCCTGCACAAAAATCCAATTATGCATAAGGACCCTTCATAAAATCAGATAATTTACACTTTACCCTGTTTTTTTCAATTCAAGTTAGGATAAATGTACAGCTTACACATCGATAGGTTCAAAATATAGAAATCCTTCAAAAAAAACTAGAAAAAGTTAAAGATTTAAGCCCTGCTCATAAAATAATGCGACTACCCAGCACCCTTCACAAATAATATAACCCTATTCCTATTCGAATCCCAGAGGCCTTCACAAAATAAATCCAATAGATTCATGTTATTTTATGGCGACAGAAATACGAGAGACCTTTCATAAAAATCCAAGATCACTGTTTGAAAGAAAAGGCCCCTTCGCAATGTACCCTGTAAAAATATTTTAAGAAATAGACTGCTATTCTCAAATGAATACGAATTCATGCAATGTAAAAATTGGTTTTACACGAATGTATTTTTAGTATAACGTTCAAAATATAGACTTTAGAAAAAAAAATTACATATTTCACCAAATTTATCATACAAATCTGTAAAATAGGGTAGAGCGTTTCATGAAAAATAATTGAATTTCAAGTGATTATGCTTTAAAATACATATTTATAACTGAAACTAAGAAATAAATGTTACCCCATCAACAGACGGATTGCTGAATCATAATGAGTCATATTATCAGATAAGCGAAGATCTTGCTTTGACACGGTGAATCACTCGCGATAAGGATTACGGCTATTGGGCTTTTTCACAAATTTAATCAGTTTCTGAGACATTTCGTGTAGTCCTATATAGGTTCTACTCTTCATATATACATATGGTGATATATATATATATATACTAAAATCTGTTAAGTTTTAAAAGGCTTCACTGTGTATTTAATGAAAAATAAGCACTAAGAAATAGCCATTAAGAGGTACATTTAAGAATTTTGAGGCAAACAGATGTTTAAATGAATTTGAACCTGTTTAAATGTACCTGTGTTTAAATGAATTTGATACAGGTTAGGGTAAAAAAATACAGGGTCCCCTATAAGATATATGAATTTTAAATAGTATAAATCTAAATTACATTAGTCTATGCTTTTTGTATAGTAAAGTATAGAAAAATTATACTAAATTGAGTTTTTAGTATAGTAACTTAAAAATTTCTTTTGAGGAATGAATAGTATAACTAACCTTTTGACTTCGTTTTTATAATATATGTATTGTACTATTTAGTTAGGGCATTATTTCAAAAATTTTTTGTTTTTAATATTGAAAAAATACACAAAAAGTTGTCTTACCTAAAAAGTGTAGTCATAATGTACTGGACTTCATCCAAATTCGAACTTCTACTATGCTTGTCTTACAACAACTGAACGGTAATGTGTTTGCTTATCTCTTAAAACCACGGGATATCGTGACGTCATGGATAAGGCATATGGTAGAATACAGAATAAATAGGTATTATAAGACTGAAAAATAAAATAATCATAAATCATAAATTTTGCATACTTCATACAAACACTTACAGTTATGAGAAATGATTGCTACTATTAACCATATGAGAAAATGAATCATTAGCTAATCTTATTAGTGTATGTCATATTTAACTAACAGGCTCGAACATGCGTGAATTTTGACTAGAATTATTCACTGAATGTAAAAAAATGATTTATATTTAGATCTAATATTTATATCGTTTAACATTTAAAAATTCTATTAAAAGTATATACATTAGTATGCTTGTGAAAGGTCTATTTTTAAGACGAAACATTGTGTGAAGTGTCCTGTGTTAAGGTTAAAACTTTCGTGAAGGGCTCTGTTTTAAAGTTTCGTGAAGGGGCTCTGTTTGAAGGATCCTGTTTTTAAATAACTTAAGAACACACAATTTATTCATAAACATTCAACTCGATTCGGTATATATGCTTCATTGAGTATTCAATCAAAAATAATAACTAAGAAATAAAATTAACAATACTAATTAAGAGGCAGCCTTAAGAATTTTTGGAATAAGAGATTGGTTTTAATTAAATAGGTTAATGAACCTAATTCGATACAAGTCTTACTAAAATAGAAATTACACTAAAAATACAGAGTCCCCTACAATATATGAATTATACTCCACTAAATTTAATAGCACCCTCCCCTATTTTCATAGAAATGGCTTCAATATAATTTAGGCTAACAATATACACTTCAAAAAATACATAGTGACCACAAGAAGGACAGGAATTCGAAATGTACTACTACTTAAGTAAAATATAATATCTCTTATCGCATAAAATATATTAACAAGTCCTGTAAAAATATATTGACAAGACTATATGAACTATTAATACATGATTTAAAACATATTGGTTATACAAAACATATATATATATATATATATATATATATATATATATAGATAGATAGATAGATAGATATATAAATTTATCGTTACCTTAAAATTTCAAGCATGATTTACTCGACTTCACAGAAATTCAACTGGATTCTTCACCACGTGGTTTGATGACATCACTGATCGCGATAACATTCTAGATAAGATTCACTGATAAGAACACATTTCAATTCATTTCTTCTAAAGAAAGTATACGAGTTGATTCTAAGGTCTAGGTATGTAGATATATAGTAGGTTAGTAGTAATATATTTTTAAAGTACTTTTTATTTTGTTTTAAAAGAAATGGTTATTTTTCTCTTTACGTATGGTAGTCAAAATTAAAACATAAAATATTAAATTTAATCTTTAGTAATACAAAGACTTACGATTACAGAAACGCATGTGGTGAAAAGTTATAGATATTAAACCCTGCTTATAAAATAATGCGACTATTTATATATATATTTTTTTTCATTCATGTGCATCACATATAATTATAAAATTCAATTTTTTTTTGCTGGTAAGGGTAATCCAAAAAACTCATGCAATAAAACGCTTGTGAAATCGAAAATTGGATATAATCTGTGTTCTAATTGTGAAAAAGTATTAGGTTGGAAACGTATACATGATTACAATCATCTATCAGAGATGTATACAGGGAAGCTGTACATATGGAATGTAACTTGAACTATAAGCAGTGTAAAACAATTCCTGTTATATTCCATAACTCGAAAAACTATGATGGTCATCATATTATGACAAAGCTAGGAAAGTTCAAAGATCATGAAATCGACGTGATTGTCTCTTCTTCTATGAAGAATTATATAACCTTTATAATCAGAAATCCAACATGTCCTATTTATAGGGCCTTCATATATTATTTTCGTTTGCGCTGGTTTTGAACCCGCGCACTTCAGCTTGGACTTATTATTGATACGCTAACCATTGGGCTGTCGTGCCTTGATGCTTTCTCGCTCTCTTATAAATACTATCTATTACAATCACACTTTTTTCGACTCGTGATATATCATTTGAATTGACCTATATATATGTTGGGTTTACTATACTAGAGGTCTCTAAACTTTGCATATATGACTTTCATTATAACTTGATATAGAATACTTAACATATTCAAACACAAATAATATTTATAAGGATATAGAACAATGTCGTGATTTCTTTAACTTCTCTAAGTATTCAAAACCACATCGTCTAAACCGCACAAGTTTCGAACCCACAAATATATAATCAGACTTGTCATTTTATACCCAGGACGCTAACCACAGGGCTAAGTGAGCCCGCTTATTTTATAGTCACCACGCTAACTATTGGACTTAGTGAGCCCCAGGCTAACTTATACCCACCACGCTAACTATTGGGCTTAGTGAACCCCCGCTTATTTTATAACCACCATGCTAACCACAGGGCTAAGTGAGCCCCCGCTTATTTTATAGTCACCATGATAACTATTAGGCTGAGTGAGCACCAGGCTATTTTATACCCACCACGCTAAGTATTAGGCTGAGTGAGCCCCAGGCTATTTTATACCCACCACGCTAACTACTGGGCTGAGTGAGCCCCAGGCTATTTTATACCCACCACGCTTACTGGGCTTAGTGTGCCCCCACTTATTTTATAGCTACCACAATAACCACAGGGCTAAGTGAGCCCCCACTTATTATATAGTCAACACGCTAACTACTGGGCTGATTAAGCCCCATGTATTTTATAACCATCACGCTAACTACTGGGCTGAGTGAGCCCCAGGTTATTTAGTCGCATGAATATGATTTCCAAGGTATATGTCCTAACTTGATTTAGACCATTGCCTATGGTAACATAAAGCTAGGAAGTAAATTGGTAAACTATGTACCTCGAAAACTCACTTGTATTTTATTAAATATCTGCAGAAATTAGCATAGTTTATTAAAATTACATACATTCTAATTAGTTTATGAATCTACTAACTTATAATATCTATAAGGTAACTTGGATTATTAGTATTCCCACTTAAAAATTTCTTTTGTAGATTTAATATGATAAACACTAACATGAGACTGACTAAACTTTTACCAATTTCATTTCAACTTAGTTTTAGGAAATTTATCTACATAGCTTTAAATTTTGCTGTTTAGGAAGTCTATTATTTCAAAGTATTATGTTTTAGTTCTAATATTCAAAACATATACATATCGTTTTACATAGTAGGTATCAAATTAATTTAAAGTCATATTAAAAATATATATATACAAATACAATTCTTACCTAACACGCCAGCTAATTAAGCACCCAACCGTCTCACACCAAGACTCTGAGAAAAGTGAATGATTGTTCAGGGCCTTATCAGCTAATATAATCACTGATAAGACTTGATCACGTGACATGTGACGTCACTGTTTAAGTGATATCACGTGACCATGTGGTATCATTCAATACGTCACCAATGACGTCAGAGATCACGTGACTAGGTCATAAAAGAACCAATTGCTAATTGCAATTAACAATTTACCTTTAATTGATTTGTATAATATATATGCATTATTTCGTAATACATAGCACATGTACTATGTTTTACGAAATAACAGAAAAATCATGTATTAATTTATCTATATATATTATAAAATTAAGATTTTCCAGTAACAAGTTTTGAAAAGAATTGTTTTAGGCATTGTGTTGTAAATAGATTTATTCTTTTTTATTATTATTTTTTTTTTGTTAGAATCATGTAAAGTGTAATCTGTATTTGGTATTGTATGTATGTGAAATATTTCAAAATTGTTTCTTAGGGCATCAATAGTATAAATTATTCCTGGAATTATACTTAGGTATTGTAGGTAGGGGATTATGGTAAATCCTATTGACAGTGTGGTCTATCAAATACTGAGTATGGGAATGTGTTTGTATTCTATAGGGATTTTTCATGTGTTATTCAAAATTCCTTTGTGCTTTGTTGACCTCTTTAGAAGTTGATTGAAGGAGCTTATTCTATTAATGTATATGCCAAATTTCTTCTAGAAATTTTTCCTTAGGGGGAGGTGTTGTGATGCGTTGACATGAATCAACTCCTCCCTTACTTGTGGAAAAAGGATAATCTCTCTGGAAGAAAATAATCTGACAGATTGATCTCTATTGAGAAAAATTCTATCAAAAGGGTGAATTTCAATTTCACTTTAAGATAAGCAAGGCTGCAATGCAGGCTTTGTATTGAAAAATGTGTTATCTGAAAAGGGTGGATAAGAAATGTGAAAGGCATTCTTTGGATACAAAGGATCTAGCCCATATGAGGTGAAAATTCTAACTGAATAAGTATGGGATTAAAATAGCTGTCACTCATAGGAGGCTAAATGGCGTTTCTTTCCTTAGGGGGAAATACGAGTTTTCCGGAGAGGAAGGAATGCTAGGAGATATGAAAAGACGGGAGTTGAGCGTTGAACGAGTTGGAGGTGGAACAAGCTAGAGAGTGGTTGTCTTTGAGCTGACTTCAGAATCTTAGGATTTCTGAAAAGATACTTTTACAACGTTGGATATGTTCATCATATTTTTCATTTTTACTTTTTTTTTTCCAATGTGTTAATTTAAAATAAAGTTTTTTCGTTTCAAACGATAAATGGATTTTATTAATTATATATACATGTGTCCACGTTACCACACAACCACCATGGTAGATTATTCCTTGACCGCAGACACACTGCTGCTATCTCTCAATCTATCACCACTACTGTTTACAGAAAACCTACATCTACTGGTCAATATACTAATTTCAATTCAATATGCCCTTTCAGCCATAAAATAGCCGTTATTAAAACTTTAGCCTTCAGGGCCATTAGATATTGCAGTTCTAGTAATGATTTTGAAATTGAGAAATGTAAAATTTATCGCGATTTGGTTAATAATAGCTATCCTATTGGTCTTGTTAAAAAAATCTTTAAAAATACTTTAAATTTTGTGAATTCTACTCCACCCCCTTTCCAACGTAGTAAAACAAATACTTTTATCTGTATCCCTTATTATAAAAACATTTCTGATAAAATTTCTGGCATTCTAAAATCATACAATATTGGGGTTTCCTTTAAACCAATTAATAAAATGAGTTCCTTTTTCACTAAGCATAAATTTCAATATGATAAGTTTAAATTACCCGGTGTTGTTTATATTATTCCCTGTAAAGATTGCAATAGTGTCTACATTGGTGAAACAGGTAGACCATTGGAAATTCGCTTAAAAGAACATACTACTGCTTTAAAAAATAGTAATTTGAATTCAAAAATTGTCCAGCATTCACTTAAAACGAATGACATCCCGCTAATTGCGAACGCCAGCATTTTGATATCGGGCTGTAACAACTGTGATGAGTTGACATGAATCAACTCCTCCCTTACTTGTGGAAAAAGGATAATCTGTCTGGAATAAAATAATCTGACAGATTGATCTCTATTGAGAAAAATTCTATCAAAAGGGTGAATTTCAATTTCACTTTAAGATAAGCAAGGCTGCAATGCAGGCTTTGTATTGAAAAATGTGTTATCTGAAAAGGGTGGATAAGAAATGTGAAAGGCATTCTTTGGATACAAAGGATCTAGCCCATATGAGGTGAAAATTCTAACTGAATAAGTATGGGATTAAAATAGCTGTCACTCATAGGAGGCTAGATGGCGTTTCTTTCCTTAGGGGGAAAATACGAGTTTTGCCGGAGAGGAAGGAATGCTAGGAGATATGAAAAGACGGGAGTTCAATATTGAACGAGTTGGAGGTGGAACAAGCTAGAGAGTGGTTGTCTTTGAGCGGACTTCAGAATCTTAGGATTTCTGAAATGATACTTTTACAACGTTGGATATGTTCATCATATTTTTCATTTTTACTTTTGTTTTTTTTCAATGTGTTAATTTAAAATAAAGTTTTTTCGTTTCAAACGATAAATGGATTTCATTAATTATATATACATGTGTCCACGTTACCACAGCAATAGTATATATAATTAACTGGTGGCAGCAAATGGGATATGTAATCTAGAGTAAATTAGATTACGGATCTATGTTAACCTGATTAAACAGATGAAGAGCCAGTGGAAAACGTACAAGCAGAGTTGTGGATTCGTGAAGTCTAATTGGAGTCGTGGTTTTTTCTCGGTGTTCTAGCAAGCAGAGAACTGGTAAAAGAACTTTATCGACTAAAGCTGTGAGGTGTATGAACAGTCAACTATAGACTTGGTGCTATTTGTGTGTGCTTCAAAATATATCAGTGGAATGAAGATATGCGGTGTACCATCTAAGTTGTCTACATACGAATCTAAGGTGAAATTAGTGCCTCATCAGTGAATTGAGTGTCTTCAAATCTTCAAAAATCTGTGGGTGTGTCATCTTTAAAAGTGCTTGGAAGCCTGGTATCAGTGTGGAGGAAATATCGGCATCTGGGGGTAAGCTCTTTTATGAAATCTTCTATAGAGGTCTGTTTTAAATTAAATTTTGTGTATAAATTTTAATTTTGGGGAACAACAGATCACAAACTCTATGAGAAATTTAAGAATTCTAGGGAAGCTATTAATTTGGTACTTAAATTTTTAGTTAGAATTTTTATGTTTGTTGATTTTCTGTTATCTGTTAGGTATAATATTGGATTAAGAAAATTATATATTTATGTATATGTTAAAATTTACTTGGGGTATGGTAAATTGTTATTGATTAATTGAGATTATTAATCAGGGTGTTTTAATCATAATTTTGTATAAAACTTTTGGAAATAAGAGTTTTGTTATACATTTTATTTATTACAGTAATAAAGTTATAGCTTAATTTTATGGGTATACTGTGGATGATTATGATTAATGTTTCAAAATAAATTGATGTTATACTGTACTGTTGGGTATAAGATTTATTTTGGGGGATATACTCAGTTTGAAAGACGTCACTGTTGCATGAGAATTTGCTATATTGAAATTGTGTCGTTTTTGAATACATTATTATACGTATAGTGGGAAAAATTCTATTTCTGTATTTATTGTATTATTGAAAATTGAATATATCTGATTTTTTGAAATTTATTATATTTTGGGGGAAGATATGGCAGACTATTTAGTAAAATATAATAAAAGCGTCTTGCTATTATTAGCAGAGGAATTTGAGACCAGTGTGTCAAAATCGTGTAAAAATCAAGCTATAATTCAGGCCATTGTTAGTGCTGAAGATTATAAAGAAAGTTACACAAAACTTCGCTTGCAATATATTCTTGAACAGAAGGCAGAGCGGAAAGAACAGGAAACACAATTTGAAAAATATCGTAAAGAAAGAGAGAGGCAAATTGAATTAGATAGGATTGCGCAAGAAGAAAACGATAAACTTAGGAAATTTGAGTTAGATAAACTTGAAAAACAACTTGAGGCAGATAAACTTGAAAAGCAGCAACAACTTGAATTACAAAAACTTGAGAAACAACAGCAATTTGAATTAGAAAAATTGCGTATTCAAAATTCTGCGGATATTGTTAGCATCTCATCTAATGAATCAAATGTAGATTTTCATAGAACTCCTAAAGTAAATTTAAAGGATTTAGTTCCGCGCTTTGATTCTAAATTAATTGATGTAACTCTTTTCTATATGATTTTTGAAAGGCAAGCCGAGAAAGCTAAAATTTCTCAGGAAGATTTGGTTAGTCAATTAATTCCTTTATTACCTTCTGACATTGCCGAAATTATAGTTAAACAACCGTCAGACAAATGTGATGATTTTCAACATATAAAGAAAGTTTTGTTAGATAGGTTTAGGCTAAGTACAGGCGCCTTAAAAAAAAATTTGAAACTCATCAAAGAAAATCTGGTGAATTATGGGTGGATCTGATTTATGAGTTAAGGGGTTATCTTGATAATTGGTTAGATTCATTAGAAGTGAGGGATTTTGAATCCTTAAAAGAACTAATGCTCACGGAACAATTGAAAAAACGTGTCCCTTTTGAGATAAAAGAAAAATTTATGCATGATTGGGAGGAAATAAAGATTGCTTCTAAACTCGCGGAAAAATCGGATAAGTTTGAGAGTATAAGAAGGGAATTTAAGAGGTCGGATAGAAAACCTTGGGAAAATAAATCTTTTCAGGATAAGCAAAAAGATAATTTTAATTCTAAAAGTAGGAATGAAATTAAACCAAAGTCGGATCTTGAAAATAGAAAAGATGTAGGGAAAACTGACCAGTTTAAGAAAGATCATGCTTTTGAGAAAAAAAGGCAAATTCACTGTTATTTTTGTTTCAAACCTGGGCATATCAAACCGGAATGTCCAGAATGGTTAAAAAAGAAAAATCAGGGTGATGTAATAAGCCATTTAAGAGATGATATAAATTTAAGTGAGTGTTTTAAGCCCTATCTAAAGAAGGCTGTTATAAATGGTGTTGAAAAAAATTATTTGAGAGACACGGGAGCAGGAATTGATTTATGTGACAAAAACTGGATTAAAAACGAAGATTTAGTCGGGGAAGCTATATGGGTAAAACAACCGCTAGACAATGAGTGTAAATGTTTACCATTAGCTTGGGTAACTATAGAAGGGGATTTTGGGATTATTACCACCAAGGCAGCTGTTAAACCTGCGGATTTAGAACAGGGTTATTATCTGTTAGGTAATAAGACGGCTGAGTTAATCGAAAAGAATTGTAAGAATAAAATTCCTTTAAATATGGTAATGACTAGGAGTAAGAATGAGTCATTAAAAAGGTTGAAAGAAAAACAAAGTAGAGAAAAAGAGATTTTGAATTCTGAGGAGGTAGGTGTGGGAGAACAAGATGAGCAAACTGAAGAATTCGCGGAAAATGAGGTTATAAATGAAGATCTGGTTGTTTTGCCTGAATGGGAGGATAAATCAGATGTTGGATTAGATAAAATTACAGCAAAAGATTTCATATTAGCGCAGAAAAATTGTTCAACCTTAAAAACACTGTGGGAAAAAGCTAATCATGTAGGAGAAAATGAGTTTAAAGTGATGCATGATAAACTTGTTAGAATTTCAAAATCTAACAGTGGGGATGAGAAATTGCAATTAGTTTTACCGTTGGAATTTCGTAATCGAATTTTGAAAATGTGTCACGAGGAAGTTTCTGGGCATTTGGGGGCAACAAAAACGAAGGACAGGATAATAAGGTGTTATTTTTGGCCTAATTGTTACAAAGAGATAGAGGAATTTGTGTGGACTTGTGATCCTTGTCAAAAAGTTGGGAAAAATAGGGATAAGAAAAAGGCGCCGATGAAACTTGTGCCAATAATTTCAGAAGTTTTCTCGAGAATTAATATTGATGCTGTGGGGTCCTTAAGTCTTAGTGAAAGAAGTAACAGATATTTGATCACTTCAATTTGTTACGCTTCAAAGTATCCAGATGCTATACCAGTAGAAAATTTGAGTTCTGCTTCCGTGATTGATGCATTTTTGCAAATATTTTCGAGAACAGGATATCCAAGGGAGGTACAAAGTTATTTAGGAAAATATTTCACTAGTGAATTAACATCTGAATTTTTTGATAAATTTGGAATAAAGGTTGTACATAGTTCCGTGTGTCATCCAGAGTCAAACAGTGTAGATAGAATGCATGGTAGTCTGAAGAAGGTATTAAAAACTTTGTGTTTAGAGTCGGGAAAAGATTGGGAATCTGTTTTGTCTATGGCTTTATTTGCGTTACGTACAGTGACTCATGAGAGTACTGGTTTAGTCCTGCTGAATTAGTACATGGAAAAAATTTGAGGATGCCGCATACGCTGGTTTATGAAAATTGGATGGAGAGTGAAAATATAGATCAAAATGTAGTGGATTATATTTTGAATCTGAGTAACAGATTAAAACGTTGTCAGGATTTGGCATGTGAAAGGATGGCAGAATGTCAAGTGAAACGCAAACAGTGGTATGACAAAAATGCTGTATATAGAAAATTTAATGTGGGGGATAAAGTGTTGGTGTTGGCCACATCTAAACCAAACAAGATGGCGGTAAATTGGATTGGGCCGGGTACGATCACAGGGGTTATCTCCCAAACAAACTATACCATTGACATTCCAGAGAAGAGAAATAAAGCGACCATTTATCATGTCAACTTGATAAAACCATACCATAGTAGACCAGAGTTTGTGAATTTGTTAATTGACGAAGTGGGCCAGTCTATTGAAGATGAGGCTGTAATACCTTACCCAATGGCGGATCCCACTCAATTTGATTTCAGGGAGCTGGTAAAAGGGAATGAATTAGAAAAAAGGATGTCAACAGAGCAAATCGGGGATTTTCAGTCGATGATAGAACGCCATAAGAAGGTATTTTCTACTGATCCGGGTAGTTCTGCTCTTGTTGAGATGGATATAGTCTTGACCGATGATATTCCGGTAAGATCTAAACCATATCGCATGTCACCAAGACAAATGGATATTCTAAGGGAAGAAATTCGAAGACTTTTAGACCTGGGGGTGATAGAAGTGGGTCAATCGGATTATGCGTCACCGATAATATTGGTTGAATGTGCGGGCAAAGATCCACGGCCCTGTGTTGATTATAGGAATCTAAATAAAAAGACTAGGACAGAATTTTTCCCTCTTCCTAATATAGAGGAAGTCGTTGAAAAGGTTAGTGCAGCACCTTACATAACTATTATGGATTTAACAAAGGGCTATTTTCAGATCCCATTAACAAAGAGAGCACAAAGATATGCTGCTTTTGTTACGCCCTTTGGCGTGTTTATCCCTAAAGTTATGATGTTTGGGCTCCTGAATTCGGCATATTATTTTTGCAGGTTAATTGCTATAGTTTTGAATGGGTTAGAGTATTTTGCGGTACCTTACATCGATGATATAGCTATATTTTCTTCTTCATGGGAACAGCATTTGAAGGATATAGAAATAGTACTGAAGCGTTTGAAGGAAGCTAATTTAACTGTGAAGCCAGCTAAGTGCAAATTTGCACAGGATCATGTCAAATTTTTGGGTCATGAAGTTGGGTCAGGAAAAAGGGTTACAAAAAAGTTACAAGCGATTAAGGATTTCCCTATACCAACAAATAAAATGCAATTAAGGGCATATCTTGGTATGGTCGGTTATTACGCTAGATATATTAAGAATTATGCTACGATAGCAGTGAGATTAACGGATGCACTGAAAGGGAAAATAAAGAAAGAAAAAATACAATGGGATGAGAAATGTAACGAATCATTTAATGAATTGAAGAATAAATTAATGGAGAGTCCAGTTTTATATGCTCCTGATTTTACACAAAAATTTATTGTGCAAACTGATGCGAGTTTGTATGGGGCTGGAATCGTTTTATCTCAAATAATCCAAGATGAGGAGCACCCTATTTTGTATCTGAGTAAGAAGTTTTCGTGAGCTGAGCAAAATAACAGTACAATTGAAAGAGAATTGGCAGCTGTAGTTTATGGTTTAAAAAAATTAAACTATTACTTGGATGGGCTGAGATTCGAATTACAAACTGATCATAATCCTTTAGTTTATTTGAAAAAAATGGTTGGAACTAACTCTCGTTTGACACGCTGGGCCTTATTTCTTCAATCATTAAATTTTGAAGTAAACCATAAACCTGGAAAGTTACATGGTAATGCCGATGGGTTGAGTAGACAGGCGTAAGTTTATTTTCAGTTTGCGGTATGTCGGAATGTAAAAAAATTTCCAGTAAGATTTTCCAGTAACAAGTTTTGAAGAGAATTGTTTTAGGCATTGTGTTGTAAATAGATTTATTCTTTTTTATTATTATTATTTTCTTTTGTTAGAATCATGTAAAGTGTAATCTGTATTTGGTATTATATGTATGTGAAATATTTCAAAATTGTTTCTTAGGGCATCAATAGTATAAATTATTCCTGGAATTATACTTAGGTACTGTAGGTATGGGATTATGGTAAATCCTATTGACACTGTGGTCTATCAAATACTGAGTATGGGAATGTGTTTGTATTCTATAGGGATTTTTCATGTATTATTCAAAATTCCTTTGTGCTTTGTTGACCTCTTTAGAAGTTGATTGAAGGAGCTTATTCTATTAATGTATATGCCAAATTTCTTCTAGAAATTTTTCCGTAGGGGGAGGTGTTGTGATGAGTTGACATGAATCAACTCCTCCCTTACTTGTGGAAAAAGGATAATCTCTCTGGAAGAAAATAATCTGACAGATTGATCTCTATTGAGAAAAATTCTATCAAAAGGGTGAATTTCAATTTCACTTTAAGATAAGCAAGGCTGCAATGCAGGCTTTGTATTGAAAAATGTGTTATCTGAAAAGGGTGGATAAAAAATGTGAAAGGCATTCTTTGGATACAAAGGATCTAGCCCATATGAGGTGAAAATTCTAACTGAATAAGTATGGGATTAAAATAGCTGTCACTCATAGGAGGCTATATGGCGTTTTTTCCTTAGGGGGAAAATACGAGTTTTGCCGGAGAGGAAGGAATGCTAGGAGATATGAAAGGACGAGAGTTGAATGTTGAACGAGTTGGAGGTGGAACAAGCTAGAGAGTGATTGTCTCTGAGCGGACTTCAGAATCTTAGGATTTCTGAAATGATACTTTTACAACGTTGGATATGTTCATCATATTTTTCATTTTTACTTTTTTTTTCAATGTGTTAATTTAAAATAAAGTTTTTTCGTTTCAAACGATAAATGGATTTCATTAATTATATATACATGTGTCCACGTTACCACACAACTACCATGGTAGATTATTCCTTGACCGCAGACACACTGCTGCTATCTCTCAATCTATCACCACTACTGTTTACAGAAAACCTACATCTACTGGTCAATATACTAATTTCAATTCAATATGCCCTTTCAGCTATAAAATAGCCGTTATTAAAACTTTAGCCTTCAGGGCCATTAGATATTGCAGTTCTAGTAATGATTTTGAAATTGAGAAATGTAAAATTTATCGCGATTTGGTTAATAATAGCTATCCTATTGGTCTTGTTAAAAAAATCTTTAGAAATATTTTAAATTTTGTGAATTCTACTCCTCCCCCTTCTTTCCAACGTAGTAAACCAAATACTTTTATCTGTATCCCTTATTATAAAAACATTTCTGATAAAATTTCTGGCATTCTAAAATCATACAATATTAGGGTTTCCTTTAAACCAATTAATAAAATGAGTTCCTTTTTCACTAAGCATAAATTTCAATATGATAAGTCTAAAATACCCGGTGTTGTTTATATTATTCCCTGTAAAGATTGCAATAGTGTCTACATTGGTGAAACAGGTAGATCATTGGAAATTCGCTTAAAAGAACATACTACTGCTTTAAAAAATTGTAATTTGAATTCAAAAATTGTCCAGCATTCACTTAAAACGAATCACATCCCGCTAATTGCGAACGCCGGCATTTTGAAATCGGGCTGTAACAACTACCATGGTAGATTATTCCTTGAGGGTTGGCTCACTGAATTGCGATCGGAGACACTGAATGAAGCTCGTGCCGTACCGAGTGAATATTGTCTGTTGTTAAAGTAACTTTAACTGTTCTTGAGTTGTTCAGTGGTCTGTTATGCATTGGATTGTTTTTGTACTGATGATGCCTTGCGTGTCGCATGGCAAAACGTCTAATTATTTGTATTTTTAAATGTTTTTAAGTATATTTTTTATAAAATTTTATTTTTTAAAGTGAGCTTATGTCTGTCTTAATATATTTTAATTGGGGTTTTTTAATGTGGGGATTGTTGAAGTTTTTATTTTTTAAGCCTAATAGTTTATGATAACTTAAAATGTGTCTATTGTTTTCTTCTAATGGAACATGATGTAGTGTGAAAATATTATTGGAAGAAATTGCAGTTGTAAGAAGGTGGTGGTAGTAGTGTTTTCAAATGATGCCACAGTTATCGTAGCCTTGTCAACATAGGTGATCATGAAATTTGTAATTCACGAATGTATGGCTTAAGGGTGGAGAAAGAAACAGGAATTTTAGCAATATGTGATTTCTGTAAATATGGTTGTAAAAAAAAAAAATACATTATGTTTCCATTCTACAAAGAATTCAATGGGTTTTTTATAGTTGATAGATATTTTGTAAATAAAGAAATGTAAATCATAAGTGAACTGTTGTATGATGGACTTTGGAAATGATTGTGAAGGAATGCGATACCAAAACGCATACCAGATCTTAAATGAGAATTGGTGACAATGTCAAAATTACCAGTAATAATATGTCCATGGTAGGCATTAATATATTTTGAAAATTGGGGTTAATTGAATTTACATGTATGTGCGTCAATATTTTTTAATTTTTTTTTTTTTGTTGTTGTTGACGTGTAAATATTTTTTTTTTTTAATTTTTTGATAATTTGCATTTTTTCAATCAATAAGAATTTTTTTTAATGTAATAGTTGAAATTCCTTTTTTTCTTAATTTAGTGATATAAATATAAATTAAATCGTTTAAAATATGAATTGTACATGTTCGCTTAAAAGTTCTACTAAATAAGAATTAATAAACATGGATATTGTAGGAATAACCACATACACCTTTTGTAGAAAAACGACATTTTGTTTTTATTTGAATGTTTTAAACAATACGTTTCGAATAGTTTCTACATTAATATCACACAAAAAGTGCTAACTGATACAATCAACGTCATTTAAAAACATATATGAACAACATAATCTAAATTTACAAACATTACAACCATCTCTCCCAATCCCAACTATTGAAATTTTTCAAGGTTATAAAAATGAAAACATAGGAGAAGACTTTCACGTTGTTGGTTTAAAATTCAAGCACTGCATTCATAAATTCGATTTAGTAAATTGTTCTCAATGCATGTGATAAGATTAGCCAATAAGATTTGATCATTTTTGAGACTACATTACCATTCGTACATTACTGCTTAATTAAGTATGGTAGATATGTTTCATAAATACGTAAAAGAAGTTTCTTATTTCAAACATTAGCTTTTTCTTTCAAATTTTCTAACTGATTGTTGTACAATTCGATATTAGAATAATTATTTAAGTTTTTATGTTTTTAATATGCATAATAGAATTATTATAATTTAAAACTAAAATCATATTATTGGGAATAAATAATGAACTTTTATATCTCATATTAAATGTAAAAAAAATTGTGATGGAATTCGTACCATCTGTTAATATCCATAATAATTCCATTTTTTTTCAATTTCTTCAATATTCAGCACATTGCGTTTAAACTTTCTAATATGCACATAATATTGTCTATTATGTAGCTTGATGGTTAAAAAGATACATTAGTTATTCCTGAAACACAGTTGAATTACAGGATTTGCCACTTTTGGATTGAGGAATGTCATTCTTGGGAGGGGTTAATCTATGGAATTCGTCACTGGTATGTGAAATGTTACTTGCTGGTTCTTGCAATGACTCATTTAATGAAATTAAGTTATTAGGAATTGAGGTAATAGTAGATTTCAAATTCTGAAAATCAAACTCATTTGAAAAGTCCTTAGCAGAAATTGAGTTACAGCACTTGTCAGGTTTCTGACTTTAAACAAAACCTATATATTGTATATTTCTAATTAATTTAATTAATTATACTTAATCATTATTATATATTACTGTATTCTGATATATATTTTTCTTTTTCTGTAAAACTTCCGTATGTGATTGACAATGGAATTTCCCTGATCCGATTATATATTTGTGGGAGGTTCGCGAGGTCATTGTGAAAGTAAATACAGCTCATATTCAAAATATTAGAATAATTACTGTTTTTTACAAATTGAAAATATCGTTTGGTAATTTAATGTCTTTTAATGCAAATATTCAAACGATATTTTTGTTAAGAACTTATTGTTGATTAAACTTATTTATTATCTTAAAATTAATATCATTTTTGAAAAGATTAATTAAAAAAAATTATTTTGAAAAGTCAAAATATTAGAATATTTATTCAAGTGCCAACGGTGTTGTGCTCATGGTTGACTTTCCATCTTGTGCTGCGGGATTGTAGCCTTGCCATATAAGAGTGAGAGAATGCTAGACTGGATGTCGTCTGGATAGCTTAATTGGTAAAACACTTGGTGCGCTCTACCAAGGTATCCGGGATCGAACCCCGGCCTGGACATTTTTTCACTCTAATGATTGTACGCTGTTTAGTAATGTGATAATTCACATCCTTTGTATTTCTTTAATTTACAGGGTATCTTCAGCTCTGCTGAAAAATTAATTAGTGTATAAATATTCACCGATACTGGGTTTAATTTGTCTCATGCATGCCAACGGTGTTGTGCTCATGGTTGACTTTCCATCTTGTGATGCGGGATTGTAGCCTTGCCATATAAGAGTGAGAGAATGCTAGACTGGATGTCGTCTGGATATCTTAATTGGTAAAGCACTTGGTGTGCTATACCAAGGTATCCGGGATCGAACCCCGGTCTGGACATTTTTTTCACTCTAATGGTTGTACGCTGTTTAGTAAAGTGATAATTCACATCCTTTGTATTTCTATAAGATTCTGTTGAAAACATAATATGCAACAGTAGAAAATATCACAATAATGTAGAGACTCAATAACAGTAATTTTCCATGGATGAGAATTTTCTTCCCCATTGTCACGCGTTGTAATCGCGTTACCATTACGTTCTATGATAATGTCCTATCTTGTATGTTTATCTATACCCATAGACTTAACATTAGCTTGAGCGGTTCTTCCCATGACTAGTGTAGGCTCTTATGTCCCGCTTTCGCCAATGGAAAATAACGTCATAAACATGCATTTTCGTTCATGAAACTGAAGAAAAAAAATACTTTTAAACCTACAGCGTCAAAATAACAATTTTTCACTGACATTACTGTGGAACAGTATAAACCCTGATTCAGAGAACTTTCACTTCTATTAGATAAAAACTATTGACCCTTTTAATTTCTTTCCTGCATTTGTGAGCAGTTTTGCTGCGTTAGTAATTCTCGCACTTGTCTGCGGTTCCATGTATTGTGTACTGCTATTTTCAATTCATTCCTTTTGTCGCTGTTCTGATATGTAGTCGTATCTAAATATGCGGGCCGTTCCGTTGCCCTGTAATAATAATTTTTTTTTCTGCATTAGTGTAATACTCATAATCAAGATAATATTCAATATTGGATTCCAAATCATAGATAACTGTAGTCTCTAAATAAGAAAAAAACGAATTCACACACTGTCAAAGGATTAATTCATTTATTAATATTCTTCATCTTATATAGCAAATTATGCCCAAGCGCACACTGCAGACGTATTAAGATATCAGCGGATTAAACGTGCATTGCTGAAGGTGAATCCAGAGATGAAAAAGGTAAGCAAATCTTTTTCTTACCTGTATTTATAATGTGAAAATTATTAGAATCATAAACATTTCCATCCATTAACTACTGCGCATATATGTAAAACATAGTGAGCCTGAGATGCTTTTTATGTACATCACATTAACATTTCGATATATATTTCTACATTTTTAAAAATATGTAAGCAAAAACAAAATATATTATTTATATTATTAAAAATATAGTTTCGATATTATTAACTATATATATTGATTATAAAACAACTACAATATGAGTATTTTAAAAGATACTGTTATTGAAAAACTGAATGCTGAAAATTAGGATGTATGGAAATTTCGGATGGAAATGTATTTGCAAAAGGAAGACCTTTATGACATAATAATTAATGATCCACCGAATCCACCCAATGATAATTTTACAGCCAAAAACAGAAAAGCGCGGGCGATAATAAATCTGTTGATCGATGACGAGCAAATAATCATGTCAAAAACCTTGACACAGCACATGAATGCTGGCAAGCGTTAAGAAAGGTTCACGAAAGAACGAATCTCAGCAGTAAATTATTTTTATTGTGAAAATTATATTTGATTAAATTACCCGTAGGAGGTAACATGATTGAACACATAACTAACATTTATCAAAGACGAGATAAGCTAAATGCTATCTGTGAAGATATTAATAATCAACATCTAGCAGCATTGTTATTGTGCTCATTATCTTCAACTTATGATAATTTAATCACTGCTTTGGAGGCTAGAACAGAAGCAGAATTAACTCCAAATTTCATTCGTGGAAAACTCATAGACGAGTATTCAAAACTCCAAGAAAACAATAGTGAAAGTGCATATGATATATAATTATATATATTTTATGTTTTATTCTAAAATTTAGTTTTCCTATCTTAAATTTTCTTTATGTGAATTATTTTCTTTATTCAAAATCTTTTTATTCTTTAATCCGAAAAGCAATCATTTCTTCCAATCTTAAAATGTTCCCAGATAGCTTCGTCATAACATTAAATGTAAGTTACTTTTCTGTGGTTTAAATTCGGAATATTAATGTACTATCCAGATGGTCGCAACATATGCTGTTTTTCTTTCTTTCGTATATTGTGTTAAATGCAGGCGCCGTTTTCATAAATTGACTGCAGCATAAATATGCAATATGAAAATTCTTGTTCGCTTCTAATAACACATGTCTGGCTTTCTCAAAACAATCTCCGGTTGTACGTTAAAAATCACAAAATTGATATCCACCAATTATGGCATGCCTTTCTCATTTCTTATTCAAAAATCTCAATATTGGTTTATCTCTAACTGTCAAAATTTGACGGTTAGTGCCTGGCGAGAAGTGTAGTGTTTGACATATTTTCATCTATGTGTTGGTGATAATGCATCTGAAAAATTAGACCAGATCTTCTCTCTCTTTTGTCGGATAATGATGAAAGTTTTTGTAGAATAAGCGATAGCCACCCTCTGTTTCTTGTGTCGATGTTCGGATAAAATAAAAGGATTCACGAATCTAACACTTGTGTTTCATCCTATGACTTTTGTGGATTAATTTTTCTTCAGGATTTTTTTGTATTGTGTCTAAACTTACTGATAGTCCATATTCAAAGGCCGCTAGTTTTAGAGCTACACAGGCAACTGAGTTGGTGCACAGTGACCTGTATTTTCCTATGCAAACCTCTAGAGTAGGTGGTAAATATTATTTTCTAGCCTTTGTTGATCATTTTAGCCGTTTTACTGTCGTATACCTACTGAAAAACAAATCTGAAGTTTTTCAAAATTCAAAGAAAATGTAGCAATGAATGCAAATAAATTTGGTAGAAAAGTGCAGGCGATTCGTTCAGTTAACGGAGGGGAAGATACTGGGAAAGAACTTGACGATTATTTGAAAAATGAGGTAATAGATCACCAGTTCACAGTTCTGTATTTCGCACCACAGAATGGGGTTCCAGAGCAAAAAAACCGTACTTTAATGAAGATTGCACGCTGTCTAATTAAGGAAGTTGGTTTACCTAATTCGTTCTGGAGGGAAGCTATCTGTACTGCAATGTACAGACAAAACAGGCTCCCAACCTCATCCTGTGATTGCACTCACTATGAAAAATGGATTGGTCGTAAACTAGATCTTTATAATATTAAAATCTCTGGTTGCCGTGCTTTTGCGTATGTACAAAAAGTTCATAGAAGAAAATTAGATAATACAGCGAAAGAAGGGATATTTGTAGGTTATGTCACTAAAAGTAAGGGTTATAGAATTTGCACGGATGGTAGAAACATTATCATTGGTAGAACTGTAAAATTTTTAGAGGATAAAATCAGGAAATAATTAATGTTAATGTGTCACATGACAATAAATAAATACCCAACTGCAATAATCTACAGCTAAAATTGCAATTAATTGATAATGAAACAGATAACACCGAAAATGATTTGCAAAATCAGAATGCGATTTCAAACACTCTGTAAAATTTCCCTCGTAGATCAGACATATCTAATAGAGGGGTTCCTCCGGCTGGATTTGCATTTGGGATAAATTATACCAGGTTAATTGAGCCAAAATGTTGGGACGATATACATAAAATGCAAAATCCGGGTGAAAAGGAAAAATGGATAAACGCGACATTAGATGAAATGTTGTAAGTGGGCATTTAAATCAAAATAAAACAATCAGGATTTAATAGAAAAATATAAAGCGAGGCTGGTTGCCAAGGGCTTCTCCCAAAAATTTAGTAATTATTATGATGAAACCTTTGCACCTATTACGTCTCACACAACAATAAGCAGTTTTTTGGCAATGACCTTGTATAAAAATCGAAGTCTTAGACATATTGACATTAAGACCGCCTTTTTACACGGAGAATTACAGGAAGAAGTGTACATGCATCAGTCTGAAGACCATGTTATTCTAGGAAAGGAACATAAAGTTTGTGGACTTAGAAAAGTTATATATGGGTTTAAGCATGCTGCTAGAGCTTGCAATTTAAAAATATATGAATCACTATCTAAATTCGGTTTTCACCAAAGCTCAATTGATAAATGCCTGTACAAACAAACCATAAACAACAAAACAACCTATGTGTTTGTTTCTGTTGAAGATCTCCTTATCGCAGGGGAAGATCAAAACATTAATAAACTAATAAACCAATTAAAGAAAGAGTACCCTGTAACTAATTTAGGCGAAGCAAAATATTATCTAGGTATAAATATAAACCGGCCTAACAAAGACACTATGACACTCGATCAAATTAACAAAATTCAGGAGTGAATAGCCAAATTTGGTTTAGAAAATTCAAAGCCGACCAACATACCTATGGAACTAGGTTTTGTTAAAATAGCAGATGATGAAAATCTCCTACCGAACAACACTAAATACAAACAGGCCGTGGGGGCGTTACTTTATATCTCCACTGTATCTCGACCAGATATTAGTGCAGCCGTAAATATTTTAAGCCGTAGAAATGAGAGTCCCAGAGCAAAGGACTGAGACGCAGTTAAGAGAACTATTAGGTATCTCAAAACAATTAATTTTGAATTAACTTATACCAATTTCGAAAACCCTGTCTTGAGTGTATATGATGATTCGGATTGGGCAAATGATCCGACAGACAGAAAGTCCACTACTGGCAACATGTTCGTACTGGGTAACAATCCGATCCGTTGGATGTCCAAGCGACAAAATACATAGCAATGTCCTCAGCTGAATCCGAGTATGTCTCCGCTGCAAATGCAGCGCAAGAAATTACGTGGCTGCTCAGTCTATTCAATGAACTTGATCTACCTCAACAACAACAACCGACCTAACCAAAACAGCTTTCCCAATGACTTTCTCCCATCTCTCAGCACTAACACAAGTCTTATGGGAGATTTAAATGCTACTGCCTGGGGCAGCAGTACAATTAATTATAGAGTAGAGAAGCTTCTTAATCTAATTGATGATCACGCACTGATGCTCTTTAATAATGGTACAAAGACCTACTCTTCCTTTAGTTACAATACTGAGGATATACTTGATGTCACTATGGTTGGCCCTGATCTCTACCCAGACTGCACATGGACTATGCTAGACAATATTGGCAGCGATCACCTGCCTATCTTGATAGAGATTGGGAGAAGTTAAAGAAAATTAAAAACCAACAAGAATTTCTGGAACTTTAAAAAGGCTGACTGGGCCTTTTTTCGTACTCATATCGATCAGGAACTTGATGTGATACCTCTTCCTGAGAGCCTTGTTGCAAAATGGATGCTTTTTAAGAAATATGTGACTCCTGCTGCGAAACAAGCCATTCCTAAGGGCAACTTCAGGAGTTTGACTCCCTTTTTTATGCAAAATTCACCTTTGCTAAGTCCCCTCCTCGACAAAAGAAAACAGCTTGTGGATGGAGTGAGTAATGGAAGAGATCCCACTCTTAGAGTTGAACTCTCCAAAAATAATGCAGGGATAAAAAGAACTTATGCCTCACTCAAAAAGAAAAGCTAGAATGAGTTATGTAGGAGTATTGATGCTCGTGCATCTAATACGAAACTTTGGAAACTTGTTAAACATCTAGACACTAAGCCATCTCAACAAGAGCAATGCAACTCCATTTATGATAATAATGGACAGGCTGCTCCTAATGATAAGGCTGCTGCAAACCTGTTCGGACGCCATTACCAAATGATAAGCAAACTGGCCTTTTTGAGAGAAGACAGGTCTTTAGACAAGAGGTGCAGGTGCACGGAGTGATATAATCAATACCACCTGCTTTAGCAAAGCTTTTTCTATGAAGGAAATGGATATTGCTATGAAATCTCTTGCTCCATCAAAATCTCCTGGCCCCGACATTTTTCATCGGGAAATGTCAATTAATCTAACATCTAAAGGCAGGGATTATCTGCTAAATTTTTTTAATGCTTCTTGGAGGCTTAGTAGACTCCCACGTGAATGAAAGCATGCTATTATTGTACCAATCAGTTATCCAAATAAGCCTGCTGTATCTCCTGGTAGTTTTAGACCAATTGCTTTGACAAATTCTTCCTGCAATCTAACGGATAAAATTATTTTAAATAGATTATTATTTTATTTGGACTCAAATGACCTATTGCCAATCGAGAATTAAAAGAGGATTATTAATCGTCATTAAAAGAGGACATTCGACCATCGATCAAATCTTATACTTTGGACAACGAGTCAGGCACTCACAAAACTTAAAACCCACTAACCATACCGTGGCAGTATTTTTGGATCTGATGAAAGCCTTTGACAAGGTGCGGATTAGCAAACTGCTCAAAAAGCTCTACAATTAATTCAAAATCAAAGGCAAAGCACTTGCTTGGATTGCCGACTTTCTGAAGGGCAGATCAATCTTTGTCAGGTTTAATGAATCTATGTCAAGAGATTTTAGGCTGAGGCAGGGCTTACACCAAGGTTCAGTGTTGAGCCCACTGCTTTATTCATTGTACTTGACTGGAATTGAGAGTTTACTGCACAGAGGTGTGAGACTGGTTTATTCGCCGACGATATAATTCTGTGGAACTCTAACTCTAATATTGGGCAAATTGAAAACGATATTAATCTTGCTTTGGCTGAGATGGTAGAATTGGCTGATCGGCACAAATTACACTTCAAAACTTCTAAATCTTTTGTAAGCTACTTCACTACCAATCGCAAGTTATATAACTATCCCCCGGTTATCTCGCTGATGGGATACTCTCTGCAATACACTAAAAACCCTAAATATTTAGGATTTTACCTGGACCAGGAGATTCTGAAAAATAGACACATAGAAAATCTAGTCTCAAGGGGTAAGAAAATACTTAATATCCTGAAATATATCCCTGGTACTGATTGTGGGGCGGATGCCTCTACACTGAAGACAACATATGTGTCATCCATTTTGGAATATGAATCTGAGGTTTATTTCTGTGCCTCCCCTAGCATTTTACTAAGGCTTGAACGAGTCCATCTGAGTGCTGCCCGTTTAATAGCTGGCTTACGTCAGAGTTGCCCCGGAAAGTTAGCTCTTTACGAATGCGATTTACAGCCACTGAGTTTGAGACGAACAGTAAGATTAACGAAATACTTTAGTAAACTCTATAGCTACGGCACACATAACCGTACCCCTTTGATTCTTCGTAACTGGACAAACAATCAAAGGCTGAAAAGAAACAGTCCCTTCTCTCTGGCAATCAAACAGGGTTTTATAGATACCAGCGTCGAGGGTCACTCCCTAAAACTTTGTATTAGATCTTCTGAGGGACTGCCTAGAGTGCACTTTAACACCGATCTTCTTTCCTACACCAACAAACAACAAGATATCCCAGACTATCTTAGTCGAATTGCATTAGAAACTGTCAGTACTATTCCATCTAATGCCCTCCAAATTTTCACGGATGGTAGTAAAAATGAGCATACTCATTGTGGTAGTGGCATATTTGTGAAAATGTCCTCATCCAAACTTGCCATAAAGAACATAAATCTGGACCACTGCTCAGTTTTTCGATCGGAGCTACTTTCGATTGAGGAGGGCCTCAAAGCTGCCACTTCATATATCACTTATAAATATAATTGGATTCTAACTGACAGTCGCAGTTCCATGATACAACACTTATAAAATTGGTCTCGTGTTGGTGACAGAACTTCGTTATCTATTCTATCTCTACTGAGAGGACTTTCCTGCTGCCATGACATATTTTTTCAATGGATCCCTTCGCATGTTGGCATTGGCGGAAATGAAATGGCAGATACATTAGCTAAAGAGACTCTTTGACACCGCACACTTCCACCTTGACTTTTCTAGTGTTACGGTTGGCTTTAACCATTTTTTTTATCTACATTAAATTCCTTCATTCACTTTAACATTTATTTAAAAACACTCTTTTTCTGTTTCTAATAAAAATATAAATAAATAAAAGTAATTGTAATAATAATAAAATCAGTTTTTTATTTTTCTTCTTTCTCTTTCTTATAAGCAATTGCTACTTTTATAGTCTAGCTTAGCTTCCTGTTTTCAAATGCGAAAGATAGATAGCAAGGAGGGATGTTTGTCAGATAAAGACCACACATACTGTATTGGGCAGTCGTGTTCGTATTTTCCCATACCCTAGAATCATGTGTTTAGAGACACCGAGTCTGGTCTTTGAAAAAAGAAAGCGAGGACGCACCATAAGAATTACGTTATCTTATGTAAAGGCGACCCAAGTATGCTGGCATTGTATTTTACAACCCGATACAATAGCCTTTCGTTTTCCTTCAGTCTGAGTGGCGCGAGCGTAGACATACATTCATGGGAACTGTTTCAGCAGCACGCAGTAAAAGAGAGGCGGGTGCTTTTATCATGAAGCGGCTTAGGGGAGAAGAGAGACAGACTGTCACGGGCGTACTAGGCTCGGTCCATTTTGTTATTGTTTTCACTTCCGAAAACCCCTCGACACAGTGATTGTGGTTCCGTCCAGTTTTGAAGCGGTGAGAGAGAGAAAATGTTGAACATCACTTGTTGTTTTGGTGAGACACTTGTTGCTTTGGGTCTTGATCTGGACGGACAATGAAAATTCTTGACCCGTGTACTGTGCGTTAAAAGAGGTAAGGACAAATTCCTGAGTTGGAAAGTAGATCCGGGGGTGCGTTCGTGAAAGGAGATGGCCATAGTAGCGATATATGCAAGGAGTAATAGAGGTCCTGAGAAGAATGCGGGTGCGGTGACTCTGTGTTTGATTGTATGAATCCTTGGTTGGGAGGCCAATGTTTTACACCGTATTGTCTTGACGTTCATCGTGGAAATAAAGCGTCTTATTTAATCCAATATTAAAGTTTAGTAACTCAGTGATTGATGCTGTAGGTGCGATTTATAATTCTGGTTGCCAAGTTCTGTGGAATGGAATCTCCCCCTCCTAACAAGATAATAATCCTTGTAGCTGATGATGATTTGTAAAGCTCAAATCGATGGGCGAAACAACGTCGTAATTTATATCAACGATGAAGCCTCTCGCTTTGTGTAATGATGAGTGACATCGAGATTTCATATGACAATTAGTGAAAATTTCCCCAGCAAAAATACCACGTTCGTGATTTAGTGATTTCATATGACAATTAGTGAAAGTTTCCCCAGCAAAAATTCCATGTTCAAGCTGTATGTTCAGATAGTTGTGAAAAGGATGAAATAATCCTTAATGCCCACTGATTAAGCTGAAGAGTTCTTCTCCTGTTGTAAGTATTCTTTACATAGTTTATTTTTTTTTATTTACATATCGTCCTGATGCAAAAAAAAAATATGGTTAGTATCGTAAAGAGATTATATTTAAATGATGTCTTATATATATATATATATATATATATATATATATATATATCCAAAGAGTATATTTTAAGTGTGTTCTTTCCGTAAACTCAATAAGTTGCTTATTTGTGTTATTAATCTTGGAAGAAATGTTTTGATAAAGTTAAGAATCATAATACTTAATTGAAAATAATTAATACCTAATTTTTATAAAGTTGATCATCCTTTAAATTAAGATATTGTGATAAGTTAAGAACTGTGTTATAAAAAAAAATACTTTATAGCTAATCTCAGTATTATGGATCAATTTTTATATATTGTGTTATTGTTATAATTTTGAGAATCAAGTTGCTTCTGAAGTTCAAATTGTTCAAATAAAAATTTTTGTTTATTCTCAAATATGGTATGTTTTTCTTTATATATAATTTTTAAATAATTAATATTTTTATAATTACAACAAACCTATAAGAGAGGATTAACCTCTCAGTAAGTGTGACTAAAAGTATGAAAGCTATAATTTTGCTAAATTAATACTTTTAAAATTTCTTAAATCTAAAGTTCATAGCAATAGTTTAAATGAACATTAATTGAGGTTTATTTAAGGTTATTCGATGTAATTATTGTTCCTGTTTCAGTATTGGATAAACTAATAAATGATGATAAAGTAAAATTAAGTTTAATTTTATAATGGATTAACTTAAGTCTTAACTTTCCTCTCTGAGGATTATTGCTATCTAAAATAAGCATCAAAATGTTTATTTTTAAAAGGTAAAAAAAAAAAAAAAAAAAAGATAATTGTTTTCTTTTTTTTTTATGCCACTATACGATCATACCTTAACCGATCTGATCTTGTTTAAATTCTCCATAATTATTCTATTTTTTTGGTATTCCATCATATGCTTATTTTATTAATTTTTCTCTTTCCCCTTTTTGTCCTCATATTAGAGGAATTTCAGGTTTCCTTCAATTGTCTAAACTTAATGATGGTTATATTTCGTTAATTTACTGTGTATGGAGATTTGAGCTTGATCGGGTTGGAGTGGAGTTGGGTGTTCTTTATGCATTTCAGTATACTACTTGGTTTAGAAATCTGTTGCCCCTTACTACATTTAGTGTTGTTCTAAAATGGTGATTTCAAAAATATCATGTTGTATTAACTTATTCTGTTTTTTAAGTTTTAATATTTTGATGAGTTTAATGTAATTTGCTCCTTTTTCCATGGCAACAGATTTCAGTGGAGTTAATCAGGGTATACTTTTTTTTAGATTGTTTAATTGTCAAATGAGGAGTGAGTTGTAAGTGATTCTTTAAAATTTTTAATTTAAATAAGTTGTTTAGAAAGAACATCCAAAACCCCACAACACTATAGTTCTGTTCAAGAACCAAATCTAATCTCGACGCATCTTGGCGTTCCCCTCCAGTTCACAACTGGTGCTGTGGTAAAAAGCCTGGAGGAGTTATTACTCTTGGGGGTAGCCGTGACCAGCAGTTTGCTATTTAGAGATTCTTGAGTGGACACTTGAGATGCCGGAAATTTGACAACGGTATCAAGAATTTCCCCATTTGTGGAAAGTGCAAGACTGCACCGTCCACCCCTGACCATCTCCTTTCTTGTTTGGACTTGACTAGGAGTGACCTTTTGGAGTCTTCTTTCATCGTTTTGGACTTCCTCCAAATTTTTGGGCTCATGGACATGGTCTAGCCTATTGGCTAGATCATTTAGGATTAGAAACGACAACAACAACAACAAACAACTTGCTGAAAGACAACCAGGCCTGTATAAAGCTAGCAGAATCAGACAAGTATCACCAAAAGACGAAGCATATAGATCTTCGTTACCATCTCTTGAGACATTTAGTGGAAGAAGGAGTGATTACGCTCCAGTACATCAGGACTAGTGCCATGACCACGGACATTTTAACACAGCCCTTACCAGAACAAACTTTCGAAGTGCACAGGAGAACTCTTCTGAACTTTTGATCTATCGTTTCAGGGTTTCGGCAGGAGTGTTGAACAGTATAAACCCTGATACGGGAAAACATTCACTTCTATTAGATAAAAGCTATTGACTGTTTTCATTTATTTCTTGACATTTGTAAGCAGTTTTGCTGCGTTAGTGATTCTCGCACTTGTCTGCGGTTCCATGTATTGTATACTACTCTTTTCAATTTATTACTTTTGTGACTGTTCTGAGTCGTATCTAAATGTGCGAGCCGTTCCGTTGCCCGATAATAATATTTTTTTCTGCATTTGAGTAATACTCATAATCAAGATAATATTAAAAATTGGATTCCAAGTCATTGCTAACTGGAGTCCTAAATAAGAAAAAACGAATTCCCACACTGTTAAAAGATTAATTAATTTATTAATATTTTTCGTCTTTATATAGCAAATTATGCCCGAGCGCACCCTGCAGACGTATAAAGATATCAGCGGATTAAACGTGAATTACTGAAGGTGGATCCAGAGATGAAAAAGATAAGCCAATCTCTTTCTTACCTGTATTTAAGGTAAAGCTAGGATAGTCTGCGCACAATTCATTAAAATGATAATAAAAAATCTAAATATTAATTTTTTGCTAAACTATGCAGGGATAACTTTGACTTCATTTGTTTTTTATGCATTTCCATTGCTATTTTGTTGTTATGCTGTAATTTAATAGAGCAGTTGTAATAAAACCAAGAAAACTATTTTGCGCAATCTGTCCTTGCGGGGTTGGTGTGATTGCGCACATGGGTAGGAGAGATTGTTATTAATAATAACTACAATTAAATTGTTAACAATAATAATTAAACTTAAATAATATTATTGTAAGGTTTTTGTGAACAAACGTTATTATATTAGGAGTGAATATTTCAGCCTAATGGTTAAAGAATCAGAAAAAGGAAATCATTTTGAGAACAATTAAATAATTTTAATTAACGAAAAAAAATTAAAGAATCAGAAAAAAAGCCCAGATGAGATTACTATATAACATTAAGTTACTTTATAACATATTTAACTTACAATTAGTCCATTTTTATTCACACAGTTTCAATGTTTTCTTGTTTTCAGACCGAAGTTGTTGTCGTCCACAATCAATGCACTTATTGTTGTAAATAGTGCAGCTTTCATGCAACCATCTGCCACAAGTAATACATTGAATCCAATCACTGGTCGAAGTTGTCTCTTGGTACATTTCCAGACATTCAGTACATTCATCCTCATTTCCCTTCATTTTCTTTCCTTCGGTTTTTTTAGATCGCACTTTTTCTGGGAGCATCTTATCTTTACCTGTTTGCTTCTTTTTTTGCGTAGCTGCTTCCTTCTTAAGTCTTTTTTCATGTATATTTTCTGGATCAGTAACATTCGTTGCACTCTGTTTCCTCTTTGATTTTGATGGCATTAAACTACTTGGAATGGGTGAAAGCTTTTTCAAAACTTTCGTAGGTGTATTTCTGAGAGTAGCATTAGACTCCTCAGAAGTTGAGGGTTGACAAATACATGTAGCTGCTGCAATGGGAAGCGAGGATAGGCCTCGAATAGGAGAAGTTTGAGTTTCAGTGGTTGTAACTAGTACTGTTGTTGAAACGAATTGGTGATCAGTGGATTCTGAGGGTAACGCAACGGCTTCAGAAACAGTTTGATTCATGCTTCGATCACAGCCTAGCAAATATGCGTGTTGTGGAATCACTTCAACATTTAATGGGTAAATTCCGGTTGCACGAAAGGCAGAGGTGGCAAGTTGGACAGTAGCACAGCGAGACCAGGCTGAATTTAAGAGACTACCAAAGTCCTCTCTTGATATTTTTCCAGTCCCACGGCGAGTTGTTACCATTTTCCCGCAAGCGTCTTTAAAATAAGTTTTAAAGGGCTTGAACACTACCCGATCCAACGGCTGTAAATAATGCGTAGTATGGCTAGGTAGACACAAGATTATTATATCGTTATCAAAGGCGACTTGCAGCATGTTTGGACAATTCATGTGTGACGCATGGCCATCTAGAATTAACAAATGTGTACCAGCAGTCTTTCGTGGAATAAAATGCTTGGTAAGCCAGTCCATGAATAGTTCACTGTTTATATAGGCACTCTCTTTCCTCATCTTAATTGCAGTTCCTGGTGGTGCATCTCTGGCGTATTGAAGTTTAGCGTAGACCCCTTTAAAAATGCAGAAAGGTGGCAGGAACTGCCCTTCTGCGTTGCAGCAAGCTAAAATAGTCACCGTTTCATTCTTTTCGGCACTAGTGACAACATGAACATCTTTACTGCCTTTTGCAGCAACCACTTTACCAGGGTCATTGTTCAGCTGAATTCCAATTTCATCACAGTTCCAAATACAGCCAGGCTTCAAAAATAGATTATTATCTGTCAATATGGATGTGAGAAGAGTAAAATAAGCTGTCACTTCCTCACGGTTCATACCTTCTGCTCTAGCTCTGCTAATACCTTGAGCTTTTCTGATACTTAACTCAGGATGTCTTCGCATAAACGAGGAAAACCAAACTTTTCCTGCTACTTTTTTTTCTTTATTGAAAGTGTGTTTTTTCCCCAGTGCTTCAGCAAAATTGTATGCTAACTTTCTTACATCACTTTGTTTAGGTGCAAATCCAACTACCTGAAGTTTTTGTATGTGACCAGCTAATTCCTTCTCCGCTTCCGTACCTAGTTGAGAATCTGGACCCATCTTTCTCTTCTTAAAATCATTTTTCTTGAGCCTATGTCTCAAGGTGGATTCCGGAATACTGAATTTCCTGCCTGCTGCACGCATTTTGAGTGATTCATTTTGTACTGCCTCTACGCCTAATTTTAGATTTTCTTCGGTCCATGATCCTTTGTTCGTTTTTCTTCTGTAAAAATTTGGCATTGTAACCTGAAAAAATATGGCAAAATGTATTAAAAAGTTCCAACGCGCATTACATATTAACAAAAATAAAACAATCATTTATCATGAAATTTAGCTTAAAGTAGTTAAGAAGATTAATTTATTAGCAAATAATTAATTGCTCATAAATTAAAATATATATATATATATACTCAAATTCAATTATAAATTCACACTAACTGCACCACATAGACGAAAAACAAATAACAATAATTCAACTGAACCCTAAAATATAACCAATTAAAACTATAACTCGAATATAACCAAATTCAAAATAACTAACATTAAAACAATACCAGAAAAATAAACCAGAGGCAGAAGGTTATGGCTAACAACATGATTAGCAGGGTTAAAACTAATATTTATACAAGCAACGCGCCCCCCTTCTCCTGCCGAGACCAAATTAAACTATACAATTAACCGAAACACAGAGCAACAGGCAACAGAACCCATCCCTAGCTAAACTCAACGAACAACTGATCCAGACCACCTTTAGCATTTAAAAAGGAATTAAGTTCAACTTGATATTTACTGTTTCCTATAAAATTAATCATATTTCTCCTTACAAACTGCATCAATGCCTTTATAATCCACTTCATAAATTCGCCAGTGGCATCGCCAAACCTTGAACACAATCTCTCGATACGATCTATACCATTCGTAAACACATTTCTAAAATTTGAAATATGCACGTTTGAATCAAAGTGTAAGGTCTTTAAAGTTTTAAAATTGAAATCGTTTGTTTTGCCATAAACCCTTGTATTCAAATTGTCATTTTCCAATTTTAAATTTACATCCAGATAATTTATGTTTTTAGAATCCCGGAAGGGGAGTTTTAGCTTTAAAGTATTGGGATAGTATATAAAATCTAAGTTTACATTTGCATTATTTAGTCCAACTATTAAAACATCATCAATGTACCTGTGACTCACTATTTCTATATTTAAATTATTGTTATTCTCATTTGTATGTAAGTAGACGTTTAAATTGAACTGCAACTCTTCTCCCTCTTCTCTCCCCCCCTTACTGGTATTCCACGACTCTGTTTAAATACTCTATTCCCCTCATACACCCACAAGTTACAATTCTAAATTTCACTGGTTTTTTATGAAACTTTGGCACTAGAACAAGATATGGGAAATTTTGACTTTTCTGCTTCAGCTTAACTTTTTCATATAATGTCTTAACCCTGTTTTCCATTATTGAAACTTACGATTTCAATAGTTCACAGTTATCTCTGTTATTATAACTTTCATTTAAGATTTCATCATATTTTTTTTACAGATTAATGAATAACTTGAATTAGCCTTATCGACGCATGTAATTATAAATTTACTCTGAAGTTCTTTAATGGATTTAGTTAACTTCCTTTAGTTAATCCTCTTGAGACACACCGTCGCAATCTCTAACATATTCTCTTTTTAAGTTTCTTAAAAATCAGAACTTCCACTCATCAAAAACATTACATGGTAAGCTGTATTTATAAGTTATTTTTTATATGAAACTATTTATGTTAGTTGAAAACCGTTTAATTGCTGCCCTTTTCGTTACAATTCGTTTCATTATATATGTAGTTTATTTTTTAACAAAGGCATTATTAATTTATGAACAAAAATATTTGTATAAAATTAATTTAATAGCAACTGTATTGTTAATTTATTAACAAAATTTTTTATCGGCAAAAGTATTCTTTAGCAAATTATTATATTGCCAAATTTAGTTTCGATAGTTATGTGTTTTTCAAAAATTATTTCAAAATTGATTCATTCATATGTTTTAAATGTAATCTACAATTTATGCAAATTTACCAATTAGCTACATAATCTCTCCTAACATAGAACCTAATGGAAACCACGCGCCATCTCTCCTAAGTAGCAGATGCGCAAACTCTCCAATTTCGGTAGGACAGATTACGCGACCTTTTATTTAAACATGGACGCTTCTAAAACGAACCGTTGATGTTCGCAGCGTTAGTCTAAGTTAGTAGCTTATGAGAAATCGTTTAGGTTTAAAATATTTTGTACTACTGACTTACTATAGAAATTCTGACGAATAGTTCTGAAAATTCAAGCACTTACCTTGTGAAAATAAATCAAAATATCAATGTTTATCGTAAACGCTCGAATCAATCCACGTACACATTTGAGTACATACTCTACTACTGATGTTGTACAACTAGCTGAAGTCGCTGCGCGAGCACTCTACTCCTTCCCCCCCCGATCCCCTTTGTGCGCAATCTCTCCGACTGCGTCATCTCTCCTGTCTTTACCTTATATTGTGAAAATTATTAGAATCATGAACATTTCCATCCATTAACTACTGCGCATATATGTAAAAATTACACCTGTATAGGTTTAAGGCCCTGCGGCCTCAAACTCTGTGTTGAATTCAGACATTTTTCTCCAGGACGGATTTTTGTGGCTCCGTGTGTGTGGGGGGGGGGGGAGGAGATTGCACTTTTTGAACATTAAAAGCATAAAATCTTATATCTTCCGAGGGGGCATTTCAAAATTCCCTTCAGGGGGGATTTCCCCCGAATTCAACACTGCTCAAACTGACTAGTGTGTACCAGAGGAATAAAAAAGTGTTGAGAATGATTTCGACAAAACTGTATTAAAATATTACCGTTTTATGAAACAAAATGGTTGTTTTTTCTTAAACATGCAGTTATTTTCATTGACAAAGGTGCCTTTCTGTGATTAGAACCCTCTGCAGTGTACGGGAATTGTTTAACATAGAATAAAGAACCCTTTGAGCCTAATCTCAGTGTAGAAGGATTGAAGAACCAATTTAAATTACGTCATTTAGACGCAATCATAGAAAAACGTGTCCGTTTTCTGAATAAAAATGTACAGTTTCTGTTGAATGCCTTTTAAAAATGGTGTCACTTTTATTGGTAAAAGCGTTTTCTTCAGAGCTGGTGGAATGGAATATCTCTGAAAATAATGTCATTTTGACATAATTATAAGAAAACGTTGCAGTTTCAGGTTTTTAAATAGATTCTTTCTTTTAAAATGACGCCAGTTATTTAATGGTGAAGTTATGTTACGGTATCCTGAATGTGTTGGAAAGTGTTTGATAATCTATGTTTGACGCATAGCTATTCTTTCTTATTTCGAATGTTTTTTGTTTATAAGATGCAGACTTTTCAGCCAAATTTAACGAAACTTGACAACTTGTAGGAAAATCTTGCTGAAATTTGCCATGAGTTAAATTGACTATTCGATGAGATACGAACATTCATATGGAAAACATGCTTAACTCCACAGGCGCTCTTTCTTCTTTCGTAACTGAGTAACCAACAATGTATTGCAAGTTATACAAAAATTCCAGTTAAATATTATAAAAATTTTGGGAAGGTTGGCTGCTCTCGAATAGGGCAACAAACAAAAATGTTATTTATATAGTAATAAACTAGTTAAGGCGGTTCTAAAATTCCCTGTTCAACAACGCGAAACTTTCTGAAGCATTTTCTGACTCATTTTTAAACGTAAAGGCATAAAATTGGCAGGCATGACTATTGAAGCGATTTGGAATCAAATGGCATTTTCGGTTTTTTGATCAATAAACTTTTTATTGAGTTATAAGCGATTGTTTTCACGTGACAAAAGATTTCACTCCTCCGTGCGTTCGCATCCGGAAATTTGGTTCAAAGCACCAGCTTTGACAGTTTTTTCTGAAAGATATTCTTCCTTTACCAAAAAAATGGAAAACGCTAATCGATTACTTGGTTTTTGAATAAGAGCATCTGTCAATTTCATGCGTTTCCGAACAAAAATGAATTCAGAAATGTGTCAGAAAGTAGCTCCTTTGTATTTGAGAAAAGCTTTAAGCATCAACTATTTTGAGATAATTATTAAATACATCTTCAATCAATGGTACGCACTAGTATTTTTTTTTTTTTTAGTATTCTTCCATTATTTGCAAAAAGTAATAATCGCCCTATTTAATGACAGAAATTTCTGCAATTAAATAAGGGGAAGATTTATTTTTAAAAGAAAGTGGTATCCCTGCGGCCCGCAAACCATGTAGTGAGTACCTGCCTTAAATGTATGAACTATGCAACTCGATTGGCAAATGAATCTTTCTTCCATATATTGAAATACGCACAACCTTTACAAAAGCGAAATCAAAAGTTATTGTTTCTGCTCTTGATTAGCTTTACATATTTTAGATTGAAGAAGAAATGTTTTTTTCTTCGAACTATTTAAATTCTACGCTTTTTTGTAATTTATTTATTTATTTATTTATTGCAATTTTTTTGTGCTTAGCCCCATTTCTCCACATTTATTTCTGTATAAGTATGTATTAATTGCATTTCTATTTATATATGTACTAAAACAAATCTAAAAGTTCATCTTATAACTAGAATATTAAAAAACAATATTAATAGAAAAAGTTATATAATACTATTTCAGTTTTTATTAAACACTACTGGGGTATCATCCAAGCTTTTCACTTTTTCGTAAGAATTGAGAAATGTTTTAGTAAATCTTAATTATAAAATGCAACAAGTGAGCAGAAAACATTATGAAATCGCTTGATATTTTTTTGTTCTGTTTCTGTCTGCCGTGTAAAGCGGTATTTCTTTTGCGGCTTTGATAGAGACATGTTGTACTTAACCTCAACGTTTGAAAAACAGTATAGCTTAGTCCATTGACATCTGTTTTCTTTAGATAATATTCGCCAATGGATATTTACCAGCTTAACGTTCCTTTAAGCGAAGAGTTTCTTTCAACAGAATTCCGATAAAAAGCATTCTTATGAATCGGCGTACTTCACTAATCGACGTTTTTCATCGGAATAGTGTGACATGAGAGATTTCGTAAATTGGGCTACGTGACTGAAAATAATTAATCTCTTTATTTGAAGCTTGTACAAAAATCTTATCAGACCTGATAATACGACTATCTGCTTTTGTATAAACGGTCTTCGTACATTCTCTCAATTTTGATAGTTATTTGATGAAATGTATAAGTTAGAAATTTTTAGGACACATTAAATGAAAACGAAAACTGTTTTGCAAAAGTGATGCAACGCAAAAAGTGAAGTTTTTAGAAAAGCTTTGAAGCATTCTGTAAAAAAAAATGATTCTGAAATCGATATGTATATAATACAGGATAAAAGAATTTCAAATGTTATCCTTAAAGATATAGAAAAGAAAATATATAGGTTAATCCAGACTCTACTACACCGGAGCAGTTGACAGCCATAAAGAAACTAATGGGTAAACAATTTACATATACGCACATACACATGCATTTATATTTAAATATATAGAGGATGTTTCAAAAAGATTGAAACGCGCTTTAACTTTTTACCAGTTGGAGATACATAGGTAATGTAAGTTTCTAGTTATTGCACCCATTACAAAGGTGCGTTGCACCCTTGACGGTGGGAGCTACATTTTTTACAAACTGGCTTACTAATTAAACTAATTAAGCTGATAATACTAAGAGTGTTCTGTAGCGTGATGTAATTGCGAGAATAGAGCCAAATTTTGCAGGGTGATTAAGCAAGAGGGAGGACAGAAATTTCGAGAAGAAAATTAGTTCCAAAAGTCAGCGCTAGGGGAATATGTGGCTTTGTTTTTCTTCTCAGAATTCTTCGTCCTCCATGTTGTTTAATCATCCTACAAAATCTGGTTCCATTCTCGCAATTAGATTGCACTACAGAAACTAATTAAACTGAGTACTGTCAGTTTAATTATGGCTAATTCTAAAAAAATCGAAAAACTGCGGCTTCGAGATGCATAATTTCAGACATACAGGTACCACCCTGCCGAATATGTAGCTCTGCACATAGCGGTGTCTTCAGAACACACAGGCAAGCTTCTATTTTTATTATTAGGACTAATATGTTTCTAAAGCGAAGATTAGATGATTTACTAAATTAATGGCGTCCCAATTGTGCAGCCATTATTAGGTGCGTTCGTAATTATATAAATACGTAGCACCTATTGTCGTCGCTTGGTCCGTCCGTCTGTCTGTCTGTCCATCCGTCTGCATATAACAACGCAAAAACTACCCAACCGAATGGTTTGCAATTTAAAATATATTATCTTTATAGAATTTTGTCGAGACATTTCAAATTTTATTAAAATCGAATCAAAACTTTAGGAGATATTAATAAAAATATTTATTAAGAAATTTGAATTTTTTTTTTTTAAATCGGTGCTTTTTTGTTATAGGAGCTTCCGAAGTTCATCGTCAAGCGACCGAGATACTTATTTTATGACAGAAATTAATCTGCAGACGATATAATTCATTTCACAGAATTAAAAATCAGAAAATATCTGAATATTTATGTAACTAGTTATAGTACGAACGCACCTCATTTGTCACTTTTGACGTACAATTTCCAACTTGTTTTTTATTTGGAAGGGTTTTAAGTCTTTATTATCATTCGTACAAAGCACAAATAATAAACAAAGTGGTTATTTTATATGTGTGTATAAAAGGGGTTTTTTCGGCGAATATGTGACAAGTAAAAACCAATATAAAGAAAAGCATAAAAAGTAAGATAATATTTAGCTTATTGCTTCAAAATAGAAGCTTTATATTTCAAGGCCTCTTGCTATTTTTTTTTCTCTTTTCTCTTTTCATTTTACTCCTTTTATGATATTTCATATTTCTTTTCTTCTGGTTATCTGCACTTTTCTTTATGGTGCTATTTACATATCACATATTTATAGTAGCAGAAGAATAATAAATTGTATTTATTTTATTAGATATTTAGTGGTCTAGTAGGGAATTTTAACAGTTAATTCCTTCCCCGAAATCTTTACCGCGGTACTGTGTGTCTGACATATTTTAATTAAAACGTATTCAATAATAATTTTTGGATTTAAAGAAAAAAAAAAGAAGAAAGACACATTTAATAAACAGATTTATGAGTTGTGCAAAAATATAAAGTGTGCGTCTATTTTGTCATTAATTGAGAGAAAAAAATTGGAGAACGTACAATTGAGGTCAAAAATTAGGTAACTTCAAAAGCACCAAAAACTTTCGGCCCCATTTTCTTTTTTTTTTTCTTTTTTTTTTCAGCGTTCTGAGAAAATTTTAGGTATACCGTACTGTGTAGCCTACATCCATATGTCCCACATGTGTGCCATATATATAAGAAAATCCAGCATCTTGTAGATAACGGCTAACTGGTATTGTTCCTTTGCCCGATCAAAAAAAAAGATTGTCTCTTTTTCAAATGAAATTTAGTATAAGAATATATGGCGCAGTCTGTATATTTTAACGCTATCTGTCTTGCGCTATGTAGTGTCAACCAACACTTATTATGAAATTTATCATTTTAAAAACATTATCACCAATCAGCAAATGCACGTACTGATATTTTTTTGTGAATGGCAATGTCAAGCAAAATTTTCCGTTCATTATTTGTTGTGGATGTCAGAAAGGCCTTTAACACCTTGAAGGGCGGTGGTATATTATATATCCCAATTAAATTTAATCCTAAAATGCCACAAAAGCACCAGAATCTTTGTATAAAATTTTGTCTTTATAATGTACGCGAAAAAAAGCTTTTACTTGTTTTACAGGGAAAGTGGCGTGCCTTACATGTAATAGGGGATTAATCCTAAAATAGAAAAAGTTTTTGAGATTGTCCAAAACAATATTCATTTTTTGTCAAACAAGACCGTAAATTGAATATATTTTCGGAGAGGGGGAGAAAGAAGTTTCTAGATTTTAAGCTACAATGTCTTTCGTTTAAAAGTATTTTCATTTTATTTCGGCGTAGGGGAGGACTCAGGATTGCAACCTTTTCTCTGGCTATGGCCTTGCTTTCAAACAGGATTTCTCTTTACAACACAAGCCAACTCTTTTTGAAAAGCTGAGAACATTATCAAAATTGAAATCCGAAATTAAATACTGGGTACGTCACTGAGTCCCAGTGATGACTGATGAAGTTTTACAAGCCATTAGAAGTAGGAAAAAATGGAAATGCACTGGTAAATAGGAAATTACAGTTGATCTTATCAAAGAAGCAGGAGAAGAATTTGCAAATACTGTGTGAAACTGAAAAACTGAAACCATACTGTTTCCGAAATGTTTAGAAAAGTCAGGTATACCAAAAGATTGGAAAACTGCTGTGATGGTTTTGCTTCACAAAAAAAGAAGAAGGAAAACATTAAAAACTATCGTCCGATAAACTTATTATCGGTAATTTATAAAATGTTCACCAAATTTTTAACGATTTTACTTGAATTAGGCCTGGACTCTGCTCAACCCAGAGAACAGGATTTAAGAGTGGATTTAGCTCAAAAAATGGATTATATTCAAGCAGTAAGGAAATATTATTTACTTCTGTGCCTTGCTTTTATTGATTATGAAAAAGCATTTTATTTTGTCTACACATTAGCAGTAGTAAAATTTTGGAGGACATCTGTATAGACAAATCTTACATCAATATTATAAACAAAATTTACAAGAAAGCAACAATATAACCATCCGTTTAGAAAGAGGAAAAGCAAACATATGCTTGGAAAAAGAGATAGATAACTATCGGGCCGAAGGCCGATCGTCCCGCTTTTACAGGTTCTGAGGAATCCAAATGCGCCACGCATCAGATTCAACCGAGGCCACACCGCTGCCTTGACCGCGCTTTCTGCTGCCGTCATGACGCAGGCTACCAGCCAAGGAGAAGCATCGCCACCTGCGCATCACTCCTCCTGCTCCCAAGTGATAGACAAACTGGTCGCTACAACAGCAGACAGAACCTTGTACTAAAGGAAACTTCCGCATGACACTTGGGACGTATCGGAGTCCCCCAGAAGCTTCGGGAACAGACACTCATAGGGGTCCTGGGCCCTAGACCCGTATTTGGGTTTCCCGAATACGTGCTTGCTTTACGAGCGCTTCCGGACGTGAAAATTTTCAGAGATAGGCACTAGTCCTTCATCTATGGCACGAAAGAGAAAGTACCGCTCGCGAGCCTGGGATATTGCTGAGAATTAATCCTTGAGCGGAAAGACTCGCCCTCGCTAAGGCTTGTAAGCCAACAGAGCCGGACCACCCGACCCCTGGCTTACGAACTTTACCATACCACCTAAAACAAAAACACAACAACAACTATTAATAACAAACAAACTTAATAAAATAAGTAATTAAAGCCATACCACATGTTTATCTTACCTACAAGCCCCTAAGACGTGTCTCGAGCATGTGTACTATGCACCATTTCCCCCTGCACTGCGGGGGCCACGAGGAGGTTGAATTACGTTCGACCGTGGATGGTTACCGCGAAGAACAAACTTAAGCTATGCCACGGAAAAGAAGGTACCGCTACCAAGCTTGGAATGTTGCGGAGACTTCATCCTTCAGTGCAAAGACACGCCGGCCGTCGCTAAGGCTTGTAAGCCAACAGATCCGGACCACCCGACACCTGGCCTACAAACTTCACCATACCACCTAAAACAAAAACACAACAACAACAACTAGGTAATAACAAACAAACATAACAAAATAAGTAATTAAAGCCATACCACCTGTTTACCTTACCTGCAAGCTCATGAGACGAGTCTCAAGCCTGCGTACGATGCACCATTTCCCCCTGCATCGCGGTGGCCGCGGGCAAGTTGAATTGCGTTCGACCGTGGGTGGCAACCACGAAGATGTCTGGCAGAGCGGCCAGCCCTTCTGCGACCCAGATTGCGATTCAGAGTCCGGAAGAGGAGATCATGCACTATGAGTCTCAATCCTTTACGACCGTATCCGTCCAGACATAGATCGCAGCGCGATCAAGTTTGGTAGTCCCTCGGAAAGTATTTATTCCGAATAGACCGCCAATGTTTTCCCACGTACAGACTGTTGGTTGCCAAAGGTGCCGTGCCCCGCTATGACTTGATTTATGTAAAAGTCGCTCTGAAGTCGATGGAAACCAACCCGCGGGAAGATTTCATACGTGTTTCTGCCGGTCTCACCTTTCCACCTCTCTTGCTTTTTCGACAAGACACGGGCAAGGAAATGTTTCTTGGCGTGGTGGCGTATGGTTCTGACCTCCACGTCGACAGATTGTCGGGTCGTGGCGGCCTTAGCCAGCACATTTGCACGTTCATTGTAGGTATGTCCCACATGAGCCCAGACCCAATGCATATGAACCTCGACACTAGTCGTTTTGATCAAGTCCTTAATCTCGGCTATGTCCCTTTGCAGAGGCACAAGTCTGTAAAGCGCTAACAGCGCCGATCTCGAGTCCGAGTAGACGTCGAGTTCACAGAGACCTCAATGATGAGCTTAGGTAATTGCTTCTTTGATCGCATGGACCTTAGCCGCAAAGACCTCTGCACCATCTGTGAGTCGGAACTGACGTTCCTTAGCGATATGACCCTCAGACACAGCGAGGAAAGCACATCCCAAAAGAGTTAGATGAGAAGAACATTTTACTACTGTCTTAGAAAATGTTTTCAAAAACCTGGATTGACAAAGCAAAGGGATTAGAAAAAATGGGGAACACTTAAGTCATATCCGGTTTGGTGATGAAATTAAAATTTTCAGTCAGAGCCTGAAGAATTGAAAGAGATAGTAGAAGATCTGGCAGAAGCCAACATTGATGAAGGAATAAAAATAAATTTGTAAAAATTAAGGTGATGTTCAATTCATTTTCACAAAAAAAGATGGTCTACCACAATACTGGGATTAATGAAGTGCAAAGTTATGTGTACCTCGGACAGCAAATAAAATCGGACAACAACAACATGAATGAAACCAACAGAAGAATAAGAAATGGATGGAGTGCTTTTGGTAAAAACAGTATTATTCTGAAGAATAAAATGTCTCGTTACCTTAAAAGAAAAATATTTAGCCAATGTGTTTTGGTTGCACTAACTTCCGGAGCGGAAACATGGCCGCTAACAAAACGGAAGGTATAAAGATTACAAATAACACATAGTAGTGCGCAAAGATTTGTGCTAGCCATAACTAGAATAGTCAGAAAAATTAGCCAGGATACGAAGTCAGACGAAGATTTTTGAGATCATTGAAACAATTAAATGGTTAAAATGGAAGTGGGCTGGGCACATTGCCAGAAGACAGCACAACAGATGGAGTAAAAACACCTTACAGTGGTATCCCAGAGATGTAAAAAAAACCTCGGGTATGATGGAGCGACGAAATTAGAAAAGGAGTTGGAGTTAATTGGATGACCAAATTACTAGATAGGAAACAATGGAAAACTGGGGGGACCTACATCCAGTAGAAAATTGAAATTATTATGATATATATATATATATATATATAATAAAACTTCTGTGTATAACAACCATTAAATCACAGTATAAATTGATTATATATATATATTGATTAGCTTCTGTTGGAGATATATGGTCAACATAGCTGTTTTTGCGCATTTTACTGTGTATTTATATAACTTTTTACAAATATTATAATTGTTTTTAAGTATCAATGAAGCATCTTTCTCATTCCTTTGTGTAGGAAATAATGATAAGAAGAAGTGTTTCATCTTCAAAAATAATTCAGTGAAATGTGGAAACTAGTTTGTGAAATATGCAATAGGTGGCGCCACATGTCAAGACATCGTATCCAGAGTTGCCAAGTCTCCGGATTTTTGAACACCAGTAATTTTTTACAGAAAATGTTGTTCTCTTAAATCGCAAAATGTTCTGATTAAATAAAGCAACATTTTCTGTACTAAATTACTGGTATCCAAAAAGCCGGAGACTTGGCAGGTGTACGTATCGTTCCTTCAGAACAATTTCAGTTTGTGGTATCATCAAAACACGGTATATGGCGACACTACAATAAAATTTAGAAGGAACAATGAGAGAAATTAACAGATCTAGACAATAGAAAACTGTTTATGTCAGCTATTCTTCTTTGTGTGATAGACTTGATTTTTGAACTGTGAACTCCTTACTTTTACAATTGTAAACCCTTTTAGAAGGGCTTTGGCTGTTTAGCTAGACGGACCGATATGTATTATGGTCCTAATTTTTAATCATTCTGGAAGCGTCTACTTGCTCCTGAATGCATCAATTTCAACATATATCTCTACTAATTCATTTTAATATTTTATAAATATTTAATGAAGAATGTACATGAAAAACTAATATGTTTAATTTCGTTTTTAGTAAATAAGTGCTTCTTTGCAGTGGCGTGATGTCAATCTTCTACTGACACACATTATTTTTCTTTCTAGTAAAAATTACCAATTCTAGCTATTCCCTGAAGTTTACATTGCTCAATTCGCATATACACAAATAACAGGTAAGCAGATTTACTTACCTATTTATGAAAATATTATATATATAAATATCTGGAGGGTTTGTTGAAAATAAATAATGAGGGATCTATTACCTTCAGATTATGAATGGAATGACTGATACTGATAGAAACAAATATAACCCTCTCAGAATTATATTATATGATTAATATGATTGATATAATGACTAATTTTGATAATGAATATGCATATATATTTTAATAAAATATCGAATGAACATATTCGAAAATGAAAGTTTAAATATATGATATAAATATATAAAGTATATTAGTGAAAAGAAAAATCACACGATTTAAGGGGCAGCTAGAAATTTGACTTTATAAATAAACATTCAACGGGATAATAAGTGGTACTTAACATTTAAAATGGCCACGTCCGGCAAAGAAATATCTCTAATTGAGAAGCTCAACAATAGTAATTACAATAATTTGGCTTTTAAGCTCGAAATGTTGTTGATAAAAGATGATTTATTTAAATATGTCACCGAAAATCCCCCATCAACACCTCTTTCGCTAAAAGTCGGTTAACAAATATAAATGAAGAATTTACCATTCTAATCCTTTTAATTTTGAACTAAGCTAATTTTAAAATTCTAAGTAGCATTTTATGATGATAGAGTTTAAAAAAACATTTCTCAGCCATTATTTTTACCAGTTTTTAGGTGCATTCGTCATTATATAAATACGTAGCACCTATTGTCGTCGTCTGGTCCGTCCGTCTGTCTGTCCGTCCGTCCGCATATAACAACGCAAAAATCACCCAAACGAATGGTTTGAAATTTAAGCTATATTATCTTTGCAGAATTTTGTCGAGACATTTCAAATTTTATGAAAATCTAATCAAAACTTTAGGAGATATTAATAAAAATATTTATTAAGAAATTTGAGTTACAAAAAATTGGTGCTTTCTTGTTATAGGAGCTTCCGAGGTTTAATCGTCAAGCGACCGAGATACTTCTTTTATTACAGAAATTAATCTGCAGACGATATAATTCATTTCACCGAATTAAAAATCCACACGATCTGAATATTTATATAACTAGCTATAGTACGAACGCACCTCATTTGTCACGTTTGACGTACAATTTCCAACTTGTTTTAATATACAACTATAGTGTAAAATAAACAACATTGCAAAGTTTCGAGTGCGTTTCTAGCATAACTGAAAACATTATAATTTTTAAAGTCAGAACATGTTTTGTACCAAGAAAATGTTCTTTATAAATGTGTCTCGTTTCTGTGTTAATTGTTTGATTTCATTTATGACTATGGGTCGTGATCACAGCGATTATACTTAGAGAACGTGCAATACGGGTTAGACTTTTTAGCGCACACTAGCGCCACTCTCCTACCCTGCGGCTGGTTGTAAAACAGACGAGCGTTGCAGGGAAACCAGCTACTAGTATTTCATACGCTTTTTAACACTTTCCAACCTAGTTGAAAAGTGTTTATGACTTCGGTTTGTCTGGCCGTATGGCCGTCTGCCGTCTGGCCGTCTGCCGTCTGGCCGTCTGGCCGTCTGCCGTCTGGCCGTCTGCCGTCTGCCGTCTGTCCGTGCTCTAACTCCCGTAAATATGCTCGGATTGCTCTGCAATTTTTATATGTTATAGTCGTTATCTATAGCATGTTCCCTATTTCAACGGAAGTGTGTAGCACTTATAGTTTTTTTACAGGGACACTCAAAAGAATTCCGTTACATTGCGGTCTATGGGGAAAAATCATTCACGGTTTATTTAAATAATGTTTCACTATTTTAAACGCATTGAAATTTATATATATCACTAAGGTGCATTAGAAGAAGCTTAATATGGAATAGGGTGTGCATAGCACTTATAGTTACTTTACAGGGACAGTCAAAAGAATTCTGTTACATTACGTCTATGGAGAAAAATCGTCTGCGGTTTATTTAAATAATGTTTCCCTATTTTAAACGCATTGAAATTTATATATATCACTAAGGTGTATTTCAAGAGGCTTACTACAGAATTGTGTGTGTACAGCAGTCATCGTTCATTTACAGGGACACACAAAAGAATTCTCTACTGTAAGTTAACAGTAATTCCTGGAGGTGCGTTTTAAGTTACTGATCGCGATTTTAATTTTAACTCGCTTTTTGTTTATTATGTGGTGTGTATAAATTCTGTATATCCTATACAGGGAAGCACAAAAGTTCGCGAACACATTACCGTATTATTTAACTCCAGACGGAGAATTTTAAACTGTGCTACGCGTTTCCTAACTGAACTAAAATTTAACATCCTATGTAGTATATATACAAATCTATAGATCCTATACAGGGCTGAATAAAAGTATTCGGATTACTTAGATGTTATCTTTTAGCTTATTAAACGGTATGATTTGTAAAATTATTTTGGAAGCTTTGGAAAGTGTTACATAATCTATGCTTGACGCATGAATTTTCGTTCTTGTTATCATTTGAAGCAGCGTTTTATTTCCGTGTTTCGCCTTTTAAAAAACTTTTATTACTGAAGTCTTATGCATTATACTAAAGCTCTAAAGGAAATAAAAAGAAAAATTATTTTTTTTCCTATAAGCGAACCTAAATAACTTTTCGTGTAGATTTTAACATTGGACCAACAAGAATTAATATTTGACAGCTACGAATTAATATTTTCGAAATCTACAGTGTTGCCTGTCCGCTACTTTTTTAAAATTCAAATTGCTTGATTGCCACCACTTTCTAAAGTAGTATAATTCATCTTATTTTCGCATTATTTAAACTGTTATTAAATAAGGCGAATATTTCTACTTCAAAAAAGTGATGCTAATCAAGCAATCCGAATTAAAAATAAGTAGTAAACTGAAAACACTGGATAGCTGGATATCAAATGTTTTGTATAATCGGCCACTAGAGGGCGCTATTTTCCACTCGCTAAATTTCTTCCATTCATCTGCGCAGACTTAACACGTTGATGGACAGTAGGAAATAGTCAAGTTCGAAAATTGACAGTATATGTTTTTGTAATTTTTAGAATATCAGAAGTATAGTTTTACTCTTTCTGCTTATATAAACTTAATTTTGATTCATTCAGCACCTTTAATTAGGTTGCACTATTCCCTTCACAACCACGTCAGGATGGCTAGTGGTCAGGGAAAATTACAGTCAAAAAAAGTGATGAACACTAGTATATTCTTATAGAAAAATTTATGTTGATTATTCGATCAAATAATCAATTTGAATTTTTCTATAAGAATATACTGGTAATTATAATTTTTTTTTACTGTATTTTTCCCTGACCACTAGCCACCCTGCACGTGCATACTGAAGCTGCAACTCGTATAACAGGTGGAAAACAAACTTCAACCTAAAAAATTGTCTCCAAAACATGACACTGGGCTTCTACTTGTACGCCGGTAAATGCACATTTGTGCTGCTATAGCCGTAGTGTCTAAAAACGACCGTTTCGTTTTGGGCAGCTGTAGCCGTCATGCCTCATTGTGAACTTCGCTTTGACGGCTGTAGCCGCAAGTGTCCGTCAACGTGTTAATATATAATGGCTTTGGTCGTGACAAATACATCCTAGTTGACTATTTTATTCTATTCGTACCACTTTTTGAAAATAATCTCTGCCATCTATATATATATTTGTCTTACGTGGCGCGAAAAAAGGGCTGAATTTGTAACTTATGATTTGGCAACAACTGTAGTTTCCAGAGCTCATACCAATGAACAGACTAGATTGTGTTAGATCAGCTCCGCCTCCGTCCAATATGGCGGTCAGTGTGAGAGAAGTGAAGCCATAGAATGAAACTCAAACTTGCAATTATTAAAAATAAAATAACATGTACGTAATCCAAAGCGTCTGAGATGATTCCTCATTTTAATTATGAGCAATATCGTTAATTTCAAATGAATTCTCAACTCTGATTTAGAATTCATTTACGAATTTCAATCACTCAAAAGACAGAGAAAAAAAAAATCAACTGTCTAGATATCACCTGCCGCCATCTGTTGGTGTACTGATGAAATAAAACAAACTATCTTCCTATAACGTAGTTTTTTTTCTAATGAATTTAAGTCGTGCTGTGCAAAAAATCCTTTTTTCATAGTATTTAAATGATTTATATGCCCATTGGTAGAGCCAAATAAATGCATTTTCAGTTGTGTTTTCAATGGAGAATTACTTTTTTACATTAAAATAAATTGTCAATTTCATATGTTCAAATGTTTTATGGTAGAACTTATTCCGGCTAGAATTGCTGAAAAAAGGGGCGAGCGAGCGAAGCGAGCTGTGACCGCGAAGCGGTCTCAATGTGAATTGCTTCGCAATTCACGGGGGGTTGGCGAGCGTTAGCGAGTAGGGGGCTGAACCCCCTAGTACACTTATAATATTGTATTTTCAAGAGAAATTAACCTCAAAGAGAAATCTTTGTAGTATATTGTGGTACTATCGAATATAATTTATATCACAAAAATATGTACAAATTGCAAATGAGCTCATTACTTAAAGGTGCGAAGATCTGTTGATATTTGTCAAGATGTTAAAAACACTAAAAACACAAGTTTTTAACATCTTGACAACAATCAACAGATCTTCGCACCTGCGTAGAATTGTCTACTACAGTACGAGGTGAATGTCAACGGATTTATTTTAGCGAATTAGATTTTTTTTTAATTTAAATTTTAATTAATTTTAATTGGGGGACTTATAAAATTTTTAAGCAATTTTTTTTCGCGTAGAATTGTCTACTACAGTACGAGGTGAATTTCAACGGATTTATTTTAGCGAATTAGATTTTTTTTTAATTTTAATTAATTTTAATTGGGGAACTTAGAAAATTTCGAAGCCATTTCTTTTTCAACTATAGTATGGTGGGGTGCTTGGAAATATTTTTCAAAGTGTGGTTTGTGAATTGCATTTAAAAATATTAATTAAAAATGGTCATTAAAATATTAATTAATTTTAATTGGAGAACTTAAGAAATTTTTGCGAGATTTTTTTTTCAACTAGAGTAGTCTTATCAATATACACGTTAGAGTATATTTGAGGTGAATTTTAAAAGTCAATAATGGTGATTAAGAAACGTGTATTAAAAATGGGGATTAAGAAATAATGAGCGTACTTAAGAAATTTTGACGAGATTTTTTTTTCTTCAACGAGAGTACGCAGTTTGAATGTGTAGTAGAATGGTCGATGTAAATGAGAAATATTGATTAAAAATGGTCATCAATTAATTTTAATTGGTGAACTTAAACATTTTTGGGGCAAACAGACGGGTTATAATTAATTCGATACACGTTATGGTAAAAAATACTAAGTATTCCGGTTTGATCCAAAAGGAAGACCGTTAAATGACCATTAGTGTCAAGTGACAGGTATCCGTTTCAGAAATTGAAAAAAGCAGAAACGACGCCATTTTGATGCGTAATTACTTTCTCTATGACTTCCGGTGTTGCTGGTCATTAGCGAATGATTAATCTCCTTTCGAAAAGCAGGAAATTTCTCTTGCTTTTTACCTTTTTTATTAAATGTACAGCCCCTGCTAGGACCCTGCCATTCTGTTTTCACTGTCACACCTGTGACACAGATGTTCACATACTTCTTTGCACTTGTATTAAAAAAAGTTCTTAGTTACAATGCTTCTTTAAATAAAGAATGCAAAACTGCAGCAAGAAAATTATTTTTATTTATATCACGTCATTGCTTGCACTTATTTTAAACTTAAACAAACAAACAATAAGATTTTTGCGCAATTTAAAACGGAAAAATTGTATTATGAGTTTTTTTTTTATGTTGTATTATTATTCGACAATATTTTGAATTTAATGTATTTAAGTCTGTTCTTGAACGAAATAATAATACTACTGAACATTGCGAATCTTCTTGGTACTTTAACAAAGTCATTTAGTTTATGAAATTTGCAGAAATTGATATCCAAATGCTTTAGAATTTAATGTTATTTTTTATTTGACTATAAATATATTTTTATCTATAATCAATTGATTCTAATAGATGTGTTTATAACACCTTTCTTAATCTCCAACTTTGACACCATTTTCTAAAACTTTCTTAGCCTTTAACGAAAACAGAGAAATGCTATTCGATTTTTTAGTATATAAATAAGAAGTATCAAAATGACTGAATGAATGAATGTGTCAAGAAATATCAAGTTTAGATTTGAGAAAAATATGATTTAATACATATATTATAATACATATTATATATATATATATATATATAGAAATTATTCACCACTACATTAGATATGTCCGTTATGTTATGGAGGTATTTCTCATTATCTTTCAATATAAGGGTAGAGAATAGAGATACACGTGCATTACTTATAATGTAGAATCGGAGTGAGAGTGAACAAAGAAATTTTCTACATTTTCAAGATGTTACACTCACATTTTTATGTATAAATGTGTGGACCTAGAGGCATCCACAAATCGGTAAAATTTGGCCCGGCCCAACAATTTTTTCGAAAAATGCATATATTTAAAATCGTCATTATTCTACAATTAAAATTAATTCATATTAAAGAACAAATTTAAAACATAAGATAACATATCCTTAAAAAATAATATTTCTAGGAAAACCTATAAACCATTGAAAAAGAACCTGTCTATGACAGAATCCGTTCTTTAACGAAAAATGTGTTGATTCATGCAAAAAGAATATAATAATACGTGTGACTTACTATTGACTTTCTCAATATAATATTATTTGTGTAAATCACACAAAAGCCCTCGCTAGTTATTTTTGATACTACTTCTATTTTTATATTTTAATTTTAATTTTAAATGTTTATAAGGCAATTTCTTCAAAATGGTGGCAATCCTTTTACTTTCATTTTTCAGAGACAAAAGAAATAATGGAAAATATTCAGACACATGGCTTTTTGGATGTATTTTTTTAATTTACACGTAAAGTTTCGGTAAAAATATTTAAACACGTGTACTTTATTTTTATAAGCGGATAAAAAAAAATGTATTTACTGTTATGTCCCGAGAATATTGTTTTACATCATTATTTTATCTTTATCATTCCTTTCACTCACCCATCATACGTAGTATAGGGTAAGTCATTACGTTTGACGTCAATCGTTTTGAAAATCGAAAAAAAAATTTTGACGGATTTACACGTTTCAGACACTGAAGATTCCGAAAAACATATTTTTAGAAAAAAAAAATTGCCGTCCGTCTGTGCGTCTGTGTGTGTGTCTGTAAACGCTCTATCTCCCGAAAAAATTGAGATAGAGACTTTCAATTTGGTATGTACTTAGTATGTAACAATGGGAAGAAGACTATTTCATTTCAATAACCTCGATTAACCGGAACTATTTTTTTCGGACTCTCGAAATATTCGTTCTGATAAAAGGTATATAAAAATTTTCGAAATTGTTTATTTTAAGGAGTGAATATAAAAGACAAGAAAGAAACATAAATTTTGCATAAAGCATGAAGTCGGTCGGATAATTAGTTGCCGAGATATTTGGAATCCTATTTGCCACACTCTTCGATTTTTCATGACCCTGTATTTCATCCAAATTTCACTTCAAAGATATATTTTAATTGGAAATTTCACGCTTAATCAGAAGCAATAAACCGCTAGTTAATAGGATTATTATTTTTGGAGTTATAAGGATGTTTCTTTCAAGCAATTCAGTAATCGAGCCTTTAAAGTTTGTAACGTCATCAAGCCTCGATTTTATTTGAATTGCAATGCATTTTATAACTAGTTTACACATTTTTTATTTTAATATTTTACATTATGCATATCCATGATGGGTAAGTATTACGTTGGCCCCCAACGACTAGTTTTACTTTCTTCTATATTTACAAGAAGAAAGTATTGGATTCATGAAAATTTTCGACTACCGGTTTTCGACGAATTTATACGTTTTAGAAGCTCCTGAACACGATTTGACCATTTTTAGATAATGTCTGTCTGTCTGTCTGTATGTGACAAAAATTTTGTAGGCGCACTATCTCAAGAACTAATGCATAAAATTTAATAAAACTTTATATTCAGTGAGTTCCTGATATAAATTGGTGCTGATTAGTTTTGGGTGAAAATCACCCAGCAGGTGGCGCTGCTATGCTGCATTTTTCACGATTTCTGCAATAGCTGTATCTCAAGACCTAATCCACTTATTTTCATCAAACTTCAGGTTTAGTTAGATCTTGACATAGATAGACGCTGATTACGTTTTGGTGTAGATATCCCAACTCGTGGCGCTGCTATACCACTTTTTTCTCGATTTTTACGATAGCTATAGCTCAACAACTAATGCACGGAATTTCATCAAACTTTAGATTCTATTAGACCTTAACATAAATAGATGCTGCTAACGTTTTGGTATAAATTGCCCGACAGGTGGCGCTGCTATGCTACTTTTTCATTATTATCACGATAACTATATCTCAAGAACTAATGCACAGATTTTCACCAAATTTCAGATTCAGTTAGACGTTAACATAAGTTGTTGTTGATTAGGTTTTGGTCTAAATCTCCCAACAGGGGTCGCTGCTATGCTGCATTTTGCAGGATTTACACGATTTTAGCAATAGTCATATCTCAAGAACTAATGCACGGAATTTAATAATACTTTAGATTCAGTTAGACCTTGATATAAATGGGTGCTGATTCTTTTCAGTGTATGCGAAATGTTTGTGAGATAGAAGAAAGTTTTGGGATTGGCACATCTGACTAGTTTCATTATAAAGAAAAAAATGTTCTAATATAATAGGTTGTGTTTAAGACCATCAAAGAGGCTCCAGGTACCTAATAATTAACTGATATAATTTTCAAAAGAAAGAATTCATTACTAAAAAACACGAAACTGCTATGTTTTCCCATTTTTCCATTCTGCGTCAAAATTACATAATTTTCAAAGATTTTTCAATCCACCAGATCTGAAATTAGAGGGTAAATTTTCAAGAAGACAACGCCTTCATCTGTATAAATGCCATCATTTTAAATAGGCATTCAATTGAAAACATATATTTTAATTAAGGAAACTGACATGTTTTTCTACATTTATGTCTAGATGAAGCAATTTGAATCGGCTTTTCATTCATCCTATATTGAGATTAGGATAATTTATCAGGAATTTTTCACTATGGACTTTTCTGTCGACGAAAATCGTAGCCCACTTTTTCTCACCCGAAAATACTCAGTTGTTATTGTTAGACACATTTTATCGCACAACTTCTAAATATAGCAGCAAAGTTAGACACAACTTCTAAATATAGCACAATTTCAATTTCAACATCATCATCGAAAAAGGAAAATAATGTGCTTTTGAATTAAATTAATTTGAAAATTGCAGGTCAATTTAGTGATTTTAATACTTTCCAAGCATGGAATATTTTTTAATTTTAACTCAACACTGAGCATCGGTATGCATCGGTATATCGGCTAAAAGAAGCGGATTTTTCGAGATATGTAATCAAATTTGGCGTTTTGAACCGTTCTTTCGGACGCGACAGCGACGGAAAGAGAAAACCACCGTCCTTTGACAATAGTAACTTATATCTCAAGATTTTATTCATTTATCGGAAAAAGAAAAAAACTGTTCGATTACAAATAAGTTCAATGATCGTGCCTGCAAGTATCATGCAAATGAGTCAGCAAATGTGTTATAAAACAGCGCATAGTTGAGCTGGAAAAAATATTTTTTTGAGAACCGCCTTAAGTGAATTCGACCATGCTAGTTAAGTTCTGAAGGTGGCCCACCAATTAATTTGGTTTCGACATAAACGTTCAATATATATGCTCTGTAAAATGCTCTGTCGTTTAATATATATGCATGTTCAATCCATTCTTAAAATTCCAGGTGAATTACATGGTCATGATACATATTGTTCTACATGTTATTTACATTTTAAAAGTTACAAGAAAACTAATATCTCGGAAACTAGTTAAAATTTTTAAGTTCTGTATTATGACATCCCCGGATTAATGCAAAAAACTGCTGCTAATTTCATCGCACTGCATTCCATATTATGTAGGAGTTATGAAATGCAAACAGACAGGCAGATTTTCATATAATAGATATAAAATTGTTTTTTTAAAAAATTCTATACTGAATGAAATTCATATACTATATGAAATCCATCGTTACTTGACAACATGAAAACATGAAAAATTTTACTTACAAAAGGGGAAACATTTAATGTTTTATTATTGTTGTAATTTATTTACTTTTTAAATATATTTTTTGATTATTTCAGCTATTCAAAAATATGAGAAATAATACTATTTAGAAAGTATCTTGAGTATATCTTAAGATGGCTAATATACTATTTAATAAATATTAAAAAAAAATCTTACCATACTTTCGAAAAAGGAACTATAAAATATTTAAAATAATATATATTTTTAAATCAAGATGTTTTCAACTTTCTGACAGGCAATCAATCCGAAGATTTTCTTCTTCGGAAATACAATCCAATTTTTAAAGAATTAATGAAAAAAATATTCTGTAGTTATATTTCTAATATTAATTACAAATACATATATTATTCACATTACTTATAATTAAATATTGTTTTCCATTTAAAATAAAATTGAGCCTTTTTTAGTTTCCGGACACATATTGTGTAAAGAAAGTATTGTAATAAAAATAAAACCCCGATTATGGAAATTTTGGTTTATCATTACATGTGTTTCTGAATTGGAATTGTTTATTTTACAATGTTTCCATATGTGTATATGTGCGAATGCATGTACGTAGGTACTTTTTTAACATTTTCATGTCCTCAGATATCATTTATGTTGGTTTGAGATTACATATAATTATGGGTGTGCGTGTGTGAATAAACACGATAGTGACTAAACTGTGTTTCCGATTGAAGTCTTATTTGTTGAAGATGTTATAGCTTTCCTATTTATGAAAATTTCCTTTTATTGAAAAAGACTAATTCTTTACGTTATTTACTCTTATAGAATATGAAAGAAGTGATATACAATAAGATTTCATCAGATCTATGCATTTTTAAAATCTGCGAAAAGGGAAATAAAATTAATAGATATCATTAAAATTGTTTAAAAAATAATTTATTTTTTATTACTTTCTTTTAAATAATTGATTAACATTGGAATCATAGTATATTTTTGTTTGACATCTGTTATAGTCTTGTCGCCTTATGCGGTCACCGTAGTACTTCTCCTAGCCTTGAGACCTTAGTCTTATGGTATTTGCTGCCACCACCGGTGTTAGACTGATACCGGACACGGATATACAGTATGATAAAATTTAGTTCAGTTAGAATATTCACATTTAGCAATTTTCGCTAATCGATGGACGCACTCGAAATCTTTTGTACAGCCCTGTCTATTATCTGAAGATTTTTGTACACACCTCCTATTAATCTAAAAGGCAACTTAAAACTCACTTGCAGAAATTACCAAACGTAAACGACAATGTATCTTTTTTTTTGCGTAGCCCTGTATAGGAATTTATTTATATTCCACAAACTTCTATTAGTCTACTTAATATAGTTCAAAAGGAAAATGCGTAACCACAATTAAAAACTATCCTTAAGCAATTCACGCCATAGTCTGTAATACTTACGAATTCCCTTGTGTAGGATGTATATGATCAACCGAGTTTATAAACACACAGGGACTATGAAAAAAATAGTTAAACTTAAAAACGCAAACCAAAGTTGAAAACGCACTTATCACACATAGACTGTAAATATTGCACATGTACTGTAACCAATATCTTTTGCGTGTCCCTGTAAATAAACGCAATGCGCACAAGAGAGCAATGTATAGTGCACCTCAGTAATGCATATAATTTTCATTATGTTTGAAATAGTGAAATATCACTAAATTACACTGCAAACGATTTTTCCCCATAGAACGATGCGTAACAAAATTATTTTGTTTGACCCTGTAAATGAATAATAAATGCTTTGCACCCCATATTCTATAAAAAGCATGTTTTAATGCGCTTCATAATTATATATCAATTTCATTATGTTTTAAATGAAGTAGCGTCATCAAAATGTACTTGAAACGATTATTCCCCATTGTCTGTCATGTAACGGATTACTTTTGACTGTCCCAGTATAAAAACTAGAAGTGCTACACACTTCAGTTGAGATAGGGAACATGCTATAGATAACGACAAAAACATATAAAACTTTCAGGGCAATCCGAGCATATTTACGGGAGTTAGAGCACGGACAGACGGCCAGACAAACCGAAGTCATAAACACGTTTCAACTAGGTTGGAAAGTGTTAAAAAAGGTCTAATATGATTAATTGGTATCTGAGCAATACCAGCAAATTTTACGGGTTTACGAGTAAAAATAATTTGAAGAGTTCTCGAAATCTGAATTAAATTTACAAAGTATAAATAAGAAATAAATAAAAGATGATATAATAATTTTAACTACCGATGCATTAGATAATTCTCAATTGTTTGAAACACAAAAAGATTCATGTAACGAAAAGAAAAAAAAAAGATTACTACAATAAATTCTACATACTAAATTTAAGAATATTTTCTTGCACTTATGAAGCAAGAGATTAAATAATAAAGGTATAATTTATTTATCACCTTTTTATTTTATATTTCTGTGTTTCTTTAGATATAATAATTAGTTGTTCAAAATTTTGAACTCAACATGGAACTGTTGACCAATGGAAATGTATATGATTACATATAATTAGTGTTGACACATTTTTAAATTCATTTTTATTCGCAAATGCATTAAATTGATAGGTACTCTTATTCAGAAACTTTATAATCGAAATACGTTTTCCATTTTTTGATAAAGACAGAAGATTTTTCAGAAAATACTGTCAAAGTTGGCGTTTTGAGCCGAATTTCTGACACCGCAGCACGAAAAAGGGAGAAAAAACGTGTCATGTGACAGGAATCACTTATAAATCGATAAGTAATTTATTTATATAAAAAAATGGAAAACTCATTTCTATTCCAAATCGCTTCAAAAGTCAGGCCTACCAATTTTATGCCCCTGTGTTTAAAAATGAGTTAGAAAATGTGTCAGAAAGTTTGGCGTTGTTTAGCAAGTCATTTGAGAACCACCTTAATGAAACTAGCTGAAATACACTAAATTCTGAATCCGGCATTTTTACAACAAAATAACCGTATTACATTCTTTACTATTATGCCACACATCCAGAGAAGTTTATAATAATACACTGAAGTTCCTTTACACATGTACGCACCGAATTTTAAACGATAACAAACTGAAAACAAGTGGGTAAGTGTGATCGAAGATCGCACAAAGGGTTTCGTTTAATATTCCTTTCAAAACACTTTATCCTTTCTTTAATAAATTCAAATAAATGTAATTTAGCAACAGCAACAAAAAAAGTCATGTTTTTTATAAAGTAAAAAATTACCGGTCTATTTTTCCGTTTTTTCGAAAATCTAAACCAGCCGGATAGCGGGTGAAACCAGCTATTATATTCTGTCATAATAATATCCGCCATACGGACTAAATGCGATATTTAAAAAATATAATTTCAAAATTAAACATGTTGGACGCCTTCAAAATGTTAAAATATGCGAATATTTCCATAATCTGGTTTTTATCATGATTCAATACATTCCTCAAACTCATATATTTACTATTCTCTATTATTCATATTGATACTCGCTTTGTATTATTCTCAAACATCTGAAAAATTCGTTAAACTTCCAATAGGACGTCAGATTTTCTTTTTAATTACACTGTAAAAAATCTTCAGCTTTTGCTGCATTGTCACTCCACCGCTTTTATAGAATATCTCTATTTTGACCAATGAAAATGCTCCATAATATAGTAAAATAACCGTTTTCAATAAAAGCGGTGGAGTGTGTCTGCAGCAAAAGCTGAAGATTTTTAACAGTGTATCTAATGACGTGATATTAATCTGCTTTGTGTACATCCACATACTCATACTCCTTGTATTATTGAGAAATCTTAGACATTTTCCGTTTTATTTACCACTATGACGTCAGTCAATTTTATTTCATATTTATCTTTTTTTCAATTGGTGAAACTTTTTATTTCATTTTCATTTTTCACGTGAAAATAGTCTGATAGAAAATTAATTATTGTAGAAAGAATTTCACTGTAGATTTTAAATTTTTGGCATCTGCTATAACGAAAAATGTTTAAATTTAATAGAAAAAGGCTATTAGAATTTTGTTTTTTTATATCTATTTATTAAAATAATACGAATTTTTAAAATTTTAATATTTTCAGCTCTTCACAGCTGATATTCTGATTTATACACGAAGTTTCAACTCTGTAAGTTACACAGTTTTCGAGAATGGTTCTGCGACAGACAGACAACGGAGCGGGAGCAATAGGGTTTCGTGAGATGAACGAAACCCTAAAAAAATTCACCTGTCCCTTTTAAGGGGCTTCTTCACTCAGACGAAAGCACCCGCTCGCTAATGTTAATCCTATGGAGGAAATTTTTAAAGATATCTCGTTCGCATTTCAATATTTTTAAATGATTTTTTTTTGCATTGGATAGCTGAGGTCAATCTCTATGCACGCTCCTTTCTACTTTTTCGATTTTTGTTGCAGTTTTTTTTATTGAGGATACTTTCACTTTCAAAACCGGTTCCGAAAGTGAAAGTATCTTAATAAAAAAAACTTGTAATCAAAATCGAAAAAGTAGAAAGGAGCGTGCATAGAGATTGACCTCAGCTATCGAATGCAAAAAAAAATCATTTAAAAATATGGAAATGCGAACGAGATATCTTCAAAAATTTCCTGCATAGGATTAACATTAGCGAGCGGGTGTTTTCGTCTGAGTGAAGTAGCTCCTTAAGTTGTTCTAATAACTAAAACCTGCTACTGATCAATCTTTAAAAACAGGAAGAAGTATACCCGTGGTAAGGGGGCATATATCAAGTTATTTTCCGTTGCACCAGAAGTCTCAATTATCTGAAGTCTTAATGAATTTTCGCGGCAGGGGATGAATTGGAAAACCTTTCTCCGTAAGTTCGCAAATCACAGATGTTTGTCCAAAAATGGCGCGTTTTATGGCTTGGTTTATGCAGGTTTTTTAACGGAAATCTCATTTATCTTCTATTTTCTCACACTAGTTTGAGTGATCGTTATTGGGTCAGATCGGAAGGAATAAAAAAATACAGTGTCCCGTATGAATTATACTGCACTAAATTTAATAGCTCAAAATACAGGGCCCTTCGAGAGAAACTAGAAAAAGTTATAGATTTAAGCCCTGCTCATAAAATAATGCGACTATTTGTATTCCAGAATCCTTCACAAAATAATATAACCCTATTTGAATCTCAGAGGCCTTCACAAATTAATTTAAATCGTGTTCTATTTGAATTCCAGGGCCCTTCACAAAATAATGTAAAACGTACCCTATTTGAATCCCAGTCACCCTTCACAAATCCAATAGTTTATGTTATATTACGGCGACAGAAATACGAGGGACATTGACCTTTCATAAAAATCCAAGATCACTGTTTGAATGAAAAGGCCCCTTCGCAATATACCCTGTAAAAATATTATGATTGTACAGATTTTTTAAGAAATAGAGTGCTATTCTCAAATAAATACATATTCATGCAATGTAAAAATAGGTTTTACACAAATGCATTTTCAGTTTAACGTTCAAAATATATATTTTAGAACTGAAACTAAGAAATGAGTGTCATAACTTGGTACAAATTTTCAACAGACAGATTGCTGAATCACAATGAGTCATATTAGCAGATAAGCGAAGATCTTGCTTTGACTTGATACGATGAATCACTCACGATAAGAAATACGTGTATTGGAGATGTTTACAATTTTAATCAGTTTCTGACACATTTTTTGTAACCAAATGTATGAAATTAACTATTTAAAACCGTAAATGTATACGAATTATTTCGTGTAGTCCTATATAGTTATTAGTCTGTTAAGTTTTAAAATGTTTTATTGTGTATTCATTGAAAAAATAAGAACTAAGAAATAGTCATTAAGAGATACCCTTAAGAATTTTGGGGCAAACAGACGGGTTTTAATGAATTCGATACATGTTATGGTAAAAAATACAGGGTCCCATATGAATTATACTGCACTAAATTTAATAGCTCCCCCCTCCCTTTTTTCACCCAGAGGGGCTTTAGATAGAAGTTAGGCTAACAATACACACTTAAAAAAATATAGAGTGATACAAAAAGACTACGAAAAATTCAAATGTTAATATAAAATAGCAAGTAAACAAGAACGAAAAATCATGCGTAGTGGCATAATTCATGAATCACTTTCCAACGTTATTGCAATATTATGTGAACTAAATATAATTTTACCATGTAGTGTAAGTCAGATTTTACTTTCGAATGTTTAAATTTCTGAATGGAGAGGTAACATGCTTGTGAAAGGTCTATTTTTAAGACGAAACATTGTATGAAGGGTTCTGTTTTAAGGTTAAAAGTTTCGTGAAGGGCCCTGTTTTAAAGTTTCGTGAAGGGGTTTGCTTGAAGGACCCTGTTTTGAAATGACTTAAGAACGGACAATTTATTCCTAAACATATCTATAACTACAAATAGTGTAAGAACTAAAATAACTTCTTAAAACACCATAAAAACTTTAAAATGCGACATCTTGCTGCTGCTTTCATAGTAGACGCACGTCTTTTTGCGCCTGACGAAGAAAGACTCAGATCTTTCGAAAGGCCTAGCGCATTTTAAAGTTTTTATGGTGTTTTAAGAAGTTATTTTAGTTCTTAGTGTTTCACACCAGTTTCAACTTATTTTATTTACAAATAGTGTAGTTTGTATACATTATTAAAATACATGAATATATTTATACATTATGCTATAGTTTTTTAAAGTTAGATTCATACAATAAAGCGAGATTGATACCGTTAATGTATACGAATTCCTTCATGTTACCCTGTATAGCTTCAACTCGATTCATTATATTTGCTTCTTTGAGTATTCAATTAAAAATAGTATTTAAGAGGTACCCTTAAGAATTTTTGGGATAAGAGATTGGTTTTAATTAAATAGGTTAATGAATCTAATTCGATACAAGTCTTGCTAAAATAGAAATTACACTAAAAATACAGAGTCTCCTATAATATATATGAATTATACTGCACTAAATTTAATAGCACCCTACCCTATTTTCATAGAAATTGCTTCAATATAATTTAGGCTAACAATATACACTTCAAAAAAATACATTAGTGACCACAAGAAGGATATGAATTCAATATGTACTACTACTTATGTAAAATATAATTTCTCTTATCGCATAAAATATATAAACAAGTCCTGTAAAAATATATTGACAAGACATGAACTATTAATACATTATTTAAAACATGTGGGTTATACAAAACATATTTCTTTTTATTATATATTCAATAAACGAAAAAACAGAAAAAAAGGCCTATCATCGTTATACTTTAAAGTTTTAGAACTGTGTTAATCATATGCATAGAAAATCTGATTAAACTATATTTCTTCTATGATTGTAAAACACTATAAAAATTAGATGAATATATTTCCTAAAGGTAAAAACTATTTCTATTAGATATATCTAGGCCAATGAAGCTTACTTTTATAAAAATAAACGATTGGTACTTACATATATGTAACTGGCTTGTCTAAAATACTCTGTAAAGAACCTCATGTTTTGTGGAAACTCACAGTTCATTCGTTATCAACGTGCGAAGAAGTGATTATCATATTCTAAAAGTGATATCACATAGGATAGCTGTGAAATCACAGTGATAGTTTCGCGTAGGTTTCCCTGATCTTATCTATGAGGTCATATCATGATAGGATGATAACGGAGTGTATAAATTGTCTCGCGCAAGGTGATACGTCAATCTATGCTTATGCTTGCCTTGTTTGAATTCTTCTCTCCATAGGATTATACCATTCTTCTAAGTGCTTTTCCTTTCTTGCTCCAGCTAAAAAATGAATAATACGTTTTTATACCCTGCTAATGAAAAGGTTTATTTTACCTAGCGGATAAGCCTGATTGCAAGTTTCCTGAAACGAGTGGTTCACCCGCAGCTTTAATCAAATGGATTCCTTAGATTTTTTCTTCCGATGCATTGGAGATTATGCAGTCGTTAAAGTAGTGATGGAATAGAACTGTAACCTAAAAGTTCACATAACCAAATATGTCGTATCTGTCTATATATATATCCACAAGTCAGACAGACTGTTTTTATATATACATATATATGTATGTATACACGTTTAACTATCGAAAACATAGCCTCAACCATACAATTGTTTATCGTAGTAACCACTTGTTTACCCTATTAATAAACCAACTAACCAACTGCTTTACCAAGAAACAATTGCTTACCCTATCAAACACATATTCACTATCTGCGCATGTGTGGAAATTAATAAGAAACTAGACTAAAGATATGTTTAAACGAAAATAAAGCTATGACTAATCAAACACGATATGTCCTAACTTGATTTAGACAATTACCTATGGTAAAATAAGGCTTGGAAATTTCAAAGTATTATTTTTTAGTTCTAATATTTAAAACATATTCATATCGTTTTACATATCAGGTATGAAATTAATTTAAAGTCATATTTAAAATATATACATACAGATACTATTCTTACCTAATACGTCACCTAGCTAAACACGCAACCGTTTCACACGAAGACTCTGAGAAAAGTGAATGTTCGTTCATGGCCTTATCAGCTAATATAATCACAGATAAGAATTTATCACGTGATATGTGACGTCACTGATTAAGTGATATGATGTAACCATATGGTATCATTCAATACGTCACCAGTGATCTCAGAGATCACGTGACTATGTCATTAAAGAACTAATTACTAATTGCAATTAACACATTACCTCTAATTGATTTGTATAATATATATATATAGGTAACTTAATACATGATTTATATATGTATTATTTTGTAATACATAGCACATGTACTATGTTTTACGAAATAACAGATAAATCATGTATTAAGTTACCTATATATATATATTATACAAATCAATTAGAGGTAATGTGTTAATACAAAAGAAGCATCCTTCATAGTTAATAAAGTGGGAGTGGGAAAAATTTTAATGAATATGATGTTGATACGGATATTTTAATAGTTAATTTTTAGCACTTTCCAACCTAGTTGAAAAGTGCTTATGACTTCGGTTTGTCTGGCCGTATGGCCGTCTGCCGTCTGGCCGTCTGTCCGTGCTCTAACTCCCGTAAATATGCTCGGATTGCTCTGCAATTTTTATATCTTATTGTCGTTATCTATAGCATGTTCCCTATTTCAACGGAAGTGTGTAGCACTTATAGTTTTATTACAGGGACACTCAAAAGAATTCTGTTACATTGCGGTCTATGGGGAAAAATCATTTGCGGTTTATTTAAATAATGTTTCACTATTTTAAACGCATTGAAATTTATATATATCACTAAGGTGCATTAGAAGAAGCTTAATGTGGAATAGGGTGTGCATAGCACTTATAGTTACTTTACAGGGACAGTCAAAAGAATTCCGTTACATGACGTCTATGGAGAAAAATCGTCTGCGGTTTATTTAAATAATGTTTCACTATTTTAAACGCATTGAAATTTATATATATATATATATCTAAGGTGCATTACAAGAGGCTTACTACAGAATAGTGTGTGTATAGCAGTCATCGTTCATTTACAGGGACACACAAACAATTCTCTATTGTCTGTTAACACTAATTCCTGGAAGTGCGTTTTAAGTTACTAAACGCGATTTTAATTTTAACTCGCTTTTTGTCTATTACGTGGTGTGTATAAATTCTGTAGATCCTATACAGGGCAGCACAAAAGTTCGCGAACACATTTTCGTTTATTGACAGAAACTCCAGAAAGATAATTTTAAACTGTGCTATGCGTTTCCTAACTAAACTAAAATTTAGCATACTAGAATATACAAATCTATAGATCATATACAGGGCTGAATAAAAGTATTCGGATATTTTTCCGAATATTGTATCTGTTGGAAATTCCTGAAATTATGTTTTTAAATATGTTATGCGTTTTCCAAATTGTTTACTTAGATGTTATCTTTTAGCTTATTAAACGGTATGTTTTGTAAAATTATTTTGGAAGCGTTGGAAAGTGCTACATAATCTATGCTTGACGCATGATTTTTCGTTCTTGTTACTTTTTGTAATCATGAAATATCTGTCTTTAAATAAAGCAAATATCAATAATCTTGTTGGAATTTCGGGTATTAATTCGGAATTTCTGAATAAAAAAGAGGCCGAACTGGCAATCTTTCCATGTATTTCAGCATATAATTTAAAATATATTCCTAAGTTTTATGTATCTAAACTTTTTTAAATCATTAAGTTAGCGTTGTTCAGTCACAAGATTGTGAACACTTTGTTGTACGATAAATAATGCAAATTAAGTGATATACAATTTTTTTCTATAGGAATTTCATTTTCGTCATTTTATTATGTTATTATTGTATATTTTGTTCATTTTCTTTTTATTAAAAATTCAATAAAATTTTATGACCAAAAATTTCGTGTAAAAATATTACATGAATGACTTTCGTTCAATATTCAGCAACAAGATTTCTAAACCAAATCAGAAGGTTGGAGGTTCATATATAATGTTCACTTTTTAACCCTTTCATGAGCAAAATATTTCGGTTACTAAAATGTTAATATGATTAAATGACACTAGTATTTACGAACAAATTTTATTTGTAACTAAGTAAAAGATTTTCTTCATGTACATTATAAAAGTGATTTTGTTTTCTTCAAATAATCTGGTACAATTTCAGTAGTTGAGAATTTGGTATAAATAATGTACCATCGCCCTTCAAAGGGTTAAGGTTGTTCCTAAGCCTGTCCACTATTTCATTCACCTGATTTGATAATGATTTCGAGTAATAGTTCTGACATTGTATCATGTTTAATCCCTATATTATAGCTGCCAAATATTCTGGGTTTTTAAGTCGAAAAACATATTTTAAATTAGAAATTTTATTTAAGAAAAGAAATTGTAAAATTGCTGTTAATATTAAATTTCTTATTCTAAACACGTTCATTTATACTTGGAAAAAATAAAAAAACGAAACTGTTGTTAACTATGACATAAGCATAGGCCATGGACGGCGAACCCGCGTGCCAATTGCCACCACTATTTCGGAAAAATATTCTTTGATTTATTTAATGAAATATATTCTGAGATTAAATAAGGCAAAGAAAACTATTCAGGAAAAGCGTTATAGGCATAATAGATATTTAAATTGTTTAGATATTCATATGGAGATTCGAAAGAAAGATTCAAAGAAAGATTTTCCGTTATCATTTCTGAATATCCAAAATTGTTATCTACGTGTCGATGAATTTATAATATCGTTAGCGGTAGGCTTTTTCCTAGAAACAAATTCCAGAATAATTCATTTAAATTTGAGATAAGAATATTTTAAATTATAAAATAATATATAAGCAAGTGTTCTATGGAGAAAATTTCAGCATGTTATTTTAACTTTTATTGCATATTTTGACGAAAATGTGTGCAAAATTTTTAGTTATTGAAATCCGACAAATAATTATAATAATAATAATAATAATAATAAATACAACGATAGATAGCAGTTAGTAATTTTGTATAGAACGTACCAGAATTTTTAAATGTTTTAGCTTCGTAGTTTGACAGATAAAACAATTTCTAAGAAAATCTATGTGTTAACAAGCTTCATTAAAATTTGGAGATGATAAATTCTTGAGTTTGTCTTCGCTGCAGTTTTTGTTTATCACAAAGTTTATTGCCTTTTTTTAGTAAAGTTTATCACATGAGTTTAAACTTTAAAAAAATCAATTTGAATACAAATGAAAGCGAAATTAATATTATTATTAGGCTATAGCATTTTCATTAACAAGATATGGAGTCACAATATAGGGTCCGTACATCCTTACATATGAGTACTACTATTTTCGAATAGCAATCTTTGCCTTATTTACCTATTTAACTGAGAAAGATGGCGGATCCGAGTAAAGACGCTTTTTTTGGAGCTCTTGAATTATGTTATGAAAAAGTGGAAAGGGACATTAATTTTAAGTGTAACATGAACCTGAAGGTGCGTGAGGATGCCAGGAATGCTTTGTGCGAGTTAAAATCATTAATTCTAAAGAATTTTTTGAGTATTAACACATCTATTTGCTGGGAAGCTTGTGATAAGGAGCGCCTTCCCGAGAATCAACTGAAAGATGTAGTGCCATCTAACGGAGTTAAAGTTAGTGAACCTTCTTTTACTCGTAATATGGAAGTTATGATTAATGATTTAAAGGCTGAATTTACTTCGTTTCGCATGTATACTTCTAAAAAAGTATTTCGGAACATATTTGTCCAATAGTTGATAAGATCTTGGAAGAAAAATTAACTGAACGGTCTGGTGTTAATCAGGTGACTACCTCTCCCTCTACTGAACAAGTTAATAAGAACAAATATTCTAATAAAAACAAGGACACCACTCAAAATAGTCTTAGTTATGCATCAGTTGCTCAGACTGCCTCATCTTTACCGTCTGTAGAAAGTCGGGGTGGAAATACCACCTTGGTTAATATAGTGAAAAATAAACCTAAATTAGTTGTTAATGGAGTTATGAAAATTCAAACTTAAAGATTGTGAATAGATTGCCAACAAACAAAGCAATTTTTCTGTTTAGATTAAATCCAGATACATCTGTGAAAAATGTTACTGACTTTTTAAGCCCTCTGAATTTGAATTTTGTTCTATGCCGTAAGCTCAGAACTAAATTTCAAACTTGCTCTTCCTTTCATGTAGAGGTAAATGTATCATTTAATGGATGCATCTATGTGGCCAGAGGGGTGTCTTGTGATAATTTTGAGAACTACGGCAATAAATGCTTCTTCTATTTTATTCTTAAAATCAATTTAAATACTTCATGACACTATAAAAAAGGTAGAGAAAGTTTGTCCTACCTGTTGAGTCCGCGAAGGTTCATAAGTAATCCAGTTTGATAATTAATCCGGTTGAATAATGGCACAAATTTAAGTAGATACTTTCTCCATGATGCGTTGAGACAACAATCACGCAATCACAATATTTTATGAAAATAAGTAGCTTCAAGATATAACTTCTAATTTAAGTATTTAATTACTATTAAAGAAATAAAAAGAATTAATTTACATCATTAAATTTACATCAAACTATAAAAAGTTAAAACATTTATTTTAAGAGAAATTTTCTGCAGTTCTGCATTTAAAAGAGTTACTTAGAGACTGAAGTATATTAGTTCTTGGATGAGAAAAACACAGTCAAGTTTACGTCATTGAGCCTTGAACTTTTTGGAGATTACACGTGTCAGTTCTTTAATGAGAATCTCACAGAAACAGAAAAAGTACTTTGTCAGCGCACGTGTTCCGTTTCACCAGCTTGTTGAAATCGAGGATGAATAGTCAGACTCACGATAATAGATGAAATGTTTATACTTTAGAAATTACTTTCCTAACACCCCTGCTTGATTTCTGAAGCATAAATGTTCTTGAGATTAAAACCTATTCTGTGTTTTGTAAAGTCAGGTTTGAGAAGGGGCTTCGTTAGAATGTCAGCTGTCATAGTTTTGGTTGGGCAATACTGTAGATCAATTATTCCCTTTTCCTTAAGATCTTTTATAATGTTATATTTGATGTCAATGTGTTTTGGTTTTGAATGATGTTTATAATTTTTAACCATGTTTATACACGCTTGATTATCTTCGAATAAAGTTATGGGCAAATTTTGTTGTAGATCAAGGTCCTTTAGAAGATTGATTATCCAAACTGTCTCTTGTGCTGAAGTTGTTGCTGAGATGTATTCAGCCTCAGCGGATGATAAGGCAACTGAATTTTGTTTCTTAGTTGACCAGGATATTGCTGTATTTCCTAATTTACATAAATTTTCCGTTGTTGATTTACGGTCATTTTTATCCCCTGCCCAATCGGAGTCAGCATATGTTGTTAGTATTGGCTCATTTTCTTTACTAATAATTAGTTTTAGTTCTTGTGTTGTTTTTATATATCTAATAACCCGCTTTACTGCGTTCCAATCCTTTTCTCTGGGTTTTTCGTTTCTACGACTCAAAATGTTCACAGCGGTGGCTATGTCTGGTCTGGTTATTGTAGCTATATATAACAATGTACCAATGGCTTGCCGATATTTACTGTTATTAGGAAGTAAATTTTCCTCATCAATTATGTTTAAGTACCCGGGTTCCATCGGAGTATCACAGGGTTTCGCTTCCTTTAAATAGAATTTTTCGATCAGTTCTCTTATTTTGTTTCTTTGATCAAGTGCGAAATTTCCTTCTTTACTTCTTTTTATGTTTATCCCCCGATAATAATTTACAAGTTCTAAATTTTTGACTTCATATTCCTTTTTTAGTTGTTCTATTATTTCATTTATTTCTTTAGTTTCCCCTGAAATTAATAAATCATCAACATATATAATGATATACACTGCTCAAAACAATTAAAGGATATTTGAAGTTTTATATAAAATAAAGATATAAACGAAATTTTTTTTGCCGAAAATAGAAGAAGAGAATCACAAATGCAAATTTTTCTGTTTTTCAAACTGTGGAGTATGCAAATTTTTAGTTCGACGTCAAAAACGTCGCTTCAGCGGCAGCGAATGAAATTTGACTTTCAACTGGATAAAAGAAAATGAAGACAAGGATGATCGGCATTCAGTGATTGCTTTGTTTCGATGAGTACGATGTCTCAGCGAAGTCATTTGACAGATTCAGAAGCTTGGAGAATTGTTGGTAGGTTAGAAGGGGGCCAAACTCAAGCCGAAGTAGCGCAAGCCATTGGAGTGTCACAAAGTGTCATTTCCAGGATCTGGAACCGTTTTTTGGAGAGTGGATGTGCAGGCCGAAGACCAGGGCAAGGTCGTAGACGGGCAACAACGCCCAATGAAGATCGGTATTTAGCGTTAACAGCTCGGAGACACCGAAACTTGAACGCTACTCTTCTCCAACAACACCTTCGCTCGGCTACAGGCACCACGATTTCAACTCAGACTGTCCGAAACCGGCTCCATGCTGTAGGTCTGTATGCTCGCCGACCGATGGTATGTGTTAGATTAACATCAAGGCATCGTCGCGACCGCAGGGAGTGGGAAACCGAGCATGTCAACTGGAGGAGAAATGAATGGAGCAATATTCTGTTTTCTGACGAGTCCCGTTTTTCTGTGCATCCGGATAATAGGCGTATTTTCATCTGGAGGGACCGTGGCAGTAGGAATAATCCTGCGTTCGTGCACGAAAATGTCAGATTTGGCGGTGGAGGAGTGTTGGTGTATGGTGGCATCTCCATTGACCTCTACATCATTCGAGATGGAGCTCTGACTGGTCGCCGATATAGGGATGAGATCCTCAGACCTATTGTAGTCCCTTACGCTGCAGCAATCGGAGATAACTTCATTTTAATGGACGATAACTGCAGGCCACATCGTGCAAACGTGGTGGAGGATTTCCTTTTCGTGGAAGGAATCGTTCGAATGGAATGGCCAGCGTGTTCTCCAGACATGAATCCAATCGAGCACGTTTGGGACGCTCTAGGAAGACGAGTTTCTGGACGCCAACAACCCCCACAAACTCTCCAAGAACTGGAAAGAGCTCTTCTGGAAGAGTGGGGCAGAATACCCCAACTCGTCATTAATAGCCTCATTGAGTCCATGCCTCAAAGGTGTTCAACGTTGCTGGCCGCCCGTGGAAACCATACCCCCTACTGAAAATGATTTTCTTTGAAGAAAACACCTTTTCTTATTCTTTTTTTCTCATATGCACAAATTGTGTTTTTTTCCTTTTGTACAAAAATGCGCAATAAAATGCATTTTTTTCTGCCAAACATGTGTAATTTATTCTCATATAACCTACTATGTCTGTCAACCATGTATCAATCTGCTAAAAAGTTTCCCAGATACAAAATCCACCTAAAACTGCAATATCCTTTAATTGTTTTGAGCAGTGTATGTTGTACTTTCCTTTAATTTTCGTGTGAAGAGACATGGATCGGAGGTGCTTTGCACAAAACCAAGTTTAGCTAAACTTTCTTCTAATTTAACGTTCCATGCTGGTGCGGATTGCTTCAATCCATAAATTGATTTTTTTAGTTTGCAAATTTTATTTTCCTCTCCCGGTATTACATGCCCTTCTGGTTGCGTCATATAAACTTCCTCTTCTAAATTTCCGTGGAGGAATGCAGTCTTGATATCTATGTGATTTATATCAAAATTTTTATACGCTGCACATGCTAGAAACGCTCTTATTGTTGTATACGTTACTACTGGAGCGAAGAGTTTTCAAAATAATCGCTTCCGTATTTTTGAGAAAAACCTTTGGCTACAAGACGTGCCTTATATTTTTCTATTTCATTATTTTCATTATATTTTTTGATGAATACCCATTTATTCCCAATAACTTTTATTCCAGGTGGTGGATCAATTAGTTCCCATGTTTTGTTTTTTCTTAATGAATTAATTTCTTCATTAGTCGCTTCGTACCATTTGTTTCTATCATATGGGTTTTCGATTTTCGCTATATCTTTCCACTCTGTTGGTTCAACAATTCATTTTGTTTAGTAATGTAAGCGAATCTATCGGGCGGAACTCCCCTGTTTGATCGTTAAGATCTTCTAGGTTCGTTTTCGTTTAAATTTTCCTCATTGTCTGTTTGTTTATCTTCCTGCATGTCTATAAAGAATTTTGAGGAATCTCCCCCTGCTTTTTCAGGTTGTTTCTGAACTTCTAATTCTTCTCTCATATCAATGTTTGATTTTTTTTCGTTTTCATTTGAATTAGAGTTTTCTATAAATTTAACTGTTCTTGCCCTTATTACTTTATTATTACCAATGTAGATCCTATATACTTTTGATCTATTATCGTAACCGATAAATGTACCTTTTATTGCTTTATAATCGAGTTTTCCTCTTTGGGATTTATCGAGATAAGCATAAGTTTTGCAGCCAAATACTTTTATGTTTGATAAATCCGGTTTTTTGTTTGTCCATAGCTGGTATGGAGTTGAATTGTGAGATTTTGTTGGTAATCTCTTTATAAGATACACAGCTGTATTTAAAGCTTCGGCCCAAAATTTATTTGGAAGCTGGGCTTTCGATAATAGGCACCTTGTCATTTCGACTAAAGTCCTGTTCTTTCTTTCCGAAACACCGTTCTGAGGTGCACAATGCGGAATAGTGAACTGGTGATGAATACCTTCATATTTTAAGAATTTTTCTAATTCTTCGCTTGTATATTCACGCCCATTGTCTGATCGGATTTCTTTAACTGTGCGACCGAATTTATTTTTCGTTATGGCTACATATTCTTTTACTTTGGTAACTACCTCACTTTTTTTCGATAAAAGAAATGCCATTGTAAATCTACTATAATCATCTGTGAATGTGAGAAAATATTTCTTCCCTCCTATGCTTTCTGTTTGCATCGGACCACATACATCCGTATGCACCAGATCGATCACCTTCTTAGCACTGTTCTCACTCTTTTTTGGATACGGTGCATTTGTAAGTTTTCTCTTTATACAACTCTCACAAACTATGTCATGTTTGCAATTTTGAATTTCTAGACCTGTTGCTAAATTGTTGGATAAGAGTTGTTTAATTGAATTAACATTTCTATGACCTAATCTCTTATGCCAAAGCTCAATGCAGTTTTAATTCTTGCATTATTCAGCAAAATTGACATAGATTTCTTGCTTAGGTTTATATAGGTCAATTTCATATAAATTTTCTCTCTTTTTTTCCTTCTAAGAGAGTTTTTCCATTATAGGATAAGTTGCATGTGTTATTTGCAAATATGAATTCATAACCATGCTTTGTAGCTTTCGTAACCGACATTAAATTTGATTGAATATCAGGGACATATAAAACGTCCTTTAAATTTATGTCATTTGATTGTGTCCGTAATTTTATTGTACCTGTCCCGTGCGATTCTAGTGTTGTTCCGTTTGCTATCGTGACAGTATTTTTGTTGTTGTTGTCAATGTCAACAAATATATTTATGTCATTACAAATATGTGAACTGCTTCCAGAATCGATAATCCAAGTAGATTTAGATTCATTATGTGCGATTAATGATAATTGTTTTTGAGACACTGTATTTTCGAAAGTGTTTTGATTTTCTTCGCTTTTACTCTCTTGAATTTGTGTGTTTGTTTCTGCTTTTGTTTCCGGAGTAAAATCACTTGCTTCAAAGCATAAAGACGAATTTTGTCTGTATTTTTCATTTGTTTGGTTCTTAGAATTTTTATTCTTAAGAAACCAACAGTTTTGTCGCACATGATTTTTTTTCTTTTGCAATGCGTGCAAAAAATGTTTTGTTCTCTTTTTGGATATGCCCTAGTGTTTTGATTTTGTTTATTAAAGGTTTTGTATACATTTTCATGCGATGAATTGGAGCTTTCTTGTCTCCTTTGAAATTCATCTGTAAGTTTTCCTTTTATAAACTCTGAATTTAATTCGGTCTCTGATCGGGCCTCTAATGTCGTGATCAGAGTATCATAGCTAGGTGGAAGGGAGCACAACAAAAGTGCAGATAGATGAGAGTCCTTAATCTCTTCTTCTATTGCTTTTAACCTATCAGCGGTTTCTAATATTTTAACTATATGGTCATTCATATTTCCATTTTCAGCTAGTTTTATACTATATAATTTTCTCAGTAAATATAATGTACTAGATAAGTTAGCGCGTTCATGTATTGTTTTTAATGCTAGCCATGTAGCTTTAGCTGATGTTTCGTTTTTTATGTAAATTAGTTGGGAGTCTTCTAAGCTCAAATTGATTATGGCCCTGGCCTTATTATCTTTCTTCGTCCAATCGCCTGATAAGGGGTTTGGCGGATCATCAGTTATCTGGTTTATTAAATCTTCTCTCATTAATAACATCTCTAATTTAAACTTCCAAACCGCGTAGTTATTGGAGTTCAGTTTTTCAATGTTACACATTTGTTTCATATTTGAAGCCATGATTTTGTATTTTTATTAATTTTATTAATACTTTGATTTAAACTTGTGTCTATTAATTCTTAAACAATAGTTTATTTTTTAAAATATAGTTATTGATTTTATTTCTTTTCTTTTTTTTTTTTTAGAGAGAGCGGTTTTTGCCGTGTTCAACCCTCAGTCTCATAATCTGATAATTTTGAGAACTACGGCAATAAATGCTTCTTCTATTTTATTCTTAAAATCAATTTAAATACTTCATGGCAGTAAAAAAAAGGTAGAGAAAGTTTGTCCTACCTGTTGAGTCCGCGAAGATTCATGAGTAATCCAGTTTGATAATTAATCCGGTTGAATAATGGCACAAATTTAAGTAGATACTTTCTCCATGATGCGTTGAGACAACAATCACGTAATCACAATATTTTATGAAAATAAGTAGCTTCAAGATATAACTTCTAATTTAAGTATTTAATTACTATTAAAGAAATAAAAAGAATTAATTTACATCATTAAATTTACATCAAACTATAAAAAGTTAAAACATTTATTTTAAGAGAAATTTTCTGCAGTTCTGCATTTAAAAGAGTTACTTAGAGACTGAAGTATATTAGTTCTTGGATGAGAAAAACACAGTCAAGTTTACGTCATTGAGCCTTGAACTTTTTGGAGATTACACGTGTCAGTTCTTTAATGAGAATCTCACAGAAACAGAAAAAGTACTTTGTCAGCGCACGTGTTCCGTTTCACCAGCTTGTTGAAATCGAGGATGAATAGTCAGACTCACGATAATAGATGAAATGTTTATACTTTAGAAATTACTTTCCTAACAGTTTCCGAATTTTTTTGGTATACTGAGAAATGATCAAATTTTGCTGGATCATACTGGGGACTCTGGTGATGGGGACACTTCCTTGAAACAAAATATTGAGACTGTTAAATGACTATCCATGTTTTATCAAAATGTTCATGGCTTGCGGTAAAAACGTCTGATATATACTGTTCAATAGCTTCTGAAACTTTGCTATTATTTTATTAACTGAAACTTGGCTATGTAGTGGTATTGATTCTTCTGACTTATTTGATAACAGGTATATTATCATAATGAATAGAGGGAAGTATATTCGACTAGTTAAATTATATCCAATGGTTGGAGTATCATAGTTGAGATTTTTTCCAACAGAGCGAACCACTCCAACCATTGGATATAATTTACCTAGTTGAATATACTTCCCTCTATTCATTATGACCTAATTACATGGTATACAGGAGTTTCCGTGCTATTTCAAGATTCATCATGTAAATGCTATAGTTATAGCTCGGAGGAATGAAATTAGCGCTTCAGTTCGCAGTCTTGTCCAACAAATAAGAGTGAGATATGCCAGTCCAGGATATCGTAGGGATAGCTCAGTAGGGAGAGCGTTGGTACGGCAAACCAATGTACCCAAGTTCGAGTCCTGGTCCCGGCATAGTTTCGCTCTGTTGGAAAAAATCTCAACTATGATACTCCAACCATTGGAGGTATATTATCTTTCGTAAAGATCGTAATGACGCAACTAGTTCTTTTAAACGTGGTGGTGGTGTAGTAATTGCAATTAAAAATTGTTTTACAGCCTTTCAGATTGACGTTCCTGATTTGGAACTTGAATGTCTTTGGATCTCTTTGAATTTGAGATGTCGGAGTAAATTGCTTTTGTGCTTAATTTATCTCCCCACTAATACTTGTATTGATACCTATTTAAGTTTTTTAACGTGTGTGTGTGTGTGTGTGTGTGTGTTTGTAAGGTTTACTTCTTATAAAAATATCTTTGTTTGCGGAGATTTTAACCAGTCTATTATTGGTAAGTTGTGTAGAGATAATATTTTAAATCCTATTATAAGAGAGTTATGTAACTTTGCACAACCCTATAATGTGAACCAATTTAATGCTGTACCTAATTGCAATAACAAGTATTTAGATTTTGTTTTATCTGATATTGATGTTTCTAATATTAACATTAAACGCAGTGAAAGACCATTGGTCTCTTAAGATAAATCTCATCCAGCTTTGTCTATTGTTATTAGTCTTATTCCTATACGTGCTAGTAATCACAATGCCAAATTTGCGAAATTTGATTTTAAAAGAGCTGATTTTTTAACTATGTGGTATTTGATTTCTGAAATTGACTGGAATTTTCTGAATACTTATAATAATGCTAATTTAGCAGTTAGTAATTTTTATGGCTATCTCAACTATGATACTCCAACCATTGGAGGTATATTATATTTCGTAAAGATCGTAATGACGCAACTAGTTCTTTTAAACGTGGTGGTGGTGTAGTAATTGCAATTAAAAATTGTTTTACAGCCTTCCAGATTGACGTTCCTGATTTGGAACTTGAATGTCTTTGGATCTCTTTGAATTTGAGATGTCGGAGTAAATTGCTTTTGTGTTTAATTTATCTCCCCCCTAATACTTGTATTGATACCTATTTAAGTTTTTTGACGTGTGTGTGTGTGTGTTTGTAAGGTTTACTTCTTATAAAAATATCTTTGTTTGCGGAGATTTTAACCAGTCTATTATTGTTGAGTTGTGTAGCGATAATATTTTAAATCCTATTATAAGAGAGTTATTTAACTTTGTACAACTCTATAATTTGAACCAATTTAATGCTGTACCTAATTGCAGTAACAAGTATTTAGATTTTGTTTTATCTGATACCAGCAAGCTACGCCCGCTACGCTGGTCAATTTTTTAACGAACCTTTAATCAAACAAAATATTCACATTTCATAAATAACTTTTATATTTTAACAGAATAATAAGACTACTATAATTTGTGACTCGTGCTATAGCCAATAACACGTCAGGACACGTCGCCCTTATCATTATCTTTTTACGCATGAAGGTTTCGCTATGGTACTCCATTGGAAAATTTGGTAATTTTTGAAATTCAATATTTGAAAAACGGCATAATCATTAGATTTGAAATTTATATCAAGAAAAATACAATTTTTTACCTTTCAAACGCAGTTTGTCTAACAATTTTCTGACAAATACTTTTTGAGCTATCATTTTTTTCAGTAACTTCAAATGTTTCATTTTTCGAGATTAATCTGGTGCAACAATTAGCGAAAAACCCAGTCGTCAGCAACGCAAAGTTTTTTATTAAAGAGGCTGTTGGAGCAGGGATTGTCACCACCAATTTGCCACCATCACTTTTGAAATCGGTTCCGTGGTACCAGAGATTCCATAGAAATTGTAATTTAGAATGACTTAAGAACGCTTTTCGCTCATTTCACCCATTTAAATTTCGATTTTTTTTTAAATTATTCTTAGAGAGCATTTACATCTTATAAGTAACTACAATGCTAAAGTTCAAATTTCTTGCCCCTTCAGTATAAAAAAGTCGCAATTTTCGAAAATTTTTCGATCGTGCACCCCATTGATGTTAGTGGCACCGACATAAAATATAGCCTATGTTGGAGTAGGGATTGTCCCCATCAATTTGCCACCATTACTTTTGAAATCGGTTCTGTAGTTCCAGAGATTTCATAGAAATTGTAATTTAGACTGTTTTTAGAACGCTTTTCGCTCATTTCACCCTTTTAAATTTCAATTTCTTTTTTATTTTGTTCTTAGACAGCATTTACATCTTATAAGTAACTACAATGACAAATTTCAAATTTCTAGCTCCTTCAGTATAAAAAATAAAAATAAAACTGCCCAGTTAAACTGAGGGCATTGAGTTCACAGGCTATTCATACTAATTGTATATTATACTCTTATTTCAAAGAATTTGAAATAAGCCCATCGAAAAATAAAGAAATAAACAATATATTAGGGGGGGGTCATCCCCCCGTTACCCCCAACATAGTTAACTAATGAACCCCTTAAACTAATCAGGTAAATCTCTAATTACAATGAATATATATACAAAATTTGAAGAAAATCGGATAATTCTGCATGAAAAACCCATTTATATAAATTAAGGCGGGATTAGCCCCCTCCGTTCCCCTCCCCTTTATACTTAACCAATCAATCCCGAAAACTAATCAGGGAAGCGTCTTAACCCAATGAACCTATAAACAAATTTTGAAGCAAATGGGATAATTCTGCATGAAAAACCCATTTATATAAATTAAGGGGGGGGGATTAGCCCCCCCTTCCCCCCCCCCTTTATACTTAACCAATCAATCCTGAAAACTAATAAGGGAAGTGCCTTAACACAGTGAACCTATAAACAAAATTTGAAGGAAAACGGAATAATTCTGCATGAAAAACCCATTTATATAAAATAAGGGGGGATTAGCCCTCCGTTCCCCCCTTTATACTTAACCAATCAATCCCGAAAACTAATCAGGGATGCGCCTTAACACAGTGAACCTATAAATAAAATTTGAAGGAAATGGGATAATTCTGCATGAAAAACCCAATTATATAAATTAATGGGGGTATTAGCCCCCCTTTCCCCCCCTTTATACTTAATCAATCAATCCCGAAAACTAATCAGGGAAGCGCCTTAACACAGTGAACCTATAAACAAAATTTGAAGGAAAATGGAGTAATTCTGCATGAAAAACAAATTTATATAAAATAAGGGGGATTATCCCCCCGTTCCCCCCTTTATACTTAACCAATCAATCCCGAAAACTAATTAGGGAAGCGTCTTCACACAGTGAACCTTTAACCAAAATTTGAAGGAAATGGGATAATTCTGTATGAAAAACCCATTTATATAAATTAAGGGGGGATTACCCCCCCCCCGTTCCCCCCTTTCTACTTAACCAATCAATCCCGAAAAACTAATCAGGGAAGCGCCTTAACACAGTGAAATTATAAACAAAATTTGAAGGAAAACGGAATAATTCTGCTTTTAAAAACCCATTTATATAAATTAAGGAGGGATTAGCCACCCGTTCCCCCCTTTATACTTAACCAATCAATCCCGAAAAGTAATCAGGGAAGCGTCTTAACCCAATGAACCTATAAACAAATTTTGAAGCAAATAGAATAATTCTGCATGAAAAACCCATTTATATAAATTAAGGGGGGATTAGCACTCCGTTCCCCCCCTTTATACTTACCAATCAATCCCGAAAACTAATCAGGGAAGCGCCTTAACACAGTGAACCTATAAACAAAATTTGAAGGAAAACGGAATAATTCTGCATGAAAAACCCATTTATATAAAATAAGGAGGGATATGCCCCCCGTTCCCTTCTTTATACTTAACCAATCAATCCCGAAAACTAATCAGGGAAACGCCTTAACACAGTGAACCTATAAACAAAATTTGAAGGAAATGGGATAATTCTGCATGAAAAACCCATTTATATAAATTAAGGGGGGGATTATCCCCCGTTCCCCCCCTTTATACTTAACCAATCAATCCCGAAAACTAATCAGTGGCACCGACATAAAATATAGCCTATGTTGGAGCAGGGGTTGTCACCATCAATTTGCCACCATCACTTTTGAAATCGGTTCGGTAGTTCCAGAGATTACCCCCTACAAACAAACAAACAAACAAACAAACAATCTTTACTCCTTTATAATATTAGTATAGATTGATGTTTCTAATATTAACATTAAACGCATTGAAACACCATTGGTCACTTAAGATAAATCTCATCCCGTCAATATCCTTAGTCTATTGTTATTAGTCTTATTCCTATACGTGCTAGTAATCACAATGTCAAATTTGCGAAATATGATTTTAAAAGAGCTGATTTTTTAACTATGTGGTATTTGATTTCTGAAATTGACTGGAATTTTCTGAATACTTATAATAATGCTAATTTAGCAGTTAGTGATTTTTATGGCTATGTGGTTGATGTTTTTAACCAAACTATTCCCGTGAAGACTTTTAATAATAAGTTCCCCTTTTGGTGCTCAATTGAAACTATCACATTGATTAAATATAAAAATAAAGTTCGTAAGTTGGCATTATATAGTGGGAATCCAATTGTCTTTGAGGACTTCAAGTATTTAAGATCTTCTGTCAAGCTCAATATTAGTAGAGATTATGCTTTTTACTTGCAGACTATGGAAAATAATCTGATATCTAACCCTAAAAAGTTTTGGTCCTACTTTAATAAGCATAGTTTATTGCCTAATAGTATCTTTTACAATGATATATCCTATGATGGTGATGCTAACATTGCTAATGTTTTTGCGTCCTATTTTAGTTCTGTTTGTAAATCTAGCAATGATTATGACAGTAATACAGGTATCCTTGACTGTTGTTTGAGCGACATCATTAAGATTGAAAGTGTTATTTATATGGATGTGGTTTTGGCAATTAGGAAGTTGAAATCTTCTTTGACAGTTGGGGTGGATAATGTCCCTTCGTTTATAATTAAAGGTTGCGCTGATGCGTTGATTTAGCCTCTTCTTATTTTATTGTATCTTTCTTTGAAAACTAACATATTGTCTGATGTTTGGAAGCAAACCAAGATTATTCCAGTTTTTAAAAAAGGTGATTCTAATGATTGTAAAAATTATCGTCCCATTGCTATCTTGAGTCCTTTTCAAAAATATTTGAAACTATAATCTATAGTGAGTTTTTTCAGCAAGTAAAACATTTAATCTCATCAGCTCAACATGGTTTTATTCCCAAACGGTCTACGCTTACCAATTTCTTTTGCTTAACTGATAACATTATGTCATCGTTTGAATATGGGTATCAGCTTGATGTCATATATACTGACTTTTCAAAGGCTTTTGACTCAATTGATTTTGGTATTCTTCTGAACAAGTTAATAGGTATGGGTTTTCATATTAATCTTACTGATTGGCTTTTTTCTTACTTAAATAATAGAATGCTTTATGTTTATTTCAATGGCTGTGTCTCATAAATTTACCAATACATCTGATGTGCCGCAAGGTTTTAATTTAGGACCCTTGCTCTTTATTTTATTTATCAATGATCTGTGTTCTGTTTTGAAATTTTCTAATTATCTTTTGTTTTCTGTCGATTTAAATTTATTTAGGCAAGTACGTTCTGTTACTGACGCTGCCCTTTTACAGAGGGATCTCAATGGCTTACATAATTGGTGCATTTACAATACGTTATTCCTTAATATTAATAAATGTAAAGTTTTAAATTATTCTCGTAGAACTGATACCTTAATTTATTCTTATCAAATCAATAATCTGGCCTTATATCGTCCTAGCATAGTAATAGACTTGGGTATTACTTTTGATACTAAACTTGATTTTTCACTCCATATGGATAATATTGTTTCTAAAGCGTATAAAAAACTAGGGTTCCTTAAACGTAAAACTAAAGATTTCTCCAATCAACAAGCATTAAAAGTTTCATATTTTGCTTTAGTACGTCCTAATCTTGAATATTGCAGTCTTATTTGGGATCCTCACTATAATAATAAAATTAAAATTCTCGAGCAAGTACAGTCTAAATTCACACGTTATTTATTGTATAAAAGTAATCATATATATTCTTGTGATATTTCTTCTTCCTATCTACGTAGTATTTTTAACATTCCAAGTTTGAAATCTAGACGGAATCTTCTTTGTGTTTTATTTTTTTACAAGGTTATTAATAATATGATTGATTGCAACGATATACTTGATTCTATTGATTTCAATGTACTGAACAGATCCCTCAGACGTACTTAATTTTTTTAATTACCATTTCTTAAATATAATTATGTAGGTAATTTCTCTTTATACAAATTTTATAAAATATTTAATGAATTCTCTGTGCATCTTGATATTTTTAATATGTCCTTTTCTGTCTTCAAAGGTAAATGTTCTGAACTTTTAATCTCTTAATCCAAAATGCCGTTTTCCATCCCGGGGCACACAGTCACCAGATTTCCGAATAGAAAATTTCACCTCATTTAAAAAGAAAAATTCAAGACATGCATGAAGAAAATAGGATTTCACATAACCATTTTTTACTTTCTTCTATCTTTACAAGAAGAAAGTATTGGATTCATGAAAATTTTAACTTCCGGTTTTCGACGGATTGATACGTTTTAGAAGGTCCTGAGCACGATTTGACTATTTTTTAGAAAAATGTCTGTTTGTGACACAAATTTTGTGGGCGCTCTATCTCAAAAACTAATGCACGAAATATAATAAAACTTTATATTCAGTTAGTCCCTGATATAAATGGGTGCTGATTAGTTTTGGTGAAAATCGCCCGACAGGTGGCGCTGCTAGGCTGCATTTTTCGCGATTACCGCAATAGCTCTATCTCAAGAACTAATGCAATTATTTTTATCAAACTTCAGGTTCTGTTAGACCTTTACATAAATAGACGCTGATTGTGTTTTGGTGTAGATATCTCAACAAGTGGCGCTGCTATGCCACTTTTTTCTCGATTTTTACGATAGCCATATCTCAAGAACTAATACGCGGAATTTCATCAAACTTCAGATTCTGTTAGACTTTGACATAAACAGATGCTGCTTACATTTTGGTGTAAATTGACCAACAGGTGGCGCTGCTATACTACTTTTTTCCCGATTTTTACGATAGCTACATCTCGAGAACTAATGCACGGAATTTCATCAAACTTCAGATTCTGTTAGATCATGACATAAATAGATGTTGCTTACGTATTGGTGTAAATCACCCCACAGGTGGTGCTGTTATGCTACTTTTTTCATTATTATCACGATAGCTATATCTCAAGAATTAATGCACGGATTTTCATCAAACTTCAGATTCAGCTAGATGGTGACATAAGTTGTTGTTGTTTACGTTTTGGTCTAAATCTCCCAACAGGTGGCGCTTCTATGCTGCATTTTGCAGGATTCACACGATTTTAGCAATAGTCATGTCTCAAGAACTAATGCACGGAATTTAATTAAACTTTAGATTCAGTTAGACCTTGATATAAATTGGTGCTGATTCTGTTTCGGTTTTCGAATATTGGAGGTTGAGTTTTTTTTTTTTTTTTGGGGTTGTCACGTGACTTTTTTTCCTATAGGGGGCTTGTTTTGGGGAAGACACTTTTTTAGTTTCAGTTTTCAAAGTTTAAAAAATATTTTTTATTTCAATTTTTAATGGCATGAATATTTTTATTAATTTTATTTTAATAAGAATTTTTTTATTTTTAATTAGAACTTTTTAACGAATTTATTTATTTTTTAAATTTTTATTTTCGAATTTTAAAATTATTATTTTTAGAATTTTAAATTAGGAGCCCCGTTTAAAAACTGTTTTTCATTTTAACTTTTAACAAATTTTATATACTTTAAAATTTATTATTTTTAGAATTTTAAATTAGGAATACCATTTAAAAACTGTTTTTAATTTTAACTTTTAACGAATTTTATTTACTTTTAAATTTATATTTTTCTTATTATGTTAAATAAGTAACCCTCGTTTGAAAAAGTATTATTTATTTTAATGGAATGATTTTTTTTTTAAATTTATTATTAACTTTAGAATTTTAAATTGGGAACGGCGTTCAAAAACAAACCAAGGCGATTGATCCTGGATTCTCTTTGTGTACTAGACTGATGCCTTTAGTAATTCGACCACACTTGTCTTGTTGAATCTTATATGTATTGTGTTATCTTGAATGAGTTTCTCTTCCTTCTTTTACGTGAAAAGAAACACATGTCTGATTGGGTTTAGACATTTTGAACATTACATCACTATAGTATTAGAACAAATATATTTTGCAAAAACTTTTTTGTGGTTTTAGGAATACTTTTTTCTATTTTACTAGTTATGACACATCGGAACAATGGGACTTTTATTGAGGATTAAGAATTTTTTTAGGAATAAGTTTGTTCCGCTTTCATATGCACATTTTTGTTATTAAGAAAACTTTATTTAACATTTATTTAAAGTTTTTTTTTTTGACAAACCAGAATTTTTTTAATCCGTATGGCTTTATTCGAAGTTTTTATTTTGGCAAAACAGAATATACTTCTCACTTGTATGTAAAGTTCTTTTTTTTTTTTTTTTGACGTACCAAAACATGTTTTGAATTTTTATTAAAACACATTTTCAACTTTATCTGTAAACTTTATTTTTATTTTAATTAGATTTTAATGAGTTTCTTTTAATTAAAAATTTTTAGTGAATTTATGTTTAATGATTATTTTAGAATAAATTCATATTTAATACTTTTGGAAATTTTTCCATAGAAAATTTCGCACACCTCGCACGAAAATTTTGTATGGAAAAATTTCCAAAAGTATTAAATATGAATTTATTCAATTATCTATGCTGGATTTTCTTTGATTTCCTGTTTGCCCCAGGGTTGGTGGTTCACGGAAAATATTCCATCTTGTGCTGCGTTTGTAGCCTTGCCAACATGTTATAGTGAGAAAGTTCCAGGCTGAGTATCGTTCTCAAGTGGTTCAGTTGATAGAACGTCAATGCCCTATACTGATGACAGGGGTTCGTGTCCCGGCTTAAGTACTTTTTCACTATGTTGGGTATACGCTGTGATGAATTCATTAAATCCCTCACAGTCTGCTAATTAGGCAGAGTAATCAAAGATAGAAGTTCCCAAGAGTTGGAAAACTTTTCTCACGCTTCTCTGTGGTGTTACAAGAATGTCGCCTACTACAATGGGAAAAGATAAGCTTCGATCAATCTTGTGAAACTGAAATTGCTAGACAGCAAATATTTCTCTGATCTGACCGTCTATATGTGGGGTCTCGGATCGTGGGAAAATTTCCTGCGAGAACATTTAAAAGTTAAGTAAGACCTCCCTAAAGAAAGCTTTATCCAATGACGTAAACTAAAACTTTTTTGATTGGTGATCGGAGAATCTTTTGTTCGAGCAAGCGGACCGGAGAAGAGAATCGGGGGAGACAGGGAGATTTTGGAGAGCAGACGAGTGTTGGTGAAAAGACACTGATCTCTGGATGGAATCCCGACCAAGTGGGGAAGGAAAGGCTTTGCTGACAGATTTTTGAAGAGAGAGTGCGATCTCTCTGAAGTCAACGCAAAAGCCTTGGATTGGACTTTTCGTGGAGAGTGAAAAAGTAGCTCTTGTTAGACTTTAAGATTTTAAAACTACTGTAAAAGACTGGACTATTCGGTGATTTGCTATAAATTACAAGTCGAGCGAACTCAGCTAAACAAATTGTTGTAAATAATTTTTACCTCTAGAAATTTCGAGAACGCTTTTTATTAAAATTTGTTCTGAAATATTTAATGAAGTTGATCCATTGTGAAACGGTTCCACGCTACCCCATTTCAAAACACACAACATCATGGAATCTTTATAGCTGGTGGCAGCGGTGGGATATTTCGACAAAAATTTATTAGCATTAGTGAAGAGAGCCCAGAGAGTAGCAGTGACGCCCGCCCGCATCTAAGCGCGCAAGATCTGACGCCAGTTCAGGAGAGGAAAGCAAAGACCGAAGCACGCCTTGCAGTGTCACGACAGACCGCAGTTCCGTCCTGGAAGAAAGCCCGTGTTTACAGAGAACAAGCCCGAAGCAAACCCTTGCATTGGCACGACAGACCACAGTTCCGTCCTGGAAGCAAGCCCGTGTTTACAGAGAACAAATCCGAAGCAAGCCCTTTCTAGGAAACATCAGGAGCCGACAAACCGAGATAACCTGTGAAATCGACGACGTCTAGGCCAGACCCGAAACCGGCGACAGATGATGCAGACAAAGACTGTAGAAAAGGTAAGCTCAATTCATTTTTGAGTGGCTCTCTTTTTGTTTATATATTCTTTAGTGAGGAAAATTCATTTCTGAGAAAATTTTTATTTGAATATTGATTTATGATAGATTATGATAAATTTTTAAATCTAATAAATTTTAACATATTTGGAAAAATAGGTGTGTATTTGTTATCAGCATAAAATTTGATAGTGTGAATTTTTCTTTTGGCAGTAAAATAATATAAGGAGGTACTGTCAGGCTAAATGTGTAATTTTTCTTTTTTTTATTGAAAAAAAAGAGGTAAAAATTCCGACTTTTCATATAAGTCGATTGTCTAGTAATTCCTGATTGAAAGATTTCAAAGATTGTACTTTCCCATTATTTATGAAAGAATAGATGTTTTTGATACTAAAATATTTTGCATATGTGATGTTAAGAAAATTTTTAGCAGTTGCAAAAAGTGTTCATTTTGTTATAACTCTGAAAATTGTTACCTGCGGTGTCAGAAATATCAAGTATCGGTTGAATTATGAACACAGAATTTCAAATTTCTAAATTTGTTTTAAATTTGTATGATCGACACAAAAACGTGTCAGTGTATTGAAAATTTCACAATATTGAAAATTTATTTTTATATGTATACTATTTTTATTATTCCTCAAATTGAATTGTATTTAAAATTGTTAATATTATGTGGGTAGTAGCAGAAAATTTTTCATAAAGTGTTAGAATCCCTATTGCATAAGTTAGCGAGCGAAAATATTATTTTCATCTTTATATTGTATTTGCTTAAAATTTTAAAATGCAAGAAGTAACTGATCTGAAACAGTGCAGGAAAATTGATTTGCAGAATTTAGCGGAAGAATTGGGAGTGGAGATAGGGAAAATGACAGGATTCCGGTAATTATCCAAAAATTTGAAACTGCTAATGATTACGACAAAGATTTTGCCTTTACGCAAGCTGCGTATATCATAAAAGATCGAGAAGATAAGATAGCCGCGGATAAAGAAAGGTAAAAAGAGGATAAAGAAAGGGAAAAAGAGAATAAAGAAAGGGAAAAGTCTGTAAAACAAAGGGAATATGAGGAAAAACAAAGGGAATATGAGGAAAAACAAAGGGAATATGAGAGGGAGAAAGAAGAAAGAGAAAGAGAGGAAAAACAAAAAGAACGCGAATTTACGTTAGAACAACTTAGATTGACGCAAGATGCAAATAGACGTAGTTCAACTAACAGTGCCGGGTCGGAACGTCCACCTAAACTGCCGCTCCGAACAATAATGCATCGATTTGATCCGGAACGCTCTGACATAACTTTGTTTTTAAACTTGTTCAAACGACAGGCGACCAAAGCGGAAATAGATACAGGTGACTTAGTGACGCATTTGTTAGCTTTAGTGCCGGTCGAAATTGCAGAGTTAATTTTGAAGGAACCGCAAGAGCAGACGGATAACTTTGAATACGTCAAGGAATTTTTGCTAGATCGCTTCCGCATGAGTCCCGAAGCGTATCGTCAAAAATTAATGAAACATCCACGCAATCCAGGTGCCCCGTGGAAGGACATTATCTTCGAGCTCAACAGTTATTTAGAGGGTTGGTTAAATGGGTTAGAGGTTACGGATTTCAGCAGTCTGAAAAATTTATTGATAACGGACCAGATCAAGCGCCGTTCTTCTAACGAATTGAAAGAGCATTTCATTGATTCATGGGCAAACTACAAAGACCCTTTAGTCTTGGCAAATTGTCTCGACGAATATGAAGCGATTAAAGGCCCTTCGAAAAAACTTTGGAATGTAAGGCCCCCGCCCGAAAAAAGAACCGAAAAACCAAGGTTCGAAGAAAAATCGCGAAATGAGAGATTTCCCGAAACCAAAACAAATTGGCGAGACAAAGATATTAACAAAGACAAATAGCGTGTATTTGAACAAAAGAGATGGAACAAATGTTTCGTGTGTGGATCCACCCAGCATTTGAAAGCTAATTGCCCAGAATACAAAAAAAACGAAAGACCCATCTCTAAAGTTAGTCACATCCGAAACAGCCCGGAATTGGAAGAAGGTTTCAAACCATATTTGAGTCATGCTCAAATTAACGGAAGGGAAATTACCGTGTTAAGAGATACGGGTTCCTGTTCGGACATAGTGTCTAGAAAATTCATTAATTCGGATCAATTAGACGGGGGAACCGTTTGGGTAAGACAACCATTGATAAATGATTTGCATTGTCTGCCGACGGCAGATGTAATTCTCGAAATTAAAGACGTTGGAAATGTGCGGACTAAAGCAATTGTGGCCGACAGCGAAGCAGATATGTCTTATTATATTTTGGGTAACGAAACGCAGAAGTTGATAGACGAGATTAAAAACCGAACAATTAAAACCCTACATGCTGTAATAACTCGCAGTCAGACCAAAACGAATCCGAAAGAAAAAGAAAACGAACCGAACAAAGAAGTTACTCTTTCTCCCCTAGCCGGGAAAACGAAAAAGAGGCGGATGATGAGGTGACAGTTGAGACCTTGGAAAAAGATTTACTCCCCGAAGTTCTCAATGATCAATGCTTAGATCTGGCTAAAGTAGGTAGGGGTGAGTTTGGAATGGAACAAAGCAGTGACCCTTCTTTAGACATTATCAGGAAAAAGGCAATGGAAAAAAAATTGCATTATGAAATAAAAGACTCGTTGATAATACGAAAAACTAAAGATCATCGGGGGTTTGAACGAATTCAACTAGTGGTTCCGGCAAAATATAGGATAGGCCTTCTGAATGTATGTCATGAGGGAATCGCGGCTCACATGGGCGAATTGAAAACAAAAGACAAAATTTTAAGATATTTCTTTTGGCCGAACATAATAAAAGAAACGGAAAATTTCGTAAAATCTTGTGACTCATGTCAAAAAGTGGGAAAGGCGGGGGAGCAGAAAAGGGCCCCGCTGAAGCTAGTACCTATAATTTCAGAGGTATTTTCAAAACTTTCGGTGGATCTTGCGGGCCCCTTACCGGTCTCTAATAAGGGAAATAGGTATTTACTAACTGCAATTTGTTGTTATTCGCGATATCCTGAGGCGATACCGATACCAAACATGCTTTCTGAAACAGTTGTCGAGGCCCTAACCTTAATTTTTAGTCGTTTAGGCTACCCCTTTGAAGTACAGACAGACCTTGGAAAATCTTTTACTTCAAGTTTAACCACCATTTTTCTGGAGAAATTTGGAGTGCAACTAAATCATTCGAGTGTATGCAGACCTTCGTCCAATTTGATAGAACGATGGCACCGCTCTGTCAAACGTTTATTAAAGGTATTGAGTGTGGAAAAAGGTAGTGACTGTGAGAAAAATCCACCGCATGCACTGTTAACCTTGAGGACGGTAACGCATGAGTCCACCGGTTTCAGCCCGGCCGAGTTAGTTCATGGGAGAAATCTACGGACCCCGGAAACCTTATTGTTCGAACAATGGACAGGGGAAAGACAAGAGCCAGAGTTGGTCACTGAATATGTTTTTAATCTTATGAATTAAAGCGCTGTCAGGAATTAGCAGTCCAGAATATGACGGTCGCGAGAGACAAGAGAAAAATCTGGTACGATAAAAATGCCGTCGAAAGGCACTTTGAGCCAGGGGAAGAAGTATTGGTCTTAGCAACGAACAAAAAGAATAAAATGTCGGTAGGGTGGATAGGTCCCGGAAAGATTGAATCCAAAATTTCCGCGACAAATTATATAGTGAGTGTTCCGGGCAGACGGGAAAAATCGCAGATCTCTTAAAACCATACGTGAAAAGGGTGGGAAAAATTAATATTTTAACCCGCGAATTTCACGAGCCAGATGCATCCCAAGACTTAGAGATTGTGTACCCCTTAGCAGACTCCAGTAGTTACAAGTTTAGCGAAGTAGTGGAGGATAGTGGGTTAAGGGATCGCTGCAGTAACGAACAATTACGTATGTTGGAAAATTTATTGGACGAATTCCGCGAAGTGTTCTCGAACGACTCAGGATTAGCGGATCTCACGGAACACGATATAGAACTCATAGAAGAAAAACCGGTCAGAATAAGGCCGTACCGTGCATCGCCCAGACAAAATGAAATTTTAAAAAAGGAGATTAATGGCATGTTAGAACTCAACATAATCAAGGAAGGGGAGTCTAATTTTAATTCCTCGATGATATTGGTGGAAGCCCCGGGAAAAGATCCGCGCCCCTGCATTGATTATAGACAACTAAACGCAATTACGAAGGCAGAATTTTTCCCACTCCCGAATATAGAGGAAAGGGTTGAAAAAGTGGCAGCCGCGAAGTATATTACGGTGCTTGATTTGACAAAAGGATATTGGCAGATACCCATGACCCCAGGGCGCAGAAATTGGCCGCATTTGTGACTAATTTTGGAAGTTTTTTACCTCTGTCAATGCCTTTTGTGCTCCTCAACGCGTCTTATAGGTTCTCTAAATTCATGGCAAAATTGTTATATGGTCTAGAAGAATTTTGCTTACCCTACCCAGACGATATGGCCATATTTTCAGACGATTGGGAGGAACATATCAAACATCTTGAAAAGGTATTAGTCAGAATAAGGGACGCTAAATTAAAAGTTAAAATAGCGAAGTGCAAATTCGCACAGAAGACGGTTAAATATCTAGGCCACATAGTGGGGGAAGGACAACGAAAACCCGCCGAAGCTAAAATCCACGCCATCACGGAATTGCCAGCGCCAAAAACCAAAACAGAAATTAGGAGATGCCTAGGTATGGCAGGGTATTACTCGCGTTACATAGAAAATTACGCCACAATAGTTGAACCTCTCACGCGAGCGCTGAAAGGAAAACACAAAAAAGAAAAAATAGCATGGAACGACGAAATGAGTAAGGCTTTCGATCTCCTAAAAGCTAAACTCACCAGGGAACCGATTCTATATGCCCCAAATTGTGATTTGGAATTCGTTGTGCAAACAGACGCATCCGAAAAAGGGATCGGAGTAGTGTTAGCACAGAGGCAGGGCTCAGAAGAACATCCCATAATATACCTCAGCCGGAAGTTTACTGACCCAGAAAAAAGTTTCAGCGCAACGGAAAAGGAATGCGCAGCTATAATTTTTGCTATCAAGAAACTAAGACATTACATTGATGGTCAAGAATTTCGTATAGAAACAGACCACAACACTTTGGCGTTTCTGAAAAATAATGCAGGTAACAATCCCAGATTACTTCGATGGGCGCTAGCCCTGCAACCCTTTCAATATGCCATCCGACACAAACCGGGTAAAGACATACCCCACGTTGACTACTTAAGTAGAGCAATTCAGTAGTAAGTTTTTGAGTAAAATTCAATCTTTTGAACATATCTGAATATTTTTTAGTTTTATGGTTATTTTGGCATGTGTAGTGAAAAAAAAAGTATCTTTCAAAAAAAAAAAAAGTCTCTAAAACTAGATTTTCAAGCAATGGTAACCAGTGTATAAGAAATTAGGTCACGTATGTATATAGTGAGGTTAAATTGTAATGTTATTTGCGCCACTCAAATATGTTTGAGCTAACTCTTTTTTTGCAGATTTTCCGTGTTTTAACCCGGAAAATGTTTTAAAAGGGGGGGGGGGTGTTGTGATGAATTCATTAAATCCCTCACAGTCTGCTAATTAGGCAGAGTAATCAAAGATAGAAGTTCCCAAGAGTTGGAAAACTTTTCTCACGCTTCTCTGTGGTGTTACAAGAATGTCGCCTACTACAATAGGAAAAGATAAGCTTCGATCAATCTTGTGAAACTGAAATTGCTAGACAGCAAATATTTCTCTGATCTGACCGTCTATATGTGGGGTGTCGGATCGTGGGAAAATTTCCTGCGAGAACATTTAAAAGTTAAGTAAGACCTCCCTAAAGAAAGCTTTATCCAATGACGTAAACTAAAACTTTTTTGATTGGTGATCGGAGAATCTTTTGTTCGAGCAAGCGGACCGGAGAAGAGAATCGGGGGAGACAGGGAGATTTTGGAGAGCAGACGAGTGTTGGTGAAAAGACACTGATCTCTGGATGGATTCCCGACCAAGTGGGGAAGGAAAAGCTTTGCTGACAGATTTTTGAAGAGAGAGTGCGGTCTATCTGAAGTCAACGCAAAAGCCTTGGATTGGACTTTTCGTGGAGAGTGAAAAAGTAGCTCTTGTTAGACTTTAAGATTTTAAAACTACTGTAAAAGACTGGACTATTCAGTGATTTGCTATAAATTACAAGTTGAGCGAACTTAGCTAAACAAATTGTTGTAAATAATTTTTACCTCTAGAAATTTCGAGAACGCTTTTTATTAAAATTTGTTCTGAAATATTTAATGAAGTTGATCCATTGTGAAACGGTTCCACGCTACCCCATTTCAAAACACACAACATCATGGAATCTTTACAACGCCTATTAAGCAATTAAAATTCGATGATTATTTTAGAATTTTAAAAACAAAATATACTTTTAATCAGTGTTTAAAGATGTTTATTTTTGACAAACAGAACATAATTTGATTTTTAACTGATAATAGAAATATATTTTATATCCTGATCCTATAAGTATTTTTAATTTCCTGAAGATATCTTTTTTCATTTGCTGAACCTATAATTTTTTTTTTACATGATCCTAAACTCCTTTTTTTATTTCCTGAATGTACTTTTTATTTTTTTACAAAAAATCAAAATATCTTTTTAATATTATAATCCTACAAATATTTTTTAATCATAAAAATACTTTTTCTTTTACTGAACATAGATTTTTTTTTTAATCATAAATATGTTTTTTTCTTTTCTGAACATAGAAATAATTTTTTCATGAACATATTATTTTTAATTTTACTGACCATAGAAATATGCGGATCCTATAAATATTTATTTTTATTTTTTAATCATAAAAATGTATATATTTTTTAATTGAACATAGAAAATATTTTTACTGAACGCAGAATTTTTTCGATTTTTAATTATAAAAGTATTTTTTTCTTTTACTGAACATAAAAGTATCTTTTTCATATTCTGATTCAATAAATATTTTTTATTTCCTGAACATTTTAAAATATCTTTTTCATTTTACTGAATATATTTTTACTTTGATCCCATCAATACAATTTCCTGTACATATAATATGTATATATATTTTTTATTTTAATTATCCGATAAAAATATTTTTCTTTTCTAAACATAGAAATATTTTTTATGAACATATTCTTTTTAATTTTGATGAACATATAAATATTTTTTTATATTCTGATACTATCAAAATTTTTGCCTGAACATATAAAATATTTTTTTTATTTTACTGAACATAGAAATGCATTTTCTGAAATTCTGATCCTCTCAATCTTTATTTGACAAAACTGAATATACTTTTACTACGAGATTAAAGTTTTTTTTTTTTTTTTTGACAAACAAACGCTTTGAATTTTTACTGAAACATACTTTTAACCTAATCCTTATGGTTGAATCAATTTATTTATATAATGTATATTTTAGAAGCTTTTAAATATGATAAAAGGAAACAATTTTTAATTTAGTAATACTTTTGTATCAGTTACAACTTTTAAATTATAGAAAATATCAACTTTCTTCTTACAAAGCAAACTATTTTTTAGGTAGCTTTCAATACAAAAAAAGTATAAAGCTATCTATTGCAGCCGTTCAGAGGAAAGCAATTCCGAAAAATTTCGATATATTTTCACCGATCATGACCACCAGACCCCAAAACCACCCTCCGTTTAAATGTTGATTTATATATATATATATATATATATCTGATCTATGTCATACGATAACGCTCGTATTTATAAATTAATTTGGATGAAACTAATTGTGCATATTAAGCTCACCAATACCTCGACCGAGTTTGTTGGCCAGCTTGGTCCGCCATCTTGAAACAAGATGGCGGCCACTGAAAATTTAAAACTAAAATAAATATACAAAAAAGTTAAAAATTCAAATTTATTTTTTAATTAAGTGTTAGGCCTTGATACAACGATTCCAGAGCATTTTTTGTTTTACTTCTACCTTAAAAAATGGCTGAGATAGAGCAGTTTGAAATTCTAGGGTAGCTGACATTTTGAAACAAGACAGCACATTACAAAAAAAAAAACTAACGGTTAATTTATGAGTTTTAGTGAACGCGATTTTTCGCAAATTTTTTCTTTTATTGTTGTAATCATTTTCCCAATCATACGCATAAAACTATATATTCATATCCGTTAGCGCCAAATTCTCGCCAAACTTGGCGACATTTGGCGAAATATCGCCAAATTTGGCAACCAAAATAAGTCTTCATAAATGAAGCCCACTTGGCTATAGCTCAATAATTTGGCGATTAATTTCTTATTCAAGTTCAGTATTAACGAATCTTTTGTAAACGGTTTCTTTGCATTTTAGCTTGCTGTTTTCGAGTAACATTAGCTAAAATTTTAATACGAAGATATAGGAAAGGTACCTTTTCCTCCCGGTACAGGCCGGGAGGACTTTTTCTTTTAAAGCGTATCACTTCATTTAAAGTTTATACAGGGTGAATCTAAACTCTTGGGCAAAACTTTAAGGGGTGATAGTACACATCAAGACAAACAATATTAAATAGGAAACTAAGGGTCCCAAACGTCTTCCGAAGGATATAAGCGCCATTAAAGTTTAGGGTCCAAAATTTCAAATAATTATAAAAAACGGAAAAATTGATCGATTCGTTTGTGGTTTTCACTAAAACTATTCTTTAGGTCAGTATTTTCTTGAAAATAAATTTTAAATATAAAGTTCAAAAATTGCCGAAAGCGGGCGCTTTAGACTTTGGAGTAACGAACAACTAAGTTTTACCGTTATTTTTTGTATCGCATTAAATGCTTTCAAAAGCTTAGACTCAAACTTAAATTTTGAGCTCAAACTCTGAATCATTGGGAGTGGTTAAGTAGCGCAAACTGAACTCTGTTCAGGAGTTGAAATTTGAAACCTCCCCCCTGAACACAGCTCAGTTATTTCCGATCTTGGTGTCGCAGACCAGGCAGAAACTTCTACCCCCTACACGTAAAATAAACGATAGAGGGATGACAAAATTAAATAAAAAATTTATTCATAACAGACATGAACAATTTTTCCGCGCAAAACAACAAGAAATAATTTACAGTTACGTAGCCATTACGTAGTAACGGTCAGTGTCACCCGATTGGCCGGCAATGTGTAGTACAGAAGAATGTAACCTCCAGGTGGCGCTGTGATCGAAAGTGCTATAAAAGCGCCGGTTGTCCGCATTCATCGTGTTTTCGTCTTTGACGGCTGGAGGGACGACCAGCTACACTAATCAGGAAATGGCCGATATGCATTTCATATACAGCGCTGCGGATGGGAATGCCCTGGAGGCCCGGCGATTGTACGGGGGGGAGCGATTCCCTTCCAGACGCTTGTCGAACCGCAAAATTTTCGAACGCTTGCATCGGCTTCTCGGAGAAACCGGTTCGTTTGTCAGCAGGATGCACGACACTGGGTGTACAAGGAGTACGAGGACACCGGAACTAGAAGAGCATGTGTTGCGTGAATTCGAGGAGCAACCAGAGGCAATGTGGGACTTCACAACTCCCTCCACCGGCGGTGTGAAGCCTGCATCGTTGCGGGTTGTCACTCTTTCGAGCAGTTTTTGTGATTCCGCACAAACATCATGCGTGTACCGTTATCTACGTGTCAACCTTCATTCATATTGCGCAGTACTTGCGTACATCAAATTGTTTCTTTTTATTTTGCGCGGAGAAATTGCTCATGTCTGTTATGAATACATATTTTATTTAATTTTGTCATCCCTCAATAGTTTATTTTACGTGTAGGGGGACAGTTGCCCAAAGTGCATTACTGACCCTCCTTCCGGGGACAGTCTAGTTGTCATTTAGCAGATTTCTGCATGCAAAGCAAGTTCTGTATCATGTCAGATACGAATACTCATGAAAGAGTCCTTTTCAGGACTGGTTCCAACCCTGTCCTTTTCAGGGCGGAGTCGGTTCCGCCCTCGCCAGACCTCACTGTGGTGTGGCCCCGGTGGTCTTCGATCGGAACCTCTTCCGATGATGAACAGGCTAACATGGCGAGGGTTAAGTTGGGACAGGGCCGTAGCTAGAGGGGTGCCAGTGGGGGCTCAGCACCCCCTGGAAATTTTTAAGCCCCCCCTGGAAAGTTGCCATGGCCACCAAATGAAATTCTGTTTCAAAAATCCAAATGAAACTTTGTTCAAATATTGAACTTAGTTTGGGGTTTTTTACAATTTTGCATAAATACTAAATTGTAGTATTTGTTTAAAAATTGCATATAACTGCCCATTTGCACATACTAAGAATTAGCAACTTGTAAGAAAATTTTCATTTTGCAGTGTTTTCCATTATTAGCATAAAACAAATAATAATAAGGAACATAGTGCCTACAATTGAATATGCACTAATTTATCTTTCTATGTAATACTTTGATCATATATATATGTGTTTGTGCGTGCATGTGTCAGAGAGCGAGAAATAGTACCAGCTCCCCCCCCCCCCTACATTTTCTTGAGCACCCCCTATTGTTTACATCTAGCTACAGCCCTGAGTTGGGATCAGTAGTGGTAAATGCTGATGAAAACAGCATTGAACGCACTGCAGGTGGAGAGAGTCAGGGAGACGTAGCGTGCGGTTCCGTTTCCCAGGCTCAGGAAGCCAGCGAAAATTCAGACGCCCCGGAAGACTCACTTCCGGAGGCTGAGGTTGAGAAAGAAATCGCGAGCGTCTCGAACTCCTCCGATATGTCCATCTCGGACATGGTTGAGTTTTCGACCGCTTTCGTAGAGGACACGCATTCTTTAGGTGCGACATTCCTCAAGGTTCTCGAGAGAACCAAGGGCCTCAATGTCAGGAAGAAGAATGATCTCAGCGAACTTCTGGTTCCGATCATGAACTTCGTCTCCAGACAACACTCTTGGCTCATGCTCTTGCACGGGAAAGCCTCACAGGCGAAAGAAGCGCGGGACGCAAGGAGAGACGTCGGCGTAGGTAGCACACCACGCTTGTTCAGAGACGTTTTCCGATTATCGTTCAGCCTCTCTCAGACGGAGGGGGGACCGAAACCATCGTATCGTTCCATAGCGGTATAGACGGACGTCCTCAACTCAGATCAGTGCAACTCCTCCTCAGACTCGAACGCAGCACGAGGTAACTCGTTCGACCGGAAACGGAGTAGGCACAAACATAAGAGACATGAGGACAAGTCCAGGTTACAGGAGCACGAGCCTGTGTCGTATTCAGATTCTGAGTCCAAAACCGGCGCCCTAGACCCGGAGGTTCTGTCTTGTGCGCGGGGGGAGTCGATGGCAGCCGATTATAACGGTAATCAGACTGAAGCCCCACGAGTACATTTCAGGAAAGAAGGGTCATAAGGATTTCCTAACTCCAGTGACTAAGCATAATCCTACAGGAAATTCGGACGTAGTGGACGGTAAATCGTACCCGAATCAAAAGACTGAAAAACAAAAACGTAAGTCTCTGGTGCAGACAGAGAGGTCCAAGACAGGCACGTCCCATGTCAGAACCACATACAAAGCGAAACTTCACGGAGACGGGTCGCCCGAAGTTCCTCAGCAGAGGATTAAACAGAAAGCGACCCAGAGTGCTAGTGAGCGACATAATGGTTCTGATCCATCCTCTCGAAACAAGGTGAAGCCTCACAAAGACGGGTCACCCGACGATCTTCAGCTGGGGATTAAACAGAAAGTGACCAAGAGCGTTGGAAAGCCACGTAAAAAGAGGAAAAAGAAAAAGTCTAAGAGCTCTAGGGACGATCGTGAGGGAAGTAAGAAAGATTCGAGGAAGGACGAGGTCTAATCTCATGATTCGGACGCGTCTCCTGTAGACGATCTTCCAGAAACCCAGCTTGCTGGATCAATGGCTGATGAGGACGGCTCTTGGTCCAAAGTTGTGTCCAGGAAAGAAAGGAAGAAACAGCGGGAGATGGAACGGTCGGGTCACCCGAAAGGTGTGAATCCCCATCCAAAGGACTCCGTACTCCCAAACTTATCCCCAAAGTCTCAAGAACAATACTTAATCTTTCCCCATCCACAACAGCTTTCCTCACGGGTCACGGCAAATTTTTTGACTACTTATATTACTTTAAAAGATCAAAGACCAACCTTTGCGAATGCGGTGACGTCGGCAGCCCTGACCATTATTATTACTCCTGCCCCCTGACCGCTTCTTGGCACCTACGGAATCTCCCCACATCACCTCCAACCTGGTTGGAAATAATTTTAACTCGCCCAATACTCCTATTTAAACTTAAAGCAACCTATAATTTCTTAACTGAGCTTACACATTTAACCAGTTAAATTAATTCCAATAACCATGAAATATATTCATAGCGGGAAAAAAATATTTCTCGTCCAAGTTTATTGTAATTTTAAGCTCTGAATCTCAAGCACTTACCAGATGGTCATGGTACCCATCAGCTAGAGAACAACTACAAGCTTCTTCAACCATCTGTACAAGGGCCGCCCTTTGTGATCTGTACAAGTGGTGCAGTCACAGTACGGGACTGCTCATCTCAAAAAGGGCCGCCATTCAGTGGACTGTACAACTGGGGCAGATACTTAGTGAACTGCTCCAAAAAAATCACCAACAACTCCACCCATCCACCGCTCTTTGTCACGCAGGAGCGCTGGCTCCAGCGGTGGACATTAATTTGTAACTTTCTCTCCACCACTACAATTGCCTGCCCATTGTCGCGTGAGGATCTTTCCTCGCAGTGCCGGCCACTCGGCCTAGTATGTAGCCACCATTTATTGCAATAAATGAACCGATTGTTTGATGGAGCTTGACGGTTTTGGTTCGTTTTTCCCCCACCTCTGTACTTGACTGGAGTCGCTCAAACGAATCCTCGCGTGCCGGGGAGCATCCCGGGTGAGGCATTAACGCTCAACGGTCCGGCTCCGACGGACCAAGTGGCCTCACTCAGGCTTTAATCCAAAGGAGTCCGCCCAGAAAGGGAAGCAAAGGTCAAAAGCCAAAGCCAAACTTAAAGAGGAACTAGCCCTCATAGTGCGGCCGAAAACACCGGCCACACACTCTGATGTTTCATCCAATTTCATTCGGACAAAAGTAACCAGTGAAATCGACCCTGTCAAGGCCGAAATCAGAATCAGAGATGTGCGGGATATCTTAGGTGGAGGCATTGTCATTATAACAGACAGCAACGCACATCTCGAGAGGCTGGAGGCCGAAATAGGGAAGACGGAACTGGCGAGCAATCTATCGATTTCGAGACCGCGTCGACGCACTACGGAGATCGTTGTCTTCGGTGTGGATTCGGAACTATCTGATACCGACGTGATTCCTGCGATCCTGGAGCAGAACTAGGTTCTTCAAGGGGCTTTCCTTGAGCTTGGAACTTCGTTCACAGGGAAACGCGGTCATAATCACGTAATAGCGATGGATGAGAGTTCATATGAGCGTCTGGCGCGGGTTCGCAAATTGAGCGTGGGTTGGTGCCAAGCGGACTTCCGGCCAAATCGAAGGGCTCTGATTAGCTATCGGTGCTGGAAGTACGGCCACACACAGAAGGTGTGCCGCAATGCGTCCCTGTGTGGGAGGTGCGGCGTCTCGGATCACACAACCTCGGAATGCAGTGCGGACGCACTCTGCTGCCCGAACTGCAGAACCAGGAACCAACGGAGACCAGACGGCAAGCAATTGTCGACCAGTCATGCCGCATGTTCTAATGAGTGTCAAATCCACAAGTTGGAGGTCGAACAATTAAGAATAGCGTCATCATGGGGATAAACCCGACTTTCGCACATCTTAATTGCCACCATGCTATGGCGGCCGCAAACCAACTGGCTCAGGATACTCTGTCGCAAGAGACAGATATCGTTTCACTCAATGAACCATACGTCGGCGAGGGCTCCGTCACAGGTATGCCTGAGGACTATGCGCAAGTTCACTGGGAGGGTAACCTTTTTCGGGCGGCCTTCTGGGTCAGCAAGCGAGTGTCCATCTGCACGGTCTTGAGACACCCGGATGTGGTGGCCATCCGCTGCAAGTGGTCGAGCAGTTGGGTGCTGGTAATAACGTGTTACTGCGCACCTTCTGAAGATATCGACCTCGTTCTCGAACCGTTGGATACGCTGTTGAAGCAATACCCGAATGACAACGTCGTTCTGGTTGGAGATTTCAATGCAAAGTCCACGATTTGGGGGCAGCGATCCACGGATTCCAGAGGGCGATCTCTGATTGCCTTCGCCTCGAACGCAAATCTTGAAATCGTTAACGAACCAGATGGTCCTCCCACATTCCTTTGTCATCAAGGGAAAGGTTGGATCGACGTCCTTCTCGTTCGCTTCTGCGCTAGTCGCATTGCGGATTGGAGGATCTCCGACGTCGAAACACTCAGTGACCACCGTCTCACGCTATGGACCTATGAGGGCAGGCTGAGTCCCCGTCGACCTAGAGGAACCAACAGACGTTGGTTGCCAAGGGTCTTAGTCTGAGATGAGTTCCTCCGTGATGTGCAGACAGCGGATCTGAGACGATACGATTTCGCCACCCCGGAGGAGGGTTTTGAACACTTGATGTCAACTTTGGTGAAGCTGTGTCAGAAGCACAAACGCCGAAAGCTTGCTAGTTGCAAGGGTACATGTTGGTGGACAACTGCGTTGACCAGCCTCAGATCTCGTTTGCGTGCGCTGAGGCGGCTCTACTAGAATAGTCTGGAGCCGACTCAGAGAGCGAGACTTGGCGCCCACTTTAAGCGTAAGCGAGCAGAATACAAGAAGTCGATCCTGCGCACAAAACGTGTCTCGTTCAGGAAATTTATTTCCGACGGACCTGTCACGGATAGGCCAGGCCAAGTAGTTGATGTGGTAAAGGACAAGTGGAGATGGGAGGCGCCCATTTTGCTGGTCCTTCCCTCAGGTGAGGAGGTCTCCACCTGGGAGGAATCTCAGGATGCACTTGCTAGACACCACTTCCTACAGGCCGCCGAAGCCTCGCGGGTCGAAATCATCAGGACCGGCGAACCGGACTGGTTCACGTTGGTAGAGCTGGAGCTTGCAGTCGAATCGCTGCCACCTAACAAGGCACCCGGCCACGACGGAATCAGTTTAGAGATCGCCCGTAAGGTCCTCCAGCTCCATCCTCAATGGTTACTGGCCTTGTATAACCACTGCTTGCGGACGTCTTGTTTTCCGCGGACTTGGAAGCGAGCGGTTGCTGTTTACTTTGTCAAATCCGGCAAGGAACCGAGCGACCCAGATTCCTACCGCTCGATTTGTTTACTACCGACCCTCGGGAAGGTTCTACACAAGTTGTGCGCAACAAGATTGGCGCTCTATATAGAGACCAACGGTAAGATCCACCCACATCAGTACGGCTTTCGCAAGAATGTCAGTACCGTAGACGCGCTACGAAAAGTGTTGAACTACATAGCTGAATCAAAGAGACGTGAAGCTAACACATGTCTGCTTACGTTAGACATCAAGATCGCTTTCAACAGCGTACGGCGAGTCGCTGTCCTACAATGCTTCAAGGACTCCGGCGTTGAGCCGTATCTCCTGGGGATGATTGACATTTATCCTCCACGACGGGGAGCACTGCTACAACGTAGGTGTGTCTCAGGGGTGGTGTCTCGGCCTGACTCTCTGGCTGGTTGTAATAAACGTCCTCTTGGACGAGTTGGATCGCTTGCCAGTACCAATTGACGAGGAGTGGGCTGTTCAGGCCTTCGCTGATGACGTCTTCGTGGTAGCACGTCAAAAGGCGGTCATGAGGTTCGCGACCGTGCTCAGGCCGGTTCTCTCGAAAATCCATAGCTGGGCGATGGATTTCGACACTTTCAGTTACGCCAAGTGCTGCCACACAATCGTTTCTCCCAAGGGCACAGTCAAGTACCAGCCTTCGACGCCCATCCGTATGGCGGGCCACAAGGTAGAACATCGATGGAACATCCAGTACTTGGGGGTTACGATTGACTGGCATCTTAGTTGGATGCCCCACCTGGACCAGGTTCAGGAAAAGGCGTTCAAGGTTCTGCACAAGATGAACCGACTTACTGCAGCCAGCTGGGGAATCAAGCCGCACCTTCCCAAGATGCTCTATGCACTAGTTGCAGAGCGCATTATCTTGTACACGTTCTCTGTCTGGTACAACGGTAATGTGGTGTTGAAAAATCGGTTACTTAGCGCGCAGCGGGGTCTACTGCTGTGCGTTACCAAGTGTTACAAAACGGTTTCAACGGATGCTCTAAACGTCTTGGCAGGGGTTCTGCCTCTCGACCTACGTGCAGAGCTGGACCGAGACTTCACGTCTCTGGTTCGTTGGAACGCAGGCATTGACGGTACTTGGTTAAACCCCGGGTCTATCGATCTGTGGAAGCCAACTCTCAACAGAGACGACCTTCGGCGGATCCCATGGACTTTGGACCTCACCCCAAAGACGACGTGCTCCTACCACACGGACGGATCCAAGCAAATGAACGAGACCGTAGGGTGTGTATTCCTTGCTGTTGTCGAGGGCCGGATCGAACGAGAGAGTCAGTTTCGTCTCACGGATGGTGCAGAAGTATTTGCGGCAGAGGTCCATGCGATCAAAGAAGCAATAACAGAAGCCCATCTGCGGGGTCTCAGTGAGCTCGATGTCTACTCGGACTCGAGATCGGCTCTCCAAGCGCTTAATAGCCTGGTGCCAAAATACAATGCAATTGCTGAGATTAAGGAATTGGGGAAGCAAACCGGAGTCGAGCCTCATCTTCATTGGGTTCGTGTTCACGTCGGCCACGTATACAATGAACGTGTGGATGCGTCGGCCAAGGCAGCCACGACACGACAAACTGTCGACGTGGATTAAAACGCGCCGCCGGGCCGTAGCATATTGGCAAGAAAGATGGACCGATTCTGAGCACGGTCGAGCAACGTATGAGGTTTTCCCGTGGATCTGCTCTCGCAGACTGCAGGGGGACTTTTTTGTGAACCAGGCCGTTACGGGACATGGCGCCTTCGGCGACTTTCGGAGACGCCTCTTCGGAAACACCTCAGAATGTTTCTGCGGAACGCGCGTCAGCACAGTCAGACACTGTCTGTACGAGTGCAACCTCTGGCGGTCCGAGAGAGAAACATTCTTTCCTCGTGACTTCCGGACTCGAACGCTGCGGGACTTATGTCTAGACGGTTATTGCCGAAAGGGAGTGAGGCTCATAGTCCAGGATCTCCTTGTTCGGACACTGGACCGCAATCTGGGTCGTCGAAGGGTAGACCGAAGCGCAAATGCTCTTCGTGGTCGCCGACTACGTTTGAACGCAAATCAACCAGCCCGCGGCATTCGCGGCGCTGGGGGGTCATGGCGCATAATTAGTGGGTTAAGAGTCCTACTCGAGAACCCACAGGTAAGGTAATAAGGTTTTAAGGTAAACAGGTAGATATGATTTCCTTATCTCTAAGTGTTGTGTTGTGTTTTTTGCATGCAGTAGTGTATATATACTGCTGGCCATAAAAAATGCTACACCATGAAGGAATGCAAATAACAGAATGACATTTATTGGACAAATACATTATAATGGGATGGACAAGTGATTGCATTTTCAGAAAATTTGTAGGTATAGATCCTGAGAAAACACTACTCAAAGCAGCAACCTCTGGTCGCAATAACAGCATTTATCTGCCTAGCCATGGATTTGAACAGAGATTGGATGTCATGTACGGGTACATCAATCCATGCAGCTTCAACACTATGCCACAGTTTATCAACCGTAGTGACGGGCGAGTGGTTTCGGGTCAGTCGCTCAGAAGCCATTGACAGGACGTTTTCAATTGGTGAGAAATCAGGAGAACGTGCCGGCCAGGGGAACAGTCGAACATGTTCTGTATCAAGGAAGGTCAGGATAGTACGAGCAACATGCGGTCGTGCATTGTCCTGCTAAAACGTAGAGTTGCGGAGGCATCGAAGATAAGGCAGAACCAAGGGCCGTAACACATCAGAAATGTAACAGCTGCTGTTGAAATTGCCGGCAATGCGAACAAGAGGCTACCGAGACGTGTATCCAATGGCACTTCATACCGTCACTCCAGGTGATATGACAGTGTGACGATTCGAATGCAAGCTGGCAATGTGCGTTTTCCACGATGCTGCCAAACATGGATGCTGGCATCATAATGCTGTATATGAAGCAGGAACGGCGTCTCACTCCGTCTTTGATGAATCCTGGCTCTGTATGCAGCATCCTGACCTTCCTTGATACAGATCATGTTCGATTGTTTCCTTGGCCGGCACGTTCTCCTGATTTCTCACCAATTGAAAATGTTCTGTCAATGGCTTCTGAGCGACTGGCCCGAAACCACTCGCCCGTCACTATGGTTGATGAACTGTGGCATAGTGTTGAAGCTGCATGGACTGATGTACCCGTACATGACATCCAATCTCTGTTCAACTCCATGGCTAGGCAGATAAATGCTGTTATTGCGACCAGAGGTTGCTGCTTTGGGTAGTGTTTTCTCAGGATCTATACCTCCAAATTTTCTGAAAATGCAATCAATTGTCCTTCCCATTATAATATATTTGTCCAATAAATATCATTCTGTTATTTGCATTCCTTCATGGTGTAGCATTTTTTATGGCCAGCAGTGTATGTAGTAGTGCATTTATGTCTATTGTTGTGTTGTGCTTTTGCATGCAATAGTGTATGTATGTAGTAGTGCATTTATGTCGTAGTTATATATATGTGCATGAATGTTGTAGTTATATAAATATGTGTATGATCTCCTCGAATGGATACGCTTGACCACGTCCTAGTTTCGCCTAGGGGGTTCTGTCTCGCGGGAAGCTATTCGGGTGAGGGACAACCTTAGCCAACGCGTGTCTGTGCATCAGGGACTAACTTTCTTCGAAGTCCCGGGTTGGCAAGAAGCACCTTCTGCTCGCCACGTCCGATGAACTAGTCGCTTTCTCCTTCCCTAGGATTTGATAATCGGAAGCCGTGTTTACAGTAATGGGTCGTGGGGGCGTTTCGACAATGGCCTACAACCCGGTTTCTCTCATGAGGTTCCAGCAACGAAGCCGTCGGATCGTCTCTGCGTCCGCCCAAGTGTCGTGTGGTGGTGTGCTGTACTTGGGCTCCACCGCGTGTCGCAGCGTCCGCTGACTTCACTCATTTGGGTTAGGGTGAGAGGCGCAGGTAGGCTTCGGCCCCCGTCTTTCCCCCAGGCCGAAGAGCACCACCTAGGAGGTGTCCGGGTAAACCGGCTCTTCTTGGTCGTGTCCTCGTATTGATTCACTAGAATCTGGAATCGGCGGTCAACTCCTGAACACAGTTCAGTTTGCGCTACTTAACCACTCCCAACGATTCACATTTTGAGCTCAAAATTTAAGTTTAAGTCTAAGAGTTTGGAAGCATTTAATGAGATACAGAAAATAACGGTAAAAAATAGTTGTTCGTTACTCCAAATTCTAAAGCGTCCTCTATCGGCATTTTTTTACTTTATCTTTAAAATTTATTTTCAAGAAAATACTGACATAAAGGATAGTTTTAGCGAAAACCGCAAACAAATCGACCGATTTTTCCGTTTTTTATAATCATTTGAACTTTTGGACCCTAAACTATGATTGTGCCTATCTCCTTCGGAAGACGTTTGGGACGCTTAGTTTCCTATTTAATATTGTTTGTCTTGATGTGTACTATCACCCCTTAAAATTTTGCCCAAGAGTTTAGATTCACCCTGTATATTTGACAAACCAGAATATACTTCGGAGTTTTAATGAAATAGCAGCCTAAATTCGTGACCATATTTTTAAGACGACAATAGTTAATCAATTTATTAATATTTCGTATACTTGAATTCTGAAATACTAACAACGAAATGACTGTCGATTTTTTAGAATAAACTATTGCTTATTTCTAAGCAAAAACTTCTAAAATAATATCATATTTTCTTAGTTAACTTTACACAACTTTGCAGAAAATTAAGAAAGTACTCAAACTCAATTAATCACAGTGGGGGAAATATTTCAGAAAAAAAATTATGAAAATAACTTACAACGAAACAAACAAAATCAGAAAAGAAATTTACAAAATAACAATTTACAAATAAACAATTTTAAAGAACGAAAATTTATATCTAATGAAGTAATTTGCAGAGAACTCAAATACAGAGAGAAAAATAAAAAATGTGAAAAGAAAAAATTCAGGATAACAAAAATATTTAACTCAGAAAATTATTTACAAAGAAACAAAAGGAATTCTAAAAAAATTTAAAAAGAAAAAAAATATTACAACTTTTGACAAAAATTATACTAAAATAAAAAATGAACACAGAAAGAAAAAAAATTACAAATTTATAACTAATTTACAAGGTATCAAAAAAGTTCATTAATTAAAAAGTTAAAAACATTAAAAAAGATTTTACAAAGAAAAAAATGTAAAAAATTCAGAAAACAAAATCAAATGAAAGAAAAATATTACAATTAACGAAAATAATTTAGAATTAATATAAAAATTAGAATTAATGAAAAAAATCAGCATTTGAAAAATTTATTCTAGAAACAAACTTCTATTGTAAAAGATTATCAAAATTTCAGAAGATTGATGGAAATATGAAATTAAAGGACATAGTAGTTTATATCGTTTTTGAACTGCTTTTCGATTGAAATGTAATTAGATGTTCACGAATTTATGCATAAATTCAGGAATTTACCAGACAAACGGTCCATTGTTAGTATACTCATGTTGACTTTTTTGCATACGCCTGTTCATTTTCATAAATTTTTCTAGACTTATTTATGGATTTTTCTATAGTTTTCCACAATTTTTCCTGATTAACATTTAATGGATAATTATTTTTAGCAATTTTTATGGTTTAGTATATAATGTTTTCCTTAACCAGTCATCTTGCTTAAGTTTTTATATTCTCACAAATATGCAAAGGAATTACTTCTACCTAAGACACATGTTTTGTACATATATTCGTTCTTAACGTACTTTATTATATTATTAAGGTAGATAAATTTTATGCATACTTACCTCTAAATTTATGAAAGTATAAATTTTTCTATACTTTAATATTAATTTTTTAGATGTTTTCTTAAATTTTTGTAATTTACATATAGTCTGTGTGTGAATATATTATTTATCATGAAAACATTTAACATTTAAAGGCGCTACAATTTTTTTATATTTTGTTTTAGTACATTTTTCCATTACCTAGCTTACATAAGAGTATCTTATACATACTATTTTTTACTTTTAGGAAATTGTAGCTATTTCTTTTATAATCTTACACGATATGATTGATTTTGCATTTCTCTTAAACTATTGCGAATATAATTTACATAATTTCAATTATAATATTTATTTTTTAATTTATGCACTGTATGCTTGAATTTAATATTTAATTCTAAGTAATATTCTTTATCTGGAAAATGTCTACTTTATATATTTGACTTATATCATGAATTTTATAACACTTGGTGAGATACTTTTAGGTAACATTTCAACATTAAATAGTTCATACTTCTCATACTACTAATTGCTAGTACATATACCTTTCAACATACGCCAGACCACGTGTCAATATTTGGACTATTCTAACTATTATTTTTTATTACATAATAGATATTTATACACTAGTTTAAGATTAATTTTATTCATTAAGTTGCTTTAACTGACATGAAATGAACTTTTTCGTAGGAAAATCTCTGTTTTTGGCTTAAAAATTAACATTTTTTTTAATCGTGTTACATGTAGCACAATTAACACTCAATTAACACACCATTAACATTCTTTGCTTTATATTTTAACTACTATTTTCTAAAACAGACTAAGTTAACTAGGTTATCTAACAGAACATCATTAAATCTACGAACCCACCATTTTCAAATTTATAGTACTTTAACCTACTAGTACTTATCAGAGCTATTTCCTGCGTAACACTCGAAATCAACACTATTTTTAAAATATCCCCAAACATATAAAACATAATTCCTGCATAGCCATCCAAAGGTTTAAAAGTAAATCATATGTTTGAATCTTAAGGGCTTTTTTTTTCTTTTTTTAAAAAAGATTTTTCCTTTTTGGTACAACATTTTTTAATAAAATATAATAATATTTTTCTTGTAAAAGATATATGTTTTCTTTTTTGAAAAATATTCTTTTTCTTTTTTATTTTAAAATATTTTTGTGAAATATATATATATTTTTTTGTTTTTAAAATATTCTTTCTGTAAATTTTTTTTTTTTTAATATTTTTTTTCTTTTTTATAAAAGTATTTTTTTGTGACAGAATTTTTTTTACTTTTTTGTGAAATATTTTTTGTAAAAGATTTTTTTGTAATTATTATTTTATTGTAAAAGACTTTTCTTTTTTGTAAAAGATTTTTTCTTTTATTGTAAAATAACGTTTTTCTTTTCTTGTAAAAGATATTTTTCAAAATTTTTTTCCCTTTTTAAAAAGAAACATATTTTTTCCTTTTTTGTAACAGATTTTTTTTTCTTTTTTGTAACAGATTTTTTTTTTTTTTTTTTTTTTTTGTAAAAGATTTTTTTTTATATAAGTTTTTTCTGTAAGGTTTCTTTCTTCTGTAAAAGAAATTTTATTGTCAAATATATTTTTTTCTTTTTGTAAAAGATTTTTTTGCTTTATTTTTTTTTGTAAAAGAAATTCTTTTTTGTAAAACTTTTTTTTTGTAAAGTAATATTTTTCTCTTTTGTAAAATATTTTTTCCTTTATTGTAAAAGTTTTTTTTATAAGTTTTTCTGTAAGAATTTTGTCTGTAAAAGATATTTTTTTGTAAAATATTTTTCATGTAAGTTTTCAAATACGTTTTACAAAAGATTTTGTATATTTTTTCCTTGTAAAGTTTTTTTCTAAGTTTTCTTTTTTTAATAATTTTTTCGTAAATTTTTGTTCATAAAATTTTTTGTTTGAGAATTTTTATTACATGGTTATTTTGAAACCTTTTTATTTCATTTGGTGTCGGTTTTATTCAACATTTAATTTTTTATATCTGTTTTTACGAACTTCTGAATTTTTCCTTCTTATTTAACTTTTCTATTTGATTCTTAATTTATTCAATTGATGTTTAGTGTTTTCATTCAGAGTTTATTGTGTTACGAATATTTTATTTTGTAATTTCTTTATTATATATTACATCTGATTACATATGATCACATAATATACATGTGTATATTATTACATCTATATATACATACATATATATATATTATTTGACATATTGCATATGATTTAATTTTACAGCTTTGGATTGCAATAAAGGAATTATATTTTATGTACTTTGGGGGTGTTTTAAAGTTAGTGTTGATTACGTGTGTTATGCAGGAAACAGCTCTGATAAGTACTAGTAGCAATTAAAAACTTGAGTTGTGATAAAACATACTCTTTGAATCTATATTCACCTTGTACTATAAATACTAATTAAAAACAACATAAATGTCCAAAAACATACACGTACGATTTCATAAAATGCTTTACTGGAGGAATTTTCATATACAAAACTGTATTTCTACATAGATAACCGAGCGCTTCCGAGCAATCTTTTGCCCATCGTCAGAGTTACAAAACAAAACGCAATGGCGAAAAAACTAGTAAGAACATCGTTCACTTCTGGAGAATGGAACAAACCAATTGAGGTGGGTGTCTCATTATTCTTATTATCAAAATTAATTATTGATAATAAGAATAACACATAAGAACCTGCATGTAATAAGCATAATATCTAGTATTTAAAAATTCTTTTGTCTTTGTTTTCCATATTTTATGTCAATTTAAAGTAATTTGGAAATTATTTGATTTATGAATTAGCATATAAACAGGAGTTCTATGAAGAAAAGTTATATAACTTTGTTTAAAACTTTTATTGACTACTTTTCCGTAGCAGTTTGCAAATTTATTAATTATTACAGCGTTCCTAAATGGTCCGTTTTATTAATACCAATTATTTCAAACAAAAATATTTTTTCACAAATGTTTTCTATTGCAAATGTTGAAGAAAGCTACCACAAAAAATTTTCTTAGGAAATACTGGTGTTCAAAAAGCATTCGATTTGAGGGAACCTGTTATTATATTCTACATACCACATGGGCGTAAGCCACAGCAACCAAATGCTACAATTTTTTTAACACCGGTATTTCCGATTAGTAATCTTTGCCTTATTTAATACGCCATTAAATAAAACGATGATTGCTATTCGGAAATACTGTTGACCAAAAATCACAGTAGTTGGCAGCTATGGTGTAAACGTTAAAAGAATAAATTTAAGTTGAATTTCAGCAGATTCTGACTGAAATAAAAGAAAAAATAACGTTTTGATTGAGATATAAATACCTTTATTAACAGGATTTATGGTCCTATTACCACACCCAGAAAAAGGAATTGTTTAAAACTACAAAACATGTTTTGTTGAGTACATTTTGGTTGTTTCAAGCAAAATTTTTAGTTCAAGTAAAAAATTGGTTTTGTTGCATGGACAAAAAAAATATTGTTAACACTCTTACAAAATTTTAACAAAATTTCGTCAATTTTACTTGAATTAACAAAATCTGTTTTTTAATTTTACAATAATGTTGGAATTTAAATTTGTAATTCCAGAATTTTTTTATTTATTTATTTAAATTATGGTGTAGTAGCCATAACTCTCTCACGTAACTTGGTTTATTTGACATATATAGCTATATGATTAAAGGATTAATATAATTTTTGGACAATTAAAACTTTTTTAATTGGAACGGACCAAGGTAGTTCTAAAAATTCCCCTCTCCCATTTATTACTTTCTACTATCTTTACAAGAAGAAAGAATTGGATTCATGAAAATTTTCGACTTCCGGTTTTCGACGGATTTTAGAAGGTCCTGAACATAATTTGACTGTTTTTAGAAAATGACTGTCTATGACTCTGTCTGTCTGTCTGTATGTGACATAAATTTTGTGGGCGCTCAATTTCAAGAACTAATGCACGGAATTTAATAAAACTCTATATTCAGTTACTTCCTGATGTAAATTGGTGCTGATTAGTTTTTAGCGTAAATCGCGCAACAGGTGGCGCTGCTATGTTACATTTTTCGCGATTTTTGCAATAGCTCTATCTCAAGAACTAATGCACTGATTTACATCAAACTACAGATTGAGTTAGGACTTCACATAAATAGAAGCTGATTATGTTTTGGTGAAGAAATTCCAACAAGTGGGCTGCTATGCTACTTTTTTCATGATTTTTACGATAGAGACACAAGAACTATTGCACAGAATTTCATCAAAATTCAGATTCTATTAGACCTTAACAAACCTAGATGCTGCTTACGTTTTGCTGTAAATAGCCCAAAAGGTGGCGCTACTATGCTACTTTTCTCATGATTTTCACTGTAACTATATCACAAAAACTAATGCACGGATTAAATTTTAATTCATTTTCAGCAGTGAGTTACATCTGTAATTTTTGAATAATAACCAGTGAATTCTTACCCTGCTTTTTTTCAAGCGTAAACCGAGAGAGTGAAAAATGTCCCAAGCCAGTAATTGAACCCGGGTCCTCAGAATAGCGCCCTGAGGCTCTACCACTGAGCTACAAGGAACGATATCATCTAGTGCTGCGGTTGCAGACGGTCTGACATATATAAAAGTGAGAAATACCGAGTTGGTTTATCGTTCCTTGTAGCTTAGTGGTAGAGCCTCAGAACGTTATTCTGAGGACCCGGGTTCGATTCCCATCTTGGGATATTGTTCAATCTGTCGGTTTACGCTTGGAAAAAAGCAGAACAAAAATTCACTTGTTAATATTCGAGGATTACAGGTGTAATTCACTGCTGAAAATGAATTAAAAATAGTCAAGTTATCAAAGCAAAAAATAATTTTAAAGTAAATATTATAATTGTTTCTTTAACAAAAACCTTTGTTGTTAAAACAAGGAAAATTCTTAAAATTACACCAAACTTTACTTGTTCTTTAAACAAAAGTTTTTGTTGCCGAAACTAAAAAGAACTCTTAAAGTAACAGATAATTCTATTTATTTTGAGAAAACTTTCAACAAAAGAACTTTGTTAATTCAATTAAAATTGGACCATTTTACTTGAATTAATAAAACATTTTTTTGCTGACGATACAAAATTTTTTTGTTGGAATTGCAAAAAAAAAAAAAAAAAAAAAAAAAAAAAAAATTGTTGGTTCAAACAAAATTTTCATTGACCCATATTTAATCGGAAAATTTTGTTGGGCCAACAAAATTGTTGTTGATTCAACAAAACTTTTGTCTGAGTGCATAGGGTGTAGCGACACGGAGGAGAAAGCACAAGCAAATTTACTTCCCCAATTTTTTTTGAAAACACAATCAATTTCGCGTTATTTAACACAGGAATTCTGCCTTTATAATAACAATTACTATTCAGAGAAAGTAGTGGAAATTTGTCTGTGCCCTACCTTCCCCTCCTGACACTACGCCTATGTGTATTACTGTACAAATTTAAATGAAATGTTTGCATAACAAAGTAAAGCAAAAGTAACCAGTCCGGAATGTTTACATTTTTCTTATTCCAGCAAAGCAAAAATATTCAAATGACTGCATTTTTCACTTCAGCATTAGAAAAAAAATATGGTCATTAGTTACTGATAATACACATAAGAAGTTGTATGTAATAAACATGATATCTAGTCTTTAAAAATTCTTTTGTCTACATTCCTCGTCTTTTCAATATCTAACATTAATGGACCGTACTTACTCTTCACATTTAAAAGATCACACTTTATCTTAGAACATAACTTTCCTTTTTTCTTCAATTAAATAGCGCCTCGCAGTTAAACTTATGCTACGCGAAAAATAGACGGGAATAATATAACAGAGTAAAATGAACTTCAAGAGTGATAAGAATTCCGTTGAATGAAGGGAAAGACGACATATGAGTCTATATATAACATGTATACTTAAGATTAGAAGAAACAACGAATTTTACAAAACTCGGTTACGTCCTTTAAGACAGAATGGTTGCAATTAATTTCCCCTTTTAGTTGTAAAATGTGATTCAGTAGCCAGGTCATCGTGGCAAAGAGCAACGGAAGGGTGGTAACGTTGCACAAGGTGTGCCATTCATTCAGAAAAAAATGATTAAGCTTTTCTTTGTCAGATGACGAACCTGATGCAAGTTTGACAATGAATTGAACAGCTCGTCTGGTGTTTTGCGAAGAGATCGTCTAATGCTAGTCACGGGAAAAATAAAGTTGTTTATGTCAAGTAGAATAAAAGCAATTTTTTTTTTTTATGCGATGAATTTGATAAAATGTTAAAAAAATACAGTGATGTTGGATATCACTTTGTTTAAATTTTTCTTCTAGTAATTTATTTGATTAATGTTTAAACTGTTTACGGTTGCTAAATATGATGCGTCAAAGTTTTTGTTTCGCTTTTATTTTACTTTTTTCTCTTTCTTCTTTGTTTTTTTACATAAATTGCCTTCATATAAAGATACTGAAAAAAGGAAAGAAAAACAGCGCAACCCATTAAAGCTGTTAGTCAGTGAACTCACTAATATTAAATGGGCGTAGAAGGCCTCCGTATATTTAAAAAATCTCCCCAGGAAATTAATGTGTTTAACTTCTTTTTGTGTGTGTGTTCTCTTCTTAAAATATGTCTATTTTTTTCTTAGTTTTTTAAATATTTCTAAAATATATATATATATATATAATTTATAATTTTATGTGTTAAAATCTTAGCGAAACTGGGTAAGATTTTAACACTTCACATAAATTAAGTATATATTTTAGAAATATTTTGACAACTAAGGGAAAAAAAGAGACATCCTTTAAGAAGTGTAAAAAAGAAATTAAGCACATTAATTTCCTGAGGAGATATTTTAAATCTACAAATGCATCCTACTTCCATACGTTTAACTTTAGCGAGGTCGAATTGGGGAGTTCACTGCCTTTAAACAACATACAACCGCCTGTGGAAGTTTACTTTTTGGTAAACATACTTTGTATTTTATGAAATGATTTGCGTTTATATGTATATAAATTGTCAAAAGAACACACAACTTTGACAATAAATCGTCTCTTGCTTTGTCAAGAAAAAAACAAATCAGTCAGTTGGGTTGGGTTGATTATTGACGGCCAATTATCTACACATGGGATATAGGCCCGGGGGGGAGTGCCCTTCGTGGGGGTCTTTCTAAGGGAACCTAACCCGTATTTACGCATGGATAAATCCACGGCTCGAAGAAAACCACGAAAACTCCGAACGATTAGGCCGACGGGCGCGATTGGGATCGAACCCAGCACCTCCCGTCTACCAGCTACGAGAGCACAACCTCTCAGCCACTGGTGGGGCATAAATCAGTCAGTATTACAAGGCTCCCACTGGTCCGTTTTTGAATACCAGTAATTCCTTTAAAAAATTTTGTGCTAGGTTTTACAACATTTCAGCAAAAATTACATTCCGGGTATGTATACGAAATTGTATAAAAATTTAAAAAGAAGATTTTTCTTAGAAAATAGATGTATACAAAAAACCGACCGAGTGGTAGGCTTGATATTATTCTCGTGAACAATAATATTGTTTATATCAAGTAGAGTAAAAGCTATTATTTTATGGGAAGAATTGACAAAATGTAAAAAAAAATATAGTAAAACTATTACTGTATTTAGGCAGGCAAAACACCTTTAAACCTTCAAAAAAATCAATTTTTTGTTTTTCATATTTTTTTTAAAAAGTTATAATATTCTGAATCGAACAAAACAAACCACATGAAAATATTCAAATGAGAACCTTTTAATTTGAAATTATGAAATTGAAAATTTGTACTTTAACCAAGGTGAATAATAACTCCTTGGAATTTTTTAGCAGTATGGCACCAGTATTTCAGATATGAAATGTTTTATTTATATTCAAATAGCAGAATTTCTAGACATCTCATTTAACAGGAGAATTTGCAATATTTTATGCGATAACAGAAGGTAAAAGCTTCTATTAATAAATTGTGGTAGAAATGTACGCACCTTGACTTTCGCACAGACTGCAATTGATTTTTAACTTTGAATGCTCTTTTCACACAGATTATGTCTTATATACAACACCGATGTGTGTAAAATGATCACATCTCTTTTATCAATTAAATTTTAATTGTTATGTTTAGAATGTGCTTTTGAAGGATATCCCATTAATAAACGCGCTTTTCTCAAAATTTCAGGAAATAGCAGCTTCAAACCAAGTACACAAAATTGAAATTGTTTTCTCTATTTCCCTTTCCTTATACACGACCACCAATATGCTTGCCACATAGACAGAAGCACCACCTTTTGATTAGAAAAAATAAAATCACGTGTAACAGAGACATTACATTGTTGTTCTTATCCCCTTCGCGATGAGAGGTGCGTAAAATCTTCAATTTTTCCTATTAGTAATATCTAGAGTAAATTTCGTCTTATTTAATAACTAAAATTCTGCAATTGAATTACGCTAAGATTTGGAATTACTAATGGCTAAAAGATTAAAATTTGTGTACCGGATGCTCGTCACGAACGGATTAAGATATAACTGACAACTTGAACTTTTTCTCTTACCAATAATTTTTGTTTAATCGCCGAAATTCTCGATTAAATAAAGCAAAAATAGTATTAAATATTTGCGGTAACAAAAAAAAATGTAAAAGTGGCGGCTATGGGTTAAAGCCTTATTTTTATCCAGCGTGCGTTGAGTTTACAAAATTCTATTTTTACATTTTATTTATATTCTGATGCAGAGAAGCCAAGCTCCCACTAATATTTCATAATATGTGGATTAATTTGACCCAGTTTAACAGCGTTTCGAACCAGAAAATTTATTTGATGAACCTTATTTATTTAATTTCAAATTTCTACGTGGAATATATTTAATTTAATTTCTTAAAATTCTGTTGCGAAATATATTAAACCTTGGTCAAATTAACCCACATATTACGGAACATTAGTGAGAGCTTGGCACTTCTGTTCTTATGTTCAGTTAGTATATTATATTGTTTAAAAATCAGGCTACCACTAATATTTTGCTGTTTTATCGAAAAAATTATCGTTCATTTAAAGATAAAACTATTTTAAAGAAAACCTATAACTTATTTTTATTATCACTTTTTATTACTCTAACTTATATTTAGTATTACCTTTATTTTATTTGCAAGTTTATCTAAATTCATTATTGATAAATAAGTAAACTTTATGATCAAAATTAAGTTTTGAAGTATTGTACGACAACAGATTTGAATCCAATTTCATTTTGCAGATGTTTTCAGCACTGTGAAAGGAAAAATAACGGAAAATCAAATAAAGACAACTGTTTCGGGCAGAAAAAAAAAACACGTGCGGTAGTTTGCGTGACCCTCAGATAGTGTTGCCAGTCATCTGCTTTTTTTTAATTCGAATTGCTTGATTACCACCACTTTTTTAAAATAGTATAATTCGCTTTATTTTCGCAATATTTAAGCTGTCATTAAATAAGGCGAATATTTCTATTTAAAAAAAAAGCCGGCAACCAAGCAATCTGACTTTTATTTAAAAAAAGCAAAGTGGCAACATTGTCCTAGGTGTATTAATGAATGAGAACTTTTAATTTTTAACTTGATGAAACAATTTATTATATTTCACTCGAAACGATCTTAGCAAACATGTCATGAAATTTTGCCTATTTAACTGGCTTCAGTTTATTTTGATGTATTTTCACTTCCTATCTAATAAAAACAAGTCCTTCCGACTCAGTAGGAAAGTAGATTAATTTATTTGTATTCCACTTAATTTGTGTGAAATCGTAGGATTATTATGCTAAAACGAATTTAGTTTGTCACTTTTGAATGTCACGAGTGTTTTGTTTGTTTTCGCCAAAATAGGGAGCTTATTTATTTCCGAATAGATTTTAAATGGATTTATTCCTATAAAAATATGCACTAAAAGCGACATTATTTTTGGATGCAGAATGGCCATTTTCCACCCATTTCTCTTTAATACGTAAGTAGTAGAGAAACACGAGATCAAGGACAGGAGGTGGGATCGAGAGACCGTCCCGCCTCTTGTCCCACCGCAGCCGCAGCCCGTGCCTCCTCCCGTCATGATTATCATACTATAAGATGAATATTGAATTTATATATTAATTTTGAATGACGAACATCTTAATGAGTATTACTAATTAGACGAAACAATTAAAAAATATCAATTTTAAGAAAAAAGCCGATTTCTTAAGAATTTTTCAACTATAAGAGGAGGATATCAAACTATAAGATGGAATTTAAACTTATAGTTTCTAAACAATGAACACCTTAATGAGTATAATACTTAAGCAAAAGAAAATATCAATTTTTAACGAAAAAAGCTGGTTTCTTAAGAATTATTCAGCTATAAGATGAGGATATCAAATCATAAGCTGAAGATTAAACATATATATTAATTTTGAATGACGAACATCTTAATGAGTATCATTAATTATACGAAACAATCGAAAAATATCAATTTTAAGGTATAAAGCTGATCTTTTTAAGAATTTTTCAACTATAAGATGAGAATATCAAACCATGAGCTGAAGATTAAACAAATACATTAATTTTGAATGATAAACACCTTTATGTGTATTACTAATTAGACGAAACAATGGAAAAATATCAATTTTAAAGAAAAAAGCCGATTTCTTAAGAATTTTTAGACTATAAGACAAGCATATCAAACTATAAGATTGAATTTAAACTTATAGTTTCTGAACAAAAGACACCTTAATGAGTATAATAATTAAGCAAAAGAAAATATAAATTTTTAACGAATAAAGCTGATTTCTTAAGAATTTTTCAACTATAAGACGAGGATGTCAAACCATAAGCTGAAGATTAAACAAATATATTAATTTTTAATGATAAACACCTCAATGAGTTTTAATAATTAAGTAACACAATGCAAAATATCAAATTTTAAAGGGAAAAAGCTGATTTAAACGATTTTTTCAACTATAAGATGCGGCTATCAAACCATAAGTTGAAGATTAAACACATACATTAATTTTAAATGCCGAGCACTTTAATCAATATTAATAATTAATCAGAAGAAAATACTAATTTACAAGAAAAAGATGCATTTTACGCAAATTTTCAGATTTGATTGTACTGTAAGCCTTAACTTGTATGATTTTATCCTTTAAATGACCATAATACAGAGAAATATTGAAATTTAGGTAGTTTTATATTAGAAATTTTATGAGAAATAATTAAATGTAACTGATTTTCTATGTTTTAATTTGCCATATTTAATTTTAGTCAGAGAATTAAAGCATTATTCTTCAAAAATTTATTTCTATTTCATGAATTTAAATATAAAATAAGGAAAACAACATCCCTTTTCTTAGGCATTCATAGTGAGCACTTTTCGAAGCATGCAAGCTTCAATAGAATGACGTCACTTGTTTACTCAATCATCCTAAGAAGAAAGAAGAAAACGTACATCGATTTTTTTATGTGATCAATATTTTCTTAACAACAAACAGCTAACGTTTAAAATAAGAAACGTGCACTTATTTTGCATACTTATTTGGCTGCTATTAGAAATAGTAAATATTCACTCTTAACTTACTTAATAGAAATTATATGAACTTCCTATAAAGTTTACACACAATTTCTAGGAAATGTAACAACAAAATAAATTTTTACCATAAAACTTTAATTGACTTAAGTTATATTTTAACATTATACAATAAAAACAAATAATTTTACGCACAAATTTAACTTTAATTTTTCAGAAAATTTATTTATCACAGAGTTATTTTCAATTATATATTTTCAACACAATTTTACAGAGATATTCTAAGATACAAAACTATGCTTTGAAGTAGATGTGCCTAAAGATCTACTTTACATAAATCCTTAACACACTTTAAGAAGTTACCCCTCGACAAATAAGTATTTTTAACAACAGAAAGGTGACACACGCATGTTTTTTTTACACACATTACCATATTAAGAAACAGAAACACTTAAAAGAAATGCTTTCAGAGATGCCTTTTGAAGGAAAAGTGACCCGAATACCCGATTTTACACAAGAAAACTCTATCTAGCTCATACCGTTTTCAAACCACATACATGTTTTAACATAACTTAGATGATGTAATTTAATATTTCACCCATTTCTTTCAGAAATATACATATAAAAAATATGGGTTTACCGAATAAATATCCAATTTTAGCTTGTACTTAGTGATTTTTTACATCATTTCAAGGATTGCAAACTATTTTTATATCACAGAAACGAAAAAATATTTGAAAACCGATGCTAGTAAATAATATTTGAATTGCGTTTTCTAATCAAAGATTCAAATTTCAGGTTAAAATTTATGTTCTATCACTTATCAACTATACAGGGTGATTCATAAAAGATGGGCAGAACTTTAAGGGGTTATAGTACACTTAAAGACAAATAATATTAAATAGGAGACTAAGGGTCCCAGACGTATTCCCAAGGAGATAGGGGGCATTAAAGTTTAGGGTCCGAAATTTCAAATGATTATAAAACATGGAAAAATTGGTCGATTCGTTTGCGGTTTTTGCAAAAAATTTTCTTTATGCCAGTATTTTCTTGAAATAAAATTTTAAAGTTCAATTTCAAAAAATGCCGATAGGGGGCGCTTTAGACTTTGGAGTAACAAACAACTATTTTTTAACGTTATTTTTTGTATTTCTTTAAATGATTTCGAAAGCTTAGACTTAAACTTAAATTTTGATCTAAAAATCTGAGTCCTAACGAGTAGTTAAGTAGCGTAAACTGAAATTTGAAATTTGAAACCCTTCTCCCCCCAGAACAAAAATCAGTTATTCCCGATCTTTGTGTCGTAGATTAGGCTCTAACTACTGCCGCGTTTTGCTAAAATTATTCTTTATGTCAGTATTTTCTTGAAAATAAATTTTAAAGAAAATTTTAAAAAAATTCCGATAGAGGGCGCTTTAGACTTTGGAGTAACGAACAACTATTTTATACCGTTATTTTTTGTGTCTCATTAAATGCTTTCTAAAGCTTAGACTTAAACTTAAATTTTCAGCTCAAAATCTGAATCGCTGAGCGTGGTTCAGTAGCGAGGGGAGGGGGTTCAAATTTCAACTTCTGAACATAGTTCAGTTTGCACTACTTAACCGTGCCCAACGATTCTGTGCTGTGATACGAGGCAAAAATACAACTTTCGTCAAGGACTGCATAGTCGGAATTCACTCATAAAGGCACTGGCACAGTTGGAAACGTCGCTCATGCAATCGTTAAAGCTCCATTCCTGACGCTAGTCACCGGGTGAAGAAGGAAACAGAAAGTATGCAAATGTCAAATGGGGAAGAAGAAGAACACGTATGCAAAATTTCGACACGATTCAGGCATAAAAACCACTGAACGGTGAGTCAAGTGTAAGTCGCTGTAGTAATGAATCGGAAGATGGTTCCCTTCACGAATAAGGAAAAGGCTGAGATGCATTTAATTTACGGAGCGGCAGATGGAAATGGTGCAGAGGCACAACGAATGTACGGAGAGCGATTTCCTAACAGGCGGTTGCCTAACCGCAAAACTTTCGAGCGCTTGCACAGACAGTTGTGTGAGACGGGATCATTTCTCGCTTCCCGGTCGAATGCAGGTCGTGCAAAAAAGGACGAATCAGTAGTTGTTGCAGAAGCCATTCTGGATGTAGTAGCGGCGCAGCCAAGTACAAGTACACGAACAGTGGCTAGCCAGGTGGATACCTCACAGTCCACGACTTGGAGGGTACTGAAGGATGAACATTTGCTCCCGTTTCATGTGCAACGAGTCCAGAAACTGTCTCCAGGGGATTATCCAAATCGTATTGAATTCGCCCGCTGGTTTCTGCAGCAGAACGCGCTAAATCCACATTTTGGACGAACTGTGCTTTTCACCGATGAATGTACCTTCACACGTGAAGGTACATTTAACACACACAATGCACATGTATGGGCGGATGTCAATCCACATGCTACGTATCCACATGCTCATCAGAGACGCTTTTCCATCAATGTTTGGGCAGGAATCCTCGGAGACCACCTAATCGGACCGTACCTTCTTCCTGAACGCCTCAACGGTAAAACATACCTCACATTTCTGCAACATGTGCTGCCAGACCTGTTAAACGTTGTTCCTCCACGCATCCGGCGGGTCATGTGGTTCCAGCACGATGGAGCGCCAGCCCATTACGTACGAGACGTCCGCAACTATCTGGACATTACATTTCCGAACAGATGGATTGGTCGAGGTGGTCCTGTTGCTTGGCCTGCTCGCTCGCCAGATCTTTCACCCCTCGATTTCTTTTTTTGGGGACGATTGAAGGCTCTTATGTATGAGACACCCATTGAATCCCCCGAGGAACTGGTCGCCAGACTTTCCGCCGCTGTAGGGGAAGTGCTCGAAAAGCCTGATGTTTTCGCGAATGTTCGCCGTTCCATTCGTCGCCGTTGTTCTGCGTGCATAACCTCTGGTGGTCACAATTTTGAACATTTATTGTGATTACATGTTAATAAATATGCTTTGGTAACATAATCCTAATTTGTGTTTTTTTACCTCGTATCACAGCACACAATGTGTGGACATGGTAAACTGAACTGTGCTCAGGAGTAGAAATTTCAAACCCCTCTCCCCAGAAACTTAACCACGTCTAACGATTCAGATTTTGGGCTGAAAATTTAAGTCTAAGCTTTAGAAAGCATTTAATGAGACACAAAAAATAACGGTATAAAATAGTTGTTCGTTACTCCAAAGTCTAAAGCGCCCTCTATCGGAATTTTTTGAAAATTTTCTTTAAAATTTATTTTCAAGAAAATACTGACATAAAGAATAATTTTAGCAAAACGCGGCAGTAGTTAGAGCCTAATCTACGACACAAAGATCGGGAATAACTGATTTTTGTTCTGGGGGGAGAAGGGTTTCAAATTTCAAATTTCAGTTTACGCTACTTAACTACTCGTTAGGACTCAGATTTTTAGATCAAAATTTAAGTTTAAGTCTAAGCTTTCGAAATCATTTAAAGAAATACAAAAAATAACGTTAAAAAATAGTTGTTTGTTACTCCAAAGTCTAAAGCGCCCCCTATCGGCATTTTTTGAAATTGAACTTTAAAATTTTATTTCAAGAAAATACTGACATAAAGAAAATTTTTTGCAAAATCCGCAAACGAATCGACCAATTTTTCCATGTTTTATAATCATTTGAAATTTCGGACCCTAAACTTTAATGCCCCCTATCTCCTTGGGAATACGTCTGGGACCCTTAGTCTCCTATTTAATATTATTTGTCTTTAAGTGTACTATAACCCCTTAAAGTTCTGCCCATCTTTTATGAATCACCCTGTATATCCAACATATTTCTACATAGAAACATCATAGAAATTAAATGTATGTTAAATGAAAATAATAAATTCTAAGTATCTAAAAATATCAAAACACAAAAACAATTTTTAAAAATGTTTTTACAAAGTTAAAAAAAGTTTTTACAAAGTTAAAAAAAAGTTTTTACAAAGTTAAAAAAAGTTTTTACAAGTTTAAAAACAAAATTTTACAAAGTTAAAAATTTTTTTTTCAAAATAAAAATAAGTTTTTACAAGGTAAAAAAAAAAGTTTTTACAAAGTTTTAAAAAAAAAATTAACAAAAAAATGACAAAAACTTTTACAAAATTAATAAAATACAAAAACTTTTATACAAAATTTAAAAAAAAATACAAAAATTACAAAATGTTTTAAAAATTACATGTTTAACTACTACCGTTATCTCTATCACACAATTTACTAGAAAATATTTCATCTTTTAGATAAAATTTTCTACTATTGAACGAAAAAATATACTTAAGTGCGCATGCGCGCTTTGGCACGTGATCAATGCAATTGATGATAATATAAATTTTCGATAAGTAGCGCTGCGTTTCTCATTTCCACTGTTAGACTCTCGAAGGAGAGTGACTGTGTGTGCATCTATGATAATTTTTCAGATTTTAATTCAAGTGAGGAATCGGTTTCATCGTAAAGGAATAAAGTAAGTTTTAATATATCATTGTAAAATCAATAAAAATTATTTATCCATTTAATCTTTTCTAAGTATATAATTATTTTGTTGTGTAGATATTGCAACAGAACAACTCAAAACTTAAGAAATGGACATTCCGAATGATTCGTCGTTGATACATATACAGTTAAAGAATAATAAACATGTGTGTACTTATATGTGAAATATTTAGAATACATACGTTATGCATAATTAGTGTAAATTTACATTACAATATTTTACCCTATATTCTTTACGAAGTGTTTTTTACCTGTAACATTAGAATGAATTGTAACTGTTTACATTTATTTCTCTTGCAGATGTGTTCTATTTGTGACAAATAGTTTTCATCTAAATGGAATTTAAAAGAACATATACATATCCATACCAATGAAAAACCATTTACTTGTGAGGATTGTGGAAAACCATTTAGAAGAAAACGTGAATTAAAAAAGCATATGATAGCGTATGGTGGTGTATCACCTGCTCTATGTGAAGTTTGCAAATTTTCTTTTATTGGAAAATGTGCCCTAATAACTCATATGCAGACCATTGAAAAACCATTTACTTGTGTAGATTGTGAAAAATCGTTTAAAAGAAAGCGTGAATTAGAAAAGCATTATACGACGTATTATAGTGTATAACCTGTAGTATGTGAAGTTTGCAAATTATATATTACTAGAAAATGTGCTCTGATAACTCATATGCAGATCCATACCAATGAAAAACAATTTACTTGCGTGGATTATGAAAAATCATTTGCAAGAAAACTTGAATAAAAAAAAAATATTATGGTGTATGATTGTGTATCACCTGTTGTATGTGAAGTTTTCAAATTATCTTTTACTAGAAAATGTGCTCTTTTAATTAATATGAAAACACATTCAGGTAAAAAGTTGTTTAAGTGTGAAAAGTGTGAGAAAATCTTCAATCATCGTTATAGATTGAATAAGCATATGCTCATTCACAATCGACCACAATTACCTTGCAACGAATGTGGGAAATTGTTTTCAAATGAAAATAAGTTGAACCGTCATTTGAAAGTGCACCTAAACCTACATTATACATGTGATCACTGTAATCGAAAATTTAGTCAAAAATCAAATTTAACCCCTTCCCGACGAGCGTCCTTTACAGAATTTTTAATCTTTTACGACCAGTTTTTCAAAACAGAAATTTTCGCCTAATTGAATTGCAGAAATGCTATCATTAAATAAGAGAAAGCTTACAATAAAAAGTAACTGGTGGAAATAATCGAGGATTCTGAGCATCTTATGCTACGTATCGCTCGTCTCCAAGGGGTTAAACCATCATTTGCGTACACACCATACTAAAAAACCTCTTACTCCTGTTAAAGATGAAATACCATTACCTAGTGTAGAATTTAATAGGTTAAGACATCAAACATCGGCTTTCGGTGTGTTTAAAACTCTAACATTTCATCCTGAGAAACATGAGGAACGCTGCTTAATGACTTTTGAAAATAATTTGAAACATGAAAAGATTGTAAACAGGAAAAAAGGAGAAATGCAGTGTTGTTTTCCAACTAATGTCATTTTGGTCGCTTTGAAGGGCCTGGTTGATGTTCTTCGACAGGAGCCTCATCGTTATCTTCTTCTTCTTCTTCATCGCTTCATGGCTCAGGCTGTGTCTCCACTTGACTTAAAATATAATGGGGTATTGGGTCGTCAACCTCTGCTTCCAGGTCATCTTCGGTGATGAAGGAGCTGATATTCTCACAATCGCCATTTCAGTTCAGGCATAGGAGAGAACAAAACAAACCTGCTTTCCTACAGCAACAATTTCTACTGCAGTTTGTTTTGCATTTGCAGGATATTTTTCGCAGAACAGCTTCTGGTGCGAGAGCTTTTGACAGATGTTTTGGGTGTGATGCCTCTCTTGGTTTTATTCGAGCCCCATTCCTCATCTTTTTTACAGTTACCTAACCATAGCTGTACTTGATGGTAAACTCTCAAACAGTGATATGAAACTTAATCTTCTGTTGGAGGAAGCAATGCTATATTTATAGCAGTCTTAAAAGCAGATTTTATGGAGCACCTCTCAGGCTGTTTAGGGAAGGTGTTGCGTTCCCATTGAATCCGTACAGGTGTTCTAGAAACAACAGCCCAGATTTAATAACATCGTCGGCTACATCACCAGGGTTTTAAATATATCGACCACATGTTGAAAATCGGCAAATTTCTTAAAAATTTGAAGGTATTTTTTTTCCTTAACTGTACAGTGCATAAGTGGTATCGCATTCACTAATGGTATGAAGAAATAGGATGTGTTTGGCAATGAATTTGTTTACTGCATCCAGTGGTGAATAGATCTTTTGGGGACTTTTTGCTTTTCCTGGTTTCAAGAAATAAACATTGGGAAAATTGAAAAGCACAATTAAGATTACCAGAAAGTCTACATCTTTTCCAATGACTATCACGTTCTCATGGTTCCGTGCCAAATTGAAAGCAGTGTTGATAATGAGTGTGTTGGCATCTTCTTTTGCCTCCTTGTAAACCATATTTTCAGAGCCAAATATACTCATCAGCAGGGCTATTAAACGGTTTTTGTTCTTGTCATTTGCAAGAAATTTCCCCTAAGAAACTGCTGACACCATAGTCTCATTAAAAATAACCTCATTAGATACGTTTTGCGAGATCTTCATTCACGCTCAACAAATTTAATACAAATTTCTGTAGTGTTTTCTGGGTATCCATATCCATCAAAGATTACTACAGCGTTCGCTTCGGATTTCGGCTTAACAAAGTCCACATAGCTGTCATAAATTGATCCAAATGATTGACCACCCTGCCAGAAAACTCTGTGCAGTAAATGTCCGCCATCTATGACATACATACATCTGCTCCCAAAAGTGGTGTCTGGTGAGAGTGGAGTGAATTCCTTGTACAAAGAGGATTTGGTAGTTTTTCGCATTCCGGATTCGTCAAAACGAGACAATGGGTAGGCATAGAGCTCGTAAGACAAATATTCCTCAAGTTCTTGGTCAAATTGTTTTGTTACACTCATTCTTTGGAAGAGTACTGTCGGCTTGATGTGAATTTTTTCTTCACCTATGTTGACAGCTCTACTCATCCCAGCTAATGGCTGCACACTTTCCTTATGCTTGAATGTAACGGATTAAAAATCGCTGTTAATGATTCTTGATATGCCAGCAGTGCCAACATCCTCTGCCATCTGCCAACTGACAGTTTATTCTCTCATCTCCAACAACCCCTGAAATGAGGTCATTTGTTTCTCGGAAAGGAATGTTTTGGTGAACCCATTCTAATAATTTACTCATGTCCACTCTGGAGTTTCTCATCTCTACATGTTGTTCAGAAATTGTAAAAGCTGTCCCACCGAACTCTTCAAGTCTTCGAATTTCCGCTGAAGTGGTGTCAAAGCGACCAAAACGACATTAATTGGAGATCAAGGCTGCATTTCTCTTTTTTTCCTGTTTACGATCTTCCACATACGTTAGTATTATATTAGACTTATAATAGTTACAACTGTACTTAAATCAGATTAATAGAAAAAAAATCGATGTTCTCATCTATTCCGATTGTTTGTGTTTTTATATCTTTCCTAATCACCTGATTTCAACTTATTTTGTTAGTGCTTGCTATAATAAAAGGCTTAAAACTTGGTACGCAAATTTTAGCATATTCGAAATGCAACTACAAATAACTGAAAAGCTTCATATTGATGATTAAAATGGATGCGTAGTGACTGGATCGCGTTTTCAACCCCGATGATGGAATTTCAACATGCCGCTAAAATTCTTTTTACTCGTGTGCCAAAACTATTCTTCTTAGAAAAAACATCGCGTATGAAAAATGTAGGATATTTTCTCTAGTTTAATTTGGCGCAATAATGTTTTCGAAAAAGTTTAACCCTCTAACAAATACAAGGGAAAACCCGAAAAAAACTCCATTTTTTCATGATTTTTCGCTTATAACTTTTTAAGCAGACCAAATACGAAGTGGCAAAGTTGAAATTCGCGTTCAGCACCCTAAAACAACATACAGGAATAAAGAGAAAAAAACTTCTCCAAATCTGTCCAGACAGAATCCTAGATAGACTGGACTATAAGTTACTATTATAAGTTTGAAAATGAGAGTTAGATTCAGGAAAGCATCTAGGCATATCAGTCTATTAATAGGGAGACCGATTCCATAAAACTGGCTGTAGATAGCCTACAAAGCTATTTTACGGTATTGGAGTTCATTGTTAAACCTACAGGAAATCCTGGATTTTAAGTTCTTAAGGCACATGACTATGACTTTAAGGCTGTTCTCAAATCCAAATTGGCTAGTTTATGACATCATTTTTAATTCATTTTTGTTTCGAAACGCATGAAACTGGCAGGTGTTCTTATTCAAAAACTACGTAATCGAATGACGTTTTCCATTTTTTGGTAAATGCAGAATATCTTTCAAAAAATACTGTCAAAGTCGTCGTTTTGAATCGAATTTCAGACGCCGCAGAACAAGAAAGAGGAAAAACATGTCGTCACATGACACGAATTGTTTTATAACTCGATAAGTAATTTATTTATAAAAAAAATGGAAACTCATTTCGATTTCAAATTGCTTCAATAGTCAGGCCTGCTAATTTTATGCCTTTGCGTTTAAAAATGAGTCAGAAAGTTTTGCGTTGTTGAGCAGGTCACTTGACAACTACCTTAAACGTCTGTTCAGTTGTAATATAATACTACAACTACAGTAAAATATGTGAAAATGAAATCTGTCTATAACGGAATCTTGACAGAAAGAAGAAAATTACATTATCCCAACAGAAATAATTAAACATGCTTAGACAGAAATCTGTATAGAGCGGAATTTTTACCTGTTCCTTACGATTCCGGTTTCACAGGTTTCATTGAATAAATATTTGACAAAGCTGATTACATATTAGTTCAATATTACGTATTTTATGATTAAGTCGGCTGTTAGAAACTTAGTAAAATTATGTTTGTATATTTACTTTACAAAGAAGGGAGGGAGGGGGGGGGCAGGGGCGCCAAAATCCATCTTTGCCCCACGTGAAAAAAAAGTTAGTTTCGGCTCTGATGCCTACATCTAGTAATGGATTAAAAACGATTGTTTTAGTTGTTGATCATGATGATATATATACAGTGAAAGTTTGATATATTGACAGAGGTGCCAAGCTCTCACTAATCTTCTGTAATATGTGGATTAATTTAACCCGGGTTTAATACGTTTCTCACCAGAATTTTTTTTAAGAAATGGAATTAAAAATTTTCCATGTAGAAATCTGAAATTAACTAAATAAAGAATCATCAAATATTTTTTCTGGTTCGAAACGTTGTTAAACTGGGTCAAATTAATCCACCTATTACGGAAGATTGGTGAGAGCTTGGCACCTCTGTATCGAAGCATTATTGAAAGCAAATTATATTTTAATTGTAGGCTATAACTCAAATCATGTAAATCATATCATATTGCAGGAAATATAAATACTACTGCTTCAAATTGTTAAAAAAAAAAAAAAAAAAAAAAAAAAAAAAAAAAAAAACCCTCATGTTCTGTATTACGTACGTGTGACTTTAACAATATATTCATAATTTTCCTACATATAGTTGATTTATTTTAAAATTTCAATTGTGGAAGCTTCTTGAGATTCTTCCCATTTTAAAAAAACATACCTATACATTCCTCTATTATCTATTTTTAATGACTGAATTTTTGGTTGTTTTTAGCATGGTAGGAAAATTTGGCAGTGGGAAACAGCACACTCAACTAAAGTGAACAACGCAAAATCTAGTAATTAGAAATTATGCAAAAAACAAAAACTAACTGTAATAATGGATAGTTACAAAGAAGTGGCAAAATGAATTGCTGTTGCTTTTACATTATATGTATCTGACATAGGTAAAAACAGGATTAGTGCGGTTTTAACTAACTTATGGTACCAGTATTTTCAAATAGTATTTCTTCACCTTATTTAACTGCAAATTTCCAACATTAAATAAGGTAAATATTACTTTTCAAAAATAATGGTAAGAATCCTGAAAATATATGCTCGCGAAAAATCCTGCCAAGCGAATTAAATGGATAATATAAGTCTCAAATGCAAAATGCGGTTGCATTTATGAGGTAATGTAGAAAATGTTTTCAATATATATATTGCGTTTACTTTTTTTTTTTGCACTTCAGTTATTCCAAGAGCGTTTCACCCACCGCTGCCCCACATAAATATTCTGTGAGGCTCCGGTATAATCCCCCACGACAGTAACCTTTGACATCGAAACCGCTGAGCTAAAGAGATTTCTCTTCGCTGTAAACGACATGTGTGCTTACCTTTACCTAACTCCTTCCCCTACCCACTGGATTTCTATACATCCAAATTACACATGGAATTTGGTCACTTTTTTGGTCTTTTCTTGTTTCTCACTGATTTCCTGAGTGGGATTCTCAAATTTTTAGTACTTTGTTGTCCAGTAAAACACAAAAACACCTAAAAATTCTGTAACATTCATTTTGAGTACCGCTATTTCCAAATAGTAATCTTTGCCTTATTTAATCGCAGGGAAAAGAAATTTTCGCCTTATTTAATTCATATAGGCGATTACAGTATGGCGACAGATCAAGGGAAAAAACAGCCCAAAAGGGGGAGTACTAGTATTTTTCTATAAGAAAATATTAATAAATATTCTTATTTTCCCGTGGTTTGTCGCCACCATGTATTAAATAAAGTGAAGATTACTGTTCGAAAATAATGATACTCAAAAATAAGCACCTGTACGCATTCTGTTCTTCAGCATTTTCAAGAATGTGTCGTTAACAAAGGTTAGTTACTCCTTTTCTGTAGACCGCTGTCGACTCATAATTAATTCACAATGTATTTCCAGTTGAAAATCCCTTTACCAAGCTTTGATAGCCCCGCCAGTTTGTCACACAGTACTGTATTTAATTAGGATATATTTTAAACGTTAGTCTATACATTATTTCCTAATTAGATGTCACTTTGTATATAGTTAGAAACTTGAATAAACATTTTTTTTTTATTATTATTAAAAGATAGATTACTTCTTTATTAAATAAGAAGGATCTAAAGCAGCGGTTCCCAAAGCGGGCAGTACGCAGTTTAATTTTTAAAGGGGGCAATTCGGGAATAGTCATTAACCATATTCTGTCATTTTTTTTCTATTTTTGGAAATAGTTTAACGTTGTATTCTAAAAAGTAAAATGAAAAAGAAAAAAGAAAATATATATACACATTTTCTATTCAATTTTTGAAAAGTCCTCATTCAAAACTCCAAAATATAACTGTACCTGGTAGAATTATACATTTAAAAAAAAAAAAATTAAGGGACATTTTGCCCCTTTTTTATTAATTAAGTATATTGCGCAACTTTTCTGGTTGTTATCGTATTTTTGAATATTACACAACTTTCGAATATTACACAGCTTTCAGTTGTTTATTGGATGAGCCTTGTTATTTCAATCACTCTGCAATGTCTCACACGAAGAAACTTTTTTCAATGAAACTACTTAAATGTATATCGCTTAATTCATACGTAGGGGTGTGGGCGTGTCTGACACTTTTACACATAAATTAGTTTTGTACTTAAATTGCTTAAAGCCCATTTCGAAAAGAAATAAAACTGACTGACTAGAAACATTTAATGTAAAAAATATTTAAAATTTCTAAACTAATTTCTACCAACCTTAGAAAATCAATTCCGAAGATTTTAGTTTATATTAAATTTGTTATGGATCTGCTGCGAGTCTCATACAAAGCATATAAATATACATTGCAACATATACATTTTAAAATCTAAAATAGGAATATACACGGAGATAATGGAGGAGGGAAGCTTTATAACACAGAAGAAGGTTATGGTGGGAAAGAAAAATGGCTACTTAAATATTGATAAGAATGGGAATTCAAAAAAGCTTTTTGTGCATTGTGTTATTTGCCAAAAATATTTCATTCATTTTTAATGAGGTACTAAAATTGCATTCGTAATTTAATAAGAGTTAGGAGATAAAATTACTTCTTGGTGCATTGTGTTATTCATAGTGAAATCTTATTGCCGAAAAATATTATATACTAGCTTACACGCCCGGTGTTGCCCGGGCCCCTGATAATTGCTTTAAATATACCTAAAATAAGTGTTGAATGATTTTATATTTTTAACGAAAAATCTAAGTAAAAAGGGGCTTGCAAGAAGAGTTCTTCTATTATTTTTTTCACCGAATACATTTAAACTTAAACAGAAAAATGTTTCTTATAGTAGTGATGCAAGCGCTGCGCCAGAAATGGCTGAGTGACACCACTAAATTTTAATAGTATTTACCACCTTATTTAATGAAAGATTTTCTGAAGCTTAATAGGATAAGAATATTATTAAAATTTAGTAGTGAGAATTGGCCATTTGTGGCGCAGCGCTTGCATCCCCGTTATAGGCGAAAAACTCTTTGAAATTTTATATATAATTTTATTTCAAATAATATTTATTTCAAAATATTTTTTTTTGAAATAAATATTACACACCTATTACACAAAGGCATATACAAATATATATAGAGATATATAAAATAGCTTTGTCTTACAATATCAGACATACACGGATATATAGAGAGATATATAAAATCGCTTTGCCTTATAATATCAAACATATACGCATATATATATATATATATAGAGAGAGAGAGAGAGAGATAAATAAAATCGCTCTGTCTTATAATATCAGACATACACGTATATATACAGTGAGTTGCCAAATTATTAGGGGCAGTCATATTTTTTGCTAGTTTTATACTTTGGGTGCACTTGACTGCGGCTCTAAGTGGTTTAAGTGTTGCAGGAGTGTATTTTACGGTTGTCAATATCTCTATAATTCAACTTTTAAGTACTTTTGGTATGTTAAAAGGTTTGCTTGCTTTCTATAAATATTTTAATAACGGGAGAGACGCTGAGCACGCAATAGAGGAAGACGCTTTTATTTAATTTAAACAAAATTCTTTGAGTTTTTTTTTATGGAAAAGTTAAGAATTATATGTGAGTATTATCTTTCTTTTATTGATTAAATATCTGTTTTTTGCAAAATTATTTACGATTTTAATTTATTTTTTATTTTTATTGATTTCAGTATGGGTCGAGGGGTTGATTTGTCCCCTAGGAAAAAATCTGAGGTAAAAACCCGTCTTCTACACACGAGTCATTCCCAAAGGAAAATTGAAGAACTTTCTGGAGTTTCCAAGTCAGTAGTCAACAGGATAAAAATAAATCTGGACAAAAACCAGCCACTTTCACCCAAACGAAAATGTAAAAGTGGAAGAAAACGCATAACAACTCCACGTACCGATAGGAAAATCCGGGATATCTGTTTAGGAAACAGAAAGAAAAGTGTGGCACTTCTTACTCAGACCGTTCAAGAATCTGGAATACAAGTTTCTAAGAGATCTGTGCAGCGGAGGAAGGGTTGACAGGTCATTGTCCAGCCAAGAAACCCCGGTTGACAGAAGCGATGAAGAAGAAGCGCCTGGACTCGTGAACACCACCAGAAGACAGTTTATGACTGGAGTAAAGTCAGGTGTTAAGATAATTATTGTTTATGTCATTTAAAATCACTTATTTCTAAATTATTAACATATTTTTTTTTTCAGGTATGTTTCTCAGATGAATCGACCTTTGAGATTTTAGCCGATAACAGCAGCTTTGTCAGACGACGCCCAGGCGAAAAATACCGCCCTGACTGCATCGTGGAGAGTGTTAAACACCCTGATAAAATAATGGTGTGGTCTGCCACATGCGCTAAAGGGGTTGGACGCCTCTACATTGTCCTGGGAACCATGAGACAAGACCAGTACAGGCAAGTTCTGATGGTGAAAGTACAGGTGGTGAAGAGTTCATGTTTATGCATGATTCAGCGCCTTGTCATAAAGCTAGAAGCGTTACAAAGATTTTGACAGACCACAATATCCCAGCTTTACCTTGACCTGGTAATTCTCCTGACATGAACCCCATAGAAAACTTATGGAAGATCACCAAGGTGGAAATCACCAAAGATATGATTACAACCAAGATACAACTCATCGAAAAACTAATAAATGTATGGAATCACAACCATAAAATAAAAGAAAGTGTCAGAAATTGCATCGAAAGTATGCCGAGACGCATCGAAGCACTCCTCGAAGCCAAGGGAAATGTCACCAAATATTAATATTATTTACTTAACATTGGTAAATTTACTGTATTATATTTTTGTTGGGTTTTTTTCATATAATATTGCGTAAATACTTAAACTGTACCAATAAAGCTTTTTAAACATAAAAACTGTGTTTATTTTCAAATTATATCCTAATATTGTTCAAAAAACCTATACTTCATGACTGTCCCTAATAATTTGGCAACCCACTGTATATATATATATATATATATATATATATATATATATATATATATATATATATATATATAGAGAGAGAGAGAGAGAGAGAGAGAGAGAGAGGGAGATAAATAAAATCGCTTTGCCTTATAATATCAGACATGCACGTATATAGAGAGATAAATAAATCCGCTTTGCCTTATAATATCAGAGATACATATATAAACACAATAAAAGTTCTTTTTCAAAAAAAGCAAAGTCCGAAGCAGAGAGGATTTAATGAAATTAAGCTACTGTTTCTTTAAAATATTTTGGGAGATAGGCAATCATGGTTAAGATACAAAAAACTCACTGAGTCATGATTAGATTTTGTTAGGTTTGGAACCACGCAATCACTTTCAATTTATATTCTCACTACTATTTAAAATTCAAAAGCTTAAACTATAACCCAGAGAAGGAATGTGAAAAATTCTACAAATTTCGGTACATGTGTTAAAGGCATAGTGCACTAAAGAGGAATTCCAATTCGAAACGCATTATTTTTTATAAAGAAATAGTTTTTCCTGAATAAAAAAATGTAAAAGTGAATCAAATTCGTAAAAGAAGTATTCTTCGATAATAAAAGATTATTTCACAATGTGCCTGAAAATTTCTATAACGAAACTTTATAATTATTTTGATTCCATTATAAATTCTCTAAACCATAATTTTATTCTTTTAAATTTATTTCGTGAAACGAGTATTCTTCGAGATATTTTTTGAACGAAAAATATTTTTTAATGATATATCACGAGTCAATAAAATAAAGGGTAACTGTGACAGATAGTATTAATAAGAAAGTGATAAATCATCGGGACACAGACAATCCAATGGCTATTCAAAATAATTGTACATTTATTTTTAATATAACGGCACAAAGTTTAATCTACATTTTTAGAATCCAATGGTTAGCGTATAAATCATAAGTTCGAGCTGGAGTTCACTTTTTCAAAACCAACACAAACGAAAATAATATATAAAGACCCTCTGAATAGGACATGTTGACTTTCTGATTTTAAAGGTTATATCGTTCTTAGTAGAAGAGGTTGCAATCACATCGATTTCATGATCTTTGAACATCCCAAGCTTCGTCATCAGATGATGCCCAACATAATTTTTCAGATTATGAAAAACCACAGGAATTGTTTTACACTGTGATTCAATTTAAAATGAAATACATTGTGTTTTCCTTTTTGCCTACCTTACATGAAGAAAAATAACTATTTCTTTTAACACATAATAAAAAGAACTTTAAAAATATATTACTACTACCGTACTATATATGTACTTACCTAGACCTTACGACCAGCTCGTAAACTTGCATTGGAAGAAATGAATTGAAATGAATTCTTATCAGTGAATCTTATATAGAATGTTATCGCGATCATTGATGTTGTCAAATCACGTGATGATGTTACTACTTTACCACGTGTTGGAGAGTCCATGACGTTAGATACTATGTGACATACAGTTACTATGTATTATAAAAACAAGTAATTTAAATTGTATATTATTTTAAAAATGAATTAGAGAAACATGCTCACTGGAACAATACCTATTCACCATGTCTTTTACCGCAGTCATTAAAACATACAACTACCCTTATCGATACGAATCCGCTTCTCAATGACGTCACAGTATCCCGTAGTCTTAAGAGATAAGCGAACACGTTACCGTTCAAGGAAGCATAGCAGATGGTCGAATTTGGATTAAGTCCAGTACATCATGGTTGGAATTTTTAGGTAAGATAAGTTTATATATATGTTTTAATATGTTATAAATGTATTTTAAGTATTAAAAACATTTTTTTTAAATAACAGACAAACTAAATAGTAGAATATATATTTTCTAAAAATAAAGTCAAAATGTTAGTTATTTATTTATCATATTCATCCCTCAAAAGAAATTTTTAAGCCAGAATACTAAAAATCGAATTTAGTATAATGTTACTATACAAATTACAAAAAGCACAAATGAGTGGAAATTAGTAAGCGTTTTATTTAATTTTAAAACTATAACCAATTCTACAGATATTCAGTAAAATACCATTAAACTATCAAAAAAATCAATTGAATTGTATCAAATTACTTTCCAAGCCTTATTATATATAATGGTTTAATTCAAGATAGGATATAATTTTTCATTAAAAAAATAAATAAATAAAATCTAGAAATTATCTTTCAAATATTTAATAATATTAATTTTTAGTCATAAACCATGCTTGTTAAGCACGTTGGATAGAGAAGCACAGATAAGGTTCCCCTACATCCAATTGTACTGTGTGATAAAATCAATGACACATACCCTAGGATGAAGAAGTCTTTACGATAACAGCTTGTCATCCTAAGGTATGAATTTTTAAAATGTATTTTCTAATATACGTTTTTACATTAATTAATCGTTGGCTTTTCCTAAATTGTACACATTCCATTATATATACTATTACCTCGAAATGGTTTTATTTAATATGTATATATATACTAAGAAACATATGTCTAAAGAATATGTCTTTACCTCGATCCTGAAGGCGTGGTGTATAATTATGTTCATACCTTTTCAGAATGCATACGAACTTCATTATTTGTAGTCAGGGATGTGTTTAGGAAGAAATTGCATCCATTCAAGGACCCTTCATATATATTTTTTCATTTCAAAACAGAACCCTTCACAAAACTTTTCATCTTAAAAATAGACCTTTCACAAACATTTTACCTCTCCAAACTGAATCATTCACATTTGAAAGTAAAATCTAACTGGTACTTTTCCACTAGATTGAAAACACAACTTAAGAATTATATTTTATTAAATCACTTATTTCAAGAGTTTTTCAAATTCTTAGCAGTAGTCCGATAGTATTGGAAAGTGTTTCATAAAGTATACAACGAGGCATGATTTTTCCTTCTTATTTATTTATTTACTGTAGATTATATTTTATATTTACGTTAAAAATTTTCATTCATTCGTCTTTTGTGGTCACTCAGTAATTCGTATACATTAACGGCATTAATCTCGCTTCATTGTATGAATCTAACTTTGAAAAAATATTTCAAAAACTATAGCGTGATGTATAAATATTTCCATACCTTTTCATAATTTATACAAACTACATTATTTGTAGTCCATAACTGCCAACTTTTACGCTTTTTTCCTACCACTAAAATTTTACAGTAAATTTTAGCTTATTAAACATCCGAAATCATGTGATTCAATAAGGCAAAATTTTCTATTAATATTTAGTAGTAGCAACAAAGCGTAAAAGTTGGCAGCTATGGTAGTCAAGGATATGTTTAGGAAGAAATTGACCTTATTGACCTTTCTTAAGCCATTTCAAAACAGGACCCTTCAAACGGACCCCTTCACGAAACTTTTAACTTTAAAACAGGCCCCCTCACGAAACTTTTAACCTTAAAACAGGGCCCTTCACACAATGTTTCGTCTTAAAAATAGACCTTTCACAAGCATGTTACCTCTCCGTTCACAAATTTAAACATTCGAAAGTAAAATCTGACTTTCACTCGATGGTAAAATTATATTATTTACTTATTTTATAATATTGCAGTAATGTTGGAAAGTGTTTCATAAACTATACTGCGACGCATGATTTTTCCTTCTTGTTTATTTTATTTACTGTTACTTACTATTCTGTATTATTCTCCATTCATTTGTCTTTTTGTGGGCACTCTGTATTTTTGAAGAGTATATTGATAGCTTAAATTATATCGAAGGGCTATCTGAGGAAAGAAAGGTGGGGAGGAAGCTATTAAATTTAGTGCAGTATAATTCATACATCTTATAGGGGGCTCTGTATTTTTAGTGTAATCTCTATTTTACCATAATATACATCGAATTCATTAACCTATTTAATTAAAACATATTTGTTACCCCAAAATATTTTAAGATCGATCATCTCTTAATTACTATTTTTAATTTATTTTTATAATTAATATTTTTCATTGAAAACTCAATAAATCTCGCTAAATCTAACACGTTTTAACAGTTCAAAAAGAAAATCTCACGAAAATTCTTAAGTTCCTTCATTAAGATATTTTAATTAATATTAATAGAGTAAATTTTAATTAATATTAATAGAGTAAATTTTAATTAATATTAATATTTTATTTTTAAATACTATTTTTCATTCACTTCTATCATTCTACTACATACTCTATTATTCAAACTGCGTACTCTATTTGAGAAAAAAAATATCGCGCGAAAATTCTTAAGTTCCTTCATTAACATATCTTTTAATTAATATTTTAATTACTCTTTTTAATGTATGTTTAATCCCTTTTAAAATTCACTTCTACCATTCTACTACATACTCTAAAATTCAAACTAAATATTCTAGTTGAAAAAAAAATCTCGCGAAAATTCTTAAGTTCCTTCATTAACATATCTTAATAAGTAATTTTAACTAGCATTCTTAATTTATTTTTAAATACTATTTTTCATTCTACTACATACTCTAATATTCAAACTGCATACTCTAGTTAAAAACAAAATCTCGTGGAAATTCTTAAGTTCCTTCATTAACATATTTCTTAATGAGTAATTTTAATTACTATTTATTATTAATTTATTATTTTTTATAATTGATATTTTAAGTACTATTTTTCATTCACCTCTTACATATATTTCAAAACGCATACTCTAGTTAAAAAAAAAAATACTCGAAAAATTTCTAAGTCCCCCAATTAAAATAAAAAAATTAAAAATTAATTTAAACTCTTCAAAATAAATCCGTTGAAACTGACATCGTACTCTAGTAGACAATTCTCAGCGAAAAAAAAATTGTTTCGAAAATTTCTAGGTCCCCCAATTAAAATCTAAAAATAAAAAAAATACAGTGTAAACTCTCGAGAGGAAGTTGAGCACTCTCAACTACAGAAGAAGGAGGAGGAGCTACTCTGCCCCTCTTTTCCCCACCTCCAGGCGTTAAACCGGCAGTTTCCTACTACTTATATATTGTTTCAAACCCTGTGTATAATTTTCATATTGAAATATTGATATTTAGTGGTAAAAGGGCTACAGACTGAAAAGCAAAATTTACGTGCGTATTCACGATTTCAGCAAGCGATCAGAAAAAATCCTGAAGTGACTTCCAGAAGCGAATTTTTTTGGAAATGTTAGTATTAATATCTTTTAAAACCAAAGATGTCTTTTTAAAGCTGGGTGTATGTTTTTTAAGTGTGTGGGATTTGTTCTTTCGTATTTTGATGTGCAAAATAAGATAAAAATTCCGACAGTGAGTTTCGGAAAATATATTTTTTAAAGGGTTAATATTAATTTTTTTCGAACGGACTGCGGCTTTCGCAAGGCAAATAAACGTAGATATGGTTTGGTATCTTTGCTCTTTTTGTATTTTGATTTCCGAAGCCGATGCCGATTTTTAAACATCGCAAAAAAGGGAAAATTCATAAAAGTGAGTTTCGCAACCGAATTTTTTTTCAAAGAGTTAATATTAATAATTTTTTTAACGAATTGCAGAATTTGAAAGAAAAATGAACTGAGAAATGGTTTCGTATTTTCGATATTTTCGTATTTGGATTTGCGAAGACTATGCAGAATGTTAACACAATGATGTAATAAACATGACAGAAAAAAAACAGAATTTGCGAAAGTGAGCTTCGCAAAAGAATTTTTTCAAAGGGTTAATATACCGTATTTTTAGAAGCAAATTGCGGCATTCGAAAAGAAAATTATCGTAGGTATAGTTTGGTATTTTTAGTTTTTTCGTATCATGATCAGAAACGGGGATGCAGATTTTTAACCTTTTGATTACGGGGTTGGGACACCGTATGTCCAGTGATTATTTTTTTATTCTATTCATACCACTTTCTGAAAGAAATCTTTTTCATACACATATAGTAGGATATTTTCAAGAACTATCTTCCAGAAAGATTTATTTTATTAAATTGGTGTGTGAGTGAATATAAATCAAAAAGTTTAAGATTGGAATAATCGCGAAAAACACAGAAACGGCTTTCGGGAAACATTTTTTTAAGTTGATATTTTTCAAACGGATTCCAGCATTTTAAACGTAAAATTACGATTTTTCATTTGACGTAATCGGTTTTTTCGTGTTTCGTTTAATTAAGTGGATTCGAGCTTCAAAAAACAGGGGGGGGGGGGGGTAAAAAAATACGTTTCGAAAATAAATTTTTTTCACAGGATTAATATTCGCATTTTTGGAACAGATTGCACCGTTATAAGTGTAGTAGTACGTTATAACGGCTGGGTTTCATTTCTTTTTGTCATATTTCAAACAGTTTTGCCTATAGGAGCTGCAAAAGACAGCGTTTTTGGACCTTTTTTCTTCTATACTGGGAGGTTTCCGGAAGGGTCTAAGGTGCCATAGGACATTTAAACCTTCAAAACATTTAATTTTTGAAAAAAATGTACGCAGGTCAGTCAAAAAAGTTAGTTGCACTCCTTCATAAAAATTTTCGGTGAACGGCTATTTTCATGAAACTTTGTGGCAACACTTCAGACATTTATTTATGTATCGTGCGACGTAGCGACTTTCACGTGGCAATTTAGTTTGTCTGATAAATAATCAGTCGTAAACATGTCTCGGCAGCTGCTGCGTCCAAATTGGAAATGCGTGCAGTGATTCGTTTTTTGTGGGCGAAAAGGTGTAACTGCACTGAAATTTATCGGCAGTTGAATGAATTGTTTGGTGAAACTGCAATGTCGCGTCAAGCTATCGTGAAGTGGTGCAAAATATTTGAGAACGGATATACAGATATTGACGAAGCTGAGCGCCAGTGAAGACAATCAACTGCGGCAAATTCTGAAATCGCTGCTCGCGTGAATGAATGCCCTCTTGCAAACAGACGTATAACAATAGACGAAATGTCAAATGAACTGTATATTTCTCATGTAAATGTGCATAAAATTATTGTCGCGCAGCTTAAATTTCATAAAGTTTGTACTCGGTGGGTACCTCGTCTAACGGAGGAACATAAAGGGAAGCATTTTGAAAGTGCGTTTAAATTTCTGCAATGTTACCAAAAGGAAGGAAATGAGTTTTTGGACAAAAATGAGTTTTTGGTTGTGACCGGAGATGAGACTTGGAATCACCATTTATCACCTGAAACAAAACGCAGCTCCCTCAAGTGGAAACATTCCACTTCCCCGACTTGAAAAATGTGACGAACTGTTCCATCTGCGGGAAAGGTGATGATGACTCCGTTTTTCGACAGAAAAGGTTTGGTACATTCAGAGCTCATTCCGATGGATGTCACTATTAATGCATCTTCTTATTGTGAAACAGTAAAACGATTGCAACAATCACTTAAAAATGGACTGCCAGGTAAACTGTCGAAAGGCATTGTGCTCCTATGCAGCGAGACCGCATGCAGCAAAACAAACGTGCGAACTTCTGAAAAAGAGCGTAAGTGGGAAGTGTCAGATCTCCCTCCTTATAGCCCACACCTTTCACCTTCTGACTTCCTTGTTTTTGGTCACATAGAAGAAGAACTTTCAAAACGATGATACCACTCGGATGACGAGGTGAAAGCTGCAACCCAAGAACGGTTATCGGACGTTGGACGGAATTTCTTTTTAGAAGGCATTGAAAAACCTGTGCCATGCGTCAACAAATGCTTAGATAACGGAGGTAATTTAGATTTTGCATGGAACTTTAGGATACAAATAAAGTAATTGTAAAATTTCGATCCTGTTTTGTTTTTTTAAGCAGTGCAACAAACTTATTGACTGACCCTCGTATATATGAAATAATAATAATTTCTGAGCACTTAAAATGAATGACACTCTTAATAGTCGTTAAATATGGAATATTTTCAAAGAAAGAACTTTAAAGTCATTTTTCTCAAAATGTGATTTTGAGGCATTGCGCGCATGGTAGTTAAAAACCTTTTCGATATTTTTTCATGAATTTTTCAGGATATATAGTGTATGGTAGGCTCTATAAAGTAAGCCTAAATTTTCATCTATTTTCGTTGAAAACATATTTTTTATTGGTGTTATATTGCTAAACTTTTGAAAATTTATATAAGCAAGACACTTTTGTTTTTAAAACATAAAAATACTATAAATAAACACTTTTCTTAGGTATACTTTTTTATACCAAAAATTTTGTTATGCATGCAGAAATTTTTTTGTAGTCATGCGCGCAACAACTAATTCCAATTTTTTGCTCGACAGGTTTAAAACCCCCTAAAAAATTAAATTAAAGAACAAACATGCATCTATTACCACCATAAAAAAATTTTTGTTGTTGTGTATACTTTTAAACCCTTCCGTACCAGTATATGTATATGAAGATTACATGTAAAACCAGTTTTTCGGGCATTTAGATTTAAAATATCAGGTAGTAGTTTTCAGAAAAATGATATGCTTTTATTCATATTAATCAGAAAATACATAGGTATTGATATTTAAATCGATATATGTATCAATATCTAAATCGATACATATAGAAATATAGCGATAATATAAAATCGGTGAAAGTTGCCACAGTTCTTCCCTTTCCATGGTATTTGAGGAAGTGATCTGATGAGCACAGTCCTGGTATGACCTCGCACTTCATACATCCCTTGGTGCTGAGTTTGTTGACTCCTTCATTGAAGCACACTCTGCAGCGTTTTCTGGGTCTGCGAGACCCCGCTTCTTTCGGAAACTGACATGCGGCATTGAACGCGCAGGCATAGTTTTGGGGTTGATCATTTCCTAGTATCCTGTGCTGTACCCTAGAAGAACCTCATGCACCATGGTCTTTAGAAAGTCATTCTGGGGAACGATGGTTTTGTTCGCTTCGTTGTACAGGACCTTAACATTGAGGACTATACGCTATATCAGGTGGATGCCTAGTTTTTTGAACCACGTGTAATCATGGGGATCCAGATTCTGATCTATGGCGTCAACAGCCCTCATGTTTTGATTATAATGCTCTATTACTGAAGGCTACTTGTAGAATATCTGCATTCCTCCCTTCAGGTAGCGGGACTTATCCACGAATCCAGCTTTACATTTCGTCGATAATATATAAACGTCCCTTTTGACTCGGTACAGCACAGCTAAGGTTTCCCCATTACAGATGAAGCATGCTTGATGTGGGGCCAGGGGTAAAGTTGTCATATGCTTTGGAATCCCCCGTCGTAGTTGTATAGTTCCAGTCACGTACGTGACCTTGGTTAATAGAAAGGAAGGCAGGTTTGTAGACATGTACCAATTATCTAAGACGATTTCTCGGCCCTGACACAACAGATTATGTTCAAGATACACTGGGATACTTTCAAAAAGAGAGAGGTGATCCGTTCCCTGGATGTGCGATAAGACAAAACAACTTGATGCAAAATCTTGACCTCTTTTTCTTGATGTACTGCTTGAAATACAATTGGCCCTTGTAAACTATCAGACACTCGTCTATTGCAAACTTAACCCCTGGATCAACCAGGAGCATGCACTTCTCGCGCAGTTGAGCAATGAACATCCCCACGCGGGTCAGAGGAGAGCCACTCTTGGAGGCAGACGGCTTTGAAAATTTCAGGAATTGCAAAATGCTCATAAACATATTTCTGCTTATTACCTTCACACAGAAGACTGCGTGTCCACCGGTCAGCAGATATGACGACCAGTAGTCCGAAAGTTTGGTGCAGTTTCCCAGTCCAGTCAACAGCAGCAGGTCAAGAAACACAAACATGTCTGGGACAAGAACATCCCTACATTTCAGACCATTGACGATATTCTGGGTGTCTTCCGGGTTTCTTTTAGTGAAGAATTGGGCGGCTCTTTCGTTCGTCCACCACCTCACTGACTTCACAACAGTTTTGTCCATGAAGCTTTGGAAACAGTTCTTGGCACTGTGCAAATTTTCAGAGTTCAGTGCTGGATGAAAGTCGTAGTCAGTCTAACATACTTTCAGGGGAAGTGGTCGCTGATCAGAGAAAATATCTCACAAAACCGTCCAGTCCCCAAATTTTATGGGGTCAGGCTCCTCTTCGCTGTCTGATTCTCCTGTAGAATAATCAGTATCAGATGAGTCGGTGCCATCCGGAACAAACTCCGGGTCAATTGATTCATTCGAATTGCTGTCCGAATCCATTTTCATGAGTCAACCTAAAAAAAGAGAGAAAAAATAAGAAACAAATGAGAACTAAAATAAGAGAGAAAAGCGAGAGAAACAACGACAGAAAAACGTTTTATTTGAGAACGACGAGAAATGCGAAAAAAGCGCATTCTCTTCTGTATGGTGGCGCCATCTCTGCTGCGGTTGGAAAATTAAACACTTTCCAACATTTCTCATAATACCAGCTATACACAAACATACAGAGGTACCAAGATCTCACTAATCTTCAGTAATATGTGCGTTAATTTGACCAAGGTTTAATATACACTGCTCAAACCAATTAAAGGATATTGCAGTTTTAGGTGGATTTTGTATCTGGGAAACTTTTTAGCTGATTGATACATGGTCGACAGACATAGTAGGTTATATGAGAATAAATTACACATGTTTGGCAGAAAAAAATGCATTTTATTGCGCATTTGTGTACAAAAGGAAAAAAACACAATTTGTGCATATGAGAAAAAAAGAATAAGAAAAGTTTTCTTCAAAGAAAATCATTTTCAGTAGGGGGTATGGTTTCCACGGGCGGCCAGCAACGTTGAACACCTTTGAGGCATGGACTCAATGAGGCTATTAATGACGAGTTGGGGTATTCTGCCTCACTCTTCCAGAAGAGCTCTTTCCAGTTCTTGGAGAGTTTGTGGGGTTGTTGGCGGCCAGAAACTCGTCTTCCTAGAGCGTCCCAAACGTGCTCGATTGGATTCATGTCTGGAGAACACGCTGGCCATTCCATTCGAACGATTCCTTCCTCGAAAAGGAAATCCTCCACCAGGTTTGCACGATGTGGCCTGCAGTTATCGTCCAATAAAATGAAGTTATCTCCGATTGCTGCAGCGTAAGGGACTACAATAGGTCTGAGGATTTCATCCCTATATCGGCGACCAGTCAGAGCTCCATCTCGAATGATGTAGAGGTCAGTGCGCCCGTCAATGGAGATGCCACCATACACCAACACTCCTCCACCACCAAATCTGACACTTTCGTGCACGAACGCAGGATTATTCCTACTGCCACGGTCCCTCCAGATGAAAATACGCTTATTATCCGGATGCACAGAAAAACGGGACTCGTCAGAAAACAGAATATTGCTCCAATCATTTCTCCTCCAGTTGACATGCTCGGTTGCCCACTCCCCGCGGTCGCGACGATGCCTTGATGTTAATCTAACACATACCATCGGTCGGCGAGCATACAGACCTACTGCATGGAGCCGGTTTCGGACAGTCTGAGTTGAAATCGTGGTGCCTGTAGCCGAGCGAAGGTGTTGTTGGAGAAGAGTAGCGTTCATGTTTCGGTGTCTCCGAGCTGTTAACGCTAAATACCGATCTTCATTGGGCGTTGTTGCCCGTCTACGACCTTGCCCTGGTCTTCGGCCTGCACATCCACTCTCCAAAAAACGGTTCCAGATCCTGGAAATGACACTTTGTGACACTCCAATGGCTTGCGCTACTTCGGCTTGAGTTTGGCCCCCTTCTAACCTATCAACAATTCTCCAAGCTTCTGAATCTGTCAAATGACTTCGCTGAGACATCGTACTCATCGAAACAAAGCAATCACTGAATGCCGATCATCCTTGTCTTCATTCTCTTTTATCCAGTTGAAAGTCAAATTTCATTCGCTGCCGCTGAAGCGACGTTTTTGACGTCGAACTCAAAATTTGCATACTCCACAGTTTGAAAACCAGAAAAATTTGCATTTGTGATTCTCTTCTTCTATTTTGGGCAAAAAAAATTTCGTTTATATCTTTATTTTATATAAAACTTCAAATATCCTTTAATTGTTTTGAGCAGTGTATTTCGCACCAGAAGTTTTTTTTAAATTAAATTAAATATATTCCACGTAGAAATTCCATGAAATAAATTTTCTGGATCGAAACGCTGTTAAACTGGGTCAAATTAATCCACATATTACGGAAGATTAGTGGGAGCTTGGCATCTCTGAACATATTTTCCTGTTATACCGTTTTTTGCAGCAATGATAGAATAATGAATGGGCACGGATCCATACGTGGATCCACTGGTGTTTGTGGAGAATCAGGCCATGGATCCATACATAGATCCACTGGTACGGAAGGAGTTAAGCTACAAAATGACAAAATTGGTCATTTGTTTTCACTTTTCGACATGTTAAAAGTATTATGACCCCTAACTGCGCTGGCCCTCGTTCGCTCGAAAAAGAATGAAATTTTGATGAACTTTCGTTTTGTTTTTTAATTAATATACTGGACAATTATCAAAAAATTAAAAATCTGAGCCTCAGGATCAGGAGCTGCGTTGGACTATCCTAACCCAAATTTTCAGACTTCTATGTGCGGTAATTTTTCCTAGCAATAGCCAATAGACACACACAAACTATCTTCTTTTATTAGGGTAGATTTGTTTTAAATGAGGTACTAAAATCAATTATAAAATGTATCAATTCTAATATCAGAGCTAATACATAATGAGCGTCTTTTTAAGAATTTTTGTGAAAGTGAAAATGCCGACTATATAAAATTTTCGAATCTCACTGACGTAAATTATAGGCGAAGAACAATAAGAATAATTTTAATGTAAAAGAAGAGATATACGAGTATGGTTTCGTTGAGTTTATAGAGTTTTTCTCAAAAACAAGTTTTTGACATATATGTTACCTGTTTCTTTGGTTAAGAAAATTGCTAAGTGATGGATGCTGCTGCCGCACTTCTCACTGTCAATGCTCCTTTAGGTTTATTCCATGCGAATAAGGGTTTACTCTTTAAATAACGGGAATTATATGTTACGGGGGGGGTGGGGGGCGCATAATGATTTTAGAGTTGCTTACGTGTGGCAAAATCTAAAAAAGGTTGGGAACCAGTGATCTAAAGGTTATTCAGTTTTCCTTTTATTGTAAACGACATTTCTGCTTACCTTTACCTATCTTCTTCTTCTACTCACTGGTTTTCTATACATCCAAGTTACATATGTAATTTGGTAATTTTTTATTAGGTACTTTCTTGTTGCTTAGTGATTTCGTGAGTGACATTTTCAAATGTTAAATACTTCGTTGTCTAGTAAAATCCAAAAATATACAAACATTCTCTAAGATTCTTTTTCAGCACTTCTGAAAGTGAGCCATCAACAAAAGTTTAAAAGCATATTTGCTATTACGTTGTAAAATTCTTCAATTTTACCCAAGCCAAATCAAATGTTTGGAATTAGAAATTATACTTAATAAATTGAAACAAATACATATGTTTATTTGAATTTGGTCAAATGGAACAGTTTTATGTGAGGTTGGCAAGAATGCACCCTAATTTCCGGTATATAAATCACAGACAACACAAACAAACATGTTTAGACCCAGAAATTTTAATTAATAAAATATAAGTTATTTTTACTTATTTTCCCTGTACTATCTTAATTTTAATTTTCCAAGCTTATGGATAAATCCCTAACATATTTTCTTTCTCTATGAAGTTTTAAGAAAAAGCGCATAAAAAATATACTTTTCTAGGCTGATTTGATCTAGTGATGGGCGACATCGATCTTTTTAATCGATTTAATCGATACTATGGCCAGATCGATTTAATCAATTTTTTTATCGATGTCTCTACGTATATTATCTTTCGTTTATTTTCTTTCAAATCGTCACTGCAGATCGATCTTATCACCATCAGAGGATAGCGCCTAACGGAAATCTAATAGATTATAGATCAATCTCTCTAGCACTAAATTCCATGTATTTATTCTTTCACTTTGATTATTTTAGCGGCAGAGATGAGCAGCTGTTGCTGTCAAATTTCGTATAAGTAAAGGATTCGCGTCACATTACGGGTGGGGGGGAGGAGGGGCGCGAACAAAATTAGGAAATATAATAAGCCGATTTGTTTGAAAGTTGATATTTTATAACGTATAAGATAAATTTTAAGAATTAGCTAGTGTCAAAAATTATGGGGAGCGGTAGGGGGGCGTTTTGACCTTTCGGGAGGGGAGGGGGAGAAGCGCGAACACAATTAGGAAATACAATAAGGCGATCTGTTTGAAACTTTACGATATTTTATAACACATAAATTAGGTTGCGTCATTTATTATGGGGAGGTGAGATCGCGTTCTGCCCACAAGGGAGGGGGGGCACTTTTCTAAATTTTGCCGACACCACTCATGTAATATATCGTTCGAAAGGCCTGTGACAGCTTATTCATGTTATGCATTTCTAGGGACCATCCCCCCACTTCCCCTCCCAAGGGGGGAAATTTTCTAAATTTTATCAACACCCCTCATGTGATATATCGTTGGGAAGGTCTGTGACCACTTAATCATATAATGCATCTGAGGTGTCAATCCCCCCCCCACTTTGTCTCCCCAAGGGGGGGGGGCACTTTTCTAAATTTTGCCGATACCCCTCATGTGATGTATCGTTGAAAAGGTCTGTGACCGTTTAATCATATTATGCATCTCCGATGTCCATTCCCCACTTTGCCCCTACAAGTGGGTTAATTTTCTGAATTTTGCACACAGCCGTCATGTGATATATTGTTGGAAAGGTCTGTGACCACTTAATCATATTATGCTCCAGTGTCCATCCCCCCACTCTCCCCCCCCACAAGGGGGTACTTTTCTGAATTTTGCACACACCCCTCATGTGATATGTCATTGGAAAGGTCTGTGAACGTTTAATCACGCTTATTCATATTATGACCGGTATACGGTGCCGACTCGACATCTATAGCCTTAACGATTTTATTGCCCAAAGTTCGTGCAGAACAGATTGCGCCACCTGTGGTGGAACGTGGAACTAATGGATATTGCAGCACGTGCGCAGTACGACTGCTATACGGTGTCGGAGGCAGCGGGGACCCGGGTCGGAGGCTCGTTCGGTTAGAGGTTTACACAATTCGATGTGCAAATTATCGGATTATCCGGTGCCGAAGGCAGCGGGTACCCGATCCGGAGTTTCGTTTGGTTCGAGGTTTTACAAGATTCGAGTCCCCGATGTAAATTAAGGGCTCACTAGTGGGCGACGCCTGCTAAATAGTTTATTAAGTTTTAGTTTTAAAGTTCGCCCCTGCCCCCAAAAATCGTAACTTTCTTAGTTATGCACAGATTTGAACAGGATCTTTTCTGACATTCTTCCCAAGTCATTTGGTTAATAAATAAACGTTGGTATTATATCTGCAACTGTTTGTCACCACTATTTATGAACAATAATCAAAATTTTCGGTTTTTTCCCAGTTAAAACACACTATCATTGGTTTAGAGCCATTTACTCAGGATACTCGTTAGTTAAGTTATATCTGTCAATATTGTCTCCGAGTGTTGAATTCAGGGGTTGAATTCAGCGGGGGGTGGGTTGAATTCAGCGGGACATTCACCCTCCCCCCGGAAGATTTGAGATTTTATACTTTCAATGTCTAAAAAGTGCAATTTCCCCCTCCCCTCCGTAACTCTATGATGTCCCCCTCCTGGAAAAAATTGTCTGAATTCAACACCTGTCTCTTCCCACCCCGTTTCCCTCACCTCCCCCTCCCTGCCGCCCGAAATCATAACTTTTTTAATTATGTTCAGAATTGAATGAGACCTTTTCTGATATTCATCCCAAGTCATTTGCTTAATAACTAAACATTGATATTATATCTGCAACTGTTGGCCACCACTATTTATGAACAATAATAAAAATTTTCATTTTTTTTCCAGTTAAAACACACCATCCTTGGTTGAGAGCTACTTTACTCAGGATGCTCGTTACTTAAGTTGTATCTGTCAATATTGTCTCCTCCCCCCTGTCCCTCTTCCTTGCCCCTCCCCCTCACCCGGAATCACAAGTTTTTTTTTATTATGGACAGATTTGAACGGGACCTAATCTGACAAAGTCATTTTGTTAAAAAATAAACATTGCTATTATATCTGCAAATGTTTGTCACCACTATTTATGAACAATAATAAAAGTGTTCGGCTTTTTTCCCCAGTTAACCCTTTCCGGCGCGGATTAGGTCTGTTTTTAAAATGATCAAATTATCGATTGACACCAGAATTTATAAAAAAATTCATTAGAAAATAAAAACTTGCTGATTTTTCCCGTAGTTTATAAAAAGAAAAATTTAATTAAATATTCTTGGTGCCGCTTGTCAGTTTTGGAGTTAAACTTAGGTGCCCTTTTTTGTGGACACTGCCAGCTAAAGGGTTAAAACGCTCCATTCTTGGTTTAGAGCCACTTTACATAGAATGCTCCTTAGTTAAGTTGCATCTCTCAAGTTTGTCAGAAAGATTTCTCCGTGCTCAGACAAATAAAACAGTGAAAAATACAGTTTGTTAGAGTTTAGAACCAAACATGTTGAGTTATGATACTTTGAATTTTAATGTTGAAGCTTTCCGACACAAAATAATCGTCTGTTTGTTATTAATGTTTTTCAAGGGTACATGTATTAAGTAAGTTTGTCTTTTGTACTCCCTACTTTCCGGTTTTATTGCTGGAGGTTTTATTGTATATAATGTGTTCACCTAAATGGTGAAAAAATATTTTGTACATTCTTTTAAGAAATCTGGTCAACCTGGCCTGACACCGACCCTCAAAAGTCAAAGCAAAACGAAATCCGAAATCGATTTCGTCGCCTGCGCCACTTCTGAGGAGGGGGGGGGGGAATCTGCTCGCGTCTTTTTATCACACATGTAGAAAAACTTTGTTTATTAAGTCAGCTAATGCGTATGTACAAACTTTTGCTGCATTGCAAGTGATTCATTATTTAGTACGCTTGCGGTGTGCAAGGAAGGCGAAAAAGAAAAGTTGGATAAGCGAATTTAGAAAGGCGTCAGAGCACACGTTATCTTCTTAAGTAAAAACTAAATACAAAACCACAGACCAGAATAGAGAATTCTTTTAATTCTACTATCATAACTCAGCGGGTTTTGTTCTAAGCTCTAAGCGACTGGAATTTTTACTGTTTTATTTGACCGAGCACGGAGAAATTTTTAAAATATAACTTCTACAAACATTTTGATAAACTTGAGCGACACAACTTAGCTCACGATAACCCTGAGTAATATGGCTCTAATCCAAGAAAAGAGTGTTTTAACTGGAAAAAAAGCTGAAAATTTTGATTATTGTTCATAAATAGTGGTGACAAACAGTTGCAGATATAATACCAATGTTTATTTATTAACCAAATGACTTGGAAAGAATGTCACAAAAGGTCCCGTTCAAATCTGTGCATAACTAAGAAAGTTATGATTTGGGTGGGGGGCAGACGGAGCACAAAAGGAAGAACTTAAAAAATACAACTTAATGAACTAGCTAACTGTCTTTGCCGGATAGCGGGCCATTAATTTACATCGGGACCACGAATCTTGTAAAACCTCGAACCGAACAAAACTCCGGATCGGGTACCCGCTGCCTTCGGCACCGGATAATCGATAATTTGCACATCGAATAGCGTAAACCTCTAACTGAACGAAGACCCCGGCTCGGGTCCCCGATTCCTCCGGTACCGTATAGCAGTCGTCTGCAATATGGATTAGTTCCACGTTTCACCCCCAGGTGGCGCAATCTGTTCTACACGAACTTCGGGCACTAAAATCGTTAAGGCTATAGATGTCGAGTCGGCACCGTATACCTGTCATAATATGAATAAGCGTTATTAAACGTTCACAGACCTTTCCAACGATATATCACATGAGGGGTGCATGCGTGCAAAATTTCCAAAAGTACCCCCCTTGTGGGGGGAAAGTAGGGGGAGTGACACCGGAGATGCATAATATAATGAAGTGGTTACAGACCTTTCCAACGATATAGCACATGAAGGGTGTGTGCAAAATTTAGAAAAGTACCCCCCTTGGGGGATCAAAGTGGGGGATGGACACTGGAGATGCATAATATGATTAAGCGGTCACAGACATTTCCGACGATATATCATGAGGGGTATCGGCAAAATTTAGAAAAGTGACCCCCGTGTGGGCAAAATGCGCCACCCCCTCTTGTTCTTAAATAGTGGTGTGAAACAGTTGCAGATATAATACAAATGTTTAGTTATTAACCAAATGACTTGGGAAGAATGTCAGAAAAAGTCCCGTTCAAATCTGACCATAATTAAAAAAGTTATGATTTCGGGGGGAGGGAGAATGCCCCCTCCCTTAATTTTTATCTCACATTCAGGATCTTTTATTTTCGGCGGCTTGGGCATCATCCCTACTTCTTTCTAAATTTTTATTAAATTCGGACGAGAAAGTTTAGCTAAAATATAGTTAGCCATCTTCAATGTTGAATTCAGACACCATTAAAAGCTTAAAATCTCACAAATCTTTCGGGGGGAGGGGACATCTCAATGATCCGTGGGTGAATGTCCCCCCCCCAAGCCACCCCCTGAATTTAAAACTGCCCTCTTCCCCCTCCACCCCTTGTTTCCTTTCCCTACGCATTCCCTAATTCCCTTCCCTAATTCACTCTTAGTATCCCCGACATCTAAACTGAAAAGATAACAATTTTACCTGGAAAGAAACAAAAAAACTGCCTTGAAACAAAATTTGACAGTAGCTAATATATTATATACTGCTATGCTAAAGAAATGAGCGCCAGAAATATCGATTATTATCTGCTAATTTCCATTATCACGATGTATGATCAAATTTCCGGCCATTTGATCGATAAATTTAATAGTTACTTTTTTTAAGCTATCTGTGTAAAAATCGATTCTAAAACATCGATACTAGAATTTGTTAATCGATTATTTTTTAATCGATGTTGTTTTATACCGTATCGATGTTGATCGATTATCAAATTTTTCAGAATCGCCCATCACTAATTTGATCCAAGGAATCAATGTTGGCATTAACTCCGGGAGGGATTACTGCAGCTCCCGGGATAGGGGACATTATAGAGTTACGGAGGGGGAGGAAAGGCACTTCTGAACCATCAATATGTATAAAATCTCAAACTTTCCGGGGGGGGAGGGTGAATTTCGATGCTCCGGGTGAATGTTCTCCCGGGGTGACACCATCGTTGCATGGTACACAATAAAAGTGTTAGAAGTAAGTATTACTATTTGAAAACTGGAAGTTGTGCAATTTTCAATATGTAGACGGTCCTTGAAGCATAATTTATGCATAGTTTAAATAGTAGACATCATTCATATTCGATTGGTATCTATATATTTTTTTATATGTTTATTTGCAGCAGAATTAATAGGAGATAGAATTCTTACACAAATAGGCTGGCGTGTCAACCATTTTCATTCTTACGGACCGGCTCGCTCACTGTGTTTCAATAGTGTTGAATTAGTTTCTGCGTATTTTTAACATTAAACGCTTATATATATATATATATACTTATTGCAAAAATTAACCATTCCATTGAAACAGAAGCAACTGACCATATGCAATGAGATTATTACACCATATAGCACTGTCAAATTACAAATTATAAACATAGTCCTAACAAATAAAGTATTATATATAAATATATATATATATATATATATATATATATATATATATATTTTTTTTTTTTTTTTTTTTTTGGCTGTTAATTGTACAAATCACTCAAAAAAGGTCCATTGCATGCTCTAATTTCCTCATAATCGTAGAAGAAGGGCCAGAATTACATATAAATTGTAGATTTTATTCTTGCTTGGATTTTTCTTCTGTCAACTTTGGCGAAAACGTGATTTTGAAGAATACAGTGCCATCTAGTATTTTTTCGGGAAAACGATGTTGATTTCCATTTTTTTTTCTTCATGTAATGTATGCATGAGGCCCTGGATCTTTTGAACGAAAATAGGCTGGGGGCTTATGGGAAAAGACTTATGGGAACCCAGTTTAAACTTTTCAGACAACCAATGACAAATATTTTAGAATGTTAACATATAACTAAATTTATGAGAATTCTGAAAAAATCAACCAAAGAACTAATATGAAAAAAAAAAAATTAAATGAATTTTATTTTGGAAAGTATAGAATTTCTTTACATTTATTATCACAAAAAGAATTTTTTTTATTTCAGATTTTAAAAAAAAAATCTCTAAATTTACTTAAAGATAATTTTATTACTAATATCTCCTCATAAGACAAGTAATATTAAAAAATAAATGAACATTTTAAAAAATTAAATATTATCAATAAATGGCGTATATCTTTAGTGTAATTTTCAGATACAAAATTGCTTAAGATAATAAAGGAACTAACTTTCAACAAGAAACCATGGGTTGCAAAGAATTTAGATTGTAATGAATTTTTTAATAATTTTTTGGTCAATAAATCTCTGAAAACAGTTTTAGTTTATAAGAGAATGGAAAATACTATCCGATTTGTTAATATCTGAATAAGAATATCAGAAAATGTTGTTCATTTAAGAAAAATACATGACCTAGTGAATGTATTAGAAAATATCTAGTTTAAATTTGAAAATTAGCCTTAATTTATCGTCAATGAGAAAATGTTTTGTTTCTATATTAAAAAATAGTTGCGTCATAAATTATCGCAAATGACCACGACTACTACCTGAAATAAACAAATAAAAAAAAGTCTTTGCACACATTAATGGTGAAAAAATGATTCATTTACATAAACCCTCACAGAAGTATTACCTATATATATTACATAAGTAATATGTCTTTCATAAAACATTGCCAAAGTTGAATTTTAATCCGATTTTCGGTATACTAAATCTCGACAAAAAAAAAAAAAAAAAAAAAAAAAAAAAAAAAAGTTTGACGATAAAGATACACTCTAAAAAAACTATTGTTTTAACAGGTATTTTACAGATATTTTTAACAGAATATCGCCATTTCAGTTAAAATAAAGATTTTGGCTGTTATTTAGCATAGATATCGTTTTCGCCCTCTAGTGGAAATGTTTAAAATTATAAGATTCTTCACTTTTGACTCATAAACAAATTTGAACCTATCAGAAATACCGCAAGAAAAATGAAAGGTTCTCGTTCAACGAACTTTGTTTTAATGACACCGAAAGTACCAGAAATTCTCTAATGGAAAAGAAAAAAGAAATAGGTTGTAATGAAGCGAGAGGGTTTCTATGTAATGCTGGAAAATGGTGCTTCGAACACAGGAACTCTGTTTAACCATTTCAGAGGTAAAGTAATTCTGTTTTTGAAATGAAGGAATGCCAGCAGAACTTACAAATTGATTTGAAAATAAATAAGTTCTTTAAGAGGATTTCCTTTTTTTAAGATGGGGAAATGTTGTTTAATCTGTTTCAATTGAACGTAACAGTACCAGTGCAGCTCGTATAGTCATTATTTTTTCAATTCCTACTATTAGCTCACACTCTCTACTAGTATATATTTATATATCTTGTTCAAATTTTCAATCGTTAATAAAATATTTTCTATTCATCCTATCAAGTTCAAATAAATTTTTTAAACTTGTACTGGATGACAATTTATGTTAATACAGTTTTTTCAAATATTAATTCATTAATTAAATTAAATTTATTAATTTTATTTTTATATTTCATTTCTGTTCAAAATTATAGACTCACTCCATATTTATAGTCTCACCTTCACACGTAAAAAGATAATGGGGCTGTTCACGGACGAAGATCAGGCGGCTCGCGGGCGAAGGAAACTATAAATGTGGAGTGAGTCTATACTTTTGAACAGAAATGAAGTATAAAACTAAAATTTAATAATAAAATTTAATAAATTAATTAATATTTGAAAAAAACTGTATTATCGTTAACTGTAACATCGCTATGGCACTTTATTGTGAAGTTTGGTAATTTTTGAAATTCAATATTTGAAAACGGTATAATCATTAGATTTTAAATTTATATAAAGAAAAATACAATTTTTTAAACTTTCTAACGCAGTTTGTCTAACAATTTTGTGAGAAATACTTTTCGAGCTATTAATTTTTGGTATTTTAGCTATTTATTTTTTATTTAATTTTTAATACATTTCAAAAATTTCTCTTGTGTAAGATATTTAGCAGGATATAAATTTAGGAATAAATACTGTCAGTGGCGAAGCGTGGAAAAAAATTCTATTTGACCTAAGTAGGAATTGACTTAAAAAAAAGATTTTCTATTACTTGTTTAGTACGAGAATAATTTGATCGTGATCATCGTAGAATTCTTGGATTAGATAAGACGAAAAATACTATACGGAAATTAAAAATTAAAATATCATTCAATTCTATAATCAATAAGAACTTGAATTTTACTTATTCATTTTCAAAAGAAAGAGACACTGCTTCTCAGCTCGACATCTCGAACAACTCACAAACTTTTTTAACACGTTGGCGGACACTTGCGTCTATAGCCGTCAAAGCGAACTTCACTATGTGGCATGACGGCAATAGCCGTCCAAAACGAAACGGTCGTTTTTAGACACTACGGCTATAGCAGCACAAATGTGCATTGACCGGCGTACAGGTAGAAGCCCAGTGTCATGTTTTGGAAAAAAATTTTTAGGTTCAAGTTTGTTTTCCACCTGTTATACGAGTTGCAGCTTCAGTATGCACGTGCAGGGTGGCTAGTGGTCAGCGAAAAATACAGTAAAAAAAATGATAATGGTCAGTATATTCTTATAGAAAAATTCAAATTAATTATTGGATCGAATAATCAACATAAATTTTTCTATAAGAATATACTGGTGTTTAACACTTCTTTTGACTGTATTTTTCCCTGACCACAGCCACCCTGACGTCGTTGTGAAGGGAGTAGTGCAACCTAATTAAAGGTGCTGAATGAATCAAAATTAAGTTTATTTAAGCAGAAAGAGTAAAACTATACTTCTAATATTCTAAAAATTACAAAAACATATAGTGCCAATTTTCGAACTTCACTTGTTCCTACTGTCCGTCAATGTGTTAAACAATTTCACAGATGGCGCTTCTAGCGGCAACATACCGCCGGGCCTTGAATTTTTGCAAACATTCAATAAATACAATACAATCTCTTTTGTAAATAAAAAAACATTATAAATGATGTAAAAAAGGGGTTTTAAAGTGTTAACTAAAGCACGTACTTGATTTACAGATGGCATTTTCAATTCTCGAAGAAACAACTCACTCGTTTCAGCAGGAATGTTTTCGCAGCCCTCAACCACCTCAGGATGCTGCAGGAATGGAGGACCACACCACCACAATTCACATTCTTGAATTTTAGTATGATCTGTACCTTTAGAAACAAGGTCTGTCGGATTTTGTTTGAAAGGAACATAATGCCACTGTTCAACCAAAGTTAAACTTTGTATAATCGATACTCTATTTGCCACAAATACCTGAAGCTACTTGGACTCATTTTTTAACCATGACAGTGCAATGGTGCAATCTGTCCAGAGACTTCTTGTTTCAGACTCTGTTTCAGACTCAGCCAGAGACTCTGTTTCAGAGACTTCTTGTTTAAGAGTACTTAATACTTTTTTCATCAACTTGGTCAGTAGTACTGCATCACAAAGCTCTAGACGAGGAATAGTGACATGCTTTAGAGGAGCCACTCTGGATTTACTAGTGAGTAGCTTAACAGTATAACCACCATAAGAATTAGTAGATTTCACATAAATAACTGCTGTATAGGCAAGTTCAGATGCATCTGCAAAGCTGTGTAGTTCTACACAAATAGACTGTTAAAAAATAATGCATCTAGGAATACTGATCATAATATTTACAGTCTTTAACGAAGTAAGAAAGTCATTCCACTCGACAATTTCCTTCATAGGAAGAGAATCACACCAATCGATTTTTAGCAACCATAATTTCTGCAGAAACACTTTCACTCTTGTTAGTATTGTACCTATCAAACCCAAAGGGTCAAAGATTCTCGCAATTTGAGATAACACAGATCGCTTGGTATATTTTTCACTAAGCTCTGTAATTAACTTAAACCCAAAGCAATCTGTTTGAGGTTTCCAAAATATTTCCAATGTGTTTGTTTCATATGTAAATTAATATTAAATTTAGAATCACTGCACAAAAGAAAGGAATTATTTACTGACCATTTATGGAGTTGCATGCCTCCTCTATCTAGCAAAGATATAAGTCGTTGTTGAACATTTTTAGCTGTTTCCAGATCATCAGCTCAGCTCCTGTTAAGATGTCATCCATGTACACATACTGCAATAATAAACACGCAGCTATAGGAAATTGATTTCCTTCGTCCTCGGCTAGTTGTTGAAATGTTCGTGTTGCTAAAAAGGGCGCACTAGTTAAACCGTAAGTCACAGTACATAACCTATACACTTTAACCGGCTCATTCACGTCGGTTTTATACAAAATTCTCAATAAATCTCTTTGGCTAGGATGTATTAATATCATACGGTACATTTTGTTAATGCCTGCTACAAAAACAAATTGGTGTTTTCTAAATCACAACATTATAGAAAATAACTCATATTAGATTGTACCTCCGTTAAACTGCAAACAGTTCAATTATTTTCCGGTAGAAAATAATGAGCTAGCTTCAAACACTACTCCTAATGGTGTACTACTTGATTCTGAACGGTATACGCTATTGTGCGGAATATAATAATTTAGGGTAAATGTACCAATAATCGGCCACCCCCCCAATAGTCGGCCACATTCAGATAAAATGCCTTGCGAAAATCTTATTTTTGGTTCTAAATGAAATATTACAATTTGGTTGTATGCAGCCATCTTTCATAAGTCATAAACCATCACCAAAGAATTGTGGGTATTTTTATTGAATTAGTAATCAGCCATTTATTTCAAGATAGAGGTAAATCATCACTATTCCTATTTTTTTGTTAACTGATGGCAATTTTTTTAAAAGGCAAGTATTAATTTATTTTTAATTTTTTTCTAAAATTATAGGACTCGAATATTAGCAGGGTAAATAAACTAATGTTTTTGAGAATAAAAAGTAAATAAATTTGTTCGTTTTAATTAATTTTAATGTGGCCGACCATTGGGTATTAATTTTTCTTACATGTCCACGGCCACCAGGAGCTTAATACTGAATACATAACTTATTGTACTTTTTTGAGTTTATTTCTCCTTGTTTGGTAGATATAACTTTATCTCTACATCTATACTAATATTATAAAAAGAAACGTTTTTTACGTGCTTGTTTGTTTGTTTGCAGGGGAAACTACTGGAACTACCGAACGAATTTCAAAAGTAAAGGTGGCAGTCTCTGCTCCGACATAGACTATACTTTATGTCAGAGCCACTTTTCCCAAGTAGATGGATGAGCAAAAAACATTCTAAACTTGCCGTTTTTGTGATATTGAAGGACCTAGTAACTTGAAATTTGGCATGGTTGTTGTTTTCTAAAAATATCGAAATTTAAAAGTATGAAATGAAAGGGAAAAGTTTATAATTACAATTTGTGTAGAATTGTTAAGAATATAAACCTGAAATTTAACATGTTTGTTACTTTTAAGACGTAAATTCTGAATCAGGGCAATTAAAAAATGGGGGAATTTTAGAAAATGAAAAAAAATGTGAACATTTTAAAAACATTCTAAATTGCGATTTATATGGAATTACTAGGAATAGAAATTTAAAATTTGCCAATTCTGTCATTTTTAATATGTAAACGCTGGTACAAAATAGTTTCTTTAAAAAAAGAAAGTTCAAAGTGTACAGGACCAAACAAACGTTCTAAAGTTTCGAAATCTGTGATAGTTTTGATTCTGGAAACTTAAAACTTGGCAAAGTGGTTAATTTTAAGACATAAATGACTGGCTAGGAAAGGTTTCTAAAAAATTGGAAATTTAGAATGCTGAAATGAGAGGAAAATTTTCTTAATAAATTTGGCAAAATGGAGAATAAAATTTTCTAAAATTGCAAATTCTGTGATACTGTTGGGTTTGAAACTTCAAATTTTGCATGGTGGTTTCTTTTAAGATGTAAACTCTCGCAAAGAATGGTTTCTATAAAATTCGAAATTTACAAAATTGAAATTATCAGTAATTGTTGCTTATGATTCTAAATTATGATTTATTTAGAATTAATAGGGATTCAAACTTGATATTCGACACCGGGGTTACTTATAAGTCGCAAATGCTTGCACAGAATAGCTTTTTCTTAAACAAAATTCTAAATTTAAAAGGGAGAAATTAATAGAAAAGTTCTAAAATCCTAATTATTTTTGACCCACTAAACCGAATCCAAAATTTCTTTCAGGATAACACTGTCACTCAGGAACGTAAAACACATGATGATTTGTGATTATGATTTATTTGGAGTTGATAGGGTGATTGCTAGATACATGAAATTTGACATGGCTTTTACTTTTAAGATGTAAATGCGCCGGCAGACCACATTCTAACATATTCTAAATTTAAAAGATTGAAATGAATAGAATAGGGTTTAAAATCACGATTTCTTTTGTACTACAGAAACGATTTCAAATCGTGTCCTGGGATAAAAATGATGCCGTTCTCCACTTAAAAATAGGCTATATTTTATGTCTGTACAAACGACCTGACAGAACGAAAAATGTTCTAAAATCCCGTTTACTTTGATTCTGTTAAGACTAAGAGCAAAAAATTGATTATGGTGATGGATTTTAAGACATAAATGCTCATTAAGAACGTTCATCAAAGTATTTGATCTTTAAAAGAAAGAAACTATTGGAAAGCGCTCTATAATTTTGATTTTACTAACAAATTGTCGAGGTTAGAAATTTTAAGTTCGACATGCAAGTTTCTATGGGACGTGATGCTCCTAAAGATGTCTTCATTTTAAAGATTTTCAAATAAACGAAATGGGAAGAAAATGTTCTACAGTTATATTTTTACTATGATTTCTCCAAAAATGTCAGTCTAGAAACTTTAAATTTTGCATAGAAATAACTAAGACATAGATGCACAAGAACAATATTTGTCTTTTTAACCCCTTCAGGGGCAAAGTACTCTTGTAGCTAAAATATTGAAATGATTGACTGACACCAGGATTCACGAACAAATTTATTTTAAAATAAGTAAAGACTTTTCCTCGTGTACCGTATAAATTCAAAAATTTGGTTATAAAATTCTGGTGTCATTGTGGCATTTTGGGATTAAAATTAAGTGGTATATATAATATACCGGTGCCCTTCAAGGGGTTAATTAATTTTTTTCAATTAAAAAAAAAAAGAAAATTAAATAGTTTTTCGTACCCTGTTAGGAACGCAGTGGGATAAACATAGGTACGAGGAAACATTATAATTAATTCAAATGATAGCAATAAAGAAACAGGATTTCCAATAAGGAAAGGAAGTATTTCATATTCAGCCTTTAGCCGTACACAAATGACAATTAAATATAGTAATGTTTTCCCTCTTATTATTTCGTTGTGTTTTGATTTTTATGGTGCATAAAGGTACATTAATATTGTAGAAAGAAACGTTTGATTTTTATAGAAAATAAATTATGAAACTACTGAACTGATTTTAAAAATTCTTCCACTAAACAATAGGTTATAAACAAAGTTTCGAAATAGACTGCATTGTATCTGTTTTCTTGGAAGGATGTGGATTCAAATGCGTTGCAATGACGATTTTCGCATTATTTCAAGTCTCACATTCACCTAATGCGGTACAAAAATGACGTTTATTCAAATTGTGACTTAATTTAGTAATATTTAAATTATTTTCAAAAGTATAATTTCTCCTAATGTTAATTGGTACAAAATACCACTTGCCCTATTTCAACCATGCGTACAAAGCCATTGGTTTTGATAAAAGAAAAACTTGTTACCTGATTGTTTTAACCAATAGTTAGCCACTCTATTAATAAGAGGCTAACTATACTATGGGATTTAGAATCTTTTTCGCAGCCTCTATTAAACTTAAATAATAAAATAAATAAAATAATGAAATTTTCTGTACGTGTCATTTTTAAATGAACTGCCACATTAAGATTTACATTATACAGAAAATCAATTTGGTTGAAATGTAAAGAGGTATTGTGTTATTAATTTCACGTAGTGTAATACTCATAAAGTAATCATTTATGAGATAATATCAAAATTTTAAAAAAAATGTTTATGATTGATGATTTTGATTGACATTATTTAAAAAAATAACACTTATGAGCAATAACTTGAGATTCCCCGAAGAATTTCCAAAAGTATGCATTTATACATGGCACTATTAAAAATGTTTTGCTGTTTTTAAAAAATTCTACTTTAAGTTGTTTACAACTATCTGGGAAGACCGAGCTACGCTCGTTAAAATTATCTTTGTGTTCAACACGGTATAACAATAAATTCTCTGTACAACATATAACAATCAGTAGCTGGAAAATATTGTGAATTTTGCCAGTCGGTTGCAGGAAAAAAATCTAAACTCTTCAGTCAGTATCACGGAATTCATCGGTCTGTTGCGGGGGGAAAAATTTCAGGATGCACTTTAGTTGGTCGCAGGAAAACCTCCGGATATTCTGCCATCAGGTATGAAAGAATATTGCAAAATTTGTCTATAGGTCGCGGGTAAATATGCAGCATCAATGCAACAAAGTGCAGGAAAATATCATAAATTTCGTCAATCAGTCGCAGAAAACCAAATGTGAAAATCATCAATTGTTTATGGGAATAAATCGTGAAACTTTTCTGTCTGTTGTGGGGCAAAATACGTAAATATATTGTGGGTAAAAAAAACGCTAAATTTGCTGATAGGTTGCTGGAAAATATCAAGAAATTCGTCAATCAGTCGCATGCAAAATTCATCAATAGATTGCGGGGGGAAAAATACAGAAATTTGTACATGTATTCTGTCGAGAAAGAACATCCACTTCTCTTAGAAAGCCGCAAATATTATGTATTACATATTGAAATCTGTAAATTAGCAAAGAGAGAGAAAAAATGGCAAATTCGTGTTTCAGAAAAGAAAATTTTTTGAAATAATTAGTATTAATAGATTTTTTAATAAATTATATAGTGTTAAAGGAAAAAGTATCAGAAATAAGTGGTATTTGTTTTCGGAGGGGACTAGTGGATGGGTAGCATTACGTGCATGAAAAACTTCAACGTAAAAATTGATCTTGAGGAAATATATTTCTTTCTGAAATAGTAAATATTAACATTTTTTAATACAAATGTACCTCTACATTTCTTTATGGGGAAATATTGCTGATATGTATTATATTTCATGGCATTCTAATATTGTTTAATATCATTATTGTTTTAAGTTACTAGGGCATTTAAAATATTTTGAGAAAAAAAAATGTGCAGCTTATGTAAGCACAATTTTATCCAACAAATTTTACCAAGTTAAGAAATTGCATGTAACAATAATACTTTACTAGATATTAATAGTAATAGACTTTTTAAACATTACATGTAATGTTGTTCTTGTTTCATGTAATATGTGTGACATTTAATGTAAAATTTTACATATCAATGTAGTATTTGGGGCTTTTGACATGACAGTTTATACTATCAAAAATGCACCAATCCTGAATTGTAACATATTTTACCTGCAGATTATTTTCTGCCCCTGAAATTTCCGTTGCAGACATTTAGAGAATTTGCTGCTACTTGGGGGGGAGGGGGGTTACAATTTTGTTTTTCTTGTTCACATGAAAAAAAAGGAAGGTGAAGGATCAGGGTCCATAAACCGTGTTTTTGGCCCATGAAATAAGACTAAAATTAGATTAGGTTATACTGACTTAATTATTTCACGTTTTAATATTAGAAGGTTTATCCTGTACGATTTCAACAACACTTTTTGCATTTTGTTGGGATTTATATAATTTACACAAGCTCGAAGTTCGTATTATTCGTAGTTTTTGATGAAAAATACTCAATTTTGCCTAATTTTACCTCAATTTTTAATATTTTTTAATATTTTACTATGAGCGCAGCTTTGTAACACTTTTATTTTTACATATATTGTACATTTTGATTTATTTTATAATATCTGTAAAGAAGAAAGTGTTACACGATTGCGCTCATATAAATAATTGGTAAAATTAGGAGAAATTGCGTATTTTTCATCAAAAACTACGAATTATACGAACTTTGAGCTTGTGCAAGTCCTATAAATCCGAACAAAATGCAAAAAATATCATTGAAATCGTACAGGATAAACCTTCTGATATTAAAAAGTGAAATAATTAAGTCAATATATCAAAATTGAGTTTAGTCTTATTTCATGGGCCATATCAACATGGCTTATGGACCCTGATCCTTCACAATTTTGGCGTTAATCCTGGTCCTACAGACCCGAAGATTCTGGGGGAAAAGGTTTCTATTACAATGATATTTCGGGCTCTGTAGACTCCAAAAATAGCAGAAATTTCCAATTTTCGAATTACCTCGGGTTCTGCAAATCTAAAAAAACTGAGAGAAAGGTCTATATACTAAATGTAAAATATCAACTAGTTTTCAATTAAAAACAATTTTCATATATGCTGCACGCTAGACAGTATATTCGGCCTGTTTAACCTGGGTTGCCTGGTATGTATATTCTAAAAATAATTCAGTTTATAAATTTTAAAATTACATAGAATTGGTTAAATTTCACTTCAAATTGTCTAAAGAAACATTAGTTGTTGGCCTGTTTTGTATAGACCGACTCTTTTGCCCAAAATTGGGCCGGATTCTGACTCAGATTCCAGAGCCCTGGAAATATTGTCAACACATGTGTATGATTCACTCATATAATTAAGTGGAAACCTTGGTTTGATCTTTGAGCAATTGTTTGGGTTAATCGATCAGTCAATTTAAGTGCACTTTCTTTTCATAGCTTTTTTTCTTCTAAATATGATTTTTCCAAAGATATACTATATCTTTGGGAATATGTATGTGTGAGATTAGAAATTTTACATGAGATTTTAGTTTGTTTCAGATGTATAATGAACAGATCATCAATATGATCTAGCCGATGAAACAAGCAACAAAAGATCAAATTGTGCTAAGAGTGAACTTTGTTGAATAATATTACTGACTACTGTAGTTAATGTATTTGTAATTATTGTAAAAATTAAACTTTTTTAATTGCAATTTTCATGTTTTTTATCCCATTATATTTCAGACATACTTAAAAAAAAATTGTATGCAAAGGCAGCATTTTTATATTATTGAACCAAACAAGTGCTCATTCCTGAGGTAGATTTAAAAAAATGTTTAAACAGTCACTTAAATTCAGCTAGTTTTGTAGCTCAATATACGCAAAAAATTGATAGCACTGGTGGATTCCACCATCATTACTTCTTTATTAAAAAGGTAACTGGAGTTATATTCGAACAAGTGCTTTAGATAAATTTAATAAATGATTTCATTCTTATATAAATGTATAGTTAAATAAATTCTATCATCTTTCAATCAATGATAGCATTTTCATTATTCTGATTAAGAAAAACTGCAAATTCTATGCACTTGTAGTTGAAAATGATCAGAATGTGGCAAAGAACAAAGAAAAGTGCAAAAAGGCTGTTAATATCAGCTCTAATATAATAAAATGGAAAGGGAAACAATAGAGTTTATAATTAAATCCTTAATTGTTTTGTTTCGCTATTAAAGTTTGAGTGTATGAAGATTTGTCATTTATAACAAAGTTTACCCCCCTCCCCCCTTTTTTTAATGCCTAGCTAAAATGGGCTCTTTTTGCATCTTTGTTACAAACATTATTTTATTATTAAACTTAGGATAGTATATATACATTAATATATACTATGTATTTAAAAAAAAAAACTTAAAGGGTATTTTAAAAGCAAATTGACAAACATAAGCTCCAGTCTCATCATTTTATATATATATATATATGTATATAATGATGAAACTTTCTATTAATAACTATTAAATCTCATGAAAATCGACAATATATATGAATCGATAATTATAATACAATACAAAAATGTATATACAAGTATGTAAAATTCACAAATTGGAAAAATAACAATAAAAAAAGTATATGGAGAAAAAATCCATATATATATACATATAATCTTTTAGATAAATCGTCCAAAATGAAGAAGAAATATAACATTCCTTCAATTTTTAAATATTGCAACATATTTTTTCAATTAAAAACTGTCTCAATTCCTTGAAAGGGAATCCTGAGGTCATCAGAATTTAAATTTATTTGAATTCAGTTATTAGAATTTAAATTTAATTTTAAAAATACTGCAGAAAATAGCTTAAATGTTGCATAAAACTTTTATTTTAGTGAAATGAATTATATAGTCTGCTATTGTGATAAGATTGATTTCTGTAATAAAATAAGTACATGTCAAGTTGGCAACATTTTCTGAAAATTCCAATAAAAAATTTAAGCCTAGGTTTGAAAATTTCAGAACTTGAAATCTATATTTACTCTTTTTCCATTTAACATCTATTTCTCCGGAAACATCTATCCAAAAAACTGTGGGTAGATTATAGGATTGCTATGATGAAACAATTTTAGTATACAAATTCAGTTTTTAAATTGAGTAATACAGAAATACTATGACATAATCACCATGGCAACCTAGAATCATTACCTATCATGGGATATCATTGAATTAATTACGTATGATAGGATTTAATAGAATGAAGAATATAACTATAACTTGGTCATAGAAGTTATAAAATGTCGTATATAACTAACGTCATACATGTCAGATAACTTGGCATCTCGGATACATCTCGGTCGCTTGATGATTAATCCTTAGAAGCTAATATAACAAAGAAGTACTGATTTTTAAAAAATTCAAATTTCTTAATAAATATTTTTATTAATAACTTTTTAAGTTTTGATTAGATTTTCACAAAATTTGAAATGACTCGACAAAATCTGCAACGATTATATATGTTAAATTTCAAACAGTTCGATTTGGTAGTTTTTGTGCTGTTATATGTGGACCAGACGACGACTATAGGTGCTATGTATTTATATAATTACGAATGCATATAAAAAAGGTAAACTTACCACTTTCTTCCTTTAAAACAACAAAAAATAAATAAAACCCATTTTTAAGTGGGGTGTTTCGAAAAGAATTGGGGTGGGGGGGGATAGACAACCCAGGTTTATAGATTTTTTACTATTTTGTGAGATTACAATTTTTAACCTACATAAAACTTTTAATAACATTATTATGATTTGTAATATTATATCTGTTGAAATACAAATGCCTTGTCTTCAATAAAATGATTTTGCCTTTCTGGCAATATGGTAATATTTTACTCAGTGTGTATATTTAGAAGACTTAATTTCAAAAGAGGCGGTAACATTTCTGTAGAATTTTTTGCTTTTAAAGTAGAATTATTCTATGCAGGACCTGATCAAATCAAAGAGAGACTCAAGGCATAGTATTAATTTGGAACACCCCTCCCCTTATAATAAAAAAAAAGATACCTTGAAACAGTGCAAGGTATATATTTAAAATATCAGCTTTACTAATATTTACCAAATTTGGGAGACTTAGTGCCACAGCCCATTTGGCCCATGCTTTAATCAGGCCCTTATCATAAATAATTAAAATGTTGCTTAGCATATCATTTAAAGGCTGTAAAAGTTTGTTTTCTGAAAGCATCAAAATCCCAATTTAAAAGTGCTGGACTGATGTCTAATAGCAAAGACAAACTTGCTGTTTAACATCTTTGCGAAAAGCAACCTGTTTACTCCTTTTAATGTTTGGCTACCACTATTTCCGTATGGAATTTATTTCTTATTTAATTGCTGAAATTCTGTAGTTAGATAAGACGAAAATCATTGGTCGAAAATAGTGGTGTTCAAACTCAAGAATTTTGTACATCCTTCAAGGCATGCTGCTCGTCGCAAAGTAGTTGAAAATAGCAATACAATTTACAGCAAAATTCCACTCTAAAATGTACAAATGTACGATTTAAAAAAAAGCAAACGATAATTTAACAGAACTTTTGTAGATCTTCATTAACAGCAAATAATTCTGAAAATTACAAAAGTTCTGTAAAACCTAAAAAACAAAATTGATGTTAATTAACAACAAAAATTCTGAAATAAAAATGTTCTGTAGAACCTAACTAACAAGATTAACAGCAAAAAATGGTGAAAATTTACAAAAGTTTTGTAAAATCTAAAGAACCTAACTGCTGTTAAATTAACAGCAAAAAAATGGTGAAAATCTACAAAAGTTTTGTAAAATCTAAAGAACCAAACTGCTGTTAAATTAACAGCAAAAAATGTCAAATTACAAAATTTTTGTAAAATCTGAAGAACCAAACTGCTGTTAAATTAACAGCAAAAATGTCAAATTACAAAATTTTTGTAAAATCTAAAAACAAAAGTACTGTTAAATTAACAGCAGAAAATGCTGAAAATCTAGAAAAGTACTGTTAAATTAACAGCAAAAATTGCTGAAAATCTAGAAAAGTACTGTTAAATTAACAGCAAAAAATGCTGAAAATCTACAAAAATGCTGTAAAATCTAAAAAACAAAAGTGCTGTAAAATTAACAGCAAAAAAGGCTGAAAATCTACAAAAGTACTGTAAAATCTAAAATACAAAAGTGCTGTAAAATTAACAGCAAAAAATGCTAAAAATCTACAAAAGTGCTGTAAATTTACAGCAAAATATGGTGGCACCCATATTGCCAGCATTTTTTGCTGTAAAATTGCTGTGTTTTTTTACAGTGTACGGGGGAAGAATTAGAAGGTACCCTATATCTAATTCTTCGGGCCCCGGCTCCTTCTCGGTGGTTCTGACCCGACTCCTTCAGTGGAGGAGGTGACCGGAAGCCGAACTTTGCGCGCACGCTCCATTGGATCGTTCCGAATCGGTCCGTTCAGTCGGGAAGAAGACCGGACGACCGACACATGGAGCGTTCGTCGACACGAGGGGAAGCCGGTGATTCCGATTCCTGGACGTGGTGGGGCCTCGGGAAAGCGGTGTCTGTCTAGCCGGAGAGAATTTCTCCCCCTTCGTATTGGTGCGGTTTTCGTGTTCCAGAAGGATTGGCCGATGTCGTCCCTACACTGTAAAAAATGACCAATGTTTCTTATTTTATGAAAATATGCTATAACAACGAACGAAAATATAATATAATCTTCTGAGTTATCCGAAATTTCAAAGAGCATGTTACATTGTCTTTTGAATCCCCAGAAACGAATACATTTTCAAAATTTAAAGAATAATTTATAAAAACAATTTTTTTTAGCAGCCCGAATTTTTCAGAAACGTTTCCGAAGGGTTTTTATAGTGTATTAAGTAGTATCATCAGCCTGGAAAACCTGTTTTTCGAATGCTATCAATTCTGAAGTAAACATTTTCATTCTCAAAAAAAAAAATGTTTAACAGACAAACATGCAAAATTAACAGCGTTAACAATAACATTAAAATTAAGATTGTTTCTTTACTCTTTCATGTATAAATTAACTTATGCGGCTGAAAACGTGTACTTGTGAATGGATAACATTCGAAAAACAGGTATTCCAGCCTGAGGACACTAATTAATACACTATAAAAACCCCTCGGAAACGTTTCTGAAAAATTCGGGCAGCTAAAAAATAAATTGTTTTTATAAATTATTCTTTAAATTTTGAAAATGTATTCGTTTCTGGGGATTCAAAAGACAATGTAACATGCTATTTGAAATTTCTGATAACTCAGAAGATTACATTATATTTTCGTTCGTGGTTATAGCATATTTTGATAAAATAAGAAACATTGGTCATTTTTTACAGTGTAGAGGGTCCTCTGTGCAGAGCGTTTCCCCGTGTCGAAGCCGTCATGAACGGCAGGTTCATAGGAAGTCAGCTCCGCGGGACCTTCGGGATGACAAAGGTGGTGATGTTGGAGATTTAAATTATTTTATTTTATTTTATAAAAACTATTACCTTTTACCTACATGAATGTATGCAAATTACCTAAATTTTGAAGTTGAAATGAATCCTGTCAATATATACATTTACAAATTTATTCCAGAACTTAAATGAATTTGGAAGAAAGCAAATGAAATGAATTTAAACAGAAACATTTAAAATTTAAAGAATTTAGAGTTACCTGAATTCTAAATCTTGAATTCATAACAATACTAGAATTAATCATTTAAAAACACTGACAAGATTCTCAATTTGCATTACATCCAATTCCCCAACAATCAGCATTGTGAATTCGAGAATTTATATGGTATATGTTTACTGAAAATTTTCATAAACATAATAATTTGAACAAAAATGAAAATTTTGAAATAAAGGGACCAAAACCTTTCTTTTAAAGAAAGTATAAAAAGAGGAATGGTAAAAATTAATGATATAAGTTAAACAAAAATAACATTTAACAAATATTAGAAATACCATATAATTGTTCCAACTAATTCACAACGCTGAGACTGTGATCGTATAATGTTTATTAAAGTTTAAGAGACCATAAGTAAATAGTTAAATTTTGAATAAAGTAATTCATCATAATAAAATACTTCTCATAAGATTTTAAATTAAAATATTAAAATTAATTTATATATCAATTCAGATATGTATGCCATGTAATCAATTAAAGAAAAGGAAAAGGTATCATCTAACTAAAAAAAATAAATTGAATGTTATTAATTTCAATACTTAGTCAAACAGTAGTTTATTTTCATCAGGTTTAGTGCTTAAAGTATTATTTAGAATCTCAAAATTTATGAATCAAAATAAATCAAATTAGCTTTTGAAAATTAAGAAAAGAGTAAATTACTCTATTTTACAAAAACCAATAAGCTTTGATTTCAATTATCTGATATTAATTTTATGATTAGGGAATACTATATTTTATTTTAATTAATTGAATTTAAGTTTTCATCAGAATTAATATTTAAATCAGTTAAAAGGAACTAAGTAAAAAGATTAATATAAATCTTTAGATTGATAAAACAATCTATATATAGTATTCCAGATTGATTCTCATAAGATAAATAAAAGGAAAAATGCTGAAAAGAAAACTAATTTAAATAATTAAGCAAATAAAAATAAAAGAAAACAGAGAAGGTTTAAAAAAATGAGTATTTATTAACAAGCAGCACTCTAAATAATTTTACATATCATTTACTAAAAACACAGGCAGACATTATCGAATAGTCAAACACATAATATTACTCGCCCAAAAATAATAATAATAAATGTATTTTTGTTTACTCACATTTTTGATGATTTAATGGACACATTAGATGCAGACTGTTGACACATAAACAATGACTCACAGGTCACTAGTTGAGGATTCAGTTTTTAGCAATGTTGGCAATGTTTTGGCAATTTTCACTTGATCCATTTGGATCCACAAAAGTTGAATTCACCACGAAATGTTTAGACATAATTATACAAGTGTATCTCTAATTTTTTAGCTCTACAGCTGAGTTAGTAAACACAGTGTTAGTCTTTGGGAATTACAACAAGTAGTAGAGATTCACTTTCGTACACATACCATTAAATTAATGCTTGGTTGATGATCAGACGATCGGAACTGCCCTCAAACGACTCGAAACGAGGGAAGAACACAGAAAAGAAGCTTACTATCTTCAGTCAACGCATTCACGGTTGTCGATGCTGGGACTTGCAAATCCACGTGACATGATTCGTAGAGTACGGGTTGTAACAACTTAGAGACTCAATAGAATCAGTTTACTCTCATCAATACTTTACAAGATGATTCCATCCAACTAGCCGTTTCTGAAGAAAATCACGAAATACAAAGTAGCATAAGTTTTGTTATAGATCTAGACCATACTGTTAAGTCCAACGCAATAACATTACATGTCGGGAAAACACCTCTCATAAACGTTCTCTTACTACTACTACTGCCGGAGTATCGTACCTCACTCTCTAGAAAACATTCCGTACTGCCTCGATCATTTCTGGTCAGTCCGACTATTTCTGGACATCCTCGCACACTCTCTATCTAAAAACCTTCTGCCCCGACTGCCCAAGTGGGGTGGGGAAAAAGTTCCTCCACCCGCACACACACACCCTTCTACTTTGCGTATCACATCATGACTCCCTCTACTAGCTATCGTATGTTTCCTTGGTAACGCAGAACAAGGGGGTAGGAAAAAACTAAACGCTTATTGGGTGAGGGGGAGATCACTGCTTAGATTCTGCGAATTTCAGCTCGCAGCTGAAATGGGTCCTGCGTCCACTTTTCACCTGCCTAGGTCGTAAAAACTCTGGTGTGCAGTACTTCTGTTGATATTTTTTGTAAGCAACCTGTTTTATGCTTACTTTCCCGGTCATAAAATTCTATATTCTCAGGGTAATAAAACTGTACTACAATACAAGCGAAATGAGGCTTCAGCTATTCCCATGAATTTTCACAAAGGTTTGTGTTCGTTGTCCCAATGACTGACAATGCAAGTAAAAGCTGCAAACGTGGGAAACTATCTTCTCAGCTTCTTGTGGGGTCTAAAAAGGGAAAGCAATATCCTGGGTGTTTTCTTTACTTACAGAAAAACAAAGATATTTAAATTTTGGAAATAAGAATTTTAATTAATAATGTTTAAGAAATATGAGAAAAAAGGAAAGGGGGTTTTACATAAATACTAAAACAGAATGAGTTTATAAAAAGGAAATGTTTTAAAATATTAAAGAAAATTTAAATATGAAAACTTAACTTAAACAACCTCTAACAACCCCCGTCTCTATAAAAAAACACAATTTTTCGAAAAATAAAAAAATTTTGTTTTTTATGTAAAAAATATGTCAAAATTCAATGCATGCGGGAGAAATCACTAAATGGGGCCTAATATTTCAAACAGGCCAGACAGCGGTACGAAGAATTATCAAGAAACACCTAGCAAGCCTACCACTCAAGACATACAGTCCGGAATGCATAACTTGAGTTTGCATACAAAAAACTCTCCTCACTCGTCAACAATTATCCTAAACACACCCGTAGAATAACAAAAAAATTAAAAGATGAACACAAGGCTGGACACTGCTTTTGTCACCACTAACCTTATCAGTCGAGAAGGTGACACATAATGCATTTACCTGGACACTGTTTGCTATACCAAAAAAAAAAATTAATTGCCAAAATAATTTTTTTTAGCCAAAAAAAAGTTTGGAAGAGAACATTGCCAACCGAAAGAATCGCCAAATCCATTACAATAATAATGCATATCAATATAGGTATAAATTGTTAGCTCGATGTACACAGATATATAAAAACATACTAACTAGCAATGTATATGCATATAAAATCACAAACAAAAAGAATATAAATGGGTAAAAGGCAACTTGTACTATATACAGTTGATTCATAATATAAAACATTTCACTAATTAAATGTTGAGTTTACAAGAATTGCATCAATGTGTAAAAAATAGAAACACTTTCTCTATTCGATGATATGCAAGTTGAAATTATCAAGTAAGTCATTTACATATGCACTTACAGTGGACGTTGTGCATATTGGAAGAGCAACCCATTTATCTGTGCTATACAATTGCCAAAATAGAAGCTTAATGGGGCGAAAAAGACCCAAAAGCTATGGTGAAGATTATCACCAGGAGAAATTTAATATACACAGTAAAAAGTAAAATTTTGGCAAAAGAAATCCTTTAAAAAACAGGAAAAATAGCACAGAACCAGACAAAATTTTATAAATTTTTGAATACAACCACACTGAAACACTTGAATGAAGTAATGTAATTCAAAAAAAAAATTAATAACCTCACAAATTTTCAGAAAAAAAATATATTCAAAAACAGTACACTAATACTACCTTACACTACAAGATAACTACACATTATATCTAGTAATGAGTAAAATTAATATTTCCCTCAAATATTGCACTACCCTGTAATTCACCTATACCCATATACTGAGAACTTAACTAGAACATCAATATAAATATAAATAATATGCAAATCGATGGATACTATCATATTACACAAACAGGGAATACTACATGAAAAAAGGGGGGAAAAAATTTGGATTCCCATTTTCAAAATGTTCAAAACATTTTCAAAGTCTCGAAATTACCCAAAAATCGAGAAAAAACGTAGTATAATTCTAAAAATATACTTGCGGAGAGGTTATTTGCATTAAAACTATCTAAATCTATATTATTTACACTAAAATTAGCTATACAGAACATTAAATGTGATGAAAACACAACCGCTCAGACCGTTACCGCTAATCAAAACAAACAGTATAAGTACTCAAAAAAGTTTATTTTACAAGTTAAAATACAATAAAAACTAACTCTAGAAGACTATCTATCTACATTATAGAAACAAAATATACGGTTATTAAATACACTACAATAACTAATACAACTTAAAGTTTATAATTGGGACGTTTGTCCCTCTTTCTGAATCCATAAGTATTCCTGGACGAAGAAATCGAATTATTCGGTTCACGTTGACCTTCGATTAAAGTCGGAATACGACTGGTTGAAGGATTATCAGAATTTTGAACTGCTACATCTTCGTTCGCTGTCGAGATGTCTTCCGTATCCGTAACTGGATTTGCAGCCGTGGGAGGGGAGGGGGTGGGTTCAGCTCGTGAGTTCTCGAACTCAGCTGAAGGGAGGGAGGGGGAAAGGGGTTCGCTGCAGGTGGCTAGTGAAGGCAAGGTGTTGGCTGTTGATTGCATGGGCAATGCTTCATCCCTGTTCGCTGCTGTTGCTGGTGGTATGATCATAGCGCGTCTGCGTTTTATCGTCCGCCGTTCTGGGTTATCGTTAATCGATTGGTGAGTGGAGGTAGTCGGACTGTGAATATTCGATTGATCATCGAATTGTTGCTGCGGCAGTTGGGCGTTTGTTTGGAAATCAACATGCCTGTTTTTAAATTCAGTCAGCCTATCGACGTGTACAACTTGCGTTAATTTTAAATTTGATTGGAGGGCGATTTTAAAATTTACTTCATTTAATTTTTCAGTTATTGTATAGGGACTATTATTAAATTTAGATAACTTTTTGAATTGACCTGGTTTGACAGCTGGTGTAAAGAACCAAGCTGAATCACCTATTTTAAGATTTTTAGATACAGCAGTTTTTTCTCTGTATTTTTCTTGCTTCTCTGAAACTTCCACCAAACTACTGTGCACTTCAGCATACACTTTCTTCAAAGCAGGGAATAAAAGTTTACAATAGGTAGGGGCGCCATTATAATTTAAAGTTTGGGGGGTAGAAAGAAGTTTATAGGGGAGATTTAAATTTCTGCCATACATTACTGCAGCTGGAGTTAATTTAGTAGATGAATGCACGGCTGTTCTGAGGGCTAAAAGAGCAAATTTTAATTTTGTATCCCAGTCCGACTGATTTTCATTAACCACATGGCAGAGGGCATTAATTAAGGTTCTGTTCTGGCGTTCAATTTGAGAATTTCCAGCTGGGTGGTAAGCTGACGTGTGGATATGTTTCATTCCAAAGTTTTTATAGACACTTTCAATAGCTTCCGATATAAGATTTGTACCTTTGTCGGAAACAATATAGGAAGGAGCACCGTATCTTGAAACAAAGTCTGCTAGAGTATCCGCTACAACGTCTGACGTAATAGAGGATGCAGCATATGCTTCAGGCCACTTAGAAAAAGCATCGATATAGGTCACAATGAACTTATTACCAGAAAAAGTCACCGGTAAAGGACCAATTATGTCAAAATTCACTTTCACCAATGGAAACTCTGGTGTTGGCATTCTTTGCAAGGGGGCTAGATGTTTAGGTCGATAAGCTCTTCTTTGTTGGCAACTAATACAGGATTCTACCAGATGCTTGACATCTGCTCACATACCTGGACAGTAAAAATTTTCGCGAATGCGATCAATAGTTTTCTGGAAGGCTTGATGACAAGCTGCTAGAGAATCATGTGTTAGTTCGAACACTTGGGGGATTAATTCCTTTGGCACCACCAGTTTGGGCAATTTATTTAAAATGAGGGAGTCTCGAGTGTCCTCGCACATGAAGAGATCATCCCGGAAGAAAAATTGCATATACTTTGGCGCTATATCCACTCCTTGATCTAGCTTTTGGGCAATCTGGCAACACTTTTTGTCAGTCTTTTGAAGTTCTTGGATTTTTTCAAGAAGGTCAGTTTGGGGCATAAAAACATTTTCCTTTGCTATTTGTACACAAAAATTACAATTTACAGTATTTACAGAGATTTCATCAGAAGTAGTATATCTTGAAAGAAAATCTGCAACACTGTTGCATTTGCCCTTGATAAATTTTATTGAAAAAGTAAAGTCAGATAAAGTGCAAATCCACTTTGCCATACGAGAAGTTGGGTCTTGAATCTTAAGCATATAAGTTAGGGGGGCATGATCGGTGAAAATAAAAAAGTGGGTGTTAGCTAGGTAACACTTAAAATGGGCGGTTGCCCAGACAACAGCTAAAAGTTCTCTTTCCGTAGCTGAGTACCTCGTTTCTGGATCCTTCAACTTCCTGCTGGCAAAAGCCACAGGGTGTAAAAAATTGTTATCATCCAGTTGAGATAATACTGCTCCTAAAGCTTCTCCACTCGCGTCCGTATAAAGATAGAATTCTTTTGAAAAATCAGGGAGGGCAATACATGGCTTAGAAATTAAAGCAGCTTTTAAATTTTCAAATTCTGCTTGCGCTGCAGGGTTCCAGGAAAAGCGACCATTATCTTTAGTTAATTCAATTAAGTTTTTAGCTCGTTCTGAAAAATCAGGGATAAATCTCCTGTAAAATGAAATTGTACCAATAAAAGATCTAACTGCTTTGCGGGTATTAGGGGGTTGAAATTTTTCGATTACTTCTATATTTTTATTAATGGGGGAGACTTTACCTTTATGGATTTCAAAGCCTAAATATTTAATTTTATCTGACAGAAAAATGCATTTACTGGGTTTTAATTTTAAATTATGCTGGCGAAGTCTATCAAAAACAGTTGTTAATTTTTCAAGGTGGGATTCTACATCTTTGCTAGCAATAACAATATCATCAATATAGACAAGAATTCCCATATTTCCCAGATCTCCGAATATTGCACTCATGAGTCGTTGAAAAAAATTTCCTGAATTTGATAGGCCAAAACAATTTCTCGACCACTCAAATAGTCCTTTATGAGTTATGATTGCTGTTTTGTGTCTGTCCCAGTGGCGCAGCCAAGGGGGGGGAGTTGGGGGTTAACCCCCCCCCCCCCCAGAGCTAAAAAAATTACTATAATTGCCGTTTATATGAATCAAAACTAAAGTTAAAATTAAATTTTTTGGCCTTTCCACCTTGGCGGAATCCGCCGCTTTGTTAAATCAAATTCTATTCAACAATGTGATTCAATTAAACGGCGAAAATTCTACTTAAAACTGTGAAAGAGCATATTACAAGCATCGGTCAAAGTCAAAACTGGTTATTTGGACTGCGTCACTTTGTCATTTACAGAGCTTGGGCAGTATCGAAAATACATGTATTTGAAATACATTTGTATTTTGTATTTTAAACAGATAAAACTAAAGTATTTTGGTAATGTATTTTGAAATGATTTTTCCATGTATTTTGTATTTTGAAAATACTTAAAATACATTTTTGGATTATTCAAACTTCGTACCAGACTTGAAGCTGGTATAAAGTTTAAACCACAACTTCTGTTTTAACCGCAAATTACTGATTCACAACAGGAAATACATGCTTGTCTGTTTTGTATAGTCTTTGAATTCGTTTCTAGAAGTTAATATGAACATTTTTTTTTCTTTGGCATAATAAGGATTTTTATCTTTGGCTGAAACATTTTTGCTGAATGGTTTTGCTAATGCTTTTTAATTCTTAATGTTGCTATGCGAAAAAAAAATTGTCGTGTTATAAACAAGTAGGATCGTTCAGACTTTTCCTGAGTATTGCATTTTTAAACTATGTTAGCAGTGTAATGCAGTTATCTGTTGCATAGATGCGTGAAAAGATTGATAATAAATACCCAAGAACTCCTAATGAACGTAAATTAATTATTTATGATACATCACGCTACGCGATAGACATAAGTATACTCGAAATATTTCAAAATATTTTTTGATGACAGTTAGTGCAAGACACTATTTTCAGGTCGAAATCAACTGAGTCTGGTCATCACTCTTTTATGACCGGACCGGGCGTGGGCTTTATTTTTTCCTGCAGTCTCAGGCCGGGCAGGGGCAGATTAATTTTTTTTCGGACCAAGCCGGACCTGGAGATTCTTCCTAGAGGTCTAGACGGGAAGAAATTTTCAGGCCCGGTCTCGACCCAGATCGTAAAAAGTCATTGGCCTGGCCTGGCCTGTGCAGATATCAGTAAAATTTGATCTGGTTTAACATTCTTTGCAAAAAATGCATATATTTTCAAATCGTTATTATTCTACAATTAAAAATTTAAATTTATACTTTTTGAAGAATAGCACATACTCGTATATTTCTGGGCAATAAAATTAAAGTGCACGAAAGCATGTGAAAAGAAACCTGTCTATGATGGAATCCTGTCTTAAACGGAAAAGTGTGTTAATTCATACAAAATGAATATAATAATACGTGTGAAAAGAATATAATGCATTTAGAACAGGTAATGTACCAGCTAAGATGGGCACTTGTCTATAATTGATTTTTTTAGCTCCTACGTGATTTCGTCTTAGAAGATTTTTCTGTATCGAATTTTTCAGATTTATAAGTCTCTAAGCCATGGAATATGGTTTAATGACATTAATAATAACTCAGACATTTGCGTACAAATAGAGAATCATAAAAAAAATAAACATAGTTTACATGGGCACAGGCAGAAATAAATCTACGGAGGACAGTATTTTGGATCGGGTGTGCCTCTACTTCGCAGCTCTGGGCGCTTTTTAAAAGATGAAGAATATAAACATGAAAAATAGCTAAAATAAAAAAAAATGTCACAATACCTCATACAAGAGAATTTTTAACCACATCGGCTTAAAAATTTATCTTTTGTAGAAATTCACTCGGGCCAATTAAGTTTTTGTAGGGCTAGGCTCGAACCGAAATTTTAGCATTTAAACCGGGCCAGTAAATTTTTTGTATGAGCTGGTCCAGACTCGGACCGAACTTTTAGCTTTTATACCGGGTGAATTTTTTGTACGGACACGGCCGGGCCTCGGGCCGAACTTTTAATTTTTATACCGGGTCGGGTTCCAAATTTTTTTCTACGGGTTCGGATCTGGAAATTTCGGCCCGTGCAGACCTATTTTTTTTTGGTTACGGACATGTCCATATACAGTAGGTAAAAATGTATAACATGGCATTGCATTAAAATATTTTTGCGTAGTGCAAGATAATTAAAATTATAATTAATGTATTTTGTATTTTGAATGTATTTAAAAAATACATGTATTTTGTATTTTGACATTTGAAATTTTGAAAAGTATTTTGTATTTTGTATTTTAGACCCTAAAACAAATGTATTTTGTATTTTGTATCGAAAATGGTTTTTCAATGTATTTTGCCCACCTCGAGACGTCTTATAGTAAAAGAGTGGTCATATACAAAGGGTAATAGGAAAGTTTTGCAATATGGATTTATTTATCAAACTTTTTCAAAGTAATTTCCGATACAAGCAATACAGTTCTCCATCCTCCGAAACCAGTCCTTAAACCAGCTCTGCCAAGTTTCACTAGGAAGTAAGGCACATTCGTTGTCCCACGCCCTCAAAAGTGCCTCATCACTAAAAAACCGAATCTCTTTCAGCTTCATTTTCACATACGAGAACAGTATACGAAGTCACAGGGGGAAAGATCTGGACTGTAAGGAGGGTGTTCAAGAAGTTTCAGTCCTGTAGTGGCCAAATATTCAGTGCAGGCTTTGACCCTTAAAAAAATGTTCTAAGGAAGCATTTACTACATAAAAGTAATCATCATGCAAAATTCCAAGTTTCCATACCAATTGTATCACATAAATCGAAATTTTAGAATGCTTCTTACTCTTGCAATCTTTCAAATTTCGAATTAAAAAAATAAATTATGGGCGAGCATTTACGTCTCTTAAGTTACATCCATATAAAATTACATCCATAAAAAAAGTTACATCCATAAAAAAAGACTCTAGCCCTAAAAGTTCTAATTATATTATGATTTAGAACATTTTTAGAACGTTTTTTGCTCATTTCACATTTTTAAATTTCGAATTTTTTAAAAACCGTTTTGAACGAGTATGTATATCTGAAAAGTAATCACTATGTCAAAAACAAGCATTTATACCAACTGTATCACACAAATCGCAATTTTAGAACTTTTTTGTTTTTGATCCTTTTACATTTCGAATTTTTAGAAAACTGTTCTGGATGATCATTTTCATTTCTAGAGTAACAGCCGTGCCAAATTTCACATATCTAGCACAAAGAATTCCTAATTAAATGTTTTTAGATCATTTTCAGACCGTTTTCCGGTCATTTCATCCTTTTAAATTTAGAATTTCTTTAGAAATCGTTCTTAAAGAGCATTTACATCCCAAAAGTTACCACCATGCCAAATTCCAAGCTTCTATACCAACTGTATCACATAAATCTCAATTTTAGAACGTTTTTTTTTCTTTTTTTCTTCTGCTACTGCAAACTGTTCTTGGCTAGTATATAAGTCTCTAAAGTAACAACCATGCCAAATTTCATATTTCTAGCCCTAATTGTACAAATAAATTGTAATTTAGAACGTTTCCTGCTCCTTTTCCCTTTTTAAATTTCGAATTTTCTAGAAACCATTTTTAGTGAGCATTTACATCTTTTTAAAGTAACCGCTAGTCCAAATTTCAAATTTCTAGAATCAACAATATTATAGAAAGTGCAATTTTAGAATTTTTTTTTTTGTTCTTGCACACATTTGGAACGTGATGTACCGAAAAAAAGTGTTTGGAAATTGTTGTATAAAATATAGCCTATGTTAGAGAAGAGATGGTTAACAGGATTTTGACACCATTATTAAAGTTCCATACTTAAAAAGTAAAAACGGAACTATTAAAAGATCACTCATGTGTCTTATTCTTCTGGCGCTCAGCGGGGAGTTAAGGGTTATCGACGCAGAATCATCTAAGGATTGTTGGTAATGATTTTCGAAAAAATATGCCTGTAAATAGCTGAGATATTAATTAAAACCCATCTAGAAAACAACGTCACGGATCAAAACTGTGTTGCTACTTTGCGACCTACTTTTGAAGCGCACTTGACACAATGCTAAGATTAAACTTTGTAACAAGATCTTTGCTTTAGGTAAGACGAATCATGATAGTCAACATTTTTCATACCAACTGAATTCAAATATTGAGGGAAAATATTGAAAAATAATTCATAGAGTAATTCTAAGACATTAAGAGTAAGTAATTTTGAGATAACAATCGCTTATATTTCAATATATAATTCATTTATAATGAAAATTCTTTTCGTTAACAAACCACTTGAATTATCATACCTCGATAGGTTTTCATTTTTCAAAATGAATCGGAAAGTTTCGCGTTGTTCAGCATACTTTTTTAAATGCTTTAAAATTGTCTACTATTACGACAAATATGCTTCACAAGTAACTTTTCGTGTGAAACTCAGCGACTTCTTCCGAAGCGTGATTTGTTCTTTGCCAAATTTAAACTTTGTACAAGGTATTTGTTTTAGAGGGAGATATATTCATTGTTTTTCATTCCAATACCAATAAAATTAAATTCTGGCATGTAATATTGTTTTAGGTATGTGACTATGTCATGTGAGAATATTGTCTTTGAACAGTTCTGATATTTTGTGTTGAACCCTTTCTATGCGAATAAAACTCGCATATGACCAATTTCTTTTTAAATCTGTTCTGTTGTTCCAGAATTAACCCCTGCAAAAAGAACAAATGTTGCTGTTTTATAATATTAGTATAGATACGACTACAATTCAAACTCGGATATTTTTAGAGAACTTTAACAATAATAAATATATTTTAACAAAATGTTCATCAGATTTACATTAGATAATGCGAAATTCGATGTCATGTAAAGTACTGTAAGGGCACAGTAATTTAGTCTACAATACCGTGTTTAATATCAACTACATTCCAAAACATCGATTACCTTAATTGAGTTGTCACATTTGGCAAAAAGCAAGGTAAGTAAGTCTATTGAAAATTTTCTCAAAATTGCTTCTTTATTATTAAATTTAGGAATAAGAATTCGTGATTCTCATGAAACCTTGTGGATTTTTGATTGAACAAATGGATTGCAAATCTGTTATTTTCTATGTAAAAATTATTTTCTGTACTGTGCTCTTCCATTTTAAAGTTTGCTTCTCATCATTTTTAAACACTTTATAAATCTAATCAATTTTTGTGTTATTTCATTGGTGCATTTTATAGTTTGTCACTCTAATATTGTAAACGCTGTTTAAATGAGCCGTAACCAACGTAATTGCACAGATAAGCATTATGATTTCATTATGATTCCATTAACCGGTGATTCATATAACCGGCGACCACTTTTATCAGAAACTCAACCCCCCCGCCCCCCCCTAGAACTGAATTCTGGCTGCGCCACTGGTCTGTCCTCAGGACGCACAACTTGCTGGAAAAAGCCACTCGTTAGATCAAGTGTAGAAAAGAAATTTGAACCGGACAGTGCATCAACCGAATCTGTGATATTAGGGATGGGGTATGCATCTTTAACTAAATTTTTGTTTAACTTTCTAAAATCGACAGCCAATCTGTACGATCCATCACTTTTTTTAACCAAAATGACAGGGGCAGCAAATTCAGAAATGGAAGGGGATATTATATTGGCTTTTAACAGGATATCTAATTTATCTTCCATTTCTTGTTTCAGATTATGTGGAACTCTATAAGCTTTGCATTTTACTGGTTTATCAGATGTTAAATTTATTACATGGGTTATGTGTTACAGCCGGGCAAGTCTAGGACTGATGCTGCAAACACATCTTTATTTTTATTAAGAAAATCCTACATTTTAAGTTTAAGAGGGGGTCTAAATGGTCAAGATTAATATCTGAACTCCAGCTGAGATCTGCATGATCAAAATCAGCTAGTGGAGTGGGCACATTAACATTAAGGGCATAATTACAATTACTATAATTACACTCAGAATCATCAATGCACTTTTGAATTTTAGCAACCCTCATTCCCTTATTCAAAGTAGCCTCATCATCCGAAAAGTTAGCAAATGATATATATATAGCCCGTGCGACTGAGAACAGATTGTTCTAGATGTTAAAACACCATTACCAAATTTTTGTACTAGGGGTTCCAAAATTACAATATCATTATCATTAATAAAATTACTTCTCGAGCAGTTTACTTGCGCTAAAATTTTAGATTGGGGGGGGGGGGGGATAGTTATTAAATTTTTTAAAACAGCAAAACTAATTTTAATATTCTTCGACTTTTCACATGTATCACTTATTTCAGTTTTGACATCATTAGACTGTGACTCTTCGCTGTCATTACAATTTACTTGGCATACAGGGACAGTAATTTCATTTTCACTATTTTTATTTTTCACATCCCTGACAGTATTTACACTAAGATCACAAATATTATCTTCATATACATTATCCCTAACAATTGCCTTATTTTCATTTAATTTATCACTACACATATTACTACAGGTCTCATGATCATTTGTATTATTAACATTTTCTAACTTTGAAACACTTTCAGAAGATTTTTGAACAGAAGAATTGCTATCATTACCTTCACATTTATCTAAATTCACATTATTTCTACCTTCGCTACTACATTTTTTAATATCTCGAATCTCTATTTGTTCTCTACTATCCCTTACTTTGGCTTTTACTACTATACAATTGTTCTGACTGTTCTTGTTCTTCTCAGAAATATTATTATCATTAGAAAAACATTCTACATTACAGTCAGTTTGACGTGAAACATTTTTAAGGCAAGAAATTTTGTTACTTACAGAATGCGCAATATTTACATGAACGGGTGGGGTTTGCAAGTTTTGGGACACAGTTTCACCCATAGTCTGCTCATCAACATTAAGCTGAATTGTATTGTCATTACAGTTAATTACTGCATTGTATTTTTTTAAGAAGGGCTTACCTAGAATTGCAGTAAATTCACCCGCCAACTTAACTGGTACAATAAAAAAGTCAGCTTGACAGCTGATGTCATTACATGTGAATTTCAAGTTCACTTTCTCTATAAGGGGTACACGCTCACCTGTAACAGTTAGAATGGGTATATGACATACCTCAGATTTTACATTAGGGAATAAACATACTCCCTGTTGAGAAATTAAATTAATTCCAGACCCCGTATCACATACAGCGGTTAAAAAAATGTCACCGACAACAATCCTGGCAGTAGGGAGACTGCTTGCTGATGGTGAGAAAACATTATATACAGAGGGGTGTTTGTCGTTTGGCTTTTGATGAGTCAGTCCGACTACTCCAGACTCAGCCATTACCCGTTTAAATGTTGTTGATCATTAATGTCAGTAGCAGGGGTGTTAGTCTGCTGGGTCCCATTATTTTGATTCCCTCGACTCCTATAGTTTCCTCTCTGATCATTATAACCTCTGTTTCTATAATTATTACCATTTCCCTATAATTCCTTTGATTTTGAAATCCCCTGTTGTTATAATTGCCTCTGTAGTTGTTGTTAGGGCTGGTCATACCTCTTCGACCATTCGGATTTTCATTGTAATTTTGCCAACCTTGATTTCTGGGGTTTTGGGGACAGTCCTGAAAAAAATGGTGTGGGTCGCCACATCCAAAACAGAAAAAAGGGTTATATTGGGCATTGTTCTGGATTGGTGGTCTTACTGCGGCTGATTGTTGTACCACAAGGCTATCAATTTTAGCAGTCAAGAGTTAAATTTTATTTTGAAGCTCCACAATTTCACGGTTGGGATGGCTAACTTGGGGTGTTGGAGGGTATACAGCAGCACATGCTACACCTGAGGGTACCTGAGGGGCAGTGTTTACAGTTTCATAGTTGTAAAAGGGATTTACACTTCTACAAGCTTTTTCCTCGAGTAAGGCATAGGTAAGGATTTCCTGAGGGGTTTTGGGGTCTTTATATATAACACCCTTCCTAATTTCTGGGGATAAATTTCCTAATAACATAGAGTGCAATATAGCACTTCTACTCTTATCCAATATGCCCTCAGCTATTCCATCAATGACAAGAGCTCTGCGTGACAGATCAGAGGCTCTGTCGAAAAAGTCTTGAACAGACATTGATGGTGTCTGCTTGAAGTTTAGGAATTTAGATAATGCCACATCTGGCGACTCCTGCTCTGTGTATCTTTCTTTCAAAATGTCAACTAATTCCTCATAATTTTTGCTTTTGTTAGCCTTAATTAATTTGGCAGGTTTCCCTGACACCCTGTTGAAAAGGGCGAAGATTTTCTCCTTTTCATCCCAATCAAAAAAGGTAGCAATATCAGTGAATTTTTCAATACAGTCGAAAAATGAAATTGCAGAGTCCCCGCTAAAAGGTGGGATGGTGGATAAATTATCCATTAGGGAATTTTTTTCTGCAATTCAGCCATTTCTTTGGTAGGGGCATCTGCCATATTTATGAAATGTTTTAACAACAAATTCAGCGATACAAAAATTTCTATAATTAACTTTACCTAGCACTTAAGAAAAGGTAAAAATAAAATTACACTATTTCTAAATTTAAATACAATGACTGACAGCTAACCCATGTACACTAGTTACCCCTAGCAATATACATTAGCAATAGGAAATAAATAGAAACAAACGGAAAAGGTATGTTGAAATTACCAAAAATTCAGTGCAGGTGGGGAATATGAGGAAAAATTTTGGAACAGCACAGATATTAGGTTCAGCACTTCATAACATACATTTAAAAACACAATTCATAATACACTTAGAAAAAAAAATAGTTGCCTGATACCCTGAGATATGATTAAGTATACACAAATAAATATTAAAAATTGAATTGTGCCACAGAGGTAAGAGTCATGGCATCAATTTCTTTGTTGGGGATTTAAATTATTTTATTTTATTTTATAAAAACCTATTACCTTTTATCTACATGAATGTATGCAAGTTACCTAAATTTTGAAGTTGAAATGAATCCTGTCAATATATACATTTACAAATTTATTCCAGAACTTAAATGAATTTGGAAGAAAGCAAATGAAATGAATTTAAACAGAAACATTTAAAATTTAAAGAATTTAGAGTTACCTGAATTCTAAATCTTGAATTCATAACAATACTAGAATTAATCATTTAAAAACACTGACAAGATTCTCAATTTGCATGACATCCAATTCCCCAACAATAAGCATTGTGAATTCGAGGCTTTATATGGTATATGATTACTGAAAATGTTCATAAACATAATAATTTGAACAAAAATGAAAATTTTGAAATAAAGGGACCAAAACCTTTCTTTTAAAGAAAGTATAAAAAGAGGAATGGTAAAAATTAATGATATAAGTTAAACAAAAATAACATTTAACAAATATTAGAAATACCATATAATTGTTCCAACTAATTCACAACGCTGAGACTGTGATCGTATAATGTTTATTAAAGTTTAAGAGACCATAAGTAAATAGTTAAATTTTGAATAAAGTAATTCATCATAATAAAATACTTCTCATAAGATTTTAAATTAAAATATTAAAATTACTTTATATATCAATTCAGATATGTATGCCATGTAATCAATTAAAGAAAAGGAAAAGGTATCATCTAACTAAAAAAAATAAATTGAATGTTATTAATTTCAATACTTAGTCAAACAGTAGTTTATTTTCATCAGGTTTAGTGCTTAAAGTATTATTTAGAATCTCAAAATTTATGAATCAAAATAAATCAAATTAGCTTTTGAAAATTAAGAAAAGAGTAAATTACTCTATTTTACAAAAACCAATAAGCTTTGATTTCAATTATCTGATATTAATTTTATGATTAGGGAATACTATATTTTATTTTAATTAATTGAATTTAAGTTTTCATCAGAATTAATATTTAAATCAGTTAAAAGGAACTAAGTAAAAAGATTAATATAAATCTTTAGATTGATAAAACAATTTATATATAGTATTCCAGATTGATTCTCATAAGATAAATAAAAGGAAAAATGCTGAAAAGAAAACTAATTAAAATAATTAAGAAAATAAAAATAAAAGAAAACAGAGAAGGTTTTAAAAAAATGAGTATTTATTAACAAGCAGCACTCTAAATAATTTTACATATCATTTACTAAAAACACAGGTAGATATTATCGAATAGTGAAACACATAATATTACTCGCCCAAAAATAATAATAATAAATGTATTTTTGTTTACTCACATTTTTGATGATTTAATGGACACAGTAGATGCAGACTGTTGACACATAAACAATGACTCACAGGTCACTAGTTGAGGATTCAGTTTTTGGCAATGTTGGCAATGTTTTGGCAATTTTCACTTGATCCATTTGGATCCACAAAAGTTGAATTCACCACGAAATGTTTAGACATAATTATACAAGTGTCCCTCTAATTTTTTAGCTCTACAGCTGAGTTAGTAAACACACTGTTAGTCTTTGGGGATTACAACAAGTAGTAGAGATTCACTTTCGTACACATACCATTAAATTAATGCTTGGTTGATGATCAGACGATCGGAACTGCCCTCAAACGACTCGAAACGAGGGAAGAACACAGAAAAGAAGCTTACTATCCTCAGTCAACGCATTCACGGTTGTCGGTGCTGGGACTTGCAAATCCACGTGACATGATTCGTAGAGTACGGGTTGTAACAACTTAGAGACTCAATAGAATCAGTTTACTCTCATCAATACTTTACAAGATGATTCCATCCAACTAGCCGTTTTTGAAGAAAATCACGAAATACAAAGTAGCATAAGTTTTGTTATAGATCTAGACCATACTGTTAAGTCCAGCGCAATAATATTACATGTCGGGAAAACACCTTTCATAAACGTTCTCTTACTACTACTACTGCCGGAGTATCGTACCTCACTCTCTAGAAAACATTCCGTACTGCCTCGATCATTTCTGGTCAGTCCGACTATTTCTGGACATCCTCGCACACTCTCTATTTAAAAACCTTCTGCCCCGACTGCCCAAGTGGGGTGGGGGAAAAGTTCCTCCACCCGCACACACACACCCTTCTACTTCGCGTATCACATCATGACTCCCTCTACTAGCTATCGTATGTTTCCTTGGTAACGCAGAACAAGGGGGTAGGAAAAACTAAATGCTCATTGGGTGAGGGGGAGATCACTGCTTAGATTCTGCGAATTTCAGCTCGCAGCTGAAATGGGTCCTGCGTCCACTTTTCACCTGCCTAGGTCATAAAAACTCTGGTGTGCAGTACTTCTGTTGATATTTTTTGTAAACAATCTGTTTTATGCTTACTTTCCCGGTCATAAAATTCTATATTCTCAGGGTAATAAAACTGTACTACAATACAAGCGAAATAAGGCTTCAGCTATTGCCATGAATTTTCACAAAGGTTTGTGTTCGTTGTCCCAATGACTGACAATGCAAGTAAAAGCTGCAAACGTGGGAAACTATCTTCTCAGCTTCTTGTGGGGTCTAAAAAGGGAAAGCAATATCCTGGGTGTTTTCTTTACTTACAGAAAAAACAAAGATATTTAAATTTTGGAAATAAGAATTTTAATTAATAATGTTTAAGAAATATGAGAAAAAAGGAGAGGGGGTTTTACTTAAATACTAAAACAGAATGAGTTTATAAAAAGGAAATGTTTTAAAATATTAAAGAAAATTTAAATATCAAAGCTGACAGTGAAAAGACACTGCGTAGACCGATCTCTCGTGCCCGCAGCTCTGAGGTGCCGGGGGGTGACGCGAGTGCAAAGGTTAAACAAAATCGGATCGGGCGGGTGCAAAACTTGTCTATGAGGAGACGATGGCTCAGGCAGGATCTGTAGAACAAAGCTCACATGGGTTCATAGTGAAGAACGTAGCGACCCGATACGGGATGAGCTCCGTAGGTCGCCCTGAGAGCCCTCTGTAGCTGGATCAGTTGGGCGTCACCCTTGAGGTCTGGATCGAGACTGCCCGTTTGGACCAGAAGACGGGGTGACAGGGGAGTACGGCCGTCAGCCTACGATACGTGTCTCGCGTCGTCCCTGGGAGGGGATTTGTCCTTCTCGAGCGAAGGCCAAGAGGTGCGGACCGGAGGCTCGTCAGTAAAATGATGGTGTCTGGGCTTGAAATCAAATCATGGGCCGAAACCTAGTCCGGCACGTCTCTCGTGCAGCCAGGAATAACCACGTCTGGCAGGTGGATGAGTGGCTTGTCTCCTGAGTTTCACCCAATCACTAACCTCGATCGGGCCTGTCTTTATGGCGTTCTTGAGGGCGTTTCCGCGACCCTCAGAGTCCGATAGCGGCACCTCCTTCTCTTTGTTTTGTTGTTGTTGTGTTTTTAAATGTTTAATTTGTTGTGATTTATTGTGTTTGTTTTTGCATGTTTTTTCTGTGTTATGTGACTGTGATATACATGTAGCTATTCACGCCGAGTGGGGTCGCTGATCTATGTTCTAGTCTCGCATAGGGAGTTTTGATCCGCGGGAATACACTCGGCGGGAGGCAACCTAGCCGAGTCTCTTCTATGAGACAAGACCGAGTTTCCTCGTGGTTTTGGGTCGGTCAGAGGCGCCTTCCGACACACGTAGTGTCGCCCACGGAAGATGAGCCCATTAGCTGGTCATTCCCTACCTGTCTATGATCGGACGCTGTGGGAAAGCATGGGCCGTAGGAATGTCGAGCACATGGTGGAGGGACCGACTCCCCTTCTGGGGTTCCGGCGACGAAGCCGCTCGGCAGTCGCTACGGTTCATTGAGTGTCACGTGTGGAAGTCTCCTCTAAGATTTGGAACTTCCGCCGGATCGCAACGACCTATGTCGTTCCTGCGAGCAATCTCTCGGATAAAAGATTGGGAGGTTTGGCTGGATGGCGATCCTCCGGATCGGTCGCAGCGCCGTAGCGAGCCAAAGCTATTGGCGCATTAAAAGTCGTTCAGGACTTGGGTGTGACGGTCGGAATACGCGCAGGGCGCCCCCGTGAGCTACTAGCGGCGCAACCTAGTTTTATATCTAATTCTTCATATTCTAACACTTCTTGCATGTGACCTATATTACCCGTATTCTCCCATAAAAAATTTATAAAGGGTACACATATTGGGTTCTCTGACAAAACGATTCCACAACGAATTTAAAAATTTCATAGCTTTTTTCTTTTATTTAACAAGGCAAGACGGGACTTCCTTTAATAGCATTTTTACCATATATTATCCTGTTTTAGTTCTAGAATATTTTTTTAGAAAATGATCTTTACAAATGCCGGTTTCTTTAGTTTTAGAAATCGCAGACTCTCTCTCTCTATATTTTGTAATTCCCCTTTTTAACTCAAAATTGTCTGTTATAAGCCCACAATGTATATTACCTTTACCACTTGTCGGAAGGCTTCCACTATGAATGTAACCAAAAACACTATTTTGTAACACTATTTTAGTATTTAATAATTGAGGGTGAAATTTAACCTGGTCTTAAAAAATCCCTATAATTTTTTTTGCACCAAAATGTACGTCAATTGCCCCTTTCACATTAAATTTTTCATCCGCTAATTTGGTGTTATTTAAAGATGAAACACAAGTCTCAAGTGGTCTAGAGGGTGTAAATTCTGTAATTTTCGGAACTACTAAAAGATCCAACTTAAGTGAAAATCCCTGTCTCTATTTGAAACATCTGCACTAACTTGAGATCTAATATTCAAAGACAAATTATTTATTCCAGAAATAGAAATGTTAGTTTTTTCTTTTCTCAAATTAAGTTTATCTACTAACCTTTTACTCATAAAATTTGAATTTGCACCAACATTCAATAACCCACGTACTTCATAAAAATTACCCAATTCATCCTTAATTAAACAAACAAACGTACTAAGTAATACAGCTTTCATCTCATTAGCTAGATTACATGTCGTTGAAAATAAATTGCTTTGGTTATTACCTTGGAAAGGCTGAAATACTGGGGCCGAAACATCGAAATTAGACTGACCCACCAACAAAATTCACTTACCCACATAACTCACTTCCTGTGAAACCATCTCCTGATTTTCAACTCCATTTACCTTTTGTTCACGAGGGAAATGCAGAGTTACTTTATGTCTTTCTTTTTTTTTTTTTTTTTTTTTTTTGTAAATATTACACGAGCATTTAGATTTACAATCGATCACTTTATGATTCATAAGACAATTAAAGCAATTTTACAAGCTGAACTCTATCGCTTACTGACATATTTTTATAAATAGGGCATTTACGCAAAGGATAAATTTCATTACATGACAAAATGCATTTAGAATTTTTCCCATCAGTTAGAAAAACTTTCGAACCATTCCCGGAATAAATGTTTTTATTACTTGACCTAGAATTATCAAGCACAGGTTTTCCCTTTGATGTATAATATAAATCGATCTCCCTGGATTGCTCAATTCGATTAAACCAAGAATCTGCTTGCCTAACTGTGGGGATGAAGTTGGGTTGTTAATTTCTTACAAAGTATCACAAGTTGTTAAAAGAGAAAGAAGAGTGGTTAGTACAATTTTGAAGAGGCTTAATCGCCGCGTTGTGAAGACGATAAAATAAAGCAAGCTCCGGTTCGATATTTTAACGCTGATCTAGAAAAAGGAATTCACGTAACGCATACAATTACAAAAAAAATGAGAAATACTGGAAAAGCCTCCTAAAATATTACGGATTAATAATTTTTTAATTTTAATTAAAAAGAAGATAATTAGGATTAAATTTAATATAATTACGAATTTAGAAAAAAAAGATTTAGACTACATCCTCAATAAATAAAAAAATAATGCAAAATGGAGTAGGAGGAAAGGGAGAAGAAACTGAAAGTATCTATAATAGGGTTATCATTAATATCACAACTAACATTTTTTTCATAAAATAAAATGGCTAAAAATGGTTCTCGCGACTCTGAAAAAAGAACAAAGATCCTTAAATACAAAATCTTAATGATTCATATTAATACAGTTTTTTTAAATATCAGAAATACCCTTAAGTATTTTAATAATCACACAAACTACTGTTTTAAAGAATTTTACTAAAGGTCAAAATTACAATTAAAATTCGTGATTTATTCGTATGGTTATTTGAAAAATGTACAGACATAAAATTTTATACAAACACCATGGACTACATAAATCTTGGTTCATGATTTTATATAACGTTGACTTTAATAATTATTTTTGCGAGACATTGTGGAAGAGGTGAGAATAATATATAACAAGAAACTATTAATTAATATGAGCACAATGTTGCCTTGAAAATTATTATTTAACTTTTGATAAAATAATAGTTTTAAAAAAATCGATAAATTTAAGAATTAAATAATGAAGCCAAAATTTACTTTTACATTAAAAAAAAAATTAAATTAAAATGGACCAGACAGGCACAAGAATCTTATTTTCGAATCTGGCTCATCCATAATAATGGCTGAAGAAAAACTAGCATCTGGACGCTCTTACCGGATCGGCCCCGACCCGGGCATTTTGGTTGCTTGGACTATATGTGTTCAGGAAACTGAAGGTTTATCGGAGGGGAGCTTGACTCCTCCACTGGGGGCCTTTTTTTCACTGCCCCTCTTCTTACTCAGAGATTGGCTGGGTCTTTTTCTGACGTGGTCACTCTCTGTAAAAGTAACCCTGAAATGTATACGTGACGCTGTTATGAGGTCACCTTTCCCAAGACAACACGTACAATCGTGGGAAAAAAAATTGAACACCCCCTACTAACTCTGCAACAAATTATTGTAGAAGAAAGTTACTGCTACCAAACGATTGGAAATAATGTCTACTTTTAAATGATGTATATAAATTTTTCTTAGGGGGCCATCTATATTTAAAAATATACCCAAACTTCGTTTTTTTTTCAATAGCAAAACCCAAATTTGACGAAATATTTGAAATTTGCAGTTCAAACTATGCCTAGATACCAAATTTCATGAAATTCCTACGATTAGTTTCAGAGAAATTAATTACTTTATAATGAGCATATTTTAGGGGCCGTATCCAAATTGAAGTTCGGTACTCGATTGTTGAAATGCTGCAGAATGATTAAGTCACTTCTTTTAATGTATTATGTTTTAGCGATATGACCATTTTACTCACTTAATAAGTTTTGGTTATTGTTATATGCGGTAAAATAATGTTTACGAGTGTTGAATTAATCGATTAAAAAATATATAAGATTATTTGTAATTAAAATAGTTTTAGAATATGTAAATGTTATTGGAATTTTACAGGTGTTTTTATAATGCTTTTTTCAGATTTTTCATATATTTAACTCGCTCTTTTTAAAATTTATTGGCAGAAACGTGAATAATATTGGCAAATACAAAATTTAGAATTTAAAAAATAGTATAAAGCAGCGTAAGGAATCAAAGTAAAAAAAAAAACCCGCAGATAAATTGCTTTTTAGTCTGAAAATAAATCCCAACATTGTTTTTTTTTTTTTTTTTTTTTTGAGTAGGAGGGGGGGGGGGACGTGTTTTGTGTTTAAATATGTTCGCAGGATTTATATTCCGATTTATTTCAGAAACTAAAACTAAATCTATGTTATAAAGACATCTAAATAACTTTACATCCGTTATTCTCCTTCGGAATAGGGTTAATAATTCTAATGATTAAACCTATTCTGGTAGTTCATTTGAAATTTTACAATTAACTGATTAATGCCTCTATTGAAATTTCTATTGAAAATTTTCACTCTGTTCTGTAAAGATGGTAGAAAGGCGTGTTTTATCGCTGTCGATATGATATGTGTGCCAAAGCTAACAAGTTAAAGGATTTATATCTGCACACCCCTCATAAAAAGAATCTTTATTGCGATTAAAAATAACTAGTTATTCTTTAAAACCAAAACTAATTCTAATGGTATGGCATAGCATATAGAGAAAGTTGCATTTATAAATATTTTCTTGATTCATTTAATGAGAGAATAAATTAACATTCTAGAGCAAGCAGTGATAATTCGGATTTGAATATTGAAGCGGAGGTGGGGAGGGGAGGCAATGTTTTGGGAATATATATTGTGGGGCCATTTTGTTTCAGCAAATGCATTTATAAGAAACTTCACTTCATACATATATACTGCAGAATAAACAATATAGCTTTATTAACTGGAAAATAAGCTATCAATTCATTTAAAGATAACAAAAATGATTAATTTTTTTCTAAGGTAGAACTGTTCATATTTTTCCAAAATGTGCTTTATTAATTTATCGATAAAAGCTAAACTACTTTGCATAAATGACGTAAAGATACATCTCATGCAAATACGTTTTACGTAATTTTAATGAAAAATTTAAAAGTAGACATTGAAAAAATAAAAGAAATATATATATATATTGTGTAATTTGACATAGCTATTTGGGGTAATAATTTCATTGCATTTGGTCAGTTATTTCTGTTTCAATGGTTAATTTTTGCAATAAGTTATATATATATATATATATATATATATATATATATATATATATATATATATATATATATACAGGGTGTATCTGAAATGCTTCAACAAACTTAGAGGGATGATAGTACTCATGAAGACGAACAAAAATTGCAATGGCACATGGGCTCGCAAATGACGTTTAAAGGATGAAAATCGAGAAAATGCGTCTGGAAATGTACAAACTGAGACAAGAAAGAAACACTCCAGAAAATTATTTATTGCCCAGAATAGTTATAACATAGCTCGTGCTGTCCAGAGAAAACAAATATTTTACAACAATTGTTCAAAGTGTCGACCGCAGACATTATTACACAGAGTACATCTACGGAGCAAGACTGTCGGACACGCTATGTGTAGTAATATCCGCGGTCGACGCTCTAAACAATTGTTGTAAAATATTTGTTTTCTCTGGACATCACGAACTAGGTTGTACCTATTCTGTGCAATAAATAATTTTCTGGAGTATTTCTTTTTTGTCTCAGTTTGTCCATTTCCAGACGTATTTTCTCAATTTTCATCCTTTAAGCCTTTCAGGGGCAAAGTACTTTTAGTACTAAAATGTTGAAATAAATGACTGGCACCGGAATTTACAAAAAAATTTGTTTGTAAATAAGAAAAATGCTATATTTCATATATATCTTAAATGGAAAAGATTTTAGCAAAATTCTGGTGCCATTGTGGCGTTTTAGAATTAAAATTAAGTGGTTTCATAAACATATTACTGCCCCTGAAAGGGTTAAACGTCATTTGCGACCCCATGTTCTATTGCATTTTTTGTTCGTCTTCATGAGTACTATCATCCCTCTAAGTTTGTTGAAGCATTTCAGATACACCCTGTATATATACTAATCAAGGCTGGGATGATTCTAGTGCCTCGCTATCTTACATCTTACTCCAATCACATGTCGTTGTCAGGTTTCTTGTGCTCGCGCACGCATTCACTTACGCATCAGTGTAAGCTAGCTTTCAAATTAGTCTAAGATCGTGAAGCACTGAAATACCGTTTACGCATTGTTTATATCGTAAGACAGACTTAATCTCTAAGTTTATCAAGTCGCTGTAATCCCACCCTATGAGTATAATATTTTTTCAAACAGGGATGAGAGCGCTCCGACCCGAATGTCCGATTTTTACCACAAGATTTTAATAGTATTCTCCACCGTAATGAAATTCAGAAATTCTGTCCTTGAATAAGGTGACAAATACTATTAAAATTTAGTGGTGACAATCGGGCATTTGAGTGGGAGCGCTCTCATCCCTGTTCAAACTATGTTTTAATGCACATCATAGACGGCCCCTTAAAGCAGCATCTTGCCGTTTTTTAAGCATAATTTGAAAACTACTTGGAAGAAAAATTTTAAATTTTGAATACGCATAAAGCAAGACATAATAAATATAAATCCATCAAAAAAATTGTAGGTTGCAATTCATAATTTTTTCGAATGTTAATTTCATAATTCATAATTCATATTATAAAATTATAAAAATTACAAATTTTACGTAGTTATGTTTGGGTTTTTGAGTATTATAACCAAACAAAACATTAGCACATTAGGATTATAATTTCAGGAGATATTCATAAAAATATGAAAATGTAATTTAACATTAGAAGCTCTAAAATTTGAATGTTTATAATTCGAAAACTTATCATCCAAATGACTTAAAATTTAGTATCTAGGCAGAGTTTGAACCGAAGATTGAAAATATCATGTCAAAATTGGGTATTGCCGTTGACAAAAATAAAGTTTAGGCTGGTTTTAATATGTAGATGGCCCACTAAGCAAATTTTATGTACATAATTTAAAAGTAGACTTTATTTCCAATCGTTTGGTAGCAGTAACTTTCTTCTACAATAATTTGTTGCAGAGTTATTTTTTTTTCCACGACTGTACATTCCTTTTTAACTTCTCTGGAGTTGCTGTTACTAGGGTGAAAATTGCCAATACCCGCTGATCCAAAATAATAATATGGAATAAAATTTAGAATATTATATTAATGGAAAAATAAGTACAATTCTGAAATTTAACTATTTAAATACTTTAAAATGATATCCATATTTATGGATGGAAAATAAAAATTAAAGAAGATATTGAAAAAAAGAAAGCTTTAAAAAAAACAAAGAAAACGATGGCTAAAATAAAAAAAAAAAACATTATTAATTAAAATAAATTAAACTTAAATAAAGAAATTAAAAAATGTGCCATGTTGATTGTTTATCTCCAACACTAACTTTTATAAAACACATTACATCTTTATCAATGTCTGACAAATTTTATCAGATACTATTAATTGTTGTAAAGTTTCAAAATATGTCACATTTTTCAATTTTAAATAATAATCCCAACTTGTTGTTAATATTGATGCACATTGTACATATGTTTCATTAGGCTGTTTTCCTAAAATGTTCTAAACAAGTTTGGGGGTTCGCTCAAACTCTCTAATTATTACAGCTTTCACTTTTGAATAATCTCCAAATTCCCCATGTTTAATGTAAGTAATAACATTTATTGCCTTTTCTCCTAAAAAATTTAGAAGAATTTCGGATTTATAATTTTCTGGGATTTTTTTTTTCAAATAAAGACCCTTTCTAAAGATGAAAAGAAATCCAACCTTCTGGTCTAGTCGGAATTTTAATTGTTAATGTGCGTATACTTTTAATGGTACAGTCTAGAGATTCTACACTTTCTTTTTTCTCAAGATCATCTAAGCTTTCGGTTTCTGCTCGTGTCTTAAATAATTCATGTTCCAGTATTTTATGCACTATTTTTAACTTTTCAAGATCAAGTAATTTCATCTCATCCTGTTTTCTCGCCTCAATAATATTATTAGCAATATCTTCTACTAACTGATTTATATTTAACACTATTTTTTATTAAGTTTGTTAAATCAAATTTTGTCAGATTTAAATAGCTAATATCGATTCCTAATTCAATAGCTACACACTAATAATATTCTTTTTTAGCACATATTTTCAATTTACAGTTCACATGAAATACATAATTCACGTACCTTTATTTTAGAATGTATCGATATTTTCATTCACACTGAAGAACACATCACCAGTAACAAATAAATAAACATCATTTTATAATCCTAATAATCCGATGCACAATAAAGAAACTTTTCCTTTACGCATTCCCAATAAATCACTGTTTATTCCGAAACAATCCAAACACAAATCGAATCTCTTTTACTTGCACAATAATTAGTTGACTTATTCTAACAAACACTCTCTAACTTGAATAATCTACATCACAATAATAATTTGTTGATTTATTACAGCATCGCATTTGTAAAGCATTTCACAATCTTTCATTTTTCAGTACGGTTGCACTTAAGAAGCGAAATTTTCACTTTCACAAACTACGCATTTACTAAATCATCCGGTATTTGAGGGGATGTAATTTTTGTTTTTAATGACATTGATGATGTGAGTCCAAGTTACTTACGAAACGTACGTCTGTTCAAGGTGGTGCAGTTTGATATTGTGTGTTTAAACGTTTGTTTTTTGTGTATAGTTATCCACACAAGTTTGTATTCATTAACATATATAAATGCTGTAAATGAGTTTGTATCTGGTAAAGAGATGACTCTACCGGCAACCACCAATTTGTTTATATTTCTGAGCAGCTCACGGCCAATTTCTTGCAGGCCGCGATGTTAGTATCATGAATAAAGCTAATCTGTTCCTATCATACTTGGTTATTTGTTATTAATTGATATTAAACATGTGTAATATCAATAATTGCGACGATTACACTTGTATTTTTAACCATTTTAGGTAGCTTTCAATACAAAAAGCTACATATTGCAGCTGTTCGGAGGAAAAAAAAATTGTTAATTTTGTCAAAAATGTTTGGTATACTTTCACCGATCAAGACCTCCAGACCTCCAAACCACCCTCCGTTCAAATGTTGACTTATATATATACCGGGTGGCCCAGCGGGAAATGTTTGAAACAAAGTCCAATAGATGACGCTAGGTGCAAGTGAGCCAAACTTGGTGCGCATGCTCCGGTGAGTGGGCAATTGTAAATGTGATGTTCTTTCAGTCTGTGGTGCGCTTTAGCGGGTGATTCTCGTTAGTAAACATGAACAAATATTCGACGGATGTTCGCGTCTTTATTGTGCTACAAATGGCCAGATGTGATGAAAATGTGAAGGCAGTTCAACGAGCATGGCAGGAGAAGTTCCACAACAAGAATTGGCCAAACAAAAGGACTATGGCAAGGTGAGTCATTTTGTGCGTTTTACGGTACAAATGTTTTCCTTTTTGCTTCCGTGTTTGTTCTGAAAAATGTGTTTCAATCCTCTTCCCTGTAGACTGTATGCCAAGTTCAAATTACTGGATCGGTGGAAGACGATAAAAAAGCTATGGCTACAGCCACTGCTACTGTGGTCACAGACGGTGCAAAACAGGTCGTCGACGACTTTTTCGCTGCCGATCTGACCCGATCTGTAAGGAGAGCAGCAGAAATGTTGGGAATAAAGCGTACATCACTTCAGCGAATAATGAAAGAGCTCGAATTGTCGCCTTACAAAATTCAAGTAACCCAACCTCTCAACGAAGACCATACACAAAGACGATTTGAGTTTGCACAGCTTATGCTTGAAAAACTTCAAACAGGGGAAATCGATGTAAAGTAAATTTGGTTTTCAGATGAGGCCTACTTCACTTTGGATGGCCATCTGAACAAACAGAATTATCGCTACTGGGGACTGGGGCAGAGAAAGGCCGGAGATCACTGTTGTCCGAAGCCTCCACCCGAAAAAATTTCTTGTGTGGTGTGCAATATCCTCGCATGATGTGTTTGGCCCTATTTTCATCGATGGAACTCTAAGCGCGGCGAATTACAGAAAGTTCCTGGACGAGGAGTTCATCCCTTTTATTCATGGTCATGACTTGGTCCAAGGTCATTGGTTTATGCAGGATGGAGCAAGACCACATCGTACGGCGGATGTTTTCGTGGTGCTCAATGAGCATTTTAGCGATCGAATCATTGGGTTAGATTACCCATCGCACTTCCAAGGTGGTATCGAATGGCCCCCCACATTCACCAGATCTGAACCCCTGCGATTACTACCTATGGGGTTATTTGAAAAGCAAAGTGTGGCAGACAAGTCCTACGAACCTTCCAGAACTCAAAACCGCCATTACAACTGCTGTCGACACGATTGACAGTGAGGCCTGCTCACGAGTAATGGTTGGATTACAGAACCGCCTAACTGCTGTCCTTGTTAAAGATGGCGGGCACTTCGAACCTCTTTATCATTAATTGCCCAATATGTCCATTCAATAAACGTCATTAAATTCTTCTCATGTCTCTTATTTGATTTTATTTTTTAATTTGTTTCAAACATTACCCGCTGTGCCATCCGGTATATATATATATATATATATATATATATATATATATATACCGGGTGGTTATAAAATAAGTATCTCTATTTGGAGCTGTCTGTAGCTTGAAGGAATAACCCGAATGAAGCCAAAATCAGTACACTTACTATTCAAGAAGGGGGAAGAAGAATGGAACAATAAAAATAATAATTGCAATAATCACCGACAGATGGCACTATTGAGTGTGAAATGTTATGTGCGATATAAGAAAAAAATTAAGGCGTAAAACCGGATGCCATACCTAATTTGTTGGAAAATGTCACAGTGAATGTGACTACGCTTTCGCATGGCGGTGCCGATCATGTTCAGGTTCTACATAGCCATTTTGCTGGAGGACACAATCCAGGCGGTACACGACGTGCTCAACTGCGGAATCTAACGCATCAGGAGTGATGTTTCGCACATGTCGTGATATGCGGTAAAGTCATTGACGTTTATGACACCTCCACGGTACACAATATTACACATTACATGTCACACTCAAAAACGCCATCTGTCGGCGATCATTGCAATAATTTTTTTTATTGTTCCATTATTCTTCCCCCTTCTCGAATAGTAAGTGTACCGATTTTGGTTTCATTCCGGTTATTCCTTCAAGCTACAGACAGCTCCAAATAGGGATACTTATATTATAACCACTCTGTATATATATATATATATATATATATATATATATATATATATAATGGGTGGGTAGATAATAGATTAAGGAGGTGTGGTGGAGTTGTCTGGATATTACGCATTGGTTAATTTAACAAAAAAATGGAATGGGGCATTTGATTTAGAACTACGATACAAATACACATTTTGTAATGGACTTTGTTTCGTTTTTAGCACTTTCCAACCTAGTTGAAAAGTGCTTATGACTTCGGTTTGTCTGGCCGTATGGCCGGATGGCCGTCTGACCGTATGGCCGTCTGGCCGTCTGGCCGTCTGGCCGTCTGGCCGTCTGGCCGTGCTCTAACTCCCGTAAATATGCTCGGATTGCTCTGCAATTTTTATATGTTATTGTCGGTATCTATGGCACGTTCCCTATTTCAACTGAAGTGTGTAGCACTTATAGTTTTCTTACAGGGACACTCAAAAGAATTCCGTTACATTGCGGTCTATGGGGAAAAATCATTTGCGGTTTATTTTAAAAATGTTTCACTATTGTAAACGCATTGAAATTTATATAGATCACTATGATGCATTAGAAGAAGCTTAATATGGAATAGTAGGTGTATAGCACTTAGAGTTACTTTACAGGGACAGTCAAAATAATTCCGTTACATTACGTCTTGGAGAAAAATCGTCTGCGGCTTATTTAAATAATGTTCCACTATTTTAAACGCATTGAAGTTTATATATATTACTAAGGTGCATTACATGAGGCTTACTACAGAATAGTGTGTGTATAGCAGTCATCGTTCATTTACAGGGACACACAAAAGAATTCTCTACTGTCTGTTAACAATAATTCCTGGAAGTGCGTTTTAAGTTACTGAACGCGATTTTAATCTTAACTAGCTTTTTGTCTATTACGTGGTGTGTATAAATTCTGTAGATCCTATACAGTGCAGCACAAAAGTTCGCGAACACATTTCCGTTTATTGACAGAAACTCCAGAAGGAGAATTTAAACTGTGCTACGTGTTTCCTAACTAAACTAAAATTTAGCATCCTATGTATATATACAAATCTATAGATCATATACAGGGCTACATAAAAGTAGTCGGATATTTTTCCGAATATTGTATATATTGAAAATTCCTGAAATTACGTTTTTAACACTTTCCAACCTAGTTGAAAAGTGTTTATGACTTCGGTTTGTCTGGCCGTCTGCCGTCTGGCCGTCTGTCCGTGCTCTATCTCCAGTAAATATGCTCGGATTGCCCTGCAATTTTTATATGTTATAATCGTTATCTGTAGCATGTTCCCTATTTCAACGGAAGTGTGTATCACTTATAGTTTTTTTACAGAGACACTCAAAAGAATTCCGTTACATTGCGGTCTATGGGGAAAAATCATTTGCGGTTTACTTAAATAATGTTTCACTATTTTAAACGCATTGAAATTTATATATATCACTAAGGTGCATTAGAAGAAGCTTAATATGGAATAGGGTGTGCATAGCACTTATACTTACTTTACAGGGACAGTCAAAAGAATTCCGTTACATTACGTCTATGGAGAAAAATCGTCTGCGGTTTATTTAAATAATGTTTCACTATTTTAAACGCATTGAAATTTATATAAGGTTCATTACAAGAGACTTACTACAGAATATTGTGTGTATAGCAGTCATCGTTCATTTACAGGGACACACAAAAGAATTCTCTACTGTATGTTAACAATAATTCCTGCAAGTGCGTTTTAAGTTACTGAATGCGATTTTAATTTTAAATCGCTTTTTGTATATTACGTGGTGTGTATAAATTCTGTAGATCCTATACAGGGAAGCACAAAAGTGCGGGAACACATTTCCGTATTATTTAACTCCAGACGGAGAATTTTAAACTGTGCTACGTGTTTCCTAACTGAACTAAAATTTAGCATCCTATGTAGTATATATACAAATCTATAGATCCTATACAGGGCTGAATAAAAGTATTCGGATTACTTAGATGTTATCTTTTAGCTTATTAAAGAGCATGATTCGTAAAATTATTTTGGAAGCGTTGGAAAGTGTTACATAATCTATGCTTGACGCATGATTTTTCGTTCTTGTTAAATATGTTATGCGTTTTCCAAATTGTTTACTTAGATGTCATCTTTCAGCTTATTAAACGGTAATGAGTTTGTAAAATTATTTTAGAAGCGTTGGAAAGTGCTACATAATCTATGCTTGACGCATGATTTTTCGTTCTTGTTTATATGCATATCGGTGTAGCTATATTTATATATTTATTTATTCATATTCATTAATAATTTTATGATTACTTGAATTTAAATCCTAGCCCACTGCGAACATTATCATATTAGCTTCTAATGCATAGTTTATTTTCTTAAATGAGAATACAATGCATGTATTAATTTTTAACACTTTCCAACCTAGTTGAAAAGTGTTTATGACTTCGGTTTGTCTGGCCGTCTGCCGTCTGCCGTCTGGCCGTCTGTCTGTGCTCTAACTCCCGCAAATATGCTCGGATTGCTCTGCAATTTTTATATGTTATAGTCGTTATCTATAGCATGTTCCCTATTTCAACGGAAGTGTGTAGCACTTATACTTTTTTTACAGGGACATGCAAAAGAATTCCATTACATTGCGGTCTATGGGGAAAAATCACTTGAGGTTTATTTAAATAATGTTTCACTATTTTAAACGCATTGAAATTTATATATATCACTAAGGTGCATTAGAAGAAGCTTAATATGGAATAGTGTGTGCATAGCACTTATAGTTACTTTACAGGGACAGTCAAAAGAATTCCGTTACATTACGTATATGGAGAAATATCGTCTGCGATTGATTTAAATAATGTTTCCCTATTTTAAACGCATTGAAATTTATATAAGGTGCATTACAAGAGGCTTACTACAGAATATTGTGTGTATAGCAGTCATCGTTCATTTACAGGGACACACAAAAGAATTCTCTACTGTCTGTTAACAATAATTCCTGGAAGTGCGTTTTAAGTTACTGAACGCGATTTTAATTTTAACTCACTTTTTGTCTATTACGTGGTGTGTATAAATCCTGTAGATCCTATACAGGGAAGCACAAAAGTTCGCGAACACATTTCCGTATTATTTAACTCCAGACGGAGAATTTTAAACTGTGCTACGCGTTTCCTAACTGAACTAAAATTTAGCATCCTATGTAGTATATATACAAATCTATAGATCCTATACAGGGCTGATGAAAAGTATTCGGATTACTTAGATGTTATCTTTTAGCTTATTAAACGGTATGATTTGTAAAATTATTTTGGAAGCGTTGGAAAGTGTTACATAATCTATGCTTGACGCATGATTTTTCGTTCTTGTTATTTTTTATTTGTCCCTCTCCTCTTATATCATGTATTATTAAGAAAGTTTGTAAACACATTAAATGTAACTAATTAATTTCGAAATTTTATTATTAATATTAATTCCTTAGCACCTTTATTATATACATTTTTTTATAAATTATAAATTAACTTAAGATACGATGCAATGTTGTCACAGTAATATAAATGGTGATATGTCATCACTAGGTACAAATATTTATGTCATACATTAATCAATAATCATCAGTTTCATTTATTATTTATTTTATTTATTTTTTAATACATCTTTTAATCATTATTCTAACACAATAAATTTATTAACATACTTTTGTTCAATTATTTGTCTTAAGACAGTATTTGTTTTAAAACATAATCAAATAATGTAATAAATTATTATATAATTGTATTTACCAATAGATGGCAGCCCCTCGTTGATTTATTCTTTTGAATTTATGGTGTAGTTCAATTTTAAATTTTCTATAGAGGGTGCTGGTTTTATATATTGGGGTATGTGTTTGGCTATGCATTACATGTTGTTCCTTGATCCATGGTCCATCACATTTTTTTTAAATTTTTTTTGGCAACATATGCTTAAAACTCCAATGCTTGTAATATAAGCTGACTCAGGTTTGAATTTTGCTTTCAAATGTGGTAATTTTATGTATTTATTTTTCCCCTCTATCCTTTTTAATCATGTTTTATTTTGAACTTAATTGCTGTTTCATTGTGTATTTCTCTACATTCTGGGAGTGGTTGTCCCAAATTCATATACTTAAGCTATTTTATGGCTAATATGAACATGAAACCACACATTTTATTTGTGGAATTTTAGGCATTTGGGACCTGATGATTCTGTCTAAATTCTGCAAATTTCCATTATTCAATTCCTGTTATTCAGTTTCTGCCTTTTTATTTATTTATTTATTTATTTTATCAATTTATTATTTGTTTTAATACTATGTTTTGGGTATCTATGTTCAGTTTGTTGGGGGGATCTGTTTTGTTGTCAATTAGTTATTTTAGATTTAATCACAATTTCACAGTTTTTGTTGGTGGTTGTAACGTTCATTTAATGGTTATATATATATATATATATAACCATTAATGAAACATTACCGATACACATACAAAAAACTTTGAAATTATGAATTAAAATATAATAATTAACTGACAATAATAGTGTTCCCCCAACATACTGAATATCGATTCCATATACATAGTTAAAACAAGAACGAAAAATATACGTCAAACATAGATTATGTAACACTTTCCAACGCTACCAAAATAATTTTACAAATCATTACCGTTTAATAAGCTGACAGATAACATCTAAGTAAACAATTTGGAAAACGCATAACATATTTAAAAACGTAATTTCAGGAATTTCCAACATGTATTTCCACTATATACACTGTAAAAAAAAAATGCAGTAAAATTACGGGCAGAGGCCGGCAGCAGAGATTCCAGTCATACCCCGTAAAAAAAAAACAATCCATGCCCATCATTTTGTGCAGCCCGTAATTTTACGGGGCAGAGTAATACAGCATTATAAAGCACTTTAAAACACAATAACACTTTACTTACTGCTCCGTAGAACGTAGCACGTTAGATAATCATCACAGAATCACTTTTTTGGCGGGTTAAAATTTTCGAAAAACGAGTAAAATGAAGGGTTACACCCTAGTGGAGGACAATGTATGGGGTCGTATCGTATTTTTGCTAACATATGGGCTAGAACTGTAAGAATATGTGGATTGCTCTTAATTTTCTAAGTATCTAAGGGATAAGGCCGCTTATTTAGTGGATCAGACCGTTTTTCATCAAATAAGGCTGTTGCCCGTGAAAATTGAGGGGCAAACGTTCATAAATTTACAGTTTTTTCTGAGAGTGTACAATATTCGGAAAAATATCCGAATACTTTTATTCAGCCCTGTATATGATCTATAGATTTGTATATATACTACATAGGATGCTAAATTTGAGTTTAGTTAGGAAACGCGTAGCACAGTTTGAAATTCCTCTTCTGGAGTTTCTGTCAATAAACGGAAATGTGTTCCCGAACTTTTGTGCTTCCCTGTATATGATCTACAGAATTTATACACACCAAGTAATAGACAAAATGTGAGTTAAATTTAAAATCGCGTTCAGCAACTTAAAACGCACTTCCAGGAATTATTGTTAACAGACAGTAGAGAATTCTTTTGTGTGTCCTTTTAAATGAACGATGACTGCTATACACACAATATTCTGTAGTAAGCCTCTTGTAATGCACCTTAGTGATATATATATAAATTTCAATGCGTTTAAAATAGTGAAACATTATTTAATTAAACCGCAAACGATTTTTCTCCATAGACGTAATGTAACTGATTTCTTTTGACTGCCCCTGTAAAGTAACTATAAGGGCTATGCACAGCATATTCCATATTAAGCTTCTTGTAATGCACCTTAGTGATATATATCAATTACGATGTGTTTGAAATTGTTTAACATCATTAAAATAAACCGCAAATGATTTTTCCCCATAGACCGTAATGTAACGGAATTATTTTGGGTGTCCCTGTAAAAAAACTATAAGTGCTACACACTTCAGTTGAAATAGGGAACATGCCAAATATAACGACAATAACATATAAAATTTGCAGGGCAGTCCGAGCATATTTACGGGAGTTAGAACACGGAAAGACGGCCATACGGCAGACAAACCGAAGTCATAAACACTTTTCAACTAGGTTGGAAAGTGTTAAAAAGGAGAAATTGAATTACAAAAATTGAAAAAATAAAATTTGTAGAATTTAGACAGAATCTTCAAGTCCCAAATGCCAAAATTACCACATATAAAATGTGTGGTTTCATCATCATATTAGCCATAACTTTGCTAAAGTATATGATTTTGGGACAACCACACCTATAAAATAGAGAAATAAACTGTGAAATAATCATTAAGTTCAAAATAAAACAAGATTAAAAAGGATAGAGGGAAAAGAATACATCAAATTACCAGATAGAATTCATAATCCAAAATGAGTCAACACAAAACTCAAGCATTTCATTGGAGAAAATCAGTACATGTTGCCATTATAAGTTTTAAAAGATGATTGAATAAGGTGATTAACCAAGGATCATCATTGTACAGCAAAGCAAAGCACAAACCCCAATAAATAGAACCAGCGCCCTCTATAGAAAATTTAAAATAGAACTCCAAACATGTATTCAAATGAATCAACGAGGTGCTGCCATCTATTCAAAAAATTGGTGAATATACTATTATATAATAAAAATAATTTAATAATATATATATATATACCAGAGGGCCCGTGCGAGGATTTCGCACTGAAATCTAATATTTTTTAGGTACTTCTCTATAATGCTGTCGACCACTTTTCATAACAAAAAACTATCGCCAAATTGTAAGATTAAACGCCAAAAATGCAGTCCCATTTACTTGATGTCAGAAGCATTGTACGTGTTTGTTAAATCATCAAGTGGTTTTTAATTCGACATTTGCGTGTATTTTTCATTATGTTTTACTGGTTTATTAGTTATTTCATTAATTAAAATAACAATTGTGTCCTTAAATTCTTATATTTTATTTATTTATTTTGATATTTCAATGGCAACGTTCTCCCGTTTATTTGGCGATGGTTTTTTGTTATGAAAAGTGGTCAACGGGATAAAAGAGAAGTACCATTTTTTATCAATATGTAATAGTTATTAGATGCAGGTTTAAACTTCTAAAGAAAAAGCAAGGATAAAAATATCTGTAAACAACATTTAGTTGTTAGTCAATCCAGAATATCATCGGGAAAAACATGGGACATAGAAATATAAATCTAAACATTTCAATTTAAATTTCGCTTTTTAATCATAAATATAAAATAAACCCGTGCGGTGTTTTTTATAATAATTGCTGAGCATCATATAATGTGGTATTTTATTTTTTTGGCAACAATGTTTTGAGGAAAACCTTTCATTTTATTTAGGAAAACAATGCCGATTTAATTTTTAATTATCAGCAATTTTTAATCGAAAACATGTTTTAACGAAATGTTAAGTGTGCTATGTCAGAAGCGTTTTCAAAATCCTTTCATATGCTATCTCATTCGTCGTTCTGCGTTTCGTATTTTCAGAAAAAAAGGGATGTTGACAGGAGAAATAATATATATGATAAATATATATCTGACATATGTCATGCTGTAACTCTCTTATTTATGAACCGATTTGGATGTGAATGAGTATGTGTATAGGAACCAAGGTCTCGACCGAGTTCTTTGACCAGCTTCATCCGCCATCTTGTTTCAAAATGTCTCCAGTTAAAAATTTTTAAATTTTTAAAAATTCAAAAAGATGCACAAAACATTTCTAAGTTGAAAATATTGGTTATGTTAAGTGTTAGAACGTGATACAGGGATTCTATAACATTTTTTGTTTTTGCTATATCTTAAAAAATGGCTAAGATATGGCAGTTTGAAATTCTAGGGTGTCTGAAATTTTGAAACAATCTGATATTTGTTGTGCTGTAACTCTCGTATTTATAAACCGATATGAATGTGACTGATCATGTGTACGGAACATACCAAGGTCTTAACCGAGTTCGTTGGCCAGCTTCATCCGCCATCTTCTTTCAAAATGGCAGCCAGTTAAGAAATTTTTAATTTTTAAAAATTCAAAAAGGTGTACAAAAAAAAAAAAAAAAATTGAAAATATTGTTTCTGTTAAGTGTTAGAACGTGATACAAAGTTTCTGGAACATTTTTTTGTTTTTGCTATATCTTAAAAAATGGCTGAGATATGGCAGTTTGAAATTCTAGAGTCGCTGACATTTTGAAACAATCTCATTTTTGTTATGCTGTAACTCTCATGCTGAAATTCGCAATTCAAATTCAGTATTAACGAAAACCGGGATTGAATCTTCTATAATCGGGTTCCAAGCATTTTAGCTTCGAGTGTTTGAGTAATATGAGTTGAATTTTTAAAAATATGGACTATGAAAGCTACCTTTTCCTCCCGGTACAGGCCGGAAGGACTTTTTAAGTTTTAAATAAGGGTTTTTTTTTATCGCAACTTTGAAGATGTGATTTTGAATTGAAACCTAAACTTGACTGAATTGCACTTGGAGCTTGCTAATAGACGCCAAGTTATTACAATGGGATCGTTGTATATCTGAATTTGAAGCTTCTCTGATGTCCTTTAGCCAATATACTGAAAGACTTCGACAGATTTTTGTGGCAAATGAAATCACAGATAAAAATCGGCAGCGTGCAATTATTCTTAAAGTTATCGGACCCAGCACTTGCGCATTACTCTGGAATTGGTCTTTCTCATGGCTCTGACGTTTACAATCTTGAAAGAACTGATCGAAATTTTAAATTCTCATTTAGATACATCAGAGATTGTGGAACCTTACAAATTCAACACCGGATTACGATGCACAGGTGAACCCGTAGCTAATTTTGTCGCGAGTTGCGCCATTTGGCAAAATACTGCAATTTTGAATCTTCCCTAGATGAAATCCTCCATGATCGTATTCTTTGTGGAATCCAGGATGAAGCAATACAGAGGAAGCTACCGGTAGTGAATAAACTAACATTGTATGAGAGAAACGGAGATTGCACTAGCGATGGAAAAGGCAGCCAGAAATCCAGTAATATTGGAATTAACCAAAATACAGCCGAAAAGGAATGGAGAAACCAATGCGAAACAAGAAAAATCGCCATAAACGGCTCTTAAATTAATCACAAATTGCAATCGCTGCGGCGATAGAAATCATTAATCAAGATAAACTCAGCTTGCCATTCATGTGGAAAAATCGGCCTTATGAAAACCGAAAATTAAAAGGAGGCAAAGGTACACAATTTGCAAGTTTTGAAGATTCAAAAACAAAAATTTATACCCTTTATAATATCAACAAGAACGAAAAATAATGCGTCAAGCATTAGGTTATGAAACCCTTTCCAACACTTCTAAAATACTTTAACAAAACTTTACCAATTAATAAGGTGAAAGTTAATATCTAAGTAAACAAGGTCAAGGTCAAACCGGGCGGGGAGGACTATCTTTCGGCTTAAGCTCAACTAGCCCCGCTCAGCAGGTTTGTTTACCTAAATATACTGAGCATTACTAAATTATACTTTGTGATATTGAGCAATAATTATACTCTGTAATGCTGAGATACAAATTCTGAAAATACAAGATTCCAAAAATACAAATTCTGAAAATGCAATTTACCAATCCTACTGAGCAGTACTAAATACTACTATACGATACTGAGCAATAACACTACCATGTAATAATACTGTAAGATGCTGAAGTAATTAATAATAATGCATAGAAGTAAGTACTAAATGAACAATAATGAATGAATAATAATACTAGAGTAAACAATGATAAATTATGTTAAAATACTAAATAACACTGTATGATGCCATTAAGAATAACTAAACTGTTAAGGTTAGAGTTTATGTAGTGTGTAAAGGTCCTTATGCATATTAGAAGTCCACTTCATCCTCAACCTCCACTAAGTTTAATAAAGGCAGCGTGAATAAGTATTGATTGCGTTCTAACAGAAACATACAATCTGATATTTTTTGAAGCAGTTTTGGGTGTTTCAGCATGGAGGTAAACCAGACCGACAGATTCATTTGTGATGGCTTTCTAATGTGATGATGGGGTACAATCTAGGATATAATGCAAGGAGGTACCTCTTTTCCCACAGGTGCATCTAGGTGACGATGCCTTGCCGAATTTATTGAGATATTGAAGAAACGGGCCATGGTTTGTAGCAAAGATGCAGTGGCGCCTATTTTGAAGTTGAAGATATGTTGATACTGTTGGGATTAAGGCGTGAGTAAAGCGACCCGTTGTTCCCAAATTCCAATCCATTTGCCATGATCTTATTAATTCTGATGTTGCTATCTTCTTTAAATATGATGGTGGAAATGAGTAGAATTTTTGTAAGATGTCCTTTGACGGTTTCGTTGCATCGCGGGCTAGTTTATCAGCATGTTCGTTTCCAGCTATGCCAGAATGACCCTGCACCCATTTAAAGAAAATGGATTTTGATGTTTGTTGCACTTGCAAGACTGCAATTATGTCACATACGAGTAAGTTGGAGGTAAGTATATCTGCTATTGGCTGCAGGCTAGATAGACTATCAGAATTGATTGTGTAGGTTTAAAAATTATTAGAATTAGCCCAGTCCATTGCATCGTGTATTGCTAGTAGCTCTGATTGGTAGACACTATTTTCTTGGTGTAAACATATCTGTCATGTTCCCTGTAAAACTGAACCTTTATATGCAGTGTGTGCAGTGTATGAGTGCCATCCGACGTTTTTGATCTGTCGGTGAATACATCAATTTCGATTATCCTCTCATTTTCTGTTTGCAACTTAAAATATTCAATGTATGGAGATATTATGCTTTTAGTTGATTTCAGTTGGTAATTCATCCGGCGATGTTCATCCACCGGGACCCCAAGACGAAGTACCCTTCCGAGAGTGGATTTTCTTCAGCTGTAGTGCAAGAGGGGGAATTCCTGACAGTACACAAAGAGCTGCAGTTGGAGATTTTTTATAGGCACCCGTGACTAGGAGTTGGCATTGAGCCTGAATTGAGGAAATAAGCCTTAGACCATGTGACTTTTCAATTCGAGCAAACCATCTCTCTAGAAATCCCACCTGATGATGATGAAATTTTTAAAAGGTTGTGTGTTACTTGTGTTATTTCTAATCTTTTGTTGCGGAGATGGGAGAGAAAGGAGAGTTTTGCATCTAAGGTGATACCCAAATATGGCAAAGTATTGCTTTTTGACAGAGAATAATTATCCAATTTATAAATAAGTACACGTTTTAAATATCTGGGTCTTCGAAGGTTTAGAACTTTGCACTTTCCATATGAGATAATTAGTTTTCCTTTGCCTAATTACTGATGAGATCCGAGGCCAACTTGCCCATCATCTCCAGAAGTTTTCTTGTGAGACCATGTACAATGAGTAGTAGGTCATCCGCATATACAATTGCTATTATACCGAGTCTTCGGAGAATCTTCATCAAACCATTCATAAGTATTTAAAGAGTTTTAAGAGGCACAGTTTTAAGTTATTCTCCATAAGAAAGGGCCGAGGCACAAACCGTCGAGCATCCGCGAGAAAACCAGTGTATTTTTTCAGATTGCTAGTTGGGGTAAACACCACGACTCGTTAAAAATGAAAGAATAACATTTTGGTACGATTGGTCTATGGACAAATTTTGCAACTCTTGTTGGGTAGTTGCCCAAGGAAGATTATCAAAAGCGTTGCTGAAGTCCAATGATATCAGATAAATATATTTATTTTCTTCTGTTAAGATGTCTATGTGCGAGAAAACATCTTGTCATGCTGTCTCGGTGGATTTTTCCTCTATAAATCCATGTTGTGAGTTTAGTGCAAGATCCGGTATAAGAAATATATACCCTCATTTGTTATTTAATAATAATAAAGAATATATGCTCGATAATATATACATTGATACATCGCAAGTAGATTGCCTAGCTAAATCACGTGCTGATAATGTTAAACAATAAAATGTTTAATTAAATTTTTTTGATCAACTTCCTCGATTAATTATTTATGAAAGTCGAGAATCAGCTGAGAGAATATATCCCAAGGAATTGAAAAAATAAAGGTTGCCTACTCTCCCCCCTTGCCAACTATGGAGTTGCCAGGTATAAACATGTAAGTAAGCGTTATTAATCGACTGCTCTTGTTTTAATCTGGAAAGTGCTGTTTTACTTCTATTGTACTTGATATCTGCAATATGTTCTTTTAACCGAATTTTAAATTTCCTTAAAGTCATACCAATGTAGTCTTTAACTTTATAAGATTTCATCCTATTTTCAACTATTTCCATAGTAACTGGGATTCTATAAATTCCTGCAAAATCTTCAATCGGTATGGGATCAATCTTCTTATATAGTAACGCATTCAATTTAACTGGAGGGGATGCTACCAAATTTATTTCATATTTCTTTAAATTATATTTTAATTTTTCAAAAAGTTTCGGAATATATTGAAATTTGTAAAATTTAGTTGGTTTTCCTATTAATTCTTTTTGTTTTTTATCCTGATATTGATATTGACAAATTAACTTATTAACTAACCTTTCTGAAAAACCATTCTCATTTTAGGTATAAAAGGTACACTTTGTGTGGTTATCAATAGGAAAAAGCTAAAAACAACGTTGAAGCACACAAATTATAAAACTTTAAAACACATACGACCGTTTCAAGGATATATCGATCCCCTTCATCAGTGTAAGGTGAGAAAAAAAAACACAGAACAGCACTGAGAATTCTTTTTGTTTTTTATCCTGATATTGATATTGACAAATTAACTTATTAACTAACCTCTCTGAAAAACCATTCTCATTTACTATAATTTTAATTCTGTCAAGCTCCTCATTGATATAACTATCAGTACACACTGAAAATGCTCTACGGATGTAAAACCTATATGCAGCCAGTTTATAACTTAAAGGTGATGAAGCATCTCTCTGGAAATAGTATTATTTGACAGCATATTTTTCCTATAAACTGTCCGATCTATTGTTAAATTACTGTTTTTTATCAGCTCTACATCAAGAAAAGGTAAACAATTCTGTTTTTCCAACTCCAGAGTAAATTGTATTTTTGTATCAATTTTATTAAGTTTAACCACAAAGTCCTCCAATAAATCTATACCATGCACCCATAGAATAAAAATATCATCTGCATATCTACACCAATATGCAGGTTTTTCACTAAAATCATTCATAACCATATTTTCAATGGGTCTTAATTTAATCTCTGCGCATAAACCCGAAATGGGAGAGCCCATTGGTGCACCATCCTTTTGTTTATAATAAATATTATCAAACTGAAAAACGTTATTGTTTTTAATAAGATTAAACCCGAAAATAAGTGTGTTTTTGTGCTCACGCTAAAAGAATCATTATCATTAATAGCTTCTTCCACGACCAAACCCACATCATTCATATCTACAGATGGATATAACGATACTACATCCAAACTCGCAAAAATGCTGTTCTCAGTGCTGTTCTGTGTTTTTTTTTTCTCACCTTACACTGATGAAGGGGATCGATATATCCTTGAAACGGTCGTATGTGTTTTAAAGTTTTATAATTTGTGTGCTTCAACGTTGTTTTTAGCTTTTTCGTATTGATAACCACACAAAGTGTACCTTTTATACCTAAAATGAGAATGGTTTTTCAGAGAGGTTAGTTAATAAGTTAATTTGTCAATATCAATATCAGGATAAAAAACAAAAAGAATTAATAGGAAAACCAACTAAATTTTACAAATTTCAATATATTCCGAAACTTTTTGAAAAATTAAAATATAATTTAAAGAAATATGAAATAAATTTGGTAGCATCCCCTCCATTTAAATTGAATGCGTTACTATATAAGAAGATTGATCCCATACCGATTGAATATTTTGCAGGAATTTATAGAATCCCAGTTACTATGGAAATAGTTGAAAATAGGATGAAATCTTATAAAGTTAAAGGCTACATTGGTATGACTTTAAGGAAATTTAAAATTTGGTTAAAAGAACATATTGCAGATATCAAGTACAATAGAAGTAAAACGACACTTTCCAGATTAAAACAAGAGCAGTCGATTAAAATAGATTTTGATAAAGCTAGAATTATTAAACCCACATCCTCTTTTTATCAAGCAATAATAAGTGAATCCATAGAAATTTTAACCAGGAAAGGTAAATCATTCAATGATTCAGTTTCTTACAACATCCCTAAATTATGGTATAAACTTTTACAGATAGTTCAAGATTAAATAAGATTGGTACATCCCTCCCTATGCTTCCCACCCCTAGTGACCGGTTCATAATGGTTTGACCTTGTCTTCAGCAGACATTGATGTTTTTACGGTGTTTCAGACTATTTGTGTTTGTTGTGTGTATCTGTGTGTTAATGTTTTTAACCCTGATGATGAGCCAGGACGGCTCGAAAGCGCTAGGTTTATAATGTGAAATACAGTTTTGTATATTTTAAAACACCTAAAGTAAAAGTTTTTATTTTTATTAAATGATGCATATATGTTTTTGTGACATTTTGTGTTGTTTTTTAAACAATTATTATAGTACAGAGGTGAATTTGATTCAATTGAGTGTTGTGTTTTTCATGACTCAAGTTTATTTTGTTGTAGCACTGTCTCGACAAAAGTAACATGGTCTGGTTTTGGATATATGTCCCCTTCTGATATGGGGGCAGATATACTGGGGTCGGATATCCGACTCTCGAAGAAAGTGAAATGCTCAAAAGCTGGATATGTATCTCCTTCTGCTGTGACGTAAAAATGACGTATGGGGGCAGATATACTGGGGATAGATATCAGCGTCCCCGTTTCACTAGTTAAGATCGAATGCCAATTTCTTTATAATAAATTTTGCATATATAAATCAATTCACTTAAATATTATAGTAGATGAAAACTATTAAAAGAAAATACAAAAAACAAAAACAAAAAAACTATCGCATTTGTAGTAGAGTTTAATTTGGAATATATGCTTATAGTGTATAACATTAATATTATTAACCCCAAAAGCAAGATAAATCAGGTAAATTTCGGCCTATTATAAGAATTGTCGGTAAATGAGCGGTAATCGTAAAGAAAAATTCACACGATATCGTCTCGACAGTAACTGTCGAATTCTCCAGTTGTAAATCAAAGGAAAACGTCGGCAGTAAATAATATTAATGTCGGAAATAAATTAGTGTGCACATTCTCTTAAGTTTGTAGCCGGCCGATGTTTGTATACGATTCAAAGTTGAATCATTTTAATGGGAGCATATTTGCCTCCGTGGTAGTTTCCCCCACCTGCAGTGAAAAGTATCACGTGACATAAACCAACCAATATCCTTCAAGACCTTTATCTCACAACCCCTCAAAAAGCAGTTTTCGCGTTGCCGTTTCAAGGACAGTTCAAACCGCAGTTTTAAACAGAAGATGATAAAGGCAGTACAAGTCAAAAATACTTCTAAAGGAAAATGTTTCTTAGTGAATATAAATAATTCTTTATGCACAAATCTGTAAACCCTAATCTGATAAAAATTTACCGATAGATAGGGATGTAAGAGAAATTTAAAAGAGTTTCTTTTACTTTTTTTAAAAATAATAATAACTTATAGTCATTCATAATTAAAAATATACTTTGATAAATGGAACTTAATAAATTCACTGATATCTTTGTAATATATATTTGTAATAAGCGGTTAGAAAGACTTGCTGTTTTATTGACTTTTTTAGATAGATAACATGACAAATATGAGAAAATATCCGAAATTATAAACTACAAATTATTTGCCCTAAATGCATTTTTTAAATTATGAATTAGAAAACTAATTTTTTTAGACATTATTATTGTAAATTTAATCAAATACATCACTAGAACTGTAATTAAATGAAATAGGGCATTTTTAAAAGATTGGAAAGTTATCGAGATTTTATTTTTTAAATGTTATGATGTAAATTATTTGATACTTTTTTTTTTAGTAAAAATAGTATAAAATTTAATTTTCTGCTTTTTTGAAAAGTTAAGAGAATATTTTTGATTGTAAGATTCCAAAACTGTATAATTGATCCAAGTGCATAAAGTTCGTTTTAATTCAAATAATAATTTTTGCTAAATGAGAATATTTTCCACTATAAAATGCAAAAATATTTACCTACCGAGTGTGTAACTAATTAACAAGTAAGAAATTTACATTTTTTTAACGACTAAACATTGCTATTTAATGATTTTACAATAAAAATTACATTTAATTACAACTATAAACTAGAATTTAAATTACAATTAATTTTGCTTTGTAAGATGCAAAAATATTTATATAGCAATAGTAAAAGTAACTAATAAGTAAGAACGTGCTTTTAAATTTAAAAGGTAATGTTATGCAGAGCCGTCCTTAGGGGTGTGCGACAGGTGCGGCCGCACAGATCCTCGCGCCCGAAAAACAAATTAATGCAAAATAGCTAAATAATTATTTATTTTGTGGTGAGTTATCTATTTCATAATAAAATTTAGAGTACATGACACTTCGGCTCCGTCGCTGCCATCCCCTCCCCCCTCCTATAGCTCGGACTCTAATTGTCACAGGTCTATAAACATTGTATGGATCAACATCATGAGGACCATTGTCATTACCAAACACCTAACTTTTTATAAAAATCTGAATGTAAGAGCCCGACAAATTTAAACTCTTGTAACTCATGATCAAATTTTCACAGCGTGCTCAAATTTTGTGTGTGTGAACAAAGTAACATAATTTTACAGGAGACATTGTCGGGTTTTTTAACCAGAATCCTCTAAATTTTATAAAATGCTGAATATCAAAAACAATGGACAAATTAAAACTCTTATAACTCGTGATCAAATTGTCATAGCACGCTGAAATTTTTGTGTGCATGAACAAACTGACATAATTTTACAAGAGGCATTGTCGTTTTTTTTTAACAGAAGTCCCTAAATTTTAGTATAGTGCAAATATAAAGATTCGATAATCACACACACTTATAAATTGAATCCAAATTGCTGCAGCCCATATCAGTTTTGATTGGTAAACATAATCATTTTAAGGGGGATACTTTGTCATTTTAATATAATAAATTAAAAAATGCCACACAAAATATGAATGTATACTACAACAGCTACAGCTCAAGTTATCAATGTTTAATTTGTTACCACCTTATATTTATAATACAATAAAATATTTCTAGCTTCGATAAATAATCGACACAGCCCCCTTCCCTCCCCCTAAGAGGTTTACCATAGAAAATTTGTTTGAGTCTCAACAATTTGTATACGATTTATAAGTGTTTTTGGTTAACGAGCCCTTATATCCGTGCTATACTAAAATTTAGGGGCTTCGGTTAAAAAAATCGACAATGTCCCTCCTTAATAAAGATTATATTTATCATGCAAAACATGAGAGCATTCTACTATAATTACGGATCGCGTTATATGTGTTTTAAATTGTCAGTCTCTTATATTTATGATACACTAAAATGCAGGGAGAGGGGCTTCGATAAAAAAAAATTGACAGAACCAGGGATCTGACGGTTGGTTTGACGGCTGGCTGATGATTTTATTTCTAAGTCGATAATATGTAAGATGAGTCTTCTTTCAAAATTTGTATTCAAATTCGAAAAATAGACACAATTCACGAACAGTATCTTTCGGATCACTCTGCGGCAATTTCATGATTAAACAGTATGTGGATGTTTTCTTTCTCTCTCTCTCTCTCTTTAACGACTGTACAATAATACTAAATTACCCCCCTTCCCCCTAAAAAAAAAGAAAGAAAGAAAGAAAAAGCTACTTCGACATGACACAACCAGAATGAATTCTCTGCCTGTTCCAAATCTTCTGAAAAAAGAATAGACCAACCCGAGTCCGAACATTATGAAAGGAAATTGGTCCCATTCTCTATAAACCTCTACTAAACATACTAACCCCCCCCCCCCCCCACACACACACCCCTCAAAAAAAGCGTAATCTTTGATGCGCCACCTGTATGTCATTTGAGCGCGAGCTTTTTCAAAAGCCGATTATGTCATGTGTCGTGAGAAGTAGTGTTGCCAATTTAGATGATTTTTTTAATTCAAAATATCTACCAGAATTTCCGAATACCTTCGCTTTATTTAATCACATAATATAGGTCATTAAATAAAGCAAAAATTATTATTAAAAATTTCAGGTAGATGAATAAAAAAACAGCTAAATTGGCAACGTTAGTCGGATTGGAAGGGCCTCGCCAAAGTACTTGCACCCGGCCTCGCTTTCACTAAGGACGGCTCTGATGTTATGTGCATCTTACAATGGAAAATTAAATTGTAATTTCAATTTTAATTGTCATTAAATGTAATTTTTATTGTAAAATCATTAAATAGCAATGTTTAGTCTTTAAACAAAACTAAATTTCTTACGTTTTAATTAGTTACACACTCGATAGGTAAATATTTTTGCATTTTATAGTGTAAATTATTCCCATTTAGCTAAATTTATTGTTTGAATTAAAACGAACTTTCATACATTTTAATTAATTATACAGTTTTTGAATCTTACAATGAAAAATCCTCTCTTAACTTTAAAAAAAAAGGCATAAAATTAAATTTCGCTCTATTTTTAGAAAAAAAAAGAGATGATCTACTCTATTAAACGATTTACTTCATAACATTTAGAAAATAAAATCTCAAAAACTATCCCATTTTTTAAAATGTCTTATTTAATTTAATTACAGTTCTAGCTATGTGTTTTATTAATTCCTAAATTTACCGTAATAATTTCTTTAAAAAAATAGTTTAATAGCTCAGTATTTTTGAATCCATAATTAAAAAAATGCATTTAGAGCAAATAATTTGTTCTTTATAAATTCGGATATTTTCTCATGTTTGTGTACAATTTTTCCTATATGAAATCCTAAATAATCGGCAAAATATCATATGATATCGCACTGCACTCGGCAAAAGATTACCAAGTGATCGCAAACTAATAGGCAAAAACTTCAAAATTGATTCAATAGTAGTCGGGAAGGGGATTGCCGTCCTCAGGGAGTGAGGTCTTCTGGATGAAAAAAAAAGGATATTCGGCGAGGGATTATTTGCTGCTTGGGAATCAAACATATAAATTCTCTTTTGGTTTCAAAAGAAAATTATGTTCCTTCAAGTAGAAGAATCTTTTTTCACAGTACAATGAAAACTAATAACGAAGATATTTATATAAAAAATGAAAGTTATTTAAAACTATAAATTCATATTTATTCTAAAAAATAATTTTGATTAGGTCTTTACAAAAATAGTAACAACTCGTGGATGGGAAGATAGAATTCAAAATAGTAAACGGGTTGTTTAAAGGATATACCGGTTTGATCACATGTGTTATAAGAATGCTGCAGCTAGCCAATCAAAAGACAGGAGAGGTCACATGTTCCTTATCAGAACCTGTTTTACAATATACAATCACCTATTTCATGCAGGATATCTCTTCATTTAGGTTTCTTCAAGTATTGTGCTTTTGTATGCAAGTAAATATATTCATTTCTTTAATGATAATAGAAGTTTAGTAAGGCGGTTTTGCTTGTAGATATAGAGTTTGAGAGAGCAAGCAAGATATAAACATATTCTCGAAAACATGCATGCATACACATATAATCTTAATTTGATATATCTAAAAACTCAAAAGAAATTTTTAATATTACATATATATTTTTTATTTTACTGATAGGTTCATTATAATCAAACATAATTAAATCGTGTGATGATCTCTAGAATTTCTCAACATGAGTATAGTAACATAAGTCATTTAACATCTATGTAATTAGTTAAAATAATAATTAAAACATTTAATAAATTGTATACAACATTAGTATGTCATATAAAACTTAAAGAGAATTGTAATATCTAATTAAATATTGTTTTGGTTACAAAAAGTAATATAAATCAGTTATTAAACGTGTAATCACTTAACATATGAATTAAAACGTATGTTACATAAAACTTAATGACTATTGTAATATCTAATTAAAACAATAATTGCTATTAATTTAAATGTTGTGTTGATTACAAAGTGAAATTAGTAAGTGTTGGTTTAATAGCAAATCTATGCTATGTGTAACAACTACGAAAGGGACAAGTAACAGTTGTGGGGGAAAAACTTATTATTTAGAATGATTTTAAAAGCTAAAATATTTTTCTTAAAAGGCTAAGATAGAGTCAAGAAAATTTATAAGTTGTTATAACACAAATAAAACTCAGAAGCTTTTTAACTCACATAGTATATAAATACTATGCGAGTTAAAAAACTAACACTTTTAATAGTTACAGGGAGGCATTTTTTTTTCATTTAAAAAAGGTACACATAGTTTAAATCAGTTATATGACTAAATGCTGCCTACATTATTTACTTATGCATTTTGTTCATATGACGTAATAACTCAGACTTGAGATAGAATATATTGTCACAGTGCTTATATTTCTATACCTTGTGATACATTTTCTTATGTTTATTTAAATCCGACTTTTATTGGAACATTGATGACAGTTATAAAGGGTGGGGAGTGAGTCATCTTATTGTTTGTTAGCACATATTTTGTGGATAATGATTTTTGACAACTATCACAAGTGAAGGGATTTATCATTAAATGAGACTTCATATATCTTCTTAACACATATTTAGTGGAATACGGATCACATAGATTTCTAGAAAGTGCTTCAGAATGAGAAATCAAATGTTCCACTAACTCACTCCTTGTCTTGAATAAATTTGCACAAACATCGCATTTTCTCAAAATGAGAGTTCATATGTCTTTTTAATGCAGAGTTTGTTTTACAAGTTCCGCATCGATAAGATGACTGATGAAGCCTTTGTTATTTCATTCATCGAAACTGGTTCCTCTTTACTTAAAGGAAAATATTTTATAGCATTCAACTGTGGTTCACTTGGATCGTCCAATGATAAAGAGGTTTCTTAAACACTACTATTTTTAATTAAAACAGAGAATATTAAAAAAAAAACAGAAAAAATATATAGTATAGTCTATTAACCTAAACGTTGAACACTAGCTAACGTCTATATATGGCGGTAGCAGTATACAGTACAATGAATTTGTCTCGTTTCACCTAAAGCTATAGATTTATAGGGGGGCGCTTGCTTAAGAATACTCAAATATGATTTTATCGTGTGTCAGTTTGGTCAACCAACCAATGAAAATGGATGAGGAAAGTATATGACAAGTGGTTTTGTGATATGCAATCATTCATTCCACGTGAGGAAACTGGAATATTGCATGTGTGATGTTGACGTTGTCTTATTTGTAAGTAAAAAAAAATCAATATTATTCTCACATATTTTTATTTAATATATTACATACTATTACATAGGAGGAAAAAAAAATCAATTTTATATGAATTATAATAATGTGGAAATTTGGGGCGATAGTATAAAAACTAAATTGAAACAAAGAATTCTATTACAATATATTCTAACTTAATTATGTCAATGTATACACATACAAATATTCATATATTTAGAGTTGCGTTAGAAGATTTAGAGTGTTCAGAAAAACAATGTATTAGGTTTAACTGTCTTTAAAAACATTGCACACATTGTTTGCAGTCACAAAAAGGGTCAAGTCTCGTATCCTGTGCTGGGAGATTTGGAGAGTTTTTTGGCGCGACTTCTGTTTCGATCTGGTTTACGTTTAGTCGTTGACTTTCAGCGGCTTAAACGACCCTGGGGTTGCTTTAGTTCTGAAATCCCGTTTGAAGACGGTAATCTTGAAGCTGATTGGTTACAATTAGTATTAAACGTGAGCAGTTAATCAGCTAAATTTTGAATTCCGTTAGATAACTAGTTTGCCGCCATACATTCGGATGCGTCTTTGCTTGAGCTTCTGTCGACGTCTTCTAATTGTAAGGTAAGTCTTGTTTGCTCTGCCTTTTTTTCTTTTGGTTTTTTATTAGGATTTTTGCATTAGTTGTTTAAAATGCACCCTTTATTGCTAAATATTTCCAATTTTACATGGTTTGCCATTTTAGAGACTGAAGATTCTGCATTCAAATTTGAAATTGAAGTTGGACTTATTCCTACAGCTCTCCCGCCTTGCCCTAAATGTAGCGGTCCTATGAGACAAAATTCAAACAAGGATGTAAAATTTAAGTGGAGATAGGTCTGTAATCTTAGGAATAAAACCAAATCGAACCCAAATCCTTGTACTGGCACCGTTAATCCTGCAATTAATACCGTTTTTTAAAATTCTAAAATTCTGGTTCACGACCTTTTTGCTATCCTTTTTAACACTTTCCAACCTAGTTGAAAAGTGTTTATGAGTTCGGTTTGTCTGGCCGTCTGCCGTCTGCCCGTGCTCTAACTCCCGTAAATGCGCTCGGATTGCCCTGCAATTTTTATATGTTATAATCGTTATCTATAGCATGTTCCCTATTTCAACGGAAGTGTTTAGCACATATAGTTTTTTTACAGGGACACTCAAAAGAATTCCGTTACATTGCGGTCTATGGGGAAAAATCATTTGCGGTTTATTTAAATAATGTTTCACTATTTTAAACGCATTGAAATTTATATATATCACTAAGGTGCATTAGAAGAAGCTTAATATGGAATAGGGTGTGCATAGCACTTATACTTACTTTACAGGGACAGTCAAAAGAATTCCGTTACATTACGTCTATGGAGAAAAATCGTCTGCGGTTTATTTAAATAATATTTCCCTATTTTAAACGCATTGAAATTTATATAAGGTTCATTACAAGAGACTTACTACAGAATATTGTGTGTATAGCAGTCATCGTTCATTTACAGGGACACACAAAAGAATTCTCTACTGTATGTTAACAATAATTCCTGGAAGTGCGTTTTAAGTTACTGAACGCGATTTTAATTTTAAATAGCTTTTTGTATATTACGTGGGGTGTATAAATTCTGTAGATCCTATATACATGGAAGCACAAAAGTTCGGGAACACATTTCCGTATTATTTAACTCCAGACGGAGAATTTTAAACTGTGCTACGTGTTTCCTAACTGAACTAAAATTTAGCATCCTATGTAGTATATATACAAATCTATAGATCCTATACAGGGCTGAATAAAAGTATTCGGATTACTTAGATGTTATCTTTTAGCTTATTAAAGAGTATGATTCGTAAAATTATTTTGGAAGCGTTGGAAAGTGTTACATAATCTATGCTTGACGCATGATTTTTCGTTCTTGTTTCATTTGTATTCAAAATTCAAACAAATTTTTTATATGAGCAAATGTGTAACTGGAGAAAACAAAGGAATGAACCGACCCTTTCAAAAGAAACTCTTTGTGATTATTTTTCTTATATTCGAGAAATTTGCGAAATTCACTCTTCTCATTTGTATTCTGAATTGGGGGGCCCGGGAAAATCTATTTTAATTGATGAAACTTTCTAACTATTAGGAAATACGGAAGGAGTCGGCTTACTCCAAATCATACAATAACTGTTTTAGGCATTTTTTGTTGAGAGGACAAAGAGGGGTTGTTTTTTAGGGTAAATAGCAAAAAAAAAAGTGATATTTGGCCTTATGTTTCACGTTTTTGCCATAAAGATACGAGTGTTGCCTATACAGATTCGGGCAAACAATACCATGACGTAGAAAAATTATTATCCAGTCAGGTCAGACAACACACGAAGTTACGAATCATAGTAAAGGCGATTTCGTGTCAAAAACCAATAAAGCGAACACCATTAATGATCTAGAAAATGAAAATCGTTGGTTAAAAATTCTCTAAAATGTCGCAGGAACGATAAAATGTTGTCACAATATATGGCTCTTCATTTTTATCGGCAATACAAGCTAGATCGTTTAAAAACGACTGGCCAGAAAATGCAAGTCCTCATAAATGACATTATTCAAGTCTACCCAGGGTACGGGAACGAGGGCCTAAAGCTTTTGGATTTTCAAAGACCAATTGCAAAGTCTGAAAATATCGCGGGTGCATTACCAAAAGTCCCTCAAAATTTAAATTCATTTCAGTTAGAAGTTAGAAGGCGAAGTGTCTTATCTTGACGATGTTTCAGACCCCGACTGGGATCCCTTTTGGTAAACATTAAATTATTTATTTTTTATTTATTTATTTATTTATTCATTTATTGTAAATATTAACTGGTTTTTTTTCTGTGTAAATATTTATATATTTTTTGTATGCAATTTCCCTTTTTTCTGAATCGCCGTCTCATTTATTGGCATTTATTATATTTATCTTTTTACTTTTTTTTTTATTTTTAACAAATTTTTTTGGCAGTTGTGAGCGAGATTTTACCTTAATTATTTTTATAAGTTTACATTGTTTTAAATTAAATGTAATCAATATTGACAAAAGATTTCTGGTAAATTTTTTTTCTCTTTTTAGCACTTTCCAACCTAGTTGAAAAGTGCTTATGACTTCGGTTTGTCTGGCCGTATGGCCGTCTGGCCGTGCTCTAACTCCCGTAAATATGCTCGGATTGCTCTGCAATTTTTATATGTTATTGTCGCCATCTATAGCATGTTCCCTATTTCAACGGAAGTGTGTAGCACTTATAGTTATTTTACAGGGACACTCAAAAGAATTCCGTTATATTGCGTTCTATGGGGAAAAATCATTTGCGGTTTATTTAAATAATGTTTCACTAATTTAAACGCATTGAAATTTATATATATTACTAAGGTGCATTAGAAGAAGCTTAATATGGAATAGGGTGTGCATAGCACTTCTAGTTACTTTACAGGGACAGTCAAAAGAATTCCGTTACATTACGTCTATGGAGAAAAATCGTCTGCGGTTTATTTAAGTAATGTTTCACTATTTTAAACGCACTGAAATTTATATATATCACTAATGTGCATTACAAGAGGCTTACTACAGAATATTGTGTACATAGCAGTCATCGTTCATTTACAGGGACATACAAAAGAATTCTCTACTGCCTGTTAACAATAATTCCTGGAAGTGCATTTTAAGTTACTGAACGCGATTTTAAATTTAACTCACTTTTTGTTTATTACGTGGTGTGTATAAATTCTGTAGATCATATACAGGGAAGCACAAAAGTTCGCGAACACATTTCCGTTTATTGACAAACTCCAGTTGGAGAATTTTAAACTGGGCTACGCGTTTCCTAACTGAACTAAAATTTAGCATTCTATGTAGTATATATACAAACCTATAGATCCTATACAGGGCTGAATAAAAGTATTCGGATATTTTTCCGAATATTGTATATGTTGGAAATTCCTGAAATTATAATTTTAAATATGTTATGCGTTTTCCAAATTGTTTACTTAGATGTTATCTTTTAGCTTATTAAACGGTATGATTTGTAAAATTATTTTGGAAGCGTTGGAAAGTGCTATATAATCTATGCTTGACGCATGATTTTTCGTTCTTGTTTATTGTCCAAAATGTTTTTAAAACGGGGGGTTCAGGGGGGCCGAGCCCCCCTGACAATAACAAATATTCATCTGAAAAAGCACATTTGTTTAGCTTTTTAATCGTTAGTTTATTTAGAATGCTGCTAAAATTTGTGTAATTGGATCGTAAGAAATTTTTCAAGATGGCGGAAAAACTTAGTTTTTAAATCTTTATGTTATTTATAAATCCATGTTTTTACATCATTTTCTATTTTTAAAAATGGTGCAAAATCATTGATTTATAAATAACATAAAGATTTAAAAATGATGTTTTTCTGCAATCTTTAAAAAAATTTTCATGCCGCCAAAACGGCATTTTGGCGCAATTTTTTTCGCCAAGTTCGCCAAGCAGCACAGGATACGGAACTCTTCCCCACAAAAAAAACAAAAGAAAGAAAAAACATTGATCGCTATGTTTACATATTTATAGTGCTCAAAAATAATTTTTTGATTGACGTATAGTTTTACCGTATTCAAAAAGCTTAGTAAAATATTTTTTCATAACTTACATAATACAATAATAATAAAGTATACTAAAGTAATATATATTTTTTAACTTTATAAGAATATATTTGAAATAAATATATGATAATTTTAATGATTTAACGATAAAATTTTTATTAACTCGCATTTGGTAACATATATTCATGTATAACTGTTAAAACTTTTGTAATTAAAAAAACACAACTTTGAAAACATGAAGAAAAATTTATCATGCTTCTTAATTTAAAACGAAGCATTCCAAAAATAAAATTAGAAGTATTCTCTTAAACTAAATTCATATTATAGAATAAACACAATCCTTAAATTGTGGGTAGGGGGATGTTCTAACGTCACCGCATTAACTATTTCGGAGAATAGCAGACAGCGTTCCCTAACTATTCTCCCACCTTTGTATACAAACCAGCTTTTCCTTTTAAAATTCAGCATTTCTTCTCATTGATGCATTAACATACAGATGGTAAGATGTACTGTTACTCATTTTTAATATTTCTTCTTCTATCAAAATATAATGTGTTTATTTAGAAAATACATTAAAATAATACATTTTGAAACTGTAAAATATTAAGTTGCGTGTATAAATTCATAAGATCGTGTTTTCTATCTGCTTACTTGTAAAAATATAATGAGTTACTACTAAAAATAAATCTTATTTTTCTCTGTCATTTTCCATACTCAATAGTTTAAAAACAATTATTAACTTGAATGCGGAAATTATCTTTAAAATTTCACTAGTTTGCTCTTTTATAGGTTTAGTTATAAAAAGTAATCAAAATTCGCATTTCTTTTAAAATTATCAATATATATGTTTTAAATTAAATTATCATATATAATCAGACATAAACATTAAATAAATACACTAAACATTAAAGTAATATGTGCAAACGTTTCGGGCTATAACTTAGCCCCTCCTCAGTGCAATAACATACGCTGACCGGAGAGTTTTCAAATATGTATACAGTTACTAAAATAAACCAGTTAAAACTTAAAAGTTTTGAAACAACTTCCATTAAAGCAAAATAGTGTATTCAGGTGGAACAGCACAAGATTCATTGATCGGCGAAGTCTGTCTACGAGTGAACCAACCCTCGAGGAACACTCTACTCTTAACATTATTGCAGCTGGATCTGATTACTGCGATATTTGCGAAATCCGGAATATGATCTGTATCTAAAGAATGCTGCACTAGTTTTGATTGAAGGCTACCAGATTTATAGGCACGTTTGTGCTCGGCAAGACGAATGGCGCAAGTACGACCCGTTTCACCAATATAAACAGAGTTACAAACCCCACAAGGGATACTGTAGACTGTGCCGGTTTTAAGTAGGGGAGGGATTCTAGGTATAAAATTACAAAGCAGTTCTTTCAAAACATTCTGTGGCCTGAAAGCTGTGCTGATATTAATAGACCTGAGCAGCCTGGAAATTCTTTCAGAAAGATCTTTGTAGTAAGGAATAGATACATATCCAATGGGGCTTCCACGAACTAAAGGTGTTGACAAACGATGCTCAGAAAGTAACCTTTTCAGCCACCGCAAAGGGTAACCATTATTTCTTAAGTCAGAAATTATTTTCTTTTTCTTCAATAGGAGGGCTGCATCAGTAGAACAATAACGGCTAGCACGATAGGCCAACGTTTTTCCAACTGCGATTCGATGGGAAATTGGATTTATGGATTCAAAATTTAAATATTGTCCAGAATTCGTACTCTTACGATACACAGATGTTAGCACTTCCTGAAACTCATTATTTTCCACTCTTTCAACCATAACATCAAGAAAAGGTAATCTGCGGTCATTTTCCATCTCGATAGTAAACTGGATTCAAGAAAAGGTAATCTGCGGTCATTTTCCATCTCGATAGTAAACTGGATCAAGAAAAGGTAATCTGCGGTCATTTTCCATCTCGATAGTAAACTGGAGAAAAGAAATTAATCCTATTGGAGAAAAAGAAAATAATTTCTGACTTAAGAAATAATGGTTACCCTTTGCGGTGGCTGAAAAGGTTACTTTCTGAGCATCGTTTGTCAACACCTTTAGTTCGTGGAAGCCCCATTGGATATGTATCTATTCCTTACTATAAAGATCTTTCTGAAAGAATTTCCAGGCTGCTCAGGTCTATTAATATCAGCCCAGCTTTCAGGCCACAGAATGTTTTGAAAGAACTGCTTTGTAATTTTAAACCTAGAATCCCTCTCCTACTTAAAACCGGCACAGTATCCCTTGTGGGGTTTGTAACTCTGTTTATATTGGTGAAACGGGTCGTACTTGCGCCATTCGTCTTGCCGAGCACAAACGTGCCTATAAATCTGGTAGCCTTCAATCAAAACTAGTGCAGCATTCTTTAGATACAGATCATATTCCGGATTTCGCAAATATCGCAGTAATCAGATCCAGCTGCAATAATGTTAAAAGTAGAGTGTTCCTCGAGGGTTGGTTTACTCGTAGACAGACTTCGCCGATCAATGAATCTTGTGCTGTTCTACCTGAATACACTGTTTTGCTTTAATGGAAGTTGTTTCAAAACTTTTAAGTTTTAACTGGTTTATTTTAGTAACTGTATACATGTTTGAAAACTCTCCGGTCAGCGTATGTTATTGCACTGAGGAGGGGCTAAGTTATAGCCCGAAACGTTTGCACATATTACTTTAATGTTTAGTGTATTTATTTAATGTTTATGTCTGATTATATATGATAATTTAATTAAAAAAAATTTCATCAGACGTTAAAAAGTGTTTAACTATCTTATTAATATATATGTTGATTGTTCGTTTATTTCAGTGATAACCTTTCTTTCTTAAACATCACTTATTAAAACTAGTCATTGACAGCATATATCATTAGACTGTCTTTTCAATCGTAAACATCAGGAATTGGAAAAACACCTGAAGAAAGTTTACGTTTAAAACCGATTAATTCTTTCTTTCACTCACCATTTACGCCTTTTTGGGTATTTTTCTGTTTACTTCTAACAAAATATAATGCTATTAATTTGGAAAATAGGTTAAAGAAATATATTTAGAAACTTGAGAAATATTTGAAAGATTTATTAACTCGTATGCGAAAATTATATCATAAAAATTCACTAGCTCGCGCTTTCTGTCTGCTTAATTGTAAAAAGTATTTGTTCATTAGTAACGACTCCTTTAAAGTATTTTGTAAAGAAATATTTGAAAGAATTATTAACTTGTATGGGAAAATTATTATAAAAATTCAATAGCTCTCGCTTTCTATCTGATTAGTTGTAAAAAAGTATCATTCATTACTAATTCGTTCATTAGTAACAACTCATTTAATGTTGCCATTCCTTTCAAATTATCAGTTAAATCATGACCATTCATTCAAATTCTTTCTTTATTTCAAATAAAACCTTCATTCTCTTTTTGTCTTTTTTCTTTTAAAAATTCAATAGTTCAATCTTTCTTGATAACTATTTTGATTTTTCAATGTTGCATTCAAATCATAAGTTTTTCTCTCCATGTCTTTTTTCAACTGGATTTACTCTACGTATATATTAAGTTGCTCTTGAGAAAAAAAATCCTAAAATTACTTAACGAATGCCGTATCATGATTGGTAAAAAACAAGAATGAGTTACCTCATTTTAATTCTATATTTTTTTATTCAATATATTATGACTTGAACGAATATTTTATTTAATTCTTATTATTTTTTTAACTGTGCCTTATTTTTGATTGAATTGAAAATGTGTCGAAATAAATCCTTTCTATATAATTCTGTCTTTAAATAATATGGCTTTTATCATGTAACCTGTTATCCCATACACAATAGAGACATCCCTCATTGTATTCTAAATATCCTCCTTTTATTCAAATAATATCTTGTTTGCATTTCTTTCAAAAAATATTTCATTTTCCTGGAATCCTCTCAAAAATCATTTCATTTCTTTTGTTTTGAGCTTTAATAATAAAATGTCTTTTGTTTTCAAACATTCATTTAATTGATTTAGATGAAATAAAGCACCCTCTCTGAAACGACACCGAACGATCGGGAGGAGGGTCTCTCTACACCTCCTCCTTACGATATGTACTGTCGTTTTGCCACTACTAATGAACTAGATATGAACAAGTTCTCTCCAAATAATGTTTCATGTAATTCCGCTAGAGTGCCATCTTAGTGTCCATTCAAGCTCTCTTAAATCATTTCAAGGACTTATTTTCCCCCAAATTTCGGTTCAGTGAAAGGAGTTCAAGTGCATTTGACAAGGAAACCAGATGTAGCTCCCAAATTTTTTAACTGTTCCATACGCACTAAGGAAATAAGTTGAGGAAGAAATTATTCGTTTTTTGGTAGAAAGCGATCTAGAGCCAGTTAAGCCAGCCAAATTTTCAGCCGCTATTGTGACTAATTGGAAGCAGGACGTCCTAAATAGAATTTGCGGAGACTTCAAATTGACCACAAATGTTAGAATATTAACCTCTCCCTAAAATTGAACATTTCTTTGCTCAGCTATCTGGAGGCAGCAATTCCTTTACTAAATTAGATTTGCGTCATGCTTATTGTCAATTAATATTAGATGAGCAATCCAAACTTGTTGTCATAAGAACACTCAAAGGATTATTACGCTGTACCTGTTTGTCTTTCGAAATAACCTCAGCTTCTATGATTTTTAACACTTTCCAACTTAGTTGGAAAGTGTTTATGGCTTTGGTTTGTCTGTCGTCTGCCGATTGGCGTCTGGCCGTCTGCCGTCCACGAAAATATGTTTAGATTGCCCTGAAATATTTGTATGTTATTTTCATTTACTATAGCACATTCCCTATTTCAACTGAAGTGTGTAACGCTTATAGTTTTTTTTACAGGGACAGTCAAAAGTATTCCGTTACATTACAGTCAATGGGAAATAATCGTTTCAAGTGCATTATGAAGATGCTACGTCATTTAAAACATGATGAAATTGATATATAATTATGAAGCACATTAAAACATGCTTTTTGTAGAATATGGGGTGCAAATCATTTACAGGGTCAAGCAAAATAATTCAGTTTTTGTGAAGGGGTCTGTAGAGAACGTAGGCCTTTTCAATCAAACAAAGGACGTATCCCATTTTTTTGTGAAGGGTTATTTGAACATCATTTTACCCTAATGCGTGTGCATTTTAGTTTATTTTTCATGGGTGCTTGTATTTTGAACATAATTCATATCGATGCGCATGCTGTATCTTTAGCCTGTCATTTGAACCCAAACTTTTTATCCTGAATCCCCATTCGACCCCCTACTCTAACACAGTCATCTCCTCCAAAATTGGCGAAAACCCCTTCTCTTATCTTATCACTGGAATCCATACCCCAAAAGTGGAGGTGGCGTCGAAATCCATCGCCGGAATCCACCAAAATTTACCCTCCGCGATAGACCAAAATCCACCCTCCACGATCCGCCAAGACTCACACTCCGTGATCCACCAAGATCCACCTCCGCACTTCAAGTGTCCCATAATGGCATTTATACCCTACTTACAGAATTTATACATAAAACGTACACTAAAAATACACTAAAAGTAGATTACAAAAATGCATACTGTCAACCGGGTGACTTTGTCCACACTGAAGTGACTTTGTCCACACTGAAGTGACTTTGTCCCACTCCGCGGATAAAGCCAAAACGTAAAAAAATAAAACTTGTTATAACTAATTAGTAATGCCAAATTCTGATGGATTGGAGCAGTAGCTTAAACATAAATTATTTAATTCAGCATTTTATAAATTGAGTTTGGTATCACTTCCGCTGTTGTTTTGTTTATTTTTTTTTTGTGTGTGTGATTTTAGTGGGGGAAACTTTTGCCAAACGATTGAAGAGTTTTATCAATTAAATAAGAAAGTTACTAGAAATTATTTTACTTATTTTATACAAAAATTTCAAATATTTCATTTACAAAAATAATAATTCTTATAACAGCAAACCTTATAGAAATATTCAGTTCATGGGAATATCCAGAAAAGGACACCAGATATTTTTATTTTTACGAATTAATGAAAGTGCTTTTTACAATGTTAATTGATTGAACAATATAATATTCAGTTGAAACAACAATAGATATAATATTCGATTTTTGATGAACTCATACTTAATTTAAAATAATTTTTATTTAATTTTAATTTAGAAAAATAATTAAACTCTAGTAAATAAAGCAGATAAGTAAGAAAAATTCAAAATACTACCAGAGCATTTAAAAAACACTTTTTTGAGGTGTAATGTTTATTAATCTACTTCAGAATTGCTTTTAGAGCCTACTACTACGGTTCAGAGATTATTATTAATAGCAATTTTATTTCTGAAAGTTCTTTTGCTAATACTGTATTATTTAGTATTTTTCAATAATTTTTTGAATTCTTTAACGGAAAATTTTCCCAATCTTTTATTTTGTATAAAGATAGAAGGAAAAAAAAGGGTTAAAAGCTATAAAACTCAACCATAAGATTCAAACTGCTCTTTCAGTTAATAAATCGTTGTTGAAAATGAAATGCAAATAATTTATTTAAAATTTCTTTATTCAGTACAAGAATTTCTAAATTGGAAGTATGTTTCTTGGAATATTTTTCCTTATTATAAGCATAGGTGCCAATGCAGGATTCGTACGCTTTTACCGCAATTTTTTAATAGAATGTTTCGATTTATTTAAATGCAGAAAAGTATTTATTACACATCCTGCAATTAAACTAGATAGCTGAAATGCCTGCCATTTAAATATTAAATAAAAAAATTCTATTAAAAAGTTGTGGTAAAAGCATACGAACCCTGCAATGGTTACGGATTTTGAATACCACTATTTTTTTCAAAAATCTCTTTGCGTTATTTAATCGAAGATTCCTGCGATTGTATAAGACGAAGAAAATAAAAATAAATAAATAGCGGTATGCAAAATCCGTAACACTTGGCAGCAATGATCTATAAGTAGTAGGAAAATAACAGTTGAGGGACAGCAGGCGGTGGTGCTGAGGTGCCGGCACCTCCGCCTCCCGCTCCTCCGCCTCCCGTGCCACCTCCGCCTGTGCCACCACCGCCCACACCTCCGCCTCCCACACCTCCTCTGAATCCGATACCAGCGCCACCTAACGGAAAAAGGGTAAAATAGGAACTGTAAGAAGAGGGGTGAACCTAAGAACTCTAAGATGAGGTTAAATGGACAAGATTATCATACTATAAGATGAATATTGATTTTATATACTAATTTTGAATGACTAACACCTTAATGAGTATCACTAATTAAGCGAAACAATGGGAAAATATCAATTTTAAGAAATAAAGTTGATTCCTTAAGAATTTTTCAAGTATAAGATGACGATATCTACTTATATGAAGAAATTTAAACTTACATTTTAGTTTTTGAACAATGGACACCTTAATGAGAATAATAATTAAGCAAAATAAAATAACAATTTTAACGAAAAAGCTGATTTCTTATGAATTTTTCAACTATAACATGAGAATATCAAACTATAAGATGGATTTTAAACTTATATTATAGTTTTTGGACAATGGACACCTTAACGAGTATAATAATTAAGCAAAAGAAAATATTACTTTTAACGAAAAAAGCTGACTTTTTAAGACTTTTTCAACTATAAGATGAGGATATCAAATCATAAGCCGTAGATTAAACATATATATTAATTTTGAACGACGAACATCTTAATGAGTATTACTAATTAGACGAAACAATCGAAAAATATCAATTTTAAGGTATAAAGCTGATTTTTTAAGAATTTTTCAAGTATAAGATGATAATATCAACTTAAAAGAGGAAATTACACTTATATTTTTTAGTTTTTGAACCGTAATACACAGAAAATATTCAAAATTTGAATGATTTTTACCAAATTAATTGATTTTTTCATACAATAACAAGTGTTTTAGCAGCAATTACATAATTTTATTGTATATAACTGATAGCTGTACATAATATAATCTTTTTATATCATTTAGACTTGAAATAAGAACCATGTGTAAGTAAAAAAAACAGATGTTTCTTTATTCTCAATACGCAAACTTTTTTTTCATTCCCCAACTGTAGCACTTATGAGGTATGGCAATAATCCAACCCCCCCACATTCTAAGAAAAGGGGAGACATAACAATGACCGTCTAGGTCACAACTTTTACTTTGACGTAATATAAATATTATTCACTATCAATGTTTACAAAAAATCCATGTTGGGTGATAGATATGTGTTATATTTTAATAAAGATTACCCTTTTCCATCTTCTTAACGATTGCTAATAATTATACAAAACAAAAGAAATATCGATTTTTGACGAAAAAAGGTGAATTTTAATGAATTTTACACACGTTTTCGGTATTATTATACACTAATACATAGGATTTTATTTCTTAGATGATTACAATACAGAGAAAAGTATATACCTTTAGATTACTTTACTTTACGTGAAAAATTTCATAGTAATTATATAAACTCCTGTTTACATCACTAATTTACATATGAAAATAAAGATTTATAGGATAAAATAAATAATCTTAACTTATACTTAGTAATTTTTACGCAATTCCAATGATTTTATACCATGTTTTAGACGAGTTTTATATTAATTAACTTCCAATATTTTCCATGATAAGATTAAATATTTTCTATCACAGAAATAACACTATCTAAATTTTCACTTAAACTATTATTCTAAGTATTGATATCCACTTATAGCTTTGCTTTACTTAAACTTTTACCTGCAATCATGTGAACTTATATAATAATTACCCTGCTTACGCATATCGAATTTAGTAAACAACATTATTTTCTACACGAATACACGAACCTTTTTTAAATTTTCCAGTTTTAACAGAATATGCCTAAATATAAACTTTTATTTCAAATAGCCTAGTTTATGAAAACAATACGTAGTACCAAATATTAGACAACATTTTAACCCGAACTTAGATACTTTTCACATACCTATTTTAACATAACTTAGATGATTTAATATTATTTTACCCATTTCTTTCAGAAATATACATATAAAATTATGGATTTACCGAGTAAATATCCAATTTTAGCTTTCACTTACCAATTTTTTACACCATTTCAGTGATTTCAAGCTATTTTCATGTCACAGAAACGAAAAAATAATTGAATACAGACGCGAGTAAATAATATTTGTATTGTATTTTCCATTCAAAGATTTGAAACTCAAGTTAAAATTTATGTTATAAGTATTGATATCCACTTTTAGTTATTCTTTTACTTGAAACCATATGAACTTGTAGAACTTTGCTTACGCATATGGAGTTTAGTACACACTGTTATCTAAATGAATATGAATACCTTATTGCTTTAAATTTTCCAATTTTAACAGAATATGCACGAATATAAACTTTAAGTTTATCTAAATATTTTATTTCAAATACCCTAGTTTATGAAAACGATACATATTACCAAATATTAGACATTTTAACATAAACTTAGATACTGATCACATACCTATTTTAGCATAACTTATTAACATGCAATAGCATTTTATCCATTCCTTTCAGAAATATACATATAGATATATGGATTTAACGAGTAAATATCCAATTTTAGCTTGCATTTAGTGATTTTTTACACCATTCCAATGATTTCGAGCTATTTTATATCACAGAAATGGAAACATATTTGAACATAAACGCCTGTAAAATAATATTTGAACTGTGTTTTCTATTCAAAAATTCAAATCTCAAATTAAAATTTATGTTCTATCACTTATCAACTATTTATCCCACATAATTTTTACCATAGAAACATCGTAGAAATTAAATATACGTTAAATGAAAATAATAAATTGTAAGTACCTAAAAATATCAAACACAAAATCTATTAATCAAAACTTAAAAAATTAAAAAAAATTTAAAGTTTTTACGAAGTAAAAAAAAAAATTACAAATGAAAAAAAAAATTTTACAAATTAAAAAAAAAATTTACAAATTAAAAAAATAATTACAAATGAAAAAAAAAATTTACAAATGAAAAAAAAAATTAAAAAAAAAAGTTTTTACAAAAAAAGTTTAAAAAAATATTTCACAAAATAATAATAATAAAAAGTTTTTTACATAAGAAAAGAAAAAAAATTACAAAGGTTTAATATATTACAAAAAGTTCCCATTTTTTACAAAATTTAAAAAAAATTACAATTTTTAAAAAAAATTAGAAGTTTAATTGCTATTATTGCCACTATCACTTCTCAGAATTTAGCAGCCTAGACTTTTGTACACTATATATTTTTAATACTATAAAGAAAATTTCAACTGCAATTGTACCAACACTATTATTAAGTTCGCATAAACCAAATTTTATACTGTATTTAGCGAATTTCCAATTAACATCTTCCGTGTAGAGTAACTTTTTCCTCTAACATTTGAAATTGTGTATATCTGCTACTTTCATATTTATAATTAATATTTCAGAATTAAGACCATACTAACCATTTTAATATAAGACCATATTTAAGAAAGATTCCATGATAAAGCTTATTATACTGATTATTTTTATTTAGTACGCATGCGCAGTTTTGTCACATGATCACTTTAACTGATGATAATATAAAATTTTGAAAAGTGATGCAGAGGTTCTCATTTCCCAAGTCAAATTCTTGCAGATGACTATTCAGATGACTGTATATGTATAGCTCCAGTAAATTTCCTGATTTTAACCCAGTTGGGGAAACAATTTCTCTATTAACGAATAAAGTAAGTTGAACTATATCATTGTAAAACATCAATAAATGATTATTTATCTATTAAATCTTTTCTAAGTATATAATTAGATTTCTTTTATTGTATAGATGTTACACCAAGATGAATCAAAACAGCAGAAAATCTCTTTACCAGAAATGGATACCCCGGATGATTCGTCATCAACACATATAGAGTTAAAGAATAATATACATGTGAGTACTTATATGTGATATATTAGAATACATATATTAAACATAATTAGAGTGAATTTACAATAAAATATTGTACCAGATGTTCTATAAAATGTGATGTTTTTTCGTCTATAGTGTTAGAAGGAATTCTAAATATATGCATTTATTTCTCTTGCAGATGTGTTCCACTTGTAACAAATACTTTTCAAGTAAATGGAATTTAAAAGAACATATACAAATCCATACTAGTGAAAAACCATATACTTGTAATCATCGTCAAAAATCATCTACAAGAAAGCGTGAATTATCTTTTACTAGAAAATACAGACCATCAGTTCATATGAAAACACATCCTGTTAAAAAATTGTTTCAGTGTGAAAAGTGTGAGAAAATATTCGTTATTCGTAATAAACTGAATAGACAAATGACTGTTATGTTGAACTTGTCGAAGACAGTATCCCAAATCATATTGAAGATGGATATTCAATAATTAACCAGTAGTTTGAAGAATTTAACAGTCAAAGATCAGATTGGATACTTCGAAAAATTGACTGTATAGAACATAAACCAACATAACATTTACCCAAATTACTCATGCAGCATTATTGATTTGACATATGATACCCAAAAAGTGAAATTTGTAAAGAAAAATCCAAAGTATTGTAAAGAATTTTATTGATATAATTGATAAAATGTATTGAAGAGAAATTGATATAAATGTAGACAATATTCACAATGTATTGTTTAAATACCCATAATAATAAAAAATGTATCTATACACATCTGTGTTTATTTTTATAAAACATATTTCATTGTTAAAATACATTGTATGATTTTTAACATGAAATTTCTACATGACAGTAAATAACTAATTTTGCTTTACGTAAGACTTGAGATTTATCATAACTTGTTCAACGAAACAACATTTTCCCCAATGAATATCCAGTTTACACACATACATATGAAAATCAACTTTTGATAATACTATACATCAGATTAATGAAAAATATATAAAATTCATTAAAAAAATGTTTTTACAAATAAAAAAATAAAAAAATTTTTACAAATTTAAAAAAAAAAAGTTGTATTGTTTTCATAAACTAGGGTATTTGAAATAAAATGTTTAGATAAACTTAAAGTTTATATTCGTGCATATTCTGTTAAAATTGGAAAATTTAAAACAATAAGGTATTCATATTCATTTAGATAACAGTGTGTACTAAACTCCATATGCGTAAGCAAAGTTCTACAAGTTCATATGGTTTCAAGTAAAAGTATAACTAAAAGTGGATATCAATGTTTATAACATAAATTTTAACTTGAGTTTCAAATCTTTGAATGGAAAATACAATACAAATATTATTTACTCGCGTCTGTATTCAATTATTTTTTCGTTTCTGTGACATGAAAATAGCTTGAAATCACTGAAATGGTGTAAAAAATTGGTAAGTGAAAGCTAAAATTGGATATTTACTCGGTAAATCCATAATTTTATATGTATATTTCAGAAAGAAATGGGTAAAATAATATTAAATCATCTAAGTTATGTTAAAATAGGTATGTGAAAAGTATCTAAGTTCGGGTTAAAATGTTGTCTAATATTTGGTACTACGTATTGTTTTCATAAACAAGGCTATTTGAAATAAAAGTTTATATTTAGGCATATTCTGTTAAAACTGGAAAATTTAAAAAAGGTTCGTGTATTCGTGTAGAAAATAATGTTGTTTACTAAATTCGATATGCGTAAGCAGGGTAATTATTATATAAGTTCACATGATTGCAGGTAAAAGTTTAAGTAAAGCAAAGCTATAAGTGAATATCAATACTTAGAATAATAGTTTAAGTGAAAATTTAGATAGTGTTATTTCTGTGATAGAAAATATTTAATCTTATCATGGAAAATATTGGAAGTTAATTAATATAAAACTCGTCTAAAACATGGTATAAAATCATTGGAATTGCGTAAAAATTACTAAGTATAAGTTAAGATTATTTATTTTATCCTATAAATCCTTATTTTCATATGTAAATTAGTGATGTAAACAGGGGTTTATATAATTACTATGAAATTTTTCACGTAAAGTAATCTAAAGGTATATACTTTTCTCTGTATTGTAATCATCTAAGAAATAAAATCCTATGTATTAGTGTATAATAATACCGAAAACGTGTGTAAAATTCATTAAAATTCACCTTTTTTCGTTAAAAATCGATATTTCTTTTGTTTTGTATAATTATTAGCAATCGTTAAGAAGAAGGAAAAGGGTAATCTTTATTAAAATATAACACATATCTATCACCCAACATGGATTTTTTGTAAACATTGATAGTGAATAATATTTATATTACGTCAAAGTAAAAGTTGTGACCTAGACGGTCATTGTTATGTCTCCCCTTTTCTTAGAATGTGGGGGGGGGGGGGTTGGATTATTGCCATCCCTCATAAGTGCTACAGTTGGGGAATGAAAAAAAAAGTTTGCGTATTGAGAATAAAGAAACATCTGTTTTTTTTACTTACACATGGTTCTTATTTCAAGTCTAAATAATATAAAAAGATTATATTATGTACAGCTATCAGTTATATACAATAAAATTATGTAATTGCTGCTAAAACACTTATTATTGTATGAAAAAATCAATTAATTTGGTAAAAATCATTCAAATTTTGAATATTTTCTGTGTATTACGGTTCAAAAACTAAAAAATATAAGTGTAATTTCCTCTTTTAAGTTGATATTATCATCTTATACTTGAAAAATTCTTAAAAAACAGCTTTATACCTTAAAATTGATATTTTTCGATTGTTTCGTCTAATTAGTAATACTCATTAAGATGTTCGTCGTTCAAAATTAATATATATGTTTAATCTACGGCTTATGATTTGATATCCTCATCTTATAGTTGAAAAAGTCTTAAAAAGTCAGCTTTTTTCGTTAAAAGTAATATTTTCTTTTGCTTAATTATTATACTCGTTAAGGTGTCCATTGTCCAAAAACTATAATATAAGTTTAAAATCCATCTTATAGTTTGATATTCTCATGTTATAGTTGAAAAATTCATAAGAAATCAGCTTTTTCGTTAAAATTGTTATTTTATTTTGCTTAATTATTATTCTCATTAAGGTGTCCATTGTTCAAAAACTAAAATGTAAGTTTAAATTTCTTCATATAAGTAGATATCGTCATCTTATACTTGAAAAATTCTTAAGGAATCAACTTTATTCCTTAAAATTGATATTTTCCCATTGTTTCGCTTAATTAGTGATACTCATTAAGGTGTTAGTCATTCAAAATTAGTATATAAAATCAATATTCATCTTATAGTATGATAATCTTGTCCATTTAACCTCATCTTAGAGTTCTTAGGTTCACCCCTCTTCTTACAGTTCTTATTTTACCCTTTTTTCCGTTAGGTGACGCTGGAATCGGATTCAGAGGAGGTGCGGGAGGCGGAGGTGCGGGCGGTGGTGGCACAGGTGGAGATGGCACGGAAGGCGGAGGAGCGGGAGGCGGTGGTGCTGGCACCTCAGCACCTCCGCCTGCTGTCCCTCAACTGTTATTTTCCTACTACTTCTATATGTTGTAAGTAATAAGAAATGCTATCGTTCTTTTATTACAGCTGATACCCGATACTGTTTCACAACCATGTTAACCGATTGTAACAATTCTCTCCTGCAACTTGTTTTCATAAACCTCTTAAGAGTTTCTTTAAAAAATAAATAAATAAATAAAAAATAAAATAAAAACATAACAAACTAATCAGGGACAAAACATGAGTAAAATGCAACTTTTCCCTATAAATAATGTTCGTCTTATTATTTTCAAGAATTTCGGTCATTATATAAAGCTAACTTTACTATAAACAAGAACGAAAAATCATGCGTCAAGCATAGATTATGTAACACTTTCCAACGCTTCCAAAATAATTTATAAATCATTACCGTTTAATAAGCAGAAAGATAACATCTAAGGAAACAATTTCGAAAACGCATAACATATTTAAAAACGTAATTTCAGGGATTTCTAACGTATATTTCCAACATAAACAATATTCGGAAAAATATCCGAATAGTTTTATTCAACTCTGTATATGATCTATAGATTTGTATATGTACTACATAGGATATATATACTACATATTTAGTTAGGAAACGCGTAGCCCAGTTTAAAATTCTCCTTCTGGAGTTTCTGTCAGTAAACGGAAATGTGTTCGCGAACTTTTGTGCTGTCCTGTATATGAAATACAGAATTTATACACACCAAGTAATAGACAAAAAGTGAGTTAAATTTAAAATCGCGTTCAACAACTTAAAACGCCCATCCAGGAATTATTGTTAACAGGCAGTAGAGAGTTCTTTTGAGTGTTCCTGTAAATGAACGATGACTGCTATACACACAATATTCTGTAGTAAGCCTCTTGTAATGCACCTTAGGGATATATTAGGTAGCTTTCAATACAAAAAAGTATAAAGGTACCTATTGCAGCCGTTCGGAGGAAAGCAGTTCCGGAAAATTTCGATATATTTTCACCGATCATGACCCCCAGACCCCAAAACCTCACTCCGTTCAAATGTTGATATATATATATATATATATATATATATATATATATCCATATATATATATATATATATATCTGACCTATGTCATACGATAACGCTCGTATCTATATATCAATTTTGATGAAACTAATTGTGTGTATTAAGCTAACCAATGTCTCGACCGAGTTCGTTGGCCAGCTTGGTCCGCCATTTTGTTTCAAGATGGCGGCCATTTAAAAATTTAAAACTAAAATAAATATACAAAAAATTTAAAAATTCAAATTTATTTTTAAATTACGTTTTAGGTCTTGATACAAGGATTCCAAAGCATTTTTTGGTTTACCTCTATCTTAAAAAATGGCTGAGATAGAGCAGTTTGAAATTCTAGGGTGGCTGACATTTTGAAACAAAACAGCACATTAACGCGATTACTTGCAAATTATTTTCTTTCATTGTTGTAATAATTTCCCCATTCATACGCATAAAACTATATATTCATATCCGTTAGCGCCAAAATTGGCGACATTGGTGACAAATTAGCTACATTTGGCGAAATTTCGCCAAAATTGGCGACCAAAATAGGTCTTCATAAATGAAGCCAATTTGACTATTGCTCAATAATTTGGCGAATTTCTTATTCAAATTCAGTATTAACGAATCTTTTGAAAACGTTTCTTTGTATTTTAACTTGCTGTTTTCGTGTAACATTAGCTAAAATTTTAAAACGAAGACATAGGAAAGCTACCTTTTCCTCCCGGTACAGGCCGGAAGGACTTTATAAATTTCAATGCGTCTAAAATAGTGAAACGTTATTTAATTAAACCGCAAACGATTTTTCTCCATAGACGTAAAGTAACGGAATTCTTTTGACTGTCCCTGTAAAGTAACTATAAGTCCTATGCACACCCTATTCCATATTAAGCTTCTTGTAATGCACCTTAGTGATATACATCAATTGCAATGTATTTGAAATTGTGTAACATCATTAAAATAAACCGCAAATGATTTTTCCCCATAGACCGTAATGTAACGGAATTCTTTTGAGTGTCCCTGTAAAAAAACTTTAAGTGCTACACACTTCAGTTAAAATAGGGAACATGCTATAGATAACGACAATAACATATACAAATTGCAGGGCAATCCGAGCATATTTACGGGAGTTAGAGCATGGCCAGACGGCGAGACAAACCGAAGTCATAAGCACTTTTCAACTAGGTTGGAAAGTGTTAAAAAGTAGAATCCAAAAGCTTTTGTTCTTCTAGCACCTAGAACGTACGGGCGCACGATGGTCCCAAATCGCGATCAAGTGGCCAAAAATCATTTCTGGAATTCCTAGGGGTTGTATATAATTCATTTTTGATTTTACAATTTTTTAAATGATATCACATTGGGAATTCAAATTAAATGCGATTGGAGAGTTCCTGGGGAGGGGCTGGTGGGAAAAAAGTGGGAGGTAATTTTTTATTAAATTATAACTTTATTTTTCTACAACATTTTATTTTTACAGGGATGCGAATTTTGCACTTTTTATTCTGGTGACTTTTTCCTTAAAAAAAAAAAAACAAGAAAAAAACAAGTCATCTAATTCCGTAGCCACCATAAATTTGCATTCCCCCCCTCCCTCTCAAAATAGATAATTTAAAATCATTAAAAAAGTTTTTTTCTGTCTTTTTGCGGTTACTACAGATAAAGGACACAATAAAGGATATAAATAATCAATAAAATACATAAATAGTCAATCAAATAAATTCTCCCCCCCCCCCCCACACGCACACAAACGAAATGTATACTTCTTCCATTTGCTCCTCTAGCATAGAAAATGTTTAATCTTTTTTTTTTTAAGTTTTCGACATTTGTATTTACTATGAATTAATAATAAATCATCCAATTCATTAATAGGATTGTTTCCAAAAAATTTTTATTCCCCCCCCCCCCCCCCCCCCCACTCTTTTACCTCTATCTATCACACAATGCACAATACCTTTGAAATTCCAATAAAAAAGATTCTGCTTTTGTTTCTGTTTTTGTAACATTAAATAAACTAGGCGCAGCCGTACTCAACCTTTTTTTCTCGCGGGCCGCAAAGATATATTTGCGATTTTAGGCGGGCCCCAACACATACTTTTACAATAACGTAAAAAAATATAGATTTCTATTGCATTTGCCGCGAAGATTGTTGCTTTGAAAGAGTGGTATAAAACATTTGCTGTCATTTTTTTCTGCGATAAATATTTAACCCTAATAAGCCGTATTAGCTATATGATAAGTAGAAAACGTAACAATATAACAATGCAACTATTCCAAATTCTCAAAAAAAAAAAAAAAAAAAAAAAAAAAAAAAAAAAAAAAAATCAAGGGATTTTTTTAATAAATGAGTTTTTTTTCTCAATGCAAAAACTTTTTTTTTTTAATGTAGATATATATAGTGTAAATTAAATTAAATTGGAATAATGTTTGTTTAGTGTTCATGATTAAAAAATGTATACACTACTATAGCGCAAGTAAAACTACATGTAAAAAGAACTTTGACTAAAGAAACGTCATTTAAGATTTTTTAAGGTGATTTTAAATTAGTAATTATAAATAACAGGAAAATGTCTTCCCGCGAAAATATATAAAAGAGTAGTGAAAATATTAAAAACTTTTTATACACATCTCAATTTTATAAATATAGGGATTAATGATTATGTGTCTCGGGCCGCACATAATAGGTCGCCGGGCCACATGCGGGCCGCGGGCCGCAGCTTGAGTATGGCTGAACTAGGGCAACCAACCCGGGAGTCCCGGGATATAGAATATAGGGGAAAACCATTTATTTTTTTTATTAAAAATTCTAACAGATTTTTTAGATTTAATTATGTTTTTCGATTGCTCCCTAACAACACCAAAGAGCATGTTTGCATTAAATGTGTCAACTACATATTCAAATAAAATTTTGAAATTTCTTAAATGCATTAATTTCGTATTGGCCTCGTGCCAGAAGTTAATAGCCGAAGAAATCGCTAAAAATTTCGTTATTTACAGCAGTTTATTATTATTATTATTCTCATATGTAATTTCAGCAGTTTTAAGCGTTTATTTCAATTACATATCTGTTAAGTTTGTGTTTTATTTATACTATTTTATTTATTCCTTATTGAAGTTTTAATTTCGTTATTGAAACAAATGCTGAACTTTTCATATTGTTTAAAGTGCAAACAGATTAATATTTTGTAATCGTACGCAAGCGATATAGTTTTTTTAATTTTAAATCATTCTTGAAATTTAATTTAAATGCTATAATAAATCAGTCAATTAAGATACAGTTTTCAAACAGACTGCATTTGAAAGTAGATTTTTTTTCCCTATATAACGGTGTGAAAATTAAAAATGTGCGATGTTTAGAAATTAAAAAAATTTCAGTACCAAAATTCGCAAAACCGAAATTTCATCGTCAACTGTTGCCATTCGCAAAATGACGTCAGCGTTACGCACGGACACGTTTGTCCTTTATAATATAGATAATCGCTTCTCTAAATTTCCCCTATCTCTGAAATTTTCTCTCCCCCCCTCCCCACTCCTGCGGCCATACAATTGCTAAAATCTCTAAAAGTTTTTATTTAACAAAATTTGCTCTGTTTGTCATTTTTAACACTTTCCAACCTAGTTGAAAAGTGTTTATGACTTCGGTTTGTCTGGCCGTCTGCCGTCTGGCCGTCTGTCCGTGCTCTAACTCCCGTAAATATGCTCGGATTGCCCTGCAATTTGTATATGTTATAATCGTTATCTATAGCATGTTCCCTATTTCAACGGAAGTGTGTAGCACTTATAGTTTTTTTACAGGGACACTCAAAATAATTCCGTTACATTGCGGTCTATGGGGAAAAATCATTTGCGGTTTATTTAAATAATGTTTCACTATTTTAAACGCATTGAAATTTATATATATCACTAAGGTGCATTAGAAGAAGCTTAATATGGAATAGGGTGTGCATAGCACTTATACTTAATTTACAGGGACAGTGAAAAGAATTCCGTTACATTACGTCTATGGAGAAAAATCGTCTGCGGTTTATTTAAACAATGTTTCCCTATTTTAAACGCATTGAAATTTATATATATCACTAAGGTGCATTAGAAGAAGCTTAATATGGAATAGGGTGTGCATAGCACTTATACTTACTTTACAGGGACAGTCAAAAGAATTCCGTTACATTACGTCTATGGAGAAAAATCGTCTGCGGTTTATTTAAATAATGTTTCCCTATTTTAAACGCATTGAAATTTATATAAGGTTCATTACAAGAGATTTACTACAGAATAGTGTGTGTATAGCAGTCATCGTTCATTTACAGGGACACACAAAAGAATTCTCTACTGTATGTTAACAATAATTCCTGGAAGTGCGTTTTAAGTTACTAAACGCGATTTTAATTTTAACTCGCTTTTTGTATATTACGTGGTGTGTATAAATTCTGTAGATCCTATACAGGGAAGCACAAAAGTTCGGGAACACATTTCCGTATTATTTAACTCCAGACGGAGAATTTTAAACTGTGCTACGTGTTTCCTAACTGAACTAAAATTTAGCATCCTATGTAGTATATATACAAATCTATAGATCCTATACAGGGCTGAATAAAAGTATTCGGATTACTTACATGTTATCTTTTAGCTTATTAAAGAGTATGATTAGTAAAATTATTTTAGAAGCGTTGGAAAGTGTTACATAATCTATGCTTGACGCATGATTTTTCGTTCTTGTTTAGCTTTTATTTAAAATTATTTTATTAATTTAATTATTACCGTCATGTGTCCCGCAGTGGCGCGGACGGTTAAGCTCGGTTCTCGTAAGATCACCGAAAGCGAGCAGCATCGACCAAGGTCAGTGTTTGGGATGGTGACAACCTCTCTCGACTGCCGCTACTGTGGGACCGTGTACGTTAATGGTAGCTGGTGCACGTAAAATCTGTTCGTCGCTCCAATGTCCTCCAAGTTTAGTATAAGCGTTATACCCGGTTCAGATCGGATATTTAAGATATCTTAGACCACCGAATTCACTGAGGAAGTTCCAGAAACTCACTTAGTGAGTTCGAACTTTCTATTGCTAGATACAGCCAGTACCACTCACTATGATTGGCTCTGGAGGCCGATTGGCTGATGAGGTTGGCTTTAACATATGCGCATGCGCACATTCTACATTTGTTCAGATCTCGGACACGGTGATGTTCAGTGAGATATCTTAGATGAGTTTGCGGTCTGGACAGGTATTCAATTCCGGGAGGGTACCACCTCAAAAATGGCCGTCTATCTTAAATGACCAATGCGAACAGGGTATTAGCTCTGGGGGTGCCAATCCAGGTGCAGCTCTCTCATCTGGAATTGGTTCAAAATTAGGAGACCAGCTCTAGAAGTCCAACCTCTCTTGAGGCTCTGGCACCCCTTCTTTCAGAGAAGTGCCTTGGCACTCTCTCTGACACGCCAACAACAACATTACCGTCATGTACTAATTTGTTATTTATTTTTTATTTTTTTAATAAAAATATTAAATGAAATTCTGCTTTCTTTGCCACTTTGTACTTAAAATGAACAAATAGTATTCAGCTTTCTAAATTCACCTACGAAAGTGTCACTTCACCATTTGTCCCCTAATAAAGCGGAGGGAGATTTCTAAATATTGAGGATGGAAGGAAGCAATTGAAAATATTTATTTTTTTCATATCTTTAGATATTCTCACACTTGTTTTTAATGTAAAGCAATTCTAAAACATTTTATCGAAAAATAATGTAAAAACTTTTTTAAATAACCCTTCAGAAATGCAGATTTAAACATTTCTAACAACCACAAAAATTTATCCCAAGGGTTGAGTAAAAATTTCATATATTTTTTTCTTTTTTCTTTATTCTTTCTTATTATAAGTAAAGAAATAGGGTTTCAAAATATGAAGTTATTGCTTATACATATTTAAAATAAATAAATATGAGTAATTGCACTGTTAACTACAAATGTAATTGCTAAATTAAATATAATTTAATGCAATACTTATACAAATCATAAAATAATTAAAATATCACTCGTCGAACAGGGCTATACTTTTACTCCCATGTCGATTTTCAGGTCGACATATTTCTCTAGATAGTAAAAGCTTAAGAGATGTTTCTGTATTTTATTTTGTTTTCAGGGTTGACTGTACATTTTCTGCAGCTAATGCTACTAGAAACTGCAGTATGATGAGACGTTGTATTCAATGTTTTAATCTATACTAATATTATAAAGGAGTAATTCTTGTTTGTTTGTTTGTAGGGGGTAATTTCTGGAACTACCGAACCTATTTCAAAAGTGATGGTGGCAAATTGATGGTGACAACCCCTGCTCCAACATAGGCTATATTTTATGTCGGTGCCACTAACCCCAGGGGGTGCAGGAGCAAAAAACGTTCTAAAATTGCGATTTTTCAGTTATCACACTGGCTGTCAAGCCCTGAGAGCTTGGCAGCCGGTTCTGTATGTATGTATGTACGTACGTAATGCGATAACTCTTCATAGAAATATCCGTTTTCCTTCAAATTTTGTTTATAGGTTCACTGTGTTAAGGCGCTTCCCTGATTAGTTTTCGGGATTGATTGGTTAAGTATAAAAGGGGGGGAACAAGGGGCTAATTCCCCCCCCCCCATAATTTATATAAATGGGTTTTTCATTCAGAATTATTCCGTTTTCCTTCAAATTTTGTTTATAGGTTCACTGAGTTAAGGCGCTTCCCTGATTAGTTTTCGGGATTGATTGGTCAAGTATAAAGGGGGGGAACAAGGGGCTAATTCCCCCCCCCCCTTAATTTATATAAATGGGTTTTTCATGCAGAATTATTCCGTTTTCCTTCAAATTTTGTTTATAGGTTCATTGGGTTAAGACGCTTCCCTGATTACTTTTCGGGATTGATTGGTTAAGTATAAAGGGGGGAACGGGGGGCTAATCCCCCCCTTAATTTATATAAATGGGTTTTTCATGCAGAATTATTCCGTTTTCTTTCAAATTTTGTTTATAGGTTCACTGTGTTAAGGCGCTTGCATGATAATTTTCGGGATTGATTGGCTGAGTATAAAGGGGGGAACGAGAGGGGGCTAATCCCCCCCTTAATTTATATTAATGGGTTTTTCATGCAGAATTATTCCGTTTTCCTTCAAATTTTGTTTATAGGTTCACTGAGTTAAGGCGCTTCCCTGATTAGTTTTCGGGATTGATTAGTTAAGTATAAAGGGGGGATCGGGGGCTAATTCCCCCCCCCCCTTAATTTATATAAATGGATTTTTAATGCAGAATTATTCCGTTTTCCTTCAAATTTTGTTTATAGGTTCACTGAGTTAAGGCGCTTCCCTGATTAGTTTTCGGGATTGATTAGTTAGGTATAAAGGGGGGGATCGGAGGGCTAACCCCCCCTTAATTTATATAAATGGGTTTTTCATGCAGAATTATTCCGTTTTCTTTCAAATTTTGTTTATAGGTTCACTGTGTTAAGGCGCTTGCATGATAATTTTCGGGATTGATTGGCTGAGTATAAAGGGGGGAACGAGAGGGGGCTAATCCCCCCCTTAATTTATATTAATGGGTTTTTCATGCAGAATTATTCCGTTTTCCTTCAAATTTTGTTTATAGGTTCACTGAGTTAAGGCGCTTCCCTGATTAGTTTTCGGGATTGATTAGTTAAGTATAAAGGGGGGATCGGGGGCTAATTCCCCCCCCCTTAATTTATATAAATGGATTTTTAATGCAGAATTATTCCGTTTTCCTTCAAATTTTGTTTATAGGTTCACTGAGTTAAGGCGCTTCCCTGATTAGTTTTCGGGATTGATTAGTTAGGTATAAAGGGGGGGATCGGAGGGCTAACCCCCCCTTAATTTATATAAATGGGTTTTTCATGCAGAATTATTCCGTTTTCCTTCAAATTTTGTTTATAGGTTCATTGGGTTAAGACGCTTCCCTGATTACTTTTCGGGATTGATTGGTTAAGTATAAAGGGGGGGAACAAGGGGCTAATTCCCCCCCCCCCTTAATTTATATAAATGGGTTTTTCATGCAGAATTATTCCGTTTTCCTTCAAATTTTGTTTATAGGTTCACTGTGTTAAGGCGCTTCCCTGATTAGTTTTCGGGATTGATTAGTTAATATAAAGGGGGGGAGGGATCGGGGGACTAATTCCCCCCCTTAATTTATATAAATGGGTTTTTCATGCAGAATTATTCCGTTTTCCTTCAAATTTTGTTTATAGGTTCATTGGGTTAAGACGCTTCCCTGATTACTTTTCGGGATTGATTGGTTAAGTATAAAGGGGGGAACGGGGGGCTAATCCCCCCCTTAATTTATATAAATGGGTTTTTCATGCAGAATTATTCCGTTTTCTTTCAAATTTTGTTTATAGGTTCACTGTGTTAAGGCGCTTGCATGATAATTTTCGGGATTGATTGGCTGAGTATAAAGGGGGGAACGAGAGGGGGCTAATCCCCCCCTTAATTTATATTAATGGGTTTTTCATGCAGAATTATTCCGTTTTCCTTCAAATTTTGTTTATAGGTTCACTGAGTTAAGGTGCTTCCCTGATTAGTTTTCGGGATTGATTAGTTAAGTATAAAGGGGGGATCGGGGGCTAATTCCCCCCCCCCCTTAATTTATATAAATGGATTTTTAATGCAGAATTATTCCGTTTTCCTTCAAATTTTGTTTATAGGTTCACTGAGTTAAGGCGCTTCCCTGATTAGTTTTCGGGATTGATTAGTTAGGTATAAAGGGGGGGATCGGAGGGCTAACCCCCCCTTAATTTATATAAATGGGTTTTTCATGCAGAATTATTCCGTTTTCCTTCAAATTTTGTTTATAGGTTCATTGGGTTAAGACGCTTCCCTGATTACTTTTCGGGATTGATTGGTTAAGTATAAAGGGGGGGAACAAGGGGCTAATTCCCCCCCCCTTAATTTATATAAATGGGTTTTTCATGCAGAATTATTCCGTTTTCCTTCAAATTTTGTTTATAGGTTCACTGTGTTAAGGCGCTTCCCTGATTAGTTTTCGGGATTGATTAGTTAATATAAAGGGGGGGAGGGATCGGGGGACTAATTCCCCCCCTTAATTTATATAAATGGGTTTTTCATGCAGAATTATTCCGTTTTCCTTCAAATTTTGTTTATAGGTTCATTGGGTTAAGACGCTTCCCTGATTACTTTTCGGGATTGATTGGTTAAGTATAAAGGGGGGAACGGGGGGCTAATCCCCCCCTTAATTTATATAAATGGGTTTTTCATGCAGAATTATTCCGTTTTCTTTCAAATTTTGTTTATAGGTTCACTGTGTTAAGGCGCTTGCATGATAATTTTCGGGATTGATTGGCTGAGTATAAAGGGGGGAACGAGAGGGGGCTAATCCCCCCCTTAATTTATATTAATGGGTTTTTCATGCAGAATTATTCCGTTTTCCTTCAAATTTTGTTTATAGGTTCACTGAGTTAAGGTGCTTCCCTGATTAGTTTTCGGGATTGATTAGTTAAGTATAAAGGGGGGATCGGGGGCTAATTCCCCCCCCCCCTTAATTTATATAAATGGATTTTTAATGCAGAATTATTCCGTTTTCCTTCAAATTTTGTTTATAGGTTCACTGAGTTAAGGCGCTTCCCTGATTAGTTTTCGGGATTGATTAGTTAGGTATAAAGGGGGGGATCGGAGGGCTAACCCCCCCTTAATTTATATAAATGGGTTTTTCATGCAGAATTATTCCGTTTTCCTTCAAATTTTGTTTATAGGTTCATTGGGTTAAGACGCTTCCCTGATTACTTTTCGGGATTGATTGGTTAAGTATAAAGGGGGGGAACAAGGGGCTAATTCCCCCCCCCCTTAATTTATATAAATGGGTTTTTCATGCAGAATTATTCCGTTTTCCTTCAAATTTTGTTTATAGGTTCACTGTGTTAAGGCGCTTCCCTGATTAGTTTTCGGGATTGATTAGTTAATATAAAGGGGGGGAGGGATCGGGGGACTAATTCCCCCCCTTAATTTATATAAATGGGTTTTTTATGCAGAATTATTCCGTTTTCCTTCAAATTTTGTTTATAGGTTCATTGGGTTAAGACGCTTCCCTGATTACTTTTCGGGATTGATTGGTTAAGTATAAAGGGGGGAACGGGGGGCTAATCCCCCCCTTAATTTATATAAATGGGTTTTTCATGCAGAATTATTCCGTTTTCTTTCAAATTTTGTTTATAGGTTCACTGTGTTAAGGCGCTTGCATGATAATTTTCGGGATTGATTGGCTGAGTATAAAGGGGGGAACGAGAGGGGGCTAATCCCCCCCTTAATTTATATTAATGGGTTTTTCATGCAGAATTATTCCGTTTTCCTTCAAATTTTGTTTATAGGTTCACTGAGTTAAGGCGCTTCCCTGATTAGTTTTCGGGATTGATTAGTTAATATAAAGGGGGGGAGGGATCGGGGGACTAATTCCCCCCCTTAATTTATATAAATGGGTTTTTCATGCAGAATTATTCCGTTTTCCTTCAAATTTTGTTTATAGGTTCATTGGGTTAAGACGCTTCCCTGATTACTTTTCGGGATTGATTGGTTAAGTATAAAGGGGGGAACGGGGGGCTAATCCCCCCCTTAATTTATATAAATGGGTTTTTCATGCAGAATTATTCCGTTTTCTTTCAAATTTTGTTTATAGGTTCACTGTGTTAAGGCGCTTGCATGATAATTTTCGGGATTGATTGGCTGAGTATAAAGGGGGGAACGAGAGGGGGCTAATCCCCCCCTTAATTTATATTAATGGGTTTTTCATGCAGAATTATTCCGTTTTCCTTCAAATTTTGTTTATAGGTTCACTGAGTTAAGGCGCTTCCCTGATTAGTTTTCGGGATTGATTAGTTAAGTATAAAGGGGGGATCGGGGGCTAATTCCCCCCCCCTTAATTTATATAAATGGGTTTTTCATGCAGAATTATTCCGTTTTCCTTCAAATTTTGTTTATAGGTTCACTGAGTTAAGGCGCTTCCCTGATTAGTTTTCGGGATTGATTAGTTAGGTATAAAGGGGGGGATCGGAGGGCTAACCCCCCCTTAATTTTTATAAATGGGTTTTTCATGCAGAATTATTCCGTTTTCCTTCAAATTTTGTTTATAGGTTCATTGGGTTAAGACGCTTCCCTGATTACTTTTCGGGATTGATTGGTTAAGTATAAAGGGGGGGAACAAGGGGCTAATTCCCCCCCCCCTTAATTTATATAAATGGGTTTTTCATGCAGAATTATTCCGTTTTCCTTCAAATTTTGTTTATAGGTTCACTGTGTTAAGGCGCTTCCCTGATTAGTTTTCGGGATTGATTAGTTAATATAAAGGGGGGGAGGGATCGGGGAACTAATTCCCCCCCTTAATTTATATAAATGGGTTTTTCATGCAGAATTATTCCGTTTTCCTTCAAATTTTGTTTATAGGTTCATTGGGTTAAGACGCTTCCCTGATTACTTTTCGGGATTGATTGGTTAAGTATAAAGGGGGGAACGGGGGGCTAATCCCCCCCTTAATTTATATAAATGGGTTTTTCATGCAGAATTATTCCGTTTTCTTTCAAATTTTGTTTATAGGTTCACTGTGTTAAGGCGCTTGCATGATAATTTTCGGGATTGATTGGCTGAGTATAAAGGGGGGAACGAGAGGGGGCTAATCTCCCCCTTAATTTATATTAATGGGTTTTTCATGCAGAATTATTCCGTTTTCCTTCAAATTTTGTTTATAGGTTCACTGAGTTAAGGTGCTTCCCTGATTAGTTTTCGGGATTGATTAGTTAAGTATAAAGGGGGGATCGGGGGCTAATTCCCCCCCCCCTTAATTTATATAAATGGATTTTTAATGCAGAATTATTCCGTTTTCCTTCAAATTTTGTTTATAGGTTCACTGAGTTAAGGCGCTTCCCTGATTAGTTTTCGGGATTGATTAGTTAGGTATAAAGGGGGGGATCGGAGGGCTAACCCCCCCTTAATTTATATAAATGGGTTTTTCATGCAGAATTATTCCGTTTTCCTTCAAATTTTGTTTATAGGTTCATTGGGTTAAGACGCTTCCCTGATTACTTTTCGGGATTGATTGGTTAAGTATAAAGGGGGGGAACAAGGGGCTAATTCCCCCCCCCCTTAATTTATATAAATGGGTTTTTCATGCAGAATTATTCCGTTTTCCTTCAAATTTTGTTTATAGGTTCACTGTGTTAAGGCGCTTCCCTGATTAGTTTTCGGGATTGATTAGTTAATATAAAGGGGGGGAGGGATCGGGGGACTAATTCCCCCCCTTAATTTATATAAATGGGTTTTTCATGCAGAATTACTCCGTTTTCCTTCAAATTTTGTTTATAGGTTCATTGGGTTAAGACGCTTCCCTGATTACTTTTCGGGATTGATTGGTTAAGTATAAAGGGGGGAACGGGGGGCTAATCCCCCCCTTAATTTATATAAATGGGTTTCTCATGCAGAATTATTCCGTTTTCTTTCAAATTTTGTTTATAGGTTCACTGTGTTAAGGCGCTTGCATGATAATTTTCGGGATTGATTGGCTGAGTATAAAGGGGGGAACGAGAGGGGGCTAATCCCCCCCTTAATTTATATTAATGGGTTTTTCATGCAGAATTATTCCGTTTTCCTTCAAATTTTGTTTATAGGTTCACTGAGTTAAGGCGCTTCCCTGATTAGTTTTCGGGATTGATTAGTTAATATAAAGGGGGGGAGGGATCGGGGGACTAATTCCCCCCCTTAATTTATATAAATGGGTTTTTCATGCAGAATTATTCCGTTTTCCTTCAAATTTTGTTTATAGGTTCATTGGGTTAAGACGCTTCCCTGATTACTTTTCGGGATTGATTGGTTAAGTATAAAGGGGGGAACGGGGGGCTAATCCCCCCCTTAATTTATATAAATGGGTTTTTCATGCAGAATTATTCCGTTTTCTTTCAAATTTTGTTTATAGGTTCACTGTGTTAAGGCGCTTGCATGATAATTTTCGGGATTGATTGGCTGAGTATAAAGGGGGGGAACGAGAGGGGGCTAATCCCCCCCTTAATTTATATTAATGGGTTTTTCATGCAGAATTATTCCGTTTTCCTTCAAATTTTGTTTATAGGTTCACTGAGTTAAGGCGCTTCCCTGATTAGTTTTCGGGATTGATTAGTTAAGTATAAAGGGGGGATCGGGGGCTAATTCCCCCCCCTTAATTTATATAAATGGGTTTTTCATGCAGAGTTATTCCGTTTTCCTTCAAATTTTGTTTATAGGTTCACTGAGTTAAGGCGCTTCCCTGATTAGTTTTCGGGATTGATTAGTTAGGTATAAAGGGGGGGATCGGAGGGCTAACCCCCCCTTAATTTATATAAATGGGTTTTTCATGCAGAATTATTCCGTTTTCCTTCAAATTTTGTTTATAGGTTCATTGGGTTAAGACGCTTCCCTGATTACTTTTCGTGATTGATTGGTTAAGTATAAAGGGGGGGGGGGAACGGGGGGATAATCCCCCTTAATTTATATAAATGGGTTTTTCATGCAGAATTATTCTATTTGCTTCAAAATTTGTTTATAGGTTCATTGGGTTAAGACGCTTCCCTGATTAGTTTTCGGGATTGATTGATTAAATATAAAGGGGGGGAACGGGGGCTAATACCCTCCTTAATTTATGTAAATGGGTTTTTCATGCAGAATTATCCCATTTCCTTCAAATTTCATTTATAGGTTCACTGTGTTAAGGCGCATCCCTGATTACTTTTCGGGATTGATTGGTTAAGTATGAAGGGGGGAAGAAGGGGCTAATTCCCCCTTATGTATACTAATGTATAAAGTAGTAAAGATTGTTTGTTTGTTTGTTTGTAGAGGGTAATCTCTGGAACCACTGAAGCGATTTTAAAAGTGATGGTGGCAAATTAATGGTGACAATCCCTGCTCCAACATAGGCTATATTTTATGTCGGTGCCACCACCCCCAGGGGGGTGCAGGAGCGAAAAACGTTCTAAAATTTCGATTTTTTGTATACTGAAGGAGATAGAAGCATCAAATTTGGTATGGTAGTTACTTATAACATGTAAATGCTCTCTAAGAACAAATTATAAAAACATTCGAAATTTAAAAGGGTGAGATGAGGAAGAAGCGTTCTAAAAACATTCTAAATTACAATTTCTATGGAATCTCTGAAACTACAGAACCGATTTCAAAAGTGATAGTGGCAAATGGATGGTGACAGTCCCTGCTCCAACATATGCTAAATTTTATGTCAGTGCTACTACCCGCAGAGGGTGCAGGAGCGAAAAACGTTCCAAAATTATGATATTTTCAATACTGAAGGAGTTAGGAACTTGACATTTTGTATGGTCGTTACTTACAAGATTTAAATGCTCTATAAGAACAAAGTCTAAAAAAATTCGAAATTTAAAAGGCTGAAATAAGCAAAAAATTTTCTAAAAACATTCTAAATTACAATTTCTATGGAATCTCTGAAACTACAGAACCGATTTCAAAAGTGATGGTGGCAAATGGATGGTGACAGTCCCTGCTCCGACATATGCTAAATTTTATGTCAGTGCTACTACTCGCAGAGGGTGCAGGAGCGAAAAACGTTCCAAAATTATGATATTTTCAATACTGAAGGAGTTAGGAACTTGACATTTTGTATGGTCGTTACTTACAAGATTTAAATGCTCTATAAGAACAAAGTCTAAAAAAATTCGAAATTTAAAAGGCTGAAATAAGCAAAAAATTTTCTAAAAACATTCTAAATTACAATTTCTATGGAATCTCTGGAACTACTAAAGCGATTTCAAAAGTGATGGTGGCAAATGGATTTTGACAATCCCTGCTCCAACATAGGCTATATTTTATGTCGGTGCCACTACCCCGAGGGGGGTGCAGAAGCGAAAAACGTTCTAAAATTGCGATTTTTGCGATGCTGAAGGAGCTAGAAACTTCAAGTTCGGCATGATTGTTATTTATAAGATCTAAATGCGCTCTAAGAACAAATTCTAAAGAAAAATGATCTAATGATTCTGCGATTTTTCAACTATTGAATTTCTAAAATTACCAAATTTCACCATAGAGTACCATAGCGAAACCTTCACGCGTAAAAAGATAATGATAAGGGCGACGTGTCCTGACGTGTATATTGGCTATAGCACGAGTCACAAATTATAGTATCCTTATTATTCTGTTAAAATATAAAAGTGAATTATGAAATGTCAATATTTTGTTTGATTAAAGGTTCGTTAAGAGAAATTGACCAGAGTAGCGGGCGTAGCTTGCTAGTATATACATATTTTTGAAAGTTTTAATCAAGAGATTATTTTTTGTGTAATGAGAAAAAATTGTAAATAAGTATGAAATTTATATATATTTAAAAAAGTCTAAATTAAAGCATCAATTTAAATTTAAATATATAAATAAATTAATGCAATTAAATCTAACTCGAACAATAAACTGCCAAACAAAATATCGTTATTAAAAAATTTTACAACAGATTTACATGACGGTATGGGAAAATGAAAAAAAAATATATTTAATCACTGTTATTTGTAAGTAAATAAACAATTTTTCAAAAAATTAGGAAATTTGAGAGATCGAATGATATTTTGCAATTGATGATTGAAATTTCCTATATTTAAACTATTAAAGATACAGCAAAAATGTTTGTGGATTTGAACTTTTCAAGAAATTTTATCTGAAATTCACACCAAGTATGCCAATAATATATTTAAAATAACAAAACAAAAAGAAACTTTTGAAAATTAAATGAATGGAAATGTGTTTAAGAAATGCTATGGTTGTAATTAAAAAACAAACAAACAAACAACAACAAAAATAACACTCAAAAACACGAATCTTTCATTATACAGAAACATGGGCATATGCAGGGCGTGGGTGGGGAGGGGGGGGCGGTGCCAATAATATGTAAGACAGTTCTCAAATAGTTTTGAAAATTCTTAAATTTTAACATTTATAGTTATTGAATCTTTTTAAAATATTGTGTGTACCATATTTAACAAGGATTTATTTTCCAAAATGAAACTAATATGCAGTTTTATGACTTGTAAGGAGAAATAAAAGACAACATTGTATTGTTTCGAAGTATCTTGGATGAGGCTAAAATTCTATTACATATATCTTATTACATTATTATTAAAAATAAGCCGCAAAGGAAAAACTAGGAACCAAAGAGATGAAAAGTGACTGTTTTTTTTTGCAACAGCACCGTTAAATGTAAGAAGAAAAATATTAATTATAGATTTAGAGATTTAATAATATTTAATAAAATTAGAATGGACAGATAATTAAATATTTTAAGTTTAATACATTAGATTTGCGATCGTAATGGAAATTTATCGAATCGTAACCCAGCTAAAAATGAACTGCAGTGAAACTTAAAAAAAAACTGCAGTTGGAAGACTGTGGTGATTTGGTACAAATCACTGCAGTTTTTTTAAGTTGATACAACTGCAAAATAACTACAGTTTATAAACTGCAGTAATTTTGCCAAAAATTCATTTCGCTTTTCTTTCTTTTTTTGGTGGCGCCATCTATGAGTCATCTTAGCATATTTCTTTGTAAATATTTTAAAAGAATCCCCCCCCCCCCTTGCCGAGGGTGCAACGTTTCGATCCGAGGATGTAACGGTTGAAAGTCGAGCATCTTACCTACTGAGAAACTGGGTCTTATTAAAGGTTTGATTGCATGGGGTCATAAGGGGAGGGTGGTCAGATAAGCAGGAATTTTTTCGTTTGTAGGTGATTTGACGGGGTGAAAGATGGGATTTTGAGGTGAATTTTTATAAATGCTCTGTGCGTGTGTACTTCGAAATTAATTTACTATTTAAAGGTGTGGAATAAATATCTTAGCTGTTATTTATTTATATACTGAATTAATTTAGGATATATATATTTTTTAAATGTGTTACATATTTTAACTTGAAAAAAAAAATAGTAATTTTGAAAATTAAAATTATTAAAAAATAGTATGTTATTATAAGAATAGGTTTTGTGAAGAGACGTATTTTATTAAGAGAATTTTGTGTAGGACACTGTTTTATGTATAGTAATTTTGTGAAGTTACTATTGATAAGGTTATTAATAATTTTTTGTGAAGGTAACCTGTTTATATTTTTATAGCTTGTGAAATAATTTTAATTTAATATTTATAATTAATAACTTTTAAATAAAATAAGAAAAATAGTTGTTGCTTTTTATATTAATGCGTACTTAAAAAAAGTTTAATTAATTTGCGAATTAGTTTTTTTTTCTGTTTTATTAATATATATATCATTTTTTGGCGAAGAGACAGGTTTATATTGTTACAGCTTGTAAAATAATTTTAATTTAATTTTAATAATTAATAATTTTTGAATAAAAGAAGAAAATTAGTTGTTGCTTTGCAAATGAATACGTAATTTTAAAAATAAGTTGAATTAATTTGCGAACAAGTTTGATTTTCTTTGTACGATAAAGTTTAAAAACGATTAAGTATATATATTTAATTATTTTATATAATTAGAAGTTTTAATTGAATTTTATAATATGAATTATAATATGTATATGGTTCATAGCACTTTCATTTTTTAAATTAATGCGTAAGATAATGATATAATACTGTATGAATAGTAAATTAGTATAATAGACGATATGGTTTTAATGCATTAGTTTTGAATTTTAAATGTTATAAGGGGCCGCTATTATGTTTCTGCCCAGGGCCCCCGAAATCTGTAAGTCGGTCCCTGGGTAGGTCTGACGTTTTAACGATAAACAACATTGATTGATTTTTAATGTATATTTGTTTTGAATTTTAAAGTTTAATATCTTTGAATATTTGTTTTGTTTCACTTAAAGAAGGGGGGAGGGGAGGACTTTCACAGGTGTTCAAATTAGGTTCTTAAAATAAAAGTCTTGAAAACAGTATTAATTATTATTAATAAAGTAAATAGTGAGTCATGCAACAATAACAAAAACTGAAAAGCTTTAACATCACCTTTAAAACTGCAGGTAAACTACAGAAAATATAACACGAGCTTTCTATAAAGTAAGTTCTGTAAAATTATCTCACAGTAACTACAGTTAGATTGCAGATACATCAGAAAATATACTTCTGAATTAATAACTGTAAAAATACTTCAAATTTACTGCAATTTTACTACAAATATAAAGTCTCATTATTTTTTCAATTGATGGTTGTAAAATGATTTCATATAAACTGCAGTATTTTTGCTGATAATAGCTCAGAGTATTTTTGAAATAAATCACTGCAAAATTAATTCACATTAGCTACAAAATAACTGATGTATTTTTACAGTCGAGATTGCACTACAGAAAATGTACAGTTGACCGTAGAAAAACTTCAAAAATACTTCACTTCTGTAGAAAAACTGCAGTTAATTTTTAGCTGGGAAACCTATTGATAAAGTATCTGAATAGTATTTTAGACGGAGAAAGATTATCTTAGCAACAAGTTACGAACTTTGAAAAATAACGTTAGAAATTTCCGTTACAGAGAAAGATGGCTAATGTAGATTCATAAATACATATGCAGTCATTTCAAGAATTTCAAATCTCACCAGGAACTATAAAATAACTTTAAAATTAAATAAAGTTAAGGAAACAAATTTAAATTACGGGGAATTTAACGAAATGAACTAAATTGAAGAATTTAGAGGGGAATATTATTTATTATTATTAAAATTTGAAGATTGAAAATATTTATAAAATTATTAATTTTGATTTTGTAGATTTAATGAGGGAGTTGAAATTAAATAATCGGAATTCTGAAATAGAAATTAAAAAAAATATTAACTAAAAATAATTAATTAGGAATTTGAAAAATTAAAAGCACAAATTATTATCTTATAATATATCTTGCTTTGCGATCCTCATTCTCTTGGGATAAAATCGAATAACCTACATGGGATAAAACAGGCTATTAGAAAAGAATGCTTGATGAGCCTGTAAATACTTTGAAGAAAAGTCAGTCAAAATTACATGAACAGAAGTGATTAGGATTTTTCGAAGGCAGATAAGAAGGGGAATTTCCTTTCTCAAATTTCACAAATTGTAGTGAAGACATTTTTTTAGTTAGATCGGGACATAAATTAGTGTTTCTTAAGGTGGGTGTATATCGTTGTACAGGTGGCGCTGCTATGCTGCATTTTTCCCGATTTCTGCAATAGCTATTTCCGAAGAACTAATGCACGGAATTTCATCAACCATTATATTCTGTTAGACCTTGAAATAAATAGATGCTGATTAGGTTTAGGTGTATCTGCTATGATGTGTTTTTCGATAGCTATATATCAATAACTAATGCACAGAATTTCATCAAACTTGACATTCTGTTAGACCTTGGCATAAATAGATCCTGCATATATACCGCCCAACAGATGACACTGCTATGCTGCGTTTTTCACGAGCTATCATGGAACTATAATTTATTCTACATTAATTGGAACACAATTATTTCAAATTGGTAAAGAAATCATACGAGTTGTAATTTTACAACTGGACGAAAAATGTCCGGGCCAGGATTCGAACTTGGGATCTCTTGGCTTTATCCAGCGTTTACTGGAGTTCCATTTACTTAGAAAATTTTTTAGGAAGAAAAGGACCGCCGCCATGAGAGACCCTATCCTTCACAAGCACCAAGGTAAAACTAATTTGAATTACGCTGCGGCCAAGGAAAGCTGTCACTTTTTTGAGGATGGCGCCTACACTCATTTCAAGGATTGGCGTTTTATCCACCGCGCCAGACTTGGGCTTGTCAAATTAAATGGATATAATAAGCCCAATAGAAAATATCCTGGCCCAGTGAATAAGAGTTGTCGGAAATGTGGTGCTCTCGAGACTTTACCACATGTCCTCGACCATTGCATGGTCCACAGCACTCTATACAGGAAAAGACATAACGCCATTGTTGAGCGGTTAAAGAGAGCTGCGTCTGATAGGTGGACTGTGCTGGGAGAGGACCAGAAGCTTGGCAATCAAAATATAAGGCCAGATCTGGTGTTGCAGAAAAATAAAGAGATCTTAATTATTGATGTTTGTGTCCCGTTCGACAATGGGCTGGAAGCTTTTGAGGCTGCAAGAAAGATAAAACTTGATAAATATGATACGCTTGCAAAAGAATTATCCAAAGATGGTAAAACTGCAGTCGTTGACGCCATTGTCGTTGGGGCACTTGGTTCATGGGATCCAGCGAATGACCATTTTGTCAAGAAGCTCTGTTCCAGGTCTTACTCACGAGTAGAGTTGCAAAAATCCGGTTTATTCCCGGGTTTATTTCCAATAGACCCGGTTTATTCCCAGGTTTATTTCCAAAAGACCTGTTTTTACCCCCAAAAACCCGGTTTATTCCCAAAAAATAAGGTTTATTCCCAGGTTTAAACCGGGTTTTTTCTAGCCTTTGCAACTCTACTCACGAGTGATGAAGAAGATCATCGTGAGTGAGACAATTGCCTACTCCAGGGACGTCTTCTATGAACACACTGGCTGGATCCCTCAAGATTCGTCCGGCCGCCAGGTCTGAGGCCCATTCCTCTAGTCTCGTCATCAATTGGTTTTTCTTTTGCATTTTTATGTGTGCCTTATTATAATGTGTTTTTAAATAAAGTCCTTTTTAATAAAGTATTTTCATATATCATTATTTGACAAGGTGATGAAATAAATCGCCACAGCTTGACTTAGGTTCCACATGGACTCACATTTTTAATGTACTATATTCACAGTTTTAACTTTTTGTAATAGCCACACCTTTTAACATTGTTCAGTAGAGTTCCATTACCTGCGATCTATTCTGTTGAGCTGATTAAAATATCAGACCAGATGCTACGATCAATAAGGTTACCTGGATGAATTATGCCCTCCAGATTCGACCGGGATAGCTCAGTCGGTAGAGCGTGGCGGCTTCAGCCAAGAGATCCCAGGTTCGAATCCTGGCCCGGACATTTTTCGTCCAGTTGGAAAATTACAACTCATATAATTTATTCTTAGTTACATGATAACTATATCTCAAGAACTAATGCACGGAATTTCATCAAACTTCATATTCTTTTAGACCTGGAGATCAATTTTGACTTTGATCATTCATCAGGGGGAGCTGCTATCCTATGTTTGTGTAAAGATTCCTATTAGGGCCCGCAATCAATTGATACAATTTAGCGAGCGTGGTTTGCAGTACTATTAATTCCATTTTTGTAACCCTCATATACTTTTAAACACATTGTTGGCAGAATCACTCATTTTTAACGCCAACTTTTGGCTGTGGACCCGGTTATCGAATATTAGCCTTATGCTTCTGCGATGAAAATTATAGCTGTATCGGCTAAAGTTCCAGACGTGGGTATGTCGCCATGAAACAATAGCGATGTTGGCCAAAATGTGGTAGTGGTCTCAAGTGTATGAGAGCAGTTCTCTCTCAAGAAATGTTTGTGTAGAATTTACAGAATGTTTAGGAAAATATTTAAGTTCATAAAATCAATTACTTTTACCAAAATTAATTATACAAAAAATATCTGAAACAAATAGTTATTTCCCTGTTTCAAAAAAAATTGTACTTGTTTTCATAACCCGCAGTAAAGTATCAAATAAAATAACCAAGAAATACGTTGCAAACTTAAAAGAAAAAATACTTTATTTATTTTGCAATTTTATTTGAAAAACAAACCAGGTTCCAACAATGAAATTAAATTAGCACCAAGCAACGTCCAATAAAATACGTTAATTGGCGACATACCAACTTATGGAACTATCTTATTTTCTACTGGGTACAAATGTGGAGATTGATAGAATTTGCAATTTTAATACCCAATAGGAATTGTTGATGCTATTCAAAAATTATTTATTAAAATTCTATAGAAGCATACTACTTTTTTTCATACTTTTCTTAAATAGAACTATTTGTACCAGATTTCGAAAAAGTTGATTAGTTTAAGAACAAAATAAATAAAATGTCAAGATACATGTAAGATTACGGTTAAAGTAACTATTTACTTATCTTTTATATCTTTTAAAAAATAATTTATTTATATTATTGAAAATCTTATCCTTAATTTTATCAAATACTTTTTAAAGATCGTCTATAAAAAATAGTGAGTCTATTGAAAAGTATATGTTGCAGTTTCCCCATTTTGACTACACTACTAATATATAGAGAAATAAAGGGGGGAAATTAATATTAAGATTGCAACTATGAATTATTTGAAATGGAAATGGATGCAGTAAAAAACTTTTAAATTAATTCAATTATTTTTAATTATCGAATATTTACGACACTTCGTCAGAACAAAATCTTTTGAAGCTAACAATTAGAAAGCAGATAGTTTTTTTCTCCATTTTTCGTAAAATAAAGAGTACCGAGCCCCTTTAAATATGAAGTACTAAGCCTATATAAGAAAAATTTTCTTAATAATAACAATCAAATCACATAAAAAATCGACAATATATGAACCGATAATTGTAATACAACACAAAGACATATATCCAAAACTGTAAGATTCTCAAAATTAAATAAGTAGAAAAAATAAATATCGAGTCAAATATCGAGAAACTCAGATGCAACGATATAAAAAAAAAAAAAAAAAAAAAAAAACCCTAAGACATGTGGCCAAAATTGTGATAATAGATGCAGGATTTAACAGTATGCATTACAAAAGTATGGGTAAAAAAAACTGCAATTGTACACTAAAAATGTATTGAAATTAAAGATATGAAATATATAAATGCACAACTAAATGCCCAAATTCAGCAATCAAATTACGTATTTTAAATTTGATTAACTTATTTTAATTTGCCAAAACTGGGCAAGCTGTAGATAATAAAACAGTGTAACTAATGCATAATGTTTTTATAAATGAAACAATATGAAAACTATTATATATATCTATATATATATATAATTGTAATACCATTGGATTTCAAAATACAATAAACAATTCTTGCAATAAATCTAACCTAATCTCCTATTTAAAGATAGGTAATCATAAAGTGTATACAGAATACAATTAAGTTAATACAAAAAAATAACAAGTGCAAACAACAGATTACCGATGCGCCATTTCAGTGATGACAATAAGCCAAAAATAGCCAAAATTTTAGACATAAATTTATAACAATTAATCATATAATATGCCATATAATGTAAGAAAATTGGAATTTGGATATCAAATAAAATTCAAATGGAATTCGCAATGAAAAATAGACATGTGCAAGCCTTAAACTTCAGTCTGGTAGAACCCTGCACATGTCTAAAAAATAATGCAATATTTCATTATATATACTGGCAAATATGCTAAGATTAGTATATATCTGTCAGAAATATTGCATTAATACAAGAAAACGAATGCAGTGAAAATAAAAACCTTTACAGTAAAGATAATAAAAATTACTCACAAATTAATCCATACAACGCAGTTCATACAATTGCTACAACCAATAATGAACCTAGCGCATGATTAAGTAATAAACCGTGATCAAAGTAACAGTTAATTTGAGACCTCCATAGATGAAAGAATTCCAAAATATTACCAGACAAAACCATTAGTTTTAAAAAACCCTGACAATAAAAAAAAAAAAAAAAAAAAAAATTATATATATATATATATATATATATATATATATATATTAATATTGTCCAATTTTCGGCCAATTACCATTGAAGCACAAGCTATGGTAATATTATGATTGCACTTGTTAATTTATTAACTATGTGGTATTCTGTCTACACATTATCATTAATTATCTCTTTGGATATTTAAGTAGAAGGATATTATATATATATATATATATATATATATATATATATATAATTATAATATCTTTGAATTTCAAAAAACATATAGTTCTTGTAACTTACAAAACATAAACTCAAAAAACATTACTCAAAAAACATAAGTTCTTGTAACATTCTACTTAAATATCCAAAGAGATAATTAATGATAATGTGTAGACAGAATACCACATAGTTAATAAATTAACAAGTGCAATCATAATATTACCATAGCTTGTGCTTCAATGGTAATTGGCCAAAAATACTAAAAACATGAAGAAAATTTAAAAAAAGAGAGAGAGAGAGAAATATATATATATATATATATATATAATAAACCATAAAATGTTAATAATTTGGAGTTGATATCAAGTGAATACAAATGGATTAAGAAATGAAATATGAACCAAATACAATGGAAAATTGGACAACAAGAGAATTAAATCAGAATTGGATATGAAAAAACACGTGTAGGTATACTCATCAGCCTGGATGTACCCACACGTGTTTTAAAAAATAATTCAGTATTTCATAATTTTACTGGCCTATATGCTAAGATCAGTAAAATCACCCAGGTATACTGAATTATTACCAGAAAACAATTGGAAATAATAAAATTGGAAATAAAAACCCCATAAAGAATTGATAAAATATTTCACTCACATCAATTATCCAAAAATCCGTATACAACACCACACTGAATTACCACCAGATAACAGTTTGAAATAATAAAATTGGAAATAAAAACCCCGTAAAGAGTAGATAAAATATTTTACTCACAATAATTATCCAAAATCCTTAACTAACACAAGGTCTTCATGATACAACACGACCACATGGCACACATCATGAAATATCTCATACTTGTTGACATAGTCAAGTTGAGAGAAATTATTTGAAAGTCAAGTTGAGAGCACATCTTTTGAAATATCACCCTAACTATAACACCGCAACACAAATTGATTCAAAAACACACAAATTTATTTTTGTGATAAATACACTTAAAAACAAATTTATATCCGTGAATATACAAATTCTCCATTCAATTTTAATCCCTAAAAGTAAAATTAATACACAAGCGATAAGCGCCCTCTATAGGTAAATTAAAAATAATATTAACAATATTATCAACATCTACCTGACAAGTAATGTGCCTCCCTCTATTGTAATGATATTTATTCAAAATTAAGTTTGAGTTATAGATCCACTATATTAGATTTAATAATATATATAAACAGTAAAAAACAATACTATATTGTAGTTTTACATTAAAATCGTACAAAATCCCACTATATGAATAAATTTACCCAGAATTAAATCCATCCTACACAGCATTTCAAAGATTCTTAACAAGAGTATATATTATGTAAAAGAGATATTTATTTTAATACAAAGTGCTGGTGCTGCCATCTATGTTAATCTACTTATATATATTATAAAATTTATATAAAATAATTAATATTTTTTATACTTCTACTAATAAGTTAATGAATTCTTATATAATACATATTTCTATCTTCTATCTACTTATATATCAAATAGTATTGACCGAAAATAATTAAGATTTCATACTTGTATTTATTAGTTAATGAATTAATATCATCTTAAAAAAAATTATATATATATATAGAAAAATGGAAAAAGATAGAGATTGATTTAAATATCAAATTTAATATATCAAAAACAATTTAAAATATCTCAAACTTAAAAATTTAATTAATAATAATTAGATTACTTCTGTGTTTCAATCTTTATAATGCAGTGCAGTATTTAAAAGACTTATTAAAATTAAACTTTCAAATAGGAAAAAAATATATATATATATATACATATATAATATTTAATATAATATCATATTGAAAATTGTGAATAACAAATATCCGAAATAATTTACTCATTATTATAAATAAAAAAGAATTTAAGATGACAATTTCTGTCATCTATAAATCAATTAAATATTTTAAACTATATTTTTACTATTACATGGTGCTGCTATCTGTGGGACATTATTCAAAACAAGAATCATAATGTGACGTGGGGGGAAAAGAAGGGGAAGGGTTTATATTAACTACATTAATTCGAGACACCTAACAATTTGATCAAATTTTAATTAAAGCATCCATTTTGTAAGTTAACAATGTAATCCAAAAGAGTTTAATGATATATAATATATATATACAGTATGCCACTAAAGTCCCTTGCCATCCTCTTACCTTCGGAACGGCTGCTGCTATATTCATAAAAGTGGTGTCTAGATATAGTAAAGTAGCCATGTGCTATTGAATGAAACCGTCTTCGGCGCCACCTAGTGGAAAACTGCGGAGTGAGCATTCCTATCTTGAAAACGGAAAGATATAGGGGAAAAAAGGGATTTACAAAGTTATAGAGCATCATCGATTTATTACGAAAACCTTGTGGACATTGATGCGAGGAATAGAACGATTAAAACGCGCATTTGTTTTTTCGTGATTTCCTACACTGTGACGTAACAAAACGATCATAGAAAAAAAACAAGTAGTTATAAAAATATACCTTTATTTGAGATGTTCAAACTTTTCACCGTCAGCTGCAATGCACATTTGGATCCTTGTTTGAATTTCACGTTGCACACGTTGGAGCATAGAGGGTGACACGTTGTCACAAGAGTCCGTATTGCGTCGTTTAAGGCTCTGCAATGTTTGTGGAGGGGTCGCATACACCTGCTGTTTCAGGTATCACCACAGGAAAAAGTCCAGTGAAGTCAGATCAGGCGAACGCGGAAGCCATTCTTCGAAACCGCCATACCCAATTATTTGGTTCCCGAATTCCTTGACGAGGTACTGCTTCACTGGAGATGTCTTGTGAGCAGGCGTGCCATCAAGTTGAAACCATAAATTCTGAAGATTAAACAACGGCATGTTCTCCACAGAATCGGGTATTTCAGTCTGTAGCAGTTGTTAATATCGTGCGCCCGTTAACGTGTCATCGTAAAATATTGGGCCGATCAGCTTTTTATTGTAAATTGCCCAAAAAACGTTAATAGCAAACCGCACTTGATGTTGAACGTCAATTAAACATCTCGGATTTTCCAGTGCCCAGTAATGTGTGCTCTGCCTATTGTACATGCCATTCCGTGAAAAGCATACCTCATCCGTCCACACTATACCTGCCCAGAATGTTGGCTGAATCTGGTTTATGAAGAAGTTGCACCATGCATAGCGTCGTTCGGCATCCTCGTCCAGTAATACCTATTGAGGTGTTGGTCGGTGAGGATGAGCGCCTATTTCGCTTAGCATTTTCGAAACCTGACTGTATGAAAGGCCACAGTGTTCACTGATCTCTTTTGTGCTACATTTCGGATATGCGAGGACGTATACTAATACCTCATCCGGTTAAACTTGCCGCGCTACCTTAGCTGGTTTGCCACATCGAGCTCGACCAGTCACGCAGCCTGTCTCCCTTAAAGGTTTTACAACAATTAGGATGGTTTGATGAGAAGGATACGGGCATGCAGGGAAACGTTGCCGGTACAACCTTGCTGTTGGTCGTGCCTTGCGTCTACATTCACCGTAAAATAAATCCATCTCACAATACTCAGCTTTGGAAAATCGCTCCATGACCATGAGCATAAACATACAACCCCAAAAAGATGTTTCTTTTGTAGCTGTCTCAGGTGAAGAGGCGTGGAGTTTCTTACGTATTTACACCCTGCAAAAATTTCGAACATCAAGCGCCAGTTGCGTTGAATTATTAGGACATTATTTTACACGATATCCATATTGTCTACTCTGTTTATAAAGACAATCATTACAAGAATGCAACCCTCGGGGTTTGAAACGCAGTCCTCTTGAGTGTGAATCACAAGCGATATCACTGTGATGTAGTTGCGATGTAGTTTTTTGTCCGAAATATAATCATTTCTCTTTCCGTTCAAGTTTCGTGACGTCACAGTGTAGGAAATCACAAAAAGAAAACAAATGCGCGTTTTAACCGTTCTATTCTTTTCATTAATGTCCACAAGATGTCCTTTCGTACGAAATCGATGATGCTCTACAACTTTGTAAATCATTTTTTTCATATATCTTTCCGTTTTCGAGATAGGAATGCTAACTCCACAGTTTTCCACCAGGTGGCGCCATAGGCGGTTTCATTCAGTAGCGCATGGCCTATACCTAGACAACTATACACAGACAACACTTTTATGAATATAGCAGCAGCCGTTCCAAAGTCAAGAGGGTGGCAGGGGACTTTGGTGGGCATACTGTATATATATATATATATATATATATTATCCTCATCATCATCATCAACCGTTTTCAATCCACTGCTAGATGTAAGTCTCCCGCATATTTTCCCATTGTTGCCTGTCTAGTGCTTTAGTCATCCAGTTGACACCGGCCACTTTTCTGATTTTGTCACTCTATCTTACTTGAGGTCATCTTACATCTCTGGGATACCACTGTAGGTTGTTTGTTCTCCATCTATTGTCTTGTCTTCTTGCAATGTGCCCATCCCATTTCTATTTTAGCTGTTTAATTCTCTCAATGATGTCAAAAACTTTCGTCTGACTTCTTATCCAAGTTATTCTCTTTCTGTCTCTTTTGGTTATGCCTTGCATACATATTTCCATACTTCGCTGTGTTGTTTGTAATCTTTGTACCACCCGTTTTGTTCTCGTCCATGTTTCTGCTCCATAAGTTAGTGCAGGCATAACACATTGGTTAAACACCTTTCTTTGCAAACAAAGAGGCATGTTACTCTTCAGAATGATATTGTTCTTCTCAAAAGCACTCCACCCATTTCTTATTCTTCTATTGATTTCATTCATGATACTGTTGTCCGATGATATTTTTTGTCCAAGGTACACATAACTTTGCACTTCTGTAATCTCAGTGTTGTTTTAGACGATTTTCTTTTTTGATACAAATAAATTGAACATCACCTTAATCTTTTCCAAATTTATTTTTAATCCCACAGTAATGCCAGCTTCTGCCAAATCTTTTAGCATATTTTCCAATTCTTCAGGGCTATTACTGAAAATTAAAATATCATCAGCAACAGGGCCGTGCGAAGAGGGGGACCAAAGGGGCCTTCGCGCCGGGCGTGGAAATTGAGGGGGCGCCAAATTTATACTACCAACCACGGTTTATTTTATTTATTTAATCATTTTTTGGTCATCCATCATTTTCTGGGAATTTCTTTTTCTCTCTTCATCATTCTTTTTTTTCTGTCTCAAATTATCATGTACTCTCCAATAAATAAGTGCAATTTTCTCTTATGCTATTTAGTTGTTTGCAATTTCTGAATTAGAATTAATTCTTTTAGAGTTCCAAAATAAACTAGAAATGTTTATTCAATAGAATTTACTTCTGTTTCTGTACTTTATCAGCTTTGTGTTACCTGTCACAAAAAGAAGGGGGGGGGGGGCGCCATATTGAAACTTTGCCCCGGGCGCAGTTTTCTCGTCGCACGGTCCTGATCAGCAAACCGAAGATGGCATAGTATTCCCCATTTATTCTAATCCCTTTGTTTTTCCAATCCAGCTTCTTGAAAATATTTTCTAAAACAGCAGTAAAAACCTTAGTCGAACTGGTGTCTCTTTATATTACTCCTCTTCCAAGCTTGATCTTCGCTTTTCCTTTGTCCAAACGGATGGTGGCTGTTGCTTTCTTGTCAATCTTCTTTATGATATTGATGTAAGGTTTGTCTATCCCAATGTCCTCCAGAGAATTAACTACTGCAGATGTGTAGACCGAATCTAATGCTTTTTCATAATCAATAAAGGCAAGGCAGAGAGGTAAATTATATTCTTTATGTTTTTCTATAAGTTCCCTTACTTTTTCAATATGATCCATTGTGCTAAATCCACTTCAGAATACTGCTTGTTCTCTAGGTTGAGCTGAGTCCAGAGCTGATTCAAGACTTGTCGTTAAAATTTTGGTGAAAATTTTATAAATCACTGACAATAAGCTGATTGGACGGTAGTTTTTTATGTTTTCCTTCTCCCCTTTCTTGTAGAGTAGCACCATACCATCACAGCATTATTCCAATCTTCTGGTACATCTGATTTCTCGAGACATTTGGAAAACAGTTAGGCTAGCATTTTCGCAAATTTTTCTCCTGCTTCTTTGATAAGGTCAATTGTAATTTCATCTTCACCAGGGCATTTACATTTTCCATGCATCTAATGGCTTGTACAACTTCATCTGGTATCACTGGGATTATCTCTTCAGTTTCTGTTATGTTTACTCGTGGATCACATAGGTTGATTTCCCTTTGATCTTCACATTTATATAAATCGTTATAGAATTATTCAACAATGTGTACTATTTCATTATTGATTTTGGTGATTGTTCCATCTGATCTCTTCAGTGCAAAAATACCTTTTCTTCCAACACACAGTTTGTGCTTACTTAAATTTTCTGATATCTTCTGTAACACATTTTATTACCGTTTTACATAATTCTGTATATTCAACTCTTGGCTTAGGATAGTTTTTCTTCATTTTAAATTCTCTGCTTTTCTTTATCAATCTTCTTGTTTCTTCTGTTATTTTCTTTGTATGCTTTACTTGTGCTTTACCAGCTATCGTCCTTGAAATTTCTTGTAGAGTATTTATTATTTTCTTGTTCACTACTGTAACATCTTGTTCTTCTTCTAAAATTGATTGAAGTACTTGGAAACGATTTTTAAGTTCCAAATTAAATTCTTCTTTATGTCTCTGGAGAATTATAATATCGACTCATTTCTTTGAGTGTTGCACAAGCTTAATTCTTTCCACTTTAGTATTTAAAAGCAGTTTGCATCTAACCAACCTGTGATCGCTTCCTGTATTGAAGTTATTGAGAACGCTGCAATCTTGAATAAGACGCTTTTTGTTTGTCAAGATGTCGTCGATTTCACTTGTTGAGCCATTTGCACTCCGCCATGTCCATTTTCTTTGTGGCTTTTTCATAAAAAACGAATTCATGATATACATCTGTTCACATTCTGCAAATTCAATCAATATGTTTCCTCCTTTATTACGCACCCCATATGCATGATTTCCTACTGTGAACTCACCTTTCTTTTTTTCACCAATTCTAGCATTCCAGTCTCCCATTATTAATTTTATGTAGCATTTCCCCTTTTAATGCATTGAAGCTACTTCTTCATAGAAATCCTCAATTTTTTCATCAGTATAGCTAATTGTTGGTGCATAAATTTGGGTAATTTGCAGCTTGTATCTTCTTGACACTTGTATAACTAACCTTGCCACTCTATCTGATGCACTATCATATTCTACGATGTGATTCTTCCACCTTTTATGAATAAAAAAATCCTAACGCACTTGTTTTTCCATCTTCTGTACCTCTGTAGTACAATACATGTCCACTGGCAAGATCAATCTTCTCTTCACCTTTTATTCTTACTTCGCATAATCCTAGGATGTGCCAGTTGTTTCTTTCTATTCTTCTTCAAGTTCCTGTAAACGACTTTCCGAAGATATGGATCGCCCATTATACGTAGCCGAGGTCATCAACTTATGGCAGCCAAGCCGAGCCCGGTGACTATTAGCACCCTCTGTCTTCATGTCTTTCTGATCGCTGCCGTAACAAGGAACATGCAGACTGCTGGGAATTGAGGGCCGTGATTTGTTTTGTGAATTCATGGTAAAATAAGGGGGGGGAGGTGGCCAAATTCTTCCACGCTGGCCAAGCGGGTTGGAGAAAGCCCATCCGCGTTCTTTCCCCATGCACTAGGCAAGGGTACTAACAGGTTGCACCGGTGAAAGTTGCGGATTGGAAATTAAGTCTCTGCTCTCAGTCGATTCATTTAAGTCCTCCTCTGAGGCATTTAAAAGTTCCCCTAGTTAACAAGCAGAGGCTATTAAACAACCCATATATATATATTGTATTGTATTATAATTATCGGTTCATATACACAGTCCGTCCCAAACTTTTCCGCACTTATTAAATTACCAGCCAATAGATGGCACTACTTGTCCGCAGGTGATGTCGAAAGCACGACTACCCAAGTCAAAATTCATGCTGGTATTTCTTTGCTAGAAAAGCAAAATATGCTGTATACCAGCAAGTAAAATAGCATAAAACTAGCATAAATATTTGCTGGTTCCAGCAGAATTACCAGCAACCCATAGTGTGTATTGACCCACTTTTTTCTGCTGGCTAGCATACATAATCCAGCTTGTGTTGCTTGAATATGTTGCTAGCCTAGCAGCAATTACGATCACCAGTTGCTTGTACTTTCTGCTATTCTAGCATTACATTTCTACCATCAGTTGCTTTTAATTTTTGCTATTCTAGCATCACTTTTCTACCATCACTTGCTTTAATTTTTGTTATTCTAGCATACTTTTTTACCATCACTTGCTTTTATTTTTTGCTATTCTAGCATACTTTTCTACCATCACTTGCTTTTAATTTTTGCTGGTTCCAGCAGAATTACCAGCAACCCATGGTGTGTATTGGCCCACTTTTTTCTGCTGGCTAGCATACATAATCCAGCTTGTGTTGCTTGAATATGTTGCTAACCTAGCAGCAATCAAGGCTACCAGCTGCTTGTACTTTCTGCTGTTCTAACAGTAATTCACAACCAACAGATACTTTTTTGTTGCTATTCTAGCATTACATTTCTATCATCAGTTGCTTTTAATTTTTACTATTCTAGCGTAACTTTTCTACCATCACTTGCTTTCAATTTTTGCTATTCTAGCATTACTCTTCTACCATCACTTGCTTTTATTTTTTGTTATTGTAGCATTACTTTTCCACGAGCAGTTGCTTTTAATTTTTTTCAATCATAGGAGATGATAGTATTCCCGAGGGATGCAGCTTTTTAAGCCCAAAATCGTAAAATGGCAGAACTCATATATACTGCTAACTCAATATCAAAAGAAGCAAGAAAAGGCTCCATTTAATAACTCAGCAAATATTATACCTCATGTTGTTCTGATTTTTAATTTTTTTTTTTTTTTTTAACCGTCTTATATCTGCAGTCTAATTTTATTCAGAAATTTTTACATTTCTATTTTGAGATCTGTAGTCTTTTTTTTTTTCTGATTTCGCACAGGCGATTTTTTAAAAAAAGTATTATATAATATGAATCAATGTTTTATGAAGCGAATAAAGCTTTCTCTATTTTTTTTATTTAATCTGGCTCAAAAATGGAAATATTTTTCCTCCATTCTATGGGAATTTCATCGCAAGTGTGTGACAAGTCATTCCTGTATTCGTTCATATGCCTTCCTTTTCTCCACTTTCGGGGAAAGATACCTGTGAAAATCATGGTCAGTGGACAAGGTTTTTGACCTCCTTGATGTTTTAATGTTTCTTTTGATCTTTTTCAAGTCAATTAATAAAGAATAATTGACCTTCATTATCAGTTCCCTTGTAATTTTTTACTGTCAATTAGATCATTAAATAAAATTTTAATATTTTAAAAATTGTAATTAAGTTAACCAAAATCAAATTAAAATCTACAACTAAGTTAAATTAAATAAATCTTCATTTTAAATAAATTTCAATAATTAAATTTTAAAATTTATATAAGCTATTTTTTATTATTAAAATTATCATTTGTTGTAATTCTATAATAATATCTCCTAAACTTACATTAAATATATTTTTATGTTAGAATTTTAGTAACAGATAAATATCAAATTAGCAGAATTAAAGTTTTCATTTTTTTAAATTATTATTTTTCATATATGAAAATATATGATATTTGATATGATATTTTACATATATGATATTTTTCATATATAAATCTTAGTTAGTAATCTTTATTAATTTATTACTATTCTTTTGTACCAATTATTGGTCCATCTATAGTTATATAAAATGGTGCAAGATATTTAAAGTTTTTCAAAAAAAATATATTATTGTTATTTAAATATGTAATTTAATATTATAATATTAATCTTCTTTTTTTTTCTTTTAAGAGTTTAACATATCATGATTTCATGACAATTTTTCAGCAATAAAAATATTATCATGAGAAATTTTATTACTTTTATAAATATTATTTTCAATCATTTTACAAAAATTATAAATGAATAATTATTATTGACTATAAATTACAATTTAAGAAATGTAAGGAAATATAAATTAAATTTTATAAAACTGGTTAAAACAATTCTCCTATATAATTGATATTTGATGGTAAGTTACACGAAAAAACAATTACATTAAATACATTTTAGTTTTTAAAATAATTTATTTGTGTAATATATTTATTTTATTCCAAAATTTATTTAATAAAACACAGTATATATAATTTATATATACTGTGTTTTATAAATTATATATATTTATATATATATAATTTAGTCATTTAAGGGTGATTTTGCATGGTGTGAAATATTAATATTAAAAATTATTATAGGCGGTGGGGAAGAATTTAGATAGTCTAAATCCACACCCACCCCCCGTGACAATTTTAAATATTTAGTTATTATTTGGCCATTTAACTACTGCCTATCATTTTAAAAATTAATTATATTTATATACACATAGAAACAAAAAACTTTGCATTCAATTTAGATGAATATTTTTATTGTGTTTTTTATATATTTATTATTAAAAAATAATAATAAGAAGAAAGGGAAGAGGGATGCTTGATTATGCTGTTGCTTTGATTAAATACAGCACACATACAGAATTACAATACTTAGAAGTGGTGTAGCTGGTTTTATTTTGGAAAGGGGGAGGGGGATTTCTAGCCTCATGTCCTAAGCTTCTGGTCTCCACCCGCATAGTTATAAATCAGAAACTATGAATTTCACTTTCAGTATCAATATCAATGTATACTTTCAGAATAGAATTTTTTTTTCTTTCTTTTAAGTTTAAACTTAAACACATATATATCTGTGTATGTAAGGAAAATATAACTCATGTGTAGTTTAAAAAATAATAAGCATAGAAAAATTTATTACATTTGCCGACCTGCAATGCAGTTCAAAACACTTACTTTTACAGCATTTTATGAAAAATCTTCTGCCTTTACCAAAAAATGGAACAAATTGTTCGATTACACAGTTTTTGCATAAAAGCACTTGACAATTTTTGCAAATAAAATTATTTCAAAAATGTGTTAGAAACTTTTTGTTATAATTGCTTCAAAGTAGCATCATTTTCATCTATTTTTAATCATGTCTGTTTTGAGATTAAAACCCATGAAACACAGGATATTTCTTATTAAAAAAGATGGGAAGAAAACATTTTTTCTATTTTATCTTCTGCATTAAATTGCATAAGTATCACATATATATATATTTCAATCTTTTGATCATTAATCTAAAAAAGAGTAGTATGGTGTCAATAAAAAACCCTTAACAGGTTAAACATTTGTGATGCAGCCTCTAGTTCAAAATATGAGTTTTAACAGATATAAGATATAAAATTTAAGTGATGCCTTGATATGGCTTTAAAAGGTTTGTTTTAAAGTATATTTACACATCTAAACAATACTTTTAATTTTCCAATTCACTGTTAAATATATCACTTTCATTGAATCTATATTATGAATTGAAATGTATTTATTTCAATAAATTGATTTATCTTTTGTGTCACTCTATTCAAAATTTTAAGTAAAATTCATGTAAATGGTTTCTTTGCATCATTGTATCCAAACTAAGTGAAATGTATGCAAATGGATAGTTTGATGCAAAGAAACCATTTACATAAATTTTACTTAAAATTTTGAACAGAGTGACACAAAAGATAAATCAATTTATTGAAATAAATACATTTTAATTCATAATATAGATTCAATGAAAGTGATATATTTAACAGTGAATTGGAAAATTAAAAGTATTGTTTAGATATGTAAATATATTTTTAACCTGATCAAAAATAATTTAAATTGAATTTTAAAACAAACCTTTAAAACCACATCAAGGCATCACTTAAATTTTATATATGTTTCAAAACTCATATTTTGAATTTTTGAGAGCTGTGAATGAAAAAGCATCAGCAAATAAAAGTTTTATACATTTTTTCATGTTGAACATAACTTTTGCATATGTGATTATAATTAAAACAAAAATAAAATGATGAAATAAATAGTATATATGTATATATATTTTAATTAATAGCATAGCATCACTCAAAATTTGTTATCATTTTTTAAATCCATATTTAAAACTCTTAGAGACATACGATAAAATGCTGAGTCACAAACATTTAACCTGTTAAAGGTTTTTATATTGATTCTAGTATTCATACAAAAAAGGACAAAGCAATATTCATACAAAAAAGGTCAAAGCAAAATACTTTAAAAAGATTTATTACAAGATTCAGTATCAGATATATATAAAGGATAAATCAATATTCATACAAAAAAGATCAAATCAAAACACTTTAAAAAGATTTATTACGAGCATCAGCTCTTGCCATAATGGAGCAAATGTCTTCAATTTCATCAGATATATACAAGGTGGCCATAATTAAACTGACGGTACTCAGAGTGTTCTGCAGCGCGATCTAATTGTGAGAATGGCGCCAAATTTTGTAGGAAGATTAAACAAGATGAAAAAAAAATAGTTCCAAAAGTCACCGTCAGGGCAACATGTGGCGCTGTATATTTGAAAAAGAGAGTTTCAAAACAGAAGAATCAATACTGAAATAAAATTACCGTTTATTTAGCACATCCAACTCAGGTTTGATGTGGCCGCCATTTTTGTGGACAACATATTGCATTATGTGAACAGCATTTACAACAGCAGAGAATAACATGTCTGCAGGAATCTCCCATACAGTTCGCGATATGTTATCCTTCAATGTAGCCTGGACATCTCCGTGAGGACAATGTCCTGGACACCTCCGTGATAGACCTTGGACTTTAGGTAACCCCATAGCCAAAAGTCACAGGGTGTAAGATCAGGGGACCGAGGTGACCATGCAGTTGGAAAATAGCGGCTAATGACTCTTTCTGTTGTGAATTTCTGTCATAGCAGCTGCTGTACCCGCAAAGCAATATGTGGAGGGGCTCCATCTTGCATGAAAAGGATTTTCTCCAGACACTGTCTTTGCTGAAGTGCCAGAATAACAAAGTTGTTTAGCATTTGGCAATATTTGTCTTCGGTAACAGAACAAGTTACAGGTCCTGTCTGAGTAATGTTCTTATAGAAGAATGGACCTATGATCATATCTGCTGTGAAACCACGCCAAACAGTTATCTTTGGTGAATGTTAAGGAATTTCCTTGAATGCTCTTGGTGACTTGTTATCCCAAATCCGGCAGTTCTGGGTACTTACAGTTCCATTCAGGTAAAAGTGGGCCTCGTCTCCCCATAAGATTTTCCAAGGCCAAGCATCATCCAACTCCATTCTGGCAAGAAAAGTGACAGCAAAAGTCAATCACTTATCATGGTCGGTGTGACGTAACTCTTGTACACGCGAGGCTAACGAAAAAGACAGGCTACCGCGGTGCATTCCACTTATCTTTTTTTACAAACCGCTAGAGTGACGTGATGCTCTTTTCGTACACCTGCATTGGTGCATTCGAGCATCACGTGACTCCCGCGGTCTGTAAAAAAAGATACGCGTAAAGCACCGCGGTAGCCTTTCTTTTTCGTTAGCCTCGTGTACACGACTGATCTTGTACGGATAGAAGGATAGTCTTTCGTAGGATTTTCCATACAGTACAATAAGGCATATCCAGATTCTGAGCTATCCCACGAGCGCTGGAAGTGGTAGCAATATTGTCTGGTGCTCTGTTGATAATCGCCGTTGCCACTTCTTCGATTGTATCCTGTGATACGGGCTTTCGTCCTCTGCCTGACTGAACATTTAGAGAACCTGTTTTCTCAAATTTCTCAACCATTACTTTTAAACCATTAACTGACTATATTTGTTGCTATTTTTTATTTCAGCCTCAACTTCAGCCACGTCCTTTCCCTTTTTTCAGCAGATATTCTCTTATTTGACCTGAAATGACAAAAAAATAAATAATTTTTTTAAAAAGAAGGGCACTTAGAGAGGTTCCAACTTAGAGTTGAAAATTCCAGTTGCTAAAGAGCAAAAATATGCACTTCCAGAAATTATTATTATCAGCAGTATATAGCATTTTTTTTTTTTTTAAATATCCGAGCTTTAATTATGGATTAACTGATAACCATTTATAAATGTTTTTAAGTCAACCATTAACAATTGGGCAATTTTTTGGTAAAGACGTTACAAATCACAGCAATTTTATAAGTTTTAATTCAAATTTGACAATGTTATTTGATTTTTAGTCCTGACTTTGTAAACATTTTAAATGCGGTCACAGAAAACTAAATCTGCAATTAAAATAACTATCAAACAATGAGAAATTTATTAAATACAAAATTCAATCAAAACTTATTAAATTGGAAATTCTACATGAAAACAATAACTTGGAGAATGTAAACCTGTCAGATAATTTAATTTAATTGTACATTAAAGTGTTATTTGAATTTGCAATTTAAATACTATTTAACTCGGGAGAAGTCGCGCATACCCAGATTATGAATGGTTTTTACATTGTCACCAATAAATACAATTAATAATCGTCACTTTATTTAGCCTGAGGCAATTGTTACAAATTCTATGGTAATGTAAATTGTAGATTACTTTTCAAAAAATAGTGGTGCTGGTGACAATTGTAAAAGCCATACACACCCTGGAGTATGTCATACTCCGTGCGACTGCTCCCGGGTTAAGAATTTAATCTTCAAAGTTGTAGAAAATCCTTCATATGTTCAGAACATACCAACATTTTTTTATTATTATTATTGGTTCGTATACTATTTCATTTTATAGTAGACAATTTAATAAGTATCTTCAAGGTTGGAATGAAAGTTAGGGGACAAAGACAGGAAAAAACATTTTGAAAGCAATTTAAACCGCTGTATGGTAGAAATAATTAAGGCATAAACATGAACTTCAACTACAAGAAATCCTGCAACTTATTGTTTACAAAAGATTATATAAATGGTTTTATCAACATCATTGGGAAATTCTTTTATAAAATTTGTTTTTAGATGAAATAAGAAATTAAAGTTCCGAATAAATGTAAAAAAGGTAAGCTTTTATAGCTTCTTTTGTTATTTAAATCTACAGTAAATAAGGAGTGAAATAGGATACAGCATGATGCTCTTTCTCTTTCCATATTGAAGTTTAAAGAGACACTTAACAATATTTGGGCAGGGCTTAATAACATTATTGCCTTTTAGAGAGACATCAACCCCTAAGCTACAAGATACTTAGTCACATATTTATTAGGGATTTATTGTTAGTATCTATGACTTAAAGTGTAAGGAAAATCAACTAGCAGTGTTCCCAAACTCTTATGTCATGTTTTCTTTTATTTCTAATATTTTTTTCCATGTTTTTTTATTATTTAAATATTGAAAGCACTTAAAAATATGAAAATAAACTGAAACTTATGAAGCTGGTCAATTTTTATAGGATTTTGTGAAGTAAAATCATCATTGGAGAAGTTGTTCAAAACACTGTAAACAAAGTATGACATAGAGTAGAAAAAAAAATTCTAGTGACTGGAAAAATAATAAAAAGAAGACTGCCCAGTTAAACTGAGGGCATTGAGCTCACAGGCTATTCACACTAATTGTATATTTTACTCTTATTTCAAAGAATTTGAAATAAGCCCTCGAAAAACAAAGAAATCGACAATATATTAAGAAGGATCATAACCCATTCCCCCCTAATAATTAAACAATGAACTGCCAAAACTAACCAGGGAAGTGCCTTACCACAATGAATCTATATGCAAAATTTGAAGAAAATTGGATAATTCTTCCTCAAAAAATAATTTATTTAAATTAAGGGGGGGGTGCCCCTCTTCCCCCCCTTATAATTAACCAATGAACACCCAAAACTAATCAGGGAAGCGCCTTACCACACACAATGAACCTATACACAAAATTTGAAGAAAATCTGATAGTTCTGCATGAAAAACCCATTTATCTAAATTAAGGAGGGGTGGATTAGCCCCCTCCTCCTTTATACTTAACTAATGAACAACCAAAACTAATCAGGGAAGTGCCTTACTGCAATAAGTCTATACACAAAACTTGACAAAAATCTGATAATTCTTCTTGAAAAAATAATTTATTTAAATTAAGGGGGCGTTAACCCCTCATTCCCTCCTTATAATTAACCAAGGAACACCCAAAACTAATCAGAGAAGTGCCTTACGACAATGAACCTATATACAAAATTTGAAGAAAACCGGATATTTCTGCATGAAAAACACATTTATCTAAATTAAGGGGGGTTAGCTCCCCCATCCCCCTTTATACTTAACCAATGAATCCCCAAAACTAATCAGGGAAACACCTAACCACAATGAATCTATATACAAAATTTGAAGAAAATTGGATAATTCTTCTTGAAAAAATAATTTATTTAAATTAAGGGGGGGTTGCCCCTCGTTCCCCCCTTATAATTAACCAATGAACACCTAAAACTAATCAGGGGAGCGCCTTACCACAATGAACCTATACATAAAATTTGAAGAAAATCAGATAATTCTGCATGAAAAACCCATTTATCTAAATTAAGGGGGTATTACCCCCCCCCCCTTTATACTTAAACAATGAACCCACAAAACTAATCAGGGAAGTGCCTTACCAAAATGAATCTATACATAAAATTTGAAAAAAATCTGATAATTCTTCTTCAAAAAATAATTTATTTAAATGGAGCATTAAATGCTTCAATGAGGGGCGTTAGCCCCTCATTCCCTCCTTATAATTAACCAAGGAACACCCAAAACTAATCAGGGAAGTGCCTTACGACAAACCTATATACTAAATTTGAAGAAAACCGGATATTTCTGCATGAAAAACACATTTATCTAAATTAAGGGGGGGGGGGGTAGCTCCCCCATCCCCCTTTATACTTAACCAATGAATCCCCAAAACTAATCAGAGAAACACCTAACCACAAAGAATCTATATACAAAATTTGAAGAAAATTGCATAATTCTTCTTGAAAAAATAATTCATTTAAATTAAGGGGGGTTGCCCCTCATTTCCCCCCTTATAATTAACCAATGAACACCCAAAACTAATCAGGGGAGCGCCTTACCACAATGAACCTACACACAAAATTTGAAGAAAATCGGATAATTCAGCATGAAAAACCCATTAACCTAAATTAAGGGGGTATTAGCCCCCCTCCCCCCTCGCTGTATAGCAATCTCTAGAATGCATGAAATTCATACAGAGGAAAAATAGTTAAAAACTTGAAAAAAAGAAAAATCCAAATGAAAAAGTAGGTTAAAATTGAAAAATCCGGAGGAAAAAATAGTTAAAACTTTTTTTTAATGGAAATATCTGGAGGGAAAAATGGCTAAAAATTTGTAAAAATGGAAAAATCCGGAGGAAAAAATAGCTAAATATTTTTTTTTAATGGAAACATCAGGAGGAAAAAATAGCTAAAAATTTGTAAAACTGGAAAAATCCAAACGAAAAAACTGCTAAGTTTGTAAAAATTTAAATATCTGAAGGAAAATATTGGTAAAAGTATGCAAAATCGAAAAATGTAACAGTAAAATTTACTAAAACTTTGTAAATATTCATAAAATGAAATAAAATAAATGTTTACGTCTTCCTTTGAAAACCGATCGCTGTCCAATTAAGGTATCTGACTATGTTCGGAGATATATTTTTTAAAAACTACTTTTGACACATTTTTGGTATTTTCCAGTGTAATATAACACAAAATAAAGAAAAGTATAAAAAAATATGTAATATCTATGCAACTTTTTAAATTTTTCAAGAATTTTGGTCATTTTTTTATGAAAACGGCTCCGGCTCTAAAAAAAAAAAAAAAAAAAAAAAAAAAAAAAAAAAAAAAAAATGCATATAACACAATTTTTTTTTCAACATATGCATATTAAACACTCTTGAGTGTAATGAACTAAAAACTAGTCAATATATGGAAATCTAAAAGAGATACAGCTGATTGTATATAATTACATAGAAAATTTTAGTAATTTTACGTGTAATTCTTCATAAAAATAGCAATATATCAACAAATAAGTCACTTAGAGCTAATTCTTTAGTTCATTACACTTTAAACATTATCAAAAAGCCAAAAAAATATTTTTATTGTTATAAGATAATAAAATTTTGAGTTAGAGCAATAATCGTTTACCTTTTTTGATGAAAATCTAATTTTTCAGAAAACGCATTTAAAGTTTTCATATGAGTTTTAAAGAACTTTTTTAATTAAATAAACACTTTAAAACCCCCTAAATTTATAACTGTAGCCTTCTAATTGCTTATTTTACACATATTTCTATATTTTTATGAATTTAATTCTTTTTGGAGCACTTTCGAGTTTGCTATTGTAAGTCGTTATGTTAATATTTATTGCTATCCGACTATTTAAAAAGCTATTTTTTTAAAAAATAAACTGTAATTTTGGCACTTTTAAGTATAATCTAATGCAAAATAAGAAAAATAAAGAAAAAATATAAAATATTTACACAACTTTTTAAAAAATTGAAGAAGTTTAGTCATTTTTTAGCATTTTTTGGTATTTTTCAGTTAGTCGGGCGGCAGTAATATATATAGGGGGTAAAGGTACACAGTGGACCATTTTTTCAGTTAACATTTTTTTTTCTCTTTAACAAACTGACCGATTTGTATGAAAATATTTTTTAATATTCCTTAAACCTTCTTACATCCATCATAATTTTCGCACAACATAGTTTTCAATACATTTTTCAAAAAAAAAAAAAAAAAAAAAAAAAAAAAAAATTATATACACTTGTAAAGTGGACCACTATTAGGTATTATCTAAAATACAATATAAATTTATTTTTCATTAATCTAAATCTTTTTTGTTGCCCCTTCACCCGCAAAATAACATAGTAATATAAATTTTGAAACAAAAACAAAAAATTAATTATATTTTCAAAATAATAACAGATTATACAGGAACAATTGCAATTTAGTTGAAGTTATTACTTAAGTACAAAAAAATCAGCACACATTAAAATTTGCAAATGAAATTCCAAAGTACTTATGACTAAGATTGAGCCTGGAATTTTCAAGAAATAATTTTGGGTCTGAGAGCAACATTATGAAATCATTGACATCAACAGCAGATTCATCTACAGTTTCGGGAGAAATAAACTGATTTCCATTCAATTTGCGTCTCATGAATCTTACTTGAATAGAATCATCAACAATTAGACTACAGTTATATTTATTAAAGGCAGTAAATACAAAATATTTCTTACTATGTTAAATAAATTGTTATTTTTATTTGTTTACTTTATTTTACAGTTAAATCTACTCTAAAACAATCTTTCTTTATAGAAAATAAGCAATTATTAAATATTTTGAACATTCTGCATTACAGGAGCAGAGTGGATTGTGGACCACTGTGCCCGAGGAACGGGTGGTCCACTGTACCCCATGTTGAAGTTCAATAAATATTCATATTAATATTGTTTATAGCTTTCTTTTAAACATATTAACTTTAAAGTAAAATAAAAACAAGTATCTTAGCTTTGCAAAAAAGCTGTTTTATTTTATTTATCTACAACCTTTAATTACTAAAAAAATAAAAATATGATGATGAAAAATTTTACTTTTAGAAGCTCAAAACATCAAAGCAGGATAAAATAGTTCAATCTGAGCTAAACATATTTTCTGAAGGCTATAAATAATCAGAGCAGTGTTGTTGTCTATTAGGATAGAAGAGAAGCTTTAAAAAAATTTAAATAAATAAAATATTAGGGGGTGGTCTATTGTGCCCATAGGTCCAGTGTGTACCGGTCTCCCCTACATGTATACACACACACACATATATCTACATATACATATATATACATATATATGTGTATACATATGTATTTATATATGTACATATGTCACTGCCACCCGACTAACCAAAAAGTACCTATTTTTTTATTAAAACATCTTCGGTTTAAAAAATAATTCCATATAAACCCAAATATTTTTTTATCATATGCATATAAGACATTCTTGAGTGTAATAAACTAAAAACTAGCCAATATGCTGAAATATAAAAGAGATACAGCTGATTATATACAATTACATAAAAAATTTCAGTAATTTTACGTGACATTCTTCATAAAAATAGCTATATATCAACAAATAAGTCACTTAGAGCTAATTCTTTAGTTCATTACACTTTAAACTAGGGGTGCACAACCTTTTTAAGCGAAGAGCCATTTACAAAAATGACTGGGTTGTCGAGGGCCACCAAAGAAAATTTTTGTTTCGAGGAGGTGTGACCGGGGGGGAGGGTCAGATTTTAAAAAACATAAATTTCGAAAGGGTAGATTTAGTCCCCTAGGTTCCTTCCTTCCAGTCAACGTATTCAGTTCTGTTGGGAATGATATATCAACAGTTTACGTTTGTATTTATAGAAGAGATATAGCTAAGATTATTTTCAAAGAGTGAAAATACTCTGACTTTATTTGAAAGAGTAAATTTAGCTTTAAAGTTTGGCAGTGCTGCAAAAAAAATTCTGCTTTCATGAATGAAGGTGGAGAGGAAGAGAAACATATATTATTCTAAATTGTACTTCTTAACATATTCAGTCATAAAATGTGGATAGCAAAGGGGTGCACAACCTTTATAAGAGGAGGGGAAGTCACAAAAATGACTGGTTTGTCGAGAGCCAACATCCATAGGGTGGATAAAATTTTGTTTCGGGCAAGGGGGGGTGGGGTTGGGGTCGGCCTAAAAGTTCATAAAAATGCTAATTTTAAAAAGAGGGTTAGCTCCCTATACTCAACCACCTCCTTAGTCAGCATAACCCAATTCAGTTGGAAAGGATGGAAAAACTTGCATTTTTTTCCATGCGTGATTGACAATATTCATAGTTTTTTCCTAGTGATTGACGAAATTCATGATTATTACGCACACGTTCGGCGAAATTTGCGATTTATACGCACCCGATCGGCAAAATTTGTGATTTTTACACGTCCAATCGGCAAAATTTACAATCTTTTTCACATCCCATCGACGAAATTTGCGATTTTTCGCACCCAATTGGTTAAATTTGCAATTTTTACGCGCCCGATTGGCGAAATTTGACATTTTAACGTGCCCTATCGGCAAAATTCGCGATTTTTACGTGCCGATCGGCGAAATTCATGATTTTTACGCACCCGATCGGCGAAATTCATGATTTTTACGCACCCCATCAGTAGAATTCACAATTTTTACGTGCCCGATTGGCGGAATTCTCGATTTTTACGCGCCTGATCGGCAAAAATTTGTGATTTTTACGCATCTGATCGGAAAAATTTGCGATTTTTACGCATCTGATCGGCAAAATTCACGATTTTGACATAGACGATCGGCGAAATTTACAATTTACCCGAACCCGATCGGTAAAATTCGCGATTTATATGCACACGATCGGCAAAATTCGCGATTTATACGCACCCTATCGGCAAAATTCATGACTTTTACGCACCCGATCGGTAAAATTCACAATTTTTACGTGCCCGATTGGCGGAATTCGCGATTTTTACGCGCCTGATCGGCAAAAATTTGTGATTTTTACGCATCTGATCGGCAAAATTTGCGATTTTTATGCATCTGATCGGCAAAATTCACGATTTTTACACAGACGATCGGCGAAATTTACAATTTACCCGAACCCGATCGGTAAAATTTGCGATTTATATGCACACGATCGACAAAATTCGCGATTTATACGCACCCTATCGGCAAAATTCATGATTTTTACGCACCCGATCGGCCTAATCTGCAAAATTTACGATTTTTACGCGCCTAATCGGCAAAATTTGCGATTTTTACGCATCCGATCGGCAAAATTTGCGATTTTTACGCAGACAATCGGCGAAATTTACAATTTATACGCGTCCGATCGGCAAAATTCGCAATTTATATGCAACCAATCGGCAAAATTCGCGATTTTTACGGGCCCGATCGGCAAAATTCGCGATTTATATGCACCCGATCGGCAAAATTCGCGATTTTTACGGGCCCGATCGGCAAAATTCGCGATTTTTACGCATACGATCGACGAAATTTACGATTTATACGCACCTGATCGGCAAAATTCGCGCTTTATACGCACCCTATCGGCAGAATTCGCGATTTTTACGGGCCCGATCGACAAAATTCACGATTTTTACGCAGGCGATCGGCAAAATTTGTGATTTTTATGCATACGATTGACGAAATTTACGATTTATACGCACCTGATCGGCAAAATTCGCGCTTTATACGCACCCTATCGGCAGAATTCGCGATTTTTACGGGCCCGATCGACAAAATTCACGATTTTTACGCAGGCGATCGGCAAAATTTGTGATTTTTATGCATACGATTGACGAAATTTACGATTTATACGCACCTAATCGGCAAAATTCACGATTTATACGCACCCGATCGGTAAAATTCGCAATTTATATGCACTCGATCGGGCAAAATTTGGGTTTTTTACGCACCCGATGGGCGAAATTTGGCAAATATCGCGATTTCTATGCACCCGATCGACGAAATTTACGATTTATACGCACTTGATCGGCAGAATTCGCGATTTTTACGGGCCCGATCGGCAAAATTCACGATTTTTACGCAGGCGATCGGCAAAATTCGTGATTTTTACGCATACGATCGACGAAATTTACGATTTATACGCACCTAATCGGCAAAATTCGCGATTTATATGCACTCGATCGGGCAAAATTTGCGATTTTTACGCATCCGATGGGCGAAATTTGGCAAATATCGCGATTTCTACGCACCCGATCGGCGAAATTCGTGATTTTTTCGCGTCCGATCGGCGAAATTGATCCGCGGGCCACAGGTTGTGCACCCCTACTTTAAACATTATCAAAAAGCTAGACAAAAAATTTCATTGTTATAGGATGATATCATTTTGAGTTAGAGCAATATCGTTTACCTTTTTTTGATGAAAATCTAATTTTTCAGAAAATGCATTTAAAGTTTTCATACGAGTTTTAAAGAACATTTTAAATTAAATAAACACTTTAAAAACCCCTAAATTTATAACTTTAGCCTTCTAATTGCTTATTTTTACACATATTTCTATATTTTTATGATATTTAATTCTTGTTGGAGCATTTGCGAGTTGCTATTGTAAGTCGTTATGTTAATATTTATTGCTATCAGATTATTTAAAAAGCTATTTTTTAAAATAAACTGTAATTTTGGCACTTTTAAGTATAATCTAATACAAAATAAGAAAAAATATAAAATATTTATACAACTTTTTAAAAAATTGAAGAATTTTAGTCATTTTTTGTTATTTTTCATTTAGTTGGGTGCCAGTGATATATATACATGTATACACACACACACACATCTACATATATATACATTATACGTACACATGTATATACATATATGTATGTATGTATGTATATATGTACATATGTCACTGCTGCCCGACTAACCAAAAAGTACCCATTTTTTTTAATAAAACATCTTCGGCTTAAAAAATAATTCCATATAAACCCAAATATTTTTTTTTATCATATGCATATAAGACACTCTTGAGTGTAATGAACTAGAAACTAGCCAATATGCTGAAATCTAAAAGAGATACAACTAATTATATGCAATTACATAGAAAATTTCAGTAATTTTATGTGTAATTCTTTATAAAAATAGCTACATATTAAAAAATTATATACCTAGAATCAATTCTTTACCTAATTACGCTCTAGCCATTATCAAATAGCTACTCAAAAAAATTCATGGTTATAGGAATATTAAAATTTTGAGTTAGAGCGATAGTCGTATACTTTTCTTGATAAAAATCAAATTTTGCAGAAAATGCTATAAATTTCCACATGAGTTTAAAAATGCTTTTTGAAACAAATAATCACTTTAAAATGTACCAGCATCATAACTTACTCATTCTATTTTTCATTTTTCACATACTTCTTTCTTTTGGCTGTTAATTTCTTGCGAACTATTTTTGACTCTGGTAACGAATGTCTTCGAGAATCGTGTATTCGCTCATTATCAATTTGACACAATCCCTTTAGCATATACTGGCCAGTTGTAATTCCCATTGATTCTAATACTGTTATAATACTTTTCATGCCTTTGTTAAACTGCAAAACAGCTAAGTAGGCTCCTAGTTGCAATGTTTTTAGTTCGACGAATGTAGATTTCGGTATCATTTGCCATAAAACACCATTAAAACTTTCATTGTTATTTTGTGTCATTCCATGCAAACATTTTTTCAATAATGACTGGTCACAAAGCTCCATATATACCGGTTTTACAATATCCATTACAGCTTTAGAGAGGCCAAGAGACTTTTCATCATAATTCTTCTTTAGTGCTTGATTTTTTTAATATTTACACTAGCTATCTGATCCGAAGGACACTGACCATGCATCGACTGCTTCTTACTTGAACAAGTGTGAAAAAAGACGGCAATAACAGCACTTTGTAATTTTTTCACATCACCGCTTTTATGGCTTTGAATGGCTATGCCATAATAATTTTGTAATTTATCGATGAAAGCGCCAGTAAGTTTTCCTTTTCCTTTTAACATTTATGTCCAAACTATTTTTCAAGCACTTTGGACAGCAGAGTAAGATAAAAATTGTTATTAAAATCTCCAAATCAAATATCCGATTACCATATAGTTTTTGCTCTGGAATACACTCTAAATTTTTAGGAATCACCTTATTTTGATCAAGTTTTAAAGAGTGTGACATTTTTTTTGCAATTTTCGCATTGTCATCAGTTCCTCCTTGATCAATTTTCGAAAAGCGATTTCCACTAAACTTTCGCACATAATTTCTTGAATTACCCATTCTCAGATATAAAAAGAATTGTTTTCAAAACAATTAGATCTTGAATAATCCTTAAAATAGGTAAATTTTGAACTAAAACAACGAAAAAATACAAGCGAGTAAACACGTTTGAAAAAATGTAAACAAGATGAGAGGTTGAAGATGTTGCCAATTTTGACTTTATAAAGTAGTAAAAAAAAACAATTAAAACCTTTGAGGCTATGCTATAGATACAGCTAAAATATAATATTAACTTTAAAACCTAAAAAATCTGGGAAAACAGTTTAATAAACCTCAATTTTCGATCCACTTCCACTCTAGATATCTCTACTTCTGGTTTAAATTAACGTCGTCGGCTTTTTTTTAAAGGGCTCTAATTTCATTTCTAATAGGAGTACGGGGAAAATAAAAACAGATTTAGAAACAGAAATGTTCATTCTATAGGATAAAAATTACATAGAGGTTTTGCCCACCCTTTATAACGCTGTAAATCACATTTTAATTTTTGATCCATTTTTCATACTGGCACCCCCCAATTCTAAATTTCAAAAAACAATTCTGCCATTATTTTCCCCAAGTTTTGCCGACCCATTAGAGAATTTTGCCCGCCTTTTCAAATCAAAAATATCTTTGTTGGCCAAGTGGGAAGTTTTAACATCCCCTTTTTCCAATTCCAATTACGTTATACAAATTAAGCAGAAAAAGTTTTGTCAAAGTTTTATAACACTATAATCAATTATGTGTCTGTTGACCATGTTTCTAGAATTTTTCTTAGCGTTTCTAAAGATTTGTCCAAAGTGTTTATAGCAGTACTTGGTTTTCTCAATGCTCCTGGAAATTTGCCCATCCTTTCTACAAAGTCGTTGCCGGTTTTTTAGATTGTTCGTAGCGTTTTCCAATAATTCCAAGTCCAATAATTATGTTCAGCGTCTCGTTAACGGTATGTTTCGAAGGAGAGGGTGATTCCAGATTAACAGTTTGAGAGCTTGACATGTTGAGAATTGACAGATTTTGTCCAGTGTTCCTGGAATTTTGTCCCGTTTTTTCCAACGTCCCTAGAGTTTTGTTCAGCGTAACTAAAGTTTTGCCCGTGATACTATATCATGGACTTTACCCATGTGACGTCAGCCGCGGGTATTCAGAAGAAAAACACCAATAGGCGTGCAGAACATTTTAACACTGCTTCCCCTTCATCCAATAAACAGTCTTTTTCGGAGGGTAGATACCCGCTGCGGCATGGGTGTTGCCATTCGTGGGTAAAGTCCACTGCCAGGTGTTACCCATTGTTCCTAGTGTTTTGCCCAACTCTCTTATGTATGTTAAGATTTTCTAAAAAGTTTGTTGGCTTTGCCTAAAATTCTTACAGCATTTTTCCCATTGTTTCTAAATTTTTGCCTAGCGTTCTTAAAGTTTTGCAGACTTTGCTCGTTATTCATGTAACATTGTCCATTTTTTTCAAATTTTGCTGTAGTTTTGCCCAGTGATCGAAGATCTTTGCCCAGATTTGCACAGCGTTTTTAAAGTTTAAACCAGTCTTTCTAGAATTTAAACTAGCATTTGAAATGATTTTTCCGACCCGTTTTCCTTTAGCATTGCCCTGTTTTACACAGCATTCTTTTTGCGCGGATTTTACGTCTTCCGATAGCATTCCCAGGTTTTGTCTAATGTTCCTATGGCATTGTCAGGTTTTGTTCAGGCCAATGTTCCAAATTTCTTGCCTAGAATTCCTAATTTTTTTGTCTGGCTTTGTCTGTTTTTCAATAGCATTGCAAAGTTTTGTTCAGTATTTCTAAAGTTTCCCCCAACGTCCCTAGAGTTGTGTCCAGCAGTTTTACCCATAATTCTATAGCATTGACCAGTTTCTCTGATTGTTTCTAGAGTTTTGTCCAGAGTCCCAAAAGCCGGCTGTGCTTATTTTTTTATAACATTGCCAAATTTTCCCTGTTTTCTTGGAGTTTGGTCTAGTTCTGTCCAATGTCCCTATAATTTTGACCAGCATTATTAATGTTTCACCCGCTCTTGCCCAGCCTTCCTAAAGTTTTGCTCAGTTTCGCCTAACGTTACTAAAGTTTTGTCCAGCGTTCCAAAAGTTTTGCTCAGTTTTGCCTAACGTAGCTAAAGTTTTGTCCAGCGTCCTAAAGATTTGTCGTTTTTTGTCCATTCGGGTGGTTTTGACTTCTTTTTCTCAAGATCTTAGATTTTTCTCAGTTTTGCCCATCGTTCCTACCGTTTTGCCGTTCGTAAAATTTTGACGGGCTTTGCTCGTGACCCTATACACTTGTGAAAACACTGAACAAAAGAGGGCAATTTTATAGGGTAACGATCAATGTCGGACAAAACTTTAGCAATGGCAGGCAAAACAGTGGGGACAGTGGCGCTCAAAGCCACACGAATGTTGGACAAAGACAAACAAATCTTAGGAACGCTGGACAAAACTTTTGTAACGTTAGGCAAAACTTTAGGAAGGCTCGGTAAAACATTAATAATACTGCACAAAACTACAGTGACATTGGACAAAACTAGACGAAACTCTAAAGAAAACAGGGCAATTCTATAAAAAAGCTGGACACAGCCGGGAAAACATTTAAGGACGCTGGACAAAACTAGGATTGTTGGGCAAGACTCTAGAAACAAAGGGAAAAATCAGCAATGCTATAGGATTACGAATAAAATTCACGGACATATTCCAGTCGGGGGGTGCCAGCTTTAAATGCGGTCAAAATATTTTTTTTATTTACAGTGCTATAAAAAAAGGGCGCAATTGTATAATAGGAGAGCAAAACTCGGGCAAAATTTCTATGTAATTTGTAAAGCTTAATTCGTAATGGGAGATGCTAACTTCTTACGTCGTCAACACAGATATTTTCGATTTGCTGCGTTAAAATGGTGGGCAAAATAAATTAATAAGCGGGTAAAACTTGAGAAAAAAAAGGCACAATTGTTTTTTTTTAAATTTGAATTGGGAGGCGCCAACTTTACACGTGCTCAACAAAGATATCTTTCTTTTACAGCGTTATAAAGGGTTGGCAAAATTAAATAATGTGTGCAAAACTTCTGTGTAATTTTTATGGCTATTTCCGAGTTGGGGGATGCCAGCTGAACACGTGGTCAAAAAATTATTTTGTAATTTACAGCTTTTTAAAAGGTGGGCAAAATTATCTAATGAGTTGGCAAAACTGGGCAAAACTTGGGCAAAATAATGCAACAATTGTTTTGTAAAATTTCGAATTGGGGGGTGCCAACTTCACACGTGGTCAACAAAGATATCTTTGATTTACAGCGTTATAAAAGGTGGGCAAAATTATCTAATGGGTGGGCAAAACTTGGTCAAAATAATGGCACAATTGTTTTTTTGAAATTTCGAATTGGGGGTACCAGTATGAAAAATGGGTCAAAAAATAAAATGTGATTTACAGAGTTACAAAGGGTGGGCAAAACTTGGGCCAAACTTGTATGTAATTTTTATGGCTATATTCGAATTGAAGGGTGCTAGCTGAACACGTGGTCAAAAACATATTTTTTAATTACAGCTTTTTAAAAGGCAGGAAAAATTATCTAATGGGTGGGCAAAACTTGGGCAAAAAAACGCAACAATTGTTTTGTTAAATTTCGAATTGGGGGGGGGGGGGGGTTGCCAACTTCACACGTGGTCAACAAAGATATCTTTGATTTACAGCATTATAAAAGGTGGGCAAAATTATCTAATAGATGGGCAAAACTGGGCAAAACTTGGGAAAATAGTGGCACAATTGTTTTTTGAAATTTCGAATTGGGGGGTGCCAGTATGAAAAATAGGTAAAAAAATAAAATGTGATTTACAGCGTTATAAAAGGTGGGCAAAATTATCTAATGGATGGGCAAAACTTGGGCAAAATAATGGCACAATTGTTTTTTGAAATTTTGAATTGGGGGGTGCCAGTATGAAAAATGGGTCAAAAAATAAAATGTGATTTACGGCGTTATAAAGGGTTGGCAAAATTAAATAATGGTTGGGCAAAACTTGGGCAAAACTTCTATGTAATTTTTAAGGCTGTATTCGAATTGGGGGGGGGGGGTGCCAGCTGAACACGTGGTCAAAACCGTATTTTTTGATTTACAGCTTTTTAAAAGGTGGTTAAAATTATCTAATGGGTGGACAAAACTGGGCAAAACTTGGGCAAAATAATGCAACAATTGTTTTGTTAAATTTTGAATTTGGGGGGTGCCAACTTCACACGTGGTCCAGAAAGATATCTTTGATTTACAGCGTTATAATAGGTGGGCAAAACTATCTAATGGGTGGGCAAAACTGGGCAAAAGAATGGCACAATTGTTTTTTGAATTTTCGAATTGGGGGTGCCGGTAGGAAAAATGGGTCAAAAAGTAAAATGTGATTTACAGCGTTATAAAGGGTGGGCATAATTAAATAATGGGTGGGCAAAACTTCTATGTAAATTTTATGGCTATATTCGAATTGGGGGGAGGGGGGGTGCCAGCTGAACACGTGGTCAAAACCATGTTCTTTAATTTACAGCTCTTTAAAAAGGTGGGCAAAATTATCTAATGGGTGGGCAAAACTGGGCAACAAATTGGGCAAAATAATGCAGCAATTGTTTTGTTAAATTTGAATTGTGGGGTGCCAACTTCACACGTGGTCAAAAACGATATCTTTGATTTACAGCGTTATAAAAGGCGGGCAAAATTATCTAATTTGTGGGCAAAACTGGGCAAAATAATGGCACAATTGTTTTTTGAAATTTCGAATTGGGGGGGTGGGGGGTGCCAGTATGAAAAATGGGTCAAAAAATAAAATGTGATTTACAGCGTTATAAAGGGTGGGCAAAACTTCTATGTAATTTTTATGGCTATAATCGAATTGGGGGGTGCCAGCTGAACACGTGGTCAAAACCATACTTTTTAATTTACAGCTTTTTAAAAGGTGGGCAAAATTATCTAATGGGCGGGCAAAACTTGGGAAAAATAATGCAACAACTGTTTGTTAAATTTCGAATTGGGGAGTGCCAACTTCACACGTGGTCAACAAAGATATCTTTGATTTACAGCGTTATAAAAGGCGGGCAAAATTATCTAATAGGTGGGCAAAACTGGGCAAAAATTGGGCAAAATAATGGCACAATTGTTTTTTGAAATTTCGAATTGGGGGGGTGCTAGTACGAAAAATGGGTCAAAAAATAAAATGTGATTTACAGCGTTATAAAGGGTGGGCAAAATTAAATAATGAGTGGGCAAAACTGGGCAAAACTTGGGCAAAACTTCTACGTAATTCATATATTTTAATTCAAAATGGGGGATGCCAACTTCACACAGGTGTATATTAGTATATATCAATCTCCATGCATTAAATTTGTGTTTATAAATTTTTTTAACCTATTATTGGAATGGTTTTCTTCTACACCCTATATATGTTTATATATATATGGAAATGCAATTCCTTTTTCTTTATAAATACAAATTATTTCATTTCTATTTTTTTCTTACGCACATAACAAATTCTAAGAAATACTACTCGTCAAAATGCAAGTACTATTTTTGTATGATTTTTTATCAACTGAATTTTACAAGCTGATTTTCTATATTTACTTGCTAAATTTTATTAGAAACAATAGTGCTTCATGGGGAAGAGTCCCCCCTCCACCTTTTTTTTCTGAGTATGCTACATATGTATACGATGTGTATTAGTAGTCTATTAGGAGAATTCTTTATTAAGCAACATTAAACAACATTATAACTATAAGCAACATTAAAATTTATATTCATCAAAATGAACATTTTTCTGAAACACCAATCTTGGCTATTTTATTAAAATTTGTAATCACTAAAAGAATTTGGCATGTACGAATATTTACACACAAAAAAAATTCTTACAGTTTAAAAGTGAGTTAGCATTTAATACATGAAAAAGAAAATTAAACGTATATATTCACAAAATCATTCGGAAAGTGACAACTAAAGCAATACAATTTTTTATTTCATACCTAAATACCAGTGCCTCACAAAAATATTTTCAAAATTGTCATTAAAATATCTTTAAAAGTGGCTACAACATTTAAATATCTGTTTTATTTTTTGTCTTAACACTGCTGTCTACAAATCTTTAGAAAATGATTAATAATTTATATGAGAGCTCAGCAGCTTAGACCTCTTTTACATTATTTATTTTGATTATACTAAAAAAAAATCTCCACGTTATTGGAAGGCGAAGAGAAAACAAAATATACATGCTTTTTTCCCCTATGAGCGATAGCATTTAAGCTCAATGTGTAATAACTGCAAATAGCAAAGTTTTATTTAAACGAATGTTAAATTACTGTAATGTGTACAATGTTCATATCAGAAAATTATAAAATAAAATAGAATATAACTTACCATTTTTCTGTAAACAAAGTACGGAGCGATGGTGATTCGCATTTTGTTCCTGTGAGCTTGTCATGGAATCGGCGCGAGTCGGCGTCATGGGGATTTGTTTTCATTTTGATACTCTTAAAACACAGATTAATATAGCCTCGATCTCCACGAATCAGCGTGCGCTCGATGAAAGACTTCTGCCTGCCTTGTTCTGCTTTAAAAAAACTGGTTTATAAAATTTGTTCTACTATGTTGTAGCTGTACATTTTGCTTAGTTTCATAGGCGATTTTTATCACTAAGTTAGAGATAAATATCACATACAAATTAAATATATAGTTTGATAATTCTTTTTACTTATGTTATTAATATAGTATTTTATGATAAATTAATATAGCATAGAAACTTCAAAATTTGTTCCACATTTTTGGGTTGTTACGTTATCACTTATACTGATGTATTTCCCATCACATGCTCATTCCTAGCATGAACAGCAAATCAGCACATCTTACTAGTATATAGCATGGAATAATGTTGCTACCTTACATCTGATTTGCATTGCATTTGATGCTGGCAAGCATTAACAAGCACACAAGTGTTCATTGAGGTACCTACCTCCCCATTATTGGAAGAAGCTTGTGCAGCAAATTAGCATTTCTTACTGGCACATAGCGTATCATGCTATTTCTACCTAAGCTAGCTATATAGCATTTGATGCTGACAAGCATAAAAAAGCATATAATAGCTCGTTAAGGTACCTACCTCTCCATGCTTTGGAAGAAGCTTAAACAGCAAATAAGCATAAAACGCTTGTATATAGCTTGTTATGCTATTGCTGTGTAAGCTAGCTATATAGCATTTGTTGCTGGCAAGCATTAAAAAGCATATAATAGCTCGTTAAGGTACCTACCTCCCCATGCTTTGGAAGAAGCTTAAACAGCAAATAAGCATAAAATGCTTGTATATAGCTTGTCATGCTATTACTGTGTAAGCTAGCTATATAGCATGTGATGCTGGCAAGCATAAAAAAGCATATAATAGCTCGTTAAGGTACCTACCTCCCCATGCTTTGGGAGAAGCTTAAACAGCTAATTAACATAAAATGCTTGTATATAGCTTGTCATGCTATTCCTGTGTAAGCTAGCTATATAGCATGTGATGCTGGCAAGCATAAAAAAGCATATAATAGCTCGTTAAGGTACCTACCTCCCCATGCTTTGGGAGAAGCTTAAACAGCTAATTAGCATAAAATGCTTGTATATAGCTTGTCATGCTATTATTGTGTAAGCTAGCTATATAGCATGTGATGCTGGCAAGCATAAAAAAGCATATAATAGCTCGTTAAGGTACCTACCTCCCCATGCTTTGGGAGAAGCTTAAACAGCTAATTAGCATAAAATGCTTGTATATAGCTTGTCATGCTATTACTGTGTAACCTAGCAATATAGCATGTGATGCTAGCTAGCATTAGAAAGCATATAATAGCATGAAAATCTAGCAGACAAAGCAATACCTAGCAATAACTAGCTTATTTTTGTTGCTGGTACTAGCATGAATTTTGACCTGGGTACACTTTGTCTTGTAAAGCGGTACAATTTCACGTTGCTATTTGTTGTGTGATGCTATGTGCATCCGGTTTGATGTAACAGTGTAACATGATCATGTCGGAGCTTGCGAAGTTCGAACAATGAACGAACATAACATTGAAGGTACTACTGCTAATGGACGTTGCTATTTGGAAGTGTTGAATCGTTTCATGGTTCGGGTACACAGAGTTCGTCCTCGGTACCGACATCAATAAAGTTGGTGGACTTCGATCATTGTGTGGGAGTTTCTGGCTTCTAAAGGGGTCGTCGTTCTCAACCATCCTCCTTACTCCGCATATTTATCGCCGGGTGACTGTTTTCTGGTCTCCAAGTTAAAATTGCACCTAAAGGGGACCACCTCAAGCGATTGCGACCAACTATTTGACGCACATTGCAAAGGCGGACTTCCAGACGTGTTTTATTACTATTACAGTCGTCGTAAAACGTGTGGTGATATATATGTATATATATATTTAAATAACCAATTTTATTAAAACACGTGTGAAAAACAAAGTATAAGACACCACAAAAAGCAATGGAATGGACACTGCAAGAATGATTCCCTGATAGGATGGAAAACTACGAATATCTTATAGAATCTTCAGAAGGGCTTTATAAGAATATTCATAGTAAATATATGTTATTTCATCAAATAGTGTCAGCATTATGCCTAAAATCGTATATATATATATATATATATACATATATATATATACATATATATACATATATATATACAGTGGTGGCCAAAAGTTTGAACATTTTTTGAAAGTTTCATGTTTTTCAACTTTGTGTGCTTGTAGAATATATTAATTTTCACTTAAATACAAACGTTTATATATCAAATTGAAGGTAATTTAATGTAAAATTTTACAAAAAACGTTATGCTCATTTTAGTAGAACAAACAAACACAAATCGTTTTGAATAAGGACGTGTTTTGTAATAAAAGCGTACTAGCCAATCAAAAACACTGTTCTGACGACCAATCAAATGTCTGTAACTATTGTTTAGGTTATTTGGATGGTAAAAGAGTTATTGTTGTGGAAATATTTTGCGGAATGATGCATACTAGTACAATTAAATAGAGTATTGCTGTTTTTGAATATTTAAAGTCCTTTTCTTTAATTAAACTAATTTTAAACAATGTCATCAACAAGAAGGACTAATTGAACATCTACAAAAAGAAGCCGAATTGTCATATTGAGAAAAAATGGCCTCTCTTATGTTGAAATTACAAGACAAGTTGGTGGTTCAGTGACTTGTTCTGGTGTACGAAAGATCTGTTTACGTTATGAAAAATCGAAATCAGTGGAAAATAAGGCCAAATCAGGCCGAAAAAAATGCACAAGTGCTACTGCCGATAGAAAAATTAAACGGATATGCCTTCAAGATTCATCAGATGCCATTAGATGTGAAATGAATACAGCTGGTATTGCAGTAAGTTCAAGAACAATAAGAAGAAGGTTATCACACTGTCAGAAAAATCCGTCTTTATACATTAAATAATTCCTCATTTTTCAACAAATAATTTCCGTACTCCTAGAAACATGCTTTTTCCGTGAATTCTTCTCGAAAGTCTGAAGAACAGAGAAAATGTCCGTTTATTCCTTGCGCGCATGCGTATTGGCTCTATTAATACTAAAGTTTGAATTTATTTTAAAAATGAAAAACTAAAAATTCAATAAATTATTATTTCGAATTTATTAAAGAAAAAAAAATGTTCTTCCGAATTTAAAAAAGTAATAATTAATTTCCTCATTCATTTCAAATTATTTGCAATTTATTTTTTAAAAAGTTATATTAAAAAAAATTGCATTCAATATATTTTCTAAACAAACAGATTAATACATATATAATAGTTGAAAAAAAATCGGTTTTACTCAAAAAAGAAAGAAACAAAAATAATACTTTCGAATTAAAAAAAGTAACAAATAATTTTCTCACTTATTTAAAATTATTCGTAATTTATTTTTTAAAATTTATAAAAAAAACATTCGAAATTAAAATATATTCTAAAACATTGAATACATGTCATCGAACCGAACACCTTTAAAAAAAACTGTATAATACTTGAAAAAAGAAATCGATTTTATTAAAAAAGCAAACATTTCTTCTCGAATTTAATTTAAAATATAATATCCATACTTTACGTCTAACAATAGAATTAAGAATATATATAATTCATATTTTTATCCTCTATTAATAATAAATTGTTAAAACCCCAACCGTCTTCTCAACGACATATAACGACAAAATCTCCCCGCAATTAATTTCCAATTTGCCAGCTTTCTAAACCCCAAATTTTTAAAGACCAAAGCCGCCATTTGAAGAAAACCCTATCATCATTCCAAGCTCTTCTTCAAGCAAGTGCCCTCTCCCACTGGCCGTATCGGTAACATTACATTAGGGCTCCTATAATACAGGCTGAATCATCAAGCATTTTGATGCCCACTTACCGTTTGTTGCCCATTGCTGCCTATGAGGCGAGAAATGTTTAAACGATTATCGAGTGAATAAATCGCTTAAAATGGATGGTTGTTTCGCATAAAATTGTTTTAATCTGTCAAGGAATGGATTTAGAATATTTAAAATCCATATAAATGAAGAAAGGCGGAATAATTTAACTATTATAAATGCTAGAAGAATAGATCAGGATTGAAGAATTTCGCCAAATGCCGCGCCAACCAGATCACTTGTATACAATAAACCGGTTCTTCGAGTCCGATATGGTATATTGCAGAACGGGTGAGAAAAGCCTAATTGTTAAAGAAGAGAAAAAAAAAATCTTATTCACCCCCCCCCCCCTGTCTACAAAATCCACCTTATTTATTTTTTGGATGGGTGGAAGCGGGGGGGGGGATTATTTAGATATTTAAATTCATTTACTGTTGTTAAAAAGTGTAGAAAAAGCACTTTCTTTAAGCAAAATTTAAAAATTGTACACTTTACACATTGAATTTTGCGCGCGGGGGGGGGGGGGGGGGGGCGAGGTCAAAAGGAAAAAACTGAAAGTTGAGAGTAGGGTTGGGGGAGGAGCGTAATTGAAATGATTATATATTTCTTGTTTGAAAAAAGTAACAAACATGTTGTGGTGTTTTCTTGGATGTTCTTTCAGAATAATTAACTTAATTAATTTAAAAGGCTCATTTGTTACTCATTCTTCATTTGACAATTAACTGATTTAAAAAACAAGTATACTCTGATTAACTCCACTGAAATCTGTTGCCATGGAAAAGGGAGCAAATCACATTAAACTTATCAAAATACCAACACTTAAAAATCCAAATAAGTTAAAACAACATGACATTTTTGAACTCATCATTTTAGAAAAATATTAAATGTAGCAAGGGGCAACAGATTTCTAAATCAAGTAGCACACTAAGATGCACAAAGAACACCCAACTCCACTCCAACCCGATCGAGCTCAAATCTCCATACACAATAAATTAGCAAAATCTAATCATCATATAATTTGGAAAAATGAAGGAAACCTGAAATTCCTCCAATATGAGGACTAAAAGGAAAAAGGAAAGTTTAACAAAATAGAGATATGATGAGATACCAAAATTTTAGAACAATTATGGAGATTTTGAACCAGATCAGATCGGTTAACCGAAAATCGTATAGTGGCATAAAATAACTGAATACTTTTCTTTTTTTACTTTTTAGAAAACAAACATTCTATTGTTTGTTTTAAATAATATTTCAAAGAGAGGACAGTTAAAAATTAACTTGATCAATTATGAAATTAAATTTAATATTATTGATTCATCACTTATTAATTTATCCATCATTAAAACAAGACCAAAAATACAAGTGATCAACTTTGAGTAACCCTCAATTAATATTCATTAGAACACTGGTAGTGAATTCAAATTTAAGAAATTCAAAAATCATAATTTAGTAAAGTTGGGATTTTCATAATTTCATTCCCACATGCTGAAAGGTTAAGCCTTTCATATAGATTTACTGTGAATATAAAATATTAATTATTTAAAGAGTATATAAAGACAAACATACCAACTTTGTGAATAAACAAAATTCACTTTATTTGAACAATTAAGATAATAAAGGCAAGGTAGGTCTCAAAAAACAATTATAATAATAACACAATATGAAGTTTGATCAATAATACTGAGATCAACTATTAAAACTCTTTACATTAGATAGCAAAATCCCTGAAGTTATCACAATTCAATAATTTAAAGATTAATCACTTTAATGGAATTATTTGTCAACTAGCTATTCAACAAGTATCGTGATTCTTAAATTTATTATCATATCACAATTTTTTTGGTCATTCAATTTTAAAGATAATACATGTTAATTTCCCTAGAAGCATATATATATATAAATATAGTTGTAACTCTTGATCTCCCCACGCAATTGTAAATGATTAAAGAGTGGGAGAACATATAATAAAGATAAGACAAGAAATTACTTACAATCTAGTTTTATATACAGTGGGCACGCTTTGCACATGTAGGACTTCGCCGTCATTTTCAACATCGCACTGTCCTCCCAATTTCCACTATCACTGGTATATGTCACTGATATGCTAAAGTTACTGAGTTTAAAGGGATGAGTCCTCTTTGATCATTTCCACACCAACACCGCCGCTCCGAGCATTCGTGGAATATCCGTTACTCAAGGAGGATCAACCCTACAATTCTAGATCCCTTCGGTGATTCACGATAACTGAAGACCTCACGACAGCATATACCCGCTAGTGGTATTTCAACTCACCAGTATTTCACCGACTTCCTTTCATGATCGATGATAACTGAAGACTTCACGAGAGCATATACCCGCTAGTGGTATTTCAACTCACCAGTATTTCACCGACTTCCTTTCATGATCGACGATACCTGAAGACTTCACGAGAGCATATACAGCATCACTACTATAGAGCACCCCTCTAGACCTCTGACCGCCAGTACTGCACTACAATTTTTAAATCACAACTATATGTAACATGCTTCACTCTAAATGCAGTCATAAAACACGGGTATTCGTACATAATTCCAATCCAAAACAAGCAGTGAGTTCTCGAGCCAAGCCATTAGTCAGTTTTTTTTTTCAAGAATTTATTCTTGCCTTTTAGCACACTAAACCAGTCACGAATTAATAATTATTTAAACACGAGAAACCACAGCAACAAGTGAAATGCTTCATTCCGACTGCCGTCATAAAACACGGGCGTTCGCATGCTATTCCCAGTGTTTCATCCTCCAACCAGCTCACGATCCAAACAACAAGTCAGTTTACGAGCCAAGTAACAAGTGTCGTAAACATTCTCTTTCCCTCACCGCTTTCAAACTGGGCGGAACCAAAAAGGCTATTTTCCAAGGGGTTCGGGGTAAAAACAATAAGAAATGGAATGACCCTGGCGACAGTCCGCTTTCGCCTCCCCTTACGCGCCGTTACGTGGGAAAAAAAACTTGCCTCCCTCTCTCTGCGGGCTGCTAAATGGCACACATGAACGTATGTTTACATACGCGCCACTCAGACTGAAGGGGAAACCTGGCCTTTAGTTGTATGTTATAAAATACAATGCTTAATTGCGTCCATAGTCTATTCACCAGCCAACGTAATACCTCTTGGGGTGTACTCGCTTTCTTTTAGCCAAAGATAGACACAGTGTCACCAATCCCTGATTCCAAGCATGGGAAAGTGCATGGCTGTCTCCAAATTTGCCAGCTGTGTGGTCTTTAACTGACAAACATCCCTCCTTGCTATCTACTTTTCGTATTTGAAAACAGGAAGCTACGCCACAATGAAAGTTGAAATTGCTTTGCTTAAAAGAAAAGGAAAGAAGAAGAAAAAAAAACTGCTTTTATTATTATTATTATTACAATTACTTTTAATTTATTTATTTATTTATTAAAAACATAAAAAGAGTGTTGTTAAATAAATGTTGAGAAAGTGATTTAAATAATTTAATGTAGATAAAAAGGAAACTTTAAAACTAACCGTAACAAGATTGCTCCCCTCGGCTAAATAAAAAAAAAATTTTGAAAAAAGAATTTTTTTTTTGAAAGGCAGCTGGGTACCACATGGTATGCTGGGGCCTCAACACTTTAAAAACTGACCCACATACACAAATCATACAACGATCCGGGACGGGATCCAGATAATTCACCGCTGAAACACCACCCTAAAGGTATATTCCGGACATATACAACCAGAGATCGCACATCCGTAGCAACCATTACCTAAAATACTACTTCAAACATAACCATAAAGGAGTATTACCACAAGAGGGACCATAAGGCTGATTTTACCACTAAAATGAAAAAGATACATTCTGCACCTGTAAAAGAACACAAGTTCCACTTGGACTGTGAAACCTTACTTCCCTACTACTGCTATTCCTACGCATAACTACATCTCACCTGAAACTTCTGGTAACAGAACTGTAAACAATACATAAATTGAATTTTGAGAAAAAAAAATAAGCCGAAAAAGAAGGAAGTGCCCACTGATTAAGTTTCTTTACACTGCATATATACATAAATTTGATAATTGGCATCACAATATATTACAACACTATATATTAATGTAAAAAGTACTAGTAATAATATAGTTATAACACTGTACATGTAATGAATTTTCTTGTTTAAAACACACATTAACTCTACCATACAAAAAAAACACAAGAGCAACTGGTGACGCAAAATTAAAATATATACATACTGTAATAGAAGGTTATACATATAGTAAATTAAGAGCAAGACACACAATTTGGTAATTATAGACCATGTTATAGAATCACGTATACATTTGTTCGTGAAGTTATGTTTGTATTTGAAGAAAGTTCTTAGAACCGTGTAACTGTGTAGATTTTACAAATGCACGTACACGTAATGTGCATGGGAAAGAGTATCTCTGCCTCTGTGCTACTTATAGCAAAAGCCCGAAACTGTTTTTAAAACAACAGGGAAAACATCCCACAAAATAAAATAAAAAACAGGGGTGGTGACATATATCATCAGGAAGGAAAAACACACACTCCACCAAGAATAGGAAGTAAAATTAAGACAATACTTAATTCTAGTAATTTAAGTCATACACAACCACATCCAGGTATGTACATGAGAACGTATGTCCAAGAAAGAGACAAAAAAATAAATAAAGGTCCACAATCCTTAAAGTTAAAGTTAAAAAAAACCCACAAATTGCATAGTAAATAATAAATCCATCTAATTAAAATGCATTAATTAAAGTAAACACACCCTTAAAAGGTTATGTATAGAACACAGATGCATAAAAAAAATAAAAACACAGAACAACTTCGGCAAGAGGGTATACCAAACATACCATCCCAAAAAAATGTTAAAGTAACGAAAATTACACTCGTTTTTTTCAAAAATACACCCAAAATCTACGAAGACGGTGTGCGGAAGGGTACATACCACAAAATCTACCATAAAACAGACAAAAACCTTAAGTATAAGCATAAAAAGGGTTAAAAATGCCTACATGAAAGTATCAAAACACAATCAAAACAAACCTTTAATACGCTAGAAAAATTAAGTTCCGTTTTAAAAATGCCAAAAAAAATAATTAAATATACATACACATTAACTAAACTATAAATAAATATAAATAAACAAGGTAAAATTGAATAAACATGCACGACTAACGAAAAAAGGTATTTAGTATTTATAACTCGGACGATCTCTCCTATCCCGTAGCGAATAGTCGGTTCTAGAAATCGATATTGAACGACTACTTCTATTCGATTTAGCAGCTGGACGAATCGATGAACGAGACCTGCGTGAATCGCTGTGCTCAGCAGTTGAACTGCTTTCTGCCGTGGCTGAATTTTTACCTACGCGCATTTCGCTGCTTTCTGCCGTTGCTAAATTTTTATTTACGCACATCTCGTTATTTTCTGGCGCTGCTAAAGTATACCTTTCGTTGCTTTCCGTCGTCGCTACCTCCGGAGACACGGGAGGTGGGGAACAGGGAGTTATGATTTCAGTCGCGTCGCTGTCTGTTTCTTCCACTTCCGGCGTTACCGGAGTTTCGTTATTGTTGACGTTCACTACTGCTGGTGCGCGGTTACTATCATATGGTGCCCAGGGAATGAATCGGTTGCGTTTACACCTGAGTACAGGAGGAGAATCGCGCGGTTGGTGTGGTGAATCGATGGTCACGTTTTCAGTCGATCCCAGGCCAATTGTTTGTTTTGGTTCACTGGACCAGATGGGGAGTCTGTCTTTGAAAGAAGACAACCTGTCAACATGGACAACCTGACAATTTTTTGGATTAGCAACTAGCGCTATTTTAAAATTAACTTCATTTAGCTTCTCAATTATAGTAAAAGGACCATTATTTTGCTTGCTTAATTTTTTTGTATTACCAGGGGCGACTGTGGGTGTAAATAACCACACAAGATCTCCTATTTTAAAATTTTTATCAACAGCTGTCTTTTCACGGTATTTTTCCTGCTGCTCAGAAACTTTAATTAAATTACTATGTACTTCAGTGTATACTTTTTGAAGAGCTGGGATTAAGAGTTCGCAAAAAGAGGGTGCATCATTATAATTAAAAGAAGGTGGTTGAGAAAAGAGATTATATGGTAGATTCATATTTCTGCCATACATAACTGCAGCTGGGCTAAGTTTAGTTGAAGAGTGGACAGCTGAACGCATAGCTAGTAGTGCAAATTTGAGTTTAGTGTCCCAGTCAGATTGATTTTGATTGACTATGTGACAAAGTGCATTTTTAAGAGTACGATTCTGTCTCTCCACTTGCGAGTTGCCAGCCGGGTGATAAGATGAGGTCTTAATATGTTTAATACCAAACATTTTATACACGTGTTCAATCGCATCTGAAATTAGATTCTTCGCATTATCCGTCGTAATAAAACAGGGAACTCCGTAGCGTGAGATGAAATCAGCTAAAGTGTCCGCAATGACATCTGAAGTGGTTGAACTAACCGCATATGCTTCTGGCCATTTAGTGAATGCATCTATATATGCGACTATATACTTATTTCCCGAAAAAGTTTGCGACAAGGGTCCAATGAGATCTAAATGTACCTTGTTCATGGGAAACTGGGGTGTCGGCATACGTTGCAGAGGGGCGAGCTGGTTTGCTCTATAAGCTCTCTTCTGCTGGCAACTAACACATGACTCCACTAGATGCTTGACATCTGACGACATTCCTGGCCAATAAAAGTGCTCACGAATGCGATCAATGGTCTTTTGAAAGGCTTGATGACAAGCAGCTAGGGACTCATGCGTTAGTGCAAAAACTTGAGTGACCAATTTTTTTGGCACGACTAACTTTACAGATTTATTCAAAATAGCTGACTCCCTCGTATCCTCACAAACTAAAATGTCATCTCTAAAAAAAATTTTCATGTATTTAGGAGCAATTTCTACACCTTGGTCTAGTTTTCTTGCAATGTCGCAGCATTTCTTGTCTGATTTTTGCAATTCACCAACTTTTTCAAGTAGATTAAAATGAGGCATAAAAGTAACTTCCTTTTCGACTTGTATACAAAAATTACAATTAACAGTATCATTGGAGTTATCATTGTTTACATATCTAGAAAGGAAATCTGCGACACTGTTACATTTACCTTTAACAAACTTGATTGTAAAATTGAAGTCTGAGAGAGTGCAGATCCATTTGGCCATGCGTGATGTAGGGTCGTGAATTTTTAACATAAATGTTAGAGGTGCATGGTCTGTATAGATGAAAAAGTGGGTATTTGCAATGTAGCATTTAAAGTGGGCAGTAGCCCAAACGAAAGCTAATAATTCCCTTTCAGTGGTGGAATAACGGGTTTCAGCATCTTTCAATTTTCTGCTGGCAAAGGCAACAGGATGGAGCATGTTATTTTCATCTAATTGTGATAACACTGCCCCTAATGCTTCGCCACTGGCATCACTATATAAGTGGAATTCTTTCTCAAAATCAGGGAGTGCAAGACATGGTTTTGAAATAAGAGCCATTTTAAGGTCTTCAAATTCTTTCTGTGCATCTTCATTCCACGAAAATTTTCCTGTCTCTTTAGTTAGATTGATTAAATTTTTAGCCCTCTTAGTAAAATCTGGTATAAATCTCCTATAAAAAGACAGAGTTCCAATAAAGGATCTAACAGCCTTTCGGGTAGTTGGAGGTTTAAAATTTTCAATTACCGCAATATTTTTATTAATAGGTGACACTTGGCCACTACAAATCTCAAAACCTAGATATTGTATTTTATTCGAAATGAAAGTGCATTTACTGGGCTTAAGTTTCAATTTATGCAGTCTTAACCTATCAAAGACCATGTTAAGCTTCTCAAAATGAGAATTAACATCACAGGAGGCAATTACAATGTCGTCGATATAAACAAGAATTCCAAGATTGCCTAAATCACCGAAAATAGCATTCATAAGTCTCTGGAAACTGTTACCTGAATTTGAGAGCCCAAAACAGTTACGGGTCCACTCAAAAAGTCCCTTGTGGGTGATTATAGCAGTTTTATGCCTATCCTCTGGGCGAATAACCTGTTGAAAAAACCACTAGTTAAATCTAGCGTTGAAAAAAATTTAGCCCCACTTAAAGCATCAACAGAGTCGGTGATGTTAGGAATTGGATAAGCATCTTTAACAAGATTTTTATTTAATCTTCTGTAATCAACAGCAAGTCGATAGGAACTGTCTGTTTCCGAACCAGAATAACCGGAGCAGCAAATTCCGACATGGAAGGTGAAATTATGTCCGCCTGTAACAAAGTATTAAGTTGGTCTTCCATTTCTTGACGTAGTTTGTAGGGGACTCTATAAGCTTTGCCTTTTACTGGTTTATTTGAAGTTAAGTTAATTTCATGAGGGATTGTATCACAGCCGGGTAAATCTAAGACCGATGCTGCAAATACATCTTTGTTTTTGTCTAGAAAATTTTGTATTTTAAGTTTTAATGGGGGTTCTAAATGATCTAAATTAATTTCAGAGCTCCAAGTGAGATCAGCGTGATCAAAGTCACCAATTGGAGGGGCCAAATTTACATTACAAGTAAGGTTATTTTCAGTTACGGGTACATTTGATTTGTCTACACATTTTTGAATTTTGGCAACAAAGGTTCCTTTATTTAAATGAATACTATTGTCTGAAAAATTTGCAAATTATATATATAGGCCATGCTCTTTAGTGCAAATGGCTCTGGAGGTAAGGAGACCTTGATTTAAATTTTTCGCCAAAGGTTCTAACATAACAATATCATTTTCCTTAATAAAATTTTCCTTATAACTTTTAACCTGGGCTAACATTTTTGACTGCGGGGGAATTGAAATTTTACTACATAACACAGCGAAACTTATATTTTTATTTTTATTGGTTTTATCACTACTGCTATCTTCATTGCTCTCCTCCTCGACTTCAGGTACCTTATCCTCTATACTTACTAAATCTTCATTTTCATCAATATTACAAATTTCAGTAGTATCTTCAGCTAAATTACCCTGGGTTACCTGACTCGCTGCTGATAGATTATTGTCGACATTTTGAATACTTGAAAAATTTGCAGTATTATTACCCTCAGAGCTACCGCCTGATATAGTTTGCATGCAAAAGTTCTGCGAAACACTTTTAACTTCCTTATCTGACTCAGTTTGAATGATTATCTCAACATCTTTTCCCATATTACTCAACTGCGGGTCCTGAACTACCATATTTTCACTACTATGATTCCCATTTTCAACACTGACTGAGTCATGAACATTAATACATGCAAAACTTTCAGGGGGGCTATTGACATTACTACTTTTTGTATTTTTCTCTACTTTTTGTTGACACATTTTATATTTACAGAATTATTTTCAACAATATCATTATTCACACAATTATTATTAGAATTTACACTATATACAGAATTGGAAATATTTACAGAATTAGTAGCAAGGCAAGTATTAGACCCTGAAGAAGTATTACTTGGGGTTTCTAAGCTTTGTTTACTTTGGCCTGTTGCTGGCACTTTAAGAGCGACAGCATTTGTATCACAATTTATACTTGCCCGGTACTCTTTCAAAAATGGCATTCCCAAAATCATATTAAATTCCTCTGCTAATTTACCTTCCACTACATAGAATTCAGCTTGATTTGAACATTATCAAAAACAAATTTTAAAAATACTTTCTTATTTAGGTGAACTCTCTCACCGGTGACAGTCATAATGGGGATATTGCAATTCTCCATCTCAAAATTCTCTAAACAGTTAACATCAGTACCACTCAGAAGGTTGATTGCTGAACCCGTGTCACATAATGCATTCAGGCAAACTTTATTTATGTAAATTCTTGCAGTCGGTAGGGTATATGATTGGGGATGAAAAACGCTATATACAGCTGGGGGGTCCAGGGGCCTGTGGGGGATCGAGTTGACCACATTTGATCCGGCCACTAATAGTTTAAAGGTTCATTTATACTGTTTGCTATTGGGGTGCTATTTACCGCCTGCTCCTCATTTCTGTTCGCAGCTGTATTCCAGTTGTTTTGGTAAGAACCACCTCTTCTTCCCCTGTATTCACCTCGCTGATTATGGTTGCCCCTAGGATTTTCACTTCTGTTTCTATAATTTTGCCCACGGCTCCTGAAATTTTGACCACCTCCCCTTCTAAAATTATAGTCGACAAAATTTAGTGGACAATCTCTGGCATAGTGGCCCTGTACGGAACACCTATAGCAGGTTACGGGTCTTACTTCCTGGTTTTTCTCCTGTACATCCCTAGCCCTAAGATCTACTAAACTGTCTATCTTTGCTGCTAAAACATCAATTTGTGATTTCAGCTGGTCTATCTCCTTCTTTTGTGAGCTATCTTGCTGAAAAACTGCAGCACTTGGTAGGATTTGGGTCAAATTTGGGTTGAGAATTTCCTCGCGGTTGTTGTAAAAAGGGTTAATGCTCCTATAAGCTTTTTCCTCAAGAAGCGCAATTTTGAGAACTTCTTCTGGGGATTGTGGATTTCTCGCAATTACCCCCTTTCGCACTTCTGGTGTAAGGTTGCTCAAAAGCATGGAGTGGAGTAGAGCCGTTCGGCTTTTATCGACTACTTCACCCTGGATACCTTCAATTACAAGGGCTCTTAATGACATATCATATGCCTTGTCATAAAACTCCTGAACACTCATATTGGGTGGCTGTTTAAAATTTAGAAAGTGACTGAGTGCAACATCTGGTGTGGCCTGTGAAGTGTAACTCTCTTTTAGTATTTTCAATAACTCATCAGATGTTTTCGCTTTGTGAATTTTTATCCGCCTAGATGCAGCTCCTGAAAGTCTAGCAAGTAAAACAAACTTCTTTTCCTCCTCAGTCCAGTCGAATAATTTTGAAAAACTCTCAAATTTCTCAAAAATATCTGACAAGCAGACTGAGCTGGCCTCTCCATTGAATGGGGGAATGTTAGACAAATTGTCTACTAATGCATTTTTTCGCTGAATCGTGGCAATTGCCTCTGAATGTTTATCAGCCATGGTTAGAGTTAGAAAATGACAAACAGACCCAAAAAAAAGGAAAATTGGGGGGGGGGGGCAACTTAAAAATGGGATAAAGAGAGGAAAAGAAAAAACCCTTACAAATACATAAAACTTAAGTACAGGATTATGATTTTAGTAAATGAGGTAAAGTTATGCATACGAAACATAATTTTGACTGGGAATTGTAACTAATAGCACAGATAGAGAGCCTAGACCTCTTTTTAGACTTGAACATATAAATAAAATTTTAATTTCAAAAACACCCAGTTGCTCTTTGATATATAAATACATACAAGTAAACAATAATAAATAACCCAGAGACCGAATTGTTACGGCTCCATTTGTTGTGGTGTTTGGGGTTCTTTCTAAAACACAACTTACTTAATTTAAAAGGCTCATTTGTTACTCATTCTTCATTTGACAATTAACTGATTTAAAAAACAAGTATACTCTGATTAACTCCACTGAAATCTGTTGCCATGGAAAAGGGAGCAAATCACATTAAACTTATCAAAATACCAACACTTAAAAATCCGAATAAGTTAAAACAACATGACATTTTTGAACTCATCATTTTAGAAAAATATTAAATGTAGCAAGGGGCAACAGATTTCTAAATCAAGTAGCACACTAAGATGCACAAAGAACACCCAACTCCACTCCAACCCGATCGAGCTCAAATCTCCATACACAATAAATTAGCAAAATATAATCATCATATAATTTGGAAAAATGAAGGAAACCTGAAATTCCTCCAATATGAGGACTAAAAGGAAAAAGGAAAGTTTAACAAAATAGAGATATGATGAGATACCAAAATTTTAGAACAATTATGGAGATTTTGAACCAGATCAGATCGGTTAACCGAAAATCGTATAGTGGCATAAAATAACTGAATACTTTTTTTTTTTTTTACTTTTTAGAAAACAAACATTCTATTGTTTGTTTTAAATAATATTTCCAAGAGAGGACAGTTAAAAATTAACTTGATGAATTATGAAATTAAATTTAATATTATTGATTCATCACTTATTAATTTATCCATCATTAAAACAAGACCAAAAATACAAGTGATCAACTTTGAGTAACCCTCAATTAATATTCATTAGAACACTGGTAGTGAATTCAAATTTAAGAAATTCAAAAATCATAATTTAGTAAAGTTGGGATTTTCATAATTTCATTCCCACATGCTGAAAGGTTAAGCCTTTCATATAGATTTACTGTGAATATAAAATATTAATTATTTAAAGAGTATATAAAGACAAACATACCAACTTTGTGAATAAACAAAATTCACTTTATTTGAACAATTAAGATAATAAAGGCAAGGTAGGTCTCAAAAAACAATTATAATAATAACACAATATGAAGTTTGATCAATAATACTGAGATCAACTATTAAAACTCTTTACATTAGATAGCAAAATCCCTGAAGTTATTACAATTCAATAATTTAAAGATTAATCACTTTAATGGAATTATTTGTCAACTAGCTATTCAACAAGTATCGTGATTCTTAAATTTATTATCATATCACAATTTTTTTGGTCATTCAATTTTAAAGATAATACATGTTAATTTCCCTAGAAGCATATATATATATATATAAATATAGTTGTAACTCTTGATCTCCCCACGCAATTGTAAATGATTAAAGAGTGGGAGAACATATAATAAAGATAAGACAAGAAATTACTTACAATCTAGTTTTATATACAGTGGGCACGCTTTGCACATGTAGGACTTCGCCGTCATTTTCAACATCTCACTGTCCTCCCAATTTCCACTATCACTGGTATATGTCACTGATATGCTAAAGTTACTGAGTTTAAAGGGATGAGTCCTCTTTGATCATTTCCACACCAACACCGCCGCTCCGAGCATTCGTGGAATATCCGTTACTCAAGGAGGATCAACCCTACAATTCTAGATCCCTTCGGTGATTCACGATAACTGAAGACCTCACGACAGCATATACCCGCTAGTGGTATTTCAACTCACCAGTATTTCACCGACTTCCTTTCATGATCGACGATACCTGAAGACTTCACGAGAGCATATACCCGCTAGTGGTATTTCAACTCACCAGTATTTCACCGACTTCCTTTCATGATCGACGATACCTGAAGACTTCACGAGAGCATATACAGCATCACTACTATAGAGCACCCCTCTAGACCTCTGACCGCCAGTACTGCACTACAATTTTTAAATCACAACTATATGTAACATGCTTCACTCTAAAGGCAGTCATAAAACACGGGTATTCGTACATAATTCCAATCCAAAACAAGCAGTGAGTTCTCGAGCCAAGCCATTAGTCAGTTTTTTTTTTTTTTTCAAAAATTTATTCTTGCCTTTTAGCACACTAAACTAGTCACGAATTAATAATTATTTAAACACGAGAAACCACAGCAACAAGTGAAATGCTTCATTCCGACTGCCGTCATAAAACACGGGCGTTCGCATGCTATTCCCAGTGTTTCAACCTCCAACCAGCTCACGATCCAAACAACAAGTCAGTTTACGATCCAAGTAACAAGTGTCGTAAACATTCTCTTTCCCTCACCGCTTTCAAACTGGGCGGAACCAAAAAGGCTATTTTCCAAGGGGTTCGGGGTAAAAACAATAAGAAATGGAATGACCCTGGCGACAGTCCGCTTTCGCCTCCCCTTACGCGCCGTTACGTGGGAAAAAAAAACTTGCCTCCCTTTCTCTGCGGGCTGCTAAATGGCACACATGAACGTATGTTTACATACGCGCCACTCAGACTGAAGGGGGAACCTGGCCTTAAGTTGTATGTTATAAAATACAATGCTTAATTGCGTCCATAGTCTATTCACCAGCCAACGTAATACCTCTTGGGGTGTACTCGCTTTCTTTTAGCCAAAGATAGACACAGTGTCACCAATCCCTGATTCCAAGCATGGGAAAGTGCATGGCTGTCTCCAAATTTGCCACCTGTGTGGTCTTTAACTGACAAACATCCCTCCTTGCTATCTACTTTTCGTGTTTGAAAACAGGAAGCTACGCCACAATGAAAGTTGAAATTGCTTTGCTTAAAAGAAAAGGAAAGAAGAAGAAAAAAAACTGCTTTTATTATTATTATTATTACAATTACTTTTCATTTATTTATTTATTTATTAAAAACATATAAAGAGTGTTGTTAAATAAATGTTGAGAAAGTGATTTAAATAATTTAATGTAGATAAAAAGGAAACTTTAAAACTAACCGTAACAAACACATAGTAAGAAAAAACAAGAACGAAAAATCATGCGTCAAGCATAGATTATGTAGCACTTTCCAACGCTTCCAAAATAATTTTACAAAACATACCGTTTAATAAGCTAAAAGGTAACATCTAAGTAAACAATTTGGAAAACGCATAACATATTTAAAAACATAATTTCAGGAATTTCCAACAGATACAATATTCGGAAAAATATCCGAATACTTTTATTCAGCCCTGTATATGATCTATAGATTTGTATATGCTAGGATGCTAAATTTTAGTTTAGTTAGGAAACGCGTAGCACAGTTTAAAATTATCTTTCTGGAGTTTCTGTCAATAAACGGAAATGTGTTCGCGAACTTTTGTGCTGCCCTGTATAGGATCTACAGAATTTATACACACCACGTAATAGACAAAAAGCGAGTTAAAATTAAAATCGCGTTTAGTAACTTAAAACGCACTTCCAGGAATTAGTGTTAACAGACAGTAGAGAATTATTTTGTGTGTCCCTGTAAATGAATGATGACTGCTATACACACACTATTCTGTAGTAAGCCTCTTGTAATGCACCTTAGATATATATATATAAATTTCAATGCGTTTAAAATAGTGAAACATTATTTAAATAAACCGCAGACGATTTTTCTCCATAGACGTCATGTAACGGAATTCTTTTGACTGTCCCTGTAAAGTAACTATAAGTGCTATGCACACCCTATTCCATATTAAGCTTCTTCTAATGCATCTTAGTGATATATATAAATTTCAATGCGTTTAAAATAGTGAAACATTATTTAAATAAACCGAAAATGATTTTTCCCCATAGACCACAATGTAACGGAATTCTTTTGAGTGTCCCTGTAATAAAACTATAAGTGCTACACACTTCCGTTGAAATAGGGAACATGCTATAGATAACGACAATAACATATAAAAATTGCAGAGCAATCCGAGCATATTTACGGGAGTTAGAGCACGGCCAGACGGCCAGACGGCCAGACGGCCAGACGGCCAGACGGCCAGACGGCAGACGGCCATACGGCCAGACAAACCGAAGTCATAAACACTTTTCAACTAGTTTGGAAAGTGCTAAAAAGAGATTTTTAATTTCATCAGCTGCAGAAAGGAGGAGGGGGGGGGGTGCAGATCTTTTATTGTGTTTTTGGCGGGAAAGGGAAATTTTGACGATTCATTATTTATTTACTGTTATTGTAAAATTACAAATAGGGCAGAATTTTTTAAAAATTAAAGAGCTTTGAAAAAACGCATTGCAAACACACTGATAAAACTTTATTTGTTACTATAATAGGTGCAAATGCTAAAAACACAGTTTTAAAGCATTAAAACAATTTATGATGTAAAATCAGATATCAAAATACCTAAGCGCTTTTGGCTAAACATTAGCCATCATCAGAGGATAAAAGTAGTCGAAAAACTATATACCTTGTTTCTATATAGTAACAAATAAATTTTTACCAGTGTGTTTGCATTATATTTTTTCAAGTTTAAGAAGGTGAATTTGACGTTTTTACTATATGGAATTTTCTACATATTTTTAATTGAAAGAGTTTTGTTTAATGCGGTTTTCAAATTCCCTGCTCAAGAGCGCAAAATTTTTCATATATTTTATGACTCATTTTTAAACGAAAAGGAATAAAATTGGCAGAACTGACTGTTGAAGTGATTTGGAATCGAATAGCGTTTTCTAGTTTTTGTCAAATAAATTACTTATCGAGTAATAAGCGATCATTGTCACGTGACGACAAGCTTCTCCCTTTCTCGCGCTGCCGCGTCGGGAATTCGATTCAAACCGTTCACTTTGACAGTATTTTCTGAAAGATCTTAAGAAGACTTGCTAATTTTATGTGAGTTTGAACAAAAATGAATTCAAAAATATGTCAGAAAGTAGTTTCTTCGGATTTAAAAACAGAGGGGAGGAGCTGAGATCGGTAATTTCGAAAAGGGGGAATTTAAATAATTGGTTATTTATTGTTGCAATAAAGTAATAAATGAGTAGACAAAAAAAAATAAGTTTTACAAATTTTTAACTTTTACGTACTGGGTTGGTTGAAATTTTTGAACTGTAGGGATGTGGGGAGGGGGGGGGGAAGATTGAGATAACATTAAAAGAAAACAAGAAATTATTCGAAATGGGGAAGGTTCTCATTATTCATCATAATTTTTTTTTTTTTAATAAGGATTATTTTACGTGTGATTAAATTGTAAAAACTGAATATCTAACATACGAAATTTATTCCTTAATATCAGCATTTTAAGACTATTTTATTAATAACAAATTATATCACAACTTAACTTCATACTGAAAGTAATAAAAATATGAGTCCAATGCATGTGAATATATATTTTCATATTAAATCAAATTTAGAATTAGTTAAATTTATATTTTCATTCTTAATTATTCATGTAAAAGAAAGCAATAAATATTAATTGATGAAAATGAATTTTTAATTTTAATATATTATTATACAAAAGCATAATTACATGTTTTTTTTTTTACTTTTTAATGTATGTCTACTTGTAATGTATGTCTCCTTAGTATGGCGCTATTAAATATCTTAGCTATTTATTCTTATATTTTTGCATATGATTAAGTAACTAAATTCACTCGCCATCTACGCGATAAGATGCCAAGTCAGGCGTCCGCTTGGGCAATTAAATGGAGGCGTGAGTCAGCCCGGTATATAGGAGCCTTATGTAACATACTTGACTCCAGACCGGCAGGTTCCTAGTTCAGTCCTCATGTGAGACAGGAAATATTCTTAAAATGTATTAAATAATGAATACTTCCGCAACCGTCCATAGATGGCAGCACAAACAGGAAGACTGTTTTTTAAAACCGACTTTCTTCAAATAACGGAAAATTTAACTCATGTAACAGAGAAAAAAATAAACGGAAATTCTTCAAATAACGGAAAATTTCCCTCCTGTAACTAAGATAAAAATAAACGGAAATTCTTCAAATAACGGAAAATTTCACTCCTATAACAGAGAAAAAATAAACGAAATAACGGAAATAATTCGGCAGCAGTGCTGCCAGTGATATTTCCGTGTTTTGAAGGAAGTATTTTTGAGAGTGCAGGATTTGGACTACAAGCAAGAATTCCAAGGAAAAAAACCATATTTAAATCAAAAGCAACGCGAAAAACGAGTTAAGTGGGCAAAAGAACACATTAAATGGTCAGAAAATCAATGGAAGCAAGTAATCTGGAGCGATGAGAGTAAAATATCGCTCTTTGGTAGTGATGGTAGAAAATGCGTGAGACGTAGAGTAGGAGAAGCACTTCATCCTGATTGCATTGAAGCAACTACAAAAAACCCAACAAATGTCATGATTTGGGCATGTATGTCTGCAGATGGTGTGGGCCGAATGTGATTGATGGCATCCTGAATGCCAAAAAATACATCGAAACTGTCCTGGAACCAAAATTGATACCTTCCATCAGGGATATCTTCCCCAACAACGCACCATTTATTTTTCAGCAGGATTCAGCTCCATGCCACACAGCAAAAGTATGCAAAGCATGGTTTCAAAATAAAGGCATAGATATATTACCATGGCCAGAAAACAGCCCTGATCTCAATCCAATTGAAAATTTGTGGCGATGTTTGAAAATTCTTGTATGAAAAAAACGTCCATCCAATAAAAGACAACTTATTGAAGCTATAATTGATTCTTGGCACCATGTGATTACGAAAGATGAACTCCAAACACTCGTTCACTCGATGAAAAGACGCTGTGAAGCTGTCTTAAAAATAAGGGTTATCCTACTAAGTATTAATCGTGTAAGTATCACTTTAAAAAATGCAAATCTAAGATAGATCTTACTATTAGTTGCATAACTTTTTTTGTGATACAGATATTGTAATACTGTTTTTATTATTAAATTCTACATTAAATTACCTTCAATTTGATATACAAATGTTTGTATTTAAGTGAAAATTAATATATTCTACTACAAGCACACAAAGTTGAAAAACATGAAACTTTCAAAAAATGTCCACACTTTTGGCCACCACTGTATATATATATGTGTGTGTGTGTGTGTGTGTGATCGCAGTAGTTCTTCATCTGAACTTCGGACTGCAAACCAAAGCACATATTTTATTGAGGCTTGTGAGGTTGAATCTAAGTTCGATGTTTCGAGAACAATAGAAAATTGATACACGATGTGCAATTTTGATCATGAGAACAAAGTAGATGTGTTGTAGCTTTCGTCCCAACCAGACGGATCGAGCAATCGTCTCTTTGTAATTCCATGCCGGTCGGTGGAACAGCGCATTTAACTAATATTTAAGCCCGACAGACGGTCGGATCAATTCAAAATGTATATAAGTTTAAATTAATATTGTAAATATTTTGTATGTTAATCAAGATATTAAAAGTATAACGTTAAATCACTTTGAAAAACGTCTGGACTATTACTCATTCTCCTAGACGCCAGCCTAAATCCCATATATATATATATATATATATATATATATATACCTATATATATAACCATTAATGAAACATTACCGAAACACCAACAGAAACGTGAAATTAGGATTTAGTAAGTAATAATTTATTGACAACGAAATTGTAAAATTGTAACCCCAACACTATGAATATCTGGAGGCACGGTAGTGCCTCCGCCAAGTCGAGAGAGGACAGCCTTAAGCATACTTTTCTGGAAGCAACTCAGGGCACTTTTGACCCCCCCATATCTCCGCGCTGGAGTATCACAAAAATTTGAAACTTCGTTTTTCTAGAGTATTTGGCACACAGGACCAAAATTTAAAATTACAACTTTCTGTCTTTTCTTGTTCAGACGATATATGAACTCAAACATTCGATTTTTTGTCACTCACTCACTCACTCGTTCACGCGTCATCAAAAAGATTAGGTAGATCCCGTAGCCCTAGAAACTTCACATTTGGAAAAAAGGTAGTGTTTAGGATACAAAGAAAGGAAAAATGATAAAATCCGGAAAATTCGACAAAAGAACATTCGAAAATTCAACAAATTCCATCAAAATTGAAAATTGAAAATAATACGATCTTGTAGTCTTAGAAACTTAAGATTCTGTGTGAAGGTAGTGCTTAGTATCCAGAAAAAGAAAACACCAAAAACACCAAAAAAATCGAAAGCAAAATTGAAAAAATCGAAAAATCGAAAAAAATCGAAAAAATTCAAATAATCCGATTTTGTTGCGCTAGAAAGTTAGAATTCGGAATAAAGGTAGTATTTAGGATGCAAAATAAGGAAAAATTAAAAATTCCGGAAAATTCGAAACAAAAATTCAAAAATTCGCAAAATTAAAAAAAAAATTTTTAAATTAAAATAATTTGATTTTTTAGCCTTAGAAACTTAAAATTCGCAGTAAACATAGTGTTTAGGATTCGTAATAAGTTAAAATAAAAAACGCAATAAAATTCGAAAATAAATTCTAAAAATCGAAATAATCGGAAAAATAAGGAAAATTTGAAAATAATTCGATTTCATAGCGCTAGAAACTTGAAATTTAGAATAAAAGTAATATTTAAGATACTAAATAAGGAAAAATTCAAAAATATGGATAATTAAAAAAATACCCATAAATTAGTGCAGACGATATATGAACTCAAAGTTTCGATTTTTTGTCACTCACTCCCGCGTCATCAAAAAGATTGGGTAGATCCCGCAGCCACAGAAACTTAAAATTTAGAATAAAGCTAGTGTTTCGGATACAAAGAAAGGAAAAAATATATTAAAAAAAATCGAACAAAATTGAAAATAACACGATCTTGTAGTCTTAAAAACTTAAAATTTGGTGTGAAGGAAGTGTTCAGAATTCAGAAAAAGAAAACATCAAAAACACACACAAAAAAAAATTGAAAATAAAATCGAAAAATCGAAAAATTTCAAATAATCCGATTTTGACTAGAAACTTGGAATTCGGAATAAAGGTAGTATTTAGGATGCAAAATAAGGAAAAATTAAAAATTCCGGAAAATTCGAAAAAAAAATCAAAAATTCGAAAAATTCGAAAAAAATTAAAAAAAAATTAAATAATTTGATCTTTTGGCCTTAGAAACTTAAAATTCGCGGTAAAGAGAGTGTTTAGGATTCAGAATAAGTTAAAATAACAACGCAATAAAATTCGAAAATAAAATAAAAAAATCGAAAGAAATCGAAAAATAAGGAAATTTTGAAAATAATTCGATTTCATAGCGCTAGAAACTTGAAATTTGGAATAAAGGTAATATTTAAGATACTAAATAAGGAAACATTAAAAAATATAGATAATTAAAAAAAAAATCGAAAATTTCAAAAAAAAAATTAGAAAGAAAGAAAGAAAAACAGAGAAATTGAAAATAATATGATCTCGTAGTCTTAGAAACTGGAAATTTGGTGTAAAGGTAGTGTTTAGGATTCAGAAAAAGAAAAAATTAAAAACACAACAAAAATTGAAAATAAAATAAAAAAATCGAAAAAAAAAACAAAAATTTGAAAATAATTCGATTTTGTAAAGCTAGAAACTTAAAATTTGGAATAAAGGTAGTATTTAGGATACAAAAAAAAAAAAAAGAAATAAATAAAAAATCTGTAAAAATCGAAAAAAAAATTCGAAAATTCGAAAAATTGAAAAAAAAATCGATTTTGTAGCTTTAGAACTTAAAATTCGGCGTAAACTTATTGTTTAGGAAACAGAAAAAGGAAAAATTAAAACACAATAAATTCGAAAATAGAATAAAAAACTCGAAAAAGATCGGAAATTTCAAAATAATTCGATTTTGTAGCGCTAGAAACTTAAAATTTTTAATAAAGGATACAAAATAAGAAAAAATTTAAAAATCCAGAAAATTATAAAAAAAATTCGAAAAAATCAAAAATTGAAAATAATTTTATCTTGTAGTCTTAGGAATTTAAAACTTGGTGTAAAGCTAGTATTTACTATTCAATAAAAGGAACAATTAAAATATTCGTTAAATTCGAAAATAAAATCGAAAAATCGAAATATCTTTAAGAAATCGAAAATTCAAAAACAATTTGATTTTGTACTGCTAGAAACATTAGTTTTAAGATAATTGTCCTATTAGCTAGTACAACGCCCCTAATTGTTTTATGTTATTTCCCCCGGATTATGGTTTTCTTTTCTTTCGTTTACGAATTTCGTTATAGAAAAGTTCCGCTATAGACTGGCTACGGTATAGGCTATTTCTTTATAGACAGGTTTGTTTTCTTTCACAGGTTGTACTCTATTTACTTCACATATGAAATATGGATTGTTAAATGATGTTAGCCCCACAAAAATTTTCACAGCTCCCCCTACCCTCCCGACATTACTGGCTGGTTATGGCTTGATAGTCCTTTCTAAATAAAATCATGGTGACTCAAAGATTCACATGATTTATTTCTAAATTGAACCTAAATGATCCTAAGAAGACGGATCAAATAATTACTATATTGGCATGACAATCAGGTAACTTACAATTAAAATCGAAAAATCAATAAATTTATAGTAAGGTCGAAAATTTGAAAATAATTCGATTTTGTAGTCCTAGAAGCTTGACATTTGGCAGAAAGGCAGGGTTTAGTACAGAAAGTAAGGAAAAATTAAAAAATCCGTAAATAATAAAAAAAGACTAAAAAAAACGAAAAATATAAACATCGAAAAAAGGAATATAGTTTGATTTTTTGGAAATTTTCGGAAATTTTAATTTTGGCTTTCTTTTTATACTAAAAAGTTCTTTTATGTTAAATATCAAGTATCTAGTGCTGCGAGTAATATCTGAGATGGATAGCACCTATCCTGGAAGCAATTGAGATTACTTTTGACACCCCCCTTCCATAACTTAGTGCTTGCCTAGGAACCTGAAATCTCTTTTTATCTAGAGTACTTTGCAAACGAAACTAAAGCTTCAAAATTTTGATACCTGTAAATAATAGGGACAGAGAATCGGACCTAGACTAGCGACTAGGCCGATTGGCTTAGAGAAAATTAGTGGATGATCTCCAAAAAGAACCCAAAATCAAGAAAAGGAGGATTACTTACAAAAAGAAGTGAAATCTCATCAAAAAGTCACCTGTAAAAAATGCAGCCAAGTCTCGTAACTCATTTATCGTAAAAAGTACTGAGATCGTATAAAGCCAAGTTTAACTATCTTATTAACTCTGAAATTTTCATTCACAAATCACTCCTAGTCTCTACATCTTTAGTTAATTATTATTTTGTGACTTGGCAATTACACAGCACAAGGAAGTTATTACACCTTACTATGTTATGGAATGGGATGGGATAATTTAATTAAGGCAAATTATATACGCACAGGGAAGTTATTACACTTTAATATGTTATAGTATTATTTGATTAAGACTAACTATATACATCACATTCTCGTATCGATTGCCAGTACAATTTCCGTTTTTTTTTCAGGAAATTTTTTTTACAGTGAACAAATACTTCACAACAATCAAAATACGTGTTAATAAGATAAATTTTTGCGATAATAAACAATTGAATGAGAATATTTCCTTAACTAGAAATCTTAATTTGGAAATATTCTTTTTAATGATTATAGGCTTTAGATATTCGGTGAGCGATTCTATCCAGTAATTATTATTAATAAAGAAAATACTTACTCACCTCTAAGTGCAGTTTCCTGATGTTCAAGGCAGATGATTTTGAAACTGACAAATTCATTATTAAATGGGAAAACTTTATAAGTTCCGCTGTAACCACTGGCTTGTTTTTCGATAACTTTAAAACACTGGTTATATGCCAACCAGGCAGTTATTCAATTTTATTTTTCTCTGACATAATTTTAATTCCAAAGAAGATATCCGGTATTAAAACACAGGATTTAAAAATGCGTTAATAGACAAAATGTTGACCGCAAGAAAATTTATTATTTTCGTGAGTATAAGCACATTGTTTTGTTTTATCAACAAAAGTTAATGGAAAAATATATGACACTGCAACTGAAATTTGTTGCTGATGGTCACAAACTGCTGCAGAGAACGCATTTTGTAAAAAAGAAGCTTAGTTATGATCAAGTGATTTGAAGAATGGCATTTTTTCTTCCTCTCTTAAAGTAGCGTTAAAAGTAGCGTGAAAGCTCGCAACAAACTACTGATTTTTTGTATCGCGCTATTCGCTACACTACATTTTTTTAAATGTAGCGCGCTACACTACAAACTACTGTAAAAGTAGCGACTACTGTACGCGCTACTTCCGACCCTTGGTTCGGACAATAACTTTTTATTGTTCTTGTTATTTTAAAGGACCCGTCGCAAAACAAAAAACAAGTTGGAATTTCTACGTTAAACGTGACATATAAGGTGCGTTCATTTTATAACTAGTTTCACAACTTAAAAAAAAAAAACATCATCATCATTTCAGTGAAAGGAATTATGTCGTCTTCTAGAAAAGATTTTTTTTTTTTTTCCTTTAAGGTAGATTTTGTAAGAAATACCACCTATTACATTCTCCCCTAAGTTGGAATTTTTGGAAAAATTTTGCAGATCTACGCCGATCATGACTCCCTGAACCCAAAACCACCCTCAGTTCAAAACTTTATTTATCTATCTATCTATCTATGTCACTTTTTTTATGGACACGATAACTGCAATAATTCTGCACAAATCTCTTCCAAACTGATACATAAAATCAAGGAGCCTAATATCTTGGTCAAGATCGTTACAGGGCAGAAGCGAACCGAAAGGGGGGGGGGGGCTTTTTGTGAAAACAGAAAAAAACCCATAATTTCTTAATTATGATACGTATCGAATCCGTTTAAAGTTATTATTACTTCTAGGAAAAGGGCCGAAAATTTATGTATGACATATTTTTAATATCATTAAAAATGGCCCCAAGGGGAGAAAAGAGGGGGTTTTAGAAGAAGAAAATTCATAACTTTGTCAATTCAGAAAATATCAAATCCGCTATAATTGATTATAATTCCTCTTAATATTATCTAAAACTTTTATATTGACAGATTTTTATACAAACAACCCTTGTAGCAAAAAAAAAAAAAAAAAAAAAAAAAAAAAAAAAAAAAAAAATTCTTGCCGGCTCCGCCAGCAAACAATCTAGGTGTCGAAGTGGGCTGTTCCAACTACCGCATCATGACAAAAAAGTTCATTTCTTCCGCATTTTCGACAAACTGTCTGCTTCTTCGAAATCTATCTGTGCCTGTAAGCCGAGCCGTTAGGGATTTTTTTTCTTATTACGTTTGCTTATTACATATGCGATCGCTAGATAGATATATGCTCCAACGTGTGTGATTCGCTACGTCATATAATGTAAGCTCTTTGGTGGAAAAGGACGCAAAGTGTTGAGGATGGCAGAAAAACGAAAACATAATTTAAGCTTTGGTTTTTCAGAAATGCTCTTCCGCTGAGCACCGGAGCGCAATATTTATGAGCTCCGGTGAAGTTTGACCAATAATTAAACATTGACTAAAAACAAATAAGTATCGGAGCTCAGCTCTGGTAAGCTCCGGCACAAATTAAGCACTGCTCACAGGCATGTATTTATAAGTCAATGAAATTAAAAACAGTGCTTCTTTCCTCCGAGAGACAGGATGCGGTGCCTCACCGAGAGCAAGACGTCGTTGCTACATTACCAACAAATGAAATATAGTCTTTAAATTTGTATACAGACCCCCTACGAAACAAATGATTCGAAAGAAACACTGATTGTGAAAATCTGTTCCATCACAATAAAAAAATAACTTTTTATAACTTTAAAGTACTTTTTTTTAAATTTTTACTTTTGTAAAGATTTTTTCTTCGGTACGCGCATAGCTTGGTCTTAGATATAACTGAGAGCAAAAAACGCAAAAAAAAAAAAATAAAAATAAAAAGCCGTTTGAAACTGAGAGAGATTTACAAAGTGTATGTTTTATTTTTTCCTGGAATTCGATGGTCTGTTATTGTTTCGAACATGGAACAAGAACAGAAATACAATTAAGAAAAGGCCCTCCGTATACTGTATAAATCAAAACGTCTGTGTGGCAGTATATGACCCTTCTTTTACTATAAGACGTCTCGACAAAGTGACGCAGTCTAAATGATCAGTTTTGACTTAACCCATTTATGTAATATGCGCTTTCAGTTTTAAGTAGAATTTTCGCCGTTTAATTAAATCACATTGTTGAATAGAATTTTATTTAACAAAGCGGCGGATTCCGCCAAGGCGAAAGGCAAAAAAAAATTAATTTTAACTTAACTTTAGTTTTGATTCATATAAGCGGCAATTATAGTAATTTTTTTTAGCTCTGGGGGGGGGGGGTAAAAACCCCCAACCCCCCCCCCCTTGGCTGCGCCACTGACCTTACCCATAATTATGAGAAAAAAAACTTGATATTAGATTTTTAAGTACTAAAAACAATGAGATGAAGAGGGATGTTGGTACACAACATTGACCAGATATATGAAGATAACTATACAAAGGAAATGAATTGCAAAAAAAAAATTCTAAATGTTGCCAAAAACATTTTTAGACGATTATAAACCCTGTTGCCAAAATAATTTTTAGAAAATGAATTACTTGGATATATGGAATATTTTAAAGCAACACAAACCATGGCGCTGCCATCTATGATATGAATAATGAATATGCAATGGAAAAATCAATATTAAAAATGAAACCATACTATCTAAAGTGATAATAATTAGTTAATAAATATAAATGAAATTAAAAATAAAAGAAATAATCTATCCAATTACATTAAAGTAAAAATGGATGTAGTAATGATTAATTCTATGTTAAAAAATAAGATGTAAAGTGGTAAAATTAAGAATTAATGATTAATACTACATAAAAATACATGTACCAAGAAATGACATAGCCACTATTAAATAGCTTTGCCATCAAAGCAACAACATAAAATTAAATTAAAATCAAATTAAAATACTAAATTATGTGAATTAAGATACTATGTATTTAAAATTAATATTAATTAAATATTGAAATTAATAGTTACATATTATGTTTTTGCATACAAAGTTAAAAATTAAATACACATGTTATAAGTGGTTAGGGAAGAACATTAATTTAAATTAATACATATATTATATTCGCATTTAAGAAAGTATTACATTATATTAGAATATGATATTGTCCACCGTGGGCATAAAAGTAAATACAATTAATCAAAAAACATTCTTAATAGTAATGAATAATACATTTAAATTAATTAATGAAGATTTAAATATAACTACATTAATTCGCATATAAAAGTACCACATCAAAGTCCATTATAAAATCTGTATTAGCAAACGTATGTGTAAATCAAAAAGCCCCCCCCCCCTTTTTTTTGTAAATATAAATTAACCATGCGTTTTTTCCATACACCTCCGCCACACACCTCCTCAATTTAACATCTACCCACCCATCCGTCCTATTATAATTAATTAATTAATTAATTTATATATACTTTTTTTTAGCACTTTCCAACCTAGTTGAAAAGTGCTTATGACTTCGGTTTGTCTGGCCGTATGGCCGGATGGCCGTCTGTCCGTGCTCTAACTCCCGTAAATATGCTCGGATTGCTCTGCAATTTTTATATGTTATTGTCGTTATCTATGGCACGTTCCCATTTTCAACTGAAGTGTGTAGCACTTATAGTTTTCTTACAGGGACACTCAAAAGAATTCCGTTACATTGCGGTCTATGGGGGAAAAATCATTTGCGGTTTATTTTAAAAATGTTTCACTATTGTAAACGCATTGAAATTTATATAGATCACTAAGATGCATTAGAAGAAGCTTAATATGGAATAGTAGGTGTATAGCACTTAGAGTTACTTTACAGGGACAGTCAAAATAATTCCGTTACATTACGTCTATGGAGAAAAATCGTCTGCGGCTTATTTAAATAATGTTCCACTATTTTAAACGCATTGAAGTTTATATATATTACTAAGGTGCATTACAAGACGCTTACTACAGAATAGTGTGTGTATAGCAGTCATCGTTCATTTACAGGAACACACAAAAGAATTCTCTGCTGTGTGTTAACAATAATTCATGGAAGTGCGTTTTAAGTTACTGACGCGATTTTAATCTTAACTAGCTTTTTGTCTATTACGTGGTGTGTATAAATTCTGTAGATCCTATACAGGGCAGCACAAAAGTTCGCGAACACATTTCCGTTTATTGACAGAAACTCCAGAAGGAGAATTTAAACTGTGCTACGCGTTTCCTAACTAAAATAAAATTTAGCATCCTATGTATATATAAAAATCTATAGATCATATACAGGGCTACATAAAAGTATTCGGATATTTTTCCGAATATTGTATATATTGAAAATTCCTGAAATTACGTTTTTAAATATGTTATGCGTTTTCCAAATTGTCTACTTAGATGTCATCTTTCAGCTTATTAAACGGTAATGATTTGTAAAATTATTTTAGAAGCGTTGGTAAGTGCTACATAATCTATGCTTGACGCATGATTTTTCGTTCTTGTTAATAATATTATGTGTTTTTTTATACATTTTTTAACGCATGTGTTAATTTGGTTGCTAAGATCATATAAGTACTAATTATATATTAAAGAGTATATGAATTTTTTTGGAAAACCATGTTGTAATGCATCATAGATTAGTTTTTAACACTTTCCGACCTAGTTGAAAAGTGTTTATGACTTCGGTTTGTCTGCCGTATGCCCGTCTGCCGTCTGGCCGTTCTCTAACTCCCGTAAATGTGCTCGGATTGTTCTGCAATTTTTATATGTTATTGTCGTTATCTATAGCATGTGCCCTATTTCAACGGAAGTGTGTAGCACTTATAGTTTTTTTACAGGGACACTCAAAAGAATTCCATTACATTGCGGTCTATGGGGAAAAATCATTTTCGGTTTATTTAAATAATGTTTCACTATTTTAAACGCATCGAAATTTATATATATCACTAAGGTGCATTAGAGGAAGCTTAATATGGAATAGGGTGTGCATAGCACTTATACTTAATTTACAGGGACAGTGAAAAGAATTCCGTTACATTAGGTCTATGGAGAAAAATCGTCTGCGGTTTATGTAAATAATGTTTCACTATTTTAAACGCATTGAAATTTATATATATCACTAAGGTGCATTACAAGAGGCTTACAACAGAATAGTGTGTGTATAGCAGTCATCGTTCATTTACAGGGACACACAAAAGAATTCTCTACTGTCTGTTAACAATAATTCCTGGAAGTTCGTTTTAAGTTACTGAACGCGATTTTAATTTTAACTCGCTTTTTGTCTGTTATGTGGTGTGTATAAATTCTGTAGATTTTATACAGGGAAACACAAAAGTTCGCGGACCCATTTCCGTTTATTGACAGAAACTCCAGACGGAGAATTTTAAACTGTGCTACGCGTTTCCTAACTGAACTAAAATTTAGCATCCTATGTAATATATATAGAAATCTATAGATCCTATACAGGGCTGAAGAAAAGTATTCGGATATTTTTCTGAATATTGTATATGTTGGAAATTCCTGAAATTATGTTTTAAATATGTTATGCGTTTTCCAAATTGTTTACTTAGATGTTATATTTTAGCTTATTAAAATGTATGGTTTGTAAAATTATTTTGGAAACGTTGGAAAGTGTTACATTATCTATGCTTGACGCATGATTTTTCGTTCTTGTTTAATGTTGCTGTGAATTAGTTGAGAAGAACATAAACTCTTTATTTTGTAAATATGATTAAGGATTATATTACGATATACAGAATTATGAAGATAGGATTTAAAATTACGTAATCAGAAAGATCAATTATTGTTTTGTTTTCTTTAAGTGTAATTTTAAGATCTAAAAAGTTAATAGTATTGTAAGAAAGGAGGTTTTCCGTTAATTCTAAATTAGTAGGATAATAAACTGTAATTTAGAAATATTAGTGTGATCAGTGGCAATTAAAATTATGTCATCAATATAACGATATAAATGTATATTACTGTTAATAAAAGTGCGTTCATACTGATACAAGTATAAGTCTGAAGGTATACTAGATGTACATCCCCCTTGTGGTATACCGACTTTCTGTAACTATAACGTATTATCATGCATTATAAAATTATTATATATAATGAAGTTTGTTAAAGTTTTAAAATAAGCAGTATCTATATGAATTGGTAAATTTAGTGTATGATGATACTTATTAAATAATGCATTTATAATATTATGTAGATCTAATAAATCTATATTATTAAAAAGATCTTTGAAATCATAAGTCATTATATTGTTAACACATTTAAGATTTTTCAAAATATAGACGAGTTGATAGCTACTTTTTATACAATGTGTATATTATCAGTGGATGTTGTCAGTGTATAAATTTGATTGAGAATTTTCAATAGATGTTTATTGGCTATATTATTATATGTATTTCACCCAATAGTTACAGTCCTAAATTTAATTGGATTTTTTATGAAATTTGGGTATAAAAACTAAATAAGGATAATTAAAGTTAGTAGAAGAAATATTTAATAGTTTATAATAACTGTGAATTTTACGATTGTTTATAATTACATTTTCATTAGTTTTTTAAAACGATTTGTTAGTAGCAATACAAGATGTAAGTAGTCGGTGATAATAAGATTTACACATGATAGCATAATTATTAGGAGATTTGTCAATGTATGTGATTACATAGTTTTTTTGTAATTTAGTAATTTGCTGGAACAAGTGTTTAGTGTTAATTTTAATCAGATGCGATAATTTATGTTTTAAAGACGTAGTTAATTTTTCAATAACTAGTATTTTCCGTTGATTAAAATATTCAATAAGTTTACTATATAAGATTTAAATCTTATAAATAAAAATATCTATATCGTATGTAAACTGTTTTATAATAGAATTTATATTAAATTTAGATGGAAGCCTATATTTAGTACCATAACCCATTAGTTAAAATCATTCACAATATTAAGATTACCAGTGATTATATGTCCATGATCATTATTAATGTATTTTTTTAGAGTGGGGTCATTGCATTTACACGGAGAAGTACTTGCATCAGATGTATTTTTGAAAATGCATTATAGTTATATATATATATGTATAATAGTTTTACAATTAATAATTATTTAATTATTTATATTTATTAATATTTTATCTCCAGTTTAATTATTTATCTGGTTACTTTATCATTTTGCTAAAATAACTACAATCAATTAACTGTTAACACATAAATATTACATGTGTTTATAACATTTTTTTCTTGTGTTCATGCAATTAAATCTGTATTGGTAAGTGAAGATTTTTTTTGTTTCATTTCTTAAATTGGATTTACTTTTAATAATATATTTATATTTTCCATTCAATATAATGATATTTATATGGCATTATATATATGGCATTTTTTCTATGGATTTCAAGACTTATCTACTCTTATTTTTTCACTGTTTTCATATATGAAGTGTCGCAGTATATCGAGCAATTTGAATGTAGTTATTTCTGATTTATCGCTTACTATATTCAATTACGACTTACTTATGTTGTGGAATACTGCCCCTGATAACGTGTTTCACAATATAATTTTCCATTTTCTTTCAGGCAGTTTAAATATTTTGGACCCTCTTTTTATTCCAAAATGGTCGAAATTTTACATTTCGTTTAATAATTGTTATTTCTAATTTAAGTTACTGCATTGCATTTGGGATTTGTTAGGCAGAAATAAACAGATAATTAAATAAAAGAAAACTGCCCAGTTAAACTGACGGCATTGAGCTCACAGGCTATTCACACTAACTGTAAATTATATTCTTATTTCAAAGAATTTGAAATAAGCCCTCGAAAAATGAAGAAATCGACAATATATTAAGAGGGGGGAACCATCCCCCGTTTCTCCTTCTTATAATTAACCAATGAACCCATAAAACTAATCAGAGAAGCGCCTTACCACAATGAACCTATATACAAAATTTGAAAAAATCGTGTAATTCTGCATGAAAACTCCATTTATCTAAATTAAGGGGGGGTTAGCCCCCCGTCCCCCCTTTATACTTAACCAAAGAACCCCCAAAACTAATCAGAGAAGCGCCTTATCACAATGAACATATATATAACATTTGAAGAAAATCGGATAATTCTGCTTAAAAAACCCATTTATCTATATCAAGGGGGGTTAGTCCCCCCCCCCGATTCCCCCTTTATACTTTACCAGTGAACCCCCAAAACTAATCAGGGAAGTGCCTTACCACAATGAGCCTATATACAAAATTTGGAGTAAATTGGATAATTCTGCATGAAAAGCCCATTTATCAAAATTAAGGGGGGGGGGGGGGTAGCCCCCGTTTCCCTCCTTTACACTTCACCAATGAACCCCCAAAACTAATCAGGGAAGCCCCTTACCACAATGAGCCCATATAGAAAGTTTGAAGAAAATCGGATAACTCTGCATGAAAAAAATCATTTATCTAAAATAAGGGGGGAGGATTAACCCCCCCGTTACCCCCTTTATACTTAACCTATGAACCCCCAAAACTAATCAGGAAAGAACCTTATCACAATGAACCTATATACAAAATTTGAAGAAAATTGGATAATTCTGCATGAAAAAAAACATTTATCCAAATTAAGGGGGGTTAGCCTCCCGTCCCCCCCCCTTTATAGTTAACCAATCAATCCCCAAAACTAATCAGGGAAGCAGTATATCTGTATAAGGTTGTTTTTGAGAAGAAACTTTTTTTTTTGTCCTATAATGTTTATTTTAACATTATAAAAATTTCTAAAAAATACGGAAGATATCTGTTATAAAACGGAAATTTCAGAAATCACGGAAAATTTCCTGGAATTTACGGATTTTTTTTCCGTTAAAAAACGGAAATAGTACTGGCGTCTCGATTGCCAGTACAATTTCCGTTTTTTTTCAAGAAATTTTTTTTACAGTGAACAATCACTTCACAGCAATCAGAATACGTGTTAATAAGATAAATTTTTGCGATAATAAACAATTGAATGAGAATATTTCCTTAACTAGAAATCTTAATTTGGAAATATTCTTTTTAATGATTATAGGCTTTAGATATTCGGTGCGCGATTCTATCCAGTAATTATTATTAATAAAGAATATACTTACTCACCTCTAAGTGCAGTTTCCTGATGTTCAAGGCAGATGATTTTGAAACTGACAACTTCATTATTAAATGGGCAAAGTTTATAAGTTCCGCTGTAACCACTGGCTTGTTTTTCGATAACTTTAAAACACTGGTTATATGCCAACCAGGCAGTTCACTGTAAAAAATAACGGAAATTGTATTTCCCTGAAAATAACGGAAATTGTACTGGCAATCGAGACGCCAGTACTATTTCCGTATTTTAACGGAAAAAAAATTCCGTAAATTCCAGGAAGTTTTCCGTAATTTCTGAAATATCCGTTTTTAAATTTCCGTTTTATAACAAATATCTTCAGTATTTTTTAGAAATTATTATGGCGTTAAAATAAATTTTATAGGACCAAAAAAAAAAAAAAAAAGTTATCCCTCAAGAAACATATAAGGGACAGATACGTTTCTTGCTTTTTTTCCGTTCATTTCTGAGAGAGCTTTTTAATAAACAACCACCATTTCCCACGATAAGTATCGAACCCACGACCTTCCGTTTACCAAACCAGCGCGCCAAACCTCTACGCTCCTGTTGGACAGGACACGTATTCAAATGTTGTTACCTATTAGAGAAGTTTTTAATGATGCAAAAAATTGAAGTTCTTATACTTAGATGGATATTTTCAGAGTTCTGTTGTTTTTAATATTTTCTTTTCAAAATTGTTCTTCATTATGCTTTATTATTTGATGCTTTATAACATATAAATTTAAATTTTTTATGTATTATATGCGTAAAATATTGTATTAACAGCAATGATTGTTTCTTTTTGCAATAGTACATATACTTTAATAATTTGTGTGTTGATTTATTTATCAATTTCAGTAAAATCAATAATTATCAAGCAGACGTATTATTACATGCTATTAAAGTAAATTTTCTTTATTTCTTAGTTTAAAAACTTATGTGAATAAACAAATTTATAATAAATTAAATTATTATATTTAAGCTTTGCTGCGAGCTTTTGTGTATGGTTCTGTTAAAATCAATAATTTTTAAAATATCAAAACGAAAAAATAGATTTTTAGAGAAAATTTTGAAATTAATAACTTTAGGATAGGTAAGTTTAAATTTGGACTTAATAATTTAGTTTAATTTATAAAAATTATAAACTAACAAAATAAATTTTAAACTTTTATAAAAATGAAGTTTATAATTTTATAAAGTAAACAAAAAGTTATTATTTTTTATAAATTTAAAGAGAAAATTATGAAGTTTGTAAAGTTATAATTTATAAAATAATAAATTTTAGTTTAATTCACAAATTTATAAGACAAATCAGTTTAGTTTAATACCCACATACCGATAATTTGCTAAGATATTATTTTATGAAACCTTAAAAATATTAAAATAAAAAAATAGATTTTTAGAGAATATTTTGAAATTAATGACCTTGGGATAGGTAAGTTTAAATTTGGACTTATTAGTTTAGTCTAAATTAATTTACTTTAATTTATAAAATCATAAACTAACGAAATAAATTATAAACTTTATAAAATCATAAACTTCATTTTTATGAAAGTAAAGAAAAATGATTAATAACTTTTATAAATTTAAAGAAAAAAAATATAAACTTTGTAAAAAATTATAATTTATAAAAAAATAAACTTTAGTTTAATTTACAAATTTATAAGACAAATCAGTTTTGTTCAATACAATATACATATCGATAATTTGCAAAGATAATATTTTATGAAACCTTTAATAACCTAATATTGCTTCACGTTAATAAAATTAAAATAAAATTTTAAAACGTCTGTGAAAAAATTCACAATTTAAAGTACCATAAAGAAGAAAAAAATAAATTTTAAAAAATATTTTCTGTAATTTATGGAAATAAAATAAATTTCTAAAGATTTCACTAAAAAATAAAAATATCGCTATTATTTTGACATAAAATTACCGCCCAGACACAACCCTGGTTAGAATGAGTTCCAGGATTGGCCCCAGTCTAATGACAAAAAATAGGCCCACGGGTAGGACTGGTTCAAATTTTGATCCTAGAAGAACTCTAGTAAATAAAATAATCTTAATTCGCATTTCAAACAAGGAGATTTCTGTACGCAAAACTCTGAACGTCATTTACGGAAATGGCACTAGAAATACGGACATTGTACAGTTTTGTAAGAAATGCGGAAAAATCCATTAAATTTACGGAAAACTTTCTGCATATTTACGGATTTGAAATCTCTTTTACGGAACTGATGCCATTTACGGAAATTGTACTGTTGTTTTGGAAAAATGAAACTTCTCCATAAAATTTAACGGAAAATCTCTTGTATTTTCACGGATTTTTTTTTAGAGTGTTCAATTTTATTTTTCTCTGACATAATTTTAATTCCAAAAGAAGATATCCGGTATTAAAACACAGGATTTAAAAATGCGTTAATAGACAAAATGTTGACCGCAAGAAAATTTATTATTTTCGTGAATATAAGCACATTGTTTTGTTTTATCAACAAAAGTTAACGGAAAAATATATGACACTGCAACTGAAATTTGTTGCTGACGGTCACAAACTGCTGCAGAGAACGCATTTTGTAAAAAAGAAGCTTAGTTATGATCAAGTGATTTGAAGAATGGCATTTTTTCTTCCTCTCTTAAAGTAGCGTTAAAAGTAGCGTGAAAGCTCGCAACAAATTACTGATTTTTTGTATCGCGCTATTCGCTACACTACATTTTTTTTGATGTAGCGCGCTACACTACAAACTACTGTAAAAGTAGCGACTACTGTACGCGCTACTTCCGACCCCTGGTTCGGACAATAACTTTTTATTGTTCTTGTTATTTTAAAGGACCCGTCGCAAAACAAAAAACAAGTTGGAAATTCTACGTTAAACGTGACATATAAGGTGCGTTCATTTTATAACTAGTTTCACAACTTAAAAAAAACATCATCATCATTTCAGTGAAAAGAATTATGTCGTCTTCTAGAAAATATTTTTTTTTTTTTCCTTTAAGGTAGATTTTGTAAGAAATACCACCTATTACATTCTCCCCTAAGTTGGAATTTTTGGAAAAATTTTGCAGATCTACGCCGATCATGACTCCCTGAACCCAAAACCACCCTCAGTTCAAAACTTTATTTATCTATCTATCTATCTATGTCACTTTTTTTATGGACACGATAACTGCAATAATTCTGCACAAATCTCTTCCAAACTGATACATAAAATCAAGGAGCCTAATATCTTGGTCAAGTTCGTTACAGGGAAGAAGCGAACCGAAAGGGGGGGGGGGGCTTTTTGTGAAAACAGAAAAAAACCCATAATTTCTTAATTATGATACGTATCGAATCCGTTTAAAGTTATTATTACTTCTAGGAAAAGGGCCGAAAATTTATGTATGACATATTTTTAATATCATTAAAAATGGCCCCAAGGGGAGAAAAGAGGGGGTTTTAGAAGAAGAAAATTCATAACTTTGTCAATTCAGAAAATATCAAATCCGCTATATTTGATTATAATTCCTCTTAATATTATCTAAAACTTTTATATTGACAGATTTTTATACAACCAACCCTTGTAGCAAAAGAAAAAAAAAAAAAAAAAAAAAAAAAAAAAAAAAATTCTTGCCGGCTCCGCCTGCAAACAATCTAGGTGTCGAAGTGGGCGGTTCCAACTACCGCATCATGACAAAAAAGTTCATTTCTTCCGCATTTTCGACAAACTGTCTGCTTCTTCGAAATCTATCTGTGCCTGTAAGCCGAGCCGTTAGGGATTTTTTTTTCTTATTACGTATGCCACGTTTGCTTATTACATATGCGATCGCTAGATAGATATATGCTTCAACGTGTGTGATTCGCTACGTCATATAATGTAAGCTCTTTGGTGGGAAAGGACGCAAAGTGTTGAGGATGGCAGAAAAACGAAAACATAATTTAAGCTTTGGTTTTTCAGAAATGCTCTTCCGCTGAGCACCGGAGCGCAATGTTTATGAGCTCCGGTGAAGTTTGACCAATATTTAAACATTGACTAAAAACAAAGAAGTATCGGAGCTCAGCTCTGGTAAGCTCCGGCACAAATTAAGCACTGCTCACAGGCATGTATTTATAAGTCAATGAAATTACAAACAGTGCTTCTTTCCTCCGAGAGACAGGATGCGGTGCCTCACCGAGAGCAAGACGTCGTTGCTACATTACCAACAAATGAAATATAGTCTTTAAATTTGTATACAGACCCCCTACGAAACAAATGATTCGAAAGAAACACTGATTGTGAAAATCTGTTCCATCACAATAAAAAAATAAATTTTTATAACTTTAAAGTACTTTTTTTTTAATTTTTACTTTTGTAAAGATTTTTTCTTCGGTACGAGCATAGCTTGGTCTTAGATATAACTGAGAGCAAAAAACGCAAAAAAAAAAAAATAAAAATAAAAAGCCGTTTGAAACTGAGAGAGATTTACAAAGTGTATGTTTTATTTTTTCCTGGAATTCGATGGTCTGTTATTGTTTCGAACATGGAACAAGAACAGAAATACAATTAAGAAACGGCCCACCGTATACTGTATAACTCAAAGCGTCTGTGTGGCAGTATATGACCCTTCTTTTACTATAAGACGTCTCGACAAAGTGACGCAGTCTATATGACCAGTTTTGACTTAACCCATTTATGTAATATGCGCTTTCAGTTTTAAGTAGAATTTTCGCCGTTTAATTAAATCACATTGTTGAATAGAATTTGATTTAACAAAGCGGCGGATTCCGCCAAGGCGAAAGGCAAAAAAAATTAATTTTAACTTTAGTTTTGATTCATACAAGCGGCAATTATAGTAAATTTTTTTAGCTCTGGGGGGGTTAACCCCCAACCCCCCCCCCCTTGGCTGCGCCACTGACCTTACCCATAATTATGAGAAAAAAAACTTGATATTAGATCTTTAAGTACTAAAAACAATGAGATGAAGATGGATGTTGGTGCACAACATTGACCAGATATATGAAGATAACTATACAAAGGAAATGAATTGCAAAAAAAAAATTCTAAATGTTGCCAAAAACATTTTTGACGATTATAAACCCTGTTGCCAAAATAATTTTTAGAAAATGAATTACTTGGATATATGGAATATTTTAAAACAACACAAACCATGGTGCTGCCATCTATGATATGAATAAAGTTTATGCAATAGAAAAATCAATATTAAAAATGAAACCATACTATCTAAAGTGATAATAATTAGTTAATAAATATAAATGAAATTAAAAATAAAAGAAATAATCTATCCAATTACATTAAAGTAAAAATGGATGTAGTAATGATTAATTCTATGTTAAAAAATAAGATGTAAAGTGGTAAAATTAAGAATTAATGATTAATACTACATAAAAATACATGTACCAAGAAATGACATAGCCACTATTAAATAGCTTTGCCATCAAAGCAACAACATAAAATTAAATTAAAATCAAATTAAAATACTAAATTATGTGAATTAAGATACTATGTATTTAAAATTAATATTAATTAAATATTGAAATTAATAGTTACATATTATGTTTTTGCATACAAAGTTAAAAATTAAATACACATGTTATAAGTGGTTAGGGAAGAACATTAATTTAAATTAATACATATATTATATTCGCATTTAAGAAAGTATTACATTATATTAGAATATGATATTGTCCACCGTGGGCATAAAAGTAAATACAATTAATCAAAAAACATTCTTAATAGTAATGAATAATACATTTAAATTAATTAATGAAGATTTAAATATAACTACATTAATTCGCATATAAAAGTACCACATCAAAGTCCATTATAAAATCTGTATTAGCAAACGTATGTGTAAATCAAAATGCCCACCCCCCCCCCATTTTTTTTGTAAATATAAATTAACCATGCGTTTTTTCCATACACCTCCGCCACACACCTCCTCAATTTAACATCTACCCACCCATCCGTCCTATTATAATTAATTAATTAATTTATTTATATATACTTTTTTTTTAATAATATTATATGTTTTTTTTATACATTTTTTAACGCATGTGTTAATTTGGTTGCTAAGATCATATAAGTACTAATTATATATTAAAGAATATATGAATTTTTTTGGAAAACCATGTTTTAATGCATCATAGATTAGCTTTTAACACTTTCCGACCTAGTTGAAAAGTGTTTATGACTTCGGTTTGTCTGCCGTATGCCCGTCTGCCGTCTGGCCGTATGGCCGTCTGTCCGTGCTCTAACTCCCGTAAATGTGCTCGGATTGTTCTGAAATTTTTATATGTTATTGTCGTTATCTATGTGCCCTATTTCAACGGAAGTGTGTAGCACTTATAGTTTTTTTACAGGGACACTCAAAAGAATTCCATTCCATTGCGGTCTATTGGGAAAAATCCTTTTCGGTTTATTTAAATTATGTTTCACTATTTTAAACGCATTGAAATTTATATATATCACTAAGGTGCATTAGAAGAAGCTTAATATGGAATAGGGTGTGCATAGCATTTATACTTACTTTACAGGGACAGTGAAAAGAATTCCGTTACATTACGTCTATGGAGAAAAATCGTCTGCGGTTTATTTAAATAATGTTTCACTATTCTAAACGCATTGAAATTTATATATATCACTAAGGTGCATTACAAGAGGCTTACAACAGAATAGTGTGTGTATAGCAGTCATCGTTCATTTACAGGGACACACAAAAGAATTCTCTACTGTCTGTTAACAATAATTCCTGGAAGTTCGTTTTAAGTTACTGAACGCGATTTTAATTTTAACTCGCTTTTTGTTTATTATGTGGTGTGTATAAATTCTGTAGATCTTATACAGGGAAACACAAAAGTTCGCGGACCCATTTCCGTTTATTGACAGAAACTCCAGACTGAGAATTTTAAACTGTGGTACGCGTTTCCTAACTGAACTAAAATTTAGCATCCTATGTAATATATATAGATATCTATAGATCCTATACAGGGCTGAATAAAAGTATTCGGATATTTTTCTGAATATTGTATATGTTGGAAATTCCTGAAATTATGTTTTAAATATGTTATGCGTTTTCCAAATTGTTTACTTAGATGTTATATTTTAGCTTATTAAAATGTATGGTTTGTAAAATTATTTTGGAAGCGTTGGAAAGTGTTACATAATCTATGCTTGACGCATGATTTTTCGTTCTTGTTTAATGTTGCTGTTAATTAGTTGAGAAGAACATAAACTCTTTATTTTGTAAATATGATTAAGGATTATATTACGATATACAGAATTATGAAGATAGGATTTAAAATTACGTTTATCAGAAAGATCAATTATTGTTTTGATTTCTTTAAACGTAATTTTAGATCTAAAAAGTTAATAATATTGTAAGAAAGGAGGTTTTCCGTTAATTCTAAATTAGTAGGATAATCAACTGGAAATATAGAAATATTAGTGTGATCAGTGGCAATTAAAATTATGTCATCAATATAACGATATAAATGTATATTACTGTTAATAAAAGTACGTTCATAGTGATACAAGTATAAGTCTGAAGGTATACTAGATGTACATCCCCCTTGTGGTATACCGACTTTCTGTAACTATAACGTATTATAATGCATTATAAAATTATTATATATAATGGAGTTTGTTAAAGTTTTAAAATAAGCAGTATCTATATGAATTGGTAAATTTAGTGTATGATGATACTTATTAAATAATGCATTTATAATATTATGTAGATCTAATAAATCTATATTATTAAAAAGATTTTTGAAATCATAAGTCATTATATTGTTAACACATTTAAGATTTTTCAAAATATTGACGAGTTGATAGCTATTTTTTATACAATGTGTATATTATCAGTGGATGTTGTCAGTGTATAAATTTGATTGAGAATTTTTAATAGATGTTTATTGGCTATATTATTATATGTATTGCACCCAATAGTTACAGTCCTAAATTTAATTGGATTTTTTATGAAATTTGGGTATAAGAACTAAATAAGGATAATTAAAGTTAGTAGAAGAAATATTTAATAGTTTATAATAACTGTGAATTTTACGATTGTTTATAATTACATTTTCATTAGTTTTTTGAAAAGATTTGTTAGTAGAAATACAAGATGTAAGTAGTCGGTGATAATAAGATTTACACATGATTGCATAATTATTAGGAGATTTGTCAATATATGTGATTACATAGTTTTTTTGTAATTTAGTAATTTGCTGGAACAAGTGTTTAGTGTTAATTTTAACCAGATGCGATAATTTATGTTTTAAAGACGTACTTAATTTTTCAATAACTAGTATTTTCCGTTGATTAAAATATTCAATAGGTTTACTATATAAGATTTAAATCTTATAAATAAAAATATCTATATCGTATGTAAACTGTTTTATAATAGAATTTATATTAAATTTAGATGGAAGCCTATATTTAGTACCATAACCCATTAGTTAAAATCATTCACAATATTAAGATTACCAGTGATTATATGTCCATGATCATTATTAATGTATTTTTTTAGAGTGGGGTCATTGCATTTACACGGAAAAGTACTTGCATCTGATGTATTTTTTGAAAATGCATTATAGTTATATATATATATATATATATATATATATATATATATATATATATATGTATAATAGTTTTACAATTAATAATTATTTAATTATTTATAGTTATTAATATTTTATCTCCAGTTTAATTATTTATCTGGTTACTTTATCATTTTGCTAAAATAACTACAATCAATTAACTGTTAACACATAAATATTGCATGTGTTTATAACATTTTTTTCTTGTGTTCATGCAATTAAATCTGTATTGGTAAGTGAAGATTTTTTTTGTTTCATTTCTTAAGTTGAATTTACTTTTAATAATATTTTTATATTTTCCATTCAGTATAATGATATTTATATGGCATTATATATATGGCATTTTTTCTATGGATTTCAAGACTTATCTACTCTTATTTTTTCACTGTTTTCATATATGAAGTGTCGCAGTATATCGAGCAATTTGAATGTAGTTATTTCTGATTTATCGCTTACTATATTCAATTACGACTTACTTATGTTGTGGAATACTGCCCCTGATAACGTGTTTCACAATATAATTTTCCATTTTCTTTCAGGCAGTTTAAATATTTTGGACCCTCTTTTTATATTACTTAATTTAACCATCTGTATTTTTATTAAATTCCAAAATGGTCAAAATTTTACATTTCGTTTAATAATTGTTATTTCTAATTTAAGTTACTGCATCGCATTTGGGATTTGTTAGGCAGAAATAAACAGATAATTAAATAAAAGAAAACTGCCGAGTTAAACTGACGGCATTGAGCTCACAGACTATTCACACTAACTGTAAATTATATTCTTATTTCAAAGAATTTGAAATAAGCCCTCGAAAAATGAAGAAATCGACAATCTATTAAGAGGGGGGAACCATCCCCCGTTTCTAATTCTTATAATTAACCAATGAACCCATCAAACTATTTAGAGAAGCGCCTTACCACAATGAACCTATATATAAAATTTGAAAAAATCGGGTAATTCTGCATGAAAAATCCATTTATCTAAATTAAGGGGGGGGGGTTCGCCCCCCGTCCACCCTTTATACTTAACCAAAGAACCCCAAAAACTAATCAGAGAAGCGCCTTATCACAATGAACATATATATAAAATTTGAAGAAAATCGGATAATTCTGCTTAAAAAACCCATTTATCTATATCAAGGGGGGTTAGTCCCCCCCGTTCCCCCCTTTATACTTTACCAGTGAACCCCCAAAACTAATCAGGGAAATGCCTTACCACAATGAGCCTATATACAAAATTTGGAGTAAATTGGAAAATTCTGCATGAAAAACCCATTTATCAAAATTAAGGGGGGAAGTAGCCCCCGTTTCCCTCCTTTACACTTCACCAATGAACCCCCAAAACTAATCATGAAAGAACCTTATCACAATGAACCTATATACAAAATTTGAAGAAAATTGGATAATTCTGCATGAAAAAAACATTTATCCAAATTTAGGGGGGTTAGCCTCCCGTTCCCCCCTTTATAGTTAACCAATCAATCCCCAAAACTAAACAGGGAAGCGCCTTATCACAAGGAACCTATAAACAAAAGTGGAAGAAAATCGGATAACTCTGCATGAAAAATTCATTTATCTAAATTAAGGGGGAGGATCCCCCCCCCGTTATCCCCTTTATACTTAACCTATGAACCCCCAAAACTAATCAGGAAAGAACCTTATCACAATGAACCTATATACAAAATTTGGAGTAAATTGGATAATTCTGCATGAAAAACCCATTTATCAAAATTAGGGGGGGGGGTAGCCCCCGTTTCCCTCCTTTACACTTCACCAATGAACCCCCAAAACTAATCAGGGAAGCCCCTTACCACAATGAGCCCATATAGAAAGTTTGAAGAAAATCGGATAACTCTGCATGAAAAAAATCATTTATCTAAAATAAGGGGAGAGGATTAGCCCCCCCGTTACCCCCTTTATACTTAACCTATGAACCCCCAAAACTAATCAGGAAAGAACCTTATCACAATGAACCTATATACAAAATTTGAAGAAAATTGGACAATTCTGCATGAAAAAACCATTTATCTTAATTAAGGGGGGTTAGCCCCACCGTTCCCCCCTTTATAGTTAAACAATCAATCCCCAAAACTAATCAGGGAAGCACCTTATCACAAGGAACCTATAAACAAAATTGGAACAAAACGGTTATTTCTGTCAAGAGTTATCGCGTTACGTACGTACATACGTACATACATACATACATACAGAACAGGCGGGCACATAAGCTCTCAGGCTTTGATAGCCTGTGAGCTAATAAAAGAAAACTGCCCAGTTAAACTGACGGCATTGAGCTCACAGGCTATTCACACTAACTGTAAATTATATTCTTATTTCAAAGAATTTGAAATAAGCCCTCGAAAAATGAAGAAATCGACAATATATTAAGAGGGGGGAACCATCCCCCGTTTCTCCTTCTTATAATTAACCAATGAACCCATAAAACTAATCAGAGAAGCGCCTTACCACAATGAACCTATATACAAAATTTGAAAAAATCGGATAATTCTGCATGAAAAATCCATTTATCTAAATTAATCCCCCCTTTATACTTAACCAAAGAACCCCCAAAACTAATCAGAGAAGCGCCTTATCACAATGAACATATATATAAAATTTGAAGAAAATCGGATAATTCTGCTTAAAAAACCCATTTGTCTATATCAAGGGGGGTTAGTCCCCCCCGTTCCCCCCTTTATACTTTACCAGTGAACCCCCAAATCTAATCAAGGAAGTGCCGTACCACAATGAGCCTATATACAAAATTTGGAGTAAATTGGATAATTCTGCATGAAAAACCCATTTATCAAAATTAGGGGGGGGGGGTAGCCCCCGTTTCCCTCCTTTACACTTCACCAATGAACCCCCAAAACTAATCAGGGAAGCCCCTTTCCACAATGAGCACATATAGAAAGTTTGAAGAAAATCGAATAACTCTGCATGAAAAAAATCATTTATCTAAAATAAGGGGAGAGGATTAGCCCCCCCCCGTTACCCCCTTTATACTTAACCTATGAACCCCCAAAACTAATCAGGAAAGAACCTTATCACAATGAACCTATATACAAACTTTGAAGAAATTTGGATAATTCTGCATGAAAAAAACATTTATCCAAATTAAGGGGGGCTAGCCTCCCGTCCCCCCCCCCTTTATAGTTAACCAATCAATCCCCAAAACTAATCAGGGAAGCGCCTTATCACAAGGAACCTATAAACAAAAGTGGAAGAAAATCGGATAACTCTGCATGAAAAATTCATTTATCTAAATTAAGGGGGAGGATTCCCCCCCCCGTTAGCCCCTTTATACTTAACCTATGAACCCCCAAAACTAATCAGGAAAGAACCTTATCACAATGAACCTATATACAAAATTTGAAGAAAATTGGACAACTCTGCATGAAAAAACCATTTATCTTAATTAAGGGGGGTTAGCCCCCCCGTTCCCCCCTTTATAGTTAAACAATCAATCCCCAAAACCAATCAGGGAAGCGCCTTATCACAAAGAACCTATAAACAAAATTGAACAAAACGGTTATTTCTGTCAAGAGTTATCGCGTTACGTACGTACATACGTACATACATACATACATACAGAACAGGCGGGCACATAAGCTCTCAGGCTTTGATAGCCTGTGAGCTAATAAAAGAAAACTGCCCAGTTAAACTGACGGCATTGAGCTCACAGGCTATTCACACTAACTGTAAATTATATTCTTATTTCAAAGAATTTGAAATAAGCCCTCGAAAAATGAAGAAATCGGCAATATATTAAGAGGGGGGAACCATCCCCCGTTTCTCCTTCTTATAATTAACCAATGAACCCATAAAACTAATCAGAGAAGCGCCTTACCACAATGAACCTATATACAAAATTTGAAAAAATCGGATAATTCTGCATGAAAAATCCATTTATCTAAATTAATCCCCCCTTTATACTTAACCAAAGAACCCCCAAAACTAATCAGAGAAGCGCCTTATCACAATGAACATATATATAAAATTTGAAGAAAGTCAGATAATTCTGCTTAAAAAACCCATTTATCTATATCAAGGGGTGTTAGTCCCCCCCTTTCTCCCCTTTATACTTTACCAGTGAACCCCCAAATCTAATCAGGGAAGTTCCTTACCACAATGAGCCTATATACAGAATTTGGAGTAAATTGGATAATTCTGCATGAAAAACCCATTTATCAAAATTAGGGGGGGTAGCCCCCGTTTCCCTCCTTTACACTTCACCAATGAACCCCCAAAACTAATCAGGGAAGCCCCTTACCACAATGAGCCCATATAGAAAGTTTGAAGAAAATCGGATAACTCTGCATGAAAAAAATCATTTATCTAAAATAAGGGGAGAGGATTAGCCCCCCCGTTACCCCTTTATACTTAACCTATGAACCCCCAAAACTAATCAGGAAAGAACCTTATCACAATGAACCTATATACAAAATTTGAAGAAAATCGGATAACTCTGCATGAAAAAAATAATTTATCTAAAATAAGGGGGAGGATTAACCCCCCCGTTACCCCCTTTATACTTAACCTATGAACCCCCAAAACTAATCAGGAAAGAACCTTATCACAATGAACCTATATACAAAATTTGAAGAAAATTGGACAATTCTGCATGAAAAAACCATTTATCTTAATTAAGGGGGGTTAGCCCCCCACCCGTTCCCCCCTTTATAGTTAAACAATCAAGCCCCAAAACTAATCAGGGAAGCGCCTTATCACAAGGAACCTATAAACAAAATTGGAAGCAAAACGGTTATTTCTGTCAAGAGTTATCGCGTTACGTACGTACATACGTACATACATACATACATACATACAGAACGGGCGGGCACATAAGCTCTCAGGCTTTAAAAATATCTCTCAATGGACTCTGGGAATTTCAAAAAGAGAAATTTTTATTCTTCTTTCTCATTATTATTGAATGTCTTTGTATTAGTATTTAACAGTTTCTTTCTTTATTTTTTCATTTGTTCTTAAAGGTTTACTGTTTCACGTTCATTTGTTAGTGTTATCGTATTGCTTCTCATATCAAAAATTTTTATCAATCGCTTTTTCTTATCATACCATCTTTTTGATTACGATTCCTTTTATAGGGTTTCGTTCATCACACGAAACCCTAATATAACTCTCGCTGCGTTGTCTGTCCGTCACAGAGCCATTATCAAAAACTATGTAACTTTCAGAGCTGAAACTTTGTGTATAAATCTAACAGTTATGAAGAGCTCAAAATATTAAAATTTGAAAAATTCGTATTATTTTAATAAATAGAGATAAAAAAACAAAATTCTAACAGCCTTTTCCTATTAAATTTAAACATTTTTCGTTATAGCATATGCCAAAATTTAAAAATCCACGATGAAATTCTTTCTACAATAATTAATTTTCTATCAGACGATTTCCACGTGAAAACTGAAAATGAAATAAAAACTTTCACCAATTGAAAGAAAGATTATTATGAAATAAAATAGATTGACGTCATAGTGGTAATAAAACGGATAAAATTCTCAATAATACAAGGAGTATGAGTATGTGTATTTACACAAAACAGATTAATATCACGTCATTAGAGAATTAAAAAGAAAATCTGACGTCATATCGGAAGTTAAAAGGATTTTTCAAAAGTTTCAGAATAATACAAAGCGAGTATCAATATGAGTTATAGAGAATAGTAAATATATGAGTTTGAGGATCGTATTGAATCATGATAAAAACCCGATTATGGGAATATTCGCATATTTTAACATTTTGAAGGCGTACAACATGTTTAATTTTGAAATTATTTTTTTTAAATATCGCATTTAGTCCACATGATAGATATTATTATGACAGAATATAATAGCGGGCTTCGCCCGCTATCGGGCTGGTTTAGATATTCGAAAAAAAAGAGAAAAATAGACCGGTAAATTTTTACTTTATAAAAAGCATGATTTTTTTTTGGTTTCTAAATAAAATTAATTTGGATTTATTAAAGAAAGATAAAGTGTTTTGAAAGGAATATTAAACGAAACCCTTTGAGCGATCTTCGATCACACTTACCCACTTGTTTAAATTTTTTTGTTAATTTTGTTCCATTTTTGTATTCTTATTTACAGATTTTTCTAGAAGTAATCATTGTCATTTCATTTTACATTAGCTTCTTGTTACTACGCGCTAGCCGGGAGACAAAATAATACAAATAATAATAATAATAAATGAAGGCGAAATCGATCTGAAAAAGCAATATAACCAAGAGTAATATTCATTTTAAGCATAAATTATTTTTAAATAGATGTAAAAATTATTTTGCATTTAAAACAAGTTATTAAGGATGGAGATCCGGATTTAATAAAAAAGCCTAAAAATGTACGTTTGTAACACTCTCTTGCTCAACGTTTAATTAAATAAAACCGCGCCGGGGTTTTAACAAATACCTTTTACAAAGCTTTATTTTGAATTGGTGGAAATTGTTAAAAATTTAGCAATTAAGCTATCGGTATCCATTCTGGAGAGAAGCAACATGCTACACGTATATTTATTTACTAAACCATTAAATTTGTCCTTATACGAACATATAAATACATATTTAGATCAATAGAACAAGGATAATACGATTCCAGTTATATAGAGGTATCAATAAATCCAACATCTTAAAATCGAAACATTTTGCAAGGGAACCGGGTATAAAGATGTCCGCCTTTAACGAATAATTTTCACGCTCGCTTTGACTTCGTTATATACGGGTTCCATTTTATATCTTTCTTTTATAACCTCATTTTACTCTAAAAGATAAAGTTAATGAGTACAATCAGTACATGGTGAAAAACCGATTAAAATTTCAGTACATAAATTATCATAACGGAGGAAGCAAAATAACTGATACCTATGATAGAAGAGATAGTAGAAAAAAGTTTGAAAAAAAATCACAAATAACTATGTAATCGATAATATTTTAAAGTATTGGAAAGAAACAAAGAGAAAGAAGAATTCCTCTCAGTTACCACGCATAGATTTTGCCATTAAAATAATCCCGTTTTTATTTTAGCAATTTCTGCCGTTATCGACATGCATGTTTACTTTTAGTAAAATATCAAACTGGTAAATGTGAAAAGTAACTGGAATGTAGAAAATAAATAACTAAAATGCATATCGTGCAGAATAATCAAATTTGTGAATATTTTCACTTATTTTAGAAGTAAAATTTAATATAATTTTCTTCTTTGCGGTTTTCACTTTATATCTTTGGTTTTTAACTAACTTTAAGTTTTAACCGGAAACACTTGTAATTTTTTTAATTAAATCACATAAGCTTGAAAAAAGTATGCTAAATTTTGAGGTCATGGGGTACTTCTCCTTCGGCTTAAGATTTAATCAAGCTCTGTAAGTACTGTATTATTATAGGGATTTTATTTATTTATTTATTTAGCAGTTAAAAGAAGCTATCTTACAAAAGATTTTAAGAAATAACGTTATTGCGTTAATATAAATGGAATTTTTATTTTAATACAATTAACATATATTAATGCACAAAGGAACTTTTAAATTCTATTATTTTTAATCTGGCATACAATTCTTCGAACAGATTTTTAAATAATTAAGTTAAAAAGTACGTTAGTAAATATTCGTTTAATTAATATTCATTTTTGATTACATAATATCTAAGCTAAAAATATGTTATTAATTATTAATATAATTTATATATTTTTAGTTATAAAATATCTGTTCTCAAAAAATAACACAGAATACTGATTATTTCCGTGTACTTTTCTGAGAAAATGGTATTTATACGAAATTATGATGAAAAGTTTTGCTACTGTGACGAAATTATTATTAAAGTTATCATAGTTTATAAAATATTAAAACTTGCTTGAACACCTTGCTCATAGTCAGGTGAAAGCCTTGAACACTTGCTTTCCAGTAAAGCAGCCATCTGTCTTGAAGAGTGGGAATCAGGACAGATGGAACACCCCAGACGGCGCTCTTCAAAACTTGCCCCCAAACTAGAGATATATACCCCGACTTCTCTACAGAAACTCGAAGCAAGAAGCAAGTTCAGTTGATCGTAAGAAAGAAGCGGGACCAGCCGGCACTTCGTTATTCGGCCGGATCACACTTTGCTATCTATTTCGACCTCCTGCAACAGTTCGAAATTTCGAACGTTTTGAATTTGTGGGTCCCCAAGCGCTCTTTGCTTTTTGTGGTGCGCGAGTCTCCAGTATCAAAAAAGCTTGCATTCCTCAAGTCAATAGTACGTAGGCTCTAACAGCCTAGAGGCAGACTAGCTAGTAGCTGCTTTGATTCCGACGTTAGGCCTACCAGACTGGTTTTCATACCATCAGTGTTTGGGGAGCTTGGACTATCGGCCGGTGCAACTGCGGGATTTACAGAGAGCCTCTTGGAATGTCTCTTGTTTTTATCGGTAAGTCGAAAATATTTCAATTGTATTTGAATCTCCGCTTTTTTCTACACGTACGTTAAGAGTTTAATTTAGAGTTAAATTATTATGACTGTAAATGGAAATAAAACTCAAGACATAGAATATAATGTGCTTAAGAAAACCTCTTTTTTAAAAAAAAAGAAAAAAGAAACGCTTAATGTTAATCAATATGAAAACTTCTTTGAAAATGTTATCTGAAAGTGTAGTTACACTTTCAAAAATTAATATAAACATTAATAAATATACATGTATTTTTTTTAAATCAAGTTAATTTTAAAATAAATGTATTTCTTTTACCAATTAGTTTCTAATTGTCAAAACTTCTTTATTATATCAATTGCTTAAATTTACTAAAAATAAACATTTGCAAAAATTTACTCCATACTTAAATAATGTCAAACAGAAAATTGTTCTGCACTCATTTTAAAATAAAACCAACATTTAAAAATAATACTTATCTTTGAACTAGTTTATTCATTTTATATTTCAGAAACAATAAACTCGGTAAAATAATTACAAAAAAACCCGCACTTTTCTATTCTTTACTTGTACAAAATACAAATAATATACAGGTTAAAAGTCCTCCAAATTGAGGAACAAAATACAAATAATATACAGGTTAAAAGTCCCCAAATTGATAATGAAAATAGTACTTCCCACAATTCCATACATTTCTGTTACGTGTAATGAAAATAAAATTAAAAATAAATAAATAAATAACAGAAAAAAAGCATAAGATAATTTTTAAATTTAATTGCCTTGAAAACAAAAACAAACACACACACACACATACAAAAAAAAAAAAAAGATGGGATGAAAATAAAGGAAATGTATCTCAAATGTGTTAAATAAAAAGCATGTACGATTCTTCGAATTGATTTCGTAGAATAAGAAAAAGGAAAATTGAATGGTTTGAGTTATTTTTCACTTGTCGAATGAACAGGTTTTCCCGAAAACAAAATCAGGAATTTCGATGTCGTATTCGCGCAATTTCCAATTTATGGAAAATTCCTTGCCAAATAACAAGAAGAAAACATAATGTAACCAAACACTCAAAATTGCATAAAAAGAAAGAAAAAAATACAATTTCAAATTTTATTCATAAAAAAACATATACATGGTTCTTTAAATGAATTTTTTAGAATCAAATAGATGGAATTGTTTGCATACTTTTTCATTTGTATAATATACAATGAATCAACAGGTCTTCCAAAAGCTAGAAAACGAAATCAGCAATTTCGATTTACTTTATCGCTTCGCACCGATTCCAATTGATGGAAAATTTCTTGTAAAATAAAATTGTCAACAAGAAGAAAGAAAAATGTAATCAAATACAAAATTACATAAAAATAAAGAAAAAATACTATTTCAAATTTTATTCATGGAAAAAATAATAACATGCATAATTCTTTAAATGAATTCCGTAGAATCAAATAAATGTAAGTGTTTGTATACTTTTTCAATTGCAAAATATACAATGAGTCAACATGTCTTCCAGAATCTAGAAAAAAAAAACAAAATAAAAAAAACAGCACTTTCGATTTGTTTCGGAAACGGCGCGTCGTTTCCGATTGATGGAAACAAATGTAAAATAAAATTAACCACAAGAAGAAAGAGAGAGAGAGAAAAAAAATCAAAATTATATAAAAATAAAGAAACGCACTATTTAAAATTCAATTCGTAAAAAACAAAACAGAAAAATGCATGATTCTTGAAATGAATTTCGTAAAATAAAATAAATGTAAGTGTTTGTATGCTTTTTCATTTGAATAATATACAGGGAATCAACAGGTCTTCCTAGATCCAAAAAATAAAAACAGCACTTTTTATTTACTTCATCGCAACGCGCTGTCTGCAATTGATATGGAACAAATGTAAAAATAAAATAATAATAAGAAAGAAAAACGTAAAATCTACTTTCAATTTAAAATGATACCACCCATTTCAAAGCAAATTACAAAATGTATATAAAGAAAGAAAAGTTTTAAGATAGTACAAAGAATGCTTCCAAATTATTTGCTTTTCAAATGCTGAAAAAGTGAAAGTTCTTATATTTTTACACTGGTCTAATTTTTGCTTCAATCAATTTTATTAGTAGTATTACTATTAAAATAAAATAAAATAATAAATACTTTTTTTATTGGAAAAAGTTTAGTTCTAAATCAGTGGTCGATGCAGGTTTTTTTCTTGGGTCTCCATTTTGTGAAATGAAAGATCACATCCCGTTACTCAAATTCAAACCAAGCATTTAACTTCCCTTTTGAATTTCATTTGTTTGTAAATTGCACATTTCAAATTCTAACAAAATAAAAAAGAATGAATAAAAGTTATATGAATAAAAGTTTGCTTTTATGGAAGGAATTTTTGTGAAGGCGTCTCTTTTATTAAGAGGAATTTTGGGAAGGGTTCTGTTTTATTAAAAGGAATTTTGGGAAGGAACTCTATTTTATTAAAAGTAATTAGGCCCTAAAGATGCCCCAATTTTCACCTGGATTAACGCCTGTAAAATAATGTTCATTTTGGGAAATCTTACTGTGTTCCTATATTTATATAAATATTAATGGATATTTATGTTTCTAGCTTATGGAATTTGAGATATAGCTTCTAATCTTTCGTATAGTATTTATTATGATAATTCTATATAAACAGGCATTGAAAATAAAATAGGCAATTACATATTTAAACAGATAATCAAAATATATAATGCTCTATGAAAAATGTTTCCTTGTAATGTGCTTTTGAAATTCTGTAAGAGGGAAAGTTCTTATATTTTTGCTTCGGTGTCTTTTTGTTTATTAGAATCAACTTTATTGTTAATGTTATTATTAAAATGAAAGATAATAATTAATACTCAGTGAATGAAGAATACATTTTTGACTAGAAAACTATTAGTAGTTAATAGTTCAGTTCTAAATAATTATTAACTCTTGGAAATCTTATTTTGTTCCTGTATAAATAAAAATATTAAGATATTTTTATATATGTAGCTTATGAAAACTGGAATAACACCTATAGTTTTGGTACAGCGTTTATTATGATAATAAATAAACAGATGTATAAAAAAGAGTAGGCAATAACATATTTAAACACATAACCGAAATATACAACATAAAATACTTAAAAAATACTCAAATAAAATGTTACAGAATTCCATTTGCTTTTCTTCTTTTTCTTTTTTTTCCATTCATTCTGTGTTTTATGTCTAAGAACATTTTTAGAAGAAAATTCTATGAACTGTACATAATACTATTTTTGTCTTATTTAATCGCCAAAAATCTATGATTAAATAAGGCAAATTTGTCTATTAAAAATAGTGGCAACAAAAAGGTGCAAAAGTTAGCAGCTATGTATTTTTGCGAGCACTCTTCAAAAATGAATTGGTTTATTAGAAAACAGAAAGTTGTGCACATTTAAGTTCTCAGTAAAAAATTATGTCAAAATCTAAACCTTTAAAAATTCAAGATATCATCCATAGCGTTGTATTTTTAGTATTTGAATACTATTGCTCTTTTTTTTTGTATATTACAAAATCGTGTACATCGAATGCCAGCTACAAAGATAATTTTTCAATTACGACAATATTGTGTAAAATCATTTCAAAATATACGTTCTTCAGATGTGAGCCGATGGATATGCTTCTGCAGAATAATTGATAATATCTTTTACTGATTCCCAAGGCTTAAAGGCTTAATACACTACATTTTTATTAATTGAATATTTGTTGCCCTTAAATATATATATTATTATTATTAAATCGATTGAACGTAACATAATCTACGAAATGGGAGACAGTTTGATTTAAAAATTAATTTCTGTTTAAAATTCTTAAAAAAAAAATATTTTTCGATAATTGAAATCGATGTTTTATGTAAAATAACCCAAGTATAATTTTATTAATTAAATATTTCACCTTTTATTTTAAAAAGTTCGAAAGCGATTTTCACCTGCTTTATTTTCAGTGTCAAAGTAACTAAATAAGAATCAATTAAACTTGTTTATAACTACTGGAAATTTAACTTGCAGTCCGATTCATAAAAATTAAGTTAAAATATTGTTATTTTTTTTTTTTTTTTTTTTTACTCCATTCACAACCGAAGCTTCTTTCATTTAATTTACATTATGTTTTATTCCAATGTTTTTCAATGTTGTTTAGTTTCTCCTTTTGTTATTTTGATTTAAGTATAAAACTGATTCGACCAGAAGTAAAAAAATAAATTAAAATAAATTAAATGAATAAACTATTTAAAGTGAAAAGTAAAAACAATATTAAAGGGGAAAAAATACCGTATATACTCGTGTATAAGTCGAAGAATTTTAGACAAAATTTCGGACTTGAAAAGGGGGGGTCGACTTAAACACGAGTTAGTAAAAAAAGAAAATAATAATAATAAATAAATGCGTACCCACTTGCCAATATTCAGGATCTTTAAAGTCAGAAAATAATACCTCTAGGAATCATGAATCTAAAAACCTTTATTGTTTTCATTTAAAGATTAAAATTTTTCAATTAAACTTATCAAAGTGTAAGTTATTGTTCAGAATCTGAATATTCATACAGCTCAGTTAATTGGGAATCCGATATTGCATTGTACAAATCATTTTAACAATTTAATCCCCTTTTCAAAAAGAGTTCAACTTGAGAATGCTTCTAGATTTCTCTCCTAAAAGTCCTACAATACAAAGAAGTACTATATTTTAGTAGTTTGAGAAGTTGTTTGTTTACACTTGTAAATAAGGCTTGAATAAATTTTTCAAAGATTTTTTTTCTTTTTAAGTATCATTAAATTGATGTGAATAGGTTTCAAAATAATTTAAGCTTCTTCAGTTTTACATAATTATATAGTTTTAAAACGTTGAATTAAAAAAAAAAAGTCTGATTAGAAACTTAATAAAAAAATGTTTACTAATTTAATGAATTTTTTTTTTAATTTTTTTTTTAATCCTCGATTAAAAATCATTTTTCAACATACTACCAGAAATGAGGTTCGACTTATACACGAAAAAAAATTCAATGTTTTTCAAAATTTTGTGTAAGAATTAGGGGGGGGGAGGGGGTCGACTTATACACGAGTATATACGGTAAATAAATAAACCATACATCTTCTTTACAGAGAGCACATCAAGGGTTTATATAAAGAATTATCTTGCTAATGATTTTCTTTAGTTTAATAAATTATAATAATAATGATTTATTAGAAAAATTGCGAGGTATTTTAATAGGGAAATATGGAAAATACCAATTCCTTTTAATACCTACAATCTGCATTTTGCAAATATGTTCGTATTTACATATACACGTATAAATACTTATGAGATATTCTAATCCAATTAAATTTTATTTTATTTTTTCTTTAGTTCATAGGCAGCGACGTATTAAAATCTCATCAATTGTACAAAACCCCCATTTGAGTAATATATCATATCTGACAAGTAATAAAGCTACTATTTTACACACGAATGTTAAAAGCTTTCAGCCTTTTGTTGTATATTTTTCTTACTTCCTCTATGTATCAGGAAAAAAAACTTATTATAAAAAAGCTTATTTCACAATCGGTAATACTTCAAATAAATTATTTTGACAATCACATCAAAAGCTTATGAAAACTTTTAAAAACTGATGAATGTCTTTTCACATATCTAAATGAAAGTTTATATTTCAAAAATAAATGTATTTGTAATACAAATTAGATGAACGAGAAGATATTTTGCTTGTTTTATTTATAAGAGGCAGAATTTATAATTGCGTAACTAAAAAGTCTTGATACCTCTCCCTTACATAAACATATAAGGATCCCAACTGAAAAAATACAATACAAAGTTTCAAAATCGGTTTTCAACTAAATTTTATTTTGAATGAAATCTAATAAATATTCAGGCCTCATATATGTCACAAACCATTTCTTTTTTACATAATCGTTTATAGAATTTTAATTATGTCAATTCACAGAACAGGAATTGGCGTGTTGACTTTTTTGGCTATCAATCTTTCCAAATAATCTTCATTTTAAATTTCTACATTTTCAAGAGATAGAAATTTCGTAGTCGACAGTTGCAAAAGAAATCTATAACAAATATTATTCTTTGAAAATAGTGGTAGGCAAAAAAATTACCCTGCTGACTGATTTTTCTCATTGAATTCGCGAATCAGAGTGTTAAATGCAATTGCACAGCAAGGTAGTGTTTTTATATATAACCAGGCAATCCTATGCGGAGTACCTGGCTTAAAGGCGCCCCTATACTACCCCATGTACAGAATATTGATGACTTTTTTTTAATTTAAAACTCTAATTTATTTCTTTCATTTAGTATATTTCTTAGATTGTCCAACATCTACATCAAAAAGCATTTTTGGTACTTCCGTATTAGACGCATGCCAGAGGTTACTATTTATAAAATCCTTTGTGGTTCCGATTATTTCAATGTTTAAGTGCGTAGTTGGATTACATTTCTATTAAATTACTTTTTGTCCGTTATTTTATCTGCTAAACTATTTCATTTTTTGTAAATTTTTATTTTATTTATTTATTTGTTTATTTCTTGGGGTGGGTGGGGGGGGGGGATAAACAAATTCGGAGTTTTTTACATTGTTTTAAGAGTAAACGGGTTAATCTTCCGTAAGTGGGTTGTGCGTAGATTTAAAAATATTTATGCTTGAAAATTATTTTAAAACCTTAGAAAAATAAGTAAATTTAGATAGTTTTCAAACAAATTCCATTAATTTTTCTATTCGACGGTATAAACATCGAAGTTGTGCGGTGTTTAGAAATTGAACGGATTGCAGTATAAGCCAATTTTATTTGTCATATTGTCACAGTCTATTCTATATGACGCCAGCGTTACTCACGGACATGTTTTGGCTTTATAATATAGATACATCTATGTTAAAAAATTCCCACATACCGATATGGATTTCATTTTTAATAAAAAACAAAAATTATTTATTTTATTATCTATGTTACAATATTTTACGTTAAAATTAATCTTTTAATTAGGTTTTACATTTTACATCACTAGATCATTTATAAGTGTGTGTCTGAGTAAATAATTCAACCTAAGTTCAAAGAAAATAGATAGCATTTATGACCACGTGATTTTCATTTTCTCAGCTTTGCCACAACTATTGCAATTTTAGTTTGAAATAAGAGTAGTTTTATTACCGTCTGTTATCTCAGAAAACTATATTTGAATATATATATATATATATATATATATATATATATATATATATATATATATATATATATATACTCTTCCCTAATTATTTATCAAGTGCACGGACTTCTTTCCAACAAAAAATAGGCCACACAACCGCAACCTGTAAATGTTTTTGTTTTTTTAACTATTTGAAATATTATTTATCAAAAGTTTTTAAAGACGCTTTGGAAAATCTTGCCTTTGTTATATTTTATGTCATCAACACAAGCAAATAACATTATATTCAATGTTGGATATTATAAATTGAAACTTCTCACCTATTTATCTTTAGACTTTTGACAAACATGATTTGTCAGCCGAGGCGTTTCTTGGTCAAAATGTACCATTTACATTAAATTTGCATTCTAATAATTCCTTAAGCTACTGCTGATGATTTCTAAGTTTCATTCTCTTCAACGCTTTAACCTTTTCATGTGTTAATGAATGAAAAAATATTTTGTACTTAAAATAAATTTAAAATGGAATTACTAAGAACAAATCATATTGAATAAAAAAAAAAAAAATTCCATTTAGTGTAAAATTCTCATATGAGGTTTACTAGCAATACAAATTATAATTAATAGTTATTAAAACGTTTATTTTTAATAATTTAAAAGAAACATTTTTCTTATTTCTCATTTATATATTGTTTACTTGAAATTATATGACATATCTACTCTCATACAGAGCAGGAAAAATATCCAAATGTGAATTTTTCAACTGAATATTCGAAAAGAAAATGATTTTGCTATCTATTCTGTATTTCACAAGCATTATTGAACTTCATATTTCCTCTCTATTTAAAAAAAGGAGTGAAACTAAAATATGCATAGTTCTCTGCAGGTGGTTGTACTTAGGCAACTCCATATGAGGTTTCGATTGGCTAACTTTCCTGAAAAATTTCAATTCTTACAGCAATAAATATGTTATATTATGATTTAAAATAAAAAATTGGTAAAAGAATACGAGCTTTCATTCAAATACAGCTTTACAGACTTTATTGAAAGTGTTAATTAGAAGTTTTACTTAATTATTAGAAAAATGAAATTAAACAAGGATTTTTATGTAAACTTAATTCACTTTCATTTACATATTATAATAGGTATAAATAATTGATATACATGCATATAATTTTGAAAAAATATGTATACAAAGTAGTGGTAGTGTCTAGAAAAAAAATCAGTAGATTTACTTTTATGTTAATTATTATAAATATTTCCAAATTGTACTATTATGATTTATGACACATATGTTTTATGCTAAAAAATTTACAGTAAAATTTATCAAAACTCCAATGTAATAAATTATATATTATGTAATTTTTAATCATTTAAGCTTTATGAGTTAATTTTCAAAATAATTTTGTTCCATTTGAATGCAGATTTGTACGTATATTTCTTCATTTAGTTCTTTGTTAAATTATTCAATGTCCACAAGCTTTTAGGCTGCTTGCGCAGTTCTTCTTCTTTTTCTTCTTATTTGTCTATCCAGAGACATTTACATTTCGATTTAAAATCGTTTCGGTTGTTTATTATTAATGCACACATAGAGATAGATTTCTTGATTCGTACATTAGTATTGCTATTATTTGATTGTTAAAGCGAGAAATTGTGAATTTTAGGTCATAAAATGTATATATTTTTAAAACCGTATTTATGCTTTAATCACATCATTTTTTGTTGCGCATCTGATTCTATGTGATTTTCCCACTTTCTGATTAAAAAGAATCATTAAAAATATACTGGATTATAAAGCCCTTAATATATCGATGAACTTAAATAGATAAAAGTTTATATACTTAACTTAAGCATTCTATAAAAATAGCACAGATAAAAAGTATAATATTGCTATTTTTAGCGGCCTATTTTCACAATATCTAACATATATACATTTGAAGGCATTGTAAGTAATTTTCAGTCAAATCCTTGGAAATTTTAGTAATTTTTAACTTTTTTATTTTTGGAATTTCTTGATATGGTTCTATTTTAAAAACTAGTCATCAGTCTAACTTTTGTTTTATAAATTCCAGTACATATCCAATAACATAACTCTCCTGAGTTACTAATTAAAGGCAAGTTAAACACTTTGTTTTTAGCTCCAATTAACAATCTGAAAAAAATGTCATTAAATAAAAAAAAATATTATGAATTTACTAATTAATTCTTAATAAAAAGTGAAACTTGAAGTACCAGCATGTAAATCTATATACTCTGTTCAAATACATACGCATAAAAATGAAACTTTGCTTCAGTACATTATAATTGTGAAGTATCGATTATTTTATTTAAAAGAGGGATAATTGTTATAGTCACTAAATTATTATTATTATTATTAGTAGTAGTAGTAGTAGTATTTTAATCCAAAATTCCGCAAAAAAAAAAAAAAAAAAAATGCAGTATGTTCCAAATAATTCTATGTTAAATGTAGAGTGATATACATACATTGGCAGAATTGTGATCTCTTAAAAGAAATTTTTGAGTTTTACTGCAGATCAAACATAATTATCTATGCACGCTATAACACAATCCCATTGCTTTTTTTAAATTGGCACATAAGAAATTTAGCTAGATAAAACAATTTGTAAGATTTTAAAAGTATTGAAATGACTATTTCAAAATTAACAGCAGCAAATTAATACTGATAATAATAATTATTATTATTATAACTTTATTATTTAAAGTTATTTGAAAAAGAACTAAAGCATTTAACTCTGTGATTTAAAACCCTAACTAAGTTATTCAAAACCTCAAATATATAATTTTACGGTCCATTTTAATCAATGTAACACTGAAAATATACGAAACGAATGAATTATTCATCAATCTTATTTTTATAAGTCGTACGTATTATTTTATTACTGATTACGAATACTTTTGTTAATTGACAATTTTATGCATTTTTATAATGTTGGGATTTGGGAATCAAAATTGTTATAGGGTAATTTAAATTATAAAAATGTAGTTCAAAATATAATTATAATAATGAAAAATTAATTTTTAAAAATAGCGTGATGAATGAAAATAATAAATCCTTTCTATAATATAATGTACTTCATTACAGCGATGTAAAATATTGATAATTATGAATAACATTTACTTTATAAAATTGATACTTGAAGTTTTATTATTAAAATAATCTATTAAGGCGTTTCGCCTTAATAGATTCACACTGGCAAATTCACATTCACATCTGGTTTCACATTGGCAAATTATTGTATTCAAGGGTACTAGGTTCCAATAATTTTTGGTGTCCTCCTTACATATTAACACATACCTACTTATTTATCTAAAAGTATTCAATTGTGGGAAGATTAATTTCTTTGTGTTCCTAGTCTACAGACCTGTAGAAAAATGACCGCTTAATACATAAATTTTAGTTAATATGCAATAAATTACAACACTTAACAAAATATGAGAAATAATTTCTTACACTTACTAATAAGGACAATAACAGAATTAATAAAAATAATTTTATTTATTGCTTCTCATTATATTTCTGAATTATATATATTTTTAAATAAAAGTAATTAATTGATAACTCAAATGCTGTTAATCCGGGGCCTGTTACTGAGTCGAGGCCTTGGGCCTGGGCTCGCTGGCTCAACTGTAAAGATGGTACTATAACATCATTAAACGCTTTAAAAACAATGCCGAAAATGAGAATTTAATTAATATTTTTGTTAGATCATCAAAAAGTAATAATGACCTTGGAATTTTGAAGGTGTCTGGCATTACTTTTTGTGACTAGAAAATTACTATTTAATATTTAAATTGCAGATTTCGTAATCGATTCGTTTGATAGCAGAATTCGTCCCATTTTTCCGACATTAAATAAGGCGAAAAATTTGAGTAAAAAGGTGTGGTAACACAGTACGCACCCTGTAAATAACAAAAAGGGAAAACAAGCCCACTTACATCGTTTAATTTTTTAAGCAAGCGGTGCTTTAGGAAAATCATTCAAAAACATAGCTTTGGATGGACTTTTTGGATTAGGAGAGACATTTTCTCACAGAGCGTCAATGTATGAGAATACAAATTAAAAAAGTAGAAAATAAATTATGAAAATGTCGTTAAAATATTATTAAAACAATGTAAGAAATATAGTTATAATATAAATACAAGAAACATAAATCATCATGAAATGACTGGTAATTATCAACAATATTTAATTCATAACATTGAAAGTTGAAGTTTTATGATGAAACCTAATAAAATTTGCACTAAAATGTATGTACATCAGCATATAAGCACGCATTCACGAATACTTCTAAAAGTACTGTAGCAAATGATGATGAATCTTTTTGTAAGGTTATCAAAAGTTATTAATTATTTAAATAACTAAAAGGAGAGCCGACCTACATAATTTATTTTTGAAGCTGGTAGTGATCAAGAAAATCATTCAATATCATACTCCCTTTCGATGGACGTCTAGGATAAGAACAGACACTTTTTCACAGAATGTCACTTATACCAATTAGAACTCAACTCAATATCAAACAAAAGGAGAATTTTAATGAAAAATAGAATTAAAATAATGAAAATTTATATGAAAATGCAACAGCATGGTATCATAAACACTTTTCAGAAGATAATCTCCCAAATGGTCCGCCAACTTAATATCAATATTTTTTAACAGAAAATCTCATGGTAAGTTTCTAGAAAATTTACCACCGTAGGTGGTTTCTGCAAAATTTGCAAGAAAAATCTAAAAATATTTTTTTTTTCCCTTAGAAAATACTGGTATTCAAAAAGTGGACCATTTGGGAGCCCTGCCTTGACCATTTTACGAAAATTATTAATAGTTATCAGCAACATTTATTTTATGAAATCGAGACTTAAAGTTTTGTAATGAAATGTAATTAAATTTACTCCGAACTGTCTGATCATTAGCATAATTGCGCCCATAACCATTTAAAAATAGTGTAGCAAATGATGATGAATCTTTTTTGTTAGGTTATCAAAAGAAAATAATGATTTAAATAACCAAATCAAGAGCCGATCAATATCGTTGATTTTTATTAAGCTGATAGTGCTTACGAATATCATTCAAAAACATAATCACGTTCGATGAACGTCTAGGATAAGGACAGAGATTTGTTCACAGATTGTAAATATAATGCACCTCTTATACCGTTTATAACTCGAGTAAATCCCAAAATAAAAATATACATTACTTTATAAAAATAGGTGTAATTTTTTTATTTAGTAAATAAAAACTAATGTTTAAAAATGTAGTGCAATGAAAGAAAATAAAAATGACAAATCCTTTTTATAAGAATATCTCTTTCACTAATTTTAGAATAACACATTAGCATTCCCAAATAGCACATTAGCATCTTTGAAATGTCCATATTAGTCCATAGCCACTTTTAAACATAATGCAGCAAATGATGATGAATCTTTTTAGAAGGTTAATAATGATTTCAATAACTAAAAGAACATCCCACCTACATCATCTTTTTTTCTTAAGAAAATCACTCGAAAACATAATCAATTTCGATGCAGAAGAACAGAGACTTGTTCACAGAATGCATCACTTATACCGTTTATATCTCTCAAAACAAAAACATAATTTAAATTACAAAATACAATTAAAATAACGAATATTTATATGGAAAAATGGAAACTTTAGAATGTAATCTCCTTGAACAGAGCAAATTTCGGACCATCACTATTTCCAAAACAAATGTTTGTCTCATTTAATCGCAGAATTTCTGCAGTAAATAAAGCTAATATTTCTACTGGAAACAATGGTATTTAAAAATATCGAAGTATGGTCAGTATGCCTTGACTGTTTTATGAAAATTATTAATAATTATCAACGAAATTTATGCTATTATATAGGGGACTGAAGTTTTAGGATGGAACCGAAAATAAATTTCCGAAATGTCTGCATATAAGCATATATTATAGCTGCAAACTTTTTTGCTTTTCTAATACCACTAACATTTAACAGAATTTTTGCTTTATTTAATCTCAGATTTCGCTAATGAAATAAGGCAAAATTTACTATTATATTTTAGTAGTAAGAAAAAAGCGTAAAAGTTGGCACCGTAACACCTTTAAAAAATTATGTAGCAATGAATGATGAATCATTTTGTAAGTTAAAAATGAAAGTATTAATAAAAAGGTAATAATGATTTAAATAACCAAAAGAAGAGCTCACCTACATCGTCGATTTTTCATTGGCAGGTAGTGCTTAAGAAAATCATTCCCAAACATAATCACTTTCGATGAACGTCTAGGATAAGGACACAGACTTGTTCACAGAATGTCAATATAATGCATCACTTATACCGTTTATATCTCGAGTCAATCTCAAAGTATCAAAGAAATCAGTAAACCGAGAAAACAGTTTCCCACAATTTGTTTACTCACCCATAAGAGTTGGGCTTTTGCTTTAACAAAAAGATTCACAACTTTCCATTGTTTTCAGCTACCGCTAAGAAGAATAGCGTTTCCAAAAAATGCCATCATTCCTATTTAGTATTTTACTTGACGGTTATCAGGCGTAACAAAGGGAAAATCCGGAATGCTTTTGACATTTTTTTTCATTCACCTCTTTAGAACCGTTTCAGATATGAGTAGATTAAAATTAAGGACTGAAATAACTTTCCCAGTTTGAAGGTAACACTAATGAACGGAATTGGACCATATATTATATTTAGACTTTAGGAGGCATGGACAAATCAATTCCGTGACGAAGTGTTTTGGAATCAGTTGAGTCTAAAATAGATATTTGCGTTAATTGCCCATATAATATGTGATATGTCACCAGTATTTGCCAAATAGTAATTTGACACATATTTAATTGGAAAAAATCATCATTAAATAAGGCGAAATTTAGTATTCGAAAATAGTGTGGGCAAAATATCGTAGCAGGTAGAAATTTTGTGATTGTCAGTAAAGTTAAATTATGCATTTGTTTCTTTTGTTCTTCTGCGTTTTCCTTTTCTTTTTTTCTTTCTTTTTTTTTTGTATAGCAGCATCCCTAATTTCCCTTTTAACAGTATTGGAAACGTCCAGGTAAATAATTCATTCGAATGACTGACGAATGTGCTCATTATGCGTTCAGACTTGCTGTACAAAAGTACAGCAAGAAAACTCTTAAATAAATCAGAATTTAACTAAAACATCTCGAAGTCTATCTAAAGTCTTTTCAAAGAAAAAAGAAACTTTTTTTTTTTCCGTGTGGATTACTGTAAACTGTTGGTTTTAAATTTAATAAAATTAGAAGAATTTATTTACATTTTTCTTACTTGACATTTAAAATATGGCAATTATTTCAGTTAATATTCAATTCGTATAAAGTCCTGAAATTCTACTTTGAAACTATAATACGACTTTTAATAATGTTTCTTTTCATCCTAGTGTATTAAAAAGAAATCCGTTTAGGAAGTTTCTGTCTTCTGTAACCCGAGTAAACTTATTAAATCAATTGAACCTTGCCTACATTTTACGAAGTAATTGAAAAAAGAATGTAACTCTGTCTGGTTGCATACGGAGACTGTCAGGTTGTTGGTCACGAAAAAAGATGAATAAAAGTTTCAAATAAACAACAATTAAAAAGTCAATATCTCTTTTTCAGGATTATCTCACTTCTTACTCGTTTATATTAATCTGTTACCTTGACTTCTAGTTCATTAAACTTAACTTTCTATTCTTATCCATTTTATGGTTAAGGAGACCTATTAAGCTAAAATTTCGTATCTTACCGCGCCATAAAACAGTAGGAAATGTTACTGAATGTTAATAGAATATTATTGTTTCATTCACATGCAGTATTGTATGAAATAGAAACTATTATATAAACTAGTAAATAACAACATTATTATATTGAATATTAATAATAAAAAAAATCTGATATTATAATCAGGGTGCGTACTGTTTTACCACAATCTTCGAATAGAAATTTTTGCTTTATTTAATCGTAGAAAAATATTAGAAACTCTTTGATTAATCACAATTCTAAAGGTTGTATGTTTCCATGGTCAGAAAAATAATCGTATTTTTTTGTCTGTATTTTAAGTTAAATAAATTTTTAAACAAACTTAAAGCATCTTCTAAAAGTTTCGCTTCATGAAAGATTATCATACTTCTTATTCCTTTATGTTAGTACATTGAACGCCATAGCACACAAATATTATTTTCCAGGGCGCTATCATCAATATTTTCATTGAAGACAACGGGGCAAGTGATCTAATGGAAAAGTGAAATCTAAAATTTTATAACATCTCAGTTTGAGTTCATTAAGCTTAACTTCACCTATTCTTATCCACGCGAGTCATGTTATGGTTAAAGGGGTTGGATCTCAAATTCTCCTTGCAAATGTTAAACCTATGGGAGTGGAATGTATTATTCATTTTAGAATATCTCCTCAGAAAATTAATATTTGTGAGTTATTTTTCTGTCAACTTTTACTTTCTTCTATCTTTACAAGAAGAAAGTATTGGATGCGGGAAAAAATTCGACTTCCAGTTTTCGGTGGATTTATACGTTTTGGAAGGTCCTGAACACGATTTGACTGTTTTTAGAAAATGTCTGTCTGTCTGTATGTATGTGACAAAAATTTTGTGGGCGCTCTATCTCAAGAACTAATGCACGGAATTTAATAAAACTTTAGATTCAGTTAGTCCCTGGTATAAATTGGTGCAGATTAGTTTTTTGTGTAAATCGCCCAACAGGTGGCGCTGCTATGCTACATTTTTCACGATTTTCATGATAGCTGTATCTCAAGAACTATTGTACAGAATTTTATTAAACATCAGATTCTGTTAGACCTTGACACAAATAGACAGTGATTACGTGTTGGTGTAAATAGCCCAACAGGTAACGCTGCTAAAACTACTTTTTTCATGATTTTCACGATAGCTATATCTCAAGAACTAATGCACAGATATTCATTAAACTCCAGATTCTGTTAGACTTTAACATAAATAGATGCTGGTTACGTTTTGGTGTAAACAGCCCAACAGGTGGCGTTGCTACGTTACCTTTTTCATGATGATAGCTATAATCTCAAGAACTAATGCCTTTATTTTAAAATAAAAATAATTAATACATCTTAGAAAAGTTTCTCTCGTAAAAGATCTCTTTTTCAACATTATCACCCTTTTATGCTTATAATTATGTTAATATGTAAAAAAGTATTAATATTTTCATGAAACGTTAAAAAATATTCAAGATGTTCACAACTGTGCAAAACTACTATTAAACGACGGTGTTTTTTTTTTTTTATTATTATTAAATTCTAACATTGCAGAACCTCTATGAACCGCATACAAAATTTTTGTTTTTTATGCATTTTAAGTTAAAAAAGGAGTATATCTTCATTGCCTAGAAATGTATTCTTATATTATGTTAAAAATAGAGTTAGAAAGCAAAATTATGCTGTATGTAAATATATCATGCTAAGAAATTAAAAAGTTTCCTCTTTTATTTAGCATTACATCTCTTATGTTCGTTTATATTAATCTGTTACCTTGACTTCCAGTTCATTAAACGTTCTGGGTCATTTTTTAGTAAAACCTATTAAGCTAAAATTGCGCCCCCTTTGCCCCGTAAAAGAGCGTAAAATTTTATTGAATTTTATACATTATTCAAGTTTATTTATTGTTTCATTGTGTGGAATTACTATTAAAAAATGATGGTTTATTTTATTGCATTGAATACAAAATTCAATATCTACATAAACAATTACTACCAAAAATAATATCTCCATAAACAGAATACTTGTGAAAAAATTTTTCCTTATCTTTCACATTTAAATAAAAAAAAAATTAAAACATCTTCTTTCTCCAAAGTATCTCCTTACATTATGCTTAAATTTAAAATATAGTCAAAAATCAAAATCATGCTACATGTAATACATCATACATTGTATGGTTTTATGAAATTGTATGGTTTTATGAAATTTTATACCTTACCTTATTACGTAAAAACGCAGAAATTGTTATTAAATTAAAAAATATATCCATTCAAGTACATTTATTGTTTCATTCATATCTAACATTTTGTGGAATTAATAGAAATAATAGTGGTTTATTTTATTCCATGGAATGCAGAATTGTGATTTTGCAATGTTTTTATGAACAGAATATTGATCCTAGAAAAAATTGTTTTCTTTATATTTAAAGTTAAAGACAATTTAATACATCTTCTTTTCTCCAAAATGTCTTCTTAAATTCTGTTCAAAATATAGCAAAATTATGAAAGTAAAATCCATCATTCCCAAATCTCAATCCATGAAAGATCTCTTTTTTAGGACTTGTTAATAGTTTATGTTAATCTGTTTCCTTGACTGGACTTCCAGCTCAATAAACTTCACTTATCAACGTAGGTCATTTTATGGTTAAAGAGACCTATTAAGTTCAAATTTCGTCCTTTCCGGCACCGTAAAAAAAGCGATATATGTTATTGAATAATTTCTATATTATGTATACTGTTGCATTCATCTGCAGCATAGTATGGAATTACTTTCGAATAATTTTTGCATTCAATACAATATTTAATATCTACATGAACAATTAAACAATATTGTCATGAACAGAATATTGATCAAAAGAAGAAATTATATATTATTCATACTTTAAGATTAAGTTACATATTATTTTTCCAAAATGCCCTCGCATATTATGCTAAAAATATAACCATAAAACAAAATCGTGGTGTGTGTAATGCATCATTATACATTCTAACATTATAAATAATAATTTTGTTGATTTAGAATCATACGAGTAAGTCTTCCCCTTCAATAATTTCATTTTAAATAGTCATTATAAATAATTAAGCATGTTTTTATATTTTTTTCCGGCTTACAAATGGAACTAAAATATTTTCAAATGTCAGCAAAATACAAATAATTTCACTATGAAATATTTTTAAAATACACTGTTACATACACTATACCATTATAAACACATACATTATTCAATCATTCATTAAGTGAATATATACTTCAGATCGTTTTTATTTAAAAAAAAAATTTAACTTTATGATTTAATGTGTTTTCGAGTCTTTTTTACCCTTCCTATAAATCTTATTTTTGACGCAATACTCTAGTCTTTTTGCTTTGTTTTTTTTAAAATTATTGCTATAGAACTTTTATATTTTTAACCGAAATTTATAGGATGCATGCATATTCAGTAATTTTTCTCGAAAGTTTTTTTCGAAATGATATATGTTCAGAGGGCCTATATTCTTCCTTTTAAATGTAGACACATTCGCATCAATTAGCAATGAATCCTCAAATTATTTCAATTTTAGTTAGTATTAGTAATGTATGCAAATGAAGTGAAGTGATGGCAGTGGTTTCCTTTTTTTACCTCTTTTACTTTCATGAATACAATCTTTGAACTGGATTTTTTCAATACTGTAAATTTTTATATTGCTAATGGTATTTTTTGTAGTTATCTCCCTCTCTCTCTCTTTCTCTGTGTCTTTTATGTAGATTTCGTAAGAAATACTACCTATTACATTCTCCCCTAAGTTGGAATTTTTGAAAAAATTTTGCAGATCTACGCCGATCATGACTCCCAGAACCCAAAACCACCCCCAGTTCAAAACTTTATCTATCTATCTATGTCACTCTTTTATGAACACGATAACTGCAATAATTCTGCACAAATCTCTTCCAAACTGATACATAAAATCAAGGGGCATAAAATCTCGGTCAAGTTCGTTAATGGGCAAAATCGAACCGGGGGGGGAGGGGGGGGGGCTTTTTGTGAAAAGAGAAAACTCCCATAATTTCTTAATTATGATACGTATCGAATCCGTTTAAAGTTATTATTACTTTAATAATTATTACTATTAATAGTTATTATTACTTTAATGCCTAGGAAAAGGGCCGAAAATTTAAGTATGACAGATTTTTGATATCATTAAAAATGGCCCCAAGGGGAGGGGGAAAGGGGGGTTTTAGAAGAAAAAAATTCATAACTTCGTCAATTCACAGGATATCAAATCCGCTTAAATTTATTGTAAATCCTCTTAATATTATCTAAAATTTTTATATTGACAAGTTTTCTATAGGACCAACCCTTATAGAAAAAAAAAAATCCCTGCCGGCTCCACCAACAAACAAGTTAGATTTTGAAGAGTGTTGTTCCAACTGCCGCATCATGGCAAAAAGGTCATTTCTTCCGCAATTCCCAACAAACAGGCGCCCCACGGTCTGCGTCTTCGAAATCTACCTGTGCCTGTAGGCCGAGCCGTCAGGGATTTCTTCATTTTAAACTGATGAAGGGCTCTTCTTATACAGCTTTGAAACTATTGAGTGTTAATTTTATTCTGGTTGCTTCGACAATCCTTTTTTTTTATTTTTGCACATTTTACTTGCTGTAGCGCAAAGATTTTAGTATTTGACGTAGTACATAAATACATTTTATTTTGCCATTTATTTTATATTCTGTAAACAAAAACTTCTTGAAATTAGACAAATGTATAGCGAAGTGGGTGGACTCATTTTAAAACACAACGATTGCCTCAATCTATGTTTCCCTTTCAATACAAGGAAGATTATCTGAACTGTTCCAGCAGACGAAGATATCCTTGCAATGGGATTTCGTAAACTTGTTCAACTCTGAACAGTCTACAATTACAACGCCAACAAATCGGCTGTAAGTCATTAATCTGATACTTCTTTGAAAATGAAAAATCTAGACTCGAAGTTATTATCCTGTTGGAATTTCAGCCAGGTATAGGGAAAGGCATAGCAATGCTGTCAACTATACGAAAAGCTCGCGTGCCCTACCACAAATAGATTCGGATATTCTAGGATTTCAAAAAGAGATTATCCGTGTCACTTGGAGGAAGATACATTTATCATGATTCTCGAACCATGAAAGAAATAACTTAATTCCTTCACTTTTCTAATACATGTCGTAATTCTGTGTAATTTCGGTAAGTTGATGAAATGAGTCATCGCATATTAAATGAAGGAGATTTATGCACCAAGATTGGATTCATTAAACAGCTGATTTGAGTGAATCGTAGAAACGACTCAATTAATGAACCAGTAATTCATATTAGCAGAGGCTACCTTTCTCAATTATAGAAATTGTAGCGCAACCTATTGGCTATTTATAAATATTTTATGTGAAATTACAATGAACATTATATATTAAAGTCAAAATTTGACTTTAAAAATAAAAAAATACTCTTTACGCAAAAGTGCATTGTATCAATAGCCATTTCTTCATTTCTATAATATATTAATTTCAATACTTTCGGTAAAATTCGCGTAAAATTTAGTTTTATTAATCTTATTTTAATTAGTTATACTGAAAATAAATATTTTACAAGTAACTGATGCAATAAAATATAATTTATTTTTATTTTTAAGTCCTCATCATGAAGGAACAAATATTTTGTGACTGTATGTGCAGAACTTTCGCTTGAAAGAAAATTGGTAATATGAGAAAGCCATTAATGTTCATTTTATTCATAAACTTACCTAATACCGATAGCAGAATTTACCTGTATTAAAAATATTTAATCACCAATGATCTTTTATTATTTCACTTAAATTTGAAAATAAATAACAATAAACAATTTACTAAACGTAATACAGTCCTTCTCTACACCAATTTTGCAATTAAAATGTTGCCACAAAATGTTGCATCAGATATATTTTGTATATCCATTCATTTGAGAAAATCCAAGCAACGTTTGGATTCTCATCATGAATGAAAAAATAATTTGTGACTGTGACTGTGGGTGCAGAACTTTCACTTGAAAGAAAGGTAATTTGAAAAATGCTTTAATTATTTATTTTATTCCTGAACTTACCTAATACTTGTAGTAGAATTTATCTGTATAAAAAATTTGTACAAATAGTTAATCTCCAATGAGCTTTTATTAAAGATAAAAATAAAAATAAGAATTAAATATACTTATAATATATATAAACTAAAGATATATAATAAATATATATATAAAGTTAAAGAAAAAAATTAAAAAATAAACAATTTACAAAACGTAATATAGATCTCTACACAAATTTTGCCATAAAGTTTTGCAACAAAATATTCTAGCAGAGAAATTTTAGTATACCCATTCATTTAAGAAAACCTTGGGCGTTCAGCAATCCCTATTATGCACAGCAGTCTTTTTGAAGAGAATCGCGGAACATGGTCTTTTCCTTTAATTAAAAGCCTAGAATCCCTTCCGCACTCCCATTCATAAATCATCCTGTCTGCGATCAGTACTATACCCACCAGGATGACTCCAGATTTTCCAGTGACATAGTTTACGACTTTACCTCACCTGCCTAAAGAAAAAAAATAAAAATAAAAGGAAGACGCCGGACTCCCGTTGCGGTTCATATCAAAATCAACTCAAGTTACTAACTTGTAATTAAGTAAGCTTCAAACCATGGGGGAGGGGGATCTTTGTGTAGAGATGCGCATCTTATGAAGTTAATAAACTTACTACAAATGGATAAGTCGACGCCTCATGCATTTACATTCATTCGATGAATATCATTAAAATAGTTTTTCACTATGATATCGGTTATGAAAATGAAATCAAAATTAAATTTGTGAAAGTTAGTGCCGCTTATCTCAAATTGCTAGTTTGTAATTAAGTAAGCTTCACAGCATGGGAGACTTTGTATAGCGACGAGCTTTTTCTAGTTAATAAACTTACTACTAATAGATAAGTCGACACCTCATACATTTCCATTGATTGTGCGAATACGATTAAAATCATTGAATTATTTAGGGTACGAAAACGAAATCAAAGGCTACAGTAGGAGCTTCTTATGTGGAGTTACTAAATTTTAATTCACAGATGAGGCTTTGCATGTACGCTTCTAAACTTACTACAAACAAATAAGTCGAAATCTCACGTTTCTCAAAAAACACTTTTGTTTAGACCTTATGTACGTTCAAATAAGATCACTTTTATTACAGACTATTTAAATAATACTCTATTGGAATCATTTTTCCAACTGAGGGAAAGTGTGTCAAGGAACCTTTTTGGTTTTAATTGCTAATTCTCTTCCAATTGAGTTCAATTTATCCATTTTTTGTATAAATATTATTAAAATAAATTTTGACAACAATTTAGGAAAACGTAATCAACATTAAATTTCTGACAGGCACATGATAACATTTTATATTTGATTCTATTAAGCGGTTGATTTAAATGCACGGCAGAAAATTATTTTGTTTTTGATTTTTGTTTTTAAAATTTTATTCATAAATGCACCCAGATTAATCAATGATTAATCTACTGTAACACCTACGGCTTTTGAAACGTATTCTGAACTCTCTCATTATGTTAACTCGGCATCCAGCTAACTTTATGATGGTTGAAATGATTTCCATCCATGGAAAAAGAGAAAGAATCATTGATGATAATTCTCACAACTGATTTTTTTATTTCCAAGCCTTCTTAAATTATAATTAAGAAATTAAAAATGAATTGCTAGCAATCCATTTTATTTATTACTAGCTGAACGGCGTTGCCCAGGTCCGTAATAATAACTTTAAATAAGCATAAAATTTTTATGACTTTATATCACTAACCCGATTTTGGAAGAATTTATACTTTTAAACGAAACTATTTCCTCATATCGGGGGCCGTGCAATAGTGCCTAATGTGAGTGCACCCATTGCTGACGGCGAAGAACTGAAGAGTAGGATACAAGCTGCTGAGTGTACTGTAACAGAAGACATGTTAAAGAACACTTGGCGGGAACTAGAATACCACTTAAACATTCTCTTAGCTACCAAGGGGACACAGGTTGAAATTTACTGATGTACGTGGTCTTATAAAAAAATTTATAACAGTACTTACAATGTTTCCAAACAAACATATGTCTAATTATAATAGTTTGAGCACAATAAATATTTATAATCAGGGCGTTACTTTTGGTTCACCCTATATATATGTGAAAGAGGAAGGTGTTGGCTGGAAAAAATAAAATGATTAACTCATTGCAAAATAAAAATTACAAATAAAAAAATATATATATTAAATAAAAATAATAAAATGAAAAAGTAATTAAAATAAAAATAAAATAGGATGGATGGGTGGGTAGATTTTAGCATATGGAGGTGTGGTGTTGTTGTATGGCTCATAAAATTGCAGTGGTTAATTAAAAAAAAACATACAAAACAAGGGGGAAAAAACGAGAGAGTGGTTATCTGTTTTACTTTACATCCTTTCATTAAATGTTATTCTTTTGCTGATTTTGTACAATTCATTTTCAACAAAATTCGTTTCATAGCATTTACTTTATGATGTATTTCATTTAATTAGCTTCTTTGATTTGTTTGGAACTATGTCACTTTAATCACTTCATCAATCGTCACACTTTATTATGTCTAATTTTTTTCTAATAATTAATAGTAAATAATTGTTATTGCATGATACTTCCTTTCTATGAAATGGTAATGAATTTATATCATCTCATAGGCAGTTTTAGTTTAGTCTGCAAAATTTTATTTCCTTCTCTGATTCATGTGGCACACAATGTCATATCTTAATAAATTTATTTATCATCTTTCTTTAATTACAATCTTTGCCCTTTTTAAATATTGTCCTTTAACACTTGACTTTTATTTTTATTATTACAACTTGATTATAGTAATCATATTATTATACATTGATAGTATATTGATTAATTTTTATTTTTAATTTATTAATTTTCTACATAATATCAATTTAATGGAGTGTATAGAATAAGTAGCATTTGTAGTTCTTTAACAGGGATGTCCAAAATTCACATTGCATTATGATCTATGCGGGAAAATCGCTTGTTATGCATTTTAATAATGTTATCATAATGAAATCATTGAAGTGCACTACAACATGTTTTCTATAGATTATGGAGTGCATAGCATTTTATCATTCATTCACACAAAAGAATTCGGTTATACAGGACTGACCAATATCGATAATTGCGTTTTCTTCTGTGGTATGCCTTTTTAAACTTTTCCAATTTTAAGTTCATTAGGTGGTGTGTATAAATTTTATAGATCGCATACAGGGCTACACGAAATAATTCGCACAAATTACAGGATATGAATAGCATAAGTGCATTATAAATAAAAAATTAAATATTTAACATCTGTACTTTAAATACTTTTAACTTTGACAATTAATAAAAAAGAATTAACAAATGAATGACCAATGCCACATTAATTTAAACAAAACAATGTTTACTTGTGTATGTTCAACACAACTGTTCCATAACCCAAGTTTTTTTATATTAGGAATTCCTGGAACGCCGTAGGTGTTCCTGGAATTTAAGATCTATAGTAATGTCAAAACCGCCAACTTCCCGGGTTTTTTTTTTTTTTATAAAATCAAATAAACATAATTTCATTCCCAAAAAATGCTTAATGAAATGTTTCGTGTTTCTAAGTGGTGTGACGGATCCTGATGTTAATTATGAAGTTGTAGCATTGGCCTTCACATGAACCGCTCCCATATATCACAGAAATAAATTTATTAAATTCAGTATGTCAAACAAATAAAAATGCATATCTCTTGATTAATGAGATTGCACAACAATTATATTATAATGCGGGTTCTTTTAGCTTATGATCATAGTTCAATTGCAGAAGAGTCCAGTGTTTATCAAAGTCTGCGTCTACAACACGAAACAGATGTAAATTCCCCTCCAAAGTGGGCACGGGAGCTGAAAACTGCTCGTTAGTCTGACCCTTCAAAAAAGAGTCTCATGTCAATATTATCTTGAATAAGGGAAGAGGATAAGTGTTTTCATCATCCTAACGAAACTGGAACCGTTCCCACTTAGCACAAGGCTGTCTTGTAACAACTTCAAAACTATAAGTCAGAGAAATGTTTTCTCTACACGGGGATTCTAGCAATCACCCGAAAATATTCCACGCGGAGTTATGACTCCGTCTCCTTAGGTTCAGCTTGCCTGCGACATAACTTGATCATTCCCTCTTAACTAACTTTTTACTCCTCATATCACCTCTGTTTTTTGCCTAGAACAATAGGTGTTTCTCCAGCCACTAGCAGCTCTTAAAGATGAGGTCACGTAGAAAGTCTGTTATTATTGGTGGAAAAGGATTTCTCACGTTCCCTCTCTACTGCTGATATCCCCTTGGTTCCCACGTTACCTGGGCGATCGTCGGTGTGGTGAAAGACGCGCTACTCTGCTCGTTTCATTCTTCCAGTTGTCTCAAAACATTCAAGATGGAAGATTGGTTACGATGGAACGAAAGTTTTGGTGTACACCGGCCAATTTTTGGTGTTTGTTTAAAATTTGAGGAAAATTCGATATACATGGGATTTCCCTATACCTGGATTTAGGCTGAAAAGCAGTCATTTCGAGTGAGATATAGTGAATTTCTCATAGTTGTTATTTATTAATATCTATTATTTAATAAAATTTCTGGCTTTAGTTGATATGAAAAAAAGAAGGTTGGCAGGTATGTCTTTAATTTTATTCAGTTCATAAAATGTTTTATCATATCGATCTAGCCTATTCCTATTCTTGAGACCACTCGTTGGTGTTGTGGTTACTTCGACTTATTCAGTCATACTGAACCTTTTTTTTTTTCTCGCGGGCCGCAAAAATATGTTTGTGAAGGTAGGCGGGCCGCAACATGTACTTGAAAAATGGTAAAAAAGGGTTAATTAAAATAAAAAGACAACAAAAATAGTATAACAAATATTATAATTAGGGTTGAACGTTTTGCGTGACAAATGTTATAAAAAAACACCACTATTTCCAAACAATAAACTTCGTTGTAGATTTTCATTGCAAATGTTGTAGAAATATGCCGCGAAGATTGTTGTTTGGAAATAGTAGTTGGAAAAGTTTTGGTGCCAATTTTTTCCATGACAAACGTTCAAACCTAAAAAGCAATTTTAGCATATATAATAAGTATAAAACATCATAATAAAACAATTCTGAATTTCCAAGTTCTAAAAAAGGAGATTTTTTCTAATAGATCAATCTTTTGCTCAATACAAAAACTTTATTATTTTTTTTATTGTAGAAATATATAGTGCAAATTTAATTAATTTGGAATAATGTTTGATTATTGTTGAAAATTAAGAAATGTATACAAAACTGCAGCACAAATACAACTACATGTAAAAAGAAACGGCATTTAAATATTTTGACGTAATTTTAAATTAATTATAAGTAACACGACAAATTTTGCCTTCTCATGATTATATAAAACAACAATGAAAGTCTTAAATACTTTTTTTATGCATATCGCAATTAATTTTATAAATATGGATTAATGATTGCGTGTCTCGGGCCGCACATAAAAGGTCGCCGGGGCGCAGGTTGAGTATGGCTGAATCTTAATAGTAACTTTAACACTTGGAAAAATTCACCCTCATATCAACAATTACATAACTGCTAAGTTTAATATTCTCATTCGACTCGTCAATAAGCATTTTATCAGATAAACAACTTAACTGTCCTCAAAAGTCTATCCTTTTACTGTACCATGCATTGTCGAATAAGGAATATTATACTTCCAATGGGCCTGCTATGATATCAGATGACAAGCTTTAATAATCCTCGACAGCTTGCTTAAATATTAGAAGTTTTTGAAGTTTTTACATTGGGAAAGAAAAGCAAAAATAGTAATGTAATTGTACTGAATAATCTATATTTATTCCATTAGAAATATATCTTTTTTAAAGAAACATAACTGAAGACAATAATTCTGACAATTTACCTTGAGCGCTGTTTTTAGAAGAAATGGAAAAGGACAATTTTGTGTTGGTAACTTATTTATTGCAAAAAATTACCGTCCTACCAGATTTTTTTGTTCTCTTCATTGACGGATATTCCGTGATTAAATAAAACAAAAATTATTATACACAAATTCTGGTAGGATAGATGAGAAAAGGGGTTAAATTTAGTGCTCTAACCTAAGCATTCTTTATAAACCAGGAAGCTAGCTATTTTTACGAAACAATGTTTAAACTTTATAATACGTATTAATAAAAGACACCAAAACCTTTAATCTGAAACGGATCAACCTTTTGAACTAGAACCGCATTGCGCAAGAATGAAGCCAAGAAAGAATCGTAGGTGGGATTTCATCATGAGACAGGGCTTGATAGATAGATGAGAACAAAACAATTTTTTTCATTTTCCTAGGTTTTTGAACTCTTTGCTGATTTGAAGACAAACAGGAATTTTCAGGCAAAATTATATGATGAAGCAGGAGAAAATAATCCTTATTTGTGAAGCTTTACAGAGAGCTAAGCAAATAGTTAGTTGCACAAGCAAGAATGACATTAAGATTGCGCATTCATTCAAATAAATGATACACTACTATGAAATTTCAACCAAACAATACTAAAAGGCAATTTATAAATGTCCGAAAAAAAAGGAACAGCTTTCACTTTTTAGAAAAGTAATGACTAATAATAATGACTAAAAACGGCAAGACGCATTTTTAGTGCCGAAAAACACTATAAATTCACAAAATTTACGGTATCGCAACTCCGTAAAATAATGGAATTTTTTTAATGTCCTTAGACCTAGGGCATTATATTTTCTAATATAAATTACAGTAGAATGGATCCATACGAAAAATATTACGTTTCATAATTTAATACGTATACAGACCCTTGAAATAAATAAAGTTATACTTGATTTGTATACTTTATGCAATTAGAAGTATATTTTTATTAAGATGTAATCACCATTATCTCTATTTATAGACAAAATTTCAATGGATTACATAGAGAGTCTTGTTATTTATTTACTTTATTCTCTTGATAGCAAAAGTTCTTTTATTCTTGCAATTGTCTATTCGGAATAAATTTCTTTTGGGGATAATAAACTCGTTATTTTTCTATTTAAATATACGTATAACTATTAAAAAGTAGCAAATGATACAGTGTAATTCAATGCGATAAAAACATTTGAAGACAAAATTCATTTTTTTTTTCAGATAAACTGTGGTTACCTAGACAGAGGACAGTAAAAGGGGCTGAGGCAAAATAAAAATAAAAGTAACAATAATTTCGAAAACTCTGGAAATAGGCAACTAATTCCGAAAGCAATAAGTTAATGGATGTCGTCAACAAGCATGGCCATATAAATGCCATTTTTTACATATAGTCCAGAGGAAATGTACATGTTACCTTGAAAAAGGTCGGGTTGAAGATTTTATTTTTCCAACTTGTATATGATGAGGCCAGCATGGAAAAACCGAATTATCCAACAAAATTTCTTAAGGGACAATTTTCTGTGGCCAAAAAACAACAAATTTTTGGGACTTTTTTTGTTGTTTTTATGTATCTCGAGACTCATTGTCATAGCGTATTATTTGCTAATTACAATGTTAAAGAATACAAAATTCTCTACAACTTTCATACTTACAGCTTTTTAATACACTCAATAGCAAGCGCAGTACGACATTTAAAAAATAAGACATTTTTTTTCGATTTCCTTAAAAACCGTGAAAAACGTAGTTTTGTCCCGATGATTCAATGTTCCCCACAGATATAATGATGTATGTCAACTTCTACATATTGGAAGCAGAAAATTATCTATTATTTGCACACCCTCTTCTTCATTTTCATCACAAAAGACATATTTTATATTCAATAAATCTATATAATTTAGCAAGTAGGGCAGAGCGTGGACGACTGAGACAATTTTCATATTTAGACAGTAACTTTAAGTATATACAATTGTTTATTTTAAGGTATTGTGTAAAAGAATATTTCAGCATTTAGTAACTTATTGGCACGACAGTTTCAATAAAAAAAATCTTGTTTAATTTTAATAATTATTTTTATAATGCATAAATATTGTTCATTTTATTCCATAAACATTTTATTCTATAGTACAATGGTATATTTTACTTACCAATTATTGATGACATATGTTTTAATGTTTTACTGTTTTAAGTATAACAAACATTGAATTGTAGTTCCATATAAAAGGAGGAATTCAAAAAATAAATATATCTTATGTAGCAAATACTTTTACCTTATAAAATATCTACAATAAAAATGACAACAGATTATTTCATTAACTAATATGAATTATACACTTATATCTATTGTAAACATTAAAAATTCTATCAATAAAATATTTGAGATCCCTATTTTCATAAAAATGTTCAAAATATTACTTTTAGTAAATATTGTTAATATTTTTCCACTTTTATTATATAAGTATAACAAGAAATTATAACATTTTAGCGTGCAAAAATACATAAAATTTTAAGATTTTATCTATTAAATGCCTTAAAGCTGAAATTGAGAAACTTACTTCGGTTGTTGAAAAATACACTTTGTGCAGAGTTGCCAAGTCTCCGGATTTTTGCACACCAGTAATTTTTTTAGAGAAAATGTTGTTCTCTTAAATCGCAAAACGCTCTGATTAAATAAAACATTTTCTATTCTAAATTACAGGTATCCAAAAAGCCAGAGAAGTGGCAGGTCTGACTTTGTGGAATATTGTAATCTTCTGTAATATGTACTGTTTTGAAACTATATCTGTTCAATGATCTCAGTGCTACCATTTATCAAATGAAATACCAAGTTTTTTATGATTGTAGATCATATAAACATTTTTGTTATTACATTCATCCCCTACCTCATTCAAGTCCACTTTCCCTACACAATAAAGTAAGGTACGTTATATGACTGCATAAGCTAAATGAAAAAATTTATTTTAATAATAATAATTTCTACGGGATATTTAACAATTTTTTTGTCTCTTTGATGGGACTGTTGTAGGATGATTAGCATTCAGTTATTCTGAATAGAAGACATATCAGGATCGTGTTCATCTACAGCAGAGGTTACCAAACTTTTAGACCGACGTACCACTAAATCGAAGTTCATACTTCCGCGTATTACCAGGTAAGAAACGTAAAGCTAATATAGAAAAACCTATAAAAAGAAACCTGTCTAAAACGAAATATATCGTCGGTCTTTCGTGTTTCCGTCATAGCAGGTTTTATTGTACATAAAAATGAATGATTACATTACTAAATTGGTACTAAGATAGACTGCTTCATAATAACATTCAAGTAAAAAGTAGGATCACCATTAAATTTTAATAATGTATACAATATAAAAAAAGTGTTTTGGTATAGGAAAAAGGCCACAATACTTAATGACATATTGGCGCACACTGATTCATATACTGTTACAGTAGGCTGATTATGCTAATTTGCTTCTATCGTTAATGAAAAGGGTGGACTTGTTTTATCAAGCACAGCTTCCTCACGTCTGGCTCAATATTAGGTAGTTTTAGTCATAAGTCAGATTCTATGTTTAGTTTATTCCTGTATTTGTTTTTGATATAATGAAGGGGGGGGGGGGAAACACATTCACAGAGATATATTGTGCTAAACACTAGCAGACTTTGACGATATCAGACGGTACTCTCACATTCTCCCCTACGAAAAATCTGTTACATTCATCCTTTTGAATGTGGACTCCAGTAATCCATCACAAGAGAGCTGAATAGGTTCACTTCTTTCCTCTATCGTGAGATACTGTAGCAGGGTGTCTCAAATGAGAAACGAATTTCTTATCCAAAGTTTAGTTAGCGTATTTAACATAGGCTCGATGCAACTGTATTAATAATAAATGCGACAATAATATCGCGCATTAGTACTTGCAAGTTTCTTCATACATTTATGTATATACTACCTCAAAACATATGTACCTTTATGTAGCTATATGTACCTATGTAGCTATACCTCAAATCCGCACTGCATATGACCACAGTTTTTGTTTGATTTCAGAATACCATTTTAATTAACTTTACTCTGTTAAAAACTAATTTTCATGAAATAGGAAGAAATTATGCACATTTTGTACAAGAGAAGAAAAATATTTCATTCAACAGAATGAATTAAATTGTGAAATATGTTTGAAATAAAACTTTTATCTCATCAAAAACAACTCGTTGTAATTGATCCCGCCAAGCCACAAACCTAAAACGTCAGCCATAAAAAGAAGTGATATCACATAAAAAGAAACGATATAGAAGTGCATACTCCGAGTCCCGTGTAAAAATCTATCATCACTCATAATGTTTCCAAAGGACTCGGAGTGAGGTACAGTATGTGAAAACTGCTTGAGGCTTTTATTTCGCGTTTCCTGCAATTACATATGACTATATTATTTGTATTTTTATTTTATTTTTTTTATTTATTTAATTATTTTGCTTCCATAAAATTGTAAAAAGTTGAAGCTTCTGTGTTTGCATGTCTTTTCTTATTTATGAGCTTGAAAAATTAATTTGTTGATTTAATTTACCATTATTGAAACTAGAAACACCACTCTTACGAAGAAGATTTCTTAAGTAAATAGTATGTAAAGATTTTGAGTTTGTAATATATATATATATATATATAATGATCATACGCATATTAATAACAATACACCTTATAATAAACGTTAACTAAATTGAGATATATTGCAATAATTCTAGCGTAAGCGGAATCGCGTAAGTCTGGTGAAAAATTCGTTCTGTCAGTTCTTTCGCATACAAAAATATTTATAAAAGTGATATAACAAAAATTAAAAATTTATTTTTTCGATTTTCAAAATTGATATACTGCATATATTATAAAAGCCTGCAGGTCGCCAAGCAGTTTTCACATACTGTACCTCACTCCGAGTCCTTTGGAAACATTATGAGTGATGATAGATTTTTACACGGGACTCGGAGTATGCACTTCTATATCGTTTCTTTTTATGTGATATCACTTCTTTTTATGGCTGACGTTTTAGGTTTGTGGCTTGGCGGGATCATTTACAACGAGTTGTTTTTGATGAGATATCACTCCTTTTTGTACGGTATTTAATTTCAATTACACAGATTCCATTTTTATTCAGAAAAGAAAAGATAAAAGAAAGATGAAAGGGGCAAAATAAAAGAATAATTGTGATGCTATAAACAGAATTATACATCAGAATTATACAATTTATGGAGTGACTTATTCCAATGTACATGTCGCTACTATAGCGACGGGGAAACTTTTATATTCATTTCCTTACATTGTATTCATCAGATTATTTATGACATGTTTATTTTCCTTTTTCTTTTGTTTATATCACTCTTCCGTTTATATACATTCAAAAAACAAAAAAAAATAGAAAATTTTACAGTAGTTTACAAAGTAATTAAAATACTGCAGTTTCAGAAGAATGTGGAAAAATAAGAAGCAGCTTTTTTTTCGGTCAATTATAACAATGAGTTTATGGAGCATACTTTACCGAGAATAATCAAATTTGTTTTTCTACGAACCATTGTAATTTACAGGGATTTTTATGCTAATATATTAAATATTCTTGAAAATTACTGAGCACCTTAAAAGTTTTTTAACTCAACGTTTCGAGAATCGGAAAAATATAAGATTCGCAACATTTGCAAAAGTATAAAAACTATTAAAGGGATTTCAAAATAGAAAATGTTCGTAGGATGACATGTATTCCAAAATTTTGTGTGATTTTGTAAATATACCACAAAGACTAATGCGTTTACATAATAAACCGTTTAAAAAAATGTAAAATTTTATTAAAATTTTTTGATCTGATAAATCATACAGCTTTAAATTCGATATTAAAAAGGAACGTGATTAAACCAAGAAGGATTATATTTACTAAATGCACAAAATACATAATTAATGTTTCTAGTCTGTCCATTCCAATTTGGGGATCCTAAAATATAGGTCCTCAATCCCCGGCAGTCCATGAATTAATTAGGACATATGTATGCAACTGTTAAAATGTTCCCAAAGTCGACAATAGAAGCAATGAGTTTAGCTCGGCAAAAATGAAACACGGCATTGCTTCATCATGACTTTGTTTCGTGAGGTGTTCGTTCTCCAAACATAAAAATCTCTTGAAAGTGTTCGTTATCCGAACATAAAAATCTCACGCGAAAGTGTTCGTTAACCGATTTGTTCGTAAACCGAACAGTTCATTACCGATCACCTATTGTATACGAAATAAAGCATTTTTAATTTTTATGGGGAATTTAAGAAGTTATTTCCCTTTCATTGTTCTCTAGGCTCGTTTTTAGAGCATTTTAAGTTTGTCATAGCCGGAGATTCGATGAACGGCAAATATTTAAACGCAAAACTTCTAATCTTGGGGTAGCAACATTTTTACATTCTATTACTCAGCGCATGAATGTAAAGTTGGAATTTTTTAATCGCTTTTTCAATCGATTCCTGATACATTTATTAATAAACACAGTTTTTTTTTTTAATAGATGAAAATACTATATTTTAATAGATTTAGAGCTTAAGATCGACGAGCTTTCAGGCGGACAAAATGAACTCGTATTAAATTTTAAAGCAAGATAATAAAACCTTACAGAGATTGAAACAGTATAAAATCATTAAAATACATCTCACTCAGTAAATATACATCGGTTGTAATGTAATCAAGATCTTCTAAGAGATTGTGCGACGATTCCTCTGCAAACGAAACGTATATGGTTCAACAATACAAACAATAGAGAGTTTCAATGAATCGGATGTAGTAACATATTTGAATATCTTGTGTATGTAGCCACTTTGACAAAAAATATGATATTTACTATTGTTTTTCCTCTGTGTTGAGGAATGAAGTACTTCAACGTAAAAATTCGCTAATTACACAATTATTTAGTCTTATTAAAAAACCTTTTGAGTTACCCTGTAAACGAACAGTAAATTCTACAATTCTGTTTTACAATAGGAAGCTAACTTAGGTCGTTCGTAGTAACATATTTTAACATCCTGTGCATACGTTCTTTTTTAAAAGAGTTAGACCATTTAATATTTCTTTGCTTCATCTTAAGTATAGGAATAAATCACTTTAAAGTGATATACATAAAAAAACTAATTCATATTTTTACACGAAATATTAAATATTTGAACTACTCATAAAAACAATGCAATTGCTGCAAACCGCGTTAAAATCGGATAATTACACAATTCTTTAGCCCTATATCAAAAGATCTTTTGTGAGAACCTGTAAACGAACCTTAAATATTACTATTTTTTTATAATAGGGAGCTTACTTGTGTCGACTGTAATAACATATCTTAAATCATGTGTATACGACCATTTCTAAAAGAGTTGGGTCATTTATTATTTTTTTGCTCTATGTTTATAGGAATTAATAACTTTAAACTGATATAAATCAAAAACTAATTAATATTTTGACATGAAACTTACAAAGGTTTGAACTACTCATAAAAACAATTCAAATGACGTAAACCGCATAAAAATCCGATAATTACACATTGCTGTAGCCCTGTCAACAGTTTTTGGTCTGTACAAGATTTAAAAAGTGCAAAAAACAGCACTTTTAAAATCGCATTTCCTGAAAACCTATTCGACAGATCTTGCTTTTCTTTTGATTTCTTAGTCATTTGGCACGCCCCATTCCATAGAATCAAGAATTTAGTTTCTATCATAAATAGAACGCGAGATATAGATGTGTCAAAAACCCGTTTTGTCCGGTCCGCAAAATATAAACTAGACAGAGTTAAAAAAAAAAAAATTGTAAAATCGTTTGGCATCCATTGGCGGAAATTCGTTTCATTTACGGTTCAATGCATTGCTGTTTCTTATGCTTGGAGAGAAACTCTGTCGAATTTCTATGATCTGAAACGTTTCAGATATGAAAACCTGAATTTTCCCGGAAAGTGCTAATTTATTGGGAAAACCTGTGAAAAGGAGAAAGGTTTCTGGGATTTACATGGAACGTTATGATTTTTTTTACAGCGTGTTTCAATGTGAATAATGCCCTTATCAGACAAACAATTGCCAAATTCGGCACTGCTGAACCCAGTTCCATGTTTCTAAATACATTTAAAGGCAACAAAGAGAAAAAAAGCACCCGAGTCCACTTCAAAAAGAAATGGCTTAACCTTGAATTAGGCATTTTACTTTAGCTGGGAGCAGAGCTCCTTCAATCCCTGTTATGTTGAATGATGTGTAGTATACGACATGGAAACTTTATTTTCAGATTCTTCAACTTGCAAATTCTGTGTCCGAGTACCATGGGCCTTATTGTTTTTGGCCTTATTGATGCATTAGCAAAACCTTTCTTAGACTGAATACTGATCACTTCAAAACTTGGTGACATCCGCATATTACTTGCATCTCCTTACCGCCGTTTCCCTTGTCAACGAACGCGATTTCCATAGCTCTTTTTAGGGTTCACTGGCTTTCAGAGGAATTTCCTTTGGATTCCTTTATTTTGGATGCCATACACAATTCAATTATGCAACATTTCGTCAAACGATGTTCCGTAGTTGCAGTGTTTCGTCAAACTGCGTAACTCAGCTATGAAATTAGCCTTTGATTCGCCAGCCCGTCGCATATGATTGTTGAATTTATCTCATCAAAAAGTCACCTGTAAAAAATGTAGCCAAGTCTCGTAACTCATTTACCATAAAAAGTACTGAGATCGTATAAAGCCAAGTTTAACTATCTTATTAACTCTGAAATTTTCATTCACAAATCACTCCTAGTCTCTACATCTTTATTTAATTATTATTTTGTGACTTGGCAATTACGTTGCACGAGAATGTGATGTATATAGTTAGTCTTAATCAAATAATACTATAACATATTAAGGTGTAATAACTTCCCTGTGCGTATATAATTTGCCTTAATTAAATTATCCCATCCCTTCCCATAACATAGTAAGGTGTAATAACTTCCCTGTGCTGCGTAATTGCCAAGTCACAAAATAATAATTAACTAAAGATGTAGAGACTAGGAGTGATTTGTGAATGAAAATTTCAGAGTTAATAAGATAGTTAAACTTGGCTTTATACGATCTCAGTACTTTTTACGGTAAATGAGTTACGAGACTTGGCTGCATTTTTTACAGGTGACTTTTTGATGAGATTTCACTTCTTTTTGTAAGTAATCCTCCTTTTCTTGATTTTGGGTTCTTTTTGGAGATCATCCACTGATTTCCGCTAAGCCCACACTCTGTCCCTATTATTTACAGGTATCAAAAATTTGAAGCTTTAGTTTCGTTTGCAAAGTACTGTAGATAAAAAGAGATTTCAGGTTCCTAGGCAAGCACTAAGTTATGGGAGGGGGAGTATCAAAAGTACTCTCAATTGCTTCCAGAATAGGTGCTATCCATCTGAGATATTACTCGCAGCCCTAGATACTTGATATTTAACATAAATAACTTTTTAGTATAAAAAGAAAGCCAAAATTAAAATTTCTGGAAATTTCCAATAAATCAAACTATATTCCTTTTTTCGATGTTTTTTTTCTCGTTTTTTTTAGTCTTTTTTTTTATTATTATTTACAATTCTTTAGCCCTATATCAAAAGATCTTTTGTGAGAACCTGTAAACGAACCTTAAATATTACTGTTTTTTTAAAATAGGGAACTTACTTGGGTCGACTGTAATAACATATCTTAAATCATGTGTATACGATCTTAAATCATGTGTATACGATCAAATCAGAGTTGGGTCATTTATTATTTTTTTGCTCTATGTTAAGTATAGGAATCAATAACTTTAAACTGATATAAATCAAAAACTAATTAATATTTTTTCATGAAACTTAAAAAGGTTTGAACTACTCATAAAAACAATTCAAATGACATAAACCACGTAAAAATCCGATAATTACACATTGCTGTAGCCCTGTCAACAGTTTTTTGTTCTATGTTAAGTATAGGAATAAATAACTTTAAACTGATGTAACTCGAAAACTAATTCATATTTTGACATGAAACTTACAAAGGTTTGAACTACTCATAAAAACAATTCAAATGACGTAAACCGCGTAAAAATCCGATAATTACACATTGCTGTAGCCCTGTCAACAGTTTTTGGTCTGTACAAGATTTAAAAAGTGCAAAAAACAGCACTTTTAAAATCGCATTTCCTGAAAACCTATTCGACAGATCTTGCGTTTCTTTTGATTTCTTAGTCATTTGGTACGCCCCATTCCATAGAATGAAGAATTTTGTTTCTATCATAAATAGAACGCGAGATATAGATGTGTCAAAAACCCGTTTTGCCCCGTCCGCAAAAAATAAACTGGACAGAGTTAAAAAAAAAAAAAATGTAAAATCGTTTGGCATCCATTGGCGGAAATTCGTTTCATTTACGGTTCAATGCATTGCTGTTTCTTATGCTTGGCGAGAAAATCTGTCGAGTTTCTATGATTTCAACACTTCCTAGAAATTTTTCAGTACAAAGAGAACAATGTGTTATAAATTACACTCGGAATTTTATTTTGTTTTAACTGCTCCTACTCACACAAGCTACTCCTACTTCCAACCATCCAGACTTTACCTTCAAATAATTCAATTTATAAAGAATATTTTAAAAAGTTCTTCTGCTAATTAAAAATACTTCATTCATTAATTTTATAATTCGGTCTTTATTATAAAATTCAATTTTTATCCATATAAATCTAATAATTATGTTTTTAATTCTGGAAAACTGATTGTATCGTAAGCGGTGTACGCGTATTTCAGCAAGTCTGCTATAACAAACATTTCTCGTAACAAAAACAACAACAACAAAAAAGCGTTTGCAGATCCAAAATCGATTTTTTTTTTTTTTTCCAAGCAACAAAGACAATCCGGTTTTGATTCCATAATAATATGCTGCATTCTGTACTTTTGATTCCATAATAATATGCTGCATTGTGTACTTTTGATTCCATAATAATATGCTGCATTCTGTACTTTTGATTCCATTATAATATGCTGCATTCTGTATTTTATTCCACGGTGGAAGGAAATTGTAACCTTTTTTTTTTTTTTTTCTAAGGTGCATGATTGAGTATGTATGTGTTAAAGAGAGAGGGGAGGGGGGGTAGTGTTATGTGTCTCATCTCCTTCGATCCGCACTTGGATCTGACATTACAGCGAAACAATTATATTTAAATTATTACTTGCATAAAAAAAATCATTTCCGGAAACTTTTATTAAATTTTATGAATTAAGTTTATAAAATTTTCACTTTCGTTTTTAACCTATTGAATATGTGTTTATTTTAAAAAATCTATTCATGCGTAAGCGATCAAAATAAGCATTAAATTATTTACAGTCTGCTACTCAGAAATTACTTTTTTATAAAAATAAGACAAACTATAAGGTAATGTTATTAAAATGTGTAAATTAATTGGGTTAATTTTGACTTATTTTCAAAAATTTCATATTCTCATTACAAATACTTTTTCAAATGACGTGGTTAAACGTCAGACACATACTTAACAGATGTGAAGTATGGTATTCTTCCTTTCAAACTGGTTTTGGAAAAGTCTTTTATTTAAAACTAGTTCACTCGCCCGGCGTTGCCTGGGCCCGTGATAATAAAATTAAATAAACCTAAAGTTGGTATGATTTTATATCTTTAACCCGATTTTGTATGAAATTATTTATTTAAAAGTTCTGCGCACGTGACGGAAAATCCTTAATTTCCACCTTCCGACGACAGGGGGGTGCATTCTGATTTAAAGAACCTCCGACAGGTGTTCCCGCAGCCTGCGGCACTGTGTAGTAGGCGTGCAGCGGAAGCGCCACAAAATCTTTTAGTTCCGCCTTCCGCCACCAGGGGGTGCACTCTGTTCTAAATAAACCACCTTCCGAACGAAACTCTGACACGTTGGAGCCGTACGCTTCCTGCGGCACCGTATAACAGTCGTGCTGCAAAATAATTTAGTTCTACTTTCCACCGCCAGTGGACGCAATTTATTCAATACGAACATCCGACACGGGTACCTGTTGTATCAAGGGAGTTAAATGAACCAATTCCCGTCGAAATCGGGCCCATAGAACTCGAGAAAATAATACGCCCGCTGGCGGTGGAAGGTGGAACTAAAATCGGTCGCGATCGAAAACCATGTCGAATCATCCAAATCCCGTTGTAGTCGGGCCCATAAAACCGAGCTAAGAATGCACAGTTAGAGAAAAAACTTGTAGGATTGGCCGCCAGGGGCCGCTGAGTCAGTTGCTCAACAAGAGATCATCTACTTTGATTGTAGTCACGCATCACTAAATACGGGTTGTGCACTTTTGTTAGGGACATAAATTTAATTTTTACGAAAATCGATATTTGAAATTTCCGGTATGCCCTAATGTAACATTTATAAAATACTACTGGAGAAGCTAAAAATGTTAAATTTCTTAAATGGAATTTGTTTTGTGTAAATCAGAGCCGAGCGTTAATCCCCCCCCCCCTCCTCATACCCGCAAATATAACGAATATTTTTTTCAAGAAAACCTCATTCCCCTACATTAAAAAAGAATTATATATTTCTGATAATTAGAACATAACGAAGACGATACGCTAAAATAGCCGCCAGATAGCACCCCTTCCCATCCTCAAATTCAAATCTATATCTTAATTAGCTATTTTTGTTCATTAGTAAAAATTAGCAATTATTTTATTTCATTTTCGCAAAATAAATGGAGGGATCGGCCAGAGAAACGGATCTCTTTGTAGTTCTGTCTTTAATGAAAGCCGATCCCTGTCTGAAACTTTCTCGGATTTCTTTGACTTGCGCGACCAGATTTTTTTTTTTTTTTTTTTTTTTTTTTTTTTCAAAAATTAAGAAAAAATACCCGCCGAATTTTACAAAAATTACATTTTTGGATGCAGAAAAATCTTATACATATGCTAAGAAAATTTCAAATCGATATCTTAATTAGTTTTATTAAAATTCGCTAATTAGTAAATAAATTTCGAATTCATTCATTTCTGCTTGCAAAAGCGAGAACAGGTGTTCATTCCTTTAGCCATTTTGATAAAAAAAGATGGCATTTTTGATGTGACGTTTAATGAGATTTCAATTAATATCCTGGGTAATTATCAAACTATTAAAATTTTGATTCCCAGGTGCATCAGATTAGGCTTTGGACTATCTAAGTCTAAATTTGCAGACTTCTAGGTGCGCTAGATTTCGCTGGCCATCGCTGACAGACAGACAGGCACAGATACACAGAGCGAAACTTTCTTTTATTAGTATAGATTATGTTTGTAAACCAAACTTTTGGGATAACAAAATGCAATATTTTTATTTGTTATTCAACTGATAAAACTCTTTAGTTAGCTATTTATTTCAATTGATGACTTACAAAAGCCGCTTCCTTTGAACACACAGTAAACTTATTAAAGAATTATAAACGTTGATAACTAATTGAAAAAACTTACTTGCTACAATGTTAGCTAATGTTTTTGTTTAACTGAAACCACTATTTTAAAAGGAGGGCTAAGCAATTTCTTGCATTATGATTTTATATACTTAAGTAAATATGTAAATATTGTTTTGCCGTGTTTTCCCTTACCAATACTCAAAAATAAAATAACAGTATCTTCTTTTTTTAATTGACATTTTCAAAAATCGACTTATTCAAAAAGCGCTTCATGGATTGTGTTATGTCTATCCATTGCATGGTGATTTCTCTTTGTTTCTATCTCCCATAAACGCTTGTTGCTTGTAACTAATATTTCGGAGATTCTCTCTAGCATTTAGAACGCTTTAAAAAGAAAGAAATTAATAGAATTATAGTTTCATTAGTGTTATTCCTGAATTATTTCAGTCCGTCGATTACCCAACTTCCCCGAGATTTTTCACGAAGAAGATGACTAAACTGTCTTTATTGAAGTAGTTAAGTCATGAATTTGGGAGTTTTCAATTTATTTATAAACTTTCATTTTCACTATTATTTTCCATTCCAAAGAGACGGTGACAGAGCCTGATAGCCACAGACCCACACCAGTAATTTTTAATAGTATTTCTTTCCATATTTAAAAGTAGAATTTCTGCATCGCATGGAGGTGTAGACTCCATGCTAGTGATGGGCAGAATGAATGATTTTGATATTCGAATGAGTCATTCTTGGTGCGCAAAAGCATATCTGCCAAGCTCCGTATTTTTTAAATCAATTACTACCAGAAGTTTTGGAAAGAAGAAGTTGCTTATTTTAATTAGAATGAAATGAAACGTCACATAAATATAAGATTTTTTTCTATATATATATTTTTTTTTACAATATTTCTGGAGCTAATTAAATTGATTAAAATAAATACGACTGTTGGCGTCTATGCTTTTGCTTCCTTTTCATACAAAATTTCTGGTAGCAATTGATTTAAAAAAAAAAAAAAAAAAAAAAAAAAAAAAACGAAAGTTGACGCCCGAATGAATCATTCGAATAACAAAATCCTTCATTATGCCCATCATTACATCATGCATGTCTTGAATTTTTCTTTTTAAATGAGGTGAAAATTTCTATTCGGAAATCTGGTGACTGTGTGCCCCGGGATGGAAAACGGCATTTTGGATTAAGAGATTAAAAGTTCAGAACATTTACCTTTGAAGACAGAAAAGGACATATTAAAAATATCAAGATGCACAGAGAATTCATTAAATATTTTATAAAATTTGTATAAAGAGAAATTACCTACATAATTATATTTAAGAAATGGTAATTAAAAAAATTAAGTACGTCTGAGGGATCTGTTCGGTACATTGAAATCAATAGAATCAAGTATATCGCTGCAATCAATCATATTATAAATAACCTTGTAAAAAAATAAAACACAAAGAAGATTCCGTCTAGATTTCAAACTTAATGTTAAAAATACTACGTAGATAGGAGGAAGAAATATCACAAGAATATATATGATTACTTTTATACAATAAATAACGTGTGAATTTAGACTGCACTTGCTCGAGAATTTTAATTTTATTATTATAGTGAGGATCCCAAATAAGACTGCAATATTCAAGATTAGGAAGTACTAAAGCAAAATGTAAAACTTTTAATGCTTGTTGATTGGAGAAATCTTTAGTTTTACGCTTAAGGAACCCTAGTTTTTTATACGCTTTAGAAACAATATTATCTATATGGAGTGAAAAATCAAGTTTAGTATCAAAAGTAATACCCAAATCTATCACTATGCTAGGACGACATAAGGCCAGATTATTGATTTGATAAGAATAAATTAAGGTATCAGTTCTAAAAGAATAACTTAAAACGTTACATTTATTAATATTAAGGAATAACTTATTGTAAATGCACCAATTATATAATCAAGCTGATACCGATATATATATATATATATATATATATATATATATATGTAGGGGGAAAAATGTTCAACGTATTTCTTGTTGAAAAACTATTCAGCAGTCTCCTGATCAAATAACAGCCTACTTTTGATTAGTCTTGCTATAAACTATTTTATGTCCTCAATGTGAAGAATAGCATGCTAACTTTTAATAACCTCCTAACAGTTTTTTTTTTTTTTTTTAAACTTTATAAACTAATTATGGACAACACGAGTGCAATACCACTTTTTACGAAAAGTTAACTTCGCCTTATTTAAGCAACGAATTTGTAATTAAATAAGGCGAAGATTACTCCTAATACCAAGTTTTAATTTTTCATGAGAGGTCTTAGTTTTGGATGATTTGAAGCCGAGGCTTCTGTTTAATTTTATTTCTTATGTTTAAGTTCCTGGTTTGAAAGATGCAAAATTATATGTGGTGAAAAGAGACTTGAATGGTAGTAGGAGGGTTCAAAATAGTTGTATTTAGTAACGGAGCATGCAAAATCCTCTAGCCCGTATGGATTACAATCAAATGTCCGTATGGAGTACAGACAAGACGCGACGGTTAAAATGTTAAAATATGTACCTGAATTTGAAATGCGCATAAAACTTTTTTTTTTTTGCCAATCTATAACTCCATGAATATCACGAAATCCGTATTTTAATGGGGAATTTTTTTAAAAACATGTTTTGTCGAGTAAATAATATCGTGTGGGTAATCTTGCAAATAAATATCTTTTTATAAGATGTTCATGGAAATATTAAGATTTTTTTTTTTTTTTCTGGCATTTTATGTTTATTTGTTTTCGTAGTCGTAGATGCATGATAAATTATTGTTTACCGATTTCGCTTTTTTTTTTTTCTTTTACAGTTTATCTAAGGTAAGCCCTCATTTGATGCCCTAATTTAACTTGCTTACAAATAATTATTCTGAGAAGCTTTATTAAATAGTACAACATGTATAAAATATACTGTTATCATAACAGTTAATATATTATACTTAACGTCAAGCAATGATTTATGCGATACGGTGACTTAGTCACTATTTCATGTTTTTGTACTTCAAGCAAATGTTTTAATTCGCACAAGATTATTGTATTTTCTGTAGAGTAACTGTTCAGTTTTTTGAATTTTTTTAAAACTTTTTTGTAAATGAAAATGTATGTTATTATAAATTTTAATGTTATAAACAGAAAAATACAGCAACACCCTCCTCTTAAAATGTACGATCTATTTGAATATAAAATTTGATTGCATTTTTAGCTAAATCGTCAATGAGGTCTACGACCACCCTGGGATCCAACTATGTCAACGGCCTCAGATTTATCATACATTCCATTATTTAAACATGCATACATCCAGAATTCAGAGAAACCATAATGAGCGCAACAATATCTAAAATTTCTTTTATTGTTACTGTTATCGATATCATTATTTCTAAATGTAAGTCCCTGTTTTACATTCAAAGGAATAAAGAGCCCAATCGTAAGGTGGTTCTTATGTAATCACGGAAGCATTTGTTTTTTTTAAATATCTTTCTTATAAAATTTTCTTTATTTTGACGAATTAATGATCAATTTTGTTCCAAAACAAAAGCTTTTATTACACAAGTAATAAAAGAAAGACAAACATCGTTAAACCTGCTATTCGGTAAAAAAAAAATATTTTCATATTATATTATTTTATATTATAAATACGTACAGGGGCAAAAAAAGACCAATCGCAATGTGGTTACAATAATATGTGTTTTATGTAATCATAAAAGCAATTTTTTTTTCAAACAGAGATTTCTCTTATTATTATTTTTTATTTTGACAAACTAATGATCTTCTTTGGTTTAAAACAAAAGCAGCATCCATGTACACATGTATTAAAAGAAAGTCAAACATCGTTAAACCGCCCACTCCGAAGGGAACCTACCGCTATCAAAGTAAGCGAAGTAGACATTTAAAGAGAGTTTCATATTCTCATAATCGGTAGTGTAAAAGCAATTTTATGCGCGCAATACATTTTGGAATTGTAGTAGGCGGCTTAAGGAGAAAGAATTTAATAAATTATGAAGTTCATTTCATGGCATTGTGCCCTCGAGCCGTCAAAAAAAGTTATTCTTAAAAAAAAAAAAAAAAAAAAAAAAAAAAAAAAGAAGAGAAAAAGAAACTTTTAAAAGAAGAGAAAAGACAAAGATGTATAAGTAAAAAAAAAAAAAAAAAAAAAATCCTGGTGAAAAATACACGTGAAAAAATATTGAGCCAGCTAAAATCATAGTGGTATAAGTAGCAATTTCTTAAATCTTCAAAAAGAAAGTATTTACAGGAAACGTTCAAATCACTAATGTACGTACAATATTGCAGAACATCTTCTGGCGCAATCTACAATCAGTTTTATGGACTGATGATTATACCAGGAGTGTCCAATTTTTCGCTTTATTGGGTCACATTTGAGAAAACAAATCTGTCTTGGGCCGTACATACACTGTTAATTTTGTGGTGGGTTCAACCAACTTTTGGTGTTGCAGTAGTTGCAACCATAAGATGGTGAAAGCTTATCCCAACATTTGGAGCTATGGTTCAACCGCACCTACAAATGTTGGACCAATATTTCACCATCTTATTCTTGCAGTTAATGCAGCACCAAAATTTGGTTCTACCTACCACAAAATTTTTAATAGCGTGCACTGTATTAATAGAAACTTTATGCTTGTAAAACGCGTACTTATTGTAATCACTTGTATTCAACTGTAATCAACGGAAATTGAGCCACAGATTACCACATATTCTGTTTTACTAAAAGAGAAAATTGCGGGCGTTCATATATTTCATTTATCGTGGTTGTTTTAAGTAATACTGATTGTAATTTTACCACCATTCTTACAGTTGCCAATGACATCGTTGGCCAAAAATATGTTTTGCAGTTTCAAATGCAGTTGGATAGCAAGAAATTGAAAACAAAAATCAGAAGCTTTCCATATTAGATTTACTCTGAATCGTCAAAATGATAATTTTACATTCCCATCACCTCTTACATTCCTTGTTACCATGTCACGCGCAACTATAATACGTCAACCAGGTGCACTCATATGGACACACCAGGTTTGTCACAAACTTTTGCCTGATCAGTGCAAACCCAAAAATGCCATGAACGCATTATTTCAACAACTATATTTTACTCACATCATCTTGTAACAATGTTTCTAATAGATATATAATGGGAGCAACAAATTAAACCACTTACATTAAAATATCAATATTTTAAGGATATTTTCAGTTCTCTGTCAGACCGCATTCACTATAGCATTGAGCCGCATCCGGCGCGTGGGCTGCGTTTTGGACAGCCCCGACTTATACCGTTCTTCATAATAACAGTTTTATATATCTATTTAAGAGCCATTCTCCCATAATGTTAATTTTCAAGAATAAGAAACTTGTGAAATTCAACTTAATAAAAAAAGCATTTTTGAACTTTTAAACATCTTTAATACTGTACTATCCCTGTGAGACTCTTACCATTCATTTAATAGTGAAATAGAACAAGGACGGTAAGGAAACTTACCATCTGTTTTTAGGAAAGTCATCTTAAGCTTAACAGTGGGTCTCAAAAGTATATGGACAAGCAATTTTTTGAAATAACAGTTCAAAAAATGAATCAATAATCACGAAAAAAATAATAAGCATATGGAATCATAACATAAGTTTATTAGAATCAAAGAAATATAGTATAAGTTTTATAGAATTTTTGTAAAAAAAATAAAAATCAAAATAGGTTGTTCTAAAAATGTATGGACTTTTCGAGTATTTTGTATTTAAATTCTAATTTTGGATCCATTACTTTGAATTATCTTGAAAATCCTATCAGGCATGCTTCGAGTTAGTGTATGGAGAATGTGTGGCTGTAAAGATAACCAACTGTGCTCTACACTGTTACTTTAACTCCTGAATAGTCGAAAATTGACGACCATGGACATACACCTCTCATGCAAGTACTCTTCAAAGGTTTTCAATTGGATTCAGGTCTGGGCTGATGGCTGTCCAGTTTATAACAGTCACTTGATTCTGCGTAAACCAAACTGTTTTTGAGTAGAAGGTGTGAATCGACGCATTGTCCTGTTGGAATTTCCAATTTTTCTTTCTTAAGATGTTTCAAATTGTAAGTAAATTGCTTTTGAGGACATTTGATAATCCTCAGAGCACTGTCAACCATTACGAAAAGCAATATTCGTTGTTTTTTGAAACAGAACGCGCCCACAACATGAGAGAACACCCTCCTTGTTGTCGACTAAAGAACTCACGAAATTCTAGTCGTAGATCAGACCAATAGTATGCCCAGCTATCATGGATATCCAAATTTGACTGTTTTTCGTCACTTAAGAAAATAATTAACCATTTATGTCAATAATTAACCAATGCATGTGTTTTTCAGCCCAAAGAACACGTGCCTTTCTATGGTGCAATTTCAGCATAGGTGTCCGACACATTCTGCGATATTTATGAAATTTGCTTGCCTGTATGACACGGTTAACAGTAAATCTCGAAACACTAAACGCTAAAGTTCTTGCAATTTCACGTACAGACTTATTTCGGGTTGAAACTGCTCGCAAAATCTTTTTATCTTGTCGCTGAGATGTTTTTTGTGGTAGATCTGAACACTTTTTTTGCAATCGCATTGTCATCTTTCGATAATATTTCATAAATTCCAGATCTGCTACGTTTCATTTGTTTAGCAATATTGGAAACTTTAGCATTTTAAGTCTTTAAACGCCAAATTTTATCTATATCAGCTGCAGCGAATTCAACGTTGTGAGGCATTTTCCAACTATTCGCGGATTGAAGAACGAGTAGTGATTTTATATTTCGAAGTGGTTACGTCACAGGTACAATACGCAGAATATCCATATTTCTTTTGATTCGGTGGTAATAAAAGCGATTCTTTTTATCGGCCATATACTTTTGGGATAGCTTATTTTGAATTCAATTTTTTTACAAAGAATCTGTGTTATAAGCATAATATTTCTGTATTTTAATAAACTTATGTTATGATTCCATATGCTAATTATTTTTTTCGTCATTATTGCTTCATTTTTGAACTGTTATTTCCAATAATCGCCTGTCCATATACTTTTGAGACGCACTGTAAGTGGTAGCCACAATGTTCATTGAATTTTAGCATGTTATTTACATTGAACTAAATAACAACAACAACAAAATAATAATAATAATAATTTACCTCTAAAAGTTCAAGAATAAATCTTGGGGACTACCAATAAAGCCACAATGCTTGAAATTGATATTTAAATAATGATTTAAAATCTGCAGAAAATTTCCTGTCAAAGAACTACAGCCATTTTTTCTCTAGCATAGTTCTGTATGAGAAAAAAGTTGAACAAGACTTTTTGACTACATCTGGAGGGATTTTCTGCATAATTAAGCAACAGGGACGGTAAGGAATATCAAAATAATAAATAAGATTAAAAAAATAATAATAACCATAAAATGTGTGCAACCTAAATTTTGTTACCTATTTATATAAATCAATAGTTTGAGTTTCGTTAAAAAATTATGTAGAACTACTTTTTAGCTCACAGGCTATCAAAGCCTGAGAGCTTATGTGTCCGCCGGTTCTGTATGTACGTACGTACGTATGTATGTATGTATGTATGTACGTAACGCGATAACTCTTGATAGAACTAACCGTTTTACTTTAAATTTTGTTTATAGGTTCCTTGTGATAAGGCGCTTAACTGATTAGTTTTGGAGGTACATTGGTTAAGAATAAAGGGGGGAAACGGGGGGCTAACCCCCCCTTAATTTTGATAAATGGGTTTTTCATGCAGAATTATCCCATTTTCTTCAAATTTTGTATATAGGCTCATTTTGATAATGTGCTTCTGTAAATAGTTTTGGGGGTTCATTGGTTAAGTATAAAGGGGGAAAGGGGGGATACCCCCCCCTAATTTAGATAAATGAGTTTTTCATGCAGAATTATCCGATTTTCTTCAAATTTTGTATATAGGTTCATTTTGATAATGTGCTTCTATCAATAGTTTTGGGGGTTCATTGGTTACGTATAAAGGGTGAAAGGGGGGATAACCCCCCCCCCCCTCTAATTTAGATAAATGGGTTTTTCATGCAGAATTATCCGAATGTCTTCAAATTTTGTATATAGGTTCATTGTGATAATGCGCTTCTCTAAATAGTTTTGGGGGTTCATTGGTTAAGTATAAAGGGGGAAAGGGGGGCTAATCCCCCCTTAATTTAGATAAATGGGTTTTTCATGCAAAATTATCCGATTTTCTTCAAATTTTGTATATATATTCATTGTAATTAGAGACTTCCCTGATTAGTTTAAGGGGTTCATTAGTTAACTATGAGGCGGGTAACGGGGGATGACCACCCCCCCTTAATATATTGTTGATTTCTTTATTTTTCGAGGGGCTTTTTGCAAATTCTTTGAAATAAGAGTATAATATACAATTAGTGTGAATAGCATGTGAGCTCAATGCCCTCAGTTTAACTGGGCAGTTTTCTTTTTTTTTAGCTCACAGGCTATCAAAGCCTGAGAGCTTATGTGCCCGTCGGTTCTGTATGTATGTATGTACGTACGTATGTATGTACGTAACGCGATAACTCTTGATAGAACTAACCGTTTTACTTTAAATTTTGTTTATAGGTTCCTTGTGATAAGGCGCTTCCCTGATTAGTTTTGGAGGCTCTTTGGTTAAGCATAAAGGGGGAAAACGGGGGGCTAACCCCCCATAATTTAGATAAATAGGTTTTTCATGCAGAATTATCCCATTTTCTTCAAATCTTGTATATAGGCTCATTTTGATAATGCGCTTCTGTCAATAGTTTTGGGGGTTCATTGGTTAAGTATAAAGGGGGAAAGGGGGATAACCCCCCTAATTTAGATAAATGAGTTTTTCATGCAGAATTATCCGATTTTCTTCAAGTTTTGTATATAGGTTCATTGTGATAATGCGCTTCTCTGAATAGTTTTGGGGGTTCACTGGTTAAGTATAAAGGGGGAAAACGGGGGCTAACCCCCCATAATTTAGATAAATAGGTTTTTCATGCAGAATTATCCCATTTTCTTCAAATTTTGTATATAGGTTCATTTTGATAATGCGCTTCTGTCAATAGTTTTGGGGGTTCATTGGTTAAGTATAAAGGGGGAAAGGGGGGGGGGGTAATCCCCCTTAATTTAGATAAATGAGTTTTTCATGCAGAATTATCCGATTTTCTTCAAATTTTGTATATATATTCATTGTAATTAGAGACTTACCTGATTAGTTTAAGGGGTTCATTAGTTTACTATGAGGGGGTAACGGAGGGATGACCCCCCCTTAATATATTGTTGATTTCTTTATTTTTCGAGGGGCTTATTTCAAATTCTTTGAAATAAGTGTATAATATACATTTAGTGTGAATAGCCTGTGAGCTCAATGCCCTCAGTTTAAGTGGGCAGTTTTCTTTTTTTATTAAAATTCAGATTGCTTGATTGCCACTAATTTTTTGAAGTAGAAATATTCCCCTTATTTAATGTCAGATAAAATAATGAGATATTAAAGCCAATTACACTATTTAAAAAAACTGTTAGGAATCAAACAATATGAATATAAAAAAGTTAGCCTACACTGTCCGGTAATGTATCAGGCGCGACGATTAAGGGGTTATGGACTTAAAAGTCAAAATTATGTGAGAATCGCTCATAACTTTCATGTACTTAGCACAAATATTCAAAATTGGTGACTTACATCATTATGCCTTTAACAAGGATAATTTTATACCGGAAAATTAAACTGATAAAGAATATCAAAACGAAATATAGTAGTAGGTGAAATTGCATACGCTTTTCGAATTTTTTTTCTGAGATTAAATTTAAAACACTTTTTTTTATTAAAAGTACTTATTTTTTTCCTTTCAATTCCGAATTCCTTTTTCATCCAAATGATAAATATTTGCATTATTTCATATTTTGTAAGCATGTACATTAATAAAAATTGAAAATTCCAAAAAGTGTCTACAATTTTCTTCACCTTTGTATGCCTTCGAGTTATTTAGTTTACAGGCTTGTAAAATAATTTCTCCTCACAACAGACTGTTTTTAAAGTTATGTATTTGTTATTCAACAAATAAGCTTTGTTTTATATAAATTTACGTAAAATGTCATCATGTGAGTAAATAAAAGTTTTCCAATAAGAGATTGAGTTTTCTGTAACTTTAGATAACTTTTCCCCCGGTTTCATGCAAAATGAATCTGGTATTATGGTGTATTTGAATAAGAACAACAGTATTCTTCAAATATCTCCCATCATTTTCAGATCGCTATCACTCATAGTGAATCAAAAAACAGTAATCTTAACCCCCTTGTAAGGCGGTGATATATTATATATACCACTTAATTTTAATCCCACATTGGTGCCAGAATTTTGCTTTTATGAAGTGCGTGAAGAAAATCTTTTACATATTTTCAAATAAAATTGTTCGTAAATTCTGGTTTCACTTAATCATTTTGACATTCAGCAACAGAAGTACTTTGCCCCTAAAATGGTTAAATAATTAACAAATTTTAAACTTTTTTTTAAATTAAAAAAGCAAATAAAAAATACAAGTATATAATAATAAATAAAATAATTTTTTTTATAAAAAACAAGTTTTTTCCATGATCTTTTCTAATTGTTAGGTGCTAGCTACTAGACAAGAGATACACGGTTCGAATCTCAATCCAGGTATGGATGTTTGTAGTGGATCGGATTCCTCTTTAAACGGAGGTCCCGGCCTGTTTAGCCCTCGTGTGAAAAAGATGACCAGTAATAAACCAATCAACCAATTATGATCTGATAATATGAGTTAACTCGGGAAAACTGGGAAAGTGATTAAAATATTTTAAATCTGTTCCCTTAAGTATTATAAACAGTTTTAGCTAATGAACCCAAATTTTTAATTTATCATAGAAATTTTTTTAAACAATTGAAAATGTTTCTAATACAAGGTGTTTCTAAACTAATGAAACAAATATTAAGACAAACAGTTTTTGTGTAGGAAACTAGTCTCGCAATCCACTTATTTAGTCAAAAATACAGGGCACCTCACTCCAGTTGAACTTGGGTTGAGTTGAGTTGATTATTGACGTCCAATTATCTACACTAGGGATATAGGCCCGGGGGGAGTGCCCTTCGTGGGGGTCTTTCTAAGGGAACCTAATCCGTATTTACGCATGGATAAATCCACGGCTCGAAGGAAACCACGAAAACTCCGAACGATTAGGCCGACGGGCGCGATTGGGATCGAACCCAGCACCTCCCGTCTACCAGCTTCGAGAGCACAACCTCTCAGCCACTGGTGGGGCAGTTGAACTTGGGATTTTCGTTGACAACTTAAGAGTTTTAATGGTATAACTTTGGTTCATAACACATATCTTTCCCAATCGCGAAATCCCATGTTAACCTATGGAGAAATTTAATTAGGTGATTCCTCATTCCCTAATAGAAATATTGAAATATTGTTTTTACCATCAGAATGTAGACGTCAGATGCCAAAAGTTATTCTCCTACATTTTTAGTATTTTTATACATTTCTTCTAAAAATTTCTTAGTTTATCGCGTTAAAAAAATAAAATGTTGGACAATAACTTTTGCAAACGTAGTACATCGGCATATAAAGCCTGCTTTCTAATTGTTAAATCCATATTTCAATATTTCTATTAGACAATGAGTAATTACCTAATTAAATTTATCCACACTGTAAAAAAATTTCCGGGAGGTTCCGGAAAAAAGTGGTGTTGAAAAGTGGTGTTGGAGGTTCCGGAAAATGCCACAGCAAAAAGCCGTGGCATTAAGATGCCACGGCTTTTTGCTGTTACGTTTCACAACAAAGTAGTGAAACATTCCAATTTTCAATAATCAATATCCTTTTTTTATTCAGTGTCTTATTTAAGCAATTAAATTTTAAAGTGTCGTATTGCAGATAAAATGAAAGTTCAAATAATGAAGCATAAAAATATTTAAATTAGCTACTTACTTTATCGGTTGATATCCAAACAAAGAATGGCATTTGTTCAAATTACATTTGTCTCTAAATACATAGGCAGCTGTTTTTTATTCTTCTTTAGTTATCAAAATGGCTAATGGAACATAAAACATGAAGCACGCATGCGCAGAATTTAGTTTACGGAAAAGTTGAAACCTCTCAAAAATATTACACAAATTATTGGCGTAATTGACGTGGGACATAAAGAAATTGGAAATTTCGGTAAAATATGCGAAATGTTTCAGGATAATTTACTGACACGTTCCGAAAATTTTTGAAAGTGCATGGGTTAGCATGCGGTTTCACGATCAAAAAGTGAAAAACCTGTATCAGTGAAGCAGTAATAAAGATATTTTAATGATATAGTGACACATGGCTTCACGAGAAGTGTTAAGTGCTGGACGTAGAAACAGCACTCAGCTAGATGTTCCACAATTCAGAATTTAGCTGAAAACACATTCCAAATTACAATACCAGTGTTGAATTCAGAGGGTGACACCCTGGAGACCCAGAAATCCCTCCCGCAGAAAAGTGTCTGAATTCAAAACTGTACAATGCACTTCTAGCACTTCCCATATTGTCATCACATTTCAAATAACGCAAAGTTAATCTGACGAAAATATCCCTAAAATATCTTCATAACTGTTAAAATTCTGAACTGAAATTCGGAATCAGCTACAGTGAGACATCCTGTATTTTCGATTGAGTAAGTTGTTGCAACCCCGGTTTCCTATACAAAAACTGTTTGTCTTAACGCTGAAAGTTAGTTCCATTAGTTTAGAAACACCCTGTATAATGTATACTACTTACTTAGATGCTTTGATTGTTCTTTTATATATATATATATATATATATATATACCATTTATTATCACCTACTTTGATTCTTGTTCTCACCCAAAATGTTTTTTAAATTTTTGTTGCTAAAATGCACACCTGTTTAAAATTTATTCTCGTTTTGACTTTAAACGTATTTCCCCTTACCATTACTCAATTAATAAAAATAAGTTTTTGTCCTTATTATGCCACTTTCAATTAGCATTTTAAATAAGATTCTTATTTGAAGGCCACAGTAATAGGAAGTTTTGTATTGCGTATAGCGAACTAATACATCAACCAACATCCGGAAATACTGCAGATGTTGTTTGTTGAAAACAGATTTTATTTATTCGTTTGTTTACAAATGAAGGATTTAATAAAAAAATAAGAAGCTAATAACTTAAAATTTCACAGGTTTTATTCATTCAAAATATACTATTGCATGCCACTAAAAAATAGAAATATATTTCGGGTTGATAATGCTGTTTCCTTTAGTAAGTTTTATGTATACTCAGCAATTTCATTAAAATTCTAGTGATTAATTGAAATTACGGTTTAAATAATATACCTTTTTCGCATTCAAGTATTCAATATTTGAATGCATTTTTTATCCAGTTGAATTTTTGATGTAAACTACTATAATATCTGTTACTGATACACTGTACGAAAAAAAGAGTGTTGCTTCTATTATTATTTACAGGAGTCAGTTAAAACAGTAGATTTTACGAAGAAAAATTTGTATTTATCACCATATAGGCGCCGACTTCACGGGGGAGAAATAGGTAATCAGGCATACTTCCACCACTAAAAAAGTTTTTTGTCCTATTTAATCTATGAATAATTAAGACAAAAATGACATTTTAAAATTAGTAGTGGAAGTTTGCTTGATTTGTGCCCGTCATCACCGTTAAGTCGGCGACGAACTCCCTCTTTCTTACTTTAACAGATTTTGTCCGTAAAATGTGCAGATTACAAATTTTTTCCGTAAAATAAACAATTTTTTACAAGCATCTTCACTAACAGTTTTTTTTCTATAAAATAGTTTTTTTTTTACATTGTGCACTATTGTTTTTTAACCGCATTTTAAGAAAAAGGTTATACAATTCGTTTGTTTTTTTTTTCTTTTAGAATGTTAGCATTTGGTTTTTATTTGTTTGCTTGTTTTGAATAAGTGTGAAATATGTTTATTCAGAATTTCATTAAAGTAAATTTAACTGTTATCAATCTGAAATCTAAAATGTAATTGTATCGTCTAACTTTACAAATATTTATTATAAAAATATTTTTTATCTACAGGGTGATTATAATTAGAAAGTGGATTCGGCTACAAGTGACATTTTTAATCGAAATACGACGGCTTTGGCATGAGTTGCACAGTAAACCAACCGTACTGTTCACTGTGCTTGAGTGTTTCGGTTGTTTGACGGAAAAAATTGACTTTCAAATCAGTCAACAGTTGGGGTACTGTTAGTGGAAAGCCTATCCACCACGGCAAGGTCGTACCCATAGACCTTTCCTCTGAGGCCGTAACTCATTGGAAGGGAAAAATAGGTTTTTAATTGTCCTTGGGCCAAAAACCGCATGGAAAGAACATAAGGATTCGGTTTTTAATTGCGCATGAGTGTCTTTTAATTTGCATAGTATGCCGCTTACAGCGCCATCTATGATACACTTTGGAACTTTTTTATGCCATACCGTTTCCCCCTTCTTCCAGTATATTCAGTTCAAATTTGAAGTTATTCTGACAAGTGGGTCCTTTTCCACAGCATTTTGAATGTGGGACTTTAACTATAATCACCCTGCATATAAAAGTCATAATACATGCTCTTCTAACGAAGTTGAAGACCACTGGAATTCTAGAAGAAACTTACGTCGAAAATACGGGAAAACTAATATTTGTTTTCAACAAAACATTCCAAAAATTAAAAGAAAAATATATGGAAACAGAAGTATAAATCTCTCAGTCACACCTATCGCAGGAACTTCCAATTTCATATAAAAAATGTCATATTTATGCAAAGTTTTCATACAACCAATGATAAATATTTATTATTCAATTCTTTTTACATTTCTAAATCGTAACTACAAAACCTTCTGATTTTTAAGTACAACTTTTTCCAAATATTAATATTTGTCTGCTTTAATCGAAAACTTTTGTCATTAAATAAAGTGCAGATTTCTATTCGGAAATAGTTGTAATCCGATATCGGAAAGTTTGGAAGCTATGACCCTACAACTTTGAGAATTGGATTGATTGTTATGATCTGCGGTTTTTTTTTTTCCTTGTATGTGTATGTCGTATATGAATTGTACGTAAATTACTTATACGTACATTATAAAATTATAATCCCCATTTGATAAATTTTCACATTTATCTATTTATTTTCCAGTACAAAATCTATGCAAAATCGGCTCATTTTATTAACATTATGTTTTTATTTTGTCTGTTTTTTATTTTTTGTCAGTTTTATTTTTTTATTTTGTCAGTCATTGATTTTGAAGCTATCCAAGAAAACTTTCCAAACGCATAAAAATATTCCACTCATAGAACTTTTCAGGTCATTTTTTTTTTATCTTTCTTTTACGCTTTTTCAGACTTATTTATTTGTAAGTCACCAGTTTGAAACTATTCAAATTAGATATTTTATTTAAACTACTACTTTATCTATGTCATTAGTTTGTATACATTATGGAACATAAATATTTTCTTGGAATTTAAAGGGAAAACTATTCAGATAATAAGTGAAGGAGTTCAATTTTTGCACACGAATACATGACATCTCTTAATTATTCCGGAGTCTGATTCAAGGCAAACATGTTTTCTACCGGAAATTTAAAATGAAATTGAATAAGTACACTATAGAAGGAAGACACATTTCCTTCTATACACTTTCCGGTTTCAAACATGTTTGTCTTGGATCGGACTCCGGAATAATTAAGAGATGTTGGCATACTATATAATGCATATAATTGATGTAGGGCTTCCAGCATTTATCATTCTGCAATTCACAAACTCTAACATTTGAAACTATTAAATTGGTTTAGAAACTCTCAAAAGTAATACTCAATCTTTTATTTCAATATTTTATTTTAATTTTGAAAGAATGTATTCCAATTTAAGATTGAATAACATTTTCTTATCCTGGATTTTTTTTAAAATAATTTCTATGCCCAATTCTTTCTTTCGAGAATACAAATGCATTTCGCATCGAAAATTACGTTATTCTTTTTTTCTGTTCGAAATATTGGGTTTTTGAGAGAAATCTTGTTTGTTTTTTATGAAAAGAAAAAGCCGGCAGCAAAACATTTTTTACCACAAGAGGTATGATTAATTACGCTTTGGTCATGCGAAAATTGGTAAAAAAGTTAAAAGTGCAAGTGTTTTACGCACATTTAAGCATAAAAAGTGGAATGTCTATTGAAATTAATATATGTTTCTGCAGAATCCTCGCGGAAAGTTCGTTTCACTTCTTCGTAGCGATAACATTTTCTGCTTCTTATTACCACTATTTCCGAATAGTTTTCTTCGTCTTATTTAAATGCAGAATAAGGTGGAGGAGATTGGAAATCGCAAATAGCAGTAACAACTAGCGGAATAGTTAGTAGCTATTCAATAATTATGTGCACAAAATCTGATGTATAGCAAATAATTAGAATACAAGATATTTCGTTGAAATGGACTAACAATGTAAAAGTTGAAAAATCATTGTAAACAATCCTCCTAAAGATTGTTTGTATTCTGCAATTGAAATATATATATATATATATATATATATATATATATATATATATATATATATTATATATAATATAAAATGTATATATAAAAAACAATAAGCCAACCTCCTAAAACAATATTTAGGAGGGTGGGCGTGGATTGCTGAAAAAATTATTAAAACTTAAAAAGAAATAGGAAAGAAAATCATGAAATAACAAAATCCCCCCCCCCCCAAAAAAAAAAAATTATAAAATAAAAATACCATTTAGGAGGGATGTGGCGGGATTGCTTAAAAAAGCTACACAATTATTTTATTAAAATAAAACGGGTTTATGCATTTAATCATTTTATTTAGATCACAACATCATATCTACAACATAAATAATACACTCTTCCTTTTACTCACACAATGTCTCATCATACATTGCTAATTATTGTACATGTCTTCCCATATCATCTTTATTATATTTAAATTTTATTTACTTCATTTAGTTTCCTCACATTACAAATATTATTTGCTTTGTCAATATTTTTTTTCTTTCTTTTTATTCTATTTTATCTTCATCCATAATAGATGGCAGCACTAGCATTTTTATTACCTTGTCTACAATTTCAGATTTTATTTTTCTGGGATAGATGACAGCACTACATAATTTTATTTTGTATCATCATTTTTCTCAGCAATGTTTGGGCATCGATAAGCAGCCATTTTCGAGCTGGTGTCTGGCTGATTGTCTAGTAATTACAAAACGTTTACGTCTACATTCAAATTTGTCTTTTTTGGTCAGTCTTGAACATTATTTTATGTTCTAATTACTATTTAAGTTGAATAATTTTTTATTTACTCTAATTTCTATTTTAGTTGCATAATTATTTATTTTGTTATTTGAACCTCATGTCGGTTTTTAATTTTCTTGTTTCATTTATATATATTAATAGAGGCTTATTATTGTCGATTTTAAGCATAATGCTGACAATATTTGATGAAATAACATATACTTACTATGAATGTTCTTATAAAACCCTTCTGAAGATTTTATAAGATATTCATAGTTTTCCAATTTTGCTTTTCCAATTTTTGCTTTTTCATCCTTTTAAGTATAAATCCTTCAGTTTCCATTCTATTGCTTTTTATGTCTTATCCTTCACATGTGTATTCACATGTACGTTCTTCACATGTGTATTCCTTTTTAAATATATACCGTATATACTCGTGTATAAGTAGAAGAATTTTAGACGATATTTGGGAATTGAAAATGGGGGGTCGACTTATACACGAGATACTTAAAAAGAAAAAAAAAAAAAAAATCGCAGATAATCGGTGAATGGGCAAGTCTTTTAAGTAATCACATATGGGTCTAAGTTGAAGAGAGAGATAAAAGCGGACAATGGTCATTTCCCTGTGAATGACAAAAAAAGCTCAACAATAATGTCCCTGTAATTGTTCTGCACCCATTTTCTCTTGGGATAGAATCCCCTCCAATACAGGGACATCCCTTTCAACATTTTAATCTCCTTTTAAAAAGAGTTCAACTTGAGAATGCTTCTCGATCTCTCTTCTAAAAGTACTACAATACAAAGACGTACTATATTTTAGCAGTCCAAGAAGTTGTTTACCCTTGTAAATAGGACTTGTATAGATTTTTGAAAGAATTTTTTCTTTTTAAGTATCATTAAATTGATATGAATAGGTTTCAAAATAATTTAAGCTTCTTCGGTTGTACATAATTATACCGTTTTAAAACGTTGATTTAAAAAAAAAAAAAAAATCAGATTAGAAATGTAAAAAAAAAAATGTTTACTAATTAAATGGAAATTTATTATTTTTTTATGCCCGATTACAAATCATTTTTCAACATATTACCTGAAATATTGTTCGACTTATACACGAAAATTCAATTTATTTCAAAATTTTGCATAAGAACTGGGGGGGGGGGGGGGGGTCGACTTATACACGAGTATATACTATATATGTATATATATATTTGTTTTATATTCATAATTATTCACTACAAATTTTAGTCAACAGCATTTGCACTAACGTATCTTCGTTTATCAATGTAAATTATTTGCACTGATTTTTACATCATCAGTTCAATATAATCATATAATCATCATTTACATAAGGGGCTGTCCATAAATGATGTCACACTTGTTTTCAATATTTTTGACCCCCCTTCCCCCCTTAGTCACAAAGTGTCACACTTCACCATACCCCCTCCCTCCCCCTTGTCACATGTCACGCTATATTACATAGACATATACTAGCAGTTCAGAAACAAAGCACTACGTTATAGATCCTATTTGAAATTTTATTTTTAAACTTTAACTAATGACATGTGTGAGCATAGCAATAGAAATGATTCGTGAACTTATTTTGTATGAAATAAGATTAAGGTTTACAACAGAAAACGTAATTAATATACAATAAAGTAATAAAATATGAATATATTTTTTTGAAAAAAAAAGGGATATAAGTGAAAACAAATCACATGAAAGTTGTTTTAGCCCGATTAAAAAATACCTCCAAATTCTGGTAATTTCAAAATAACTTCAAAATTTAATCTGCTGATTTTAAAAGATTTTATTTTAACTAAAATGTGTGATGTCACACTTCTTCTTACCCCCCTCCCACCCCCTTGTCACAAACTGTCACAATTTCATGAACCCCCTTCCCCCTCGAAGCGTGATATCATTTGTGGACGGCCCCTAACCAATGTACTGTTATATTGTGTATGTATTGACAGTTAACTAACGATTATATATGTTAACTGTATATGTATTGCTACGATATTATTTACCTGCATTTTCTTTCAAAATGTCATTAATTATTTTTTATTCATTTTCTAGTTTAAATAAACTTTCCTCTTTACTGCGTCTAATTTTATATTTTTGTTTTATGGACTAATTATTATTACCTTAAAGATATAAACTGTATTTAAAGTTTCAATTTGATTAGAAAAGTAAAAAAAAAAAAAAAAAAAAAAAAAGATTGTTTAACTCAGCTAGATAAAGCTTTTACAGTTAGTAATATTTTAAAGTCTGTCATTATCTTTACAGATATGATGATTTCTAGATAATCCATCAGCTTTTTGGAATAGCTCTTTATTCCCCCTTTAAACCTATTAAGTATAGTTTACTCATTTTGTAAATCACTTGCAGTATATTGCTAAACTTTTGCATCATTACAGTAATATGTTCAAATTATGCTTCAGTTTAGAAATATTTTACGAGATATTGTGCAACATTAACTATTATCTAGATTACCGAAGTACTGGAATAGAATATCATATGTTTATTTTTACTAATTAGTAAGCTGTTAAATATAATGGCAACTATGGATTATAATAATAATAATAATAAAAACTTTGTAAATCATCTGTTCAGGTCATTCGCTAATAAAAAAAATCATCTTCAAAGCCTGTAAAAGTGAGACAAGCTGGGGAAAGGGTCTTTTTAGTAGAGACTGTAAACCTGGCCATCTAAATTACAACCAGAATGTTAAATGGGATAACACACTAAAATTCTAGAAAACACATTCGATAATTATACTTCCTCGCTAATTTCACCCAATTAGAGTCCTGCGCTAGTCGTACAAAACGTAAAAATTCATTTGAAGAAAACATGACAGAATAATTTATGGACGAATCGAAATTTCATCCGAAAAATGACCGGTGTCATTTCAAATGAAGGAATATTCCGGTCTTTCTATTGAAAATTCAGGTATATCTGACACAAAATAACCAAACTCCATTCCGAAATCAACCCGAGCCCCCAAAATGTAATGTGAATAAGAGTCACAGATAAACAGAAAAAGAAAATAAAAAGAGTCTCATTCGTATTAAATATAAAATAAAATAAAAATAGAGCAAGCACAACCCTATTCAGGATAGTGGTGTACCCGAATAGCACTTTGGCCGAGTAGCCGAGCATCGAGTACTCGGCCATTTATTAATCGGCCGAGTAGCGAGTAGTTGGGTGTGAGAAATAACCACTGATGCTACATGAAGTGAGCTTAGGGTAACATCCCTATGCATCTTGAGCATATAATCATACTTTTTTAAAAATGGACTTCAATTCGAAATTTTATTTATTGTGTACCTTTTATTGTGCACAATATTTGTAAAATCAAAAATTTTAAATCAGTAGCATTATTTAAAAAATATGAAAAAAAAATTGATACATTAACCCTTTCCGACACATACAAATTCTGTTCGTAAAATAAGAAATAACTGACTGACACCGGAATTTACAAACGACTTTTTTAGAAAATAAGAATTCCTTATTTTAAGCTTTCATTGTATAGAAACAAAATTTTATTAAAATATTCTTGGTGCCGGATGCAAGTTTGGAATTAAAATTAGGTGTGCCCGGAGTGGGACCACTGTGCCAGAAAAGGGTTAAAAATATTGGGTTGTCCTGGAAGTTCGTGCCAGTTGTTAAAATCAATTCTTACCGAAAAATTCTGCCCGTTAATTATTCGAGATTAGATATCGGAATCAATGTCTAATAATTAAATGATAGAAATTCCCGGTATGAATTGATTTTCCCAACCGGCACGAACTTTCCAGACAACTCAATACAATTAATCAAAAATTGAATCTTCAACCATCATAACTCATTCTGATGCCTATCAAAAATGGTTATTGCTTGCTGTAAAGATTCATTCAATAATACAAAATGTTTCATATTTTCTAACTGCACCTTATTATTATTTTTTTCATTAAAAAAATTTTACTAGCTTTACAGCTTTTTTTTTCATTGTTTCATATGTACAGCATACAATGGTGTTATTTTATCAGTGCTTACTGCGAAGGCATTATTTCTGAGGCAGGGCAAATTTACAATAATAACAGAAATGCCCTATCTAGTGAAAATGTAGAGCGATTTGTGTTTTTATACCATAATTTACGATATAACAAATTTAATTATTAAAACATTTTTTAATAACACTTATTGTATTTTCTGTTTCTACAAACTATTTCTTTAAACTATAATCACAGTTTTTTCCTGCAGTTTCAAAAATGGCTTATTTTTAATTATATAAATGTAAAACTAAATTTTGACATTAGGTGTTTTTCCTTAACGTTTGTATATTTTGTAGACATATTTTTATGTACCGAGGAAGTAGTTTTTAGGAATTATTGCATATATTATTCATTTATATTCGGAATTCGGATAACTTTTTACACATTTTTTTGTCTTCAATAATGCTTAAAAATTTAAATTCTTAGGACTTCTCAGTACTGGCCGTGTACATAGTCAAAATTTGTCCAGGTAGACCGAGTACAGAGTATATACCGAGTACTCGGTACGGCTCTAATTCAGGACTCTAGTTCCACTGGCGAAACGGCTGCTTTTGGTAAACATACTTAATAATAAATTGAAAAAAAAATAATACAGAGTAAGCTAACCCTCTTCAGAGGGCTCTGGCGGGGGAGAGGGGCGTTCTGCTACTTAGAATTTGACAAGACTCAAACTACAGATAGGCAAAAATTTGTCGAAAGGTGGTGTAGCATTCAAATAAGTTTTCAGTTGTCTTATAAGTTTAATGTCTTCATATTAATGTTTAACATGTTTAAAATAAATGTGTGCAACATGTCTACTTTTATTGTCAATAATATACTGTAACCACAAAACCATTCTTCATGTAACTAAGCGTAGTGTGTCTAGCAAATTATCGAGAAAACATGGTGCCGAATGCTTTCTTTCATAGCTGAACAGATACATTCGTTGGTTCAATTCATTAGTGTCACAAATTTTCATTTAACATATAACTAGAGCCCCATTTGAATAATATGTAGTTTAAGTTTTGTCACATTCGAAGCAGTAAAATGGCTTCCGGAATCCTCTGAATTGGATAAGTTATTTTTTGCTATCACTGAATGACTTAGCAACACTCTCTAATTGGGCTATGTAAGAATGTGAAAACAATTAAACTGCGAAATGTACAGTATTTAATGAAAAATATTACCATTTTCTATGAACTAGCATTATCTGAACATTTTTTATTTATAAACATTCGAATGATTTTAGTTTGAATACAACTATGAATTGTTCAATTCAACTTTAAGAATAAAATGTTCAAATGCAAATAAATTGATCCTATTTCGTCGGATTTTACTTTTTATGTTATTGATCCAAAAACTCATTTATTTCGGGTCAATGAAATCCTTGTTTTTAACTTTATTAGAAAGTGAACGTCTTTATTTTCTATGGTATTATACTGCACCTAAGCGACCCTAATGCGACTACATAATTTGAATTCCAAACTGCCTAAATGACATCCAGAATATTTGAATAAAATTTTGCTTACGTGAAGAAAACCAAGTATTTAGTTTCTAATAAATTCTATTGTAAATTCTGGTATCAGTCAATCATTTCACAAAGAGAATTACTCTTTTAACTAAGATTTAAAATTCCATAGATCTCATGCATTTTATCTCGTAAGTTACGCGAAATATTGGGGTTTACTTCGACAGCAAGAATCTACCGTTTTCTAACACATAATTGTAAGTTTTTTACACATTAAAAGTTTTTTATTTTCGAAGAAGTGTCCATACAGTGATTTCTGTCATTTCCAGTATTACAGAAAAATAACTGTTAGAAACGAGTGCCATGTAATCAACTTAAAAAGAGAAAGTTTTGCATTCAAAATTCGATAGAGTGCAGATGAAAACATTTTGTACATCTTGCAAAGCATTAAAAAACAAAAATAAGTCTGGATAAGGAAATAATAGTTCTGTTATGGGAGAGGATTTTTGAAAAGAAAAGGATGGGTCCCAAAATCTGTTTAAGAATACAAGAAGGTGCCTGAAGTAAGTTAACTTGTAAAGTACCTTGCAAAATGCGAAAAAAAGTATAATAAGGAAGAAGCTAGATCACAATGATTGTTGGGGTCAAAAAAGCTATCTAAATAAAGCCTGAAATATCAGATTCAATGAAAATCACTCGATGACTTGCGAAATACGATCGGAATGATTTACAGTTTAAAAACAAAGCATCAATAATGTTAAATCTAATCCAGTTGATACGTATCTGTCTTACAGATACAAACGTATCTGTCGGGTGGATTACCTCTATTTGATCTCTGAGATCTTTTCGGTTCTACGTTGGGTTGTTTGGACGTGGTTGGTTCTTCGTCCGTGTTATTTAACTCTGATTGAATGTAGTTTTTGTCATTATTTGTGTTTTCTACCTCTTTGCTTTCTTTTAAGTTGTTTATACTATTTTCTATAAACTTTACAGTTCTTGCTATTACTATTTTGTTTTTTTTAGTGAATATTCGATAACCTTTTGATTTGTTGTCATACCCTACAAGGATTCCTTCCTGCGCTCTATCATCTAATTTGTTTCGCTGGTGGTTGTGTATATGCATAAGCTTTACAGCCGAATGTCCGCAGGTAGTGTAAGGTGGGTTTTCGATTGAACCAGATTTCGAACGGTGTTTTGTTTGTTATTTTAGTTGGTAGCCTATTCTGCAGGTGATTGGCGGTATTTATGGCTTCGCCCCAGAATTTTTGAGGTAAGCCCACTTCGGAGAGTAGACTCCTGGTCATATCTAACATTGATCTATACTTTCTATCGGCTATTCCGTTTTGACTCGGACAAAATGATACCGTAAATTGGTGTTGGATACTTCTTGTCCTAAGGTATTCTTCCGTTTCTTTACCTATATATTCCCCTCCATTATCTGATCTAATTGCTTTTGGGAATCTGCCAAATTCGGATTTCACCATGGCTACAGAATCCTTTAATTTTTCGTAAACTTCATTTTTGGGCGAAAGCAAGTAAATTACTGTGAACCTCGAATAGTCGTCTATAAAAGTGATGAGCATTGTTTTCTCGCCGATAGTGGGTGTGCCTATAGATATGCATACGTCCGTGTGTATCAGATCAAGCACTTTGCCTGTTTTGGGTCTCTTTGTTGATTTCGGATATGGGACATCGCTTGTATACATATTTCACATAATGCATTATGATTGAAGTTATTTAATTTTTTTTTCCTTCTGCTAAGTTTTTATTTATCAATTCTTTTTTCGCATTATAGTTACGATGGCCAAGCCGCCTGTGCCAAATTTCTGTACAATCTTTATTTTTACATTCATGTGCAATGTTTACTTTGTCGGTTTAAGCGCTCTCTAATAATTCGGCTTGATATAAGTTGTTTTTCCTTTTTGCTTCAAGATAAATATTCCCGTTTCGGGGCAGGGTGCATTTTTCATTATCGAAAATTAATTCATACCCGTTCTGCGTTGCCTGGCTTACCTATATGAGGTTCGATTCTAATTCTGGTACGTATAGTACCCCTTTTAGTGTAATTTTATTTACCCCTCCGTCGAATGTTTTTGTCATGAATGTCGTTTCTCCTGTTCCGTGTGAATTCAGCGTTTTTCCGTTGGCAACGACGATTGTTTTTTCAGTGTCGTTAAATTTAGTAAACGCGTCTTTACTTTTTAAGATATGTGTCGATGAACCAGAGTGGATAATTCAGGTTTGTTTTCCTGGTTTCTGGACTAGAAAGGCTACGTCGCTGTTTTTTTTCTTAATTGCCCTGTGTTTTATTTATCCGTATTTGTTCCCTTTCTCGGTTCTTGTTTTCTCTATAGTTGTTTGCGTTTTCATAAACATCATAACGATGATGTGTAATATTTGTGTTTGTGCGCCTGTTATTTTTTTTTTTTTTTTTTTGTTACGACGAGTAGCTGGTTCTGTTTTTAAAATGCCACACTCCCTGTACGTGTGATTTTTTAACTTATAGTATGTACACTGTTTTTCTTTTTTTTTTTTTTGTAATCATTCGGAAACTTTTTATGCGTTTTAAACGCTTTTGCGGAATTTTCGCTCTCATCTGTGTTTTCTATTCTCCTTGTGTATTCATCGGTACGTTTTCCTTTTATAAATTCGGAATTGAGCTCATTTTTTGGTGGTGCCTCCAGGGCCGTAATCAAAGAATTGCAGCTAGGGGTAAAAGAAAGAGCAATTTAAAAGTGCAGATATATGCGAGGCATTTATTGTTTCCCCTACAGCTGAGAGTTTATCGATAATTTCTAAAATGTGTGTAATGTGTTTTATCAAGTTCCCGTTTTCTGGGAGTTTTGCTCCATATAATTTTCTCAGCAAATATAACTTGCTTGAGAGGTTAGATCTTTCGTGTATTGTTTTTAATGCATTCCAGGTATCTCTGGCAGAATTTAAATGCTTAACGTGCACTATCTGTGAATCTTCAATATTTAAATTTATAATTGCATTTGCTTTACTGTCTTTTTTTGTCCATTCCGGAGTAAACGGATCAGGGGGATTTTGTGTTATTGTTTGAAATGTTCCTCTTTGATGAGAACCATTTGTAGTTTAAATTTCCAATTGGAATAGTTATTCGAGTTTAACTTCTAGACTATTTGGGTATTTTTGATCACTGCCATATTTATTTTTTATTTATTTATTTTATCGTGACAAGCCGATTTATTATTATTATTATTATTATTATTATTATTATTGTTATTATTTATTCAAAATGCTCAATTTCTTTTTTCCTTCACCAGCAAAAAATTGTTCGTACATTTATTTATTCACTTTTTAATTCAATGCAGCATCTATTTCATGCAGAAAATACTTTTAATCAATTTAAGCCACTATATAAAACTTTTCTTTTTCGCTAAACATGAGACACTTTATATCGGTTTCATAATCTTATTGGTAGGAAATATATGGCGTGATGAGCCAAAAACACTCAATAGGAAAATCGCGCTCTCTCATGAATAAACGTAAACAGAAAATACCTTAACAGTGTCTTTATGCTGCTTGTACAAAATAGAGGTAAGTAAAAGTCGCTTACCTGTTATTCATCTTACCTCGTGTTCGGCTCGGGATTCCGTGGCGTCTGGATGGCTAGTGATCTGTCATAGTCACTCTTTCATCGATTTATCCTTAATTGTTATGTGAAAAATATTTATTCATTGTGAGGATAATTCTTAAGAATCATTTTTGTAAGTGTGACGTATCCGTGTTCTTCTGAAAAGTAATACAGGATTAATGTGTGTGTATTTACACCAAGAGGAGGACTCCGTTTTTGTTGAAACATAGATATTATTATGGAGCGGTTAAAAGCTCCGTGTTATTAAAGCGATTACATTTTAGATACAGTCTAAGTGAAGCGAGAAACACTTGCCACGAAAAATAAAATATAAAAATATAGTCTGTTAAAAGTCAATTACATACATCTGCTTCTGGAGTTACTTCTATGTGGCGCAATATTAGTCATTAACACAAGGAAATAGCATAATGTTCACATTTGTCTGTTAAAATGTTTTGAGACCATTAATTGGATTCTTTTCTCATAGAATTGGGTGATGTTGCTGAATTTCATCTGGGTGATTAATTTCCAAATAGAGTACCGCAGAGTATATAAAAACTATTTAAAAGCATACTCTATTAGCAAACCAATAATGGTTTTGTTGGAGTGCAATATTCCATTCATCGGAAATATGATTAAATATTGCTGTTTGAAGTAAAATACCCCTATTACACAAATATTGGTGATTAAATGTTGAAATACACTATATGCTCAAAACACTTTCGATTTTAGATGTATCTAGAGAAGTAAATGACACATTCTTCTGGAAAATAAAGATCATGTTTAACGTCATATTTGGCAGTGAAAGTTTGTTTCATCACTAAGGTAATTAAGAGACCAACAACAAATTAAATAGAAAAATAATATTTTCGATTACCCTGTAAAGTAAAATGCACTAAATCATTTGTACCGGTACTACATGATTACATGGATCTTGTGTAACATTTGCGTTCATTTTTGTAAGAATAGCATGTATTTTCATGGAGATATAAAGGTTTCCTTTAAAAAATGCAAGAAATTTCAGCATGTTTTTTATTAAAAAAAATTTAACGCCACTTTCAAAAAACTTGACAAAGTACAATAGAAATAAAATACTACAATTAGAATAGAAACATATTAAATATTTAATGAAATAGGAGCATTTAAATGAAATAATTTTGAATTAAAGATATCAAAACTTTTTTACATAATTTAGTAGTCAACCACATAGGGAAACTTTTATAAAAATGCCAGTCGAATACCGTGAAATTTCAGAAATATATCGGCGATATAATGAGCGATATTTCAGATGTCTTCGTATATTAATCGGATGATAAGGAATTTTCCACAAATTGTCAATTTTTATTAACTGACTTCCAACAAAGGAGTTATCGTTGTACCATCGATTAAATATCAACATCTTGTTTAAAAGGAAGAATCAATTAGTCAGCCTACGCCTGAGCAAAACCTGTAAAACTGAATCGATATTTTCATCTGATTTATGATAGAGATTCTACAAGAATTTGATGGTAAAATAAGACGAGAATTTCTATTCAAAGTTTGCCTCTCCGGTAATCGGATTTCTTCTTTCTCTTTATTTGGATTAGTCCCTATTTTCTTCTTCATTTTGCCACAGAAAACGTTGTCTGTTCGGTTAGTAGTATTTAACGATTTTAATCATTATTTTTTCCTTCTTGTTCTGATGGTTTTCCCTAGAAGAACGAAAGCATCAATAAAAAATTAAATTAAAATAAAAATAATTAAATGACAATTTGTGGAAAGTATTTTATTATCCAGTTCCTTTTTAGAAAGAAACTGAAATTCAGCTTATATCGCCGATATCTTTCTGAATTTTCCCAATATTTGACTGGCTGTTTATATGAGTTGCTCTATATAGTTTACTGCTAAGTTATTCCAAAAAGGTTATCTTTAGTGCATGAACAGTTAAAAAATATTTAATATAAATGGTCATATTTCTTTAAATATTTAATATATTTATATTCTAATTGTAGTATGTTGTTTCTACTATGCTTGTCAAGTTTCCTGAAAGTGGTGTTAAATTTGATTGGAAATCCTGCATACTATAAACAAAAAAGTGCGGAAATATTTTAAAAATACCTTTATATCTCATTAATATAAGTGCTGTTCTTATACAAATTAACACAATTATTGCACAAGATCCTTACACTCATAAGCTTTAGGTACATATCATTTCAATCATTTTATTTTACACAGTGATCGACAATATTATTTTTTATTGAATTTGTTGTTAATCCCCAATTGTCCTAGTGATTAAACCTTCGCTGAAAAATATGGGGTCAAACATTTTCCTTATGTTCCTGAAGTTCCAGAAGAATCCGTCAAGTATTTCTCTAGATATTTTATAAAATGGCTAAAATAGAAATTGCCTGGTGACTTTTCGCCATATAATGTGTGTTTTGCCAATATTGCCCCAATAATAACTTGCAAATAAATGGGGGACTTAAAAGGTATAATGCCAGTGGCGTAGCCAGATTGGGAGTCCAAATGCTCTGCATACAACTATTTTAAAGACATATTCTTCGCCTTATCTAATAGCAGAATTATTTGCGATTAAAGATGGCGAAAAAACTGTGCGAAATTAGTGGTATCGAGAGTATTCAGAAACACCCCCTGACTCTGGCTATGCCACTGTATTAATGCCCCAATTTATTTTTTATATTTAGCCAGCACTTTTTTATCTTAATGCAGCAGCATTGATTTTTCAAAACACCATTTTTTAATTTTAACAAGAACGAAAAATCATGCGTTTAGCATAGATTATGAAACACTTTCCAGCACATCCAGAACGAAAATTCACCATTAAATAAGGTAAAAGAACATATCTAAGTAAACAGTTTAGAAAACATATACCACATTGAAAAATACAGTTTTCGAAATTACTTTCCATTGCAAAAAAGTAGTCGAATTATTTTGTGCAGCCCTTTATATGATCTGTAGATTTGGATATATAATATAGCATGATAAAATTTAGTTCAGATTGAAAATTCACATTTAGCAATTTTCGTCAATCGATGGATTTACACTCGAAAAATTTGTACAGCTCTGTATATTAACTAAACACTTTTGTTCACATCACATATTAAGCTAAAATTTAATTCAGGTAAAAAACGCATAAGGCAACTTAAAATTCACTTCCAGCAACTACCAACCATAAACGACAATGTATTTTGTTCTTTGCGTAGCCATGTATATGAATTTATTTATATTCCACAAACTTATATTAGTCTACTAAATATAGTCAGCAAGAAAATGCGTAATACAATTAAAAACTACCCTTAAGCAATTCACTCCCACAGTGCGTAATACTTATGAATTCGCTTGTGTAGCCCTGTATATGATCAACCAATATTATACATACACACCACGTAATAGGAAAAAAAATAGTTAAACTTAAAAACGCAAACCAAACTCGACAACGCACTTATAACACATAGACTGTAAATATCGCACATGTACTGTAACCAATATCTTTTGTGTACCCTTGTAAATAAACGCAATGCACACAAGAGAGCAATTTATAGTGCACCTAAGTAATGCATTTAATTTTCATTACGTTTGAAATAGTAAAATTAAAATATGACTAAACTACACTACAAAAGATTTTTCCCCGTCGAACAATGTGTAACAGAATTCTTTTGTTTGACCCTGTAAATGAATAATAAATGTTTTGTACCCATATTCTACAAAAAGCACGCATTAAAGCGCTTCATAAATACATATTAATTTTATCATGTTTCAAATGGCGTAGCATCATCAAAATGCACTTGAAACGATTATTCACCTTTGACTGTAATGTAACGGAATACTTTTGACTGTCCCTGTAAAAAAACTATACGTGCTACACCCTTCATTTGAAATAGGGAACATGCTATAGTAAACGACAATAACATACAAAATTTTCAGGGCAATCCGAGTATATTTACGCGAGTTAGAGCACGGACAGTCGGTAGACGGCAGACGACAGACAAACCGTAGTCATAAACACTTTTCAACTAGGTTGAAAAGTGTTACAAAGGTCATATTTATGCGTTGCAGCTGTGGAATTCAAGTTATCCCCGCAACAAATACAAACTAAATTAAATAAAATCTGACAAAATCGGTGCTACTATATTACGATAGATAAATATTTGATAAGCATAAAAATATTTTATTTTAATGTTTGAGATGCACTCAAACCCGTACGCATAGCGTAGCAAAATGTACATTTGAATGTCGGAGGCCATGAAAATACATATTTCATGAACTGTTATATTTTAGGAAATTATTGCCTTTATTATCTAAAATATCGCAAGGATATAACCAATATTCTTACGAGTTGTAAGAACTTATAACTTACAACTCGCATGATTTCCTTACCAATTTGAATAATTGTGTTCAAATTAATCTAGTATAACCAATATTGTTCAAGATTCCATTAATACAAACAATACTGGCCCAATATTGTTTTTCTTATTGGGCATATCTACCAACTTTTACACATTTTAGTTTCCACTATTTCAAATAGTGATCTTTGTCTTGTTTAATCGCAGAAATTCTACACTATAAAGTTAAGAAATGCGCAAGGCCTTTCGAAAGAACTTTCTCTAACAACAAAGCTAAACAAGTTTTTCCAAGCTGCAGAGAGCATAGTGGAATCAGACTTTTTATAACTATAACATCACAATCAAGATAAATATCCAAATATTCGAGAAAGTCCAATTCAGAGGGGCAATTGGTATTAAAGAAGCCGGACACAGTTTTAATTTTCAAAATGCTAAAATTATCTTTAAAGATCACCTCTGAATCATAATGTTATAGTTAATGAAAAGTCTGATTCCACTATACTCTCTTCAGCTTGGAAAAACTTGTTTAGTTCAACTATATACATTTATTAGTATTATTATTATTATTTTGATATTTATATATAATTAATTTTTAATCTCTATTTTATTTGTAATTAGTTTATTTATTATTATTAATAATGTTATATTTAATTTATTTTTAATTAATTAATTAATTAATAATTTTATTTTATTTATTTATTTATTTTTCATTCTTCTTTATTTATTATACATATTATTTTTTTTCTTATAATTTCACTTTTTAAAATTATTTAATTAATTAATGAATGATTGATTCATTTTTTTGTTGTTGTTGTTGTTGTTTATTATGTACATATTTGATATTATCTTGTAATCGCCTTCTCTGGGTTTTTTTTATTATTCAATTTGCTGCATATCTTTCTGTTCTGTCTTGTGTTTGGCTAATTCTTTCTGTACCATTGGCTGATGTCTTTCCTATTGGATTCCTGGCGCTTTCCTATTGGATCTTTTCTTTAACATGTTCCTTTCTTTTACATTTCCATTCAGTATAACCCCTGCTTTCAAAGTGGTAGCACGCCTTCTTTGCGCCTGATGAAGAAAGACAATGTTTTTTTGAAAGGCCTTCCGCATTTCGCAATTTTTTGGTGTTAAGAAGTGTTTTGCCTTTATTATCTATGCTATAGTGATATACCTTTGTTTCTTGCTTATTGTTTATGAAATAGAAATGGAATGTATTGCTTAAATGTTTGACAGTCTAAGATTTGTGTTATCTTGTCTTATTCAGTGAAAAATTAAATTACTTCTAAAATATTTAATCTTTGTCTCGAATCCATACACATTTTGCAAATGAGGAAACTGGAAAATTCATCGCTATAGGTCACGAAACCATTTAACTCTGGTTGCGATAAAAGAAAAAGGAAAAAGAAACTTCGTGTTATACAATATACCTTATAAGTAAATGATTAGCGGGAACTGTTGGAAACAACTTGAGTGGTTTACCCCAAAAGGGCCTCTCGCCTGTCTTTCATCTAACTGAGGAAAAAAAAAAAAATATTTTGCATAGCTGCTGCAGAAAGTAGATATTTTTTCCCCCACAAAATAGTTATTTCGTTTAAGGGGCCATGGGCATAGCTGTCAACTTCTCTCGTATTTTGAGACCACTATTTTCAAATAGTATTCTTTGTATGTAATCTTAATCTTCGAATATTAATTAAGGCTTTTCTCCAATTCAAACTGTCCACTTTCTGACACATTTTTTAATTCATTCTTATTCGTAAACGCAAAAAATTAGCTTTTCAGAAATGATTCCATTTTTTTACGATAAAGGCAAAGGATCTTGTCACAGTCAAATTTCTGGACGCGACATGTTGTCATAAAGCAGCAATTGTTGATAACTCAATATGTAATACATTAAGTCCAAATCACTTCAAGAGTCATACGTGCTAATTTCATGATATTGCGTTTCAAAATGAGTCCATAAATGCGTCAGAAAATCTCGCATTTTTGATCGGGGAAAAATAACTTTCCGAAAATCGCCTTAGATAAAGTGATTATTTATATTAAGAAATAGTGGTACTCAGAAAACTTGAGAGATGGCAGCTGTGGTTATGGGTATATTAAAAGTCGAAAAGATGCAAAAATTCATAATTTTTTACACTTGCTATCTTAGAAAGAACCACCATTTTTTTTTAGGAAAATCGCAGAATTCCTGCAATTAAAAAAGGTGAGGAATACAATACGAAAATACTGGTGAGATTTGTCCAGCCAGTTTCATACCCTTGCCTTAAGCTGTCCAACCCTTTTGTCGAAAAATCATTTGTCACCTTTATTTCCGATTAAAAATCTTTGCCTTCTGAAATCTAAAATTTCTGGCATTAAATAAGGAAAATTATTCTACACGAAAATAGTAGTAGCTCTCGGCCCGCAGGTTGAACATCCATGCTTTAAAGAAATTGCTAAACGTATCGTTACAGTCATACGATAAATATCTCAAGAGGGCTCACTTCCATTGGATATAATGGCACTCATCTTAACATTAGATTTTCGCATACACACTAGCGCCCCAGTGTTGGTCGATCGTTAAAAGAGTTCGAGTGTCAGAACTGACAATTTTTCACTATTTTGGCGACTATTTTTTTCAAGCAAATAAAAAGAAAAGGTGAAACGACTGGCTTACATACTGGATAAACTAAGCAATGATTGTGCTCTTTCCCCTCATATTAATTAAATGAACGCATTTATGATTTACATTTTTGTCATAAGATCTTGCGCAGGATCTGCTTGCAGAAAACTAACCCAATTATACTATACCCAATTATACTATATACCAAAGTAACCCAATTATACTATATGTTATTTCCTGGTTACGTTTGTTGCATTGTTGCTCTGATAAGGGGAGGTTGTCACAGAATGTGGTGAACGTTTGTGAATATAGTTAGCATATAAATATATGAAATACCCAGGGTTTCTTGACAAAAAAAGGTCTCAAAATTTACATGACAGTTTAAAAAATAGATAGGAACTTCCTTTTTATCGCATGCATCGTTCGGTCAGCTGATACGTCTTCAATCTTTCATTTGTTAGTCCATCCATCCAGCCATTCATTCTTCTGTTCGTCTGTATAGCAACATCATCCTTTTTAACACTTTCCAACAGTTGAAAAGAGTTTATGAATTCGGTTTGTCTGTCTGCCGCCTGTCTGTCCGTGTTCTAACTCGCGTAAACATATTCGGATTGTCATGCAATTCATATATGTTATTGAGGTTCACTATGGCATGTTCGGTATTGAAAATGAAGTGTGTTAGCACTTATAGTTGTTTTACAGAGACATTCAAAAGAATTCCGTTACATTATGGTCCATGGGGGAAAAATATTTGCGGTTTATTTTAACGAGTTAGACAATTTCAAATATATTGAATTTGATATATATCACTGAGGTGCGCTTCAAGAGGCTTACTGTGGAATATGGAGTGCATAGGACTTATAGTTCCTTTACAGGGAACACTCAAAGGAATTCCGTTACATTATGGTGCATGGGGAAAAATCGTTTTCGGTTTATTTTAATACTGTTTCACTATTTCAAACATATTGAAATTGATATATATCACTAAGGTGCATTACAAGAGGCTTACTGTAGAATATTGTGTGTATGGCATTCATCGTTCGTTTACAGGGACACACAAAAGAATTCACTACTGCCTGTTAACAATAATTGCTGGAAGTCCGGTTTCAGTTGCTGAAGGCTTTTTTTAAATTTAACTCATTTGTTGTCTATTACTTGGTTTGGTATGTATGTATTCTATAGATCATACACAGGGCAGCAAAAATTTTCTCGAGACATTTCCGTTTATTGACGGATATTCCAGAAGAAGAATTTTAAACTGTACTACGCATTTCCTAACTGAAGTTGGTAATTCCTGAAATTGGGTTTGTTATGCGTTTTCCAAATTATTTACTTAGATATCGTCTTTCACATTATTAAATGGTAAATATTTGTAAAATTATTTTGGAAGTATTGGAAAGTTTTATATAATTGCTTGAGGCATGATTTTTCGTTCTTGTTTTTTACAATTTTTGGGTTCTTCATGTTGTCCAGGAGCTATTTCTGGGCTTATTGGTATCTCATGAGCCCTATCTTTCCCACCTTCTGCTTCGGCCTAAACAAAGAGATGATTAATTAATTACGATTAGATAGTCAATGCACCACCTTTGAGTTTATATTTAACCCCGGTGCCCCATCACATCTGAAATGTATAGCACTCCACCAGAATCTCCAAATTCTTATATTTATTTTTGACCGTACATTGTTCATTAAATTTTAACGTTATGTTAATTTCACCTTCGATGGAGGTTTAACTGGGATTGCGACCTCCTATACTGCATGCACCGCGTTGACTTGACTGTTCATCTGCACATTCATACATTCATTCATCCTTCTGTTCGTCTGAATGAATAACCATTCATCCACTCGCACACTTATAAAATGAGAAAATGTTTAAAAATTTTAACCAAAATTGCATGTGACCAGGGGAATTTCTCAACAAATGTGAAAATATTTACTGTTATTTCATTAAAGCTAAAGTAAAAGTTAAATTTTAAAAAGAATTTTTCCTGACACTTTTTAGCGCATGCAAACATTCGTCCTTTAATTCATCCGTCCTTCCTTCATTCTTCCGTCCATCCATTCATCCATTGAGTCATTCCTCCTTCTGTTCGTACATCCATCCATCCATTCATTCGTCTAACTACCCATTCATTCATACGTACATTTAATTTTTTCTTTTTAAGAGAAAAAGTTTAAAAACGAGTAGCCAAAATTGCATGTGACGAGAGAAATTCCTCAACAAATGGATATAAAGTTATAATTGCAAAATATGCGCTGCGTGTCTATTTTGAGTTGAATAAGCAATAAACATCAGCATTCTTTATGAGTTTTTTTTTCTGTTTTGGTCATTCCATACAACATTAAGTAATAAGTTTTTTGCAGCTGTTAATTAGCGTACAAAAAACATCTTAGAGGCAAACGTTCAAACAAAAACTTATTATCCCTGCCACATTTCTAAAAACTGGTTTTCTGAAAAGGAAAAACAGAAAATGTAATAATTAAATTCAGAAAGATGCGAAAAAAAAAACACATTTTCTTGCTTTCTTTTGTTTTATTAAGTTAAGAATGTTTCGATTAAGCGAACTTTAAACTTCAGACATTTCCATCCAAATAATGCATAGTTAAATGTAGCGTAAGTAAATAACACACGTATTACTGCACTGCAGATGGGGAGAGCTGGCATTGGTGAAACGGCCTGGAGGGTCGAGCATCTGAACGAGTTCTGACTCAATATCTATCCACTGATAATAGAAATTTCCTCTTCAGAGCTGAGGATGAATACGAAAGCACCTGGGAGTGACTTCAAGCTTTGGAAATTCATATGAAAATTCGAGTTGCTTTTGGTCTTCACAAATTGCTATTTGTCTCGGATAATAAATTAAAGCTGTTTTGGATTCATTGAACAATAAGAATTTGCTTTGGAATTTATTCCTTTTTATTGACATTACTCGTTTTGTTTGCCAAATGTGGGAGGTATTTTAAAACTTTCTATAATTTGTAAATGTTAAAAATATTAAGAGTTTGATTCCAAAATATAGATATTTTGCTCTCTTTCTTTACGTCAATGAATGAGTAGAAAAGGGCTAATTTTCGAAAACTAGACTCAGATACATTTTGTTTCAAATACAGTTTCTACTTTTCAAAAAGCATTTCTTGAAAACCCCATAACTATCTACTTATAATAATAGAAATTTCGTCTTCAGATCAGATAATAAATTAGATTTTTAATTCACGGAGCAATAATAATTATGTTTGTAATATATTCATTGTTAGTGGAAATGCTTATTTTGTTTGCCAAATGTGTGAGGTGTTTCAAAATTCTCGAAAGTGTTAAATGAAATTATATACTTTGCAAAAGTTTTTAAAAAAGGACTAAAATGTTTTAAATGGCATTATATATACTTTATAAAACTTGAATAATTTGGTCGTGCAACATTAATCTAAATTTGAGGCATTTCATGTGTTTTTAGCTTACAAACATTCAAAGCCTGGGAGCTAATGTGCCCCCAGGTTCTGTACGTACGTATGTATATACGTAACGCGATAACTCTTGATAGAAATATCCGTTTTGTTTCAAATTTTGTATAGATGTTCATTCTGATAAGGCGCTTCCCTGATTAGTTTTGGGGGTTCATTGGTTAAGTATAAAGGGGGGGAGAACGGGGGCTAAATCACTCCTTAATTTAGATAAATGGGTTTTTCATGCAGAATTATCCGCTTTGCTTCAAATTTGGTATACAGGTTTATTCTCATAAGGCGTTTCCCTGATTAAATTTGGAGGTTCATTGTTTAAGTATAAAAGGAGGAAACGGAGGAGGGTTAATCACCCCCTTAATTTAGTTAAATGGGTTTTTCATGCAGAGTTATCCGATTTGCTTCAAATTTGGAGTAGAGGTTTATTGTCGATTTCTTTATTTTTCGAAGGTCATTATTCTTTGAAATAAGAGTATAATATACAATTAGTGTGAATAGCCTGTGTGTACTTTTCTTTTTCTTTTTGTTGTTGTTGTTTTTCGTAAAAAAGCGAAAAAAATCTGACTGGGGCAAGTAGTCTGGTACCACTTAGTCTGATTAGAAAAATTTTCATTTTTACTACTTAAATCGCAGCATTTGTAATCGCCATGTTTGATAGCAGAATTTGTAATATTTTTCCGACATTAAATAAGGCAAAGAATTCTATTAACAAATGTGGTAAAACTTACGCTCCTTGGTGAACTTTTATACCAGTTGTAGTTCAAATAATTTGAAATGAAAAAAAAAATTTCTCGAGTCTGCGAGAAGTAAGATAATCTAAAAATATATCCATTTTCTTCAAAAGCAAACATTCGCACTTGAAACTGCCTTGAGATAATAACTGTATTTGTATTTTATTCATTGTTTACCCATTTTGTTTGCCAATTGTGGGGGGCGTGTTAAATGGTATTATATACTTTGTAAAAGTTAACAATATTAGTAATTTGCTCATGAAATATTATTCTAAAGACAGATATTAAGGTCTCTTTGCATCAGTAAATGGGGGGTGGGGTATAATTTTCATTACAAGTTAAAGCTGATCTCAGATATGTTTTATTTCAAATATGGTTTCAAATAATTTTATTTTTCAAAAAATATTTCTTGAGTCTAAGAGAAATGAAATAATCTAATAAAATATCAATTTTCTTTAAAAGTAAACATTCGTGCATAAAACAGTGGAAAGTTGAAAGCAATTTAAAACATTGTAAATAAGAAGAATTTTAATAATGAAGAATTTTAATAATGTACTAAATCCCTCATCTGCAAAAAATCTTCTCCAAAATTACCAAGCAATAGCTACCTGGAATATGTAAGGTTTATAAAACAAAGTATAGATTATCAAAAACATCCAGAATAAATTTGGCTTACAGCTATCTCAAATTTTCAAAAATTCAGCTTTTCTTTTGAAAAAAGAAAACACACACACGCACACAGAGAGAGAGAGAGAGCATGGCAAAAAAAAATTTCGCGATTATGTGAAGCATATGCTGATGACTTTTTATTGTTTTCTTTATGTTTGTTATTACACGTCTCCTGTTTATAGTTTTATCTGCCTCATTTGTATCTGAGTTCAGTGATGCAAGGTTAAAGGATACTTTATTCCAGAGTATCTACCACTTTTTCTGCTTAGTAATTATTAGTATTAATAAAAGAAAGTTTCTCTCTCTCTCTCTGTGTGTGTGTGTGTGTTTGTTTGTTTGTTTGTCTGCGATGGCTAGCAAAATCTAGCCCACCTAGAAGTCTGAAAATTTAGGTGTGGATAGTCCAAGGCCTGGCCTGAGTGCACCTGAGTCTCAGAATTTTAATATTTTAATTATTTACTGAAATATTAAATAAAATCCACAAAGAACTCTCATCAAAAATACGTTTTTTTTCTTCGGTTGGTTGGTTGTATACATTCTTCACAGAAGAAATTAAATAAACCAGAGTATCGATGCATAAATAAGGACTTATAACGAAATAAGTGTTAATATGGATTGCAGTTACCGGCGTACAGCCATGCAGGGTTGCAAAAAAGCCGACTAAAATAAAAGCCACGCCAGCGGCTTTTATTGGTTTTAACCGGCTGTTATTTGCCGAAATTGGGCTTTTTTGGCTAAAATTGACTTTAATACAGCGAAGCATTTTATTTATAAACTGTGGATTTTTAAGTGTTTTTAAACTAATTAAAAAGACATTTTACTAAGTTAGAATTTAATAAATAACCTAATTTCTCAATAATGAAGACATTAATGTTGGAATAACAGATAGCTGGCTGGTGATTTGAGTCAGAGTTGTAAATATGTTAGCTAAATTTTAAAAAGTCATACTCATTGCTTAACTATTGCTATATTTTTTAAATAAAAGCTTAAAAAAATAATTTACACTTTTTTCAGTTTTACTGCTTTAAATAATTAAATAAGACAGTAGTTGTGCCATTACATATTTTAGTAATCAACTAATTTTAAGTGCTATTGACCCACTAGTAGAAATTATGCAACATGACAGTGGGCACTGCCGATTTTAGGCTTGAAGATTAATGTAATAGCTTAAAAAATGCTATACTTAAAAAATATATATATAACTTTTACTTTGTCTCTAGATTACTGTAATCTTCTTGCTGTATTTTCTTTGTAAATGCAAATTTTGTTTATTTTATGGGTTACTATTATTTCTTATGGTAGTAGACATTGTTGCATCATAGATAAATATTGTTTTGCTACAGATTGACACACAGATACACAAAAATCAGTTACTGGGGCTATTGATATGAAAATTTTATTTTTTTCTCATAAATATTTCAAATTATACATAAAACCATTCAATAAAAACACTATTTATCATAGTTAAAATCAGTAATTAACATATGCAGGAAGAAAATAACAACAAGCTTATCACACTTTTATTTCAACAAGTTTTATTTTGAGAATTTTTTTTTTTTTAAATTCTGTTTTATACACTTATATCAACTAAAATTTTCTCAAATATTATGTATTCTGCCTAATCCTCTTTCAACGTTGATCATTCTATGATTTAATCTGATCATATGAACTTAACTGGAATGAGTTATGTAATTGCCTAGTAGATAAAAAACTTTTTTAAATATATTTTTATAAGACATTAGAATAATGATTAGTAACTAAATATGGATGCTCTCAAGTATTATATATGATAATTTCCTTTATTAAATATATAAATTATTAAGTTTAAATCTATTTTAAAAGTAAATAGCAATATGTAAGAATTTTTCATTTTTGATGGTGGTGATTTGTTATTAATTAAATATAATCTTTAAAATGTATAGTATATGTTGAGCTATATAAAATACAATTTCAAAACACCAGCTTGCGGTCTAATTTAATATATTCTTTTCAAAGTATTTCAATTTTCTTTTAGACATATAACCTTTATAGTTGTCTTCTAGCAGATATAAAGACTTGCTTATTAGATAAAGTTTGATACAAGTTTATAATTTTTTATGTAATAAATATGTACATTAAAAATATACTGCATTAAAAATAAATCAATGCAAATTTAATGTGAATTAGCTGTAAACCACCCTTTTTTTTTAATAAAAGCCGGTCTTTTTCAGTTAAAGCCGACTTTTTTTAAGTGGTTAAAACCAAAAAAAGCCGGCCGGCTTTTTTTGGCCTGGCTAAAAGCCGGCAACCCTGCAGCCATGCTAATGTAGCGCCACCTGCACACGGCAAATTACACAGGCACCACCTGTTTGAAACATTTTCCAGGCACGTTTTTCTACATGATAATTAACTCGTTTTAAGGTTTTTTTTAAACAGGATGTATATTGCTACGATAGAGATTATTAATACAGAAACTTTATTTAACAGATTATTTGTTATAATTGCGGGGATGGAGAGGGGTAAGGGTAAACAATTTGTTATTAAATATTGCATTTATTTTACTTGACCGCACGCCACCTGGCGGCGGATTTTTCCTTAATTGACCCCTCTTATTAATAAATCCAAATCAACTGCTCTGATTTCAACAGAACTAATTACATTTAACATTTTTAGCTTCACCCGTAGCGTTTAATTGCTGTTTTATATAGGGGATACCGCTATTTTAAATTTCAGCTAATAATGTTCCGAAATTCTCCAAACCAGTTTCATATTTAATAAATTTTCGTAAAAATGAGCATTCATAGCTTCAAGGTGTTATTTTAGAAAATAGTTACCAATATTTGCGAATAATAGTCTAAGTCAAATTTCAAATTAAGTTCCTAACTTAACCAAATGAATCAATCTTTAAAGATGTATAGTGGTCCTCCTAATTAGTTATTTGCGGAAGGGCACTTGAATATCCGCTCCTTCAAGGTTTTTTTTTTTTTTTAATCTAAGTATGCCCCGTTTCCATATCTCAGCAACTAGCTTACCAATTTCAACGCAAGTGATTCGAAACATTATAATTAACTTAATAGTCAGTCTCTATATAACGTTAAATTTATGTGTAGCGGTTAACACTATTTCCGAATAATAGTTTAAGTCAAATTTGTAATTAAGTTCCTAGCTTAACCAAACTAACGAATTTTTAAAGATGCATCATGGTTCTCCTAATTAGTCATTTTGTGAAGGGTCTGGAACATCTCCTCCCGCCTGTCGGCCCCTCCTTTCTCTAACTGTACCCCGTTTCTATAACTCTGCAACTATCTTTCCGATTTCAACGCAACTCATTCCAAATATCATATTTAACTTAATAATCAACCTCTATAACATTAAAGTAAATTTATGAGTAGCGGTTACTACTATTTCCGAATAATAGTTTAAGCCAAATTTGTCATTAAGTTCCTAGCTTAACCAAACAAACGAGTTTTCAAAGATGCATAGTGGTCTTTCTAATTAGTTATTTGCTGAAGGGTACTTGACCATCTCCCCCCCCCCCCCCGGCCCCTCCTTCAAGATTTTTTCTCTAACTATGCCCCGTGTCCATAACTCAGCAACTGTCTTTCCGATTTCAACGCAAATGATTCCAAACATTATAATTAACGTAATAGTTACAATGTATAATATTAAAGTAAATTATGAGTAGCGGTTAACACTATTTCTGAATAATAGTTTACGCAAAATTTGGTATTAAGTTCCTAGCTTAACCAAACGAAAGAGTTTTTAAAGATGCATAGTGGTCCTCCTAATTACTTATTCGCTCAAGGGTACTTTAACATCCCCCCCCCCCCGGCTCCTCCTTAAAAGTTTTTTCGCTAACTATGCCCCGCTTACATAACTCAGCAACTGTCTTTCCGATGTCAACGCAACTGATTCCAAACATCATATTTAACTTAATAATCAACCTCTATAACATTAATGTAAATTTATGAGTAGTCGTTACCACAATTTCTGAATAATAGTTAAAGCCAAATTTGTAATTAAGTTTCTAACTTAACCAAACGAATGAATTTTTAAAGATGCATAGTGGTCCTCCTAATTAGTCATTTACAGAAAGACACTTGAACATCCCCTCCCTCCGGCAACTTTCTCAAGGTTATTTTCTCTAACTGTGACTTATTTCAATAACTCGGCTAATAATGTTCCCACCTTTTCCAAACCAGCTCAATTTTGTAGCATGCCTACTATACAGTGCCGTAGGCAGCGGGGACCTGTCTCACAGGCTTGTTCGGAAAGAGGTTTGTTTTGAACAGAATGCTCCCTTGGCGGTGGAAGGGGAAAATAAAAGATTTTCCGGAGCGTACGGTGCCGTAGCGATCGGAGACCCTGGCCGGAGTTTCGTTTATAAAGATAAATAAGTTTATTACACGGGCTCGGGGTCAGCTAGTTTGAAATAAAAAATAGACAAGATGGCAACATCGTCTGAGTTAGCCATTCTTGAATTGCCATAATGAAAGAATGGCATGCCTAACTTATTCTTTTAAGTTATTGCCGTGTAAGCATTTTTTGCACTGTATATTTGTTACTTAAAAGATCGTGCCTAGAGCTTTTTTAAGGAAATTTCCAACCATCCAAAAATATTCAAATCATATTCAAGGTATCTCAAAACGTGTAAATCCATCAACAAACCTTAAGGCAAAATTTTTCGAGAACCCTGTATTTTCTTTTTATAGATATACATGGTGGCGGAAGATCAGGAAAAAATAAAGTAATAAAAGAAAACTGCCCAGTTAAACTGACGGCATTGAGCTCACAGGCTATTCACACTAACTGTAAATTATATTCTTATTTCAAAGAATTTGAAATAAGCCCTCGAAAAATGAAGAAATCGACAATATATTAAGAGGGGGGAACCATCCCCCGTTTCTCCTTCTTATAATTAACCAATAAACCCATAAAACTAATCAGAGAATCGCCTTACCACAATGAACCTATATACAAAATTTGAAAAAATCGGATAATTCTGCATGAAAAATCCATTTATCTAAATTAAGGGGGGGTTAGCCCCCCGTCCCCCCTTTATACTTAACCAAAGAACCCCAAAACTAATCAGAGAAGCGCCTTATCACAATGAACATATATATAAAATTTGAAGAAAATCGGATAATTCTGCTTAAAAAAACCATTTATCTATATCAAGGGGGTTAGTCCCCCCCCCGTTACCCCCTTTATACTTTACCAGTGAACCCCCAAAACTAATCAGGGAAGTGCCTTAGCACAATGAGCCTATATACAAAATTTGGAGTAAATTGGATAATTCTGCATGAAAAACCCATTTATCAAAATTAAGGGGGGGTAGCCCCCGTTTCCCTCCTTTACACTTCACCAATGAACCCCCAAAACTGATCAGGGAAGCCCCTTACCACAATGAGCCCATATAGAAAGTTTGAAGAAAATCGGATAACTCTGCATGAAAAAAATAATTTATCTAAAATAAGGGTGGAGGATTAACCCCCCGTTACCCCCTTTATACTTAACCTATGAACCCCCAAAACTAATCAGGAAAGAACCTTATCACAATGAACCTATATACAAAATTTGAAGAAAATTGGATAATTCTGCATGAAAAAAACATTTATCCAAATTAAGGGGGGTTAGCCCCCCGTTCCCCCCCCCTTTATAGTTAACCAATCAATCCCCAAAACTAATCAGGGAAGCGCCTTATCACAAGGAACCTATAAACAAAATTGGAAGAAAATCGGACAACTCTGCATGAAAAATTCATTTATCTAAATTAATGGGGAGGATTCCCCCCCCCCGTTAGCCCCTTTATACTTAACCTATGAACCCCCAAAACTAATCAGGAAAGAACCTCATCACAATGAACCTATATACAAAATTTGAAGAAAATTGGACAATTCTGCATGAAAAAAACCATTTATCTTAATTAAGGGGGGTTAGCCCCCCCGTTCCCCCCTTTATAGTTAAACAATCAATCCCCAAAACTAATCAGGGAAGCGCCTTATCACAAGGAACCTATAAACAAAATTGGAAGCAAATCGGTTATTTCTGTCAAGAGTTATCGCGTTACGTACGTACATACGTACATACATACATACAGAACGGGCGGGCACATAAGCTCTCAGGCTTTGATAGCCTGTGAGCTAAAAAAGGGGGAACTAGCAGCATTTTCATATAAAAAAAATTCGCCTTATTTTATGGCGCGATTAAAAAGAGAATTTTTCTATAATAAAATATTGGTGTTTACCTTCTTTTTTTACTGTATTTACCCTGATATAGAAGAAAAAAATATCTAAAAAAGTACTGTCTCCTTTTTTGTCCGCTTCTAATTGCATTTATCGGAATATCCGTGACAAAGAAGTTTGAGATGAGTTGATAAATATTATTTCCAAGTTACCATCAAAGAAAAATAAAAAATCCCCTTGATTAATGGTCCGCTTCATCGTATCAAAACAATGACAATGTGTGAAGAACTGAGGAAGAATCTTTTTTCTTTTACTTCATAGTACCTGAAGGGGCCTCATTAATCCTTTCGGTAATGTTGAAAACTCACCACAATTTCATTTCAAAATAAATGCAAATTATAAAGCAAAATTTTATTCCAAAACTTTGGTAAAAATTTTGATAAAAAGTGGCATAAATAATATACTTCTGCCTTTCAAAGAGTTAATAAAATGACGAAACAGTGCGATCTTGTGACTTTACTACATAGGCGCCGACATCACAGGGCGAAATAGGCAATCAAGAATACTTCTACCACTGGTTTTAAAAAGTTTTTTGTTCCATTTAATTGCTGTAGTTAATTAAGACTAAAATAACATTTAAAAATTAGTGATGGAAGTTTGTCTTATTTGCTCTCGTCACCCCTGTTGTGTTGGCTCCTATACTTTACTACACATCGTTACACTTACTATTCTTCATCTGTAGCATAGGCATCGACAAAACGGGGACGAAATAGGCAATCAAGCATACTTCTACCACTAAGTTTTAAAAGTTTTTTGTCCTATTTAATCACTAGGATTAATTAAGACAAGAATAACATTTTAAAATTAGTGGCGGAAGTTGCTTGATTTGTCCCCATTAAGTCGGCTCCTATGTTTATCACGAACTTCCTCTTACTTTAACATATTTTGCCCGTAGAATATGCAGATTACAATTTTTTCCGTAAAATAAACGATTTTTTGCGCTCTACCACAATTACACCACTGACTTTTAAGAGTTAATAAAGTGGTAAAGCAATGCAATCTTTTGACTTTACTACATAGGCGCCGAGATCACAGGGCAAAATAGGCAATCAGGAATACTCCTACCACTACTTTTTAAAAGTTTTTTTTTTCCTATTTAAACATTGTGATTAATTAAGACAAAAATAACATTTTACAGTTACTGGGGAAGTTTGCCTGATTTGCTCCGTAGTCCCCTTTAAGACGACGCCTATGATCTGTAGACTAACTGAACTTTACTATTGTATTTGAGTCACGGAAATAAATATGAAATCTTACGTTATTAAAATATATCTAATAAAGTATTTTCTTCATTTTTTATCCGTTTTTAATTCCATTCATTGAAATGCATAAGAATATCTTTTTCTGCGACAAAATAAGTTTGAGATGAGTTGATAAATATTTTTCACTTTCCATGAAAGAAAAACAAAAATATCCCCTTGATTCGCGACCTCATTAATGATCCACTTCATCCTATCAAAACAATGTGGAAAGAAACGTTTGTTTCTTCTTTACTTGATATTACCTGATGAGACCTCATTAATAAACCTCATAGAATTCAGTGCGATCTTGTGACTTTTAGTTTTTATGTGTTTGGACTAACTGAACTTTACCGTTGTATTTGAGTCACGGAAATAAATATGAAATCTTACGTTATTAAAATAAATCTAATAAAGTATTTTCTTCATTTTTTATCCGTTTTTAATTCCATTCATTGAAATGCATAAGAATATTTTTTTCCGCGACAAAATAAGCTTGAGATGAGTTGATAAATATTTTTCACTTTTCATGAAAGAAAAACAAAAATATCCCCTTGATTCGCGAACTCATTAATGATCCACTTCATCCTATCAAAACAATGTGGAAAGAAACTTTTTTTTCTTCTTTACTTGATATTACCTGATGAGACCTCATTAATAAACCTCATGGAATTCAGTGCGATCTTGTGACTTTTAGTTTTTATGTGTTTGGACTAACTGAACTTTACTGTTGTATTTGAGTCACGGAAATAAATATGAAATCTTACGTTATTAAAATATATCTAATAAAGAATTTTCTTCATTTTTTATACGTTTTTAATTCCATTCATTGAAAAGCATAAGAATATTTTTTTCCGTGACAAAATAAGCTTGAGATGAGTTGATAAATATTTTTCACTTTCCATGAAAGAAAAACAAAAATATCCCCTTGATTCGCGACCTCATTAATGATCCACTTCATCCTATCAAAACAATGTGGAAAGAAACTTTTGTTTCTTCTTTACTTGATATTACCTGATGAGACCTCATTAAGAAACCTCATAGAATGCAGTGCGATCTTGTGACTTTTAGTTTTTATGTGTTTGCACTAACTGAACTTTACTGTGGTAAATATGAATATCTTATGTTTATTGTTTAAACAGATGTTGGAAAATTCGCTAGTTTTACTTTTCAAAACACCAGTTTCTTCGTATTTATGTCAGTAAACACTGAATTATTGTCTTTGTAAATAATATTCTTTTAAATTATAGTAAGGTGATGGATGCTCTTATGGCTACTTCTTCGACCATAATCTGTTTTTTTTTAATGTATAATAAATAAAATACTTAAAGGTTATTTAGTGCTAAGTCAGTCATTTTGTGCTAACTAAACAAGTTATGGTTCTTGCATAACAAATGAATCTTTTTATCACAATGAAAAAAAGACATTTCTACCAGATTTCTTCTATTTGTCCCTCCTATTTTCTCTCTCTCTTTTAATCGTCGTACACTGTTATTTCATTAAATAAGCCTATATATTTAAAATTGTTGTTATCTTTTTTTTGTGATTTAAAAAAAAAATGAAACTGCTGCTTGTTGCATGCGTTTCAATAAGCCACTTTTTCTCTTTCGTTATGTGAATAGATTTAACCCCTTCAGGGGCAAAGTACTCTTGTAGCTAAAATATTGAAATGACTGATTGACACCAGGATTCACGAACGAACTTATTTTAAAATAAGTAAAAGATTTTCCTCGTGTACCTTATAATTTCGAAATTTGATTATAAATTTCTGGTGTCATTGTGGCATTTTGGGATTAAAATTAAGTGGTATATATAATATACCGGTGCCCTTCAAGGGGTTAAAAAGGTGTTTATTTTAATTTGTAAAATTGGCTAGTTTTAGTTTTCAAAACGCTAATTTCTTCGTATTTATTTCGAGATACACTGAATTATTGTGGTTGTATAGAAATCTGTGTAAATAACAATATTTTAAATTATTTTAAGTTGATTGTGTTTGGAGTGATATCTTCGACCATAATACGTTTTAAAGATTTTGGGGGTATAATAAATAAAATACTTAGCTATTAGGTAATTTTATATATTCGTTTGTTATCATCATCGTGGTCGTCATTATTGTTTTATTAAATAAACTTAACTCTATTTTTATTATTATTCATTTCAAATTTTTATCTAAAACATTGTTTATGTTAGATTGAATTAAATGAGTAAACATTTCTTGTTACTCAAAATAATTTTCCAGGATATCTTTTAAAGATTATTTAAAAATATATATTTAAAAAAATAATAATCGTTTGACCACTTTAGAATCATAGATTTGAAACTCATCAGACAGAAAAGCAAAAGATAAAGAGAAAGAAAGAAAACAGGATATATTATTAGATAATATGCAATCGTGTATACTTTGTTCTTCCAGAACAATCCTGTTTTACATAATTTCTGTAGATATAAAATGTTATGAATTCTATATTGATAACACCAAATCTAGATCCACAGCTTCCAAAATGAAATAAGGAATAGAAAAAAATTATGATAACATTTATCAAATTTTAAAGACCGATATTCATCTGAAATTCCTCCAAAATGTAATCATCGGCAATCTTTCTATTTTAGAGAAGTGGCTGTCAACTGGTGCGTGAGAGGTCCTCAGGTCTTCCTCGAATATATATTTCCAGATCCACATTCTACGAACTAACGAGACTAGTTCTGCACTTTAATATGGAATGAGGTTTAATGTCATAAAGTTGCATTGCTTTCACTCTTTCAATGTTCTTAATAAGAACTGCAATGAAAAGAAATAAAAAACAAATCTATTCATTTTTCCCCAATTATTACAAAAAAAACATCATCCGCTCTCAATGTTACATTTACGAGAATTCCTGCACTAAATATGCCAACAACCGGCAGCCAAATGAAAATATTTCAATTCGAAATAAAATTTCAGAAAATAAATAAAACAAGAACAAAAAATCATGCGTCAAGCATAGATTATGAAACACATTGCAACACAGCCTGAAAACTGTAACGAAACTTCACCGTTAAATAAGGTGAAAGAAGATATGTAAGTAAACAGTTTAAAAAAACATATACCACATTTAAAAATACAGTTTTCGAAATTACCTTCCAGTGTTAAAAAAGTAGTCGAATTATTTTGTGCAGCCCCGTATAGGATCAATAGATGTGGATATATAGCATGCTAAAATTTAGTTCAGTTAGAATGTTCACATTTAGCAATTTTCTCCGATGGATGGAAATGCACTCGAAATCCTTTGCACAGCCTTGTATATTATCTGAGGACTTTTGCACACACCACATATTAAGTTAAAAGGCAACTTAAAACTCACTCGCAGCAATTACCCACCGTAAACGACAATGTATCTTTTTCTTTGTGTAGTAGTTGTATATGAATTTATTTATATTCCACAAACTTATATTAGTATACTAAATATATTATAGTTCAGCAAGAAAATGCGCAACACAATTAAAAATTACCCTTAAGCAATCCACTTCCATAGTCTGTAAAACTTACGGATTTCCTTCTGTAGCCCTGTATATGAACAAACGAGTTTATAAACACACACGTACTATGAAAAAATGTAGTTAATTCAAAGTTGAAAACGCCCTTATCACACATAGACTGTAAATATCACACATGTACTGTAACCGATATTTGTGGTGTGTCCCTGTAAATAAACGCAATGCACACCATACTTTTAAGAGATCAATTTATAGTGAACCTCAGTAATGAATATAATTTTCATTATGTCTGTTATTAGTGAAATATCACTAAATTACACTGCGAACGATTTTTCCCCATAGAACAATGTATAACAGAATTCTTTTGTTTGACCCTGTAAATGAATAATTAATGCTTTGCACCCCATATTCTACAAAAAGCATGTTTTAATGCTCATCACAATTATATATCAATTTCATCGCGTTTTAAATGACGTAGCATCACCAAATGCACTTGAAACGATTATTTCCCATTGACTGTAATGTAACGGATTATTTTTTACTATACCTGTAAAAAAAACTATAAGTGCTACACTCTTCAGTTGAAATAGGGAACATGCTATAGTAAACGACAATAACATACAAAAATTCCAGGGCGATACGAGTATTTATACGCGAGTTAGAGGCAGACGGCCAAACAAACCGAATCCATAAACACTTTTCAACTATTTTGGAAAGTGTTAATAAAAATCACACAGAGATAAGTTGAATAGTTTTAAATTAAAATTCTGGTGTGCAATATTTTTGTAAAATTCTCTGTATGTTTAGTGTTATAAAAGAAAATAAATTTCGGCTTGGTCCATTGAAGAAGTCTTACAAAGTATGCGTATCTGAAAACCTTTAAGATTTTTTCCTAAAATGAATAAAATATAAATCACACAGAAATAAGTTAAATAATTTTAAATAAAAATTCTGGTATGAAATATTTTTAAAAAAACTTGAGTAAAATTCAGAGTATGTTTAGTGTTAAAAACGAAAATAAATTTCGGATAGATCCTTCAAGAATTACTTGTATGCATCTCCGAAAATCCTATCTGATAAAGAAGATGATATTGAAAGAACTTTTTATTACAAAAAATAACAAAATATTTTACTTTACGACGGAACATTTTGTTCGTGTTCAAAAAGATACATATTCCTTTCTTAGGTTTTCCATCATCATAAATTTATTATTGCCCGGGAGTTTAACCATTGGATTCAAAAATGGTTGAGAAACACTGTTTTAGATATTCATAATATGAGAAAAAGGAATTAATTATTAACTGATGTTTCAAGCATAAATTAAATGATTGTTATTATTGTTTCAGTCACTTTCATATTAAAGACGAAAAGTATATTTACGCGTAGTATTTATTGGTTAAATAGTAATAATAATAGCAATTTATGTACACCATTTTAGTTGTTTTCATTTTTACATGCAGAACGGGAAAAAAAATATTGAATGGCTGGGTATTACCAACATACATCATTTGGATTTTAACGACACCTATACTTCAAAAGAAAAAAGCCAGCATGAGACAATAATCGCTTATAACTCAAGAGGTAATTCATGTATCTGAACATGAGAAAACTGTTCAATTACAAATCACTTCAACAGTCATGCCTGCAAATATCATAATTTTATGTTTACAAATGAATCAGAAGGTTTTACGTTGTTGTGCGAGGTTATGTTTTATTTTATTTTTTAGAATCGCATTTTAGAAATAATGGATAGGAAATTAGCATTTAAAAATGTTCCATGCGATTTTTAAATATTTTAAAACCAAAGATTACTTTAATATAAATTTAGCTCTTAAAAGTACACGTATTTGTGAATTTGTCTAATGTACGTCAGTTCTTAATAAAATTAAAGACATATTTTCTGCAAATTGGGCAAGCTTTCTCGTTTTTTTCCATTAATATTGCATTTGATAATTTTTAATTATTATTTTTTTTCTATGATATCCATTCATTTGAAAATTAAAATCATCTAAGATACTTGAGACGTTTGAAACGAAATGGGGAGCGGGGGGATAATTTGATCGGAGTACTTTAGTAGTTGGTTCAAAACTGCATAAAACTGGTTAAAAACTTAATCTGATTCAAATCCCATTCCTCTTTTAAAGTGAATATAGGTAATCTATCAAAGAAAAAATGAAATCAAACACTTATTTCTGTTGTCTTATAATTTATTTTTACTCAATTTCAAAGTCTAGCTAACTTAATTTAGCTCAGACGCAAATATCTGATAAAAGAGAAAGTTTCCCAGTTAAAGATATTTTTGCTGATACATAAAAAAAAAAACATTTTTGTTTTTAACACTTTTAAGATTTTCCAGCTTTAATTTTTAAATTGTCACGCATTTTATTTCACTATTAAACTTTAAAATTTGCTGTATTAGTTGAATTGGTATTCACAGAAAAGCCAGTATCAGTTAATCAGGATGCAGGCAAGTAAGATTTCAATTAATAATATGTTATTTATATTAAAAAAAATAAAAATAAAAAATTCAAAAGTATGTGAAAGTTTTTTACATTTATCTTTCCTTCTCAAAACACAATGGCATCAGAATACAGCTCCTGGAAATATCATAACGATATACACATTTCCTTATTATGAGAAATACGTTAGGACGACAAACACAGTATGTCGATGCAGTTTATGACTTATAAGCCAAATAATATTAAATGGATATTATCCTGGACCTATTTATTGTTTTATCGATTTAAATTTTCAAGCAAGAATTTCTTGAGTGAATTTTTCTTTCCTACAGTATACATTACATTGAATGCTTTCAAGTAATTCTGCTATAGTATGAATTCACTTTGCATTTCTTTTACATTTTAAATTCTCCCAGAAAGATTGAAAAAAGTCACTATCTGTTTTCTTTATTTCAAGTTACACCTATTCTTAAAGAAGACGGAAATAGGAATGCTTGAAATACCTCTTAAAGGTTGGGTCAGTGGGTCCGGGTCCAAGGTTCCAACTTTGAAAGGAGCCTTGGATTAGTAAAATTAGTGTTATAGAAAACATTTAATTTTCAAATTAAAAATAATTAAAACGTGGACCTTCCTAATTAACTGTAATGAGTGAAAGTTTTTTTAAAAAATTGCATGGAGTTATTCCTAGCATTGTGTTCAACATTATTCATTTTGTAGAATTTGTAAGTTTTTAAGAACTTTGGCTATAGATGCTTCTTCTAATTTATTCTTAAATTCAATTTTAAATACTTCATAACAGTAATATAAGGTAATGCAAGTTTGGCCTACCTGTAAAGTCCGCGAAGGTGTGGCGTAATCCAATTTAAATTATTAATCCAGCGATAATGACACATTTGAAGTAGATACTTTTCTACTGATGTGAAGAGATTAACAAACACAATATCTTGTTAAAGTAAATATGGCTTCGAAATATAACTTCTAATTTAAGTATTTAATTACTATTAAAAGAGAAAAAAAAGGAATTAATTTACATGATTAAATTTTACATTAAAATATAAAAAAAAGGTTAAAGTTTATTTCCATATAATCTTCTGAAGTTGTTAATTCGAAGACTGACACTTAGAGACTGAATGTTTTTTAGTTCACAGATAAGAAATACACAGTCAAGTTTACGTCATCTAGCCTTGAACTTATGGAGGTTACACGTGTCAGTTCTTTAATGAGAGTCTCACAGAAAACAGAAAAAGTATTTTGTCAGCGCATATGTTCCATTTCACTAGCACGTTGAAATCAGAGGATAAATATGTTGACTCATTATAAGAGATGAAATGTTTATTCCAGAAATCACTTTTCTAACAGAATTTGATACAGAAGTAGATCTTTTTTCTCCAGATACACTGTTAAAAATAAATCTGTAAATTCACGGTAAAAGTACTGGCAGCGAAGTTGCCGGACTTTTTCCGTTCCGTTAGTAGATTTTCCGTTTTGAAAAATAAAAGAAGGAAAATCGCCGTTTGCAGAAGCGGTAACTTCCCGTTAACGCTCTCAGAAATCACGGAAATATTCCTCGTAGAAATGACAGAAAGGGACATTTTCCGTTTTAGATAAACTCGGTTTAAAAAAATCTTTACATCTCACTTGGTGCTGCCATCTGTCGACTTTGCGGGAGTATTTACTATCTGACATACGTCAAGAACAGCTTTTGGTCGACATTGGGTTTTGAACCAGGGGTGATAATGCCTCGAGTCCAGGGTCTTGCCGGTTTGACCAGCGGGCGCTTGCTAGATTAGCAGCTTGAACGGATCATTTGGAAATTCTCCAAATGGCGGCTTAGAACAGACATAATTTGGGGTTTAGAAGCTTGGTAATTTTTAAGTTAATTGCGAGGAGATTTCGTTATGAGATGATGTTGATGTTTTAAAATTGTAATATTAATACAGGATAAAAACATGAATTATATATATTCTTAACTTGATTGTTAGATGTAAAATATGAATATTATATTTGAATTAAATTCGATAAAAAATGTTTGCTTGCTTAAGAAAAGCGATTTTTTTTCCCAACTATTATATATTTTTTAAATGTGTTCGCTTAGAATATATTTTCAGTGCGAGTACTTTTTATTACTTTAAAAACTAAATTGCGAATAATTTTAAAGGAATGAGAAAAATATTATTTTCTTTTTATTTGAAAGCATTATTTTTGTATGTTGCTTTTTTGAGTAAAATAGATTTTTTTTTTCACTTAATTTACTATTATATATATATTTTAATCTGCTTGTTTAGAATATATTTTAAGTGCGAATATTTTCTTATAACTTTAAAAAATAAATTGCAAATAATTTTAAAAGAATGGGAAAATTATTACTTTTTTTAAATTCGAAAGTACTATTTTTTTTTTTTTTTTTTTTTTTTTTTTTTTTTTTTTTTTTTTTAATAAACTCGAAATTTTAATTTATTAAATTTTTAGTTTTTCTGTGCAACAACATGTCAGTTTTTTAAACATTGAAAATAAATATGCAGCAGATAACATAACGGAATATCTCCGTTATCCCCTTTCGTCTCTGTCCGTTCCGTTGTTTTCAGGAAATATGAGGAAATTTTCTGTTTTTTAACGGAAAATACCCTTTTGTCGCAAAAAAAAGGACTTTTTCTGTGAAATTCAGGAAAAAAATACCCGTGAATTTCAGATTTTTTTTTAACAGTGTAGTTACTTAATATCACGGCCAAACTCGATTTTCCCCTTATACGGCCTTCGCAATCTCCCCTTAGTTTCGGAGTCGTTAAAGGGCTACTTTCACTGGTAGATGGCGCAAACACCCACCAGTGCTACCAATGCTTAGTAAAGGTTACTTTTATATATAAAAATACAAAAACTTCGCACTATATTGTTGTTGTTGATGTGGCTTATCCTCCAACAAGATCCAAAATTCCGTTAATCCTAAGAAAGTCCAGAACCAGAAGGGAAGAAGCATATAAGTCTTCTTTGGAAAGACCTAAGCACAAGCAGTCCAGGATGTGTTCTACAGAGGCCTGTTGAGCTTGACATTTAGTGCAGATTTTGAAGATCTTTCTGCCCTCAAAGAACGAGAGACTATTTGTGTGGCCACTTGCCAATCTTGAAATCGCCGTTCGAGAGGCTCTATACTATATAAAAGGTATATATGTATCTTTTGCCTCGGCGTTTTTAACACTTTCCAACCTAGTTGAAAAGTGTTTATGACTTCGGTTTGTCTGGCCGTCTGCCGACTGCTCTAACTCCCATAAAAATGCTTGGATCGCCCAGAAATTTGTGTGTGTTATTGTCGTTTACTCTACCATGTTCCCTATTTCAACTGAAGTGTGTGGCACTTGTACTTTACAGGTACAGCCAAAAGTATTCCGTTACATTGCAGTCAAAGGGAAATAATCGTTTCAAGTGCATTTTGAAGATGCTACGTCATTTAAAACAGGATGAAATTGATATTTAATTATGAAGTGCATTAAAACATGCATTTTGTAGAATATGGGGTGCAAAGCATTAATTAGTCATTTACAGGGTCAAACAAAAAATTCGTTACACATCGTTCTATGGGGAAAAATCGTTTGCAGTAAAATTTAGTAATATTTTACTATTTCAAACATAATGAAAATTATATGCATTACTGAGGTGCACTATAAATTGCTCGCTTGTGTGCATTGCGTTTATTTACAGGGACACACGAAAGATATTGGTTACAGTGCATGTGCGATATTTACAGTCTGCGTGTGATAAGTGCGTTTTCAACTTTGGTTTGCGTTTTTAAGTTTAAGTACATTTTTTCATAGTACGTGTGTGTTTATAAACTCGGTTGATCATGTAAAGGGCTACACAAGGGAATTCGTAAGTATTACAGATTATGGGAGTGAATTGTTTAAGGGTAGTTTTTAATTGTGTTTACGCATTTTCCTGCTGAACTATATTTAGTAGACTTATAGAAGTTTGTGGAATATAAATAAATTCATATACAGGGCTACGCAAAGAAAACTATACATTGTCGTTTACGGTTGGTAATTGCTGCGAGTGAGTTTTAAGTTGCCTTTTAGCTTAATATGTGGTGTGCACAAAAGTCTCCAGATAATATACAGGGCTGTACAAAAGATTTAGAGTGCATTTCCATCGATTGGCGAAAATTGCTAAATGTGAATATTCTAACTGAATTAAATTTTATCATATTGTATCCACATTTATTGATCATATACAGGGCTGCCCAAAATAATTCGACTACTTTTTTGACACTGGAAGGTAATTTCGAAAACTATATTTTTCAATGCGTTATATGCCACTGTTTACTTACGTATCTTCTTTCATTTTATTTAACGGTGAAGTTTCGTTACAGTTTTCTGGCTGTGTTGGAAAGTGTTTCATAATCTAAGCTTGACGCATGATTTTTCTTTCTTGTTTATACTAAAAACAGAAAAAACGAAAAGATTTATAGATTTAAAAAAAATAGAATGCTTTAAGCAATTAAAAATAGTTTAAATAACTATAAAACGCAAAAGAAACATTATAAGTAACTTTCTATATTTCTACACATTTAAATTCTTGATTACTTGAAACATTGAGAATTTTGATTGTAAAATACACAGTAAAAAATTTTAAAAATACTATTTATTAGTTTCACAATATTAAGAAAATTAAGCAAAACTTTTTCAAAAATATCAAACTCAAATCAGGATAGCTTTTCAGAACATTAATTATTTTTGCGTCATATTTTGGATAGAAAATATGGGTACATAAAGTTGATTGCGGACAACTTTCGATATGACAGGTACTGAAGATGACCTGTACAGGGAAATAGAAAATAATAATAATAATTACAGATTTCCATTATCTTTAGAAAATATAATAAACAGGGAAAAATATAAAATAAAATAGTATTCGAATTCTTGGCAGAGTCATAGTTTAAAAACATATAATTAAAAAAAAAATTACATGTTTCACAATATTAAGAGAATAAGCAAGTTTGCCAACATCCGGAAATCAACTCATATCGATTTTTTTTCTTTTTTATTCAAAACATCGATTATTTTTACACGATTCTTAATTAGTTAAAATATGTATATCTATGTACATTGAAAACAATTTTCAATAAATTTAATCATTACCGGTGCTTATTTGAAATATGTAAGCAGGGGTCGGAAAAACTACTTTTTGTTTTTAGCGAACTACAACTACAACTATTTTATAAAAAATGTAGTTAACTACAACTACAACTACTTGTTTTAAAAAGTAGCGACTACAAACTACTTTTCAAAAGTAGTCACTACTTCGCTACTTTTCGCTACTTTAGTTACCATCGCTAATTAAATGCACCGCAAACAATTTTTCCCCATAGACCATAATGTAACAGAATTCTTTTGAATGTCCCTGTAAGCGATATATAAATGCTACACAGTTCATTTTCTATACTGAACATTTTATAGTAAACTTCAATAACATAAAAAACTTTCACTGCATTCCGAGTATATTTACGAGAATTAGAGCACGGACGGACAGACAAAGCGAATTCATAGACACTTTTTAATTATGTTGGAAAGTGTTAAAAGGAGGAAATTTGAAAACAAAAATTGTAATAATCTTACAAATTTATGAGACTAATATAGCACAGTAGCGCTTAAGGTGGTTCTCAAAATCCTTGCTCAACAACGCGAAACTTTCTGACATATTATCTGATTCATTTTTAAACACAAAGGCATAAAACAGGCAAGCCTGACTATGGAAGCGATTTGAAATCGAAATGAGTTTTCCATTTTTTGATAAATAAATTACTTATCGGGTTATAAGCGATTCGTGTCACGTTTTTCCCCTTTCCCCTGCTGCGGCGTCGCAAATTTGGTTGAAAACGCTGACTTTGACAGTGTTTTCGGAAAATTCTTCTGTCGTTACCAAAAAAAAAAAATAAATAAATAAATAAATAAAATAAAGAATAATGGAAAACGTCTTTCAGTTACAAAGTAATTTAGTACAATTGAATAATAATTTTAATAATGATTTAGATATTCGGTGTGAGATGCGATCCAGTAATTATTATTAATAAAGAAAATGCTAACTCACCTAGATGTGCAACTTCAGAATGTAAGCAGATGATTTTGATACTGATAACTTCTTATTAATTGGACAAAGTTTACATGCTACAGAATAATTACTACTTTCTTGTTCTATAACTTCAAAATATTCATTATATGCCGACCAGGGCAGTTCTATATTATTTTTGTCTGCCATTCTATTACATCAATCTCAAAAGAAGAATCCCCACATTAAAAAAAACAAGATCTAATAATGAGTAAGAAGACAAAGGGTTGCGAGCAAGAAAATTATTTTTTTTGATGAATGAATACTTTGCGGTTTTATTAGCAAATAATAGCTAACGGGCAAGCTGATGCTTTACGTTTCAGCTGCTAGTTTGTTTGAAAGCAGAAATCATTCCTTCCTAGTACACTATTCTCTAATAATATAATGCTGTACTTGTTCTTTTTCTGTTCTTTTTCGAATATACTTTAATTAGAGTTCCAACGGTTTTAAACTGGCAGGAAGCGAGCAGAAATTTTGTTCGAAGGGAATATTTTAGATGATTGCTTATTTATTTAATGTTACTGGCCAACAAAGAATACGGAACTTAAAAAAAAAAAGAGTTTTAAATTTTGTATATGGAGAGGTGGGGGAAATTTTAGGGGAAGGGGGATAATTTATATTACTGATTATTTATCGTCACTACAGAGCACTATTTACAGCAGAGATTTTTTTTATGTAAAAAAAAATAAAGATATTAGATTTATTTGTATGCTGGGGGGGGGGGGGGAGGTAAGATGAGTAAATTATGGGAGGTTAAGGGACAGTTTAGATGATTAATGTTTAGATAAATCCGTTCTTTTTTTGTAAAATTAAGATTTTAGATTTCTTTGCTTGAAAAAGGGAGAAGAAATTAGTCAGATAAAGACTTAACATAGCCAGACGACTATATTTTGATAAAAAACAATCGTAGTCGTATAAAAATACATTATATTGAGAAGATTTCTATGGATTTAAATGACAATACACGAAGTTTCTGACACCCAAACTGTGAAAATGACCGTTAATTTGTGACCGTGGCCGTCGTCTATGGAAAAATCTATGACACCGCAATTGAGATTTTTCGCTGACATTCGTAAATTGTTGCCGAGAACATATTTCACACAAACGAAACGAGTTATGATCACGTGATTTGAAGATTGGCACTTTTTGCGTCCCTCCTAAAGTAGCGTCAAAAGTAGCGTTGATGCTCGCTACAAACTACTGATATTTTGTATCGTGCTACTCGCTACACTACACTTTTTTAAATGTAGCGCGCTACACTACAAACTACTAGAAAAAGTAGCGGCTACTGTAGTTTCGCTACTTGTAGCGCGCTACTTCCGAGCCCTGTATATAAGCATATAGAAATATAACAAAATTGCATATAAAATTAAATATTCTAATTCTGAAAAGTCCTAGTATAAAAATATATGATAAAAATAAATGATATTTAGTACATGTTTCATAATATCAACAGAATAAGCAAAGCTATTTCGCCAATATCCGGCAATCAACTCATATTTTTTTTTTATCGAAACATGGATTATTTTTACACGATTCTTAATTATTTAGAATACATATATGTACATAGAGAACATTTTCAATAAATTTGACCATTGTAGATGCTGATCATGAAATACGGGGAAACAAAAACAGGTTTCATTATTTTAGAGAATAAACAACCCCCAACATCATGTCCTCCACTCATCTCAGAATAGTTTTTGCAGAAATTTTAGAATATTGGTTACATAAATTACAGAATATTTTTTCACAATTTTAACACCATACTAATAAATGTATCTGTAAATATATGTAGATTCAATTTAAACACTCAGAATTTTTAAAGTGAAATACACAGTAAATATTATAAAATGAAGATTAAGTAAACTTTAAAAATTTTTCTTGATAAAGAGTTTTTATATGCAAATGAATTGGCTTCATTTGTAAAATTCCTTGCCACATTTTTAAAACCGATGGCCAAGAATTTTGCACATATAATGAGCATATATTTATTTTACGGTCGTTTAAATCACATTTCCATAAAGGTTTTTTTTTTTTTAATTAGTTTCGGATATATCAATTCATAAATAGTTTTGACGATTCCGTTTGAATTTAGAATTGGTACAATCTGCTCCATAAAATTGAAATTTTCCCTGGATATAAGTTTCAAGCATTTATTCCTTAAGTCCAATTTTGAAGTAAATTGATGAAAAGAAATAGTAAGGAACACAATAATAAACCATTTTGTAGCAAAAAAAAAAAGAAATAAAAAATCGGAATTTGATTTAAGTTGTACTTTAGGAAACACAGGAGTGAAAGGCAAAGATAAGGAAATTCCCCATTAATCATGGTGGGTAAAACATTCTCCGGAGTGAAAATCTTATTCCGCTTGAACAAGGCCGTGCTTAAGAGGCTACTTCAATCAGGCGAAAACACAATCCTATGGGAGAAATAATTTACGTTCACATTTCAATATCTTTTTTTTATTAAGATACTTTCACTTTCAGAACCGGTTTCGAAAGTTTTCACTTTCATCCTCAATAAAAAAAACTGCAACAAAAATCGGAAAAGTACAAAGGAGCGTGCATAGATATTGACCTCGCCATCCAATGCAAAAAAAATCATTACAAAATATTGAAATGCGAACGAGATATCGTAAATTATTTCTCCCATAGGATTAACATTAGCGAGCGGGTGTTTTCGCCTGAGTGAAGTAGCCTCTTAAAACACACAACTATAGCTCTGAGAACAATTAATTAGCAGCATCAACTGATTAATAACAGAGAGTAGTTAATCCAACGAGGGTAAAACACCTCACAGAAGGGTAACGCCTTTTTTTTATGTGTGTTACCCTCTTTAGGTTAACTACTTTCACTTATTGATCACCTGATGATGAGAGCTGCTAATTAATTGCTTTCTTAACTATAGTCGTGTGTTTTAATTCACTATCTCGAGAAAAAAGAAGATCCACGTCTTTATTATTTTCATCTCCAGATATTTTATTACTCCTAATAATTTTTATTGCATTTATTACTTATTTTATATATGTATTGATAGTTTTACTGCATATCAATAAAGTCTATGTAAAATATGAGCTTAAACAGATGCCATTTAAAAAAGAATACCCTTCCATAGTTCAATGCGTTTTGAAAACTTAACAAGTAAATATGGGTTCACATGGACTCCCAAAGAAATGAATGAGGCTTAGAATCTCCACAATATTTGTATTCATCACTTAAATTTACCGACGAATTTCTATGAAGTACAGGTTTTATCAAGAAAGGCACCAACAGCTACTTTTCTCCATTATCGAGTAGACACACACAAAAAATTGGCCCACCTTCCTCAGCAGATCCCTGCTTGATTATGAAAAATGCATGGGGTAAACGGGAGATCCCCAAATCCTCGGTGAATTTTTAATTTTCCCAATATTGTTGACATTCATTTTGTAGTTGTTAGTTAACCAGTTCTGTTTTGAACCAATATCAAATTCCAATTTTCGTCAAACTTCTCTTCCTATAGTCTCAGATCAAACAGCGTGAAAAAAAAGTGTTCTAAAAATGCATATCCTTTTACTGACATGAATAGTATCAATTGTCTACCAAAACAATATTTACAGTTTGTTATGAAATGTAGAACAAAATTCGCGCGCGGATTTTTTGTTCTATACTTTCCTTAATCTGTCATCCAGAATGCATGACAGCTGTGGGCGTTGAATAAGCTTGGCGAGAGGTGGAATGAAAACTTGGCGAGAGAGGTGTCCATTCAGAAGCCAATTGCTCTTTATTGAATACCTCGCCAAATCTTTAATGGCCAAAAGGAGGACTGATTTCTTAAATAATCACAGACAAGGTCAGGCTAAAGCGTGCGCAACATTCTACCTTCCACCTGGCGAGGTTTGCACACACTCACATGGGCTTCTTTTCTGCCTCTAGATAATTAGCTCGTTTGTACGTGCAACTAGTTCCCAAGATGCAGCGGACAATGACTTGGGGCTTGAAGTGGACTATTTCGCATCAAACAAGGGCTAGGGTGAGAATTCAACAACAACAATCAAAAATAATAATGTTGTAGTCCCACCATTAATTTCATTTTTAATTTACTAGGTTGGTCGGTTGAATGTGGGGCGTTATAGAATTTTTTTGAATAAGAGGGCTAAACTATTTGGAGTCTTCCGGTTAAATGGGTCTCTATAAGTAAAGGGCAACTGACGTTCCGATGGTCAAAATGGCATCTTATCGATAGTCAGTTTTATATCCTCTATTGTAGACAAGAATTCAGGCAATCTGTTTGATCTGTACGATTCGTCTACACTGCCTGAAACAGTCCTACACTAATGCAAAAAAAATAGCGCTTAGATTGGTTGACCGTGATGTTTGTTTGTAAACGCGATCTTTCATTATACAACAACGAACATGCCAGTTTTCCGACTAGTACTCAGCACTCTAGTTACTGGATTACTAACGGTGGGCTGTAATTAGCATTGCTGGATGTTCAAGAGATGTTCAAGGATCCCAAGAGAAGTCTCGCGAAACCACCACCAAAAGTCACGATTTATCATCAAGTACAAATTATTTTCAATTTTCTCTCGTACTAAGTTATTCTTTATTTTTGCGATTTATATTCCTTGAATTTGTATTTTTTTTAATGTAAATTATTCCGGATGTCTCTAAAATCTCGTTAACAGTACAACGTTATAATTAAAGAAGTAACTTATATATATGGCAGCTATTTTTTTGCTAAATCTTCTGTAGTATCTAAAGTTATCGTTTTGGAGTATTAAAGTTCAAAGGTGGATTAAACGGAATAGAACAACCAGGTGCCTCTTCCAGGTTCGATAAATACGTCCTGGGACTTTTCTTGTGAGGGTATACCTTAAAGACTATGTGTATGCATTCGTTACGATGATGAAGACATGTGTCACAGAAGCTCTCGAATGTGTAAAGCCTGATATACTAATTCATGTATGGCAGAAGAAAAAGTATCGATTTGAGATATTGAGAATAACTGTTTGCACCAGGGAACTATTAACTAGGGAGTTTTTTGCTGACCCTGTATTATATACAAGGTTAGAAGAAAATGTTACCCTCTTCAGAGGACTATGGAAGAATATGACGAGACTTAAACTACACATAATTAAAATGATGCGCTTTTCATTTATTAAATAATTATTTTTTACAAAAATCCGTCGAAAGTTGGCGTTGCATCATTCAGATAAGCGTCCAGTAGGCCTTTAAGTTTTAATGCCCAATATGCATTCACACAAGTGTTTAACATGTCCACGATGGATAAATTGTCAACATGCCTGCTTCATCGTCAACAACGTGTTGTAATCTCAAAGGTGTTTTTCCTATATATAACAAGGAAAGTCATAAAGCACATACTCAGAATATTCTGCAGAAAAAAATTTAATGATTCTCCATATGTACCTAATGTTACAAGATCAGTGTAATTGACCTGCGGAGTCTCAATAAAAAAATATAATAATCTATAGAGTTTTTATCGCCAAAGCGATTTGTCAATGAATACTGGTGCTTGCCAAATGCACGTGAGTAAAACTGAATTTGCAATACGTACTGAATTTTAATTCAAGTTGTGTGTATTTCAGTTATTTAATTTCATCATTGAAAAAACGTTTAATACATTTTATTTTGCAAAATGCAAATACTTATTTTAACGTGTAGTCATTTTAGGCCTTATTTTTTTATCTAGAAAATTAAATCTTTATCTGGATTTTTTTATTTTTTTTAAGAATGACTATGCATTTCAGAAAACATGTACAATGTCGTCTGAATTTTATTTTAAAATATACAGAAAACAAAATTAAATGTGATTGAAAAACGTTACGGAAGAGGAAACTGAATTATAAAACTACTTTGCGAAAAATTAAAACGATATGAATGTGTAAACCATTTTAATGTATGAAGATTATGAAGAAGTTTATGATATTTTGCCCCTTTTCAGAAAACTATTATAAAATATGAATGAAAGAGTAAAGGATTGTCACATCTCTTAATGAAGCTTTTTTCCAATATTAATGTGTATTTACATACAACAAAACGTGCTGTTTCTATATTTTTCTTTCATTATTTATGCGCCCCCCCCCCCTCTTCCTGTTTAGAATCATCTTATGTTTTTGAGGGAGGGTGATATTGTCAACTCTATATATTTTTACAGCAAAATTAATATAAAATATTATTTTAAATTAGATTAAATAAATAGTTTTATTTGGCACAAAGCTTATTTTATTTCCGATTTGATTGTTATCCTATTCTTGTTTAACCCTCTCTTTCAAATTTTTAAAAAAGTTTCACGGTTGGGTAAATTTCAGCCATGACTAAATATCCAAAAACAGGGTGACGAATGCTGCTTTTCATGGCTTACATTTCAGTAGTATATAGTTATGGTTAAACAAATATTGTTAATTATTTCAAAGGCTATCAATTTTTATCGTACTAACACACGATGAATGAAAATATAAGGAAACAGCCTGTATATTTCAAGGATGTTTGTGATACATCAATATGATATTTGTTGATATGTATCTCACAATTTAATTAGCTTAAAGTTTTGCAAAGTAATTTTTGTGTGTTTTAAGAATATTTTAAAATATTTAACTCATTAAAAAACATATTTGTTTAATTATAACATCAAATTTGTCTGTATTTTTTTTTTATATCACTGCATTTAATTTTTTTCTTGCAGAATATAGTTTGATGTTAAAAATAAACTTGTTTTTAAGATAAATATATGTTGTTTCATTTTAAAATTGTATAATGTTTTGAAAATTCATGAAATGCATTAAAAATTAGTTTACGGGTTTAAAGATTATATCTGTGTCTTAAGATTGGGCCAAAATTTGTTTATAATTCCAAACACAGAAAAAAAAAAAGCATAGATAAACTCCAAAAAAAATATGCAACCTCTTTAATTTTAAACAGAAATTTTGCAAAAATATACACAAATTTAGGTTCAGTCTTAATATAATAAATTCACAAAGATTGCAGGTAGAAACATTAACTAATTTTATAAAATTATTGTGCACAATTTAAACTAAGTACGTTTTTAACATTTTGAGATAGACCACATTAAAATATCTTTTTAATCACTGCTTGCAGAGAGAACAAGACATATTTTTTAGCCATAACTCGTGTAAATATCAGGATTTTTTAATACAGGTTATCTTAAAATGCTCAAACAATATTCTTCTTTCGTTTTTTTTTTTTTTTTTTTTGAAAAAATTATTATTTTTTAAGATTAAAATTTAATTCCTTTTAGAAAGCAGGCATACTCCAAATATACAAACATGGTAATATTTTTCATATATGAGTAAATATACATTTTAAAATATTATAATCCTCCTTGCAATATAGGTTTAACTCTTTTTTTCCGGTTGTCGGGTGATTTTTAATAGGAAAGAAAAAGTATTTTATACACTTACATTCTGTTGCTCTCAATGTATGCATCAAATTATATAGGTAATAATAATAATAATTATTATTATTATTATAATTATTATAATAATTATTATTATTATTATTATTTTACACTCCCATTTATGAATTTTGTTTGGTACAAAAAACTACTTATACAACTTTACAAATCAGAAGCATGAAAAATAAATACTTTTAAACAGTATGTAATGCTTACTAATTTTTAAATTGTAGAAGTTAAAAGCTTGTAGCTTAAAGGAAAGGAAAAACCAGAATTGTGAAAAAAAATTCCATCAATTATTGATTTAAAATAGTTTTAATTATATGAAATGACGTGCATACCATTTTTTTTTTTTTTTTTTTTTTTTTTTTTTTTTTTTTTTTTTGGTTATCCAACTGTTTTTCTGGTGAATCCTAAGAATAATAGAATCCAAGAATTCAGAGAAATTAATTAAATAAAGCTAAAAAGCGACCGGGTGACAATGTAGGAAATATATAAAACACCTCGCAAAGCCAACCCAGTTACCATTTGACTAATTAGTGCATGAAATTAGGTTAAAATTATATTTAAAATATTTTCGCTAGCCTAAAAAACGTCTACCGGCTTCTAGATGAAAGAATAAAATGGCTGGTTCTTGACAGTGTCCAGTGGCAGCTGATGTATTCATTGTCTGTCTTCCGCAAATGATTAGATTACTGCCTCACTTCCGCAATACATTTTCAGGAAGGTTTTCATTTCCTAAGAAATCTCAATACGTACCTCTTTCAATAATATATTTTTTAACTCAAGGCCACTATAAGCGTAGGTGCAAGGGCCAAGATGGCGGAGCGCAAAAGCTAGAGCAGAGACGTTGCTACGAAAAAAAAAAAGGCTTAATCTCTGAATTCAGGAAACTATATGCAAAGAAACATGTTTTTCTCAGGAATCTAATAGAAACCTGTGAAAACACGGAACGTTTCTGGAAATAATTAGGGCCGTTACAGAATTTTCTTACAGTGTACTCAGAAAGCTTCCGCGGTTAACTCAGGGAAATGTGGGTTTTTCTGAAAAAGGTTCCATAAATGAATTTATTATAAAACATTTTAATGTGGATTTCATTCACAATCTTCCAAATCTACCATTCACATTGAAACAGAATTCAGATGTATGTCCGTAATGTATAACGGTTTGTATTTTAATTTTTGGATGTCACTATATTTTGTGCATGATTAATGTTATCGTACATGAATGTCATCAAATCTATACTTTCCATTATCTTTTTAGTACAACCTGATAAACTTTCAGCAATCCCACTTTAAAGAAAATAATTCTAGCAGTTAAAAAACATCTAATAATGGCAAAAATCTGTAATGCTTTCTAGAAACATTACATGCATATAACATGTTTTCATTCACTGGCAGCAGGCTAGCTGGCCTTAGTTTATTTTAATCTCACTTTTCTTTTAAGGTGTATTGAGTGGTACTCAGAAGAAACTAAACAGACAAATTTTGATACCCCCCCCCCTTCTTCTACTCAACAGATATCTTATGAGTACAAGGCAAAAATAACAAAATAACATTTTTAATATTATCTGCTATATCTGTGCTCTTTTTAATTAATTTAATTTTTACTTTTCAGCCAAATTTTAATCTTAACTCTCTGACTGACGATATATTTTTAGGGTAAAACAATAATCCCCCGCCCCTCCTATTCCTTTTTTGTTCAGACTTCTAAGAAAATAACATGGGATCCAATTTCAATCCATCAATTCATGGTATATACAATATTTAACTAAAATAATATATTTTTAAGCAGCAATTAATCTGCATATTTGTATTTTGCAATCAGTAAAGAAAATTACATATTTTATTTGATATTGTGGTTGTTGTTGTTGGGGGGGGGGGGGGGGGCAGGGGGTTAAAATAAATTCTTCATTGAAGTTTCAATTAACCATCTGTAATTTTTGAATTTGTAATTTGTAGAATTTACAAATTGTTAAAATGCACTAATTAATTAGCACTGAAGAATCAATTAACCCTACGAAATTGTGTACGCATTTAAGGTGGTTCTTAATTTACCTACTCAACAATGTGAAACTTTCTGACACAATTTCTGACTCATTTTTTAAATGCAGGGGCATAAAATTAGTAGGCCTGACTATTGAAGTGATTTGGAATCGAAATGAGTTTTCGATCTTTTGATAAATAAATTACTTATCGAGTTTTATAAGCGATTCGTATTATGTGACAACACATTTTTCTCCTTTCTCGTGGCGGGAATTCAGTTCAAAATACCGACTTTGACAGTTTTTCTGAAAGATCTATTGCCTTTACTAAAAAATGGAAAGCGTGTTTCAATTACATAGTTTCTGAATAAAAATACTTGCCAATTTAGTGCACTTCTGAAAAAAAAAATGAATTGAAAACCTTTGGATTTGAGAACAGCCTTAAAAGTTGAAAACCTATGTTTAGATATAAAGTTTGAGATATTAACAAAAGAATATTTTTAAGTATATACCTCCTCCCACCCAGTATGAAATAGAAGATTGAGAGGCAAAAAAAAAAACAATATATAGCACAAATATTTTTCAAATAAAACATTTATAAAATCAAAAATTGTATAATAAGAATTAATTATGACATACATATTTATTATTATTATCATACCAATAGTAAAACAACATGTGAGGCAATTTCATAAGAGAAGGTTTATTATTTCTTTAGGTACTTGTTTTATAAATTATTAAAAATATTATCAAACGACAAAAAATACCTTTGCAGAAATTGATATTTTTATTTAATTAACACTCATATTTCATTTATCATCCAAGACCTCTAGAAATGTTTTTTGCTCAATATTAATAGCTTTAACATAAATACCAATTGCAATATATATCTTAGGCACTTTTGAGGTAAAATTAAATACTAGATAGCAATTTTTTGAGTAAAAAGATTCAAAACAATAAAAAATGGGTAAACATTTCAAAATCATAAAATTTGCACTAGTGGAGTATAATTGAAGAATTAAATCTCACCAGCAGTGAGACTTAACGCAAGCAGGAAACATCCATAAAAAAATAAAAAAATAAATTTATTCTGATATTAAATTTTCAATTCATTGCCTTCACAATAGTATAAACAAAATTTCATTATGATATTCCAATAACTTTTTGAGAAATTATGTTTTGTGTATGGAATTTTCACAAAAAATTACATTTTCTAAAAAATGCATTTAAAGTTTAGATTTATGTTTTACTACAAGAATTTACCTTTACGGTTAAATTGGTTAAATTCTGGAACAAGCGACACACTTGGCGAGGTCATAAATGAGTTTTTCTTCCTACCGGTTTGTTTCGTACATTTCTTCCACTCCTACTGTGGTTTGTTCTGGAAATTGAGTTGGTTTTTGAGGGAATTAGATTGGATTGGTTGGTTTATTGTGTCGTATAGTCGGAATTTGTTGAAATACATTTGTGGAATGGGTTTTGTGTTTGACGTTTTGTCGTAGAAGGATAATTCATGTGAAATATATATATATAAAAAAACGAAATATGAGAAATAAAGGTAAGTGAATTTTTGTTGATTTTATTTGATAAGATGTATTTTATGCATTCTAGCGATTGCTGTAAACTGATTTTTGTGCACACATACATAAATTAATAAATTACTGACCGCTGCTTGAATGAATTTCATGCATTCTAGAGATTGCTGCACAGCGAGTTTCATGCATTCAGGGTTTTTTTTCGGTTAATGTACGCGAAGTGTACATATATAAGTTAATAACCGCTGTTTGAATGAATTTCATGCATTCTAGAAATTGCTGTATAGCCAGTTTCATGCATCCAGGATTTTTTCCTCGTTAATGTATGCGAAGCGTACATATATAAGTTATTAACCGCTGATTGATTGAGTTTCGTGCATTCGAAAAATCAGGAATCTCGAGATTCCCCCCAATCATAAGTGCTTTGTGGCAGAGAACTCGCTACTTACACAGTTCCTATGACAATTTCTTTCACGGAGTAAACATTGATTTTATTCCGTTTTGTCACAATTTACAAAGTTTAAGCATGCAGGAAAAATAGTTAAAAATTTGTAAAAATAGAAAAATCCGGAGGAAAAACTTGCTAAAAGTTTGTAATATCCGGAGGAAAAAATTGCTAAAAGTTTGTAAAAATCGAAATATCCGGAGGAAATATAGCTAAAAGTTTGTAAAAATAGAAAAATACGGAGGAAAATATTGCTAAAATTTTGTAAAAATCGTGAAGAAAAACTTGCCAAAATTTTGTAAGTAGTCGCAAAATGAAATAAAATCCATGTTTGCTTTGTGAAAAAGCTTGCCGTAGGAAGTACATGTTCTGATTGGGTAGAATTTGGAGGTTGCCGATTTTTTGGTTGACGTAAAAAAAATAATCGCCAAATCGGGTGTCTCGCCTGTTCTAGGATTTTGTCGAATTTACAGTAATATGTATCTAAACTTCGCTGTTTCTATAAGCCATACTCTTTTTTTCAAGTACTGAGCCTTTTTTATTTCTAGAAGGACATAGTTTTTCTTCTTTCCCCAGTTTTTGAGCAAAGCAAAATACGACGTTTTGCATCGAAGATGTAATCATTATCGAAAACACCATATTCTTTAGTCTTAACTGTCCTGGATTGCTTTTGATTTATTTAATAGCGTTTAATAACATGTATAATCCAACATTATATAATTTTTACAGGTAAATAAATAAAAAAATAGGGCTTGACTTCTGGCACTACCAGGCCTGACTGACTGGCACTAACCAGGCCGGTTGGTGCCAACTTGGCATGGGATCACTTTTTACTAGGGATGCACCGAACAGTGATTTTGGCCGAATACCGAATATTCGGCTCACAGGTAAACCGAATACCGAATATTCGGCTAGCCAAATAATAACAGTGCGGCCGAATTCCGAATATTCGGCCAACCGAATAGTAACTATTCCTCCGAATACCGAATATTCAGCAGGCCGAGTACTTTTCTATTTCAGAGTTTAAAAATATTAAAAGTTTAATTATAAAACAATTTTACATAATATTTAACACAGATAGTACCATTTTAGGAACTAAACCTTTTTACAAGAAACCTTTACACAAAAAAAAAAAAAAATAATAATAATAATAAAAATAAATCTGTGCTTTGAGTTATAGCTTTAAAAGAGGATAGTCTTAACACTTTTAAAATTAATAAAGATTTAAACTTCGTACCTTCTTCTGTGAATTAAAATAAATTTATAAAATGTTCTTATATTCTAAAACAAATACTTTAAAATGAAAAAGAAAAAAAAATGAATGAATTAAAAGAAACATCTTATAGTGATATAGTGTTTATTTGTCAAGAAGGTATTAAAGTAAAACAATACAATATATTAAAATGATGGCAAATCAGCAAGAATAACTTTCCAGCTCCTTTTGATTTGGCAAGGAAGTTTTTAAATGAACCAGAGAGCAGCTGGAAACAGAAATAAAATAACTTTTTTTTCTTTTGACATACAAAAATAGTAAGTTATCGTTGTTAATTTCTGAAATCAAATACATAAATGACGTAACGTGCATGAAAAAACTCTAAAAATTGCATAAAGCAAATCGCGAAAAATTCACAACTCGCTGTTTGAATTGCAATCAGCTGACGGCCTTTTCATCTGCCCATCAAGATTGGCCGGTTGACTTTCCGCTGTGCCTAAAATCCTATCAGCTACCATTCGCAACTGCCCCCCAACGATATTTGACTTCTAGCGGCATGAAGTGACGTCATACGCTACAAAACATGGGGAAAAAAAGTTAAAAAACGCATAAAAAATGCAATAAAAAAATCTAATAAAAAAAAGGATAAAAAATAATCCACCCTTTCTTTTTAAAATCATGACTTTTTATCTGTAAAGAATTATCAACTTTCTCCAAGCTAAAAAGAGAAAAAAAATGACGATTCTGATCGTAGCTGAGGCTGAATTCGAAGCAACCACCGAACCAATCAATCATTCTGGACAAATTTCCTTAGTGTCGAAGGAAAAAATTCGCCAATAATTGAAAAATCGCTGTACGGATTTAGCATGAACTTTATTGAAAAGAGGACAAAATTTAGTATATTGGGTTAAAAGATTGGATCCGGATTCCGGTTACTAATGTGGAAGAATCGCATCAAAGCGTAAAAAAACAGTAAAAACCGCATAAAAAATTTTATTTAAAAAACTCTATTCCAAATTCGGGCTTCGAGGTTCAAAACTACATGCATAGAGGTACCTTCCCATTAAATTTTGTAGCTCTGCGTGCTCCGGTCTCTTCAGAACACAACCGAGGAACACACAAACTTCCTTCTATATTATAGTTGGAAATGAATTTGTACTATTTCCAGAGAGTCCCATTTATGATTGCTAAAATGCCCATCATATTGTAGAGTTCAAAAGATTTTCAAAGCCAGTTCATCTCAACTTTGAAAAAAGAAGATTTTGTGTTTCGCGACTTGATAGTGGTTAGAATGGATTATCCAACTTCTAAAATGTGCTTTAAATTACATACTTCAACCTGATACTGTTCATTACATACGTTTTCTTATACTTCAACTTATCCCTACTTAGGGAATTTCACTGATATTTTTTATTAGGTTCTCAGGCTTAAGAGTAGGTTACAGTTCATCAGCTCGAAAAGTAGATCAACTTAGTGATTTTTTTTTTTTTTTTTTTCATAGAAAGAATAAAGTAACTCAAAAACTGAAATTACCGCTTATTATTCATAGGTTTTATTATAAAAAATATTTTTATTAAACAATAATTATTAAAATTAATGGAGATATTCTCAGTTGCATATGAGTATGCTGTATTCGCTTCGTAGTGCACAGCTTGTCAAAGTCCTCTGACGCAATAAAATTTTTTGTAAATACATTGAATTTAAGGAGGGGGGTGCATGAACCTATTTTTAGTGAAATTGAACGAAATTAGGTAAAATGGTAGTCGTGTGAAAAATGTCATTTTTTCGCCCTTTTTTTCTTTAAATTCAACGTGGCTTAAAAAATATTATTATTATTTTACATGTGAAAGGTTTAGTGCTCCACAAAACTTTAATTTCCAAAAAGAAAAAAGTTGATAGGATCATCCGTTTAAACGCTACTTTAACGAAAATTTTCATTACAACAATTTAGTGCGCTGAAAAATGTCGTTTCAAGAAAAAATGCGTTTAATGTTTTACTAAAGGAAAAAGTATAAAAAAATTTTGTTAATCGTTATATTTTGCAACTTACAGTTAGTCCGCGATTTCTGAATTTACACCTACGAAACAACGAATTCAGCACGCGTGCAGAAGTGCCCCATATAATTATTTTTCGATCGGTCCGCGCTCGCTTTTAGTTGACTGTAACTTTTTAAATATTACGAATTTCGCTTAGCCGTTCTGGGGGCTTATGCACGTTATAAGGATTCAAATAATGCAAAAAATAATAAAAATAAATAAATAAATTACTTTTTCCCGTGAAATAAAAACCATATCTTTAAAATTGCTTTATTACCTATTCACTAATGCAGGATAATGAAACTAAAAATTGATCCGCTGTTAATTTTAATAAATATTAATTATTACTGTTTCAAAAGAGTCTCATTTATGCTTACTAAGATGCCCTTCATATAGGAAAATTCGAAGTAAGAGTTCAAAAGACTTTGAAAGCCAGTTTCTCTCAACTTTGAAAGGAGGAGTTTGTGTTTCGCGACTCGGTAGCGGTTGGAAATGAATGATCCAACTTCTGTACGCTGCTTCAAATTACATACCTGTCATATGAAAAAAGAAATGCACAAAAAAGTCCCTGATTATAGGTAGACAGAGACGTGGTGTTTCCGGTATATTTCCAGGGAAAGAATATGACTTTTGCCGTTGAGGCACGGTTCGCTGCATATGAAATCTAAAATTGAAGCAACCACAAATTTTTATATTGTTTTTATTCGTAGCCACATTGCAGGATCCAATTTTAATTTGTACTTTATCGTAGTCCTTTTTTCCTTCTAGGCTACAAATGCTTCGGAAATAAGGTATTTATTATGAAACGTTAGTGATTGGAAACAATTTGGTTTATACCCGATGACAAACGTACAGAATTTAATACTCTTGTAGAGGCAACATTATCAACAAAGGGTGTTGTAATTTGTAACAAATTTGGAATCATTGTATCATGAAACACGACTTCATTTCATATGCACTATCTTTAGAAGGAAAAAATACGCTGATAATAAACTGTTGGATAACATTGATGACGCGACATAATGCAGCTCTACATAAGTGAAATGCGAATTACATTTTTATGCTTTTATTTAATTAATTCAAAACTTGCTACAAAATGAACAAAATGACACATGGGTAAAACTTTAGACGTAAACCTTTTCACAGCAGCATCTCGATCATGACTGTACTGGGCTTAGAACTATGCCGAGTGCGTTGGAACGTTCTGTGCTCAAACATTTTTAAATATGCGTAAAAACAATTCATATAAAATCGGGATTTTTTTTAAATACTTTGATTTTGGCATATGGTACCTCATTAATGTTTACGTGCCAAAAAGCGAAATCCAAGTCAAATAACTGCGCTCTCAGTATCGATGGTGAGAGGAGCGCCAATCTTAATCGTGGGAAATGCTAGTTGCGAAGGGGTTAGAACTGTTAAACCATAGAAATATCTGAAGTCTTTAAAATACCTTTCTTTATTACAATAAAATGTTTCTGGCGTCTGTGAAAAACACAATACTTTTTGCTTCTTGAAAAGGATTTTCAGAACAGAATTTATCGCTAAAAACACCCGACAACGCAAGCAAAATTTTACGATGTGATGCTATGTTACTCAAAACTTTTTTTTTGACACTTTAATTAAAAAAATAATGATCATGAAACCTTAAAATTTTACATATTACATTTAATTTGCATGTGCCTTCATCTTCGTGCTAAACCTAAATTTAGTTTGATTTTGTCATACTTCTGTATGGAAATAGGAATTCTGAAGCTTTTGGTAAATTTAGTGAATATGATTCTAAAAACCATTAATTAAATTAAATGTTTTGAATATACTTTTGAATTTAGGTTCAGAGTAAAATATTGCCAGGATATGTGAAATTACATGCAATATCGAGCTTGTATCTGCAATAGACTTTTTAAATTGTGTGTGTACATACTTTAGTTTTAATATTTTTGAAAAGCCAATTTTTCCGCTGTTATGTAAATAATAAATTTTGTGAAACACATATATTTGAATATGATTTTTTAAACCATTGAAATGTGTGAGAATATAGAAGAAAGTATTTTTGTATTTCATTCATTAAATTTGAAACTACAATTCTTTTCGTGTTACTTTAAATTTTTTTTCTTATTGCTCAACTTACTCCCCCCCTCCCCCCCCCCCCCCCACCTCTTCACATTAATATTTTCTTGAATTCTTTAGATTTAACTATATAACACAGAGATGAAAGATATGCGCTGGGTTCGCACCATTTCTACCTTTTTATACTACTATTTCCGAATAGTAATATTTGTCTTATTTAATGATAGAAATTCTGCGATTAAATAAGATTGTTATTTGGAAATAGGGCTGCGCAAAACTAGTAAGTGTGCGAGTCCTGCGCATATTTTCTACCTCTGTATAACCTTTTTGTTTCGCACTAAAAAATGCAGGAGTAAATTCTTGATTTCTACCCATTAGTACTAATTGAATTGAATTTCTGAAACGCGTCTATCGGAATCTCAATCTTACTTTCCTGTGATCTTCAACATTTCCTTAGTTTCTTTTGTGTAGATTGGACTCTTTAGGCTGACTTAGAGCAAGGGCAAGGTCAACCCATTAAGGTGGCTACTAGCATGGATGCTTTTTTATTTAGTATTTATTTCCTTTTGCTGTGCGACCTCTATTACAGATACCTGTATTCAGCGATCACGGTTGTTCATTCAGAGTGGTTGCCACTTTTGGCTTCCATTCGTAACGTACTTTCAATAAATCTGGTATCTGAAAACTTTGGGATCACTTTCATTTCATTGGTAATGAATACCCCCCCCCCCTTCTTTCATGGATTTTCCCCCCACAAATCAAAAATTTTTGGCAACAAGCTTTGAACCATTCTGAACACTTAGTGATAGATTTGTTCAATGCATCATAATTAACTAAGGTATTGTTATGAAAAAAAAAAAAAATCTAAAAAAGACAACATCAGAATCTACACATTTTGGAGCATGATGGTCTTAGTTTCTCTATTCGATATTCTTACTTGCTTAGATATGTAAAAGCAGCATATAATCACTTTTTCGTATAGCCTCAAATTAATTTTTAAAAATAGAAGAAAGCTGTCTTTCATAGACAAATAAACAAGAATGTAGGTCTTAAACGGTTGACTACCATGTGTGTATCACTCATGATAGTCAAAGGCTACTCTTTTTTTATTATTTTTTCTACCGCTATTTCCAACCAATAATCTTTGTAGAGAATTTCTGGACGAAAATTATTCTATGGAAATACTGGTAGACAAAATTGTAAAAAAAACAATCACTTGAGGCAAATCTGTAGAAATCTGTGTAAAAAACTTTGTACTCTAAGCATGAATAAAGAAAAAACTGACAAATTCATTCAAAGAGGTTTCCACTTTTGGCTTGCATTTGCAACGTGCTTACAACAAATCTGGTATCTGATTCGAGATTACTTTCATTTATTCGCTTTTGAATACTCCCCAGTCGTTAATTAGCTTTTCCCCTTTAGAGCCAGTCTTCCTTCATGGATTCCCACATACACACACAAATCAAATTTTTTAGCATCAAGGCGCAAACTTGTCTTTGAACCATACCAGGGCTCTCAAACGGCCCATTTAACAGTAATTACGAAGAATAATTTCTCTCGGTAGGTTTTTACAACATTTGCAACCGAAACAACATTCTACGTAAGTTTCTGCAGAAAAATCTAAAAGGAGGATTATCGTTTTATAAATCTGGTATATATTAAACGGACCATTTGTGAGCTCTGCAATACTCAATTCTGAACAGATGGTGATATATTGGTTCAATGCATCATTATTAATGTTACCAAAGTATTGTCTTGAAAAAATATCTACAAAATACAACAACACAGTCAACACTTTTGAGAAAATGATGTTCTTAGATTGTGTATTCAATATTTCTCTTAGACTTCTAAAAACAGCATCTGACTTCTTTTTCTTATAGTCTCAAAGTATTTTTCAAAAATAGAAGAAAGCGGTAAAAAACAAGAATGTAGTTTTTAAATAAAGAAAAAGTGACGAATTCATTCAGACCAGAAGGACCCGTGCGAAGCTTTCACACTGCAATCTTTGAGATTATTTCCTGGTACGTTTTAGCCCTAATTTTTAATTAACTGATTTTTTTTTATTATTATTATTCAATCACCGCGTTTTAACGAAATGCAGTTGTACTTTCTCAGAAACTTGTTCAAAAACTTTTTGAATACCTCATTCATCGTTGTATGTTTTGTATGTGCATAGAAAAAAGGATGTTGACAAATGAAATAATATATATATAATGATTGCTTGTGCGAATAAATTGCCAGAAAATATTTTGCCAAATTTTCTTATCTCGCCAAGGTTATTTCTCTAGGTTGCCAAGACCCCTATACTGAAAAAAAAAAAAAAAAAACGAATTATAAAAAAAATTAAACACTGAATCAGATGTTTGGGGAATTTATATGCCAGCATGGCACAGATGTCATGTACTCACCACATTGGCACGATTTTTCCCCCGCCAATTTGGCGAAAATTTTGTTTTTGAATATTAGTTACAAATAGTATACAATAATAGCATGTGATATTTTATTTCTATATAAAAGTAAAATAACGTAATAAATGAAATAGCTTCAATTATTTTAAAAAAGGAAATACAAATAAATAAATGATAGTTTGATATAAATAAATGGGGATATACATAATAACAATAATTTATAGAATTAAAATACGAAATAAAGTAAATAAACAACGTTTAAAAAGTAAATAAACAAAGAAAACAAACTAAAGTAAATAAACTTTTCGCCAAATTAGCGGGGGAAAAATCGCGCCAATGTGGTGCGTATATGACATCTGTGCCGAAAGCATTTCCTCAGATTTTGCAAAACTGTTAGAGAAATTTCTTAAATACGTAAATCAATATTTGGTACACCACTTTTTTGAAAGCCTATGGGAACTTAAACATGGGCCATTCAAACTTTGTGGTCCAGCAGCCATTTAAGTGACATCAGACTTCGCTGGCATATTAACAGCTTAATGAAATATTAAAAAATAAATATTTACAATTTTTGTAAATCCTTATGAAATGTATATTTCGAAGTTAATCCTTAAATTACGTAATCTACTGGTGCTCCGATTCCGATACAGTACGCATATAAACAGCCATGATTAAACAAAGAAAACAAATAAACAATAGGTGACCCACGCGTAAAAATTAAATTAAAAACCCGATTAAAAGCTCTATACTTTTTCAAAAAGCACGCGCAAGAAATAAATTGACAATCATATTTTAATTGCATTAGAGGATGACGTCATACGATAATGCAGTATTTTATTTCTGTGGCAACACTGATTTCAGAAAACCTTTCATTTCATTTATGAAATCAATGTCGATTTAATTTTTAATTAACAGCAATTTTTAATCGAAAAACATGTTTTAAGAAAATGTAAGTGTACTATGTCAGAAGCCGGTTCAAAAACCTTTCATATGGTATCTTATTCGTTGTTCTGCGTTTCATATTTTCTTAGAAAAAGGGATGTTGACAGGAGAAATAATATATACAGTGTGATTCATAAATATCGAAACAATAGGCTATCTCCTTAAATATTGCTCCTAGGCACATACTTCCAATTGCAAATTTTCACAAAAAAAGGTGCAAAATTTGATGAGATAAGTTGCAACTCCCTGGGGGGGTCTATTTGAGAAAATACAAAAATTAAATTTTTATACGCCCCCCGTAGGATAAAATTTCCAATTAGGAAATTATTCCTTATCCAGTCCTGAATTAAACAAAAAGAATGCCATCTTTATATCTGCAAAATTCACAGAGATATTAAAATCCAAAATTCGTGACTTACACCACTTAAGCATACCTCTGAGAAACGCGATATCAGTTCATTTGCAATGCAAGTTAGGGATCGACCATACATTTACACATTATTAAAAGTCGATCTAAGACAATGCCTTAACTTTTAGATATAAAATATTAGCGTATAGATTTTTACGTTAAACTTGCTTGAGAAGTATGCTAGAGGTCTGCATGAGACCGAGATTGGTCCCAGCGTGCCGGACCGTGTCTCTATTGTTCTTAGGACGTGTCGGGAAGGCAATAAGTTTTATAAAAATAGTAATAGCGATAATGAAACTTCTGTTAACGGAATCATTGGAAATAATCTATATATATATATTTGTCTTACGTGGGGCGAAAATAGGCCTGAATTTGTAACTTATGGTTTGGCAACAACTGTAGTTTCCAGAGCTCAGACCAATGAACAGACTAGATTGTGTTAGATCAGCTCCGCCCTCCAATATGGCGGTCAGTGTGAGAGCAGTGAAATCATAGCATGAAACTCAAACTTGCAATTATTAAAAATAAAATAACATGTACGTAATCCAAAGCGTCTTAGATGATTCCTCATTTTAATGGGGAAGTTGCACTCACTTTAGATTATGCATTATTTTATGATAAATTGATGAAGACAACTTTACATACCTCAAAACTTAACTCGGAATCGCAAAAATAATTTAAACTAACTAGTTATTGGAGTTTTAAACTTCGTTAAAAGCAAAACAAAACCACGTGATCTGAAAACGCGACGGGATTGGTTTGACTTCACTACACCATGACTTCACTACATGAAACGGGGAATTCTGCTTAGAGTCGAGTGCTTGACGGCTGTTTTATATTGCTTTCTATGTACTATAAACATTTTTTAAAGACTCGTTTACACAAAAATAAAAACAAAAATTAAAGTCAAATGATTATTTTATCATATCTAAACATAATGCACTATTAATTTATACATTTGCATTAATTTTCATTTAGAAAAGAGCTGAAGTTGGTCGGATTCGAAAAATACAAAATTATGTCTTTCGAAAATAGTTTTTTTATTTTTTTAATTCAAATTTACTTTTAGGACAGAAAAACTGCATTGCATGTGGGTAAAAATACAGGAAGCTAAAGCTAAAAGGCACGTATATTGTTCACTTACTCTGATTTATTTAAACGAAATAAGAATGATACTTTTTTTTTATTACAAAATAAATCGAAGTGTAATCGCATTTATATAGTTCTTGAAATGCATTATTTTCTTAATTCATTTTAATGCTTAATAATTCGTTTAAATATGAATATAATTTCGTGTTATGCAGGTTATATTACGGATAAAAAATGTACTCAAATTAATTATGAGAAAACGAAATTTTGAGCAACAATGCAGGAATTAAAAAAAAAAATGCTTTATTTAATACTGATTTATTGAATAAAAATTTTAATTAAGTACTGACAATAATAATTGTGTATTCACGCTTCAGAAAAAAAAATTACTGCAACATACGTGAGTAAATTTATCACTATTGTCTTTAATTTTCTCTTTTCATGTACTTACTTAAAAATAAGTATTAAAGTAAAAATATATTTAAATACACATCTTTTATTAGCATCCAATATTTATTTTGATAATCACGCCTCCTTTTATGATTGGAATTCATGATTTTTCAAAAAATGTCCAACATAATACTATAATTTGGCGTGGCAACCGAACCCGATAATGGAAAATTCACCGCTTTTTTTTACGCTTGGTAGAAAATGAGAGCTAATAAATTTAATAAAATAAATGTATAATCTTTGCTTTTTTTCTGTTTTAAAGTATGGAAAGAGGAAAGAAATAAAAGTATTATTTAAACTATCTTTTTAGGATTTCTAAATTGATTTCTCAACGTATAATCATAATTCAATTAATATAAAAAAGTGTAAAAAAAATTTAATTATCGTTTTATTATTATTTGCTTGCGTATAATTTTTGAAAGGATGCAGTACTGTTTGTTTGTTTGGGTTGTTTGAAATATAGTTTCTCAGAATGTCCTATTTTTAGATTTATCAGGTTCTAAAAATTTTATATCTTTATTTTCCTCAATGTTCTAACTTTCGTAAAAAAAAAAATAATAATAATGAAAATATTTGAAAATCTTGTTAAAGAAAGCAGTATCTTAATTTTGAAAATAAGCATTATACTGTACAAAGCTTTTTTAAAAAAGAGCGAGATGTGCGGAGAATTTGAATATGTTGTTGAAGTAGAGCCCACTCTTTTCACTTTTGAAAACATCCATCTCATTACACATAAACTTTTTATAGTGACATATAAAGAAATAAAGATATATTATCATTCAAGGTTTATTCTTTGTTTGAACAATGCAACAGTATCATAAGGGCAGGGAATTATGTTGAGAGATATTATGTTATAATATCACAATGGCTTTTAAATTAAATTCACAGGTAAGGCATTAATTTGCATGTTTAATTATTTTTATTATTTGGAAGGTATGGATTATATATTAATTTAGTAACAAAAATTTAACATAGAACTAAGGAATAAAGAAAACATTTATAGATCATGAACCAAAATTCAAACATACTACCATTCTTTTAATGTTTAAAATGTTAATAACAACAATAAAATTTAAATATACATAACATTGCTTCAAATACATTTAGAATTATTATATTTCTGCATAATATTTCTCTTTTGGTCTTTTTAATTTCCGTAGAAATATTGTTAATTTATAATATTGCTAATTTATAACAAAAATAAAATACATAATTTTTAAACTAAACATCATCTCTAATCTGCAAAGTTCTATAAAGCATAAAACCTTCAATCCCACATTCTGAAAAATTCACAAAACTGACAGTATTTAAAATAATTACTTCATTGTTTTGCCTGTGTGTAGTGTAGTCCAGAGATCTGTTTAGGAAGAAATTGAGTCCTTTAAAGGACCCTTCACAAAATTTTTCATATTAAAACAGGAACCTTCACAAAACATTCCACCTTAAAACAATCCCTTCACAAAATTTTTTGTTTTAAAAATAGACCTTTCACATTTTTTTTCCATCTCCAAACTAAACCTTTTACAAATTTAATTATTTAAAAGAAAAATCTGATCTGACACAAGACAACTGAAGCCGTCAAAGAATCTATTTATGTAGCTTTTACACATATAAAGGATCTTGTCAAAAATTTATAAACAAGCAACTGAATATGACAGTTATTTCAAATTCATAAAATAATAATTAGTTCTTTCACAAATATGAAATACTTTTCACAATTTCACAAAAGAAAAGAACCCTGTGAGAAAAGTCTGGATAGGTCCCTGAAAATTTTATTTGAAAAATTATTAAATTTTTCTCGTGTATAGTTATATAAAAATTCTGTAAGCCTGTCTTAAAGCTATCTCACCAAATTTCGCCCTTTCTAATAAGTTTAGCTGTTTTTCAACGATTCAAAACACTTTATTTAACAATTAAAGAGATAAAACATATAGTGAAACCAAGCAAAATACATAATTCAAGTATAATATATATATATATAAATATATATATATATATATATATGGTCGCAGGAGTTCTCATCTGAACTTTGGACTGCTAACCCAAGCACATATTTTATTGGGGCTTGTGAAGTTGAATGATGCCTCGCGAACAATAGAATATTTGATGATGTGCAATTTTATCGTGAGAACAGAGTAGATGTGCTACAGCTTTCGTCCCGATCAGACGGATCGAGGATGGTCTCTTGTTAATTCTATGCCGGTCGGTGGAACCGCGCATTTAACAAATGTTTAAGCCCGACAGATGGTCAGATCAATTCTAAGTGTATATAAGTTTTTAAATTAATGTTGTAAATATTTTATATGATAATCCAGATATTAAAAGTATAACGTATATATATATATATATATGCCTTATTCTATAAAATACAATATTGTAGTACGAGTATTAACCTGTACCGATACTTTATTTCTACATCGAGATCTGGAAATGAAAATTCTTAGAAACGCGATGGAATAAAAATATCACCTGGAATTCCCAGTATTATTTGTTCATTACAGTAATTTACAATACTTTTAATTTGTTATACTAATCATTTTTAAGAAAAGAAAGAAATCGTAAAGCGTAAAGCAAGCCACCCCCATAGGAAATAACAAGGAGAAATACGGCGAGTGTTTGTTTACATGTATAGTGACGTCAGAACAGCTTTCGTCACGTGACGTGGCTTTTTCCCGCCACGGCAAAAACTGCGTTTTAAAAGTTAATTTAATGGATTATACGAGTTTCAAATATATGTAGAAATGGTATCAAAATGTTCGTATTTTTACACTCTATCAGATGCAAGTTGAATTGAAAAACGTGCAATTTCCCCATTATGAGCAATATCGTTAATTTCAAATGAATTCTCAACTCTTATTTAGAATTCATTTACGAATTTCACTCACTCAAAAGTCGGAGAAAAAAAAAAAATCAACTGTCTAGGTTGCACCTGCCGCCATCTGCTGCTGTATTGATGAAGTAAAAAATAATTTCTTTTGTAAACATCTATAATCAATCAGAACAATAAAATGTCGAACGAAATTTAAACATCTTCCTATCAAGTAGTTTTTTTTTTCTAATGAATTTAAGTCGTGCTGTACAAAAGATCCTTTTCTCATAGTATTTAAATGATTTATATGTCCATTGGTAGCGCCAACTAAATGCATTTTCAGTTGTGTTTTCAACGGAGAATTACCTTTTTACATAAAAAAAAATTGTCAATTTCATATGTTCAAATGTTTTATGGTAGAACTTATTCCGGCTAGAATTGCTGAAAAAAAGGGCCGAGCGAGCGAAGCGAGCTGTGATCGCGTAGCGGTCTCAATGTGAATTGCTTCGCAATTCACGGGGTGCTGGCGAGCGTTAGCGAGTAGGGGGCTGAGCCCCCTAGTATTTTATAAATTATACAGAAATATTTTAAAAAATCTTTTTTTTGTTATACAGTTTCAAAAGTTATGATGTTTTTAAACCTATATTTCATTTATTCCAAACGACAGTGTTTTTTAAAATAAATCTTTATTCGAATATAACAGTCTAATAGTTATAAATAATCATTAACGTTGCTATTGCGTATTTTTTTAATAGATGCCAAACTATCACTAATCTTCCGTTATAAGTGTGTTTATTTGACCCAGGTTCAATACGTTCGAACCAGAAACTCTTTTAAGAAATTCAATTAAATGTAGTAATGATTCGACTTAAAACATTTAAATTAAATAAGTCAAAGATTCATTAAACAATTTCTAGATTTAAAGGGGTTAACTGGTTCAAATTAATCTACATATTACGGAGGATTAGTGGGAGGTTTGGCAGCTATGTTTTTGTCATGCGAAAAGATAGTAATCTACATTAAACTGTAAAATTTTCTTATAAATATGTATGTAGTATTCTTTAAAATAATCTTAATTGTATCTTAAGATAAATGGGAATTTTTTGTACAAATTTCGGCTTGTTCAGAAATGTAAAATATGCACAGACCTGTCTAGATAATGAATTAAATAAAATTAAGTGCAACGCCCATGAAAATGGTTTTCTTTCGCATCATATCAATAAACCCGACCTGAAACATAAAGTGCATAAAATAAATTTATAACTCTAATAAACTTAAATTTTGTAAATTTCGCTATATACCAGATTTGTATGAGAGACTAGGATATGCGTTAAACAAATTTAATATCTGTACCCGAGAGCCAAACTATCGTAATCAGAAATTGAAGCTACAGGAAGGAGTTACTTATTCACCTGGAAGCTTTTAAAAAGCATTTAAACGTTCTATAAGGACCCAATCTTTGTTTAAAACTTTAAATGCATTTTTCGGCATCATAAGTTTATTTCAGCATTTCTCATTTTTAAATTTATATAAGTCAATAACCTCTATAAATGGTTCAAACTTGTAATATATTTTTTTCAAATATTTTACTTAAATTTTAATTTGGCAAATTTGAAAAAAAGTTATTCATTTTTGAAAATATGATTTGTTTAAAATAAGTTGCATCTTTTTTTTTTTTTTTTAATTGTTATTTTAAATATTTTTTTAATTAATATTTTTCAAAATGCTGAATGAAAATTAAAACTTATATATTTCTGTTTAATTAAAGGAGAAAAATTCATCGACAAATAATATTTCGAGTTATAACAATTTTAAATTACTCTGCATTTTTTTTTTTTTTTTTTTTTGTAACAAGTCTTATGATGTGATTCTGCTTACAAATTATATGGCTAATCATCACAATAAATTCAAAATTCTAACTCTATAAATAAATAAATAAAATGTTTCCCGGACACCTTAAAGTAACATTGTTTCTTGAATTACACGCATTTCAATTTGTGTCTGATCCCTTGAAACCTCACGAATTATTAAAACGGACATATCTCCCTGAGTTTTGCAGATATCAAGATGGAATTTTTTTTGTTTAATTCAGGACTGGATAAGGAAAAATTTCCTAATTGGAAATTTTATCCTACGGGGGCCGTATAAAAATTTAATTTTTGTATTTTCTCAAATAGACCCCCTCCCCCCCCCCATGAAGTTGCAACTTACCTCATCAAATTTTGCATCTTTTTTTTATGAAACTTTGCAATTGGAAGTATGTGTCTAGGAGAAATATTTAAAGAGATAGCCTATTGTTTCGATATTTATGAATCACACTGTATGATTGTTTTGCTTCCATTCGTAGCGTACTTCGAATAAATCTAGTATCTGATTTGAGATCACTTTCGTTTCATTAGTAATGAATAGCTTTCTCCCCTTGAGGTCTTGGTCATCAATTTTTCCAAACTTTTTGCCAAGGAGATACTAAGTTGTCTCAATTCTGAACAGATGGTGATAGATTTGGGATAAAATGACGAATGTCCTATCACCAACTAAGAACTTTTGGGAACTGAGAATTTCCGAATAGTAATTTATAGGACAAAACTATGCATTTAAATAATGCGATGATTACTATTAGGAAATAGTTATGGGAGTCTGCCCCAGCGGTAGTCAGACTCTGGTGTTTTTTAATTACGGTACTACAACAGTAATATATTATTCATAAAAATATATATATGAATTGTAAAATGAAATATGCTGTTTTCTTTAATGCTTTATACATATGGAAATAAATATACTTTTAATCTTACATTTAAAATATATTCATTAATTTCGATTCCATTTTATTTAGAAAAGCATTTTTTAGTTGTCGAATACTTTTCTCGCAAGTTATGAAAAATACACTGTGTCACTTAAGAAATAATTTACGGTAGGTTAACAGGAACAGTTTTGTATAAAATAAACATTCAAGAAATAGTTTAAGCGACTAATAAAATATAAAATTTTCAACTTCTTAGATCAGAGTTGCCAAATGATAATAATTAAGAGGTATTGGTATATTTCTCATTTTCATAATCATTAAATTAATATAAAATTTGTGACATTAATAAGATCGATTATTATAATTTTTTACCGTTTGTAAATAAGTGAAATAATTAAATCAGACATCATTTTAATTATTTCTTCTTTTCATTTTAGGCACGTATAACAACGATGGCTTGAAGTGTGGCTGCAGAAGGTAGTGTTTCACAATGGAATCCAAGAAGTGCGCATGTGTCATCATTTGTGCGGGCGAATTAAAAGAGCTTGAGAATATATTGTTTCACATGAAGGATTCCTACTTTCATTTGCACTGTTAGTGATTGAATAGAATAGATGTCCAAATAATAATGGCTTTCCGAGCAAGATGGAGAGCTGTTTTAGTGCTAAGGCTAACGTGTACGCTTCTTTTAGTCCACTTTAAAGTAGTCATGACAGAATATTTACAAGAATTTGAAATATCGGAAGGTTTAGGTGTTGGTACAACAATAGGTTATATTGGTCATACGCGACCAGGCAGCCTGAAACCTCCGCCTCCACCTCCTTACTTGATCGTTCCAGTACCAGGTAGTGCTGTAGATTCCGATTTACAAATCGACCAATCAACAGGGGAAATTCGGAGCAGCATAGTATTAGATCGCGAAGTTCGAAGTTACTACTCATTTGTAGCGATTCCATTAAGTGGTGAAAATATCCGCGTTGAAATTAAAGTACGTGATGAAAATGATAATGCTCCAACATTTCCAACGCCCTATATGACAATCGAATTTCCCGAAAATACTCCACGAGATATGAAAAGAACACTAAATCCCGCAAGAGACCGTGATCTTGGAATTTTTAACACACAGCGTTACGAAATTGTCTCTGGAAACACCAATAATGCTTTTCGGTTGTCGTCGCATCGTGAGCGGGATGATGTGCTTTACCTGGATCTTCAAATTAATGGCTTTTTAGATAGAGAAACAACCCCATTTTATAGTCTGCTTATTGAAGCTTATGATGGTGGAACACCTCCTCTTAAGGGATCAATGACAGTCAACATTACCATTCAAGACGTCAACGACAATCAACCAATTTTTAACCAAAGCCGGTATTTTGCAACGATTGCTGAAAATGCCACTGTTGGAACAAGCGTTTTGCGTGTGTTTGCAACCGACACGGATACTGGGGAAAATGGTCGTATAACCTATTCTATCAATCGACGCCAAAGTGATCGAGAAAATAAATTTACAATAGATCCTAAAATGGGTGTAATATCTGTTAACAAACCTTTAGATTTTGAATCCAAAGATGTTCATGAGTTAGTCGTTGTTGCTCGAGACAGTGGTGTCCAACCTTTGGAAACAACGGCATTTGTATCAATTCGCGTTACAGATGTAAATGACAACCAACCTACAATTAATTTAATTTTTCTCAGTGAAGATGCTTCTCCAAAAATATCTGAGGATGCCCGCCCCGGAGAATTCGTTGCTAGAATTAGCGTTAATGATCCAGATTCAAAAGAGGAATATGCAAACGTCAATGTTACACTTCAAGGCGGTGATGGATACTTTGGTCTAACAACGCAAGATAACATCATATATCTCGTCATTGTTTCGCATCCATTAGATCGTGAAGTAAAGCCAAATTACACCATGGTTGTCACAGCCACTGATCAGGGAAATCCTCCTTTAAACACATCTCGCACTTTCGAGCTTTGTGTAACGGATACAAATGATAATGCACCGGAGTTCGATCATACAATGTATTATGCAAACGTTTTAGAAGTTGCCGATCCAGGCACTTCAGTTTTCCAGCTGTCTGCTGTCGATCGAGACGAGGGTAACAATTCTGTAGTATCTTATTCCATCAAAGATACACCTGAAACCAATTCTCATTGGTTTCAGATTGATAGCCGCACTGGTCTCATTACAACTCGAACCCATATTGACTGCGAGATGAATCCTATTCCTCAGATTACAGTAGTGGCTACAGACAACGGTGTTCCACCTTTGTCTTCGAGTGCGACTATTTTGGTCACAATTAGTGATGTCAATGATAATGAACCAATTTTTGATCAAAGTTTCTACAATGTGACGGTTGCTGAAAATGAAAGTGTTGGAACATGCATATTAAAGGTAAGAACATTTTATTTGTCTCTATCATTTTGAAAATGCAATTAAGTTAATTCGAAAATTAGCCATTCAAGATTTTTTTTTTCATTTTTTTTTAGCTTAAACTCTCAGTAACTAACAGGGAATCGAAATGTTTCGGGCAAAGTATAGCTGATGATATATTGATTGATATGCTGATTTTTTGTTGAAAGGATTATATTTATATATATTTATCAGATTAAAATAGAAAACAATATTTCTTTAAATCGCGTACAATCAAACGGAATGTGCATTTCCTTCATTTCTATTAACGGAATTCATAACGTCGTCTTTCAGTCTTTCATAATGATATGTCTTCGTTAACAATATTTTGTATTGTAAACAGTGTTGTTAACTTATCAACTTCTTTTTTATTAAAAAATAAATTACCGTTCTATTAGAATTTCCTTATAGTAATTTTTGTATTACTTAATAACAGATAATCTGTGACACACACACAAAAAAAAAAAATACTACACAAAAATTCCCGTAGGAGGGTAATTTTTTTAAATAAGAAAAGGCTAAGTTGGGAACACTGATTGTAAAACATCTGTTATTCATATGAAATAATACATTTAATAAAAACGCGATAAGTAATTACGTTGTAACAGAATTTATTTTGTAAGCCTGGTACTAAAATCTAAAGTTTTGTCCTAGATAATTTTTATTGTTTTATTATTTATGTTTAATTTTTCGCAATATGCGATTGATTTTTTGGTATAAAGAATTTCTCAAATAAATCTCTATTTAGCAGGGGCGAATCCTTCCTATTCAGACTGAGTGAACTCTTTCCCTCCAGTAATTTCTAGTAATTTTTTTCAATACGTTTTCTAGGAAGTTTAAATTCCGAACGATTAAAGTAGGCGATGAAAGTTACTCGGTAAAACTGGTGGGAAAGAGCATGACCAGATTGAATAGCAGGATTGAGTAGCGCCACTGCAATTTAGTAAAATAAAAATCGGGAATTTCGTATCCATACGTATTTCTGACCCTCCATTATTAACTGATTCATTATTTTATTAATTTTCATTTTGATAATTTAGCGTTTCAACCGTCTATTTTCTTCGCGTAGTTTCTGAATTCTAAAAGGCCGTTGTATATTTAAAAAAAATTAATTCATGTTGATTTTTGCCAGTTTATAAAATAAATAAATAAGTAAGATATTCAAATACAAATCCGCATACTGATTGATGCTTTGAATAGCTATTAGTTTATGAATCATTAAACAAATACGCAAAAATATTGCCACATGCTTAGACGGTTAGCAGGTAACACCATTTTGACGCCAGCATATAAGGTTTTTTTAATATTTTCTTTTTAAAGGAAAGCAAAGTGTTTATAAAATCTATTTACATTAAATTATTATATCAAAGTAGAAAATGAAAATTGTATTTTCTAATAGTTGATACATTAAAAAATAGCGGGTTGACAGCTGATGTTTTCGGGAGCACTTCGTAAAAAAAAAGTCAAGCGATAGATACGATAACTCATCGTAGAACTTAGAACAATGAGGCAAAAAAATATTTTTTACAGTCCAGAAGCTAGTGAAATGCGCAGCCGTTTTAAAAATATATGCATTTTTAGTGAAATGGCATCGATTTAAAGTAGTGCTCGCGAATATACGCTTAATACGTTTAAAACGCATTGTAACCGGTAAAGATTTTGGATAGATATAATATGGAAAAAAGGCTTAATTACGTATATAAACGTATATTTACGAGCACTAATTTAAAATGAAATGTGGATTTACAACCAAAAAGATTCTTACTTACAGTTACGTAGAAAAGAGGGATGTTAATATTTCAAAGAAATCGTACGTACTTCACTAGAAAAATATGTGAGGATTAATTTTCTTAAAGATCAAGTTGATTAATTGAAAATTGGCGAAACTAGAGTGTCCACCTATTTTGAATATGTTCTCAAAAATCTCGCTTCAAGTTTTTGTCATTCTTTACTCACTTCAGTGCGCTCTGCAAAACTTTCCTTTCACTTTCGATGCCGATTTCGAACTAATCAAATTATCGTGTGTATCAAGACTAGTTTAAGCGATAAAAATAAATTAAAGATAGGACACTATATGGCTATTCATCAACGGATACTTGCAATTTTAGACATTTTGGCGAATATTTAAAGATATACTTGTGGGATTCTTCTGAAACTTCAGGATTAGGAAAAATATGTATTTATCAGCGACGATTTGATCAGGGGGAAAATCATGCAGAGTTTGCAACCAATTTAACCCCAGTTTCACAAAATTTGACAAAATGTAGTAGAAACAATATAGTGTAATTGGAATATAAATACACTAAATATTTGATGAAATATGAGGAGCTATATGAAATATATTTTATCTGCACATCCGCGAACAATAACAAAGTTTTTTTTTTTTTTTTTTTTTTTTTTTTTTTTTTTTTTTTTTTTTTAAATTGACTAGGGGACTCTGCCCCCTGCTCGCTACGCTCACCAACCCCCGTTCTGATTTCACATCCTCTTAAAACCTGGTAATGTATCCTGTTTTAAAAAGATGATGGTGATATCACGAATGGCGACTTTCTTCTGTAATCAGGTTATAATGCTTTTTCATTTAACTGGTTATAATGTTTTTTCATTTAATTCTTTTTTATTTTTAATATTCATGTGTAAACACAATTTTTATGACGTAATTTTCTTTATTTCCTGCTATCAACACGTGGTCATTTAATTATTATTTTAAACTTTCATTATTGTTTTTAATAGTCTCGCGCAAATACATTTTTATTTGAGATAAAACATAATCCTATGCGCTTATTTAGAAATTGGCAACAATATAAAAAAATGACTTTTTCAATAAAAGATTTTTTACTCGATTTTTAAGGATTTTTTGAGTTTTTATTGTCCGACCGTGATATTTTTTTTAATTTCTGAAAGCTTGTTATATTTCGCGTCAGGTGGTATGATTTTCAAATCCGTAGGATGGCTAGAAAAAAAGTAATAGCTCCTCAAAAAAGTTCCTAGTAAAAAAGCGATGAGAATAACCCGGAATATCTACGCAGAATTTGATTGGTCCATTTCGTTTTTGGCTCAGTTCCAGATTACTTTTTTTTAATATAGAAGGATTTAATAGTCAATTCTATGGAGCAACTCATATAAAAAAGCCAGTCAAACATCATGAAAATTCAGAAATATATAAGCGATAGAGTGAGCTTATTTTTAGTTGCGCGCTAAAAGTAGCTGAATAATAAGGGATTTTTCACAAATTGTCATTTTTAATTTTTATACTATTTTTGATTATTTATTGATATTTTAGTCCTCCTTGGAAAACTACCATAACGAGCCTATTTGAACCCGGTCACAAAAAACCTCCGCCATGGCATCAGCTAGTTATTTTAGCAGCATCTACTTACTTAGTTACTTTTTTTTTATAAAATAGAAAGCATAAGTTAAGAAATTTCATTTCATTTCGTTGAAGTTACCACGAATATAGAAATCTATGTAAACATTATTTTTGATAATGCAATGTATGATTTTTTTTTTTTTTTTTTTTTTTTTTGTAAAAATATTTCATTATTTATAATTATGTGACATAGTCTTCAATTACAATTGCATTAATTTTCATTTTATATCATTATTTAAGAATTAAATATTGTTCTTCCTACAGGGTGTGCCAAAAGTCCCGCATCATAGGAGTTTTTTTTTTTTTTTTTTTTTTTTGTAGGTGAAAGTTTCCTATGAATTACTATGAATGTACTGTAATATTTAAATCATCTTTCTATAATTTAAAAAAGTCCCGCGTCATAGGAAACTTTCACCTACAAATTTTAAAAAAATTGTGGTAATTTGTAGGTGAAAGTTTCCTATGATGCGGGACTTTTTTAAATTCTAGAGAGATGATTTAAATATTACAGTACATTCATAGTAATTCATAGGAAACTTTCACCTACAAATTAAAAAAAAAATTAAAAACTTCTATGCTGCGGGACTTTTGGCCCACCCTGTATTTAATAAAATAGTTTTTCATCAGAATAACACCAAAAAGGGAATAAGCATTGCAAACACAAATGCACGTTTTTTTCTCCAAGGTGTTATGTCATATCCGTTTAATGTTTAAAGTTCAAATGAATTCTTAAATTTGTTTTCCTCACCTGGCATACGTTGTGTTTTTACTTTCCCCATGTTTGAAGCGCCATTGATTCTGTTCGAATAGGCTCCTTCTGCATTGTTAAAAATTTGCAGCAAACTGTCCAGTCATTTGACCGTTTTTATAGAAAACAGTTACATAACCGTAATTTAACTTTGTTCTGACCATATTATTGCCCATATTATGGTTAGAGTATAGTTAAATTACGGCTATGTAACCATTTTCTAAAAAAACGGTCGAATGACTGGACAGTTTGTTGCAAATTTTTAACAGTGTGGTAGCTTTCCAAGAAGTATCAATCAAAAAATGAAAATAGAATAAAAATGAAAAGCGACACTTTGTGGAAAATCCCTTACCATTCAGCTACTTTTAGAGAGCAACTAAAAGTCAACTCACTCTATCGCCGATACCTTTCTGAATTTTCACGAGATTTGACTGGCTTTTTTTATAGGAGTTCCTCCATAGAGCTGAGTATTAAATCATGAAAAAAAAAAAATCTTTGTTATCTTTCGCGCATGCGCAGATAAAAATATTTCATACAACTGTTCATATTTCATCAAATGTTTAATATATTTACATTCTAATTGCACTATATTGTTTCTACTACATTTTATCAAATTTTCTGAAAGTGGCGTTATATTTGGTGGAAAACCCTGTATTATATAAACAAAAAACATGCAAGAATTTTGTTGTTTTTTAAAAAATCACTATATTTCCATGCATATACGTGCTATTCTTACACAAATGAATAAACATATTGTACAATATCCACATATTCCTGTGCTGTAGCGATAGATCATTTCGTGCATTTTATTTTACAAGGTGATCCTAAATATTATTATTTTTCTTCGATTTTTTGCTGGCTCCCTAATTGTCCTTCTGATCAAATCGTCGTTGATAAATATAACGTCAAACATATTCTTTATAATACTGAAGCTCTCGAAGAATCCGACAAGTAATATGTTTAAATATTCGACAAAATGTCTAAAATTGAACGTGTCCGGTGACGAATGGCCATATAGTATATATATATTTATTTAAAAAAAATTATGCAATTAATCATTTTTTTTTTTACATCACAACATCATTTTTACAACATATATAATACACTCTTCCTTTCACTCACACAATGCCTCATTATACATTGCTAATTATTGTACTTGTCTTCCTATATCATCTTTATTATATGTACATTTTATTTACTTATTTTAGTTTCCTCACATTTCAAAAATTATTTGCTTTGTCAATATTTTTCTTTTTTCTCTCTCTTTTGATTCTATTTTATCTTCATCCACAATAGATGGTAGCACTAGAATTTTAATTTAAATTGTCTACAATTTCAGCTTTAACTTATAATATCCACAATAGATTGCAACACTAGAATTTTTATTTAAATTGTCTACAATTTCAGCTTTTACTTATAATTTTCTGGGATAGATAGATGGCAGCACTACATAATTTTGTTTTATATTATCATTTTTCCCAGCAATGTTTTGGCATTGATATTCAACCATTTTTAAGTTAGTGTCTGGTTGATTTTCAAGTACTTTCAATCCATCTACATCTACATTCAAATTTGTCTTTTTTGGTGGGTCTTAAACATTACTTTATGTTTATATTTCTATTTAAATTGCATAATTGTTTATTTATTTAATTTCTATTTCAGTAGCACATTTATTTATTTGTTTTGTCATTTGGACCTCATGTCAGTTTTTGATTTTCTTGTTTCATTTGTGCATGTTATTAGGGGCTTAATATTGTCGATTTTAGGCATAATGCTGACAATATTTGATGAAATAACATATACTTACTATGAATATTCATATAAAGCCCTTCTGAAGATTCTATAAGATATTCATAGTTTTCCAATTTTGCTTTTCCAATTTTTACTTTTTCATTCTTTTGGGTATATTTCCTTCAGTGTTCATTCCATAGCTTTTTATAATGTTTTATCCTTCGTTCTTCACATGTGTTTTCATTTTTAAATATATGTGTGTGTGTGTAACGCGTTTAGCATTAACAACAACAACAAAATTTTGTCTCGTTAGGAATGAGCTATGCGTAGCTGCCAAATTTTACACTTTTCTAATACTACTAAAATTTAATATAATTTTTAACCTTATTTAATCGCAGATTAAGTAAGGCAAAATGTACTATTAAATTTTAGTGGTAAGAAAAAGGCGGAAATGTTGGCAGCTATGGAAATATGATTTTAATTTTGATTCGCAGAAAAACACTAAAATCTTTTTGGGGAAAACATTTTTTCAAAATCATGGCTTTCGACATAAAATGCGTAGATTTTTGCTTTATTATGAGATTTTATACCCCGTTAAAGTTTGAACTTATAATTTAAATTAATTATATATTTAAATAGTAGAACATTTAGAAGAAAACACTGTAGTTATATTTTTAAATGAACAGTAATTTGTCATATCGAGAATGAAATATACAAGCAATAATAACTTGTTCTTGAATTTTATAATCAGTTTTAAAAAAGTGCTTGTATTTAAATTATACGTATTAGTGTATATATATATAAATATATATAGAGAGAGATGTGCTTAAATTAGTCATTGTAAAGTAATGTATAATTTAGAGTAAGGTACGGCAAAGAGCAAATTGGACCACCAAAGTTTAAGAAGCCAATTAGTTTTAAGGTACCCATCTTCCACCGAAAGATGAGGATGTTTCAGATATTTTTTAGAAATTATAAGATTCCATTTCTGATTCATAGTATGTGATATTTTGACAAACAAGCCATATCGAGATCAAACAAGGAACAATAACTTGTTCTTGAACTTTATATTCACTTTTTAAACAAATCATACATGTATTTTAAATTATACGTATTAATGCATATACATAGAAATGCTCAATTTTCCTCTTACATTTGGTCATTATAATGTAAAGAATACTTTATGCAAAGATAACGTTAAGAGCAAGTTGGACCACTAAAATTTTAAAAGTCAGTTATTTTTACTGTACTCTACTCTGATTAAACGATTTAGCTGTTTTGTGTGTTTTTTAGAAATTTTAAAATTTCATTAAAATGTAATCTAATTACCAATTTCCGTATATTTAATATTTATTCCTCATATTACCAATTTTTACACAGACATTATTTAAAAATATGGTAAAAGTTTCATAAAAAATGGCCATGAAAATCATAAAAGAGGAATGCTTGAGAATTACAACTGATGATGCACCTGCTGGAGTGAAAATGTTTTGAGGTAACGATGACAGATTTATGTGAAAGTTTTTAACATTTTTTAGTGATGTTGAACTGTTTTTTATGAAACTTTTACCATATTTTTAAATAATGTCTGAGTGCAAAATTTGGTATTATGGGGAATAAATATTTCTCATTTATAATATTTGGTGTTTCATGTTGAGATAGAAAATCTATTACCATTAAAGGAATGTTGGATCTATTTAGAAGCAACGATGCAAAACTCCTTTATAACTACTCATTTACGATATGCACTCTAAAAAAAAATCCGTGAAAATACATGATATTTTCCGTAAAATTTTAAGGAGAAGTTTCATTTTTCCAAAACTTCAGTACAAATTCCATAAATGACATTAGTTCCTTTAAAGAGATTTCAAATCCGTTAATATGCAGAAAGTTTTCCGTAAATTTAATGGATTTTTTCCGTATTTCTTTGAAAACAGTACAATGCCCGTATTTCTTCCAAAACAGTGCAATTTCCGTAAATGACGTTTAAAGGTTGAATACAGAAATCGCCTTCTTTGAAATGCGAATTAAGATTGTTGTATTTACTAGAGTTCTTCTAGGATACAGGTCTGACCCGGCTTGACCGGCTGACCCATTCTAACCGAGGGCATGTCAATTTATTGTGAAAAGAATAGTAATACTTATAATTTTTAATGAAATATTTAGAAATTTATTTTATTTTTATAAATTACAGAAAAATATATATACTTTTTAAATTCTACTTTTTTTTTCTTGATAGTACTTCAAAATTGTGATTTTTTTTTCACTATTTTTTTTAAAATTTATTTTAACTTTTCTAACGTGAGGCAATATTGTGTTATTTAAAAGTTTCATAACATAATATCTCTGCAAATTATAGCTATGCAAATCGGTATTAAACTAAACTAATTTGGCTTACAGATTTATGAATTACGCTAAAATTTATTATTTTATAAATTATAATTTTACAAAGTTTATAATTTTTTCCTTAAACTTGTAAAATTATTAATATTTTTTCTTTACTTTTATAAAAATAAAGTTTTTAACTTTATAACGTTTTTAATTTATTTCGTTAGTTTATATTTTTATAAATTAAACTAAGTTAATTTAAATTAAATCAATAAGTCCAGATTTAAACTTACCTATCCCAAGGTCATTAATTTCAAATCTGTCTCTAAAAATCAATTTTTATATATATTTTTTAAACTATTCAATTTAACAGAACCGTACGCAAAAGCTCTCAGCATAGTTGGAATATAATAATTTAATTTATTATAAAAAAATTTATTTACATATCTTTTTTTTAAATAAGACATTCAAAAATTATTTTAATAGCATGTAATAAACACTTCTGATTAAGATAATTGTTGTTTTTGTTGGAATTGATAAATAGATAATCAGGCAAATAATTTAAGAAAAGTATATGTTCGAAAAAAGAAAATGTTTGTACTGTTGCAAAAAGAAGCAATCATTAATCTTAATACAATATTTTACGCATATAATACCTAATAAATTAAAATTTATCTGTTATAAGGCATCAAATAATACAGCAAAATATTGAAAATTATGAAAAGAAAATATTAAGAACATTGGAACTGAAAAAATCCATCTACAGATGAAACCTCAAGTTTTTGCATCATAAAATAACTAACAACATTTGAGACGGAGGCATGACCACTCATGGCGCAGTGGTCTAAGTCGTCAGTTCTGTATGCGGGTTCGATACCGCTCATGGCAAGGTTTGGTTATTTACTGTAAACTCACTCAGGAATGAAAATAATTCGCAGAAATGTATGTATCCCTTATAAGGTTGTCCTCGCAAAGTAACTTATTTTTTCTTTTTTGGTCCTATAAATTTTATTTTAACGACATAAAAATTTCTAAAAAATACGGAAGATATCTGTTATAAAACGGAAATTTAAAAACGGATATTTCAGAAAACACGGAAAATTTCTTGGAATTTGCGGAATTTTTTTCCCGTTAAAATACGGGAATACTACTGGCGTCTCGATTGCCATTACAATTTCCGTTTTTTTTTTCATTAAATTTTTTTACAGTGTACGATGTAATACTAAATGTGTAGTTTAGAAGCACTAAGATTAACTTCATGAATAATTAAATAAGTTAATAATCTCTGAAAATAAGAGCCTCCAACACAAGGCCCACGAGAAACTAAGCTGCGACTATTTTAGAATTGAAAAATTTGTCTTATTTAATAACAGAAACTTTGCGATTAAATAAGGCAAAGATTATTTTTCAGAATTTGTAGTGGTAGAAAACGACTTTCATGCAAGAAGTTTGAAGACCCCTACCATAAAAAGTACTTTTTTTGTTACTGACTGGTCTGTACTCTTATTAGTTTGGGTGTAGAGCATCTTTTCAGTCTTGGGGGGATTTTAAACTGATAATAAATCAGGGTTGCTGCACCACCTGGAGAACCTGGAAAAGTCAAGGAATTTGGAAATTGACCTAATAAGTCAGGGAATTTGGAAATTGGCCTAATAAGTCAGGGAATTTCAATATTTTATACAAAATCTGGAAAAGTCAGGGAATTTAATAAAATTGCATAGTAGCTGCCAAGTAAGTCTAAACTTTGTGCTATAATAGGTGAGAAAAATAATCCATGTTTTCATAGATTCCAGTTTCTGTTTTCTTTATAAATTTAATCTAAATCACCCTGCTCCTCAAAATTTCCATTTCCTACTCTTACCACCCCCATACACAATTTAACATTTTTTTTAAAAAGATTTCTGTAATATTTGCTATTTTGAAGAGACAATTTGAACTAATATAAATCATTTAAAATATTCTCAACCTCTTCCCCCTTTGTCTAAAGTTTGATGTAAGTGACTTACTAATAGTTGCTGAAGTGAACTGTGGAAATTATTGTATTGTTTATTTTTTTCCCTTTCACTTTGAAGAAAACTTTATTTGAAAGAATGGGTGCACAGAATTGATTTCAGTCCTGGAGAGATTCTTGACAGACAATAAATTCTTCTTTTTGTACTTAAATTATAGCAATTTTACTAGCAAAAACTTTTAGTTTCTTTTCTAGTAAAAGATAATTTTTTATGAATAATGCAAGTCATAAATATCTTGTTGTAACCATTTCTATTTGGTTTATCTAATACTCAGAAAAGTTTTCAGTCTGCATATGAATGGACTTCTTGCAACCATGTTTGTATCGTAAATTATTAAGGAAAGCAATTCCTATTATAGTCCTAGGAATAAGGGGGGGGGGGGGGTGGAGGATGCATCAGTGAAAATTTCACTCAATATTATCTGCAGTTAGTTGAAAATTTTTAATTTTTTAAGTGATACAAAATTTATTGTACAGATCACACTAGATTGATTTTTTTAATCCTCATATATGAGTAGCAACCCTGATAAATTCCCCTTTAGGTAGTTAAATAATACCAGTTTTACTATAAAAAACTTTTAATCACTTTCTTTTATTGTAAGAGATCAAATTTTTGCCAGAATGCAAGACATAGAAATCTTGCAGCTTATTTTCATTTGGTTATTTTTAATGTATTTATCTACTCAGAAAAGTTTTCAGTGTTGGCTTCAATGGACTTCTTGCACCCATGATGTACTTATAGACCAGGGGTTTCCAACTAGAGATCTATATGGTCAACACCTAAGCCCCACATGGCCTGCGGGTCAATGTTCTTTCATTAGGCTCGAGCCGGACCCTGACAATAAAATTCTGAAAATAAAATCTATGCAAATCTATCTATGTAAGTGTTATTTTAGAAGAATTTAAATTGCTCTCAGACATACCACTGATATTTTGATATTTTAGAGTAATATTCGCCTTATCTAATCTCAGAAATTTAACTCAAATGATGCAATTAAAAAACTTGACTGGTATGTCTATGGCATACGGTGCGGCTTTTGGTAAGCCTTGTTATAGATATTCGTCGTTTTAAACTTTATGCAAACTTAACTGATTTTTTTAAAAGAAAACAAAACAAACAAAAGGGGGAAAAAAAGAAAAAATATCAAAAAAAAAATTAAATATATTTTTAATATAACATATACAAAGAATCGATGATCATTTGCACACTAGCATACACTCGCTCATACGGACAATGGTAATCGATACATAAGATTTAAGAGACAGGAAAAAAATCTGGAATGCCTCCACATGGCTTTCCGAAAACTGGTTTGCGTTTCCAAAAAGTTAATATATATAAGTTCTATATCTATTCAATTAATAAGTTATTGCCTACATTTATCCTTCCATATTAATTAATAGTATATAAACTACTTACTTTCTAATATTAATTATTGCTTACTATCATACCAGAAAATATCCCCTTTAACCTTCATATCTATTTATATCTAGATTTACAATAATAAATTCATTGCCTGTAATTTATCTTTAGCTTTTTGCTCCTCTTTTTAAACATAGATGGCAACACCGGCATTTCCTTTTTTATTTATTGCTGGATGGCAGCACTAGCCCCTCTCTTTTTTTATTATTTGTTTTTGTTTGTCATTATTCAGCATTTTCCTAGTGTAGAGTATTGCGCTTGCACATGGATAACATTTTTGCATCTTAATTAATTCTTTCCACACTTTATTTTACAATTGAGTTGTGTCTATTATTTTTTTAGTTTTTTATTTATTACAGATGGATCATAATTTATTTTTTTTTATCTCTTCTTATTTTCACATTTGGGTTTTTTCGATATGTTATAAGGAGCATAATATTGTCATTTTTAGGCTTAATGCAGATGATAATCGACGAAACAACATATATTTATCGTGAATTATTCTTATGAAGCTAAAAAAAATTCTACAATTACGATTTCTGTGATATTGTTGCGGCTGGAAATTTGAAATTCGGTGTGGTGGTTACTTTTAAGGTGCAAATACCTGCTATGAACAGCTTATGAAAAATTCGAAATTTAAAAAGGAGAAAATGAGAAAATGAGCGGAAAACGGTCTAAAAACTTTCTAAATCACGATTTATTTGGAACTGTTGGGTCTAGAAACTTGAAAGTTGACATGGCTCTTACTTTTATGACGTAAAAGCTTGCACAGAACAGTTTATAAAAAATTCGAAATATGAAAAGGTGCAGAAACAAAAAACGTTCTAAAATATTGATTTCTGTGATACTGCTGGGGCTAAAAATTTGACATTTCGTATGGTAGTTACTTTTATTTCTGTTAGTCAGTGAACTGCCCAATTTTCCCATTTAATGTTAAACCCATGAGCGTAGGATGCATTCGTATATTTAAAATATCTGCTCAGGAAATTAATATTTTAACTCCTTTTTTCTGTGTACACTTCTTAAAGGGTTCTTCTTTTTTTCTTAGTTGTCAAAATATTTCTGAAGTATATACTTAATGTTATGTAAGTGTTAAACTCTTACTTTGTTTTGCTAAGATTTTAACACATAAAATTATAAATTATGTATATGTTTTAGAAATATTCTGAAAACTAATAAAAAAAAGAGACAGAAAAAATAAGATAAAAATATTAATTTTCTGAGAAGATATTTTAAATATACAAATGCATCCTTCGTCCTGAGGTTTAATATTAGGGAGAATTGGGAAGTTCACTGACTAACAGCCTTAAGATGTAAATGAACAATTTTAAAAATGTGAAATAAGTGGAAAACGGTCTAAACTCATTCTAAATTACGATTTATTTGGAACTGTTAGGAAGAGAAACTTGAAATGTATAATAAAACTAGATTTGTTTTTATCCGAAAACAATCGAATGACCTCATCCAATTTAAATGCAACAGAACTGGTTGCCACATAGTTAGTAAGTAATATTTAGGTACATTTATAAAGTTATCAGTTGACATCAGAGGCAAATTGTCTGTTGCAGTGAAGCTACTTATTAGATATCCTAAAATAACGTTTCATTTATCTAACTGCAATTTTATTGAAAGAAGAAATGCATATCGAACATCAAAGCATCTGTTTTATCTAAATTATTTGTATGTTTAGAAGTCAATCGTAAATTAACTATGATCGATCGAAACTAATTAATACAGCGATACACGATTGGTATACATTTCATTCGTTCTTTTATTTTAATGATGTTTTTGAAATCGACAGACGTTTGCAAGTAGGGTGAGGTGTATTTCTCTTCAAAAACGGATGTACAGTTGGATAAAATTGTTCAAATAACTTTTTGTTACCGATTGTTTCTAACTTACATAATTATCTTTTCATACCCATGATTGTGTACTTTCGACGTGAATTACAAATTAGTCGAGGGCTCAGCCAAATTTAATAATACATTTGTTGAAGTAGCTGTAAATTAATTATGATTGATCGAAACCAATTTTCTTTTAACTTTGCTGATTCTAATCGGTGTATTTTCTTGCCTTTCCAAATGAATTCTTGTTACACGTGTAACAAAAAAAATTTGACATCCTACAGACTTTTCTTATAATAGAGGCATTGCTACTGAGAATTCGAATATTTCCTGGTGCTCTTTTTTTTCCGAATTTTCAGGTATTTATCCAGCTTTTATTTTCCTTTTTATAATACTAAAAGAATCAAGTAGTTGTTAAGTCAAGATGTTTATTTCTAGTGTTAATAAACACTTACTTCATCTGTTGTCATGTAGGTTTATTTTTAATTATTTGTGTATAACACTCAATTATCCTTAATTTCAGAGTAAAAATATTAAAGCGGTTCTCAAAAAATTCTTAAGAGCATGATACTTGTAGACATGATTATTAAATCTATTTGTAATCGAAGTTTTTTTTTTCATTTGCCGATAAATGAATTACATCTTGAGTTATAAACGATTGTTGTCTCAGGACCGCGTTTTTTTTCCTTCCTTGTGCTTTCGCGTCTGAAAAATATTCTTCCTTTACCGAAAATTGGAAAAGAAATTCGATTAGATAGTTTCTTAAAAAGAGCACCTGCCAATTATTAAAAATTGTGTCAAAAAGTAGTCAGTTTGGATTTGAGCTATTTCATAGACAGAAGAATAACTGAAATTGTTAAATGCACTCCCATTAACAAAGGTTTAGAAAAAAAATCTTTCACAAATTTTTCAAATAGGTTTATACATAGCTGCCAACATTTAGGCTTTTGTCTTACAGCTAAAATGTAACAGATACTTTTTCCTTATATAATCACCGAAATCGGCGATTAAGTAAGGTAAACATTACTTTTAAATTTTAATGGTAAGAAAAAAAGCGTAAAAGTTAGTAGCTATGTTTATATGTTGTCATTTCAGAGTGGATGCATGTGTTTGAGACAGGGTTTGCATTTTGGCCTCTTTTTTTATTCAAAATTACAAATTCATACCAGAAATTACGAATAGTAATTTTTGCCTTATTTAAGGACAAACATTTAGTAATTACTTCTTCTTTCGTAATTTCCGGTATGAATTCCAAATAAAGGAGGCCAAGCTGGCGGTTTGAGAGTTTTAATAAACAATAGAAACAGAAATAATGATTATTTCTGCAACACATTTTTCTAATAAAATGGCATTTAACAGATCGAGATTTGTATATCGTATGTTTAACATATTGACTCAAATCTCTTTAAGATATTAATTATCTATTGCTCTTATTTCAAAATAAAAGACATTCTTAAATCGAATTCACAGCATTTTTAATGTAGGAATTACTGCAAACTTTGCTCGATTCTAGGACATTACTAATGTAGAACGCGGAAAAATTGATTCAAGAATTAATGAATGAGAATCTAGGTATGCTTTCGGAAGTGCTAAATAGAAATACTTTCTAAAAAAATTATAGTATATAAGATATTGCATCCTATCAGCCGAGAGAATTTAAATTTATAACATCCCGAAAGAAAAGGTAGGTCGCACGAATCTAACTGTTAAAATAGTAAAAAAAAAAAAAAAAAAAAAACAAAAAAATATAAATAAAAAACTATTTGCATGCCACTTCCTTTTGAAACAGTTAAAATTTGAACCTTGTTATGATTGATGTCCATATAAGTAAAGAAACAAAGCGTAGGGCTATATTATTGCACGGACAAAAGTTCCCGGATAGTAAGGGATCCCCAAATCCATAAATTATTTGTGATATATTACACGTTTATTTCTATCCAAAGCTTATTACTAAAATTTTCAGTATAAAAAAAATAGGAATTACGTCATGTCTGATAATGAAATTATAACTTCTTATTGGTGTAGCTGGTTTAGCTGAATTGGGGAAGTTATTATATTGCGTATTCGTAATTATATGAATTTATTATAATGAATATTCGTAAGTGCCAAAATGAATTTGGTAACATCATATCTCAAAGCCGACAATGTTCACGTGACATCATTGTTGGTAAGTGCTGACAGACTGTTTACAACTGATTGATCATATGGAAAACCTACATGAAGAGTGTGCAATAAGCAAGAAAATGGGCTGTTTGCAAACGTGCGTATTGCCTATGTCTTTCCTTTTGCAAACTGCATACCAATTAATGTATATTTTCAGTACAAGAGTATAAAATAAAAGAGGAAGTAAACTAAAAAGTAAATAATTAAGATTACCGGTATCTTTTAAGTTTATGTGTATGTCTATGAAGTACAATAAAACCTATGTAAACGTAACTTGTCTATAACGGAATCCTGCCTTAAACGAAAAAGTTGCTTGCTCTCGGGAAAAAGAATGCGATACAATTATAAGGAAATGACCTATCTGCTAAGACGAAAGCCTTTACAGGATCTATCTGAATTGATGGTCAGAACTCTAAGGGGGGTAATACATGTCAATACGAACCATTTTGCATAAGGAACAATGGTCGGAATCCACTTTTTCAATCAAAAATGCAGAATGTCGCACAGCAAGTCGATGATGGATTTTCGTTTATAACTGTAACAATTATGACGACATTGTAGCAAAATTTTCAACAGAATAACTTTGTTTTTTGTAATATGTCATGACATCAAGGAAAATGCTGAAAATGTATTGTTATTCGGTCAGTGACATTGTATGCACTGTAGCTACCTTCCAAATTTTTGTGGGTTTAGCTTAGTTTTGTTGGAGTGAATGATGGTCATTTATAGCCCTTCCTGTGATTTTATGGCGTTTTACAGAAATCAAAGAGTCTGTTGAAAATGTTGCTAAAATATTTTCATTATTGTTATGGTTATGAACGGAAAATCCAGTTTTTTCTTAGTGTGAAATACTTTTAAATAAAGTGGATTGCTACTACTATGAATTTTCCTGTACAACAATTGTTTGTCTTGCCATGTATTATCTACCCATATAGTTTTGACACTGATTTAAGATACACCCTGTATAATACGGAAATCTCTCTAAAACAAAATTCTTTTCTAGACCCTCGCGGTTCCGGCTTAACAGGTTTTAATGTATTTTAATAAATATAATAAAATATGATATCAGTGGCATGCAGTTCTTTTGCTAATTAATTTAATTTAAAAAAATCACATTATGGAATAGTCACGACTTTGTAACTTTCTAAATGGGAATGAGTTATTAGAATTAGGATAGGATAGTCTGGTGAAACAACGCTGGTTCTTCTGTTACACACACGGCATGCTTCCACCCTTGGCACATTCTTCAAAGGTGAAAAGATGAAAAAAAATCGATCCCATACGGACCCCCTTAGATTTACCCTCGAGTGTTTTATGAGCCAGATGGGTGTTAAGCCTAGACGGGAACAGCCAGGTAAGTAACGAGAAGATGTATCACAAACGATACAATAGAAAAGTCCCTATATTTTAATGCTGCATGGGCCATTGTATTCAACGCGAGAGGTGAGGTAAAATTTATTTTTTCGCCATGCAGAGCAATTCTTACTTAAGGGAGGGGGATGATAAACACCTCGTTTCGTGAAATATTTCGAAAATGTTCCTAGAATTTCTTTTTAACTTGTGATATATAAGGATAGTTTTACGGTGTAATTACCAAGTAGTTTCAGAATACATATTACACCACAAAAGAAATTTTCAGTTACACTTGTTACATGATTTTTAAAAAGATTGTATCTTAACCGCTATTCTAGTTTTAATAAACATGTAAGTTCTGGTGATATGTTTATTTGCAGCGAAAATCAAACAGATTTCCAAAGCATCAACCATGAGCAAGTAAAAGTGATTAACAACGGTAACAAAAAAAAAAAAAAAAAAAAAAAAAAAAAAAGAGAGAGAAAGATACAGAGAAAGCTTTTACAAAACACTATTTTCACTATTTCATCTGATGTGAATGCATATTTCAGTTACTTTTTTTTATAACCACACCTCAGTTGCTGTTGGAATTTTATACTGTAAAATTTTAATTAAATACAGGGTGATTCATATGTAAGTATACATCTTCCAGATGCTGTAAAACAGGAACAGTTTAAGACACGTTCCCCAAATGCAAGCCGTAAGGTAGGCGTACTCATAGAGTTTTTTTCCCGCTACTGTGCGAAGTGACATAGGCTATCGTTAGCGTGTCACGCGAATATCAGTAGAAATGGTTGCGTCTGCAGTGGAGAAGGCATTTTGTGTTCGTGAATTGAGCAAATTAAAATTTATCACCATTGTGCAACGACATTTTCGAACACGATTTGGAAAAGAATCTCTAACCAGAAAATCCATTTATAATTGGTTTAAAAAATTTTTAACTACCGGCTGTTTGTGCAAAAAGGGCAGAAATGGATTACCGGTTTGATGTGTGTCATGTGACAAAGGGCACACACATAGACCATCTGTGACTATCCCTAAAAAACTTGAAACATTCACCTATACTTCTGTTACAGGTAACATAAAATTTCTTACATTGTTCCTGTTGAACACAAAATGTCTTCTCACCTGCAGACGCAGCCATTTCTACTGATATTCATGTGACACATAAGCTATCGCCTATGTTACTTCGCACAGCAGCGGGATAAAAACTTTATGAGTACACCAACCTTACGGGTTGCAATTGGGGAAGGTGCATTAACTGTTCTTGTTTTACAGCATCTGGAGGTTGCATACTTACTTATGAATCACCGTGTACTTTAAAAGCTTTTTTTTTAACAATGATATTATTTTCGTTTATGTAAGTATTCACTTTTAGGCCCCTGATTTTATTGTCTTTCACAAATGTTTACACAAACTTAAAATATGCGATTAACGTAAGTTATATATTATTTAAAAACAAGATTTAATAATAATATAATAAACATCATTATAATATTAGAAATAAAGTGTTAGACTTTTAGTGTATTCACTAATATTTGATTGGCTAAAAAATACTTCAATTATATGCCACTGTAACGTAACTATTTTGAATTAAAAATATGTAATATATTGACTTCATTTTAAAGGTTACATTTACTCGATAAACGAAGCTAGGACTAAAATTAGATTTTTTTTAAATTCATCTTATCTTATCATAAAATCATAAAAAACGTCTAATTTAGCGCAAGAGAACCTAGTTATCAACATTACTAGTGATTTTTTCCTTTGAAGAATAGATATATCGTGAGATATTTTTGAAAAAACGATATTCGATGAGCAATATTTTTATTTCTGTCTCAGTTGTTTGGTTGTTAATGTATTAGCTAAGAATTCTACGCTTAAAATAATTAAGCATAAATTATACTCTTTACTAACAATTTTCTATTTTTTGAAAATTTGTTACTTTTTAAAATGAATTGATAAAAGGAGCTAGGTGTAATACTTGCTTCTTTCTTTAATAAAATCCGAAAATACCATTTGGTTTAACATACGAGAAACAGCGTTATTAATGGTCTACAGCGTTATTAATAGTTTGCATTTTTTTGTTTGCTTTTTTCAAGAACAGATATATAAGAAATATATTTTCTTTATATTCAAGTGCATACAGAGCATACATGTCTATATTTTTTATTTCAAAATTACGTTATATACAGGGTGGTTATAAAATAAGTATCCCTATTTGGAGCTGTCTGTCGCTTGAAGGAATAACCCGAATGAAACCAAAATTTGTACACATACTATTCGAGAAGGGGGAAGAAGAATGGAACAAGAAAAAAATAGTTACAATAATCGGCAACAGATGGCGCTACGGGTCCTATCGGTGCAAACGCCGTTGTAATCATTAGTAAACTCAAAACGCGGTCATTTCTGCCATTAACGTTGTACGACATGGCTTTCAGTTTATCAGATCGCGCTTTAATTTAAAAACTATTCTACGTTAACAGCTCAAACAGTGCAGCTGCTTTACGTGAATTTAGGCGTGTGAAAGGAATGCGTAAAGGGAAAGGTCCTTTGAAACCTTGTGCAGTGAGAAGAATGGTAAAAAAATTCGAGGAGACTGGATCGTTTACTTTAAAATGTGGAAGAGAGAGGAAACCAGTACCTCTCCGCATGCAAGAAGAAACTGCCACTGCGATTGTGGAGTCATCAGGGATTCCGGAAGCCGGTCCTAGTGCACGTGGAGTTGCCCGAAATTTGAATATTCCATATGCTACTGTTCGAAAAGTCCTAAGAAAGGTAATCCAATTTTATCCGTTTAAAATTCGTTGCCATCAACAATTGTTACCAGGTGACGCGCAGCAGAGACTGGATTTTGTTTTAACGTTTTTAGCACGAATGGAGGTGGATGATGCCTTCCCATGGAAGATTTTATGGGGAGATGTAGCCCATTTCCATATGAATGGTACAGTCAATACGCAGAACTGCAGAATATGGGCTTTGGAGCCACGAACTGTTATTCACGAAATACCCTTCCACTCTCCAAAAATCACTGTGTGGTGTAGCTTTACTGCAAGTTTCATTCTTGGTCCTTATTTTTTTTAGGAGTTACGGCCAACAGGCCCTGTAACGTGTTCAATTACTATTACTGCACATTACATTTTACACACAAAAGCGCCATCTGTCGGCGATTATTGCAATTATTTTTTTTAATGTTCCATTCTTCTTCCCCCTTCTCAAATAGTATGTGTACAAATTTTGGTTTCATTCGGGTTATTCCTTCAAGCTACAGACAGCTCCAAATAGGGATACTTATTTTATAACCACCCGGTATATATATACAGTATGCCCACTTAAGTCCCTTGCCACCCTCTTAACTTCGGAACGGCTGCTGCTATATTCATAAAAGTGGTGTCTAGGTATAGTAAAGTAGTCATGTGCTACTCAATGAAACCGCCTACGGCGTCACCTGGTGGAAGACTGCGGAGTTAGCATTCCTATCTCGAAAAAAGAAACAGATAGAGAAAAAAGTGATTTACAAAGTTGTAGAGCATCATCGATTTAGTACGAAAAGACACCTTGTGGACATTAATGCGAAGAATAGAACGGTTAAAACGCGCATTTGTTTTTTCGTGATTTCCTACACTGTGACGTGACAAAACGATCTTAGAAAGAAAAAAACAACTAGTTATAATAATGTACCTTTAATTTAGATGTTCAAACTTCTCACCGTCAGCTGCAATGCATATTTGGATCCTTGTTTGAATTTTACGTTGCACACATTGGAGCCAGATGGTGACAAGTTGGCACCCGCATCCGTAATGCGTCGTTTAAGGCCCTGCAATGTTTGCGGAGGGGTCGCATACACCTGCTGTTTCATAACTGGTTGTTTCTTTCTTTCTAAGATCGTTTTGTCAAGTCACAGTGTAAGAAATCACGAAAACACAAATGCGCGTTTTAACCATTCTATTCTTCGCATTAATGTCCACAAAGTGTCTTTTTGTACTAAATTGATTATGCTCTTCAACTTTGTAAATCACTTTTTTTGCCTATCTCTTTCCGTTTTCGAGATATGAATACTAACTCCGCAGTTTTCCACCAGCTGGCGCCGTAGACGGTTTCATTCAGTAGCGCATGGCTATTTTACTATACCTAGATACCACTTTTATGAATATAGCAGTAGCCGTTCGGAAGTTAAGAGGGTTTGCAAGGGACTTTAGTGGGGATAATGCATATTTCAATCCACTGCTGGATGTAGGTCTCAACCAGATTTTTATATTGTTTCCTGTTTAGTGCTTTGGTCATCCAAATAAACCAGCCACTTTTCTGATTTCGTCGTTCCATTGTACCTGACGTCGTCTTCTTCGTCGTTTTACATTTGGGACACCGCTGTAGGGTGTTTGTACTCCATCTATTGCCTTGCCTTCTAGCAATGTGTCCAGCCCATTTCCATTTTAACTGTTTAATTATATCGATGACGTCAAAAACTTTCGTCTGACTGCTTATTCAGGTTATTCTTTTTCGGTATCTTCTAGTTATGCCTAGCATTCATCTTTCCATACTTCGTTGTGTTATTTGTAATCTTTGCACCATCCGTTTTGTTTAGCATCCATGTTTCCTCTCCATATTTTAGTGCAGGACAAACAAATTGGTTAAACACTTTATTTTTCAAGCAAAGAGGCATATTACTCTTCAAAATAATACTGTTTTTCCAAAAACATTCTATCCATTTCTTATTCTTCCATTCATGATGCTGTTGTGTAAAATCTCAGTGTTGTTGTAGATTATCTTCTTTTTTTATGGTAATAAATTGAAAATCACATTGGTCTTTTCATATTATATATATATATATATAGGGTGTTCATATACGCCCGCACAAACTTTGCAGAACGAGAATTCTCCTCCAGAGTACATGAAAAGTGTCCAAAGAACCATGCCTCTAAAACGCACAATTTTCGAGATAAATTCGAAAGCCGAAAGCTTCGAAATCCGAAGTGCCGAAATAAGCTCTATTGAAACTCATAAAATTACAAACCGGGCGAAAACCAAGATTTAAAAAATAAATAAATAAAAAACTTTAAAACATAAAAATTACTTGTGAAAGGGGAATAAATTAAAAAATCCCTGACGGCTCGGCCTACAGGCACAGGTAGATTTCGAAGACGCAGAACGTGGGGCGCCTGTTTGTCGGGAATTGCGGAAGAAATGACCTTTTTGCGATGATGCTGCAGTTGGAACCGCCTACTTCGAAACCAAACTTGTTTGCAGGCGGAGCCAGCAAGGATTTTTTTTTTTTTTTTTTTTTGCTATAAGAGTTTGGTCCTATAAAAAACATGTCAATATAAAAATTTTAGATAATATTATTTATAATAAATTTAAGCGGATTTGAAATCTTCGGAATTGACAAAGTTATGAATTTTTTTCTTCTAAAACCCCCCTTCCCCCCCTTAACCCTTTGAGGGGCGGTGGTATATATTATATACCACCTAATTTTAATTCGATTCGAACCAGAAATTTTTAATTAAATTTTACTTTTTTTAACTTTGACGGGAAAAGGTCAAAAATTGCTTTTCCTTATTTTGAACTAAGCTCTTTCGTAAATACCGGTGTGAGTTCGACGTTACAGGAACAAAATTGTTTGCCCCTGAAAGGGTTAAGGCAATTTTTAATTATATCAAAAATCTGTCATACATAAATTTTCAGCCCTTCTCCTAGAAGTAATAATAACTTCAAACGGATTCGATACGTATCATAATTAAGAAATTATGGGTATTTTTCTGTTTTCAAAAAAAGTCCCCCCCATCCCCCCCTTGGTTCGATTTTGCCCATTAACGAACTTGACCGAGATTTTATGTCCCTTGATTTTATGTATCAGTTTCGAAAAGATGCGGGAGTTGGAACCGCCTACTTCGAGAAATAACTTGTTTGCAGGCGGAGCCGGCAGGGATTTTTTTTTTTTTTTTTTTTTTTTTTTTTTTTTTTTGCTATAACGGTTAGTCCTATAAAAAACTTGTCAATATAAAAGTTTTAGATAATATTAAGAAGATTTATAATAAATTTAAGCGGATTTGAAATCTTGGGAATTGACGAAGTTATGAATTTTTTTCTTCTAAACCCCCCTTTCCCTCCCCCCCTTAAGGCAATTTTTAATTATATCAAAAATCTGTCATACATAAGTTTTTGGCCCTGTTCCTAGAAGTAATAACAACTTTAAACGGATTCGATACGTATCATAATTAAGAAATTATGGGTTTTTTTCTGTTTTCACGAACCCCCCCCCCCCCTTGGTTCGATTTTGCCCATTAACGAACTTGAACGAGATTTTATGCCCCTTGATTTTATGTATCAGTTTCGAAAAGATGCGGGAGTTGGAACCGTCTACTTCGAAAAATAACTTGTTTGCAGGCGGAGCCGGCAGGGATTTTTTTTTTTTTTTTTGTTATAACGGTTGGTCCTATAAAAAACTTGTCAATATAAAAGTTTTAGATAATACTAAGAGGATTAATAATAAATTTACGCGGATTTGATATCTTGTGAATTGACGAAGCTATGATTTTTTTTCTTCTAAAACCCCGCTTTTTCCCCCCCTTGGGGCCATTTTTAATTATATCAAAAATCTGTCCTACATAAATTTTCGGCCCTTTTCCTAGAAGTAATAATAACTTTAAACGTATTCGATACGTATAATAATAAAGAAATTATGAGGATTTTTCTGTTTTCACAAAAAGCCCCCTTATTTCCCCCCCCCCTTGGTTCGATTTTGCCCGTTAACGAACTTGACCGAGATTTTATGACCCTTGATTTTATGTATGAGTTTGGAAGAGATTTGTGCAGAATTTTTCCAGTTATCGTGGTCAGAAAAAAGTGACATAGATAGATAGATAGATAGATAAACTTTTGAACGGGGGGGTTTTTGGGTTCTGGGAGTCATGCTCGGCGTAGATCTGCAAAATTTTTTCAAAATTTCCAACTTAGGTGAGAATGTAATAGGTAGTATTTCTTACGAAATCTACCTAAAAGATATGGATGGTAGTCTCCTGTCTAATATAGAAATAAACAGCCGCCGTTCGGCTCGCTTTAAAAGGCGACGGTTTGAAACTATGCGCAATTTTCCCATACTGATAACGTTTTCCTTTCGTGAGTATTGGGATATGTATACTTCATTTTTAGTCAATGCAATTGTAATGCATTACAAACTTCAAGGCAGCAGATGACATCACACTTTTTATTTTTTTCGAAAACTATGCGTCGTCGAGGTATGGTTCTTTTGGACAATTTTTATGGACACTAATTATTTTGATTTCAAAGGTATTATATACAGGGTGAACAGAATTAAAACACCACTACTTCGACCTATCTAAGTTGTGACAAACTGACCAGTCAGCCTGTTACTTGTGGGATTAAGATAATCCCTGAATAATGAGAAATAGTCTTATGGATTGGCACCCATTGAAAGAGGATAATCCTATTGAATGAAGAACATCATTGTTGTTTTCAAGTACAAATGAGAAGCTTCCATCTTGAATAAGCCATGCCAACTGTGTGTATTGTATCGATGGCAATATCTTCTGAGAGAGGATTAAAATGTATCCAGAATTCATTTTGTATAGATAGAAAAACCCCAAAGAAAATTAAGTTCATAGTGAAAGTAAGTGAATAAAAGGGGATGTCAATCACAGAAGATTATGCAGCAGTGGGATCCAGTCTTTCTTTCTGATATAAGAGAGACTGGTTGGTGAGAAAGATGCAGAATGGAGACGGTGATTTCAAGTCTTCTGAACTCGGCCAGAATGTTATTTCTGAAGTTGTATGAACATGCTATGTAAATACTCATCATCATTTCATTTTTTTATTTAAATTGTTATTTCGGAATAAAGTTTTTTCGTTTAAAACGATATGAAACGTCTGATTATATATATATTCGCTCACGTTACCACAGCAAGTATATATATAATTAATTGGTGGTAGCGGTGGGATAATGTGATCTAGTTTGAATTAAATCACGAACCTATGTGTAACCTGAGAGACAGATGAAGAGCCAGCTACGTCCAACAGACAACATCGGTGAGGAGTCACGAAATTTAGTCAGAGATATAGTTGTTTCTTGGAGTTCCAGCAATTAAAGAACGGGTGAAAAATTGTATCGACTAAAGCTGTGTGGTGTATGAATAGGACAATAAAATATATTAGTGCGACGTGTTTGTGTTTCAAGAATATCCAGTGGATTGAAGATATGCGGTGTACTATCTTCGTTGTCTACACACGGAGCTAATGTGATTTTAGTGCTTCATCAGTGAATTAAGTGTCTTCAAATCTTCAAAGATGTATGTCTATCATATTTAAAAGTGCTAAGAAACCTGGTGGAAGAGATGTCTACATCTGGTGGTAAGCTCTTTTATGAAATCTTCTATAGAGGTCTGTTTTAAATTACATGTTGTGTATAATTTTTAATTTTGGGAACAAAACTCTATGTGAAATTAAGAATTCTAAGGAATCTATTAATTTTGTAATTAAATTTTTAGATAGAATTTTTATGTTTGTTTATTTTCTGGTATATGTAAGGTATAATGTTGGGTTAAGAAAATTATGTACTTATGTATATGTTAAAATTTACCTGGGGTATAGTAAACTGTTATTGGTTAATTCAGATTATTAATCATGTTATTTTAATCATAATTTTGTATAAAATTTTTGGAAATAAGAGTTTGGTTTATATACATTTTTATTTATTACAGTAATAAAGTTATAGTTTAATTTTATGAATATACTGCGGATGATTATGATTAAAGTTTAAAAATAAATTTATGTTATACTGTACTGTTAGATATAAAATTTATTTTAGGGATATACTCAATTTGAAAGACGTCACTGTTGCATGAGAATTTGCTATATTAAAATCGTGTCTTTTTTAATACATTATTATACGTTTAGTGAAAAAAATATATATTTCTGTATTTATTGTAAATTGAATATATCTGATATTTTTTAATTTATTATATTTTGGGGGAAAATATGACAGAATATTTAGGAAAATATAATAAAAGCACCTTGCTGTTATTAGCAGAGCAAGCTGAGACCAGTGTGTCAAAAACGTGTAAAAATAAAGCTGTAATTTAGGCTATTGTTGATGCAGTGGAAGTTTCGCGAAAATTCGCATGCAATATATTCTTGAACAAAAGGCCGAAACGGAAAGAACAAGAAAAAGAGAGGCAAATTGAGTTAGATTGAAAAGAGAAGCAAATTGATTTAGATCGGATTGCGCAAGAAGAAAAACTTAGACAATTTGAACTGGATAAAATTGAGAAACAACAACAACTTAAATTATGTAAACTTGAGAAAAAACAGCATAGCTTAAATTAGAAAAATTACGTATTCAAAATTCTACTGATATTGTTAATGTTTCATCGAATGAATCAAGTGTAGATGATTTGCATAGATCTCCTAAGATAAATTTAAAAGATTTAGTTTCGCGTTTTGACTCAAAATTAATTGATATTACTCTTTTCTTTATGATTTTTTAAAGACAAGCCGAGAAAGTTAAAATTTTTCAAGAGGATTTGATTAGTCAATTAATTCCTTTATTACCTTCGGATATTGCCGAAGTAACAACCACAAGTTAAACAACCAGCAGACAAATGCGATGATTTTCAACTTATAAAGAAAGTTTTGTTAGATAGGTTTAGGCTGAGTACAGGCGCTTTAAAGCTAAAATTCGAAAATCATCAAGGAAAATCGGATGAATTATGGTTTAGATGTGATTTATCGTTGTTTTCAAGTACAAGTGAAAAGCTTGAATAAGCCATGACAACTGTGTGTATTGTATTGATGACAATATCTTCTGAGAGAGGATTAAAATGTATCCAGAATTCATTTTGTATAGATAGCAAAACCCCAAAGAAAAGTAAGTTCATAGTGAAAGTAAGTGAATAAAAGGGGATGTCAATCACAGAAGATTATGTAGTGGCGGGATGCAGTCTTTCTTTCCTATATAAGAGAGACTGGTTGGTGAGAAAAATGCTGAATGGAGACAGTGATTTCAAGTCTTCTGAAATGGGTCAGAATGTTGTTTCTGAAGTTGTACGAACATGCTACGTAAACACTCATCATCATTTTATTTTTTCATTTAAATTGTTATTTCGGAACAAAGTTTTTTTCGTTTAAAACGATATGAAACGTCTGATTATATATATATGTACGCTCACGTTACCACACTCGGTGTATAAGCTTCAAATTTTGTGCACATACTATTTAAGACATGGGGGAAACGGATTACGTGAAAACAAAATTTAGTTCTAGAAACACGAATAGATGGCGCTGTACAACAGAAAATATGAAATAAAGACAAAAAATAATAAAAAAACAAACTCTAAATGTGTGGTTTGTACGCATGAAGGTTCTTCGACCATTCTTTTTCGAAGAGGCTACTCGGAATGATCCTGTGGCATGCACTATGGCGGCCACAGATATAAAAGGATGCTCGAAACTTTTGTTGTACCCTATTTTCAACAACGGGAATGTCTTAACTCAATTATCTTTATGCAAGATGGAGCATCTCCACACATTGGATTCTGTGTATAGCACTTTCTTCGGCAACGTTTCGTTAATGCCAGAGTAATTTATCATGCATTTTCGTCAACCTGGCCATCTTGTTCTCAGGATCTTAATCCGTGTTATTTTTGGCGGTACGTACATTTAAAAAATCTTGTTTATCGAGGACGTCTAATAACCTTTGCAGATTTGAAAGAAGGTATTACTCTGCACGTGGGAATCATCTCAGTCGATTACATACGATCTGCAATTGAACAAGCTGTCCACAGACAGCAGACTTTACATCTTCAAGAAAGGAACCATATTGAACAGCATTACCTGCGTCACATAAATGTTTAGTTACTTTCAAACAAAGTGTGTTTACAGTGTGTTTTTATGTTATTTCAGCATATGTCCACTTGAACAGCGCCATCTATCGATGATTTCTCAAAATAATTTTTTTTCACGTAATCCATTTCCCCATGTCTTGAATAGTATGTGTAGAAAATTGGAAGTAGTTCAATATATAGAGAGGTCGTAGTAGGGGTGTTTTAATTCTGGCCGCTCGGTATATATACACTGCTGCCGCTTTTTACACGGTTTGTCGAATATCTAGTGAAATTTTTGACAAATTGTTCTTGAAATTTAACTCCAAGAACTGTAGAAACAGTATACTGCAATTAAAAAAATAATATATTGAATATTCGATGAGATATGGGCATTTGTATGAAATAATTTATAGCTGAACGAACTATACCAAAGGTTTTTTTCATGATTTGGTAGTCAATTCTATAGAGTAACTAATATAAAAAGACCAGTCAAATATCGTGAAAACTCAGAAATTTGCCAGCAATAAAATGAGCTAATTCACAAATTCGGGGTGGTGAAATCCCATATAATCCAATCGGATTTCCCCTCGAATTCGTCAAATAGCTCACTGTATTGCTGGTATCTTCCCCTTCTAAAATATCTAAATTATAGCTTATTTATGTTTGAAGTATTTTTATATTATTCCCAGCTCTTAATTTTACATTCGACTTTGTATTTTTGGTCCAACCTCTGGGTCGCGCCTATATCTACCGACTAGGTTTTTTATTTAACTTCGCCCCCTCTCAACTAATCCTCAATTACATTTTATTGTACATACTATAATTAATTAATTACATCGTTCAACATCAAAAATGAAAGTTCTGTTTTAAAATAGTGACTTGCCAGGTGGTTTTTTCCTGCTTTAACCATAAATCTGTTATTCTGATTTTTAGAGTCTGCTACAGATAATTAATCATCTAATGAGTGAAACTTATAGATTATTTCATGCTTTACAAAGTTTATTATGACACTTTCATAAAATTACAAACCGGACAAAAACCAAGATTTAAAAAAAAAAAAAAAAAAAAAAAAAAACCTTAAAACATAAAAATTGCTTGTGAAAGGGGAACCACTTAAAAATAGATGGATGGTAGGCGTGTGTCTAATATAGAAATAAACAGCCGCCCGCCGTTTGACTCGCTTTAAAAGGCGACAGCTTGAAACTATGAGCAATCTTCCATACTGATAACGTATTCCTTTCGTGAGTATTGGGATATGTATACTTCATTTTTAGTCTAAAACGCACTAAACGTGGGTTATTAAGCAAAACCTAACGTCATTTGTGGATTTTTGAACTTTTCGCAAATTTTATCCCCATTTTCCCGGCTCCGTATCTCGCTTCCTGTTTGGACATTTTACAAACATGAATAGTGCATGTTGCAGAGAATTTTATATTCTACAAAATGGGGAAAGTGATTTTTCTGTAAAATGCACTTGAACTGAGTTACTCAAAAAAATCGAAAAAAATGCTGAAAAATTTTGGTTTTTCCGATATGGTGAAAAACGCACAAGGTCTAGGAGGTCGAAAACTTTGTTTTTTCACTAGAGAGTCAACCTATACAACATATCCAAAAATCATAGTTACCCGAAGTTTTGCAGAGCAAGGCCCTTTCTTGTCCCATTTCCACTGGACTAAATGCGTCTTTTTTCTGTATGATATTTTAAAAGTCAGTGCTGGCTCCTAAAAAAGGTGCTACATGTTATTTCCAGAACTGTTTCCACAGGCTTTTACTTTTGTAAGCACTTTACTACCACAATTTCTAATAATAATAGTCGGCCTATTTAATCGTAGAGTACTGTACCACAAAAAGTAAAGCTTATCTGAATTCTTCTGAAAGTAATATGTAGCGCAATAAAAAACCAGTTACGAGTTACCACTATTTTAAAATAAAAAACATTGAAACATAAATTTAGTTACATAATCATATAATAAAATCACAACTTAAAATACAGATGTAAATGCTTAGAGTGATAAACAGTGAAACATGTCGATCATCATATTAAAAGGTTTTTACAAGCCTTTTTGTGTTCTGTTTTTTCACTCTAAGTATTTAGATCTGTATTTTAATTTTAGTATCAAAATGTTCAGAACTAAAATGGCATTCATTTAATATGAAAAGGGAATATTTGATTTTTGTCCCTTTAAATGTGCATTCATTTCTTATTTCGCCTTTAGGGATTAACTATCCTTGCATGATATTTCGCAACTTTCAGCTGGTTAGAAAAACCACTTTGTCCTCCTTGCCAAGTGTTGCTTTAGTAATCGTTCTACCTTTCGCAGATATCAGTTTTAAAACCCGCAGGGTTTCCCATTTCCCTCCGCCGGTGTATATTGTTAATGGTTCGACTTTCATCATTGCACGGCGAACAAAGTGTGCTATAATTACAGCCCCGTCCCATTCTTCATCGGCAGGGAAAAATCGCAAAGCGATCATTTAGTTGGCCGCTGGAATGCTGAAGGGGTATCTGATAGAAGAAATTTTTCCAATCTCTAGTCGTGACTGCTACTGTGGCTATCATGCTTGATCAGGACAAGAACTTTTGGGTTCTCTGGCTACCAGGGACGTTGCGATCTCTGCTAGATTCGAACACAGGAATCGTGACCAACTACACTATTGCCTACTAGCTCCTCCCTTATAAAATGCCCTTGCCTTAACCTTTCAGTTATGCAGCTGGTCTTGAAACGTAGAGCAGTAGAACATGGAGATCAAGAAGTTGTATTCCAAAATGAGGAATATGAAAAATGCTGCCGAGGCCAAAGTGGTTAGGCGTTACAAATGGTCATTAGAGATTGGGCTTGACATAGACGGATTGGACATTTATCAGTGGAACAGTAGCTGGTCATCTCTTATATCCTCTTTCTTTCGACATCCTCATATTAATATTATAGATTTATTGAGAAATTGTCACTTCTGGAATATTTCATTTAAACCAGACTTCAAACCTACCACTGTAAACATAAGACAATGCAGTCTAAGTATAAAAGAACAGTCGCTGGGCATCTCTTAAACCTTTCTTTTTTCTTCATCGTACTAATATTGGGGATTTATTGAAAAATAGTAACTTATGGACTTTTTCACTTTAAACAGATAATTCAAATATACCATCATTCACATAAGCAGTAGCTTAGCGTCAGGGGATGCTACATCACTTTACTACCAACATTATTATATTCTAAATTTAGCCTTATTTAATCGTATTACGTTCAACGATTAAATAAGGTCAAATTTAGTATATACAATCAACTCCCTCTAATCTGCAACTATGTAATCCGCACACTGTTTCAGATCTAAACAGTGAAAATTTGGTAACCATTAACTTCGTGAGAGAAATTCAAAATGGTGGCAATTTGATCCATGATCATTAGTCAGTCCCCCTACCCCCCCCCCTAAAATTTTTGCATTTCAATTAGGTAAAACTTTATTTTTCAAATGAAAAAAAGGTAAAATATCACGAGACTTTTTTCCTGCCTGTTAAATATTGTAACAATGATAAAGCATGGTGTCACCCAGTAAATTTTCACAGAATGGTTTGAAAACCATTTTGTAAAAGAAGCGTATATGCATTGTAGTACAAAAGTCGGTTTACCTGTAAACTGTAAAATATTATTGCTCTTAGATAATTGTGCCACACATCCAAAATTATTACAAAAACACAACATCTCTGCATTATTTTTACCTCCGAAAGTAGAGGGAAAATGACAGTCCGGTTCCAGCAGGATCAATGATAGTGGTGGAGGTGTGACCGGAAGTGGAATGACCTCGCAAGGTTACCGGAAGTGGCATGTGCTGATAACAGACATGTTGTAACAGGTTTGTAAGACAGAAAGCTATCTCGGAAGTGTTACCGGAAACGCGACAGGAAATGAGTGCGATGAGGGAGAGAGGGTGAGGGCTTATTTTTGTGGGAGGCTTATGCTAACATTCACCTGAAATAAAAATGGAATTATTTCTTACTTTTTAAAGTTTAACATGATTTATTTTTTCACCTGAAATAAAAATACTATTTGCTAACTAACACCTGAAATAAAAATGAAAATCTTTCTGACTTTGTTTTAGTTTATAAAAGTTTCACATGAAATTTATTTTAAGACCGGAAACGCGACAGGAAGTAAGACCGGAAACCGGATTAGACATGTTTTTTTTCCAAAAAAGGTTTTCAGGAAGCAGGTTGTTTGGGAGCATGTTGGAACAGGAAAGGTGGTTTGTAAGACCGGAAGTGATTAAGGTGTGAGAGATAAGGAATGTACAGAATCAGACATGTAGATTTTGTTCTTTGTAGAGGGTGAAATTTTACTTTATTTTTAGATTTTATTTATTATTTAAAGTGTTTTAATTTGTTTTTTTAATTTAATTTTATTTATTTAAAGCGTTTCAAATTATTTTTTCTACCATTTTTATTTTTAGTGACATAACTTTTAGAAGTAATCGTAAAGAACATTTTTCATTGCTGGCGATCTCAAGCATAAAACCTACAATGTTCTGTATGAAACACACATGTCTTAACCAGTATGCTGCTGAGGAGTTGTGTTGTTATCTCTTCAAATGCACACCATAGCAAGGGATTTCAAACTTGCGTTGAATTATATTTATCATAGTTTTAATGAATTGCAGGAAATTGTCTTTCACTATCGAGAAATTCGCGAGTTTTGGTTTAATATGAATAATCCTACAGGACTTAGCTGTTTTAATTTCAATTTACAAACACATTTCTCTCACAACTTTCTGTCAACAGATCATTTCAATATCGAAATAATAATTTAGAAGGACAATTTTTATGTGAAAATACTATGAAATGTTATGTATCGAAATTGACCAAAATACTATGCATGATTCTTTCTTGTATTAACTAATCATTTATATTAGAAATAGGATTCTAGTTTTGTTACGAAAAATAACATGTTTATATATTTTAAAAACGAAAGCAAAGTGATTTTTACCAATGTAAATATTAGCCATACACCCACGCATTTATGTTATTGAATTAAATTGACTATAACGCAATGTTTAATATTGTATTCACCGTAATATTTTTCTACAGAAGCTGCTTCAGAGACTTGTATACTGAAATTAATTTATCATTTTTGGGGAAAAATTAATTCAAGTCTTTGAGACTAATCTTTTATTAAAAAAAAGAAGATTTCTTATACTTTCTGTTACGTTATCTATTCCGTTTTACAAATTTGTGGAAAAACGAGTGTATTTAAATAATCGTTTTTTGTATACCTGAACAATATATTTTTTAATTATCTTTTTTTTTTTTACTTCTAATAGCTAACATAAGAGAATTATAGAATAACTTTTTTTCACAATTACTACACACTTCCTTAGTAAAATAGTTTACGCTTAAGATATGACAAAGTGTCATTTCACTTTGGAATTAAGGGATTAAACAAGTGATTAATAAGCTTGATCAATTAAACCTACCCTAATTTATCCCACCATGATATTATTTTGTTGCGGGTTCGAATCGAAGTTAAAACTTTTAAACTTCTCTTAATTCCATTTCCCACCGATAGAGGGCGATATAAAAAACTACCATTTCATTTTTAAATATTCACACCTAAATTCTAATTCAACTCTAAGTCATTTCAAAATTTAGCCCCGCCCTCTAAGATTAAACTTCTTCAAAAAAATTGAATTCCGCTTCTGCAGTACACTTGCAAGCCAGCGCATCCTCAAAAATTTTAACTCGTGACTTTCAATACAATTGAATGCTTTACACAATAATGTGATCGTTTGCTTTTTAATCAAATTTATTATTGTTAAGTTTATCATTAAGAAATAACTTGAACATTAAATACATTTAACCTTAAAAAAGAAAAACAATATGTTCAATCAGTTGTTATCAGTGACTTTGTGGTGTAGTTGCCAACGCATTCAGCTGTTAACTGTAAGGATGATGGTCCGGTTCCATCCAAAGACGACTTTTCATTTTATTTTTCTATGCACTTTTTCTTATGTAGGGAAAATTTCAAAAAGTAGTTAAAGTTTTAGTTTATATTTCACAAATATCTTAAATCTCCACTAAACATCATGATCAGATAAACCTACCCTAAACTGTGATTTTATGACTTGATCAGTAAATAATATGTTACCAGTGAAGTCATCTGTGGGGAAAACCCATCGATGATTCATAACGTCATGTCTTATCTTGTTAGTGATAAAAAGTAACACATTTTCAATCAATTCTCTTGAGTTTAAGTAACATATAATAAATACATCCAGTTTATTTCACCATGAATAAAATTTACTTTTAAAGTTATGAATTTTTTCTTGTTTTACATAATTTTAATAAATTCATTTGAACTTGCCTAAGATATTTAAAATGTGTAACAGTTGCTTATTTTTTCAAAAATTTAAGTTTTATTTTTAAAATATGTAAATTTTATTTCTAAAATGTGTCCAATTTTATTTTTAAAATGTTGTTATTTTTCGCTCAATCTAGCGTATAAATATTCTCTTTCTACAATCATGAGCAGTTTGGAACCGAAGTAAAAGTGTTCAGTTCTGAGCAGGGGTACTTTTCAGTTCTCTATTTTGACTACTTACACAAAAAACGTAAATTCAGTACTTTTCATTAACGATTCATGTAATATTTTACTTCTTTACATTTAACGGAAGTCCAAGATATTTCCTGGATGTGTACAATTATATTACTTGTATACCAAAGTATGCATATATATAACAGTATACAGGATGCCTCTTCTTTTCGCTGACCAATAGCCAATTCCTAGTTAGTTTTAGAAGTATAGTTCCAGTTGCAAAAATGTTTCAAATATTGTTCTTCATCATAGGAAAATCTACTAAAAAGTTACAAAATTAAAAATTTTATATGGTCCTTGGGCCCTATACGTTTTTCTCATTTTCTAATAAATAAAACAGTAAAAATTCAATTCTTATATGACAGAACTTAAAAAATATAATACTTTGAATTTTATGAAATTTCAGCATTTTCCGGCATTAAAAATGTGTTTTTCAATTTTTAGTGCCGATAAACACAGAAAATTCTTTAAAAAATATCATAACTCGGTAAATTTTGGTTGTACAGAAATGGAATTTTTACTCTTTTACTTGTTAGAACATGAAAAAAGTTTTTTCAAATATAGCTTATAGGATCCAGGGCCCGTATAAAAATTTAAATTCGTAACTTAAAAAAAAAGTATTAGGGTAAAACCGGGTACCAAACGGTTTTCCTTTGTTGACAAAAGTCTAGAAAATTGGAACGCCCCACAAAAGTCTTTGGGGATCTGCACTATTGAAAAACCACACCAATTGCCAAAGGAAAATTCTTCTGTACTTGGGAAAAGGCGTTTACTTTGACCATCTGAAACAGCTCCGAATTTTAGTGGCAGGGTAAAACCGAACTTTTTATACTTCCAGTAACAAAAAGCTTTATTGTAAATAAATTTTTAATCAAACTTTAAAACATATATACATTTTTTAAGGTCAGTATTTTTTTTTTCAGGTTTCCAAGCAATTTTTAATGTTGTCATGTAATGGCTTTCTCAGCTTTTACTTCTCGTATCCGCTGCACTTCTCATGTGCAGACTGAACATTGTATCCAACCATCACCACTTGTTGAGTGTAGAAACAATTATTTGCAGAATTCAATGCAAAACCATGGGTACCCGGTTTTGGTATCAAAATATCGCGTAAAAGCTGTAGAAAACAGTAGTTTACTTACCTAAATCGATCCGTCAGACTTGAGCAGAAGAGACGGGCAAAAATTAAAACATTTGAGGTGGATTTCTTTACAATAACACTGAAGGGACATAGAGATTAACTCACTTCAAAAACCGATGGCACACTGCTAATGGGACTCTAAAGTACTGTCAGCGGGATAGCACCCATCAGCGAGAAAACAAGGTACCTGGTTTGACCCGCCTACCCGGTTTTACTCTATTCTCCCATATAAATTTTTATTATCCAGAAAACAGTTTTAAATTGTTTTTAATTTAATCTGTTAGATAATTAACATAATTATGAATTAAGTTATCTTACGGATGAGGATAAAACACAAAATATCTCTCTTTTAACAGTGCTAAGTACAAAGTTCGTTCTAATTATGAAAAGGGGTTGTTTTATAATTTAAAATCTTAACAATTTGTGTTAAGTTTCAATGAATATTTTAAAAACATTGTAAGCAATCGAAAAATAAATTCCTCTTGTATGCGTTTATGAGGTAAGACATGTAAGCAAAACTTGCAACTTCATAATCCCAATTTTCAAATGATATTAAATAACTATATCCAGAAATGTCCTTTTTACATATTATCCATTTCAGTACAATAAAGGTCGAGTTCGAGGACGGGAAATTATGGGAAATCTTCAGTCACGCAAAGACGCTCACTAGGTAATGTTAAACCTATGGGCGTTTTTTTTTTTTTTTTCGAATTTCGTGTTTCAATTTGAATATTAAACGATTTTTTTTTTTTTTTTTTTTTTTTGCATAGGATAGCTAAGGTCGATCTCTATAAATATGGCCAATTTTTACTTTTTCAATTTTGTTTACAGATTTATTTTATTTTATTTTTAAATAAACGTACTTTCACTTTCGAAAGTATACCTTTATTTAAAAATATCCATATTATTAGAATTCCATTTCATGAAGTCCAAGCGCCGTACACTGTTAAAAATTTCACTGCAACATCATGGCAGAGGTTTTCTCCACCATTTGGTCCTCCGGATTGAACAATAAATTGGTGTAAGTTGAACCATGAATAGGTAAAATATTTAACTCAGAACTGGTAAAATCCTGAACCATAAACAGCTGACAGCTATTTTTTGTAACTAAAGGTTGATCCGACCGAGACCTGTTTACAGAGGAATTCGGCACATCACGGATCCATGCGTACAAAACGGAGCTGAATTTCAAAATCTATATTTATCTTTCCTGTTTTACCATACATTGTTTACACATTGTACACTATTTACATGAAATAGTAAAATCACGTACAAATAAATATTTTTTATTTTATCGTTATTGATTTAGAATCTTGTAGTACAGATTTTTATGAAAATGAGTGTAAAAATGAGATTTACTGGAAATGCAGTCGAAAATGAAATTCATAAAATAAATAATTTTGTTAAAGTAGCCATTTGGCGATTAAACTCCAATCTGGCATTTCCAGTTAAAAGGCGTTATGCCAGCAGCATGAATTGGTGGACTCAAATATTTTTCATTCAAAACTTTATGAGACTTTTTCCTTGACATAATGTCTTTTATAATGGAAATATTTGGGATTTAAAAAAATGAAGCAAAATAATTTTACTTTCTGATGGTGTTGTGGGTCAAAAAAGGAAAAGAAACTTGATATGAAATGTATATATACACATATAAAACTATAATAACACTTTTCTAACCATTAAATCTCATTAAAATCGACAATATATGAACCCATGATGAACCGATAATTGTAATACAATACAAATCATTACATACTATCAAAGACATTATAGTCCTAAAATGTAAGATTGTCAAATTAAATAAGTGGAAAAGTAAAGGAGCCCGTCAAAAAATAGTACTAAACGCGAAAACATTCTAAAACTCGCTGCACGAATTCCGAATAAATTTATTGAAAAAAGAACAAAATTTAATATATTGGACTAGAAGATTGAAACCGGATTCCTTTTACTAAAGTGGAAAAATCTAAGCAAATCGCGAAAAAACGCTAAAAGTCGCGAAATTTTTTTTTCGAAAGTTGCATAGGACAAAATAGTACATTTTGGGCTAAAATATTAAAACAGGATTTCTTTTGCGAATATCAAAAGATCGCTGCTGACCGCGAAAAAACTCTAAACATCGCATAAAAATATTCACGAAAAATTCATAAATAGCTGTATGAATTTATTGAAAAATGGACAAAATTTATAATATTGTGCTAAAAGATTAAATCTAGATTATTTTTACTAATTTTGAAAAATCTCCGCGAAACTAAAAAAAAAATCCGCTAAAAATCACATAAATAATTGCTAAACATTCAAAAATCGCAGAAGACAAAATTTACTACACCGGGCTAAAACATTGTAACTGGAATTCTTTAATTCCTTTTACAAATGTCAAAAAATCACCGCGGAACGAGAAAAAAAATGCTAAAATTCGCATTGAAAATCGCGGAAGAGCAAATGTACTATATTAGGCTAATGTTTGAAATAGAATTCCTTTTATTAATGTCAAAAATCACCGCAAAATGCGAAAAAACTCTAAAGATCGCATAAAAAATTTCGTGAAAAATTCAAAATTTGCTGTACGAATTTCGAATAATCTTTATTGAAAAGAGGACAAAATTTAGTATAGTGAACTAAAACATTTTAACCGATATTCTTTCGCAAAATTCGCCGCGAAACGCAAAAAAAATGCAAAAAATTGCATTAAAAATTTCTAAAAATTATAAAATCTCAAAAGACATAATTTACTATAGTAAGTTAAACTATTGTGACCGAAATTCTTTTAGGAATGTCAAGAAATCGGCGCAAAACGGGAAAAATCACTTAAAATCCCAATAACAATCTCAATAAAATTCTCTAAAAATTCAAAAATTGGGGATGACAAAATTTACTATATTAAGCTAAAAGTTTGAAACCGAATTCCCTTTACTAATGTGAAAAAAAATCACCAGGAAACGAGAAAAAAAAACTCTAAAAATCACATAAAATTCATCTTATCAATACAATCTATATATTTATAGCAAAAAGCGCATTATGTCAAATTTTAACATTATTTTTTCACACGAAAAGGCTAGCTTCGCGTATGTTTCAACCTTTTTTTTTTTTTTTTTCCTGAAGGCTTCTTCCCTCAGAAATGGGAAACCTGATTGATTAGCTTAGGGGGTTTAAAAAGTGTTGATTGAAAATAGATGGAGAAATGCACATAGATCTATCACATTGTTTGTATAATTTTATATAAAACTTACTATATTTGGCTAAAAGATCGAATTTATTTTACTAATGTGGAAAAATAGCCGCAAAATGTGAAAAAAACGCTAAAAAATCGCATAAAAATTAAATTTAAAAAAATCCAAAATCTGGCTTAGAGGTGCGTAACTACAGATATAGAGGTACCTTCCTGCCGTATTTTGTAGTTGTGCGTACAGCGGTCTCTTCAGAACACAGCGGACAGAAACAGTCACATACAAACTTCTTTCCTTATTATTATAGACTAGTTGATCCACACCACGTTGCCAGGGCCCGTGATAATAACCATAAACAAACCTCAAGTTTGTATGATTTTCGGGATGAAATCTTCGGGAAATCTTTCACATGAACCTAGTTTCGGGGACCCCACTGTCTTCGGCAGCGTCTAGTATATTTCAAACAAACCTCTTTCCAATCGAGCCTGTGGCCTGGGTCCCCACTGCCTTAAGTAACATATACCGGGCGTGCATCGCACTCGCCGGAGACAATCGAAAACCAAGTTGAATGAGCCAAACTCCGTAATAATCGGGTCCATAGAACTAGAGATAAGAATGCGCTCCCTGGTAGTGGAAGGTGGAACTAAAACCTGCAAAACAATCGAAAATAATTTGAATGAGCCAAACTCCGTTGAATAGGGCCCATAGAATCCGAGATAAGAATAGCCCCCTAGCGGCGGAAGGTGGAGCTAAAATCTCTAAGGCAATCAAGAACCAAGTTGAATGTGTCAAACTCGCTATAATCTGGCCCATAGAACCCGAGATAAAAATGCACCCCTGGCGGCGGAAATTGGAAATACAATCTCTAAGACAATAGAAAAACAATTTGAATGAGCCAAACCTCGTTGTAATCGGCTCCATAGAACCCGAGATAAAAATGTGCCCTATGGCAGTGGAAAGTGGAACTAAAATCTGTAAGACAATAGTATGCTAAGTTGAATGAACCAATTCCCGTTGAAATCGTGCCCATAGAACCCGAGAAAAGAATGCGCCGTTAATGTTTGAAAGTGGTGGTAATTGAAGTCTATAATAAACTTTCATAATGCAGAAATAGCTGAATCGTAAACTAAGTTGAATGAACCGATTCCCGTTGAAATCAGGCTCATAGAACCCGAGAAAAGAATGCGCCTCCAGGCGGTAAAAGGGTGTAAGTGTATTAACAATTTAAGGGGTTACAAGGGGACTTGAGTTTTGACTATGAGGACTTTGAGTTCTGGGGCTATGCATAAAATTTATACTCTAAAATAGGCGCCAGATTTCTCTCCTTCCCAAATTCAAATGTATTACAGTCGAACCTCGTTAACGCGAACACACAAGGGGAAACTTTTTTGTTCGTGTTAAAAGTAGTTCCGTGTTATCCGAACTTAAATACATTTCATAAAACTGGACGGGGCAATCGGAAACAGTTCATGCTAAAAGTAATTCGCGTTAAGCGTGTTCGTGTTAACGAGGTTTGACTGTATATATCTTAATTACTTTTCGCTCATTAGTAAAAAATAAAAAATATTTTTTTTTCGTTTTTGGAAAGTAAGTGGAGGGATCGGCTGGAAACAGATATCTTTTCAGTTCAGTTTTTAATGAATGAAGGCACCTGTCTGCTTTCTCGGAATTTTTGGATTGTCGCCGTCAGTTTTTTTCAAAAATTAAGACAAAATGCAGACCGAATATTACAAAATTTGAATATTCGGATGTAAAAAAAAAAATTCTACATATGTATGCCGAGTTTCAAATCGATACCTCAGTTAGTTGTCTTAATTTTCCCTAATTAGTGAAAATTACCAATTTCATTCCTTTTCTGCTTTGAAGTCAAAAGCAGGTGTTCTTTTCTTTAGCCATTTTGATAAAAAAGATAGCATTTTTAGTGCGATTTTTAATGAGTTTTTAAATTAATATCTCGGCTAATTATAAAATATTCCAAATCTGAGCATCAGGTGGATCAGGAGCCACCTTGGGATATCCTCACCCAAATTTTCAGATCTCTAGGTGCGGTAGATTTCACTAGCCATAGCCGACAGACAGACAGACAACACACAGAGTGAAACTTTTTTTTTTTATTATTAATATAGATAATATGCTACAGTGCATTGCATAGTGATAAACTCATTTTTAAAAATGCTTATAACTTCTAAAAAAGATGCAGTTTGTTTTACGGAAAATTCTAGACTTTTTATCTAAAATTGAGAGAGTAAGAAAAAAAAAAAATATATTTTTTAATTATTAGAAAAAAAATATTTTTTTAATTATTAAAAAAAAAAAATTTCTTAATTATTAAAAAAAAAATGAATTTATTCTTCTTTATAAGTGTTGCAAAAAGATGGTCCATTTACGAATAAAAAAAAATAATAATAAACACGGATTTTCGTGATTTATGCAAATTTTTATAATAAAGACTATTCCTGTCTCTTGAATGACCTTGGAGCGACCGGTATACGTGCCGAGGCTTGTGGTTTTCAGATCCCCAGAGACACAAATTCGTGATGCACAATTGGAACGTTTTATTTTTAAAAGTTTAACATATAAAATTTTATCATAATCATATTTGAATTTGCAGTATAGTAGAACACATTCCTTTTTAACTGGGGAGGCAAATGGAATCAACAAATAATATTTTAATTCATGTTAATTTGATTTGTTAAAAACCTACTGCAATGAAATAAAAGTGCATTTAATTCACCATGTATTTATGTTTCTTAAACGTGATTCTTCTCTATCATCAATTTCTAATACAAAATTAATAACACTAACAATAATAAAACGGAAATAAATAAAAAAATATTTATGTCTTGCTTATCGAAAACTTTTCTAGAGTACTTAGAAGGGGGGATGACTGAGTCAGCTGATCTACTATAAACATATGACGTACGCTTCATGTGCGACTAATGTATGTGTATGACTAATGACCCAGTTGATGCGTATTTTCTATATTTTATTTTATTTATTTATTTATTTATTTTTGTTACTTTTACCTCGATTGGAAATAGGTTATTTGTACGTCTGGTCACCGTAATTACCGGCGCTTTAGATTTTCGCTCTTTGAAAAGGAAAGAGGTGCTCTATTTTAAACTTTTTAACACTTTCCAACCTAGTTGAAAAGTGTTTATGACTTCGGTTTGTCTGCCGTTTGTCCGTGCTCTAACTCCCGTAAATATACTTCGATTGTCCTGAAATTTTTGTATGTTATTGTCGTTTACTATAGCATGTTCCCTATTTCAACATATAAGTGTGTAGCACTTATAGTTTTTTTTACAAGCACAGTCAAAACCATTCCGTTACATTACAGTCAATGGGGAATAATCGGTTCAAGCGCATTTTGATGACGCTACGACATTTAACACATAATGTAATTGATATATAATTATGAAGCGCATTAAAACACACTTTTTGTAGAATATGGGGGGGGGGGGGGGCAAAACATTTATTATTCATTTACAGGGTCAAACAAAAGAATTATTTTACACATCGTTCTATGGGAAAAATCGTCTGCAGTGTAATTTAGTGATATTTCACTATTTCAAACATAATGAAAATTACATGCATTACTGAGGTGCACTATAAAAGGCTCTCTTGTGTGCATTGCGTTTATTTACAGGGACACACAAAAGATATTGGTTACAGTACACGTGCGATATTTACAGTCTATATGTAATAAGTGCGTTTTCAACTTTGGTTTGCATTTTTAACTTTTTTTTTTCATAGTACGTGTGTGTTTATAAACTCGGTTGACCATATGCAGGGCTACACAGGGAAATTCGTAAGTACTACAGACTATGGGAGTGAATTGCTTAAGGGTTAGTTTTTAATTGTGTTTACGCATTTTCCTGCTGAACTATATTTAGTAGACTAATAGGAGTTTGTGGAATGTAAAAAAATTCATATATAGGGCTACGAAAAAAAAGACAAATTGTCGTTTACGTTTGGTAATTGCTGCAAGTGAGTTTTAAGTTGCCTTTTAGCTTCATATGTGGTGTGCACAAAAGTCTTCAGATAATATACAGGGCTGTACAAATGATTTCGAGTGCATTTCCATCGACTGGCGAAAATTGCTAACTGTGACTATTCTAACTGAACTAAATTTTATCATACTATATATCCACATCCATTGATCCTATACAGGGCTGCACAAAATAATTCGACTCCTTTTTTGACACTGGAAGGTAATTTCGAAAACTGTATTTTTTAATGTGTTCTAAACTGTTCACTTACATATTTTCTTTCACCTTATTTAACGCTGAAGTTTCGTTCTAGTTTTCTGGCTGTGTTGGAAAGCGTTTGATAATGTATGCTTGACGCATGATTTTTCGTTCTTGTTGTGGCCAATTCCGTTGCGCAGTTTCAAAAAAAGTTACCGATTGTGGGTGCTGAAAACCAAATAATATTTTCGGCACAATCAAGTTAACTGAACATTTTTGCGCTCTTCTTTGGTTTTAATTTTGATTTTTTTCCCTTCAATAATTTTTGATTCCATTTTACATTAAATGATCTATATGTATGTATCGTATTTCAAAAACTAATTAAAATGTTTAATTATTGCATGTATTTTACTGCTAATGAAATAGCGGAGATTATGAAAAAAAAAAATACGCCTTCTAAAGGTAAAAATTCTGCGAGTGAAAGTGAATCTAAATAAGTAATTTACGCTGACTATTTTGATAAATATGAACATGCTATAAAGTGCATATTTTGAATTATTATTCATTTCTACACTTTATAATTCAATACATGTATTGGATATGTTTATATATATATATATATGTGTGTGTGTGTGTGTGTACATATATAGGTATTTCCATTTTCAAAAATACTTTTAACATTCAATTACATTTCTGAATAGTATATTTTTAATTACTGGCTGACCTGTCCGGCGTTGCCTGGGCTGACTGTCATTGAAAAATATAACAGTGGAGTGGACTTCATAAAAAAAAGACTGAAAAATATTTATTTATACTAAAAACTTGTAAAAAAATTAAATAAGAGCTAAAATTCCAAAAGTATGACAGTTACTTTTAAAAAATGAAACGGCCAGTGAAAATTATTACACTTACTTTTCCCTTTTTACTAAACATCCCTTTTTAAAAATCATTGCTTTGTTTACATTATAATTTTTTTATTTAAATTATAAATATTAAATGCTTACAAAAATCAATATTTCAATTGAAAATGTAAAAAAATATATCTGTTTAATTGTTAATGTTTAAAATTTATTTGCAGTTTGTTTCGCTTTTATTCCTGTAGATGGCAGCACCAAACAGTTAAATGTAAAAAAAATCTTGGCCTAAATCCGGCCAAAGGACTTTTACACAATAGCCAATGAGATGCGTTTCATTGGGGCGTTGCCATCAAACAATTAACAAATAATCGCGATTTCTGTGCTACCTACGATAGCGTAATATATATATAGATTATTCAGTTTTAATCTTTATTATTAATTATTATTCAACACATTTTACTTCAAATTAATGTCCAATAATGCTCAAAGTGATAGAAAAACACAACACAGAATATTTAAAATACCTTTTTCTTTAATGTAGATAACATTATGTTTCATGCACAACTATCGGTGACATCTTCAAATCTTAATAATAAATACAAAATTCTCGCATATTTGAAAATAGTAAAACATCTACCACGAGATCACATGTCAAAAGTTAGTAGGTGCTTAATTTGGTCAAAACTGGGAAACGTGAAAAAAAATAATTTATTTTTATTTTTATTGCTTTTCCATTTATAGATCATCGCGTGCAAAATTTTAGCAAATTCAAAGGAAACGGTTTCGTTACAAATGCAATCTTTTCGCAAATATATTTCTATAGATTCACGGATAATGGATGGGAAATAAGCTCTTGATTGAAAAATTATTTTACTATTATTGAAATCTATCTGCAACTGCTCCTTACTATATTGTCTAGCTAAAATCTAGCTAGACAATATAGTAAGGAGCAGTTGCAGATAGATTTCAATAATAGTAACTTTAGCTAGACAATATAGTAAGGAGCAGTTGTAGATAGATTTCAATAATAGTAAAATAATTTTTCAATAAAGAGCTTATTTCCCATCCATTATCCGTGAATCTATAGAAATATATTTGCGAAAAGATTGCATTTGTCACGAAACCATTTCCTTTGAATTTGCTAAAATTTGGCACGCGATGATCGATAAATGGAAAAGCAATAAAAATAAAAATAAATAATTTTTTTCACGTTCCCTGTTTTGACCAAATTAAGCACCTACTAACTTTTGACATGTGATCTCGTGGTAGATGTTTTAATATTTTCAAATATGCGAGAATTTTGTATTTATTATTAAGATCTGAAGATGTCACCGATAGTTGTGCATGAAACATATGTTATCTACATTAAAGAAAAAGGTATTTTAAATATTCTGTGTTATGTTTTTTTATCACTTTAAGCATTATTGGACATTAATTTAAAGTTAACAAGTGATTGGATTACATTATTTATTCATTTTACTTCATATACAATAACATTTTATTTCATGCATGTGAATTTCAAAAGGTTTCATGGTTAAAGGAAGTTTTTATAATTTTTTAAAGAACTTTTTACGAGCGAAGAAGGCTTAGGCTTACTTGCGCAGAATCCTTCGGCCCAGAAGGTGAAATTAAATTTTCCCGCTCCGTCCTCAGAAGCGACTTCAGAATGCGCGCGCCGTCGAAAAATGAAGTTATATTCTCATTCTTAAATGTTAATAAGATGTTTGTGTTGATCCTGATAGTGCATTTTCTTATTTTATCGTAATTTCCAGACATGGTGTACGCAAAATGGATGTTATTTGCTACTTGAAAGGATTTTTTATTTATATATTATTTTACTGAAGAAGAATTGAATATTTTAACCTAAGTAAAAATTCACCTTTCTAAGAAGTTTAATATCCTATATTTTTCTAATTGCATCTATGATACAATTTAAACGTAGTATACTACATGTGGTGATTAAACAAAAAAATGATAAAGTATACTTGCATTTGAATATCATTACACATCTTAATTAATAAATCTCCTCCTTCAGAGATTGTGATGTTTCTTGCAATCGAACAAGGATGTTAGAATAAAGAAATGACATTTGTTTCTTTAGATTTCGAAAGCAATATATATATATATATATATATATATAATTTAGCTCCATCATATGTGACATTATAAGAATATAATTAACTATAAAACATTTTAATGAATAAGGCAAAAAAAAAAAAAAAATGCAGAGGAAAATTTAACATTTTAGAAATCAGATGGATGTGACATTTTCTAAAATTTCGCGCTATTACAGCGTATTCTAATTTAGATTGTTGTTGATACCTTATTCTGTCATAAGAAATAATATACTTTGCTTTTTGAGAAACATTAGCAAATTTGGTGAATTTCTTCACATCAAATTGAAATGACACATTACACAATTCTTTAGGCCAAACAGTAGAATATGAATTAATAAGTCCAATGGATCAGAGATATAATGATCGCGAAGCCGACGCGGTCGTCCAACGTATTAAACAGCTGATCGATGTCTAACATTTATTGAATTTTGCTTTTAATTTTTTCCGGTGGGAGCTTTCGTGATCGGGCCTACTACCGTTCCCGTTAGTAACTGAAGGAAGGTACCTTTTCCGCAAAGTAGCGGCTGTGCTTGGTTACTGAGAGGGAATTTTGGAAAATAAATAACATAATTCTTTTCAAATTAATAATGAAAATAATGTAGGAAGATTTAGTTAAAAGAATTGCATTGATAACTGAAGAGCTTAGTTTAAGAAGGTATTATGGAAGAAAATTTAAATTTCGATAAAATCCAAGTAAAAGTTTTTTGCTTTAAATTTTACTGATTTATTTTCCTTTTGGTAGCATATGTTTATTATGTTAACAGATGGTACTAAATTCTATCAGAAAAACTTATTAACATTTTATTTTCAAATATTAAAGATCATTAAATATTAATAAGTGGTCTCATATTTTCAAGACAAATTAGAACCTTTTATTTTATCTTTACCATATGATAAAATACCTCATAACACCTACATCCATAAAATAAAATATGTTTTGACAAAATATAACATAACACGAAGTTCTAAGTTCTTCAATTATTATAGTCCAAAGTTTCGTCCGATCACTGCTTATATTTATCTAAATTTACCTACTTAGATTATTGGGGATGTCATGATTTATCATGAGCAATTTCAAGCATTAATCTTTTTTTCTTTTTTTTTTTTTTTTCTTTTTTTTTTTTCTTTTTTTTTTTTTTTTTTTTTTGTGAAATATTTATATTTTGGTGAAACATTTTTAGATTTATTTCCAAGCAAATGTACAACGGAACATGTAATAATTTTTCATCAGAAAATGTCCTTATGTGTATATGAGAATTCTGATTCTAAGAAAACCTTTTAGGAATCCGTAGTGAGGGAGGAAGCCCTCTGATAACACTTTCAAACAAGGCCACCCAGGGATCCAATCTTTCTATAAAATGCACCTCATCTCTCTCGGTTATCTTGATGACGCAGAGGCCAATGGAAACTATCACTTGTTTGCCTCTTTGGCAGAAGGCATACGTTTCTCAACTTGTCACAGTTTTTCGTCCACTTGAGAAACCAGTTTCTTTTTTCTTTTAAGCTAAGAAACTTCGATTTGGGCCTTGGTAATGCAGCAAATTCACAAAAAGCTCAGATGAAAAGAAATTTTTATCAACTAGATGTTGTGATAAACAGAATGTAACAACTCATCTCATTTAAATCTTAAAATAAAATAAGATATCTGTCGTACATTTAAAATAAATAGGTATACTCTGTTTACTATAAATTGTCTTTAAAATCATTATTTTTGTTGTCTTTATCGTCTGATGAATACACATTTCTTAGATAGTATATGCGATATATCAAGTGACTGTCTAGAGGGTACTAAGCACTTTTTTCATTGGCACTCCTTCACACTCTTTACCCAATAGTACTATAAATACTATCTAAATAATAGGAATACATTGTTAGAGCCAAAGGATTCCCAAATTTAAAAAGATACCTTACATTTTTCCTTTAATATGCCTTAAATCTTTAATATGCCCACAAATTTTTGAACTTATCTGATACGAATACAACTCCTTGCATTACGAAATAGAAATGATCTAATTCCATATTGGTTTTGAATATTAAGTAGCAATGAAAAAAATTGCTATACTTACTTTGAATAACATAGTTAAAAGCGAACTCTTTCATAATTTCATCTTGAAAGCTATTGGTATCTTCGAACAAAAAAGCTACCAAAAGCTATATATATTTTTAAGTATATCTATTTTCTTTTGTGCTCAAAGGACCCATGCCGCAGTGGTTATTGTAAACCGATCACTTTCTGTTTATGGACCCTCCTAGGCGACGGAAAGTCGCTTGCTACCTTGTTAGGGGTTGGGTTACAAGTTTCGAAAATACTAATTATGGTCTCTGAGGAAATGTTTATTGTGGTCGAGGGAATGTAGTTTTTCGCTTTGTAACAAATAATCAGGGGTCCCTTCTGATTCTTTGTGAATGAATGGTACAGGGTACAGGATGTCCAAGTCTATCGTCTGTGGTATATAGAATTATTTTATTTCCTTTCTTCTAAATTCATGCACCCTATTCAAAAAAATAAATGTCTTTCTGTCGGAAAAGCATGTTAAGATTTTGGAATGATGAATTTATTACATATTAATGGAAGTTACACGAATTTTATGTTACTTATTTTTTTTTCTTGTCCTGTCTCATCCAATATGTAAATTTCTCGATACAAAACACAGCTATCCAACATGTTTTAGCTTTTAATGCGAATTTCCAAGGAGTGTGGGCACCATTATTTGATCGATTCACACAATGTGTAAACTTCTTATCAAATTGGTAGATTCGTAATGTTTCTCTGCCAATGAAATAAGGCGAGAAATTCTATAGTCAAAATGTACGCACCCTGTTAATGGGATTATTTTTCAAAACTTTTCATTTAAACAAGGCCAGATTCAGCACTTGACCAAGTGACTTTCTAGAAGAGATGCCGAGCCTGGACAAACTCCCCCTTTTGAACAGTAATCTTCGTTTTATTTAAACTCAGAATTTTTGGCATAAATAAGGCAAATATTACTATTTGGAAAGACTGGTAATATGGCTCTTGAAGTAATGAGGGGTGGGGGAATCTTTTAATGAAGCAATTTTTATGTATTAATATATATATATCTAGCAAAAAATTTGTTATGCTATAAATTTTGTTCGTTCGAGGAGGGTGCAGGATCCCCACCTTCGATTGTATTTAAACCTAGCAAATGATGAAATTGGGTGAAAAGGAAATTTATATCCGAAAATTGAAAGAAAAGTACATGAAGATACCCTTCAAAAAATATGCATGTGAATATCGAAAATATAATCATGAAATATTTTAGGATTAATGCTTTGGTATAGTGGGAGGGTCATTTGTTTCTTCCATATTGCTGTATAATAATATTAAGAGAAAAAAATCTCTCCCTCTTTATGGAAAGTGCTGCTTTCCTAGTTTATTTCTAACCTACATTTCCATATAAAGCATGATTTTTGAAGCAGAACGAAAATAGAAATGTATTAAGTTACCACGAAAAACTTAATTACTGATGCTGAAAACTGATTATGCGTTTACGCGTTTTAACGCCACACACACATCAATACATTTCTATTCCAGACGTCAAATGTTATTGGGCCAAAGCTATTAAGATGCCTCTAGGGATTTTTATCCATTTCTGTGGACTGAGCAACTTTGTCTCCAGACCTTGTCATCCAATAATGCTCGTCTTCCACCTTCTTCTCTGAAAGAGGGATAAAAAAAGGCAGGGGGATGTCCACAGCTAAAGAAGTAACTTGAATATGTATCTTTGCGAAGGGTTAACGTCTATAGGGTGGAGTTTGGGGAAAGGCTATCAAGAGCCGAGTTACTAAACGGGTTTTCGCAGCTCTCACGCACTCAACACCTGGGACATCTCTCGCATACTTGTCTTGTCAAGAGCGCTACGCCGTGAACAATGCTTACGGAAAACGTAAAACTTGCAACTGGGAAGAGGAGTTTCGGCTTTTTTGACGGTCAAGAAACTCGGTTTGATCTGGTTTTTATGCCTACTGTTAGATATCCAATGTTGCTAAATAAAAAATAATGACGATGTGTTCCAATGAAGGAACGAAACAATGGATATGGACTGTCAAAGGCGTCCGCGCTAGATGGAGACAGGAAGGATTGCAATAAAAAAAGGATTTTGCCACTAGGAATTTAAAGAGATAAAAATGTCACGGTTTCAATAATATGAAATTATTGACCATGAAGGTATTTTATTGGAATGTCTGGCCGGTCTCTATATCCATGATCAAGATTTCCATTTTTTTTAAATGTTACAGTAAAATATGAGGATATCATGAGGTTCAAGAACACAGCTATGTATTAAATTGAGTATTTTTTTTTTTATTTAAATAAATTTTAAATCGTTTATTATGAGATGGTTTTTAGTAAGAATGTGGCTAGGTTATCCTATGTTTCCATCCTTGATTTCAAGATACCCGCTTTCATAAATATTAGTGTAAAACATAAAATAATGATAATATTATCATATATCCTTTATCACAAAGTGTATTATTAAAATTATTCTTTCTGTTGCTAAATAAAAAATAATGAAGATGTGTTCTAGTAATGAAACAAAACATTGGATATGGACTGTTGATGGCGTCCGCGCTAGATGGAGGCAGAAAGGAATGTAATAAGGAAAATAATTTTGCCACTAGTAATTTAAAAGTTAAAAATGTCACGGTGTGAATAAATTTGAAATTTTTGTCCAAGAAGGTATTTTATTTGACTCTAAATCCATGATTAAGATATCCATCTTTTTAAAATATTACAGGAAAATATGAGATTATCATTAGCTTCATGAACACAACTGATGTTAGGGAGATTGAATTTCTTTTAATTCAAATAAATTTTAAATTATTGACCATGAAAGAATTTTTGGCAAGATTGTAGCTAGGTTTTTCTATGTTTCTATCCTGATTTCGAGATATCAATGTTACAGTGAAATATAAGTACATCATGATGGCCATAAACGCAACTATGTTTAACAGAGATCGAATATTTTTTAATTCAAATAAACTTTAAGTTATTCATCATGAGAAGAGCTTTATTAAGAATGTGGACCGTCAAAGGCGTCCAAGCTAGATGGAGACAGGAAGGATTGCATTCAAAAATGATTTCGCCAATAGGAATTTAAAGAGATGGAAATATGGCCGTTTGGGGTATACATCCACTGCACTCACCGATCATCAACTGCACCCAACGCTTCAAACCCCACCTGTATGAAGGGATAAGCAAATTTATAAAGCAATCCATCATTGTATTAATTGCTGCTTTTAAGAGGTTTCTTCCAAAAAGTCTTATGGTTACAAATCAAGCCATGCTAAATCTTGGAGACAATAATCATAACACTTATAAACAGGGTTTTACAAATTTCATAAAATCTGATAGCCAGCAAAATATTCTAGTCGCCAGTAAAGTCCTCTGTCATTGATTTTCAGAAGCTACAACAGATTTTTAGGATTTAATTGAGAAAAAAAATAATAAGTATAGTTTAAAATTATTAGTTGTATACTTTAGAATGAGACATAATTTAGGAAAATAATATAAACTTATCAAATTCTATATTACTGGGGGGATAAAAAAGAAAAGAAATACTGTAAAGGCTGAATTAACCGGCATGTTCGGAAAATGCTTCAAATGTCCGGATAGTTGGGTGCTACAAAATCTATATCGGATGAAGGGGGCATCGATGAAATAGTGAAGCAGGAAAACAATTTTTTTTGCCTATTTTCAGCCAAATAATTCTGATTTTAAAATTTTCATTTCGTGAACTTATTTTTTCCAAAAATTAGAAACTATATTCAAACAAAAAATATTTTTTAAGTATATTTCTCAATATTAAGGGGAGAGAAAAAATGAATTTAAGGAAATTTTAAAATCACACTTCTCCTACAATTTTGATTTTTTTTTTTAATCTTTTTATCATACTTTCCTAACGAATTTGCTTTTCTAACTATAAGGATCGCATTTCTAATCACATTATTATTTAAGCAAAAATAATAAAATTTTGTGACATATGTAAAAATACATTAAAAAGGACTATTTACTTAACATAAAAAAGGGGGGAATTTATATTTTTGCATGTATGATCTTTATTTCATAAAAACAACAACAACAACGAAACATAAGGAACGTTAATTAAACAATATGAAGTAAATTGAGAAATATATGTTGAAGTTTTAGCATTTTGTTCTGACGTATTTAAAAAAAAAACATAAACTGAGGAAAATAAATTTAAAGATTGTAACTCTGTGTCATTTAAAAGGGAATAGATGCAGTAAAAACCTTTTTCCCATATTTACAATTTTCGGATCTTTATGTATTTTCACCTCAATTATAAAATTGAATATTTTATTTATTTATTTTATTAAATCGAAAATCTATTGACTGGTTAAATAAAAATTATTTAAGTTAAATAATATTATTTTTTGTAATAAATAGATAGTAATATAAAATACATGTTTATTATATGATAAGAACATTGCTTAGCGAAGTATTAGCAACTGAAATAAATTGCGAGATAATCTGTGACATATAATCACATCCCTAATTTCCGATGTGATGATGACTTTTAATAAATGCTAATTCTTATTTTTGAAAGAAAGAAATGAATAGGCTTGAACTTTCCAAGAAATTTTTCCTCAAATACATACAAACCTGTCAATAGAACGTTTAAATTAACAAGATTATTATTATTATTATTACTATTATTATTGAAATGAAACAGAACGGAGAATGGTTCAATTTCGAATTATTTTTTAAATCAATAATAAGTTAAATTTTTGTATCACAAAATAATTTTCCTCCATTCATCCATAAAAGTATATGATATTCTTATTCAGATACTAAATAACTGTTCCATTAAATTTACTTTGAAATTAGACTAAAGAAATAGTTTGAGAATCCAAATCATAAAAAGTCAACAGTCATCTATTATTAAAAGTATATTTGACTTTTATAGGACGTCATCTATTATTAAAAATCCCTGACGGCTCGGCCTTTCGAAGACGCAGGCCGTGGGGCAACTGTTTGTTGGGAATTGCGGAAGAAAAGACCTTTTTGCCATGATGCGGCGTTTTGGAAACACCCACTTCGAAACCTAACTTGTTTGTGGGCGGAGCCGGCAGGGATTGTTTTTGTTTTTATTTTTTTTTTTTTTTTCTATAAGGGTTGGTCTTATGAAAAACTTGTCAATATAAAAGTTTTAGATAATATTAAGAAGATTTATAATAAATTTAAGTGGATTCGATATCTTCTCAATTGACGAAGTTATGAATTTTTTTCTTCTAAAACCCCCCTCCCCCCCCCCCCTTAGGGCCATTTTGATGGATATCAAAAATCTGTCATACATAAATTTTCGGTCCTTTTCCTAGAAGTAATAATAACTTTAAACGGATTCGATACGTATCATAATTAAGAAATTATGGATTTTTTTGTTTTCCCAAAAAGCCCCCTATTTCCGCTCCCTTCGTTCGATTTTGCCCATTAACGAACTTGACCGAGATTTTATGCCCCTTGATTTTATGTATCAGTTTGGAAGAGATTTGTGCATAATTATAGGAGTTATCGTGTCCATAAAAAAGTGACATAGATAGATATAGATAGATAGATAAATAGATAGATAGATAAAGTTTTGAACTGGGGGCGGTTTTGGGTTCTGTGAGTCATGATCGGCGTAGAGCTGCAAAATTTTTTCAAAAATTCCAACTTAGCGGAGAATGTAATATTTAGTATTTCTTACGAAATCTACTTAAAAGGATATAGTGTCTTCATGGATAAATACAATCTTATAACTTAATTTGAAGCAGATGCGTTTATTTCATTTGAAATAAGAAAATTTTAAAGTCATTTCCTCATTGCGTGTCATAAGATTTTAGGTAAAAAAATATTTTTCCCTCGAAATTTTCTAACAATTTTTAAACGTAAAAACATGATTACTTGCAGACATGAATATTGAATTCATTTGGAATCGAATAATCTCCTCCAAATTTTCTGAATTATAAGCGATTGTTGTTTCATAACAATCTTTATCGGACTATCACATCTGGAAATTCAGTTCAAAATGCCAACTTTGACAGTATTTTCCGAAAAATTATATTTTTTTAACGAAAAATGCAATACCCTTTCGATTTCATAGTTTCTAAATAAAAGCACCTGTGAATCCCATGCGTTTACAAACAAATATGTATTCAGAAATGTATTAGAAAGTAGCCAATTTGGATTTGAAAACAATCTTATTTACAGCTTAAGAAGTTAAATGTCTTTACCCCACTATTGGATGCATATTCTTTAAATGATAATGCAATTCTTGCGTTCTTTTCAATGATTTTGAATTGAAAAGAATTTAATGATCGACTTCTTATTGTTTTTATTTTCTAAACATAGCACACGTTAGTCGTGCGTAAATATAAAAAAAGTATTCAGTGAAAGTTGAAATTTATCATTAAACTTTTTTTTTTTCAGTTATACAACATAGTGCAACCACCTTAGAATTTTAAAATGTTGTTTAGATTGTAGAAAAAAAGTATAAAGTTTCGAAAAAAATAATATTTTACTACCAATAGGGTTCAAAACAAGTTAATAATAATAATAATAATAATAATAAACATCAATTATAATAATATGCACTAATTCGCGCTCATAGGAGAACTCGTATTCCAGCAGCAACAATATTCGTGGATTTAGAATTTGCTTTTCTTTTATAATATCAAATACTACAGAGAATACATTTTAAGATAAAAATCATTTCTAACATATTCATTTAAAACACAAAATGTCTTTATATAAATATTAATATTGCATTATGCTGAATGTTCTTGAAGAAGCATAAAATGCCACATCTGAAGACACTGTTGATAAGAAATTTGATGAAAATCTGTTTCTCCAGATACTTTGAAAATATATTTCTGGACGAAAAAAAAAATGTTTGAAAGAAAAAAAGAATCGCTGTCATTATTAAGCAACAAGTGTTATTGATTTCTAAAATTTTCTCTTCGAAATTAATTTAAAAATTTTCCTTAACGTTTAAAATTCTTGTAAGATTTTTCAAATTTAAGAAACAAAACCCATTTTTGATAGCCAAAATTATCGCTAAAGCGGCCAATCTAGCAAAAAAATTAACGCTGAGTCTATCCAAGTCCTATCTTAGAGAGAAAAAAGATTACTGAAAAAAAAAAAAAAAAATGATAATTTTACGGTGCGCGGTAGCGTATGACTGCTTATTTTACTGTTTATTACTATTAATTTTACGGTATAAAACTGCAGCTAGGATGCTAGTATTATACAGTAGCATCAACAATTTATTTTTGTAAACAGGTGGAGTTATATTGACATCTGTGCATGGCGAGTGCAGTTCGTACATTTCTAAACAAAAGAGGGATTAACTTGGGTGCAGTTAGCCGGTCTCCACCGTTTGAATAAAATTGAAATTATTTACAGTAAAGGTATTTTATCCAAAAGCCTGGCTAGTTTCTGATATTCATCTTTTTAAAATACAGGGTGAACGAGAACTATCTTTGAAAATTTGACGTTCGACAAAATGCGAAACAAATAAGATAGCCAATATATGTTGCTTGTACACGTAACAGCCATACATAAAGTTTTATTTGTAAATAAAATATTTTTGAAGCAAACAAGGATTTGAAAATTTTTTAAGCAAATAAGGAATTCGTAGACCGATGGATTGGCCAAGTTAGATAACCAGGTATCGTGATTTGTGATTTTTGACGATACATAAAAAAAGGTGTGTAACTGTAATCCGATGGTTAGACAAGAATAAGAGTTGAAATTTCAAACATTCACGTAGCTATGTTGGAATAAAGAATTAAACTATCACTTGGATATTACAAAAAACTCTTCTTACAAATGAAACTTTATATTTTAAATATATAAACATTAAAAACCTCAATATCATCAAAATCAATTAGAGAAATCACACCTGAATGAGGCTTACGCAGTTCCAGATTTGCTCCATGTGGAACTTTAATTTGAACTCTGAATGGCTGATTCTTTTGCAATTGTTTATAATATTGATGTTTTTACTGATGAGGTGTTATAAATCTATTTTAATTTTAAGGCATCTTAATGTTGTTTTATTGTTTTTAAATTAATGTTTGATTATAAATCTCTGCCCAACAACGCCAAATTTTATGTTTTTTTTAAACTCATTTTTAAACGCAAAAGCATGACACTTGCAGACATGATTATTGAAATGATTTTTAATCGAACAGTTTTTCATTTTTCGATAAATGAATCACATCTTGAGTTATAAGCGATTATGGTCTCATGACATCATTTTTTTCCCTTTCCCGCACTGTCGCGTCCGGATTTTCGGTTCAAAACGTCAATTTTGACAGCATTTTCTGAAATATCTTCTGCCTTTATCGGAAAATGGAAAAACAGTTTGATTACAGAGTATTCAGAATAAGAACATCTGCCATTCATTTCATGCATTTGCGAACAAAAATAAATTAAAAAATGTGTCAGAAAGTTGCCCGTTTCGATTTTTGTAGTATTTACGGTTTAACTTAGAACTGGAAAGAGTAATTTAAATTTGGGAAAGTCAAAAAACTGTTGGATTTAGTTTTTAACATTCTCCTATGTTATTCAGATTTATTTAGGCATGTTCGCTTTTGAAAATGGTGTGTTTATCATTTACAGTATGTTTACAGCGACACTCAAAATAATCCCGTTACATTATTGTCTATGGGAAATAAATGGTTTGTTGTGTATTTTAATTATGTTACACTATTTCTAACATAATGGAATTTATATGCATTTCTGAGGTACGTTAAGGCATAATTTCTGTAGAATATGGAGTACAAAGCATTTATCATTGATTTACAGGGTCACACAAAATAATTTGGATGCATAATATTCTATGGGGGGAAAATGTTTGCAAACTTTTTAAAAATAATGTTATACTACTGCCAGGCATGAGGTTCTTCCGCGGATCCGCGGTTTTCCGCTTTTTTGTCATTTCCCATTTCCGCTTTTTCGCCATATTCGGATTTTCCGAAAAAACACAAAATTCGCATAAAGATCGCGGTATAAAAACACGAATTTCGCCAAAAGATTGCCTTAAAACGCGAATATCGCCAAAATATCGCTGTAAAAACGCGAATTTCACCAAAAGATCGCCGTAAAAAACGCGACTTTCGCCAAGAGATCGCCGTAGAAACACGACTTTCGCCAAGAGATAGCCGTAGAAACGCGACATTCGCCAAGAGATCGCCGTAGAAACGTGAATATCGCCAAAAGATCGCCGTAAAAATGCCAATATTGCCATATAAGATCGGCGTAAAAACGCCAATTTCACCAAAAGATCACCGTAAAAAACGTGACTTTCGCCAAGAGATCGTCGTAAAAACGCGAATTTTGTCATCAGATCGCCGTAGAAACGCGAATTTTGTCAAAAGATTGCCGCAGAAACGCGGATTTCACCAAAAGATCGCCATAGAAACGCGAATTTCGTCAAAAGATCGCCATAGAAATACGAATTTTGTCAAAAGGTTAAAAGATTGAAACCAAATTTTTTATGCCAATGAAGGGTTTTATTAATGTGCTATATTTTGGTAAAATAGACTTTTTATTAGAGTAAGTAAATAATTTCTGCCTAATTTTTGTTAATAATTTATTTTTAAGTTACTCAAAGCTAAATTGATGTAATATATATTGTATGTAATATATATATATTTAGAAGACATATATTTTAATAGCAATTATAATATTTGTTGCGCTTGAAATTCAAACGTCGTTCGTGCAGTTTTTAGCTTTTTTGCTTTTTTGTCAATCTCATGCCTGTACTTTAGACATGATGAAATGAAATCTAGATTATTGAGGTGATACATATATATACATAAAATATACACTATAAGATGCTTACTGTGGAATGTGTTACACAAAGGATTTAGTCTACAGTAATGCTATAAACGATAAAGCTTTCACTTGTGGTACTCGTTTTAAGTTTGACGTCATTTTCGATTGCGTGGTGTGTAGAAATTCTATAGATTATATACAGGGTTACACAAAATAATTTGTATGAGCGTGAACTGCTTAAGTATATTTAGCATCAGATGTTTGTAGAATACAAATAAATTCATATACAGGATTACGAAAAGAACTAGATACATTGCCGTCTATGTATAATAATTTCTGAAAGTACGTTTTCAGATCTTGTGTAGTGTTGTTTTTCCTGAATTAAATTTTAGTTTAATATGACACGCGTATAAAAATCTGTAGATAATATGTAGTGCTGTGTAAAATTGTTCAAGTGCATTTACGTCTATTTGTGGAAATTGCTGAAGTAGAATTTTGAACTGTGTTATGTCTTTTATAACTAAGTTGATTTTAGCACACAATGTAGTGTATAGATCTTTAGAAACTGTTCAGGAATACACAAAAGAATTCGAGTGCCTTTCAGACTATAGACGGCAATTGCTGAAATCCTCTTTTCAAATATGTTATTATGTTTTCTAAAATATCTTCTTTCACTTTTTTAAACGGTGACGTTCTGTTACAGTATTCTGGAAGTGTTGGAATATGTTTCATAATTTATGTTTTTTCTCGCTGTTAAAAATCTGTCCAGTAATTCAAACGTTTTTTATAGAAAATGGTGTTACATAACCGTATTTTAACTTTATTCTGACCAATGAGAACGCTTCTTAATATGGTGAAGTAACTGTTATCTATAAAAACGGTTGAATGACTGCACAGTTTTCTGCAGGGTTTCAACAGTGCTTTTTAGCTCACAGGCTATCAAAGCCTTAGAACTATAATGTGCCCGTCCGTTCTGTATGTATGTACGTAACGCGATAACTCTTGTTAGAAATATCCGTTTTGCTTCAAATTTTGTTTATAGGTTCATTGTGATAAGGCGCTTCCCTGATTAGTTTTGTTGTTTAATTGGTTAAGTATAAAGGGGGGAACGGGGGGGCTAATTCCCCCCTTAATTTGATAAATGGGTTTTTCATAGAGAAATATCCTATTTGCTTCAAATTTTGTATATAGGTTCATTGTGATAAGGCGCTTTCCTGGTTAGTTTTGGGTGTTCACTGGTTAAGTATAAAGGGGAAAACAGGGGGGGGTTAATCCCACCTTAATTTATTATCGATTTCTTTATTTTCCGAGGGTATTATTCTTTGAAATAAGAGTATAATACACAATTAATGTGAATAGCCTGTGAGCTCAATGCCATCAGTTTAACTGGGCACTTTTCTTTTTATTATAATTACTGTTGGTTATCCAATGTTATTAAATAAAAATTAATGTCATATGGACCAACATTTCAGGAATGGGATTTTTTCATTAAATGCCATATTTAATTAGACTTTAGCGCATAGAGGTGCTGAATATGCTTTGGCGTAAATGGTCTAACAGTTGGCACTGCTATGCTTCATTTTTTACATTGTACATGAGGTATTGTAATAAGGGAATCTCTTCAAACTTCACATTCAGTTAACCCTTAACATAAATTGATGCTGATTAGATTTTGGTGTATTTCACCCAACATGTGGCGTTACTGGGTCGCATTTTTAATGATTTCCGTGATAGTCACATAAAAATTCCCAGATCTCGGCATGTTTGGGATAGAATTTCCCCAAATTTAATATGTAAGATGATTACAAATAACAGTTGTTTCAATATTGATTTTGATCACTCCCCAGGGTAGCTTATCTCAGCTTCTATTGTGTAGAAAGGAACATATTTTTATATTTGAGGTTAATAATTAATAAAATATATGTTAAGCTAATTTTAAATTTTATTGCTCAACACAAGGCACTGTTATGCTGTGCTTTTTTTATTCACTGATTACTTTTACTCCATGTTAAACTGCAAGAAATGCACTACTACTTTTGCAATTGTTAATGTGTAACTCCGCTAATAATTGATTGATTTAACATTTTCTTAGATGCAATAATTTTTACTGTTTCTATTTTATTCCAAATAATTGTTTGCTGTTCTAAATATTACCCATCTTGCAGTAGGATATTTAAGTGTATTAAATAAGGCCATGTACATTGTTTAATGATATCTTTGTAAAGATAACCAATTAACATATTTTCTGAGATAAATTTAAAAAATTGCATATTTAGGAAAACTTGGTGCAGTATTTTTTGATATGTGGTACCTTTTTAGCCCCTTTTTAAAATATAAATGGTCCCCTTTGTTTAATCCAAGTTTACCCCTTTTGGAGGACTAAAATGTGCTGAGAGCCCTGATATTTGAGCTATGAAAAGTCGGTTTTCTTAATTCACTTCTTATATCATTGTTTCTGCTAAAATCCCCTGCAATCCTATCAACTTTGGAACTTCTCCTGTCTGTCAAATCAAATCAAATAACTCATCCAGGAACTTAGAAAATAATTTTGTAATGATTCCGAATTTTTGGGGACAGAATCGGAAGCTGAATACATTGTGGTGCGACAATTGATCCAAAGATTAATCAAAACCAATAAATCTGTTGTGTGTGTTAGCGTCCAGTTATTAACTATCCTGTATATTTAAACAAAAAGGGATATGTGTAAGATTCACATTCACATAAAATCACCCTTTTTGCGCATGCGTGAAATTAAATCTAGAACTTATTCAGTTTCAGAGTACACCAGAACGAAGTCGTGGTGGCTGAGTGATCTAAAACGCTAGGTTTAAAGCTAAGAGATCGTCGGTCCGATCCCACTCTGGACAGAATGATTTCTGATATTTTAAAATAGTTTATTTCAATAAAGTTATATGTTACTTCAAGAGGAAGAAGTTATACAATTTCTATATATTTTAATTCGAATGCTTTATATAATTAAGTAAAATTTAACACCAACAATATATTTTTAAATTACTAATTTTTATATTAAAAATATTTCAATTAAAAGATTGTGCATATAATTATCGATTAAATAAATTGAATTGATGTATAATTTTTGCTATATTTAGTATGACCATTATCAAGATATCATGAAAAGTATGTGATTATTTTTCATAAAAAAGAAAAAATAAAAGGAAAAATATTCAAACAGGAACTCTAAAGGAAATTACCTTGATATCCATGATTTATTAATTAAATAATGTATGAAAAGTAAAATAAAACTTAAGTAATTAAAAAATATGTATTTATAACTCGTTAGCTGCAAACAGCAACTTTTAATTTTGTTCAGGGGTTTAGAGTCAGACTGATAAAAATAATGAAAAAGTTTAAAAGTCGTGTAATTAAAAAAAAAATCAGAAAATACTATTGTTATTTTTTCAAAATATCGGGACTGTGGAAAGTAAAATTTAATACCCAACAATATTTTTAAAATTACTAATTTTATATTAAAAATATTTAAATTAAAAGATTTTTCAGGCAGTTATCAATTAAATAAATTGATCTAAATTTTCATCTATATTTTGTATGACCATTATCAAGAAGATATATTTATATAGTACTAAGAAAAGTATGATTATTTTTCAAGAAAGAAGAAAGAAAAGAAAGGGGAAAAAAGAAAGGAAATATATTAATATAAGAACTAAAAAAGAAATTACCTTGATATATTAGCAATAATCCGTATGAAAAATTCTTTTAATTCATTAGTTGAGTGGGTTGGACTGACAGCGCCACCTATCGCCTAATACGTATAGGAACAGCTTACTCTATAAATTCTTCAACTTTTCCAAACTTAATTCATTTAAAAAGAACTAATTAAAAATCGAAACATATTTCTAATGGAACTTTCAAATTGTGTACTGTCAAATTTTGACGGGTACTATCTAGTTTATTTCATATTTTAAACTCTTTCCGTCACAACTTGTTCAGGTGATATAAGTTTATCTTGCCCAAAAAGGTTAAAATTTTTCATTTAAATGGAAAAAGGACAACCCGTATATCAATAGAAAATCTGCTCTGACCGTTATGTACTTAGAAATTACATCTAAAGCTGAACATATCTGCTTCTTACCGCAATTCACTTACAATACTTTACGAAATAAACCCACGTATATATTACTCCAATAAGCTTACCTTAAGTGAACACTAGATGGCCGAACAATTACTGCACCTAACAGAATCCGTATGTGATAGGGCGTTTCTTTACATAGTCAGCTGTTAGTCAGAAGAGCAGTTAGGTGCAGAAATGCAAGTTTAAGCTTAGTTTAGTTATACAATGTTATTTTTAACCCCAATCAAACTGATTGATGATGAAATCATACGAGTTTAAAATTTCTAAAATCAGTGAAAAAAAGAAGATAGGAATCGAACCAGGGACATTTCGCGTACGTGCAAACGCTTGCCATCTGAGCTATACTTGGACAACTCTGTTGGACACAGTTCATTCAGAAAACCTTTTGATCCTGTTGCCAATAGTGTGGCGAATTTTCCCTAACATATTTTAAAACTATCGTTTATAATACGTCGCAACAAATCTTTCGGAAAAAGACACAAACTTTGCAAATATGTTAAACTTACGATCAAAAGACAGAGGTCAGTTTTTGCTCCGAATTGTCTATGCCTTAGACTATGTTAATGTGCACTAGTTTTTGCTTTTTCAAACGTATTACTTATTATTAAAGCATTTTTCCTAAATATCTTTGCATTTTCAAGTTAAACCGAAAAAAGCTCTTAAGGTATACCTGTTGATAATTTTTTTTTCTTTTCAAAAACTAGATACACCTTTGCCATAAAAGTAATTTTTGCTGCACTATTGGTGTACTATGCAGTGGTGTAAAAAAAAAGTTAAACTAGAACAGGGACAGATCTCGTATGGAAATGTGCGATACTCCTTTGGACCAGTGGTGTAGTCGTAAAAAACCGGAAGGTATATGCTATAGGCAGAGTGTATATATAAGCGAGTATACGCTATAACTACGGAGAGTATACGGAGTTATCCAGAAGGCATACGGCATATACCACCGTATACTCTCCACTGCATGTTGGCTACGGCACAGTTACGTATCATGGGTTGATCCAGGCAAAAATTGGGTTCTCTTGAGCCCCTTTATAAAATTTCATTTAACAAAAGAGCGCCCTTCACAAAATTAAATTTAATTAAAAAGTAACCTATTCCATTTCGCGAAAAGGGCCGATACCAAGGGATAGCTTGACTGCCAACGGGAAGCCTAAGCCAAGACCTCAGCCTCTACGGACGGGAAAATCAAATGGCTAGGCTAAACCACCAACGAAAATCTGAGCTGTATAACTAACGAGGATATTTGAGGGATAGATAGATGGTCAATGGAAAACCTAAGTTGGAGATAGGTACAACAACAGGAAAAACCGAGGAATAGCTATACCACCAACAGGAATCTACAACAGACAGAAACATCTAAGGGATAGCTAGACCACCAATATTATTAGTATTTTTGGATGATTATTTAGTGTTTATGAAATTAAAATTTGTCTGAATGGATTTTAAAGTACATTAAAATATGAATCTCTATTTAACGAATTTTCTATATAACGAAGAATTTTGCTGGATTTAGAAACTTCGTTAAATAGAGGTCCAACTTTATCTATTTTGGCGTAAATGGATTTTCATATGATGAAGAACAACATTTGAAGCATCTTCGCACTCTGAACTATATGTTTTAAAATTAACGATTTAGGAATTAGCTATTGATCAACGACAAGAAAAGACACTGTGTATATTATTTAATATACCTGTAGTATCTGTAGTAATGATTAATCTTTACTACAGATCCACAGTTCGATTGCGGACTCACTCAACCTTTTAAAACCTTGATAAAATGAATACGAAGCTTGCTTGGGAATTAAATACTGAGGGCCCTGCATTAGACTGACCACAGACGAGGACATATGATATATAGCATCTCGGGGCTATGATGAAGAAAACAGGCCGTGATCCTTAATGAATTGTAGCACTGCAGGTTTAGTTTTTTTTAAACAATCGTTACATGTACAATTTTAATGTAAAATGAGTTTGCAAGCCACAAGTTTTATGTTTATTCTATTATCCGAAATTAGTATATAAAAAACGTTATTTTAAATTAATAGAAAATAAAATATTGTGAAATTTCCGGTTTTTGACATAGGCCTGCATATAAAAGTATTCTGATATTTGGCTTGGACTTACTTTAGTACTTACAAAATATGAAAAGCTTGTGTTGCTTTGAAAACAACTGTTTAACATTCTCCTAGTGTGTCCGTCCCCTGTAAATGTGCCCCAAAAGTCATTTTGACGTCACATCAGAAGGTGGCACATATCATGAGGGCACATGTCCAGTACTAGAACATTTTATTTTGTCGAAAATTCCTGAGAGCCGACTCCTGGATATGTGTCCCCAAATGCCATTTTGACGTCAAAGCAAAGGGGATACATATCAAGGGGGCACAAATACAGTGCTAGGACATTTTATTTTTGACGAGAGTGTCAGATATCCGACCCCATACAATACATCATTTTGACGTCACAGCAGAGGGGACACATATCCACTGCTAGAACATTTTATGTTCGTCGAGAGCTGAATATCCGACCCCTGGATATGTGTCTTTACGTACAGTTTTTTATTGTTACCGTGAACTAGTATAACAGTAGAGATGGGCAACATCGTTCCTTTTAGGGAATCGTTCCAGCCGGAATCGTTAACCGAAAGGACAGAGATCTTTGGAGTCGTTCCTTTTGGAATCGTTCCTTTTTCTCGGAACGATTCCGAAAAAAATGAACGAGTCCGAAAAAAGGGAACAATTCTGAGAAAAAGGAACGATTCCAAAAAAAAAGGTTTTCGAGAAAAAAAAAACGCTTCCGAGATAAAAAGAACGATTTCAAGATGAAAGGGATAACTTTGAGAAAAAAGGAACGAATCCGGAAGTATTAGAACGAACATGAAATCTATAATATTAATAATACTAATTTATTTTCTTACGTATTCGTCCATTTTCTTATCCGCCTTATTTTTAATTTTTTTGGACAGATGATTTCGTTTTCAAGAGTTCATTTCATTGATGAGTGTGTGCAATTAATTAGCAATTATTTCTAATTAACATTATACAAGTATACTTCCTGACTTTATGGTTTATCGCATTAAACTCAATTCCTCTTGAAAATTTACCCCTGGATGACCTTTCATTTACCGCTATAGTTTATCAAAGAAATTTTACTGCAGCTGTTTGTTTTGCCCACCACGGTGGCGGCCCATTCGATTTTTAGTGTAATCGGGTTTCCTCTTGAAAATATTTCGTTGAATGACCCTCAATTTATACTATTAATTATTTTATGCAGGAATCTTTATTCTAGTTCAGATGTATGGCACCAGGGTTTGCGCAATTTTAAGCCTTATAATTAGATCCCTCTTCAAAATCCACCCCAAGATAACCAACCATTCATTTACATGTCAGTCCTCGGAACCGTCCGTTTTCAGAGTCACTCCCATTCCATTTCGGTAGGATTATTCGGAAATCGGCCATTTTCTCCGTCTGCCCATTTCTAAACAATTCCCAGGACTATCTCCTTTTAGTATTAAGTTCATGCGTGAATAGAATCTTTTATAAAATCAAATTCGGATACCTGTCGATTTGGGAAAACATAATTCATTAAACGAAGTATATTTGAGAGTCTTAATATACACCAATGTCCTTTCTGACTGCATTATCAATGCACAGCCGAAACCGAAATGCCTGCACCTGAAATCGTAAAATTTTAGTTGTTACTTCCTGTTATGACATAAAAATCCATTAAAAAAGTGTTTTCTGAAATTCAACTTTTAGGTGATTGAAAGTTTTTGAAAAGGTATACCAGTATATTTAAATTTAGAAATTGCACATAGTTAGAACTGTAGATATTGAGATAAGAAACAAAATCATAACTATATAGTTCAATACGTTTCAATAACTTAACTAACTTTCGTCAACTGTATAGTTTAATACAAATACGATTTCAAATACACAAAATAAATAAGAAAATACAAAATACGATACTCTTAAAAAAGATTTTATTTCAAAAATAGGAATATATAAAATGTGTTGATTTGGTGAAATCCTAAAATAATCCGCAACAAAAAACCAGGCTAAAATGTTAGTACAACAAACAATTCAACAACAGTTTCATGATAGTAAAGAAAATTAACATCAATAATATAAAACAACCAGGAATGGTAATTTGTTTCTAAAAATTTTCATTCATTGGTGTAAACAAATTTTTTTAATCGATTTTATTTTCTAAAAATTTTTGTTTAATAAGAATGACTGCTATAAAATTCCAAAACTCTGTTAAACTTTCAATATATGGAAAAAAAACTCACGATAAAGTCTGAAATACTGAATCAATTCGAACCTATTTGGGATAGTAAATTGATCTGCTAGTATCTTCGATGAGTTCGTTAATCAAGTATGTAGCTGTTATAGTTCGTTTACAGGAGCACACAAAAGCATAAAAAACATTCAAAGCTTGTCATCACGATAACATCCGAAATATACTGAGCAAATTTAAACCGAATTAGGACAGTATATTGTTCTTGCAAGTATCTTGGAAGAATTCGTTAATCAAGTACTATTTTGTTGCCCCTATGTATCACCTAATGATAAAAACCAACCCTGCTGAAAGCAAAGATAATAAAATGAACGAATACGTTTTTATTTTAGGTTGCCCGATTACAAGTCTTTTTTGTTCAAATTTCGTTATTTGTTTTTTATACCGAAAGAAGAATGAAATCCTATTTTGGCGCCCCCTTTTACAGTGGCGCCCCTTTGCTCCTCCGTAGTTTCTGCACTGCAAATATCTGTTATCCACCACCACAGTAACAGCCATTAATCCGGGAACTGATTTCGGGAGTTGCGAGTATCAATCGCGATTGTCAGAAGAAATTACTATGAAAAACGATTTTTGTCTTGCTTTTATTTTCGTTGTATTAAAACAAAGGCAAAGATATTTAACTTTTAATTATTTAGAAAGAAATAGAAATAAAATGGCAAATATATATATATATACAAATTCACAACTTGCATTCTTTAGTAATCAATAATTAAAAAAAAAAATAATAATAAGCGTAATAGTGCTGTTCCATTTTTTTTTTTTTTTTTTTTTTTTGGCAAAATATAAAAATGTCTATTAATCTGTATACACGTACACAATTATACAATTATATTAGCACTAGAATCAGTTTAAAAAAAAAAAAAGAAAAGAAAAAAGGCATATGTCTTTACTGTAAATTATGTTTTTTTTTTTTTTTTTTTTTTTTTTTTTTTTTTTTGTACTATATACTATATACATATATTATAAAACTAGTTTAATGTAATCTTGACATAAATCTATTAAACAGAAAAAGCATAAAATACGCAGCTTTACATATATGTCATAATGTTGGAAAATGTCTGATAATCTATATGTAGCACGTAATTTTTCTTTCCCGTTTTCATACTCAAAACGGCCATAAGGGTAGTGAACACCGGTTAAATTATTTCAATCCCACTCACTACTGTTACTGTTATATAATTATTATTATTAAACATGCTTTTTTTTTTCTTTTCCCTTATTATATGAATTTTAAGAAAAAATTGAAAACGTTATGCAAAAATTCTTTGTTCAAATAGGTTTCCCTTTATGTATCCACTGTAAGTTGATTAAAACTATCTACGAGAGTTCCGAGATCTTTTGAATCATCTTTTTCAGAAGATAAAAATAAGACCCTAAACTGAGGAAAGAAAGTGGTACTCGACCGCTCGTAAATGCTTTTGTTAGGTAGATTTAGTAAGAAATAGGAGAGACCGGGGTGATTCTTGGTCACTTGCAGCATGGGGTGATTATTGGTCAATTAAATTTTCATTAATACTAATGAAAGAATCAAAAGAAAAAAAAAATACTGGATGTTAGACAATTTCATTGTTATTCAGTAACACAAACGAATTTTTGGTTCAAAACATAATTTAATGAGAAAAAATATTTTACTATATACTAGACATATGTATAAAACTTGAACAAAAAATAAAGGATTACAACATTATGCTTTTTTTTTTCATAAGGTGGCTGTAATATCAAATTTAGCTACATGATGATCTAGAAGGGTTATATAGAAAGAGAAATATGCATAGAATATGTATGTATGCATATGAACACTGTATGAGTATATACATTAGAGAAATAGAGGGCTGAATATCACCCTATACATGGGGTGATTCTTGGTTAGCATGGGGTGAATATTGGTCAGCATGGGGTGATTCTTGGTCATGAAATTTTAGCTTAAAAATTACTTATAAACTCACAAATAGTGCAGAAATGTTTAATATTTGTCACTTTTAGATGGCAGCGTTTGCATTCAAAAGTTTTTTCAAGTTTTTGCAATGTCAACTCCGTCTACTTCCTCTGATAGCACACCATCAACTGAAAAATAATTTCATTCACTTCACAGTCAACGTCTGCAAATTGTACCACGCACATGTAAATCCAGTGCAAGGAGAAAAATAGAAACAAATGCAGCAGTTATCATCTACGAGGATTTCATTAAGTTGTGTGAAAAAGTTGAAAAAGAATCAAAAAAGAAAAGGAAAACTACATTAACAAGAATACAGCTGAAGATGCAGTAGCATCATCCTCTGAGACTAGAAAGAAAACACAGCAATGCACACAAGATACGGATATAGATATGTAAGTAGAAACGGGTGAAGTTGAAAAAAATCCGCAAGCAAAAAAAAAGATTCTGATATTTCAGTTACAAATAAATTAAGGAAAATACATAAAGCCATATGTGTAGAGAAGTACTATGTTGTCTACTTTGAATAGATGCCATACGTCGGGCGTGTTATTAATATTCAGAATGATATTTTGTCTTGCAAATTTTTGGAAAAGTCTGCAGGAAATTATCGCTGGCCAAAGAAAACAGATCTTGCGCTAGTGAAGCGCTCCTTTGTGTTTTATGGACCAGTTAGACTCTATGGTACAGGGCCATTTCATATTGAGGAAGATGAAATGCAAGCTGCATACCTTAAATACAAAAAAGTCTTTTGTAAATAAATGTATTATTTTGTGAAATTTATTTGAAGTTCCAACCATTTTAGTAAAGTTTTTTATTTTATAACATTTTTCATAACTCTGTTTATATTTACAAACAATACAAAGTATTAAATTTATTCCAAGAATGTTTCATTCAACCATTTATTAAATTTTTGAGTGCTTAAAATGTTGATTTTTGATCATAAAAAAATGACCAATAATCATCCCATTGCCGGGGTGATTATTGCTCAGACGTTTTGTAATTTTATTAATATTATATATAATTAAAAAAAATAAAACTAATTAAGATTGTTAGGAATTAGATTTTCTTTCTGCAAGTATAAAATTTTTGTTTCAATTCAATTTAGTTACTGAGTTATATGGATCTTTATGAAAAGTGACCAATAATCACCCCCACTCCGCTCTACTACCTATTACATTCTCCCCTAAGTTGGAATTTTTGAAAAGTTTCTGCAGATCTACGTCGATCATGACTCCTAGAACCCAAAACCACCCCTAGTTCAAAACTTTATCTATCTATCTATCTATCTATCTATGTCACTTTTTTATGGACACGATAGCTTCAATAATTCTGCACAAATATCTTCCAAACTGATACATAAAATCAAGGGGCATAAAATCTCGGTCAAGTTCATTAATGGGAAAAATCGAACTAGGGGGGGGGGAGGAAATGAGGAGGCCATTAAGAATGGCCCCAAGGGGGGGGGGGTTCAGAAGAAAAAAATTCATAACTTCGTCAATTCACAAGATATCAAATCCGCTTAAATTTATTATAAATCCTCTTACTATTATCTAAAACTTTTATATTGACAAGTTTTTATATCGCCAACCCTTATAGCAAAAAAAAAAATAATAAATAAATAAATAAAAGCAAAAATATCCCTGGCGGCTCCGTCTGCAGACAAGTTAAATTTCGAAGTGGGCGGTTCCAACTGCAGCATCATGGCAAAAAGGTCATTTCTTCTGCAATTCCCAACAAACAGGTGCCCCATGATCTGCGTCTTTGAAATCTACCTGTGCCTGTAGGCCGAGACGCCACGGATTTTTTTATTTTTATTTTGACAGAGAGGATCCTCAAATTAAAATTATGCTTGGTGAAAATATATGAAACAGTGAAATATACACGAAAGTTCGTAACCATGCAATTATTAAAATTGATCGAAAATCAGTTCTTTCAGATCAAAAAATCAGTTATTATTAACTGATTAAAATGCAATTGTTTAGGGCATAGCGATGTATTTCTTATATTATTCAAAACTGTTTCTAATCAGATTTTTAAAAAATATATATTTCCCACTATTATTTAAACAAGCATTTACTTTACATTAATTTTTTTTCTTAATTTTTTTCTTTCTGATCAATTTAGCACAAAAAGTTTTAATAGCGATGTAATTAAGTCGCAGGTGATAAGTACATAGCTAAATAATAGACAATATTTTAACTGAAGTACAATAATATACTTATATTTATCTTAAGATAAATTTAAGAGAAAGTAATACACGGTTGTAGTTTATTAATCAATCGCCCCCACCCCCCACTTCTATACTTTAAAATAAAATAGCGTATTTTAATTTATTAAAACTGGCCAGTCTACAAGAACAACGATCGATTCCGAGGACTCTTATCTTTTCGGAGTCTGTACATTGTGGACCGATTCCGAAGAATCGATCCTTTTTGGAATCGGTATATTTTGGACTGATTCCTAGGAATCGTTCCTTTTCGGAATCACTATACATTTTGGACTAATTCCGAGGAATCGGTCCTTTTCGGAGTCGGTACATTCTGGATCGATTCCGAGGACTCGGTACATTTTGGACCGATTCCTAGGAATCGTTCCTTTTCGGAATCGGTACATTTTGCACTAATTCCGAGGAATCGTTCGAAAAAGGACCGATTCCTTTTTAAAGACTGGAATCGTTCCTTGACAAATGACACATCTCTAGTATACAGCCTTATTTATCTAGAAATCTGTAGACGACATTCAGAAAGCTTATACAAAACTACTAGTAACTTTTGTACAGTACTGAAACAGTTCTAAAACTTTTTTCTATATGTTTTTAATTACTTTGTTGGGAATTGTAAAACAACTTGTGTACTTTCAGGGATCAAATTTGAAATCCAGATAATACTCGATTAAGGTCATTCAAATTCTAAATTAGATTATTTTGTGTGGAAACAGCCTGTAATATCTCGCATTTGAATTTAGTAATTACACAGGTAAGAATAATAGCTGATCACCCCACATGACCCGAAACATTCCTATTAAAAGTTTTGAAGCAGAATCAGTTTAAGTATTTTCGCTTGCTATTACAGTCGTAAAAAGAAAGAGATGAAATAATGACAATAAAAAATAAAATTAATAAAATACAAGCGAGAGCCTTAACTCTTAACTGCATTTTTTTAGGCTGCCTGCGGCACCGATTCAGCTAAGAAAGAAAAATACCAGCGAAGAACTGTCACGACAAAGCCATATTTGCTCTTTCTGTTGTTTTCCTCCCAGATAGCTTAGTGTCAATGCCAATTGGTTGAGCGTTAAGAACATTGCACTCTTAGAGCCGCTCGACCAATCAAACACTACTATTCGCTAGTTCATTAGCTATGTTAATTAACTCACAAAAGAATGTTGCTCGTGTGCCCGTTTTGTATAGCGCTTTGAAATCGCGTCTCCTGACCACATCTTTTGCTTTTCACTCTCCCCGGCTGTTAAGATAGGGAAGCGCGCATATTTCGACAATGCTTGAAAGAAACCAACGAAAAAATTTACCACCAAATCAAATAATTAGTAAGAGAATAAGGAGAGTCTTAAAACGCGATATTCCTCTTTAAAATGAATAGATAGAAAACGTCGAACTCTTCTGAATATGTCGAGAATTATTAATTCAAGGAATAACTGCTATTGTTTCTCTCTAAATTTAAATTTTTTTAAACGCAACTAGTATTTCGGATCATAATATTTTCAAACTATTGTATATTTTGCCAATGCTTGAAAGGAACCAACGAAAAAAATTACCACCTAAACATAGTAAGATAAACACAGAATAACACGATTCTTAAAACGCGATAGTCATCTTTAATCACCACCTAAACATAGTAGGAAAGAGACAGAATAAGACGAGTCTGAAAATGCGATTTAAAATGAAGAGAAAGAAAACCTTGATAAAATCGAACTTTTCTGCAGTAAATCCGGCTAATGTGTCGATAATAATTAATTCAAGGAATAATTGCTACTATTCCTGGCTATATTTTAATTTTTTAAAACACAAGTAGTATTTCGGATCGTAACATTTTCAAATTAGGGTATATTTTACCAATCCTTGAAAGATACCAAACAGAAAAAATACCAACTAAACATAGTAAATAAAAAACAGAATAAGACGAGTCCAAGAACGCGATAATTCCTCTTTAAGATAAACAGAAAGCCATGATTAAATTTATCTTTTCTGCAGTGATGCTGGCTAATGTCCAAGAATAATTCATTTTAGGCATAATTATTAGTATTCGGAACTAAATTTAATTTTTTTAGCCCAAATATTTCGGATTGTAATACTTTCAAACTAGCGCAGTTTTTGGAAACAAAAGCAATATTTCTGATCGTAACAATTTCAAACTAGGGTATATTTCGCCACTACTTGAACGACACCAAAGGGAAAAATGACCGTCTAAACATAATTAATAAGAAAGAGACAAGAAGAAGATGAGTCCGAAAACACGATATTCTTCTTTAAAAGAAATAGAAAGTTTAACTTTTCTGCAGTAATATCCGTGAATAATTACACTGTGCAACAAAAATGGATGAAGTTAATGCTTCCGGTAGAAAGTACCTAGTTCTTAATGAATTCAACATGAATATGATCATAAAAAAAGCTGAATGGGCTACGATTTTTTTGTGTGTTGCTCCATATATTGCCTGCGTTAAATTAGACTTCTTTTTGAATAAATACAATCAGTAACAAAAAATGGAAATGAAATTATCGAAAATAATAACTGTAATCATGATACAATCCAAATTAAATAGTACAATATTTTTTTTTACATTACTTTTTGCAGTACCGTATTTTCCGGTTTCCCCCCTATTTTTTTTTAACCCTATAATGGCGTATTTTTGGTGTATTCGGTGCATAAGTCGATCCTTTAATTCACTCACGAAAGAAAAGATTTTTTTTTTCTTTTAAAAATTGGCGATGCGTCACATGATGATTGATGTGTGGCAGAATATGAAACCTGAAGTGGCAATTAAAGATTTTTAAAGCGTGTCATCTCTCTTTCAACGGGAATCCAGCACTGATGAGAAGATTTTGTATCATTTTTAGATTTCGATGTTTCCGGTTTTTCATATTCATTTATATTCCTTATTTTTTTAACTTTTCTTCTTTTAACAGCCTACACTAATCACTCGCAAGTTAATGTTATACATCTATGGGAGCATTCCTTTCAAATTTCTCGTTTGAATTTCAGTATTTTTATTTTGCATTGGATAGCTGTGAAATCGATCTCTAAACGGGCTCTTTTTATTTATTTTATTTTATGAGGTCACTTTATATTTCAGAACCTGTCCTGAAAATGAAAGCATCCCCATTAAAAAGAAAAAAAAAACTGGAACAAAAAAAAAAAAAAAAAAAAAAAAAAAAAAAAAAAAAAAAAAAAAGATCAACATCAGCTATCCTGTGCAAAAAAGAAAAACGTGAAATGCAAACGCAAAATTTAAAAAGAATGCTCCCATATGTTTAACATTAGCTTGGGAGCGATTTCGCATGACTAGTGAGCATAAGTATCTCGGATCATAACACTTTCAAACGAGTGCCTATTTTGGTAATACTTGAAACAAAACCAAAGAAAACAAGAAAGAAAAATCATGCGTCAAGCATAGATTATGAAACACTTTCCAACACGTTCACAATACTGTAACAAAACTTCCCAGTTTACTAAGAAAACAATTAAAAAAACGCATAACACATTTGAAAACCCAGTTTCGGCAATTACTACCAATAGTCGAACAAAATATGCGATTTTTTTTGTGCAGACCTGTATCTGACCGATAGATTTGTATGTATACTACACAGTCAATTACGGATATTCGTTGAAAACACAATTTGGAAATCCTGAATTGATAGTTTAAATAATGCATTTCTTTCTTTTCTATTACCATACCTTAAAAAGGAAACACAGACAAAAGTATATATTTTTGAATAAATTTCCTTGTTAGCACGTAAATTAAAGCGGGGGATTTTTTATAATTTTAATAATGTGAAAGATGATGTCTAAGTAAACAAGGTCAAAGTCAAACCGGGCGGGGAATTTGGAAAACGCATAACACTATTTGAAAACCTAATTTCAGAAAATACCACATATAGTTGGGAAAATATCCGAATTTTTTTGTGCAGCCCTGTATAGGATCTATAGATTTGCATAGAAACCGCAGAGTGTGCAAAAATTTACTTCACTTAGGAACGACATAGCACAATTGAAAATTCACCTTCAGCAATACACGTCATTAAACGGAATAGTACGTGAGATGTTTTGAGTAGCCCTGTATATGATCTATAGAATTTATATGCACCATTTAATATGCAAAAAATTAGTGACATTTGTAAACGTGTACCACAACTGAAAATGAGCTACCAGCAATTATTGTTCATAGACAGTACTGTAATCAAATTATTTTGAGTGTCCCTGTAGATGAACGATACATTTTTTGCACACCATATTCTACAGAAAAGCGCCTTGCAGCGCACCTCAGTTATATGTATCAATTTGAATACGTTTAAAACAGTTTAAAATCACTAAAATACACCGCAAACAATTTTTCACCATAGACCGTAATATAACGGAATGCTTTTGAGTGTCCCTGTAAAAGAACTATAAATGCTACACACTTCCTTTTCAATATCGAACATACCATAGTAAATCTCAATAACATGTATCAATTTCAATGCAATCTGAGTACATTTACGCGAGTTAGAGCATGGACAGACGACAGACAGACAGACAGCCAAACCGAATTCATAAAGTGTTAAAAATGACCACCTCTTAATTTGTAAGAAAGAGACAAAAAATAAAAGGGAGTGTTTAAAATGAATAGGTAGAAAATTGAGAAGTTTCTGCAGTAAAGCTGTCTAACGTTCGTAATTAATTAAGTCTTCACTGGCCTCCAACCAGTCTTTTGTGTCTAATTTGAAAGCAAATGAAGATAAAAACATAAAATTTAGAAGAATTGTTCTTAAAACAGTTATTTATCGAATTTTACTTAATTTTAACATCAAGCAGGATTTACAAATAAAAAATTGTACTCTTTGCCAAAGTCCACTGTTTGATATTGGCGCAGCTTGTCCCCAATGGGACCTTGCGCCATAAAACCCTATACAACCAACCACTGTTTGATAAAAAAATAAATGAACGGATTTTAATACGTCATGTGCCCGGCCCTAGAGCTCCTATAATAGAGGCTGACGCATCCTTGCAGATTTGGTGCTGAAATTGAAGTTCAGTCGAAAAACCAAGCTAATCAGAACCGAGTCTTAGGCAACCCCAACTCTGGCTGCGGTAGATTGATGCTGAACTGAACACCAATAATCCGAAACAAAATGGATATGCTTCAGCTCCTATTATAGGAGTCTTATCCTATTATAGGAGCCTTATGTCTTGTAATGAATTTGTAGCATCGACTTTCCATACTGTCAATTAAGTTGTCGGACAGGGAAACAATTCCCATACGCTTGTTCCAGCTCATTTAACGACTTTGGAGGAGGACTTACTCTGCTGAGATAGTCCCAAAGATACTCTAGAGAATCAAAGTCCAAAATTTGGGCCGGTCATTCCAGTCGCTCCGAACCTTGATTCTCTAGATCAATTCGATCGGGCATTATCAAGCATTCAGATTAATTCATCACCAATAGCACTACCATACGGTGTGACAAACGGAGCAAAGATCTCGTCCCGATATTTCACAACAGTCAAAATTCTTCCATGGCACACATGGAAGTTACTGTGACCAAAAGAGAGATTCTAGCCCAAACCATGATTCCACATCCTCTATAACTGTGTATTTCAACAATGTTACATAGGTAGAATCTGATGCCTTGCCTCTCCAGAACAGCACACGAACTGAATCACTCTCCAAAGCAAACTGGAACTCATCTGTGAACAGTACGGAATCCCATTGTTGTGTGTTTCAGGTAACGTGCTCTCTTGGCCAACATAAATGGGCACTTCTGTGTTGTCGATTAAGAGGGCCACACAGAACGGGTCGTCTTGCATAGAGTCCTTAATTGTAAAGACGTCTATGCATCGTAATCGCATGTATTGCCATCCCTGTTGCTTTACGATGATCTGAAATGAGCTGAGCCACGGTAGTGATGCTCCTCCTTCGAGCCAAAAGAGCTAAAAAGAGATCTTGTACAGGGGTTGTAACCCATGAGCAGTCTGGAACAAGTCTTCTTGATACAGAATTTTTGGATTCAAATTGATCTCAAAGCGTTTGGACCACACTACGAGACACATTAAGACGTCTAGCAGCACCAGCTTGTGATAACCCCATTTCCATCCATCAGATTACCCGCCATCTTAACGAATCAAGTAAACGACATCTCCAAGACATGGACAACATTATACCAACATTGGTACCAACAATTCAAGATCAACAACCATAAAAAAATTCATACAAATTCCCAAAGTGGGATATTCGCAGTTCCTCCTGACAAACATATAAGTATCCAATACATTAAAATAATTGGGATGGGTATACTTTTTTCAAAAGATTTTATTGAAGTTACTTATGATCATTCATATAAACCTTATTTTTTTTATCTTTATTTTCATTCTTTTAATAGTGAGCGTCAAAAAACTGGTTGTACCTTGACTTTTGGAGGCCAGAGTATAAATAACTGTTATTCCTAATTATGGTCCAATTTTGAAACATAAATATTTTTGACTTTTATACTAACACATATTTCGGCAATACTTGAAAGACACCAACGAAAATAAATTACCGCCAACCATTATTGAAAGAAAGACAAAAATAAGGGTAGTCTTAAAACTCGATATTCTTCTATAAAATGAAAGAAAAATTTGATAAAGTTAAACTTTTCTGCAGTAATGCCGGCTAATGTCCGTGAATAATTAGTTTTAGGACTAGCCGTTATTATTCCTCATTAAGTCAAATTACACACAAGTACTTCGGATCGTAACACCTTGAAAATAGTGCATATTTTGGCAATTCTTGAAAGACGTCGACGGAAAAAAATGCCACCTAGAAGTGACGTAGCGTCAAGAGATGCTGTATCACTTTACTACCAGTATTATTATATATTAAATTTAGTCTTATTTAATCGCATAACGTTTAAAGGTTAAATAAGACCAAAGTTAGTATGTAATAATACTGGTACTAAAATTATGCAGCATCCTCTGATGCCACTGCCAACTAGCGACAGAACAGAAAGATACAAGCATAAGAGTAATCTTAAAACGTGATATTCTTTTTTTTTAAAGAAAAAAGGAGATAAGAAAACATTATAAAGTTGAAAATTTTACGGCTAAATGTCCATGAATAATTAATTTAATGAATAATTATTAGTATTCATCACTAAAGCTCCTTTTTCAACACAAGTATTTATAATCATAACTCATTCAATTCAGATTTAAAGTATCTAAAATTTCACTCGGGGCCTGATTATTGCATGGGTCCGTGGGGCTTGAGAATTGGGCATTAAAATGTTCCACAATATCTCATTTAATATTTTTATAAAAATATTTTAGTATGAAAAAAAATTAAAGATGCAAAATTATAATCAAGCACTTCTACGTCTTGTGCAACAAGTTTACAGGTTAATTTATGATTGCCCTTTTTCGTACATTCTTCTTACATCATAACACTTTTTCCGTTCTCGGCAAGTTCATTTTAAAGTACAAGTGAGCTTAATTAAAATCACACGGTAACATTAGAATCAATATATGCTTAAATTTACCTATTGTGTCATTTTTTTTATTTATTTATCCTTATTAAAGTATAATTTGCTACAATTTAGTAAGCTGCAAAAAATATATAAATTAAAATTGCAATAAAAATTTCGTTAACAACGTTCAGAGTGCTATGCCATGAAATTTTGTATTCTGATACGAAAATATTTAGTGAAATATATATAAAATAAAATCTAAAGTTGTTGGTGATACTACTGAATGATCTTATTAGTCTAGAGCAGTGTCGAAGCTGAGAAAAAAAAAAAAAAAACACGCTGCTCCACTCAGTTTCCCGTTCGCCACTCTTCTGAACGTTAGAGTCACGTGACGCAATTTATCCCAACAATGTACTACACCCGTAAGGCATGGTGACGTCACTGTGACTTTGTGACCGTCGATGTGAAGTCACGGTGACCTGAATGTGAAGTCGTTATGGCCGTTTTAGAGTTCTTTGTGAGCACTTTGTAAAGTCACGGTGTGACAAATTTGTGAAGAGTGTGTCATTTGTGACGATTTTTCTATTAACTTTGTGACTAATCTTTGACGGAAGCGACTATGTTTTGAAGTCACATTATGACCAATTTTGAAATATGTGTCATTTGTGACGATTTTGCCATTAACATTCTGATGAATCTGTGACGACAGTGACAATATTGTGAAGTCACAATGTGACAATTTTGTGAAAAGTGTGTGATTTGTGACGATTTTGTCATTAACTTTGTGACGAAGATGTGACTCCAGTGACGATGTTGTGAAGTCACCCTGTGGCCAATTTTTAAAAAGTGTGTCGTTTGTGAAGATTTTGCCATTAATTTTAAGACGAATCTGTGGCGACAGTGACAATTTTGTGAGACCATTTGGGTCCTGCCTGTGCTGGATGATTTGAATTTATTCAAACCCGACCCAAGCAGTTAATGAAACAATTTGATATAAATAATAGAAATTTGAGGTTTATGTAAGGATATTATCACGTGCCCGGGCAAGATGGTATTAAAATAAAGTTTTTCATCTGAAACAATATTGTAGTCTTTCATTTGAAAAATCGGGTTAAGAGCCTGCATCAATCATGAGTAAAAAACGCTCAAGCTAATGTTACGTCTATGGGACGGTTCTAGGCAGATTTTTCACCCGCATTTTAATATTTTTAAATGTTTTTTTTGCATAGGATAGCTGAGGTCCATCTCCAACGTTGTTAGTTTTTACTTTTCCGATTTTGGTTCCAGTTATTTTATATAAGGGTACTTTCACTTTCAGAACCGGTTCCAAAATTGAAAATGCCCGCTTATAAAAAAAACTGCAACAAAAATCGAAAAAGTAAAAACTAACAACGTTGGAGATTGACCTCAGCTATCCTATGCAAAAAAAAAAAAAAAAAAAAAAAAAAAAAATTAAATTATTAAAATGTGAGCAAGAAATATGCCAAGAACTTCCCATAGACTTAACATTAGCTTGCGCGTTTTTCTCATGACTGGTGTAGGCTCCTAGAAAAAAAATCCGAAAAATATACAGTCAACTTGATCCAAACCGCAACAAAAACAATTATCGTCAATATGGCACGATCCAAACTGCGCTTCATCTCGGGTGGGGTAAAATCGGGTTATTCGTCCCGATGCCCGACTCCATTCGAGTCTGTATTAGGTAGATTTCGTAAGAAATACTACCTATTACATTCTCCCCTAAGTTGGAATTTTTGACAAATTTTTGCAGATCTACGCCGATTATGACTCCCAGAACCCAAAACCATCCCCAGTTCAAATCTTTATGTATCTATCTATCTATCTACACTGGCCTCCAAAAGTTAAGGTACAACCTGTTTTTTGCGTCTAATTTGCAAATGAATGAATATAGAAACAACAAATTTGGAGGAAATGTGCGCTAAACTGTTATTTATTAAATGCGACATAGAAATTTATTTAAGTTAAACGTATAAATGAAATTACAACAAAAAAGCACTCATGGTGGAAAATTCCATTCTTGGAGAAATCAGTACATCGCAGTATTATGCAGTAAAATGTGACAGAAACATTAAATAAAAAAGAAAACTGCCCAGTCAAACTGAGAGCGTTGAGCCCACAGGCTATTCACACTAATTGTATATTATACTCTTATTTCAAAGAATTTTAAATAAGCCCCTCGAAAAATAAAGAAATCGGTATATTAAGGGAGATCATCCCCCCCCCTTATAATTAACCAATAGACCCCCAAATCTATTCAGGGAAGCGCCTTATGACAATGAACATATATACAAATTTGAATAATTCTAAATCGAATAATTCTGCTTGAAAAATCATTTTATCTAAATTAAGGGGGGATTAGACCCCCGTATCCCTCTTTATACTTAACCAGTGAACCCCCCAAACTAATCAAGGAAGCGCCTTACCACAATAAACCTATATACAAAATTTGAAGCAAATCGGATAATTCTGCATGAAAACTGCATTTATCTAAATTGAGGGGGGTTAGCCCCCCGTTTCCCCTCTTTATACTTAACCAATGGATCCCCAAAACTAATCAGGAAAGCTCCTTACCACAATGAACCTATATACAAAATTTAAAGGAAATCTGAAAATTCTGCATGAAAAACCCATTTATCTAAAATAAGGGGGGGCTGCCCCCGTTTCCCCCCTTTATACTTAACCAGTGAACCCCCCACAAACTAATCAAGGAAGCGCCTTATCACAATTAACCTATATACAAAATTTGAAGAAAATCGGATAATTCTGCCTGAAAACCGCATTTATCTAAATTGAGAAGGGGGATTAGCCCCCGTTTCCCCTCTTTATACTTAACCAGTGAACCCCTCAAACTCATCAGGGAAGCGCCTTACCACACTAAAAATAAACCAACCTACACTGTAAAAAAAAAATTCCTGAAAAAAATAACGGAAATTGTACTGGCAATCGAGACGCCAGTACTATTTCCGTATTTTAACGGAAAAAAAATTTCGTAAATTCCAGGAAATTTTCCGTGATTTCTGAAATATCCGTTTTTAAATTTCCGTTTTTTAACAGATATCTTCCGTATTTTTTAGATATTTTATATCGTTAAAATAAATTTTATAGGACCAAAAAAAAATATTTCTCAAGGAACATCTTATAATACTTTTTATTTTTTTTTTCTTTCATTTCTGTGCGAGTTTTCAGTACATAACCAACATTTGCCACGAAGGGGTTCGAACGCGGAAACTTCTGTGTAGTAAACTGGCGGGCTGTACCATTACGCTACGACCGGACACTTCGTTACCTCAAATGTTCTTATTTATTTTACATACTTTTAATGATGCAAAAACTTAAAGGTTTTATAGTTAGATGGATTTTTTCAATATTTTATTTTCATAATTTTTAATATCTTGCTTTATTATTTGATGCTTTATAACAGATAAATTTTAACTTTTTATGTATTATATGCGTAAAACATTGTATTAAGACTAATGATTGCTTCATTTTGCAATTGTACATATACTTTTTAAAATTATTTGTCTGTTGATCTATTTATCAATTCCAGTAAAAACGATAATTATCTTAAGTAGACGTATTTATTACATGCTATTAAAGTAAATTTTCTTTATCTCTTATTTTAAAAACTTATGTGAATAAACAATTTTATAATAAATTAAATTATTATATTTAATCTTTACGGAGAGCTTTTGTGTACGATTCTGTTAAACTGAATAATTAAAAAAAATCAAAACAAAAAAATAGATTTTTAGAGAAAGTTTTGAAATTAATGACCTTAGGATAGGTAAGTTTAAATTTGGACTTGATAATTTAGTTTAATTTATAAAATTGTAAACTAACGAAATAAATTATAAACTTTATAAAATTATGAACTTCATTTTTATAAAAGTAAACAAACAGTTATTAATTATTTTTTATAAATTTAAAGAAAAAAATATGAACTTCGTAAAATTATAATTTATAAAATAATAAATTTTAGTTTGATTCACAAATTTATAAGACAAATCAGCTTAGTTTAACACCTACATACCGATAATTTGCAAAAATATTATTTTATAAAACCTTAAAAATATTTTTAAAAAAAATAGATTTTTAGCGAAAATTTTGAAATTAATGACCTTGGTATAGGTATGTTTAAATTTGGATTTATTAATTTAGTCAAAATTAATTTAGTTTAATTTATAAAATTATAACCTAACTAAATATATTATAAACTTTATAAAATTATAAACTAACAAAATATATTATAAACTTTATAAAATTATAAACTTTATTTTTATAAAAGTAAAGAAAAAATCATTAATTATTTTTATAAATTTAAAGAAAAAAATGTAAACTTTCTAAAATTATAATTTATAAAATAATAAATTTTAGGTTAATTCACAAATTTATAAGACAAATCAGTTTTGTTCAATACCAATAATTTGCAAAGATATTATTTTACGAAACCTTTAATAACCTAATATTGCCTCACGTTAATAAAATTAAAATAAAATTTTAAAATGTCAGTGAAAAAATTCATAATTTGAAGCACTATATAAGGAAAAAAAAGTAGATTTAAAACAAAAAAAAATCCTGTAATTTATATAAATAAAGTAAATTTCTAAAGATTTACTAAAAAATAAAAAATATCATTATTATTTTCACAAAAAATTACCGTCCAGACACAGGCCCGGTTAGAATGAGCTCCAGGATTGGCCCTGTAGCAATTCCTCATTAACCGGACTTTAATCAGTTCAATTAAATCTTAATCTCACACATTTTTTTTCTCATACATGAAAGTTTGAAGTGGTAAACCAGATGTGAGCGGTAATCCACAGAGAAAGCCGCGACCACATGTTCGGCATAAAAATTCGTCTGTTCAGACCGAAAAATTTCTAGCAGATGTAATTTCTAACAAACTTGAGATTCATTGCGTTTTCAAGTAGTTATAAATTTGGACCGCTTCCTCTGAAGTGACGCTATACGAACATAAATGTTCCCATATATTCTGGCCACTCGAGACCAGATAGCTATGTCTTTCGAGCACTTCAGATATCAACAACTGTTCATCTCTGAGAGACTAAACACGCACGAACACTTCAAAATCTACCGAACAGATAAACCCAACTGGCGGGAGGACTTAGGGAATAGTGTGATTCCTGCAGTGTAAGAGAGCGTCCTGCTCTGAAAACTTCTCCTTTGTGAGACGGTGTTATCCGGCCCTCAGTGCCGAGTAGATGAATGTAAGGATCTGCCTAAGAATAATTCGGCAATCCTGATCCAAAAATCCCAAATGGAAACCTACATGTTGCTTTATGTATTTTGTTTTACGTGTACTGTGATAGTGTTGAAATAAAAGTCCGTGTTTGCTTCAAAAAACTGTTTGATGATTTAATAATACGGTACAGCCCGAGTCTAATGACAGAAAATAGGCCCACGGGTAGGACCGGTCCAGGCCTGGATCCTAGACGACTCTGGACCCTAGTAAATACAACAATCTTAATTCGCATTTCAAACAAGACGATATCTGTATACAAACCTCTGAACGTTATTTCCGGAAATGGGGAAATACGGACATTGTACTGTTTTGGAAAAAAATCCATTAAATTTACGGAAAACTTTCAGCATATCTACGGATTTGAAATCTCCTTTACGGAACTAATGTCATTTAGGGCAATTGTACTGTTGTTTTAGAAAAATGAAACATCTCCGTAAAATTTAACGGAAAATCTCTTGAATTTTCACAGATTTTTTTAGAGTGTATATACAAAATTTGAAGAAAATCGGATAATTCTGCATGAAAACCGCATTTATCTTAATTAAGGGGGGGGGGGTTAGTCCCCCGTTTCCCCTCTTTGTACTTAACCAATGGATCCCCAAAACTAATCAGGAAAGCTCCTTACCACAATGAACCTATATACAAAATTTAAAGGAAATCCGAAAATTCTGCATGAAAAATCAATTTCTCTAAATTAAGGGGGGAGCTACCCCCGTTTCCCCCTTTTATACTTAACCAGTGAACCCCCCCCCCCAAACTAATCAAGGAAGCCCCTTATCACAATTAACCTATACACAAAATTTGAAGAAAATCGGATAATTCTGCATGAAAACCACATTTATGTAAATTGAGTGGGGGTTAGCCGCCGTTTTCCCTCTTTATACTTAACCAATGGACCCCCAAAACTAATCAGGAAAGCTCCTTACTACAATGAACCTATATGCAAAATTTACAGGAAATCCGAAAATTCTGCATGAAAAACCCATTTATCTAAATTAGGGGGGCTACCCCCGTTTCTCCCCTTTATACTTAACCAGTGAACCCCCCAAACTAATCAGGGAAGCGCCTTATCACAATTAACCTATATACAAAATTTGAAGAAAATCGGGTAATTCGGCATGAAAACCGCATTTATCTAAATTGAGGGGGGGGGGTTAGCACCCCGTTTAACCTCTTTATACTTAACCAATTGGCCCCCAAAACTAATCAGGAAAGCTCCTTACCACAATGAACCTATATGCAAAATTTAAAGGAAATCCAAAAATTCTGCATGAAAAACCCATTTATCTAAATTAAGGGGGCTACCCCCGTTTCCCCCTTTATACTTAACCAGTGAACCCCCCAAACTAATCAGGGAAGCGCCTTATCACAATGAACCTATATACAAAATTTGAAGAAAATCGGGTAATTCTGTATGAAAACCCTATTTATCTAATTTAAGGGGGGGGGGGGTTAGCCCTCCGTTTACCCCTTTATACTTAACCAATGAACCCCAAAACTAATCAGGGAAGCGCCTTATCACAATGAACCTAAAAACAAAATTTGAAGCAAAACAGTTATTTCTATCAAGAGTTACGTACATACATACGTACGTACATACATACATACATACATACATACAGAACGGGCGGGCACATTAGCTCTCAGGCTTTGATAGCCTGTGAGCTAAAAACTGGTTCTAATACGGAATATGTCCCCCCGGACTTAAATGCATTGGCGGCATCGACTTTCTATGCTCTCAATTAAATTGTCGGACCCCGAAATAGGTAACGTTCACCAGACTTGGAGTAAGCCTTGTTCCAGTTCATTTAAAAGCAATATTTAAAAGCAAAAAATATAATGTAAAGTTTTCTTTGCATTGATTATCCCAGAGAGTTCTCCAGTTAGATAAGTCAAAGAAAACTTTACAAAATTAGTGGCATCCAGATCATCTGGACCCCCCACCCTGGCTGTGCCACTGTATCGAACTCTCAAACGTTCCCCCTCATTTTGTGGCCAGAATGCAAACTAGTCGTTGATGGCACCTCACATTAATTATGGAACTGTGGCGATGTTTAGAGAAATATTTTTAGTATTACAAAATTATCAGATGCGTTTTATGCGGCAGTAAAATTGAAGAAAAAAAACCTGTTTTAAAATCGGAAAAAAAAAAATCTTTAAATTGTTAACAATTTTATCACAATGGGAGCTATATTTTTTAATTCCTTTCCGCGACAACTTGTCTACATTATTAGGTTTATAGTTACAGATTTTTACATGGTTATCATGCAGTATTTTTTTGTAAAATTTAGAAGAGTTAAATTAAACTTGATTTATGCAATAATATTCTGAAATTCTTATGAAATTCTTATTTTTGAAATTTTTTAGATAAAAAAATGCATTTCTAATTTTGATATTCTTTGAAATAGGGTTGCTAAGCAACTAATAAAATAAAGAGGAAAGAAAAAGAAATGCATTTTAAAATTTGTAAAAAAAAAAATAGAAAAAAAAAATATTTTATATTTCCCGAACAGTTGCAAAAAAATTTCCAATAATTTAAACAATTAATTTCTAAATTCTAATAGATGTATCGGCAAATTTTCAAAGCTATTGCATATAATTAAGACCTCCATATCTAAAATTTAGTATCCGTAATTTTACGTTTAAATCCATTATTCAAATATGCGATTTTCATTTCAGTTGAAAATCGTCTGCATTCCTATAGGAAAGCATTATGACCTAAAAAGATATGTTCTATATTTTTGTAACGAATGAACCCAATGTAACCAAAAACTATAGAGCTAATCCAAAAATGGAATGTTTTATCGCGGAACAGACAGACAGGCGGTCTCCACAGTGAGCCTCAAGTGACATTTCGGTAATAAGAGAGTTCCAGCACGAAGAAGGTAAAAAGAAAGCACACAAGATAGATTTAGCATTTCGCTAAGAAAACCGATTTAGTACATTATTAAATGAACAAAGAAACATGCATATATATATATGTGTGTTTTAATTTGGCAATTAAAATAAAATGATTCAGATAATTACATGATTCCGCAACCAATAAAGCAACGGAAGGATCTAGATTATCCGTTAAAAATATTTCTAAATTATCAATAGCATTTCATCTATCTCTATGAAATAGAAACTTAGCCTTCTGTTTTTCCTTTTAATGAACTAGAAGTAATTGACCAGATGAAAGAATAAAAGTAAGCTAGTTCCTTCTATTACTACTTTCGCTGCGTTAGCTACTTCATTAGCAGGTTCCTTGTCTATTCATTTTTTCTGAATAATTACAGTAATTAACTCTTGCTGAAGATCACTAGTGATTCTTATGGCAGATAATGCGTTAAAAAATCACTGGAAAAGAATGTACACTTTTTTTTTTCTCCATAAAACATGAATCGCTCCTCGACTATAATTCGTCAGTCTATATTATTATTTTTGTGTTTTTTTACTCTAAGATTCAGTAATTTAAGAGCATACATTAAAACCCATCTGCATGTTTCTTCGTATTTAAAAAATAGTTCATGCTATAAAATGAATATGTTATCTCAAATCAGGAAAAAAGAAAAGTCTATATATTTTAATGATGCAAATATGCATTTAATAAATCTAGAATCACATTATTATAACACGGTTATCTTATTTTAACTCCCTGTGCATTTGGGAGTCCTGTCTTTGTGAATCCTCACGATCAGGGTTCCAGTTTGGCCCTTTTAAAAAGAAAAATCACAAATTTGTACTTTATTTAATGACAGACATTTTGTAAATATTTTTCTTTCGGAATTTCGTCGTGATCAAAGCACAAGGAATGGAGTAAAATAATCATTTCAAGTGCATAATTTTTTGATTAGATAAAACCACAAGGGGTTAAAAGTCTATCATGTTTCAATAATCTCTTTCTTCTCTGAGCTTTCCATAGGTATAAGAGTAAAGCCTTTAGCAGTTTCTTTTGTTGAATAAAACAAGATTTGGGATCATTGTTTTTTAACGCAGTGTTGAATTCAGGCGGAAGATTTGAGATTTTATGCTTTGAATGGTCAAAAAGCGCAATCTCAATAATATCCCCCCGCCAGAGCCAGAGAAATCCCTCCCAGAGAAAAGTGTTTGAATTCAACACTGCTTGAAAGAAATCAAGTTGAATGTTATGGTACAGGATATAGTATATTTTGTTAAAAAGTGCTGTAATTTTTTTTATGCACAAATTGTTGCAAATTTGTTTCAGTGGTATGCTATTCGTTAGTCTGTGTCAAGTGGAACTTAATACAGCAAAACCTACGAAGACAGAAGCTATCTAGAATGAAAATCCAAAGGAATAACTTTCAATTCTTCTACTGTACATTGTGTAAACGGAATCCCTTTATCACGGAATTTTGTTTTAAAATAGAAGCTTCATTGAGGAATAGTATAACTATATCTGCTCCATTGAAATTTTGTTTCAGTCCCTAGCAATTCCGTTTTCACAGGTCTTACTGTATACGTTTGTTGTGTTTATTTAGTAAAATAAACAATCCGTAAAATAACATTAGTTTTAAACAGGCTTTCGTCTTAACAGGTATAATTGAATGCTATTCCTGCCATAGGGACAATGAAATTATTACCCTTAAGACATGAAAATATTTAAGAGTATACATTATATAAAACTGACAATTTTAAACAACCTCAAAAGTATGTGATATATTTTCAGTATTATGAACAGTTATAACATTCATAAATCCTAAACAGGGATCACAGAAGGACAGCAAGAACTAGAACAAAAAATTGCGTGTAAGTTAGTTATTTTCTCAAAACATTGTTATAACTCAGAAAATACGAGATATCAGGTTTCATCTCCTTTCTTCCGCACAGCAAAGAGTACATGTTTAATTCATCTCTCTTTTCTTTTAATGGCTAATAAAGACAAAAAAAAAATAGCTCTTTATGCTTTATTGAGTTCCTATAGAATAAATAAGATTTCGTGGAACTCAACATCGCCAACAAAACATAAATCTAAATTACTGAAAGAATTATAGTAAATTGTTTCTTCTTCAGTTCTCTTGTATTTGAAAGAAAGAATGAATGACGTTTCCAGTTAACTTTCTTGCAGGCCTAATATATATATATATATATATATTAATTTATAAATATCTTTTACACGTTTTTTCTCCTGGAAATGTGTGTATACATATATATATATATATATTTCCTTTTCAAATGTAAATTATTAAAAAATAATAATAATTTATTTTTAAAAAATAAAAAATATTTGTTTTAGCCATATTTTGCATATTTTTTTTATTTTCGAATACAGAAAAGAATATATATTCATTTGCCTTTAGAATTTTTAATATATTTTTAAAAGTTATAATAATCTTTTAAACAGAAAATAATTTTTATGAGTATTTTTGACTTCAAGAATTCTATTTTCAAAATTTCTTTTAAATTAAAATTTCCTGAAGACAATATAAAACTGAAGATAATTGTATGGGGTCACGTGACTTTATATTTCACAAAAATTCAAATATACCAATTTAAATATGACGAATCTTGGAAAAATATTCTGAGATAATGGATTTAAAGTTTTAAATATTCCTCACACAACTAATGATTGTAAACTTAATAAAAATAAAAGTGTCCAGTTAAACTGATGGCATTGAGCTCACAGGCTATTCACACTATTTGTAAATTATACACTTATTTCAAAGAATAATGTCCCTCGAAAAATAAAGAAATCAACAATAAATTAAGAGGGGGGATTAGCCCCCCCCCCCCGTTCCCACACTTTACAATTAATCAATGAATCCCCCAAACTAATCAGTGATGCGCCTTTTCACAATGAACTTATATACAAAATTTGAAGAAAATCGCATAATTCTGCATGAAAAACCCATTTATCTAAATTAAGGGGGGATTAGCCCCCCGTTTCCACCTTTTATACTTAACCAATGAATCCCCAAAACTAATCAGGGAAGCACTTTATCACAATGAACTATAAACAATATTTGAAGCAAATCGGATAATTCTGCATGAAAAACCCATTTATCTAAATTAAGGGGGATTAGTCCTCGTTTCCCTACTTTATACTTAACCAATGAACCCCTAAAGCTAATCAGGGAAACCCCTTATCACATTTAACTATAAACAATATTTGAAGCAAATCGGATAATTCTGCATGAAAAACCATTTATCTAAATTAAGGGGAATAGTCTTCGTTTCCCCCCTTTATACTTAACAACCAATGAACCCCCAAAACTAATCAGGGAAGCGCCTTATTGCAATGAACCTATATACAAAATTTGAAGAATATCGGATAATTCTGCATGAAAAACCCATTTATCTAAATTAAGGGGGGATTAGTCCCCGTTTCCCCCCTTTATACTTAACCAATGAACCCCAAAACTAATCAGGGGAGCGCCTTATTGCAATGAACCTATATACAAAATTTGAAGAAAATCGGATAATTCTGCTGGAAAAACCCATTCATCTAAATTAAGCGGGGGGGGGGGGGTTAGACCCCCGTTCTCCCCTTTATACTTAACCAATGAACCCCAAGACTATTCAGAGAAGCGCCTTATCACAATGAACCTATATACACAATTTGAAGAAAATCGGGTAATTCTGCATGAAAAACCCATTTATCTAAATTAAGGGGGGATTAGTCCCCGTTTCCCCCTTTATACTTAACCAATGAACCCCAAGACTATTCAGAGAAGCGCCTTATCACAATGAACCTATATACACAATTTGAAGAAAATCGGATAATTCTGCATGAAAAACCCATTTATCTAAATTAAAGGGGTTATCCCCCCTTCCTCCCCTTTAACTAATCAGGGAAGCGCCTTATCACAATGAACCTATAAACAAAATTTGAAGCACAACGGTTATTTCTATCAAGAGTTATCGCGTTACGTACATACGTACATACAGTACCGGCGGGCACATTAGCCTTCAGGCTTTGATAGCCTGTGAGCTAAAATGTGTCATTTATATCTTTTGATCTAATTATTGTATTTATGTACTGTTTACGTGATTTTATTTTAAAAGTTAGAATATTTCTTAATGCGAAAAAAAATATTAAAAATGCAATATTTTGGGGATTTTTGTATCGCGAACCACCTTAAAACTTTAGTTTAAAGATAGTCCATCATTAAAAAGGAAGAAAAAAAGGATGTGATTTTTATGTTGTTCCCAGTTGGGTTCATTGGCCACGTCCGACTACGCTAAATTGAACAAGAAAGAAAAATCATGCGTCAAGCATAGATTATGAAGCACTTTCCAACACTTCCAGAATACTTTAACAAAACAACGCCGTTTTATAAAGTAAAGAAGATACCTAAGCCGACATTTTAGAAAATGCATATAACACATTTCAAAACCTGATTCCAGCAATTGCCGTTGATAGCCGGAAAGGATTTCCAACTCTTTTGCGAAGTTTGTATTGCATCTATATATGTGTATATATTCTACATACACTGTTAAAAATCTGCAGCAAACTGTCCAGTCATCCCACCTTTTTTATAGATTACGGTTATTTGACCATATTATGAAGCCTTCTCATTGGTCAGAATAGAGATAAATTGCTATTATGTAACCATTTGGTTATAAAAACGGTTGAATGACTGGACAGCTTGCTACAGATTTTTAACAGTGTAGTATGCTAAAATTAAGTTTTGTATGAAACGCATAACACAAACAAATGGATTTTTCATTGCTAAACTGAGCGTTAACTACAAGGAACAATATCCCAACTCGGCATCTCTCACTCTTATATATGTCGGAAAGGCTGCAACCGCAGCACAAGATAGAAACACATATGTTGTCTATCCCGGACTTGTTGTGAATAATGTCGTCTAAAAACATGCCACAGGGTTGTATGCTCAGGATGACAGTTTCCATCTTGTGCTGTGGTTGCAGCCTTTCCGACATATATAAGAGTGAGAGATGCCGAGTTGGGATATTGTTCCTTGTAGTTCAGTGCTAGAGCCTCAGAGCGCTATTCTGGGGTCCCGGGTTCGATTCCCGGCTTGGAACATTTTGTACTCTGTCGGTTTAGCGCTCAGTTTAGCAATGAAAAATCCATTTGGTTATTACTCATTAGTTTCGGGCGAATTTCACTCCGGAAAAATTAATTGGTATTCACGCATAACACAATTGAAAATTCACCGTTAGCAATTTCTGCCTATAGACGGAAACGTACTTGAATTATTTTGTACAGCCCTGTAAATTACTTACAGATTTTTATACACGCCACATATTAAGTTAAAATTTAATTCAGGCAAAACCACACCTAAAACTTCTGAACTCACACTTCCAGGAATTCATAGCCGGCCATCTATCCAATTCCTTGCATAGTCTTGTATATGATTTTATTTGTGTTCTACAAACATCTCTTAGTATACTAAATATAAATGAGCTTGAAAGTGCGTAACTCAATTTAAAACACCTTTAAGTAATTGACGCTTATTTTCAGTAATGCTTACGAATACTTCTGTGTAGCCCTGTATATGATCTACAGAATTTATACATACCACGTAGTATGGAAAAATGTAGTTAAACTTAAATACGCATAGCATAACTGAAAACGCACTTCCAGCAATTATCCTTAACTAGGGTATCCAACCCGAGCTTCCCGGGATAGAGAATATATGTCAACACCATTTATTTTTTTATTGAAAACTGTAACAGATTTTTTATATTTAATAATTTTTCCCCCTAACAACACAAAAGAGCATTTTTATATGAAATATGTCAATTATATATCCAAATAAAATTTTGAAATTTATTAAAAGTGGCAATTTCGTATTAGAAGTTAATAGCCGAAGAAATCGCTAAAAATTTCGTCATCTACAGAAGTTTTTTTTCTTCTTATTATTCTAATAGTTTCAGCTGTTTTAAGCACATTGCTATCACATGTCCGTTAAATTTGTGTTTTATTTATACTACACTGCTCAAAACAATTAAAGGATATTTGAAGTTTTACATAAAATAAAGATATAAACGAAATTTTTTTTGCCGAAAATAGAAGAAGAGAATCACAAATGCAATTTTTCTGGTTTTCAAACTGTGGAGTATGCAAATTTTGAGTTCGACGTCAAAGACGTCGCTTCAGCGGCAGCGAATGAAATTTGACTTTCAACTGGATAAAAGAGAATGAAGACAAGGATGATCGGCATTCAGTGATTGCTTTGTTTCGATGAGTACGATGTCTCAGCGAAGTCATTTGACAAATTCAGAAGCTTGGAGAATTGTTGGTAGGTTAGAAGGGGGCCAAACTCAAGCCGAAGTAGCGCAAGCCATTGGAGTGTCACAAAGTGTCATTTCCAGGATCTGGAACCGTTTTTCGGAGAGTGGATGTGCAGGCCGAAGACCAGGGCAAGGTCGTAGACGGGCAACAACGCCCAATGAAGATCGGTATTTAGCGTTAACAGCTCGGAGACACCGAAACATGAACGCTACTCTTCTCCAACAACACCTTCGCTCGGCTACAGGCACCACGATTTCAACTCAGACTGTCCGAAACCGGCTCCATGCTGTAGGTCTGTATGCTCGCCGACCGATGGTATGTGTTGATTAACATCAAGGCATCGTCGCGACCGCAGGGAGTGGGCAACCGAGCATGTCAACTGGAGGAGAAATGAATGGAGCAATATTCTGTTTTCTGACGAGTCCCGTTTTTCTGTGCATCCGGATAATAGGCGTATTTTCATCTGGAGGGACCGTGGCAGTAGGAATAATCCTGCGTTCGTGCACGAAAGTGTCAGATTTGGCGGTGGAGGAGTGTTGGTGTATGGTGGCATCTCTATTGACGGGCGCACTAACCTCTACATCATTCGAGATGGAGCTCAGACTGGTCGCCGATATAGGGATGAGATCCTCAGACCTATTGTAGTCCTTTACGCTGCAGCAATCGGAGATAACTTCATTTTAATGGACGATAACTGCAGGCCACATCGTGCAAACCTGGTGGAGGATTTCCTTTTTGAGGAAGGAATCGTTCGAATGGAATGGCCAGCGTGTTCTCCAGACATGAATCCAATCGAGCACGTTTGGGACGCTCTAGGAAGACGAGTTTCTGGCCGCCAACAACCCCCACAAACTCTCCAAGAACTGGAAAGAGCTCTTCTGGAAGAGTGGGGCAGAATACCCCAACTCGTCATTAATAGCCTCATTGAGTCCATGCCTCAAAGGTGTTCAACGTTGCTGGCCGCCCGTGGAAACCATACCCCCTACTGAAAATGATTTTCTTTGAAGAAAACACCTTTTCTTATTCTTTTTTTCTCATATGCACAAATTGTGTTTTTTTCCTTTTGTACACAAATGCGCAATAAAATGCATTTTTTTCTGCCAAACATGTGTAATTTATTCTCATATAACCTACTATGTCTGTCGACCATGTATCAATCAGCTAAAAAGTTTCCCAGATACAAAATCCACCTAAAACTGCAATATCCTTTAATTGTTTTGAGCAGTGTATTTGCTTAATGAAATTTTAATTTCGTTTGGAATATTAACTGGAAACAAATGCTGAATTTTTTTCATTTCTTAAACGGATTCATATTTTGGACGATAGAGATAGATTTTTTTTTTAAATCATGCTTTAAATTTGATTTAAATACCATAATAAATGAGTAAAAATTGCGAGACAGTTTTCAAACAAATTGCACTTAAAAGTAGCTTTTTTTCCCCCTATATAACGGTGTAAAAACTAAAAATATGCGGTGTTTAGAAATTAAAAAAATTGCAGTAGCAAAAATCGCAAAACCAAAATTTCATCGTCAAGTGTTGCCATTCGCAAAATGACGTCACTGTTACGCACGGACACGTTTGTCCTTTATAATATAGGTAGAAAATACTTCGGATACAGTTCTTTTGTGTGTCCCTGAAAATGAACGATAAATTCTATGCACATCATATTCTATACTGCAAGCATCTTGTCGTAAACCTCAGTAATGTATATATGAATTTTATCATGTTTGAAATTGATCAACATAATTTAAAATATTCTGCAAACATATTTTCCCCGTAGGTCATTATATAACCGAATTCTTTTGTGTGTTTCTGTAAGTGAATTATAATTGCTTTGCATTCTGTATTCTTCAGGAAGCATATTTTAGTGCACATAAGAAATTCATATCAATTGAATTATGTTTGTACCAGTGTAACATCATTAAAATCGATTTTTCCTCATAGACCATAATATAACGGAATTGATTTGAGTGCCTCTGTAAATGAACTGTAAGTACTACACATAACATATTCTAAAGTAACCTTCTTGCATTCCTCAATATCGCATAGAAATTTCATTTTGTTTCAAATAGTGTAACACCATTAAAATACTCCGGAAATGCTTTTCCTCCCATAGATCATAATGTAACGGAATACTTTTGAGTGCCCCTGTAAATGAACTATAAAGGCTGCACTCTTCATTTTCAATACCGAACATGCAATGACAAACCTCAATAACATATATCAATTACATGGGGATCAAAGTATATTTACGCGAGTTAGAGCTCGGACAGACGGCCCGACAAACCGAATTCATAAACAGTTTGTTAATAATAACAAGAACGAAAAATCATGCGTCAAGCATAGATTATGAAACACTTTCCAACACATCCAGAAAACTGTAACAAAACTTCACCGTTAAATAAGGTGAAAGAAGATATGTAAGTAAACAGTTTAGACAACATATAACACATTGAAAACACAGTTTTCGAAATTACCTTCCAGTGTCAAAAAAGGAGTCGAATTATTTTGTGCAGCCCTGTATAGGATCAATAGATGTGGATATATAGCATGATAAATTTAGTTCAGTTAGAATAATTAGAATAGTTATTCACTTTTATAAATTTTCGTCAATCGATGGAAATTCACTCGAAACCTTTTGTACAGCTTTGTATATTAATTGAAGGCTTTTGTACACACAACATATTAAGCTAAAAGGAAACTTAAAACTCACTCGTAGCAATTACCAACCGTAAACGACAATGTATCTTTATATTTGATTAGCCTGTATATGAATTTATTTATATTCCACAAACTTCATTATTCTACTAAATATAGTTCAACAAGAAAATGCATAAACACAATTAAAAACTACCCTTAATCAATTCACTCCCATAATCTGTAATACTTACGAATGCCCTTGTGTAGCCCTGTATAGGATCAACCGAGTTTATAAACACACACGTACTATGAAAAAAATTAGTTAAACTTAAAAACGCAAACCAAAGTTGAAAACACACTTGACACACATAGACTGTAAATATCGCACATGTACTGTAACCAGTATCTTTTGTGTGTCCCTGTAAATAAGAGCAATTTACATGTGCTTCATAATTATATATTAATTTCATTATGTTTTAAATGACGTAACGTCATCAAAATGCGTTTGAACCGATTATTCCCCATTGACTGTAATGTAATGGAATACTTTTGACTGTCCCTGTAAAAAACTATAAGTGCTACACACTTCTGTTGAAATAGGGAACATGCTATAGTAAACGACAATAACATACAAAAATTTCAGGACAATCGAAGCATATTTACGGGAGTAAGAGCACGGACAGACGGCAGACAAACCGAAGTTCTAAACCCTTTTCAACTAGGTTGGTAAGTGTTAAAAATGGAATTTATTGAAGACTAGATGAAATAATAAGCAAAATCGAAAGATTTATTTTTGCAATAAAACAAAATTTAAAATTTAAATCAAAATAATTTTTGTTCCTAAAATGTATGCTTCTAACTATATTCTATGGTGCACAGGAAAGCGATCTGATATTTACACTCAATGCAAGCTTGTATTGACTTATAGGCATTAATTCCCAATTGAAAACATGAAAATAATTTCTTATGCCTTGTGTTCTTTTAAAAATGTCAATCAGTTTAAGTACGCGTACTTAAGAAACATTGCATCATTTTAACACTTTCCAACATAGTTGAACTGTGTTTATGAAATCGGTGTGTCTGGCCGTGCTCTAACTCGCTTACATATAATTGAATTGCATTGTAATTGATATTTGTTGTTGACCATGGCACGTTCGGTAATGAAAATGAAGTGGAACGGCATGGACCAACGATTTTTGGATGAGCTGGGTCGGGACCGGGCCTGAAAATTTTGACCCGTGAAGACATTAAAAAGAATGAAGTCCAGTCCCGGTTCGGCCCCGCAAAAGCCTTCAGAAAAAGGTAAGGCCGGGTCCGGAAAGTGTGAAGACCGGGCCCGACGCGAGAGTCGTGAATGAAAAGTGGCCCGATATCGACCCACGGACCGGGCTCGAGCTTCGGGCCAGGACCAGACTTGTGCAGACCTCTAATGTCTATGAGCAATAATTGCTGGCAGTGCGTTTTCAAAAGTTCTATGTATTTTTTAATATAACTAATTTTTTTGGACATTAGTTGGCGCGTATAAATTCTATAGATCATATACAAGGCTGCACAAATGAATTCGAGTACCACTTATTGACGAAAATTTGCTGAAGAGCATTTTTTAACTGTATTATGTGTTTCGTAACCGAACTATATGTTTGTACACTATGTGGTATATATACAAATCTATAGATAAAGGGCTGCACAAAAAAATTCGGATATTTTTCCAACTATATATGCTATTTCCAGAAATTAGGTTTTCAAACAGTGTTATGCTTTTTTCAAATTGTATACTTAGACAGTGTCTTTCACCTTATTAAACGATGACGTTTTATTAAACTTAATAAAAATCTCCTATTATTAAAAACCCCCGCTTTGATTTACGCTTGACAGAACATGCTAACAAGGAAATTTATTTTTAAAATATAAAATTGTTTCTGTTTCTTTTCCAGGACATGGCAACAGAAAAGAAAAAATGCATTATTTAGACTATCAATTCAGGATTTCCAAATTGTGTTTTCAACGTATATACGTAAATTAATTAATATTAAAATTAATCATTTAATATTAAAATATTAAATGATAAATAGTTTTTAAAAAAATATATATTATATTCCTTATGTTTTATTTATATTTTCTACTTTTTAATGTATAAAATATTTCGTTGTTGTAGTTGTAATTATTTTGGCGACAGTGGTTTGGGGCAAAATTAACTCCATTGTTTTTGTAACTCGTAAACATTTGTAACCATAAAGATTATTTAGCGATTTATTACCTACAGCCGGCTAACGGAAAACTGCCTTAAAATGAATTACATAAGTTCTAAAAATATTAAAATGTTGTAGTTCCATCGGAAGCACACCTGTGTACATAATTTTGAAAATTCTATTATACCAGAAAGTGAATGAAAATTCGATTACAAAATTCCATCTTTACATACAAAAAGCAAGTTATGTTAATTAAAAGAGTGTTACTCGCTATGGCGCGCTTCCTATATACTTCCTATAGCTCCAAAATTTCCCTTTCAATTTCGATATCGATTTAGAACTAATAAAATAGGAAAAAAAGTACTTTAAGCGACGAAATTTGAAGCAATTATAACGGACATTGATAGATAATTTCGCATTTTACTGACATAAGTAGTTAAACTAAATATTTTCTCGACAGAAATAAAAGAAAGATGATATCATGCAAGGTTGCATGACCACTCACCAATTGAAATATTTCGTATGCCACATTTTGGAATTTTCTATAAACCTTATAAAACAATTTTTATAAAAAAGGTAGCTGATTCTATTAACTACAAACGGTGCTTGCTTTCTGTATTGGAAGATGACGTTAACCTATTCAACTAGAAAATACATTGATAGATAATTTGGAATTTTACAATGTTTATGGAGTTATACTAGACGTTATCCCAACAAGAATAAAAGAAAGATGGTATCATATAACGTTATATGACCTCTCTGCAATTAAAAACATTCGAATACCACCTTTTGGAATTTCTATTTTAATGAATTCTCTGCGAGCATCTCTGCACCTAGAAAAATTTCAAACAGAAGGGCTTGGCGAGTTGAGTTTGGCAACCCTCTGGGCAGAATGAGCCAAGATGACGAGCTTTCGTGGACTTAGTAACACTGACCATGATTCATGGCACACCCTTTCTGAGGGCCTTGCCTTGCAAAAAAATGAAGAATTTTTAAAAGAACAAGTGCATCTTTTTTGTTCTTCTCATATTGTTGACTATGATCGAAGTTTCCTTCGGGGTCTGGGCTTGCTGCCTTTTATTTCCGCCATAAAATTGCCAGCTAAATAGGAGCGGCGTCTTAACCGTCTAGCTGATTTATATGCATTGTTTTTAAAACAGAAATAGTGTCACAAACTTGTGATGGCCTAAAATAGTCTTCTTAGATATGCAGATTTGTTTGTTTCCTAATAGCATAATTCTTTCCCTAAAGGATTGGAGTTTCTGTCGACTGGTGAAGCTGCTCTCGTCATATTAGTAATATCTAAATATAAATTTAATGTATTTCGTTAAATATTTAATGGCCCGAAAACAGTAACGTGGACAAGGGGGTGGTCCATGGAGTCCACAGGGAAAGCGCCTTTTTATCGAGATAAAAAATAATTGTTTCTCTCTCTATATATAAATATATACATATTATGAAACAATTTCCGATCTTACGTGAATATATTGCACTGTGTTACATTTAAACCAACTACGTTAATATCACTCTGTATCAAAAGAGCAGCAAAATCTCAAAAAAATTGGCATATATTTAGATAATTAAAAAAAAAATTAGAGAAATTTTCACCCTTAATTTACAACGAATTTCAAATATTTAATATCAACCCATTTGTTGGTTTATAGAACTTTCAGTAGTTTTGAGTTTGAAAAGGGAAAAAGAAACGTTACGAGCATCCAAATTAATACAAGAGAAACTGCAGCTACTGTCAATTAATGTTTTAAATATTTTATATTTTAGCGAAATCGCAAATAAAAATGCGATTGCATTAATTGTTTTTGAAATGACTTTCTAGGGACCATTTTAATACCATTTGTAAAACTATATAATATTTTAGACCATTGAAATGTTATTATAAACCATAAAAATGGAATTCAATTTATTAATTATAATGTTATAATTATTTAATGCCATTTACAAAAAATTAAATGCATTATTGCTACAGAGGTACTTCTCAGTAATGAACATAGTAAATCAAACAAATTTTGCATTTGACCCACACACATTTAACCACAAATGTTACATATTATGGCTTAAGATTTTAATATTTACAAATATTCTGAAATATTTCCTTTGATTACACAATTGCGTGCACCTTTATAAAAATTCTGAAGCTCCATAGTCTCAAATCGCCTGGTGTGCATTGCACTCTTCGCACCAGGCCTGTATTGTGACAGTTCCAAGATGTTATAAGTTTAAAGGGGTAGCGTGGAACCTTTAAAATGAACCATCCAGTAAATGAACAACTGTATGAAATGTATGAAAACAGTAAATGAACCGCTCCATCAAAGCGAATTTTATTAAATTCAGCACTTAAATAAATAAAAATTGCACGTTCTTGATGAATCTGGATCGTACAACAAAAATATTTAGAGTTCCTTCAGCTTACGATTCTTCTACAGTCAAAAAAGTGTTCAGCCTTAACAATAGTCTATATTTTCAATAAATAAACAGTGCCAGCATTTCCTCTACAAAGGTAGATGCGGGAAGAACTGTCAGCTTGACTGACCCTTCACGAAATGCAATGGATTAAAAAGTCGGTCAGTCACCTTCAGAATACGAGAAGGGATACAAAGTTGTCGTTGTTCAAATAATATTATTGGCGCAGCTTGTCCCCAATGGGACCTTGAGCCATTAAACCCTATACAACCAACCAACCAACCATCAAATAATATTATATAAAGTTCTCTCTCGCTTTCCAATGTTGTCACACAACAACTTCACAGTTATATCAGAGAATCATCTATCTGAATGATTCAACAATTACCGGAATATAAATGCTTTCCCGGAGTGAAAACTCCGTCTTTTTAAGGTTGAGAGGAAACAGAGATCTCTCTCGAATATTACCTACTCTACACTTCTCTCAGCTAAAAACTGACTGACTGATTTTTCTTCTCATCCTTCGATAATCTTTCGGAACAATAGATTTTTCACTAGCCACTAAAAGGACTTTTAGATGTCGTCACAATAAATAATCTCTCATGATAGGATGGGGTTTTTTTTCCGGGAGGTCACCATAAAGCCTCGTACCAGCCCATGTTCCCACGCTCGCTGTGCGGTCGGGTTGATGATAGACAGTTTTTCTTGCACTGCCTATTCTCCTTGTTGTCTCCAAATCTTCAGGTAGCAAGATTGATAACGATTGAGCGAAACTTTTGTAGTTGCCGGAGGTTTTTGGGAACTTAGAAATATTATGAGATAAAATCCCAAACACATAGAAAACTCCTATACCTTGGTATCAGACTTCGCTAGCAGAGTTCTGGGTGAGATATAAAGAATCTCTCACAGTATTCTTATTGTAATGTTCTTACTTTCAGTTCTTCTTTTGTATATTTTCCTCCTCCTTTTTGTTAATCAGTGCATTTAGCAATAACAGATTGATGATATTTTGTGTCAGTATATCATTATCTCATATTAGGAGCTCAGCTTAGTCACCAAAAGACTTAACCTCATGGTTTCCTGGTTCAATTTAATATAAAAAATAATTATTTTAATTTATGGTTCATTTTATGACAAATATAATCATCTAAATATTATAAAATTCAAATACACTCACCTTTACAGAAATGAGTCCGTTCAAAGCAAACACTGCAGAAAACTCAAAATCGCTAAAAGTGTTAAATCACTCTCGCACCCCGCCAGACAGCAGCGATATGGATTTTTTGTTTTCAAAGTAATCTCTACAACGGCTCAGAAAGTAATTCACGAGGTCACCGATAGAGACCAACCCTCACCGTGGCTAGAATTGACGTGTCTTATATTAAGGAACTATTGCATATTACGCACCTTTCCTCTATGTCTATATAAAAAAAAACGTGTTAAACTTTTACTCTCACATATTATTTATTTCTCATTTTAAATAGTTACAACATCGAAAATAATAGTATACAGCTAATAATAGTAAACTGCTAACAGGTGTTACTAAACACTCTCAGAATAACTCATTAACATTTCATTTTTAAATATTAAGGGTGCACTCTGAACTTTTTTTTTTCACTTTTCTCTCATGCATATAAATAGAAATTATTACTAGATAACCACATTTTATCTGTCAAAAAAATAATGTTGTTTGTAAAATATAAAGTTTTATGTACTTTTTAAAAAAATTCAACGATTTTAAAATATTTTCTTCTCTTTCAATTTACAATTTAAAAAAACACTTATTTGTTTATATTGTATTTATAACAGGTTATAACTTTAAGGATCGATGATTTTGCAAAATCAGTTTTGAGAAAAAAAAAACTCATATATCTATGGAAAAATGCTCGAGAAAACACGGATTCTGTTTTATTTATGTTTTCCTTCTCATCGTGTTACAAAATCCATCCATAATTTTATTATGTGGATCATACTAAATATGTACAAAAAAAATTATCAAAACATTTAAAAAATAATTGTTGAATAATTGTTGTTATGATATCCCCATTAGCTTAAATAATAATAGTATAATTTTTTACATTGGTATGACTAAAAGAAAGTTTTTGGAAAGGTTAAAAGAGCATAAAAACGACATCAAATTTGGAAAGTTATCCACTGCACTCTCCCGGTTTTACGCTAAAAATAATGATACTGTAATTAATTTCGATAAAGCAAGAATTATCCATAGGTTCAATAACCCATTTAAAGCCGCCATTAGGGAATCATTGGAAATTAAAATTAGAAAAGATTGTAGTTGTAATGATAACTTTTCTTTCAACATACCTAGTTTATGGGATACATTTTTAACCCCTTGTTAATTCATTGTTTTGTTTTTCGCTCTTTGGCAACAGAGAGCGCCCGCTTATTTTATTTAAATTTTTCCATACTGTTGATTTCAATTTTCTCGTGTCGAAAATTAAAAGATCAGTAGTCGTTTATGTTGTTCCTCTTCCCCGATGATGGCTTTAAGTTTAAAGCCGAAACATGTAGGATTTTAGCTCTTTTATGAGTTTAAAACAATTTTTACACTGATTTTAGCAACTAATAAGCACAATTTGTGCAATTTGTGTTTTTAAAATACTAGTTAACAGTGTAGTGTCCAAATGGATTCAATTGTGTAATTGTTGAAGTTTTAGCATTTTAAATACAGCAAGTTTTCAAAAAGAAGAAACTGCGAAAAATCAATTTAAAGATTTTAGGCTCAGCAAAAATATTAGAAACTGTTCCATTCTTCTATACTTACTGAATATCTTTTCTGTTTATGTTCCTCTAAGTTACAGATGTTACAGCTGTATTGGTGAACATTTTATTGTGTCAGCATTGTAATTGGCGTGACATTTAAAGGACTGGCAAAATAATAAAAAGGTGTTTTTACTACACTTATAATTGTCAGACTGTTTCAAAACTTTGCTCAAATATACTAGAGGTACCAAAGTTTATATTTAGCAAAAAAAAAAAAGATATTTTCGTCATTTTTGACTATTCCAAAGGTGCCAAGTCCCATTAAAAAATGACGTCTCATATCTGTGAGAAAATTAAAAAATTAGTAATTTTGCCTTAAGATATGATATATTACTTCAGATTTTTTTCATGCCTGATTTCTTTTAAATAAAATAAGGAAAATATGAAATAACACCTTCTTCCATTTATAAATTATGTATTAATTTATAAATTAAAGGGAGGACTGATGACTAGAATGCTATTAAAAACTAGCAATCTAAAGTAAATAATAATTATTATTATTATATATATAATAATTACTGTCAAAAATTCATCTCTCCAAAGTTTTTGCTTCAAACAGGTGCTTTTAGCTTGTAATAATATTGTAAAAAAACAATAAATTTGCCGAAATGGTATTTAATATATCTAGAAACATTTATTCAAGTTTTATTCAAAAGCTAAATATCGAATTTCTTAAACATTCTTTTGCAGACCATACGTTTTTAATAAAAATAATAAATGTTAAATAAACTGATTTTAAAAAACTGAACTGCCCAATTTTTAAAATTTTGCTTTAAATTAACAACAGATTTCTGATTAGTACGATGATGCCTATTATTAACTTTATGGAATTAACCTAGAAACTTATATCCTTTTTTTTCGATGCAATTTAGATTATTTTCAGTAATATTTCAATTTTTATTTTTAACCGTGTAGAAAATCTTATAGCCATGAACACAGTTAGTATTGAAACTTTCTTTTCCAAAAAAAGGTGTTATATATTATTCCTTCAAAATTTTCCTTCATTTACACAACATTTATATAACAATTATTAACAATGTATAAACAAAAAAGTGTTGAAAAATGTGTGTACATCGTATATTTTTAATTAATAGCTTGATTTGCGTCACAGTCACAAGAAAATAATATAGTTGTTCCAAGACTGTTTATGTAACTACTTATTTTTAGGTTTTCGTAAGAAATACTACCTATTACATTCTCCCCTAAGTTGGAATTTTTGAACTTTTTTTGCAGATCTACGCCGATCATGACTCCCAGAACCCAAAACCACCCCCCGGTTCAAAACTTTATATATATATATATATATATATATGTCACTTTTTTATGGTCACGATAACTGCAACAATTCTGCACAAATCTCTTCCAAACTGATACATAAAATCAAGGGGCATAAAATCTCGGTCAAGTTCGTTAATGGGCAAAATCGAACCAGGGGGGGGGGCAAATGGGGGGGCTTTTTGTGAAAACAGAAAAAAACCCATAATTGCTTAATTATGATACGTATCGAATCCGTTTAAAGTTATTATTACTTCTAGGAAAAGGCCGAAAATTTATGTATGACAGATTTTTGATATCATTACAAATGGCCCCAGGGGGGGGGGGAAGGGGGGTTTTAAAAGAAAAAAATTCATAACTTCGTCAATTCCCAAGATATCAAATCCGCTTAAATTTGTTGTAAATCTCCTTAAAATTATCTACAACTTTTACACTGACAAGTTTTTTATAGGACCACCAACTCTTACAGCAAAAAAAATTAAAAACAAAAAAAATCTCTGCTGGCTCCGCCTACAAGCAGACGTGAAAACAGAAAACACCCATAACTTCTTAATTTTTATACATATCGAATCTGTTAAAAGTTAGTATTACTTCTAAGAAAAGGGCCAAATATTTATGTATGACAGATTTTTGATTTCATTAAAAATGCCCCCAAGGAAGAGGGGGGGGGGAAATAGGGGTTTCAGAAGAAAAAAAATCATAACTTCGTCAATTCCCAAGATATCAAATCCGCTTAAATTTATTATAAATCTTCTTAATATTATCTACAATTTTTATATTGACAAGTTTTTTATAGGACCAACTCTTACGGTAAAAAAAATTTAAATCCCAACTGCCACATCATGGCAAATAGGTCTTTTTTCTGCAATTCCCAATAAACAGGTGCCCCACGGTCTGCGTCTTCGAAATCTACCTGTGCCTGTAGGCCGAGCCGTCAGGGATTTTTTAAATAGAGGTTGCGCTAAGGAGTAGGCTATAAAGATAGCTCTTAAAATAGTTCTAGATTTCTATGTATCAATCTAACGAACATTTTAAGTCGGTATTTAGCAAGAATTTACTTCATACATTTGATACTATACTTTCTGAGTTACTTATACTTCCAATGCTTGAATGCCGTGCTCCCTTTCCCACTTGCACGTAAATCCTCTCTCCAATGTCATACCTATTGTCATGGGATGCTTTCAGATTTCTCATCAGAAAATTAATTGCTATGAACTTTCTCATCTAAATATCAATTTTTAAAAATAGATCATTTGAAATGGTATATTTCGTCAGCTTGCCTAAGACTTTAACGCTAAATAGCAATAACAATAACAACAACAGCAATAATAATTAGAACAAGATAGTTTTAAAAGATTTTCACAATAAGAAAGCACAGAGACATAGTTGAAAATAGTAAACAGAAAAATATTTAGAATAAAAGAAAGACTTGAAAATTTCCATTACGTAGATTATTTTTTTAATTTTAATTCATTCCCAAACATTTAATGTCTAAAATCTAGTGTCTAATAGTTTTAATTAACGAATTAATACGATTAGAGGAATACAAAAGAAGTACTATGTTGTGTTCTCATTTACTTGGCATCGCCGTTTACAGTAAATAAATAAAAGATATTATGGAGCTCGAAAAAACAACAACAAAACAAAATGGCAACGTTTAAACTGTTCATTTTATTCAATGTCATCTTTAAGTTAGAATATTCCCTTCTCCATCGTCAAACGTATGCTCATGGGATGCATTTTTTTTTTTTTTCAGATTTCTCATCATAAAATGAATCAGTTTAAATTTTTCTTCTGTATACTCTTTTTAAATGCTTTTTTTTTCATCAAATTATGAAATTTTGAAAACACTGGATTCATTTCCAATAATATAGTTTTATTCATTGCTCTTCAGCTTCTCTAAAATTGTAACACTAAATAATAATAATGATAATAATAATAATGATGATGATGATGATGTATTTTAGAAATATTTTGACAGTAAGATAGCAAAGAGACATCATTTAAAATAAGTTATACAGAAAAAGTTTTAATTAATGAAACAATACCGTTAAGAACAAAAGAAACACTATACTGTGAATAAGTATAATCTATATCATATTATTCATATTTCTTGCCCAGTTCCATGTAAAATTGAAGACCTCTAGCCTGACAATTTTGGGAAACTGTTAAACTATGATAATTTCCATTACATAAGTTTTAATTAACGAAGCAATACTATTAAAAACAAAAGAAACACTATTGTTATGTACTATGTATAATTAAAGTATCTTATTTATTTGCCATCGTCTTTTACTGTAAATAAATGAAATATATTATGTATCCCTAAAGATCCTTTAAGAAAAAAAAAATAACAAAACAAAGTGACAATGCTTAATCTATTCATTTTATTGAATGCCGTGCTTAAAATCTTCCTTTCCCAGTTGCATGTAATTGAAGACCTCTAGCCTGACAATTTTGGGAAACTGGTTCTTCCGCATAACAGGCTGTACATAATAAAACTTCATAACCTCAGGTAAGAAAAATAATACGATGTTTTTACGCATTTATATTAATATGAAGAGCGATAAACATGCAATAAGTGGAGAAAATTTTTGATGTTTTATGCAGAAACCGCTATTTATCTTGAAGTTTCTCATGAGTTATGTAAAAAAAGATAAATTCCGCTTTTTCTAAGCATTTTCTGATTTTAACGATCTATTCACGTTGCCCCCCCCCCCCCCTCTACTTTACTCAACGTGTTAGATGTTATTTTAGTGGTTTTGGAATTGTTAAAAATATGTTTTTAGTAATTTTAAATTGCAGCATTTTATTACTACTATATATATTCTTTTATTTATGTTCGTAAAATATTTCCTATTTACATTTGTGCAAATATGCTTGTTAAAAGTTAAAAATCCAATTATTAAATTTAAAAAAATAGATGGAAAATTTATTACATAAACAAAAAAGAACTCAACTAACATAAACAAACCTCCTAATCGTGTCTGCTTTTGAAACAAGAAGAAGACATAGCATGCAGAAAACTTTTAAAAGAAAAGTTCTTTTTTTCGCTTAACATTTTTTATGAGTTATTTTTTGTGTTACGCATGTGTTATTCATGCTCATTACTCAACGCAAACCCTCTGACTGCCCACCAAAAGGCAAAATTGTAATGTTGTTTCAGCTGTATTTTATTTTAAATGTTAAAATAAAAAATTATTATTCCAACATTGTATAAAAAATGTAATTATACATAGGAATGTAATGCTTGAGAGTATTAAAACTGCATCAGTAGGTACCAGTAGAATTATTTAAATTTAAATAATGCTTGTATTGCAGTGAAACAGGGAGTTTAGTGAACGTATTAACACGGGTGTGTCAGTGAGAGGGTTAAGGCACTATTTCAGTTTTTTAACTTTGTTGATGAATATTTTTAAAGTTTCTTTTTATTTATATTTTCTTAATTAATATTTTACTAGTCTTATGGGGCATATTTATTTATTTTCTATGTTAATATCACGGTTCAGTTACTCCAAGGGTTTGATGTTCATAGTGTATCGGATTTCAGTTTAAACAGAGGTTCTAGTTTTTGTTAACAATAGCAGCTGTATAACTGAAAACTTTAGCTGTTTGTTTTTCAACATTTTACCAGTACTCGGCCCAATATTTTACCTGTTTATAGTTCAATCCAGAACCACATTTTTATCAGTATACTGCAGTACCTTTTAACACTAAACATACCGAGAACTTTACTCCAAATTAAAAAAAAAAAAATATTTCACACCAGAATTTTTATTTAAAATTAGTTAACTTTATTATTTAACTTATTTCTGTGTGATGTACATTTTATTTATTTTATGAAAAAATTTATGCGTCAAATGACTGGTTCTTAGTATATTTAGTGTTAACCACTTGATGGGCGGTGGGATATATATGTCCCACTTAATTTTAATTCAAAAATGCCACATTCTCACCAGAATTTTGCTTTTATATCTTACGTGAAGATTTATTTTCAAATAAAAATCCTGATGTCAATCAATCATTTTAGCAACCTTGCCCCTGAAAGGGTTAACAGGTAAACTTTAGAATCATTAAAAGACCTGCCAAGAAGTAATTAATTTCGTTTTTGGAAAACCGATATTATCACAAGTTGTACCGGACCTTTTACGACCTCCCACGTAGTTTTAGCATATTACGATGCTATTTTAACAATTCGAAAACTGTTTAATTGATCTTGTAAATATCACCTTTGAGACCAGAAAAGGACTCCCCATGTGGTAAAAGTGTTTGGTTATTTGGAAAATTTTACCTCATAATTTAAAAATATCACTTTCACTTTCTCGAAACCTTTCTTGGCTTTAACGATCCTTTCGCATCTTTTTTCTTTTTAATCATTTAACATTCACGATGCTAGGTGAGACATTCTAAAATTAACAGTTTCAAATACAATTTGTTTGAAAACTGAGTCTCAATTTACTGATTTTTAATGTTTTTAAAATGGTTGTTAATCATTTTTTTAAATCTATCGCATTTAATCTATCGCACGCAACCCGATTACGAAAGATTAATCCGTTTGCACTTTGAACAATATAAATAGTACAACATTTCGTTCTGTTTAATATTCTATAACGAAATCAAAACTTGATCAATAAATAAATTAAAAAAATAATAATTAAAACGTAAGTTTAACTGACATATATTAGAACTACGCGCATAAACAACTGGAATTATCATAATCTAAAACGCTGCTGTGAGTTGCGAAATCTTTGTCATTTCGGCTATTAACTCCTTTCATGTGGCTAATAGGAAAGCATTGTAAAATTGTTTTTTCAAAACTTTATTTGAATACATTTCACATAAAAATGCTTTTTGGTGTTGTTTCTGAGCAATCTAATAAATTATATATGTAAATGTAAAAAATATATCAGAATTTTCACGAAGAAAAAAAAAAACATTCTGTAAACTAGGAAACGCGAATTGGATCCCCAAGTTTTTATAAATAAAAAAAGTTTTTTTGTTACGATTGTGTTATGGCTCGTTATCAGTTGAGCTTTAAATCCCCCTGTCCGATGTTAAACGTATGGTCATTCCAAGTTACCTGTGAATTATACCTCTGGGGGTGCCTAGTCAGGTAAAGGTATCGTCACCCGATCAAGGCTCTAAATTACGAGACCAATTAATTTCTCTTCCCTAATGTTTGCTTTTTTTAAAATCTGTTAATTCAACAAAGATAAATAGAAACCTTGAACCGGCAAACAGTGATAACTGTAGCAAACCACTAGAGAGCAAGCACTGCAGCGATGCCAACAAAACTATAGTCAGGTGGATCACAGCCATGCTGTGATCTACCCTGCGGTATAAAATGCATTCGTATTTTTCACCTTTCTCAGCAGCAAATTAATTTTTTGAATTTTAGGTAGCTTTCAATACAAAAAGCTACCTATTGCAGCCGTTCGGAGGAAAGCAATTCCAAAACATTTTAGTATATTTTCACCGGTCATTAACCCCAGATCCCCAAACCACCCTCCTTTCACATGTTGATTTATATATATATAAGGTAAAGCCAGGCGAGATTGGGCGGTCGGAGAGATTGCGCACATAGAGGTTCGGGGGGGAAGGAGTAGAGTTAGAGCGCAGCGACTCCAGGTAATTGTACAACAACAGTAGTGGAGTGTCTACTTGAAAGTGCATGTTGATTGCTTTGAGCGTCTAAGATAAGGTATTGCTACTTTGTTTTGTTTTCCGAAAGCAAGTGCTTGAATTTTCATAGCTATTCGTCAGAATTTCTATACAATGTCAATAGTACAAAATATTTTAAACTTAAACGATTTCTCATAAGCTACTAATCTAGACTAACAATGTGAACATCACCGGTTCGTTTTAGTAGCGGCCATGTTTAAATAAAAGGCCGCGCAATCTCTCCTACCGAAATTGGAGAGTTTGCGCATGTGCTACTTAGGAGAGATGGCGCATTGTTCCCATTAGTTTCCATGCTAGGAGAGATTACGCAGCTTATTGGAAAATTTGCATAAAATATTGAAAAATGAAAATGGACTAATTTTCAGTTAAACGTGTTATTAAGTTACATAATTTTATTTTGTAATCTTATCTGAAGTTGCTTTTTCTGATTCTTTATTTTTTTTCCTTTAATTAAAATTTTTTAATCGTTTATAAAATTATTTCCTTTTTCTGATTCTTTACGCATTAGGTTGAAATATTCACTCCCAATACAATAAAATTTGGTCACAAAAACCTTACAGCAATGTCATTTAAGTGTAATTATTATTGTTAACAATTTAATTGTAGTTATTATTAGTAACAATCTCTCCTACCCATGTGCGCAATCACACCAACCCTGTAAGGAAAGATTGCGCAAAATAACTTTCTTGGTTTTATTGCAACTGTTCTATTAAATTGCAACATAACAACAAAATAGCAATGGAAATGCGTAAAAAACAAATGACGTAAAAATTATTCATGGATAATTTAGCAAAAAAATAATATATAGATTTTTTATTGCTATTCTTTTGAATTGTGCGCAGACTCTCCTAGCTTTACCTTATATATATATCTGGCATATGTCATACTGTAGCTCTCTTATTTATGACTCAATTTGGATGTAACTGCGTATGTGTATAGGACATACCAAGGTCTCGACCGAGTTCGTTGGCCAGCTTCATCCGCCATATTGTTTCAAAATGGCGGCCAGTTAAAAAAATTTAATTTTTTAAAAATTCAAAAACAAGTACAAAAAAATTGTAAATTGAAAAAAATTGCTTTTGTTAAGTGTTAGAACGTGATACAAAGCAAGGGTCGATTCAGACAAAATTTGGGGCCTATTTAGGGCCCCTTCACAAAAATCAATTTAATAAAATGGGCCCCTTCACAAAAATCAATTTGATAAAGTGGGCGGCCCCTTCACAAAATTCCTTTTAACAAAATAGGCACTTTCACAAAATTCCATTTCATAAAATCTTACTATTTATTATTTATTTATTATTCTTTGACTTTTAAAATGTATAATTTGTAAACAAACAAGATCACCAGAGAGGAAAACTTCAGCAAAAGTATTTTAAAAAGTTTTTGTTAATAAACGCTTGGTTCGAATATGAGTAGCTGGATTTCGACTTTCATTACAAAATGTTATTTTTCACAAAAATATAATAAAATTTCACAAAAATAACCTTTACTTTTCACAAAATGGGCCCCAAGAAAAAGAACCTGCATCGACCCCTGCAAAGATTCTGGAACATTTTTGTTTTTGCCATATCTTAAAAAATGGCAGAGATATGGCAGTTTGAAATTCTAGTGTGGCTGAGACTTTTGAACAATCTGATATTTGTTATGCTGTAACTCTCGTATTTATGAACAGATATGAATGTGACTGATCATGTGTACAGAACATACCAAGGTCTCGACCGAATTCATTGGCCAGCTTCATGCGCTAACTTGTTTGAAAATGGCGGCAAGTTAATTTTTTTAATTTTTTTTTAAATTAAAACAAATTATATAAAATTATAAATTGAAAAAATTGTTTTCATTAAGTGTTAGATCGTGATACAAGGATTCCAGAACATTTTTTTGTGGCTTTATCTTAAAAAACGGCAGAGATATGGCAGTTTGAAATTCTAGGTTGGTGACATTTTGAAACAATCTGATATTTGTTATGCTGTAACTGTCATACTGAAATGCGCATTCAAATTCAGTATTAACGAAAACCGGGATTGAATCTTCTATAATCGGGTTCCAAGCAATTTAGCGTCGGGTGTTTGAGTAAAATAAGTTCAATTTTTAAAAACATTGACTATGAAAGCTACATTTTCCTCCCGGTACAGGCTGGAAGGATTTTTTTCTTTCTGTCTCTTCCTAAATGATGTTTCTTTTTCATCTAATTTTTAAATTTTGAAAACAGCAAGTTGATTTTCAGTAATACAGGGTGATTTATAAGTAAGTATACACCTTCCAGATGCTGTAAAACAGGAACAGTTTAAGGCACGTTCCGCAAATGCAAGATGTAAGGTAAGGTGTACTCATCAAGTTTTTTCCCGCTGCTGTGCCAAGTCACATAGGCGATAGCCTATCACGCGAATATCAGTGTCAGTAGAAATGGCTTCGTCTGGAGTGAAGAAGGCATTTTGTACTCTTGAATAGAACAAAACGGAATCTGTCACCATTGTGCAACGGTATTTTCAAACACGATTTGGAAAAGAACCTCTAAACAGAAAATCCATTTATGATATGATTTGTTTAAAAAAAACCATGTGTGCACCCTTAGTCACATGACACACATCAAACCGGTAATCCATTTCTGTCCAACTTGCACAAACAGCCCTTAGTACCAATAGCCCTTAAACCAATCACAAATGAATTTTCTGGTTAGAGGTTCTTTTCCAAATCGTGTTCGAAAATGCCGTTGCAGAATGGTGACAGATTTCATTTTGCTCAATTCAACAACTCAAATTGCTTTCTCCACTGCAGACGCAGCCATTTCTACTGATATTTGTGTGACACGCTAGCCACAGCCGTCTCAATACTAGGCCTGAGCACTGATTCAAAATGGCGGCTGCCGAAGGCGGCCTTTTTTAAAGACCTTTTTTACACTATTAGCATTAAGCAGTTCTATGATTTAAATTATTCTAGTGATAAAATCTTTTCGATAAAATCTTATTCTAATATACAAAAAAATAATATTATATTACTAAGATCAGCATATTAAGCACAGAAAAATTATCCACATCAATATATTTACAATTAAATATTGCCAGCTGTAATATTAAATTATTAAATTAAAATAGCTATATACACAAACTTGTAAAACAATCAAAGAAAATTAATATGTTATTGCACATTTTACAATATACTTTAATGTTATTCCTGGCATGTAGTGCCATTTTTTTCTTTATAATGCATTACATTTATTTATTTATTTATTGAATTTATTTATTTTCACATTAACAAAAACAGAAACACACTCATCATAAGAACTTCACTTATAAGTTAAATATCTAATTGTTTTGTATATTTAAGGTAGTAAATTGGAATAAAGTAGGGAGAAAAAAACCTTTTAAAAATTCATAAAAACATATATAACAGATATTCTTATAAAACCAAACAAATCATTTTGAAAAAAGAATAACTATTTTAAATATATTTTTGCTTAGTGCATGTAATATTAAATATATTATATTTAAAATGCATTGGCAACATTAGTAATGGCAATGATTAAAGTGCTGGGTTTTCTTTAGTACTATGCAAATCACAATAGGTTGTCAGTAAAATTTTATACATCAACTCTTATAAAATTCATTAATTATTTTTCAATAGATCATTTAAAGAGTAAATTTTTAATCTTATTTTTGTGAGTATTTTCTTTGTTAAATTTGTCATTAATGGTTTTTGAATAACTGTTTAAAATAATTTTAAATATTGTAGTAATAAAAGTTTTCCAAAAATTAAAAATGTCACAGGAACAAACTTTATGAAAGACATTCTCTTTTTCATTCGCAATTTTTTTTGAAGTGTGACTCACTTACTGATCATCAATAAATTCAGTTTATTTTCATTTGTTGTGAATGCAATATAAAATTTTCTATGCAAATATAAATATATATGAAAGCCTACGTAAATATAAATAGCACATATAGCAGTATATGTAATTTTTTTTTCATACCTAACTTCTAAAACTGAAAAATCGTGCTAGATTTTTTAAAATTAGCTTTAGGTACAATAATTGTATCTATTATCATTATTATTACAAAAATATTCCGTAATCATCTCAAATTTGAAACTTCTATAGCATGTCAAATCAAATTAAACAAACATTCAGAAATTTCGAAAGCAATTATTTTTTGAACTCATGGAAGCTGAAAACATTTTGCGATGTTACAAATAAGTCAGAGAAAAATTAATTATACAAATTCCTTAAATGAATTAGCATCATGCATCGCAAATTTCCTTCCAGCTATTAGCTATTTATTTCAAATTTTAAACTCTTCCTGTGTTGCTGAGAATTAAAAAAAAAGCTATTTTCATGAAAATTGAAAATTTTCTAATCTGCCCGAAAAGAAGTCCTGGCTATAGTATGTGGCATAATTATTATTATAACTATAGCTAGCAATATTATTATAAACATATGTTATTATTACTGCCGAATACACAAAATTATTAATAATAATTGTTAATCATGCTAAAAGAGCATAAATGCTGAATAAAACCATACGTTTGTGATAATAAATAAATTTGTTTGCTTTCAAATTTAAGACAATATTAGTGTTTACATCTTGTTAAATTACATATCTATATATCTAGGGCTAATTACTAATCTCATATACTTAAAGAAAAAAAACACAACTAATAATCAGTTGAAAGAATACATAGTTAGATCTTAAGCATATAGTATTATAATTATTTGTAGTACATTCTTAAAAACTGTTCCAGATCATATAATTTAAAACATGTTAAACACGATAAAAACAAAACTAAACAGTTGAAATTTCATACGAAAATGATATTATTCATGCTTGTTTATAAATTTGATTTTTAAATAACGAAATAATTAGCCTACTAAATTATGTTTTACAAGCATTATTTATCAATTTAAAATTTCAAAAATATCACAAAAGCAAAAGTTCCAAAGAATTTTAAGTACGCAGAAAACATACTTTTTTAAATAGACCTTCTGGTGCATGCATATACGTAAGTCAGACAAATAACAAGACATAAAGAATATATAGTCAGTACTTGAAAATATAACGTACAATTATTTATAATACATTCTTTAAAACTGTTCTAGTTCCAAAAAATATTCAACATGATAAAATGAAAAATAAATATTTCGAAGTTCTAAAAAATGATACTTAGACGTGTTCGTCTTATAAATACTTTTGATTTTGAAAATATAGAAATAATTAGCCAACTAAAGGATATTTTACAAGAATTATTTAATTTATTTTTTAAATCCCAAAAGGAAGAGTTCGAATGAATTCAAAGCACGTGAGTATTCTAGTGAATGGAAGCAAATAAACTATGACAAATAAATATTTACTTACTATTTCAGGAATTATCTTTAATCCACAAAGAAAAAACACAGCACATATTTTAACCTAAATTCATTTTATGAGATTAATAGATATTAAATAGTAGCACAACGCCCAGATCGAACGTTACATATCAGCCATCAGAAGATCACGTGATTCTCTTCCTCAAAATCAGTGCGCCGGCCTGTCTAGAGAGGGCTGTGCGCTAGCTATCGCCTATGTCACTTCGCACAGAACGAGAAAAAACTTTATGAGTACACCTACCTTATGGCTTGCATTTGGGGAGTGTGCCTTAAACTGTTCCTGTTTTACAGCATCTGGAAGTTGTATACTTACTTATGAATCACCCCGTATAGTTTTACGCACAGCTCGTGAGCTTCTATAGAATTTTAATACTGCTAATAAAAATAATAATAAGTATAGATTTTAGATAGATTTTGCCAATTAGATAACAACAAACAACATTTAGAGAAAAGCAATTTCAGAAAAAACTGATTTTCTGATGAGAAATTTAAAAAAGTTCACTGTATTCCATGACGGGCAATTATTTGAAAAAAAAAAAAAGGACATAGGTAGCAAAAATTTACTGCCCCCCCCCCCCCCCCCCCGTGTGTTTCTTTTTTTTTCTTATTTTAACCTGAGACATATTTTAAGGAGTTTGGGTACTAAGTATTATCTTTTTGTTTACTCATATCATTGTTTTAATATCCTTATTATACAATCGATTCTATTATACATGTGTAAGATACAAATTTCGATTTTTGGTCAAGTATATCACCCACAAAAATTTGAGTCATTTGCCTATAGAGATAAAATGTTTTTTCAATAAATCATAACAAAGGAAGATTTTACTTTATCTAGCTTTTAATTAATTATTCAGTATTCCCTTACAGAACTTTGTTAAATCCGTTTGTTAGTATAAAATATGTTTGAAAATATCTACTAATTTAAATCATATATATATTTCTCCAACAACTATTTTAGGTTTATTTTTTGTATGTATTTAAATATTTTTGTTTATTCAATGTAGACATTATTTCCCCAGCCCCACCACATGGAAATACAAAACTTTCTGATATTTAAACTATCATACATAAATAATTAATAACAAGACCTTATTGTATGCAACTTGCTGATAGGGAAACTTTATATTGATAAAAAACTTGTTTATGCTAAGATAATTTTATAAGTCTACATTTAATTCCATAAATATCAGGTCCGATTGAAAAATGAACACAGAGAGGGTAAAAAAGCACTTATGAGTTCAAGAAACTTAGAATAAATAATAATGAAAAAAAAAATCTGTTCACATAAAAACTTTAAAAATTAAACATAAAAAAAATAGATAGTGGACAAAAGCATTAAACGAGTTGCTGCAAATTAATGCTGCGACAGTAAACTAACTCAAGGAATATTTTAGGAATTGATAAAATAGTGCATCCAGATTACTCATAATAAATGATTTGAAATTTGAAAATAAATCACTCTCCGAAATATCGGCTAAATATATTAAATAAATAAAAATATTTAAATTACCGTCAAAAGTGAACCGAAACTGATAGCGAGTAAAATGTTTATAGGATTTAGAAAGTGTATTCGAATGCCAACGCATGGACTGGAGTTTTGAAAAATATATAATAGCGTAATAAGGCATAGCTGAAAACAGGGATCGTGTTAAAAAAAAAAAAAAAAATTGCTTGCATAAAGTTTGCCTGTGATACTTAGACACAAATTGTACGTAATAATAACAAAGTCCTGGGGGGGGGGGGGGGGAACCATATAACCAAGCAAAATAATCTATTTTTACGATTTGAAACAAAATATTTATTCTAGACAAATGACTTGAAAGTTACTGTGGTGATAGTGATATACACGTGGCTTAAAAACAAAATTCGTATCTTATAATTGTATAACAGAAACTATATGATATTATTAAAACAATAATATAAGAAAACAAAGATAAAACTTACTTTTATTCTTTAAAATATGTTTGTAATTATCCAATATCAGCTGTAATTGTTACAACTTTATAGGCTAACATCTAATGGCGGCCATTTCTGGTAACGTTCAAGCGTCACTTCACTACTGGACAACTGGACTGCACCTGCCACTGACCTGCCTGTCGCCTGTGTTTATTCCCCTCATTTGAGATAATGATCAACAACGCCAACAGATGTCGCTTTCTATACAGCTTTTGTCGCTGTAAATTAACCAAAGTGCTGTGTTTGAATATTAGGGGAAACATTAACAGTATTTTTTGCAGTTTTTTTCTTCCGTTTTTTTTTTCACAGTGTACAAATGAAAGTTAAAAATTTGTGATATTCTATATGTATTTAAAGAAACTTTCGAATAACAGTATTCTGCTATATTTACATTTAATTTGGTTTAATAAATTACAGGGACAAGTTTTTATTTACTTTATCTTTGTAGAGATTAAGATTATAATACTTTGAAATCTTTTTTTTTTTTTTTTTTTTTTTTTTTTTTAAGAAAAAATGTAAACTACCATAGGCGACAGCGGAAAGGGTGGGGGAGCAGGATAATAATTTCCATTACCTTTGATGATTTGAAAAAAAAAAAAAAAAATAGTAAAATTTATTCTTCGTAAGTGGCTAAGAATCTTTCGACATGGGACTCTGCTCCCGAAATCCCAGTGGAAGACAATTTTTAATTACGTTTTTCTTTTCGCATTTATGTGTTTAAAATTTATCTTAAACAGGGGCTTCAGACAGTCAAGCCCTCTGGAGCCCCTAAAGGGGGCCAGGCCTTCTTAATTTTTCTGTATAGGTTTTTACGCTGATATGTTTAAAAATTGTCCTGTACGAAGTGTTCTGAAAAAAAAAATACTTATTTTAGCTTTATTTTTTAATGTTTATATCATTCTTCATTTTTAAAAAGCGCCGTGGGCTCCGAAGTACAGGCACATCCGTAACAAAATAGTGACCCTCCCAAGATTTCTTCCTGCTTGTCCCTATGTAAACTATATTGATTTTTTAATGAATCTCTATTTGTATGTAAATATCTGAGAAATCATTAATATCTTTAATCCGCAATTCATAGCTAGGAGACTTAAAAATCTGAAAAATGCTATGCATTAAAATCTTCTAAGACATAATCGCATCGGAGTGAAGAAAAATACGTTATAGATATGTTCCATTTTTAGCAGATACATTGTCTGTTTTAAATGTATTCAGGGGTCTGTCCAGACATTTTTCCCAGGGCCCAGTTTTTGTGAAATTGTGAACAGCTTTTTATATTTGTGAAAAATCTAGTCATAATTTTGTGAATTTGAAATGATCGTTATATTCAGGTTCTTGTTTATACATTTTTAGAAAGATATATGGATGTAAAATACGTATATTTTCTTTATATGTGTAAAAGTGACAAGTCAGATTTTACTTTTAAATGATTAATTTGTGAAATGTTCAGTTTAAAGATGAAAAAATGTTGTGAAAAACCTATTTTTAAGATATAGAATTTTGTGAAGGGTCCTGTTTTAGGAAAAATAGTTTTGTGAAGGGTCCTGTTTAAGAGAAAATAGTTTTGTGAAGGGTCCTGTTTTGAAATTTAAAAAATTGTGAAGGGTCCTTTAAAGGACCCAATTTTTTCCTAAACAGATCCCTGGTATTATAATCTTTTCGCACAGATTATTCTATTCGCTTTGCACGTATGAAGACATTTTTCCGTCTAAGACAAGATTCCGTCATAGACATTTTCTTTTTCAGAGGTTTTACTGTACCTTATTATCTTTTTTTTTTTTTAAATAGAAATATCTTCTTTTTTCTTAGAAATAAATGTATGCATTATTCGTTAAAGAGAATATTAATTGTAGGCGCGATTTAAAAACATAAGGGCGATTTAAAAATATATACATTTTTTGTAAACAATGTTCGGCCGGACCTCATTTTACTGATTTTTGCAAGGGTCAAGCTGCCCTATAATTTTCATACAGGCTGGGTCGGGATAGGGCCTGAAAATTTCGGCCCGTACAGGCTTCTAGGAAGAATGAATTCCAGACCCCGCTCCGCCCAGAAAAAAGAAGCCTGTCCCGGATCGGCCCGAGTTTGCAGAAAAGAGTAAGGCCTGGGTCCGGCTCGGAAATTGTCCCCAGCCCGTGGAGACCTCTAACGTAGATCTATTCTATTGAGGCTTACTACAACATATTCTCTATTGAAGATGAAGGATATAACTGTTGTAGCTCATTTACAGTGATAGAAAAAAAGTTTTCCGTTACATTATGTTCTATGGGGAAAAATCGTTTGCGGTGCATTATTGTTAGTGATGTTATGATACATCAAACATGGTGAAATTTATATGTACCACTGAGGTGGTCTACAACATTCTTTCTGTAGAGTATGAAGTAACTAGCATGTATGTACTTCATTTATACGACTCTCTATGAACCATAATTGCTGGAAGTGCTTTTTCAGCTGTGATGTGCGTTTTTAAAATGCATTACGTCGTGAGTAAAAATTCTACATATCGTACGCAGAGCTGCACGAAACAAATGAAACATTTCAGTTTATGGACGTGAATTCCTAACGTATGTTTTTAACTTTGTTAGGCCTTTTCCAGTTTAATTATATTTTATTATACAAAGATGCTTATAGAATATAAATAAATTCATATGGCAGAGCAAAAGAAATTAGATATATTGCCGTCTGTGGACGGTAACTGTTGCATATACATTTGTGTTAAAATTAATCATGTCAAATTTTACTGTATTATTCATATAATATATTGCTGCACAAAAGCATACTGATACATTATCATCTGTAAATAGTAATTCACTATAAAAACCTTTTTAGTTGTTTTATGCGTTTTCCAGTGATTTAAGTTTTAGTTTTACTATGTGGTGTATTTAAAGCTCTATACATCATATACTACGTTGGACAGAATAATTCGCATACATTATCTGCCACGGACAGCAATTCTTGGAAATGGATTTTTAACTGCGTTCTGTTTTTTTAAATTGTTTATTTAGACATCTCATTTCATTGTATGAAAGAATAAACTTTTTTTAACAGTATTCCAATAGTGTTGGAAAATATTCTGTAATCTATAACTGATGCACTTGTTTTCGTTCTTCTTTTTTTTTCTTCACTTGAAACGTTGTAAAGAGGTAGAGTTCGAAATTTTCGAAATTTAAGAACAATATAAATTTTTAAGCTGAAATTATTCCATGTACCCCAAAATGCATCACAGCAAAATTTCTGAATCATTCCAATCAGAACGCAAGCTAGAATTTTTATTTATAAACTTCCATTCTTTGTGTTGCCACTCTGAATAAAGGCTTTAAACATATTTATCTCAACCACCTCCCTCATCATTAAAAAAAAATCTTCGAAAGCCCAATGCTTTGACAGATTTTTTAAAACTTTGTTTGAACTACAGTAGAACCCCGATTATCCGAAAATCGGCTTAACCGAGACCTTAAAACTCTTTTTTTTTTTAATATAAACATTTTTATTTTTAAACAAGCTTGCTGTTTATGAAATAAGTAAACAGCGTCAACTTACTTATTTTGCGTAATTGTAGGCATTTTATTGCATAGACACATACAACACTTCATTTCTTTACAATATATGCTATAATTTTTTTTTTCAACTTCGCATTACTTCAATGCTGCCTTATTTCACCACCTCTTAAACAACAACACATCTGACGTGTTGCATCTTCCTGCCAGTATCAACTCTTTTCAACGCGTTGAGATCTTCATGCTTATAAAAATCCGTTTGCGCTTTTTACTCGTTGTAAATAAAGTTTGGAAGAAATTAAAGCATGTGGAAACAGGAAGGGGAAATCGCACAGAATACGGACTCTTGCTGCACCTGTAAGCACGAACGCGTTACCAGACTGTGGGGAAGGGAGAAGGGTGAGTAGTGCCATCTGATAGAATAAAATTAGGAAGCCTCCCGGTTATCCGAAAATTCCTATGGAACCCCGGTCAACGGAAAATCTTTTGGTTCCATGCTTTTCGAATAACCGTTAAATATTTAAAATTTTGTTTAAATAAATTTTTTTAAGTACTTAATTTAAGTGTGTACGCGGTGATGGGATGGAAGGGGAGGGTGTATAAATTTTTACAAAAGGACTTCAAGACTTATATCCCCCCCCCCCCCAAGTCTTAGAGCCCAAGTTCCGCCTATGGCACTGAGAAATCAAAATAAACACTTACAATAACAAAAAAAAAAATCTGTATAAGAATTTTATTTAGAAAATTTTAAATGCTTGGTAACTAAATTAAAGAAAATGGACAAAGAAAAAGTGAGACTAACTCTAATGAATAGAATTGTGCATCATTTCATTAGACATCTTGTGCAGAAAACACTTGTGCATCATTTCATCAAGTGTTTTCATCACTGTCCTCTGCGTTAAAAGCAGGGCTGCGGAGTCGGAGTCGGAGTTAGGCCCATTTTAGGGCAAAAGAGTCGGAGTCGGAGTCACTAAAAAACAGGCCGACTCCGACTCCGACTCCAGCTTGTTTTTTAGACAATTTGAAGTGAAATTAAACCAATTCCATGTAATTTTAAATTTATAAACTGAATTATTATTTTTATTTTTGGACTATTATATCAGGCAACCCAGGTTAAACAGACCCAATATACTGTCCAGTGTACATCATATATGATTGAAACCTCTTTTTAATTGAAACCTCTAGTTGATATTTTATATTTAGTATATAGTCCTTTTTCTCGGTGTTTTGGGATTTGCGGAATTCGAGGTAATGCAAAAAATGGAAATATCTGCTATTTTTGGAATTTACAGAACCCAAAATATCCTTGTAATAAAAACCCTTTTCCCTTTTTTTTCTTATATTTCCTCAGATTCTTTGGGTCTGTGGGACCAGGAGTGACACCGAAATTGTAAATTCTCCCTCCCTTTTTTTTCGTGTGCCACGGAACCCCCCAAAATATGTAATTTTTTTTCTGGAGTCTGCGGTATCCAAAATAATGATGAAATAAGTAACATTTCTGTTCTTTCTCCTTTTAATGTTCTTGTCTTGCAGCCCGAAATAAAGCCGAAATTATAAAATTAATGCCATAAATATAAAAATTTCACATTTTTTTTCGAATTCGCAGAACCCAAATTATTCCTAAAATTGTAAAATTTTGATCGTTATTTTACTTTTTTACATCGGAATTTTTCGGGTCTGGAAGACACAATAACTCCAAAATTGCTACTTTTTGCATTTTCTTTACCAAGTCAGCGGGATCTGAAATAGTAAAATTTCCATTTTATTTACATCTTTAGATTTCAATATTTGGATTTTTCGGGTCTGCAGAACCCAAAATTGTACAATTAATGATGCTGAAAATATAAAAAAAATTTCCTTTTTTTTACGAAGTCCTGAAAAGGGAATTAATGCCAGAATAGTAAAATTTTCACTTTTATTTTTGTTGTACTCTCTCGAAATTTTTCGGGTTCTTGATATCCCAAATGACGTATAAATTGTAAAATTTTCATCGGCTATATTTTTGGATCTGTGGGAATGGATATATGGTAAAACCAAAATTAAACATCTTTTCGCCCATAATTTGGTATAATGTATATTTGATATTAATATTATGATATAAAATATTTTGGTTATTGTCTTAAAATGACATATCAACATAATATATGTTGTTTGGATTTAACTGGTAGATCTTTGTGTGTGTTGTTCAAAGTAAATTTTAGAGATTTATTAGATTTCAATTGTTGTTTCTATCTAATAGCTTCAAATTTAACTTTCGATTGCAATTTACATTACATGCATATAAATATTTTACGTACAGTTCTTGCACAGTTTTGACATAATTAAAATATACCACATATAAAATTTAATGCAGATTGTGTTTTTGTGTGAGTGTGCATAGAGTATCTGGGAGGAGGAGGGGGATGTTCAAAATATTGTCAGTCTTGATCGGAGTCGATTAATTCTTCCACGCGCATTATATAAGATAATTTTTGCCTTATTTTTTTTCAAAATCTACATTTAAAAAAGGTGAAACTTTTTATACTAATATAACAATACTGTTGGAAGTTTGCCGCTGCAGTAATCAAATGCTTCAAGGTAGAACATGAATGTGCCTGTAGGTTGCAGTGTTGCCAGTTTCTTTTCCGATCGCTTGATTGTTGCCACTTTTTTAACTAGTAATATTTCCTTTATTTAATAACAAATTTAATAAAGCGACTATTACTATTTCAAAACAAATGACACCAATGAAGCAATCTGAATAATAGGAATCAACAGGCAATACTAGTACTTTAGCTGTCCCGGAGTCGGAGTCAGAGTCGGAGTCGGAGTCGGATCGTTTAAAATTTCAGGAGTCAGAGTCGGAGTCAGAGTCTGTCATTTTTCCCACCGACTCCGCAGCCCTGGTTAAAAGGCAAGTTCCCCTCAAAAATTTGGTAACATGTTTTTTTGGCCTTCTCCAGAGGATTTAGACTTCATTAAAAATCGAGATGTTTTACGTGTGATACTGAACCTCCAAATGGATAGCTGAGGTCATTTAACCTTTGAAGATGATTTAAAAAAAAATAAGTTCAATGTAAAGTAGAAGAACTGTAACATATGTAGACTGGAAATAAAATTATGTAATTAAAAAACTTGAGTTTTGGAAAGTGCAATTCCGTTAATGCAATTTAAATTGGAATTCCAACTATTTTGTATGGCATTTAAAAACAATTGACTATTCCTTAAATAATAGCCTTTTATTAATCCTGCTGTCAAATAGCACGTAGATTCACAGAAATTTAAATTCTAGTAGACAGTTGTCCATTTCCTGTAAAAAATTTCTAAAGAATAATTTTATAGATTTTTTAATTATTGAAAGTGTTTATTTTGATTTACTGTGTGTACTAATTGTGCTTGTAAAAATTTATGTAATTTGAATAAAAATAATTGACCTGGCTATAAATTTAAAATCAGGGAGGGTAAGTTGAGGTCTGGTTCTAGAGTGCCTTAACTCATTCACTACGATTAGCTACTTACGATTAGCACACGAAACCTTTAAATTTGAAAATAAATGTTTTAGTACGGAAATTTTACCCTTATATAAACGCAAATTTTGAACAATTAAATAAGTCAAAATTACAATATGGAAAAACTGGTGTCAACTAATGTCGAAGAATTAAAAGGCGTGAAAAAGATACTCGTCGTGAATGGGTGAACTATTTGAAAAGGGGTGGTATATTATTTATACCACTTAACTTTAATCAAATTTTGTACCAGAATTTTATTAAGTAAAGTTTTACTTTTAGAACTTATGTGAAAAATTTGTAAAATTCCATTTTTAAAATGTCAAATGAAAATTTTCGAAAATCCTGGTGTAACTTCAACATTACAGCAACACAATAGCTTGCCTCGGTAAGGTGTTTTGATGCAGTGTTGCCAGTGGGATACTTTTTTAAAAATTCAGATTGCTTGATTTTTTGAAATGGTATAATTCGCCTTATTTAATCTGTCATTTAAAAGGCGAATTTTACTTTCTGAAAAAACTGGTGGAAATCAACAAACCCCAATTTAAAAAAAGTAGCCTACAGGCAACACTGTCTTGATGTATTCACTTTCTATATTTGTTTTGCCGATTTTTTAAAGCTATAAACTCCTTAACAAATATATACCTCTTAAAAACTTTCCTTCAAATAACTTTCTTGATACCACAAAATTTTTTATGGATAATATGGCGAAAAGTGTACGCTTATTTTATTTTTATTTATTTTTTTTATTTATTTATTTTTTTTTTTTGTATGTGTTCATTTACAGTTTATCAGACAGACATATTATAAGAATATGTATTATATTTATTAAGATGACTAGAGCATCTTCCCGTGTTACTCCCCTAATAGCCCTAAATACTAGTACCCCTAATAGATTTTTTACATTTAACATATTTCTTAAATTGCCAAAAAGTATTTTTCTATGAGAAATATCAAAAATGTATTCAAATAAAGAATGAAAAATTATTAAAAGCGATAATTTTGTATTAGCCACATGTCAGGAGTTAATAGCCGAAGAAATCACGAAAGCGTTTGCTACTTACAGCAGGTTTTTTATTTCTATTTCAGTGGTTACAGCACCAGCGCGTAGTTCAATTACATACCTCCTAAATTTGTGTTTTATTAATATTATTTTATTTATTTGTTGATGAAGTTGTAATTTTGTTATGGAATATTATGGAAACAAATGCTGAATTATTTATATTGTTTTAAGTGCAAATGGGTTCACCTTTCGCAACCGGGCTGTACGTGATAGAGAAATTTAAAAAATCAAAATTCATATCTCAAAATTATTTTAAAAATCATAAAATTCAGTAAATGGAGATACAGTTTTAAAACTGATTGCATTTGAAAGAACATTTTTTTCTCCTATTCTACGGTGTAAAAATTGAAATTGTGCATTATTTAGAAGTTAAAAAATTGCTGTGAAAGCGAAATTTTTTGGTCAAGTGTTGCGACCGTCAATCTGACGTAAGCGTTAAACAAAGACATGATTTTACTTTATAATCTAGATATATAAGACTTCTATATATCTTTAATAAGACTTCTATACCGGATCATAAATTGATTCTTTTTAATTTCACGTTTATAAAAATAGGTATCAGTAATATTTAGAAACCTAAAATAAAACTAGTTTCAGAATGCTAAAATTCATCTTAGTAAAAGATGATTAAATTTAATCATCTTTTAGGTAATGAATCACAATGTTTGTGTCACTTTATATTTAGAAACCTAATTAGAAAAAATACAGTGTTTTAATAGTTAAAAATTGTTTCATATTTATTCAGTGAAAAGTGTATTTTTATGCTGAAAAAACTGCATTAATTGAAAGAAAATTTGAAAATAATTATTAATATATAACTTAGTGAATAACTTTTAATTTGTAGCTAATTCTTTTCCCATATGAAAGCGAGCCATATTTGATCAGTTTCATAGCGAATTCGTGAATTTCATTTTTAGTATTTTATTATGGTTAGTATCGATGTAATATTATATTTTTATTTATTAAAGAGCTAATTCCAGAAAGACTAATTAGCAAGCACTATTTTAATGTTTTACCAAATGCTATAAAATGCAGGTGTTAAATAAACTACAAAAGGAAATAACTCATCGAAATCAAAAGCATTAAATGACGATATATCAAGTGACAAAAAAAGTCTCGTCGAGGCGTTCAAAGTCCTTTCCTCTAGCACTAATAAAAATACTTTAATGGCCTCTAAATTTGTCCGGAATTTCTTTCCGCGGTCATTTTAGATAAGTATCTAGGTAGTTAATCACTAGATGCTATCCATAATGTTGAGCTTTAGGTCTAGCCCTCTTATGTCTAGAACAATTTGTTCTTGCAGTTTATAAAAATAGATGTACGTGATTTTTAGGACGTTAACAATGGACTTATTAGCATATTGTATAGGCATTACTTCTGCTGCATCTGTCAATTTATGTTTAAAAGAATATTTTTGCCAGTAATTTTGGCATGCCTTATGAATCTTGCAGCTTTGAAAGAACAAGTAAGTAGAATGGTGATAAAATGCAAGAAGAAATATGAATGCCCCTGTTTTAGGAACAACAAATTGCACTTTAAATGACAGACTTTATGTTATCATAGTAGAATGAAAATTGTCAAGTCCGATGTCTTAGGGATATAGAGATTTGTCTTTCAAAATAAAGGATCATGATACCAGTACTTAAATAATTCACTTTGAGTTCAAAAGGATTCTCGAAACTAAAGGCTTGGACTTTAATTACCACCTTTAAAAAGTAAAATAAGAACAGTGGACTACATAGAAAAGGAAAAAAATCTATTATAAACGGATATCTGTAAATTTGCACCGTTTTATTTCAAGACTATTCTAATTCGCATTCAATTTTTTGCAGCTTCAAAAGCAGTACAACGGTGATAAAATGCAAGAAGAAATATGAATATTCCTCTTTTTGGAACAACAATTTACACTTAAATGACAGACTTTATCTTAACCGAAGGAGTATTGTAGTATATTGAAAACTGTTGTATCTGATGTTTTACGAATGTTTGATAGAAGTTTTTTTTTTTTTTTTTTTTTTTTTTTAATGTAATCCTTAAATGACTTAAAATTCAAAATGACCATACAAAACAAATGACTTGTACCTAAATGCAATTACAGGACTCCCACTAGTCCATTTTTTAATACCAATATTTCTGCAAAAATTGTTTTGTGCTAGGTTTTTACCTAATTTGCAACAAAAAATACCTTCCGACTAGATTTCTAGAAAATTGGCCAAAAAAATCTAAAAAAAAAAATTTAAAAGGCGGTATTCAAAGAACGGACCTAGTGGAAAGCCTGTAATTACCACCCGAAGAAAATAAGGCAATAGCAGAAATGCGAAAAGAACCTTAGTAACAAATGACTGCAATTTTAAACATTTTTTTTTTTTATCATTCTTATAAGACTTCAATTGAAGTTCAAGAAAACTGTCAAATATCGGAGCAAAACTACTAAAATTTTTTATATTAGAAACATAAAGTGGTACAGTAACCAAATTTAAATTAAAATATTGATAAATTTAATTTTTAATTATATTAACCTTATCATTTTTAATTATGAATTATATTAACCTTTTCAAATATTTCCATATGAGTAGAGTAAGAACGACAGTTCTGCAGACGTGTAGCGTATGCACCGGATGTTTAAGGTCACCGAATGTTGCAGGTGTGATCAGTGCTGATAAGGTTGGTTGCTTTTGAGCATGTTTGAACAGGAACGGCTGATAACATGTTTGAGGTGTTTGTTTTAAGACCGGAAGTGATTAGGATGTGAGAGGAAAGATATAAGGAATGTACAGGATCAGACATGTAGATTTCGTTCTTTTTAGAGGGGGGAAATTTTAATGTATTTTAAGATTTTATTTTATTTTTTAATGTAATTTTATTTATTTAAATCGTTTTAATTTTGTTCTGTAATTTTCATTTTTAGTAACACCAGTTTTGGAAGTAAACGCTTATTAAAAAGAATATTTTTAACTGTTAATAGTCTCAAGTATAGAACACCCAACGTTCTGTGTGCGTTGTTCACTCACCCAACAGAGCTTGTATGTTTGTCTCTTTAAATGCGAGCGATGGGGAACTCAGACGTGTGTTGATATTTACGGACATTTCTTTTAGTTTTAATGAATGAGATAAATTAATTGCGCAAATTTTTTTTTAGCTATTGAGAAATTCGATAGTTTTGGTTTAATTTGAATGCTATTACATCTGTTTGTTTTTCAATTTACAAACCCATTTCTCCCAACACTATGTGAACAGATCATTTCAACATTAGAAATAATAATTTAAAAGGAAAATTTTTACTTTTTATACGAAAATACCATGAAATGTTTTTTCTATAAATTGTCGAAAATAATGTGCATAATTCTTTCTTTCACCTTTTTTTTTTTATTTATTTATTTATTTTTTTTTTTTTTGTGACATTAAATAATAATTTACATTAGAAGTAGGATTCCAGTTTAGTTACGAAAAAATAGCGTGTATATATATATTAAAAACGAAAGAAAAGTGATTTTTTTTTACCAATGTAAATAAATATTAGCCATATTACACATTCATTTATGTTATTGAATTGAATTCACTATAATGCAATGCTTAATATTGTATTCACCGTAATATTTTTCTACAAAAGCTGTTTCACAGATTTGTATACTGAGATTAATTTATCATTTTTAGAGAAAAAATTAATTCAAGTCTTTGAGTCTGAGCATTTATAGGAAAGAAAGATTTGTTATACTGAAATTAATTTACCATTTTTGGGGGGAAAATTAAATCAATTCTTTGAGGCTGATCCTTTCTAGAAAAAAAAAGTATTTGTTATACTTCCTGTTACATTATGTATTCCGTTTTTTAAGTTTGTAAATTTGTTGAATAATGAGTGTATTTCAATAATCATTTTTATGATAATATATATTTTTAAATTATTATTTTTTTAATTGAATTGTAACATTTTTCTTAAAAGGGAACTGTAAAACAACTTATTACTCAAATACTACATACTTCTTTAATAAAATATGTTTCACTTAAGACATGACAAAGTATCTTAGAAATATTTCATTTTGGAATTAAGTGATTAAATAAGAAAAAATATTAATTTAAAAATCACAACACATAAGATCCCCTCCCACATGTGGATGAGAGGTTCTGCTCTCAAAGCTGGTAGACGGAAAGTGTTGGGTTTCAACCCCCCTCGCGCTAGTCGACCTAACTGTTTGGAGTTTTCCGTGGTTTTCTTCGAACCTACGGGTTAGGATCTCTTAGAAAGACCCCAACAGAGGCTTAGATAATCGGCTGTAACCAATAACTAACCACAACACATAAAACATTTTAGATCATTACATTTAGTTAATAAGTGATTTGACATGCAAAATATTATTTATAATAACTTACAATATGATTTAAACAATACAAATAAACAACAATATATATACTAACCATACAATTTTAAAGATTTTTTTCTTTTCAAATGAACAATTTTATTACATGAAACATTTAGTAACATTAATTTAACCTCTGGAGGGAAAGCTTTGTTTCAAGTAGTACATAAAAAGGTGAACTTCTGTTTCTTTAGTCCAGATGAGGCGGGTTTCTCACTTCCTAATTCAAAACGGGTCTTTCATTGTATAAAAGTGTAGAATCCAACTCTTGATCATTCAATTCCAGTGATGAGGGTTGACTCTTCAAGTTGGTTACATCACCAACACAAGAATCCATAACAACTTACATGAAAACTAACTTAAACGAAAAACACAATCTGTTACAAAGATTTCAGGGTGTAGTACAGAGTGTTTCTAAATGAATATCGGGGTTTTAACGCTTTGTATAGTATCTATTACATAAAACTTAAAATTATACTTAATACATAAAATGAAAGAGCAACTCAAACAATTTGTTGCTACCTGTGCATGCACATGCGTAGGCAATGTTTCTTCCGTGATCCGTTAGAAAGCGCTAGAACCGAAAATGGCGACTAGTGAACAGAAAGCATTTTGTGTTCTGCAGTTTGCAAAGACCAAATCTGTAGTTACCGTGCAACGTGCGTTCCGGATAAAGTTCAGATGTGATCTCCCAGCCAGCTGTTGCAACAATTACCCCACAAACACTAATTAACGTTTGGGAAGAATTGAGCTGTCGACTTGATGTGTGCCGTGTGACGAAAGCTATTGGAGTGTTTCTATATTAAGTTTCTATATTAATCTATATTAAGTTGTTCACATTGACCACTTGTAAGCTTGTAGGTAAGCTTATGTTTGAGTTGCTCTTTCATTTTATGTATTAATTATAATTTTATGTTTTATGTAATAAATACTACCAAGCGTTAAAACTCCGATATTCATTTAGAAACACCCTGTATAATGTTATAAACACGTTTCATGGAAATTTATATTATGATAGAGGGCGCTCGTTTCAAAATACTCACATTTTATTGGTTTAAAAATATAATAACATTTTATTGGTTTAAAAATTCAAGTGATTATTTCATCATACTCTGTTATATGCTCAATAGCCAATTAATTCTTGCACAATGAATGAGAAAGGCATGCATCTCAGATGTTCCTACGTTTGCAAGTAAAAATCCTTATTATTATCATATCTAGTGCTTTAATAAATAATATTTAACCTATCAAATCGCTTGATTCCTAAATGATGTATTCTAAAACGCTTTTTATGTGTTATGCGTATAAAGTCTACCAAAAAAAAGGGGGGGGCGGGGGGGGTGAATTGTTTGTAAAATTAAAACACGTTAAGTTATAAAAACTAGATTCCATTCTCTTTTTTTGTAATGTTGGTTGTATAAAGTCAGATATTGAAAATGTATTTTATTCGCATAACTCTAAACTAAATACCCGCTCTCTTTAACAAGTTATATAGTCACTAAATTCTTGTTAATAAATGTTCATTTGGAGGGGGGAAATCGTTAAAATTGTATGGTTTGTATGTATAGCTGTTTTTTTGTATTGTTTATATCAAATTGCAAGTTTTTGTAAATAATATTTTGCATGTCAAATCACATATTAACTAAATGTGATTTGACACATTTGTGAACATGTGTCACACAAATGTGATCTAAAATGTCTTATGTGTTGTGGTTGGTTATTAGTTACAGCCGATTATCTGCGCCTCTCTGGGGGTCTTTCTAAGGGATCCTAACCCGAATTTATGCAAAGTTCAGATAAAACCACGGAAAACTCCGAACGGTTAGTTCGACGAGCGCAAGAGGGGTTTAAACCCAACACTTCACGTCTACCAGCTTTGAGAGCAGAACCTCTCAGCCACTGGTGGGAGGGGATCTTATGTGTTGTGATTTTTAAATTAATATTTTTTCTTGTTTAATCACTCAATTCCAAAATGAAATATTTCTAAGACACTTTGTCATGTCTTAAGTGAAACATATTTTATTAAAGAAGAATGTAGTATTTGAGTAATAAGTTATTCTACAGTTCCCATTTAAGAAAAATGGTAGCTATTACATGTCAATTAAAAAAATAATAATAATTAAAAATATATATTGTTTAATTATCATAAAAACGATTATTTAAATACACTCATTATTCAACAAATTTGAAAACTTAAAAAACTGAATAGATAATGTAACAGAAAGTATAACAAATATTTTTTTTTCCTATACAGGTTTAGCCTCAAAGACTTGAATTAGTTTTTTCCCTAAAAATGATAAATTAATTTCAGTATACAAGTCTGTGAAACAGTGTTTGTAGAAAAATATTACGGTGAATACAATATTCAGCATTGCATTATAGTAAATTGAATTCAATTAAATAACATAAAGGAATGGGTGTGTGGTTAATATTTACATTGGTAAAAAAATCCCTTTGCTTTCGTTTTTAAAATATATAAACATGTTATTTTTTCGTACCAAAACTGGAATCCTATTTCTAATATAAATGATTATTTAATATAAAAAAAAGGGGTGAAAGAAAGAATTATGCACATTATTTTTGACATTTTATAGAAAAAACATTTCGTGGTATTTTCGTATAAAAAGTAAAAATTTTCCTTTTAAAGTATTATTTCGAATATTGAAGTGATCTGTTGACATAGTGTTGTGAGAAATGGGTTTGTAAATTGAAACAACAAACAGATGTAATAGCATTCAAATTAAACCAAAACTATCGAATTTCTCAATAGCTAAAGAAAATTTTGCGTAATTAGTTTTTTTTTCATTCATTAAAACTAAAAGAAATGTCCGCAAATATCAACATACGTCTGAGTTTCCCATCGCTCGCATTTAAAGAGATAAATGATAAACATACAAGTCCTATTGGGCGAGTGGATAACTCGTTTGTCTTTCACACAGAACGTTGCGTGTTCAATCCTTGAAACTACCAACAGTTACAAATTATCTTTTTAATGAGCGATTTCTTCTAAAACTGGTGTCACTAAAAATTAAAATTACAGAAAAAAAAATTAAAATAAAATTCATGAAATAAAATCTAAAAATAATTTAAAATGCATTAAAATTTCCCGCTCTAAAAGGAACGAAATCTACATGTCTGATCCTGTACATTCCGTATCTCTTTCCTCTCACACCGTAATCTCTTCCGGTCTTAAAACAAACACATCAAACCTGTTAACAACTCTCCTGTTCAAATATTCTCGAAACCAACCATCTTTATCAGCACTGACCTTCACCTGCTACAACCGGTGACTTTCAACATCCCGTGCAGCTTATGCAGAACTATCCTTCTTACACTACTCATATATTTATAAAATATTGCAAATTATTTCTCCTTTGTTCATCTTATTATCCAAGTCAACATTAAATAAACAACACCAGTTTATCTTCATACACGCTTCTTTCCAATTATTTTAGAAGCTAATAATATTTGTAATAGCATAACCATGAAGAAAACGCAATTGACACTATTTAAAGAACTAAACTTATGAGTCAACTAACAAAGGATTTGAAAAATCTGTAAAATGATCTAATAAATGACAGTGTAAAAAAAAATAAATTCCTTGCATTTACAAATGTAAATAGCATTTAGAAAGTAGTAAATTGTTTATCTTGTGCACCTTTGATTACATTGTCGCAAATTGTGTCATGACATAATCTATTTAAGGCACCTTGGTCTATTGATTGCATTAATCATTGAATTTTTGAATTTATGCTGTTTGTCTGAACGCAAATGCTTAAATCATTCAACAGAGATCTTACTGTTAGATTTTCATTGATATCCGCAGATTTTATATCTGCAACAATCAGATAAATTACATTTCATCAAGCAACAATATTTATTACTTTGTGTCATACAAGAATGCGAAGATCTAGTTGTTTAATTACGAATAAATTATATTTTTAATTAAAACAAAATATGCTGCGTGAAGCAATTTGTACGCAGTTTCCATTATTATATCCCACTCCATGTTTTATTTTTAATAAGATATAATGATATTTTTGTTGTTGTTGGGAGATTAAAACTTTAGAATTCGAAATAAAGTGAAAAAGTAGAAGAAACAGAAGCTCACACCTAGAGAAAATATAGCGTTAAATTTAAATGCGTATAAGTGAATGCTCGAAACAAGTGAGCTTTTTTATAAATATTTTGCATATGAAACTCAGAATAAAAAACAATAATTTCTAAGTTTTTTAATGTCTATTTGATCTATTTATTTTGGGTGGACCAAAAGTTCGTGCTTCGACACCTTCATTTCTGTTGACCACGTTTCTTCGTGCAGCCACATTGCCGCACAACTTGGAATGGCGGTGGCGGTTATGCTTACCCCCCCCCCCCCCTCCGATAATGTATGCGAACTCACGAACCATTATTAAAGGGCAATCATGGCCACAGTCATGTTTCTCCCTCCTCGCGAAAGAGCACCCTGATTCCCGATGAGCAGTAGATTGTTCGATAATTGGTTCAATTAGATGCCACTATCGCTTTTGAACTTAATCATCGGGTTCAGAAGTAGACGTCACTAACCCTTTCTTTCCTTCTAATGATAATCTCACAAGAACGATATTATTATTATTATCATCATCATCATCCTTATTATTATTATTATTATTACTACTACTACTATTATTATTATCTTCGTTGACCCGTTTTTCTTTACATATTCAAAAGAATTTTTTACCCTTTTTTCTGTCTAAAAGGGCCTATAACAAACGTGAGCTAATGAGCAATGGATCTCTCAGTCATTATAAAATGTTTCAATTCTTCATTTTTATTCTAAACTTTAATTACAGTGAACTCTTTTCACTAGTAACAACTTATTTTACTTTCAAAGATGAGTGCAATTATTTGGCTTGTAGAGGAATTCGTTTAAGATAAGAAGAAGGATGAAAGTACGAAATTAACGCGATAAAGAAAACTATTCGAAGTTGAAGTCTGCTTTTGATGCTGTAACAGTTGGTGGCATTTTAACGTTAAATCTTAATAAATATTTTCCCTGTTCACCAACGCGAAACATTCTCACACATTCACGGATTCATCTATACTAATATTAAAAAGAAGTAATGTTTGTTTGTTTGTAGGGGGTCATTTCTGGAACTACCGAACCGATCTCAAAAGTGATAGTGGCAAATTGACGGTAACAATTCCTGCTCCAACATAGACTGTAATTCATGTCAGTGTCACGACACCCAGGAGGGGTCCAAGAGCGAAAAAGTTCTAAAATTGCAATTTTTGCGATACTCAATGGGCTAGAAATTTGAAATTTGGCATGGTAGTTACTTAGAAGAAAAAGGGTGAAATGAGTGAAAAGCGTTCTAAAAACATTCTAAATTACAATTTCTATGGAATCTCTAGAACTACCGAACCGATTTCAAATGTGATGGTAGCAAATTGATGGTGACAATCCCTGCTCCAACATAGATTATATTTTATGTCGGTGCCACTACCACCAGGGGGTTGCGGTAGTGAAAAACGTTGTAAAATTGCAATTTTTGTGATATTGGTGGGGCTAGAAATTTGGCTAGTTACTTATAAGATGTAAATGCTTTCTAAGAACAGTTTCTAAAAAATTCGAAATTTAAAAGGGTGATGCGAGGGAAACGAGTTCTGAAAACGTTCTAAATTACGATTTTTATGGAATTGTTAAGGACAGAAACTTGAAACTTGACATGGCTGCTACTTTTTAAGAAACAAATGCACACACAGAACAGTTTTTTTTTTAAATCGAAATTTCAAATGGTGAAGGAGAAAAAAGTTCTAAATTACTATTTTTGTGACACTGAAAGAACTAGAAACTTGAAATTTGGCATGGCGATTATTTTAAGTTACAAATGCTCGCTAACAATGGTTTTTTTTTTTTAATTCGAAATTTAAAAAAGGTGAAATGAGTGGTTCTAAAAATGTTCTAAAGTACGATTTTATTGGAATTGTTAGGAATTTTAAAAATAATGAAATTTAAAAATGTGAAAGCACGGAAAACATTCTAAAAACGTTCCAAATTACGATTTATTTGGAACTGTTAAGGCTAGAAATTTGAACTTTGGCATGGCTGTTACTCTAGAGACGTAAATGCTCGCCCAGAACAGTTTTTTTTTTAAATGAGAAATTTAAAAGGGTTGAGGAGCAAAAGAATTTCTAAAATTGCGATTTATGTAGTGCAGTTTGTATAGGAGCTTGGTATTTGGCATGGTGGTTACTTTTAATTCGAAATTTACAAGGGTGGCATGAGCGGAAAACATTCTAAATTATGATTTAATTGGATTTATTCGAGTTAGAAACTTGAAATTTAGTATAGTGGTAACTTTTAAGATGCAGACGGATAGAAACTTAAAATTTGACATGTCTGTTTTTTTTAGACATAAATGCTTGCACAGAACAGTTTTTACAAAATTCAAAATGTAAAAATGTGCAGAAGCATAAAAACGTTCTAAAATTACAATTTTGGTGATACTGTGCTGGTCTAGAAACTTGAAATTTGGCATGGTGGCTATTTTTAAGATTTCAGTGTTCGCACAGAAGTTTTTCAAAAATTTAAATTTTAAAAAGTTTCAGAAGCAAAAAAACGTTCTAAAATTGCAATTTTTCTGATGCTGCTGGTCTAGAAACTTAAAATTTGGCATGGTGGCTATTTTTAAGATTCCACACTGTAAAAAAAAATTATCAGGTTACTAAAAATTTTTTAGTATATTTGTATTCCACAGATTTTAGTAACCGGTACTAAAAATCGGAATCATTGCTAGCTGTTTTCTAGTAATGTTGCTAGCTGTTTTCTAGTAATTCTTACAAATTTTCTTGTAAATGAGTAAGAATACAAAAAAATTTTTAGTAATTTCCAAAGATCAGTTAGAAAAACTAAACTTTTTTTAGTAGATCGACCCATTTTTTTTACAGTGCAGTGCTGGCTAAGAACGGGTTCTAAAAAAATTCGAAGTTTAAAAAGTAAAATGAGCGGGAAATATTCTAAAAGCCTTCTAAACTATGATTTATCTGAAATTGTTAGGGATAGAAACTTGAAATTCTATATGGCTGTTTCGTAAGAGACATAAATTCATCCACAGAACAGTTTTTAAAAATTTAAAAATTTTTAATGTGTGCAGGAGCAAAAAGTTCTAAAATTGCGATTTCTGTGATATAGTTGCTATAGCAGTTTGCTTAACTAGAAGTTTGGAATTTGGCATGTTGCTGACTTATAAAATGTAAATACTCGTTTAGTACAGTTTCTAAAAATTTCTAAATTTCAAATAAAAAATGAAATGAGCGGAAAATCTTCAAAATACTTTCTTACCATTTATTTGGAATTAATTTTAGCTCTACTCATTCATTTAAGTCTCATGTTCGCCTAATGCAGTATAAGAATGAAGTTTACTCCAAATGTAGCTTAATTAATAATTTTAGAATTATCCGTAGCAGTATAATTTTCTCTAATAAAAATACACCCACGAATTGGCATGCTTCAACAATTACACGAGCAAAGCAGTGGGTTTTGCAAGTTTACAGACATAAAAGAACGAAATTTTCATTTGCTGTTTCAGTTATTTGGAATCCAATAGTGTTTCTCATTTTCTCGAAATGCATCTCATCTACAGTTATAATCGACTTTTGACCCATGGCGACATTTCCCGCGCTGTCGATTCAGAATTTTTGACACACTTTTCTGAAAAATCCTTTGCCTTTATCGAAAAAATGATTTACGAGTTTCTAAATAAAAACAGCTGCCAATTTCTTGCATTTATGAATGAAAATGAATTCGTGAATGTGTCAGAAAGTAGCTAATTTTGTTTTGAGAACAACCCAAGCAAAGACGAACTGCAGACTCAGTGACTGTCGGATCGCATTCATTTCGAAAGCAGTTTGAAATACAAATGATTGCAATCAGATTATTTAAAATAAAACAACGTTAATGTTTTAAAAATAATTAAACTTAAGAAATATTCCAATTTCTGCCCCTTTCGCCTGGATTTTAAAAAGGTAAAAAAGGAAGATATTCGACAGAAAAAGATGATGCAATTTGTGTCTTCTGCGAGTGTGCTTTCTGTGCTGACAAGAAGGAAGAACTTTGTGTTCTATGCTTAGAATGCGATTTCTGGGCCCATAGTCACTACGCCGATGCAGAGAGTAATTATTATGTTTGTGATTTTGTATAGATAAAGTAATCTATATATCAGGAGGAAGCATTTATTTATTTAACACGTTAAAAAACAAAACTAGGAACAAAATGCAAAGAAGATTGACAGAGATATAAATTTGACAAAAATGCTTATTTATTAAAAAATTGATGTTCTTTTTGTGTTATTAAGCAATGAAATGTATTAAAACAATATTATTCTCTCTTAATTAGCGAAATTAGGCCTATCTGTGTGATTATTTTGGGAAAAACTGAGGTAGCCGGTATCTCGACCCCTTTTTCTAAAAGGATGTGAAACATATTCAAGGTACCTTTCAAATGACTTTTTCCTCAGCTAATTTTCAATATTATAGGATCTAGATTGAAAAAACAAGTGGTAGCCGGTATTTGGGCCTTTTCTCTATCAATTGCATGGCAATCCGAGTATATTTACGCAAGTTAGAGCACGGACAGACGGCAGACAGACAAACCACATTCATAAACACTTTTCAACTATGTTGGAAAGTATTAAAAAGTGAAGAAAAAAAATCAGTAAATGGCACTAAAACTTCTACGCCTCAGGGGATCTGAATACGATTTTTTTTCGAAAAGAAGTACACTATATTGCCAAAGGTGACCGGTCACTTGCAATTTTTAGTTTTGTTAACTATCTAGAAAAATACATGAAGAATTAACCTGAAACTGCAGGTGTGTAAACAGTATAGTATAGGTTATATAGTTTCACGAAGATTTTTTCACGAAACTTTATAGGGGACTGTCAACAAATTGAAAAAGAACTAATATTTTTTGGATAACCCTGTAAAAACTAATGTAGCAAATGCGTTCAAACTCGAGATTATTAATAAGTGGCTTATTGTAATATACTGTGTTCATTTCTATGAGGATAGCATGTATACTCGTAGAGAAATTAAGGTTTTTATAAAAACAGTCCCAAATTTCGCCTAGTTTCTTGCTTATAATTTGCAGAGTTCTTAATATAAAAAACATTTTTTTTTCAGAAAATATGACAAACAACATTGTACATAATACTCTGCAATCATAATTAAAAATTAATAAAAATTGGATGAAAAATGAGCAGGTTTACTAAAAAATGTTTCACTGCGCATGTGCGAATGCAATCAAAATATAATATGCATAATGTATTAGCTAAGTATATAGAGCAACTTTTGTGAAAGTCTCAAAATCATAGCTTGAAAATTCTGAAAATTATCTTCGATAGAATAAGCTTGAAATCCGTTGTTCCCAAAAGGAAGCAAAAATATGAGGGGTTGTATCCAAATATAGTAGTACGTGCAATATTGTGTACGCTATCTTGGCACTAATCAACAGATATTTGATACATAATATGTAGCGATTTCTTTAAAGTGTACGAAGACTTTTGTGAGGTAACTTTTTTGTTATTTTTTAGGTGCGTTCGTAATTATATAAATACGTAGTACCTATAGTCGTCGTTTGGTCCGTCCGTCCGTCTGTCTGTCCGTCTGTCCGTCTGTCTGTCCGTCCGTCTGTCTGTCTGTCCGCATATAACAACGCAAAAACTACCCAACCAAATGGTTTGCAATTTAAAATATATTATCTTTGCAGAATTTTGTCGAGACATTTCAAATTTTATTAAAATCGAATCAAAACTTTAGGAGATATTAATAAAAATATTTATTAAGAAATTTGAATTTTTTTTTTAAATCGGTGCTTTTTTGTTAGAGGAGCTTCCGATGGATGTTAAATCGTCAAGCGACCGAGATACTTATTTTATGACAGAAATTAATCTGCAGACGATATAATTCATTTCACAGAATTAAAAATCATCAAGATCTGAATATTTATATAACTAGCTGATACATATATATCTGAATATTTATATAACTAGTTAAGATATTTGTATGAACAGTGTCATAAAATATATATACTTAACTAGCTGTTTAACCCGTTCCACGCACGGGATATCATGAATTTAATTCTAAAACGTGCGTACGAACGCACCTCGTTTTTAACGTTTGACGTACAATTTCCAACTTGTTTATTATTGATTTCTACAAAATAAAGTTTTACTGTGTATTTAAAATATTTTATGTAGTTTTGTTAAGAATAAGTTATAGATCATATTCTTAAATACCCATTCTGGAATATTAAATTTAATTAATGGATAGAGCACTATTTTATTGAAATATGTAAGTGTACGAACACTTTTGTGAGCTACTGTATCAATTTCATTATGTTTTAAATGAGGTAGCGTGATCAAAATGCACTTGAAACAATTATTTCCCATTGACTGTAGTGGAATGGAATACTTTTGATTGTCCCTGTAAAAAAAACTATGAGTGCTGCAAACTTCTGTTGAAATAGGGAACATGCTATAGTAAACGACAATAACATACAAAAATTTCAGGACAATCGAAGCATATTTACAGGAGTTAGAGCACGGACAGACGGCAGACAAACCGAAGTCATAAACACTTTTCAACCAGGTTGGAAAGTGTTAAAAAAGGTTTTTTGGTGTTGTTAGTGGGAAATCTAAAAAAATATATTAAGTATATGTAATTGATGTTACTGTTTTCAATTTAAAACAAGAACGAAAAATCATGCGTCAAGCATAGATTATGTAACACTTTCCAACGCTTCCAAAATAATTTTACGAATCATACTCTTCAATAAGCTAAAAGATAACATCTAAGTAATCCAAATACTTTTATTCAGCCCTGTATAGGATCTATAGATTTGTATATATACTACATAGGATGCTAAATTTTAGTTCAGTTAGGAAACACGTAGCACAGTTTAAAATTCTCCGTCTGGAGTTAAATAATACGGAAATGTTTTCCCGAACTTTTGTGCTTCCCTGTATAGGATCTACAGAATTTATACACACCACGTAATAGACAAAAAGCGATTTAAAATTAAAATCGCGTTTAGTAACTTAAAACGCACTTCCAGGAATTATTGTTAACATACAGTAGAGAATTCTTTTGTGTGTCCCTGTAAATGAACGATGACTGCTATACACACAATATTCTGTAGTAAGTCTCTTGTAATGAACCTTATATAAATTTCAATGCGTTTAAAATAGGGAAACATTGTTTAAATAAAGCGCAGACGATTTTTCTCCATAGACGTAATGTAACGGAATTCTTTTGACTGTCCCTGTAAAGTAAGTATAAGTGCTATGCACACCCTATTCCATATTAAGCTTCTTCTAATGCACCTTAGTGATATATATAAATTTCAATGCGTTTAAAATAGTGAAACATTATTTAAATAAACCGCAAATGATTTTTCCCCATAGACCGCAATGTAACGGAATTCTTTTGAGTGTCCCTGTAAAAAAACTATAAGTGCTACATACTTCCGTTGAAATAGGGAACATGCTATAGATAATGATTATAACATATAAAAATTGCAGGGCAATCCGAGCATATTTACGGGAGTTAGAGCACGGACAGACGGCAGACGGCCAGACAAACCGAAGTCATAAACACTTTTCAACTAGGTTGGAAAGTGTTAAAAAGATGGTTTTCATCCGGTGACCCGGTCAAGCTCGAGCTGAATCCCCTAGTTTTAATAATGATTAAAATATTTGAAGTTTATCAATCTTTTCTCGTGATCTGCTTTTTTTCTTTTTGCGAACTGTGACATTTGCCTAATCTTATTCTTTCTCTGTATTCTAAACAACGCCTGGAACCGTTACATTTTTTGTTCCGGTTAATTTTAAATACAATAATTGGAATCGCATCTGGTTTTCATTTCCTTAAAAAAAACTTGATACCATTAGAAGAGTACTTGTAGAGTATTTTATGGTATGTCTTGATATATTATTAAATAGTTTTGCGAAGGAAAATGATTTAATTAAGAAAAAATGAAATTCTTATAATAAAAAAAAAAAAAAAAAGAAGAAAATTTTATAACCATACTTCTCGTATAATTTGAAACTTTTTGTAAAAAAAAATTTCATGCATTTTGAACAAGTGTGCTCTATAAATGTAAGGACTAGACCTTTGAAAGGTTAATTAGCTTTTAAATATATAAATGAATTGTCATGGCACAAAAATAATTTATGTGTAGTATTGAAAAGCCTATCATTAATTTTATGACATAAGGATCTTCCATACAAAAAAAAAAAAAAAAAAAAAAAAAAAAAAGTAAATTAAAAAAATTGTTCAAGTTTTGACATTTTTATCCTGTTACTGAAAAAATACAAACTCTCAGCTACCAAACTTAAAATCCTATAAACATTTTTTGAACAACAAAAAAAAAAAAAAAAAAAAATTAATAAAATGTATGCCGCGTTTATTGAGTTTAGTGTAGTACCTTTTTTTATCTTATTTATTAATTGAAATTTCTTGCTCAAACATGTTTATTCGCCCTACAAAGCGTAGAAGTTGGACATAAAACTGATAAAAATGAATTTAAAGAATGAAACTGTGAATTATTTAATAGAAAAAAGATACAGTGAAAAGTCCTTTTTCCATATTTATAATCTTAGGGTCTGTACGTAACTTCTCCAGTATATACTAGAGATGCATCAATTCATTTTAAGCAATGGTGTGGAAATTTGATATTTTCGTCATTTTCTGCAAAATGAAAGTCAGGCGTTCCCTTCCAAATACCAATTTTTTTTAATTCGATTCCAGTAAATTTGGTTATCCTAACCATGCTTCTCAGGTTACAGAACATAGCTGAAACCCTAATAATTTTTTTGCATTTAATATATATATTTTAGACTGGCCACTAACAACACCAAAAAGCATTTTTCTAGGAAAAATATGAACTATGTCAAATAAAGTTTGGAAATTTATTAAGAGCGATACTTTCGTATTAGCTGCATGCTGGGAGTTGATAGCTGAAGAAATGGCCAGAAATTTTGCTACTGATAACAGGCTTTTCGATTCTGATAATTTCAGTGGTTTAAGCACGTAGTTCGATTACATTTCTGTTAAATTTTTGTTTCATTTATATTATTTTATTTATTTATGGATGAAGTGTTCATTTCGTTATGGAATATTAACCGGAAACAAATGCGAGTCAAGTCTCTTTATATTGTTTTAAGTGCAAACGAGTTCATCTTTCCTAATCGAACTGCATGCGATAGAGATAGATTTTTTTTAAATCATGCTTGGAAAATATTTTAAAAACCATAAAAAAAATCAGTCAATTGAGATAAAGTTTTCAAACAAATAAAATAGCATTTGAAAAAACTTTTTTTTCTAAGCTTTTAACACGCTCTTCATAAAAATTTAAACGTGAGAAGTAAATAATGTCGATTGTTTGTATTTTAACGGTTTCGTTTTTGTGTCAAATTGACTCTATTTATTTTTCCTGCGGGTCGTGTTCGTATTAAAGGAATTCATGGGCCAAAATTTCTTTGTTTATATTTTCTCAGTTCACGGCCCGGCCCGTGTAAAAATCAATGAAATCGGTCCCGGCCCAAAAAATTCCGATAACAAAAAAAAAAAAAATGTGGATTTTTTAAAAATATTTCTCTATAATTTATTAAAGTATATTTCCAAAGATTACGTTAACAAACAAAAAACTGCGTGACACATGCCGACTACAATTAAGTTCATGTCGGGTTCGGGTTCAGACACGATGTAACTGTCCGATGATGCGCATAATTTCCGTCTCCACCACCAATCGACGATAGGGATTGTTGCGCTTTCTGATTGGTTGTGAAAGAGAACGTTCTTAACTCATTTCCGGTATTTGAGAGGATTATGAAGATATAAGAAGATATTATTAGATTATATAGAAATTAATTATATATATATAAATATATATTTAAATATATATATTAATATTATATATTATTATACATTATATATTATATTATATTTAGAAATTAATTAGATTATTTAAAAATGAATAGATATTATATAAGAAACCAAATTGAACCGGAAATGGCTTAAGAAGTGTTCGGTTTAACAACCAATCAGAAAGTGTGATAATCGGTGGACAGGGAAATTATGCGTCCAATACAGATCTCTACGTTGAACATGTTATATTTCTGTATATATATTGGCAAACTAGCATCGGTTCGTGCAGCACATTTATACTTATTCTCTACCAAGCCAGTCCCATTTATTTATTTATTTATTTTTGTAGCTTTAGTTCAACCCTTTCAAATTTGTTTTATTTGGCCGGTCGGCTCCGCTAATTTTTTTATCGGCCTGGCTGGTTCGTTTATTTATTTTTTTATTGGTCTGTTACAAAATTTGTCCTTATTCTTCCGACCCGTTTGAATGTATGTCTTCATTTTGCCGGCCCAGACCATACAGATCTCTACTTCAAGTATACCTTTTTTTTTTTTTTTAAGAAAAAGAAAAATAGCAGAATATTGTTTCAGATAAAAACAAAATATAGTAAAAGATAAAAATAATATTTGAGAAATTAATGTAATTGTTTTTTTCCTAAATGCATTAAATATGGTGCTAATTTTCTTCCAATTTAAGTTTCAGGTAAGGTTTCTATCAACGTATTTTGGTTATAGGTCGGGTTCGCGTAGCTAGCAACTTTGAACCTTTTTTCCCTAATACAATGAATCGAAAGTTTGGATTCAAAAAGTGAAAATTCCTGTGTAGTACAAAAGTTGGCAGCCATGGGATTTGCGTTCAATCAACCCAAAGTGTGGTTGGCCTCGAGTACAAATCGGCACATTCACTCTACTCACTTTAACTATCTTCTACTAAAAATGTTCATGTAAACGATTCTTTTAATCAAATAATTCTTCATTCAAAATATCGAACGTTTCTTTTATCTTATTATACAGAATTTTCTCACGAATTTAAACTTATTTATAGATTGTTGATAATTTTGTGGCATATATAGTCTAAAATTAAAAAGAAAATAGTTTACCAAACTTTGCACCTGATCTTGTGTGAAAATCGTTTTATCCGCAGATATATAGTTTGATTTAGGAGCTCATAATCCTAACATTATTGGGAAATCACACTTTTCAGGGTATTTTTGTCCATTATGATAGAATTAAATTGTTGTTTTAATATGAATTTGTTTTGTTTGTTATAAGGTTATTAAATAAGATGTTATTCATTAAAGATATTTTTAATTAGGCGATTTTTCTTATTTTTTTATTTTAAAAAATTATACGCAATACTTATGTTTTATATTTTAAAATGTTAAAGCTGTGGCTTTATTTTTTAGCATTCTTTTACAACACATGTATAAAAATACAAAAATACTGTTGAGTAAGTGCTTTCAATTCAGTCGTGCATCCTATGACAAATATTTTTAAATTTTTAATGAATTTTTAATTATAAGAAATCACAAAAAACGAAAAAATATGAATAGTTGAAATCTGTGAATTGCTAATTTTCATAAAATTTCATTGATATTTTATTACATAGCAATGCTGCCGCAGTTTTCAAAAGTTATAACTGACGAGCTGAAGAAAAGCAGATATTACTTCATGTTAAGTTTCATGTTAAAAATTAAATCAGAATACTGAAATGGAGCTAGGTTTGGATGGTCACATTTTTTTAAGTTTCATATTCTAAAAAATCATGTACACCTCTCATTTTGTAAATTTCAATTTTGGACGTTAAGTAAATAATAACATTTCTTGGGCTAAGCTTCTATCTTACGTAGATATTTTTTTTACTTTTGGAAATGCAGGAATGTTCTACAGTAATAATTTGCCTCTTTACAAATTGCACATTATTTTTCTGTAAGTATATATTTTTAAATATATATAGACATGTGTATAACGCTGCAGTTTTAGTAAAATGTGACAAACAATCCCTCTTTTCAATCGCGACATACTTTCAAAAATGTCACTTTTAAAACTACACCAAAAGTTTCAGCTATAAAAACTATAAATAAAGTATGAAATGAAATTATATGAAGTAAATAGCATTCTGTTACTTTCTTTCATACTTTTTTCATCTCTACATTAAAAAAATGGTTAGTACTAAAGATCACCTCAAAATCATAAATTATGTTCAGGCCTCCCACTTCGCCAGTTTTCCGAATACTGCTGTTTTCAAAGAAATTTTTATTTTTCAGATTTTTCTTACAAATTTTGTAGAAACCTACCCGGAAGGTAATTTTTGTTGCAAATGTTGTAAAAATTTCTGCAGAAATACTGATATTCAAAAAATGGACCAGTATTTCCTTTATAGTTTTTAAAAGATTTTCTAATTATAATTTTTCCTTAATACAAAAGAACATTTGTTGTAAATGTGTCTGAGAATCATTGAACTTTTTCTTTTCTTTTTTTCACGCTAAATAGATTTCTTAATACAAAGTAAAGACAATAACATGGCTTTGGCAATGGGTGTAATTTTTCAGCTTGAAATCAGGCAGGACGTGACTACCCTCTTGAGAAGGTCTCGCAAGATCATTAATCAGTCTCGTTTAAATATTTCTAATTCTAAACTTTCGAAAATGCTACAGCTTACATGGCTGAATTGCAAATTCAAATTCAAACGCACGATCTGCAGATGAAAAAAAACTAACTACTTAAATGTAATAAGTTGAGTTTATCTGAATGAGCTTGTTTTCTTAAACGAATGAGATTTTATAAATTCAAATTAGATGTAATAATAAAGGATTAGAAGGATTAAATCTTTAGATCCGTAAAAATACAAAATTCAATTCTATCATAAGCTCATCATTAGATACACACCGAAAATATCTGGAGTGATTCACACTTTACAGAATACTGTGTGTGAAATAAATAGTAATATGACAATAAATAAAAACTTAGATCCTAATTTTACAAAGGTGAAATATTTCCATTGATGAAAATAACCTCATATTTCAAAGAAAACACGCTCTTTCATACATAAAGCTTAAACATTTTTCTAATGACATAATTTTCAATTAAATTTTCATTCCACCCGTGATGAAATTAAAGTTTTTAAATTTAAAAAAACAATAGAAAAAATATTTTACTAAATTAAGTTACATTCTGGTGAAACATACTTGTTGAACAACTATAAGATGAACATGAGCAATAAAAATAATTTAATTGAGATAGAACAAAAAATGTTTATCAGTTATCATCACAGAACGATTGTAAAAGGGTTGAAAAAAGCTTTAAATACCAAACCCGATTTCTTCGAAAATGAATACAGTTCTTGTAACATATTCATCAAATGGGGACTAAATCGAAAGTATACTATCGTGTTCGCCCACACAAACATACATATAGACATCATCGGAAAACCGCCAAAAACGAGCTCTGGGGACCTGAAAACGTAAGGAAATTATAACATACATATGGAATCATTGGAAAAATAGCAAAAATGGATCCAGGAAACTTCAAAATGTAAAAATATACCAATATTTCCATAATCTGGTTCTATCAGGATTACAATACTTTCCTACACTGTATGTGTATACGGGAAGTAAAATGCTTTAGTGGATAAAGGTTATTGAAACGTATTTATTAGATTTCTTTGTGTTATTCTTGTCTTTTTAAGTGTCTTTATATATTAACGAGTTAATATATAGCGAAATGATAATACAGCTAATTTAGAAGTGTTACTTTTGATAGCGCATTCTGTGTGATTTAGCAATAAATTTTGTGTTATTTCTGTGTTAGCATAGCGGGCAACTTTTACACACATTTTTCTTATCACTAGAATTTAATAATAAATATTACCTTATTTAATCGCAGATTTCTGTGATTTTCTATTAAAAATTTCTATTAAATTTTAGAGGTTAAAAAGAAAAAAATAACGTAAAAGTTGGCAGTTATATGTTGGTATGTGTTCTGTGCGAGATTAATTCAAATCTCAATTAATTATTTTTTGGAAAATTTTGTAATTGTTTCGTTATTTCTTAGACGTATTGTACAAACAAAGTACATTCCTTTTAATGAGTAGGAAATTTTCAACAAATTGCATCAGTGTTCAGATGATAATATAATGTTAAATTCTTTTGTTTGATGAAAGCCATTATCCAGGGCCCGACTTAGACTGTCTGGAGCCCCGGAGCAGGCATCATTCTGTGGGGCTCCCTTCTATCCACGGACATTGTTCGGGAATTATGTTGAAGTAACTAGTATTAAACTTCACACCTATTGTATGTATATATAAATTTCGAACAAAGTACTATTTACATCTTTATACGGGGTATCACTAGAAAGATAGTCACAACTTCAGATGCCAGAACATTATTATTATTATTATTATTATTATTATTGGATATGAATATAACGACTCATGTGAGCTTTTGAAGTGTAAATACAGGTTTTTCAGGCACTCTTAATTATTTTTTATAATATAAAATTTTCTACCGCATTACAAAATTTAATCTTTGCAGCATGCATTTTCAGCATGCATCATCAGCATGCATTTTTTCCATAATATGGAAAGACAAGTGCAGGCATGCACTTATACTAATAGCAACAAATTTCAACACTTGTTATGTTGTTACTTCATTCCTCATGCACTAAAGTACTTTATTATAAAATTTTATAACATTAGATTTCTAATGATGCAGATTGTTCCTTTTCGAGAAGGAGGAGACATGGGGCATCGGAAGCAGAGGGTGGAAGTGGACGGCTACACTCCCTTCCTAAATCTTTGCAAATGTATGAATTTTGGTCACTTTTAGTCAATTTTAACCATTTTGCACCCTTTTAATAAAAATCCTGATTAAGCCAAGAGAGGGGGCCCTCTCAAATGGGGTACCCGAGGCAGCTGCCGCGCATGCCCCTGCATAAGTAAGGCTCTGCCATTGCCACCAAATTCCTTCTATTGGCTAATTTAGAAATGTTACTTTTAATAGCATGTTCTGTGTTATTTAGTTTGTATCAAATCTAAATTAATTAATTTCGGAATTTTTTTTTATGATTTCGTTATTTCTTAGACATTTGTTCAAAGATCGTGTTCCTTTTAATGACTGGGAAATTTTGAACATATTGAATTAGCGCTGTGTAAAGTAAAAAAAAAAAAATGTTTTTGGTGGAAGAAGATAATGTAATGTTACATTCTTTGTCTGGTGAAGGCCATCATCGTCTATCAAATTCACCCTATCGGCTAATTTAGAAGTGTTACTTTTGATAGCGTATTCTGTGTTATTTAGCAATCAAATCGTCATTAATTTAATGAAAAGAAAGTGATAAAAATTGCATCGAAATGGAAGAAATTGCATCTATTGATTTCAGAGTTACAATTAAAGAGACAATTTTAGTAGTAATGATCAAAATAAAATGTATCCAAACAGAGGATGTACATATAAGGCTATAAATTAAATCATGTAGCAGCTTCATTAGAATAAATGATGATTATGATGTATATCAGCTTTTTTCTCTCATTCTACGAGAATACGTGTTGAGAATGAAAGATGAAATTACTTATACACGTTTTTTCAGACTCATTCACGCCACAACAACAAAAAATATCTACTGTCCACAATCTTTATTGAAAACATATAATTTAAGAGAACTTGTGATGAAGTTTTTGGAAATCCACCAAAAACGCACCAAAAAACGAAAAAAAAAAAAAAAAAAAAAGGACTATGTCAGATTGAAACCTTAATAAGCATCTTTTCCCATCGGTATAAATTATGCCATCGGAATCGTTCAGAGCATGCATATCAAAGTTAAAATAAAGAATTTACGGAAGTGTTAAACATTCCCACTGTTACAGATTAGATGACTACAACGAACAAAAATTAATTTGATGACTTAAGACGGTGCCATTCTTCCTATTTATTCGCTTCTCTTATTATCATTTGTTTCTCTAAAATATCGTTAAAATGATAAAAAGATTTCAACTTAGACGTAGCGTGTTTTCTAGAAAAACATATTCTTAAATAAAATATTATAATATAACAACACCAACTTTAAATATATTTTAGCCATAGCCATAGAATTCCAAATCTGAAAACCCTCCGGATTTTTCAGTACTACAATTTTCAATTAGAAATATTAGCTTTATTTAATGCAGAAATTTAGCCATTGAATTATTATTACAAAAATTACTATTCGGGATTAGTGGTACTAAGAAAACCTGGAGGGTTTGCAGTTTTGGTTGTAGTACAGTAACAAATTACTGAAACGTTTACTAAAATTTAGTATGACTTCAGAGATTGGTATACGATTAAGGAAAAATTTCCCTTAACTTCAGAAACCAAATTAGCTTTTGTACAATTTTTTACAGTGTTGTTTTATACAAAATATATCCCACATTAGACGATGATATCCCAATCCTTTAATTTTAGCTTTAATAAATAAATAAATAAATAAATAAATAGGTTACAACAACCATTTTGAAAAGGGAACATTTCGTTTTCACCAAAGTATCATACTTCAATTTCGCTGCAATCTAACATTTTTATGGAGCACAAAAGGATAGGTAAACCAATATCAATTATATAAATAAAATTTATAATGCACTACCTAATAATTATCATTTTAGGGGAAAAAAACATTTATCAAAGTCAATTTGCTCGTGTTAAGATAAGCATGAATATATACTGAAAAATATGCAAAACAAATTGAGGCTTTTCTATTTTCTACAGTTGGTAAAAAAGGGGGAAAATTAACCAGACTTTGTTAGGACCTTCGGTAGCATAATAATTTTCTATTCTTATAAATTGTTATATCAGTCTTTATATTTTCATTTTCATTTCCATCTTTTGATAATAGTAAAAAGGTTAATTCAGCTTACCTGAAATTTGCCTTCGCGCTAAGATTTATCCACAGTATTATCCCAATACTTATCCTTTTGAATCATCGTCGTATCACTGTTTTGGGATAAGAAGTAATATTAGTAGTAAATAACAAATTGGCATGTAGTAAGTAGATATCTATTTTGGTTTGAATATAATATTATTATTCACTTTCTTGGCTACATATATAAATTTATTTCGCGTTTGAAGTCTGCTTATAAATGCTCCAATTTTACATTAAATTTAAGATATATACATCGTATTTACACGGACGTATTTACGGTACGGTTACATTTTGCATACTGAGAAAGTTTATATTGAGTTCACACGCGCGGTATCAGTTGAAGGTTGAAGAGGCAGTCTGGAGTATTTCTGGGTTGATTAGTTTCGACATAAGGTCCATCTAGTTATATTCAGTTTGGTTCGCAGCTGCGGTCATCACTTGAGGTACTAGAGTTAATTGGGGTCTGGTTTTTAACATTTAGTGTTTTTCACTGCGATGTTTATAAGTATGCACTGAGTAATGTTCGATGTGTTCTTTCCATCGTTCACAACACGTGGAGATTATTAACGGGTAAAAAGGTTTCTCCGTCAGACTTTAACTATAAATAATATATTTTATTAAAAATAACAAATTATATTGATTGATTATTAAGTTCTTTGGATTTATAAATTAAATTATATTAATTATAATATATCTATACTAATAAAAGAAAGCTTCGCTCTCTGTGTATGTGTATCTGTGTGTGTATGTGTCTGTCTGCGATGGCCACCAAAATTTAGAGCACCTAGAAGTTTGAAAATTTAGATTTAGGTAGTCCAAGGTCTGATCTGATGCACCTAGGACTCAGAATTTTAATATTTTGATAATTACCCAAGATATTAATTAAAATCTCATTAAACATCGCATCGAAAATGCCATCTTTTTTATCAAAATGGCTAAAGAAAAGAACTCCTGTTCTCGATTTGCAAGCAGAAATGAACGAATTTGAAATTCATTTACTAATTAGCGAATTTTAAAAAAACTATCGATTTGAAACTTTCTGAGCATATGTAGAAAAATTCTCTGCATCCGATAATGCAATTTTTGTAAAATTCGGCAGGTAATTTTTCTTAATTTTTGCAAAAAATCTGACTGCACCAGTCAAAAAAATCCCAGAATGTTTCAGACAGGGATCTGCTTTCATTAAAAACTGAACTACAAAAATATCTGTTTCTCTGGCCCATCCCTCCATTTAGTTACCGAAAATGAAAGGAAATAACTGCCAAATTTTACTAATGAACAAAAATTAAGATAACTAATTAAGATATAGATTTGAGTTTGGGGATTTGAAGGGTGCCATATGGTGGCTTAGCGTATTCATTATATTATAATTAACAGAAAAATATAATTATTTTTTAATGATTGCATTAATGTAGAGGAAGGTGGTTTTCTTGAACAAATTTTTCGTTATATTTGCGGCTATGGGGAGGGAGGGGTTAACGCATTGCTCTGATTTACACAAAACACATTCCATTTAAAAAAAATTAACATTTTTAGCTTCTCAAGTAGCCTTTTATAAATGCTATATATAAAGAATGCCTGAAATTTCAAATAACGATTTTCGTTTAAATTTATGTTCCTAATAAAAGTATTTACCCCGTATTTTCCCGTATTTACTTGATGCATACCAACAATCAAAGTAAATGATTTGTTGTTGAGCACTTGACCAAGCGACCCCTGGCGGGCAATCCTACAAGTTTTTTTCTCTAACTGTGAATTCTTATCTCGGGTTCTATGGGCCCAATCACAACGGGGGTTTGGATGATTCGAGTTGATTTTCGATCGCGTTACAGATTTTAGTTCCACCTTCCACCGCCAGGGGCGAATTATATTTTCGAGTTCTATGGGCCCGATTTCGACGGGAATTGGTTCATTCAACTCCCTTGATACAGCGGGTACCCGTGTCGGATGTTCCTACAGAGCAAATTGTGCCCCCTGGCTGTGGAAAAATGAACTAAAGGATTTTTGAGCGCGTCTGCAGCATTTTGCTATACGGCGCCCGAGGCAGCTGGGACACGTGGCGGAGTTTCGTTTGGAAAGTGGTTTGTTTGGAGCAGAGTGCTCTCTCTGGCGGCGGAAGGCGGAAGCAAAAGATTTTGCATCGCGTATGCTGCATACCTACTATACGGTGCCGCAGACAGCGGGGACACGTGTCGTCAGCGGGAACAACGTCCGTCGCGTGCGAAGCACTTTTAAATAAAATATTTCATACAAAATTGGGTTAGAGATATAAAATCATACAAACTTTAAGTTTTTAAATATTATTATCACAGGCCCGGGCAACGCCGGGCGGGTCAGCTAGTATATAATGAAACATTTTGCAAATAATTTTTGATCACAAGATAATATGAAAGTGTGAAAATTGTTTGTTATGGATTCTTCAGATGACCTTCATAAGCACAATTCAAACTAAAGATATATAAATATATATATATATATATAATTATTATATTTATTGTAGTTATATAGATGATATAATTATATTTTATTTCACTGACTCTAATATTACATTATTACATACTCAATATCCCACACAGCATTTTCGTAAAAGCTTCTGCTATATTAAAGCAGCTTTTGTGCATTTTTTTTACAGTGGTGTATGATACACAAAAAATATCCGAACATAGACGATGATATCCCAATCCCTTAATTTTAGTTCATATAAAGAAATAGGTTACAACGGCCATTTTGCAAATCTAACATTCCGTTTTCACCAACGTAACATATTACCAATCCAGGAGATTGGGTTATATTATATATATTATACTTATATATATTGTATATATTATATTTATATATATCATATATATTATACTTATATATAATATATTTTATATTTATATATATTGTATATATTATATTTATATATATCATACATATTATATTTATATATATCATATATATTATATTTATATATAATATATTATATTATATTAATTTGTCAATTAATCATGAAAAAAACTATGGTCATTGCTATGTATTTTTTTTAATTATTATTAATATTTTTTTAACATAATGATGATTCATTTTTTAAACATTAAATTTGTTTTTATAAGTTATTATTTATATTGAAATGAGATTTATTCATTAATAAAAATAGGATTAAAGGCTAAATTAATATGAAATTTTCTTTCATTAATTTTTTAATGTAAATTAGATACAAGTAAAAAATTATCTAATTTAATTAAAATTATAAGATAGATAAGCTGATAAATTTATTGGAAATAAGTGACTACAAGTTGAAGATGTAAGATATTTATTATTACTTTTATATAACTTATACATAGCAATTACTATTAACAATAAAAAATAAATTGGTTTATTAATTTGGTGTAATAATAAATTTAAATAATAGAAATATTTTTTTTAATTAATGTTTAAAAATTGTAATTAAAGTAATACATAATTATTAAATTAAAAACATGTGAATTGGAAAATAGATGGCAGAAATATATTGTTTAACATAAAAAGGTTTCTTTCTTTTGTTTTTCTTTTAACAGCCTAAAAACTTTAATATATAATATTTTTCATATAGATTATTAGTCTTAAAAATGAATAATTATAAATAATATATATATTTTTAATATTATTTAATTTTATGTAGTAATAATTTATTGATGATTAATTTTAAATTAATAAAAAACTTAACAGTTCGTATTATGTAGAAATTAAACATCTTGTCGGTTCAACTCGTCTCTTATCTGTAGTTGGATTCATCTATAGTTCTTCTCACATGATATGTAAGGCTGTGAGTACAATCTTTTTGTATTATTATTGGAAATTTTCATTTTGTATATATTTTTATATCATTTTCTTATTTAATTATTTTTCTGTCTTGTATCTTTATTTTATACTTCCATCCAATGCATTATACCATCAGTGATAGACTGACTTGGTCTTCAGGCTGCGTATTATATGAAATAATGCATTTTTGTGACACGTAGGTATTCTTGCTGACTGAAGATTAAATACTCGCGTGTCGGTTTACTTTTCACTTTTTCATCATCATATGATATCTATATTCTGCTCCAATTTATTATATAAAATTTATTTTACTACATTTGCTGGAGATTAAATCCTTTTAATTTTATTTATTGCTTGGCATCATCAACCTTTAAAATATATACAGGGTGGCTAGAATTAAAACACCCCTACTCCGACCTCTTATTTATTGAACTACTCAATGTATAAGCTTCAAATTTTGAACACACACTATTCAAGACATAGGGAAACTTATTGTGCGAGAAAAAAATTAGTTCTAGAAATCACCGGTAAATGGCGCTGTACAACTGGGCATATGCTGAAAGACACAGAAACATAAATTTATGTGAATGTACCAAACATTCATGTGACAAGGACCTTATTGACGCAAGGAATATGTTCCCTTCCTGAAGATGTAAGATCTGCAGTCTGTGGTTAGCTTGTTCAACTGTGGATCGTAACTGGTCGACTGAGATGCTTTTCACATGGAGAGTGAAACCTTCTTTCAAGTGTGCCAAGGTTACCTGACGCCCTCGATAAACAAGATTTTTTAAGTGTCCCCACAGCCAAAAATTACACGGATTAAGATCCGGAGAACGAGATGGCCAGGTTGTCGGAAATGCACGACTGATTACTTTGCCATTAGTGAAACGTTGCCGAAAAAATTGCTGTACACAGAGTTTAATGTGTGGAGACGCTCCATCTTGCGTAAAGATAATTTTGTCAAGACATTGCCGCTCTTGCAAATGGGTTACAACAAAAGTTTCGAACATCTTTTGTACCTGTTAGTCGTCACAGGGCCATTACGAATAGCTTGTTCGAAAAAGAAAGTTTGAAGAATGAATGTGGCTGTGAATGCCCACCATACTATAACTTTTCGGTGAATGGAGTGTAATCTCTTGGAAGGTACTATGGTTTTCAGTTTCCCAAATGCTATAGTAATGGGTGTTTACTGTTCTAATAAGGTGGAAATGGGCCTCATCTCTCCAAAGAATCTGCCATGGCCACGATGCATCCACTTCAACTTCTCTCTTTTTTCATATTTTCGTTGTACAGCGCCTTCTGTCGGTATTTTCGCAACTAAAATTTTGTTCGCGCAATCCGTTTCCCCATGCCTTGAATAGTATGTTCAGAAATTTTGAAGCCTTTACACTGAGTGAGTAGTTCGACATGAAGGGGTGATTTAATTCTGCCTACCCGGTATATGCTTCTAACGTAATTCATATTTCTCGGTGCGTTTTATTTATTAAAATGATTTCTGTATATGTATTTTTTAGTCCAACAATTAACGTAAAATATAATTACATGCCATCTTTAAATAAGAGATTCGGCAATTTTTCTTAACCCTCCGTCTACCAGATGGTTTCAATGGACCCGAGAGGTACAGAATTTGTTTCATAAAATAAGTTAAATATAAACCACAGATTACTAAACTAAATAAATAAAGTAATAAAAGTTAATAAAGTTAAATAGTTTAAAATAAAAATTGTGGTGTGAAATGTTTGAGTAAAATTGTCGGTAGTTCTGGGTTTTGGAAGGTGTACACACACATATATATATATATATATATATATATATTATTTAAACGAATTGGTTTATAGTTGAAATGTATGTACATGATGTTTATTTGAATGTTTTCATCTTTAGAATATCACAAATATTTCTCTTCCAAAACTTTTATTAAAATGTTTTATGTTTTCGTTCATTTCATAAGTTGAATGACCGGATGATTTTTAATAAAATGGAATTAAATTAGATTTGTTCAAATAAGATCTGTTTTTAATTATTCTTAGGTGAACAATAAAATAGGAAATGGATTGATTTCTTGTAAAAAACTAATAAAACAAGATTTCTGGGTCTTATCCCATTGTATGGAAGCATAGTAAGTAATCTTGCTAAGCTCAGGCTCTGCTAAAATTTCCAAACGGAAGTTTTCATGTAGATTTTCATAATAATTTTATCACAAATAAAAATATTACTAAAGATTAGAAACCTTGCAATTGTGTTACATATTATTTACATTAATATAACTTGATAACTGGCTATCTTAGTAAGATGTATGTGAATCTAAATATCGATTTAATTTTGAAATAATTATATTGATAAATAGCGTTTGTCACATAAAGTCTTGCCGTCATAAGTAATTTGTCAAAGAAGTAGGCCGTGTAAGTAGAAGGGACATAGGCGTGATATCTATTCGAAGAGAAAGCCCTCCGTAGTGATTCGCACTTCGCTTTCAACATTTCACATCCTCTGCAATTTACATAACTACGTCGTGGTTAAAAAATATTGATTCTCGAGTGGCTAGCTAAATTGTTTAACTTATCTGCCCGGAGAAACACGAACAAAAAAGGACAGCCGTGCGCAGTAGCTAATGCGAGAAGAGCGAAAAAAAAATTCAAAGACCCTGAGGGGTAATTATGTTGTAGCACGGCCAGCGGAGAACACAGTGTGGTGGGGTAGGTGGGGCTAAACAGCTACTGGGGAAGCTGCCACCCCCGGCCGCTATTAACCAGGAATGCTCAGTAACTTGCCAGAGCGGTCGATGGACTAACATCCAGTGCCAGGGGCAACCAGTCTGCCTGTCTGGATTGAAAAGATCTTCAGCACAGAACACGAGAGGCACTTGCCTGAAAACGTCTGTCTGTACGTGCTAGGATTTACAGTGCCTTGTATATTAGCGGAGGAAAATCATTAGATCAAAGCCTACGTCATTTGTATAAAGTTTGTGTTATGGCGCACTTCCGAACGTGTGTCTCTATGTCTACGGAACCTTCTCGGATGACACAGATCACTAACTCTCACTCTCCTAAAGCGAAATCTATTTTCGATGAAAGCGACATTTGTCATTGTCACTGAGTAACAGCTGAAAGTGTAGATACTCAGTGATAGTTTTTGTTGTTTTATTAAACGAAAATCGTTCGTTGATTACTTGCTTTGGCAAAAAAATATTTTACATTTAGATTCATACAGTCTGCTCCTTAATTAACAATATATGAAAGGTTTTTAGTGGTACAAATTTCTTTAAAAAATATTTATTTTGAAGTATTTTTTCTCGTTAAAAATACTTATTTATTTAATTAAATGTATGGTGCCGACTTACTCTGCACTCTGCAATGCGTAACACAGCTAAAAGGAAAATCAGCTAAGTTAGAAACTTTTTTTTTAATGCTCTATATGATTTGGACTCATCTTTCATTTGTATCCTACAGTTATCGAAATAATGAAGCCGTCATATTTTACTAATAATAAAAGTCATGATATAGTCTTCCAAGTATATGTACAATTTCCGTTACCTTATATTGCATAGTTTGCATATTTATAATTTACTATGTATTTTCCATATAAATATGATATAAAAAATAGAAGGGGTGGGTAGATGTCATATGCGCAACACACATAAATCATTATTTTTAATATGAAAAGGCTGTTTTTAAAAATCGATGCTGTGTTGTATTTAGATAAATAAAAGTTGTTTAAATTAAAAAAAAAAAAAATTGGGTTTTAAACATTTTAAGTACAAAGCTAATTTAAATGTATAAATGTCAGATACGTCCGCATGGATATGGCCAACTTCTATCTCTCTATTTTTTTCCCCAGTTTCCTTGTATATATTATATTAATCCACTTGTTCCGAGAATAATTTCATGAGATTATTTCCACTTTAAGCATACAACATTTTCCTTTGTCATCTATTGTTAATTCTTGGTGAAATAATCGACATTTATTTTCGAATTATTTGTAGTTTTCTACTTGGCAGGAAAACCTGCTACTTCGAAACACATACCCTCCCGATATTTTTTCAAATCAAATAAACATATTTTAAACGAGAAATGTTATTTTACCAAATTAACCAAAATAAATATTGCATAAAAACAACACTTATGTTCTTAAAGAAATTTCCTCGTACAAGAATGTTTATTTGACTTGTAATACGCGCATGAAATGGGCATGCATTTTAACAAAAAAATTTACATATAAAGTAATCTCAAATAGGTACAGCACCATATAAAGTAACATTTTATTGAAAGATTTCTGGTGCTAAACATGTTTTTTTTATTATTATTATTCGTGGAGTACGTTAGTAGGAAACCCTCTTATATTGGATAATATGGGTTAATTATATATATATATATGTCTAGCTGACCCGCCCGACGTTGCCCGGGCCCTTGATAATTATAATATCTTCTATAAGAACATGACTGAAAGAAATCTGTAAGGCTATCGAAATCCAGTCGAATGAGGCAATCGGGCTCATAGAAACCGAGATCGAAAAGCTCATCCTGGCGGTAGAAAATGCAACTAAAATATTTAAGGCTATAGATATCAAGTCGAATGAGCCAAACCGCGTCGTAATCAGGCCCAAAGAACCAGGGATACTCCTGTAGTTCCACCTTCCACCGCCAAGGGGCGCAATCAGAACACTCGACCCAACCATATTTCCAAGTAGAATTGAAATTTAACCATGGGTAAACATTGCCAAAATAGCGGATATCGCGAAAGTGGGTTACGTAAACGACCGGTTTTGAAAGGGTTAATGTAAATATTTTTAAAAACCCAACAGACGTTTTGAAGAAAATGAACGTGTCTATGATCCCGTGTCTTCTGTATGATCGTATTCGCATTTCCCGAGTCGATGCTGATTTTTAAACCTAGGCCGCAAAACTAAAATCGCGTGAGTGAATTTTGGAAACAATTTTTTTTCGGAGGGTTGAAATTCAAATTTTTTGAAAGTGATAGCAGGTTTTAAAAAGCAAAAGAACGTAGATTAGGCGCGGAATTTTTAGTTTTTCGTATCTTGTTTATAAACGCTGATTCGAATTTTTAAATATAGGAGATGTTGTTAAAAATTCGAAATTGACTTACGGTAAAAAAAGTTTTCAAAAAGGTTAACGTTAATCTTTTTTTAAACTAAAGGTTTCTGCCTGAACCCGATAGAATGCTGATGTCCTTAGGTGTATTTGTTTTTTGTTTGGTTATTTTAGAGAGCCGATGCACGATTTTATATATCGCAGAAAATCGGAATTTGCAAAAGTGAGTAATGCTGCGCGCGAATTTTTGTCGAAGAGTTAATATTCGTATTTTTCAAAAACAATTGCAGATGTCAAAAAAGGATAAAATTTAAACATTGTCTGGTATTTTTAATTTTTCGTAACTCGCTTGGAACCGCCAATGCAAATTTTTAAAAATCTGCCAAATCCCGAAAATTGCGAAACACCGTACAGAAAATATACTTTTTCGAAGGATTAACTTTCGTATTTTTTAAAACTGAAGGTGACTTTCAAAACAGCAGCGTCAGATCTTTAATTTGGTCAGCTCAGTTTTTTCGTATCTCTTGTAGTCCGATGGATGCAAGGCTCAGGAAACGGGAGAAAATAAAAAACATGAATTCGACGCTTCTTGATTATTTTTTTAAAGGGTTAAATGGGAAATTTTTTCGAACCGACCGGGTCGTTCGAGACATAAAAGTACGTTCTTCGATAATATGTAGACGGTTTTTTCCGAACTTCCGTCCGTTTACCCGTGGCAGATTTAGAAAAATGGGATAAGAAACGGACTGACTCCTGCTTTGTTTCTTCTATTCACGGAAGGTGCGGAAAAAGAGTTTCTGAGCATGCGCGTGTGCATTTCGAAAGAGTTCTTTTTTGTTTGTGATCTTTGATAAGTTGTTAATTAATAACTACTCTAATTTTCAAAATATTAAAATTATGAGACTCAGGTGCACCAGGAGAGGCCTTGGAATACCCTCACTTAAATTTTCAGACTTCTAGGTACGCTCGATTCCCCTAGCCATCGCAGACAGATACACACACACGAGCGAAACTTTCTTTTATTAGTATAGATATGTATATGTATGTATGTATGATAATGTGTATATAGTCGTAAAATGACGAAGCATTTACGTGAGTTAAATTTTCATTTTTTGCAATTTTAATCAAACATTTTGTGTACTTCTTATTGAGATTTACAATCGAAACAATTCATTTTGCCAATTATTAGTAAACATCTAGTATTACTCTTAGTTTTTTGTTTTCTGCATAACGTCTTATTACTAAATTTGGTGCCGTCCCATAAACTTTCACCTTAATTGAATGTACTTTTTCCCATTTTCCTGTTCATTGCTTTCCCATTGCCTGCCAAAATTACAGTATTTTTTTTCCAACTCATATAAAAATAATTTGAACCTGAAAAAAAAATATTTAATGAAAAATTTCGTGTTTCATTGTGGTTATTTAATAATTTATTTTATCAAATAAAATTTCTAGTTTTACTTGATTTGAAAAAAAAAAAACCCTGAAATTTGACAAGTATAGACAAGCAATGCTTACATTGCTTCTATGGACCGCAACCGAGTGTTTTCCTGACAGGTAAAATATAAAAAAATAATAAAATAAAATAATTCAACAATAAATGTCAAACTTTTCCTCAGACATTAATAATTTATGACAAAGGTATGCGTAAAACGCTAAGAATCTCAAGAAAAAATTATCGGAGCAAATAGGATAATATAATTTTAATAATTACGCGAGCATGAACCCGCATGACCTAGAGGTATAACGATATTTAAAACGTCGCATTTCGTATCATCTACATGAATACCACTGACGCACAAACATTTCAAAATTGATAAATTACTTGAAAACTAATAAAATGTCCAGTATCATCGGAATCTATGAGTATAAATGTCTATAAAGTTTAATAAGCAAATATTTATATAGTACATGACATTTCGGTTTCTTTCCCTCTTTAAGGGTTCAAAAGAAGAAAAAAATCCTCAAAATGCATATTTTTTTTACTCTTATATCAGGAGAGTCCAACCTGCGACCTGCGGATCACAGAACTACCACTATTTTCGTATAGAATAATTCGCCTTACTCAATGACAGAAATTTTAAAATTTGATACTCGATGATTTTTATTCTGAAATAATGGCGACAAACGGTTTTCAGGCCAAAAAGTATGGCTCTCCTGCTTCATATCTTGAAAGCACATTCTTTAAAATCTGTTTTTTTTTTTTTTTTTTTTTTTTTTTCGTACTTTTATTGAGTTTAGATTATAAAATTATCTGTGTTTCTGATCTAAAATTTTTATTTTAAAAATAAAGTTGAAATGATTGCTTTTTTTTTTCAAAATACTTTAGAATTTATCGAAGCATTGAAATTAGCTATAATACTTTTGTACATTCTGAACCAAAATTTTTATACATTAAACATTCTGTTTCTACAATAAATTTTCTGTGAAAAATAAGTTCTAGTTTATTATGCATAAAATATTTTCTGTGTGAAAGCGAAAATGGACGATTCTCCAACAAGTGGGTAATTTCACTCTGTGATTTATTAAAAAATAAACAATTTTTCATTCTAAATAGATAAGGCATAGTCTGGTGGGTAATATACAGTATTTCGGCATAAACTTTAAACAGTATTTTTCTTTAAAAAACATTATTTTATACAGGGTGGCTACAGATGAGGAAAAAGCACAGTCAAAAAACAGGTAAACACCAGTATTTTCTTATAAAAAAAATTGGACTTATTAATCACTGAAATAAATAACACGAATTTTTCCATAAGAAAATACTGGTGTTCATCACTTTTTTACTATGTTTTCCCCTGATCTATAGCCACCTTGTATAAAATAATGTTTTTAAAGAAAACATTAAAGCTATTTCACATTTTAAAACTATTTCGCATTGTCACGGGTGAAATAGCACCGCCCTCTGAATACTAGGCCTGACCGCTGACACAAAAATTGCGGCAGTCGTAGGCGGAATTTTTTCAGCGTGTGTACGGTCCCTTGAAATTCAACACCAATAATTTCTAAAAGCTTTCTCCGCCTTATTTTTCTGAGAATCAATAAGTCAAAGGAAACTTTTAAAAAATACTGGGGTGTAAAATTAGGGGACCGTACAAAGGTTTAAGAAAATTCCGCCATTTTTCTGACAGATCTCAGGCCTAGTATTCAGAGGGCGGTGGAAATAGCTTAAGTGACGCAGTTGAAATTTACCAATTTCAAATTTATTCCAAGCTAGCTGATGTCATTTCATTGAAAGGGGACAGTGGTGACAAAATTTGGAAATTTGCTTCTGTGCACACAGTACGTTAACCTAAGTAAGACTGTAATACGACATTTTGAACTAAGCAAAAGTAATTTATAGCAAGACAAAATCATAAATAAATAAAAATAATAATAAGGATAATTTAAGTAGGGGACAGTAGTGACAAGTAATAAACATATTCTTATCTTTCTATCTATTTTGTAGCTTGTAGCTTCTTTTAAAGACCAGAAAATTAAACCCTGGGATTTTCTCAGGAATCCAGATTGCTTCTTCTACTAGATGCAGCTGTTCCCCAAATTTTATCTGCCCTCCTGATGGTCACATAAGCAGGTTTATACAAGGGGACAAAAACTAGAGAGACTCTGGCCAGAATACATGTAAAAATATTTCTAATTTACGATAAAAATTCTTTGTTATGTACTTTAGCCTATACATTTTTATTTTAACTAGTAAAAATAGTAAAAATAGGTTGTCATTCCATTTAAAATTGCTCCAGAAGATGAGTGCATGAGATAAGGACAAGGGACAGTAGTGACAATTTGACTATTTAAAATGTTATTGGAGTAAAATTTACAGTTATTTTCTTGAAAATACCTTTTGAAATTGTAGAAAGACATTGGAATATATTTTATGCTAAAAAAACTATATAAATGACAAAATACAGCATATAACTCCAAAGGACACGAATTACCCAGTTATTGGAGAATCGCCCAAATATATTTAAGCCCAGTCTTAAACTATAGATATTATCTAGAATCTGTGCAAATTTCATTCAAAATATTAAGTACGTAGTTCAAGAGATATATTGCGCACAATTTTTAAAAAATCACAAAATATTTTTACCATATTAAATACACAATGGTCAGTGCGGGGGTAAAATGGTCATAAAATAAAGTATTTTTTAGTTTGCGTTTAAATTAAAAAAATAGTCTCAAAAATGCGCGAGTGTTTTTTCATAATATATATATTTGAGTGTTCTGGAAGATCCTAAGATAGGTTTTGTTTCTAATATTTACTGAATAAGTATTTTAATTAGTGCTTAATTAGACCTTCTATGACTTCTCATTTTGCCCCAAGGGTGGTATAAAGTGGTTATACACATAGCTATTATTTCTTCTAGATTCAAAAAAAAATTAATTTGGATTTCAATTAAAATTTAACTTATGTATAAGCATGAATAATTAAAAATAGTCGAGTCCTCTAACATCTTAACAACGGTATTAAGTTTAATTACTGAGTTACAGGTCCTCAGTTATTGTTTCTCTAGTTTTGAGTAGACATAATTTTAAGGGTAGAATTTTGTGATATTTTCCTCTTTTTTGTCTTTTATGTTTTTTGGTTAACAGACATTGTGCTACTGTTTTTTTAGTCAAAACTTAACCTACTTTACTCTAAACTCTTTTACTCTTTTTGTTTTAGAACAATCAGTTTAAGGTAGTTTTGGTGGAAACAAAGCAATGAAAAAAAAAAAAAAAACTTAAGTTATACAATCAGAAAAACACACTCTTTTCACTCATTTTATAAATTTAACCATGATGGCACTTAGTTTTATTTGTTTCTTAAAAAACTTTTGAAAAAATCTGGTTTCTAATTTTAAAGTTGTTTTCTATCCTTCTACTATCAGCTTAACTCTTTATTCATGGGAAAATTGTTTATCAGAGTAAAAATTTATGTTACTTGTATCGCAAAATGAACGACAATATTTCTCACTTTTTATTTTTCTTAATGCGTGGAGATATTTATGTTTGAATATTTTTTTTTTTTCATTTCTAAATTGCTTTTTATATTGCTGTGTTTTAAAAATAGTCTTGCACGGGCTGTTTGGATAAAATAAAATATATAAATAAATAAGTAAAAATTAGTTACCTTATATTATGTTTGTAGTCTTCATTAAAAAAAAAAAAAAAAAAAAAAGTGGTCAAGACTACGGACCACAGTCACATCAATTCTAAAATATTGCCCCTCCCTGAGTTTCACTCTGGGCCCATGCAAAGCAATGCTACTTATTTCTTTATGAAGTTTTTTTTTTTAATGCATAATTAGGACAATATAGTTCGGAAGTTTTAACATGACGATATGTATGAATTCCTATTATGGAACAAATAAAAAAAAATACTGAGAATGAAAATGTTTTTTAAGCTTGTAATTTTATTTTACATGTGTTTATAGTAGATATATGCAGAAATTTTAACAAACTTTAATTATTTGGATTCTTCTAATAATCATTTGATTAAAATAATTTACAAAATGTTTATTATATATATATTATAATTTTCATTGAAAATATTTTACTCTGCCTGTTCACGTACGTTACTGCAATAACTTTGTATCACGATATGCATAATTCAGCTTTCCAGAGATATTCATCGCTGATTAAATATAATAGTTTTTAAAGTATTTTTTTTATATAAGAACAATGTATTAAAAGAGGTTAAAACATACTCTTTTCACTGATTTTATAAATTTAACAATGTTTCTGCTCGAACATGCAATCCCTTTCATCTTAATTTAACCCGGAAGAAGTCGCGCTTACCCAGAGTGTGAATGGTTTTTACTTTGTTACCAATAAATACAAATGATAATCCGCACTTTATTTAGTCGGAAACAATTGTTACAAATTCTGCGATAAAGTAAGTTGAAGAGGTGAGAATTGTAAAAACCGTACGCGTCATATCCCCCGAGTTAAAATATGAAATAATTGTATATAAAATATAAATGGGAATTAATATGGTTCTTCATGATTGTGCATGGGGCAATGGGAGATACCTGTCACCTAGATATCCGTTTAAACCTTATTAGAAATAGATTTGCATTACTTTTAAAATTCCATATGCGAAGGAAAAAAAAATGCCTATGATTTAATAAAACAACAAAAAGTTATATGTGATGTTAAATTACAATAATATGTTTAACTTTTTTCTTTCTTTAAAAATATTTAAATACTCCACATTACTTTCTGGGTCAAAATTTCTTGAAAAATAACGTATGGTATTCTAATTTAAGTAACTTGCATTCACAGTGTGGCGACCGGTCAGAGAATTCTTCAGGAAAAACACCAGTATTATCGTATGAAAAAATCGCCTTATTTAATTGTGCGATTAAATAGGACGAATTTTTATTTAGATATCTTTTAAAGCTTTCTAATATGGTAAATAATGCAATGTATTTCCATTGGAGGAGGCCTTTCCAGAACACGCTACCCAACAAAGTTTCCTAGTAGAATTCAAATTTAACCACGAAGATATTATTATTTCTCAAAAGCAATCATACGTCCGGAAAGCCCGTTCAATTCTGTACGCAAAATAAACAACAATTTCTGGTTTGACATCGTTAATAAATAAGAAAATTACGCTGAAAGAAAACACATTTTTTAAACTTCGAACTACCTGTGCTTGCGCGGAAAAAACGTAAATCTGCAGAAAAGAGTTTCGGATTTTTTTTTTTCAAATGGATAATACTCGAATTTTTTAAAGCCGAAGGCATGTTTCTACACATGAAGAAACTCACTTTAAGCTTCTTCTGTCGGATTTTGCGCATTTCGATAAAAAATTTCTGCGATGGAAGGATCAAGATTGCCAAAATAGCGGAAATCGCCAAAGTGGGTTACGTAAACGACCGGTTTCGAAAGGGTTAATGTAGATATTTTTTAAACCTAACAAGGAAGGTCTCCTTAAAGCGCATACTCAGAAAATTATGAAACAAATGCTAATGAAGCTACACATGTATGTAATAAAGGAACAGTGAAATTTAGCTGCGGAATCCCAATAGAAAATCTGCAAAAAAAATAAAATACTTTCGAGTATTTGGCGCAAAAACACACGATTTGGCTAGCAACATTTTTCCTTCGCCAAACGCAAACGATTTTAATGCATTTTAAATTGCTTGTAAAATGATTATTTGAATGCGCAATATTTAATGAATTTAAACTTAAACGTTGAAATATTTATTATTTTTTGTATAATATATAAAAGCTGCTTGTTGTTGCAGTTATTTATTTTTACCACTGAAAAAATATATTCTATGTTTTGGAAGCTGCAAATATCTATTTTATGTTATAGCAAAGCTGATATTTAAGTTACGTGTATTATTGAATTATTGAATCTGTATGTTTATTTTCACTTTTAGTTAACAATCGAAATTTTAAAAATATATGAATCTGAAAGGCATATTAAAGTAAGCGAAGAATTTGAAGAAATTCTTGTTATGAGACCTGTCTATGAGATTTTTGTAAAATTTGAAAGCGTAAAATTGTCATAAGCTTAAAAAATTATACGAATGGGTTAATTCTATGGCTCATGATACCATACCCTCTTGTTCAGAATCGTTTGCATTTTGCGTTCAACATTTTCAACTCTCTGTACGTTTGCATTAATATTAATTTCAAATATTTTTAAAATCAGATTAAATAAATCACTCACGTTTTTGTCTCTATTTATTACCGATTGAATGAAATTTTGCCTATTGTTTTGCCCTCCTAATTTAAATGACTTTAACGGTTGTACAAGTAATTTTCAAATGTATTTTAAAAGGAAAAGCCCGATGACAAACGGATTCGTTATACATTTCTATATCGAAGAAGTCGTTGTTTCCATAGCAACAAAAACTTTCTTGAATTGACAATGTTCAGAATCGGGCTTATTTTTGAACTTGAAACAATTTCAATCAATTTAAATTTTGTTTTAAATCGTAAAATACAATCGTTAAATTCCATTATATATACATATAAATGTGTACACCAAATTATAGTTATAAATATTTATTTATTATGTAAATTAAACATGCATAAACAAGTTCAGTATGAAAAAGTTTTTCCTTAAAGCGTATTTGTCATAAAAACGTTTTTTTTAACCCCTTGAAGGGCGTTGGGATATAATATATCCCACTTAATTTTAATTCCCAAATGCCACAATGACACCAGAATTTTGGAATCAAATTTTACTTTTATAATATACGTGAAGAAAGCCTTTTACTTATTTGGAAATAAATTTTTTGTTAAATCCCGGTGTGACTCAATGATTTCAACATTTTAGAAACATAAGTACTTAAGGGTTAATTTCATTCCGTCGCCAACCAGTGATAAATCGCCAAATAAACGAAATTTTCGTATTATTTTACGGATGTTATATAGAGGTTCCGCAGAAATTTTTTTATAGACATATATATCCTCATGAGAAGAACATTCCGTATTTTTTTCAAAAATTTCTGAGTATGCGCTTATGGAGACCTTCCTTGTAAGGGCGCGTTTTGAAGAAAATGAACGTGGCTGTGATCTGGTGTCCTCCGTTTGTCGGTACTGGCATTTTCCGAGCATATGCCGATTTTTAAACCTGGGCCGAAGAACGAAAATCGCGTGCGTGAGTTTTGAAAACGATTTTTTTTCTTTTTTGCAGGGCTAAAATTCAAATTTTTCGAAACGGATACGAGATTTTAAAAAGCCAAGGAACGTAGATTAGGCGAGGTATATTTAGTTTTTCGTATCTTGTTCATAAACACAGATTTGAATTTTTAAATTAGGAGAAATCGTCAAAAACGCGAAATTGACTTACGGTAAAAAACGTTTTTGACAGGGTTAATGTTATTATTATTTTTTTAAACTAAAGGTTTCTACCTGAACCCGATAGAACGTAGATGCCCTTAAGTGTGTTTGTTTTTTGTTTGGTTACTTTAGAGAGCCGATGCGCAATTTTATGTATCACAGAAAATCGGAATTCGCAAAAGTAAATTCTGCGCGCGAATTTTTTTCGAAAGGCTAATATTCGTATTTTTCTAAAACAATTGCAGATGTCGAAAAGGGAACAAATGTAGATACTGTCTGGTATTTTTAGTTTTTTGTAACTCTCTCGGAACCGCCTATGCGATTTTTTTTAAATCGGTGAAATCGCGGAACGGCATACAGAAAATGTACTTTTTCGAAGGATTAACTTTCGTATTTTAAAAACCAAAGATGGTTTTTACAAGGGCAAAATCAGATCTTTAATTTGGTGCATTCTGTTTTTCCATATCTCTAGTAGTCCAGCGGATGCGAGGGCGAGGCTCAGAAAACGGGAGGAAATAAAAAACATGAATTGATTATTTTTTCCTGATTTTTTTTTTTTTTTTTTTTTTTTTTTTTGAAAGGGTTAAATGTAAATTTTTTTTATCCGACCGGATAGTTCGAGATGTAAAAGTACGTTCTTCGAGAATATGCAGACTTTTTTCCGTAATTCTGGCCGATCGCCCGTGGCGAATTTAGAAAATCGGAAAAATAAACTGTTTGACAATCGCTTTGTCTCTTCTCTTCAAGGAATGTGCGGAAAAAGGGCTTCTGAGCATGCGCGTACGGATTTCGGAAGAGTGCTTTTTTGTTTGTGATCTTTGATCCGTTTTTAATTTATAACTACTCTAATTTTCAAAATATTAAAATTTTGAGACTCATGTGCACCAGGACTGGAGAGTGTTTGGACTATCCTCGCCTAAATTTTCAGACTTCTAGGTGCGCTAGATTTCGCTAGCCATCGCATACATACACACACAGAGCGAAACTTTCTTTTATTAGTATAGATATACAGGGGTTAATTTCTTTAATAATATTGTAACGGAGGATTACAAATGCAGAATGTTTTGTTTCATTATGCCGTGCTTATTAAAATAGGATAGAAATTTGAAGTAAATGTCTCAAAAAAGCTTTATCTTTGTTAATTTAAACTTAATTTTTATTAAATAAATTATGCTTACTTTTTAAATCAAGAATGGAGAATACATAAAATTCATGATATTCTAGTTAAGTGAGAATAATTCAACAACAAACGATAATATGCGCATTCATGGTTAACAACTGAAATTAAAAATGAATGTTTCCTGCCATTGAATATTTTTATCAGGGCTGTTCTCAAATTCAATCTGGCTACTTCCTGACAAATTTTTTAATTCAACTTTGTTCGCAAACGCATGGAAGTGGCAGGTGCACTTATTAAGAAATTATGCAATCCAACTGTTTTTTCGTTTTTCGGTAACGACATAAGAAGTTGTAAAAAATACTCAATTGCACCGAATTACCAGACGCGACAGCGCAGGAAAAGAAGAAACTGCCGTACTGAGACAATAATCGCTTATAACTCAAGATGTACATAATTCATTTATCGGAAATTTAAAAAAAAATGCTCCATTACAAATCACTTCAACAGTCATTCCTGCAATTATTATGCTTCTATGTTTAAAAATAAGTCTGAAATGTGGCAGAAAATTGTCTTAATTTTGCGGGGCTGGGGGGTGGGGGGTGCGACAAATTCTACTAAACTTTGGAAATGCACGCCTTGAATTGTTTTGCAGCGGATGATAATAGAAAGGTTTCTAACAGTAATTCAGAACATAATTTTTTTAAAAAAATTATCTTATTATAACAATATGTAACTGGCTATAAGGGAAATTTCAGAGAAAAAAAAATTACTTTACTGGATGAATAATGTATTCACAAATAAATGAAAATATTAACAGAGAAAATGGACTGTTACATGTAACGGTGATTACAAATATTCTTCTATTCATTAAAAAAATGATGACCTCATATTATTAAAATATGATATATCATAAAATATTCACCTCATCAATCTTTATGAAATATATATTTCTAATATGTCATTTTATGTACAACCTGTAAAGCATTTTTTTTTAAATTTTCTGTCAAAAAAATTTCTCTAGAATTGTCTGTAGAGTGACACAATTGTTCTAAAAATACCGTGCTTCTTTATTCGTAGAAATTACAAATCGAAGCTTGCTTTTGCTAATTTCTTCATGTGTGTTACAATAATAGGTTTCTAGCTTGTTTAATAAACTAAAAGTTAAATAAAGTACAATTTAAAAAACAAAAGTGAACAAAAAACCTGTATTTAAATATCTATTACCAAAATTTTGAAATCTAAGCATTTTTCCTATTGTCTTCGTTATTTTCTTCGTGTGTGTTCCAGAGGTTACCTACATGTTTATTAAACTAAAATATAACAAAACTCTGAAAAAACCTTGTATTTAAATATTTTGTGTCAAACGTAATGCCTTTGTTCATCAATGAAACGGTGTAATATATATATATATATATATATATATATATATATATATATATATATATATATATATATATATATATAGCTTTATCAGGGTTGGGTTTTTGACATGACTGGTAAAAACCGTGTTTTTACCGGTTTATTCCGTCAAAAACCTATCATTTTCGATTGTCCTCCAATTTATGGTGTAAGGTAGCATACAATACATTTCTAGATTGATTTTACCTTGTTGTTCTTGTTATTATTATTATTTACAATTACATCTGTTAAATTTATTTAAAAGAAGATCATTTCCTAATATGGGAAAGATTTAAAAATACAAGATTAAAAGAAAAGAACAATATTTGTCATAATATTCACTAATATAGATTCTACTAACTGCAATTAACATTAATATTAAATAATAATAAAATGTTATTATAATTATTAAATAACATTCAATATACATTTTTAATAAAGTACATTAAAATTATTTTAGAGATGCAAAAATGCTGTTACATTGTATAACAATAGATGTTAGGCATAGACTGGCAGTGAATAAATTTGAATATTCTTCGATATAATATTTTAAAATGCATATCTTATGTATTCATAAATGCAATCGTGGTGATTTTCATTTGCACTTCAATAAGTACAATCTTAAAATTTTGTTTCAAACAATGTAATAAATTGTACCAAAATTATACACATTGTTTAATCTAATACTTATAGGTTACAGGATTTCTTCTAAAAATCGAATTTTTTTTAGACTTTGCTAAATAGCTTAAGATATTGTAGAAATCTTCTAACAGAGATGTACTGTACACGTATTATTCTAATGCAATTCTTTTTTGTTTTTCTTGTATGGATAAATATACTTTAGAGTCTTTTTGATACTGAATATTTTATGTAAAACAACTTAATATTAAAGATAGAATGAAAAAAAAAATGTAAAAACAAACTACTAAAAATGGGTTTTTGACAGTTTTTGACATTTTTGACAAGGAGGTTTTTGACATGACGGTAAAAACCATGGTTAAAACCGGTAAAAACCGTCATGCGTCAAAAACTTGCCAACCCTGAGCTTTATTATCGTTGATGGATTATAAAGTTGAAAGAAATAATAAAGTTATACAAGCACATAGTTCTATATTCCTCATTTGTTTGATGAGCAATTCTTATTATTTGCGTAAAATCTATTCTGTTTCTTTACTTATGAAAGACGCATTTGTATGAAGATTTCTTATTCTCATTCTCCAGCATTTGTTTTAATGGGGCGTAGTGTTAAATGAAATAATAAATAGCAGGTATGATGTTATAATCTAAAATTTGTCAACATTTGGTTGATGTTTTTGAAGCACACACTGGAAAAAATGTAAATTCACGGTTTTTTACCGTAAAATGCAGCAGTAATTTTACGGGAAATGCCACTTTTTCAAGGTAATAGGTCAAATCCATAAATTTCATACTTTGCATATATACGGGCAAAAGCCATTTATATAACAAAAACAGTTTATCTAAGGAGAAAACCCGTTTATATGAGGAAAAAGTCCGCTTATCTAAGAAAAAAACCCGTTTTTTAATGGGTCTTTGCCTGAAATCTCTGCTGCAGTAATTTTACTCAGCAATTTTTACATTGTATTTAATACCTCTCTGCGTGCATATAAGCTTTACATGTGTTTATTTATTAAATAATCTGCACTAAACGACATCGCAATTTTTTTAAAGAAAAAGGGAAAATACAGGCAAAGAAATTTGAAATCTCAGCACTTGTCTTGAATGTTTTAATGGAGTATTCAGATGTGATTTTTTTACGTCACCATTATATATATATTATATTATATCATTTTAATTTTTACATTCTCATCATTTTGTTTATGATTTTTAACCCCGGTCAAATTTTCTTTCTTTTCGTCCTTAAAATCTGACCAAATTTCTTTAACCACAAATAAAATTGCAAGCAGAATTTTTTTTTCTTTCTTTTTTTTTTTTTTTTTTTTTTAATCATTTTTGTATTTCCTCTAATTTTGTTACACGTTTCATTTTAACTCTTCAAACACAGTCAGATTTTCTTTGTTTTTTCTATAAATTCTGTCTAAATTCTTTTACCACGAATAAAATTCTGGGTAGGTTCGATTTTTTTTAATTGTCTTTACTGCATTTCATTTAACTGTCATAATTTCTTACGCTTCAAATTTTAATCATGCAACCGCGATCAAATTTTCTCTGTTTTCTAAATAAATTCTGCCAAAATTCCTTTTACCAAGAACAAAATTAGCTGTATTTTTCACGATTTCTTTCTTTCTTTCTTTTTTCTTTTATTCCAGGTCTCTACTGTATTTCATTTCAGTGTCATCATTTTGTTATGTACTCATTTAACTGCCCAATCGCGAAAAAAAAAAATCTTTTCTGGATAAAATCGGGTCAAAATTTCTGTGCTCACGAATAAAATTGCGAGAATTTTTGTTATTTACTTTTGTGTCACACGAATTGCATGAAAAAAAAAACATATTAAAAAATATTATTACTCCCCATTCAGTTTGCAACGATGTCGAACTCGTCTTCTGACTTGTGATATGAAAAACAAGCTTTTTCAACTGTTAATGTGCATTACCTAGTACATAGGTATACGGACACTTACCAGTCCAAACCCGACAAAAAAGTTTCGTCGACCTGCAACCCGACGCGAACCCGAAATACTTCAGCCCGAGCTCGAACCGCAACCCATAATCTAAGAGAATTGGTTGAAAATTTAATACAATTGTATTTCTTAATATCAAGTTTATTTTCTTTCGTATAAATTTTACCTTTTACGTTGAAAAATGAACATGTAAATACTCATTCATATTCATATATATAGTATTTCATCTGAAACAATAGTTTGGGATTTCTTTTGAAAAACAAGTTGGGTTGGGTGGGGATAAAATCGTGTTACACGACTTGATGTAGGATTCTACGGTAGATACAGCAGCATGGGCTCACTAAATAGTACCGAATACACTAAACACTGTTTCCGTGTCTCCAACGATTAGAAAGTTAACAGTTATCATGCGCCATTGATATACACTGTTCAAAATTTGTAGCAAACTGTCCGGTCTGTCGACCGTTTATATAGAAAACGGTTACATAACCGCAATTTATATGTATTCTGATCATAATTTGGTAAATAATATAGTCAGATAGGCTTCATAATATGGCCATGATGTAAGCGTTATCTTTAAAAACGGTCGAATGACTGGATAGTTTGCTACATATTTTTAACAGTGTATTATTCTCTGAAAATAGATTCAATATCGTTCTTTTAGCTAATAAAATTATTTATTCAATTATGTGGGGTGGTTGAAAATGAAGTTTATTCAAAGTATCGTATTGTCAATTGCTTGACGTTTTAAAAATGTCTGTTTCAACTTTTGGCAATCAATTTCCTGTAATTACATAAACTGTTAATTGCAATAATAAATTAATTGTTTGTTCTCATCTCGTATTCTGTTAATTATTTAATGGTTTTAAATTAATTGTGATGCACGCATTGATTTAAACATCTCATGAAAAGAAAATCATATGTATTTAGATCTTCTGAAATCCACAACAATATTTTTAAAAACATTTTTTAACATGGCCTAATGCTTATTTAAGACTTATTTGGTGTGATAGACCTCGCCCTTCTTGTCTGTCAATCAGCTATCAATCATCTGAAGTACCCAGTTCTCTTCATCAAATTCATTTTCGCTCTGTATCGATTCTTTCAATGTCTGTTGAAATTGTATTTTACATGGAAATGAGTTCTTCTTTTTCAATTGTTTAATCAGATCGACAAGGCTAATTTCAATCATTATAGTCTAGTCCGTGCTGTAATAATATGTTGATTCTTAATCATCTCTGTATTTGGTAATTACATTCTTGATTGATAAATATGGTTGAATGACTTATTTAAAGTTGCTTTGCTTCCCTCCACACACACAAAAATGACGTTAAATGTACCGTAGATTTTCGAAGCTGAATTTCAAAATGTAATTTTTTTTTTTTTTTAAGTTATTCTTAAGGTGGTTCTCAAATTTCGTATTCAACAACGCAAAATTTTCTAATACATTTTCAGACTCATTTTTAAACGTAAAGACATAAAATTGGCGGGCCTGACCATTGAAGCAATTTGGAATCGAGTGGTGGTTTCCATTTTTGATAAATAAATTACTTATCGAGTTATATGCGATGGTTGTCACGTGACGCTGTCGCTTCCGGAAATTCGGTTCAAAACGCCGACTTTGACAGTATTTTCTGAAAGATCTTCTGCCTTTACCAAATAGAGAAAACACCATTCGATTACATAGTTTCTGAATACCTGCATATTTCATGCGTTTCCAAACAAAAATGAATTCAGAAATGTGACACAGAGTAGCTCCTTTGGATTCGAGAACAGCCTTAAATTACTCTTTAGTTACTCATATCATAAACAACTTTATACTTATGTAATACCAGAAAACGGCGTACAAAAATTTCCTCTCGGGTCCATTGGACCCATATGTAAAATATATTTTATTCCAAAATATACTAAATAACCTTTGATTTACAATGAACATGTTTAATATTAATGTACATTATAAACTGTATAAAATTGGAAAAATAAGAGTTACAATATATAAAAATAAAATATACTTACTTTCGTTATACATGAATTATTTTACACACGAAATACAAGTAAGAACGGAGCAAGCATTTTTCATTCATTTTGCGTGTTTTTCTATCTTTTTCAGGGGAACAAACATGACATCTTATTTTGTTTTTCCTCTTGGCGATTCCTAGGTATCTGTATGAAAGACGTCTGAAACCCGCGACACTTTCTTCACATCCGACTAATTCTTCTGCAAGTTGAATAATGAAATTCCGTCTTTTCACCAATTTCTGATCACAATTAGCGTTCAATGCCAACAGTATTATGCATGCATTCATAGCACTATCATCTATCGTATTATAAAATACAATCAAAGGCCATCTGCGTGTCATGCGTTTCACACTATAAGTTCTCACCATTTTGTTCATTGTGTCTACACCAGTTTTCGTTTTATTACAGTCTAGAATAATTTGTGGATTTTTTTAGAAACTAGTATCAATATCATAAGTATTATGCATAGAACAAAGCAAAGTAACAACTTTTACTTTTTTTGGACAATAAGAGACGATGTTTGCTTTTTCTTGAAATCCGAATAATGTAGAATCCCAGTAGGATTTTTTGGATTTGTGAACGAAACAGATAATTCCGTTTTATTTTTTCGAATTGTTCCAATAAGAGATAATTTGTTCGAAGCAAGGTGCATTGCTAATTCATATGTTCAATATATGATGTAAAAAAGTTATCACATATGGTATTACGACCAGAATTTTCAATTTCCTTTGTCAATCTTTTAACTACATTTTCACCTTGATGCGATTCTCTTTTGTCCTGTTTGCCTGTATATACTACGAATTTCCAAGCATACGATGTTATGCTGTCACAAATTACCCAAAATTTCCAACCATATTTTCCAGGTTTAGATTGCATATATTGCCGGAATGGACACATTCCACGAAAAGCAACTAATTGCTCATTGACAGTCATAGGCCAATTAAGAATATGCGGGTCCTGTAAATAACTGTTCCACAACTCAAAGCTTTCCCTTATTGGCTATAATTTATCACTTGATCTTTTTCTTTTACGCCTTTCAGCAGCATTATGAAATCTTATAACACGTAATATACTTGTGTGAATCTATTGCGACTCAATGTTACGAAATATCTGTCTTCCCCTCCAAAGTTCGCATACATCTTCATTTTTTTATTTATAAACTCCGATAAGCAATAAAAGTCCAATGAATATTTTTAGTTCTATAATATCGATTGGTTTCCACCCATTACAAATACTCTGTTGCCTTCAGCATTTGTCCATTTTATTATGATCTCTAAAAGTCTTTTATGAAAATAGAGAAGGAATGAAGATGGAATTGATTATACTTCACGATTTGCTAATCTTGTAGGTCCTGATTTTTCACGTGAAATATCAATTGTAGTACACCGTCCTTGTGCACTGGCAATGTGATCCTTATACCATGTAAGGCTGTTATTTCTAGAAACAAACTAATTGTGTGAGGTACTCGTGCATGCCAAGTTTTCTTCAGTATAATCATTACCGGATTCTGAATAAGAATCTGAACATTCATTGCCTATTTCAACATTATCTATTTCACCTTCATCAGACGAAATATTTTCATCAATTTCTTCTTGAGTCAATTTTTTTTTTCCTGCTCATTTTCAATTCAATCTTACATAACAAATAATAGAAGCAAAGTAAAAAGGAAAGTGATAAAAATTTGTATTATAAAAATCACTTACTTAGAAACTGAACTTAGCACCAAAATTATCAAATATCAAGTCTTCATTACAAGGATAAAACAAAAAAAAACAACTATAGTCTAATGCAGTATCCACAATTGTGGTTGCTTATAAATGACCAGTAAAACAGATGCTACCCTTTATGTACTTTACACAAGATTATCTTGATCAATCCAGAACATCGCCATAAAGTTGCCAAAATTGGCGACACTTGGCGATTTTTGCAACAAAAATTACCACCAAGTTAGCCATAAAAAGACCAATTCTGGTAACCCTGACCAATTATAAATTATGGAAACCCTACAAAACTTTGAAGGTTTCTTACGGCTGTTCAAATGGGTAAGTAATGGAACAAATTAAAAATTAGAGAATATTTCAAGCAAAATATTAAACGCAGCTGCATATAAAAAGAGTATAAACTTTCTAGAAAAAGTCTCATATTTACAGAATTTCCAGTAATTTTTTTTATGAGAAAAACCATTTTGAATGTATCTGTCAGGTCCATTGGATCCGTCTAGTATGTGGGGGGGTTAAAGCTTGTTTAGCCTCACACAGGATTTTCCGACTCTTCTTCCACAAAACAACGAGATACTTTAGGGGTAACGTGGACTTTCGACTTCTTAGTTACTCTTGAACAGTCTTCGGTTACTCATAAATGTTGGCTTCATTCAGTGATTACCTACTTCTCTTCTTGAAAAAAAACGGGTGACTTTACGGATACCGTGAATTTTCAAAAAAAAACTTTGTAAATTATCAAAAGGATTCTTAGTTTTGTGGATTTTAGAAAAATAAATAAAGTTGCTAAGGTAATTCAAAGTGGAAATAATCCCAAACCACTGGTTGTAAATTGTTAATTGCTTTATGTTAATTTTCCACGCGAAAATGTTTTGTGTGCTTTATATGTTAGTTATAATTAAAAGTTTAATGCTGTAGGAGAATTTATTTTCAAAGCAAAACTTAGTTGTTGCTTTTCTTTCCAATAAATGAAACGAGTGAACTAGGATTCGTTTACAAAGCATTCTTCTCAATCATTCCTTTCAAAGAAGCTTCGTTTCTGTTAAATACTCTTCCCGTTCTAAAAGCGTCACAGCAATTTAGTGCCTTAAATTAAGAGAGCGCTTTTATAAAAACCTTTATTTTTTTGTGAAAAAGCCGTACCTACGTTTTTCCTGCTTTTCAACTTTGCAAGGTCTTTCAACTATAAAGCAAACAGACGAATAGTTACTATAGCGTTGAAATTGGAGAAATGTTAAAATATATGACTTCGGCGTGCGGATTAAATTGAGAGGTTTCCCACATAATTGAAAAATTAGAGCTTTTCCTTAGAAATCCAAATTACTTGGTCAACAACCTATGAATCAAGCTTTATGAAATTCCAGTTCTTTCTCTTCAGCATTTAGTCTTCTCATCTCCAAATCTTTTGTATACTAGACAATAATAGCTGTCTTTCTGTTTTGAATCACCACATCCATGATAATGCAGAAAATGTTTGTGTTAAGATTTTAACTAAGAAAAGACTGCTAATTTTTTTTTTCTTTAAACTTTATCGTGATGGAGTAATCAGAGGAGTTCATTGGTGATAAAACGTGGTCATCTGAATAAAAGAGAATTTCTTTCAGGAAAGTAAATCAGACAAATTCCGCCATTTTTTATGAACAGTGGTAAAATGCCATAGAATAGTTGCAAGTAGAATTGAGTTGGATTGGCTCGAACTTTTTTCTGCTGGTCGGGTTAAACAGTTTTTTTTTTAATCCTGTTGGTCGGGTTTGGGTACACCCAATTTTTCAAAATAGATATCAAATTATCCTTTACTATAGTTATTTTTTAGTTATGAGCAAACAACTCTAAATTTAAAATTTGCGTTAATTTTTTAGCTCACAGGCTATCAAAGCCTGACAAAGCATATCAAAGCCTGAAATGGTTCCGACTCAAAATTACTCAAGTTTGAACATGTACTTATTTCTGAAAACATGCATACACTCAAGAATAAAACATCATGTGCTCATATTTGAGTATGTCCATGTTTCAAAAATGAGTTTGAACGGATCCTAATCATTTTTGAGTATGTCCATGTTTCAAAAATGAGTATGAACTGACCTCTATGTGCTCAGTTTTGAGTATGTCCATCTTTCAATTTTCTGAGTATTTCTGGTATTTCAGAATTAAAAGCATTGGGTCGTCATATTTGAAACAAAATGTTTCATAACAAAATGAAACCATCGATTTACTCAGATTTGAAAGTGTCATTTTTCTCAGTGTGTGTACGTATTTATGTATGTATGTATGTAACGCGATAACCCTTGATAGAAATATCCGTTTTTCTTCAAATTTTGTTTATAGGTTCATTGTGATAAGGCTCTTCCCTGATTAGTTCTGGTGGTTCATTGGTTAAGTATAAAGGGGAGAACGGGGGCTAATCTCCCCCTTAATTTAGATAAATGTGTTTTCATGCACAATTATGCGATTTGCTTCAAATTTTGTACATAGGTTCATTGTGATAAGGCGCTTCCCTACTTTTGGTAGTTCATTGGTTAAGTATAAAGGTTAGAACGGTGGCTAACACCCCCCCCCTCCTTAATGTTGATAAATTGGTTTTTCATGCAGAATTATCCGATTTGCTTCAAATTTTGTATATAGGTTCATTGTGATAGGCGCTTCCATGATTAGTTTTGGGGTCCATTGGTTAAATATAAAGGGGGGTCATGGAGGCTAATCCCCTATTAATTTAGATGAATGTGTTTTCCATGCAGAATTACCCGATTTGCTTCAAATTTTGTACATAGGTTCATTGTGATAAGGTGCTTCCCCACTTTTGGGAGTTCATTGGTTAAGTATAAAGGGGGGAACGGTGGCTAATCCCCCCTTAATGTAGATAAATTGGTTTTTCATGCAGAATTATCCGATTTGCTTCAAATTTTGTATATAGGTTCATTGTGATAGGCGCTTCCCTGATTAGTTTTGGGGTCCATTGGTTAAGTATAAAGGGGGGTCACGGGGGCTAACCCCTATTAATTTAGATGAATGTGTTTTTCATGCAGAATTATCCGATTTGCTTCAAATTCTGTATATAGGTTCATTGTGATAAGGCGCTTCCCTGATTAGTTTTGGGGGTCCATTAGTTAAGTAAAAAGGACGGAACGGATGGCTAATCCCCTTTTAATATATTGTCTATTTCATTATTTTTAAAGGGGCATTATTCTTTGAAATAACAGTATAATATACAATTAATGTGAATTGCTTGTAAGCTCAATGCCATCAGTTTAACTGGGCACTTTTCTTTTTCTTTCTTAGATGTTAAAATTTAGATTTTTGAATATAAACAAATATCAGAAAATCTAATTGAAATTGAACCTTCAACAGATAGGTTACTTATTTGATGATACAAATCTGTTACATTAATCACTTACTTTAATTTTGGGGCAGATGAAGAAAAATCTTGTAGGGGAAAAATAGTGAATTAGTTCCTTTCAAATCACGAACTCTGAAATTTGAGTCTAGTACAAGTCGAAAAAGAACGAAAAATCATGCGTCAAGCATAGATTATGTAACACTTTCCAACGCTTCCAAAATAATTTTACGAATCATACTCTTTAATAATCTAAAAGATAACATCTAAGTAATCCGAATACTTTTATTCAGCCCTGTATAGGATCTATAGATTTGTATATATACTACATAGGATGCTAAATTTTAGTTCAGTTAGGAAACACGTAGCACAGTTTAAAATTCTCCGTCTGGAGTTAAATAATACGGAAATGTGTTCCCGAACTTTTGTGCTTCCCTGTATAGGATCTACAGAATTTATACACACCACGTAATATACAAAAAGCGATTTAAAATTAAATTCGCATTCAGTAACTTAAAACGCACTTGCAGGAATTATTGTTAACATACAGTAGAGAATTCTTTTGTGTGTCCCTGTAAATGAACGATGACTGCTATACACACAATATTCTGTAGTAAGTCTCTTGTAATGAACCTTATATAAATTTCAATGCGTTTAAAATAGTGAAACATTATTTAAGTAAACCGCAAATGATTTTTCCCCATAGACCGAAATGTAACGGAATTCTTTTGAGTGTCCCTGTAAAAAAACTATAAGTGATACACACTTCCGTTGAAATAGGGAACATGCTATAGATAACGATTATAACATATAAAAATTGCAGGGCAATCCGAGTATATTTACGGGAGTTAGAGCACGGACAGACGGCCAGACGGCCAGACGGCAGACGGCCAGACAAACCGAAGTCATAAACACTTTTCAACTAGGTTGGAAAGTGTTAAAAATGAAATTTTCAAGCCGCAAATTGCGAATTTTAAGAATCTAGCTGAACTTAATTACTGCCATTGAAGCGAGCGCGTTTTTATTGAGTTTTTATGTTATTATATAAACGGATGTCCCTTTGTTATCGTTGATCTGTAGCTAATTCCTAAGATATTAATTTTAGAGGTATAGCTAGAATAGCAAACAAGAAAGAAAAATCATACGTTACGCATAGATTATGAAACATTTGTCAACACTTCCAAAATATGTACACTGTTAAAAATGTTCTGTGAAATTACAGAGAATCTACTGGTAATCTGTTAAGTCGTATGTAAAATTACAGAGATTAGAAAAATAGAGATTCTGTTAAATAACAGAGAAATTATTCGGTAAATTTACAGAGTCTACTGAAAATATTTCTGTAAAAAAATCTATATTATTATTTATAAAGATAGACAGAAGACACCGTTTCTACGTCAGCTGTGTATTTTGTGAGAGTTATTGGAATGAATTTTAATCGGTGTAACGCAGCATTTAATTTTTACAAGAATCACTTCGACCACAGCCGAGATTTGAACCTGAGGCGTCTGGGTGGAAGATAAACATCATAACCAGTATATCATGTGGGAAGTCGCCTTGTTCTGCCAAGTATGTCTTTTATGATTTATTCGGAAAAAATCTATTGTACTTACAAAGTTTACCATCGTTTTTCAACTAATGTGTTTAATGCGATTATTAGTCATAAATTTGGGGCTTAAAAGAGCTTTTATTTTTCTAGTCTTTAAATAGATGTAATTAATATTTGATGCTGTTATTATTCGGATTAATTTACTTTTAACTTAAGATATGTTTCCTTTTGATATGCAAATACTTTCGCGAATTACGCTTTGTAAAAATTGTTCTTTAAAACTATTCTCATTTTTTTTTCCAACTCGTGTATTCTTTTTAAAACCTTGAATAACATGCATCGTAAATGTGTGTAACATTATATATATATTACTTATAACATGTAAGAAATAATTTTGTGAGTTTATTTATTTATTTTTAATGAAAACATTTTATTGCAATTCCGTCTTTTTAATTGCAACAAAATTAATAATGTTTTCGAGAATTTTGCGAAATAGTAACACAATATATATTATATAAATATATATATATTTTTTTCATAATGCGCGAATATTTTTTTTAAAGAATATTTTTTAGAAAGGAATTTTTGTAGTGATAAATAAAAGAAAAATAAATTTTAAAAATGTAAGTTATTTTTAAAAATTGACTTTTAACGTTTTCATCTATTTATTATTATTATTTTTTTTAATTTAGAAGATTAAATTTAATTATTGTGTGTAATATTTGTGTATTTAGAAGGTTGATATATTTTTTAGAATGCATATAGCATTAAAATTCCAGTATTGCTAATAATAATAATATATTATAAAGTTTTATAAATATTAACACAAATTATAAAATAGCCTAAAATAATATTTGAAAGTTATCTTACCTAAACTGGAAATCCAGATTGAAATAAAAATGTATTCTTTAAATAATCACACTGTCTTTCCATCTTTTGATCAAAGTGATAGTCCATAAAAATCCCCGCTAACTCCGCAGAGAGGAATTTCCCCGTTCTAAACTATTCTATTTTTTTATTAAAAATTTTTAAACTAAATTTTCTTCTTTAAAATTTCTAATAAAATTGAAAAGAATTTTAAAAGTGTGTATTTGGAATTACAGGTTATAATAAAGATAAAAAATATCGTTAAATAAAGACATGGAAATCCCTGATATAAGAAAAGGGAAATGTCTGTAAAACGATGACCGAGAAACTCGATTGAATGTATTTAACCGAGAATTAGTGTACATTTACAGAGAGTCTTGTTTTTTTTTCTGTATTTTTGCAGAAATTTTTAACTGTATAGCAAAATTTCAAGATAAAAATATATACTTAAATAAACAATTTAGAAAACGCATAACACAGTTGACCATCTAATTTCCGCAATTAACGACAGCAGGCGATAAAATATTCAATTTCTTTTTACTCTTGAGCAGCCGTGTATATGATCTATAGATTTAATTCGGCTATAAAACGCAAAACACATTTGAAAAAAAAAAAAAAATCAGCATTTGCCGCCCACATATGGTAACTTCAAATATTTTGTGCAGCCCTCTATATGATCTATCAAAATTTTTATACACACCACATATTAAGCCAAAATTTAATGGAGATATAGGAAATACATAACACAACAAAAATCGCACTTCCAGCAATTAACATCCTTAGACGGCAAAATATATATATATATTTTTTTTTGCAAAGTCCTTATGAATTTATTTATAACACATGGGCTGATAAGTTCCCGGTCTGACACACAGATGGCGTTGCAATCGCCGAACCAATGTTTTTTATAGTAAATACTAACCTTTAAAAGGTAGTAGAAAAAATGTCATGATGATTCGCAGTGTGGATAAAACGTTAGAGTGGTTTCAGTTGAACGACTTTGTTGATAAACAAAAAAATGGATAAACAAGAATTTCAAGAATTGTTATTTGATGGAAAAAAACACCATTCAAACAAAAACGTGGCTTGATAAGCGTTATCCGGACACTGCACTAGGTAAATCAACCATTATTGACTGGTTTGCTAAATTTAAACGTGGTCGTACAGACACCAGTGATGCACCACGCAAAAGAGGTGGTTACTCCGGAAAACATAAAAAAAGTCCACAAAATCGTTTTGGGGAACCTTAAAGTGAAGTTGCAGGAGATAGCTCAGACTCTGGAGATATCCAAGGAACGTGTAGATTTTATTTTGAATGAACATTTGTCTATGAAAAAGCTGTTGTCAAAGTGGCTGCCGCGCGTGTTGACTTTTGACCAAAAGCAACGAGTCGATGATTTTTAGCACTGTTTGGAGCTTTTTCGTTATAAAATTATGTTATTTAATATAAAATTATCATTTCTATTCATTTATTAAATTATTATTATAAAATTATTATTATTAAATTATTATTATTTATTATTAAAGTTATGTTATTTATTAAAGTTATAAAGTTATAAAGTCATAAAGTTATAAAGTTTTGTATAAAAAGTTGTGTTTTCTTTATTAGACCGGGAACTTATCAGCCCATGTGTTATATACACGTATCTTAAGTATATACTAACTAAATATATTTAAGTTAGAAATGCATAACACAATTGAAAAACACCTCTAAGTAATTCACGCCCATAGACATAAATGCTTACGAATTTTTTTACGCATTACTGTATATGAGCTGTAGAATTTAAACACACCATATAATGTACTAAAATTTGGTTAAGTTTGGATTCTACCGATTATCGTCCATCAAGCAGGGCGGTCGCTCTGCCAAGCCAAGCTTTAAAAAAAAACGCCACATAAACAACGCCAAGAACTGAACTAGACCGCTACTGCTTATTTACAGAAATCAACTTCGCAATGTTAAATCGACAAAACATGCCAGATTAAAATATCAGATATCAAATAAACCAAGCGTCGCAGAAAAAAAAACGAAAACTAGAAGAATCTAATGAAGAATTTCTTCCATTTAAGACCAAACTCATCTTCATAAGTGATTTATAAACAGAGATATAGATTTTTTTTTAAAAACGTCGAGTTACTTAAAATGATCACTTTTTTCTTCGTCAAACTTTTTTTTTCAAACAACCTACAGACCTTAATATTCGTCAGAATAAAAAAAGGATTGCATTTTTGGACAAGTAATTACGTAATCTATGTGCTTTTATAAAATTCAGTGTAAAAAAAATATTATTTTCTATCCTTAATTAGCAAAAAACTGTTAATTAACTTGGCGATTAAAAAATTATGCCAAAACAGAGATAAAACATGCCAACGACCATGTATCATCTCTATAATAAAACCGTAAGTCATGTGACTGTCATCAACAGTTCCGGAATGTCCGTTTCACTTTTTCATATGCCAGGCGGCCATTTTTATTAAAAATTATTTTTTCGAATAAAACTTCATAAATGTGGCATTTTTAGAAAGATCGTTCAAAATAAATTAATATTTGAGAGATGACTTACGTTCAATTATGTATATATTCTCCAATAACTTCAGTTGAAATTAGCTTCGCAGTTCAAATTCTCTATCCATGAAAGTAAACAACAAAAAAAAAAGATTCATTCGTCGTGAAGGTTTAAAATATTAAACCATTAAACCATGGAGATAATCGTTCGTAAAGTTAGTTTTCCGTGAAAGATTTTTTGGAGCGCTGCCTGGTGTCAAAAAAATAATTCGTACCAGTGACACAATCGAAGTTTACCATAATTATGCGCTATACAACTCAACTTCATTCTTTATCTTTTCTTGATGTAAGCTGAATGTAAACAAATACAACTCATGTAATGATATTTAATGAATCAAATTTCGAAACAAATTGTCAGTTAATTTGGTATTTATGTATTATACGTGAAAGGAAGAGAGACCACCGAAAATGATTGTTAATCACCAATCATATTTACCATTATTAATGACCAATCGCTTTCAAAACAGTAATTTAATATACATTTACAAAATACATAACATCATTAAGTACTTTTGTGTTATTTGGGCGCAAATCTCGCCAATAGAATTTTTAAAATCGCCAATACCAGCTTTTATTTTTTGCGTGTGCAAATTAGAAACAATACTTTTATTTTGAAATCAAATGTTCTGATGGAACAGCTGTCGTAGACGCACCGGGGCACTATATTAACTATAGAGTTGCAATATAGAGAGAAAAAACGGGTTGCTGTAATTAGAATTATAGGCGGTAATGTTGGTGTGACATATTTACTTGATTATTAAAACTGGCTTCCAAAAGTTCAATGTTTCACCAAACCATACTCGAAAATTACGTGTTATAATATGCACTCCGATTATGTCACATTATTCAAGACGTTTTAAATTAGAATAATGATAGATTTTATTCTTGATTCTCCCGTAATCAAGTCTACAGCCAAAGTTAGCGAGAAACAAACAAACGAACAAACAAATATTGGCAACAATATGGTTCAGTGTAACTGGTGGATATCATTAAAGACTTTCACAAAATAGACTTCATTGCACCAAATCGTATTGACTAAAATACGCCATTTGGCAATGGATCCAATTACGGAAAACTACTTAATATGTTTAAGAATCTCCTCATTAGCAAGCATATTGCAACTGATAAGCAAACGGATATGAAGCATAAATGCTTAAGTTGGTTAAGCGGTTTTTGTCAAGAAAGATGAAATACATAACAACAAAAAATATGCGAAATGCTACCATGATCGCAAAAGTTTTTGATTTGTCTATTAGAATCTTCCGGTTTGGCGAAGGATTACGGAAAAAAAATAAATTATGAATAAAAGTAACGTGTTACAGTGCTTAACATACATTTAAGGGAGACCAAACTGGTCGCCAGTGGCGGCTAGTCTGTATTATAATAGCACAAATCAGTTACAAGTTATAACAACATCAAATTTCATCTGCAAGTCAGCCATTTTCTTCTGAAGATATTTAAAAAAAAATAAAACTTCATAATTATAAGAACACACATTTTATCAAACAATTAAATATGACTGCAAACTGTGGCAGATGACTGTTTCCAACATGAATAAGTATGAGAAATTCCCCTCAAGCGTATCGATCTGGGTGGCTCAGTCGCAAAGCGTCGGCATGGTATGCGTAAGGTCCCAGGTTCGAGTCCTGGCCCAGGTCAATTTTTCACTCGTGTTTGTTTAGTGCATTTAATTGTCTGATAAAATGCGTGTTCTTAAAATATTGTAAAATAAAGTAATCAGACGTAGTGTTTATGCTTTAAAAAGTATTTTAAATATATAATATACGTTTTTGAAAGATCTTTAAAAATAAATTAGTTTTTGAGGTATGTACCTTCTAAAATGTATACATTAAGAGTTATCGGCATTTAAAATTTCTTTCCAAACGTAAACAAAATTTTTGAAATGAATTAAAGGTGATTCATTTATTTCTGAAAAAAAAACAAAAAAAAACGGTAAAGGACAGGCATTTCGTTCGCAGGAATACCTTTCACGTCATTTTTCTATAAATGAATGAAATCCAGTTGTTAAATTATTTTTGTTTTAGAAGTGAAGTTTCCATTTAAATTTATTGTAACAGTACAATGTTTAATAAAAGTTAAAATTTCAGTGCAAATTCACCTTGTTTAGTAACTAAAAATTCATTAAGATACAACTAAATGTAAATATATTGCTTGAAGGTGTTAAAAATATACATAAAAACATTTAAAAGTACATTAAAGTTACTTTTAAAAATTCCAAAACGTTTTCAACCGAAAACCCGGTCGTCATCAGTGGAAAAACTAATTCTGTTGAGTTGAGTTGTTACATCTTTGCATTTTCTTGCTTGCCCGGAATAAACTATTTCACTTCAAGGGTTTGGAAATAAGGTGGGATGGGAAAGGTAATCATTGATGCATTAATTCATTCCAGACTGCGTGGATATCATATGATAATACATCGTTACAGACTATTTCTTTTTTAGACATTATTTCAAGAGACTCTCTTATAATTGCTTCCAGGTGATTATTTGTGCGGAATATAATTTTGGATCTATTGAAATCAACTTTTATAGATTCAGTTTGCGCTAATCTTGCTAAGGCAGTGTGGGGTCTATTTAATCTCAGATCTGCTTCATGTTCTTTTATTCTGTCCCGGAATTTCCTCATTGTCATACCTATGTACATAAAATCTTTATCATCTTTCTTGAATGGTATAATATATACTCCTGATCTATTGATAGCTTGGATTGGGTCTATTTTTCTGTTTAACAAAACCCGCAACTTTGGGGGAGGGACTGCGATTAATGTAATGCCAAACTTAAAGAGGGAATGTCTCATACTTTCAAAAAACCGTGGGATGTAATTAACTTTACAAAACTTCAAACTTTTAATTGTACCTGTATTCCGATTTTCTTCATCTTTCACTTTAAATTTATTTATGATTTTTTTCAATGAAATGGGATGGAACTGAATTCTCGGCTGCTATTTTTCTAATGTAATTAATGTAATTCTAATGTAATTAGAAAAATAGCAGCCGAGAATTCAGTTCCATCCCATTTCATTGAAAAAATCATAAATAAATTTAAAGTGAAAGATGAAGAAAATCGGAATACAGGTACAATTAAAAGTTTGAAGTTTTGTAAAGTTAATTACATCCCACGGTTTTTTGAAAGTATGAGACATTCCCTCTTTAAGTTTGGCATTACATTAATCGCAGTCCCTCCCCCAAAGTTGCGGGTTTTGTTAAACAGAAAAATAGACCCAATCCAAGCTATCAATAGATCAGGAGTATATATTATACCATTCAAGAAAGATGATAAAGATTTTATGTACATAGGTATGACAATGAGGAAATTCCGGGACAGAATAAAAGAACATGAAGCAGATCTGAGATTAAATAGACCCCACACTGCCTTAGCAAGATTAGCGCAAACTGAATCTATAAAAGTTGATTTCAATAGATCCAAAATTATATTCCGCACAAATAATCACCTGGAAGCAATTATAAGAGAGTCTCTTGAAATAATGTCTAAAAAAGAAATAGTCTGTAACGATGTATTATCATATGATATCCACGCAGTCTGGAATGAATTAATGCATCAATGATTACCTTTCCCATCCCACCTTATTTCCAAACCCTTGAAGTGAAATAGTTTATTCCGGGCAAGCAAGAAAATGCAAAGATGTAACAACTCAACTCAACAGAATTAGTTTTTCCACTGATGACGACCGGGTTTTCGGTTGAAAACGTTTTGGAATTTTTAAAAGTAACTTTAATGTACTTTTAAATGTTTTTATGTATATTTTTAGCACCTTCAAGCAATATATTTACATTTAGTTGTATCTTAATGAATTTTTAGTACAATGTTTAATTGAATAAAATAATGTAAATCTAAGAAATTGCTAAGAAATTCCAAACATGCACAGGGCAATGCAAAAAAAATAAATAAATAAACAAAAAATAAATAAATAGATAAATAAATAAATAAATAAAAATCAGCTTTCATAAATTCTAAAAATTGAATCCATTTGGACACTACACTGTTAACTAGTATTTTAAAAACACAAATTGCACAAATTGTGCTTATTAGTTGCTAAAATCAGTGTAAAAATTGTTTTAAACTCATAAAAGAGCTAAAATCCTACATGTTTCGGCTTCAAACTTAAAGCCATCATCGGGGAAGAGGAACAACACAAACGACTACTGATTATTAAAATAAAATTACTAAAATTAAAAGATCAGTAGTCGTTTGTGTTGTTCCTCTTCCCCGATGATGGCTTTAAGTTTGAAGCCGAAACATGTAGGATTTTAGCTCTTTTATGAGTTTAAAACAATTTTTACACTGATTTTAGCAACTAATAAGCACAATTTGTGCAATTTGTGTTTTTAAAATTCTAAAAATTGTTCATATATCTCAATTACAATCTAAAGGAGGGTTTATTTCTATATTATTCTACATATAATAGTAATTTCAGCAAATATATTAAATTCCAATGCGATCTGTTTTAAACTTTAAGATGGTTTATAACACATGATAAAAAAATTATAAAAAAGAATGGCGCGTCACAGTTCGGGGAGAGGATGGGGAGGAGCGTGAACAAAATTAGGAAGTATAATAAGGCTATCTGTTTGAAACTTTACGATATTTTATAACACATAACATAAATTTTAAAAATAAAGCTGCGTCAAAAATTATAGGGAGGGGCGGAGCGCGTTTTGCCTACACAAGGGGGGGGGGGGCACTTTTCTAAATTTTAACGATATCCGTCATGTCACATATCGTTACAAAAGGCTGTGACCACTTATTCATGTTATGCACCACAGGTGAAACCCCCACATTTTGCGCCCCCCCCGACACTACTCGAGTGATATATTGTTCGAAAGGCATGTGGCCGCTTATTCATATTATGTATCTTCGGTGTCCATCCTCCCGCTTTCACCCCCCCCCCCCCCAAAGGGGGCACTTTTCTAAATTTTGCCGACACCTCTCATGTGATATATCGTTGGAAAGGTCTGTGAACGCTTAATCAAATTATGCAGGTTGGGGGGGGGGGTATTTTCTGAATTTTGCACATATCCCTCATGTGATACATCGTTGGGAAAGTCTGTGACCGCCTAAGGCCTAATCCGGTGCCGAAGGCAGCGTGGAACCAGGTCGGAGGTTCGTGGTTTATCTTATTCGAGGTTTTAAAAGGATTGAGTCCCCGGTGTCAATTAGGGGCTAGTGCTAATAATAAAAGAGCGTGATATCACGTTTGATTTCAAATGCAGCGCTGGCACGCTATGTACATATTCCATTTTTATTCATTTAATGGATTAGTCAGTGATATTTTTTAACGGAGGATAACAAGTATTATAACAAGCCACATTTAGTATGTTGTTTTTAAGAGTGTAATTAATTTAATTGAAAAATCTACTGGTATTTCTAGTTAACCCTTTAAACAATGACTGAAAGTAAAATGTATTTTTAAATTATTTCTCATGTTTAGATTATTTAAATTATGTTCAATATATTAAAAAAAATAAAGAAATGATACCTACAAAAACAACTTTTCAAAAGTAAAAAAAGACCAAGCGTAAAAAAAAAAAAAAAAAGTTGTGGCTAAAAAATGGTGTGATATCAAATTTCCAAGCTATAATATTGCTTATTTAACTTTTTTCCATTAAATAAGTTATCATATATATAAGTCGAGTGCCTACGTATATGTTAATAGAAATCGTTTTCATCTGTACTAAATACATCCTAATGAGTTTCTGAAAACTCAATTTTTTTCAAATTATGCATGATGGGCTTGGCGGCCATCTTTCCATATTTCTAAGCACCCAAATTTCTGAAGTAAAAGCGTAATATGTTTGCAATGTAATATGTTTATAAAAATTTCGAACTTCAGATTCTAACTACGGACAGATAAATTAGATAAGACTGATATTTTGATAAATTGATTTTTACTAGTTTGAAATTAATAATTACTCTAAAAAATAAATCATAAGATGAATCCTTAAGATAAGTCATCATTATCTTAAGACACAATTTTCAGAGCATACAAGTCTATAAATGAAACTCTTAAATATTTTCTTAAATAACAATTTTGAATTTCGGATTTTAACTACGGATTTGGGTGGTTAGAATTTTGTGAATAATATGCAAAGATGGCCGCCAAGCCCATCATGCATAATTTGAAAAAAATTGAATTTTCAGAAACTCATTAGGATGTATTTAGTACAAGAGAAAACGATTTCTATTAACATATACGTAGGCATTCGACTTATATATATGATAACTTATTTAATGGAAAAAAGTTAAATAAGCAATATAATAGCTTAGAAATTTGATATCACACCATTTTTTAGCCACAACTTTTTTTTTTTTTTTTTTTTTTTTTTTTTTTTTTTTTTACGCTTGGCCTTTTTTTACTTTTGAAAAGTTGTTTTTGTAGGTAATACATTACTGTAACCTAATTATTTTTGTGCCCCTGTAAATGAACAAATAAATGCTATGCATTCCATATTCTACAGTAAGCATCTTGTAGTACCTCAGCAATTTCATTATGTTTAAAATAGTGCAACATTTTAAAAATACACTGATAATGATTTTCCCCCATAGGCCATAATAGAACGGATTTTTTTTTTTTCTGTATGGCTCTGTAAATGAATGATCCATATTCTACAGAAAGAAAGTTGTATTGCATTTCAATAATGTATACCAATTTCAGTATGCTTGAAATAGTGCAAGTTTATTAAAATACACTGCGAACGATTTCCCCTCGTAGACCATAATGTAACAGAATACTTTTGTGCGAACTATAAATACTACATATTCCATTTTAAATAAGGAATGTCCTATGGTAAACCTCACTAACAAAAAGCTCATGGCATATATACATTAGTTGAGCATGGAAGACACAAACTGAAGTCATAAAATTTTTTCAACTGTATTGGAATGTGTTAGAAAGGTTTTAAATGTTGTTCTTCGTCATCTAAAAAACCATTTACATCAAAATAGTTACTTCTGAAAAAGTTGTGTAATTTATATTTTGATACGGTCGCTGGGTCCTGTGAGTTATAATTTAAACAAGAACAAAAAATCATGCGTCAAGCTTAGATTAGGAAACACTTTCCAACACATTCATAATACTGTAACAAAAATTTCACTGTTTACTAAGTAAACAATTTAGAAAACGTATAACACATTTAAAAACCCAATTTCAGCAATTACTATCAGTAGTCGAACAAAATATCCGAATTATTTTGTGCAGCCCTGTATATGATCTATAGATTTGGAGGCATACTACTCAATATGCTATAATTTACTTCAGTTAGAAATTACATAGCACAATTAAAAATAGCCCTTCAACAATTTCTGCCAATAAACCGAAATGTACGTGAGATCTTTTGAGCAGCCCTGTATATGATCTATCGAATTTATATACACCAACTAATATGCAAAAAAGTAGTTACATTTAAAAACGTGTACCACAACTGAAAACGAGCTTCCTGCAATTATTGTTCATTCACTTTACTGTAACAAAATTCTTTTGAGTGTCCCAGCAGTAAATAAACGATACATTCTAATATTCTACGAGTAAGCGCCTTGTAGTGCACCTCAGTGATATGTATCAATTTGAATGTGTTTAAAATGGTGTAACATCATTAAAATACTCCGCAAACGATTCTTCCCCATAGACCGTAATGTAACGGAATTCTTTTGAGTATCCCTGTAAAAGAACCATAAATGCTACACACTTCATTTTCAATACCAAACATGCCATAGTAAACCCCAATAACATATATAAATTTCATTGCAATCCGAGTATATTTACGTGAGTTACAGTACAGACAGATAGACAAACGGAATTCATAAACAGCGTTAAAAATCTTTCTCCGTGTTCTAACAAGTAAATGAGTTGCCACCAAACCCAGTAATGATACTTTGAATTTTATGGATTTTCAGCATTTTCTAGCACTAAACACTCGTTTTTTCCTCTTTTCACATTTTTGTATTTGAAGTTATCTCCTATTGTTCATAAAAATTAGCGCATTTTTTTCATTTCAGGAGTTAAGGGAGACAAAAATACGAGTTGCATTAATTAGGCTAGCAAAAGCTATGTGCACGAACATTGATCGTTAACAAATGATAATAAATGAGTAAAATACTATTGTTTACTGTATTTTTATGATAACACTTCTTTAAAACACGTAATAAGTAATTATTTTTGTTAGGCTCTTACTACATATACTATTATTTATATAACTGTTTAGTGTAACTGAAAAAAGATTTCCAAATAAGTATTAGAAGAAGTAGAAGCGATATTTAAAATGCCTGTCGCGACGTCTAGACAAAAACGTAATAAATATTTTTGAAGGAAAATAAAACATCTACAGAAAAATGATTGTTCATGCTTTTAAAGGTATTATTTTCTTCCCAATAATTTTATGAGCATTTCGAAATTACTTTTAAAAAGGTATTTTCTGGAACTTGCTCTTGTTCTTTGTGTAGGCAAAAATTCAGCTTATTTGACACGTTATAGCATATTTAAAGAGGAATTTTGAATGAAAAATTGTATCATCATGTTTAAAAAATCCTTATAAAAATTTTCAACTGACTTTTTTATACAGAGACGGATTTCATTAATTCTTCTACAGTCTCAATCCATCATGATGTAATTTCCAAATATCTATTATTTTTCTATATGTATAAATATTAAAAAAGAAAAAAAGAAAACTGCCCACTTAAACTGAGGGCATTGAGCTCACAGGCTATTCACACTATAATTGTATATTATACTCTTATTTCAAAGAATTTGAAAAATGCCCCTCGAAAAATAAAGAAATCGACACTATATTAAGGGCGGCTCATCCCCCCGGTCCCCCTTATAATTAACCAATGAACTCCCATAACTAATCAGAGAAGCGCCTTATTACAATGAACATATATACAAAATTTGAAGCAAATCGGATAATTTCTGCATGAAAAACCCATTTATCTAAATTAAGGGGGGATTAGCCCCCGTATCCCCCTTTATACTTAACCAATGAACCCCAAAACTAATCAGGAAAGCGCCTAATCACAATGAACCTATATACAAAATTTGAAGAAAATCGGGTAATTCTGCATGAAAAACCCATGTATGTAAATTAAGGAGGGGCTATCCCCAGTTCCCCCCTTTATACTTAACCAATGAACCCCCAAAACTAATGAAGGAATCGCCTTATCAGAATGAACCTATAAGCAAAATTTGAAGCAAAACGGTTATTTCTGTCAAGAGTTATCGCGTTACGTACATACAGAACCGGCGGGCACATTAACTCTCAGGCTTTGATAGCCTGTGAGCTAAAAAGAAAAGGAAAAGCTGCAATATTTTTGTAATTGCCTATAAATTCAAGAAAGTGAGCTTTGATAGTAAGCTCCACTAAAAATGTTCTCTCAAGCATTCTAAAGTATTTCCATCATTTATTAAGATTACTGAAATCTCTCTTTATAACTATGCCTATTTTTTCTTAAGATATCCTCACAGAAATTATTATGTAATTCATCTCCAGTGACAGCCAAAAATTTTTGCTTATATGTCATAAGGAAGCTTCAATGTAACTGTATAGAGTCAGAAGATTGAAACACTGAATGTATGAGAAATAAATAAAACCGTTCCTAAAGAAGTTTTTTTTTTATATTTTTGTTAAATCTCTTTTATTTTATGTATTATCTGTATTAATTTAGTACCGTAATTTCCGGCGTATAATCCGCAGCTCAAAGAGTCGTTTTTCGACCCAGAAATATTATTTTATAAAATGTAACTTAAAAGATCGCTGTAAATATTTAACTACAATTATTGAATAAAATTTCTTGGTCGAAAAACAACTCTTTGAGCTGAGGATTATACGCCGGAAATTACGGTATGCGTTTTTCATCCATAGTCAGTGAAACTTCTTGCAATAAACGAATGCGTAACTTAACTGTTTACTGAAGTTTGCTTTTTTTAGAACATTCTAATTTAAAATTCGCATTGTTTAAACATACAGGGTGATTATAAAAAACTATCCCGATATATGAGCCCCTAACTGTCATACCGTTCACAGAAACTAAATGAAATTCTGGCCTAAAGTATTTTGAGGTATGCGCTCAAGAATCATGTGAAAAACAACAGTTAAATTCTTACAGTTACGGTTACAGTGACAAAATTTCGAAAATTTCAAATGGCAACACCTACTTTTTTTTATTGGAATGTGATCTTCATAGTGAAAAACCATAAAAAGCGTTGGAACGGTACCTGTAGCACGAAAATCGCCGGCGCTAGACAGACTAAGAAGAATAGTGAAAACAACCAATAAGGACAGAGAAGCAACAGAAAGTAAAACATTTTATTGTTCAGTGCTATCCACCATCTGCCGCATGTAAAGTGTCGTCGTGTGTGAAATGGAAAATGTATGAAACACAATAAAATGTTTTGTTTTCTGTTGCTTCTCTGTCCTTATTGGTTGTTTTCACTATTCTTAGTGCTGCTGTATGATTTATAGAATTTACAATATTTCAAAAAAAATGTTGAAATCAAAAACTCACTTCCAGCAATTATTGCTCATATAGACATTACTGTATTCGTGTGTTCCTAGAAATGCTCTGTACAACATATTTTATAGTAAGCCTCTTCTAGTACACTTATCAACTTCAGTACGATTGAAATAGTGTAACATCCTCAAAATACACTGCAAACGATTTTCCCCCACAGACTATAATGTAACGGCCTTCTTTTGTGTGGCCTGTAAATGAACTAGAAATGCTACACACTTCATTTTCAATACCGAACATGCCATGGTAGACACCAATAACATATATCAATTATATGGCAATATTTACGCGGACCGGCAAATCAAATTTATAAACACTTTTCAACTATCTTGGAAAGTGTTAAAAACGAATTCGGGAAGACATTCTATAAGAAAAGCACGAGACCGTAAAGAAGAGCCAAAGCTTGTGCATGCAACATAGGTATGGGCCGTATCTGTACAATATTCAATTTAATTAAGTCTCACATTTCTTGCCCGACTCGCGTAATAAAATTCGGCATGGTATGCTGCCGCTCAAATATAGTAATACTAAAATGATTTTTGACCTAATATTTGCCTAAAGAGAGAGTATCCTAAGAAAATGAAAATACAATAAAATAAGAACGAAAAGTCATGCGTCAAGCATAGATTATGAAACACTTTCCAACACACTCTGTAACAAAACTTCGAGTTTACAAAGTAATCCACTTAGAAAACTCATAACACATTTCGAAACACAATTTCAACAATTACTACCAATAGTCAAACAAAATATCCGAAATTTTTTGTGAAGACCTGTTTGTAGTATGATAAAATATACTTCAGTTACGAATACATATCACAATTCAAAATTCGCCTTTACCAATTTCCGTCAATAATCGGAAATGCGCGGGAGATCTTTTCAGCAGCCCTGTATATGATCTATCGAATTTATATACACCAACTAATATGCAAAAAAGTAGTTACATTTAAAAACGCGTACTACAACTGAAAACGAGTTGCCAGCAATTATTGTTCATAGACAGAACTGTAGCAAAATTATCTTGAGTGTCCCTGTAAATGTATGATGCATTCTATGCTTACTATATTCTACAGTAAGTGCATTATAGTACATCTCAGTGATATGTATAAAATAGTGAAACATCATTAAAATACGCTGTAAACGACTTTTCTCCATAGACCGCAATGCAACGGAATTCTTTTGAGTGTCCCGGTAAATGAACAATACATTCTATGCACAGCATATTCTGCGGTACGCGCCTTGTAGTCCATCTCAGTGATATGTATCAATTTGAATATGTTTAAAATAGTGTAACATTATTAAAATACGTCGCAAACAATTTTCCCCATAGACCGTAATGTAACAGAATTATTTTGAGTGTATTCTGTAATATAACTATAAATGCTACACACTTCATTTTCAATGCCAAGCATTCCGTAGTGAACCCAAACAACATATATCAATTTCAAGGCAATCCGAGTATATTTACGCGAGTTAGAGCACGGACAGACATACAGCAGACAGACAGACAAACCGAATTCATAAACACTTTTCAATTATGTTGGAAAGTGTTAAGAAAATGTTTTCAAGGTACAACTTAGAGTCCTGCATCGAGTCGGCTTATTCGATTTTAGCTAAATCCGATCCAACCCGCAAGATCGGCTTCTGAGATTCAATGTATCGGCTTCTTGGGATTCGGGGTTTATCCTATTTTTCAAAACAGAGACGAGAATATTCTTTCAGATGAAAGAACTACACTGTTAAAAATAATCTGAAATTCACGGGTATTTTTTTCCTGAATTTCACAGAAAAAGTCCATTTTCACCACAAAAGGGCATTTTCCGTTAAAAACAGAAAGTTTCTTCATATTTCCTGAAAACAACGGAACAGAAGGAGAAGAAAGTGGCTAACGGAGATATTCCGTTATCTGCTGCATATTTATTTCCAATGTTTAAAAAACTGACATGTTGCAGCACAGAAGAACTAAAAATTCAATAAATTAAAAATTCGAGTTTATTTAAAAGAACAAAATAGTTCTTTCGAATTTAAAAAGCAACACTTTATTTTCCCATGCTTTAAAAATTATTAGCAATTTATTTTTTAAAGTTACAAAAAAATATTCACACTTAAAATATATTCGAAACAAATAGCTTAGTATATATATATATGCTTTTTTGCGTAAAATCTATTTTTTTTTTCACTTAATTTAACTTATATATATATATATATATGAAAAAAAATCGATTTTACGCAAAAAAGCAACAAACAAAAATAATGCTTCCGAATAAAAAAAAATAAGAAATAACTTTCCCATTCCTTTGAAATTATTCGTAATTTGCTTTTTAAAGTTATAAAAGACACTCTCAATGAAAATATATTCTAACAGAACACATTTAAAAAATATATAATAGTTGAAAAAAAATCGATTTTCTCAAAAAAGCCAACATACTTTATCGAATTTAATTCAAAATACAATATTCATATTTTGCATCTAACAATCAAATTAAGAATTAATATAATTCATGTTTCAATCCTCTATTAATACTAAATTTTTCAGTCATAATCTTATAACAAAATAATCTCCCACTTAATTTCAAAGTTACTAGGTTTCTGAACCCCAGATTGTTTAAGTTCCAAGCAGCGATTTGAAGAAATCCCCGTATATCATCCTTTCAAACTCCTATCCTTGCAAGGGCCCGCTGGTCTTGAGGTAAAACACTCGGTTCAAGGCGCTGTCATCCCTAGTTCGAACCCCAAGGGGCAACCAGTATCAGGTATCTGTACCAGGGAGTATTTAATATTAAAATATCAAGTATTAAACTAAATACTCCTGTTATAGTCAACAGATGGCAGCACAAACAGTTTTTTTTTTTTTTTTTAACCGAGGTCATTCATAACAGAAAGTTTCCGTTTCTTCAATCTTTCAAAACGGAAAATCTACTAACGGAACGGAAAAAGTCCGGCAACTTAGCTGACAGTACTTTTCCCGTGAATTAACGAATTTATTTTTGACAGTGTACAGTGGTGGACAAAAGTTTGGACATTTTTTGAAAGTTTCATGTTTTTCAACTCTGTGTGCATGTAGAATATATTAATTTTCACTTAAATACAAACGTTTACATATCAAATTGAAGGTAATTTAATGTAGAATTTAATAATAAAAACAGTATTACAATACCTGTATTACAACAAAAGTTATGCTCATTTTAGTAGAACAAACAAACACAAATCGTTTTGAAAAAGGACGTGTTTTGTAATAAAAGCGTACTAGCCAATCACAAACACTGTTCTGAGGACCAATCAAATGTCTGTAACAATAGTCTAGGTTATTTGCATGGCAAAAGAGTTATTGTTGTGGAAATATTTTGCGGAATGATGCATACTAGTACAATTAAATAGAGTATTGCTGTTTTTGAATATTTAAAGTCCTTTTTTTTAATTAAACTAATTTTAAACAATGTCATCAACAAGAAGAACTAATTGGACATCTACAAAAAGAAGCCGAATTGTCATATTGAGAGAAAATGGCCTCTCTTATGCTGAAATTGCAAGACAAGTTGGTGGTTCAGTGACTTGTTCTGGTGTACGAAAGTTCTGTTTACGTTATGAAAAAACGAAATCAGTGGAAAATAAGGTCAAATCAGGCCGAAAAAATGCACAAGTGCTATTGCCGATAGAAAAATTACACGGATATGCCTTCGAGATAGAAAAATTTCATCAGACGCCATTAGATGTGAAATGAATGCAGCGGGTATTGCAGTAAGTTCAAGAACAATAAGAAGAAGGTTATCAAGATTTGGACTACAAGCTAGAATTCCAAGGAAAAAACCATATTTAAATCAAAAGCAACGCGAAAAACGAATTAAGTGGGCAAAAGAACACATTAAATGGTCAGAAAATTAATGGAAGCAAGTAATCTGGAGCGATGAGAGTAAGATATCGCTCTTTGGTAGTGATGGTCGAAAATACGTGAGACGTAGAGTAGGAGAAGCACTTCATCCTGATTGCATTGAAGCAACTACAAAAAACCCCAACATATGTCATGATTTGGGCATGTATGTCTGCAGATGGTGTGGGCCGAATTCAAGTGATTGATGGCATCCTGAATGCCAAAAAATACATTGAAACTGTCCTGGAACCAAAATTGATACCTTCCATCAGGGACCTCTTCCTCAACAACGCACCATTTATTTTTCAGCAGGATTCAGCTCCATACCACACAGCAAAAGTATGCAAAGCATGGTTTCAAAATAAAGGCATAGATATATTACCATGGCCAGGAAACAGCCCTGATCTCAATCCAATTGAAAATTTGTGGCGACGTTTGAAAATTCTTGTACGAGAAAAACGTCCGACAACTTATTGAAGCTATAATTGATTCTTGGCACCATGTGATTACGAAAGATGAAATCCAAACACTCGTTTACTCGATGAAAAGACTCTGTGAAGCTGTCTTAAAAAATAAGGGTTATCCTACTAAGTATTGATTGTGTAAGTATCACTTTAAAAAAATGCAAATCTAAGATAGATCTTACTATTAGTTGCATAACTTTTTTTGTAATACAGATATTGTAATACTGTTTTTATTATTAAATTCTACATTAAAGTACCTTCAATTTGATATATAAACGTTTGTATTTAAGTGAAAATTAATGTATTCTACAAGCACACAATGTTGAAAAACATGAAACTTTCAAAAAATTTCCACACTTTTGCCCACCACACGCGAGTTAGAGCACGGACAGACATACAGCAGACAGACAGACAAATCGAATTCATAAACACTTTTCAATTATGTTGGAAAGTGTTAAGAAAATGTTTTCAAGGTACAAATTAGAGTCCTGCATCGAGTCGGCTTATTCGATTTTAGCTAAATCCGATCCAACTCGCAGATCGGCTTCTGAGATTCAATGTATCGGCTTCTTGGGATTCGGGGTTTATCCTATTTTTCAAAACAGAGACGAGAATATTCTTTCAGATGAAAGAACTATATTACTTTAGTGAATGAATATATTCATATTTCCTTTGAATAAAGGATAAAATGGAATGAAACTATTTTTTCCATAATTGCATTAAAATATGACATAATTTTGTTTCCTTTTGGATTTAACATCTTGATGGGCGGTGGGATGTAACATGTCCCAGTTAATTTTAATCCCCAAATGTCTCTGTGACACCAGAATTTTAGAATAAAATTTTGATTTTAGAATGTACATGACGAAAGCCTTTTACTTTTTTTCAAATAAGCTTGTTTGAAAATCCTGGTGTCAGTCAATCATTACAACTTTTTAGCAACAGAAGTACTTTGCTCCTTAAAGGTTAAGTATTTCGGTTTCAGATTGAAATGTGATTTGTTTCTGGTCAACGAAAACTGTTTTGAATGTTCTAAGACTAGTTTCAGGTCAACTGAAAACATTTTTGGGGTTTCGGGATTGTTTCAAATAGAATTTTCTTATTCGGTTTGGGGTTATAATCGGCCCATGCAGAACTAGTAAAGAGTCATAATTCCTAGAAAGATGTTCGAAGATAAACTTTCTAGAGCATCTGACGTTCCGTAAAATTGGGAAATAAAACTAGAACTAGGGCACTCAGCTGCCTGCTTGTTAACTCTCGCCAACTCCCGTGAATTGCAAAGCAAATCACATTGGGAACGCTAGGCGATCCCAGCTCGCTCGCCACTATTTGCAGCAACTCTAAGCCAGAATGAGTATTATCATAAATCATTTTAACATATGAAATGTACAATTTTTTAATGTATAAAAAGTAATTGAGAACTTCGTTGAAAACACAATTAAAAATGCATTTATATCGTGCTATCAATAGGCATAAATCATTTTATCAAAAATGAAAAAACATGCCTTGGAAACACAATTAATTTAAAACTCATTGCGTCTATAATATTGTACAGCACGGCTTAAATTAATTTCGAAAAACACTACGTAAGAGTAAGATAGTTCAATATAAATCAATAATCATCGTCTAAAGTTCGTTCGACATGAAAAATATAATTATAATATCTCTCAAACGTAAACACGTTTTCTGCTGTGTGTAAAAGAAACTCTTGATCAAAAAGCTGATTTTTTGAATGCATCACGTGACCGTAAAACGAACCAGTGACTTGCATCGCCGGAAACAGCTACATCTGCCGAAAGATCATGCTGTGCTTAAACTACTGAACTCCATGGAGCTCAGTGGTTTAACTCTTTCTGGCACAGTGGTTCCACTCCGGGCACACCTAATTTTAATACCAAACTTGCATCCGGCACCAAGAATATTTTAATAATATTTTGTTTCTATACAATGAAAGCTTAAAATAAGGAATTCTTATTTTCTAAAAAAGTCGTTTATAAATTCCGGTGTCAGTCAGTTATTTCTCATTTTACGAACAGAATTTGTATGTGCCGGAAAGAGTTAAACAGAGATTTTGCTCTGAATTTTAATTTGCTGAATGGATCCCGTGACCGTAAAATGAACCACTCAGAATCGCCGCTGTAGAAACTACGGTTGTTGCCAAACGGCAAGCTACAAATTCAACCTTATTTTCGCACCACGTAAGAGAAATATATATATAGATGGTTTATGTTTTATAAAAAATATAATTGTCTGTTTTACGAGGGGCTAGTTAGAAATTAGTTCTTCGGAATTCTAGTCCGCAATAAATAGTCGATAGTGTCTCTCTCTTCACCTCTCTTCCATTATGTATAAGAACCTTATGCTCCATACATATCATAAAAATTTATAAAAATTGGTGCAAAGTTTGTGGTTGTTTTTTAAACCATAAATTAAGGGCAAAATGTGCTTTAAGACTGTTTTAACCCATTAAGGACGGAATTATTTTTCTCTTTAAAATGCAAAAAATGCATTCCACACCAATTTTTCATAATATCAATTTTCTTCTCATTTTATCACGGAGTTTCTGTCAGCAATTAAAGATAATACTTCCCTTCAAAAATAGTGGTATTCAAATAACAAAATAGTTGGAAGTTATTCCCAGACCTTATGGTGCCGCTAATTCTTAATAGATTAATATACATAAATAACTAAAGCTAAAACGACAGTAGCAGTTTGTTACACTATGTGACAGCTAACATTCGTTCGTTTTGCCGTATTGTTTTTTGTTATTAATTTTTACTTTTTCTGAAGATTTTACTTACAGAGTTTAAAAAGTGAGTAATTAAACTATCTAATTTTTCAAACTGAGTTGTCACGGTATAATTACATGCTTCTAATGTCGTAACGGAATCAAGAATTTTTTTAGGAAGTTTTCTATCTTTGGGTTATTATGTACATTTTTAACCCTGAATGCTGTTTTTGGCACACTGTTAAAAAAAATAATAATAATAGATATATATTCCGTGCTTTTTATTTAATTATTTTTATTAATAATTTTTTTCAACAGGCGAAACCCATAAATTTTATCTTTTTTTAGATGCTATCATAATATAATTTATCGCCATATAAAATCTCATCGCAAGTTTTTTTTTTTCATTTCCAAACTTATAGCAAAATACTTAAAACTTTTCTGCATTCATACATCATTTTTTGATCTGATACTAATTTGTTGTCATTTAAGCGAATTAGATTTACATATTTTAAGTTTGATTCGTGTTTACTGACATAAAACGAAACTTTAGATATAAGGATTCTATTATGTACAATTTTTGCATATTACTGCTTACATTAACATTTCTAAAAGGACGACATTTAACCTAAATTTAAAAGTTTAACCTATCCGGGAACCATTGAAATTGGGTTAGATGTTCGTTCTTCTTGTCATGTCTGTCACCTATCAAGTTCATCTGAAATTTGAATCCCAGACAGTAGTCACAGATTACGTGCATGCTTTCGTGTGTTCTGATGTGTACATTGTTAAGGATGATTGACAATTATAATCTGAAATTCTTCCACTATATGTATGAAAAGACCAATTATTAACAAGCTATCATTAATTCTGTCTGCTGCAGATGTTGCACGTCACGTTGCATTGCGTTCGTTGCGACCGATTCCTTTCATTTTATGTCGAACCATAGAGTTTCTATAGTCTCTTCACCAATGTTAAAACTAATTACTAGTTTTTGCCAAGCTAGAGTTTGTCTGATCATCAGAAACACATTTAGCTTAGCAAATCGTGAGTCCGTGACAAGGCCACTGCCCATTAGGTCCTTTTTTTCCCAGAGTTGCACAATACGCCAAATCTATCGAAAAGAATGCTAAGGGATTGTTCTGGGTTCATGCTTTGTAATTTCTTTTGCATGGAGCAAATATCTTCGGTTTGAGTGGGCGGTGCTAAAATTTTTACGCTCGCCTGTTCGCTATCGTGGTAAGCTATAAGTATTATGATTATCAATTTAGATCTTGCCGCGACATATGTAGCAACGTAACAGGACGAATAGTATCACCAACTAACTTTTGCCGCAATTGATCTTTATATGAGGAACAGGCAATGGTTCCATTCTGAGTCACTGATCATGGAACTAAAGAGATTTCTTTTTTTTTTCGGATTTGCGTTTGGCTTGGACTTTCTGTAGAAAAACATTTGAGCTGCATCCGGTTCAATAGCTTTTTAATGACGGATTTTTTTTGTGTGTGTGTGCGTGTGTAACAAATGCTATCGAAATTTCCGGAATGATATGCCGGGATCTCACTGTACACGTTCTTTTTGTGAAAATGACAGATATTGAATATACACTTTCAGGAGAAAAGTATTCCTATTGCTAAATTCTTGAAATAATTGGATCTAAGAACAAATGTATTGGAAAATAAGTAAAAGTTTTTTCAGTTGATTAAAAAGTGGTATATATGATATGCCACTGCCTTTCAAGTAGTTAAAAGACAACCTAATTCTACAAAAAAATTATTTGAATTAGAAAAAATATTTTCAAGCAAGGAACCTTTTAACAAGTATATTTTGCGCATTTTTTGCTTTTAATTTTTTAATTTTTCTAAAATTACGAAATTATGACAAATATATATATATTCCAGGGAAATTGGATTTGACGAATGATTTTTTTACTTTTATAGATTTGTAATGCTGGATTTATTTGTGTGTGTGTTACAAATGCTATCGAAGTTTCCTGAACGATATGTCGGGCGAATTATACTTCTATTGGTGTGCTTGTTCTTTTTGTCGAAATGGCAAATAATAAATATATTTTAATATTTTGTGCGTGTTTAATAGACAACTTAATCCCGCAGAAAGTTATTTGAATTATAAAAATGATTTTCATACAAAGAATATTATTTTAAAATATCCTTTGGGCATAAACAAATTTGTCTGAGTCTTCATAGTTCAATCAGAGCCCGATTAAGGTTGTCTGTGGCCCAAGGCCAGCAGCCCCCCCCCCCCCTCTCCCCATCAAACCTATAGTAGCTGGGTATCCTCACAGAAAGGGCACAATTATCTTTTTTGAACTGTTGAATTCATAGAATATAATTTTTTGAAAAACATTGTACATCAGGATTACGTTACTTTTCAAACATTTCTTTGTGTTTGAGATTCTTTTATACTGCACACAGTGTTTGATAAATGACTGAAAAACTAGACAATATCAGTAAAAATGGATATGCCAAGTTCACCGAAGGGAATTCCATGAAGGAGACAAAAACTAAGTTTTAAATTTTTAAGTAATTTGGTTTTCAAGTTGCTAAAATGGTGCATTTCTTTTTATTAAATGTAATGTTAAAACCGTCTAAAATTTTTATCGTAATTATAAATTAGATTTTTCTTACCTTTCCCCACTATGACTACGGAGTATTACACTGAGAACGTTACCAGACACTAAATGGAACTAATAAATTGGAAAAAATTCAATAAGTTCACAACAGAACAAAGAATTGCATCTGAAAAATAAAATGACTTTATTTCTCCCAAACTACCTAATGATGATTTGGCGTGTACTGTCATCTATATATATATATTTTTTTTTTTTTTAGTGTCCCCGGAGGAAGACTCAAAGTTTCTAAGTTAATTCCTTACAAAAAAATAAACCAATATATTCATTAAAAGATTAAAGTTAAATATTAAAATCATTTTGTCAGAAATGTATTTAATACCTTACTTAAAACTTAAATATACATATGAATAAAGAAAAAATATTAGGAAATTTGCTACATTTGCTAATGTTTATCAGTTTGCGACCATAAAAAATACATTTTCGTGAGAATGACCCAGCTACAATATTCAGAAATTTCCGTGGATTTTATAAAAATGCTCATGAAACTCATGTTAACTTAAATTTTATTTTTCTGTTTTATGCTATTATGCCTTAAATATCTTTTCAAAAATATTTTACCTACAGCATAGCTAATTTAATCTGTTTTTAGAGATCGCAAAAGTAAAGGCAAGGTGTTTGTTTCTTAGAAAGTGGAGCTTGAAATAAAATTTTTCTAGAAGATTTAAGAACTTTTTTCTAAATCATTACACTCATGTTGGGGTGTCCCGTCAGCGCTGGGGCCTTGTAGGCCTGGGCGGTAATCCGGCCATGGGTTCAATTATATAAAAACAAAATAAGATGTTTGTTTGATTACATTTAACAGCAGGGATGTCGAAGTTCCAAACTTCATATGATTGCAAGTGATTTTTACATTAGTGGTAATTATAATGACTGTATCTAAAACTTAATAAATCAAGAAAGTATACTTTTCATAACTTTACAGTTCAACCACAATTTTTTATAAGAATTTTTCGCTTTATTTAATAGCAGAAAATTTTTAAAAATTCGAAGAATAAACCGATGACTACGAATTCTGCAAATAAAATATTAAATTAGTAATTTTCTAATCTGAAATACTGGTGGCCGAGGAGTATACGTACCTTGCGTACACCATTAACACGACCACTTCTATTGCTATCCATCAACGACCACAATATAGTGGTGTTTCTCAACCGGCGTGCTGCGGCACATTAGTGTCCCTTGCCTTGTGGGAATCCCAGGTGTGCCACGAAAAATTTTGACTAAGTTCTGCCAAAGTTTTACAAATTATTAGAGCTATCGTTACTTTAACATACAGTATTTCATATTATGCGATTTATCTTGTAAATTTAATGTTTAATGTCGAAAAGATCCATTTTTTAAAAGTTTATCTCCGGTTTTGCATATCGTTTATAAAGGTACGCGAGAGGATCGTGAAATGTTCTTAAGTCTTCATGTAAATGTAATTCTGTCATAGAAAAATTGATCCTCCGTTTGAAAAAATATTGTAACGTAAAAAATAGTAGAGATGTTTTAAATAGCGATATCATATGACATAGATAAAAGTAACTATTGAAAAAAGTTTACAACCTTTAAATTTACGTTACAAAATTTGCTTGAAACAACTTCTCAAAGAGAAGTCTTTAAAGAGAAATGAGTTTAAGTGCGAGTGCTTATGCTCCAGAAAATTTAAATATTATACAGTTGAGAAGGGATTAGCAGAAATAACAGAATGATAGAGAATTGCAATAGGAAAAATAAACAACTTTGTTAGTTTTCTCTCAATGGCAAATTTTACAAATATTACAAAAGATAAAAATATTTCCATAAATCAGGTCCGGTTTGACCATGACCATGGGTTGACTTTTTATTTAACCCATGTAGATAACCCATTTTTGATGGACACATACAAGGTGGCCAAAAAAAGACGTGAGGTGTTCTGAGATTTTTAGTGAGAAATGAATTGGGCGAAATGTAATAAAAACTGGTGTACGTGCTCATTGAAACATGCAGTTTCAATAAGAAAAACATATATAGTACCAAAAGTCGCCTCAACGAAAAATTGTGGCGCTGCAAAAGCAACATGTGTGATAAATGAATTCGCAATTACTAAGTGAAACAAGAAACTTTTTAACAATACATAAAAACTTTTATTGCTAATTACAAATGGGTTGCAATATGCCTACTGTTCTGGGGAACAAATAGCTGTATGCGATAATACATGAAATTGTCTATTAGTGTTGCCAGCTGGCTACTTTTTTTTTAAATTCAGCTTGCTTGACTGCCACCACTTTTTTATAAATTGTAAAATTGGCCTTATTTTCGCATTATATAATTTGTCATTAAATAAAGCTAATATTTCTACTTCAAAAAAGTGGTGGCAATCAAGCAATTTGATTTTTTAAAAAGTAGCCAGCTGGCATCACAGTTGTCTATGACAGCTCGCAACATATCGGCATTGATATGCTTGGCATATATTGTTGTTTGAAAATATTGCGTCATATAAAGTTACGACATGATGAACATTCACTTAATTGACAATTCATTTTTAAACCCATAACCAAAAGTATAAAGTGTTGAGATTGGATTGTATGGCATTTTCGATCTGTTATAGCTTGACTAATAGAGCATGTTCACGTATAAAAAAATAGCCATCGGAAGAAAATTCGTTTTCGAATGGTGAGAATTCTCTGAGCCTTTCATTTTATTTTCATGATCGTTCTCCTCGGAACCTAATTATACAAATAGGTTCCGAGGTTTATTTGAAAACATCGTTATAATTTCGCTTAGAGGCGACTTTTGATGCGTTATTCTTTATACAGTGTGCCCGCTTAAGTCCGTTGTCACCCCGATAATTTCTGAACGGTAAGAGCTATATAGTCATAAAAGTGGGGTCTAGGTATAGTAAAGTTGCCATGCGCTACGCAAGGAAACTGCTTACAGTGCCACCTGGCGGTTAAATTTAGAGTTAGCGTTCTTATTTAAAAAACGGTAAGAGATACGGGGAAAAGTCAATTACAAAGTTGTTCAGCATCATCGATTATTAAGAGAAGACACCTTCCGTAAAGTAATGTTAAAAGTAGAAGGCGTAAAATGCATATTTATTTGGTTCGTAACTCCCAAAATTGTAACGCGACATAATGCGGAAGAAAAGAGAAAAAGGTCACACTCCAAAGTTTCAATTGTCAGCAGAAATACAGTATTCATCTTTACATAAATAAATCTCAATATCACATACCGTGAAAAAGTATTTTTTTCCATTTTGTATAAATGGTGGTGATACATGGAACAGCGAAAGTAAAGTAACCCCTCCACGAACATTGCAGGAACTTCGAAACCATATTATGGATGCTTGTGCCAGCGTGTCACTTGCCATGTTGTACAATGTGCAGCGGGAAGTGCAATCCCGTGTCCAGATGTGTATTGTTGCTGAAGGACACCATTTTCAGTATCACTGATAGATGAGCCTCATTTCCGATAAGTGCAGTTTTGTACAACGCGATCAAACACATCACCGCTTTGTGCTTTTCATTTGCATCATTTTTGTGAACAAGATGTTTCTTGTAATAAATCGATGACGCGAACAACTTTGTAATTGACTTTTTCCCCGTATCTCGTACCGTTTTTTAAATAAAAACGAAAACTCCAAATTTAGCCAGCAGGTGGCGCTGGAAGTGGTTTCCTTGCGTAGCGCATGACAACTTTACTATACCTAGACCCATTTTTATGACTATAGCTCTTGCCGTTCAGAAATTATTGAGGTGACAACGGATTTTGCGGGCACACTGTATATCGAAACTGCACCTTTCACAGTTCACGTGCAGCAGTTTTCGTTAAATTTCACCCAATAGATTTCCCTCTCGAGGGATCTGAACACCTCTCATTACTTAATAGCCAGCCACCATGTACGTGTACACTCTTTAGTTTAAATATATGGTATGTGAGTTAACAATTTCGTCTGCTTCAAAGAAATTGGAAACTAGCCCGTTCTAGCAACTTTTTAACTAAAAAATGTACAGTACAAGAAACGTGCTTGCTAATTTTTATTTAATTGACGTATGTTCTATGAAATATGCCGTGCATGTGTGTCTTATATATATACTAAAGCCAGTGTTGAGCAGGAGCGAACACATTCAGTTGAAACTGGTGAGTTTGACTCATTTACTGTGAGTGGTGAATTGAATTAGACTAAAAAATCCCTGAATTTGAGTCAAAATTACAATTCAGATACATTTAATTTTTTTCACACTTTCCTAAAAATATTTTCTCAAAAACGTTAAAAACAAGTTTTTTTTTTTTTAAATGCGTTTCACAAATTACCTGAACGCCATTGCAGAATTCTGAGAAATAAAGGATGCGATGATGTCTTCTTAGTGTTGTGAGCGATTTGCAATTTCATTAATCTCAAAATAAGACAGATATGATAGCACTTAGCACTTAAACTATAAATATATATAAACTCTTTTAATGTTCTTAACAGTAAGTAACATTTTGCCTGCGAAAAATACCCTGCGAAATTCACACTCAAGTAATTTGAAAAGTTAAAATTAATTAACAGAAATAATTACAATATTTCAATTACACAGGAGTATTTTAAATCTGTTCTAATATTCAATCAATTAAAGAGATTTTGAGATCACTATAGGTAAGCTCATAAATTTAGGCAAAATATTTTTTTTTCCCTTTTTTCTCATAATTTTCTTTTACTTATTTTTCAGGAATCCTCGGTGAGTTTGGCAATTTTTCAAAATGAGTTTGAATTTGAGCCCAAACTTAATTCATTTTTCAGAAAGTAAATTTGAGTTTGAATAAGTTTTTTTTTTTTTTTTTGTAAACTTGCACAACAACACTGACTGAAACGTTACGTCCCATGAGCTACATATTGATCACGGGATACGATATATTGCGTAGATGCGCTTTATTATTAGCACTAAAATTGAATACAGATTTTTGTCAGAAACACATGTTTCTCGAAAGTGATTTTGATTTCTTTCTAAAATACAAATGAAATCGTGTCCAAAATGGAACCAATTCGAACACCTTGTAGCAATTAAAAGAAGTCGACTGGTAAGGTTGCAAAAGTAGACTGGTCGAGGTTCAGTCATTTACGTGATATCCTTTTTTGACCAATTCTTCGCATCAAAATACTGTTACATTTAACAGCGGCCATAACTCTCGATGCTGTTCATTAAACCCTAAAATGCTGTGCCGTATTTTAGCGAGTCATTTCAAGGAAGTGCTCATTCATAAATAAATTGGGAATGGGAATATGCTTTATCTCATACGCTAGGATGAGCGACGATTGTAGAACGACGAATCTATTCCATATCGAACTTCATTATATTATGGTATATCTTGTAAATTTTCTTTTGGATTTGAATAAATTCCAAATTACTTCGGTGCTTCAGTCAGTACTTAAGATCATCTAACGGAATGTAAATCATCGCCCAAAGGGCTCTTAATAACGCTTATGTATATGCTCCTACAACTTTTTCAATCGATTCTCATTTTTGTCTGCTTTTTTTTTTCACAAGATCCTAGCGGAGTAGAGCAAAGGTTTTTATCAAATGAACTACTGTAGCAAAATAAAAGAAAGAAAAAAGACGAGGTCATGGTAATTTCTACTAATGATGCAGCTGCAGAAATGAAACAAAGAGCTTGAACAACCAATTTTTTTTCCCATTTCAGGCCGAAAAGAGCCCTAAACTCTAAGCAGTTTTAGTGGAGAGAAAAAATAGAAGAAAAACTTGGAACCACAGGTCATCCTTTTTTGCTTTTCATCGGAGCTTCTATTGAAAGTTTTGCTTTTCAATAGATGGAGAAGCCGGGGGGACAAAACCTTTTCAATTGCATGTGAGGGGAAACCAAACCGACTGCCAATGGGATTTTCAGAGGGGAGAACTCAACTGAACAATCAATGAAAAGAGTGGCATGTGCTGTTGTAGGAAATTGGTATGTGAGACTTAGATTATTTGGCTGCGCAAAGCAAGGTGAATATATGAGATGTTTTTTCCGCAGATGAAAGGCATCGAGGGGGAAAGTAGGGTTGTTATCTTGCCAAAACTATGCTGATCGAGGACGAAGGACATCTAAAAAAAAAAAATAGAGTGACACGCGATGCTGCTTTACGAGGTGTAACGGGGGAAAGGGGGAGCTTCTGGGTAATCTGCATTCAATTATTTATACTAGCTGTACAGGGATGAGACTTTGAGCTATGTCATGTAAGGACGGCACTGGGTTTTAATACGTTAATACATTTTACAGCAATTTTTAACGGAAATTTTCGCTTTATTTAACTTTAGAAAAATATTATAATTTCTGTTAATAAACAGGGCGATTGCGAATTCTGTGATTTAAAACTAAACAGAAATTTGCTTATCATTAATAGTGGTTATCATTAATAGTGGTGCCAGAGTCCTGGGAAATTCCAAGGAGTGTTGAATAACCTTCCATTTTAGTAATACTAACATACATTGAAAATTCTACATGTATGCATATAGAGCCAAAGATGCATTTAAAAATATAATATTTTATTATGTTAAATTAGAGAATTCATTCAAGAATGCCTTTAATTTAATACTTAATAGCACTACTCTTTTGTTGTGTATATGTATAAGTGCTTATATATTACATATCACCATCACCAACTGCTTTCAATCCATTGCTGGGTCCTCCAGTTTTTCCCATTGTTTCCTGTCTAGTGCTTTAGTCATCCAATTAATTCCAGCCACTTTTCTGATTTCGTCGCTCCATTTTACCCAAGGTCGTCTTCTCGGTCGTTATATATCGCTGGGATACCATTATAGGGTGTTTGTACTCCATCTGTTGTCTTGTCTTCTTGCAATGTGCCCAGCCCATTTCTATTTTAACCTTCTAATTATATTGATGATGTCAAAAACTTTCGTCTGAATTTTTATTTAGGTTATTCTATTTCTGAATTTTCTTGTTATGCCTATCATACATCTTTCCATACTTCGCTGTGTTGTTTTTAATCTCTATACCATCCGTTTTATTAGCATCCATAAGTTTGTGCAGTCAAAACACATTGGTTAAAAAGTCTTCTTTTTAAGCAAAGAGCCATATTACTCTTCAGAATAATACTGTCTATCCATTTGTTATTCTTCTGTTGATTTCATTCATGATCATGATGTGTCTTCGTATCCAACGTACACATAACTTTGCACTTAAATCTCAGTACTGTTGCATTTTTGGGCAAATGAATTTAGTCTTTTCCAAATTTATTAATGCTAGCTTCTGCCAAATCTTTTAACATATCTTTCAATTCTTCAAGGCTGTTACTGAAAATCAGCAAACTTTATTCCTTTACTTTCCCAATTCAGCAATAAAAATCTTTTAGAACTCCTTCTCCAAGCTTGATATTTGCTTTTCCTTTGTTCATTAAAACCTGTGAAAGCGGAATCCTGCCTTAAACGGGAAAAGTCAAGGTCTTGGCGAACATTGTCTCGAAAATGTGTCTAAAACGATTTTTCCAATCTCTTAGCAGGTTTTCCTGTATGTATGTGATAAGGAGGTGAATGATTGTATAATAGAAAAGTAAAACACAACCCTTGATTAATGACATTCTGATTTTCCTTATTATGATTACTTTCCAAAATATCGTTTAATTCAAAATACAGTAAATCTGATGGAACTCGCCTCTAACGAACTTCTTCACCAAAGGAAAATTGCATGGTTCCAGTAGAAAGACACCTGCTGAGACGGAACCCTGCCTAAATTGGAAATTTTTCAGCTTCTTTGCAACAAATTAAACTTTAATTCAAAATGACACGTTTTACGTTTTTTCTCATCACCAAAATTTATAGTAAATTTTGCCTTATTTTAGCAATTTAATTAAGGCAAATATTTCTCTTCAATTTTAGTGGTAATATAAAAGCGTGAAAGTTGAAAACTATCACAATGAACTTATAAAAAGTACAAAAAAAGAAATCGAACCAAAAAGTTGCATGCATAAAGCACATTATTTAATCTCACAAATAATAATCCTGTACAATAACGTAAAAAGCCTTTTATTTTTTTCTATTTATTTCTATTTTATTTATTTATTTAAAGTTCATTCTTTTTAACACTTTCCAACCAAGTTGAAAAGTGTTTATGACTTCGGTTTGTCTGGCCGTCTGGCCGTGCTCTAACTCCTGTAAATATGCTCCGATTGTCCTGCAATTTTTATATGTTATTGTCGTTACCTATAGCATGTTCCCTATTTCAACTGAAGTGTGTAGCATTTACAGTTTTTTTACAGGGACACTCAAAAGAATTCCGTTGCATTACGGTCTATGGGGAAAAATCATTTGCGGTTTATTTTAATGATGTTACACAATTGCAAACACATTGAAATTGATATATATCACTAAGGTGTATTAGAAGAAACTTAACATGGAATAGGGTGTGCATAGCACTTATAGTTAATTTACAGGGACAGTCAAAAGAATTCCGTTACATTACGTCTATAGAGAAAAATCGTCTGCGGTTTATTTAAATAATGTTTCACTATTTTAAACGCATTGAAATTTATATATATCACTAAGGTGCATTACAAGAGGCTTACTACAGAATGTTGTGTGTATAGCAGTTATCGTTCATTTACAGGGACACACAAAAGAATTCTCTACTGTCTGTTAACAATAATTCCTGGAAATGCGTTTCAAGTTACTGAACGCGATTTTAAATTTAACTCACTTTTTGTTTATTACTGGGTGTGTATAAATTCTGTAGATCATATACAGGGAAGCACAAAAGTTCGCGAACACATTTCCGTTTATTGACAGAAACTCCAGAAGGAGAATTTTAAACTGTGCTACGCGTTTCTTAACTGAACTAAAATTTAGCATCCTATGTAGTATATATACAAATCTATAGATCATATACAGGGCTGAATAAAAGTATTCGGATATTTTTCCGAATATTGTGTACGTTGGAAATTCCAGAAATTATGTTTTTAAATATGTTATGCGTTTTCCAAATTGTTTACTTAGATGTTATCTTTCAGCTTATTAAACGGTATGATTTGTAAAATTATTTTGGAAGCGTTGGAAAGTGTTACATAATCTATGCTTGACGCATGATTTTTCGTTCTTGTTAAAATTTAATTACATATTTTATTTTTATGAAATAGATGTGCTAAGGTAATAAAGGGGTATTTCAAATGGTTAAAAATTTCATTTTGTCACTTGGTGTCAGTATTTATAATTGAGAGAAACTATGAGTATTTATTTCGTTGTAATTGTTTTATCCTGATAGTAGTACAATTCCCCTCTTCACAATCATTTTCTACCCACGCTGACAGATCATGATCTGTTGCACAAAGTTTTCGTTGAACTTCAATGTCTAGACTAGGATTAGACCACGTTTCTTGTAATTGAAATAAAAACAAATCAAAAATGGTCCTAATTTATAAATCTTCAAATTCATTCTATTATTATGCAACATTTATATTTTCTTTTAAAAAACAATAAAATGAAATGGATTTAGAAGGCGTTTTACAATGAGGTTAACTGAATTCAATGCCAAGACTATTTAAATCCGTTCACAATTAATAGCGATGGTCCATTAAAGAGAAATTCAGATAGATGTGAATGAAAACTAGTTTATTCGCACGATAAAGGTATCGCTGAAATGAAAAAAACTTTAACTTTCATTATTGTTAATGTTTTTTAAGCGGATATCATGCATTTATTTCAAAATTAAATGGATAAACGCTTAACATACCTGAGGAATTCCAAATTGAATTATTGGTTACAGGTGAGATTTTATAACTGCGTAAAACTAGTTAAAAAGATATCAGATTTAAATCCCATTCACACTGATTTCAGGTGAAAAATTTAAATGAAATCAATTTTTTCTCATTTTTCAAATGAATTATCCCCTTAAAATCGATTTATTAAAGAATGAAATGTCTTATTCCCCTCATTTCCTTCGTTGTCTGACAAAATCTAGCAGAATGTTTAGTACACATTCTGACATCCCGCTCTCTCTTTTCCCATGGTTATATAGAATTCTTTGCTATTCATCCTTCCGAAGTCGATTGACAAAATGCTATATTTCACTTACGACTTTCAGATTCCTTTTGTCTGTTACCACAACTATATATTCTCACGAAAATGTATGGCTCCACATCGCTGGAAATCTTTTTTGTTGATTCTTTCAACCTGAGGAAAATAAATTTGTAAACGAGTGACCATACTCAATAATTAGGACAGCTGTATGTTAATAGAAGTGAGAATGAGAATGTTACATATTTGTACACGTACATTGATTACATAAATTAATTAAGTAAATACAGTCAAACGTGTTTATAGTCACTTCGTGGGTAACAAGTCGTTAGTTTAATATAAAAAATCGTGTTTAACGCAGAAACTTGGTTAGAACGAAAAATGTTTTTCAAAAGTCGAAACAATTTTTCTCATTTTTCTAACTTAGTATTATTTTATGTGTGTGTAATACTTTTAAGGAAACGGGGCATGTCGAAAAAATTATTATTTTTCTTAAATTCTTTAGCTTCTTTTCGAAGAAATACTATAAAGTAATACAAAAGAAACGAATAACAATATATTTTTTCTCTTTTGCAGTTCTTTGAATTAATTAGAAGATGTGAATTTAGCAAGGAAAATGTTTCAAATAAAAATATTAACTTTTAAAAACCTGTTTAAATGAACAAATAAATAGTAAGCATGATTTCTTGAAATATTTTTATAGAGGTTTCCCATTTATGAATAATTGAAATGGCAAGCTACCATTAGTAATTTCATTTAATCATGCTAATTTAGAAATATAAATTTACCCCAAATAGATTAATTACTAAGTAATTTATAATCATTTCACTGAACATATTATGTTTCATTATATGACATCTTAAAGTTGTTTCTATATAAAGTTAAATTATTTTTTACAAATTTCTGTATACATACGATTGACATCAGACTAATGTTTTCGTCGTGTTATATTTTAATGCGTAAGAGTAAAACGGAAAATACACATACAACCTTGCTTTGAAGCTTTTAAAGATAAGCTTTTAAAGATATTGAACGTTTATTATCCCAACCTATAAAATGAAACAATTAATTAAAAGCCTTTCAAACTTATATTAGCATGCAAAATTCATTCTTGATGGAATATACTAATACAGTTAGCAAATATGAAACTTTAGAAACAGACTATATTTGGATTATTTAATTTGTATCTACTTTTTACAGCTTATATTTTATCTACGTTTATTTGCATATTCCTAATATTTTGATTTGTTTCTTTCAGGTAAGAAAAAAATGTTGAATTGCTTTAGCGTAAGTTTTCAAATATATCTCATAATTAGAAATAAAACATCATTATATGCATAATTCTTGGTACATCGAATAATCATTAGAATAATAAAAATCATAATTTTTATTTCTATTCATACTTTTTTGGTATTGCTTATATAGAGAATTTTTCTTTCTAAAGAATGGTAACCTGAAATCTCGTTTGCGTTTAAAAAACCTTATGATATCATCTGGTTGTCCGTGAAGCATTAAATCCAGAAAATTTGGTTTCAGTTGAGAAATTGTTGCAGAATTTCAACAAATACACTAATCACTCCGCCGGCATGGATTCCGTAACTTTTTTGAAAATAGTTTTCTAAACATAAATATGCCAAAATTAACTTTGTAGAATTTCGTACTTTGGTGTTTGGTCAGACACTGAATGAAGTTGTGTACAAAAAAAGGCTTCAACATTTTAGATTTTCAAATCTTTTCATAGGCTCACAGCGATATACATACGTGACTTTGATGCAGATGTCAAATTATTATGTTTCTGTATGGTTTTAAATTTAATAGATCATGTGACTTTTATCATTAATATTTAGTTCGATCCTTCGAACCAATATATATTTAGAATATATCTAGTCTTAGTTCAGTTAAAATCATAGGCGCCGACTTCACGGAGGCAATCAGGCATACCTCCACCACTAATTAGGAAAAGTTTTCATTTTTAGCCCTACTTAATCGCTGTGTTTCAAACAAATTTTATTGCCTGTCGTCCCTGTTAAATCGGCGCCTATAGCTAAAATAAAATATTTCATTTCGGTTATGGCTTTCGTTTCATTAAAAATAACGGGTTTCGTTTCGTCAGAAATGGCAGTTTTTCTGATTTTTATCATTTTTACTAATTTTATTACAATTAATTTTTTTTTTACTTAACTTTCGGCATACCTCATATCAAAATGTTAAAGACTAGAATTAAATGACGTTTAGCTTGTATTATAATTTACCTTTTAAATAATCGAACTTTTTAAGTTTGAATTTTAAAAGAGAAATATCCTCACGATTCAATTTCGAAGCAGGAAAATAATTTCAGATCAGTTCTGGAACTGAAAAACAATATATAAAATAATTTAAATAAATTGAGAGGATAACCCCTTGTGGTTTTATTTATTTAAATCAGTTATGTACTTAGAATGATTACGCAGACCAGCAAAAGAAAATACTTTTTGAAAACTGTTTTAATTTTTATGACTGATTTTTACATTATTTTTAGTGCTTATTCCAAAAGTGAAATCCTTTTTTTGTTTGCTATCACGTAAGGATTTTTCACAAAGTGATTGCATATTTTGAAGAAAACAGTTGAAATCACGAAATTTTGACATTTCATTTAAATTTCATTAATTCATAAATCCATATAAATTTCATTTATATCCTAGTTCAAGTAACTGTTAAGTATATGTAGAAAGGTGCAAGTCATTATAGTAACGTTTTTTCTTTACATTAAAACACTTTTTGCCACTTTTTGTGAAATTTGCAGAGATTGTATCTTTGTAGCATTCAGCAGTTAGTCCGCTATCATGTTGACATCCCATCTTCATTGATATCGATTCTCCATTTCCTTTATATCCTGATGAAATCTTTCACCTTGCTCCTCACTAACTGCACCTAAATTTGCAGGTAAATAGTCCAGGTGCGAATCAGGAAAATGAGCTCGAAACTACAGCCTAAAATCTTGAAATTTTTTACCATCTCTTCTACAATAGATTTGTTGTCTGGGTCCTTTTTGTTTCCAAGAAAGCTAGTAATAACTAGTTTGAACGATTTCCAGGCTTTTTTGTTTGTTTGTTTGTTTTCATTTTAGACTCAAAATTTCCATCTTTAATCATTTTCCAGATGTCTGGTCCTACAAACACACCTTCCTTAAGTTTTACTTTGGATAAACCCGGGAACAAAGGTATTTGAAGCATTCACCTTCTTTTGGTAACGCCTTGACAAATTGTTTCATAGGATCTAATTTTATGTGAAGCGGTGGAAGTAACACTTTTTTTGGACATCAATCAGATTTATATATATATATATATATATATATATAATAGATTCTTGTTTTTTGTTTAGTAGTTTAATGCACCAATTTACTATTTTAAGTCCATAAATATGTTTATAAAACTCATATAAATAATTCTTTTTTGGTCCGAAATATACTAAATTCGTATAAGTAGCTATTTGTGACGAAACTGGATTTTTTTCATTATTTTTCCAGTAATCAGCATCGAAATAACTATAAAAAACACCCCTTACTTTACCGACATTTTTTTCATCGCAGACCTGTGTTATTTAACTCCACCACTTGTGCATTAATCAAGAGCCACGTTCGTGATTGTTTCACAAGGTAGGTTTTACTTACCACCAGTTTTGCCAGTTCACTTCTATTTTTTCTTGACTGCCACTACTTTTTATAAATTGTAATATTTTCGCATTATTTAATTTGTCATTAAATAAGGCGAATATTTCAATCTAAATTTTAAAAAAAGTAGTGAACTGGCAACACTACTTACCGAGAGTCAACTCGTGTTTAATTCACAAAACAAAGTTTACTTAGTTTACAGTAGTCACACTTGTGATTAATGCACTAGGGGTTAAAAAGAGAACTCACATATATTTATTGGAAATCAGTCAGCCATGCAATACACAAACAATAGCAATGATTAAAAAAATATAAGAATGGGTTGGGGGAATCTAATTCGGCTAATTTATTTCCAGGCGAAGGAAAAATGAAATTATAAATTGCTCTATGATTTTTATATTTGGATTGAAAATGCGGTAAATTATCTATTCTTATCCTTACATAACATTTTTAACCGACTTACGACGAAGAACGTTACGCAATTAGTTTATTTTTTCTTCTATTTTTTTTAAAATTTATGTCCGCGCATAACATTTGAACGAATGCTCCAATTTTTTTTTCTTTTGCTGATAGTTCTGTTTTAATTTCTTTAGGGTCTAAAAAATATGTTTGTCTGTCTGTTTGTTTCTTTCTTTTTTGCTTTATAGGTTTTAACTATAGTAAAAATTAACCAATCATTATGATTTTTTTTTATATGGTGTTATCATACGTAGTATGTTTTTTAAAATAGTCGTCGTATCGTAATATAGTTTTTTTTCCCTCTTTCACAAGGACACATCAAAATGAGCGATATTGGCAACAATGGGATTTAATATAAATGTGGATGAGTCTTCCATCGGGTAGAGTAAAACAATTTATTAAAAATGAAATTCGAAATGGAAAAAGGCATGTGCAGTGTTTAATCGTCAGTCTTAAAGAACACTACACATGTCTAAAAAAAAATGCAGTACTTCATAAAATATGCTAAGATCAGTATATTTCTGCCAGAAATATTGCATTACTTAGAAGTAAACGAATTATTAGAAGTAAACGAATAGAGAGGAAAATAAAAAACCATCCAAGATAGATAATAAAAATTTACTTTACTCACATACCAAGTAATCCATGCAGCATAGTTCAAATCCAGCACACTGACCAACACCACGTAAACTGAGCATATGACAATGCATAATTCTGTGAACAAACTTACAGTTAATTTATTTGAGACATCAACAGAGAAAAAAAAACCAAAATTGTGCAAGACAAAACCAATAGAAGTAAAACACTCTGAAAACAAAACAACAACAAAAGAAAAACCTATTTAATTTGTGAAAAACAATTACTTGAAATAATTTTCTAATTGGGACTTAAAACGGCCTATAGAGGCGCTGATTGCAGCCGTCGGTACAGGAAAATTGGCCCTTTAACTAATGCTAAAGTGCCATTGAAACCATTATTTATTGTAAACGCCTTTAAAAGTGTTAGATATTCAAATTCGGATAATTTTTACTTTGACATATAAACACAGAACACAAATAGCACATGAAATCTGAAATTGTGCATAAAAATAATCATTATGAACAAATTTAAAATGCATGTAACGCAATGGGATTGCAAGGGATTTTCCTGAAGGGAGAAGTTATATCTTTTTTCCACCAGATGGCGTATTCGAGCGCTTGAATTTCCAATTATTATCTATCATAAAGAAAAATATAAGCACACATTACTGCCCTCTACATATCAATAAAATATTGTTAACAAAATGTATTTTTTAATTCATGGTGCTGCCATCTATTTGACATTTTCAGATTTAATACAAACATAGAATATACAAAGAGGGAAAAAACACGGGGAATTTTAACTAAAATAAATCAATACATTAAGCTATTTAATCTAAATTTAATTAAATCACACAATTTGTTAATTTACAACGTAATCCAAAAGATATTATTAAGAACGAATAAATATGTAAGTTTTGGAAAATATTATTAGTTAAATTAAATTTCTTTCCCATTACAAAAATTAAAACAAATATTACAAACCACTATTATTGTGGCATAATTTATATATATATATACAGTGGTGGCCAAAAGTTTGGACATTTTTTGAAAGTTTCATGTTTTTCAAATTTGCGTGCTTGTAGAATATATTAATTTTCACTTAAATACAAACGTTTACATATCAAATTGAAGATAATTTAATGTACAATTTAATAATAAAAACAGTATTACAATATCTGTATTACAAAAAAAGTTATGCTCATTTTAGTAGAACAAACAAACACAAATCGTTTTGAAAAAGGACGTGTTTTGTAATAAAAGCGTACTAGCCAATCACAAACACTGTTCTGAGGACCAATCAAATGTCTGTAACAATAGTCTAGGTTATTTGCATGGTAAAAGAGTTATTGTTGTGGAAATATTTTGCGGAATGATACATACTAGTACAATTAAATAGAGTATTGCTGTTTTTGAATATTTAAAGTCCTTTTTTTTAATTAAACTAATTTTAAACAATGGCATCAACAAGAAAAACTAATTGGACATCTACAAAAAGAAGCCGAATTGTCATATTGAGAGAAAATGGCCTCTCTTTTGCTGAAATTGCAAGACAAGTTGGTGGTTCAGTGACTTGTTCTGGTGTACGAAAGTTCTGTTTACGTTATGAAAAAAACGAAATCAGTGGAAAATAAGGCCAAATCATGCCGAGAAAAATGCACAAGTGCTACTGCCGATAGAAAAATTAAACGGCTATGCCTTTAAGATAGAAAAATTTCATCAGATGCCATTAGATGTGAAATGAATGCAGCGGGTATTGCAGTAAGTTCAAGAACAATAAAAAGAAGGTTATCAGGATTTGGACTACAAGCTAGAATTCCAAGGAAAAAACCATATTTAAATCAAAAGCAACGCGAAAAACGAGTTAAGTGGGCAAAAGAACACATTAAATGGTCAGAAAATCAATGGAAGCAAGTAATCTGGAGCGATGAGAGTAAAATATCGCTCTTTGGTAGTGATGGTAGAAAATACGTGAGACGTAGAGTAGGAGAAGCACTTCATCCTGATTGCATTGAAGCAACTACAAAAAACCCAACAAATGTCATGATTTGGACATGTATGTCTGCAGATGGTGTGGGCCGAATTCAAGTGATTGATGGCATCCTGAATGCCAAAAAATACATCGAAACTGTCCTGGAACCAAAATTGATACCTTGCATCAGGGATCTCTTCCCCAACAACGCACCATTTATTTTTCAGCAGGATTCAGCTCCATGCCACACAGCAAAAGTATGCAAAGCATGGTTTCAAAATAAAGGCATAGATATATTACCATGGCCAGGAAACAGCCCTGATCTCAATCCAATTGAAAATTTGTGGCGACGTTTGAAAATTCTTGCACGAAAAAAACGTCCATCCAATAAAAGACAACTTATTGAAGCTATAATTGATTCTTGGCACCATGTGATTACGAAAGGTGAACTCCAAACACTCGTTCACTCGATGAAAAGACGCTACGAAGCTGTCTTAAAAAATAAGGGCTATCCTACTAAGTATTGATTGTGTATGTATCACTTTAAAAATATGCAAATCTAGGATAGATCTTACTATTACTTGCATAACTTTTTTTGTAATACAGATATTGTAATACTGTTTATATTATTAAATTCTATATTGAATTACCTTCAATTTGATATATAAACTTTGTATTTAAGTAAAAATTAATATATTCTACAAGCACACAAATTTGAAAAACATGAAACTTTCAAAAAATGTCCACACTTTTGGCCACCACTGTATATATATTTAAAAATGAAAACACATGTGACAAACAAAGGATGATACACACCAACACACACACACACATATATATATATCATCCTTTGGTTTTCACAATTAATTTTTCACAATATATATATAACTGATATAATATATATATAATTTAATCTGTAATTTGACTCTGATATATGGTATTGTGATTTCATTGTGTATGGTCAATTTCTTATGTTTCAATGGTTAAACTTTACATTAAGTTTATATATATATATATATTTAAAAAGTATCACTATTCTCCATATTTTTGTGATTTTTTTTATGATATTCTTCATTATAGAACTAACCTATTAAATGCAAGTCTTTCTACTAAACTTAAATACAAAACTAATAATACACAACTAATTATAAATTTTTCTAATCCTGTTTTGAATAAAATCACTTCACAACATGTCATTTACAACAACTGTAATACTTTTCTAATAAAAAATTTTATTATTCACAAGATTTATAAATATAATCGCACACTAGGACGTAATTTGTTTTTCGCAAAACAATTAAACTCTTCAAGAAACCACCCTTGTTTTTGTAACGACCCAAAGTATAAAAAATATATTAACACTACACATGGACATATTATTACTGGTGATCTCAATATCGTTGCACAATATAATTTACAAACATTAATGCATTATTGTACAAAATTTTGCCTTCCATGCATGTGTAATACTAAATCTATAATAATGCAGTTTATTTGAGATCTAGACTTATTTATATATAAAATTGCTACTGATTATAATAAACCAATTGAGTTTTTTAATGAATGAGGATGAGGATTTTATGTTATAGATAAATTTAAAATTGAAATTATTAAAAATAATCAACATATTACACATGTAGCTTTTAAAAACATAAACAACCATATAAAAGAACTACAAAATAAATTTATTATCACTTATGTAGATAAATCTCCAAACAATTATGCTATTATATGCAAAGAGTACTATACAGACTTACTGCACAATGCTATTAACACAAGTAATATTTTTAATAAAACTTCATTAAAATTGAAATTAATAATAGAAAATTATTAAATTTTCACAAATTACTAAAAACCAAATCTTGTTATAATTCCAAAATTTCATAAAAATTCAATTAAATTTCGCACAGTTACTATAGGCTGTAATGCATATAATAATACTGCTAGCAATTTACTTCTTAATATACTCCCGCAGATATGATATAACAATAGAACATAATAATCAACATTGCTTTTAAAAAAATTTCCAGCTTATAAATAAATTACAAGATATAAATCGTGTCAAAATCATCAAAACATTGGATTTTAATGGTTTATTTTATAATATTGATATCAAAGATTTACACAAAACAATGTGTATTCTATTTAAAGAATATAAATCTCAATTAAATTTAAAAGATTATATTTCGGTAAGTTTTTTAAAAACTTTATTAAACTTTACATTGCATAATAATCATATCATATATGGCGATATAATTTATAAAGAATGCCAGGGAATTCCCCAAGGAGGAACGGCCTCTTGTACTCTCCCTGACCTCTATTTATACTACTGTGAAAGAAATTCATTAGCGAATAATGATCATGTATTCTATCGCTTTATTGATGATATTATTATTTTTATTTCAAAGACTCTAACTGCATATCGTTATTCAATATTTATCCCAATCAGCTTAAATTAAGTCAAACTGATATGATTAATAATAATATAAATTTTCTTGACTTAAAAATTAATATTAATGATAATAATACATTAATATTTGACATTTACAATCTGACTTTCTATTTCTTGTAAACATTTTTACCAATTATGCTCCATGCTTACATAAACCCGTTTATAAAAATATAATACTCAATTATCTACACAGAATAAAATATTTATGGTCAGACATAAATAAAAACAAAAATATTAAATTTATACGTAATCAAGCAAAACTATACGGATATCCTAATTACATGGTAAATTCAACTATCAACTCTTTTAAATAATTTCTTTGAGGTTTATACATAATACATAATATTACACATGACCCCCCCCCCCCCCCCACTACGCTGTGGTCAATGATTTGTAATTTTATATGAACATTACAACACACCACAAAATACAAAATAAATATTTAAAAAAAACATTAAATATGCAATGTGGTTATTTATGTGCAATTTCTATAGATTAATTATTTTATAGTTATTGCTATATGAGTAATCAATTGTAATAAGATGTCTTTTATATGTACACTTTGTGATAAAAATAAGAATTTTGCAAAACTTAATAGATATAATAATTACATGGTAAATTAAATTTTTAATTCTTTCCACTATTCTTTGGTATTTTTAAACAATGCGTTACATGACACATACAAGTAACACGTGAAATATACAATGATTACTATGTAATTTCTATAAATTTATATGAGTGGTCAATAAAATAAACTTAGATTTTATATGTACACTTTAACACATAAAAAAACATAAAAATAATTACATAGCTAATTTTGGTGTTTATACATAACATGACACAAATAAAACAAATATTAATATATGGATGTCATGGGAATGTTATTTCTATAAACTTGATTTGAATGGTATAGTTTTATAATAAATCGAGAATTTTATATTTCCATCACTTACATCTTTATACTTTACTAGCTTACCCGCCCGGCGTTGTCCGTGCCAACAACCTTAAATGTACCTGAAATCAGTGTTGAACACTTTTTTTATTTTTAAACAAATCTAATGTTGGGGGCCCCACTACCTTAGACAGCAAACACTGGGCGTGCCATACACACTCCCATATATTACCGTAAGTCGAGTCGAAAGAGCCATACCCCTTCATGATCCAGCCCATAGAACCAGAGATAGAAAAGTGCCCCTGGTGGTGAAAATCGAAAAGCTCTATCTATGTAGAGTCGAATGAGCCATACCCCGTCGTGATCCAGCCCGTAGAACCAGATATAGGAAAGCACCCCTGGTGGTGAAAATCCGAACTAAAATCAGTCAGCTCTATTGATGTCAAGTGGAAAGAGCCATACCCCATTGCGATCCAGCCCATAGAAACAGAGATAGGAAAGCACCCCTTGGTGGTGAAATTCAGAACTAAAATAGGTAAGCTCTATTGATGTTGTGTCGAATGAGCCAAACCGTGTCATGATGTGACCCATAGAACCCGAGTTAGCTGCAAAATCCTTTAGTTACACCTTCCACCGCCAGGGGGCACAATATGTTCTATACGAACATAACTGAAATCATTAAGGTTTATCGATGTCGAGTCGAATGAGGTATACCCCGTCATGATCCAGCCCATAGAACCAAAGATACGAAAGCGCCCCCTGTGGTCAAAATCCGAACTAAAATCAGTAAGCTCTATTGATGTCGAGTGGAAAGAGCAATACCCCGTCGTGATCCAGCCCATAGAAACAGAGATAGCAAAGCACCCCCTAGTGGTGAGAGGAAGTTGATGTAGAATAAATGCGATATTTAATAAAAAGTCGTCGTCCCCCCACCCCCTTTATCTCGCCATTTTCGCTAATTATTACAAATATACAAATGTTTCTTAATTACATCTAATGTCCCGATCCGATAATGGGGTTTCCCTATCTACTTATCCTAATCCGCTTTTCCCTATCATAATAGAAAAAAGCATATTTTATCAGAGAATCGCTGGCAAACGCGAATTTTGTCAAAGGTTCGCAAGAAAAACACGAATTTCATCAAATAATCGCTGAAAAAACACGAATTTTGTCAAAGGATCGCTAAAAAACATGAATCTCGTCAAAAGGCAGCAGAGAAAACACGAATATTGTCAAACGATTATTAAAAAAGCAAATTTCATCAAAGGATCGCGGAAAAATGCGAATTTCATCAAAGGGTCGCGGGGAAAACGCAACTTTCGCCAAAGAATCACAGGAAAAATCTGAATTTCGTCAAAGGATCGCTGAAAAAAAACACGACTTACGTCGTAGGATCACTGAAAAAAAATGAAACTCGACAAAAGTATGTGGAAAAAACACGAATTTCGTTAAAGGATCACAAAAAAAAGCAAATTTCGTCAAATGATTGCAGGGAAAACTTGAATTTAGTCAAAGGATCGCAAAAAAGGTACGAAATTCGTCAAAGGATTGTGGAAAAATGCTGATTTTGTGAAAGGTTCGCAGAAAAAACTTTCGTGAAAGGGTCGCGGAAAAAATCCAACTGTCTTTATTAAAAACAGCAAACACACAAACATCCCATTCCCGCTAATTATTACAAATATACAAATGTTTCTTAATTACATCTAATGTCCCGATCCGATAACGGGGTTCCCTATCTACCTATCCTAAACCGCTTTTCCCTATCATAATAGAAAAAAGCATATTTTATCAGAGAATCGCTGGCAAACGCGAATTTTGTCAAAGGTTCGCGAGAAAAACACGAATTTCATCAAATAATCGCTGAAAAAACACGAATTTTGTCAAAGGATCGCTAAAAAAACACGAATCTCATCAAAAGGCATCAGAGAAAACACGAATATTGTCAAAGGATTTTTAAAAAAGCAAATTTCATCAAAGGATCACGGAAAAATGCGAATGTCATCAAAGGATTGCGGGAAAGACGCAGATTTCACCCAAGGATCACAGGAAAAACGTGAATTTCGTCAAAGGATCGCTGAAAAAAACACTAATTACGTTGTAGGATCACTGAAAAAAACATGAATCTCGACAAAAGGATGCAGAAAAAACACTAATTCCGTTAAAGGATCACAAAAAAAAGCAAATTTTGTCAAATGATTGCAGGAAAAACTTAAATTCCATCAAAGGATCGCAGAAAACATACGAAATTCGTCAAAGGATTGTGGAAAAAATGCTGATTTTGTGAAAGGTGCAGAAAAAAACTTTCGTGAAAGGGTCGCGGAAAAAATGCAACTGTCTTTATTAAAAACAACACACACACAAACCTCTATACAAACAATCCTATTCTGTCTTCCTGCCTGAGGAAAGCATCGTAATTATAACACCTAGGCCTGATTTTTTTTATTTCAATTTAGATTTTTTTATTTTATTAAAACGTGCATACGGAATTCTGGATTCGAGGCTTTTCCATGCTCTCCGCTAAGCCACAGCAACAAAGCAGACCAAAGCAAGCCAATGAGAGCAGGTGTGAAAATGGGATGATCCGAGATCCAGCGACGGCAGTTCATGTTCACAGCTGAGCCACAGATTTCATTGTTTTGTTTATGTTTGAGTTTTATTTTAAAGAAAAGGTATATATTTTTGGCTAATTGAGGTTCACATAAGTTAGTTTCAATTGTATTCATTCTTTGTATGCGTAGTTGCCCCCATATATTATGTGTTTGGTAAGAATATATTTTGCACTTTACTGAATGTTTTCATAGCGCTAGACATATCAGCTCATGTTCTTAAATGAAACAAACTGTAACAAAAACAATAACTGTAAAAACAATAACAAATCTTAATGAATCAAATTAATCTTGCACTTTACTATAAAATGTACAGTTCTACAATTTATCGCATATTACAACGTTCTTGGGAACTAAAAATGTAGTCCAATAACAGTAACAGAAAGAAAAATTGTAAATAACAATAAATAAATAATCATAAATTTCGCATCATTGAATTAACAAACTCATATATAAGATACAACTTTAAACTGATATGCCTCATCAACTGTTGTTGAAATCAATATAGTGTAAATAATTCTTAAACATTATGAGTTTGCTAAGAAATTAAAACATTCAGTGCAGTGTAGGATGTATTTTTTCCTCAAAACCATTTAATTTGTAAATATGAAGTAAAAAAAAAAAAAAAAAAATCACCGTTTTCTCACATATTATGAGTTTTATCAGCAAGTTAAAACATTAAGTAAATAGGAATGATTTGCGGAGCTGTTTCTATCAAAAATTCAATCACATCGCCCCAAAACCCTCAACAAAAATAATTATAAAGAGTGCGATGACAACATAAATTTTATACCACATTGCATGTCCGTTCTTGGGCGATTCTTATCAAACACAAAATTTGTCACAAAAGGGTGATTTTTTTACAACATGCTTACAAATTAAAATGGTTTATAATTATTTTTAAAAAAACTCGGCCAGAAATAACATTGATTTTACATTTTTAAAGACTTATTCTTTATAATTATTTTGAAACAGCTCCGCAAATCATTCATATTTATTTATTGTTTTACTTTCTGATGAAACTCATGAGGTGAGAAAACGTTGATTTTTTTTTTTACCTCATACTTACAAATCAAATTGTTTTGATGAAAAAATACATCCTACACTTCACTGAATGTTTCCAATTCTTAAACAAAATCATAATATTTAAGAAATATTTACATTACATTGATTTCGACAACAGTTGATGAGGCATATCAGTTTAAAGTTATATCTTATATATATGAGTTTGTTAATTTACAATCTTTCTGTTACATTTTTAGTTCCCGGGAACGTTGTAACATGCGATAAATTGTAGAACTGTACATTTTATAGTAAAGTGTAAGATTAATTTGATTCATTAAGATTTGTTATTGAAAACAGTTTGTTTCATTTCAGAACAGGAGCAGATATGTGAACGTTTTGAAAACATTCAGTAAAATGCAAGTTATATTCTTACCAAACACATAATATATGGGGTCAACTAAACATACAAAGAATGAATACAATCAAAACTAACTTACTTTAACCTCAATTAGCCAAAATATATTCCTTTTCTTTAAAATAAATCTAAAAAATAAACAAAACAATGGAATTTGTAGCTAAACAGCCGCGTAAGCTACGAACTAAACTGTCGTCGCTAGATCCTGGATCATGACATAATCACGCCTGCTCTCATTGGCTGGCTGCTTCGTTGCCACGGATGGCGTTGCCGAGGCTATTTCATGCGGAGAGCTTGAAATAGCCTCGAACCCAAAATTCCATATACACGTTTTAATTTAAAAAAAAATAAATCTAAATTAAAATTTAAAAATCCGGTGGCGAGGTACACTTTCCGGTGATAGTATCTACACATGACAAAAATTTCAGAATCCTAGGTGCTATAATTACGGTGAAATCATCGGGCAGGCAGGCAGACACCTACTGTTTTATAGAGATAGAGATTATTTAATAATAATTTAGAGATATTAGAGGCTATATAGGAATTTGGTATATTAATTACAGTTAGATTAAAAGATTAATAGTATATAAATTATGTAAACAAACATTTGTTTTAATTTTCGTAATGGGAAAGAGTTAGCAGCACTGTAAAGAAAGTTAATTTAGCTAATAATATTTTCAAAAAATTAATATATTTATTCGATCTTATTAATGTCTTTTTGATTACTTTGTTGACTAACAAATTGGCTGCTTTAATTAAAATTTGATTAAATAGTTTGGTGTATCGAATTATTTTAGTTAATATCCCCCATCTTATTCTTTTCCCCCCATCTTTACTAATTTCTTGTTTTGTAAAATGCATGGCAGCACCATGTAACAGTAAATACATATAGTTAACAATATTTAATTGGTATATAGATGGCAGTAATATGTCATTTTATTTTATTTCTGATTTATAATAATTAGAAAATTATTTCAAATAATTTTTATTCACAATTTATATTTATTATTATATATATATATATTTATTTATTTAATGTTTTCAGTGTGTTTTAAATCTAATTTTTTCGTCTGGTACAAATTTGGTTTTCTTTCAACTGTTGATGTCTCAAATAAATTAACTGTTAATTTGGCATGGATATTTGCTTTGTGATGCGCTTGGTTCAAATGATGTTGAATATAAATTTTGTAGACAAATATTTGTTTTAATTCTCGTAATGGGAAAGTGTTGGAAGCTTAATAAAAAAAACTTAAATTAGATAATAATATTTTCAAAAAATGAACATACTTTTTCTATCATATTAATATCTTTCGGATTACTTTGTTAACTAACAAATTGGCTGCTTTAATTACAATTTGATTAAATAGTTAGGTGTATCGAATTTTCGAAGTTAATATCCCCCCTTCTTTTTTTCTTCTTCTTCTCAACTTAATTAATTTATTGTTTTGTGAAATGTCAAATAGATGGCAGCACCATAAAATAGTATATTTTTAAAAATTAGATGCTATATAGGAATTTGGATTATTAATTACAGTTAGATTAAAAACTTATGAGTATATAAATTATTTAGGCAAATATTTGTTTTAATTCTCATAATGGGAAAGTGTTGGAAGCTTTGTAAAGAAATTTAAAATAGCTATTAATAATTTCATAAATTAACATATTTATTCTATTTTATTAAAACCTTTTGGATTTCTATGTTAACTAACAAACTAGCTGTTTTAATTAAAATTTGTTTAAATAGTTAGGTGTGTCGAATTAATGCAGTTAATATTCCCCCTCCCCTTCTTATTCCTTTTTTCCCCGTCACATTGTATGATTTATTGTTTTGTAAAATGTCATATAGATGGCAGCACAATGTAACAGTATGCATATAGTTAAAATTATTTAATTGATTTATAGATGGCTGTAAATTGTCATTTTATTTTATTTTTGATTCATAATAATTAGTAAGTTATTTCGGATATTTGTTATTATATTTAATATTATATATATATTTTTTAATATTTTCAGTGTGTTTTAAATATAATGTTTTTTTCTGATAATATTGGATTTCTTGCATCTGTGGATGTCTCAAATTAATTGTTACTCTGATCACGGTTTATTGCTTTGTCATGCGCTAGGTTCAATGTTGGTGTATATAATAATATACTAATATAATAATATTATATATATAATATATTATATAATATAATATATTATATAATATAATAATATTATATATAATATATTATATAATATAATAATATTATATAATAATTTTTGGCTGTCTTGTATGTATTAATTTGTTTGTGAGTAATTTTTATTATCTTTACTGTAAGGGTTTTCTATTTTCCCCTCCATTCGTTTTCTTGTATTAATGCAATATTTCTTGTAGATATATACTAATCTTAGCATATTTGCCAGTATATATTACGAAATATTGCATTATCTTATAGACATGTGTAGGGTTCTGCCAGACTGAAGATTAAGCCTTGCACATGTCTTTTTTTCATTTCGAATTCCATTTTAATTTCATTTGATATCCAAATTCCAATTTTTTTTGGAATATTATATCATTATTTTATATATATTTATTCCTAAATTTTCTTTAGAACTTTCAATATTTTTGGCTGCGTGTCATCACTGAAATGGCACATAGGTAATCTGTTGTTTGCACTTGTTAATTTTTTGTATTAACTTTATTGTATTCTGTATACACTTTATGATTACATATCTTTAAATAGGAGATAAGGTTAGATTTGATGCATGAACTTGTTTAATGTATTTTGAAATTCAAAGGTATTACACTTATATAATATATATATATATATAATATAATACACTTTATAATTACCTATCTTTAAATTGGAGATTTGGTTAGTTCTGTTGCAAGAACTTGTTGGATGCATTTTGAATTCAAAGGTATTATATACATATGTAACCAAATTATAATGCCAGTATAGCGGGTTGAGGTCATCACTGCTAAAAAAATTATAAACGTTTATTAAAAGAAGAACGAAAAACCATGCGTCAAGCATAGATTAATTTTACAAATCATTACTGTTTAATAAGCTGAAAGATAACATCTAAGTAAACAATTTGGAAAACGCACAACATATTTAAAAACGTAATTCCAGGAATTTCCAACATATACATGTGAATGGGATGCATGTGGTTTTGCAGTTCCCATAACATGCCGACAGCAGCGAGTAGAGGTGCGGCCCGAGTTCCCACGAAAACTCATTAGGTCAGCAATAACGATACACAATAAAGTTGATGACTAAAGAGCTTCGCCTCTCTGGCCTGGGAACGGAATATTAATATTATCGTCAGATCTACTTTGGCGATTGACTTGTCCGGTTGGCTTTAGGCACGACGGCCTAGCTCCGGTCTGATGTCGGAAGGACGCGTTAGATGCCGGTAACTGCGGCAGAATCACCCCCTATTCCCCTTAACCCTGTATATAACCTGTAATTAGTCTGTATATATAACTGTGTTTTACTCCAGAGATTAAAATAGTATAGTTTTTTACAAAAGACTCTTCAATAACCTCACCAGCCTAATTATTATTATTATTACATCATTATTACATACATTATTCGGAAAAATATCTGAATACTTTTATTCAGCCCTGTATATGATCTATAGATTTGTATATATACTACATAGGATGCTAAATTTTAGTTTAGATAGGAGTTTCTGTCAGTAAACGGAAATGTGTTCGCGAACTTCTGTGCTGCCCTGTATATGATCTACAGACTTTATACACACCAAGTAATAGACAGAAAGTGAGTTAAATTTAAAATCGCGTTCAGCAACTTAAAACGCATTTCCAAGAATTATTGTTAACAGACTGTAGAGAATTCTTTTGTGTGTCCCTGTAAATGAACGATGACTGCTATACACACAATATTCTGTAGTAAGCCTCTTGTAATGCACCTTAGTGATATATATAAATTTCAATGTGTTTAAAATAGTGAAACATTATTTAATTAAACCGCAAACGATTTTTCTCCATAGATGTAATGTAACGGAATTCTTTTGACTGTCCCTATAAAGTAACTAAGTGCTAAGCACACCATATTCCATATTAAGCTTTTTGTGATGCACCTTAGTGATATATATCAATTACAATGTGTTTTAAATTGTGTAACATCGTTAAAATAAACCGCAAATGATTTTTCCCCATAGACCGTCATGTAACGGAATTCTTTTGAGTGTCCCTGTAAAAAAACTATAAGTGCTACACACTTCAGTTCAAATAGGGAACATGCTATAGATAACGACAATAACATATAAAAATTGCAGGGCAATCCGAGCATATTTACGGGAGTTAGAGCACGGACAGACGGCAGACGGCCAGACAAACCGAAGTCATAAACACTGTTCAACTAGGTTGGAAAGTGTTAAATAAAAAAGAAAACTGCCCAGTTAAACTGAGGGCATTGAGCTCACAGGCTATTCACACTAATTTCAAAGAATTTGAAATAAGCACCTCAAAAAATAAAGAAATCGACAATATATTAAGGGGGATCATCCCCCCGTTCCCCCACCCCCTTATAGTTAACAACTGAACCCCAAACCTAATCAGGGAAGCCCTTTATTACAATGAACATATAACTAAATTCGAAGCAAATCGGATAATTCTGCATGAAAAACCCATTTATCTAAATTAAGGGGGATTACCCCCCCGTATCCCCCTTTATACTTAACCAATGAACCCCAAGACTAACCAGGGAAGCTCCTTACCACAATGAGCCTATATACAAAATTTGAAGAAAATCGGATAATTCTCCATGAAAAACACATTCATCTAAATTAAGGGGGGAGGATAAGCCCCCCCCTTTACCCTCTTTATAATTAACCAAAGAACCCCCTAAACTAATCAGGAAAGCGCCTTATCACAATGAACCTATATACAAAATTTTAAGAAAATCGCATAATTCTGCATGAAAATCGCAGTTATATAAATTAAGGGGGGGGCAGCCATTACCCTCCGTTACCCCCTTTATACTTAAACAATGAATCCCCAAAACCAATCAGGAAAACGCTTTATCACCATTAACCTGTATACAAAATTTGAAGAAAATTTGAAAATTTGAATACAAAATTTGAAATTCTGCATGAAAAACCCATTTATCTAAATTAAGGGGGGATTAGACCCCCCTTACCCCCTTTATACTTAACCAATGAACCCCCAAAACTCTTCAGAGAAGCGCATTATCACAATGAACCTATATACAAAATTTGAAGAAAATCGAACAATTCTGCATAAAAACTCATTTATCTAAATTAGAGGGGGGGTTATCCCCCCTTTCCCCCTTTATACTTTACCAATGAACCCCCAAAACTATTGACAGAAGCGCATTATCAAAATAAACCTATATACAAAATTTGAAGAAAATGGGATAATTCTGCATGAAAAACCTATTTATCTAAATTATGGGGGGTTAGCCCCCCCATTTCCCCCCTTTATGCTTAACCAATGAACCTCCAAAACTAATCAGGGAAGCGCCTTATCACAAGGAACCTATAAACAAAATTTAAAGTAAAACGGTTAGTTCTATCAAGAGTTATCGCGTTACGTACATACATACATACGTACGTACATACAGAACCGGCGGGCACATAAGCTCTCAGGCTTTGATAGCCTGTGAGCTAAAAAGAGTTGCATTTACACAATTCATTTATCGTACGTTATTTTACATAAAGGTACCATATAGGCTACACCTTCTTAAATTAATACACAAATACTTCTTCAATAATAATTTAATATCAACATACTCATCTTTATCATGATATATTTTTTATTTTATTTATTTATCTTTTATATTTATTTAATACTAATTTGACATCTATATTAATCATTCTATATATTTTTAATAAAATTAATCACGTACTTTCCTCTATTAACTTCTGTTTAATTGCATTATTATCCTTCTTTTGTTTTCATTTCATTTTATTTATATCCAGATCTTCAGTAATATCCCCTTTGACTGAAATATATTAGTTCATTGTTGTTCTTTGTTTAAAATTTAGATGGCAGCACTAGCTTTTTCATATTATAGTTCTTTGGTTCAGATTTACATGGCAGCACCAGTTTTCTTTTTTTTCTTACTCTCAATTTTGGCCCATTACTCAGCTATTGTATGTCACATGGTTCTACATTTGGTATCTTGTTGCGTCCATGTAATTTTTAATTCTTGGTGAGTTGTTTTTGCTGCTTATTAAGTTTTTTTCCTGTAATAATTGATATTTAGTTCATTTCTGTGGATATCTTAATTTAGTTCATTTCTTTGGATATCCTAATTTATTTAAATTATCCTGGTTTATTCGATATGTTATAGGGAGATTAATATTGTCATTTTCATGTGTTATGCCGACAATATTTGACGAAATAACATATCTTTAGTATGAATTGTGCTTATGAAGCTCCTCTGACGAATCCATAATTCGTAGTTTCCTATTTTTGTATTTTCAATCTCCTGTGTTTAATTTATTATATTTTCCTTTTTTAGTTCCACTTCTTCCGCCACAAACATTCAACCCTAATTATAATTTGCTGTCTACATTATGGTTATAGCATCCATAACAACAAAATATAAAATATTCCATATTTTAACAAAGATTATTTGAATAGCATGAACAGACGATTGTTAATGCTATTATCTTTTACTTTGATACCAAATTATATAATGTATTTAATTTTTAAGTCTATACTGACGATTTTCCTTGAAAGCGAAAAGTGTTGTGAAACTTTTGTACCCATATCATACATATTGGTAATTTTAAGAATAAAATATTTTTTATATTTGAAAAAGTACATCTGTACTAATAAAAGAATTTTTCGTTCTCTCTTTCTGTGTGTGTGTCTGTCTTCGGTGGCTAACCAAATATACCGCCCCCCTAGAAATCTGAAAATTTAGATTTAAGTAGTCTAAGACGGGCTCAGAATTTTAATATTTTTATTATTAGCTGAAATATTAATTAAAAAGTCACCAAATGCTCATCACTTTCTTTCCGAGTCGGTGGAGGCGTCAGCGCATGCCCAGAAACCCCATTTACGCAACGGACGGAAATTAATGCGTTTATTTCGCCATTATGGTTTAACTTCTATCGACTAAACCGTTTGGTTTATATAAAAACTAAAGACATATTCTGAAAGATCGCACTCTGACGTCTCAAATGCCGCAATATATTCGAAAAAAAAATGTTAACCCTGTAGAAAACAGTTTTGAAAAAGGGTAGTTTTCTGGGTGGATGCACTGTAAAAAATGGGTACTCAAAATTGAGAAAAAAGTACTCAATTTTGAATACGTCACATACTCAAAATAGCTCCGATCCAAATGTACTCAAAATTGAGAAACACATGTACTCATTTTTGATCCCATGGATGTATTCAAATATGAACTCCTATGTACTCATTTTTGATCCCATGGATGTATTCAAATTTAAAATTTTTTATGTCGTTAAAATAAAATTTATAGGATAAAAAAAAGTTACTTCGCGAGGACAACCTTATAAGGGATTATACATACATTTCTGCTCATTTTTTCATTCCTTCGTGAGTTTATAGTAATTAACCAACCCTTGCCCAAGAGAGGAATCGAACCCGCGATGTCCTGTTTACTAACCTGACGACCCAAACCAACGCGCCATGAGGGGGACACGCCTTCTTCTCAAATGTTGTTAGTTACTTTGAAACTCTCCCTCCATCCCTTCCTAACAGTATCTGGCATCTGGCGCCATCTGTTAGGAAGGGATAGAGGTTTTAAATATGTTTTTAAGGATGTACAGTGCATGTCTATATGTGTTAAAGATTAAAATAATGTCTGAAGTAACAGGTAGTTCGAAGAATTATTAATTAAAAAATGACATTAGAAAAGATCATAGATTGAAATACTAAAATTATAAACTTTGTAAAATTATAATTTATGAAATAATAAATTTTAGCGTAATTCATAAATTTGTAAGCCAAATCAGTTTAGTTTAATACCAATTTGCATAGCTGTAATTTGCAAAGATATTATGTTATGAAACTTTTAAATAACACAATATTGTCTCACGTTAAAAAAGTTAAAATAAATTTTAAAAAAATTAGTGGGAAAAAAATCATAATTTTGAAGTACTATCAAGAGGAAAAAAAAAAAAGATGTGTAAAATATGTGAGGAAAAAAAAAGAGTAAATGTGTTGCAGTGGATCCACTTTGATGAAAATCCCGAACAACCAGATCCACTTCTCATTTCTCTTATTCTTCGTTTTTCCTTCAAATAATAGCTTTTTAGGCTCCGTAATTTCGTCATTACACATTATGAAATATACAAGTATGTTGGGTTTGATCATATGTTCATTTTTGATCCAAAAATACTCATTTCGAAATGAGTACATAAAGTTACTCATTTTTGAAAATACATATGTTCATTTTTGATCCAAAAATACTCATTTCGATATGAATACATGAACTTACTCATTTTTGAGAATGCACATGTTCATTTTTGATCCAAAAATACTCATTTCGATATGAGTACATGGACTTACTCATTTTTGAGAATGCACATGTTCATTTTTGATCCAAAAATACTAATTTCGAAATGAGTACATGGACTTACTCATTTTTGAGTACTTCATTTTTTACAGTGTGTTTTCCCCTTTACGGAAACCCCCTCAAGGGCGCAATTTTACAGATACAGGCAAACCAAAAATATGCACTTAAAGACGAAACCTTCTTTTAATCGTCTGTATATTTGGTTATAAAAAATGCGTATTTTAACTCTTTCAAAAACAACGGTGAACGCATGTCGTTTCGCGCCTCCCGAGGCCATTTTTTTCCTTACGCTAAAAGTAACTAAACGTCCCTATTTCAACACAATATTTTTAGAGCATCTCGGTAGACCAGATTTACATCACCTACAACAGTTTCGAAACTGTCGGACGAGAAGAAATATATTTTTAAAATAAAATCTAAGAAATTTTCGATGACAACGCATAATAACGGGGTGTTTCTGCGCGGGCACGCTCGAATTCGGATAAAGTTTTCAGTATTTAATATGCATATAGTTTCACAAAGTTTTATAGAGGACTTGAATACAGTTATATTTATAAACTACTAAAACTTCAAAGAGTTCGGACGATGAAAACTATTTTTTTCTTTTTTTGTTATGTTAACGGACCTGACGCGAAAACCAAAAACAGGGAGAAGAAAACATTTATTTTGCAACTAGATAGCAATATTTCTGACGTAATTTTTATACGGGCTGTAAAACTGTTATATTTATAACAATTAAAAATTTCAAAGAGTTTGGACAACAAAATCTTTTTTTTTTTAAACTATGAAACAAACCTATGTGAAAAAATAAGAAAATGTTATCTTACGAGCACTTTTATCTCTAATTAACCATATTTTTTCGCGATCTTGTCACTAAAAGTATAAATTCATACAAATTTGTGGTTTATTTAAGGTTATTTATCACGGTCCCGGGCAACGCCGGGCGGGTCCGGTAGTAACATATAAAGACAGAGATGTATACAGTTTATAATAACAGAAGGAATCATTATAAATTCTTTAAGTGTATTTTAATTATACGATAATTCTGATATTTCTAAGGGCCCAAAGTTAAAAAATTGCTGTTTCTTTATTACTTTTTTTTCACTTTGGTAAAAAATGAATAATTATGATTGTGACATTACTTGAAAAGCGTAGTAGAAAAACTTAGTAGAAATGGCGATAAAACTATTTGCATTTAACACTGTGTCAAAAATGTGTAAAATACAAACATTTTGTATAGGTACCAAGAATTCAGGATTTTGAATGCTACTATTTCCCAATCCATCGCTTTATTTAATCAAAGATTTCTGAGATGATGTCCCCTCATTTTTGCCAATTTTGTCAATTAAAACTTTGTCATTCTAAGGTAACTATTAGTAAATTTTGTCTCTGAATGGTAAATCTCACAATACTCACTCACAATTTATAACTTTAGGATGTTTCTTCATTTTTTTTTTTTTTTTTTAAATTCCAGTCGAACTCGTTTCTTAGCTAGCTCGTATGCATGAAGAACCTGGTTTTAAAAGAAAAAAAAATGGTCAACTATACGAATTTTTATATTGATACGGATATAACGAGAAAAATTTTAGGAAGAATTATTTAAAATCATGAGCATAATATGTTTCAAAATAAAAATTTTCTCGCAGTCTATATTTCAGTGTTAACCCTTTCTAGTAAGATTGGATCGTGAAAAATTGTGCATGAACTAAGTTTCCTTCTATTATAAATCATACATTTTCGCATCAAAATTATATTATTTATTCGGATGGTATTGTAATTTAAATGTATTTTTAATTAGAAACTGTACAACTTTTCTGGTATTAAAAACCTTTGAAGTAACTTAGTTGGATGATGCGTGTATTTCGTCATTTTAACTTTTGGCTCGAATACGCATGACGAGCTACACTCGGCATTTTACCACAAGGAGTTAAGAAGATGATGAGACTTGGCTTCTTCTTGAAACTGTAAGATTTATTAATGGTTAGATATTCATCTCTTTTATGTATGATGAACATTATAATTAATATTTTAAATATTTCGATGGTCACTTTTAAAAACTACTGCATACGACACAGTTATATTGCTTCGGTGTATTTGTGTGTGTGTATGTGTCGTAGTTGACATAATTCCTTAATGCCCTACAGCGTTGGTTGCTTTCTCCGGCAACACATCCAGTCCCTGTCATAATGTTAAGATAGATCGTTTATCAGTGAATGAATAGGATGTTGACAGAGTGGCAGTTTTATTGTACAGTTCTTTAATGATGTTTCGTAAAGATTGGAAGGCTTTGAAAGCAATGAAAGAACTTTTAATAACAAACCAACATGTCACATTAAATGAAATTATTTTGAGTCTTTTGGATTCATTCGTGTTTTTATTTAAATTAATAGATTTGAAGTTTAGATACATCGAAAAGTTTTACTTATTTGCGGTTTAATTTCTTGTGTAAAAAAGATAAAGATTCGATTAATATCTTCAATGATACAATTATTTGTGGATGAAGGTATGAGTTAAAATATGAATACTGAAGCAAAAACAATACTTTTCATTCCATTACATCCCTCAACATTCATCACATTTAATTAGTTTCAATTATGAAAGTAGTGACGGATTATTAAAAATATTTGATAAATTTTTGTTTCTAAATTTACTATGTGCATTGGCATTTAGCAATACTTTTTGTCTCTTCATCTGTCTGAACATACGGTATATCTCTTGCTTTATGCTTAGGACGCTAGCCACTAATAAGGCGATTCAGACTCGAGTACTTGTTCTGGCTGAATGGGGCTACAGACTCGAGCCAGTTTAGTTCTTGTGAGCACCCCCAAACCAAACCAAACTATCGCAATTTCCGGATCAGATCCTGAAATTGTAGTTGATATTTGAAGCAAAATAAATAGCACTTTTGTGTTATATTCTATTAAATAATTTTTTTTAGCTTAAATATATTTGATTGATCCGAGGATTATATGCCGGAGGTTACAGTATACCTATTTATTTATTTATTTAGATTCTGTCATCAGAAATATGTGCTTTTAATCTTAATTAAAATTAGAGATACAAGAGGGCATCGCAAGCGGATTATTTGAAAAACATAGAATATAGTATAAAAATGCAGAAAATTACAAGTACAGATATCATTGGTGCACTCAGATGGTGCAGGAGGCTATGAATACCACTTTTTTGTATAAAAATCTTCGCTGCATTTAATCTTAGAATTCTGCGATTAAAAAGGCGAAAATTTCTTTATAAAAATAGTGCATCCCCCACCCCACCCCTCCTACTTCTTCGTGCGCCAATGACAAGTATGCCAAATCTCTCGATTTTTGGCCTGAGTTTCGCCTGTACATTTGACAGTGCATATCATCCGGTTTAATGTTTTTTTTTAAAGAAATTTCTGTAACGCGTAACTTTTTTTTACGTATTTTAAAGTTAAAATAACTAACAAGTAAAAAAAAAAGTAGTCAAACTTTGATTCATAGTAAATGTACATGCTAATGTTTTAACATAGCGCTAAGAATATGCGATTAAAATTAAAATTTCCATTTTCTAATAAATCATCAGCAGTGGTAGTAGTATTGAGTGGCTAAGATGACAATAAAAATGTGTATACGACCAAGTATCTTTTGATCTTGGGGGCTAATTGTTTCTATATTTTGTTAATATTAAAATATTAAAATTTTAATCAAATATGTATTATTTGTTGAAAAGTAATTATTCAACAATTTTAATTTATTATACCTTATTTAAGGGGTCATTTTGTGAAAAATGACGAAAATATCCATTTTCCAATATTTTACTTAAAATGAATTTAGATATTCTGACAAAGTCCGGAAACTCAGCGGTCAGCAGATTTCGCTTCCACACTACAGTTCCATAGTTTGCCTCTAAATTTGGGCAAGGTTCACTCCCTTCGGGGTCGATAAAATGAATACCAAACATGGGAATTCCGCGCTAGTCTGACTACCTGACTGTGACATATGCTATATAGAACCTCAAGGCCTAGATCACTTAATGGATTGTAATGCCACGGAATTTAGTTTGTCTGACAAAGTTTTGTGAAGATCCCATAATTAGAAAGATGCCAAAAAGGCTTTTTACTTAATTTATTTTCCTTTAAATGATTCAGAGTTGCAACCTTTAAATTCATTTTTATCAGTTTCTGTTTTTTCAATATCAGTATGCTAAAACGACCTCTCTGTATGCTGCGACCCTTTCAATTGAAACAACTTTTTTTTTCATCGACGATCCTTATAGTGTATTCCATACAGTTATGAATAGGATTTCCAGTACTGTGAAAAGCTTATTTTTAAAAAATTTAATGAAATTGTTATTTTTACTGTCATAACATTTCATTTTTATTTCTTAAACGAACTAACTTTTTGGAAATAAGGTCCTTACAGTTATGGAGCACACTTCTAAAGAATTTTTTTTTTTTTTTTTTTTTTTTTTTTTTTTTTTTTTAAATCTTGTAAAAAGTTAAAAATTGTATGTGAAGTGCGGTTTTAAAATTTTCTTATATATATATTTTTTATATTATGATTAATAAATTGTTCAAATTTGCCAAAATAATGGCTTTTTTCTTGATTAAATCCTTTTCCTTCATAAAACCATTTAAAAATATGGCAAAAATGGTATTTCAGAGGGTACTGAGTCACCTTAAGGTCCTTCATTGGACACTACCTGCGACCCTGAATGTAACAAGTCAGTTTATAAAAGTGAAATAAATAGAAACAATTTGCTAGTTTGTTTCCATTATATGGAAACAGTCTGAAACAATCGTTATGCATCGTTAAGAAAAAAAACGACCATAGAAACAGCAGAGAAAATGTCACACTTTTAAACTAATAACAGATTTTGCCTTGCTTTAAACAATATATTTATCCGTACTTTACGATTTCGTTGCTTTCCTATTGTTCAGAAACACTTTATGATGACCGTGCCTCCTAAAGTAGATATCACCCAATAAAACTTTCTTTCGGAACTAATTTCTTTTCCTGATTTTTAGATACTTAAGTAATTTACATAGCCATAATTTGCATAAAGCCTTTCATCGTATTTCTTTCATTTGTTCCGCAAAGCCGATTGAACACGTTTACGTCCAACTTCTTTTGTTGGATAAGTGTTCAACTGCTTGCTAAAAACAGGCTGCATCTTTGCCCCTTTTTGAAAAGAATCTTATTTATTTATTTTTTGGCCTATTTTTTTCTTCTTTTCCCCCCATGGTTCCTCCAAACCTTTCTTTCTTTGAAATCCTTTTTTCGCACTATAATATCGGCCCTTACATTCAGTCGCGCTAGGTTTTTCGCCCTTAATTTCAACTTTCTTCACAGAGCAACATTTTTTCCTCTATTCTTTTTTATTTATTTTTCGAATCCTACCGAAGTTGGACGTTTGAAGAAAAAAGAGGATACCCCGGTTTTTGTTTCAAGGGTTCTTTCTTTTATTTTGGGTTGCGGGTGGCCGTTCAGCTGATGTAAGAGCACTATTTAGAAGTTTCGTCACATACTAACGGTCTATAGCACATGTTATAGAAATAAAGTGTGGCATTCGTCTTCCCTTTTTGCTGACAGGTTGAAAAACATGTAAACAGGCAATTCCTCGCTTATAAAGCTTTGTTTCCGAATGCTTTGGAATTCAGATAATAATTTAAAATGGTTGCAGCGTAAAAGACTTTTTTTTAAATCTTTTTTATTCTTCTGAGATCCGAACAAAGTAATAAAAAACAGGGTTCACATGAGTCCTTGAATATTCATATTAATATTTTCTAATAGAAAACTTATTTAATCTCGAAGTTTCTGTTATTAAGTAAGGCAAATATTACTTTTTAGAAATAGTGGTATACAATTCAAGAACCCGTCGGAATCCTGTATAATAAAAAAGTCTAATTTATATACTTACCTTATTTAATTAAAAATAAATGGAAGTTTAAGTTGCTGGTTATTGGTTTCTAGTGGTTAGTATTTGGTGTATTTTATGGTAGCGATGGTTATGGTATAGCATAGAAGAAGGAATTATAAGATAGAAGGAACATAACGGGTGTTTTCGCCCATCAAGCGCAACGGGGATTATGGGAAGGTGGTCAAACAGAATGCTCGCAACCCCACCGATATTGGTGAAAACTTGGCTTTTATCTTGGCATAGACGTTCCTACTAACCGTCGCCTCACACGATGGGTTTCCGGGGGGAACATTCCGCTTTTGTCATTCTCTTTTTGAAAATTGGTCAAAAAGGCAAAGTTTTCTAGCTGTAGGTGATTCTAAAATTACAAATGCATTTATAGCAATGAGAAGAGAGCCTTCCTTGTTTACCATCTTTAATTTAACATTGATGTATCCATCTTATTCAACTTGTATCCATCATATTCAGTATATTGTCATTTTATTCAGTATGACAGAGCAAATAGTGTGGTATTTAGAGTATTTTTCTTAGAAAACTAGTCTCGAATGGGAATTCTGGTGTGCACTATGTGTTGAAACCATCTCAACCCTAGGTCTTATGATTTGGCTATACTTTATTTACATCTGATCTAATCAAATGCTGCTAATGTATAAATATGAATGCTCTTAAATTTCAGAGTTTTCTAGCATTATTTTCAGTAAAAAATTTAACCCTTCTACTGGTATGGTATATAATGCTGTTAAATGTTTATATTTGGAAAAGATAATGAAATTTTAACTTCAAAAATTTCTTTATTTGTAAAATTTAAAAAATAATAATAACTTTTGCCTTTCTTAAAAATAATTCCATGAATTTTGTATTAGTTAATGAACTTTTTTTCGATGGTTCCTTTAAATTGTTTGCCGTCAAATTTTCCCAGGTTCCATGTAGTATTACTCTTAAAGCACTATCGATCAAATGTTTAAAAAGTTTAAGTAATAATTTATAATAGAATTAAAATGATTCTTTAAATAAATTTAACAAATTATTCGTTAAATAAAGATTTTCATAAGATAATGTTTCTATGGATAGTTATTTCATAAAGATAAAACTGTTATGATGAGGTTTTAAAATGTAAGTAAATAAATGATTTAAAATCTACAAATTTCAGAAATTTGTTATGCCCTTGACCACAAGGTGTGCATATTTTTAAGAGAACCATATATTCTAATAAAACTATATGTAACTCAATAAACTAACTGATTAAAAGATTTGTCTAGAAACATTGCAATTATATAATTTGAGAATTGAATTATTGATATTAAAAATTTGCTTCTCTGAGAAAAATCTGAATAATCTTTGAAAAAAAAATTATGTATCAACAGTGGTGAAATGGTTAATTTTACCTACTACTGAGTTTCACATCTTTTTTTTTTTTTTTTTCCTTTAATGGCTGGATTTAAGAATTGTAAACTACTTTATTTTTCTGTCAAGTTCTATTTTTATCAAATGATATTAAATTTTCCTCTCCATCCATAGTTAGAAAAGGAAATAAAGTTGATTTGCTTATTAGTCTTTATTTGGAAATATTTGAAATAATCTAATCATTTGTTTTAAGTAATTGTTGCTGTGAAATAGCAAAACTGAATTTTTCTGCACTATGTTGAATTTATTTTATATAAATTATTTCTAAATATAGAAGAACTAAAGTTGATTATCTTATTTTATTTATATAAAATTATATGAAATCATCTCATTTTTTTTAAATTGTTATTATTGCTGTCAAATTGTGAAACTGAATTTTTCAGCACACTGTTTGTTCATTTTTTTTTTATTATTTTTTTGATGAATCTTTTGTAAATATAGAAAAGGAACTAAAGTTGATTAACTTACTTCAAAGACTTATTTTCTGTATATTAAAATATTTGAAATCATCTCATCATTTGTTTTATTTGATTGTTTCTGTGAAATTGTAAAAGTGAATTTTTCTGCACAGTGTTGCATTTCTTTTATATGAATGTTTTATTAAATATTTATACAATAAAGTATTTTAAATTATTATTATAAATTACTTATACTTTCTTCTTCTATGTGGTATAGTATAGAAATATATATAATATAATAAAAAAAAATCGTTGGTGCTTAAATTTAATACATAATATATATATCTAAACTTTTCCTAGATATTTAAAGTTATTTACAATATTATTTTTCCATTATTATATTATGTTTAATTAAATATTAATTGGTGGGTTTGTGTGTTGATACAGGGATAGGTTTATACATATTAATTTTTATATATCAATATACATATTTACTGTATTTTTCTATCAGTTAGTCATTAGTTATAAGTATTAAATTTAACTGATTAAATTTACATTTATTTATTCTACATCAGTTATAATCTTATATTATTTAGGTTGCATTCTTCAATTACTATTATTAATTTAATTTCTAGATTTCGAATTATATTATTTATAATGTGTTATAAAATTTGAAATAAAATGATATGGATAAATATAATTTAAAGGCATTTCATACTGTTTCAAATTGACTTGCCATTTTTAATCATATTCTATTTTATTTTACCTATTAATTAAGATTGATTATTTTACTTAAAATTCTACTTTTTTTAATGTTACAAGCATTTTAATTATTGATATTTTATAATTTAAATAACGTAATATTTAAAAATGATTAACAATTTTAAGTATAGATGGCAGCACTACAAAAATGTTTTTAAATATATTTAATCTCCATGTATGAATCGATTATTATTCATGGTATCGCGTCATTACATATAATCTCTTAATTTTGTGCAGCAAATATTTTAATATCACAATTTATTATTATTATTATTATTATTATTATTATTATCTTTAGTTTTTAAATAAAATACAAATATTTTTGTTGATCTAAGGGATTTATTTTTCAATTTGTTAAAATCGTTGATATTTATTCACTGTAATTTTTAACTGCCGAAGTAGTTACATGTGCTCTAGGATAACGTGAATGTTAGCTCAATGAAATAAGTTATTGAATGGCTATGTTTTGCTACTATATTTTTCTTTTTGTCTACCATTTTTCACCAAATCTCTTTTTGTAACTTTCATAATGTTCCATAATAATATTCCCCCCCCCCCCCCATGTTTAGTTATTCAAAATCTGACCATTTTTATTCAAATTTTCTTTACATGAGGCATCGTGGTTGATCGGGTAATTTGAGTAAGGTAAATTCGGCTCAGGCCTATTTACTCAAACAGAAATCAATTACGATTTACTTATATTTTTGGAATATTTCCCCTGATAACGTGTTTCTCAATATAAGTTTCTATTCTTGTATTATTTTCTTGCATTATTTTAAATACATCTTTCCATACTTCGCTGTGTTGTTTGTAATCTTTGTACCATCCATTTTGTTAGCGTCCATGTTTCTGCTCCATAAGTAAGTGCGGGCAAAATTGGCTAAACACCTTTCTTTTCAAACATCCTCCAGATTGCTGGAGGATGTTTGAAACCCCCAAAAACTTCCCAAAAGCACTCCATTCATTTCTTATTCTTCTATTGATTTCATTCATGATACTGTTGTCCGATATATATATATTTAAATATAATATATTCGAGACGTAAACCCTCAAGTGGACTTCAGTATAAGAGTATAAAAGGTTGCAAAATAAAAAGTAAGTGATACAAAAAATAATGAAGATTTTCGAATAATGTAAAATATATAGATAATACAATAAAATAACAAATAACTAAACAATAAAAAATTCAAAAAATATAAATATAAATTAAAGATATATAAATATATATATATATATATATATATATATATATATATATATAATTTAAAGAGATCCATATGTATGTTCAGATTTACAAAAATTCATACAAATTTGACAAATTGTTGTATTTGGAGTGTGGTTTATACCATAAAACTTGTCAGAAAGTGGAATTTTTCGTGGCAAAATTAAAAGAATAGTTCAAAGTGCCCCATAAGTATGCACACATTTCAAAAGCTCATAAAAAATTAACCAATTGTCGTATCGAAGTGCGGATTATACCATAAGATTTCTCAAAATGTCGGAATTGTTTTTTGGAAAAGAAAAAATAGTTCCAATTCTCTATAAACTATTTTTTTCTGTAAAACTTTTGATCGTGTTTCAAGTTTTATGGTGTAAACTGCACTCCAATACGACAATTTGTTAAATTCTTATAAGTTGGAAATGACAATGGCCTTATTGGACTCTTTTAACTATTTTGTTTCTACTTTATGACCCGATAAATACCATTTTTTGACAAGTCTTATGGTGTTCTAATATGCCAATTTAGTGACTGGCATGATGGACGATTTTGGGATTCGAATGAATCATTCGGCATAGTTGCCAAACTTCGTATTTTTATTAATCAATTACCATCAGAAATTTTGTAAAAAAAAAAGCATAGTTGCTAGTATTCGGGTTTTTTTAACCAATTATCTGTAGAAATTTTTCAAAAAAGAACAAAGAAGAAGAAGTTTCTTATTTATAGGTGGCTCCTGATTTAATTCTAGTTAAACTAATCACTTTCTTTTTTTCTTTTATTTTTTTCAAAATTTGTGGTAATAATTGATTAAAAAGAATACGAAGGTTGGTAGCTATGCTTTTGTGTATGCCTGAATGAGTCATTCGGACATCAAAATCAATCATTGTGCCTATCACTACGTCAATTTGTTAAACTTGTAGGATTTTTGGAATCTGAACTTACTTATGGGTCTCTTCGAACAGTTTTTTTTTCTATTGCTTCAAAAAATCCGATTCTTTGACAAGTCTTATTTTACAAATCGTAATGGGATACAACAGTTTATTATTATTATTATTATTATTATTATTATTATGAATTTTTGAAGCGTAAACGGACGCATGGGACAATCTGCATTCTTTTCACGAAAAAAAAAATCTCAAAAACAAAACAAATGTTTTTAACTTCTTGTCCCATAGACCACTGAATTTTTTCTCTTGGTGAGATTGTTTTATCAGCGGTGTCGAACAAACGGATACCAATGATTTAGAACGCTGGGTATAAATAAAATTATGATGAACTTATTCGCTAATGATGAAAATCATTAAAATTGGAAATTAAAATTCTGTTAACATAAAAATTTGAACACTTGTTGTGAGAAGGGGCAAAATGTTTTAACGGCTAAGAAAAAAAAGAAGGTTCGCCGTTCATATTATTACACGTTTTCAACAAACTGCATTAACTTCCCTAAAATATATTTGATAAAATTCCTTTTTTTTTTCCAATGCGTATTGCAGGTGAAAATGTATCAGTTTTAAGCGTACTCCTTGAAATTAATTAATTTACGCCTTTTAGTATTTTTGTATGTACTTCATTTGTAACGATTTTTCCATATATACAATGAGTCGTATAAAAGAATTTTTTTTTTTTTTTTTTTTTTTTTTTTTTTTTAAGCTGAGAATTATTCACTTTAATATTTTATTAACCATTTAGTATTAATAGTACTATCAAAAAGTTTGGGGATTGTGCTGATCAGTGTTGCAAATTTAGCACGTTACTTTAATTGAAAATTCCTATCTGAATTCCCACCTGAATTTTTAAATTGCGAATGACTGTCATTAAATAGAAAAAAATTGCTATTCGAAAATTCTAGTAGGAATTTTGAATTTTAAAAAACCCGCGCTAAATAGGAAACACTGATCAGCGGAACGTTTTGATCCTACTATTAACTATTTTGGACATTTTCAAAAGATTTCTGAAATGATACTTGTCTACAAATAATTCTTGTTCTGCTGTCTCTTTAAACAGGAAACTTAACAAAAGGAGAAGATTGTAATATTTTAGATAGCTTAATCAGTGGATGATTTTTATGACGTTCTCTAATGAAGTGTAGAATAACAATAAAGATAGCTTTTAACTCTAACATGGTTTTTCTCTTTTGTCTTTTCTTTTGTATTCGTTGTTTTGCCATCCAAATGTGGTTATTACATCGCCTAATAAAAAAGGAACCACCAGTATTTCAAGGCCAAAATTTTCTTCTCAACCGTAAGACAGTAGCTGTTTTGTTATCTTTATCCTGTAAGTGATTTATCGCGTTTGTGATCAGGGGAGAGTTTTTTCATGTTCCTTCAGTCGCCAGGCATCATCTACCCAAGAGGTCGATTATCCCTTGAACTTCTTACCCGAAAGAAGCAGCATTTTAAATAGCTCTATTAGCCGCAAATTTCGGAAAGAACATCAGATAAGAAAACGTGCGAGCAGAAGCTAGACTTAGACTCGAAGCCGCTGAATTCTAACGAGCTCTCGATTCCGGGAAAATTATAACCGACTCCCTGTATTTTTTATTAATTACAGTTTTTCTTTTATAGTCTGAATTCTTTCAGGTTAACGTGAGCAAAGCAAAATCTCTTTCTCTCGCTTTTACGCTCATTACACGTGGGTGGTATGTAATTTTGCGTTGTTCCACTTATTGACTAAGTAATGTTGTTCACACGAATTAGAATAATATTCTAGTCTTCAGAAATGGTTTTCAATCAAATTCGTGACTTGAGCACTTGTTTGCGTGGGACAGAAAGCCATTCATGTCTAACACACTCCTTTAATCCAAAGCCAATATCTTCAAAAAATGTCATTAGCTTAGAAATATTTGGAAATTTTTCATTCACTATGAAGGAAAATGTCTGATATACGCAGAGCTTTATGTTTTTTTTTCTTCTTTTTTTTTTGATAAATCAATAGGTTATAAGAAAATTATTTTTTTGGAATTACCTATTATATCCAGAGCAATAGTACCACACGGGCGAACCGGGCTTTTTTTTTTTTTTTTTCAGTCTCCAAATTGGAAAGCATCTAAATTCTTTTTTTTTTTTCTAAGGAGCAATAATGTAACTTTTTTCGGAAGTGGGGGCCCCGAAATCACCTTTTGCCCCTGAGCCTCAGTTTGTCATGAACGGGGTTTGTAAAATATCCCAAAATTCCGAAAGTACATAGGGTGTAACAGTATGTAGTTAACAAATTTCTATGGAATGAAATATTAAAAAACAAAAAAATTAATGTTGAATTTTCGATTCAACTGTTAAATGGAGCGAGATTTGAACTAAAATATTTGTCTCGGAAGACAAAATACTAAACCTGTCTTTTATAGTCTCTAAAAAATATGGAAATTTGACTTCATTTATTCTATAAAATGGTAACAGTATAGACGGGTCCTTGAATTTGATTATCACTATTTCCAACTATTCACCTTACTTAATATCAGAACTTCTGTCATAAAATGAGGACTTTGCTCCCACGACAGATTTTACATGCACCGGGCGCCATTAGTGTACATTATGAGAAAAAAAAAGAAAAAGATAAACCTGTAAGGGAAGGGGTTAATACATGTTTATTTAACTTTAAATAATAATAATAATAAAAAAAAATATTACTTTTACCTGTGTTGGATTTTTTTCCCCTTTCCTTTTCCCTTTTTCCGACTGTACTTACGGTTACCTGTTGTTTTTGTTTTGTTGCTTGATTTTTGTTGCATTTTGTTACCTAAACACGAAACAGAAAAATTTTTAGAAAATTTTTAGAAAAATTTAACAAGAAAAAACTGGTTTTCAAACTAACTTGAAAAAACTGGTCTTCAAAAAATGAGCAGAGCGGGAGTTCTGTGTAATCCAAAATTACTTCGTATGAGTATTATTCAAAATTCATAGTTGCTAAGATTAAATAAAAGTCTTCGTTCATGTAGTTTATTTCGACTTTCATGGTGACAATATTTTTGTATAACATATACTGTAAATTTCTTTTATTCAAATTTTATTTGTAGAAATTTTAAGCAGGGAACAGAGATGCACATGCACAGTCGTTCATATATCATCATCATCATCATCAACAACCGTTTTCAATCCACTGCTGGATGTAGGTCTCTCTCTCTCTATATATATATATATATAGCCCACCCCCTATATTATTTTATCGGCAAACAGACGCAGTGAAAAACAAAAACAGTCATTTGATTGGGAATTACCGTCTTCTTTAAACTTATATTTAAAATATATCTGTATCTTAGGGGGCTGTCTCCTTATTGGAGTTGTAGAAATTTTTAATACGAGCGCCTAATTTTAACACCATATTTCGATTCTTCGGTAATTTTACTTTAAGCTATCAAACGGGAAGTCATTCGATGAAGTCGTTTAAGAATTATACAGATTTAAAATTTTGAACTCCTAATGATAAATTGGTTTTTAATAGTTGCTAAACAAACTGGAATATTTTTTTAAGCATAACTCACAAACTACTTGATCGGATGAGCTAAAATTTTGGATTCGCATATTTGAAGCTTCTAAAAATCAATTTGTGTGAAAAATTTTATAAGTTATGCGACATATATATATATTTTCGAATAATAATCTCATAATTTATATTTTATCTCGCAGTTTTGTAAACAATGAAGCTTTTACACTCAGGGCGCAAAGAAACCAAAGCAGAGCTCAATGCCCGGTGTTCATTCGGGGTCCCGTTTCTATACGATCAAAAATTAAAGAACACTTTTTAAATCTTTCAAAATGTATATATAAACAAATAAACACATATTAAATCAATATCTTTTGTTTGTAATATCATTCTTACACTAAAAGTAGAAAATATTGATTATAATCTGTATACGGTCGAAAACTGATAAGAAAAAAATTAAGACTCCGTGGAAGATGGAGATACCAAGCACAAAAGTATACATCGCACAATCTTGATGCAATCGATAATACGTCAATATATTTGGGAAGTACAATAAAACTCCTGTAATACGAACTAATTAGATCGTTACATGTTAGTATTAATAAAATTATGGGTAATCTGAAATTCCGATAGAAATAGAATAAAAAAGTGAGAGGACAAAATAGATGAAAATTTATATGAGCCAACCCTTTTTAAGGCAAATTAATTTTGTTGCTAGAATGGTGAAATGATTACACGTCACCATAATTTAATATCAATTTGATATAAAATAATTAAATACTTTTCTTCACGAATATTTTGTTAACGTTATTCAAAAATTCTGGTACAAATTTGGCATTTTTGGGTTAAAATTAAGTTGAATAAATACTTCCCACTGCCTTAAAAAAGATGAAGAATATGTCTTTCTACTATTTTTTTTTTTTTCAAAGTAATGTGCATGCTAAAAATATTTTTACATTTTAATACTAATTATTTTCCTTATCAACACTCATTTCGTTATTTTTAACTTCGAATAAATTTCGGTTCGGGCTATTCAGACTTTTGGCTTAAATTAGACTTTTGATTAAGGAGTCGGAACATATGTTGTCCCAGCGGCTATTTTTTATTCTATTCGTACCACTTGTTGAAACAAAGAAATATATATAGCAAACTTATTTTAAAATTAAACTATTGAAACATAGATTACATTAGGATCTTTTCAAGAGAAATCTACCACAAAGAATGTTTTTCGTAAATTGTGGTACGACTGAATATAAAAATAGTCCCTATTCCTGGTCCGTAATCAAACTGTATTCTCTTTGGATTTTTTTTTTAAAAATGCATTACTTAAACAATTTTTAAAAGTGGGGTATTACCAAACTTGGGGCTGCAAAAAATCCAGCTTAATCAGGCCTTATTTATACCTGATGTTTTCATTCATTCTTTTTTGTTCGTGTAAACGCAGAAACCCAATTTAAAGCACTAGAATTATTTTTGCCATAAGACTTTCAGAAATATTTATATAACATCATCAGTATTCTTTCAAGATAAACAACCTGGTCTTTTTTTTTTTTCTTTTCTATTTAAAATTCAAGAATCACTATCACTACAGTCTTTCACTTCACAAAAAAAAAAAAAAAAAAAAAAAGTTAAAATTTAGTAAAACAACAATAAGTGAAAATGTACAAAAAAACATTCATTGTGTTGATAATACGAATAGTCGCATAATAGCATAAATAATGACACTGTCATCTGTAATAAGAGCAATTTATACAGGAGTTTGACCTGTAACTATGAGTACTTTGACTTTAATAATGCACCTACATTTAGTGCTCAAACAACAGCACAACTCATTACTGTGTTCGAGTAGGTTATATTCATATATTACAAATTCATGTCATTGTTGATAGCATATGGTATAGTTATAGTCCAATCTAAGGGTTTAACATAGTGACATTTGCAACCTCCATTATAATAAGATGTGTTTCCTCACCTTCTATGTTATGGAATTTTGAAGTTAAAATAGTTTATTAACCTTTGATTTAATAAACCCTCCACAAAAAACATGGTAATATACAAACAAATTACTTCTTGTCTTGGTATGCGTTCCTTTAAAATGTCCATAAATTTATTTTCGATGCAACATTTGTTTAATTTATTTTTCCTCATTGTTCTCACTGATATTTATATATACAGATCCATGTCTTTGTTGGTGATGTATATTTAGTCCAATTCAATGGTTTCTCACTGCATTGTTGCTAGTTGGGAGGGTTTTTACTATTCAGATTGCTACCACTTTTGTTTGAAATAGTAATATTATTAACAAATTAAATAAGGCGAATATTACTATTTTAAAAAAGTGACAGCAATCAAGTAATCTGAATTAAAACAATTCCATCCAACTGGCAACACTGTCTCACAGTGACAGTTGCAACCTTCATTATAATAAGCATATATTTTCACCTTCTTTTTTTATGAAATTTTGAAGTTCAATAGTTTATTTTAATATACTATTTAAAATTGAATAAATTTGCTAAAATGACTTAATTTAATAAAAAGACGGTAATTTTTACTTGTAGCCAGATATTCGCTTCTTTTCCCTTTTCTAAGACAATTTATCCCACTTAATTTGAATCCCCAAATGCATTTAATTACTTCAAAAAGGTTACAATGTCCTTTCACTTATTTTCTCGATAACATTTACTCACCTTCTTTAACTATTAGAACAATTCTCATTGTTAGGTTGATTTTAATTCATTGCAGATACATGTCTTTGTCGATAATGTAAATTGTCCACTTCAAGGGTCTCTCGTATTACACCTTCTTTATTTCAAATAACTTATTTTCCTATTATTTAGTTAACCCTTCACACAAAAGACAATTAATAACCACATTACCTTTTACCCAGATATTCGTTTCCTTAACACACCAATAACCAAATGAAAATTCAGAAATTTCTTCTTAAAATAAATAAATCACACAGAAATAAGTTAAATAGTTTGAAAAAAAAAAAAAATCTGGCGTGAAATATTTTTCTAAAACTTGAGAAAAATTCCCGATATGTTTAGTGTTAAAATGTGCATTTATTTCACTATCTTTTCTTTTTAGAATAATTCTCATTGTTGGGTTGATATTCATGAATTGCGATTCATGTCATTGTTAATATGTCCAACTGAAATGTTTACATAGTGACATTTCCAACCTTCGTTAAAAAAAAGAAACCTATAAAAATTACATACATATTCACACATTATTTATTAGAAAGTATGCAGTTATGATAATAACTTTATAATAATAACTTTATAATAATAACTTTATATTTCTATTTAATTAACCTTTCACATAAAACATGGTAATTAATAACCACATTACTTTTTACCTAGGCTATCAGTTTCCTTAAAATGTGGATTTACTTATTTTCTAAGTGGCATTTATTTCACTTTATTTTCATTTTTAGAACAACTCTCATTGTTGGGTTCATATTTAGAAATTGTAAATCGTGATCCGTGTCATTTATAATATTGTACATTTTTTCCGACTCAAGAATTCACCTAGTGAAATTTGCAACCTCCTTTGAGAAAAGCAGCCTATAAAAATTACATAAATGTTTACACCTTATTTATTAGGAGTTATAATAACTTATTTTTGTACCCCCCCCCCCAAATTTAATTAACCCTCTACTTAAAATATTACAATTTGCAATCAAATTACATTTACCTGCTATCTGGTATTTGTTTCCTTAAACTGTCCAATTATTTTCAAGGTGACACTTATTTAGCATTCTTTACTTCTTAGGAGAATTCAGTGACGTACTTTAAGAAGGGAAAGGGGTCATGGATATCACTATTTTCGAAAATAAATTTCAAATTATTTAATCGCAAAATTCTGTGATTGAATACGACGAAAATTTCTATTCGAAAATAGTGGTGTTCCTGTCCCCTCCCCCACCCCCTGAATCTGCCATGGGTTAATGGTTGGGTTAATGTTGACGAATTACAGATCCATGTCATTGTTTATATTGTATATTTAGTCCAACTCAAAGGTTTCCATTTGATATTGACAAACTCTATTGAAAAAAAAAGCAGTCTTCGGCACACCATAGGCGTAGCGTCAGGGATGAGGGGAGCACACATTGTTGTAGCATCAGGAAGGGTGGGGGAAACACACACAAACCTCACACCACTTTTTCAGAATAGAATTTTTCGAGTTCTTTAAGGCAAACTATCTGCTTTCATAAATATAACGATCATTACTATTCATATAAAGTGGTGAAATTTTGTCTATGCCTCTCACTCAGGGAAATATCCTAAAACTTATTTTAACACCTTTCTGTGAAAACGGATTATTTGTGTAGTGTTTAAAGGAAATAGGAGAGCAAAAAAATGAAGACCAAAGTTATATTGTGGTCTGCACAGTTGCCAAGTCTCCCAATTGTTAATTACCACAAAGTGCGTGCAATCCTTGGAATTTTCAAGAAATCTTTCAACACTATTTGAGACTAGAAATGTTTTTCTTTAACATTTAAATAGCAGCATGCGTGATCTCTATGTTTAATTGTAGCATTTGTAATATTTTTCTGATATTAAATAAGACAAAAAATTTTATTAAAAAATTGGGGTAAAAATGTAAGCACCCTGCGACCACTTTTTCCGTATAGAAATATTCACTTTATAAAATCGCAGATTTCGGCGACTAAGTAAAGCTAATATTTTTATAATAAATTAGTGGTAGAAAAAATTGGGAGAGTTGGCAACTAAGGGTAAGAAATGAGTTTCGCATTAGCAAATCCTTGTCCATTTCCTTTCTCAAAGCAATGTCATTTTCTTTTGATTCGTTAACCAGATTGTCTCAAGTCAAAAGATATTTTCCTTATTCTGCAGACTATCAAAAATATTTACTTGTTGAATAAATAATAAGGTCATGTCCATGTGTACCGACTTCTCCTCCCTTGATTTTAACACTTTACTTAATTAAACTTCAATTAAGACTGTTCTCAAATCCAAACTGGCTAATTTTTGACACATTCGGGAATTCATTTTTGTTTGTAAATACAAGAAAGTGGCAGGTTGTCTTATTCAGAAGCTATGAAGGCGAATAACCTTTTCCAGTTTTCGATAAAGACAGAAGACCTTTCAGAAATGTATATTAAAGTTGGCGTTTTTAACTAAATTTCTGGATGCGACAGCCCGATAACGGTCGTCATCAGTCAACAATCGCTTATAACTCAAGGTGTAATTCGTTTATCAAATAAAAATCAATTCCAAATCACTTTATTAGTCATGCTTTTACGTTTAAAAATGAATATGAAATATGTGAAAAAGTCTCGCGTTATGGGAAGTATTACCTTTTAGTCAATGAAACTGTAATTAAAATCATTGAAATTAATTGTTTAGTAGTTATTAACTAACTTTAATTAAATTTCATTAATTAAAATTTAAAATAAACTTTTTAAACTAATTAAACAGAATTTTGTTTTTCTCTGATTGTTTTGAAGGAAAAAAAAATCTGCTCAAGCGGCTTAAAATAATTAAATACTAAGAAAAGAAATAAATACGGATTTTTCGCCAGAGGTAGCTCCCGCCTGAACCGCTCATGGAAGGCTACTTTAAATTCTGATTCTTTTTTTAACCCCTCTACTGCCCTTGTAGCATTTATGCTTCCACCAGTATTCCGAATTAACTGGATTTTTTTTATTCAGATATTTTTAATTCATACCAGAAATTTAAAATAGTAATCTTTCCTTTATTTAAAAGTACAATTTATTATTTAGATTTTTCTGGTATGAATTCGGATTATCTGCATTACGGGATTTCTATAACGCATTCTACCACGGGCAGTAGAGAGTAAAAGATTATTCTAACACTTTGTTGCAGTGTTGCCAGTCCGATACTTTTTTAAAAATTCAGATTGTTTGATTACCACCACTTTTTTAAATAGTATAATTCTCCTTATTTTCGCATTATTATTTCTGTCGATAAATAAGGCGAATGGCTCTGTTTAAAAAAAAAAAATTCTGATAATCAAGCAATCTGGATTTTTAAAAATGTAGCAAACTGGCAGCACTACTTTGTTGACCGGCCACGAGTATACTCGTGTTTTAAAACCAATGCCATTTACTAAAGGCGTGTAAAAACAATGTGTATTTATTCGAAACATTTGGGAATACATTGTTAGACTAAAAGAAATTTTACATGAAATTCACATACTGTAAGATATTTACTGATGTATAACTAGACAAAGAGTATTCCAAAAATTTTTAAAGAATATATTGACTCAAAACAAAAATTTCATATTAACTTGCTGGTCAACAATGTGTTCAGTGAGATTTCAGGCAGACAGAAAACAGAACAAACAGTCTCACTTCTTCATTTTGAAAATTAAAACAAGAGCAAAAAATCATGCGTCAAGCATAGATTATGTAACACTTTCCAACGCTTCCAAAATAATTTTACAAATCATTACCGTTTAATAAGCTGACAGATAACATCTAAGTAAACAATTTGGAAAACGCATAACATATTTAAAAACGTAATTTCAGGAATTTCCGACATATATTTCCAACATATACAATATTCGGAAAAATATCCGAATACTTTTATTCAGCCCTGTATATGATGATATTTGTATATATACTACATAGGATGCTAAATTTTAGTTTAGTTAGGAAACGCGTAGCACAGTTTAAAATTCTCCTTCTGGAGTTTTTGTCAATAAACGGAAATGTGTTCGCGAACTTTTGTGCTGTCCTGTATATGATCTACAGAATTTATACACACCACGTAATAGACAAAAAGTGAGTTAAATTTAAAATCGCGTTCAGCAACTTAAAACGCACTTCCAGGAATTATTGTTTGCAGACAGTAGAGAACTCTTTTGTGTGTCCCTGTAAATGAACGATGACTGCGATACACACAATATTCTGTAGTAAGCCTCTTATAATGCACCTTAGTGATATATATAAATTCCAATGCGTTTAAAATAGTGAAACATTATTTAATTAAACCGCAAACGATTTTTCTCCATAGACGTAATGTAACGGAATTCTATTGACTGTCCCTGTAAAGTGCTAAAAAACTGTCCCTGTAAAGTGCTAAAAAACTGTCCCTGTAAAAAACTATAAGTGCTAGGCACACCCTATTCCATATTAAGCTTCTTGTAATGCACCTTAGTGATATATATCAATTACAATGTGTTTGAAATTGTGTAACATCATTAAAATAAACCGCAAATGATTTTTCCCCATAGACCGTCATGTAACGGAATTCTTTTGAGTGTCCCTGTAAAAAAAACTATAAGTGCTACATACTTCAGTTGAAATAGGAAACATGCTATAGATAACGACAATAACATATAAAAATTGCAAGGAAATCCGAGCATATTTACGGGAGTTAGAGAACGGCCAGACGGCAGACAAACCGAAGTCATAAACACTTTTGAACAAGGTTGGAAAGTGTTAAAAAGGGTAGAATTGTATTTGAAATATTTGTAATTTGTTTCATTTCTGTATTCCTTTGTATGTTTAAAAATTGCCTTGTACGGGGTATTCTGGATGGATGGAGTTTAATGGCGCAAGGTCGGTGTACGCATATGCTAAAGAAAGCACGGGCTGTTCTGACAAATATATATTTTTTATGTTTACATTCTCCACCTTAAAAAATGAAGCCTTGTCAACCATCGGAATGTAGGAAGAATAAAATCTTCTAATTCATTCTTAGACGGACAGAAAACAATTATTACTCCGGATGTAATACATTTATAAGAAAACTAAAACCGACATTGGATTAAAAAAATATTCGAATGTTTTCAAAATTCACGCTGTTACGTTTAAAAATAACTTATTACTACATGTCATCTCTAAATTCGAGTTTCTCGAGTTTCGGTAATTTGTTGTTTGACTTTGTTAATTATTTATTAACTTAAAAGTGTTCTATATACACATTATACTTGCCATCTTTAAATTGGTGATTTGGTCAGATTTTGACGATAGAACTTGTTTGATGTATTTTCATTTCAGAGGTATTATAATATATATATATATATATATATATATATATATATATTATAATAAGACATTATAAATGACATTATAAGACATTATAAGTTTAAGACATTATAAATGTTCAATGTATCCACCGTTTGCTGTACGGCAAACATCTACGCGATAGCCAACCTGTCCCACATACGAGAAAGCGTATCTGCTGTTACTGAGTGCACGGCTTTCAAAGCGGTGATGGTTCCAGAGGCGGCCGGTAGAGGTCGCGCGGCAATAGGCCACGATTTCGTTTCACTGTCAGTTGTGAGTGAGATGGCTACTGTGGAGCACAAGGTTTTCTGCGTTCTTGAGTTCGCAAGAAATGAGCAAACGGTGGACACATTGAACATTTATAATGTCTTAAAAAAAAACTTTGAAACTTCCTCTTTTCATTAGTATAAAGATTGTTCATTTTGGATTTGTACTTTAATAAATACAATTTTTTGAAAATGGGTCCGTCATTTAGAATAACCCTGTATATAGATAACGATCCATTACATAACATTCAAGATTTAATTCATTGGCCAGGATTTCATATACTCGGCTGATGTAGATGTTTGGCACTGTCCATCATGTTCTTCACATAACTTTTACTTCCTCTGTAAAAATAATCATTCTCATGTCTAACTTCTTTATGCTCATGAGTATTGAAAGTGGGAGAACAATTATTGCGTTTCGCTCTACTTTCACATCTATCACCTCTTCTGTCAAATTTAACTTCATATCTTCCATAATCAAATTTATTGGTATGGCCTAATGATTGTTCATATGGCCTATAATTACTATTATATCAGAAGTACAGATTTCTATGACGATCATTAAAATGTCTTTTAATGTTTCTTCTATCTTCTTAGTCCCAAGTCCCATATAATTTCTTTTATACAATTCAAGCTTTTCTTTTTCAAAACTTTTCCGTTTTCTTTCTATCTGTTGTACATCCAAGAATCTTCTCTGATTTTCACAATATTTATCAACTAAATTATTTCTTGGAAAGTATGGTATCATTTTATTTAAATATTTGTAATCACGTTTTATAAAACTTCCATAAATTCTTTTTCCATTTTCTTTTCTTCTTTCAATATTAATTTCTTTTATCTCTTTTCTCGTGCTCATTGAATTATAATATTTTTCTTTTCTTATTTTATGGCACTTTTGAATTTTCATCCGCACGTTCTTCGTGTTTTTCTTTCAACTCATTTATTTGTATTAATCTTGCTACTTTACTTCCATCATTTAAAATGTTCTTACTCCTTGTATTTGATTCTTCATTACGAGGTGTTTGCGTTATTTTCATGGTATTTTTACTTGCTCCTTTGGCTACGCATTTTAAATTTTTATTAGAATTCTTTATGGCTTTCAGATATCTACAATACACAATGCAGGGTGGCTAGTGGTCAGGGAAAAATACAGTAAAAAAATTATAATTACCAGTATATTCTTATAGAAAAATTCAAATTGATTATTTGATCGAATATTCAAGATAAATTTTTCTATACGAATATACTGGTGTTTATACCTTTTTTGACTGTATTTTTCCCTGACCACTAGCCACCCTGCAATGGTTTCTTGCCGTTTTCTTTCTTGGCGATATTTTTTATTTTGACGCCTTCGTTTGTGACGGATAATTCGCATCCAGATATTGCGCTAACACCTAACAATATATCACACTCGAGATCTGACACTACATAAAAATCATCAGTTAATTTCACGCCGTCTACTTGTATTTCGTGCTCAAAAAATCGTATTGGCTTCGTTTCTTCTCCTCTAAATCCCGTTAATATATACATATTTTCTTGGCATAATTCCGGTGCGCCTATTTCATCGTAATATTCTTTATTCATTAGGCTTACATCATTTGCGGTATCAGTTATTATTTTCGTGAGTTTCTCATTTATTTGAATAGCACTTATTTTTGTTTTTGCATTGGCGTTGTTTTCCGCTCTTGATAAATTCATTACATTTGTTCTCTGTACGATGACGTTCTCATTCATTTTTGTAATCGGGTTTCTATGATATGATTGGGTACTTTTTAGCACCTATTTGTACGTTTGGCGACGATGTGGTCAGATAATTTGCAGAAATAACAAAAGATTCGTGAAGTAATAGGCTCTTCACCTCGTCTTATATTATTTGGCTGTGAATTCTGTCCCCATTTGTTGTATTTTTCTTCCCAAGAAAGAGTATTCAAGTCAGGTAATTAATAAATTTAGATACATATATGAATGCCACCTGATGTCAGCGTAAAAACTATATCATAAATTAGTTATTGAACGTGGAATTTAAATTTTAAGAAAGTGCTTAATGAGAAATTAAGAAATTAAGAAAAATTAATGTAAATAATGAGTGAAAAGTTGAGAGGAATGTGAAAACGTTAATTGAATTGATATTATGTAAAAAATTAACAAAATAAAAAAATGAATTAATACATTGTCAGTGCATAATAGTATTATTTCTATAAGCAAATAATAATAAAAATTAAAAGGGTGAATGAAATATTTAGAAAGAACAAAGATATTAATTAAAGAAAGATGATTATTGAAGTTGTTTAGAAATGGCATTGAGCCACTAGAATCAAAGAAGCTAAATAAAATTCTGCATATTAAATTAAAACTGCCTATTAGATGATATAAAATCATTTCTATTGTATAGAAAGGAAGTATTATGTAAGAATAATTATTAATTAGGGGAAAAATAGATATAATAAAGTGTGATAATTTATGAAGTGATTTAAGTGACATTGTCCCAAACAAATCAAAGAAGTTAATTAAATTAAATACAACATAAATTAAATGCTATAAAACGAATTATGTTAAAAAATGAAGTGAGCAGAATCAGCAAAAGAATAACATGTAATGAAAGGATGCAAAATATACTAATAACCCACTCTCTCGATTTATTTCTAATTAACCATTGCATTTTAATTTGCCATACAATACCTCCACCCCTCCATACTCTAACATCTATACTCCCATCCGTCTATTTTATTATTATTGTTAACACTTTCCAACCTAGTTGAACAGTGTTTAGACTTCGGTTTGTCTGGCAATCTGTCCGTGCTCTAACTCGCGTAAATATACTCGGATAGCCTTGAAATTTTTGCATGTTATTGTCGTTTACTATAGCATGTTCCCTATTTCAACTGAAGTGTGTAGCACTTATGGTTTTTTTACAGTGATAATCAAAAGTATTCCGTTACATTAGAGTCAATGGGAAATAATCGTTTGAAGTGCATTTTGATGATGTTACGTCATTTAAAACATCATGAAATTGATATATAATTATGAAGCGCATTAAAACATGCTTTTTGTAGAATATGCGGTGCAAAGCATTAATTATTCACTTACAGGGTCAAACAAAAGAATTCTGTTACATATTGTTCTATGGGGAAAAATCGTTTGCAGTGTAATTTAATGATATTTCACTATTTCAAACATAATGAAAATTATATGCATTACTGAGATGCACTATAAATTGCTCTCTTGAAAGTGTGGTGTGCATTGCGTTTATTTACAGGGACACACAAAATATATTGGTTACTGTACATGTGCGATATTTGCAGTCTATGTGTGATAAGTGCGTTTTGAACTTTGGTTTGCGTTTTTAAGTTTAACTAAATTTTTTCATAGTACGTGTGTGTTTATAAACTCGGTTGTTCATATACAGGGTTACACAAGGGAATCCGTAAATATTATAGACTATGGGAGTGAATTGCTTAAGGGTTGTTTTTGATTGTGTTATGCATTTTCCTGCTGAACTATATTTAGTAGACTAATAAAGAAACCTTGTTGTTTATGGTTGGTAATTGATGCGAGTGAGTTTTAAGTTGTCTTTTAGCTTAATATGTGGTGTGTACAAAAGTCTTCAGATAATATACAGGGCTGTACAAAAGATTTCAAGTGTATTTCCATCGATTGGCAAAAATTGCTAACTGTGAATGTTCTAATTGAACTAAATTTTATCATGCTATATATCCACATCTATTGATCATATACACGGCTGCACAAAATAATTCGACTACTTTTTTGACACTGGAAGGTAATTTTGAAAACTGTATTTTTCAATGTGTTATATGTTTTCTAAACTGTTTACTTACATATCTTCTTTCACCTTATTTAACGGTGAAGTTTCGTTACAGTGTTCTGGCTGTGTTGGAAAGTGTTTCATAATCTATACTTGACGCATGATTTTTCGTTCTTGTTTTATTTTTCATTTTATTATTTTTATTTTTGTAATTTTTATTTTGCAATGAGTTAATCATTTTGTTTTTTCCATACAACACCTCCCCCCCTCCATATCTAACATCTACCCACCCATCCGTCCTGTAAATTCGATCATAGACTAACTAATATATCAAAGAGTATGTGATTTTTTTTCTTTTTGGAAAACCATGTTGTAATGCATCAAAAATAAGTTGTTTCATCTTTTTATTTATCAGATGAGAAGCGTTAGTCGTTTTATTCTAAAGATATGATTAAGAAGTATGTTTCGGTAAACAGAAATGGAAGACATGACTTAAGATGGTAAATTTATTAACTTTGAATTTAAAGTCTTTACGTTTGTCATATATGTCTGTATTGTTATCGTGCAGTATAAATTTTAAGTCTGAAAAGTGAATAGCATTATTAGATAATAGGTTTTCCGTTATTTCTAAATTAGTAGGATAATTTACTTGAAATTGAGAAACGCGTGATTGAACGGTGTCAATTAATAGGACGTCATCAATGTAACGATATAAATGAATATTACTGTTACAAAATGCACGCTCATAGTGATATAAATACAAGTCTGTAAGTAAACTTGATGTATATATGGAACAATACCATGTCTACATTAATTCATAAATATATTTTGTCTTATTTAAATATTTCCTACAACTTTTTAATTTTTTATTATATATAATACTATTCAGTTCTGTCGTAGAATGAATTCATTTATTTTGTTTTATTTTTTTAATTTTCTTTTATTATTTTTTATCCATAATTTAATTAATCTTTCATTTAGTTAATGTGTTCTCCTACCTCCTAAATATTCATTCTTTATCTACATTAATTTTCTTAATTTATTAACTTATTTTGGGTACTTTGTTTAAGTGTAAGATTTTTTCACCTACGTTTTGAGTAAATTATGACTAAAGAATTCTCTTACCATACTTGATGATGATGATAAAGAAGCAAACACCATAAGACAACAGGGGAATCTAGGAAGAATAATTCTGTCTACATCACTCGTAGAAGGAATTATTGCCACCACCGATTCCAAAGCACCTGAATATAATCTTTCCAAATTTCAAGTTTTTATGTATAAAAATGACTCCGTCTATGTGTCAGAAATATTCACGTTGTCAAGCGGGAGCTATTTTCTTTCATTTTTCTTTTAAGAGCAGATTTAACGTTTCGAGTAAGTTATGACTAAAGAATTCTCCGACCATACTTTTGACGAAGGCGAAGAAGGTAACACGTAATAAGACAACACAGCAATCTATGAAGAATAATTTCTTGTAAATCTCTCCTAGAAGGTTTTATTGCCGTCATCGATTACAAACAACTGAATAATAAATGTTTCGAAATCTCATGCTATTGCGCATAAAAATGTCTCCGTCGTTGTGCCAAAAAGATTCGCGTTGTTCAGTGGGATTTTTCTTTCTTTCTTTTTTCGTTTTATTAAAACAGCATTAGCGTTTCGAGTAATTTATGACAAAAAAATTCTCCGATTGCACTTGTTGATGAAGGCGAAGAAGGAAACACTGTGAGACAACATGGGAATCTAGAAAGAATAATTCCTTTTAAGTCTCTCTCAGAAGGAATTATTGCCATTAATAGAACATCCGAAGATAAGAAAAAAAGTGATCTGAAAACAAATTTTTCCGTCTAATCTCGTGACATTGGAATAAAAATTGGAAAATGTACTATTTAACTCACTTCCTTATTTTGACCACCCAGTACCTTGCTTCTGAGGTTCGATCATCACAAAGCAATTTCTTAAGTGAGCTTTGCTACATATTTCACCAGTTTTACTGTGACTCTTTGCGGACGCAGAGAGAGAGAGAGAGAGAGAGAACAAAAAACTTTGCAATGACGCAGTTATGAATAGAAATGAAAAAAAAAACCAGGAATTTGAATTATTTTGGAAATTTTGATGGAAAGAGACTAATATATCAAATGTTACCACTTACACTTACTTTCATTTTTCTTAAGTACGAATAACGTATTTCAGTACATTTTAAGATAGGTAATATATTGATACATTTACGATATAGCATCAGATTTTAAGATATATCATCCTATTTTAAGATATGTCAACTTTTTCTTTTATTTAAATTCAATCAGAAATAAAATAATAACAATAACCTGTCTGTAAAAAAGAGTAATAAATTTCTTGGTTAATAGCCCATTAAAAACAAACACTGGCATCATACTAATTATCAAAATGTGACTACCTATTCAAGTAGGTAATTTAAACAATTTATTAAAATAGCTGTATAAAACACGTTATTTTTAAAAATCAAGGGTCACAATTTTAAAAAACTGATTAAATTTAACAATTTTAATTTTTAAATTTTTCTTTTTTTCTTTAATAAAAATTGGTAATTTGATAGAAGCAAATATTTTAGGAGAGAGAAAAACTTAAAAACTTTCTTTTTAAAAGTGTCCTCTTTATACTTCAAATAAAATTTGAAATATTACAATTCTAGCGGGCAAAGAACACAATCTATTTTACATTTTTTAATGCTATACTATGAAGTTTAAAATGCATTTTTTCCACAAACATATATAATATTTATTAGTAGAATGATTTCAACTGCTAATTTTTTAACTTTTTTTTTTTTTTTTTTTTTTTTTGTTAAATGTAAATATTTTTGGTATAATTCTCCCACTTTCAAACATAAAAATAATATTTTAATAATTTGTTTCAAAGACTTTTAGCAAACAAGGTTTTGATAAATTTAAAAGAAAAGGTTACTTTTCAAGAGTAATTTTACACAAAAATAAATAAATAAATAAAAGGTTGAAATTAAAAGTCCTGTAGATAATTTATTGAAAATTAATGGTACGTACTATGCATAAAACTGTATCCATTTATGACTAGAATATTTAAATGTATTCTTTTAAATTTGAAATATTTCATTCAGAGATATAAAGAAATTAATATTCTGGTACTAATGTTACAATAGATGAAGTCAATATTCTTATATATATTTTTTAAATTTCGAAATCTATTTTTAACTATTCTAATACAAACATCATAAAATTTTAAAATGATAATTCAGTATGCAGGAAAAATAACATTTATTTGAATAAACAAAAGAAGTATAGAAACATTTGTTTAATTCATTTCTTTCCGTCGTCGAATTTTGGGGATTTATAATTTTTCTAAGTTTGGTAGTATATAGTATAGATATTTCGCATATTATAGAAGTTAAATATATTCAAAACGGTCGGATTTAGTGCTATTAATTAATTTTATGTGTATAAGTTTTCAGGTAAGATAAAAATTAATAAAATACAAGGCTCATTCATTAAATCAGGAACGCATGGCTGCCAACTTCTACGTTTTTTTCTTGCGCCACTAAAATTAACAGTAAATTTCTCATTATTTAACCCTTTGATTACTGGCCAACACTGGCGACTGTTTTGAAATTTAATCGTACCATAATTTATAAAACATTTTCTTTGTGATAGATTTCTCTTCAAAATATCCCAATATAAACCGAAATAACTTGAAAATTTCTATTCAATTTTATTGGTAATAATAAAAGCGTAAAAGTTGGCAGATATAGGGACAGCCAACCCACCCGTGTGCCAGAATCCCAATTGCTACCATTATTTCTGAGAAATATACTCCGACCTATTTACACTACAACAACCGGTCATTTCAACGGTACCAAATGAAAAGAAATTCGAATCTGAAATTTCTTCTTAAAATAAATAGAACAGAAATAAGTTAAATAAGAATGTTAAATATATGCACTAAATAATCGGAGAAGTTGTAGAAAATTCTGAAACGGCAATAACACAACTGCCAAACTTCCGGTATTTTTTTCAAATCAAATAAACATATTTCAACCAGAATTCGAATAAATGAAAGCATGTAACTACTACATAAAAAAAGTAACATTTTTCTTCAAAAAAAAAAAAAAAAAAAAAAAAAAAAAACGGTTCAAAGTATGTATATATTATATTTAAAAAACTGGAAGTTTGGCAACTATGCAATAATCAGAAAAGATGCATAAAAAAAAAAAGTCTGATTATAGTATTTTATAGTTCAAAATTGCATGTATTTATTTTAATTTTAGACTAAAACATCATTTTTTCCAGAGAACTAAAAAACTGACAGGAAAAGAATTAAAATCACCAGCATTTTAGATGCAGATAGAAGACCTGATACTTAACCCCTTAGCGACGGATATCAAATAGACATGCCATAGGAGTCGTATACTTCACAATTTTGCGTACCACTAATTTCGAATAGTAATTTCCGCATTTAATCACATAATTTCGGCGATTAAAAAAGGCCAATGTCCTTATTTGTAAATAGTGGTGCTCAAACATTTAAAACTGTATACGGGACACACGTCACGAAGAGGTTAAAAATTTCGTAAAAGAATCAAAGCAGATTTTCTTTGTAATTGACTAAATAAGATTCCACACACATTTGATATCAAATAGACATGCCATAGGAGTCGTATACTTCACAATTTTGCGTACCACTAATTTCGAATAGTAATTTCCGCATTTAATCACATAATTTCGGCGATTAAAAAAGGCCAATGTCCTTATTTGTAAATAGTGGTGCTCAAACATTTAAAACTGTATACGGGACACACGTCACGAAGAGGTTAAAAATTTCGTAAAAGAATCAAAGCAGATTTTCTTTGTAATTGACTAAATAAGATTCCACACACATTTGGGACCTTTACCTGAATAGAAAATTCAGGTGATTTTAACTCCTTTCCTGTCAATTTCTTGTTTGTTTGTTTTTTCCTCTGGAAAAAATGTTTCAGTCTAAAAAAAAAGAAAAATCATGCAATTTTCAATCAAATATTTTATAAATGTAATATGCATACTATGAACCATTTTTTTTTTTTAGCAAAATGTTACCTTGTTTTTATGTAGTAGTTACACGGTTTCATTTATTCAAATACATTTTCTGGTTGAAATATGTTTATTTGATTACGGGGTTGGTCACCATACGGATACGTTCCAACGACCAATTTTTGAAAAATAGTACCTATCATAAACTTATACCAGGAAATTTTCAAAAGACCACAAAGAAAATATTTTTAAAATTGTGGTACCACTGAATATAAAAATAGTCAATAGGGCCTGATTACCGCACAGGCCAGTTAGGCCGCGGCCTTGGGCCCATTAGAGTAAAATGATGCAGAAAAAATTCTTCTCTTACCCCTGAATATAAAAATAGTCGAGAGTCCTGGCCCGTAATTCAAACGATTGAAACGGGATGAATATACTGTAACCATAATACTTCTGTAAAATGTTTGAAATTTTAAAATAAGTTCAAAATATTAATTCATTTACGCATACATTTTTTTTAAACAGGAATCACGAGGTACTTTAATAAAAGCGTTTGGCAGATAAAACATGAATAAAAGAAACTCGACGGAAAAACTTTTTTTTTCATTTTTCCAGGAATAATGTTGTTCTGCTCCAGCGGAGCACTAAGTGTCTATCATGGCCTTCCAAACGCATTGCACATGCCCCCCTCCCCCCAAAAAATAGATATAAATAAATAAATAAAATAAAAAATAAATAAAATAAAATAAAATAAATAAAACACAAGTATGGACTACTGTCAATCCAACGCTTTGGATGTAAGATTACGCAGCTTGTCTGACGAATTGAAAATAATAAATCACATAAATCGTGATTACAAAGCTATTATTTGCCAAATGTCATGCATGTTTCGAGTAATTTTGACTATTATTTAGAAATACGGGTGATTGAAGTTTTTACTTATATTGGCGCTGATGAACTGAAAAAGAACTGATGAAGTAAAAAATTATTTTTTTTCCACAAACTGAATATACAGAGTTCGCACGCTTTTAAGCCAAAACCACCAGTATACCAGAAAGATAATTTTCTTCCTAATGATTCAAGATTCATTAGATAGAAGATAGTTTTATGTGATTACTGGTGGAAGAATCCTTACAAAATGGGGCGTGGCTTAAGAGCGTGCGAACCCTGATATAAAACTTGGTTCTAAAGAATGATTTTTAATTATTATATACTTTTCTTCCAACTTCTAAATCTAAAATTTTGAAAAGTTTAATGTTTGCGAGCTTCTAATAATTCAATAAACTGAGTTGTATTTTGATCTAATCAAGGCCGTGCACAAGAGGGTGCTCCTGGAAGGAGAAAGTCAGACCCCTCTCATTCGTTTCTTATTTTTCTCGTTCTTTAATACAATTTTCAAAAATTAGAATATTTTGAGCCTGACCAAACACAACAGAAGGAAAAAAAATGAAAAATTTGTAAAGGTTTATTTTTTGTAAAGATTTTTACTTATTTTTTGTTCATTTGGGATTTTTTTTTAAATCAAGTTTTAACACATTGGTGACGGCTAGTTGTCGTCTTTTAACGGTAAATATACCAAAAACCGGTCATTTGCCTTGTGCCAAATGGAAATATTTCGATTTGAACAAGAAATTTCTTCCTAAAATAAATAAATATAAATCATACAGAAATGAGTTAAATAAAAATGTTAAACCTTTTTAAATAAAAATTCTGTTTTAAAATATTTTTATAACAAGTAAAATTCCCTGTATGTTTAACCCCTTAAGCACCACGAACTCGTGTATTTGTATTAGCAGGAGTCCAGGCTGCAAAGATCTAAGCATCTAGTTTTTTGCTATTGTGATTGGCTTTGTACGGGCTTTATAGCAATAATTGTTTTCGCACTTAATAGATGACATTACGTATAGAAAAACTCATTAATTTGAACGCTGCTTTGTTTCTTTCTTCGTTGTTCATTTGTTTATGTGTTGGTCATTCTCTTCAGTTGCGTTTCGTAAATTGTTGTATTTCGCATTCGTTTTTAGGTGCGTTCGTAATTATATAAATACGTAGCACCTATTCTCGTCGCTTGGTCCGTCCGTCTGTCTGCCCGTCCGCATATAACAACGCAAAAACTACCCAACCGAATGGTTTGAAATTTAAGATATATTATCTTTGCAGAATTTTGTCCAAACATTTCAAATTTTATTAAAATCGTATCAAAACTTTAGGAGATATTAATAAAAATATTTATTAAGAAATTTGATTTTTTTTTTTTTTCTAATCGGTGCTTTTTTGTTATAGGAGCTTCCGAAGTTTATCGTCAAGCGACCGAGATACTTATTCTATTACAGAAATTAATCTGCAGACGATATCATTCATTTCACAGAATTAAAAATCATCAAGATCTAAATATTTATATAGCTAGCTACAGTACGAACGCACCTCGTTTGTCACGTTTGACGTACAATTTCCAGCTTGTTTTATCTTTGATAGATAAAAATAATGATATAAACTACTTTTGACAAAATTTAATATATCTGGTATTCAGCATACTATCACTAAATTGAATAGGGTGCTTAAGGGGTTAATGTTAAACAGCAAGCCCTGCCTATGGGCGTTACTTTTGTATGGTAAACTATTTAACAAAAAGATTTTCTCTATTCGTTTTTAGATTCAAAATGAATGTATAAAATAATGGTATTGTTTTTATGTGCATAGTACTACTCTAATTGTAAAAATACGAATATTGTGTATGTTTTATGAGAAGTACTGTAACAGGGGCGGAATTACGCATGTCCAAAGACGTAAATTCATAACTCATAAGACTAATGATTATAAAATTACTTCTTTGTTTATTTAGTTGAATTTTCATAGAGAGGCGAACTCTCATATACAGTTCATTTATTTATGTGAAATTTGGACTAGTTTTTACTTGTAGTTTTCTCCTCATTAATATCAATACGACGTTACAGATATTTCGAATTTTGATGATATGCAGTTAGCGTAAATTAAGATGTAATAAGTGGAAGTTAATATACAAATAATTTAATGCTTAATTCATTTAAGTTAATGCATAATTAGCGTAAACTGATGTGTAATTTATAGATAACATTAAGAAATGTTTCACACTTAACACTAAAGATACCAACAAGCAGCTGTACTGAATAAAATTAGGTATATCGCAAGCAGTTTTGTACAGGGTGAATCTAAACTCTTTGGCAAAACTTTAAGGGGTGATAGTACACATCAAGACAAACAATATTAAATAGGAAACTAAGGGTCCCAAACGTCTTCCGAAGGAGATAGGCGCCATTAAAGTTTAGGGTCCAAAATTTCAAATAATTATAGAAAACGGAAAAATTGGTCGATTCGTTTGCGGTTTTCAATAAAACTATTCTTTATGTCAGTATTTTCTTAAAAATAAGTTTTAAAGAAAAAGTTTTAATCATGTCGATAGAGGGCGCTTTAGACTTTGGAGTAACGAACAACTATTTTTTACCGTAATTTTTTGTATCTGATTAAATGCTTTCAAAAGCTTAGACTTAAACTTCAATTTTGAGCTCAAAATCTGAATCGTTGGGAGTGGTTACGTAGCGCAAACTGAACTATGTTCAGGAGTTGAAATTTGAACCCCCCCTCCCCCCCCCCCCCCCCCCGAACACAGTTTAGTTATTCCCGATCTTGGTGTCGTAGACCAGGCAGAAACTACTACCCCCTATAAGTAAAATAAACGATAGAGGAATGACAAAATTAAATAAAAAAAATATTTAAAAAATAAATTTTAAAGATAAAGTTCAAAAATGCCGATAGAGGGCGCTTTAGACTTTGGAGTAATGAACAACTATTTTTTACCGTCGACTCCGACGAGGACCTGGTTGTGAGGATTGCCGTCGTAGCAGGCGATATCCGGGAGATGCCCCGGGTATTCACTAATGTTCGCAACTCCCTCCGCCGGCGGCGTGAGGCCTGCATCGTTGCTGGTGGGAACTCTTTCAAGCAGTTTCTGTGATTCCCCACGAACATCATGCGTGTACCATTTTCTACGTGTCAATCTTCATTCATATTGCGCAATACATGCATACATCAAATTGTTTCTTTTTATTTTGCGCGGAGAAATTTCTCATGTCTGTTATGAATAAATTTTCTATTTAATTTTGTCATTACTCTATCGTTTATTTTACGTGTAGGGAGTAGTAGTTTCTGCCTGGATTAATTTTAACACAATTATTCAAATTGGTAAAAAAATCATATGAGTTGTAATTTTCCAACTGCACGAAAACTGTCCGGGCCAGGATTCGAACCTACGATCTCTTGGCTGATGCTGCCATGATCAACCAACTGAGCTATCCCGGCATGAACTGGATGAAATATGCTCTCCAAATTCAACCGGGATAGTTCAGTTGGTAGAGTATGGCAGCTTCAAGAGATCCCAGGTTCGAATCCTGGCCCGGCCATTTTTCGTCCAGTTGGAAAATTACAACTCATGTTGTTTCTGCCTGGTCTACGACACCAAGATCGGGAATAACTGAACTGTGTTCAGGAGTTGGGGGGGGGGGGGGGAAGGGAGGTGTTTCAAATTTCAACTCCTGAACGCAGTTCAGTTTGTGCTAATTAATCACTCCAAACGATTCAAATTTTGAGCTCAAAATTTAAGTTTAAGTCTAAGCTTTTGAAAGCATTTAATGAGATACAAAAAATAACTGTAAAAAATAGTTTTTCGTTACTCCAAAGTCTAAAGCTCCCTCTATCGGCATTTTTTGAACTTTATCTTTAAAATTTACTTTTAAGAAAATACTGACATAAAGAATAGTTTTAGCGAAAACCGCAAACGAATCGACCAATTTTTCCGTTTTTAGCACTTTCCAACCTAGTTGAAAAGTGCTTATGACTTCGGTTTGTCTGGCCGTATGGCCGTCTGCCGTCTGGCCGTCTGTCCGTGCTCTAACTCCCGTAAATATGCTCGGATTGCTCTGCAATTTTTATATGTTATTGTCGTTATCTATAGCATGTTCCCTATTTCAGCGGAAGTGTGTAGCACTTATAGTTTTATTACAGGGACACTCAAAAGAATTCCGTTACATTGCAGTCTATGGGGAAAAATCATTTGCGGTTTATTTAAATAATGTTTCACTATTTTAAACGCATTGAAATTTATATATATATCACTAAGGTGCATTACAAGAAGCTTAATATGGAATAGGGTGTGCATAGCACTTATAGTTACTTTACAGGGACAGTCAAAAGAATTCCGTTACATTACGTCTATGGAGAAAAATCGTCTGCGGTTTATTTAAATAATGTTTCCCTATTTTAAACGCATTGAAATTTATATAAGGTACATTACAAGAGACTTACTACAGAATAGTGTGTGTATAGCAGTCATCGTTCATTTACAGGGACACACAAAAGAATTCTCTACTGTATGTTAACAATAATTCCTGGAAGTGCGTTTTAAGTTACTGAACGCGATTTTAATTTTAAATCGCTTTTTGTATATCACGTGGTGTGTATAAATTCTGTAGGTCCTATACAGGGAAGCACAAAAGTTCGCGAACACATTTCCGTATTATTTAACTCCAGACGGAGAATTTTAAACTGTGCTACGCGTTTCCTAACTGAACTAAAATTTAGCATCCTATGTAGTATATATACAAATCTATAGATCCTATACAGGGCTGAATAAAAGTATTCGGATTACTTAGATGTTATCTTTGAGATTATTAAAGAGTATGATTCGTAAAATTATTTTGGAAGCGTTGTAAAGTGTTACATAATCTATGCTTGACGCATGATTTTTCTTTTCTTGTTTATAATAATTTGAAATTTTGGACCCTAAACTTTAATGGCACCGATCTCCTTCGGAAGACGTTTGGGACCCTTAGTTTCCTATTTAATATTGTTTGTCTTGATGTGTTCTATCACCCCTTAAAGTTTTGCCCAAGAGTTTAGATTCACCCTGTATATATATTAAATATACAACTGTTTTAGCACTAAATATATCAACAACCGGCCATTTGATCGGTACGAAATGAAAATACGCATATTCGAACCAGAAATTTCTTCCTAAAAATAAATAAAATGCAAATAGCGCAGAAATATATATATTTTTTTTTTCAAGTTAAATAGTAGTTTTAAATAAAAATTCTGGTGTAAAATAGTTTTATAAAACTTGAGTAAAATTCCCGGTATGTTTAGTGTTAAACCGCCCCTGTTGAAAATGCTGCACTCGGCAACTGACTAGTTCACTGAAATATTTACTTTCTAGAATAATAAAGGCTAGATACTCGTATTATACCTTTTCAAAAATGCATAATTAAAAGAAGTTTGAAAATAACTAATCATCATTGTAAAGCCGTTAAATCATACGATTTCAGCGTATTCCCTAGGGGGAAAAAAAAAAAGAAAAAAAACTTTAAAACTTTGCTGAAATATCGATTGTGAAATTAAAAGAAAAAGTTAATGTAAGTCGAGTATTTATATGGTCCTATTTTGAAATAAATTACATGCCTTGTTGCAAGATTCTTTAGAATTTCCAAAGGATTATATTTTGACCGTCTTATCAACTTTTCAATATCTCTAACCCTTTTTCTCTCCATAGACACGACAATAATTGCCTATTATTAATAATAATTTATTCAATGTGCATTCCGCTTTTGATCAGTGGCAAAACAAACCCGTTGCATCAGTTTTTCTTTTTTCTTCGTAGGTTTTAGTGATTTGCCATTTTGATAGTTTTTAGAAGTTTTGTTTTGCGGGTTTACAATTTGATAGCTATTCTTTACAATATAAAAGTTATATATTTTACCTATAGTGTTACCAGGTCCAATGTCACAAGGGCTTCTAAATCGGGACACGAAAACACAGTATATCCTATGAAAACGGAACCCGTCTATAACGAAATCATGTTTCAAACGTAATAAATTAATGGTTAGTACAAAAGGAATACCATACAATTATAGCTGCTAAGACGGAAAATATTATTGGAATCTCCTCACTTGAAATTCCGTCGTAGTAGGTTTTAGTGTAATAAAGCAACACAATAATTAATCTTATAGAGTAAAATCTCTGAAAGCGAAAGAAATTCCGTTTTGGAGAGGTTTCTAGTTCTGTGACTAATGAAATTTTTACCTTTCAGACAGGAGTCCGTAATGAACGAGTTCCGTTTTCACAGACTTCCAATAAACCTGAAAAACAAAGTCGATAGGGACCAAAAAAATATTCCATCTTAGACAGGTTTCCGTCTTACCTGGTAGGATTGTACGGTATTCTTTTCGACGGAATCCTAAAAAAAATCCGTTATAGACAGGTTTTGTTTCACAGATTTTATTGTATTAAACGAAAAGAATTTGTGCATCCTGAAAAATCGGGACTTTTGGCGTTACGCGGGACGGGTCTTTTAACTTCTGAAAATCGGGACACCTGGCAACACTAATTATGTCGGTGTTTAGTCTTTTTAGATTGACTTCAGTTAACCCTTTCCGGCACAGACAAATTCTGTTCGTAAAATGAGAAATTACTGACTGACACCGGAATTTACAAAAGACTTCTTATGAAAATAAGAACTCCTTATTTTAAGCTTTCATTATAAAGACAAAATTTTATTAAATTTTTCTTGGTGCCGTACGCAAGATTGGAATTAAAATTAGGTGTGCCCGGAGTGGGACCACTGTGCCGGAAAGGGTTAAGGTGTTAACGCCACTTTAAACTACTCAATTTTTCAATTTTTTTCTTCTTTTTTTTTTTTTTTTTTTTTTTTTTTGTCGTTTATACTTTACACACACGAAAATAAAGAAATCTATATCAAAAATGAAAGGACAATTTTTGAGCTATGGAAGTACACTCTAAAAAAAAAATCCGTGAAAATACAAGAGCTTTTCCGTAAAATTTCACGGAGAAGTTTCATTTTTCTAAAACAACAGTACAATTTCCGTAAATGACATTAGTTCGGTAAAGGAGATTTCAAATCTGTAAATATGCAGAATGTTTTCCGTAAATTTAATGGATTTTGTCCGTATTTCTTTCCAAACAGTACAATGTCCGTATTTCTTCCAAAACAGTGCAATTTCCGTAAATAACTTTTAGAGGTTTGCGTACAGAAATCGCCTTGTTTGAAATGGGAATTTAAATTGTTGTATTTGCTAGAGTTCTTCAAGGATCCAGGCCTGACCCGGCTCGACATGCTGGCCCATTCTAACCGGGGTCATGTCTGGACGGTAATTTTTTGTGAAAAAATAATAGTAATATTTATATTTTTTTAATGAAATATTTAGAAATTGATTTTTTTTATAAGTTACAGAAAAATATTTTTTTAAATCTATTTTTTTATTTTTATTGATAGTGCTTCAAAATTAGAACTTTTTTTCACTAATTTTTTTAAAATTTATTTTAACTTTTCTAACGTGAGGCAATATTGGGTTATTTAAAGGTTTCATAACATAATATCTCTGCAAGTTATCGCTGTGTAAATTGTATTAAACTAAACTGATTTGGCTTATAAATTTATGAAATAAACTAAAATTTATTATTTTATAAATTATAATTTTACAACGCTTATAATCTTTTCCTTAAATTTATAAAGATAGTTAATATTCCTTTTTTTACTTTTATAAAAATAAAGTTTATAATTTTATTAACTTTATAATTTATTTCTTTAGCTTATAATTTTATAAATTAAACTAAATCAATAAGTCCAAATTTAAATCTTACCTATCACGAGATCATTAATTTCGAAATTGTCCTTAAGAATCAATTTTTTGTTTTAATATTATTAAAACTATTCAATTTGACAGAACCGTACACAAAAGTTCTCAGCATAGCTCAAATATAATAATTTAATTTATTATAAAATTGTTTATTACGTAAGTTTTTTAAAATAAGAGATAACGAAAACTTATTTTAATAGCATGTAATAAATATGTCTCCTTCAGATAATTATTGTTTTTATTGGAATTGATAAATAGATCATCATATAAATAATTTTAAAAAGTATATGTTCAAAAAAAGAAAATGTTGTACTATTACAAAAGGGTGCAATCATGCAATGACCCTTAATACAATGTTTTACGCATATAATACATAATACGTTAAAAATTATCTGTTATAAAGCATCAAATAATAAAGCAAAATAATGAAAAATATGAAAAGAAAATATTAAAAAAATATGAAAAGAAGACATTGAAAAATATGAAAAGAAAATATTAGAAACATTGGAACTGAAAAAAAAATCCATGGAACCTTCAAGTTTTTGCATCATAAAAAGCGGTTGAAATAAGTAGCAACGCTTGAAAACGTTGAATATCTAATCATAGCGTAGTGGTTGGGACCTCCGGTTCAGTAAGCCAAAGATTGCGGGTTCGATTCTCATCGAGGCAAGGGTTGGTTGTTTACCCAAAACTCACTCAGAAATGAGAAAAAAAAAAGCTGTCCTTTATAAGGTTGTTCTTGAGAAGATACTTTTTTTTTTGTCCTATAATGTTTATTTTAACATTATAAAAATTTCTATAAAATACGGAAGATATCTGTTATAAAACGGATATTTCAGAAATCACGGAAAATTTCCTGGAATTTCGTTTTTTTTCGTTAAAAAACGGAAATAGTACTGGCGTCTCGATTGCCAGTACAATTTCCGTTTTTCTCAGGAATTTTTTTACAGTGTAGAACGAGTACACACTTTTAAAAATCTGCAGCAAACTGTCCAGTCATTCAACCGTTTTTATAGATTACGGCTATTTGACCATATTATGAAGTATTCTCATTGGTCAGAATAGAGATAAATTCGATTGTAGAATGTTAGCGTTTTCCTGCGATTAAATAAAACGAAAATATCTATTAAAAATTTGTGGTAAAATTCTATCCACCTCTGTAGACAACATTTTTTTACTTTGCCTAATTTCATTTAAACGAAGCAAAATATTTCAGTATTTTATTGTGACAGTTATAAAACATTTATTTACCGGGTGTCCCAAAAATGACTGATGGATTTTAATTTTCAATAACTTGCAAACGGTGACATATATTTAAAAAATTCTTGAAGAAGGGTTATGTATGATGTCAGGAGTTTTCTTACTGTGATTCTGGATTTTAGTTCGAATTTCAAACAATAGATGGCGCTGACAGCGATTGGCGCTCAGTCGAGGCCGAAACTGACGCCCCTCAACATTGATGCACCGCCCCCTGAATACTGCGTGCTGACAAAAATGGCGGCTGTCGCAGACGGATTTTCTTTTCAGCGTTTGTACGATCCCTCGAACTTCAACACCAATAATAACTAAAAGTTTTCTTTGACTTTTTTTATCTCAGAAAAACTAGGCTAGGCATCTTAGAAATTATTGGTGTTGAAGTTCGAGGGACCGTTCAAACGCTGAAAAAAATATTAGCCTGCGACAGCCGCGATTTTTATCAGCGCGCAGGCCTAGTATTCAAGGGGCGGTGCATCAACGTGGATTGAGAGCCAGCCAGTCGCTATCAGCGCCATCTATTGTTTGAAATTCGAACTAAAATCAAGAATCACAGTATGAAAACTCCTGACAACATACACAAACCTCCTGCAAGATTTTTTTTAATATCTGCCACCGTTTGAAATTTATTGAATTTTAAAATCCACCAGTCATTTTTGGGACACCCGGTATATTGAGCTAAAGAAGGCAACCTTTCAGATCAGGGGCGCGGCGACCTATTGTGCAATGTGTGCGGCGCATACAGGTGCCAGGATAATAAAGTCGGCGATAATAAAGTACTTCAAGCGAAAAAGAAATGTTTAAAAAAATACATATTATTCTTTAATTTTATAAAAATTAATTATTCTTTAAACCGAATGCCATAGATTAATCAATTTAAATTCAGAACGTAAAAATATGACTTGAAACGTTAAAAAAAATGTTGAGCATTTTTAGCATTGTATTCAATTTTAGATTGCACAGATGCTTGATTGATACTATTTGTTTTATTGATTTTTTTTTTTTTCAAATTAGACATAAATACAAGAGATCAGGGGTACGATAATGAATCTAACAAATTATAGCAAAATTGTAGTTAAAAAAGACGAGTTTCAAATTCTCGTGCATTTTATGTGCCATGTGCAAATTGTAATCCAAACCTGGTGATTAATGAGGCTGTAAATATGAATCATGAAACCATTTATATTTATTTATTTTTCACTGTAGAATGATATATATATTTTTTCCTTTTCTGTTTGCCAGTGGAACATTTTAAGAGGCTACTTCACTCAGGCGAAAACACCCGCTCGCTAATGTTAATCATATGGGGAAAATATTTTACGATATCCCGTTCGCATTTCAATATTTTTAAATGATTTTTTTTTCATTGGATAGCTGAGGTCAATCTCTATGTACACTCCTTTGTACTTTTTCGAATTTGGTTGCAGTTTTTTTTTTTATTATTATTCAGGATGCTTTCACTTTCGAAACCGGTTCCGAAAAAGAAAGTATCTTAATTAAAAAAAAAAAATTGCAATCCAAATCAAACAAGAAAGAAAAATCATGCGTCAAGCATAGATTATGTAACACTTTCCAACATTTCCAAAATAATTTTACAAATCATACCGTTTAATAAGCTAAAAGATAACATCTAAGTAAACAATTTGGATAACGCATAACATATTTAAAGACATAATTTCAGGAATTTCCAACATATACAATATTCGGAAAAATATCCGAATACTTTTATTCAGCCCTGTATAGGATCTATAGATTTGTATATATACTACATAGGATGCTAAATTTTAGTTCAGTTAGGAAACGCGTAGCACAGTTTAAAATTCTCCGTCTGGAGTTTCTGTCAATAAACGGAAATGTGTCCGCGAACTTTTGTGCTTCCCTGTATAGGATCTACAGAATTTATACACCACCACGTAATAGACAAAAAGCCAGTTAAAATTAAAATCACGTTCAGTAACTTAAAACGCACTTCCAGGAATTATTGTTAACAGACAGTAGAGAATTCTTTTGTGTGTCCCTGTAAATGAACGATGACTGCTATACACACAATATTCTGTTCTAAGTCTCTTGTAATGCACCTTAGTGATATATATAAATTTCAATGCGTTTAAAATAGTGAAACATTATTTAAATGAACCGCAGACGATTTTTCTCTATAGACGTAATGTAACGGAATTCTTTTGACTGTCTCTGTAAAGTAACTATAAGTGCTATGCACACCCTATTCCATATTAAGCTTCTTTTAATGTACCTTAGTGATATATATAAATTTCGATGCGTTTAAAATAGTGAAACATTATTTAAATAAACCGCAAATGATTTTTCCCCATAGACCGCAATGTAACGGAATTCTTTTGAGTGTCCCTGTGAAAAAACTATAAGTGCTACACACTTCCGTTGAAATAGGGAACATGCTATAGATAACGACAATAACATATAAAAATTGCAGAGCAATCCGAGCATATTTACGGGAGTTAGAGCACGGCCAGACGGCAGACGGCCATACGGCCAGACAAACCGAAGTCATAAACACTTTTCAAGTAGGTTGGAAAGTGTTAAAAAGTAGAAAGCAGCGTGCATAGAGACTGACCTCAGCTATCCAATGCAAAAAATCCTTTCAAAATATTGAAATGTGAACGAGATATCGTAAAATATTTCCCCCATAGTATTAACATTAACAGAGCGGGTGTTGAAGTAGACTCTTAAGTACTCGTGTAGCTGTAAATTGCCATTTTCTGAAATATTAACATAATAGTCAATTACAATACAACCTATTTAGAAAGCATTACCATAGTGAACGGTCTAACTAAAAATTATCGAAACTACTAACGGTCCACAACGTTGCAAAACAAACTTTCAAACATTGATATTATATCAATAGAGCAAAATATTTTCATTATACATGATATTATTCGAAATTTTTCATTCATGAAAGTGATAAATGTTCAATTCCACAAGAAACATATTCATTTACCCACCTCTTTGTCGGATAATGCTTACTATTTATTATATGTTCCGATTTTATATGCTTCTAAGTTTAGCTTTTTCTTATTTATTATAGCTATACAAAGTATGAACGGCAAAAATTATTTAACCCCTTGAAGGGTACCGGTATATTATATATACCAGTTAATTTTAATTCCAAAATGCCACAATGACACCAGAATTTTATAATCAAATTTTAAATTTATAAGGTACATGAGAAAAAGCTTTTACTTATTATAAAATAAATTCGTTCGTGAATCCTGGTGTCAATCAATCATTTCAAGATTTTAGCCACAAGAGTACTTTGCCCCTGAAGGGGTTAATTGCTAAATAAAATATAGTTTATTTATATATAAAATATATTTAGTATTATAGTATATATTAAAACTATTAAAGTTCAATTCGTCTTTTTTTTTTTTTTTTTTTTTTTTTTTTTGACACACGACGTAAATTGTTTTATTTTCTAATCTTTGTACTAATATATTTTTCTTTTTATACATTCTTTTTTGTAATATATATATATATATATAAACTTATAATTAACATGTTGTGTATTTCATTTGAGCTCACTAATACGTTTTTACAAAATCATATTTTTTCGGGGAGGGGTATAGGGTGCAATTTGAAGTTTTCGACACAAGCGCCGAACACTACTGCCGCGCCCCTGTTTCAGATATTACAATATGTCAACCCCAACTTCCCCATTTAGAAATAAAAACAGTGCTTGTTTAATCATTAGTTTAAAATTTTAACATAAATGTTTTGGCGCAATTAATTGCAAAATTTCACTGGCTAAAAAGCAACCATCATCATTAATAATGCTCAACTGTCTGTTTTCTGTGCTGACTTGAATTGTTTTGTTTCCTGTGTGACAGACGAATTAAGATATGAAAAAGTATACATTCTTTTTTTCTGTGTTCTTTTTACGGGATTTACTCTTTAGTAGAATGATTTATTGTTTTGGCGACATATGCCAAAAGGCGTAACTGAGACCACGTGGATATAGGTTTTCTCTTTGTTATACTTTTCACTTGACCCCAAGCTAGGTGGAGGGTGTGGCTCGCCAAGCTACTGCGGACACGCCTTCTTGCAGATAGCCCGAGGACAACAGCGCCACGAACCTAGGTTGCCGTAACATAGGATTTTTATTATATATCTGAAGATGAGACGGAACATTCAAATTGACTAGGAAATGAGAACAACATAAGGGGATAAACATCATCAAGTTCAAGAACGAATGAAGCAATCGCATGTAATTAGTAACACAAAATTCAAGGCACTGCGACCTGAAGTCTACAACCTGAAATATTTTGATCGAAAACATAGTGGGAGTCATATTTTATTGAATACTCCATGATTCGGATATATCTTGTGTCCCGATGATACGCTGCAATATTTCACTTAATTTGTCGTAATAATCAAGCTGACATAAAATAGGATTTTCATTTTATATTCGAAGATGAGACGAATATTGAAATTGACTAGGAAATAAGAATAACATAAGAGGATAACCATCATAAAGTTCAAGAACAAATATAACTATCTCGTGTAATTATTAAAACAGATTTTAAGGTACTGCGACCGGAAGTCTACAAACTCAAATATTTTGGATAAAAAAAACTTTAGAGTGGGAGTTGTATATTTTGAGTACTTTATTATGGTGAAATATTATGTGTCATGATGACACGCTGCAATATTTCAAGTCATCTGCCCTAATTATCAAATTGCCATAACATAGGATTTTGTATTTTGATATTACATCCGAAGATGAGATTGAGCATTTAAATTGACTAGGAAATGAATAGGGGGGTAACATTATCAAGTTCAAAAACGAATCTAACAATAAAGTAATTAGTAACATGGAATACAAGGTATTGCTACTTGAAATATTCTGACCAAAAATTTTATAGAGGGAGTCATATTTTTTAAGTACTTTATATCATATCTCATGATGATACTCTGAAATATTTCATGTAATTTGTATAATAATCAAATTGCCGTAATATCCAAATATGAAACCGAAAATTCAAACTTAATAGGAAATGAGAACAACATAGGGGATAAACATAACTAAATTGAAGGATGAATCTAACAATAAAGTAAATAGTAACACAGAATTCAAGACACTGCGAATAATATCTTGGCAAAATTTCACTAGTTACTTAAAAAATTTCACTATCTTACCAAATTTCTATTGTCCTGATGATACGCTGAAATATTTCAAGTAATTTGTCGTAATAATCAAATTACCTTAACAAAATTGCTACTTTATGTATCGGAAGATGAGATAGGAAGTTTAAATTCACTTAAGCAATAATAATAATAATAATAAAAACATAGGGTATAAACATCATCAAATTCAAGAATGAATTAAGCAATCTCGTACTTAATAACACAGAATAAAGGTATTGCGACCTGAAATCTGCAACCTGAAATTTTTTTCATACATTTTTTTAAAAGTGGCAATCATATTTAATTTTACCCAGTACCTTATGATTAGGATGTATCGACAAATAAAAGCGCTGATGCACCATGTCTTTTTTTTTTTTTTTTTTTTTTTTTTTTTGCGAATCTGAGAGAAAAACTGGTACAGGGTCCGCCAACTGAATACCAATATTTTTTTAACAGAAAATTTCATGGTAGGTTTCTCCAACATTTCCACAAAAATGTACCTCCGAAAGTGGTTTCTGCAAAATTTGCAAGAAAAATTTTAAAATAAAATTTTTCTAAGAAAATACTGGTGTTTAACCCTTTCAAGGGCAGTGGCTCATTTTTGGACCACCTAATTTTAATTCCTTAAAGCCACATTGACACCAGAATTTTGGAATGAAATTTTTCCTTTTATTAAGTAAGTGAAGACAAGCTTTTACTTATTTTCAAATAAATTTGTTTGTAAAATCTGGTGTCAGTCAATCATTTCAGCATTTTACGAATAGAAGTACTTTGCCCCTCAAAGGGTTAAAAAGGGTACCATATGGGAACCCTGCTGGTATTGTTATCAGAGGTAGAATTAAGACCACAAGCGTTTCAAGACCAATTTGTAATAACAAATTGTATAAAAATAAGAAAAGTGAAAAATGCTATGTCGCAGCAAATCAATTTTCGTTAGTGCACACTTGTGCTAATGTCCAAGCACACGCAGATTTCTACTAAAAATCTAACAGCAGGATTATAGTTTGGAAATATTATAATTCAAAGTTTTTAAAAATAGTCGCTTGTGGCAAAACTGTCAATGAGAAATTGAGCATGATATGTTATGTGGATACATGCTATGGGCAAAATCTTAACAAAAATTATCTTTTTAGAGAATTTAGGTAAATAGCAATTAACACAAGCAATTCAGAGTAATTAAACAAAATACAGAAAATGACAATTGAAACCAAAAACACAATATTATGTGAAACAAAGATTAGTTATGCATTATGAAATTCCAGGGCTATGCAAAATGTGTACTTAATATTCCTTCTGCACAGGCGTCATTCGTCGGTACCATGTCAAACTATCGAATATGAAAAAATGCATTTTTCATTACTTTTAAAAATGGGCCGATTGTCACCACTAAATTTTATTAGAATTTTTTGCCTAATAAAAATACTAATAACATTTCTGTGAAGAACAGGGTTACCAGTTTGACCTCACTTTTTATTTAAAAATGCCAAATTCATACCGGAAATTTTGAGAGAAAAATTGTTACTTTATGTAACCACGAAATATGCTGTCATTATACAAAGCAAAAATTTCTATTTTAAATTTCTGGTATGGATTCGAAATTTGTGAATGGAAAAGGAGGCCAAACTGGCAAACACTATTCAAATTTAGTGCTGAAAAATACATTTTTGCACATTCGAGAGTTTCATTATATTCAAACATTTTTTTTAATTCCTGGTCTACAATCTTCATATCAAATAAACAGATTTTAACCAGAAACTTTACTTAATAAATGTAAGGTAATCTTCGGTGGTATTTATTTGACTTTATATACAAAGTAAAATTTTTATACAGGGTGATTTTAATTAAAGTTGCACTTTCAAAATGCTCTTAAAAAAGAACCACTGGTCAGAATGACCTGACATTTCATTTGAGTATACGTGAAGCAACAGGAATTTGTTTTTCGAAAGAAAAAAAGTTGAAACGATGACCGCTATATTCGTCATAAGATGCCAATTACACTTGTAATAAAAAGACGGGGAACATGCAGTTCCTGTTATTCTGAACTCTATCATTGAAGGATCGGGCTCTGTTTAGGAAGCTTTTTTGCAAGAACGGTGAGTGTGCGGCAATTGCTTGAAGAAATTCCGAACATTAAAGGATTTAAAAAGCGGCTCTGGCTCGATGACTGATAAAGAGTGCCACAACAGCATGTCACGTATTTTAATTGGCATTTTAATATCGGTCCACAATTGAACTTTTTTCTTTCACAAAACAAATTCCCATTGCTTCACGTGTACTCAGATGAAATATCAGGTCATTCTGAGCAATGGTTCTTTTTTTACAATTTGAACTATAATCATCCTGTATATTACACATTTTCTCCACCTAGAAATATCAGAGCGATTCCAATTAGAGTGTGATCAGTACATGTTAGTGCACAGCAGCACCACATTCCTTTCCTGCGGCTGGTATTGAAAACAGAAGTGTGCTGCAGGCACACTATATGCAAATTTTGTTCGCCGCTTTTCGCTCTTGGCCGATTCTCCAATAAATTTGTGTCCCTCGGGGTTATATGCTGTATTTTGTCACTTAGACTGATTTTTTTAGCTTCAAATGTATTTTCTACAATTTCAAAAGGTATTTTCAAGAAAATAACTGTAAATTGTACCGCAATTATCACTACTGTCCCTTGTCCCTCACCTCCTTCACTCCTCTTTTAGAACAATTTTCAATGGAATGACAAACTATTTTTACTAGTTTTACGGCCCAAAATAAAAATGTATAGAACTTTTTCTACCCAAAACAAAACTTTACATTCTACTGTGCAAAATGAAGGATTTTTATTCAAATTTAAAAATAATTTTATATTATTCTGTGCCAGAGAATGTTGTCAACTAATGTTTACGTCACTACTGTCCTTTTGTATAAAACAGTTCCTGTGACCACGAGGAGGGCAGATAAAATTTCGTGGACAGCTGCATTTAGTAGAAGTAGCAATCTGTATTGCTGAGAATATCACATGGTTAATTTTCTGGACTTAAAAAAAGAAAGCTACAAGCTTTAAAATGGATAGAAATATAAGAAGTTTATTACTTGTCACTATTGCCACCTACTTAAATTTTCCTTATTATTATTATTATATATTTATGATTTTATCATAATATAACATGCATTTGTTTAGTTCAAAAGGTCTCATTACAGTCTTACTGAAATTAACGTACTGTGTTCACAGAAGTAAATTTACTAATTTTGTCACTACTGTCCCCTTTCAATGAAATTGCATCAGTTCACTTAGAATAATTTGAAAATGGTAATATTGAACTGTGTTACTTAAGCTAATTCATATGTGACAATGTGAAATAGCTTTAAAATTGGAAATACCTCGAATGTTTTCTTTAAAAACATTATTTTACACTGGGTGGCTATAGATCAGGGATAAACAAAGTCGAAAAAAGTTACTATAAACCAGTATTTTCTTATGGATTAATTCGGATTGTTTATTTGAGCGACTAATAAGTGTAATTTTTTTTAATTAAAAAATACTGGTACATGCCCTTTTTTCGGACTGTGCTTTTCCTTGACCTGTAGCCACCTTGTATAAAATAAAGGTTTTTTTTTTTTAATACCGTTTAAAGTTTATTCCAGAATATTGTTTATTACTCACCATTCTATGCCTTATCTATTTATTATGAAATTTTTTTTTCTATTTAACTTTTAATTTTCACTAAATCACAGAGTCAAATTATCCACTTATTCGAGAATGGCCCACTTGCGTCGAATTGTCAAACAGAAGTTCGTGCAAAAAAACAGCAGTTACTACAGTAATTCCTAGATTGCATAATCCATCTCGCTAACTACACAGCAGCGTAAGTTTCCAATCCACTTAACCTAACTACGCTTTCTTAGCTGGATTAATATTTCAAAACTTCACTTTGTGATTTTTCTGGTTTAAACCTTTTATTTTCCAGCATGCAAAACACCTTCAGTCGTAAGAGGGCGCTGTTTTTAATTTGCGAAATTTCTTCCAGTCATCTGCGCAACTTAATATATAGGCTTTGTCTGGAAATTACGATAAATGATGTTGAAGGTATAAATGACTCTAAACACCTGACTCCCTGGTTTTAAAAACATTTCTAGAATGTTTGAATGCACACAAAGAGTTCTAAAAAGGACTTTTGCTTTTAGTTTTCGAGTTATACAAGAGATATAACTTCTTTTTTGGTTTTCCACGAACTAGCGAAATTGGACATAGCACATCTATATGTGTGGTGATTATCAGGGGCGGGGGGCATGGGACAACAGCTTGGGGTCTCGCGATCAGTATATGGGCCAGAATGATGGCCCGAAAGATTTTCATAATTTGTTCTTAAAAAAATAAAGAAAAACAGTACTTGAATTTTTAACTTGCCAACCTAGTTGAAAAGTGTTTATGACTTCGGTTTGTCTGGCTGTCTGCCATCTGGCGGACTCTCTGTGCTCTAACTCGCGTAAAAATACTCTGATCAGCAAGAAATTTTTGTATGTTCTTGTCGTTTACTATAGCATGTTCCCTATTTCAACTGAAGTGTGTAATGGTTTTTTTACAGTGACAATCAAAAGTATTCCGTTACATTAGAGTCAATGGGAAATAATCGTTTCAAGTACATTTTGATGATGATACGTTATTTAAAACATGATGAAATTGATATATAATTATGAAGCATACTAAAACATGCTTTTTTGTAGAATATGGGGTGCAAAGCATTAATTATTTATTTTCAGGGCCAAACAAAAGAATTCGGTTACACATTGTTCTATGGGGAAAAATAGTTTGCTGTTTAATTTAGTGATATTTCACTATTTCTAACTTGATGAAAATTATATGCATTACTGAGGTGCACTATAAATTGCTCTCTTAAAAGTGTGGTGTACATTGCCTTTATTTACAGGGACACACAAAAGATATTGGATACAATACATGTGCGATATTTACAGTCTATGTGTGATAAGTGTGTTTTCAACTTTGGTTTGCGTTTTTTCATAGTACGTGTGTGTTTATAAACTTAGTCGTTCATATACAGGGCTACACAAGGAAATCCGTAAGTATTACAGACTATGGGAGTGAATTGCTTAAAGGTAGTTTTTAATTGTGTTACTCATTTTCTTGCAGAACTATCATATATTTAGTATAATAATATAAGTTTGTGGAATATAAATAAATTCATATACAGGGCTACGCAAAGAAAAGGATACATTTTTGTTTATGGTTGGTAATTGATGCGAGTGAGTTTTAAGTTGCATTTTAGTTAAATATGTGGTGTGTACAAGAGTATTCAGATAATATACATTGCTGTACGGAGAATTTCGAGTTCATTTCCATCGATCGGGGAAAATTGCTAAATGTGAATATTCGAACTGAACTAAATTTTATCATGCTATATATCCACATCTATTGATCATATACAGGGCTGCACAAAATAATTCGACTACTTTTTTGACACTGGAAGGTAATTTCGAAAACTGTATTTTTAAATGTGGTATATGTTTTCTAAACTGTTTACTTACATATCTTCTTTCACCTTATTTAACGGTGAAGTTTCGTTACAGTTTCCTGGCTGTAATGGAAAATGTTTCATAATCTATGCTTGACGCATGATTTTTCGTTCTTGTTATTTTTTATTTTCATCTGGTCGTCTCTTAAATCGTACCTGACCATACAAAATACATTTCTGAGACGAAATTGGAACCTATTAACGTTATGGTCTTAATTCTAAAAAAAATGGTGGATTCGATTATCCAGTAAGCGACAGATTTCTTACGGAAATTTTCCAATTTAAAAAATTTCCACTATTTCTTGTGGGAGGGGGCATGTTTTTGTCTGCCAAGGGGCCCACAAAACGTGTCAGCGGCCCTGTTGATGATATGCTAAAATACATATAAAATAACTTTTTTCTGTTTTTGGACAGTATTGCCAGTTCGCTACTTTTTTTAAAACACAGATTGCTTGATTCCACCACTTTTTTTGAAACAGGAATATTCACCTTATTTAATGACAGATGAAATAATGCTAAAAGAAGGTGAATTATATCATTTTAAAAAAGTGGCGGCAATCAAGCAACCTGAATTTAAAAAAAGTCGCGGACTGGCAATGTTGTTTGGGAGACGTCTGTAGTTAAAACTAATAAACGGATTGAGATCAAATTTTATATTTAAACTTTTGAAGAAATGAATTCGGAAAAGAAAATAATTTCAAAAATCTATTGAGAAAGCCTCGCTGCACATTGGTAATAGCAGGACGGACGCATGCTATGAGCAATTCAGCGACATATAAAAGATGCTTTACTATATCTTCAATAATGATAGAATCGATACACGGCATTAAATAAAAATGCAGAAACGCTTTATGAAAGATTAAAGTCCTAGTATAATACTATAGTGAATAACCATTAGTCGCAACCAATGTGGTCTGAATTGTCCTGGGAATTCCCATGTATATAATTCCTGTAGGCTGAATATGGAATTCGATACTACACTAAAGGCAATTCGCGTCCCAGTTTTTTTTTTTTTTTTTTTTTTTTCAAGAATGTTGAAGACAGATAAGCGCAGGAACCTGTTTATCGAAACCAACCAGAGTGGCTTCATATTATAAAAATTGTGACACGAAAAATGCTAAATGTTGGTGAGTAGAAAAGATTATAAACTTTAGCTCAAAAAAGTATTAGTTTTATTTAAATTACCTTTCGATAAATAAAAAACTACAATAAATCACCAAAAGCACATAAAATGGCATGCAGATTATCAGCCAATGACTAAGAGACTAATATGAGACAACTTCGGTTATAACTTTCGAATCCTCAGGACTTATTTCAGGTTTTATCCTGAAACTGGTTGTCCTGAAATTATCCTAGTTTTGTCCACGTTTGGACTCGTAGATTTTTTAAGCTGGTCGTTGAAGATAATCAGACAGCCTCTCTGTAAGACTTAGTTTGAGGGACATATTCTCTTAAAGGGGGCTGTACCCCTTTTTTTTTTTTTTGCGAAAAAGAACGAAAATGTTAATTTTTTAATTTTCTCCTGAAAATTATGAGTTTAGACATCGTAGTATATTCTGGTGTAATTTCGAAAAGATCCGGTAGTTAAATATATCATAAAAAAGTTTTTCATTACAAATATTTTCCTTTAAATAATTCAGAGTTGTAATTCATTTTGCTCAGTTTGTGTTTTATTAGTGTATCAATATGATTAAAATGCTAAAACTTCAACATATATTTATCAATTGACTCTAATTTTTAATGGACCTTATAGCGCCTATCATAAAATTAAGGATTGTATTTTATAGTTACATAAATATTTTATATTTTAAAATAAAAATTTTAAGTAAATAGTCAGTTTTGCTCTATTTTTACATACCTCATGATATTTTATTTATTTTTTCTTGAACTAATTAAGTTTCTGGAAATCATGTCCTTAAAGTTATAGAGCACACTTGTAAGAAATGTATGAAAAAAATACTGCAAAGAGTTTCAGATTGTTGGAGAAGTATGGTTTTAAAATTTTACTTTATTATTATTTTTTTATTCAAATTTTACCATAAGAATTACATTTTTCTTAAATAATTTCCTTTCATATAACCATTTAATAATATGTCAAAACGTACTTATAAAATACTCAAATTAGAAAAAAAAAATAGTTTAAAGAGTATCGCGTTTCCTTAGAGAAGTTCGTCATTTTCTTTAAATAGTTATTCTATAGAAATGATTTGTTCCACATATATATGAACACATCATAGAATTGTGGGTGAAATACTTAATTTACAAGAATGAAAGATCCGATTTATCGGAATTTTATATCGAAAATCGTATATTCATTCAAGATTTAATGAAAAAATATCTATTTCCTTTTAATTTCGTGTAGTGGATAAAAGGTCTCGTTTCAAATTTATACAGTCAGTCATATTGACTTCAGGTTTATGAGGTAAAAGGAAAGTCTTATGCTCCAGAATACAACACTTGAAGATAAAACTTGCAAATAAATATTACAAAATCCTTCAGGTTAGCAAAAATGATATCTATTATACTTATCAACTATTTGCTGAAGGATTTTTTTTTCATAAAAAAATGATGTAATTCTAATAGCTATATAAGAGGAAAAGTATTTAAAATATTCCCATACCAACTGCATAGCTGCCAACTTTTACGCTGGATGTTACCATTAAAATTTAATAGAAATTTTCGCCTTAATAATCGCAGATTTTGACGATGAAATAAGACGTCACCCACCTTGAGGACCCGCTTGTGGCATATGGTCGGGACAAGCCCCGAGCTCAAGGCAAATGAAATAAGACAAAATTTACTATTAAATATCAGTGGCATTAAAAAATTGGCAGCTATTCCAATTGTTGTCCAAAATTTATGAAAAACATTAAGTGTGCCAAATGGCTACACTATGCAAATATACATAATTATACTTGTATTGTAGAAAAACGTTTTAGTTGCTTCAAAGAACATATTAAGTAATTGTATGCATGTTCTGTCTATTAAAAATAAATTTTCTGATGAATTTTCACTTGTTATTTATTTCCAAGGACGGCGCTAGGGGAGGGGGTGGGCAGAGAAGCATATCCTCCCTCCATCTTATGGAAATTTTGTTTTATCAAACCTTAATTTCATGGAAACGTTTTGCAAAAAAGTTAAAGATTCTTCAGGAAAGGAAGGAAGTAACCTGCTTTCTGTACAAAGAATCAGTAACCGGGTTCGCAAAGGCATCTTCTATAAATTATGAATTGTTATGAATTGTCACGTCACGCATTTTCTTGATTTTCCTATTAATTGATTATTTTCAGATGCCTCTAACAGCGATTTGGCTTACAATATCTATTCGTGCGTTCGTTTGTTTTCTCAGTCCAGAAAATACACAGACGCGCTAAGTGCTAGACTAGAATCCTGCACGTACCTGAAAGTTCTATTTGGATTAAACCCGAAACTGGCAAAAAAAAAAAAAAAAAAAAGTGATCCTTAAACAGACAAAACTCGTTTCAACACGAAATCCGAAAGGAATGAAAGTCAATCCCTTTTTTTAATTACATTTTTGGAAAATATTTTATAATTTTATCTGTAATATCAATTTTATCTTTTACTAGCTACATAGCAGCCCGTTGTGCTGCATTTGTAATTTGTAAGATCTTTCGAGTTTTTTGAGGATAAAAGAAATCTAATTGTATTCTACATTTTAAAAATATTTATTACGAAATATTGAGTCCTTATACTTACCAATCCAGGTTTTAAATTAAAATGTATAAGTCACAAACTAAAAATATAATTATTATGATTTATAAATCTTAATTGAACCTTACAATCGCCTGAAGATTCCTTAGAATTGACCAATTAGTTCTCGAGATTTTGAGCATTGAAAGATTGGTTGATTGATTGATTCTCCTACTTTTTTCCTGTTTTTTCAAACAGACAGACAGGCGAAAAAAAAAAAGAAGTTATTTTTGCATAAGGTAAAGCTAGGAGAGTCTGCGCACAATTCAAAAGAATAACAATAAAAATCTAAATATTATTTTTTTGCTAAACTATCCATGAATAATTTTTACTTCATTTGTTTTTTATGCATTTCCATTGCTATTTTGTTGTTTTGTTGCAATTTAATAGAACAGTAGTAATAAAACCAAAAAAGTTATTTTGCGCAATCTGCCCTAACAGGGTTGGGGTGATTGCGCACATGGGTAGGAGAGATTGTTACTAATAATAACTACAATTAAATTGTTAACACTAATAATTACACTTAAATGACATTGTTGTAAGGTTTTTGTGAACAAATATTATTGTATTAGGAGTGAATATTTCAACCTGTTGATTAAATAATCAGAAAAAGAAAATAATTAAAAAAACGATTAAAAAAATTTTAATTACAGGGATAAAAAATAAAGAATCAGAAAAAGCAAGTCCAGATAAGATTACAAAATAACATTAAGTTCCTTGATAACACGTTTAACTTAAAATTAGTCCATTTTCATTTTTCATTTTTTTATGCAAATTTATCAATAAGCTGCGTAATCTCTCCTAGCATTGAAACTAATGGGAACAATGCGCCATCTCTCCTAAGTAGTAGATGCGCAAACTCTCCAATTTCGGTAGGAGAGATTGCGCGGCCTTTTATTTAAACATGGCCGCTACTAAAACGAACCGTTGATGTTCACATTGTCAGTCTAGATTAGTAGCTTATGAGAAATCGTTTAAGTTTAAAATATTTCATACTACTGACATTGTATAGAAATTCTGATGAATAGCTATGAAAATTCAAGCACTTACTTTGGGAAAACAAAACAAAATAGCAATCTTTATCTTAAACGCTCAAAACAACCAATGTGCACTTTCAAGTAGACACTCCACTACTGCTGTTGTACAACTATCTGGAGTCACTGAGCGCTCACTCTACTCCTTCCCCCCCGAACCTCTATGCGCGCAATCTCTCCGACCGCGCCATCTCTCCTGGCTTTACCTTATACATCGTTTAAGTAATCGAATGAATTTAGAAGTGTATGACAGACAGACACCCCATTTATGTATAGGGTCGATCTATTATGAGACAATAGTCGCTTTCAATCTCTTTACTTTAGTTCCAAATAATAATAAGTATATTTGTGTTTTTGTTTCCTTTATCTGTTTATAAATAAAAATAAAAGTAAAAAAAAATTTAAACCCTGTCTCATATTATGCCCACAGATTGGGGCTAATATCAGACGGCTAAAGTGAGACACCTTTATTTTCAGCTGTATTTTTCAAATCTTTCATTTTGGTACATCTTTCATGCGTCCACTAGAATACTGATGAAAACTCACTACAATGTACGCCTTCCCTAACTTATTAAATGATAATTTATGGTAAAAAAAACTAAGAAGAATATTATGTGCAACACTTAAACTATATTTTTATGAGTTTTTAGAATAAATTTACAATGGTATAAGAAAGACCCTTTATTGAAAAGGAAATAATCAAAAATGTAACCCATGATCTTGACTGATTGAGATAATTCATTTTTCATTATTATTATTTATATAGCCAGAAAAATTACAAGTAGATTCTTGCTTTTTAATGTAGTTTCAGAGAAAGGCAGGACAGTATCAGTATCCATAATGTCCACTGCATTTCATCTTCTTTGTGCACCAAATCAATCCTTAGAGCGATCGTTAAAACATCTCAAACTGTGGACTGTTACCTCTACTTCATCTTCATTTACTTCGTTTATGATACAAGCATATTTACAGTGAATAGAATTTCTAACTCCACGTTTAACGTCAGCTGAAACAAAAGTTCCCTTTTTAATATCCTCTTGAAATATCAGTGTGTCATAGACAACTGTATCTGTTTCTAACCATGTAGCATTTGAAAGGAAATATGTCAATGATTCTTCATCACTACCATGCACAGAAGGCAATTCTTCACCATCTGTTTCCTTTGAGCAATTTGTCAGTCAACTTCTGTTTTTTAACACTTTCCAACCTAGTTGAAAAGTGTTTATGACTTCGGTTTGTCTGCCGTCTGCCCGTGCTCTAACTCGCGTAAATATGCTCGGATTGCTCTGCAATTTTTATATGTTATTGTCGTTATCTATAGCATGTTCCCTATTTCAACGGAAGTGTGTAGAACTTATAGTTTTTTTACAGGGACACTCAAAAGAATTCCGTTACATTGCGGTCTATGGGGAAAAATCATTTGCGGTTTATTTAAATGATGTTTCATTATTTTAAACGCATTGAAATTTATATATATCACTAAGGTGCATTACAAGAAGCGTACTACAGAATAGTGTGTGTATAGCACTTAGAGTTACTTTACAGGGACAGTCAAAAGAATTCCGTTACATAACGTCTGTGGAGAAAAATCGTCTGCAGTTTATTTAAATAATGTTTCACTATTTTAAACGCATTGAAATTTATATAGATCACTAAGGCGCATTACAAGAGGCTTACTACAGAATAGTGTGTGTATAGCAGTCATCGTTCATTTACAGGGACACACAAAAGAATTGTCTACTGTCTGTTAACAATAATTCCTGGAAGTGCGTTTTAAGTTACTGAACGCGATTTTAATTTTAACTCGCTTTTTGTCTATTACGTAGTGTGTATAAATTCTGTAGATCCTATACAGGAAAGCACAAAAGTTCGCGAAAACATTTCCGTTTATTGACAGAAACTCCAGACGGAGAATTTTAAACTGTGCTACGCGTTTCCTAAGTGAACTAAATTTAGCATCCTATGTAGTATATATACAAATCTATAGATCCTATTACAGGGCTGAATTCGGATATTTTTCCGAATATTGTATAATGTTGGAAATTTCTGAAATTATGTTTTTAAATAGGTTATGCGTTTTCCAAATTGTTTACTTAGATGTTATCTTTTAGCTTATTAAACGGTATGATTTGTAAAATGATTTTGGAAGCGTTGGAAAGTGTTGCATAATCTATGCTTGACGCATGATTTTTCGTTCTTGTTTCTTTTTTTATTAGGTTTTTGTATTTTTATAAATTCTTCATTTTCAGTTTAGTCTACCGATATCTGACCCTTTTATTTGGATAATAAACTGTGTGCTGTGCTTGTGTAATTCTCTGCATATTAAATTTATGATGTATTATTTTCAACACTTGTATCTTCTTTTCCTGTCATAGCATAATTTCTTGGTTTGTCTTTCTTCTGAGTTTTTTGTTTGTTTGTTTGTTTTTACTTCCCACCTTTGCCTTTTCTCTTTTACTGCACTTGTTAAGGAATTTAAGTTATTTTGTTTTTGTTTTTCCTCTTCATTTTGTATTCTTAATTTTTCTATCGCTATATATTCACTCATTTTACTTTATTATCTGTAAAAGCAACGCCTCAAACGAACATGAGGAGTTATGATAGGGGATGCAAAATGTGAAATGGTTTGCATTAGCATAGTTTTACGGCACAGAAACGACCTATCAATTTTACGATTTTTAGCTAAACAACATACTGGCTCACCATTGAATATCCCCCCTCTTTTTGGCTTCATCTTAAATACTTTGTGGGTGAACTTTCTATTTTTTTTTTTTCATTACGCACAATTTTCAATGTTCTGCAGTGGAATGCAGGTGGGCTTACCCAATCTAAATGACTGAGCTTATAAAGATCTTGAACGATAAGAAAGTAGATATCTTCACAATATTGGAAGCAAAGAAGTTAAAAAAGGATATGGAGAGATTCAACTTTCCTGGCTATAATGTTTTTCTTTTGGAGAAGAGTAGGAAAGTGGCCAGTGGTATATTGGTTGGAATCAAGTACACCATCACTTCGAGCTTTAAAATTATAAAACATACGGGTGTATCAAATGATAAGATAGAAATTGTTTTATTAAGTTGTTGGATGAATAACTGCCACTTTAAAATTTATTCAGTCTATAACCCACCCAATAACAAACCCAAATTCGAGTTAATTGATGTCAACAGAAGAACTATTGTATTTGGTGACTTTAATGCTCACTCCCAACATTGGGATATGAAGATATCGGGATATAAAGATAGAAATTTTGCTGGGGATGCCGTTGAAGATTTTTTGTGTTCCAATAATTTGAAGCTTGTTTTTGATAAACAAGATAAACCGACTTTTCTACACTACAGTGGCACATCTAGTAACCCAGATGTGTTGTTGGTTTCAACTGACATTATAGACAATAGTCAGAGAACTGGTTTAGAAGATTGCGGTATTGGTCACCGCATGATTCTGGCTAATATTGATCTCCCACGGGGCAGGGCATTACGCTCTTGCAATAGAGTGCAATAGGTATTCCCGGTAACGAAAAGGCGGATGAATTGGCCAAAAAAGGTTGTTCTGTTAATCAGGCTTCATGTAACTTAATTAACTATAAGTCTGCCTCTTCAATGGTTAATCAAATAATTAAGAGATCACATATAGCAGAAAAATCGTGGAAAAATACCATCTCTAGCCTCCCCGATTGTCCAAGAAGCAGTTCTGTAGCTGCCTTTCGCATCGCGACAAAGCATGATTGTTTATATGCACATCTTTTCCGTCTCCAGATAGTGGATAGTCCTGCCTGCCACCTCTGCCGCAATGGTGCGGCGATGACTGCTGACCACCTCTCTGACTGTTCAGCACTCACGAAGAGCTGCATTTACTCCCGTTACTGGGAAGCCAGAGACTCTTTACACATTTTAACTTCTTGATTTTATGTGGTTCCCATGTTAATTACCCTTTACTTTGTTCCTGTGTTTGGTGTTATCTTTTTACTTATATTTCTGGGGGTTTTTGTTCTTCATGATCTCTGTACGGCGTAAGGATAATGTCTGCTAGCCTGCTGCATTGGAAATAAAAAAAAACAATTTTCAATGTTTCAAAATACACAGACTTTAACGTTCAATGTCACTTTTAGCTTGAACTAAGTTGTAAAATCAACTTGCTAGCACTTCATATCATTCGATTAAAAGTCTGTAAAAAACTGTGTGTTAATATTAATATTTTTTTAAATGGATTGCACTGTTAGAAAGATCAAAGTACGATAATACGGCGCGTGTTTTTAGTTTATCAGTATTTCAAACGGTTTAGTCGAAGGGGGCTTCGAAAGACGCCGAAAAAGAAAGCGTTTCCAACCTTTGTATCTCCATGCACGTGAGCTCCGGAACAGCCAGCGTGCGCCATTTTGAAAAAAAAAGCATATATTTGATGAGATTTCTTTGTTTTTTTAATTAATATCTCGGTTAATTATCAAAAAATTGCAAATTTGAGCTTCAGGTGCATTCGGACCTGCCTTGGACTATCCTAATCCAAATTTTCAGATCTCTACGAGCAATAGATTTTTACAACCACCAACAAAAACTGTGAAAGTATGAATAAAATTAAAATAATTAATTGACAACAAAACAGGTCACCCCAACAAACTGAACATAGATACCAAAACCATAGTATTTAAAAAAAAAAAAAAAAAAAAAATTGAATAACAGAAATTGAATAACAGAAATTGAATAATGGGAATTTGTGGAATTTAGACAGAATTTTCAGGTCCTAAATGCCTAAATTTCCACAGTTTCATCTTCATATTAGCCATAAAATAGCCAAAAAATATGAATTTCGGACAACCACACCCAGAATGTAGAGAAATACACAATGAAACAACAATTAAGTTCAAAATAAAACATGATTAAATAGGATTGAGGGGGGAAAATAATATATAAAAAGTTATTTAAATTTAAAAACGCGTACCACAACTGAAAACGCCCTTCCAGCAATTATTGTACACAGACACTGTAACCCAAATTCTTTTGTGTGTCATGTGTGTAAATGAACGATGAATACTATGCCCACGCTATGTTATAGTAAGACTCCTGTCAGTGATATATATCAATTTCAATATATTTGAAATAGTGTAACATCATTAAAATGGACCGCAACTGATTTTCCCCATAGACCGTAATGTAGCGGAAGTCTTTTGAGTGTCCCTGTAAAGGAGCTATAAGTGCTATCACACCATATTCTATAGTAAGCCTCTTGTAGTACACCTAAGTGATATGTATCAATTTCAATATGTTTGAAATAGTATAACATCATTAAAATAAACCGAAAATGATTTTCCCCCATAAATCGTAATGTAATGGAATTCTTTTGAGTGTTCCTGTAAAGGCACTATAAGTGCTACACACTTCCTTTTCAATATCAAACATGCCATAGTAAATCTCAATAACATATATCAATTGCGTGATAATCCGAGTATATGTACGCGAATTAGAGCACAGACAGACAGACAGACAAACCAAATTCCTAAACACTTTTCAACTATGTTGGAAAGTGTTAAAATGTCAGACACGCTACGCTATCTTGGATTTGGCGGGATATAACGATAATTTGAAATTCAAAAAAGTATGACTTAGATTTTTCACAAATATAAAAAACTGTTTCCAATTTTACAAAAACAGGACTCTCTGAGAATAGTCTGGACAGTCCCCTGATTACAAAAATAAAATCTTACTTTATCTATCAGGCGAATATTGAAACAACAAAAAGAAAGTCGAATACGGATATATTACGAGTAGAAGGTTTTTGGAATTTTAAAAAAGTCCTTTTAAAGATTTATTTCTGGATTTAATACCTTCTCATCTTTCTTTTGCACATCATTAAAGTGGGCATACTTGCTAACTTCCTACCTCGCCGTTGCATTTAGAAAATCTATTGTACAAATCAGATCGTTCAAACGGGGAGAGATTTAAAGCAGTAGCAAAGTCCAATGAAATATAGAATTAATTACGCCATGCAGCTCTAGAAGAAATGTGACGGTCCACGGCGCGGCACAGCGACGACCCCCCGCTATGCTTATCGAGTATACCCGTAGAGAAAAATGTGTAAACGGCTGGTGACCTAAAATATCCTGTTTCGGGAAGCTAGCAGCTTTATGTTTTCGTCAAGCTCAGCGTGATAGCGAGTGCTCTAACCTTTTGGCGATTCCGACTCAGGTGTGAACAAGGAAAATACAATAATAATATTGCTCAGTATTTTATGCAAAATAGTATCGCTTTTTTCTGCTTTTAGTCTACAATTCTCAGTTGACAATCTCCTCTGCCTCTTCCCTCAAAAAGTAAAACCGATGACACTTTTAACCTACACAAATTATGTATATCCGTTTGGGCGTGTATCATCTTTTGAAATAACTCTCTAAATAACGGAAGCACAAAATTTGTCCGCTATTCAGAGACAAAATCATGAAAATATATCGATATTGGGGACTGAAGAAGTGTTTGTCTCCAATTAGGCAGTGTACGTTACGGACGTTTAAAAGAATTCATTTTTTTTTTGTCAACTCTTAATATCCCCTAACTAGTAGTATACGTGATAATTTCATATAATTTGCTCATGAGAAAATTTAGCATGTGAAAAAGCAGAACGAAATTCACATTTTGGAATAGATGTGTGCGTGTACACTGTTAGAAATGGTTACTCAAATTCCACGAAATTTTCTTCCTTGTTGACGAAACTGTTTCCTGGGAAATGCTCCGAGCGAATATTTCGTCAAATCAAGTAAATTTGCATCCTCGAAAGTGAGGAAATTAATTTCGTCAAATTGCTTATTCGAAAGTGTAAGAAAAAGGCTGGTGGCGCCATCTATTGGCAATTTTAGAAGCATCTGTAATTGACAGGAGGAAAAGTTACGTCGCTTTTCTCGGGTCTTCAAGGGGATTCGAACGCGCGATCTTCGGTGTGGGAGACCACTGCGCTGCTTCCCTCGCCAGCGGGGCCTTGAGTGAATTTGATTTTAAATGTATCTACCGGATGTTGATGTGGGTTTATATTTTTAAAAGTAGATTGTATGTTTATCGGTGCTGTTATAATTTCTGCATGTTTTAGTTAATAAGGCTAGATTATTATTATGGTTTTTCTGGTTAATAAATAATTAGAATATGGCTTGATTAATAAAATTTATTAGAGAAATTTCCTTTGTTCAATGAATGATTAGAATATGGTGTAGTTAATTTGTTGGTCAGAAATTATAAAGAAGATGGGGGATAATATTTTAACACGTTGCTGTTTATAAAGGGGAAAAGGATCAGTTATGCATATTTTAAATTTCATTGTTATATGAATATATTTCTTAAATAAAAAAAAAGCTTCTAAAATTTTGATTTTTTTTTTTTTTTTTTTTTTTTTTTTTTTTTCTTTTTTGAACGATTTTGTAACAACAAAAATAATCTGGCCGTGAATCGGGAAACAGTTTCGTGAAATATTTGAGATTTTCCATTTCATTAAAAATCACTTAATTTTGAGATGAAATGGACGGAGGATTCGGGAAGGGGGCACCCTGGCGATAAAACATTAATTTCTTTATCTATTAGTATTTAATTATTCCAATCACTTAAGAATAATAAATTTTACAATTTTTTTTAAATCATCGGAGGAAAACAAATTTTTAGTTAATTAAATTTAGAAATCCAGGCAGTGGCAATTTTCTTTGGCCGGAATTCATGGAATGTAGTTCATTTTTGTAATGTTGCTCGAAATTTCCCGAGCGTGAGGAAGTGGCAGTAGACAGAGGCTCCGGGAAGTCGCAAGAATAGGATTTTTTTTTAATCTGAGTATTTTTTTTTCTTTTCGCCTATGCGCATTTGTTCTTCTCACTGCTTTTCTTTGCGTTTGTGTTATATCCCCATTTCCCCCGCTAAACTTAGTTTTTTAATTCTATGTATATTTTTTCATCGTGAAAACATTTAGCCATTTAAAAATTTCGAAATTTCGTCACTGTTATCGTAATTCTGAGATCTCGATTGCTGTTCTTTACCTCATTCTCGATCTCATGCCATAAAATAACCACATCCCATTTCCTTGAACGGTATGGTTGTGTTAAAAATTATAGATATATGGCGTTGTCATGCAGATGTCTGCAAAATTAGGCTTATAGTAACAGACCCATTTCTGACCAGCGCTTGAAACAGGCTCTTTTCTCGTCTTCAGTCATTTTCGCAATGCGCTAGTTGCTGATTCCCTATTCTTGTAAAAGAGTTTAACCAACAGCCCTTGATCTGGTAACGATAGCATCGAATGAAGAAAAAAAAAACGATTTCTTTCTAATCCCATTCCTCCACACCGCAATTTTTTATCATCATTTGTTTCCTTTTGGTGATTACTTATTATGTATGGGCTTAATACTAAACATTCCGATAATTGTACTCACGTTTTATAAAAAGTATTTCACACCAGAATTTTTATTTAAATCTTATATAGTTTTACATATTTTTTTCTATTCAAATTATTTCTGCGTTATTTCTATTTTATTTATTTTAGAAAGAAATTTCTGTTTCGAATTGAAATATTTTTTTTATTTGGTACATGTCGAATGACCGGTCGGGGGTATATTTAGTGTTAAATTTTTAAAAATTGCTTCGAGAGAACATTTCTAAATGTTAGACATTCAGAAAATGTAAATAAAAAAAAAGTATTTTTTAAATCCGAAGACCTTTCCTGAAAAACAGCACATTTTGAACTAAATTACTTTATTTATTCATTTTGTCATTTTTTACATAGAACACCTTATAGATTTTTAGTCATAACTACCATAATTATAGGATATTTTATGCCTTTTTTATGCTTTTTATTGCTCTTTCCTTTACATTTGTATATAAAAAAAAAAGTTTGTTTGAACATTTAACAATCTTAGGACTTACATGCGTAATCCCTGCTATAGAATTTCATAATATTGTATTCTATTTTTATTTTACTTCGAGGGAAAAGAAACATGAGAACAGCGCCATTTCTATCAAGTTATTTTGAACTTAGTGCATTGCCAATAACAAAAAAGCAAGATCAAAAACGGTAAAAAGTTCCAACATGATTTAATAGGTTGTAAGATTCAAATTAAACTACACAAAATATGGAAATATATTAATTTTCTTTTACAGAATGAACAGCAATTAATGTCTGTTATGGACGATCTAAAATTTGAAATTATTAATCCAACCTTAGTTTCGGTATATGTTACTCCATAGGTAGAATTAAAGGAAAAGAAAGAAAGAAAAATAAATATCATTCTAGACTATAACTTGTATCTCGCTTACATGGATAATCTCTGCTATAGAGATTCTTAATGTTCTAGATTTTAGGAACGATTCTATAGAGATTCTAGGCCCTAATTCATTTTGATCTTATAAGAAAAAAACATAAAAACAACGACCTTTTTATCAAACTATTTTTAATTCTGCTCATGTTTTCTCTGTCATTAACAACAAAAACATGGACAAAAGCAGCTGAAAAGTTTCAGAATGATTTAATACCGTCTGAGGTTTAAAATGAACTACACAAAATTCACAAATCTGGAAATATATTAATTTTATTTTACAGCCTACTTTTCAATGATCAGCAATTAATGTCTGTTATGAACGATCTACTAGAGTATAAATTTGTAGCTATTACTTGTTGTAATCGCAGCATACTGGCAAGACAAACGCTTTAAATAATTCAGGTAAAATCTTGTGCGATAAAACCTATCTGATCAATTAGAGGTGAAAAAGGAGCCATTAAAAGCTTATCTACAAAAACATTTAGAGGTTCTCTATTTTTTTCCTTTTTATTTTTACAAAATGGACCAGTATTCGTGAGAGATAAAGATGTCACGCTTTAGGACTAGACTACTCATCCTATTATCTGTTATCCAATATTCCCATTTAGAAGTTGAAGCAGGTCGAGTCATAGATCTAAGAAGATCTTTGATCTAAAGGTCAAGTAAAGATCCCTAGAATCAGTATTCGAACTTTCTTTTCCCACTTTTTTTCTAGTGTGCATGCGTGCTTATGCATCTTTTGTGCAATACTGAAAATGACATCACATGTGTGAAAAATTAAGAAAGAAACAGTATAAAATTCTAATGAAATAATACTACAAAATTAAACCCAATAAGATGAAAATCAAATATGAAATACTTATGAATAATTTATGGATACGTCAGAGTATGTTACTTCCACAAATTAAGCCTAAAAATGACAATATTATGCCGCTTATAACATATCAAAATGAAACCCAAGAAATATTAAAACAAAAAGAAAACCAAAAAATAAGTAATTTTCCATAAGCAATACACACAACTCTCCAGTAGAAAAAAAAAGTGTAGGAATGATTCAAACAGATGAAGAAAAAAAAAAACCCATAATGCATTACCCCAAACACTGCATCTCATTGAAAAATAAGAACAAACAGCAGAACTGGTAGAACTAGCAGAAAGTGGATACACATATATATATATATAATCGAACTCGATTAAAATGAGCTCGGTTATAACGAGAATCCGGTTTAAACTATCAAAATGAAAGGCATACACATTATATTATATATTAATATACCGGATGTTGATAGAAGCATACTTCCAAACACAAAAAAGAAATAGACATCAGGTATAGCTGATAGTTATGGAATTTCATTTGCAAGGGGTATTTCGTATACAAAATAAAATAAGATATGTAATTTTTTATACGGCCCCTATTTACTATAAGTTATAATTGCCGAAACGTCAGTGACGGCTCACTGTGGAGACGCGAAACGTTTTTGGTTTCCATCTGTTTTTCTGTCTGTCTGTCTATTTGACTGTCTGTCTGTCTGTTCCGCGATAACTGCCGTAAAAATCGTCCTATTAGGTTGATTTTTGGTGAGTATGTTGGTAAGGTACCCGGAATTAGTTGTATAGTTTTTAGTTACATTTGGTTCATTCATTCGAAAAATATAAAACATTTATTTTTAGGTCATAATGCTTTCCTATGGAAATGCAGATGATTTTCAAATTTCATTTTTAACTGAAATGAAAATTATATGTTTGAATAATGGATTTAAATATAAAATTATAGATGCTAAATTTTATGTTTGAATAATGGATTTAAATATAAAATTATGGATGCTAAATTTTTATATGGAGGTTTTAAATATATCCAATAGCTTTGAAAATTTGCCGATACATTTATTAGAATTTAGAAATTAATTGTTTAAATTATTGGAAAATTTTTTGCATCTGTTCGGAAGATATAAAATATTTTACTTTCATATTTTTTTACAAATTTTAAAATGCATTTATTTTTACTTTGCTCTTTAATTTATTAGTTTCTTAGCAACCATATTTCAAAGACTATCAAAATAATAAAATTGCACTATTTTGCTGCAATATATATATATATATTTTAATAAAACTAAATTAAATATTGAAATTAATAATAGAAAATTATTAAATTATCACAAATTACTAAAAATCAAATGTAATAATTTAAATTATCCTTATCTTGTTATAATTCCAAAATTTCATAAAAATCCAATTAAATTTCGCACAGTTATCATCGGGTGTAACACATATAATAATAATGAAAGCAATTTACTTCTTAATATTTTAAAGCAGATATATGATATAACGATAAAACATAATAACCAACATTGCCTAAAAAACAATTTTCAGCTTATTAATAAAATACATAATATCAATCCAGTAAAATTCATAAAAACATTGGATTTTAATGATCTATTTAATAACATTGATATAAAAGACTTACATAAAACAATGTGTATATTATTTAAATAATTCAAATCTCAATTAAAATTAAAAGATCATATTTCCGTAAAATTTTATAAAAACTTTATTAAACTTTACATTGCATAATAATTACATCATATATAACAATATTATTTATAAACAATACCAGGGAATACCGCTTCTAGTATTCTCTCTGACCTTTACTTATATTATTATGAAAGAAATATTGGTCCGAACAATGATTATGTATTTTATCGCTATATTGATGACATTATCATTTTTTATTTCAATGATAAAAATTGCACATCACCACTCAATTTTTATCCTAATCAGCTTACATTAAGCGAAAATGATTTGATTAATAATAATATAAATTTTCTTGACTTAAAAATTAATATTAATGATAATTATAAATTAATATTTGATATTTTTGATAAAAGATTTGACTTTCCATTTAAAGTACATATTTTTACCAATTTTGCTTCATGTTTACATAAATCAGTTTATAAAAATATAATTATCAATTACCTTCATCGTATAAAATATCTATGCTTAGATATAAATAAGCACAAAAATATTAGATTTATACGAAATCAAGCAAAACTATATGGTTAGCCTATTTTTTTGATAAATTCAATTATCAACTCTTTTAAATAACATTTATTACATCATATAAATATAAACATGTTATGCAATAATTTATTTTGTTTTAGTGTGCGATAAAATATAGCAAATAATACAATTAAAACATATATAAGGACTATTATTAAGCTGGTTGAACATTGTTTACACTTTATATAGTCATGGTGAATGTGCGTCTGCCGATCACCTTAATATTAAGTGATACTAATGATCTCTATAAAATATGCATTGTATTAAAATAACTGTAAACATAACATATACAAAAACACATATTATTATACATGGATAACATTGTTGATTATAAATCACAAACATTAATATATGCAATATATATATATATATATATATATATATATATATATATATATATATATATATATATATATATATATATACATTAATTATGTTATTTTAATGTTTAATTTCAATAAAGTCTTTTAAATAATGCATTGCATTAAAAAATGATTGAACCGCATGTGTAATCTAAATATTATGTAATAATTATTAATTAAAAGTTTTTAAAAGTTTGTGAAATTTTAACTTGTTTATGTTATATTAAATTTCATAATTAAATAAATCTCTATCTTTTTCCATCTTTCTATATATATATATTTTTTATGATGATATTAATTCATTAACTAATAAGTAGAAGCATCAAATCTTAACTATTTTCGTTAAATACTATTTGATATATAAGTAGATAGATGCCAGCAACATGTATTATATAAGAATTCATTAACTAATTAGTAGAAGTATAAAATCTTAATTATTTTTTGTAAATTCTATAATATATATAAGTAGATTACCATAGATGGCAGCACCAGCACTATGTATTATAAGAAATATTTTTATTTATTTTTACTTTTTTAACATAATATTTACTCTTGGTAAGAGGTTTTGAAATACTATGTAAGATAAATTTAATTCCAGATAAATTTAATTCATATAATGGGATTATGTCTGATGTTAATATAAAACTACAATGATATTATTATTTATTACTATTTATATATGTTATTAAAGCTAATATAATAAATATGTAAATCAAACTTAATTTTGAATAATTATTATTCCTATAGAGGGCAGCACATTTCTTGTCAAATAAATGTTAAAAATATTTTTAATTTACCTATAGAGGGTGCTTACTGCTTATGTATTTAAATTTTACTTTTAAAGATTAAAGTTAAATGGAAAATTTGGATATTCACAAATATAAATTTGTTTTTGAGTGTATTTATTTGTTTTTATCATAAAAATAAATTTGTGTGTTTTAAATCAATTTGTGTTAATGTGTAATAATTGAGGTTTTATTTCAAAATATGTTCTCTCAACTTGACAATCTCATCAAGATTATGATATATCCAATGGTTGGAGTATCATAGTTGAGATTTTTTCCAACAGAGCGAAAGTATGCCGGGACCAGGACTCGAACCTGGGTTCTTTGGTTTGCCGTACCAACGCTCTCCCTACTGAGCTATCCCGACGATATCCTGGACTGGCATATTTCACTCTTATTTGTTGGACAAAGCTGCGAACTGAGCGCTAATTTCATTCATCCGAGCTATAATTATAGCATTTACATAATGAATCTTGAAATAGCACGGAAACACCTGCTATTACTATGATATTTCATGATGTGCGCCATGTGGTCGTAATGGTATAAATGTAGACCTTGTGATGTTTACGGAATTTTTGATAATTATTGTGAGTAAGATATTTTATCTATTCTTTACAAGTTTTTTTATTTCCAATTTTACTATTCCCAATTGTTTTCTGGTAATAATACAGTATACCTGGATGAATATACTGATCTTAGCATAAATGCCAGTATATTTATGAAATACTGTACTATTTTTAAAACATGTGTGGATACATGCAGGCTGTTGATTATATCTACACGTGTTTTTAAATATCCAATTCTAATTTAAATCTCTTGTTATCCAATTTTCCATTATATTTAGTTCATATTTCATTTCAAAATCCATTTGTATTAACTTGATATCAACTTCAAATTATTAACATTTTATGGTTTATTATATAATTTTCTCTCTCTCTCTCTCTCTTTTTAAATATTCTTCAGATTTTCAGTATTTTTGGACAATTACCATTGAAGCAAATGCTATGGTAAAATTATGATTGCACTTGTTAATTTATTAACTATGTGGTATTCTGTCTACACTTTATTACTAATTATCTCTTAGGAGATTTAATTAGAATGTTACAAGAACTTGATATGTTTTTTGAAATTCAAAGATTATAATTATATATATATATATATATATATATATATATATACACACTTTTTTTTTTTTTGCAAAGTAAATTATTTTCGAGTGATTTTAGTATATTCTAGCGACATTAATCATGAGAATTTATTTTGATATAAGTTACCGTTTAACCACTATAGAATGATTACCAAAATAATTTTTTTCCAAATGAAAATTACAAAAACATTTCACGTGTAATTTGGATTGAAGAGTCGTAGTATGTGTTTACATTTGTATACATTTCTTACATGAGATATTATTCATTTTCTGGAACAGATGTGGATGTTTCGTCGTTGAAGAGTTAATATAATTTTAAAAATAGGATAAAATCACTCGTACAACGAGGTGGTTAATCTAAAGAAATTAGAGTAGTAAAACGATCCTGAAATATTACAATTACTGTAAATTGAGAACATAACAAGCTGTCACAAAAATACTTTATAGAGCCAAATCACGATTGCTATTTAGTGAAATGGCAGTGGGCACGATTATGAATGTTTACCCAAAAGTTAAAAAAATTAAAAATAAGCCTAATTTAGGGAGATTTTAGTTTGCTATTGCCGTCGAGTTAGATCAATATGTACTTAGATAAAATAAATATTATAGAATAATCATCAAAACTGTTTTTCCTAAACAAAAATTGTAATAACACTATATTTCTAAATTAGATATAAGTGAAATATAATAGATTCTGTTTACATTTCCGTAAGTTGCTTTTGTACATGAGATATTATTCAACTTATCCATCAGATGCAGGTGTTTCGTGGCTATACGTTATATAAGCTAAGTAAATATTGCTATTTTGGGGTAATACGATAACATGAAATTATTTTCGAAATTGTTGCTTATCCTAATAAAACCACTGTGTAGAACGAAATCCAAGATATACTAGAATCATTCACGCAAACAATAGGAAATTACGAATTTAAATTAAATAAGTTAGGTGGGGTAAATGTATTTTTTTATCTAAAAAATTACAAGAATAAGAAGTTCATAAACATGTTATTGCATAAACCGTGTAATTTAACGTTTATAATTTCTGAAACCTTCGAATTATTTTATATGCGTATAAATGTATATGTAGTAATTAAAAAAATTAATTTCAGGATTGTAAGATGTAAAATATTATGAAAAGTGATATTAAAAAACATTGACTTTCAGATCTGGCGTTGAGGCTCCTGATCTGCAGATTTACTAGTCTAAAATAATTGCCGAAACGTCAGTTGAGGCTAACTGTGGAGACCCGAAAAGTTTTTGGTTTCTGTCTGTCTGTCTGTCTGTTTGTCTGTCTGTCTGTTCCGCGATAACTGCCGTAAAAATGATCCGATTAGTTTGATTTTTGGTAGGTATATTGGTGAGATACCCGGAATTAGCTGTATAGTTTTTAGTTACATTTGGTTCATTCGTTCGGAAAATATAGAACATTTCTTTTTTGATCATAATGCTTTCCTATGGGATTTCAGACGATTTTGAAAATTTTCAGTCGTTGAAAATAAAATGTCGCATTTGATTAATGTATTTAAACGGTAAGTTATGAAGGCTAAAATTTATCAAGTCAGGTGTTAAATTATTCAAATTAATTTGAAATTTTGTTTATACATTCGTCAGATTTTCTAAATTAGGTGTATAATTTTTGGTGCAATTTTATACATCTGTCCTAATAATATAATACTTTTATTTTATCATTTTTTGCAAATATTAAAATGCATTCATTTTTATTTTCCTTTTCAATTTAACCGTAACCTAGCAACCATGTTTAAAGAATATCAAAATGATAAAATTCAAGTAACTCAGACGATTTTGCTACAATATTTTATTCGCAAAATAAAATATTATTGGGTGATTTTATATTTTATTGAAATAAATGAGAATTTATTTTGGTACAAGTTACCTTTTAACTACTATAGAATGATAGCCGAAACATTTTTATATGAGATATTATTAATTTTCTGGAAGAGATGCGGATTTTTCGTGGTTGAAAATTAGTATTATTTTAAAAATATAATGTAATATCTCATACAACGAGGTAGTTAATCTAAAGAAATTAGCGTAGTAAAACGAATCCATACAGCCTGAAATAGCACAAATATTGGTAACTGAGATCATAAAAAGTTATCACAAAAAATACTTTATAGCGCCAAATCAAGATTGCTATTTAGGGAATTGGCAGTGGGCACGATTATGAAGGATTACACAATAAAAGTTTTCAGGTTTAAAAGTTTCCAAATAAGCCTATTTTGGGGAGATTTTAGTATGCTATTGCCATCGAATTAAATCAGGATGTACTAAGGTCAAATAAATAATGTACAAAGGCCATCAAAACTGTTTTTCCGAAACAAAGATTGTAATAATACTAGATTTCTGAAATAGATAAGTGAATATGTAGTAGATTCAGTTTACATTTCCATAAGTTGATTTTGTACACGAGATATTATTCAACTTATCTATCAGATGCGAGTGCTTCATGGTTGGAAGGTAAGTAAATATTGCTATTTAGGTATTACATGAAATTATTTTCGAAATTTTTGCTTTTCATAATAAAACCAATGTGTAGAACGAAATCCAATATGTACTAGAATCATTCACACAAACAATAGGAAACCACGAATATAAATTTAATAAGATTACGGGGGGTTCAGGGGGGGGCAGAGCCCCCCTGAAGAAATGTATTTTTTTACCTAAAAAATAAAATAAGAAGTTCATAAGAATGTCAGAATATTATTGCATAAACCGTGTTTAATTTAATGTTCCTAATTTCTGAAACCTTCGAATTATTTTATATGCGTATAAATATACATGTAATAATTTAAAAAAATTAATTTGCGTATTATAAGATGTTAAATATTATGAGAAATGAGATTAAAAAACATTGACTTTCATATAGCTGACGTTGAGGCTCCTGATCTGTAGATTTACTAGTTGCATAAACGTCAGTTGAGGCTCACTGTGAAGACCTGAAAATTTTTTGGTTTCCGTTTATCTGTCTGTCTGTTCCGCGATAACTGCCGAAAAAATTATCCGATTTGGTTGATTTTTGGTAGGTATGTTGGGGAAGTACCCGGAATGAGCTGTATAGTTTTTAGTTACATTTGGTTCATTCGTTCGAAAAATATAGAACAATTCTTTTTAGGTCATAATGCTTTTGAATGGGGAGCCAGGCGATTTTGAAATTTTCCATTCGTTGAAAATAAAATCGCGCATTTGATTAACCATTTCAGGGGCAAGCAATTGTGTTCCTGTAACGCCGAATTCACGCCGGTATTTACGAAAGAATTTAGTTCAAAATAAGGGGAAAAAAATTTTCAGCTTTTCCTCGTCAAATTTAAAAAAGTAAAATTTAATTAAAAGTTTCTCGTTTGAATCGGATTAAAATTAGGTGGTATATAATATATACCACCGCCCCTCAAAGGGTTAATGTATTTAAACGGTAAGTTATGAAGGCTAACATTTAATAAGTTAGGTCTTAAACTACTCAAATTAATTTGAAATTTTGTTAATACATTTGTCAGATTTTTTAAATTAGGTGTATAATTTTTGGTGACATTTTATACATTTGTTCGAATAATATAATACATTTTATTTTATCGTTTTTTACAAATTTTAAAATGCATTTATTTTTACTTTGCTCTTTAATTTATTAGTTTCTTTGCAACCATATTTCAAAGAATATCAAAATAATAAAATTCAAATAACTCTCACTATTATGCTGCAATATTTTATTCTCAAAATAAAATATTTTCGGGTGATTTTAGTATTTTATTGGAATAAATGAGAATTTATTTTGAAACAAGTTACCTTTTAACTACTATACTGAAACATTTTTTCCAAACGAAAATTACAAAATCGTTGAACGTGTAATTTGGATTCAAGTCTTGTAGTATAAGTTTACATTTGTATAAGTATATTTCTTACATGATATATTATTAATTTTCGGGAAGATATGTGGATGCTTCGTGGTTGAAAATTAGTATGTTATTTTAAAAATAGGATAAAATCTCTCTTAGAACGAGATGGTTAATCTAAAGAAATTAGCGTAGTAAAACTCATCCATACATCCTGAAAAGCACAATTACTGGAAATTGAAATCATAAAAAGCTATCACAAAAAATACTTTATAGCACCAAATCACGTTTGCTGTTTAGTGAATTGGCGGTGGACACGATTCTGAATGATTACCCTATAGGTTTAAAAGTTTTCAAATAAGCCTTCTGTATTTATTTTATTTATTTATTTATTTATTTATTTTATTTTATTTATTTATTTATTTATTTATTTATTTATTTATTTATTTATTTTTTATTTTATTTTATTTTTATTTTTTTTTTTTTGGGGGGGGGGGGGTATTTAGTAAGTCCATGGAGTAGATCAGAATGTAGATAAGATCTTACATCCAAATATTATAGAATGATAATCAACAAGGTTTTTCCGAAACAAAAATTGTAATTACACTAGATTTCTAAAATAGATATAAGTGAAATATAGTAGATTCAGTTTACATTTCCATAAACTGCTTTTATACAAGAGATATTATTCAACTGATCCATCAGATGCAGGAGTTTCTTGGTTGGAAGTTAAGTAAATATTGCTATTTTGGTATTAGGCTAACATTTAATTATTTTCCAAACTGTTGTGTATCCTAATAAAATCATTGTGCAAAATGAAATCCAAGATATACTATAATCATTCAGACAATCAATAGGAAATCACGAATATAAATTTAAGAAGATAAAAATTACATGAATAAGAAGTTCATAAGTATTTCAGAATATCATTGCATAAACCGGGTTTAATTTAATTTGAATTTTTTTTTTAATTCTGAAAACCTTCGAAGTGTTTTCTATGCCTATATATATGTATGTAATATAAAAAATTCTTTACGGCTCGGCCTACAGGCACAGGTAGATTTCGAAGACGCAGACCGTGGGGCGCCTGTTTGTTGGGAATTGCGGATGGAATTACCTTTTTGACATGAAGTCGCAGTTGGGGCCGCCCACTTCGAAATCTAACTTGTTTGCAGGCAGAGTCGGTAGGATTTTTTTTCTTTTTTTGCTATAAGGGTTGGTCCTATAAAAAACTTATCAATATAAAAGTTTTAGATAATATTAAGAGGATTTATAATAAATCTAAGCGGATTTGATATCTAGTGAATTGACAAAGTTATGAATTTTTTTCTTGTAAAACCCCTCTTTTTTCCCCCCCTTGGGGCCATTTTTAATGATATCAAAAATCTGTCATACATAAATTTTCGGCCCTTTTCCTAGAAGTAATAATAACTTTTAACGGATTCGATACGTATCCTAATTAAGAAGTTAGGGTTTTTTTTCTGTTTTCATAAAAAGCCCCCCCCCCCCCCATTTCTTTTTCCCTTGGTTCGATTTTACCCCTTAACGAACTTAACCGAGATTTTATGCCCCTTAATTTTATGTATGAGTTTGGAAGAGATTTGTACAGAATTATTGAAGTTATCGTGTCCATAAAAAGTGACATATATATATATATATAAAGTTTTGAACTGGGGGGGGGGGGGGGTTAGGCTCGGAGAGTCATGATCGGAGTGGATCTGCAAAGTTTTTTCTAAAATTCCAACTTAGGGGATAATGTAATAGGTAGTATTTCTTACGAAATCTACCTAAAGAACTAAATTGCGGATTGTAACATGCTAAATATATGAAAAGTGATATTGAAAAACAATGATTTTCAGAGCTGAATTTGAGGCTCCTGATCTGTAGATTTACTAGTAATTTATAGCTGGAGGACCAGTCATAATGTCTTCAGAGTAGTGTGTACTCCTACTTACTGGTCCTTAGACCAGCTACTTTCATTTCTCAATTCTAACGCTGCTTATAAGCAAATATAAAAGGAAAAGAAAGTAACCAAATTTAAAATAAAATTTGGTATGATATTATTTTAAAACCTCTAACAGTGATTTAAGTATATTTACTATTGATTGATTTTAATAAATATATTAAAATCAAACAATAAATGGCATTTGAATGGCATTAGTTAAGATTGGAGCAGTCAGTTGTTTTTTGACATACATTGGTCGTTAAAAGTTCTCAATTCATGCAGCTACCTCACTTAACGCACACTTCAGTAAAAACAGAAACGATTACTAAAAATATAAATTAGATATTTTTAAAGAAGCTTTATATTGTTTATGTTAATTAATCATAATCATTAATTAAGAAAAAATAGCTCAAGGTCTGAAAGGACAACAAGATTCAATAGTAACATAGTAACCAAAATCTCGCACTTCATTAACTGATTAATTACTTTTTGAAATAAATGAAGGTAGTTCAATTCCTTGAACCCATGTCCACGAAGGGAATTCAAAATCAACTTGATTTTAACTGAATAGGAACTAGGAACATTAGACTGCTCAAAACATTTCAATGACAATAGCTTTTGAAAATCATATATTTCATGAATGTTATTTTTAAAGAAACTGAAGAGCCTATATAAATGAATAAAATAAATTTCGATTTTTTTTTTGTCTATTCAAATGTATTTAATCCTTTAACTGACTTTTATTTCTACTGGCTAATTATCATTTTATTAACCAAATATCCTGAAATAAGGTTTATATTTTTAAAAATATTTATTGCAACTAGCAAAACTTAAAAAAAAAAAGGAAGAACGGACAAAAGAAAGAAAATAAATAAAACTATTAAAAAGGAACGTGAAAGATTTATTATGATATAATCAAGACTTAAAAAAAAATAATTAAACTAATGTCCAAAGTTTGAGACTTTAAATCGTTTCGTACAAGAATTTGACCTATTTAAAAAAAATTGCTCCGTCTCAATTATAAAAAACATGAATTGCGATATTAAATATGCATTATCAATAAATGAATATATATATAGTGGAAGGAAAACAAGATAGAAATTTCGGCTCACATGTCATGAATTTCTCATAAACTGAGGCATGCTGAAAAAAGAAACAATTCAAGTACAGAACTAAAGTCAACGTACAATAATTTTTTTCTGATGTTATTTCGAAAGTGAATGGTAATCATTTGCAAATTGCCGTCTAAATTAACATACTAAAACAAAAAGAATAAAGAAACGCATTATTTGAATGGCCTAAAAATCGAATCAGAAATTTTATTAATATTTTTTATGCGAATTGTTAGCAGCGACATAATAAGCTATGTAATGAGAAACTAGTAGTAGTTAGATAGAAAACAGGTTCCTTTTTTTTTCTTTTTACAAATTTACCTTACACATTTCCCTTGTCTCTTGCACTATGCATCGACTGAAACCTGAAAGGGCGTAGGAAAATTTGTTTTTCAGGAAGAAACGAACTAATAACTCAGGATTTCTTATGTATATATTATAATCTATCTTTAACACGTTTACTGTTTATTTATTTATTTCTTTTTCCTTTTTTCTTTCTTTTTTTTTCGTGAGCCCAGGGGTAAAAATCTGTATTATTTACTGCAAAAGTTTTATTGATAAATATTTATCCAATGACAATGGATTTGTATTATTTTCTCCGTCAACATAGGTTAATGTGCCTTGTTATGTTCGTTTTAATGTGTAAACGTCTAGTTTAATCTGATATTCTTTCTTTTCTTTAGAAGTTTTTTTGCTTTTTTTCACTTTATCTATCTCTCAGACTTCCATTGCCTCTTGCACTATTCATCAACTGAAACCTGAAAAGGCGAATGAAATTTTGTTTTTTAGGAAGAAGCTAACTAATAATTGAGGTTTTTTTATGTATATTATAACCTCTTTTTAATATTAATTTCAAAATTTCTAGTTTCAACTGAGATTTTTTGTTTTTAACCAATTTATCTCACACATTTCCCTTGCCTCTTGCACTATGCAATATATATCGAATGAAACCTGAAAGGGCGTATGCAATTTATTTTTAATAATTTACAAGCTAACATTTGAGGACTTTTCCTACAGATGTTTTTACATATGCATTCCGTATATTTTACATTAATTTGCAAACTTCTAATTTCTACTGAGATTTTTTGTTTTTAACCAATTTACATCATACATTTCCTTTGCTTCTTGCATTATGCATCGAGTGAAACCTGAAAGGTCGTATGATATTTTGTTTTTTAGGAAGAAATGAATTCATAATTGATCATTTTTCATGTATATTATAACCTAATTTAACATTAATTTGAAAACTTCTAGTTCCAACTGGGCCCCATCAGTGGCTGAGAGGTTCTGCTCTCAAAGCTAGTAGACGGGAGGTGCTGGGTTCAAACCTCTGTCGTGCTCGTCGACCTAACCGTTCGGAGTTTTCCGTGATTTTCTTCGAATCTAAATACTTCGTAAATACGGGTTAGGATCTCTTAGAAAGACCCAACGGAGGGCACTCCCCCCTAGGGCCTATATCCTTCGGGAAGATAATCGGCCGACATAAATCATTCCAATTTTAGTGCCAACTAACATTTTTAAACCGATTTACCTCACATATTTCCCCTGACTTTTGCACTATGCATCGACTCAATCATTCAGAATTTCATTTCAGGACACAAATAACATAAAAATGTTTGAAATTTTCGAATTTTCAATTTTGCGATTAAAAAATAAAACATATACTCAGACAATTCCGAAAATAATTAATTTTTATAGTTTCACAATATAAAAATCCCTAAACAGAACCTTTAAGTATGTAAACAAACAATAACCGCTTGTATATGTAAATAATTTTTTCAGTTTTTCTCAGAATGCATTTTTTACGATTTTAGGTACTTTTTTTGTAAAATCTATTAAATCTAGTTAATTGAAACTCCACAGGCTTGTATAAGTAATCTGTTTCTTCAAACTATCGAACATTAGCAGTGTATCTATGAAATTACAGAAGATATACTGGAATATATTAATTTTTTCTATATTTTTTCTGAATGTTGCAGTAATTAATTTCTAAACTTATTTCTTTTTGGAAAAAAAAATGAAAGCTGCTTCTTCTTATTATTATTATTAAATGACATATTTTTAATATTTATGCATCATTTACAGATGTTATTTGCAATACTCTTTTTTTTTTTTAAAGTGTACCGAACAGATCTACAGCCATGGACATTTAGACAGAGTTAAGTAAAAATGAAGCAGCTAATGTACTGAACAAAACTGGGTTCGTACGCTCTTACCACATTTTTTTTAATAAAATTTTTCTATTTAACATTTAAATAGCAGAAATTGCAAACGCCTCGCTTAATTGCAGGATTTGTAATACTTGTCTGCATTTAAATAAGGCGAAAAATTCTATTAAAAAATTGTGGTAAAAGTGTACGATCCCTGTAAAATTATGTATATCACAAGCATTTTTTTCTATGTTATAGTATATAAATTATAACACGAAATATGTCAACAACTGGTTGTTTGATTGGTACCAAATGAAAATATGTCGATTCGAACCGGAAATTTCTTCATAAAATGAATAAAATATAAATCACACCGAAATAAGTTAAATAAATATGTTCACTAATATTAAATAAAAATTCTGGTGTGAAATATTTTTTTTATAAATCTTGAGTAAAATTCTCGGTATATTTAGTGTTAAGTGAGATTATTTTAAACTTTTGCACATCTATGTAAATAAATTACATGATTAAAAACATGATTACATGATTATCATGCTAAATCTACTTTGCTCACGCTGTCGCGATGTCATCTGTGCCCTCAAGCATAATATAATGTATATTTAGCTCGTTCACTGTTCATGTCCTTATTTATTTATTTTTCGTAGACCCAGAGATAGAAATCCGTATACCTACTGCAAACTTTTCGTTGATAGATATTTAATCAGTGACAATGAATTTGTATTATTTTCCCTGTTAGCTTAGGATAATGTGCTTTGTTGTGTTTTCATTAATGTAAAAATTTCTAGAGTTTAATCTGAGATTTTGATAAGTGTAGAATAATTATAATCTATATTTAACACGTTCACGCTTCATGAATAATGACTTTGGTGTGTTTATCATTATTTTTGTTTTAATGTGATATACATTTTAATCTAAGTGAGTCGACAATAAACATTAAGTATATTAAATTTATTATTTGTTAAATTGTTGATAACAATTTGTCTGTGAAATAATAAGGTCACCATTTTCTAGAAAAATAAGTAAAAAAAGCTCCAACATTAAAAAAAAAAAAAAAAAATATATATATATATATATATATATCGATTTTTTAGGCTATCTATATTATAAAGGACAAACGTGTCCGTGCGTAACGCTGACGTCATTTTGCGAATGGCAGGCAACACTTGACGATGAAATTTCGGTTTTGCGATTTTTGCTACTGCAATTTTTTTAATTTCTAAACATCGCATATTTTTAATTTTTACACCGTTATCTAGGGGGAAAAATCTACTTTCAAATGCAATTTGTTTGAAAACTGTAACGCAAATTACTCATTTCTTTTAGCATTTAAATTAAATTTAAAACATGATTTAAAAAAAAAAATCTATCTCTATCGCATGCAGGCGATTACAAAATATTAATCCGCTTGCACTTTAAACAATATAAAATGTTCGACATTTGTTTCTAGCTACTATTCCATTACGAAATTAAAACTTCATTAAGCAATATATAAAGTAGTATAAATAAAACACAAATTTAACAGATATGTAATTGAAATAAGCGCTTAAAACCGCTGAAATTATCAGATTTTTAAAAAACTGCTGGAGATAGCGAAATTTTTAGCGATTTATTCGACTATTAACTTTTGACACGAGGCCAATACAAAATTACCGTTTTTAAAAAATATAAAAAATTTATTTGAATGTTTGACATATTTCATATAAAAATACTCTTTGATGTTGTTAGGGGGCAGTCTAAAAAAAATATATTAATTGTAAAAAAAAAAAAAAAAAAAAAAAAAAATCTATTGGAGTTTTCAATTAAAAAAAATTAATGGTTTTCACATATATTTTCTATCCTGGGAAGCCCGGGTTGGATGCCCTAGTATTCATAAAAGCATGAAGATTATTTTTTTTTTTTATGCAACTTACAGCGACAATAGAGAAACTTTATAAGTTTACTAGCTGTTACCCGTGACTTCTTTCACGTATCATTCAAAGAAGAATAAATACATTAATTAAGCAAAATATTTCATTCCCGATAATTAGAAACGTAAATAATTAATTAACTCTTTATCACATTCCATAGGAGACAATACAGTATTTCTTTGTTATAGAGGCCTTGACATAACTAAGTTTTAAAAAAGTGAAATTTTGTGACAAATAATCACGAAAAAGAAACTGCAACCAATGAAAAAAGGCGGGCCAAACAAAATCGTGGAAATCGGCGAATTGTGTAAAAACATATGTCAAGTTTACCTGGTAAACCATTTTACTTTTAACGCCTTTGTGAAACGTTTTAATAACCATACTTCAAAGATAATGGAAATAGTATATTCTTTTTCATTAAATTAAATTCTTGTGAATAGGGAGCAATAATTGTAGACCTAAATGGAAGGAGCTTAAATTTGCCTCCTTGATTTAATCTATAACTACAGCGCCTATATTCTAGGCGTTGTACTATAACTGAAAAAAAAATCTTTATTTCTACATTTGAATTCTACATCTCATTTCTACATTATTTCTACATTTTCTATATTTGACAGACGATATTTGTTCTCCAGAATAAATTGACTCATGAAGTTTGAATATGTGAAAATACGTTTTTATTTTTAAAAAATTTTACTGTAATCAAGATTTTTTTTTCTTTCACCATCTATTCAGATTGAATTTTTTTTTTCAGTTTTAATGAGAAAAAATATATTATTCCGTTTTATTTCTTCTTTTTTATCCACAAAATTGGAATAATTTAGTTGCCATTTTTTAGAGAAACTTCGTTAAATTTACAAAAATAATAATAATAATAATAATAATCATATCTCGGAATTTAAATCATTTTTTTAAATTCTGAGAGTTTATGACATCCTCTCCGAAATACAAACAGGCGGTCAGATTTTAATATAATAGATTCGTAATTATTTTTATTTTCCTAATAATCATGGTGTGGTTTTTGGCAAAAAACTCTCATCTGTATGTAACTAATATTCATGCATAATAATCGGTATAGCTAAAAAAATATTTAAATTTTTCGTTTTAATTATGGCGTGAAACTCATCTACTTTCTAAACTTACCGATTCTTGTATTATAAATGTAATGAATTGATTCACGCTCCTTCTAAAACACACTTGAAAATTCCCGTTTTTTTTTTCAAATATGACGTCACTTTTTTCTCAGAGAAATCTCTTTTATCCCTGTTTATATCTCTGTATAATTTTCTTTTTCTGGCAATCAGGACATAAATTTTAGCGGAAAACTCACATTTGTGTATAAATGGTATTCAAGCTAATTATTAATCAGTATCGATAAAAAATATTTCAGTTTTTCATCTTAAATATTACGTCCATTATCTATTTACTTTCATTATACATTGATATTCATGCTCCTTGTATTATTACGAATATTTGAAAATACATGTTTTATTTATGACGTCATATTTGTCCAAGCGGAGGATCCTTTTCATAGTTCCATGGTCCAAGCAAAATCTATTTTTTAATAATATAATTATTGTTGCACTTTTCCTTCTAATTATAACGCAGTTTTTGACAGAAAAATATCTTTTTATTTTAACCGATATTCATACTTCATGTATAATAACAAATACTCCATATTTTTGTTTCAAATATCACGGAAATTCACCTTCTTTGGAATTTTTTTAATTCAATTGAAAATTGGTTGTTGGGGAAAAATTATTTTTCCGTGCTTTTATTTATTGGCAACGATCAAAGCCCTAGCAACGATGAAGTAAAAAGGTTAAATTGTATGGAAAAATGTCCATTTATTCTCTATGAAAATAATGAAATTTTTAAATATTAAAGAAAATATTTGAATAATAAAAATAAAAACCAGCCTATGTTCAAATGAGGATTATAATCAACCTATATGCAAAAATACAGGATCATTAAATGCTCCATTTTGACGCTGGCTTCAGCCTAACATTTGCACACAATCAGATTTATAATATTATTAGGATTAGGATTGCTGCTACATATGAAACATTTTTGCTATTGGGCATTGGCTGATGTTATTAATGGATATCTTACATATATATTACAATAAATAGAAAATATTTTATAATAATAATAATAATTATTATTATTATTATTATTATTATTATTACACCACAATTTTAAAAAAGTCAGGGAATCTGTATATAATCAGATCAGTTTGGTGGTCATGAATAGTGTAAGACAAAATAATTGGTATGATACAGGCTTTTTTCAAGTCGTATGGTTTAACAAATAATTACCTTCATATGGAAATTCAAAGTCATCTAAAGTCTTTCTTCTTATTATTATTATTTAAATAGATTTTAAAATTTTCTCATAACGTTATCAGATTTATCTTACCTATCCTTAGAAACTAACCCGGCCGATATACGATCTGTAGCTATAAAATAAAATACAATAAAAAAAAACCTGATACTCGGGAGTAGATGAGTGCGGGTAACTGCGGGTATTCTTTTTGATCCAGATCGCTACTTGATTGCTAAAGGCAAGCTAGGTATATAAGCACAGCAGCAATATAGATAACAGATAATAAAAGAATATCTTTTTGAAAAAGGAGAATTTTCTCTCTTTCTGCTGTTGTGAGAACAGTTGCTTTGAAAAGCCATGTCTTTCACTGTTGCCGTGATGAGGGTTCGTAGTAGTGTTGCTAGGTTCACTGTCACAAAAAGCGGGACAGGGAGACAAAGAAAGCGTAACAGTGGTTTTTAAATCGAGACATAAAAATACAGTAAAACCTATGAAAGCGGAACCTGATCATAACGAAATTCTGTCTTAAACGTAAAAAACTCATATTCCCTACAGAAACAATAGCTTACAATTACGGCAGTTAAGACAGAAACCTGTATAAAACGAAATATTTTTACTGTCACTTGACTTTTCTCCGTAATATTTTTTACTGTATTAAATAAACACGATAATATTATGACAATCTGTGAAAACGGAATAGCTAGAGACTGAAAAAATTCCGATGTGAAGAGATTTCCGATTTTGCAGTTATTGTACGATATTCCTTCTGTAAGGACTATGAAATTTTTACGTTTATGACAGCCTTCCGTTATAAACAGGTTCCTTTTTTCATAGGTTTTGTCAAACAAAGTACATTAAAACATGTAAAATCAGAATAGCTTCCATAAAAAAATATTTATTATTAGAAGCTAGATTTGTACAGCATTCCTTTCTGCGGAATCCTATTTTCCATTCCAGACAGGTTCTGTTTCCAAAAGTTTTAGCGCATCAAGTTCCACTTGATTAAAATAAATTTAAAATCATACAAAATCGCGACTTTTGGTTTTCGCAGGACGGCTCTTGGAACTGTAAAATTTTATTTTATTTTAGTTGAAATGATGTTCATCTAATCTTTCTGAAGAAAGAAAAATAAACTGATTTTTATAGCTTACTTTTTCAAATTCAAATATTAAGTAACTGGATTATACATTAATGTATAATATACAAGTAAGAACAGAAGCTGCCGATGCCACGTGGTGCTACAATTTTTTCTAAAATACAGTAGTAAATCCTATGAAAGCGGAGTTTGATCATAACGAAATTCTGTCTTAAACGGAAAAAATTTATAGTCCCTACGGATGCAATACCATACAATTATATCTGATAAGAATTGGAACCTGCCTAAAACGAATCACTTGACTTTCCGTCTTAGTATTTTTTACTGTACTAAATAAACACGATAATCTTATAGAGTAAAATATGTGAAAGCGGAAAAAATTCCATTTTGGAGAGGTTTTCGATTGAACAGTAACGTACTCCTTCCGTAGGGACTATGGGATTTTTACATTTAGTGCAGGATTCCGTTATAAACAGGTTTCGCTTTTACAGGTGTCACTAAACAAAGTACATTAAAACTTGTAAAAACAGAATAGCTATAGATCGGAAAAACATTTCATCTTAGCAGGTAGATCAGTAAGGTATTCCTCTCAACCTAATCTTAAACATTTTCCGGTATATACAGGTTTTATTTTCAGATGTTTTACTGCATTAAGCTCTTGATGAAGACTAACAAATATTAAAAGAATTTGTGCATCATGAAAAATCGGGACTTTGGGCGTTCAAATTGGGACGTCCAGCGTAAATCGGAACACAGACTTCTACAATTCACAGTGTAAAATGATAGGCTTTTAAATTACCAGTATGTTCTGCGATAAATATACTGGTAAATATATACTAGTATAAATTACCAGTATATTCTTAATTAAATAATTTGTGTTTAAAATGGTCAGAAAATCTAAATATGACCATTTACTTTCCCATGGTATGTGGTCATGAATGGTGGAAGACAAAATAATTGATTTGATATAGAAAATTTTCAAGTCTTAACACATTGTTGACCGGCATCCCTGCTAATTAAGCGCATTTTTTTTTTAATTCAAAGTATCTACCAGAATTTTTAAAAGTAATTTTTACTATTTTTAATATCAGACCTTTCGTGATTAAATAAAGTAAAGATTACTATTTAAAAAATATGGTAGATGTTTTAAATTAAAAACAAAGTGTTTTATTTGCGACGAGTATACTCGTCACCGGTTAACTATATGATTTAATAAATAGTTTTCTTCATATTGAAATTCAGAGTCATTTAAAGTTTCTATTGTTATTATTAAAAAAAAAGACTTTAGTTAAATATAATTTAGTTAAACTTAGAAGAACGCTATTAATAACTAGTTGAAAACTCATCAACCGTAACGAATGAAAAATTTTTAACCCATGGCCATTTTCTTGGATTTTGAATTATCTTGAAATTATCTGGACTGTGTCATTTACACATGAAAAATTAAAAGTAAAAATTTAATAATTTCATAAATAGTTATAGTACGAAAAATTGAAGGGTCAGTGGGGAAAATGATGAGTGTCTGCTTTTTGTGAAATTTGTGATGATAAGTGCTGCCTGTTAGCTTGAGACACCTGGAAAATAATGGGCAGCTAATGTGCCTAATTTATACCAGTAACATTTCTGGCAAAAAATAGAAAACTTTTTTAAAAATTCAGAAACCTTAATATTAAAAGTCAGTAACTTTCCTGGAATTATAGTGGTAAGGTTTCTCAATTCTTCAGAAAGGTTCCAGGTTTAAGTCGGTAACCTTCCTGGAAAAAAACATGAACATATACTAAAATCTTCCCAGTAAAAGCCAGTAATCTTCCTGGAATAAATCAGCAATCTTCAAAAAAAAAAAAAAAAATAGATGTGTTCACATCTTGTCATCTTCCTGGTAAAAACCAGGAACATTCTTTAAGAATTTAGAAAAGTTCACAGAAAGCCAGTAATAGTACTTGAAAATATAAGGAAACAGCCTATATATTTCAAGGATGTTTCTGATACATCAATATGATTTTTGTTGATATGTAGCTCACATTTTAATTAGATTAAAGTTTTGCAAAGTAATTTTTGTGTGTTTTAAGACTATTTTTAAATATTTAACCTATAATTTTGTTTAATTCAGTATTTATCTTATAAAGATATATGTTTAATTATAACATCAAATTTGTCTGTATTTTTTTAATGTCACTGTATTTAAATTTTTTCTTACAAAATATAGTTTGATGTTAAAAATAAACTTGTTTTTAAGATAAATGTATGTTGTTTCATTTTAAAATTGTATAATGTTTTCTTTTTTAAGTTAAATATTTTGAAAATTCATGAAATGCATTAAAAATTAATTTACGGGTACAGAGATTATATCTATGTCTTAAGATTGGGCCAAAATTTGTTTATAATTCCAAACACAGAAAAAAAGGGCATAGATAAACTCAAAAAAAAAAAAAAAAATATGCAACCTGTTTAACTTTAATTTTAAACAGAAATTTGCTAAAATATAAAAAAATTTAGGTTCAGTCTTAATATAATAAATTCACAAAGATTGCAGGTAGAAACATTAACTAATTTTTAAAAATTATTGTGCACAATTTAAACAAAGTACGTTTTAAACATTTTGAGATAAACCACTTTAAAGTATATTTTTAATCACTGCTTACATTGAGAACAACAGATATATTTTTTAGCCATAATTCGTGCAAATATCGGGATTTTTCAATACAGGTTATCTTAAAATGCTCAAACAATGTTGTTCTTTTGTGTGTATTTTTTTTTCGAAAAAGTTAATTGTTTGAAGATTAAAATTTAATTCCTTTTAAAAAGCAGGTATACTTCAAATATAAAAACATAGTAATATTTTTCATGTATGAGTAAATGCACATTTTAAAATATTATTATCCTTGCAACATAGGCTTAACTCTATTTTTTTCAGATTGTCGGGTGATTTTTAATAGGACAGAAAAGTATTTTATACAATTACATTCTGTTACAATGTATGCATCAAATTATAAAAGTAATAATAATAATTATTATTATTATTATTTTTATTATTATTTTACACTCCCATTTATGGATTTTATTTGGTACAGAAAGCTACATATACAACTTTAAAAATCAGAAGCATGAAAAAAAAACTTTTAAACAGAATGTAATCTTTACTAATTTTTAAATTGTAGAAGTGAAAAGCTTGTAGCTTAAAGGAAAAAAAAAAAAACAGCATTGTGAAAAAAATTTCCATCAATTTTTGATTTAAAATATTTTTAATTATATTAAATTACGTACATACCTTTTTGGGGGGTTATCCAACTGTTTTTCTGGTGAATCATAAGAAGAATAGAATCCAAGAATTCAGAGCAATTAATTAAATAAAGCTAAGAAGCGACCGGGTGATAATGAAGGAAATATATAAAACACCTCGCAAAGCCAACCCAGTGACCATTTGACTAATTATTGCATGAAATTAGGTTAAAATTATATTTTATTTTCGCTAGCCTAAAAAACGTCTACCGGTTTCTTGTTGAAAAAATAAAATGGCTGTTCTTCACAGTGTCCAATGGCACCTGATTTATTCATTGTTTGTCTTCCGCAGATGAGTAGATTACCGCCTCACTTCCGCAATATATTTCCAGGAAAGTTTTCATTTCCTAAGAAATCGCAATAAGTACCTCTTTCAATAATATATTTTTAACTCAAGGCCTGTACGTAAGCGTAAGTGCAAGGGGGCCAAGATGAAGCCGCTAAGATGGCGGAGCACGAAAGCTATACCAGAGACGTTGCCACGCAATAAAAAGCTTAATCCCTGAATTCAGGAAACTATATCCAAAGAAACTTGTTTTTCTCAGGAATCTAATAGAAACTTTTGAAAACACGGAACGTTCCTGGAAATAATTAGTGACGTTACAGAATTTTCTTACAGTGTTGGATCGAAGAAGAAATGAATGTAATTATTTAAAAAAAAAAGCAGTTGCAGATAGAGATATGTATAAAGGGAGAAGAACGACAAAAGTGATATTCGTAAAAGGAAGAACGATAAATAACTATGACTAGCATCGTTTTCCCCTGACCATTCAGTTTATTTGTAGTGTTTATATATTTTTAAAAAAATGTACGATTTGTGAAATCTTCTATGCTTCCATGCCTTTGAAAAGACATAAAAGATGACAAAGTATAAAAAATACTTGTAGTTCTTAACTGTCAAAAATATATTTGCACTTATAATTATGACAACTACTTGCTTTAATTTGAAATAGAAAATCAATAAATTTATCAAGAAAAATTTTGTAGCGGAATCCATCAAAAGCTTTTTTTATATTATTTTGGTAAAATTGGAGATTTAAATGGTAAAAAAGGTAAAAGATACTGAAAAACAAGATACTACAAAAAGCATAAAATGTTTCTAGTTATATAACAGTATTGGAGCGTTAGTGAGTCAGTCGATCACGATGTTTATAATGGGAATATTGTTCAAAGTTACTGACGATCCGCGATGGAGAACAAAGGTAGTTAATTTTCAATTTTCTGTAAAAGGATTACGATTTAAAAAAACAAGAACGAAAAATCATGCGTCAAGCATAGATTATGTAACACTTTCCAACGCTTCCAAAATAATTTTACAAATCATACCGTTTAATAAGCTAAAAGATAACATCTAAGTAAACAATTTGGAAAACACATAACAAATTTAAAAACATAATTTCAGGAAATTCCAACATATACAATATTCGGAAAAATATCCAAATACTTTTATTCAGTCTTGTATAGGATCTATAGATTTGTATATATACTACATAGGATGCTAAATTTTAGTTCAGTTAGGAAACGCGTAGCACAGTTTAAAATTCTCTGTCTGGAGTTTCTGTCAATAAACGGAAATGTGTTCGCGAACTTTTTTGCTTCCCTGTATAGGATCTACAGAATTTATACACACCACGTAATAGACAAAAAGCGAGTTAAAATTAAAATCGCGTTCAGTAACTTAAAACGCACTTCCAGGAATTATTGTTAACAGACAGTAGAGAATTCTTTTGTGTGTCCCTGTAAATGAACGATGACTGTTATACACATAATATTCTGTAGTAAGCCTCTTGTCATGCACCTTAGTGATATATATAAATTTCAATGCGTTTAAAATAGTGAAACATTATTTAAATAAACCGCAGACGATTTTTCTCCATAGACGTAATGTAACGGAATTCTTTTGACTGTCCTTGTAAAGTAACTATAAGTGCTATGCACACCCTATTCCATATTAAGCTTCTTCTAATGCACCTTAGAGATATATATAAATTTCAATGCGTTTAAAATAGTGAAACATTATTTAAAGAAACCGCAAATGATTTTTCCCCCATAGACCGCAATGTAACGGAATTCTTTTGAGTGTCCCTGTAAAAAAACTATAAGTGCTACACACTTCCGTTGAAATATGGAACATGCTATAGATAACGACAATAACATATAAAAATTGCAGAGCAATCCGAGCATATTTACGGGAGTTAGAGCACGGACAGACGGCCATCCGGCCAGGCAAACCGAAGACATAAACACTTTTCAACTAGGTTAGAAAGTGTTAAAAAAAGAATCAAGATGCTGAATTTGCAAGTTTATTGTTATCTTTATAAATCGAGAAAAATGAATAGTCATTTCGAGCACAAAACAGTGTACATGATTTGCCTTTACTTTCAGCTGAGCAATAATAATTACTTAAATAGTTTAATTTTTTTTTTAGTTGAACCTCTTCTACCTACTCGCAATTTCTTCAAGGCATTTCCCCCCTTTTTTTGTGAGATTTCCGGGTTCCATGAGAGAAAGACGCGAATTGTTCTGCAGTTAAAACACGGTGTAATTCATTTGATATAGAGCTACTGCTAATTCATTGATAAATGAAATTTAATTTTATTGCTTGTGTTAACATGAAGAATGTTTCAGAAATTTAGAAAATTTCCATGCAACAAAGAGCAAGTGGTTTCTGCATGAAACAGTATAGAGATGTATCCATACAAACTGCATCCAAGTTAAGTTGAAAACAGTTGTAGTTTAACTGTAAATTTAATTGTAAATAAGCAGAAAATATGATATATCAACAGGAGAAGCTTGTTTGGTATAAAAGAAAGATTTCCTTATCAGTATAGAAAGCATTCTCAAAAAAGAAAAACTTTTCATTAAAAATTAAAGAAAGTATATTCTGTTTGTTTCAGGGCATATATGTATTGCGAGAAATATTCGCAAAAATAATCGCGGTCAATTAATATTATGTTGGTCTGAAAATAATAACTTTGACGGTTTTCCTTTATTTATTTATTTATTTATTTTTATTCATTTATTTAAATAGCTATGTGATAGGTTCTTTGGTGATTCCAGCTATTTTGTGACGATTCCAATTTTAAGTTCATTATATTTGTAAAGAGTTTATTTTTGAGATGAAGACGTTGTGTGAAAGATCTTTTTTTAAGACGAAGGATTTTATGAAGGGTCTTGTTTGAAGATGAAAATTTTTGTGAATGGTCCTGTTTTAAAATGAAAAAAATTGTGAAGGGTCCTTTAAACTACCCAACTTCTAGCTAAACAGAACCCTGCATTTATCTCCACCATTTCTCGTTTAAAGAGAAATGATTTTGATTTGAAAGGAAAATTGTTTAGACCTTTTATTATGATCATTTTATTGAAAGTGACTTTTAAACGTTCTGTATTTGAATAGACATGCATTATTGTGTCATGTTGACACTGAGAAATGAAAGGTTATAGAATCCACCGGTCAGCAACCAACTTTGAAGTAGTAAGGACTTCAGAGATATAATCCGCCTATTGTTAAGAAGTGGTAAATATCCAACAATTTGGCTATGCTTCTGTTTCAGTTAACGCATTTCCCTGCAATATACATGCTTGCGGTTAATAAGCTCTAACGATTTATTCTTTAAAAGAAAAAAAACTTTTTTCATTTTCCTCAAAGCATCTCACAAATGTCATTTCACTTCTATATAACTATTAGTCTACTTCAAAATAGGATAGAAATATAATAGTACCTTTTAAATGGACGCCATTTTAACACTACTATTTCCAAACAATAATCTTCGTGGTAAGTTTCAACATTCACAATAAAAATCTAACACAAAAAAATATTGTTTGGAAATACAGGTATTAAAAAAATTCCTATTTAAAAGGTGGCATGTTTCCTGCAATAAAAGTTCCACCCTACTTATACGAAATCTCTCAGGATGCTATTTTCAAGAAACAAACAATCTGAATAGGCTCTTTTGATTTGTTTTAAAGTTCACTTTGTCTTTGATCTGTTTGTTCTCAAATTTAAACTTACTAATTTCTGTCACATTCCTGAATTAATTTTTATTCGTAAACGCATAAAACGAGCAGGTTTTCTTGTTTAGAAAATATGAAATCGAATAACGTTTTCCATTTTTCGATAAAAGCAATGAATCTTTCCGAAAAGGAAAGTGGCGAAAGTAAATAATTTATTCATGCAGTTTTGTCTTTAAACTCCTCTCCACCTTTATAAAAAAAAAAAAAAAAAAAAAAAAAAAAAAAAACTTTCGCTATTATAAAGTGTATTCCTTCTTATCCCAAGCCTTTAATTTTAGAAGTACAGTTCCAATTTCAAAATATGTTTCAAATACTGTTCTTCATCATCTGAAAATCCATTTATTTCAAAATAGTTATTTTTTTTAAAGTTGCGAAATTAAAATTTTTATACTCTGTGTTCTATAAACTGTATTTAGAAATATTTTCTCTATTTTTGCTTTCCGCCGCAGTATCTTTCCATTTTTAGCACAAGAAAGCTCCGAAATTTCATAAAATTCAAAGTATCAAAACTGGGTGAGTTTTAATCGTATAAAAATGGTATTTTTACTGTTTTACTTCTCAAAGTAGAGAGAATATTTTTCTAAATATTACTTCTAGGGGCGCAGGACCCGTATATAAAAAAAAAAAATCCGTAGCTTTTTATCAAATAACGATTGTGACTTTTCATCCGAACAACATTTGAAACATTTTAGCAGTTGGAATTATTCTACCTCTAAAACTAATGATTTAGGTATTAGCTGTTAGTGAACGATAAGAAGAAACAAATAATCAAGAAATTCTTGTAGGTTTTAAAGGAAAATACTTATGAAAAATTTTTTCTTTCGCTTGACGAAAATTTCAAAACTAAGCTACAAAAGAATATACATAATGGCGAAATTTTTAGAAACAACATTAAATTTAATAATTTATATGAGTTCTAATACTATAAATATTGATTTAAAATGCCTAACCGTGTGTGGCAATCTATTTTAAACTCTAAAAATATCCTGTGAGCTATACATTATTCTGTTTCCCTTTCAAAACCTAACGAACTTTAATTTTTTTCTCTGATTACAATACTTTTATTTTATGTAAATTTATCATGCTTCAACTATGTGCAATTAATGTGTATAACATAAATTTGCCACTATAACTTTTCAAGAATATTATGATCTCAGTTTTGAAAGATTCAAGTGTCATGGCGATTTTCATGATTTTTTAAAACTTCTCTCTTTGTAGTTTGTTATATATAACTCTTGTTGCACTTTTCCAGTGTAATTAGATGTTTAGATAGCACAAAATACACATACAAATATTTTACGAGTTCAAAATGCAAATGAGAATCATTAGCGCATAAGGTAAAGCCAGGAGAGATGGCGCGGTCGGAGAGATTGCGCACATAGAGGTTTGGGGGGAAGGAGCAGAGTGAGAGCGCAATGACTCCAGATAGCTGTACAACAGCAGTAGTGGAGTGTCTACTTGAAAGTGCACGTTGATTGTTTTGAGCGTCTAAGATAAAGCAGTGCTGTTTTGTTTTGTTTTCCCAAAGTAAGTGCTTGAATTTTCATGGTTATTCATCATAATTTCTATACAATGTCAGTAGTACAAAATATTTTTAACTTAAACGATTTCTCAAAAGCTACTAATCTAGACTAAGAATGTGAACATCAAACATTCGTTTTAGTAGCGTCCATGTTTAAATAAAAGGCCGCGCAATCTTTCCTACCGAAATTGGAGAGTTTGCGCATCTGCTACTTAGGAGAGATGGCGCATTGTTCCCATTAGTTTCCATGCTAGGAGAGATTACGCAGCTTATTGCATAAAAAAATGAAAAATGAAAATGGACTCATTTTAAGTTAAACGTGTTATTACGTAACTTAATGTTATTTTGTAAACTTATCTAGACTTGCTTTTTCTGATTCTTTATTTTTTTCCCTTTAATTAAATTTTTAAATCGTTTTTTAAATTATTTCCTTTTTCTGATTCTTTAATCATTGGGTTGAAATATTAACTCCTAATACAATAATATCTGTACACAAAAAACTTACAACAATGTCATTTAAGGACAGATTGCGCAAAATAACTTTCTTGGTTTTATTACAACTGTTCTATTAAATTGCATCATAACAACAAAATAGCAATGGAAATGTATAAAAAACAAATGAAGTAAAAATTATTCATGGATAGTTTAGCAAAAAATTAATATTTAGATTTTTTATTGTTATTCTTTTGAATTGTGCGCAGACTCTCCTAGCTTTACCTTATATGAGTCCATTTCAGAATTTCCGAAAGAGGAATTTTTACTTTATGTAATCACGAAACATCTGAGATTAAATAAAGCAAAAATTACTATTCAGAATTTTTGAATTTAAAAACGCACGCTTTGGATGCAAATGGTTTAAAATGTTATTGTTGAATTAATTAACAACAACAACAACAAAAATTCGAATGGATATCATTTTATCAAACCATTTCTACTTGCCTGTAATACAAGTCAAATACTATTTCCAAACACATATAGGAATGCAATTTTGTATTATATATGTTGACAGGTTTAACAGTGACATTATACTCATATATCTCATGTCTAGATTTCAACGATATTTTGTCACCCAACGCTTACCTATATTTAAAGTATTTAACCTTGGCGGAAGTTTTGTTAGCCGTGAATCTACTTGTTTATTTATAAATTCGTTTTCAATGAACCCAGCTCAAAGCCGTGTAAAATTTCTGTATTTACGATATAATTTAGTATTCACGCCATCAATCACTATCATTAACAAATATGCGTGCGAAATTTCACCCAAGGATGTATAATGTATTGATTCGAAAACGCCTTTAATTAAGCTAGATGAGGAGAATTCATATGATTTTTTTTCTTTTTTGCACGTTATTTTCACAAGTTTCATTAATTAATTCACTCACTATCCCTTTCTCCTCTTTCTCTTTAATGTCTAATTAACAATGTCTAGCTACATGTTAAAATCATATGGTTTAGTGTGTGTGCGTAGATATACCGGGTGGTTATAATATAAGTATATCTCTATTTGGAGCTGTCTGTAGCTTGAAGGAATAACCGGAATTGAAACCAAAATCCGTACACTTACTATTCGAGAAGGGAAAGAAGAATGGAACAATAAAAAAATAATTGTAATAATTGCCGACAGATGGCGCTTTTGAGTGTGAAATGTAATGTGTGATATTGTGCACCGTAGGGGTGTCGCAAACCTCAAAGACTTTACCGCATATTACAACATGTGCGAAACATCACTCTTGATGCGTTACATTCCGCAGTTCAGCACATCGTGCACCGCCTGGATTGTGGCCTCCAGCACAATGGCCATGTGGAACCTGAACATGATCGGCACCGCCATGCGAAAGCAATAACCACAATCGCTGTGACATTTTCCAATAAATTAGGTGTGCCATCCAGTTTGGTGCCTTAATTCTTTATTCTTGTATTACACATTACATTTCACACTCAGCCTGTCGCACCATCTGTCGGTGATTATTGCAATTATTTTTTTATTATTATTCCATTCTTCTTCCCCCTTCTCGAATAGTAAAGTGTACTGATTTTGGTTTCATTCAGGTTATTCCTTTTAGCTACAGACAGCTCCAAATAAAGATATTTATATTATAACCACCCTGTATATACGATTTGAAATTTAGAACAAAAATGTATAATATTTTTAAACAAGAACAAAAAATCATGCGTCAAACATAGATTATGAATCATTTTCCAACTCATCCAGAAAACTGTAACGAAACTTCACCGTTAAATATCGTGAAAGAAGATATGTAAGTACATAGTATGGGAAATATATAACACATTTAAAAGTCCAGTTTTAGCAATTGCCTTCTATAGTAAAAAATATACTCGTATTATTTTGTGCAGCAATGTATATGATCTATAGATTTGGATATATACAACATAGCATGATAAAATTTAGTTCATTTAGAAAATTCACATTTGGCAATTTTTGCCAATCGATGGAAATCCCCTCAAAATCTTTTGTACAACTTTGTATATTTTCTAAAGACTTTTATACACACCCCATATTAAGCTAAAATTTTATTCAGTTAAAAAACGCATACGTCTGCTTAAAACAAACTTCCAGCAATTACCAATCATAAAAGACAATGTACCTTGTTTTTGCCTAGCCTTGTATATGAATTTATTTATTTTTCACAAACAAGTCTACTAACTATAGCTCAGCAGGAAAATGTGCAGCACAATTAAAAACTACCCTAAGAAATTCACTCCCATAGTCTTTAATATTTACGAATTCCCTTGTGTAGCCCTTTATATGATCAACCGAATTTATACACACTACGCGTATATGCAAAAATTTAGTTAAACTTAAAAACGTAAGCCAATGTTGAAAACGCATTTATCACACATTGACTGTAATTATTGCTCGTATAATGTAACATATATATTCTGTTATATCTGTGTTCCTGTAAATGAACGACAAACGCAATGCACACCATACTTTTAAGTGAGCAATTCATAGTGTACTCAGTAACGAATGTAAATTTCCTTATGTTTGAAATAGTGGAACATCCTGAAATTACACTGCAAACGATTTTCCCCCAAAAGAACAATATGTAACAGAATTCTTTTGTTTGACCCTGTAAATGAATAATAAATGCTTTGCACCCCATATTCCACAAAAAGCATGTTTTAGTGTGCTTCATAATTGTATATCAATTTCATCATGCTTCAAATGGCGTAGCATTATCAAAATGCACTTGAAACGATTTTTTCCCATTGACTGTAATGTAACGGAATACTTTTGACTGTCCCTGTAAAAAAAAAACTATAAGTGCTGCACACTTCCTTTTCAATAGGGATCATGCTATAGTAAACGACAATAACATCCAAAAATTTCAGGGCAATCCGAGTTTTTAATGCGAGTTAGAACACGGTCAGACGGCAGACGGCCAGACAAACCGAAGTCATAAACACTTTTCAACTAGGTTGGAAAGTGTCAAAAATAAATATTTGATAATTGATCAAAGCATCTGGTCTGATATTTTAATCAGCTCAACTGTTGAGCTGATTAAAATATCAGAGCAGATGCTTTGATCAATAAGGTTAAGTGGATGAATTCTGCCCTCCAGATTCGACCGGGATAGCTGAGTGGTAGAGCGTGGCGCAATCCCAGGTTCGACATTTTTCGTCCAATTGGAAATTTCCAACGTGTAAGTCAGCTATTTGCCTTAACTCTTAGATTACACTAGCGACTCAAACGTACCACAATTTACAAAAAGTGTTCATTGTGGTGGAAAGAATCTTAAAAATATCCTAGTAGAAGTATTTTGCAAAAAATGGTACAAACAGAATAAAAAAAATCCTCGGCCTACAGGCACAGGTAGATTTCGAAGACGCAGACCGTGGGGCACCTATTTGTTGGAAATTGCGGAAGAAATGACTTTTTGCCATGATGCGGCAGTTAGAATCGCCCACTTCGAAACCTAGCTTGTTCGCATTTGGAACCGGCAGGGATTTTTTTTTTTTTTTTTTTTGCTATAAAGGTTGGTCCTATAAAAAACTTGTTAATGTAAAAGTTTTAGATAATATAAAGAGGATTTATAATAATTTTAGATATATATAATAATTTATATTATTTTATATAATAATTTATAATAATTTATATACATATATTTATATAATATTTATAATAATTTTTTGATTTGATATCTTGTGAATTGACGAAGTTATGAATTTTTTTCTTCTAAAACCCCTCTTTTTCCCCCCCTTGGGGCCATTTTTAATGATATCAAAAATCTGTCATACATAAATTTTCGGCCCTTTTCTTATAAGTAATAATAACTTTAAACGGATTCGATACGTATCATAATTAAGAAATTATGGGTTTTTTTTATGTTTTCAGATAAAGTCCCCCCATTTCACCTCCCCCCCTTGGTTCGATTTTGTCCTTTAACGAACTTGACCGAGATTTTATGCCCCTTGATTTTATGTATCAGTTTGGAAGAGATTTGTGCAGAATTATTGACGTTATCATGTCCATAAAAAAGTAACATAGATAGCTAGGGAGTCATGATAGGCGTAGATGTGCAAAAATTCCAACTTAGGGGAGAATGTAATAGGTAGTATTTCTTAATAAATCTACCTAATAGGGTGTCCCAAACCCGTAATCAAACGGTTAATCGATAGTAAAAGGGATTATTCAAATTGTTTTGTGCGTACGTGACAATAGCCTTACTTTACAATGGGAACGTTAAAGCGAATAATTTATTCGAATGACTCAATATGCTCCCAGCCTTTCTACACCAAAGTACAGCAATTTTTTGAAACAAATTTTGAGTACTAATTTATTTTACGGAATTCTATTGAAAAGTGTAAATGTAAAACAGGGTCTCATCTCAAAGCAGATCCAGTTATTTTCTAACCATCCTGTATATGAGATTTTCATTTTAAGCATTCGTCTATTTAATTTTTTTGATAGGATGATTATATAACTCGAGTAATCTAAACACATTCAGTATTTTTTCAAGTTGTGAGTAAAAATTATGGTTCCAGAAAATTTTAGCGAGTATCTAATTGAATTACTTGTGCTATAACTATTTGTCTAATACACGAAAAATATAAATACATTGAGAAATATTTTTTTTAGTTTTGAGGTTAAAACATACTATTCACTTTTGCAACAGAAGAGTTAACCGTGATGCATATATGAATCAATGAAATTTAATTTTTAATAAATAAAATCAGTTCCAACCAATCACTATATTTAAATCACAATATTTGCAATCCAAGAATGTATCTTTAAAATTTCTGGTATATAACCCTAAATATGAGTATAATAAAACATACTTCGAAAAGATAAAAATGTACAGTATTGGGTTAAACACTCTTTCGAATACAATATTATTTTATTTTGTAATGGTAAAGTTGTACAGGTAGAAAAGGAAACATTGTAGAGATGCTGACAGGCATCGATCAAGAATCATTCGAAAAGCATCTGGATAATCAGTGTAGTGACATCTGTAGCTTCATTTTTATTTCCATTATCAGCTCAGTCACTGGAAGACTACGCGAAAAAACAAAAATCAAGCGTTAAAAATACGCTATGATAATTTTACAAATAATATTTATTAACGGCATATTAAAATGCAATGCATGTTACTTTCGATAATTCAGGCCAGTCAGTGAATGTTTAAGGACATTTGCACTGCCTACTCTTTCTTACCGACCTGCTAAGAAAGCGCCGACGCAAACCAGGTGTCAAAATTTCTTCTCACTCTGTTCCACTTTGTCTACTTGGTGTGCACATTAATGATGCATTAAAGGTCGGATGAGATGGATTGTTTATTGAACAAGTGTCGTTCCTGTCAAAAAAGTGTGAAGTGTCTTGACTGGGTTATACAATTTTTATCTTAAGTATGAAGTTAAGTGCTTTGTGACCCTTAGAGAAACACAAGGGATTCATTATTGGAAGCTATAAACTATGTTATTTAGACGAGGTCAACAGTTGCCCCCAATTTTTAATGAAAGAAAGGCTTTTATATGCTGTTTCAGAAAATTATCAAAAAGTAGTAGGTTTTGAGAATGTGGAGTTTTTGGCATATGAAACATTTATTCAAATGTGTTCTCAATTTTTCTTTCTTTTCCCCATCCCCGTTCAAAATAGCGAAATATTCTTTCACATTCATAAAGTAAATTTTATATGGAAATATATGAAATTTGCATATTGTGAAGTGACAAAGAATCTAATAGCATTATCCATTTACCATTTTCTGGCAAATGAGGTACATCTTGAGTTACAAAAGGTTGCGGCCTGTAGTCATAAAAATTGGCTTAAAACATCAACTTTGGTAACATTTTTTCAAATATCCTTTACCATTATAGAAAATGGAATATCCTAATGTATTCCCTAGTATCTAAATGAGAGCACATGTAGATTTTATGCTTAGACTGAAAATGACGTTGCGAATATGTCAAAAAGCGGCCAGGGAGATCAGCCTTGAATAATGTAGAATTTGCTGCTTTGGAATAATACATGAAGTTTAGCATTAGAACAATCCGTTTGTTTCCCCAACTTATTTTTTAAATCACTACACATAAACATAATTTCACATATAAATAATTTTGTTTCAGCTAAATTTATTTCTGACAGATAAATAACCGACGCAATTTTTATGTGTAATATCTGTTATATATTTTTTTAAATCATACATCACAAATTTTAAATTCTGTTTTCTTTCTTTAGCCTCTCCCTATTATTTGACTTACAATTTTCATGTTAGTTTAAGCGGTATTCAGACTTAATGACCCTTGAAATAAAGGCACCCTAAAATCTATCGCGTTTCAAGACCAATAATATACAGTAAAACCTGTGTAAGTTGACCACTTGCGGTGCCACACTTCAGTGGTCAACTTAGAGGAGTGGTCAAGTTATAAAGGGTGATGATAAATTTACTTTTTTTACGTAATTACCATAACATTTTTTCCACAAAAGTTTTATTTATTGACAGGGCTTTAAAGTAATATTGTATTACCATGCATATTTCTAACACCTTATAAAAGAAAAGATTAACTACAAGAATGAATTAATAGTTTTATATAAATTTTAAAATCAATTAGTATACTACTATTTATTTAAATAAAAACCAGTTAGTCTTTCTTTCGGCATGTTGCCTCCAAAACCTTTTTCATTTTTTGATACAAGAGATTTTCTTGGCAATTGACGGCAAAACAGTCCTGTTTCATTTGCATTGAATTGGTTTTCAAGCGGATCACAATTTCAGTTAATTTTGCTTTCCAGTTTTCTGCAGTATTACAATCTACTGAAGCAGATTCACCACAAAGACTACGGAAATTTATGTTGTTTTTTGATCTGAAGGATTCTAGCCATCCATTACTTGCATTTAATTCAGAAATTCCCAATTCATTTGCAATATCTTAGGCTTTAGCTTGGAGCATAGATCCTGAAACTGGAATATTTTTGGAACGGCATAGCTTAAAAAACTTCCAAACTGCCAGATTAATTTCTTCATTTGATGTTTCTCAATTTTATTTTTCTATCACAAGTACAGTTCTCTAAGCACAATTTAATTATTTCTTCCCCATTCTTTGATATGTTAGACACTATAGTTTTGGAAATTCCATATCTATCAGCTAATTTTCTCTGGCTTTCTCCTTTTCTAAGTAAACTTAATATTTCATATTTTTCTCATTTTAAAGTTTAACTAATTTTCTTTTTGGAGCCATTTTAGATTAACAAAATCTTCCTTGTTAAAAAGAAATTACAAAATATAAATGTCTTGTAACTAACACTACACCAAGTTTACTGGATGAAAATAATAATCTTTCTATACTACAACACAGTTCAAGTGTAACTCATCATTATAACAAATAATTTCCTTAACTGTATTATTACAATTGCCACAAACTATTGCAACTGATGGAAATATTTCTGCTTACCAACTAGCACCTCGGGTTATTGAAAGAAGGGAAGGAATCATAAGAGAATGGGAAATAGAAGAAAGAAATCTCTAATCAAAGAATGGAGGGGAAGGGTTGAAAAGCCAAATCCATAAGAGCAACAATGTAAGAATAGATAAGCCTTGAATTATTTACCTACACCTATCACTACTAAAAGCATTTCCCAGGTTAATCCTATTTCGCCCTTTTAGAAATTCTAGTTAAAAAGAAAAAAAAAGGAAATATCCTGGAGAGTTACTTTTTTTTTATTCATGATTTGTTAGCTTTTTGGATGGTCAAGTTATAAAGGGTTTTGATGGGCATTTTATAATAGTTCTAGTCAAATTTGAATAATTTCAGTGGTCAAGATACAAGATAGACAGGTGGTCAGGTTACAAAGGGTTTGTCTTATAGTTTTGTATAGGATAAATTTGGTTCCTGACAACAGAGGTCAACATAGACAGGTGGTCAACTTACAAGGGTGGTCAACTTTACAGGTTTCACTGTACTACACTATATGATCAAGATGCGTAAACTCGTTGGAATTTCAAAGGGTACTTCAGATTAGAATTGTTTCCATTTAATATTTCAGTCTCAACATTTGGTTTCATCGTAGAATTTTTCTGCGATACGAAAAGGCAAAAATGTCTATTAAAGAATTCATGTAAGATTAGTATTATTCTATAAATGGACTGTAAAAATTAAAGTAATTGAATTAGAATTATAGATTATTGTTGTTTTATCATAACAAGACTCTGGTGTTTCTTGTTTTTCCAGAATATGAGTAAGCGAAAAAGTAGTAGGCTTTAGCGAAATCATCTGTCTATTTAACAAGCTCTTTTTCATTTCTAATAAATCTTGGCAGAAATGTCCGTACTTCACGCATATATGTCTGTTTTTCTTGCTTACACCAATAAACGAGAGTATTTCAGTTGATCAACTATTTACTTTTTGTATCATGATTTGGCTTTTTAATGAATTTGTACAAGCAGTATACATCACAGTATCTTACTTAATCGAATTCGATTGTAACAAGCATGAATTCATGATAAAAGTATTTGCTCATTATAATAGAGTTTTAGACGTTAACCAAATATGTAAAAGTTGACTTATTAAAAGTTTCTAATAGATTGCTCTTATAAGGATAGTGTTATGTTCTTACATTGAAATCATTTCTAACTGTGTCTTAATGCTGTACTCAAATCCAAAGGGGCTACTTTCAGACACATTTTTTAATCCATTTTTCTTCAGAAACGCATGAAATGGGCAGGTGTTCCATACAGAAACACGTTTTCCATTTTTTGATAAAAGCAGAAGATCTTTCAGAAAACACTGTCAGAGTCGGCGTTTTGAACCGAATTCCGATGCTTCAGCGCCATAAAGGTGAAAAACGTGTTGTCACTTATAACTCGCTTAAGTAATCTATTTATCAAAAAATGGAAAACTCAGTTCGATTCCAAATCGCTTCAATAGTCATGCCTGCCAATTTTATGCCTTTGCTTTTAAAAATGAGTCAGAAACTGTGTCAAAAAGTTTCGCGTTGTTCAGCGGAAAATTTGAGAACCACCTTAACCATTATGTTCTTAAATTTTCAAATCTAAATTTAGAAATAGAAAGAAATAATGCTAAGGAAGTAATTGAAGAAATCACGTGTAAGATTTATTTATTGCTTTAACTTTTTATTTCCTTTTATTTTATTTATTTATTTTTTAAATAAATACTTTAGAGAAATTTTTTTGTCAATTTATCAGGGTTTGTACACTTTTACCACAATTTTTAATAGAATTTTTCGCTTTATATAAATGCAGAAAAGTATTACAAATCCTGCAACTAAGCAAGATTGCTGCAATGCCTGCTATTTAAATGTTAAATAGAAAAATTCTATTAAAAATTTGGGGTGCGAACCCTGCTTAATACCACATTTTTTCTGTAATTAAATTCAATGAATTCAGCAATTAAATAAATTAGGAGATTTAACATGGGTTTCAGAACATACTGCCCGGTGAACAGAAAATAGGTGAAAACCATTTTTCATTGAAAATTCTAGTATTTTTAGGTAAATTTCGTAAGAAATACTACCTATTACATTCTCACCTAAGTTGGAAATTTTGAAAAATTTTTGCAGATCTACGCCGATCATGACTCCCAGAACCCAAAAACACCCCCAGTTCAAAAGTTTATATATCTATCTATCTATCTATCTATCTATCTATCTATCTATCTATCTATCTATGTCACTTTTTTCTGACCACGATAACTGGAAAAATTCTGCATAAATCTCTTCCAAACTGATACATAAAATCAAGTGTCATAAAATCTCGGTCAAGTTCGTTAATGGGCAAAATCGAACCAAGGGGGGGGGGATGGGGGGGGGCTTTTTGTGAAAACAGTAAAATCCTCATAATTTCTTTATTATTATACGTATCGAATCCGTTTAAAGTTATTATTACTTCTAGGAAAAGGGCCGAAAATTTATGTAGGACAGATTTTTGATATAATTAAAAATGGCCCCAAGGGGGGGAAAAAGGGGGGTTTTAGAAGAAAAAAAATCATAGCTTCGTCCATTCACAAGATATCAAATTCGCGTAAATTTGTTATTAACCCTTTCAAGGGCGGTGTTTGCAAGGCGCGAACGCTTAATTTTAATTCCAAACTGCCAAGTGGCACCCAGAATTTTTTAATAAAATTTTACTTTTATAATATTCGCAATGAAAAGCTTTTAATGATTTTCAAATGGATTTGTTCGTAAAATCTGGTGTCAATCAAATATTTCAACATTTTAGTAAAAGAAGTACTTTGCCCTTGAAAGGGTTAATCCTCTTAGTATTATCTAAAACTTTTACATTGACAAGTTTTTTATAGGACCAACCGTTATAGCAAAAAAAAAATTAAAAACAAAAAAAAATCCCTGCCGGCTCCGCCTGCAAACAAGTTATTTTTCGAAGTAGGCGGTTCCAACTCCCGCATCTTTTCGAAACTGATACATAAAATCAAGGGGCATAAAATCTCGGTCAAGTTCGTTAATGGGCAAAATCGGACCAAGGGGGAGGGGGGAGGGCGCTTTTTGTGAAAACAGAAAAAAAAAACATAATTTCTTAATTATGATACGTATCGAATCCGTTTAAAGTTGTTACTACTTCTAGGAACAGGGCCAAAAACTTATGTATGACAGATTTTTGATATAATTAAAAATTGCCTTAAGGGGGGGGGAGGGAAGGGGGGGTTTAGAAGAAAATAATTCATAACTTCGTCAATTCCCAAGATTTCAAATCCGCTTAAATTTATTATAAATCTTCTTAATATTATCTAAAACTTTTATATTGACAAGTTTTTTATAGGACTAACCGTTATAGCAAAAAAAAAAATTAAAAACAAAAAAATCCCTGCCGGCTCCGCCTGCAAACAAGTTATTTTTCGAAGTAGGCGGTTCCAACTCCCGCATCTTTTCGAAACTGATACATAAAATCAAGGGGCATAAAATCTCGGCCAAGTTCGTTAATGGGCAAAATCGAATCAAGGGGGGGGATGGGGGGGACTTTTTGCGAAAACAAAAAAAAACCCCATAATTTCTTAATTATGATACGTATCGAATCCGTTTGAAGTTATTATTACTTCTAGGAGATGGGCCGAAAATTTATGTATGACAGATTTTTGATATAATTAAAAATTGCCTTAAGGGGGGGGAGGGGGGTTTTAGAAGAAAAAAATTCATAACTTCGTCAATTCCCAATATTTCAAATCCGCTTAAATTTATTATAAATCCCCTTAATATTATCTAAAATTTTTATATTGACATGTTTTTTATAGGACCAACTCTTATAGCAAAAAAAAAAAATCCTTGCTGGCTCCGCCTGCAAACAAGTTTGGTTTCGAAGTAGGCGGTTCCAACTGTAGCATCATCGCAAAAAGGTCATTTCTTCCGCAATTCCCGACAAACAGGCGCCCCGCGTTCTGCGTCTTCGAAATCTACCTGTGCCTGTAGGCCGAGCCGTCAGGGATTTTTTTTTTTTTTTTTTTGCATTTAGTCAGGGGTCGGAAAAACTACTTTTTGTTTGTAGCGAACTACAACTACAACTACTTTATGAAAAATGTAGTTAACTACAACTACAACTACTTGTTTTAAAAAGTAGCGACTACAATCTACTTTTCAAAAGTAGTCACTACTTCGCTACTTTTCACTACTTTAGTTATCATCGCTAATTAAATACACCGCAAACGATTTTTCCCCATAGACCATAATGTAACAGAATTCTTTTGAATGCCCCTGTAAGCGAGATATAAATGCTACATATTTCATTTTCAATACTGAACATTCTATGGTAAACTTCAATAACATATAAAACTTTCATGGCAATAAGAGTATATTTACGAGAGTTAGAGCACGGACAGACAGACAAAGCGAATTCATAGACACTTTTTAATTATGTTGGAAAGCGTTAAAAAGAGGAAATTTGAAAGCAAAAATTGTAATAATTTTACAAATTTATGAGAGTGATAATAGCACAGTAGCGCTTAAGGTGGTTCTCAAATTCCTTGCTCAACAAGGCGAAAGTTTCTAATACATTATCTGACTCATTTTTAAACACAAAGGCATAAAATTGGCAAGTCTGACTACTGAAGCGATTTGGAATCGAAATGAGTTTTTCATTCTTTGATAAATAAATTACTTATCGGGTTATGAGCAATTCGTGTCACGTTTTATCTTTCCCCTGCTGCGGCGTCGGAAATTCGGTTGAAAACGCCGACTTTGACAGTGTTTTCTGAAAAGTCTTCTGTCTTTACCAAAAAATAAAATAAAAATAAAATAAAGAATAGTGGAAAACGTCTTTCGGTTACAAAATTTCGAATAAGAACACCTGCATTTTCATGGGTTTCCGAACAAACATGAATGAATGAATATCTCATAAAGTAGCCAATTTGGATTTGAGAGCAACCTTAAGAGCGGACAGCCCTTGGTAAATTTTGTTGCCCGTGTTACGGAAATAAGCCTCCTAATTAAGATAAGTGTTAAAACAAAAATAAAGAAAAAGTTAAATCTCCATCTTATAGAACTTACGTCTGGACAATTTTTCTGTGCCGCTCACATCTGGTTAGCTGACAGTAACGAGGCAAATTTGTTGCCTGTTAGAAAAGACTTTATTTGTTAGCCATCTGCAGAATATTTGTGTTAAGTATCGTCGGACACTTTAAAGACAGTTTAGCTCAACTTCTTTTTAACGAGACTTTTACTGACTCTTTTTTATAAACACTTGAATTTGATTTTTAATGATGCGAAATGGCCAATTTTAGATAATGATGTTTATCACGCATATAACCTTTTAAATGTAACCCACTTTTTGAGAAAAGCACGTGTGTATTTTCTTATATGTGTTTTTTGCTCACTTCGTGCTTAAACACCCGACTGAGAGGGTGCAGAATGTTCAGTCTTAATTTTATCTTATATTAAATTCTTTCTTTTCCTGTTCAAAGTGTGAAGATGATTTTCTCTACTTAGTATACTACTACAATACTATGGAATACATAATTTTATAGCACTGATCATCTATCTAGTGAAATCATATAATTTCTTTTCAAATGGATACTTCAAACAAAATAATATTCCCACAACAACAAACAAAGTTGTTTCAAACGGATTAACTCGGATACATCACTGACGAAGCTACCAAACGGTAAGAACATTCTTTTTTACTTCTATAAGATGTTGTGAAGAAAAATGATTAAGTATTTAGAAATAAATAAAGGAGGTAATTAACCGTTCTCACGCCTTAATACTCGTTAGGTAAATATTGTCTAACAAATTTGAATATACATTATTTCTTAAAAATAGAGCTAAATAGTCCTATTTCTTTAAACTTTAAATATAGTTCCTGAAAGCAATTTAAAAATTGAACAAGATCATATAGACTTGCATAACTTAAATCCTAGATTTTCTTTTCCTTTCTATTTCTTTTTGTTTGTTTCTCTTTGAAAACCAGAATTTCAACATACTGGGCTTTAGATTCATTCTTGAGACAAAGATAAAGATATTTCATTAAAACACCAAGCTAACCAATATCAAATCAAATATAAAACATTATAAATCAATTATTTTACTGATAAAAAACCTGTGCAGCTAAAGTAAAAATAAATAGTCATAAAAATAAAATTAAGCATTCTTAGGCATTTTTAAAAATAATATCTTTTTATTTCCAACCACCTTTGTTTTATCTATTGTAATCTTCAAAAGGAAATATGCAGTAAATTAATTTGTATGCATACATTGGACAAATATTTCACAACGATCAAAAGACGTATTGATAAAATAATTTTTTGCGGTAATAAACCGTTCGATAAGAATATTTTCTGAACCAGGGATCTTAATTCGAAAATACTGTTTTTAATGATTTATGAAATTTAGTGAATAACGATTTAGATATTCGGTGCGAGATTCGATCTAGTAATTATTATTAATACAGAAAATGCTAACTTACCTCTATGTTCAACTTCAAGTTGTAAGCAGATGATTTTGATACTGATAACTTCTTATTAATTGGACAAAGTTTACATGTTACAGAATAATTACCACTTTCTTATTGTTCTATAACTTCAAAATATTCATTATATGCCTACCAGGGCAGTTCTATACTACTTTTGTCTGTCATTCTATTACATTAATCTCAAAAGAAGCATCCCCACATTAAAACACAAGATCTAATAATGAGTAAGAAGACAAAGGGTTGCCAGCAAGAAAATTAATTTTTTGATGAGTGAATACATAGCGGTTTTATCGCAGCAAATCCAACAAATAATAGATCACAGGCAGGCTGACACTTTACGTTTCAGCTGCTAGTTTGTTTGAAGGCAGAAACCATTCCTTCCTAGTGCACTTTTAATGATAAAATGGAGTACTTGTTCTTTTTCGAATATATATATTTTTTTAATTAGAGTTCTAAAGATTTAAAACTGGCAGGAAGCGAGCAGAAATTTTGTTCGAAGGGAAATATTTTAGATGATTGATCATTTATTTAATGTTACCAGACAGCAAAGAAAACAGAGCTTAAAGAAGAGTTTTAAATTTTGTATATGGAGAGGTGGGGGAGATTTTAGGGGAAGGGGGATAATTTATAATACTGATTATTTATCGTCACTACAGAGCACTATTTAGGGCAGAAGATTTTTTTTTTATATAAAAATAAAAATAACTTAAAGATTTTAGATTTATTTGTATGCTGGGAGGGGGGGGGCGATAAGAGTAAATTATGGGAGGTTATGGGACAATTTAGATGGTTACTTATATATTATTATTAGGAAGAAACGAATGTGGCCATTTTTTTTAAACTCTTTAGAGTTTTAAATATTTGAAACTGTATGCTATAGGAGGGGCAAAAAGGGAAGCGTAAATTTTGGGAGCAAGGAAATAATTTTTATTTATTGTCATTAGAGAGCAACAAATGGAGTGAAAGATTTTATTTTTGTATAAAAATAAACATTTAAAAATATTTTTAACTCCTTTGTATGCTACTAGGGAAAAGCGTGAATTTAAGAGGTTAGGGATAATTTAGATGATTTATGTTTCGATAAATCCGTTCTTTTTCTTTTCTTTTTTTTTTTGCTTTTTAATAAAGATTTTACATTCCTTTGCTTGCTGGGGGTGGGAGGCAAAAGGGAGAAGAAATTAGTCCGATAAAGACTTAACATAACAAGAAGACTACATTTTGGTAAAAACAATCGTAGTCGTATAAAAATACATTATATTGAGAAGATTTCTATGGATTTAAATACACGAAGTTGCTGACACCCAAACGGTGAAAATGACAGTTAATTTCTGACCGTGCCCGTCGTCTATGGAGAAATATATGGCACTGCAACTCAGATTTGTCGCTGACGTTCGCAAATTGTTGCAGAGAACATATTTCGCAGAAGAGAAACGAGTTTATGATCGCGTGATTTGAAGATTTTTCCCACTTTTTTCCTCCCTCATAAAGTAGCGTGAAAAGTAGCGCCGATGCTCGCTACAAACTACTGATATTTTGTATCGCGCTACTCGCTACACTACACTTTTTTTAATGTAGCGCGCTGCACTACAAACTACTGGAAAAAGTAGCGGCTACTGTAGTTTCGCTACTTGTAGCGCGCTACTTCTGAGCCCTGCATTTAGTATATTTTTTAGATTACCCACAAACAAAACCGAAAAGTATATTTATCTGAAAAATATTATTAATGTATTGAAATAAAGTTTTGAAATTAAAATTAAAAGGAAGATTTTCATATTAGCCACATGCCAGAATGTCATAGCCGAAGGAATCGCCAAACATTTCGCTACTTACAGCAACCTTTTTGATTCTGATAATTTCAGTGTTTAAGCGCGTAGTTCGATTACATATCTGTTAATTTTGTATTTTACTTAAATTATTTTATTATATTATTTATTTATTTATGAAGTTTTAATTTCGTAACGGAATGTTAGCCGGAAACAAATGCTGAATTATTTATATTGTTTTGAGTGCAAACGGGATAATCTTTCATAATCGGGCTTCACACGATAGATATAATTTTTTTTAAATCACGCTTGAATATTATTTTAAAACCCTTAAAAAATCAGTAAATTGAGATATAGATTTCAAACAAATTGCATTTATTGTACAAATTGCATTATACCTATTACATTCTCCCCTATGTTGGAATTTCTAAAATTTTTTTGCAGAATTACGCCGATCATGACTCCTAGAACCCAAAACCACCCCCAGTTCAAATCTTTACACTATATATATATATATATAACTTTTTTATGGACACGATAACTTCCATAATTCTCCTCAAAATCTTCCAAACTGATACATAAACTCAAGGGGCATAAAATCTTGGTTAAGTTCATTAATGGGCAAAATCGGGCCAAGGGGAGGGAGGGCTTTTTGTAAAACAAAAAATACCCCATAACTTCTTAATTATAATACATATCGAATCCGTTCAAAGTTATTATTACTTCTAGGAAAAGGGCCGAAAATTTATGTATGACAGATTTTTGATATAATTAAAAATGGTCACAAAGGGGGGGGGGGAGGGATAGGGGTTTAAGAAGAAAAAAATTCATAACTTCGTCAATTCACAAGATATTAAAACCGCTTAAATTTATTTTAAATCGTCTTAGAATTATCTACAAATTTTATATTGACAAGTTTTGTATAGGACCAACACTTACAGAAAAAAAAACCTTGCCGGCTCCGCCTACAAACACAGGTAGATTTCGAAGTGGGTGGTCCCAAAAAAAGGCCATTTCTTCTGCAATTCCCAATAAACAGGCGCCCCACGGTTTGCATCTTCGAAATCTACCTGTTGAAGACTAGAAAAGTTAAATTATCATCACGCTCTTTTACAGAAATTTGAACAAATGATTAGAACTTACGTTATTTGGAACATTTTGTTTAGGAGTGGTAAAATTAAGCTGCGCAGCTAGGCGCCTGAGTGGCGCCCGGCGCGTCTCAACCGTCGCCTCCATGTCTTGAGGGACATATAACGCGCACGACCGGAGGCTGCTCTCCGTTTGCGCTGCGACCGGCCGGGGAACAGCCACCTGCGGACCCCCCGATCCTACCCAGGTGAGTGACGACAAAGGTCGTATGCGACACGCGGAGGATCCCATATTCAGAGACCTCCACGAAAACATCTGATGAATCGCCAGAAGACACCCGACAACTTCGTCGCCGGAACCCCATAAGAAGAACCGGTTCCTGGGACATATGCCGAGCACTCCCGACGACTCTTGCTTTCCTGCGGCGTCCGAATATCGAATCCTAGGGAGGGAGGAGAAGACTACGGGGTTCGCACAGTCTACCACAAATTTTTAACAGTATTTTTCGCCTGATTTAATGCAGAAAAATATAGCAAATTCTCTGAATAGACGTGGTGGTTATGAAGTCTGTGTTTTAAAAATTAAATAGAGATTTTCTTATTATTATTACTGGTGACAGACTCCTTGGAAATTCCAAGGAGTTTGCGAACTTTGGACTAGCTCTTCTGCGGCCGTTACCGCTCGTGCGGTAAAAAGGAACTTCTCGCCAACCCGGGACCACGAAGAAACTCGGTCCCTGACGCATAGACACGTCTTGGCTAGACGCATAGACACGTCTTGGCTAGGGGCGTTTAGGAATGGTAAAAGAAAAAAAAAAGGAAATATTTTGGCAAGTTAACAAAATTTTATTCGTTAAATTCAAGTTTTCCTCGTTAGAACCGAGTTTATTGTAATACATTATATATCAAGCTTTTTGTTCTGTTTGCTCGTTAAAAGTTTTTAGATCCGATCTCCAATATATGTTCGAGGTTAGAAACGAGTTCCAATATACGAGTTCGTATGTATCGTATGTCGATATCGCTTGTTCAAATATATTACCTAAGATAAAATCATTTTGATCTGCGTTATTTTTATTTTATTTTATTTTATTATTATTATTATTATTATTTTGGTTGTCCAAAATAAACGAGATACTGATGACGAAATTGTAAAACATTAAAAGGAAAACATAAGTCACTTTGCAAGTTATGTATGAAAACATTCAAATGATTTTGGTATAATTAATACAGACAACTAATCAAACCTAGAATAATGAATAATACCATAGCTGCCAGCTTTTACTCTTTTTCCGTACCACTAAAATTTAATAGTAAATTTTGCTTTATGTAATCGCCGAAATCTGTGATTAAACAACTCAAAATTTTCCATTAAAATTTTGTGGTAATAAAAAAATGTAAAATTTGGCAACTATGTAATACAGTGTATTAAAAATACATATTAATTTTTGTTTAATTGTTTATAAGTTTAAATGGAAACTAAATGTGTCTGTAAGATGACTTCCAAGTTAAAAATAACTATAATTGTTTGATTTTAATATTATATGAATGTTCAAAGCACTCAAGCAATAATGTTGTATGTTTTTGAAAAAAAAAAGTCTTTGCTCATAATTGACATTACACTGGTATTCATCCACAAAATTATTTCTATGTATTGAATTAATAACCAAAATGATATAAAATTACTTTTTAGGATAACATTTTAATTTTTCTTGAACGATGATTTATGTAGTCTGTAGTTTAAAATGTGTATTTCAGCTATTTTTAATATGTCGTTGAATAAAACAATTTTAGTTTTATTTTAAGAATCTTGATTAATGGAAAACACAAATAACTAACTATACAATATCTTATGAAGATAAATGAAACGTTTTAAAACTAAATTTAATTAAATTAAAAATATATATATTAATGTGTATTCCAATAAATTTCATTTGTATTTTATAAATATGTACATTTAACTGAAAATTCTAATTTTATTTTCTTTTTCTTTTTAGGTAAGTCAATTTATCTTTTATTGAACAGGCTTTGAGTAAGTTTGTTATTATTTTCTTTCTTACAAGATAATTTCATCTATACTTAAAATAAAAAATATGTGAAGTTATAATACAAACCAAGACAGGATAAGACAGTTCTCTTTTACTGAACAGGCTTTGAGTAAGTTTGTCTTTATTTTTCTTATGTTATAATTTTGCTTGTATTTAAAGTGAAAAAAGAAAACAACTTTTTTACTTTAATACAAGCCAGTAGTAAGACAATTTCTCTCTTACTGAGCAGTCATTGAGTAAGTGTACCATTATTTTTTGTTATAATTTTTCGTGTACTTCAATTAAAAAAACAATTGTTTTTCTTTGTAAAGCTATGATACAAGACAATGGTAAGATAACTTTTATTTTATTGAACATTGCATTATTCTGTCATTCTTTTTCTTGTATCATAAATTTATTTGTATTTAAAGTGAGAAATATATTGTAACCTGTAAATGTATAACAATCAGCTAATTTCTTATTTAAAAATACTGCATAGTAAATAGCATAACAGGATCAAGAAGACGTCACATTTTCGATGAGGTCCTACTAAGTCATGTGATTGTGCGGCTCGCTATGGTGTTATGTGGAGTTCAGGAGTATTCGGGGACATTTTAGACTATTGTCCGGTTTTCAAAAGTTTGAAAAAAAAATATTGTCACTAGAAATTTCTTTTCAATTTTCAAATACATTTTCAGTACACCGTGATCGTGGCTAAATATCTCAATCCCTGTCTTCCTCAAATTTTGTAAGAACATTGAAACGTCAAAAAGGGGAAAATACTGGTTGTGGGCAGTCCTGTGTGATTTTACGGTAACGCAACCTAAATGACTTGGATAATATTTTGCTTAGAGAGGAGAATTTTCCGGTATTTGAAAAAAAAGTGACAAATCCAAACCGATCCCACAACAGGAAAATAAATGTATTGAACTTTTTTGAAAAAGAGTATGTTAGTGTGGTGGAGGAAATGAATAGATGTGAAAGTCTTCCCTAGGTAAACAATGGCGCTTATATTACGAAAAGTCAGAAATAATATTCTGAGTTCTCACATATATGCATACTTCATGCTGATAGACTTTACGGTGGTGAAATAGGCAACCAGGCAAAGTTCTACCACTAATTTTAAAATAATTTGTCATCTTTAACCGCTGGGATTAATTAAGACAAAAATAACATTATAAAATTAGTGGTAGAAGTTTGCCTGATTTGCACCCCATTAAGTCGTCACCTATGCATATATGCCAAATATATGTATTAATAAATTTATCTTTCGTATCCTGGTTAATCGCAAGACTACATTTATAGCAACAAATAGCGGTGTTAATAATCTCTAAATATGTTGATGTTAACTTTCAATTTCTAAATAGCGTAATTAACTGAGCTCGTTTGGTTAGATTTCACGTTGATTATAGATTTCACTGGGTTTGAAATAACTATGAAGTTGGAAAATTAGAGGAAACTTGATTCGAATTTCCATCTTTCATTGAGCAGATTTTAAAACATTTGTTTAGCGTTAAATAATTGCTTTCAATCCTAAGAAAGAAATCAAATTCATATGTGTGTCAAAATATGTAACCATCTTACAGTAATTCGGAACCGAGTTGGGAACAGGAACAAACTGAAAGCCGTTATTTTTAAGGGAAGCGAAACGAAATATGTATTTTACTTTAAATGAACTGGAACGATAGAAAAAATTATTACGGCGTGTGGAAAAAATGCTAATTTAGCTGGACAAAAATAACAACTTCTTCAGAACAGTCGCGAATGTTTATTTTTTTTTTTTAATATACTTATAAAAGCATTTTTATATTTTTGTTAAGATAAACTAAGAACATTTTCTTATTTTATTTTTTTTTTTCCTGACATCATCGGAATGTTTTTGTAGCTACTCACACGAAGACACTCGCAAGCTAATGTTAAACCAATGTCAATGTTCCTTCCAAATTTTTTGTTTGCATTGGATATCTGAGGCTTATGTCTAACCGGGTATCCTTTTGCTTTTTTGATTTTGGTTGAAGTTTTTTTAGGACACTCAATTTCGGAACCAGTTCTGAAAAAGAAAGTATCCTCATAAAATAATAATAATAACAATAATAATAAAACTTCAATCAAAATTGAAAAAGAAAAGAGATATCCGGTTGGATATCAACCCAGATATCCTATATAAAAATAAGCATTTAAAAATATTGAAATGGAAACGAGAAATTTGAAAAGAACGTTGCCATTGGTTTAACGTTAGCTTGCAAGAATCTATCTAAGGCTCTTAAATGCCTCGAATGAGGTATTTATTTCGAGTTAAGAAAAATTATTTATTCAAAAAGTGTTACAAGTAATTACATAGTTTTTTTGTGAGAACCTACCAAAAATCTTAAAGTACCTCTAATAAAAAGCACTGAGCGGTACTCAGCAAAACATTTTTGTAGTGGTTTGTGGAACCATCATTATACATTTATGTAATTTGTAAGTAAATTAGAAGAAACAGCTCATTTATTTGGAATCTGTATTAGAATATCTTAAACTTCTATGGCGTGTAGAAGAAAATTATTTCTTGGTGATAATTAAAGATAACATAATTTGACATAGTCTTAAATTATTTATTATAAAGATGAATAGACATGTAAAATTTTCTTCCTGGAGTAATTTGTAAATTTTGATGATGAGGGTTAGAATAAGGACGTTCAAAAATGTCTCTTTTTCTTTCTTTCTTTTTTTTCACTGTTAAAGGTGTTTGTACCAAAAAAAAAAAAAAAAAAAAAAAAAAAAAAAAAAAAAAAAAAATTCATTTTGAAATTGTTTGTATACTGTAATTTCTCAGAAGATTTTCTACAACATCCATAGTGTTTCCTAGACACGACCTTTAAATTCAACCGGGCATTTATTTGGAATTTGAATAGAAAATCTGAAACTTTTATGTATATGTAGATGAAAAATACTTCGTGATTGACTCTAATGGTAACATAATTTTATAAAAAATCAGCTTTAATCTTTTCAAAGGCCACTTAGTTTTAATCCCAACTGCCAAAGTTGCACTAGACTATATAAAAAAAAAAGTGGATTTCATAATGTAAGTGAAAGAAAATAAGCATTTATTTATTTTCTAATCAATTTGTTCTTAAATTCTGATGGCAGTCAATCATTTCAACATTTTACCAACAGAATTACTTTGCCCCTGAAAGAATTAAATAATTAATTATAAAGATGAATAAGGATTTAAAATTTTCTTCCACGAGTATTTCGTAGATTTTGATTGATGGGACACCGCCTCCTAAATACTAGGCCTGCGCGCTGAAGCAAAAATGGATGCTGTCGTAGGCGGATTTGTTTCGGCGTTTTTACGGTCCCTCGAATCTGAACACCATTAATTTCTAAAAGTTTACTTCGCCTTATTTTTCTGAGATCAAATAAGTCAAAGATAAGTTTTAGAGATTATTGGTGTGAAAATTCATGGGACTGTACAAACGCTTAAAAAAATCCGCCTACGACAGCCGCCATTTTTGTGTCAGCGCGCAGGCCTAATATTCAGGGGGCGGTGGGTGGGATTAGAATGGGACATTTTGAAACGATCTCTATATATTTTAAACTGTTAAAGATGTTTGTACAATCGTTAGAGAGAGAGAGAGAGAGAAAGAGCATTCCATAGTTGTTAATAGCCAAACTGCGGCAGAGAAATGCGGGAGGTGCCGTTTGACTCAGAATTTTGCCTACTTTCCAAATATTTGAAATAGGGATTGTTTACACATTAAAATTTGTACCAACTTTGAATTTTCAAATGGCAACACTCATTTTTAACACCACATTTGAGTACCTTATATCAAGGACCGGAAAAAGTTATAGTTTATATACCTTTTCTTAAATCTTCATAGAGTTATAAAATAAAATGTGTTTGGGGTTTGTTCATAAATTTCGAAAAATGAAAGTAAGATGTTAAAAAGATAAGTACAACGGTTCCAGAAAAATTATAGAGAAGATCTGAACACGTATTAAACTCATTTTAAAAGAAAGAAAATTCAATAATTTTTTTTTCCGGTGCGTGTCTAAGATTGTCTTTTCTGTGGATGGCAACGATAATATGAGACGGTTCCTGTAAATCTTCGATAAATTAAATTTATATATATCTCTAAAACAAATGATTTGTATGACCATTTAGTTTATATACCCATTTTTTTCCATGATCGTGGCTCGTTTTATGCAAAAATTAATGTAGGTCATAATTCATAATGTTTATGAATATAAATTTATTAATGATTTTCATAATTAAAAATATGTTTTTGAATTGAAAAATGCCTCAAATATGTTCGGCTCCATTCACTGTATCTCATTCAAAAAAAAAAAAAAAAAAAAAAAAAAATCAATCGAATGACATTTGGAAAGATATACATAAAAGTTCATCACGTGAATCCAACATTAGCATTCTCAAGCTTTGAACTCTTCTAACCCTATGAAGATTTAAGAAAAAGTACATAATATATACTTTTTCCGAGCTGTATTTATCCAAGGATCTCATATATAGTGTCAAAAGTGGGTGTTATGATTTGAAAAGTCAAAGTTGGTAGTTTTTTAATATTTAAATTACCCCTATTTCAAAATTGGTATTCATATTCAGAAAGTACACATTTCCCAGTCGAACGGTACCTTCTGCATCTCTCTGCCACAATTTGGCGATTCAAATACATAGTGTTTTTTATTTTTTAATTTGACGACTGTACATAGAGAAAAAAAGATTTTTTCCCCTTTTAACTGCTTGTACAATGTAATTTGGTACATGATTTTCGCCAACATACAATTATCCCCCTAGAAACGACCTTAAGAATCAAAACTTCTTAGACATGTTAATTGACCTGTCGTTATCTTGTGGTCGATCTAAAAGTAAAGTTTGTGCTAAAAGTTTTCTTTTTCTCCTTACCTGTTAACCTTGATGGACAAAAGTTGTACGCGAAAATTGGGTGACTGATTTTAAGTAGTTTTAATAGAATTTTCCAATAATAAAATCTGATATTCGAATATTTATCCTTGAATTGTCGGATGAAAAGTTTATTTTATTCTTTTATTTAAATTACTTTAATTATTTATATAGGTCGGTAGTTAATTACTATTTAAATGATTTTTATAAGTTGGTTCATTATTTTGTTGTTAAATAAACTTATGTGATTTATTAGATATTTATGTATTTGTCTAAGAACCACAGAGATTGATGTTAAAATGTAGTTTTCTTTTCCAAATAAATCTGCCCGAGGCAAATAATTTCACCTTGTTGTGTTTTTAGGATTCGAACGTTGAACTTTTTAATCAATAGTGCATTTTTTATATATTTTCCAGAAATCTTGTTCTAATTATGGTTCTCAGTCTTAGTTCTATGATGGCGAATAACCTTTTTTTTTAGTTTGAGTAGCAATCTTTCCAAATAGTAACCGTTGCCTTATTTAAACATCAAAATTCGGGTTTAAATAGTGGTTCCCAGATTTCCTGGTGTTGTGACCATCCTGTGGTTATATATTGCGAGTGTAAAGTGACTGGCTTAATTATCAATTTGTATGGAAATCTTGTTATAAAATTCAATAATTTTCTTGCTTTCAACCGGATGTCCTATAAATTAATTATCAACATAAAAGGGTTAAATTGTTCAGAAGAGTACTATGGCAGTTATAATGATTGATATGTAGTCTATTTGATGCTAAATAAATCGCCTATATCCATTGTTTAATTTCAGAAGTCACAATCATAGGCGCCGACTTCACGGGTGCGAAATAGGCAATAAGGCAGACTTCTACCACTAATTTTAAAAAGTTGTTTTGTCCTTATTTAATCACAGTGATTAATTAAGACAAAAGTAATATTTTAAAATTAGTGGTGGAAATTTACCTGATTTGTCCCCGTCACCCCAATTAAATCGGGGATACGACAATTTCACGTATATTATCAATCGGCGCTTATGGTCACAACACTGCTGTAATTTGAATGACGGACAAAATTCCAGTCCTCTTGGTTCACTCGCATGTGCTTTGCAAAACTATTTTTCCGTGATTCCTAAAACTTCTGAAGTTTCTTTGTATGTGAAAAAGGAATTGGCTTTTAGGATAATGAGCGTACATAAGGTTAATATAATACTTTTACAGGATTATAGTTAAATTTTTAAGAAACTACACGATTTACAAGAACCAATTTAACCTGCTGGCCGCTCTGCTACCACTATTTTTGAAAAGGATAATTTGCCTTATTTAATGAGACAAATTTTGCGATTAAATAAGAGGAAAATCTTTATTCTGAAATAGTAGTGACAAATGGTTTTCAGCAAAAATGTTGGGCACACCAGATTTACAATAACAGTATATTTATAGAAATATCATTGTTGTATATATATTAATTAAAAATATATATATTATAAACATTATTGTATATATATTAATTAAAAAAATATATATTATAAACATTATTGTGAATTACTTATAATGCTTATTAAACTTTCCTATGATCATAATTTAATTCATAAATAGAAAACTTCTTGCCACGCTCTTTTAGAATCAACCAATTCAATTTTTACAATAAATGTGTGTGTGCGCGCGCATTTAATTTTAATAATTATGGAAATTGATTTTAAAAATTTTCAGAAAAGCTTACTCTGTGAAAGGAAATTTAAACTAGTCGTTGCACGTCACCGTAATACTTACCCATCATGGATATGCATAATATGAAATATGAAAATAAAACATGTGTAAACTATTTATAAAATGCATTGCAATTCGAATAAAATCGTGTCTTGATGACGTCATAAACTTTAAATGCTCTATATCTCCAAAATTGATAATCATATTAACTAACGGTTTACTGCTTCGGATTAAGCGTCTCATTTCAAATTAAAATATATCTTTGAATTGAAATTTGAATGAAATACAGGGTCATGAAAAATCGAAGAGTGTTGTAAATAGGATTCCAAATATCTCGGCAATTAATTATCCGATCGACTTCCTTCTTTATGCAAAATTTATGTTTTTTTTATCGTCTTTTATATTCACTCCTTAAAATAAACAATTTCGAAATTTTTTTATATACCTTTTATCAGAACGAATATTTCGAGAGTCCGAAAATAATAGTTCCGGATAATCGAGGTTACTGAAATTCAATAAGCTTCTTCCCATTATTACATAATAAGTACATACCAAATTTCAAGTCTCTAACTCAATTTGTTCGGGAGATAGAGCGTTTACAGACAGACAGACAGACGGCCAATTTTTTTTTTTTCTAAAAATATGTTTTTCGGAATCTCCAGTGTCTGAAATGTGTAAATCCGTCAAAAATTTGTTTTCGATTTTCAAAACGATTACAAGACTTACCCTATACTACGTATGATGGGTAAATAAAAGGGAGCTATGATGATTAATTCCCATTGGTTCAAAAGAAAAGGGAGAAAAAATGCATTAGGTCTTTTTACGAAACTTTTCCCAAAGCAGGAATTCCCAAACATTTTTTTTTTTTTTTTAACCATGTTCTCCTTAAAAAGAAAAAAAAAAGGAACTCTACACCTAATCCCCACCCCACCCCGCCACACACACACACACACATACACACACGCACATTTTAAATGTTAGGAATATTTATTTGGAATCGGGTAAATAGATGTCGATGGATTTGAACGACAAATGACGCCGTAAATACGAATAAATATATAGTCGTACAAAATATTCAAACAACCCAACAAATACAAATGTGCGATAGCTGCTGCAGTGTTACCAGTTGGGCGTTTAATGTAATTTTTTATTATTATTAAGATTGTTTGATTGCTTATTTTTTTTTTCTTTAATAGTAATATTTACCTTATTTAATGATAGATTAGATAAAGCTAATATTACTATTTTAAATAAAAATGGTGGCAATTAAACAACCTGAATAATAATTAGCAAAAACTCCCAACTGGCAACACTGAGCTATCATCACATATCTAAGAAAATTGGAATTAAATAAAATTAAAAAAATACCAAAAAACCGCAAGATTCTTAAAAATTGTTTATCTATAATGAGTTATTTGTAATTCAAGCTGAAAATACTATCCAATTTTTAGGTTTTACAATAATTATATATATATATGTATGTATGTATGTATATTTAAGTTCAGTCAGAGCTTTATGGTTTGTGGACCGAAGCTACTTTCCTATGTCCACTTTGAAAATTGTTAAACCTGTTATGTATGCAACTCCTAGATCACGGTAAATAACGTTCACTGCATAAGCTTAATTTCTTTCATTCTCATTTTTTGAAACTATGATGATTGATTCCTATTGATTGAAAAGAAAAAGTATAAAGAGCTTTAGGTCGTTTTGCAAATGCTTAGCTAGAATGTTCATGTCTAAGCAAAAGCTCGATTTTGTGAACCCACTTAGATCAGTCACAGATATCTCTCGACTAGACCTGTCGTGGAGCATTAGACAACTTTCGCAATGACCTGGGGGTGCTATGATCTTGGGAGAGTGAGAAGAAAAAGAAATAAGATGAATCAAATAACAGTTTTAGAAAGGTAGAGCGGAAGTGTCTGCATGCTGATTTTGTAATTTTTTACTTCACTTGATATTATATATTATGACATGGTGTATGAACGCTATTACAGACGTTGATGAAAAAAAAAGGAAACAGAATATCAAGTCTATTTCATCGCTTAAATTTGTTGATATCTTTAATGATCCATGTGCATAAATACTTTTGTAACTTTTTTCATCTAACTTCGAATAAGTTTTGACGTCAGACATAAAATATTCTCCACTTAAATATTCTTTGAAAATTGAATCCTTTTGATTCTTATTTATATTATTAACTCTATTTTTAAAATTCTTTATACTACCGCGTTGTACACATGCAACATACACAGTCGGATTTGCAAAAGCATTTTATTCATTGTTGCATTTCAACCACATTGCAACTAATCCATTTTATATATTCATCATTTTATCATGTCATGGTATATGAATGCTGTTACAAGCGTTGATAAATGAAAAAAAAAAAAAAAAAAAAAAAAAAAACATAATATCAAGTCTATTTTATCGTTTAAATTTCTAGATTAATGGGTCCTTTTGCATAAAGGCTTCTTTATTTGTTTTATTTATTTTTTATCTAACTTTGTATAAGCTTTTGCATGAGATATAAAATATTTTCTGCTTAAATATTCTTTGAAAATTTCATATTTTCTACGTCTTTTGATTCTTACTTATTACTATTAACTGCATTTTTAAATTTCTTTATACTACCGTGTTGCACACATGCATTATATACAGTCGTTTCTGAAAAAAGCATTTTATTCATTGTTGCATTTAAACACCACTGTAACTAATCTATTTAATATATTCCATACAATATATGGCATGGTGTATGAACGCTGTTATAGACGTTGATATAAAAAAGAAAATTGAATATCAACTGAATTTCATCATTTAAATTTGATAATATTTAATGATCTTTGATGATCCATGTTCTTCTTTAACGTTTTCCCTCTAACTTTGTGTAATGTTTGACGTCAGACATAAATGGCCCTTTCCGACATCTTTTGATTCTGATTTCTTATTATTTGAATCTTTAAATCCTTTGTAATACCGTGTTATTCATTGTTGCAATTCAAGTAGGTCTTCGAAAGCAGATAAATTCGTTATTTCTGATGGAGCATCCAAATGACTTTTTTCAGTTCCTGCTCTGTTCTGAGATTGAACGGTAAAAACATTTTTATTTTGAAGAATACAATTTATAAAATTCCAATTATTTAAAAAATAAATTAAAATACAAGCCATCATCATGCATAAGTTACTTCCTTCGAGTAGTATATTTTTAACATAAGGCATGTTAAAAGTTAAATTACAAGTTATGTATACTAAAACTAATTAAGATGCCAAAAATGGAGGTACTAATTGACTTTGATATAAGAATTATTAATATTATCTTAACACACGTGTGCGGAAAGTAGTAATGTGCTATTCCACTCTTTCCTAAATACTTTGCCGCGATCCGGCACCGGTCCAGAAAACAAAATGTTTCTTTGGGCAGCGCAAAAAAGTCTCGTGCTTGGGATCTTGTTTCCTCATGAAAATAAAACAATCAATAAATATTTCTTGCGATTCTGAAGGTTAATTCTCTGGTTATCCTTTTTTACATGGAAACTCCATGAACGTGGGTGGAAGAGTTGCGCACATTAATTGCTTTGTGCACAATTCACTTTTCTTTTCTGATTAAGTACCAGTATTTCAGATTTATATTCGTCGCCTTATTTAAACTCTGAAGTTTTAGATTAAATAAGTTTAATGTTACTATTAAAAAAACAGTAGTTCCCGATTTTCCAGGTGTTGTGATCATCCTGTTTGTGTCATTCTTTTTATAATTTCGCCACAGGAAATGCTTTTTAATTAAAATATTTGAACATTGTTTATGGCATTTTAAATCGATATTATTTTACTAAGAGATTTATCTTATAATCATTGCCCATAGAAATTGAAAATCAAAACTTTAGCGGGGCCCCGAAAAAGAAGTATGGAGGTGATCCAGTCCACGAGAAAAAATTTCCGGGAGACGTTGTGCTATTCCATACATTTGTTTTAACATTTTTATTTTGATTAATTGGTTGTATAGGGTTTAATGGCGGAATATGCTGCACCAAACTTTTTATTTTGAATGAACGTTTAAAATTAAAGCACAATATATATATTTATATATATAACCTGTTATCTAGTTGGATTTTTTATTTACATTTTAACCCTTTGAAGTGAGGTGGGATATTATTTATACTACTTAATTTTAATCTCTAAATGCCACAATCGCACCGGAATTTTGGAATAAAATGTTTCTCTTACGTGAAGAAAAGCTTTCAAAGCTTATTTTCAAGTACATTTGTTCGTAAATTCTGGTGTTTGTCAATCATTTCAGCATTTTCGCAAAATAAGGTCTTGGTCGCTGAAAAGGTTAAATGCAATAGAAATTTAAATAGAACGCAATATTTTTTTACTGTATATAATGTCCTTGTTTGCTAGCTAAAGAGCAATAATAACACAAGCAATTTCAAATTCTATTCTTGAATTGTATAGCTATACGATACGAAGTTCTGTGCTAAAAGTTAATTTTTGTCGTCGATCGCCGGTATTTATTGTGGTGAATTTTTTTTTTCTGTTATGTGTTTATTCTCTTATCTGTCACAGCCCTGTCTTCCTTTTTAACCAAAATTTTTATACCCCCCCAAAAAACAGGGGTCAGTTAAAAATCCAATACAGAACCCAGATAAGCAATCGCATATCTATTCATGCGTGTCTTTCCTTTAACCCTCTCCTCGGGGTCAAAGGTGTCCAAGAGCCAAGATTACGGACCAGAGCAACATCTTACTCCCCCTTCAAATTTCCCCTTTCTTTCTCTGCTTTTTTTAAATATACATATATAGCAGGGTCAAAACTTATTAATCTCAGATAATTTTCCCAAAATTTTAAGTAATATTTGCAATTTTATTGAAAATTATTTTATATTTATTTTTAATAAGACGAAAACGCATTTTCCATATGTTACTCGTATTTTTAGTTGAACCAATTTTATTAAATTATGTGCCCCCTACAACGGTCACTCCGAACAACGGTAACTTCCGAGAACCGGTCATGTTTTAGTGTTACCGAATCTCTTTCATATTCATAGAAATAACATTATACTAAACCTCCGAACAACGGCCATCCCATAATATATATAATATATATATATATATATATATATATACAGGGTGATTATAAAAAAACTATCCCGACATTTGGGCCCCTAACTATCATACCATTCACAGAAACTGAATGAGATTTTGGCAAAAGGTATTTTGAGCTATGCGCTCAAGAATGATATGGAAAACAACAGTGTCACTCAAACAGTTACGGTTACAGTGAGAAAATTTCGAAAAAATCAAATGGCAACACCCAGTTTTTTTTGTATTGGAATGTGATCTCCATTGTGAAAACCCCTAAATAGCGTTGGAACGGCAACTGTAGCATGAAAATCACCGGCGGTAGATAGGCTAAAAGTGAGGACAACCAATAAGGACAGAGAAGCAGCATAAAATAAAGCATTTTATTGTGTTTCACAAATTTTCCACATGACCTCCTTCGCAATAGGAATCTCTTGAATCGCAGTTCTGATGCCATCTTTCAAATCAGATGCAGTTTGAGGATGAAACTGATACACTTTGGATTTCAGATATCCCCACAGCCAGAAATCCATTGGTGTCAGATCAGGAGACCTTGGTGGTCACAGAAACGGGAAATGACGGGAGATAACTCTGTCACCAAACTGTTGAGTTAAGACACGTTTGACTGAAGAGCCGACATGTGGAGGAGCGCCAACTTGCATCCGCACAACTTCAGATAGAGCATTTTTACCGTTGCAATGCGGGAATCGCGTAATGAGTTAACATGTCCAGATAGCGAGCACTCGTTACTGTACACGTTTGCAGATCACCGGCAGTAACCTCTTCAAAAAAGTAAGGGCCGAGGATGAACGTACTCGTTATACCACACCACACAGTCACTTTTACCTCGTGTAATGGGCGTGCATGCACATCATGTGGATTATTGTCTGCCCAGTGCACACAATTTTTCGAATTCACGTTACCAGTTAACGAGAAATGCGCCTCATCTGTCCACAGAATGCGTAAAGGCCAGCTGCTATCTTCATCGTACCGGATAAGGAATTGATTTGCAAAATCCAGCCGTAATTGATAGTCTCCCGCTTCTAACATCTGGACACGCTGGAATCGATCCAGAAACATGTTTAGAATAGAGCGCAGAATCTTGCGTACAGTTGAATTCGGCAGATCCTGAACAAGTGAAACACCGCGTGCAGTTGCGGGACGAACTGTGCTTATCGTCTGATGGACTTCTGCAACAGCTTCCACAGGAACGGAAGGCGTCCAGACCGAGGTCGATCGCATGTGCAACCAGTTTCTTCAAATTTATGAATCAAGTCCCGTACAGCTTCGACAGTGCACGGGCCTCACCGTAATCCATGGTTTCTGCGGTAAACACGCAATGTCTCTGCGGCATTTTGTCCATTCAGGTAATCAATCTTTACGATTTCCCCACGTTCTTTCCCTGAAAGCGGCATCTTGTTCGGAATGGCAGAAAGGAACATACGCGGCTCGCATTTCGCAGTGCCTTTTCTTTCACCTAGCGTGACGACGTCAGTCATGACTGTGTCTTACGTAGAACCCGAAATTTCCGTTTCTTGGTTTCTTCTTCTCGTTTTGTGGAGAACTAATCAGGCTGGGATATCAGCCAAAGAAACGGTGTGACGTGTGACGTAAATGAAACGAAAATTAATGCTCTGGTGCACGGCAAAGTCCTTTTTAGTTTTCCCTTGCCTAGTTCCGGTGATTTTCATGCTACAGTTGCCGTTCCAACGCTATTTAGTGTTTTTCACAATGGAGATCACATTCCAATACAAAAAACTGGGTGTTTCCATTTGATTTTTTCGAAAATTTCTCACTGTAACCGTAACTGTTTGAGTGACACTGTTGTTTTCCATATCATTCTTGAGCGCATACCTCAAAATACCTTTTGCCAAAATTTCATTCAGTTTCTGTGAATGGCATGATATAGTTAGGGGCCCAAATGTCGGGAATTTTTTTTTATAATCACCATGTATATATATATATATATATATATATATTTAACATTTTGTTTCAACTACAACTGAGATTGCGAAGAATGTGTAGGAGTATTTGCTTATTTATTTAATAGTAATAGATAATGCTGAGTTAAATGATATTTTAAATAGAGCCGGAACGACCATGAAAGCCAGCGAGTACGTGAATGTAGATAATGATTTGGTAGTTTTTTCTACTTTTAATACGATAGAAGAACTGATAGAAAGCAAGGTCAATGAGAATAAATATGATGGCAAAAATGTAGCGGAAGATAATATGGAATTATTACAAAATTGCATCATAAAATCATATTCTGATGTTCTTTTTAGCTTCAGAGAAATTAAAATTTTGCGCTTAATCAAAATGATAACGAATTGAACAACAAATCTACGGGAATGATTATGCATTTAGAAAAAGATATATGCTTTAGAAAACAAAACAATTACAAATAAGTGATTTCTTTAGTGTAAAATAATAGTATGTATTTTTTAACAGTAAGAATAAAATAATTTTGGTGAGTTATTTTGATTTTAATGTAATGTAATTTTGAGCTTTTAAAATGTAGAACCTCTGAATAACGTCAACTTCCGAAGTAAGGTCACTTTATCGTGCTCCCAGTGGTGGCCGCTATTCAGAGGTTTTACTGTACTTATAACATTATACTGTGTGCTTAGATGTTATTGTGCATCTCAACTACGTATGTAAATTTCACCATGTGAAAATTAATGTAACCATCATTAATGTATACTTCAACCAGTTATTGCTTACAGGCAGTTATGCAGTCGAATTCTTGTAAATAAATAATACATGCCACGCACACTTTTTTAAATAGAAAATTTTGTATAGTACATATCAACAATTATAAATTATAGATAAGATAATAAGTATAAAAATATTATATATTATGTGTGGTATATTACATATATAAATACTTACATTTAAAGAATATAACTATATAAAATTTGTAATGTTTGAATTACTTAAAACAATTACCGTCCAAAGACCATAATAGAGTCGATGCTCATTAATTTGATAAAAAAGTCGAGATTACCCAATTAAAAAATATACTAATAATTTCATTGCTATCAATAAAGAAAACACTCATCTAACATTGGAAAAGGATTAATTGTCTATATTAAATAATAAAAAAAATATATATTTCAAAATATTAGAAGAATATTTAACCCTGACCTTTAAAGTATGTAGAAGAATGATAACACGAATAATGAAGAAGGGAATGGAAAATTTTAACTGAAGTTAAAACATTTTTTAAAACGAAAATTTGGAGTGATTGCAAAACTATTCACTTTGAGTGCTTTAAATGTTGACTTTTTTTTGTATTGCAACAAAATGAATACATGAATTTACATACGCATTTTTTTTCTTGCAAAACAAAATAACAAGAACACTATGAAAATTTGAGAAAAAGTTCTTTGATCCAAGGAATAAAAGGAAGTGTCAAAAGTGGGTGTCATCATTTTGAAAAATTAAAATTTGGTAGAATTTTTAGTAGACAACCCTTGTTTCAAAAATTGCATTCATATTCTGAAAGTATACACAATGCTCAGTCGAACGGTACTTCTCGCATCTCTATACGATGATTTGGCAATAAATTAAACTGAATAAAATTAAAAATAGTTCTTGATAAAAAAAATATTAATTTTTACATTTTAATATTTTTTATGGGGGAAAAAGGGCATAATATTATAATAGAGAATATGCATATTTTCATTTCTAAAATATGAATTTTAAACGTAAATTAAAATATGTATCTTTGTGAATATTGTGAGTAAAGCGGGGGAGGGGAGGCTGTCAATGCATAAACATAGACAGAAATCACTTGTTATCGCTTTTGCCCATACGCCTCCACCATTGACCGCTAAAATATCTCTTGCCAAGTACTGGCGATTTTCCCTCTTCCATCTCGCCAACATCAGTAGAGGTATTTTCAAAAAGTGTATCACTTTGCCTTTTTCACGTACCCAGAAAAGCCGTACTCTCTCTTCGCTTTTTTTGTGATTGTTGCTTCCCCTTACTCGCTACTTCCCTTGCATTATACTTTTATTTTAAGAATGTTTCTTTGAATAAAATCAATTTCATGTAAATTGATTTTAAAAGCCGCCTTGGATGTTTTCATCGTCTCCGGTGTCAACTGTATTTTGATAGCAGCTACATAAAAATCATCTAATTTCTTAATATTGTCGGATATCAACGACCAAACGTCATCACACATGCATTCTGCTCGTTCCAGAACTGATAACAAAAGGCGTGGAAAAACGCAAGAAACAAACCGGTAGCAAGAAAAACTCCTTTATCGCTTCGCCAAATTCGAGGCCGCCAAGCGTCTCACATGTTCTAGGATTTAAACTATTTTTCTTCATTATCCGTCTTAGTTTGTGGATAAATTTTTGTGATGTCAGTTGAAACTGATCTCTTGTACGTAACGATGCATCACATTTTTTGAATGCTTTTTTCTACAGCATGATGTTGCCATTTAACGACATTATTTTTATTTTAATACACGAAATAACTAATAAATCAGTAAAATATTATAAAAAATTCAGATAAATGAATTGAAAATCATTTCCTGACAGAAAAAAAAAAAAGCCTGCGTAACGCATCTGACGTCAAGTGAACGTGACGCCACGGTCATGCATTTTTTATGTTAAATCCTGTAGTTTGGCGAGTTCTTTTTATTAGAAAGTGATTGAGGGGATAATGGAGAAGTACCCTAATACATACAACAAGAAGAAGGGTACAAACTACCGAGGAATAAAGTGATCAAAGAAATCTGCAAGAAATCAAAAGTATGGTACTGTGTAAGTCTACATTTTAAGAAAAGAAGGTCCAAAATTTTCTTTTGCTTCAGAGAGGACACCCTTTTTCTTGCTGCTAAATCTCTTATATGTTTTAATGAAAGCAGTTGAACAGAATCACACTCTTCTTGTTGCTTCACCCACATCAAGGTTGACTTCAAGGCGGAACTCCTGCGGCGCGCAAATTTCAATTTCGCCTACTGGAAACGCGTTCGGTTAACCGGTCGTTCGGTTGACCGAGGTTCGGATAATCGATGCTCCACTGTACCAACAATAATACAATTATAATGCCTAAAGTTAATACTTTTACATTAACCTTATTGTTAATACAAATATATAGTAAACAAAATATTTGTTATTTTTGTTTAATGCTTTAAATTTGTGTTGCATAAAATTTGAAATATTAGCAGTCTGAAAGTTATTTCTGGTCTTCAAAAGTTCAAGAATAAGAAATTAACAATTTACTCAACTGCAAGGGAAAAAAATAAAACTCATACTTAAACACAAAACTTGTAATTCTATAATTTTTTATTGAAAATTCAGATATATCATTGATTCTAAATTGACAATAGTCTTTAAGTTAACTCATTTGCATCTGAAGCGTGCATTTCATGAATTTCTTTTTTTTATTCAGAAATTCCGAATTCATACTAGAAATTCTGAATAGTAATTTTTGCTTTATTTAAAGATGGCGGTTTCGTGATTACATAAAGTAAAAATTCTTCTTTCAGAACTTCCGGTATCGATTCGGAATTTCAGAATAATAAAAAAAAAATCTGAAATTAATGATGCAAATAGGTTAAAGTCAGGGTCAGAACTTTCACTTTCTGTATCTGGTGTGTTGCTAATTTTCTTTCTCTTAATAGCAGTTTTATCTGCCTTTGAAAATAATGCTCTGTTTGATATTGTTGTTTCTTTCACCACCAAGTGTTTTAATCCATAGCTCAAGACTGTAATTGCTCTTTTAATATTTGCAATTGGTTTTCCCTTTTCTTTAGCAAAAAATATTACTTTAATATACAATATGTGTAACACATCAAAATTCTTAAAAAACAATTCAGTTTTTTGGTTGTTTAGTTGGTGTTTGTTACGGCTGAGGGGGAACCGTCTGCTAGCATTGTAAGCAAACTCTGTTAGTCGTCATTTTTTTGCAAAATGAATAATTAATTAAATCACTACCCTATTAAATTTTATCTATTAGCCAGGATTTCCCATGTTTCTAAAATGAAGGGTTGATTTTAGAGTATCCCTGCGGAGATTGGCCCAAGTATCTCTGATTGCACATTTACTTGCAACCATTTTCAAGTAAGTAGATAAACATTATTATAAAATTACACAAACAAAATAAATAATTACAAAAAAGTAGCAGCATAAAAAATATTTTAATTCTAACTTATCTTCGAGTTTAAAAATGGATGCAAAGTCAATGTCCAACTTACAAATCTTTCCCATTTATGAGAAAATGGTATTCTTAGTTTCCCCTACTACCTGAATAGAAATGCATCTATTTTTGAATAAACTTCATTATGTTGCTTGCCAACATAATTGCTTTCCTATTTTAGATGGGACGTCATCTTGAAATTTGATGTAATTAATGGATGACCCTTAACTTGAACTGATAACTGTCTTTGCAAAGCACACAATATAGGCATTGAGTATTTCGTCATACAGTAAATGTTCGAGCAGACTGGGTTTTATATTGTCTTATGTGGTCATTCGCTCTCTCTCATATTTTCTGACTTGTCTAGCATTTTTAAATGTCAGAAATCTTTCTTTTGTGGATGAATGATTTACAACTCTCTTAGCAAGCATATAAAGGGTTTTTTAATGCATCCTAACAAGCAGATCTTAGAAAATTCGAATTCCATAAGATTTTGAACTATCTGAATAAATGGAAGTATTTACAAATGAAGGGGAGTCGACTGTACGAGAAAGAATGGCAGCCTGCATAGGTCCCTGACTCAATTTTAATGAAATGATTATTTTTCTTTCGGATCAATGTATATTTTTGAAATTCAGAAATTCCGAATAATCTTTGAGGGCAGACATAATCTTTCGCAATTTCTGAATTTTAACACTGCTTCTGATGACTTTGAATAAAATTTATTCAGCACAGATGACAAAAGAATCAAACATTAAGAGAAAGAAGAACTAAACATTTTTCTTCAGTGGGGAAAGGTGCTCTGCCTCTGGAATTTCCCGTTTAAAACACTTTTTAATTCTGTCTTTTATTTTACTTTCGTGTATTTTCGACGAAATAAATAATGAACATTTTCAATTACCCATTTTGAAAAATGATAGAAAAAATTTATTTTGGAATATTACATACTTCCTAACTGTTTTAGGCTGATATCTTTAAAATGTCATTAAACGAAGAATTCTGACAAAAAAATTCTTAGTTTAGTTTATTTCATGTTTACATTCTCCATTTTAAAAATACGCCCTGGGTTGAAGGTTACAGGAACACCCACTCCAAAATGTTGCCCCTACCTAGATTCCCATGACAGCATGATTTTCATAATTAAATTAACAAAAATGACAAACTTATGTTCAATGTTCAAAGTACTGTCATTTATCAAATATACGTTGGCTTATATATGAAAAAAAAAATCTTTCGAACCTCAAACAACATTGTAAATGCAAGTACATAGAAAATAAATTTGTTCATGAAATACTCTTTTACAATATTTTTCATTATTTATTGGCATTTTTTCATCCAAAGAATCGTGCGTTTATCTTCCAATAGAAAGAGGAACAATGCCAGGACCCTTCTAAAAGCCTTTTTACTCTCTCACGAAGAGGAAAATAAAAAGTTTGATCCTCATTCAATCGAATTTTTTTTTTTAAGTAAAACAAAGTCCATCAAAATAGCATGCTTTCTCTCTATTTTGTGGTTGACACGCTAGCTTCCAATTCAATAAATACACTTGAAACCTGTTCCAGATACTGATGTTTGCGGTGGCTGAGAATCCACTTTTAAACAACTTTCGAAACCGCCCAGATAGAAAGAAAATCGAAGCAATTATTGCTGATGTGAAAAATATTTCATCGCGAATTCTGCATTTTCTCACTCATTTCTCCCTAACTATAGGTTTGACTCAGCATTTTTAAAAACAAATTTCAGATTTTAATTTTTTTTAACCAAATCCTAATAATGATAGTTCGAAAATTTTCTCTTAATTTTGATCTGCAGAGCAATTTAATTTAAATATTAGGCATAACGCTGACAATATTTGATAAAATAACATATATTTACTATGAATATTCTTATGAAGCTCTTCTGAAGATTCCATAAGATATTCATAGTTTTCCCTTTTTGATTTTTCGTTTTATTAAGTTTAATTCCTGCTGTATCCTTTCCATTGTTTTTTATAATATTTCATCCTTTGATTTTCACATGTTTTTTTCATTTTTTAAATATATATATATATATATATATATATATATATATATATTATTTTACATTATCAATTAACGCATTGTTGCCAATTTTGCGCGTTTTTTTAAAATTCAAAACAGTTATCAGAATCGACGGTGATTTTCAATTTATTTAGCGACAGGCATTTTGTGATTAAATAAAGCAAAGTACATAAAAATTCTGGTAAATATTTCAAATAAGAAAACGACTTAAATTAGTGACGAGTACACTCGTCACCGGTCAACAAAGCGTTAAAAGCAGTATATGCTAATTTTCAAGTATTAGACAGAAAAGTGAAGCAAATTAAATTAATATCTCCCTATAATAATCTTTCTTAATGCTAATTTTAAGTGCATGTAAATTTAGTAATGTCTGAAATTTCATGCACTCAGATAATTTGAGGTATCTAGATTGCCGACCTATAAAGAAATTTCATGCACTCAGATAATTTGAGGTATCTAGATTGCCGACCTATAAAGAAATTTCAATTTAAAATTAGACACTAAGCCAATTTTTTTCGTATGGTTCGCACGCGAACTTCTAATTCAATAAACGTCATTGTCGAAAGTCACATTCCAGATACTGATGTTCGCCATGGCTGAAAATCTACTTTTAAACAACTTCCAAACCTCTCAGAAAAAAAGGTAATCGAAGCAAATAATTGTTGATGTGAAAAATACTTCATGGATTCCACATTTTGTCATTTATTTCTCCCTAATTATAGATTTAATTCAACATTTTTTTAAACAAATTCATTATTTTAATTTATTTAAAATTTTCGTCTTGACAAAATTCTAATATAATGATAGTTATTTTTTTCACTTTGACATAATCCTCAGAGAATTTTAATTTAATTTAATATAAAAAGAAATACATTTTGTCTCACATTGTTAATTAACGCATTGTTGACCGACAATGTTGCCAATTTAGCGAGTTATTTTTTTATTCAAAATTTCTTTCAGAATTTTTCACGTTATCTAGAAACAGACATTTCGTAATTAAATAACGCAAAGATTACTATTGAAAAATTCTGGTAAATAATTTGAATGAAATTTCGCACTATATTAGTGACGAGTGTATTCGTCATAGGTCAACAAAGTGTTAAAAGCAGTATATGTTAATTTTTCAGATTGGACAGAAAAGTGAAATAAATCAAATTAAAATATCACTATAAGAATTTTTCTTTCTGTTAATTTTAAGTGCATGCAATTTTAGTAATGTCTAAAATTTTATGCATTCCGCCCATTTGCATCACAGACGGAATATCGTTTTTATTCAGAAATTCTGAATCCATGCCGGAAATCCGAAAGAATAATTTTTACTCTATGTAATCACGAAACGTCTGTCATTAAATAAAGGAAAAATTATAGTTCAGAATTTCTGGTATGAATTTGACATTTCTGAATAAAAAAGAAAGTCCTGAAATGCATCCGCTTCAGATGCAATTGGGTTATTTAAGATATATAAATTGAACCCCTAAAAAGAAATTTTAATTTAATATTAGTGGTTATCCAATTTCTCTTGTAAGGTTGACACGCTAACTTCTAATTGCATAAACACCATTGTCGAAACCTATATTCCAGATACTGATGTTGGCGGTGGCTGGGAATATACTTTTACAACTTACAAACCTCCCAGAAAGAAAGAACATCAAAGCAAATTATTGCTGATGGGAAAAATACTTCCACATTTTGTCATTCATTTTTCCTTAATTATAGGTTAGACTCAATTTTTTATTTTTTAAACTAATTCAATATTTTAATTCATTTTAAAATTTCGTCTTGCGTTAATAAAAAAAAAATCGTGTTTTACGTTATTAAAAAATAAAATTGTATAAAATTTTAAATACGTGAATTTCCAAATTGCAAACAAAGCGTATTAATTAAAATTTATCTGTAATGATAGTTTAAAACTTTGTACTTTGTCGTGATTTTCATAGCAATTTAATTTAGTTTAATATCAATTTAGTTTTACATTATCAGGATATTCGAATTTTCAAATATTGCGCAGAAAGTTGAAGCAAATGAAATTAAAAACTCGCTATAATAATTATTCGTAATGGTAAATTTAAGCGTACTTAATTAAGCGTAATTGTATATCTCGGTTAATTTGAGATATCTAGATTGTACTTCTGAAACCTGGAGCTTAGTGAACGGAATATTACGTTCCACACGCTTGGAGGGATAAAGAAATTTTAATTTAAAATTGCAAAGCCAATTTCTGAAATTAACAACTCACTATAATAATTATTCTCAATTCTACTTTTAACCCTCTGAGCGTTTTGAAAAAGGGTAAAATTGCAATGTTGTTTTCTCTGCATTTTGTTGTAAATGCTAAAAGAAATATGATTATTTCAGCATTATAAATAAAACTTAATTACAAATATGAATGTATGCCTTGAGAGTATTAATCATTCTTCAATGTTTTGAAAATTCATTAAATCTATAGAATTATATTATCTTAAACATTGCATATATTGCAGTGAAACCTGGAGCTTAGTGAACGGAATATTACGTTCCACACGCTTGGAGGGATAAAGAAATTTTAATTTAAAATTGCAAAGCCAATTTCTGAAATTAACAACTCACTATAATAATTATTCTCAATTCTACTTTTAAGCGTACTGAAATTTCATATACTCGGTTAATTTGAGATATCTAGATTGTACGCCTATAAAGAAATTTTTATTTAAAATTAGACGATAAGCCAGCTTTATCTCGTGTGGTTAATAAAAACATTGTTGAAACCTGTTTCAAATACTGATGTTCGTGGTTGCTGAGACTCAACTTTTAAATAACTTCCAAACCTGCCAGAAAGAAAGAAAATTTCAGCATGTCAAAATGGAAGTAAATATTGTTGATATGAAAAATACTTCATCATGAATTTGTCATTCATTTTTTCATAATTATAGGTTGGACATGCAACATTTTTGACAATATGCAAAAGTAATGCATAAAGAACATAGATAAAAAAACGCTGATTAAAAAAAAATCGAGATTTGAAATTTCAATTCAACATCATTTTATTTTTATTTATTATTAAGAGGACGTCTGGCATTAAATAAAATCAAAAATAAAACATTTTCATAAAAAAAAAAAAAAAGTCGACGAAAATCAGTGTTTGATTTAAACTTTTCTTCGATAAACTATCAAGACTCTGTGTCTAAGTGTCAATAAAAATCGATCAAGTTTTGACTTTGGCAATTTTAAAATATCCCATATCACCAAATGATTAAAATGTCCCATCGAATTATTTTTCCTCCCATCTCTTACAAATTTCATTTTTTTTTCTTATAATTTCATGTTTTATCATTTTAATTTTCAACTAAACGGATATTTATATTATTTGTACATTTTACCAATTCTTTCAGACAGTATTTAAAAAAGCATGGTTAAAAATCCTTACTAAAAACGTCCCCCATTTAAAAAATGTAAAAACAGTCTTCATTAAAAATCTCTACCAGTTCACAAAAGCGCTTTCACCCCCCGCTAGGGCATCATCAGTTGTGATCTTTAACTATCCTCTTCTCCTTTATATACATGACTGCTGGTCGAAGGATAAAGGAGATATATAAAGGAGAAGAGGATAGTTAAAGATCACAACTGATGATGCCCTAGCGGGCGGGTGAAAGCGCTTTTGTGAACTGGTAGAGATTTTTATTGAAGACTGTTTTTACATTTTTTAAATGGGGGACGTTTTTAGTAAGGATTTTTAACCAAGCTTTTTTAAATAATGTCTGAAAGAATTGGTAAAATGTACAAATAATAAATGTACAGACATTAACAAGTGAACATCTGTTTTTAATAAAGGATATTTATATATTAAACACTAATTACCAAAGTTATAATCATTAAATAAAGTATTAAGTTGAAGAAAACAATTATATAATTTTAGTAATAATTGATGAATATTAAAATGAATACACAAATATATGTACTTTTATGAGTTTTTAAGAGCCAGAGCTTAATTTATATTTAAATAACCGCTGGCTTTGACTCAATTAGAAATTGCATGGAGTACTTTTAAGTAGGAATTTCTTATGCATTATGTTCTTTAAGACTGTTGGTCAGTGAGATCTAGTAAGATTCCCTTGCTAATGTTAAACCTATGGGCGAAGAATGCATTTTTATTTTTAAAATATCTCATCAGGAAAATAATATTTTAACTTCTTTTTTCTGTATTCTCTTCTTAAAGGATGTCTTTTTTTTTTTTTTTTTTTTTTTTTTTGTGACAAAATATTTTTTTAAATATACGCTTAAATTAATATTTTTTGTCTTAAAAACTGACAAGCTGTGAATAAGATTTCAACACTTCAGATAAAATTAATTATATATTTTAGACATTTGACAAGTCAAAAAAAAGAGAGAGATCCTTCAAGAAGAGATCATGGGAAAAAGTATTAATTTCCTGGTGAGACATTTAAAAAATAAGAATGCATCCCACTGCCATAGGTTTAACATTAGCAAGGGGAATCTGAGACTTCACTGACGAACTGCCTTAAACACATCTTTTTTCGCCAATTTTTTTATATTTATTTTAAACATGCTGTATGCACGTAGGAAAAGTTTGTTTCATGTCATCCGTACATTTTTACCACGATTTTTTAATAGAATTTTTAGCTTTATTTAATTCCAGAAAAGTAATACAAATTGCAAATGCAGTTAAACAAGTCGACTACAAATTTTGCAATTTAAATATTAAATAGAAGTTTTCTAAACAGAAACAGTCGTGTGCGACTCCTTGGAAATTCCACGGAGTCAGAGTGGTCATAGTTCATTAAACTTCTAAGTGAAAAGATAAAATTCGTAATTTAACTCTTATGTTAGAACACCAAATCTGTATACAGGTTGGTTAAGGATTGCCCCAGGTGACTTTTTTCTAAAACTATTTTCTCTACAATTTTTTTCCATACAACAATTTTCGTCATATATGTCAAGTAAAAATTTACCATGAAAATTGCTACTTAGAAATAGTGGTAGAAAATAATAAAAAATACTCGCTTTTGGCTACCATAAGCAAGGCTCCCACTAGGTTCGTTTTTTAAATGCCAGCTTTTTCAAACAATAATCTTCTTTTTAGATTTCTCTGGGAAATTTCGTAGAAATCTAACCGAAAGTTTGTTTCTTCTAATGCAAATGTTGTTCAAAGCTACCACGAAAACTTTTCTTTGGAAATAGTTGTATTTAAAAAACCGGACCATTAGGAGCCGTGCCATAAGTGGTACGCATGTGTACCGTTGGTAGTTAACCTGTATAATGACCACCACTCCCTTAATAATATACAGGGTGGCCATAATTAAAGTAGCAGTACTCAGCGTACTCTGTAGCGTGATCTAATTGCGAGAATGGAGCCAAATTTTTAATTATGATTAAACAAGACGGGGGACGAAGGATTCCGCGAAAAAAAAGTTATAAAACTCACCGCTAGGGGCAAATGTGACGCTGTGTAATAGCCATATTGAGATTAATTTTAATCCTTAAATGTGCTAAAAATGCTAAATTTATTTCCGTATTGAATCTGAATTTTTAAAACTTCATTTTTTATTGCACATTTCCACAGAGCGGGACTTTTAGAACAATTTTTTTGTCCCGGAATCCTTCGTTCCCCGTCTTGTTTAATCATAATACAAAATTTGTCTCCATTCTTGCAATAAGATTGCGCTACAGAGCACACTGAGTACTGTCACTTTAATGATGGCTACCCTGTATTTATCGTCCATTTCGTTTTAATGTTTTTACATCACTTTCCTTTAATAGGTTTCTTCGTTTATGTTAAATACATTGTCTTGTTGAAATATTAGTTAAAATTGCACGTATTTATGTAATGGAGAAAATATATTTATTAACCAATTTGCCAATCAATGGAATTAATAATTTAAATTACTAAAAAGCTCCATTTATTTTTCTCTCACATTTCTCTTCATCATAAGATTCCTTCATCAGAAAGGGTACAGGTAAAGAAATTGCTCTATCTTCAAAGTTTATTATTATTTTTATTATTTTCTTTCCTAAACTTACTCCTAATTTATTCCCTACCTTTAACTCTAACAATGTCAGTCTTAATTGAAGGAAGTTGATCCAAAAGTTCTGTCGTATTTTAATACCTGATAATTTTATTAGGTCATTCATGACCTCATTGCTTTGAACTGCTGGGTAAAATTATCAGGTATTAAAATTTTACCGGTATTAAAATACGACAGAACTTTTGCATCAACCTATTAGAATACTTTTAAAATATTTTTTTACTTATTTAATACATACCTTTTTCCCCAGTGCTGAAGCAGATGCTATAACTTCCATAATTTTCGGCGTATAAGTTCTCTTTCAAATCAGAAACTTTATTTAATAAATAAAGTCAAATAACTACCAAGTAGAAATAAGTTATATAGATAAATATATAAATATCCGGAAATATATTTGTTTGAGTCGCGGCTTATACACCGGAAATTATGGTAATCAATTAAAAGTTGTAAAATTTCAATATTATTTTTAACGCCCTTTTATTAAAAATAACATTTTTTTTTAATTACCTCATTGCTTTTGGAAGCAGATAACTGCGAAATGGGTTTCACATGTATCCATGTATTAAAAAATAATTTATAACTTCATTTTATTTAAAAGTTGAATTAACAAAAATAATTTTTTTTTTTTTTTTTTAAGATGTCATTTGACAGAGTTGAAAGAAAAAATATTAATAGAAAAGTAATTAGAAATGAAAATAACAATTTATTCAATATTACTCAAGAAAAAATATTTTTGCATTTATTTTTATAGCATTGTAAATGAATGCACAATGAAACGTGTTTAGCGTATCCATCTCCAACATTTAAGAATTTTCGTCCCACTATTTTTGACAAGAAAAGTTTACCTAATTTAATCCTAAATTTTTGGGGATTAAATAAGACATTTTTTTCTTTTCAAAAATAGTGGTAGGAAAACAGCGTAAAAGTTGGCAGCTATGCGCACCTATGATTGTTATCGAATAAGTCATAGTACATGATGTCGATTTTTTTTTTAAGGGTGATATGACAGTTTTTCAAAAAATTTCATTTTTTGCAATGGTTTCTGAAAATTTGATAAAAAACACAAAAAATTCGTATAATTACACTAATTAGGACAAAAAATGTTTCAGGTATTCTGTGAAAATAATGATTAAAAAAATACTTTAGCGTGATTTTCTTCAAAATGTGAACACAAAAATCTCTTGAACTACTAAATAGATTTGGGACTTCACAGATTATAAGTTCTATCTTTAAATTGAATCTAAATTTGTTTACTGTTTCACCCACAAAATCAACTTATACACAAACTTAAAAAAGAAAAATGCAATATTTTCAATTTTATCTTAAAAATCGAAACTTTGTTAAAATATACACATTTAGGTACAGAATGTGCTGCAACGTCTGAAATATGCTTATAGAGCAGCAATTTTCTAATATATTTAAGATATTTTTAATAATAATCCATGCATGGTTCTATATATCTATAATTAACAAAAATTAACTAATTATTTTTAAATCTCAAACACAGATGCTTTTCAAAACTCAATACAGTATCTATTTAGAAAGCATATTTTACTTTATTACCACTCTAAAAATAATTAAATAAGGTTTTAAAGTATGTAATTTCTCAATGTATAAAATAGTATGAACTTTTTGCAAATAACACAACATAAATATAGAGTAGAACCCCGCTTTTATACTTTCCAACGTAGACAACAGAAAAAATGTGAATTGCGAGAAATTACAGTAGAACCTAGCTTTTTATGAAGGTAATTTTTACCCTATTTAAATGAAAAATTTCGTTTAAATAAGGTGAAAATTTCTATAATAAATTATTTTTGGAAGTTCACCCCTGTGGTAATCTGGCCCTTTTACACATTTCATGAGAGATAAAGAACGAGTGTAATTGCGGGAAAAATGCCTGGATCGTAAAAGCGGTGTTATACCGTATTACAGCGACGGCAAATCTTTGTGCCAGAAAGCCAATTTCCACCACGTTTTCGGAAAAATAGTCTTCGACTTAATTAATGAAAGAAATTTTCAGATTAAATAAGGCGAAGAAAACTGTTCAGGAAAACTGGCCTTCTGCTCCTTGCTCATGGACGAAGCATAGCTGGGGGACCGTAATTTTCTGTGACTGCATAAGTTACAAGTGATAGAAAACAAATTCATTCTCATTCATTTAGTTCTTGGATAATTAAATTAATAAATACATTAATAAAAGCCTTAATAAAGTTTCAGTTTAAGACCATCACTATTTTGAATTTAAAGCTTATGTGTCCCGACAGTACTAAAGTCCTATTAAAGAAAATTAGTTATAAAATTTGTTTAACTTATTTAATACGTCTATACAAAACAGTAGATTTTATTTTTCAGTCCCAATGCTTTGCTTAATGGTATTTAGAAAGTACAGACAAATTTATGAACATATATATAAATTTTCAACAAATATTTTCTCAGCCATTTACATTTGGATAGATTTTATGTAGTTGAAAAATGTCCAGTGGAAAAATTTCCACTTTAATATATATATATGTATACAATATATATATATATATATATATATATATATATATATATATATATATATATATATAAATTATTATTAAGAAAAGATTTATATATACAACCGTTAAATAACATCATACAACAATTGGGGGAAAAAGTTATTAAATATGCAAAATGAACACGTACCAGTTTGAATAATATCCATAAATATGTGGAGAAAATAAATAAATAGAATTTAAAACAGGTTGAAGGGGAAAATGAAAATAAAATAAAAACATGAAAGCTGAATCTCAAATCTGTTATGAAATGTATTCATAAAATATCAAATAACGTAAACAGTGAAATATTGAAATAGATAAAATAATTTGAAATAATTGTGGAACCATGGCAGAATTATCAAGTCCAAGTTACCATAGATTCCACAAAAAATGCATAATTTCATCCTTGCACGAACTAAATGGCTAAAAATGTACACGATTTGGGCAATCATACATTAATAAACCAACAATTTGAAAGATTTACAAAATTAAAAATATATAAAAAAGAGGATGAATCCCCATAATTAACCAGGAAGAAACGTGGTTAAAAGCAAAAATGCCATGAATCAAAAAATCTTCACCTGTTGCCAAATAATAGTTAATAATTCATTAGATGAATTACAAGAGAAATGATGATTCTTAAACATTCAAAACATGGCAAAATAAATTTCATACAAGCGTTAAAACTAGAATTAAGTAACATTAAGGAACAATGCTGCCACCTATTGGCTGTTCAAGAAAAGGGTATTATTCAAGTCAGATTAATAATAAATTTAGATACAGATATGTCATCTAGTATCAGTTTAAGAAACAATATCATATTTTAGTTATTGCAAGTGGGATTTTAAAATTTAAAGAAAGTAGCTAATGAGAAATTAAGAAAATTTAATGTAAATAATGAATGAAAAGTTAAGGGGAATGTCAAAACGTTAATTAAATTAGTATTATATAAAAAATTAATAAAATAAAATAAATGAATTAATACATTGTCAGTGCATAATAGTAAAGCCCTAACATTTAAATTAAATATTTTTATATTTAACCAACATTTATCTATCATAATACAGCAGCATCGGTTTTCTAAAACTTCATTTTCACACTTTAAAAATATGTATGTCATATATTTTGTTTCTTTTCTGTTGTTGTGACATTCATGTCATACCATGAAAATTATGTTTTTTAGATATGAAAATTATGTTTTAGAAATCGAAGATCTTGTATTGAGATAGATAGATATTGGTTAATATAAAAATACTTAATTTAAAAATTTGAGCTTTAAATCATCTACATATAAAGCTAATTTATGCGCAAAAGTGTCAGACGCCCCCCCCCCCCTGTATTAGGCATGTATTCCCTGTATTAGGCATATATTCCCTGTATTAGGCATGTATTTGTATTTCTAATGTATTTTAAGACATTAACGGGAAAAAATGGAGTTTGTTTAAATCATAATTGTATATAAAATCTTTTAATATTATTTCTGCTTGCATTTTCAAAAATTATAAACAACATTTGTTAATTGATATAAGTATCCTTCTAAATAGTTTACAAAAAGACCTATAACTACAGATTTAATGTCAGTTTTTATGAACAAACCTTTTCTAAATTTCTGATTAGTTTAACATAAATTTTTAAAATATTTTAACACATAAACGAAAGAAAATACTGAGTTGGAATTTTCCTTAATTAATATTTTGGAACATAGAAGCTTTTAATATTATTTCTGTTTGCATTTTCAAAAATTCCAAACAGTACTATTTGTTAATTTTTACGAAAATACCGATAATCAACATTAAATTTACCAACAACCCAGTGTTGTCAGTTCACTATTTTTTTTTTTTTAAATTATTATTCAGATTGCTTGATTGCCGCCACTTTTTTGAAGTTGAAATATTCACTTGCAAAAATAAGGCAAATATTACCATTTTATAAAAGTGGTGGCTATGAAGCAACCTGAATTTTAAAAAAAATAATAAAGTAGTGGACTGGTAACACTGCAACCAAATGAAAATATTTCGATTCGAACCCGAAAATTCTTCATAAAATAAATCATATATTCTAATACGAGCAAATCTTGTGTGCGGTTATATATACAACCTGTGGCCAGAAAGTTCGGTGAATGAATTTTTATTTCAAATACAGTATTGTACAGCATCAAATACAATTTACTGTCCTTCAAAATAATCTCCATGGATGGTAATGCACTGTTGGGAACGAGTATATAAGTCCTGGAAACTCCTGTAAAACAGTTCTTTCGGAATGGCTTTCAGCTCGGCCGTCACGTTGCGTTGAATGTCGGTGATGTCCGTAAATCTTTTTTTCTTCAGGGCTGACTTCAATCTGGGGAAGAGGAAGAAGTCTGCAGGTGCCAAATCTGGTGAATAAAGGGGGTGATCAAGTGTCACAACTCCATTCTCGGCCAGGAACTGCCATACAACCAAGGCAATGTGTGGCCGGGCATTATCTTCCAGGCTGGTCCGCCCTTCCCGGAAACGCTTAAATCATTCATAAACACTCTTTGATGTGACGGCTTCATCTTTATAAACTTCTTTGAGCATTTCGTGAGTTTCTTTTGCTGATTTTCCAAGTCTGAAACAAAACAACATGTTTATTCTCTGATCCATTTTGTTTACCGCGACAATCCGCAATAAACCTTTTGCTCTCGGCGTTAAACGTAACAGGGAATAAACGCATTTGGAACCTTGCCAAACGTTCAAACAGATATTGACCTTCACCACGTGCGGCGCGTTGATATTCTACTAGTACAGCAGCGACCTCTACAGGCTCCTTCACCGAACTTTCTGGCCACAGGTTGTATATATATGCAATTTTTATCTTATAAACGGCTCTAACAATTTTGACGAAATTTTGTATCCTACCATTTTGGGGCACCAGAAAACCATTGGGGTAGATCACGTGCTCGAGAAAATTCGATTAGTGGGTCATCAAAGGTCATCAAGGGGTCAAGCTAATTCTAACTTAAAAACGGATCAAACGATTTTGACTAAATTTTGTATCTTACCATTTTCGGGCACGAGAAGACTATTGGGCTGGGTCACATGTTCAAAAACTTTCGATTAGTGGGTCATTTTTGGGTCAACCAGGGTCAAGCTAATTTTATCTAAAAAACGGCTCTAACGATTTTGATTAAATTCTGTGTCCTACCAGTTTCGGGCACGACAAAATCATTGGGCTAGGTCACATGTCCGTGAAAATTCGATTAGTGGGTCATTTTTGGGTCACTGTGGGTCAAGCTAATTTTATCTAAAAAAGGGGGGGCTCAGACTATTTACACTAAATTCTGCAACCTATGGTTTTCGGACACGAGAAGACTGTTGGGCTAGGTCACGTGTTCGATAAAATTCGATTAGTGGGTCATTTTGGTCATGGGTCACTATGGGTCGAGCTATCTTATCTTAAAAACGGCGCGGACTAATTACCCTAAATTTTGCATCCTATGGTTTTCGGGTACGAGAAGAGTGCTGGGCTAGGTCATGTGTTCGAGAAAATTCCATTAGTGGGTCATTATGGGTCAAGCTATTTTATCTTAAAAACGGCTCAGACTATTTACACTAAATTTTACATCCTATGGTTTTCGGGCACGAGAAAACTGTTGGGCTAGGTCACATGTTCGAGAAAATTCAATTAGTGGGTCATTTTGGTCATGGGTCATTATGGGTCAAGTTATTTTATCTTAAAAATGGCTTAGACTATTTAGACTAAATTTTGCCTCCAATGGTTTTTGAGCACGAGAAGACTGTTGGGCTAGGTCTCATTTTTGAGAAAATTCAATTAGTGGGTCATTATGGGTCAAGCTATTTTTAGCTTAAAAACGGCTCAGAGTATTTAGACTAAATTTTGCCTCCTATGGTTTTTGGGCACGAGAAGACTGTTGGGCTAGGTCACATGTTTGAGAAAATTTGATTAGTGGATCATTTTGGTCATGCGTCAGGATATTTGAACTCAAAGCTAATTTTGACCGAGCATAGCTCGGTCTTCCCTGCTCGTAAAATATAAATCGCACAGAAATAAGTTAAATAAAAAAGTTAAGTAGTTTTAAATAAAAATTCTGGTGTGAAATATTTTAAACATGAGTAAAATTCCAGATAGGTTTAGTATTAATTGTTTAATAAGTTAGTTTTAATAAACGAATCTTTTTCTAAATTTCCTGTTGGTCCAATCCCTGCGGACGGATGTGACAGAGTCTGACACTTATAAACATAAATTAATTTTGTATTTAAAGATATAAAGCTCTAACATTTAAATTAAATATTTTTGTATTTAACCAACATTTCTTTATCATGATGCAGCAGCATTGATTTTCTAAACCATCATTTTCACACTTTAAAAAAATATATGTCATGTTTTTATGTTTCTTTTCTGTTTTATGGCATCTATGTCACCCCCACAATCCATGAAAATTCTCTTTTTTATAGGAAAAATAGTGAACATATGAAAATGGTGATTTAGAATTAGATGCTCCTAAAGATAGATAAATGTAGTGTAAATATAAATATTTTTAATTGAAAAGTGTGAGCTTTAAATCCTTTACGTATAAACCTAATTTATGTGAAAAAGTGTGAGACACGCCCCATGTATTGGGCGGGTTATTATAAAAAAAATTCTAATGTATCTTCAGACATTAACGAAAAAGTTTGCAATTTATTTTAATTTATTATTTGGGACATGACAGCTTTTAATCTTATTTCTGCTTACATTTTCAAATACTATAAACAATATTTGTTAATTGATATAAGTATTATTGTAAATGTTTTACAAAAAGACCTAAAACTACCGATTTAATGTCAGTTTTTACGAACAAATCTTTTATAAATTTTCTGTCACTGCATTGGGTTGTTCAGAAAGTTCTTTCCGTCTGGGAAAGTTCGTTCGTACCGGAAAATTCTATCATTTAATTATAGACATTAATTCCGATATCTAATGTCTAATAATTGACTGGCAGAATTTTCCGGTACGAATTGATTTTCCCAAACAGAAATAACTTTCCGAACAATCCAATAACATAAATTTTCTAAAATATCTTCAGACATAAACGAAAGATAATATTAAATTGGAATTTCCTTAAATCATAATTTGGGACATAAAAGCTTTTAATATTATTTCTGCTTGCATTTTCAAAAATCACAAACAATATTGTTTGTAAATTTATCTCAGTATTCTTACAAAAATACCTATAATTACAAATTAATAAATCAATTTTAATGAAGAATACTTTCTAAATGCCATGTTATTGGAACGTAAATTTTCTAATATATCTTCATATAACGATAAAAAATATTGAGTTGGGTTTTCTCTTAATTCATAATTTGGTAAAAGCTTTTAATATTATCCTTGCTTACATTTTGAGAAATTATAAACAATATTATTTGTTGATTAATGTAAGTATTCTTGCAAATATTTTTCAAAAAAGGCCTATAATTACCGATTTAATAAGTCAGTTTCAATAAACGAATCTTTTCTAAATTCATGTTATCACAATATATATTTTCTAATATATCTTCAGACACAAAGCGAAAAAAATATTCAGATGGAATTTTTCTTAATTCCTAATTTTGGCTATAAGAGCTTTTAATACTATTTCTGCTTGCATTTTCAAAAATGAACGAAAAAAAAAACCTCGAAGTTATCTAGAAGAACTGGAGCTCTTTCATACTACATTTCAAATTTTATTTCATTTTTGTGTTCTTCAAGGAAGTGGCTTTAACAAAGACTTCGGCTTCACCAAATAAAAAGCCTGTGCATTCCTTTTGAACTTGAATATCTAGGGCGGGGAGCAAGTAAATAAATTCACTTCTAGGAGTTAGCTTAATATTGACCTTCTATCTGTTGGTTTACTTACACAGCTTCTCTACGAAAACCTTAAGCATTAGGTTTGGTCGTTTCAAGTGCATTCACAAGAATTTCGTTGTTTTTCCTTACTTTTGACGCGGAACGCATATCTTTGGTAGATTTTTTCTTTCTTTTAGTACGTTGTCCAAAGATTTAGAATAGCACTTTAATTATATCATACGGGTAAATCGTGAGCGTTTGGACTAATCTGGATTTTTTCTGGCTAAACTGCATATAAAACAGTTCTATAGGCTTGTTTATGGATTAAGGTTTCGAATTTAAGAAAAAAAAAATCCTAGCAGCCAACATTCCGGTTTTTTTCAAGTTAACTAATCGTAATTGGACCAGGAAAAATATGCAACGAAATGTTTCTTCCTTCTATGTGATTATTTATTAACTTATTTTATTTAAAATAATTTCTGTTTTTAGTTGATTTGAAATACAAATCAGAATGTTGGCAGCTATGAAGTACGCATTCGATCTTATGACATTATAGTATCACATTTAATCAAGGTGCTCCTTAGAATTTCTAAGGAGTATGACACCACTATTAAAGATTAGATATCGTCACCCAATATTTTTTCTTCACTTTAGAAATTTGTCTGCGATTAACCACATAATTTGTAATATTTTTATGGGATTAAATCAGGCGAAAAATTCTATTCAAAAATTATTGTACAATTCTAGGCACTCTGCTTTTAATCTTCCACTATATTTATAGCCTTTCTATTTCTATATCTCATATATAAGGCTGGATTAAATGAAAACGGAACAATGGTTATAATTTGGTATATTTTTGTATGAATGTGGTGAAACTTTGTGTAGAGGCAAACCAGGAAGTAAGGAACATAATCCCTACTACGGGAATGGGCTCGAATTAGATAGTCACTCAGAAGCACGAATAACGTGATATGCGCTGGTTGTCGGACAACAGTGCTGTCCGGCCAGCAATCGGTTTTTTCTGTTATTCATCTGCATCTCTGGAATGTTTGCGAGTAAAAAGGAGCAACGCAGTGTCATGCTTATTTGGTGACAGAACGAGTTGTATTTTGCGAAGTGCATCGGCGAATAACGGCAGTGTATCAAGACCATGCACTGTCATTGACTCATGTGCAGGACGGACAAAAGTACTTTCGAGAGGGAATCTGGTGAAGTTTCGATGGATAGTGTTGGAATACCAACCGTACAGCCTAGATCTTTCGCCATACGACTTTCCCATCTTTGGTCCGCTAAAAAAGGCCTTACTCGGTTGTTTTTACTTGGACAGCAAAGACATGGACAATGTTTGAAACTGATTTCTATTTCAGCCAAAGGACTTCTAGGAGCAAGGTATTCATTACTTGGTGAAACAGTGGAACAAGTTCTTGTGTAGCTTTGGAGATTTTGTTTAAAATAAACTATGTAATTTCATTCTGTGGCTTCTGTTCCGTTTTCATTCGATCCATCCTAATATATAACAGTTAAAAGACAACACAGAACCATCATACAACAAACGGGGAATAAAAATAAATCTGAAAAATAAAATATAGATATGTATAATAAAACTTTTGTAAATAATTACCATTGAACCACATAAATAATAGACAATAGATAAACCAACAATAATTACAATACAATACATAAATATATCCAAAAATTTAAGATTCTCAAACTTAAAATAAGCGTGAAAAAATACTTAAAGATATCTAGAGAAAAAAATCCAATGTGCAGAAAGTGAAAATTATTACAAGAAGCAATTGGAAACTTATATAGTGGAACACTTTTTCAACTGCAATATTCCACTAATATAAGTAAAATGTAATTGATTTTTGTTTGAGTTAATAGCCAAATTTACTAATTGACTCATGTGAAATTGCCCGGTCAATTACAGAGACAAATTTAAAGAAAATTGAATAAAAATGGACAAATATTGAGTAACTGAACATGATATGTGTAAAAATCAATGAATAGGGAACATTATTAAATACAAAAACGTATTTAGTAATGAATTGTTAAAAAAAGAGAAATAGCAGTAAAACATACCGAGCCATCAACAGTTTAGCTATCAAAAACCATGTTATCCGTTAGAAATGCACGTTGCATATAACCGTTACATTGACAGTTAATAAAATAAACTATTTTTACAAATTTAAAAATAATTCATATACACCTATAAATTATTCTTATCTTATTTTAAAACAATATCCAATCTTAATAATGATAATAATAATGAAAGGAATTTTAAAATTAAAATTTTTACAACATAAAAAAGGAGGAAGTTATACGATATTTAATGATAATCGAATATTGACTACGATATATCAGACCTTTTATAAAATTGAGGTTATTTTTACCCATTGAAAAATTATATAAAACAATTTACAAGTGATATAACAACGTTTGAATCCAGAAATTAAGTCCTTAATAGTAATTTTAGAATGCAACCTAAATATAATAAGATTATATTTTATGTAAAATAAAATTAAAAATGTATGCTGCTATATAATATTTTGTATAATCATATCCCTATAATAACACATGCCTTATAATTAAACTATAATTAAACATAATATAATAATGTGAGGAAAATATTGTAAATAACTTTAATTATCTAGTAAAAGTTTGGATAATTTATAGATTAAAATATATTGATATATATATATATATCAGATATTAACTGTAAGAACTAACAGCTAATGGATATTCCTATACTATACCATAACCATCGTTACCACAAAATGCACCTAATATTATTCACTAGAAACTAATAACCAGCAACTTAACCTTCCATTTTTTTACAAATAATTAAATAAGGTAAGTATAAAAATTAACCAATACACCACCACCACCCCATCATTATCATTCAAAAGAATCCAACTGTATTTCACTAAACTTACTTTAAGTCTACCAGACAACACCACTTCACCTCCATAATCATTCAACAGAATGTACCTTCCTAACACTAATCTATCCTTCATTTTAGAGCATTATACCCTCTCCCCTTTTTTTTTATAAATAAGGTAGGTATATAAATTAACCCATACAACAACACCCCACCTTCATAATCATTCAAAAGTATGCAGCCGTACTTAACTTAACTTACCTTAAGTTCTCCAGACAACAACACCCTACCTCCATAATCATGAATGTAGCTTCCTAACACTAATTAACTATCCATTTTAGAGCAACCCTGCCTCCATAATCATTCAAATGAATGTAGCTTCCTAACACTAATTAATTATCCATTTTAGAGCAATATAGCTTTTTTGTGTGTGTTTATGTGGAAAAAATATATGAAAATTATGAAAAACTATATGTTTAATATTTATTTAATGAGATGTGAAGGATACCCGTAATGAATAGCTTGTTGATATACTGATTTTAAATTTTGAACTTTAAATTTATTTGAACAAAGATGCTTTATTCTGTAAGCAAAGTTTAGTAAGGTATTAATATAAACAGTTTTGTGTAAACGAGATTTATAATTAGTGAATAAATTTACTTTGAACGGAAAGTCATTGCGTCTATCGTAAATAACAATGTATATATTTTTATTATCAGTAAGTATCAACCTTAGATCAAGGAAGTTAATTACATTATTTGCGATATTATTTTCGCTTAATTTTAAATTATTGTGATATTTTAGGAGCAACTGATAATAGGATTGACATTTCGTATAAAAAAACTATTATATCATCAATATACCTGAAGAAATAACAATAATTAAAGGAAATATTTCGTTCGTAATAATATAGATAAAGATCTTAATATATATATATTTCTCACATCGTAAAAAACGGCGCTACAAAAGGCACGAAACGAAATGGCACAAGCTGGTTAGATTTTGGGTGCAGCTATCGTATGCGGCAGATGTAATTTCTCGATCGCTTACATCAACGACGTTGTTGTGCACGAAGATGTAATCTCTCATTTCTTATCCGCCGACTGTAACATTGGAGAACTTGCAACAAGCCATTCAGAACAATGGACATTGTAGGCTAAGTGCTGGCCCACAACAACGCTCACCCGCATACGATGAATTCCACAAAAAATCTGCTGCAACGGTTTCGCTGGGAGGTGTTTGACCTTTCACCCTACAGTACCGATCTTGCTTCCAGCGACTTCCATCTGTTCTTTCACCTGAAGAAATTCCTGTCCGGTTATCATATTCTCACAGACGGAGACGTACAGACATCTGTGACAAGCTGGCTCCATTCCCAGGCGGCAAACTTCTATGACACTGGACTAAAAAACTTATCATACGCTATGAAAAGTGTTACAATTGGACTGGTTCTTATGTTGAGAAGTAGCTGAAACATTGCTGTATCTTTTGTAATAAATCGTTCCAGGTAATTATGTTTTGTTTTGTTTTTACGGGCCGTGGGAAACTTACTTTCTGGATGACCCTCGTATATATTTTTTTCCTCGAGCAAAAAGAAATTAATTGTTTGACCATTAAAAAAATTTCTTTTATATTATTGGAATACATTACTATAAATAGTGTAGATGCACACTAATAAGTACGCATACGAAGTGTAGTTCATTTCTTTAAACTTGACTTAGAGTTACAGTAATCACTTTTAGAATAACACAAGAACGAAAAATCCTGTATCAGCCATAAATTATGAAACATTTAACAGAATGTTGTTAAGAAATTTCAGTTTTTCATATAATGAAATGAAATACCTAAATAAACAATTTTAAAACACATAACGCTGCAAAAATCAATTTTCAGCAATTGCTGTCCAAATCCGGTAGTATGCGCAATTTCTTTTATGCAACCCTGAAATTTAAAACTTTTACACACCACGTAAGACAGTAAAAATTAGTTAAGTTTAAAAATGCACACCACAGTTGAAAACGCGCTTCCAGCAAATATTGCTCCTAGTCGGTTCTGTACGCAAACTTGTTTGTGTGTCTCTGTATATAGGAACGTTAAATGGTATACATTCCATAATTCGAAAACTTGTTGGAGTTATCTACATCAATTTCCTTATGTTTGAAGTGTCGTAACATCATTAACATGCACCACAAATAGACTATCATGTAGTGGTATTCTTTTGTGCATCCATGTAAACGAATTATGAATGTTACTTATTCTGTACTCCACATAAAGCATGTTTGTAGTCCACGTATATAAATTTCATTATGTTTGAAGTATCGTAACATCATTAACATGCACCGCAAATAGACTATCACGAGCAGGGAAGACCGAGCTATGCTCGGTCAAAATTAAATTTGAGTTCAAATATCATGACCCATGACCAAAATGACCCACTAATTGAATTTTCTCGAACATGTGACTTAGCCCAACAGTCTTCTCGTGCCGGAAAACCATAGGGTGCAAAATTTAGTGTAAATTGAGCCGCTTTTTAGATATTGACCCAGAAATGACCCACTAATAGAATTTTCTCGAACATGTGACCTAGTCTAATGATTTTCGCGTGCCCGAAACTCGTAAAATACAAAATTTAATCAAAATCGTTAGAGCCTTTTTTAGATAAAATTAATTTGACCCGCGTTGACCCAAAAATGACCCACTAATCGAAAGTTCTCGAACATGTGACCCAGCCCAATTGACTTCTCATGCCCGAAAATGGTCGGATACAAAATTTCGTCAAAATCGTTTGAACCGTTTTTTAGATACAATTAGCTTGACCATGACCCAAAATGACCCAAAATGACCCACTAATTGAATTTTCTCGAACATGTGACCTAGCCCAACAGTCTTCTCGTGCCCGAAAACCATTGGATGCAAAATTTAGTGTAAATTGAGCCGCTTTTTAGATCTTGACCCACAATGACCCAGAAATGACCCACTAATCGAATTTTCTCGGACATGCGACCTACCCCAATGCTTTTATCGTGCTCGAAACTCGTAGGACACAAAATTTAATCAAAATCGTTAGAGCCGTTTTTTAGATAAAATTAATTTGACCCGCGTTGACCCAAAAATGACCCACTAATCGAAAGTTCTCGAACATGTGACCCAGCCCAATTGACTTCTCATGCCCGAAAATGGTCGGATACAAAATTTCGTCAAAATCGTTTGAACTGTTTTTTAGATACAATTAGCTTGACCATGACCCAAAATGACCCACTAATCGAATTTTCTCGTGCATGTGACCTAGCCCAATGGTTTTCTGGTGCCCCAAAACGGTAGGATACGAAATTTCGTCAAAATCGTTAGAGCCGTTTTTAAGATAATTTTTGCATATATATATATATATATATATATATATATATATATTTATAACCACCCACAAGATTTGCTCGTATTAGAATATATGATGTAGTGGTATTCTTTTGTGATCCATGTAAACGAACTATGAATGTTACTTATTCTGTACTCCACAGAAAGCATGTTGTAGTCCACGCATATAAATTCCATTATGTTTGAAGTATCGTAACATCATTAACATGCACCGCAAATAGACTCAGAGATACTAGAATAGACTAGATTACCCGGTCAACAACAAGAGACTTTAAAAGCATGACATTTGCAAGCATTGTCTGGTGCATGACATTTGCAGGCTATGTAAATGATTTGGAATCCAATAGTTTTTTTTCTTTTTTTTTTTCTTTTTTTGACAAATGAAATCTTCAGTTATAAGTACATATTGAGTTACAAGCGAGATTTTTACTATGATGACACTTATCGGGCTGTCGAGAGCAGAAATTCTATTCAAAACGCCAACGTTCACAGCATTTTCTAAAAGATCTCCTGCCTTTTTTGAAAAATGGAAAAAACTGTTCGAGTTTATAGTTTCTAAATAAGAGCATCTGCCAATTCCATGTGTTTAAAACGCAACTGTATTCAGAAAATAGTCAATTTGGATTCCAATATTAGTTGAAAATATTATGCGATTCCTGTTTGGGCAAGTGGGGCATTTTCCCAGAGCCCCTGTAATTTAGTGTCCCAGAAGGCAATTTATGTATTATTATTATTATTATTATTTTGCTTTGAGAAATCATGTTTGCCAAATGATAGATTAAATCTTGAAAATCCAATTTTTTACCCTCCTATGTCACATACTCTTCAATGTGTTCAGAATTTGTAATAATACTGTATGATAAATATGATTAAAGCAATACTTTTATTAGAGGTTACTTTTAAAATGAATACTTAAAAAAAAAGAAAGAAAAGGATAAAAAGAAACTATAAAATCGAACAATTTTTTTAAGAATTTTTAATTAAGAATTTTTAAGGGCGCCGTTAGGCGCCCATAAAGAAAGGGTTTATTAGTAGTAATAAGTGATTATACAAAAACTTTATTTTAAATCTTAAATTAGAAAGTACATTACTTTTAACATACAAAATTTGCACAAGGCATTTAATTTTAGATTTGTTACTACTTCTATCCCCCTCCCCCCACGCCAAAAAAAAAGTTTATCCATGCAAAAGGGAAAATTCTGAAAATAATAGGAATTGTTATCAATTGCGAGACGATAAGTGAAATTCGATCCTTAGAAATACATTTATTTTCTTCTTATCTTAGTAGTTGTTAGCCTCCCTTTGTAGTAGAAAGAAAGTGTGAAGAAGTGGAACTGAATGGTGGGGATTAAAACGGTTCTCCAATATGTTCAAATAGTTGGGCGCCACAGAAGGTTTAAGGGCGCCTTTAAGCTCCCATAAGAAAGGGTTTAAATAGTTGTTACAAGTAATTATAGAGGCACTTTATTTTCAATGTTAAATTACAAAGTAAGTTACTTTTAACATACAACATTTATATAAAACATTTAATTTTACAACTGTTACTGCCTTTATTCCCTAACAAAAACAGTTTATACATACGAAAGAGAAAATTCTGAAAACAGGAGAATTGTAACTAATTGCGGGACAGTAAGTTTAATTCGATCCTTAAAAGTAAAATCATTTCGTTCTTATCTCAATAGTTGTTGGTCACCTTTGGTAGTAGGAAGAAAGTGCAAAGAAGTGAAAGTAACTGGAGGGGGTTTGAACGGTTCTCCAATACCTTCAAATAGTAGGGCGCCACAGATGGTTTAAGGGCGCTATCAGGCACACAAAAAGAAAGGGTTTAAAGAGTATTTACAAGTAATTATACAAGAACATTATTTTAAATGTTAAATTACAAGGTAAGTTACTTTTAACATAGCACATTTGTATAAGACATTTAATTTTAGAAATGTTACTACCTCTATTCCCTAACAAAAACCATTTTATACCTGCAGAAGAGAAAATTCTGAAAACAGGAATTGCAGTCAATTGCAGGGCTGTAGTGTAATTCGATCCTTAGAAATAAAATTCTTTCCTTATCTCAGTAGGTGTTGGTCACTTTTGGTAATCGAAAGAAAGTGTAAAGAAATGGAAGTGACTGGAGAGGGTTATAGAACGGCTCAGATAGGGTGGGAGTGGTTTAGAGGTCACCACGGCCTGAAATTTCTAGGGTCGAACTCGGCCGGGCACGAACGAAAGCTATCTTGGTCCTGCCCAGTCCGTTTTAAAACCAAAAGTTCGTCCCGGCCCGGAAAGGTCCAATTTCAATAAAGAAAATCCGATTTTTCTTAACATATAATTAAGATTTTTTCAAAGAATACTGAATACATGTTTTTGCGAAATTTTTAAAGTATATTTCAGACTATATGTGGGCAATCCATAGAATACAGAATATCAACAATAATAAATACTTAAACACCCAGACTTTTATATTCAAATAAAGACTCATTAAAAAATAATGTAGTTTAGAATAAAGATAAAAAATGTTTAAAACATTATAAATTTTGTAGCTTTATAATTAAAAAAATAGATTTAAACAAATATTTCTTCGGAATTGTTTATTTCCACTGATTTCGTTGCAAAAATCCATTGTCAATTTTAGTTTTGAAAAAAAAAAATGTCTGCCCAACATGCCCTAAGAGTAATTAAGTTCAAGTCCAACCCGCCCCACGTATGTAGAAAAAAATGTACGCCTGAACACGGCCCGAGTCGACAGGAAAAATTAGGCACACTCTCAGACACAATGTAACTGTCCGATGAAAATCTTTTTTTATCAGCCCGGCCCGTTTGAACATTTGAGTTCATTTGGCGAGGTGCGGGGCTCGGGCCTTGCAGATGTCTAGGGTAGATGTCTGCACGGGCCAAAAATTACAGGCCCGACCCGAACGAAAGCTATCTTGGCCTGGTCCGGCCCAGCAGAGTCCGGCCAAAAAACTAAAATTTGTCACGGGCTTGAACCAGCTCATGAAAATTCGGTGAAAACAAGGCCGGCTCGTTGAATAATCAAAGAAATCAGGCCAGGCTTGACCTGACCTGGCTCAATTTCAACAAAAAATTCCGATTTTTATTAACATACAATTAAGATGTTTTTTAATGAATATTGCATACATATTTATGGGAAATTATTATAGTATATTTTAGAATACTTTATGTTCACAAGACATAGAATACAGAATAGCATTATTAATGATCACTTAGACTCTTAGAGTATTACATTCAAATAAAGACAATAAAAACATTAATGTAGATTAGAATAAAAGGAAAAATATGGTTAAAACATAACTTTTGTGGCTGTATAATAAAAAAATGTTTCTCTATAAAGTATATTTCCAAAGATTCCGTTAACAGAAGTTCATTATCGCTATTAGTATTTTTACAAAACAACTCGATACGTCCTGCGAAAAATTACGCCCAATTTCGACTCCGCCTGAGTATATAGAATAAAATGTAAACCTTCTCCCGGACTACCCGAGTCTGCTGAAAAAATTAAGTCCAGGCTCAGATATGATGTAACTGTCCAATGCTTTTGCAATGTCGGCTTATATGCGACCTGGTCTTCACTTATTTTCGATCCTGCCGCTTGTTGCGTATCTCCGGCGGAAGTTTGTATTTTCTTCTTTTTTTTTTAACCTTAATAAAGAAAACTGGGAGGGGTACTATGCTCTACAGACTTCTTTGCTAGTCTGAGCAGTCCTTATTAGGAAATCAAACTGTCCAATGCAGATTTCTACGCTGGATATGTTATATTTCTGTACTGATGTTGTCAAATGAGCATCGGCTCATGCAGTATATTTACTTATTCTCACCTCAATCAAGTCGATTGAAAATTGTTCATATTTTATCAGCTTAGTTTCATCCTTTTAATTTTTTTATATCGGGCAGGTCGACCCATTTAATGTTTTTATCAGCCTGACGGGCCCGTTTAATTGTTATCGGCCCGCCCGCACAAGCACGTTAAAAAACTGTTTTCATTCTGCCAGACCGGTTTGTTTGAAAATTGATCTACATTTTGCTGGGCCAGGTACAGGCCCGTACAGACCTCTACTGTAAGGTGGTCATTGGAAGAATCCTCTGAACAAAAAATTTCCTCCACTCTGACGGTTGAATTCTTTGAAGTCCCCTCTTGTGCAAAACCAGACAACAGAGACACTGACATTTCGTTCATTTGGAGGATTAGAGGCATGTGTTTCTTGAAATGAGTGTACTATATATATTTTTTTTTAAACTGATATCCCAGGAACTAATTCTTCCAGAGTAAAAAAAAACGAAAGAAATAAACTAAGTACCTTTTACAAAAATCAAAACAATAAATGAATTCAAGAAGAAAGCAGATTATATGACTTCATTTATGAAAGATTGGTTTCAAAGTGTTGATGATGGAGTAGCATGTAAGAGAATGCACGGGTAACCAACGAAGAACTTTTTTAAACGGAAAAATGTCTTGATCCGTGCAAAAAGACTATAATACATACAACAGACGAGGTACCTGCTAAGATGTTTGCTTTAGTTAAGATTCAAATCCATTTCAAAATATTACGTTTGACACGTTCATAAAATCATTATCATCTTTCTGCATATAAAATTCCATATATTTTTAATCAGATCTATAAAAAAAATCAAATAGTACTGTAATTTTTCTGTAAAAATTAAAATTGATATTTTAAACAGGATTTTGAGGCCGCACTAGTTAGAGATCTGCGCGGCCAGGGCTGAACTTGTTTCTACAGACTTGGGCTGTGTCGGGACAGACTTATTTTTTTTCGGGCCATGCTGTGCTTGGATGTCAATCTTCCTAGAGGTCTGCATGGACCGAAATTTCCAGGCCAGTGTAAAAAACAGAAAATTAGGCCCGGCACAACAATTTTTGCAAAAAATGCATATATTTTTAAATGGCCATTATTCTACTATTATAGTTATTTTTAAAGAATGGTACATACTATTCTAAGCAAAAAAAAAAAAGTACAATAAAACCTGTGAAATAGAGACAGTCTATGACGGAAATCTTTCTTAAACGGAAAAATGTCTTGATCCGTGTAAAAAGTATATAATACACACAACAGACGAGGTACTGCTGAGAATGGAACCTGTCTATAACAGATTTTTCTTCTCTTACTGAATCTTCATTTGAATATAATAGTATAAGTCAATTTTTTAAATCAGTGTTTATGTACGTTATTGTCTAAGTGGTCATAAATATTGTTGATATTTTGCATTCCATGCATTTTGAGCATAATCTGAAAATAAAATCTATGCAAAAGTAAGTGTGTTTTTGAATAAGTAAGAGTAATTTTAATTTTAGGTTAATGCTGCTTCAGAAATATCGGCATGCTTTGTAGAAATTCAGTCAGGCAAACCGGTCCGGGCTCGGGCCGAAATTTTTGCTTTTATACCGGGCCGTGCCAAAAGAAATTTTTGAACGGATCGGGCCGAACTTTTTGCTTTTACGCCGGGCCGTGTCCGGGTCTGGAAATTTCGGCACCTGCAGACCTGTAGCACGGCTGATGAAAATGTGGCAAGAGGAGGGGATGGGGGGTGAAAAGTTAAATTATAAAAGGCGCCCTTGTCAAGTCCTCCCCCCCCCCAATAAAAATTTCAAGCTACGCCCCTGTCTATAAATGATTTTGAGCAATTAAAAACGCTTAACACATAGCTCCCAAAATATATATCCCCTATTTTTAATGAGGTACTAAAATCCATTCTAAAATGATCAATGCTGTCAAAGCTAATTCCAAATGTGAGCCTCTCTTTAAGTAATTTTATGAAGCTAAAAATGTAAACGAAGTATCAGAATGAGGTAAGCTGGTCAAAGGTGTATTGCTCGAAAAGATCAAAATCATTTGATTTTTACGCACTTCAGTTTTCTATTACATGTTTTACAATTTCAGTTGCTGTTTTCTCATATCACTTCTTCTAATTCTTATTTTTTAATAATTTCTTTTTCTTAGTACTTCAATTCCGTTTCTGTTTTCTTGGAAGTTCCATTCATTAAAAAGTTGTTTAGACCAATTTAATATCCTTTTAGGCTTTCTCCATGTGAATAAGAATTCTTTTTTAAATAACAATTATGTGTACGAGGAACATCAAGATTTTAGAGAATCTGAGGCATGGTCAAAATAATTTTGGAAATTATTGATCGACTAGAAAGCTACATAATATATCAGTAAATTTAAACGTTTACTGGATTTAAAATTTATTAGTCTTAATAATCATTGAATTTCAACCTATATACATAATAATCCTGAAAATAAAAGAGTATCAGCAACGTAATAATATTTTTATGCCTTTCCAAATGTGATGTTATAAGTATGCATTAAGGATGATTGTGGCGAATTCGTAATTTGCACTTAACGTTATGTCTGCTTTATTTTTAGGGCTCAGCCCCAAGTATTTTTGATCAGTATCTTCCTAAAGATCTAATGGCTGAAACATTTACAATTTAGCCCGTATAAACTGAAACAGACAAAACTTTCCATTATCCAGTTTAGACAAACTCCCTATCATTGCTCTATAGTCGATACCGATTCAACTTTCAACCAGAACGTGTTGAGTGTCTCGTCACGATACAAATTCTACTGCGAAAATTATCTTTCGAAAGTTAGATCGAAGTGCGTGTGTGGCGTGTTTGGTAATTGTTTCGGGTATACAGGTGGTGAACTTAAGTATGCTGGTGTAAATCGCTTGAAGAAGCAAGTTGAATAGAAGCTTGAAGACATTAGCTTCACTTAAGACTGGTTTGGCAGCTACCATGTAATCTTAATGCATTTGTTGCTCAGCAATGGTAAAATCAAATCTTAAGACAGTGCCTTAACTGTTGTTTTATAGTGTACAGATATCTAGCTTTTCATAAGGTGGGAACAATCTTAATGTTTTGTTTTCCCCATTGAGTTTATTTTTATCTATCAGACATTCTCAAATTTATATTGTTGAATGTCTGATTGTGTTGCAGTAGTATCAATATCAAAGTTGCTAAACACGATAAACTGATGTGAAAGTACTTCTCTGATGAGACAAAATGGAATTAAAATGAGAAATTATTTTAGATTTTTTTTTTTAACTCTAATTTGCAGAGTCATATTTTCAAGATAAAATTCCATTAGAAAATCGCCGAGATGGTGTTCACTTAGCATTAACACTGTTAGACGATCACCTCTTCAGATAGCAGCGAAGGCATATTAAAAGAACGTGATAAATGTAGTTCTTAATCTTAAAAATACAGATAATGAAGAATCTAAAAAAATGCGCTAATGAAATGATAATAAAATTTTAAGATATGAAAATTATCTTCCTTTTAAAATCTAACGATAAATGTTCTAGTGCTGTGAATGGAGTGAATGAGTAAAGAGGAGCCTCTATCATACTATAATTCTAATTTCAAATATTGCAGTTGTGTTAAATAACTTTTGTTTTTCAACGCATTTTACAACTTTACCCCAAAATATATGCTGAAAATCAGTCTTAAATCGGAAAAAATGGGTCTTTAATCAACCCGAGTTTCTTTCTCAGCTAAGGGGATCTAAGTATTCCCTGTATTTTCGGTGCATTTCTCTGAAATCCTCCTCGAATTATTGTTTATACTTTTCGAATTATTCAATTTTTACTTTTATGTCATTTTTAGATCACCCGGTATAATTAACTTAAAGTCAACTATTAACTTAAAAGTTCGTTTTCGTAGTAACTTGGTTTGAAGCGTTATATCCTGAAACTTCAGGAGTGTAAACAACATGATAGACGTCATATATTTCTGCGAAGATTTTTTCCAAAAACCCCATAAGGGGCCGTCAATAAATTGAAGAAAAACGAATATCTTTTGGATAACCCTGTAAAAACTAATATCGCAAAAGCGTTGAAACAGTAGCACATGCTTAGAAGGCTTCTTTTAATAAACTATGTTCATTTTTATGAGGATAGCACTTATACTCGTGGAGAAATAAAGGATTTTATAAAAACAATCCCAAATTTCACCAAGTATTTTGCTTATAATTTTCAGAGTTCTTAATATAAAAGAATGTTCTTTTCAGGAACGATGACACACAAAATTATAAACAATACCCTGCAATCAGAATTAAAAAGTAATAAATATTGGATGAAAAATGAGCAGGTTCACTAAATATTGTTTCACTGCGCATGCGCGAATTCAATCAAAATATACTGTGCATAACATATAAGCTAAATGTATAGACCAACTTTTGTGAAAGTTTCAAAAACATAGCTTGAAAATTCTGATAGTAATCGTCGATAGAATAAGCTCGAAATTCGCTGTTCCCAAAAGGAAGCAAAAAGATAAGGGGTTGTATCCAAACATACTAGCTTATGAAAGTTGACATAATAAGAATGAAGTGTCTCTCATTGTATATTTGGATACTCCCCGTCATCTTTTTGCTTCCTTTTGGGAACAGAGAATTTCAAGCTTATTCTATCGACTATCGCTATCAGAATTTTCAGGCTATGTTTTTGAAACTTTCACAAAAGTTGCTCTATACATTTAGCTAATGTATTATGCACAGTATATTTTTATTGCATTCGCGCATGCGCAGTGAAACAATATTTAGTGAACCTGCTCATTTTTCATCCAATATTTATTCTTTTTTAATTCTGATTGCAGGGTATTGTATATAATGTTGTTTGTCATCGTTCCGAAAAGAACATTCTTTTATATTAAGAACTCTGAAAATTATAAGCAAAATGGTGAAATTTGGGATTGTTTTTGTAAAAACCTTAATTTCTCCACGAGAATAAGTGCTATCCTCATAAAAATGAACATAGTTTATTAAAAGAAGCTTCCTACGCATGTGCTACCGTTTCAACGCTTTTGCGATATTAGTTTTTACAGGGTTATCCAAAAGATATTCGTTTTTCTTCAATTTATTGACGGTCCCCTATGGGGTTTCGGGAAAAAAATCTTCGCCGAAATATATGACGTCGACTATGCTGTTTACACGCCTGAAGTGTCAGGATAATTCCTTATGTATTTTTCTAGATATTGGACAAGTCTAAAATCGCAAGTGACCGGTCATCATTTGGCCATATAGTGTACCAAGATGATTGTTTTCTGAGACCAATACACAGGGACCTTACTCTTCTACCGCCAATTGCTCTCCTTCACCTTTTCCTGCCTTTACCAGTCTTGTTTTACTTGACTTAGACATCCCTTTGTTTATTTACTTATAGTTTTACTTCAAATTTCTTCATAACCATAGCTTTCTACACTTAAAAATATTGTTACACTGGGTAACTAATCAACTCTTTATGATGTTTGTTAATTTTGTTATACTTTACCAGCTCAAAAATTGAAAGGTGGCAAAGAACTTTAGCATCTTGATGGCAATCATAAAAAATAGTGATAAAAGTCCTCCTATAAGTACCAAAATATGGCATACCTTTTTTTTTTTTTTTTTTAATCCTACCCTAGCTTTGATTGATACATCACCAAATAAAATGGAATCTGTCTGGACACTCCAAAGATTCATATGCATTGGCTACATTCAAGAAAAGAAAAAATAATTATCATCAACCTAACCAGGTTTTACTGCCTTTTTCTGATTATTGGTTTATAACGTTTGATGAAATAATTATAATTGATCAAATTGTATTACATGATATTCTTGAGTAAATTATCTTTCCAGTGGTATATAGCTTTTATGATTTTAGTAAGAAATATTGGGTGTTATGAGCCATCAAACTTTAAAAAAGCATTTTTTTTCAAAAGGTTTCCACAATTTTGGCCGCTACTGTATTTATGAAGGACCTTATTAAAAAATATCTAAATAAGAACCTAAATATAACGATAATTTCCAATTCACAAAATTTTGATTATATTTTTGATGACAATTTTATATGATTTTCTTTTTAATAAGGCAATATTTCTTATACAAAATGTTCACAAAAATAGGATTGCGTGAAAAAAAAAAGTGTAAGCAGACCTATACAACTTCTCTTGTTAAAAATGAAAATTCATGTGCAAAATTATTTCTATAATATACCGAAATTTAATATAAAATTTGAAACATGCATTTATTTTTATTGACATAGCAGCGATTTTTCATGTAATCAGACAATAAATGCCAGAAATATTTAACTATTTTTAGAAACAAGTTATTTTTTAATAACATGCAATTGAAATTATTTAGTCTTTTCACTCTTTCTTTTCCTTATATATAGATATTAAGACTTGTCTAACTGTATTTTTTTTTTTTATATAAATGCATACAAATAAACTTTGCAAAGAAAATGTAAATTTTCTGATAAAAATTATTTTCAACTAAATATTTAGAAGTATTAAAAAACCCACCTGTTTTATATAAACTTCATTAAAGAAATATACATACATATATAATATATTACTTTCATATTAAGAATCTAAAACTTAAACTAAAACCAAAACATTGGGTTGGTTTAGGTTTAGACTGGAAAGCAGCTATACCAAAACCAAATATACACAATTAATGTAAATTCTAATTGTACAAAAATAAAATTGTAATATTGTAAATTATTATCTATTTTTAAGCAATAGAAAATATAAAAATGATAATATTTATAATGTCACAACTAAAATGTTTCTTTAAAATGGCGTCATTTCTATAGAAAGCAATACTATGTAGAGGGGACTTAAATTTGATTTCAAACTGCAGTGATACTGGTTGAAACTCATAAGATTTTTTATATTATTATTATCTCTACTGATAATTGAACAAATGCAAATGAAAAATCATTTGAACAGAGACATGATATATTACAAACAATGGTGTTAAATTAAGCAAGAAAAGCGACTGTGAAAATTCTGAGACTAAAAGGCTAACTTTTAAAAGCTGGCTTTTGTTTTGTATTTTGTAATATATTCATGTGAAGTGAAAAAAGATATTTTCTTTAGTATGCAGAAATTTAAAAAATGTTTATTATTTTATATCTTTTAAGAAAATGTAACTTATTTTTGAGAAACATTTGTAAGAAATCAATTGTTCCAAAATTTCCAATTTTTCCAGAAAAAACCCGGAAAAAAACTGTTTTTTCCGCCACTTCAAAATTTCCGGAAATTTTACATCTCTAGGTACATTACATATCTATCCGTTCCGGGTTCTATTCCCAGCGTGGGCAGTTTTCACTCAGTTGGAGGAAAGAAAATTAACTCGTACGATACCGAATTAGGCAATCAGTTGGTGACTTTTGGCGTTAATTCAAATTTTTCTCGAACACAGTTTCGAATGGTAGACGGGCACTTAGTTAAATTGAAGTCTTCTGTATTTTCTAAGAAAGGAACTAAAATTTCAGCGTGTTTGCAAATCGTTCAAACAACATTCAAACGTACATCTAACAATAACTGTATATAAATGATAATATTTTTTCAAAACAATTTTTAACTTTGAGCATGGCATCATAATTAAAAATCAATTTTATTTAAATGTTTATACCCTATTTCCCGCCAGCGAGCGCTATAAACGCAAAAGTACAGCTGTCCGACAATGAAACATGAACGACACATACATACATATACAGTACGCCCACTAAAGTCCCTTGCCACCCTTTTAACTTCGGAACGGCTGCTGCTATATTCACAAAAGTGGCGTCTAGGTATAGTAAAGTAGCCATGCGCTACTGAATGAAACCGCCTACGGCACCACCTGGTGGAAAACTGTGCAGTTAGCATTCCTATCTCGAAAACGGAAAGAGATAGGGAAAATAAGTGATTTACAAAGTTGTAGAGAATCATCGATTTAGTACAAAAAACACCTTGTGGACATTAATACGGAGAATAGAACGGTTAAAACGCGCATTTGTTTTTTCGTGATTCCCTACTCTGTGACGTGACAAAACGATCTTATAAAGAAAGAAACAACTAGTTATGAAACAGCAGGTGTATGCGACCCCTCCACAAACATTGCAGAACCTTAAACGACGCATTACGGACGCTTGTGCCAACGTGTCACCATTTGTGCTCCAACGTGCGCAACGTGAAATTCTAACAATGATCCAAATATGCATTGCAGCTGACGGTGAGAAGTTTGAACATCTAAAATAAAGGTGATATTATTATAACTAATTGTTTTTTTTTTCTTTCTAAGATCGTTTTGTCACGTCACAGTATAGGAAAACACGACAAAATAAATTCACGTTTTAACCGTTCTATTCTTCGCATTAATGTCCAAAAGGTGGCTTTTTGTACTAAATCGATGATGCTCTACAACTTTGTAAATCACTTTTTTTCTCTATCTCTTTCCGTTTTCGAGATAGGAATGCTAACCCCGCAGCATTCCACCACGTGGCCGCCGTAGGTGGTTTCATTAAGTTGCGCATGGCTACTTTACTATACCTAGACACTACTTTTATGAATATAGCAGCAGCCGTTCCGAAGTTAAGAGGGTGGCAAGGGACTTTAGTGGGCATACAGTATATATAATATGCTATTGTGTGCGTTAATGATTTTTAATTTCATCAAACCCAACAAAATTATGGTATCTTATTGATATGTTAACTGAAATCTGGAAAGTTTCAACAGTGTAACCGTAATAATGTTTGTTTTAAAACAAAAAAGTAATCGAAATACATTATTATCTATGGATGATTTTTTCCTGAATTGGTACTTGGTGTAGTTATTATACCTCCATTTCAACGGACAATTTCAATTGGCTATTTAGGTGGATTGCAAAATATTCGTCTTGGTAAATAATAATGTGAAAAAAAAAGTATTGTAAACTAGACACACACAGAATATACCGAATATAATATATTTAAATATATAATCAAATCACTCGTTCATAATGTTTGTTCATGTTACTTTAGGTAAATTGCAGTGTGTAATTGAAATATATTGTAATTAGAAATAAGGGAAACCAACTGAATTTAATGGAATTTGTGCATTAGATTCGAAAGTACCCCGAATTCTATGTGCAAAGCATGATTTTTGATCCTTATTAAGACAAGAACAGCTATAGTAATCCAGTTCAGTCAGCAGATTTAGCCACACTGCATTTAATTCTTATTTATTTATTTTGAATGTTTTAAATATAGATTCGTTATATTATAGTATTTTATGGTTATTATAAGTATTAAAAATATTTTCAAAGATTATTATACAGTACAAGCTTTTAGAGAAGATTCTTTTATCGAATTGATTTATATCTACATCAAAGATTTCAACATCAGTTGTATTTAATTGTGACCTCACTTGACACTAAAATATATATATATATATATATTATTTGATACACTTAACCAATAATTCATTGTCTTAATTAGTGGCTTATAAAATAAATGACGGGCGTGAATTTAATATTTCATAAATAAAATATACACCTATTATTAAAGTCAATTGTATGAACCACACTCTCTGGACTTTCTGAAGTAGGGTATTGATGAAACGCGAATAACATTGACTTTTCCTCTCTAAAAATGAGACAGGATTGCCGAATTGTATCACTAAAGTGATATAATGCTTATTATCCATGCTCTAATCAGAATAAACTCATTTAACCGGGCGGAGCCTCAAACCTTCGATAAAAAGACTGCCGCACTGAATGGAATAAAATGACCAGACATGATTTACTTTCGTTTAGATTGCAATTATTTTGCAAGTTAAATAAAGCCAGCGGGAAAGTTTTATATTGTGTAACAATTTTAGCAGTTTCAAGATATCAATCGCGAAACAATTTTCTCTCACAATTCCAAAGTATTTACTTCTTCAAGTTCGTATCATTTGTTGCATTGTAAATTTAAAAAAAAAATAAATGCAAATGTCAAAAGTAATTCTGTAGGTTCTATACTTATTTTGACATATTCTACATCAGTTTTGAGCTCTCTAATAGCTTAAGGTGCAATACGCAGTCAGACACTAAAAGCATGATTTTTAAGACTTCTTTTATGCAAATTAATAAATAATTTATCGACTTACTTTCTCTTGTAGCAAAATAATATTGGTTATTTGGTTATATTGGGTGAAATACTGAACCAATATTGGGGACATGCTTTTAAAAAATACCAATACTAGTCAAATATTAGCTTCTTTTTGGGAATATTTGCAATAAAATATCACTACTATTGAAATATTGAATTTTTATTTGAAATATTTGCAATGAAATGCCAATTTTCCAGAAAAATTGACTTCATATCGAAAATATTGATACTAAAATGGCGACATATTTCTTGCCAATATTGGTATAACACTGGCAGAATATAAACATCCAATGTTGAGGCAATATTTCATACCAATAGCCCCAATATTAGCCAAGATATAGACAAGTTACAGCCAATATGGGCCCGATATTGCTTTTCAACTAGAGCTTGTATACTTAAGTATCTATATTTTAAGAATAGCTACAATATTGTCTTCAAAAAAACTTTAAAAAGAACTAGGAATACAATATTTTTGCTAGACTAATAATAAAAAAGAAGAAATTTATCGGTGGATATCCATTGTCTAATCTAGACCATTTGAACGCAAAAATAAAATAGATTCATGTTCTTCATGAAATTATATAATCTTTGAACGAAATACAGGGTGATTTTTTTTAAAGTTGGGAAAATAAAACCCTATAACAAAAGAACCACTGATCCAAATGACGTAAAATTTCACCAGTATGCTCCCAAAGCAATGGGAATTTTTTAGGCGTGGTTAAAAAAAAACTTAAAATTGCACCGACAGATGGCGCTGTACATGCAGTAAAGTCGGGAGACGAACTTGCGCCCGGCAGACGCACATTGGCGATAAAAACGTGAAGTACCAACACCTCCTGTTCATTATTCTACGAAAATTCTCGCGATGATTGCGCCATTGACGGACCGTGCGTTGTTAGTGAAACTGTATTATCAGAATAATGACAGCGCAGCAACTGCTCTTAGGAGATTTAGGACACTTAAGAATTTAAGAAAAGGTCCAATGACGACAGAGGGCCTACGGAAGATGGTTTCTCAAAGTACCGTCCATTGTTTTCCTCCCACAGACGATAATCTTTGTTTCTGCTACCTTATAGCGCCATCTGTCGGTGCGATTTTAAGTTTTTTTAACCATGCCTAAAAAATTCCCATTGCTTTGGGAGCATACTGGTGAAATTTCAGGTCATTTGGATCAGTGATTCTTTTATTATAGTGTTTTACTTTCACAACTTAAAAAAAAAATCACCCTGTATATAATACAAAATAACATTTCTGAGGAATAAAATGCCCCTTTCGCTTATTAAAAATAAAATTACAAGATAAAATTTCTGCCAAGGTCTAATCAATGCACAAAAATTGAAATAAATCACTCAATAGTACTCAAGTCACCAATTTGGAAATGTGCTTTCTAGAAATATACGTTTAAAATTAAAACGATTCCAATTAACAAAATGTATCGTAACTCAAGTAATATGCGAAAAAATGTCATTCACATATCATATATTTTCTCAAAGAAAGCCTTATGTGCTAGCATTGTTATGTTTTACTTTAGTCAAATTTTAACATTGTCATTTATTTCAACGAACCATCAATTTATTTTTAACAATTTGTATTAATATTTTTTTAATTTAAATTCTGTTGAACGTTTATTTGGTATAAAATATTACATGAAAGTTCTTGCAAAAGTTTTCTGTCACTTCAAATAAACAATTTCCTTTGGAATTGTACAAGCTGCAAGATGGTTTTCTTATGTTCCAAATGATGCCTTTAATCTAAGTTTGCGTGACTACATAGACTGTTCGAAACAATCTCCTTCAAACTACAGAAATGAGAAATACATTCCCAATTAAAGAAGACAAAATGTTATTTCAGCTCTAGCATATTCCTGCAATACATATTTTCAAAGGTATCAATTTAAAAATGTATTGAAACGGAATTCGTGACTGTCTTAATTGTTCTAGTTGTAGTCATTGAAGGTAGTTTTTGAGATTTATGATGTCCAAAACATTCATTGGAAAGATGTAGTAATCTTTGTATTCGAAACCCTTCCAGAAAAGATCACTTTGAACTAAAAGGTTACTTGTCTGCGTGAGTGTATGTCAGTTTAAAGGATGTAATCTCATAATGGTAACATGTAATTACATTATACATGGCTTCTTAGTGATTGTGTGTTCAGAATCTATGCTTTCTTCTGATAAACCAAAATAGGACCCAGAAAGTTAATGAGACAAATCCAATAAGGAAATGGGAAAAGAATGTGGAATCGGAATTATTTCTTTTTCATTTCATTACTATTTAAAAGAACTTTTTTCACTCTTAGTATATTTGGAATGAATAAGAAAAGGGCTGTTGCTGTTTAGGTTTGACATCTTTATTAACAGACTAAAACTGTCTTCTTTTCTGTAACTTAAGTTGTTGGGCAAACCAAACGTATCATGCATATTTTCTGCAAAATATATCTCGTTAGTAGTTTTGAATCAGATACGGAAACTTTACACCCCTATTTTGATTCCATGTAGCACTGAAATTTTCAACAGTGTACACAAAATTTAATAATGCTTCCACATGAAAAACAATTGTAGTTTTTAATGCGATTTCGTCTGAAAGACTTCACTCGTGGAAAATTTTCACTTCCATACTAAAAAGGGTTGCTACATGTCAAAGTATTTCAATACCGGTATTTTCGAATAGTAACATTTACCTTATTTAATAGCACAATTCTGCGAATATTATTATACGGAAATACTGGTATTCAAACAATCTAACCCGTAGCATAGCAGCCCAGACCAAAGATTACTATTCGGAAATACATATGCTCAAAATGGATACGAGTTCGCAATCCTTAAATATGCAAAATTACTTTCTACTTTATATAGTAATAATGAGGAATAAATGGATATGGATGTACCTCTAGAATTTCGATACATAGGATGTACAACTTATATGTCCTAAAATGAACTGACGGATTTTAAAATTCAATAACTTCCAACATATTTCAAAAATTCTTGGCAGGAGTTTTTGTGCTGCGAGTCCTGATTTTAGATCGAATTACCAGCAATAGAGGGCGCTGTGAGCGATAGGAGTGCAATCCAGGTCAAAACTAAAATCACCCAGCAGTGATGGGAAGGAAGGAGATTCAATACATGGAGTGGATCTCATTCGCTAATACAATCTTGTTCTTAGGACTCGGTTCTGAATAAGATTTTATTGGTAAACACTAGCAAGCTACGCCCGCTACGCTGGTCAATTTCTCTTAACAAACTTTTAATCAAACAAAATATTGACGCTCCATAATTCACTCTTATATTTTAACAGAATAATAAGGCAAATATAATTTGTGACTCGTGCCAATATACACGTCAGGACACGTCGCCCTTATCATTATCTTTTTACGCATGAAGGTTTCGCTATGGTACTCCATTTGGTAATTTTTGAAATTCAATATTTGAAAAACGGCACAATCAAAAGATTTTAAATTTATATCAAGAAAAATACAATTTTTTACATTTCAAACGACTTGTCTAACAATTTTCTGACAAATACTTTTCGAGCTATTATTTTTTTCAGTAACTTCAAATGTTTCATTTTCCGAGATTAATCTGTGGCAACAATTAGTGAAAAACCCAGTCGTCAGCAACGCATAGCTTTTTATTAAAGAGGCTGTTGAAGCAGGGATTGTCTCCATCAATTTGCCACCATCACTTTTGAAATCGGTTCTGTAGTTCCAGAGATTCCATACAAATTGTAAGTTAGAATGTTTTTAGAACGCTTTTCACTCATCTCATCCTTTTAAATTTCGATTTTTTTTAATTTGTTCTTAGACACCATTTACATCGTATAAGTAACTATAATGCCAAATTTCAAATTTCTAGCTCCTTCAGTATTAAAAAAAATTGCAATTTCAGAACGTTTTTCGCTCCTGCACCCCCGTGGGATTAGTGGCACCGACATAAAATATAGACTATGTTGGAGCAGGGATTGTCACCATCAATTTGCCACCATCACTTTTGAAATTGGTCCTGAAGTTCCAGAGATTCCATAGAAATTGTAATTTAGAATGTTTTTAGAACGCTTTTCGCTCATTTCACTTCTTTAAATTTCGATTTTTTTTTTATTTTGTTCATAGAGACCATTTACATCGTATAAGTAAATACAATGCCAAATTTCAAATTTCTAGCTCCTTCAGTATAAAAAAGTCGCAATTTTCGAACATTTTTCGCTCCTGCACCCAACTGGGGTTAGTTGCACTGACATAAAATATAGCCTATGTTGGAGTAGGGATTGTCACAATCAGTTTCCCACCATTACTTTTGAAATTGGTTCTGTAGTTCCAGAGATTACATAGAAATTGTAATTTAGAATGTTTTTAGAACGCTTTACGCTTATTTCACCCTTTTAAATTTCGAATTCTTTTTAATTTGTTCTTAGAGAGCATTTACATCTTATAAGTAACTACAATGCCAAATTTCAAATTTTTAGCTCCTTCAGTATAAAAAAATTGCAATTTTAGAACATTTTCGCTCCTGCAACCCCCTGAGATTAGTTGCGCCGACATAAAATATAGCCTATGTTGGAGCAGGGATTGTCACCATCAATTTGCCACCATCACTTTTGAAATCGGTTCTGTAGTTCCAGAGATTCCATAGAAATTGTAATTTAGAATGATTTTAGAGCGCTTTTCGCTCATTTCACCCTTTTAAATTCCAATTTTTTACTATTATTATTATTATTAGAGAGCATTTACATCTTATAAGTAACTACAATGCCAAATTTCAAATTTCTAGCTCCTTCAGTATACAAATAAAAAGAAAAGTGCCCAGTTAAACTGATGGCATTGAGCTCACAGGCTAGTCACACTTATTGTATATTATACTCTTATTTCAAAGAATAATGCTCCTCGAAAAAGAAAGAGATCGACAATAAATTATGGGGGGAGATTAGCCCCCCCGTTTCCCCCCTTTATACTTAACCAATGAACCGCCAAAACTAATCAGGGAAGCTCCTTACCACAATGATTCTATATACAAAATTTGAAGCAAATTGGGTAATTCTGCATGAAAAACCCATTTATCTAAATTAAGGGGGGATTAACCCTCCCCGTCCCCTTTATATTTAACCAATGGACCCCCAAAACTAATCAGGGAAGCACCTTATAACAACGAATGTATAAACCAAATTTTAATCAAATCGAATAATTTGGCATGAAAAACACATTTATCTAAATTAAGGTGGGATTAGCCCCCCGTCCCCACCTTTATACGTAAACAATGAACCCCCAAAACTAATCAGGGAAGCGCCTTATCCTAATGTACCTATAAACAAAATTTGAATCAAATTGGATAATTCTTCACGAAAATCCCATTTATGTAAATTAAGGGGGGATTAGTCATTAGATATTGCCACCATCACTTTTGAAATCGGTTCGGTAGTTCCAGAGATTACCCCCTACAAACAAACAAAGAATCTTTACTCCTTTATAATATTAGTATAGATGAGACCTACTCCATGTATTGAACCTCCTTCCTTCACATCCATGCTGGGTCATTTCTGCTTTTGTCTCGATTCGATGTCTATTGCTCGCAGCACCCTCTATTGCTGATAATTTGAACTAAAATCGGGAATCGCAGTAAAAAAAACTTCTGACATCCTATATTACTCTCCTGCAAGAATTTTTTTAAAACAGTGGTGGACATAATTATAAGACACCTAACTAATTTGACATAACAGTGAAAGAAAAGATTCAGAGCTTAAAAAGGCTTTATCAAATACGACAAAAACATAAATTCATTCTGTTATCACACGTAATTGGTTTACAGAAATGATATTTTTATAGAGTTTAATAAAAAAATTAAAAATACCATGGACAAAATTATAAGACACCCTAACATTTTAATTAAAACCCCTGCTTTTTTTTCGAAATATGCAAATTTTCTGCACGCTGTTATGACGTCAGCAGTTAACTAAAGCAGACGATAACCAACTTCACGCATTTACAAACATGCCACGAGGTACAGAATTAAAAGAATGAAATTCACGAAATTTGGAGATTAAATGGAACTGGTGCTTCAGTTAATAATATTTCAAAAGTTATTAAACGCTCTAGATGTGCAATTTCAAATGTTTTGAAAAGAGGAAGTAATGGATCGGTGATTAAAAGATCTGGACGCATTCCTTGCTTGTCCTCGAGAGACAGACGCCATGTGCTTTCGCTCGCTACACACAATAAGATGACCACTACAGGCATTAACCCCTTAACTGTGTAGCGGGCAAGAACAGTTTGCTTGTTTTGTTACTAAAAGCTTTTGCACACCAGTAATTATTGAACGCAACCTTCGCTTTATTAATCGGCAGACCATTTTCGATTACACAAAGCAAATATTTTAGTACGGAAAAAGTGGTGTAGTGTGCCTATTTTTAGTTTATGGTGTCAAAATACCTCCCACAGTTAAGGGGTTAAAAATGTTTTGAAACTGAATTGTTCAAGGAGAACCATTCGCAGGGTGTTGCATAATGCTTCCTGTGTGAAATTTAAAAAATTGAAGAAAAAACTACCGCTACTAAGGCGGCACAAAATGGCCCGTTTAAACTTCGCTACACAAACTATGGCCTGGACCTCCAAATGGTACTCTGTGTTATTTTCTGATGAAAAAAAGTTTAACCTAAAGGGTCCTGGCGGGTTGCACTATTATTGGCATGATTTCCGGAAGTGTCCTGGTGTACAAATGAGCCGCCAAATGGGTGGAGGCTCAGTAATGGTTTGGGCTAGTTTTTCGACTCAAGGGAAAACCGATATCGTTTTTGTGCATTCAAGAATGAATTCCGAAAAGTATAAGAATCTTCCTAAAGATCAACTAGCCATATATGGTGAACTTCTTTGTGGCGAAAACTACACTCTCCAGCACGATAACGCGTCAGTTCATACATCACACGTAACAAAAAAGTGGCTTACAGAGCAAAGTATCAATGTTCTTCCATGGCCTTCTCGCTCCCCAGACTTAAATCCCATCGAAAACTTGGGGGGGGGGGGGGGTCTTAGCTCGTGAAGTTTACCGAAATGGAAGGCTGTTTACATGTGTCGAAGACCTAAAGAATGCTATAAAATGTGCTGGGGCATTCTGTACCTCGTGGCATGTTTGTAAATGCGTGAAGTCTGTCATCGTCTGCTTTAGTTAACTGATGACGTCATAACAGCGTGCAGAAAATTTGCATATTTCGAAAAAAAGCAGATGTTTAAATTAAAATGTTAGGGTGTCTCATAATTTTGTCCATGGTATTTTTAATTTTATTTATTAAACTCTATAAAAATTTCATTTCTGTAAAACAATTACATGTGGTAACAGAATAAATTTATGTTTTTGTCGTAATTGATAAAGCATTTTCAAGCTCTGAATCTTTTCTTTCACTGTATGTCAAATTAGGTAGTTGTCTTATAACTATGTCCACCACTGTATCTGTTACCGTTTGGAAGTTATTGAATTTTAAAATTAGTCAGTTCATATTAGGACACGCGGTATATATATATATATATATACACATACACACACACACACACATATATATATATATATATATATATATATATATATATATATATATATATATATATATAAATGAATATGTACGTACCTCTATAATTTCGATATATATGATGTATAACTTATATATATATATATATATATATATATATATATATACTAATAAAATAAAGTTTTGCTCTGCGTGTGTGTCTGTCTGCGCACTCGCATGCTCAGAAGCCCTTTATCCGTATCTCCGTGAATAGAAAAAACAAAGCACGATTTTAAGTTTTTCTAAATTCGCCATGGGCGAACGGCTAAAAATACGGCAAAACCGTCTACATATTTTTAAAGAACGTACTTTTGCGTCTCAAACGATCTGGTTGGTTTGAAAAAATTTCATATTTAACCCTTTAAAAAAATCAATAAGCATCGAATTCATGTTTTTTATTTTCTTCCGTTTTCCGAACCTTGCATCCACCGGACTACAAGAGATACGGAAAAACAAAGGTCACCAAATTAAAGAGCTACATTTTCCCTTTTCCAAACCACCTTTGGTTTAAAAAATACGAAAATTAACCCTTCGAAAAAGTATATCTTCTGTATGCCGTTTCGCGATTTTTGTGATTTCGGCGATTTTTAAAAATTCTCATCGGCGGTTCAGAGCAAGTAACGGAAAACTAAAAATACCAGACAATATCTACATTTATTCCCGTTTTGACATCTGTATTTGTTTTTGAAAAAATAGAATATTAACTCTTTAAAAATAATTCGCGCGCAGGACTCATTTTTGCGAATTTTGATTTTCTGCGATATATAAAATCTGGCATCGGCTTTTTAAAATAACCAAACAAAAAACAAACACACCTAAAGACATCTACGTACTATCGGGTTTAAACAAAAACCTATAGTTTAAAAAACAATTCACGTTAATCCTTTCGAAAACGTTTTTTACCGTAAGTCAATTTCGCATTTTTAACGATTTCTCCTATCTTTAAAAATTCAAATCGGCGTTTATAAACAAGATACGAAAAACTAAAAATACCGCGCCTAATCTAGATCGCGTTGCTTTTTAAATTCTGGTATATGTTTTGAAATTTTTTTATTTTAACCCTCCGAAAAAAATCATTTACAAAACTCATTCACGCGCTTTTCGTTTTTCGGCCCAGGTTTAAAAATCGGCATCGACTCGGAACATGCGAATGCGGACAAACAGTAGACTCCAGATCATAGACACGTTCATTTTCTTTAAAACGCACCATTGGGTTTTAAAAAATATCTACATTAACCCTTTCGAAACCGATTGTGTACATAACCCACTTTCGCGATTTCCGCTATTTTGGCAATGTTTACCCATGGTTAAATTTCAGTTCTACTAGGAAATTTGGTTGGTTCGAGTGTTCTGAAAAGGCCTCTTCCAGAACAGATTGCGCCCCCTGGCAGTGGAAAGTGGGACTACAGGAGTATCTCCGGTTCTATGGGCCCGATTATGATTGGGTTTGGCTCATTTGACTTGATATCTATAGCCTTAAATATTTTAGTTCACTTTCGACCGCCAGGATACGCTTTCCGATCTTGAGTTCTATGAGCCCGATTACGTTTCCCTTATTCGACTTGATTTCGATAGCCGTACAGATTTCAGTCATATTCGTATAGAACAGATTGTTATTATCTCGGGCCCGGGCAACGCCGGGCGAGTTAGCTAGTATATATATATATATACTTAAATTCAATTGTAAATTCACACTAACTACACCACATAGACTAAAACAGGACATATATATATATATATATATATATATATATATATATACACACTATATGGCCAAAGGTGACCGGTCACTTGCGATTTTAGACGTTTTGTTAACTATCTAGAAAAATACATGAGGAATTAACCTGAAACAGCAGATGTGTAAAGAGTATAGTATAGGTTATATATTTCCGCGAAGATCTTTTCCCGAAACCCCATAGGTGACTGTCAACAAATTGAAAAATAACGAATATCTTTTGGATAACCCTGTAAAAACTAATGTTGAAAAAGTGTTCAAACTCGAGATTATTAATAAGTGGCTTATTGTAATATACTGTGTTCATTTTTATGAGTATAGCATGTATACTCGTAGAGAAATTAAGGTTTTTATAAAACAGTCCCAAATTTCGCCATATTTTTTGCTTATAATTTGCAGAGTTCTTAATATAAAAAAAAAAGTTCTTTTCAGAAAATATGACAAACAACATTGTACATAATACTCTGCAATCAGAATTAAAAAATTATAAAAATTGGATGAAAAATAAGCAGATTTACTAAAAAATGTTTCACTACGCATGCGCGAATGCAATCAAAATATAATATGCATAATGTATTAGCTAAGTATATAGAACAACTTTTGTGAAAGTCTCAAAATCATAGATTGGAAATTATGAAAATTATTGTCGATAGAATAAGCTCGAAATCCGTTGTTCCCAAAAAGAAGAAAAAAGATGAGGGGTTGTATCAAATATCTGTTGATTAGTGCCAAGATAGCGGACACAATATTGCACGTACTCCGTAAATTTGGATACAACCCCTCATCTTTTTGCTTCCTTTTGGGAACGACGGATTTTGAGCTTATTCTATCGACGATAATTTTCAGAACTTTCAAGCTATGATTTTGAGACATTCACAAAAGTTGCTCTATATACTTAGCTAATATGATATTTTGATTACATTTGCGCATGCGTAGGGAAACATTTTTTAGTGAACCTGCTCATTTTTCATCCAATTTTTATTATTTTTTAATTCTGATTGCCGAGTATTGTGTACAATGTTGTTTGACATATTTTCTCAAAATAACTTTTTTTTTATACTAAGAACTCTGTAAATTATAAGCAAAAAACTTGGGGAAATTTGGGACTGTTTTTATAAAAACCTTAATTTCTCTACGAGTATACATGCTATCCTCATAAAAATGAACACAGTATATTACAATACGCCACTTATTAATAATCTCGAGTTTGAACGCTTTTGCTACATTAGTTTTTACAGGGTTATCCAAAATATATTCGTTCTTTTTCAATTTGTTGACAGTCTCCTATGGGGTTTCGGGAAAACATGTTCGCGGAAATATATAACCTATACTATACTGTTTACACACCTGCAGTTTCAGGTTAATTCCTCGTGTATTTTTCTGAATGTCTAAAATCGCAAGTGACCGGTCACCTTTCGCCATATTGTGTGTATATATATAAGGGATCATTTTGGCTCTGTTGGTTGTACGATGTGTAGCAAAGTGAAAAATTCACATCCTTTGTTAGTATTAATTTCCTGCGTAGTTTCATCCCTGATGAAAATTAAATTAGAATGTAATTGTTTGCTTTTAATTTGAATAAATTTCAAACTGAAAACGATTATTTTACTTTTTCAATTTGTTTTGTTGCACAGCGCTGAGACACTAATAATGATACTTTCTTTTTTCCCCCTAAATTTTGGAAAATAAAAATGCCAAACCATATATTCGCAGTAAGAATTCTGAGACTGAAGGAAAAATTACTCATTTTTGCGCAATAACAAGGAAAATGCGTCAAAATGCACGCTTTCTTTAAAAAATGACTCAGTTTCAACGACGGTTTTTGCCATTTACTCACATTAATAGTTTACCTGCTTGGTTAATCCATGAAAATTAAAACAATTTACGTTTGTGATGAGGAAATTTAATCTTAGTCTAGGCTGAAATTAAAAGTGAAAAGTGTATCTCCTTTAAACAATAATTGTAAAATGTTTCATTTTTATGGATGAAATTGCCGATATTATCTTATACATATGTCATATCGATGGAAGCATTGCGTCTTTCTATGTTTTATTGTTGATGAGTATATATTGTTTTTATTCTCTCCGTGCGAAGAACGGATTTACTGCTAGTATTCAATAAAGAAGAAAAAAATGAATAAATAGAAAGAAATATCGTGCTTTGTTCATTAATTACGTCGCATTGTCCGATCTAATTAAAGAACATTCCTTATAGGCTTGTGCTCAAATGAGTAAAAAAAGAAGAGAATGAATTAACAGTACGTACGTAAATTAGGTCATGTGTTTGATTATATGAAAAACTTTCCTATGTTTACCTAGACAGAATGCGATATTGAATGCTTCAGTTTATATGTAATTTTGTATGTATGCGTTATTATTAGTGTTGTTAGGTGTCCCGATTTCTAAGGGTTTAAAAGAGTGGTCCCGCGGAACCACTGCTTAGAACGCCAAATGTCACGATTTTAAAGTGCGCAACCTTTTTAAAATTTTCACACGTCCTTATTTAAAAGTAAGCCATGGTATTTGACTTTATTTTTTTTTTTTTGAAAAGTGACATCAACAATTTAAATGCGATATCGAAGTTAATGATTATTTCTGCTGTGGTTCGTCAGGGAATTCACAATCACTTTACTAGCAGTAATTTCGTACTTGTTTAATCGAAAAACATCCCGATTAAATAAGGTCAAATTTTATATACTAAAATTCTGGTAATAAAGTGATTGTAAACCGTCTGACGAGCCTCTACTGGATTGTTTGAATATTTGTAATTGCAATCCATTTGTCGTAACCACATAATGATTAAAAGATCCTATGTCATAATGACTAATTGTCAGCCAGGCTGAGGATTCAGAGTTACAGCGTATTAGTTCAAAGAAAGCACATGTTAAAAAATTGAAGGTGTCGTCTTAACATTTAAAAATTAGTTATTTGTATCGTTTACAATTCATGTAAGATTTGTGAATTTCATTTATCGTAAGGTTGATAAATAGTAAGATTTTCTAACGTTTTAGTGTGAATATTTTTCTGCATATATTTTTGAGTAAGTAGCATTTCTGAAAACTATTTAGCAGAAAAATATTCGTTAATTAGTACAAAGAATAGCTATGTTTAACTAACTTCCTACTGTAACCTTCACAGTTTGTTTAATTCATTTAAATTGAATAGAAAGAGATTGAGTTCTGTAATAAGAAATTGAGTTCTATTTTGTATATGTCCTGAGTAAGAAGCAGTCGTCTCGCTTTTCCCCTTCTTTCATATTGGATCCAGCACTGCTAGTTATCTTATAAATAGTTTTTTTAGAAACTCTAACCGAATTTTACTCCGAAAAGCTAAATTTCATGGAAAAAATATATTTTTATTACTCTATTGAATTTTGCAAATATTCATAAGAAATGTTACAATATATTGCAACATAAAAAAAAATAATAATATTATGGAAATTTACAAATACCAGTATTTTAGAAAAGTTATTTTCGCTATATTTAATTAATAAAATAAAACGAAGATTTGTTTCCGAATTTACTGGTATTCCAAAAGTAAGCACCCGTACGAACCCTGATTATAAGATCGTCCTGAAAATGTCAAGGATTTCAAAGCTGCTTTTAAGAAAATTTAGATCACACCAAATTTCCAAAATAATTTTATATCCCTTTTGGGAAACATCGATAATACATACTAAATTAAATTAATACATTATGGAAATCAATGAATGTTTTATCAAATGATATTTAATTAAAATTCTTTTCTAGGTGTCTGCAACAGATCCAGACTGCGGCGTGAATGCAATGGTAAACTATACATTTGGCAAAGGAACTCCCTATTCTCAAGATTTTTCAATGCAGCAGGTTAGCGGGGATTTATGTATAGCAAGACCTTTAGACCATGAAACACGAAGTTCCTATGAAATTCCTGTTCTGGCTACGGATAGAGGTAAATATTTGGTTGAAATGTAATAATCTTTCATTTCTTTAATCATTGTGAATTTGTAGATACTTCTGTGATAAATGTTTGGGTTAGATTAAATTTTCGAAAAGTTCGGATATCTCCAACACGCATTGGAAGAGAGGGAAACTAATTTTACCTGTGATGTGAGATGTAGTGAGGAAGACGATGTTTGTCAGTGAAATGTAGTCTTTCGAAATTAAAAATTGCATTTGTAGAACATCAAATTCCGCCAGCGTTTGGAGAAATCACTTACAGAAACGTTGCACATGTTGCAGCAGGTGTATGGTAAGAGAGCAATGCGTTCGTTTTCAAAGGACGCCATTTCTAGAAAACAGCAATGAAGAAAATCTTGTCCAAAGGCATCCAGGAATGTTTTCAGCAATTGCACTCGTGCTGCAGAAGGGAAGTATTTTGAAGATACATGCGTTTAACACATTAGATCAATAGAAACTATCTGTAGGAAAGGCAGTATCCAAACTTGTTTTTTTTTCCTAGTAGTAGAAACAATTGGTTTGAGAGTTCCAATATCACGTGACTTATATTCTTCGTAACCCATCAATCGAAACTTGTATCTCAATTTATGCTGTGAGTCCCGATTATCAAGTGTTCCCTAAACCCGTCCCCTGGAGTCATTCTTTCATTTACGCGTCCCAATTTTTCATGATGCACTAATACTTTTAAAATATTGCTCGTGCCATGCTGACCGCGCTCTAACTATCGTAAATACACATCGATGTCTACGTTATTGATACATGTTATCAGGGGTGATTGTGTTCAGGTTATATACCTGAATTCAGGTATTTTTTTCCTTTTTAGTACTGAAATTATGGTTTTTCTGATAGTTAAATTCATAAAATAAGACTAAAATATCAATTTCATATGATTGCTAAACATAATTAAAATTCATAATTTGACCTCCCTGTAGTAAATTATATGTTCCCTCCCCCCTCTCTCCATACAGAAACGTTTTCTCACTAAAATTTCAGGTATTTTTTCATCAACCCACAATCACCTCTGAATTGAGATTTACTATGGCAGGTTCCGTAATGAAAACGAAGAATGTATAGCATTTATAGTTCGTTTACAGAGGCACTAAGATAATTCCGCTACATTATTAATCTATGGAGATAAATCGTTTGCAGTGTATTTTCATGATGTTACAGTATTTCAAACATAATAAAATTAATATGCATTTATTAGGTGCAGTAAAACATGCTTTCCGTAGAATATGGTGTGGAAAGTATTTATCATTCATTTACAGAGCCACATAAAAGAATTCAATTATGTAATGTTCTACCGGACAAAATCGTTTGTAGCGTATTTAAATAATGTTACACTATTTCAAACATAATGGAATTTATATACATTATTCAGGTGTATTACAAGATTATTATTGCAGAATATCTAGTGCGTAGCATTTACAGGGAGACACAAAAAAGGTGTTACAATACTGTGTATGAGCGATAACTGTGGGAATTACGTTTTCAACTTTGATTTGTGTTTTTTAAGTTTGATTTGCTTTATTTTCATACTATGAGGTATGTATAAATTGTATAGATCATATACAAGGCTACACACAAGAACTCGAAAGCATTACTGTCAATGGGTGGGAATTGCTTAATGGTTGTTTATAATTGTGTCATTCATTTTCCAACTGAATTATATTTAGTACGCTAAAAGATGCCAATAGACTATAAATAAATTTATATGCAATAGTACACAAAGAACTGGATACATTGCCGTCTATGGTTGGTAATTTCTGGAAGTGCGTTTTTTTTGTTGTGTTATGCGTTTAAATTTTAGCATAATAAGTGGTGCGGATAAAAATCTGTAGTTGTGAAAAATGTTCGAGTGCATTTCGGTGTATTGTCGGAAATTGCTGAAGGTGACTTTTGAAGTGATATGCGTTTTCTAACTCAACTATTTCTATAAATCTATTGATCAGATACAGAAAAAGAAATCGACTATGGACGGTAATTGCAGACATTTTGTTTGCAAATGTTCTTAACATATCTTTCTCACTCTTTTAAACTTCTTTACAGTATTCTGGAAGTAAGGAAGTGCTTGGCGCAGGCTTTTTCTTTCTGGTTAAGTTTTCAATTTTTGCTATCCTGAGCACCTCAGTGTTATTTATTGCCAGACAAATTTTTTTCGAAAAATTTCTTTCAAAACTCTGAAGTTTAAGACATGTAAGTAAAAATTATTCATTTATGTAGACTTGATTTCAGTGCATAGTTTTCTGATACATTGTTGATTAAGATAATATTTTCTAAAGAGGCTATGTACAGGTAATTTATGGCGAATATAAACAAAACTGGGATAACTCAGAACACGTTTTATTGTTTCCAATTTATATGACATTATTAAGTTTCATTTACTATAATGTTGAATAAGGAAATGATAAATTAAAGATGTAATTACTGCTTAAAGTGATAAAAACATTACACAAAAGGCTTAAAAATACCTTTTAATATAAAGATAACATGTTTCATGCACTCTAACGGCGACTTCTTCAAGATCAAAATGATAAATAAACTGTTTTCGCAAAGTAATAAAATAAAGTGTAATGTTTTTATCACTATAAGTAGTAATCACATCTTTAATTTAACATTAACAAGTGATTTTATTATATTATTTGTAAGTAAATGTTTGTCAACGTATATATGAAAAATATTTGCTATATTACAAGACTGGTACGTTACTAAATGTAATATTGTTTGTTTCATTTATGAACACAAATTGTCCCACAAATACTGTTAATTAATTCAAAGATTAAAATTGCTTAATTAATAACATATGCTATGTAACATAGACTTTTTTTGTTCATGCATTTAACACAATATATACCAGTGTTGAATTCAGCCACTTTTCTCCGGGAAGGAATTCTGTGGCTAGGGGGGGGGGCATTGGAGGGACATTGTAGAGTTCCAGGGGGGGAAATCGTACTTTTTAACCATTAAAAGCGTAAAATCTCAAGTCTTCAAGGGGGACATTTCAATGCTCCGGAGGGGGATGTCCCCCCCCCGGGCCACCCCCTGAATTCAACACTGATATATACCATACTTTTATATTTTCAATTCCCACTATTTGCGACACTGGATCTGGAAACACTAACCGAAACCCATTGTAATACTCTCAAACGTAAATCAGAACAAAGCTGGCCAAACACTAAATCCAGATTTTTTATTCTCTTTCATGAATTCACACGAAAAAGAACATTCATGTGTAAAGTTGTACAGCAAGTATGCTAAATACAGTCAAACGAGTTGATGATCATAGCTGCCACTGTTTCAAAAAGTGATCTTCATAAAAATCTGTGCTAAAATAGGGTGAAGATTACTATACGAAAATTGTGGTGAGAAAAATCTTAGCAGTTAACATCTATGGTGTTGATGAACATAACTTCAAACTTTTTTTTAAATATAGTATGTAAGCTTCTTTGACACTGCAATAAAAAAAATCAAAAATGTTATTTATTAACATGTGTAATCCAGTTCTTAAAATTCAACCAAAAAGAACTCTAGCTATTCTAACCCTTTCAGGGCAAGTAACTGTATTTCTGTAATGGTGAATTCGCACCAGAATTTCTGACACATTTTATTTTAAAATAAGGAAATGCAATTTTACAGCTTTTTTCACCAAAGTCATAAAAGCAAAATTTTGTTCAAAAATGTTTGAGCCAATCTTGATTAAAATGAAGTGGTATAAAAAAATACCCCACCGCACTTCAAGGGATTAAGGGCTAGATTCTATGGTAGCAGTATAATTATTCTAAAGAGCGTCATTAAATTGTGAAAGTACATCTAGAGGTTATGAATTTATTTTAAATAGAAAGTGAAAATTATTATTATTATTTATTTTTTATTTTTTTTATATTTTTGCTAATCACACACAATATACATATTTGCGCGATGCGGTCAAATGAATGAAGTGCTTTTAATGACACAACGAGGATAAATAAAAAAGTGAATTAAGAAAAAACTAAATTCCAGTTTTAATTATCAGTATCAAGAAGAGGATTTGAAATGAGTGTGCCTATCTAATTTACATGAAATCGATTTTGCACCATCATTCCGAAATGCCGAATAGTCATTTTTGCCTTATTTACTGGCAGACATTTTGCGATTACCAAAAATCCAAATTTCTAATTGAAAAAGGAAACCTGTTTTGTACGAGAAACATGTTTTATCCATTTCATTTTCGACAAATGAAAACAAAAAATATGTCTGGATAATACCAGCCTTTAAATAAATGAAAAATCTCTTAAATATTATATTATTGATTAACGTAGAATGATATCCACCCATCGATCAATATATCTCTTTCCGTATTGAAATGTTTTGTACGAGAAACATGTTTTATCCATTTCATTTTAGACAAATGAAAACAAAAAATGTGTCCGGATAATACCAGCCTTTAAGTAAATGAAAAATCTCTTAAATATTATATTGTTGATTAACGTAGAATGATATCCACCCATCGATCAATATGACTCTTTCCGTATTGAAATGTTTGGCCTGTTTCCGGCCTCTCCCCAATGCCACTTTTTCCAAACAAAACTTTTTGTGGTAGGTTTCTACAACATTTGCAACAGAAATGTATCACGAAGATGACTGTTTGGAAATACTGGTAGTCAAAAGAGAGACCCGTGGGACAACCTCTATTTGCATAAATTATTTTTGTCAAAATTAAAATTTCGTCCCATTTAAAAAAAATAGCATTGTATACCTACCCTATCATTTATTTCAAAGAGTAAGCATAATTTATTAATTATGATATAACTGTAGGAGTGTAATAAATTTTTATTGAACCTTATTTTACATAAATAAACAACACATGTACTGTTACATGCATGGTAGTTAATTTTTTTTTTAATTACTTATATATTGATGCCACGTGTAACCGAATTTGACTAGTTCCTATCCTATCCTGCTAGTTTTCGTCTTTGAAACAGGACACGCTGGTTATGACGCATGTTTCATTAAAAAGATTTTTTGTGTTCATGTTTATATTACAAATGAATGTATATAGATATAATAACGATGCTGTGTCTAATCGAAATATTTATATGCATAGTACACTAATTGTATAAATACAAGTATTGTGTAAATTTTTGAAAAATAATATGCATATAAAATTCAAAAGTATCGACCGTGGTAGAAGTACACATAGTCGTGAGACGCAAATTCCCGTTAGCCGTCAGCAGTGTTAAAGCTTCCATTTTTAACACTTTCCAACCTAGTTGAAAAGTGTTTATGACTTCGGTTTGTCTGGCCGTCTGCCGTCTGTCCGTCTGTCCGTGCTCTAACTCCCGTAAATATGCTCGGATTGCGCTGCAATTTTTATATGTTATTGCTGTTATCCATAGCATGTTCCCTATTTCAACTGAAGTGCGTAGCACTTATAGTTTTTTTACAGGGACACTCAAAAGAATTCCGTTACATTACGGTCTATGGGGGAAAAATCATTTGCGGTTTATTTTAATGATGTTACACAATTTCAAATACATTGTAATTGATATATATCACTAAGGTGCATTACAAGAAGCGTACTACAGAATAGTGTGTGTATAGCACTTAGAGTTACTTTACAGGGACAGTCAAAATAATTCCGGTACATTACGTCTATGGAGAAAAATCGTTTGCGGTTTAATTAAATAATGTTTCACTATTTTAAACGCATTGAAATTTATATATATCACTAAGGTGCATTACAAGAGGCTTACTACAGAATATTGTGTGTATAGCACTCATCGTTCATTTACAGGGACACACAAAAGAACTTTCTACTGTTTGTTAACAATAATTCCTGGAAGTGCGTTTTAAGTTACTGAATGCGATTTTAAATTTAACTCACTTTTTGTCTATTACTTGGTGTGTATAAATTCTGTATTTCATGTACAGGGCAGCACAAAAGTTCGCGAACACATTTCCGTTTATTAACAAAAACTCCAGAAGGAGAATTTTAAACTGTGCTACGGTTTCCTAACTAAACTAAAATTAAGCATTCTATGTAGTATAAATACAAATCTATAGATTATATATAGGGCTGAATAAAAGTATTCGGATATTTTTCCGAATATTTTATATGTTGGAAATTCCTGAAATTAAATTTTTAAATATGTTATGCGTTTCCCAAATTGTTTACTTAGATGTTGTCTTTCAGCTTATTAAACAATAATGATTTGTAAAATTATTTTGGAAGCGTTCGAAAGTGTTACATAATCTATGCTTGGCGCATGATTTTTCGTTCTTGTTAAAGTTTAGCAATGGTTTCTGTAGAACCTTTAAACGTCGAATTGCGTTTCTTCCGCAAAATAACTCGACATATAGTCTCAAAATTCTATTTTATAGAAGGTAACTTGTAAAAAAGCACTCTTCCTGTCTCCATCTCTTTGATCATATACAAATTTATACATCGGACAGTCATTTGAATACGGAGAAAGTATAGATTAATAACACTTCTGTCAAAAATCATTAGAATAACTTTCCTTTAAAACAGTCTTTTTGATGTTGTTTCGCTATTTTTATTTGCTTTTGCGTCACAAGACAATACCCCAATTCGATGACCCTGTTAATAGCGTTTTCAGTGTTGCAATATCTCTTAAAACGTGAATTAAAAACTAAGGCAAAACATTTTTTAATTTGAAACGTAATTAACATAGATAAAATGAAATATAAGTAAGATAAGGAAACTTTCTATTTTGAATCATTATTTTGAATTTCTGATCTCTTTTGCATGTTTTGAACTAATTTTATTCTTTCAGGTGGACTGAGTACCACAGCAATGATCAAAGTTCAAGTAATTGATGTAAATGATAACCGACCAGTTTTTTATCCTGTGGAATACAATGTGAGCTTACCTGAAGGCGAACTCATAACAACGGCTATTGTAATAGTTGTGGCAACTGATAATGATTCCGGCATATTTGGAGAAATATCATATGAAATAATAACGGGAAATGATTTAGGAATATTTCAAATTGATTATAATACAGGTAATGAATTATCTATTTCAAATAATTACATTACAGTGTAAATTATAGTATTATTTATCAAAAGAAACTTACTATACTATTCATAAATTAAGTACAGTCACAGTGTGCAGGGCCATTGCTACGACTTTTTATTGAGGGGGGAGAGGACCTTAAATTGCCAAGTCAAGTTTCAGTATTTGCTAACTCATTGAGAAGCAAAAATAAATAGTTTTCGCCAATTCAATAAGTTTGCCATAGTTTTATAATTTTGCCAAGTTACCACAATTAGAAAATGTAATATAGTTCTTATTTGTAAAAAGATTAATAATATTCCCAATTAGATTTGTAACTTATGCCAAATCTATCAGAAATAGAAAGTATATTATAGTTTTTATTAAAGTTTTAAACAAATTTGCCAAGTGTAACAGCATTCGGGAATGTTTAATGGGGGAAGCTCCCCCCCCATCCCCCCCCCCTTAGCGAGGGCCCTGACAGTGTGTTAAATGTATCAACGTAAATGCAATTCTATTAAATTCAGTCTACTAAAAATTATGGTACATCTAAAAATTTTATGTAATACAATGTGAGCTTACCTGAAGGCAAATTCATAACAACAGCTGCTGTAGTAACTGATAATAATTCCGTCATATTTAGAGAAATGTCGCAGGAAATGATTTAGGAATATTTCAAATTGATTAGAATACAGGTAATGAATGATTTATTTGAAATAAATACGTTAAAGTGTAAATTAATATAATTTATCAAAAGGAATTTGCTTTACTATTCATAACTGAATACAATCACATCATGTTAATTGCATCATCATAAATGCAACTCTGTTAATTTCAGTCTACTAAAAATTATGGTATACCTAAAATTTTAATATAATTGAATGATTCTGTAGTACATCTTATAATATCCTCCGTCATTTTATGTATACATTCCTGTTAAATTTAAAAGAAAAAAATCCCTGACGGCTCGGCGTACAAGCACAGGAAGATTTCGAAGACGCAGACAGTGGGGCGCCCATTTATTGGGAATTGCAGAAGAAATTACCTTTTTCCATGATAAGGCAGTTGGGACAGACCATTTTGATAGCTAAATATGTCTGTAGGCGGAGCCGGCAGATTTATTTTTTTTTCTGTAAAGGTTGGTCCTATAAAAACTTGTCAATATAAAAGTTGTCGATAATATTAAGAGGATTTATAATAAATTTAAGCGGATTTGATATCCTGTGAATTGCCAAAGTTATGAATTTTTTTCTTCTAAAACCCCTATTTCCCTTCCCCTTGAGGCCATTTTTAAGGATATTAAAAATCTGTCGTACATAACTTCTCGGCCTTTTTGCTAGAAGTAATAATAATTTTAGACGGATTCGATACGTATCATAATTAAAAAGTTATGGCGTTTTTCCTGTTTTCACAAAAAGCCCCCCCCCCCCCTGGTTCGATTTTGCCCATTAACGAACTTGACCGAGATTTTATGCCCTTGATTTTATGTATGAGTTTGGAAGAGATTTGTGCAGAATTATTGAAGTTATTGTGTCCATAAAAAAGTGACATAGATAGATAGATAGATAGATAAAGTTTTGAACTGGGGGTGGTTTTGGGTTCTGGGAGTCATGATCGGCGTAGATCTGCAAAAATTTTCCAGAAATTCCAACCTAGGGGAGAATGTAATAGGTAGTATTTCTTACGATATCTACCTAAAAGTAAACATATGTCTTAATAATTCCGCCACAAATCATATTAAGCAAATGTAACTGGTACCAAGGAATTGGGAATAATGTCTACTTTTATTTGATATTTCAAAAAATTTCTTTATGAGTTATCTCTATGTTTAAATGAACAATATCCACTATAACTTTTTCACTAGTAACCCCCAGATTTGACACAATGAAAGTTCTACAAATACAAATTTCCAGGACGTTTCTACGATTAGCTTCAGGGTTATGAACTATTTTATAAAGAGCTGATTTCATGGATTCTTTCCAAATTGAAATTTGATATTTACATAGAGTATTCATAACTAGTAAATCTGGAGATCAGGAGCCTCAACGTCAGCTCTGAAAGTCGTTTTCTAATCTCACTTTTCATAATATTTAACACTTTACAATCCGCAAATTAATTTTTTTTTAATTACATATATATTTACAGGCATATAAAATAATTCGAAGGTTTCAGAAATTAGAAACGTTAAGTTAAACACGGTTTATGCAATAATATTCCGACATTCTTATGAACTTCTTATTCTTGTAATTTTTTAGATAAAAAAATACATTTATTCAGGGGGGAGGGGCTCTGCCCCCCGACCCACCCCCCTCCTGTAATCTTCTTAAATTTATATTTGTGATTTCCTTTTGATTGTGTGAATGATTCTAGTATATTTTTGATTTCGTTCTACACAGTGGTTTTATTAGGATAAGCAACATTTTCGAAAATAATTTCATGTTATCCTAATATCCAAATAGCAATAATTACTTACCTGCCAACCACGAAACACCTGCATCTGATAGATAAGTTGAATAATATCTCATGTACAAAAGCAACTTATGGAAATGTAAACTGAATCTACTATATTTCACTTATATCTATTTTAGAAATCTGGTGTTTTTGTTTCGGAAAAACTGTTTTGATGGTCATTATATTATATTATTTTGTCTAAGTACATCCTGATCTAACTCGATGACAATAGCATACTAAAATCTTCCCAAAATAGGCTTATTTGGAAACTTTTGGACCTATTGGGTAATCATTCATAATCGTGCTCCCTGCCAATTCACTAAATAGCAATCGTGAATTGGCGTTATAAAGTATTTTTTGTGATAGCTTTTTACGTTCTCAAATTCCAGTAATTATAATATTTTAGGATCGTTTTACTACTCTAATTTCTTTAGATTAACCACCTCGTTGTACGAGTGATTTTATACTATTTTTTAAATTATATTAACTCTTCAACGACGAAACATCCACACCTGTTCCAGAAAATGAATAATATCTCATGTAAGAAATATATACAAATGTAAACACATAATCCAAATGAACTTTAATCCAAATTACACGTTCAATGTTTTTGGAATTTTCGTTTGGTAAAAAATATTTCGGAAATCATTCTGTAGTAGTTAAACGGTAACTTGTATCAAAATAAATTCTCATTTACGTCAATAGAATACTAAAATCACCCGAAAATAATTTATTTTGCTAAGAAAATACTGCAGCAATATAGTGTGAGTTACTTGAATTTTATTATTTTAATATTCTTTGAAATATGGTTGTTAAGCAACTAATAAATTAAACAGCAAGGTAAAAAGAAATACATTTAAAAAAAATTAAAAATATAAAAGTAAAATGTTTTATATTTCCCGAAAAGATGCAAAAAATTTCTTAATTTTAGTAAATGTATCGGCAAAATTTTTGGATATATTTAAAACCTCTATATAAAAAATTTAGTATCCATAATTATATTTTTAAATCCATTATACCAATATGTGATTTTCATTTCAGTTAAAAATGAAATTTGAAAATCGTTTGCATTCTCATAGGAAAGCATGAGCTAAAAACGTTCTACATGTTTCGAACGAATGAACCAAATGTAACTAAAGATTATACAGCTCATTCCGGGTACCCTCACCAACATACCCACGAAAAATCAACCTAATAGGACGATTTTTACGGCAGTTATCGCGGAACAGACAGACAAACAGACAGAAACCAAAAACGTTTGGCGTCTCCACAGTGAGCCTTCACTGTCGTTTCGGCAATAACAGATATTTTCAATATTACAACAAATTGCTTTAATTACAAGCAGGTCAAAACAAAAAAAACTTGCACTTTAGAGACTATTGACAATGGTGCAAATCACTAGTTAACATTCAGAAACTGTATATACTACTAATAAATCTACAGATCAGATGCCTGAACGTCAGCTCACAATGTTATGCAATGATATGATAAACTACTTATTACTTTTTTTTTTTCAGACTAACAATACACTAGTAAATCTACAGATCAGGAGCCTCAACGTCAGCTCTGAAAGTCGATGTTTTTTTTATCTCACTTTTCATAATATTTAACATCTTACAATCCGCAAATTAATTTTTTTAAATTACTACATACATATTTATACGTTTTTAAAATAATTTGAAGGTTTCAGAAATTAGAAACGTTTAATTAAACACGGTTTATGCAATAATATTCTGACATTCTTATGAACTTCTTATTCTATGTTTTAGATTAAAAAAATACATTTCTTCAGGGGGCAGAGCCCCCCTTAACCCCCCTCCCTAATCTTAACAAATTTATATTCGTGATTTACTATTGATTGTGTGAATGATTCTAGTATATCTTAGATTTCGTTCTACACAGTGGTTTTATTAGAATAACAAAAATTTCGAAAATAATTTCATGTTATACTAATGCCTAAATAGCAATATTTACTTACCTGCCAACCACGAAACACTCGCATCTGATATATAGGTTGAATAATATCTCGTGTACAAAAGCAACTTATGGAAATGTAAACTGAATCTTTTCACTTATATCTATTTCAGAAATCTAGTGCTATTGCAACTTTTGTTTCGGAAAACAGTTTTGATGGTCATTCTATAATATTTCTTTTACCTAAGTACATCCTGATCTAACTCGATGGCAATAGCATACTAAAATCTCCCCAAAATAGGCTTATTTAGAAACTTTTAAACTTATTGGGTAATCATTCATAATCGTGCCCACTGCCAATTCACTAAATAGCAACCGTGGTTTGGCGCTATAAAGTATTTTTTGGGATAACTTTGTATGATCTCAGTTTCCAGTAATAGTGCTATTTCAGGCTGTATGGATGCGTTTTACTAAGCTAATTTCTTTAGATTAACCATCTCGTTGTTCGAGATATCCTTATATATTATTTCTCCTGTCAACATCCCTTTTTCTAAGAAAATATGAAACGCAGAACAACGAATGTGATACCATATGAAAGGTTTTTGAACCGGCTTCTGACATAGCCCACTTAACAATTCGTTAAAACATGTTTTTGATTAAAATTTGCTGAAAATTAAAAATTAAATCGGCATTGTTTTCATAAAAGAAATGAAAGGTTTTCCTGAAATTATTGTTGCCAAAAAAATAAAATACCACATTATATGATGCTCAGCAATTATTATAAAAAACACCGCACGGGTTTATTTTATACTTATGATTAAAAAGCGAAATTGAAATTGAAATGTTTAGATTTATATTTCTAAGTCCCATGTTTTTCCCGAAGCGGATGAGGTCATCCTCTAATGCAGTCAAAATACGATTGTTAATTTTTTTTCTCGCGCGTGCCTTTAGCAATCTTGGATCAGTTTTTAGTCTTTGATGGAATAAATAAAATGATATTCTGGCTTGACTAACAACTAAATGTTGTTTGCAGATATTTTTATCCTTGCTTTTTCTTTAGAAGTTTAAACCTGTATCTAATAACTATTACATATTGATAAAAAATGATACTTCTCTATTATCCCGTCGACCACTTTTCATAACAAAAAACTATCGCCAAATAAACGGGAGAACGTTGCCATTGGAATATCAAAAAATAAATAAATAAATAAAATATAAGAATTTAAGGACACAATTGTTATTTTAATTAATAAAATAACTACTTTATCAGTAAAACATAATGAAAAATACACGCAAATGTCGAATGTAAAACCACTAGGTGACGTAACACGTAACAAACACGCATAATGATTCTGATATCAAGTAAATGGGACTGCATTTTTGGCGTTTAATCTTACAGTTTGGCGGTAGTTTTTTGTTATGAAAAGTGGTCGACGGGATAATAGAGAAATACCTAAAAAATATTAGATTTCAGTGCGAAATCCTTGCACGGGCCCTCTGGTTTTATCCTATTTTAAAAGTAATACTAATTTTGAACCACGAAAAATCCATATCTCTTCCAGAAAATGAATATCTCAGGTAAAAATGTTTCGGTTATCATTCTATAGTAGTTAAAAGGTAACTTGTTTCAAAATAAATTCTCATTTATTTCAATAAAATATTAAAATCACTCAAAACTATTTTATTTTGCGAATAAAATATTGTAGCAAAATAGTTTGAGTTATTTGAATTTTATTATTTTCATATTCTTTAAAATGTAGTTGCTAGGTTACGATTAAATTAAAGAGGAAAATACAAAAAAAAACATTTTAAAATTTGCAAAAAATGATAGAATAAAATGCATTATGTTATTAGAACAGATGTATAAAATTGCACCAAACATTGTACACCTAATTTAAAAAATCTGACGAATGTATTAACAAAATTTCAAATTAATTTGAATAATTTAAGACCTGACTTGATACATTTTAGCCTTCATAACTTACACATTAAATACATTAATCAAATGCGCCATTTTATTTCAATGGATGAAAATTTTCAAAATCGTCTGAATTCCCATAGGAAAGCATTATGACCTAAAAAGAAATTGAATCCATTTGGACACTACACTGTTAACTAGTATTTTAAAAACATAAATTGCACAAATTGTGCTTATTAGTTGCTAAAATCAGTGTAAAAATTGTTTTAAACTCATAAAAGAGCTAAAATCCTACATGTTTCTGCTTTAAACTTAAAGCCATCATCGGGGAAGAGGAACAACACAAACGACTACTGATCTTTTAATTTTCGACACGAGAAAATTGAAATCAACAGTATGGAAAAATTTAAATAAAATAAGCGGGCGCTCTCTGTTGCCAAAGAGCGAAAAACAAAACAATGAATTAACAAGGGGTTAAAAATGTATCCCATAGACTAGGTATGTTGAAAGAAAAGTTATCATTACAAATACAATCTTTTCTAATTTTGATTTCCAATGATTCCCTAATGGCGGCTTTAAATGGGTTATTGAACCTATGGATAATTCTTGCTTTATCGAAATTAATTACAGTATAATTATTTTTAGCGTAAAACCGGGAGAGTGCAGTGGATAACTTTCCAAATTTTATGTCGTTTTTATGCTCTTTTAACCTTTCCAAAAACTTTCTTTTAGTCATACCAATGTAAAAAATTATACTATTATTATTTAAGCTAATGGGGATTTCATAAACACCTGCGAATTGATCAGGGGGGATAGGATCTAATTTACATGAAACTAAGTCAACCAATTTTCTGGGAGGAACAGCAATAAGATGGATATTGTATTTACGGAGGGCCCTTTTAATCCTTTCAAATATAATAGGTATATATTGGAATTTACGATAGTTTGGTTTATTATTGCTAGGGACAGGATGCTGAATTAAATGGCCATTGAATTTTTCTATAATTTTCTGTACGTGATGAGCGGGGAAACCATGGTCAATGGCGATATCTCTGATAAAATTAAGTTCATCTTGGATGAATTCACTTGAACAAACCAGAAAAGCACGCTTGATGAATGAATTGAAGGCAGCAATCTTATAAGTGAAAGTTGTAGAGGCATTAAATGGGATTATTGTGTTACTTCTCATCGGTTTACGATAGACTTTACGTTTTAGGTTGTTGTCATCTTTAATTAATTGAATATCCAGGAACGGTAGTGATGAATTTTCTTCTGTTTCCAACGTAAACTTAATATTTTCATCTATTTCGTTTATTTTTGAGAGGAAAGATAGGAGTTCTTGCTTTCCATGATTCCATGTGATAAAGATATCATCCACGTATCTTAGCCAAACTTCTGGTGTCAAATTCAAACTTTTAAAAATAAATTCCTCCATCGGTCTAAGTTTAAATTCAGCCAACAGACCGGAAATAGGAGATCCCATAGGTGCTCCTTTATTTTGTCTGTAAAATTTCTTATTAAACATGGAATCACATATTTAAACACATGGAATCATGGAAAGCAAGAACTCCTATCTTTCCTCTCAAAAATAAACGAAATAGATCGTAAATTCAGTATCCATAATTTAGCATTTACAATTATCCTGATGCGACATTTTCTTTTCGGTGATGTTAAAATTTAAAAAATCGTCTGACTTCCCATTGAAAAGTATTATGATCTAAAAGGAAATTTTCTATTTTTTCGAACGAAGGAACCAAATGTAACTAAAAACTATACAGCTCATTCCGTGTACCTCGCCAACATACCTATCAAAAATCAACCTAATCGGATCATTTTTGCGGCAGTTATCGCGGAACAGACAGACAAACAAACAAACAGACGGAAACCAAAAACTTTTCGGGTCTCCACAGTGAACCTCAACTGACGTTTTGGCAACTAGTAAATCTACAGATCAGAGGCCTCAACGTCAGCTCTACAAATCATTGTTCATTAATCTCACTAATTTTTAATATAAGCTGCATAATATTTGATAGCCTAAAATTAATTTTTTTAAAGTTATTTATACATTTATAAGAATATAAGCTTTATTGAAAGTTCCAAAAATTTTAGAAGTATCACATTAAGCACAATTTTATGTCGGATAAATTATAGAATAAACTACTTATTACTGTATTCTTTTTTTCAGTAAAAGATTACATATCTTCAGCGGGGCTCCGCCCCCCTGAACCCCCCGCCGTCACTTCAATTTTATATTATCAATTTCCAGTACTTGTGCGCTTTCATTAATCAAGTATATGTCTGAGTTCATTTACTATTTTAATTTCATTAAATTAACTATCTCTTTGTACAGGAGGTTTTATCCTATCCTTAAAAGAATACTTATTTTTCAACCACTAAATATCATATATTGCTGAAATATAAAATTCCGTGCATTAAATATGCTTATACAAATGTAAATTTCTCTTATGAGACTTATATTCCATTTTCACATTCAACGTTTTTATATTTTTCGTTTGGAAAGAGTCATCTTTCTTTAGTAGTTAAAATAAATTCTCATCTATTTCATTAGAAAAAGCATATTAAAAAATTAAATCACCCGAAAATTAGCTATTTTATTAATAACATTTCGCGTCAAAATAATTCAAATAATTCACTTGAATTTTCCTTTGTTGATATTCTTTGAAATAGAGTTGCTTAGCAACCATTTAATGAAAGAGAGAAAGAAAATGCAATGGACATTTTTGTAAAAAATGAGAAATTAAAATTTTCATATCTTTCAAATTAAAGCGTAAAATTTCCCAATAATTTATACAATTAATTTAGAAATTCTAATAAATATATTGGGAAATTTTCAAAGCAATCAAATTAAATTAAGATATCCATTTCGTAAATTTAATATCCATAATTTAGCATTTACAATTATCTCAATGCGTAATTTTCTTTTCGCGGAATGTTAAAATTAAAAAATCGTCTGACTTCCCATTGAAAAGCATTATGACTTAAAATAAAATGTTCTATATTTTTCGAACGAATGAACCAAATTTAACCAAAAACTATACAGCTAATTCCGGGTGCCTCGCCAACATACCCACCAAAAATCAACCTAATCGGACCCTTTTTGCGGCAGTTATCGCGGAACAGACAGACAGACAAACAAACAAACAAACAGACAGAAACCAAAAACTTTTCGGGTCTCAACAGTAAGCCTTCACTGACGTTTCGGCAACTAGTAAATCTTCATATCAGGAGCCTCAACGTCAGCTCTAAAAATCATTGTTTTTTAATCTCACTTTTCATATTATTCAGCATCTTACAATCCGCAATTTATTATTTTTATATTACATACATATTTATAGGCATATAACATACTTCGGAGGCTTCAGAAATTAGAAGTGTTAAATTAAACACGGTTTATGCAATAATATTCTGAAATTCTTATGAACTTCTTATTCTTGTAACTTTTTAGATTAAAAAAAAATAATAAACTTGTATTAAAATAAATTCTTTTATTTGTGTCAATAGAATACAAAAATAATTTATTTTGATAATAAAATATTGCAGAAAAATAGTGTGAGTTACTTGAAATTTATTATTTTGATATTCTTTGAAATAGGGTTGCTAAAAAACTAGTAAATACAAGAGCAAAGTAAAAAGAAATGCATTTTTAAATTTGTAACAAATATGAAAGTAAATTGTTTTATATTTCCCGAACACATGCAAAAATCTTTCCAATAATTTAAGCAGTTAATTTCTAAATTATAATGATTGTATCAGCAAATTTTCAAAGCTATTGGATATATTTAAAACCTCCATATCGAAAATTTAGCATTAATAATTTTACGTTCATATCAATTTTTTTAAATATGCGATTTTCATTTCGGTTAAAAATGAAATTTGAAAATCATCTGTATTCCCATAGGAAAGCATTATGACCTAAAAAGACATGTTCTACATTTTTCGAATGAATGAACCAAATGTAACTAAAAACTATACAGCTAATTCTGGGTACCTCACCAACATACCCACCAAAAATCAACCAAATAATACGATTTTTACGGAAGTTATCGCGGAACAGACAGACAAATAGACAGACGGAAACCAAAAACTTTTCGCGTCTCCACAGTGATCCTCAACTGACGTTTCGGCAACTAGTAAATCTACAGATCAGAGGCCTCAACGTCAACTCTACGAATCATTGTTCATTAATCTCACTAATTTTTAACATTATCTGCATAATATTTGGTATCCTAAAATTCAATCTTTTAAAGTTATTTATACATTTATAAAATATAAAATTTATCGAAAGTTCCGGAAATTTTTTAAGTATCGCATTAAACACAATGTTAAGCAATGATAGAATAATCTACATATTACTGTATTTTTTCAGGATAACAATACATTACTTCAGGGGAGGGCTCCACCCCCTGAACCCTCCGTTGTCGCTTTAATATTCTATTATCAATTTCCAGTAATTGTGCTATTTCATTTCTTGAGTATATCTCTGAATGTATTTACTATTTTAATTTCATTAGAATAACCACCCCGTTGTACAAGAAATTTTAGCCTATCCTTAAAAGAATACTTATATTTCGACTACTGAACGTCATATGTTGCTGAAATTGAATAAAATTTCTTGTATAAAATATACTTATACAAAAGTAAATTCCTCTTATGTGACCTATATTCAATTTACGTATTCAACGTTTTTATTATTTTCATTTGGAAAACCGATTTGGTAATCATTTTTTAGTAGTTAAAATAAATTCTTATCTATTTCATTAAAAAAAAGCATATTAAAAACTTAAATACCGTAATTTCCGGCGTATAATCCGCAGCTCAAAGAGTCGTTTTTCGACCCAGAAATTTTATTCAATAATTGTAGTTAAATATTTACAGCGATCTTTTAAGTTAAATTTTATAAAATAATATTTCTGGGTCGAAAAACGACTCTTTAAGCTGCGGATTATACGCCGGAAATTACGGTAATCCGAAAATTAGCTATTTTTTAATAAAATTTCGTGTCAAAACAATGCGATTCATTTGAATTTTCCTTTGTTGATATACTTTGAAATATAGTTGCTTAGCAACCATTTAATGAAAAAAAATGCTTTGGAAATTTTTGTAAAAAATGAGAAATTAATATGTTTCATATATTTCAAATTAATGCATAACATTTCCCAACAATTTATACAATAAATTTCGAAATTCTAATAAATATATTGGCAAATTTTCAAAGCGAAAAGATTAAATTAAGATCTCCATTTCGTAAATTTAGAATCCATAATTTAGCATTTACAATTATCCCAATGCAACATTCTTTTTGGTGAATGGTAAAATTTAAAAAAATCGTCTGACTTCCTATTGAAAATCATTTTGACCTAAAAAGAAATGTTCAATATTTTTCAAACGAATGAACTAAAAACTGTACAGCTAATTCCGGGTACTTTGCCAACATACCTACCAAAAATCAACCTAAACGGATCATTTTTGAGGCAGTTATCGCGGAACAGACAGACAGATAGACAAACAAACAAACAAACAGACAGACAGACAGACAGACGGAAACCAAAAACTTTTCGCGTCTCAACAGTGAGCCTTCACTGACATTTCGGCAATTAATTTAAACTAGTAAATCTACAGATCAGAGTCCTCAGCGTCAGCTTTACAAATCTTGCTTCATTAATCCTACTAATTTTAAACATTATCTGCATAATATTTGATATCCTAAAACTCAATTTTTTAAAGTTATTTATACATTCATAAGAATAAAAAATTTATCGAAATTTCCGGAAATTTTAGAAGTATCGCATTAAAAACAATGTCATGCAATGATAGGATAAACTATTAATTACTGGTTTTTTTTTTTTTTCAGAATAATAATACATTACTTTAGGGGGGGGGGGGGGCATTCTCAATTTCCAGTAATTGTGCTATTTCATTTCTTGAGTATATGTCTGAATGTATTTACTATTTTAATTTCATTAGAACAACCATAAGTTTGTACGATAGATTTTATCCTATCCTTAAGAGCTTAGAAAGACCCCCACGGAGGGCACTCCCCCCTTGGGCCTACATCCCTCGTGTTGATAATTGGCCGTCATAAATCAACCCTATCCTTAAAAGAATACTAATATTTCAACTACTAAACGTCATATGTTGCTGAAATTGAATAAAGTTTCGCGTATAAAATATACTTATACAAATGTAAATTCCTCTTATGTGACGTATTCAATTTACTCATTCAACGTTTTTATTATTTGCATTTAGAAAACCGATTTGGTAATCATTTTTTAGTAGTTAAAATAAATTCTCATCTATTTCATTAAAAAAAGGATATTAAAAACTTAAATAATCCGAAAATTAGCTGTTTTTTAATAAAATTTCGTGTCAAAATAATGCGATTCACTTGAATTTTCCTTTGTTGATATACTTTGAAATATAGTTGCTTAGCAATCATTTAATGAAAAAAAATGGAAATTTTTGTAAAAAATGAGAAAATAATATGTTTCATATATTTCAAATTAATGCATAACATTTCCCAACAATTTATACAATAAATTTCGAAATTCTAATAAATATATTGGCGAATTTTCAAAGCGAAAAGATTAAATTAAGATCTCCATTTCGTAAATTTAGAATCCATAATTTAGCATTTACAATTATCTCAATGCAACATTTTTTTTTTTTCGGTGAATGTTAAAATTTAAAAAAAGTGTCTGACTTCCTATTGAAAAGCATTTTGACCTAAAAAGAAATGTTCAATATTTTTCAAACGAATGAACTAAAAACTGTACAGCTAATTCCGGGTACTTCGCCAACATACCTACCAAAAATCAACCTAAACGGATAATTTTTGAGGCAGTTATCGCGGAACAGACAGACAGATAGACAAACAAATAAACAAACAAACAAACAGACAGACAGAAACCAAAAACTTTTCGAGTCTCAACAGTGAGCCTTCACTGACATTTGGATAATTAAGTTAAACTAGTAAATCTACAGATCAGAGTCCTCAGCGTCAGCGTTACAAATTTTTGTTCATTAATCTTACTAATTTTAAACATTATCTGCATAATATTTGATATCCCAAAATTCAATTTTTTGAAGTTATTTATACATTTATAAGAATATAAAATTTATCGAAATTTCCGGAAATTTTAGAAGTATCGCAATAAAAACAATCTCATGCAATGATAGGAGAAACTATTTATTATTGTATTTTTTTTTTAGAATAATAATACATTACTTTAGGGGGGGGGGCATTCTCAATTTCCAGTAATTATGCTATTTCATTTCTTGAGTATATGTCTGAATGTATTTACTATTTTAATTTCATTAGAATAACCATAAGTTTGTATACAAGAGATTTTATCCTATCCTTAAGAGAATACTAATATTTCAACCGCTAAACATCATATGTTGCTAAAATTGAATAAAATTTCGTGTATGCAATATACTTATACAAATGTAAATTCCTCTTATGTGACCTACATTAAATTTACACATTCAACGTTTTTATTATTTTCATTTGGAAAACCAATTTGGTTATCTTTCTTTAGTAATAAAAAAATATAGTTGCTTAGCAACAATTTAATGAAAGAGAAAAAAAAATGCATTGGAAATTTTTGTAAAAAATGAGAAATTAAAATGTTTCATATCTTTCAAATTAATGCCTAAAATTTTCCAATAATTTATGCAATTAATTTAGAAATACTAATAAACATATTGGGAAATTTTCAAAGCGATTGAATTTAATTAAGATCTCCATTTCGTAAATTTAGCATCCATAATTTAGCATTTACAATTATCCCAATGCGACATTTTCTTTTCGGTGAATGTTAAAATTAAAAAAATCGTCTTACTTCCCAATGAAAAGCATTATGACCTAAAATGAAATGTTCTATATTTTTCAAACGAATGAATCCAATGTAAGTAAAAAGTATACAGCTCATTCCCGGTACCTCGCCAACATACCTACCAAAAATCAACCTAATCGGATGATTTTTGCGGCAGTTATCGCGGAACAGACAGACGGAAAGCAAAAACTTTTCGGGTCTCCACAGTGAGCCTCAACTGACGTTTCGGTTATTACATATAGACAGCAATTCAAAAAAGAAAAATATGTTTTTGTAAAGTGCATAAGGCATATATCACGATGACTTTATATGTGTTTTTATGCCAACGATCAAAAAACTTTTCGTTGGGGGCCACCGTAATACTTACCCATCATGGATATGCATAATATTAAATATGAAAATAAAACATGGGTAAACTACTTATAAAAGGCATTGCAATGCGAATAAAATCGTGGCTTGATGACGTCATAAACTTTAAATGTTATATTACTGAATTGCGTAGTAGAAACATCCTTATAACTCCAAAAATGTTAATCATATTAACTAAAGGTTTAGTGCGTCGGATTAAGCGTCTCATTTCCAATTAACATATATCTTTGAATTGAAATTTGGATGAAATACAGGGTCATGAAAATTCGAAGAGTGTTGTAAATAGGATTCCAAATATCTAGGCAATTAATTATCCGATCGACTTCATTCTTTATGCAAAATTTATGTTTTTTTTATCGTCTTTTATATTCACTCCTTAAAATAAACAATTTCGAAAATTTTTCATATACCTTTTATCAGAACGAATATTTCGAGAGTCCGAAAATAATAGTTCCGGATAATCGAGGTTACTGAAATTCAATAAGCTTCTTCCCTTTATTACATACTAAGTACATACCAAATTTCAAGTCTCTATCTCAATTGGTTCGGGAGATAGAGCGTTTACAGACACACAGACAGACGGACGGCAAATTTTTTTCCCTAAAAATATGTTTTTTGGAATCTCCAGTGTTTGAAATGTGTAAATCCGTCAAATTTTTTTTTAAATTTTCAAAACGATTACAAGACTTACCTTATACTACGTATGATGGGTAAGTAATAGAGGCCAGAATATATAATTTACTAAATCCATCGAGATAAATAAAGATCACTAGTACTAAAACAATATTCGTCCAATATTGTTTGTATTGGCTACATCCTATCCGTTTTTTCGCAGTATTGACATGAAATATTGCCCTCAATATTCTGCCAACATTTTACATTTGGTCAATATTGAAGAGAAATATTTTGTCACTTCTGCCAATATTTCTGAAATATTGGCATTTCATTGCAAATATTTTCAATGTAAAACTTATATTAACTAGTATTAGTTATTTAAATTTTGCATCAATATTCACTCTCATTTCGTGTCAAATTAATAAAGTTAGCATTCGTGATCTAATTAACATTCTTAATATATATGGTATAATATAATACTTCGTATGTTGTCTTGTATAATCTTCATTGCCCTCAATTTTCATTTTTTCTTTAACCAGGGGAAATTTTTGTCACACAACGCTTGTCTACAGAACACCCTTTACATCATCTAATAATATCAGCGAAGGATGGCGGAGGATTGGTAACTAATGCAAGAGCTCATGTGTATATCAGCGTTATTAGCTCCAAGCAGCAACCACCAATTTTTAAACAGGCCCGCTACACATTCTTTGTTCAAGAAGACGCTGCTCCTCAGTCTGTTGTTGGAACGGTTATTGCATCAAGTAGAGATCCAAGTATGTTTGCTCATGATATATACAGCATTTATTTCTTTTGTGTCCACCGCCTTTTATCTATAACATCATATTTGGCGAGGTTTAATAAGGTAATATCGGGGAACGCCGATCATCCCCAAAGGTATTCCGTAAAAACTGAGTTTCTTTAGTGTTTTCAGTACAATGCAATAAACACGACAAGGTAGCCTTTATGACTTCAAAATAACAGTCAGAAATAAAATGGGAATGGGGGAAGAAACATTAGGTAAACGCTAAAAGAATGTTACAATGAAAAATTGCCTGTAAAGGAATTCGCTTTATAATGCGGAAATAGAAACACTATCGAGCCTATACAGTGAACTCTCGTTAGTACGGTCTTCCAAAGGAGGTCATTTTTTCCGCACTAACCGTAGTCCGCATTAAAAGATGTAAACATTTGAATGGTGTAAAATAATTCCGTTTGTTGAATACATCGAATTCAGTTTTAAAAAGAAATTAAATAGGTTACCAACTTCATGCTAAAACAAGCAACTTTTTCTTTAATTTAGTAATTTTAGTTAAAAAGCAAGTTAATTATAATTTGTTAATACAAAAGACTAAATTACTGAGGACAAACAAAATATACAACTAAATTGCCACACTTACTTAATTTCTAACTCTAATTTTTGCGTTGATCTTTTTATCAAATCATTTTCCAGTTTTCGAAAATTTGGTGTGTTTTATCACATTTTGATTTGTAATATTGGCGAACAGCCATTAATAAATTTTGAAGCTCTGACGTTTTTGACGGTAGTTGTCTTTCTCTTCATTATTGTCACTGACAATTTCTTGATGCCTCAATAACCAAAGTTACAACAAAGTTGCTTTAAAAAAAAAAAAAAGGTACAAAAGCAGTTTCGATTCTGCTAGGTCAGTTTAGAGGAAAATTGTCCGCATTATCTGATGAGTGATGAGTAGTACGCTTTAAGTGATTATCTTTAACATTAATTGTAAATGGGAAATGATGGGGGAAACGAAATTGTCCTCATTAAGCGGAGACATATTAACGAGAGTACACTGTATATTTAAAGCAAATTCTACATATACATTGACATATTTCTTTTCATAAATAAATATGCAATGTTAGTGAAAATTTATTATTTATAATCAGATTATCTTTTTTTTTCTTTTGCATTTTTATACCATCGGCATTAAATGAACAAATAAAATGGACACTGCATGAAATACAGAACAGGTAGAATATCATACAAAGAATGATTAATGAAATGGTTTTTAGACACATTTAGTGCGGCACTGCAAGTGCAATTTTCCAAATGCACCATGTGATTTTCGAAATGTACTGTGTCATTTTCCGAGTGTAGTAAGAGGTTTTTATTAAGTACTTTGTGACATTTTCCAAATGCGCTGAGTCGTTTTACGAGTACACCGTGCTGATCTCATTTTCCATATTTAAAAATTTTGTATTATTTTTAAGCTAGTTTAATTAATTTCAGACTGTAGTAAACTTTTATATAAGAAATTGCATACTTTCTAAAAAGGCTTCATTAGTAAATTACTAAAAATAAACGATTTGTTTTCAGGAGCAGGACCCGTTCGTTACATCATATATTCAGGTGATCCAGAAGGTTTCTTCACGATAGACCCTTTATCAGGAACAATCAAAACTAAGGGAAGATTAGACCATGAAACTCATCCTTTTTTACTCTTGAACATTCAAGCAACTAGTGGACGTCCACCTGTATACGGACATACTCAGGTAATTCGATATAACATACTTTTCCTGTAGATACAATAATAAATGTGTTGTGTTTAGTTTGTAGATAAAGACCTAATATTTAAATATAGAGCAAGACTAATATTATCATACTTATTATAAATAGTTTTTCCATGAACTTGCATAGCATTATAATTTATCTCAATTGAACACAGTCAGACGGAAGCTTTAATATAGAAACAGTTTTAGAACACTGGAACCACTTGAGTTAAGTTTATAAATAGTCATAGCTTATTAAAATGAATTCGTTTAATATATGGATTGCAATATCGATCCCAGACACAATATTATATGATAAATAAGCCACCATTTATATTAAAACATTCTCTTTGGTAGAACATTGGATTTTTGTCCGATTCTTGTAGTTCTACGTACAAATTTTTGCTTCAACTTCGTATCAAAAACGTTGAAGCAAACTTTGATTTATAACCGATCGTACATCGGTCTACCTATCTTTATCTATCTTTTTTTCAACCTATAGTAAATCTGCTATTGCAAATTTTGAGTTAAAATGTCGTTGGCAAACTGAGCTATCACAAATTAAAAATTTAATTTACATTTTAAATTACAATTACAATTACAAAAAAGACAGGTTACCGTGATTTATCAGAGACATCAGTTTACTATGAAAATATAACTAGATATATTTTAGGAATAATAGCTACCTAAAATTTCAAAAAAATACATTAGCTAATTTTCTTGTTCTGAAATGATAAGTTATGACATCATTTACTATTTGCTTCCAAACTGACTATAACTTACTTGACACATCGGCTGAAAAATTCTGGAAATATATCGAACTTCGATATCTAGGAAAGCTTTTAGATATCTTAAAAAATAATTAAAATATATTTTCCCCCGTAGAACAAAAATAGCTTTGAGATATCGAAAATTCGACCTGTACACGATAACCATATAGAAATTCAACAATATGTTTAACAAAATTGTAATATTTCAACCACAATATTTATATTATATTATTTCCAACATAAAGCTAATAAATGCAATTTTGATACAACACTGTGTAAATGTTGGTTTTATATTTATTTGTTTTGAACAACATTTTGAAGATAATGATGACTTTTTATTTATTTATTTGTTTTTTAAGTGTTATGTTATGTTTTAAGAAGTGATCAAACTTGAATATTATCATTCAGTTGCCTACTAGAAATTATCATAACGGTTTCTGCAAAAGCTACATATATTGCATAATTGTATTTTGTTGCCTTTACAATTTTTCTTCTAAGTGTGTATAGGAATTTAATATTATAAAAATAATTATAAATAATATCATGACTTACAGCATTTAAGTCAGTTTATTACAATTATCACCTTAAGTTTTGCTTTCAATTAACTCATCTGTATTTTTCTTCCATTATAAAATGTAGTAATACATATTATCATGCTTCTAAAATACAAAATAAATATGCTGGCACTAAGAATCTGCTTATGACATTTTAAAATGTAGTAACGTTTCTGCCTCATCCAGGAACCGAACGTGGGGTCGCTTCTGTAGAAAAAGGAGTTCAGCTATAGACTTAATCGTGTCGTCAATCTCTGGCGGTCTTTACAATATGTTTAAAATACAATGCATAGCTGCCAACTTTTACGCTTGACAATTTTTCCATTCAAAAATAGTAAAACGAAAATTGTAAAAGTTGACAGCTATTAAAATATGGCTTAGTGAACATATTTTAACAATTTAAGTATAACGCATGGAGGCGAGGGGGAGGGGGTTTCGTTCGATTTTTTTTTCTTTTTTTTTAATCTTTTGACGAAATTCTGAATTAAGCAAATAATAGAACAAGTTTATAACAGTTATTTCAGGCATTTAAAGGCAGAGCGGTGTAAACATAGGCGCTGACTACGGGGGGCAAAGAAGCATATGTCCAATCTTAAAATTTTTAGAAGGGCGTTTCCCACCCACACACACATGGAAATGTAAAACAAACAATGGGAGGTCTGTCCCTTCATTTCTTCGATTGAGTTCATCAAGCTTCATGAACGACTATGCCCCCCCCCCCTTCACTGAAAATTTTAAAAACCACTTTTTGGCGCCTCTGGGTGTAAATCACTGATTTTAAAAATTGGAGTTAAGTGCATGCAAAATATCTATGCCTAGAAATATCGGCATAAGTGATACTTCCACGAAATTTGTCTCTAAATATAGTAGAGCGGCTGCTTATTCAAACCTGTCGGGACCGGCGCTGATTCGGATAAGTCAAAGTTCGGATAATTAGACAGACACTTTTAGGGATGTTCCTGACTATGCCAAACTGGTTGAAATGCATTTTTTACGAGTAACAGTTTTTATATGGAACAAATGCATGTTTTAAAAATATAGTAGTGGATAGGTAGATTAAAAAAATTCTTTTGTGTGTACATAATTTTCCTTCACAGTTTAACCAGGCTTAGAACTGGCAGCTGTTAATGCTGGTATGTTTAAAACTTTTTTTTTTTGAAAGGGGGGGGGGGGATTTTTTATCTTTAAATTTTTTTTTTCATTTTTTTATCTTAAATAAAAATTGCTTTTGTCTTTTTATCACTTTTTGAAGTGCAAAATTTGCAATTTAAGCAAAAAGCTTTGGATTACTTTTGGCTTTGAAGAAGATATTCTTTTCCTTATCACGATTTCTTCTAAAATACTAAGGATCAGCATTCTCCTGTTGTTCCAACCATTTCATAGCTGTTTCCAAACATTAACATTCAACGTCTTCATTATGTGATGGCTTGAATCATTTTCATAACATTCGTTTTCACTTTCCTCGATGTCTTTTTCATACTGAATAGATAATACAAAGGAATTTGAACATACTACACTTAAACAATTACATTCAAATTGAAATCGGTAAAGAATTTATTGTTGTTCAGAAGGAAAGAAAAAAAATGTTTAAAAAATCATAATTTTGAAGCGTCAAAAAGAAATAAAAGTAACATTTTTACAATATTTCTCTTTAACTTATTAAACCGCGATAAATTGCTATAGATTTCGTTAACAAATGCACAATATCGCTATTATTTTTTTTTCAAAAACAATTCCCGTCCCGACGGGGCCCTTGTCAGGCATGAGTCTGCACAAAGCAAATATTTCCGGACCCGGTCCTTGTCTAATGGAGGAAAATTGGGCTGAGCCTGTGCAGATTTCTAATTGATATAGCTATTTTATTTGCTTATTTAATTGTGTTCCAGTTAATTTAAAGCATAGCTGCCAACTTTTGGAATACCACTTTTTTCGCACAGACAACTTCGCCTTATTTAATCGCTGATTTCTGTGATTAATTAAGGAGAAGATTTTTGTGTGTAAAAAGTGGTAACAAAAAAACATAACTTTGCTAATATGATTTAAAGGTAAAATATTGGTGTATTTCAGTGTATTTTAACGTTCTACTTTTTATTTTTTTATCTTTTTATTTTTGTAGCTACATTAAAACATATTTAATTCAGTTTTTTTTTTTCATTGAGTTAATTTCTAGTGACTAGTGAATGAATACCCATCCCTACCTCAAAAAAGAACATTTAATGTGGTCTTTGCATAAATTACAACATCGTAAAAAATTCCCATTTGAATGAAACTGGATTTAATTTGTGTGAATCTGGTAGAAATATACAGGGTTGTTATAATTAAAGTTCGCCTATTCAGAAGGCTCTAGAGCCGGTTCTATGGCTCCAAACGAAGCAAAATTTCACTAGTACGTAGTTGAAGAGATGCGCTCTGAACATCGGAAAAAAATAATTACATTTTTCGTCAGTAGGTGGCGCTGCGCCAATATTTAAGGCGATGTTTGCAGATTCATTATATCAATTTCAGTCAATCCAGACGAAGCACACAAATTTAAAAGTTTCAACAAATTTCGACGAAATGCGAATTGTTATAATTAAAGTTCACCTAATCAGACAGCTCTAGAACCTGACCTATGACTCCAAACAATAAAGAAAAAGGAATATAATTTCATGCAATGTAATCTGCATCAACAAAAATAAAACATGTCGCTCGGCAGCGAGGAAATAACGAAGAATAACATTATGCATGCTCAAAGAATCCTCCACCATTTTTAATAACGCATTCCATTCTCAGAATTGTGCTTTCTACAGCATTGCGTAAACTGTCCTGTGAGATTGAGCGAATATGAAGTCTAATACTGTCTTTCAGATCAGAGATTGCCTGACAACTGTCTTTAGATACAGAATCTTTTAAAAATCCCCACAACCAAAAATCGCATGGTGTTAGATCAGGCGATCGTGGTGGCCAGACTGTTTGAAAATAACGACTTATGATGCGGTCTTCTGTAAAATGTCTTGTTAAGAAAGTCCGGACTGCTCTAGTAATGTGCGGTGGTGCACAGTCTTGCATAAACACGATATTTTGAAGGCAGCCTCGCTGTTGCAGCTCGGGAATCAGAAAATTTGACAACATATTGAGATACCATCTCCCATTTACGGAACATGTAATGGGTCCTGTGGATGTTAGTTCCTCAAAAAAATATGGCCCTATCATAAGCGTAGCTGTGAAACCGCATCACACCGTCACTCTGCATGCAATGGAACTTCTTGGACAAATCTTTCGCCCAAATTCGACAGTTGTGTGTGTTCACTTATCCGTTTAAATAAAAATGCGCTTCATCACACCATAGAATATTCCAGGGCCAAGAATTGCCCACATTCATTCGTGCAAGAAACTGTAGTGAAAATGATAGCCGACTTTCGGTATCACCCTGTATTAGTTGTTGCACCCTCTGAATCTTGTATGGATAGTAGCGCAAAATTTGACGCATCACTTTTCTCACAGTGGAAATCGGCATATCGACTTCATTCGGAATAGCTGGCACACTTGTATTACCAAATGATGACTGGCTTGCTAAATCCACGGCAGCAGTAGCAATATCTTCAATGCTAGAAATGTCTACCTTTTTTCGTCCTCTGCCAGGAAGAATGTCGAGTTTTGTTGTTTCCTCGAACTTTTTAATCATTTTATGAACTCCACGATCCGACATTGGTCCACGTCTAACATCTTTTAGTTTCCGGAATTCTCGAAGAGCTGCAGCTGCGTTGCTGTTATTTTGATAAAATAACTTTACAAGAAGTTCCTTTTCTTTCAAAGTTACCATTCTCCACAAAGCGTAGATTCAAATGCTTTTCAGAAACAATCAACTGTTCCAGTGTCAAAGAAATCACAAATACACTTTATCAGCAAGTTTTAAATCGTCAGGTGATTAGAAGGGTATTTCAAGTTTTCGAAGTTGCGACGTCACTTTGACGTCGTTCGTCGAAAATTTGAATAAAATGTGATCTTTTTATAGCGTTGGGTGAAATTTTGTGATTTTGTATGTTTCATCTGGATTGACCGAAATTGATATAACGAATCTGAAAAAGTTTACTTTTACCAACTGTGAAATAAAATTTCCTGTATTTTGTTTTTTACAAAATAAAGGAATCTGCAAATATTGGCTTAAATATTGGCGCAACGCCACCTATTGACAAAAATTTTAACTAATATTTTTTTTCGATTTTCGCAGAGCGCATCTCTTCAACTACGTACTAGTGAAATTTTGTTTCGTTTGGAGCCATAGAACCGGCTCTAGAGCTTTCTGAATAGGCGAACTTTAATTTTAACAACCCTGTACCTTAATACTTAACATATCTATATCGGCAATAAATAAATAAATAATGAAGCGTTGGAGATGCTTTTAATATATGATTTCATATTTTCTTATACATAATACTGAGTGAAAATTAATGATGCATTTCATTTACAGTCAGGATTGTAAAAATTAATATTCGAAACTAATTTCCTATTTGCATTGCAGGTAAACGTCACAATCTGGGATGTAAATGACAATGCTCCTCGTTTTGCCAGCAATTCTTTGAAAATCAGCGTTCCTGAAAATGCGGATTTACAGACACCTATTTACGTAGTGCACGCGGAAGATCCGGACAGTGGGAGGAACGGCGACGTCCACTATAATCTGTTGGATAATCCTGATAATATATTTCTTGTGAACGGAAAATCTGGAAGCATTATGCTTCAATCCCCTTTAGATTACGAAATTCGTCGTCATTATATCTTGATATTAAGCGCAACAGATTCTGGCAGTCCGCCTTTATCTTCTAATGTTACCTTGATGGTTGAAGTACAAGATGTAAACGACAATGCACCATCTTTTGAGAAAAATGATTATAAAGTAAATGTGTTGGAATCTTTGCCTGTCAATTCTCAGTTTATTCAGGTCACTGCTACAGATATGGATACTGGCAATAACGCAAGATTAACTTATAAAATTGCTTTAGATGATGAAGACGACGATTTTAAATTTGGTATCTTCCCAAACAGTGGTTTTCTTTATTTGAAGGAAACATTGGATCGTGAGGTAGCCGACTCATATTCTTTGGTTATTCTCGCGTCGGATAATGGAACTCCACCTCTATCGGCTTCGACCACAGTATACGTCCAAGTCTTAGATGCTAATGACAATGACCCAGAATTTGTTGAAGAAACCTTTATTTTTACAGTAATGGAAAATATTGAACAAGGCCAACGTGTTGGAACGATATCGGCTCGTGATCGAGATCTTGGCAACAATGCATCATTACGGTACAGTCTTTTGAACACCAACGGCAGTTTTCAGATTGATCCTGTGACAGGTAATAATAGGTTCCTAACTGGGCAAAAAAAAATTAATTTTTTTTTGTTTTGTTTTCTATTCATACATAATAAAAATTAAGTGCAGGATGGGCGAAAATCTTTGAAACATTTTAAAATTTAATAAAAAATTTCAAGAAAATGATGTACGAGAGTGCGGTTTAAACGAAAATGATTCTTATGATCGAAAATTTTGTTGAAACAAATTACAAAATTTTATTCAAAAAATTTCCCACAGATGGCGCTACACTTTCAAAGCTGCAAAAAAGCATAAAAAACACAAAAGAATAATTTATTTTCTATAATCCACTACCATATTTCAATGCGTGGAATGAAATGGAATACTTTTTGGATGTGGTTCAAGCTAAAAACATTGAAATATATGCTAGTAGATTGTACAAAATAAATAGCCTATAATTGCGTATCTTGAATTTTTTTATGCTTTTTTATGACTCGGAAATATTAATTTACATATAATATCATCGAATATTAGCTTAATGTTTAAAATAGTGACTTATGTGCAATTTTTGTAACTATTTTTTTTTTCCTTAAAGAAAGCTTTCGATCATGAGTAGCATTTTCGTGCAAACTGCATTCATTCTCTTACGTCAATTATTTAGTTTTTTTTTTATTATTATTTATTGATTTCTTAAATGCGTCAAGGACTTTTGGCCTACACTGCATTATTTTTTAAAAAGTTACATCCAAATTATATAATTAACTTCATGAGTCTAGTCGAACCTCGTTAACTTGAATCTCAAGGGGAATTAAAATTTGTCTATGGTAACAATAGTTCACGATATCAGTAACTAAATCTTTGTATTTAGTTTGACAGGGATTGTGAGAACATTTCATTTTAAAAGAAATTCACGTTAAGCACGTTCACATTAACAAGGTTCGACAGTATTGACTTTCTTGAATCTTTTTAAATATTTATTATGAAATATGACATCATTTTTAAGTCTATATCATAATAATTGCAGATACGAGTAAAAGAAGCTTTTATGTCGCATTTTACTTAATGATTATTTTATGAATGAATGAAGATGTTAAAAAGAAATCTATCATATGGCAAAGCTAAAATACAAATTATTCTAGAAGATAGGAGATAATACTTTACAATATTTAACACTAGAACCGCGATGACGGGTCATTTTGACCCGTACCAAATAAATAATTGTCGATTCGTATCAGAAAATTTTTAGTAAATTAAGTTAAATGTATACCGCTCAATAATAAGTTAAATAGTTTTAAATATAAATTCTGGTGTAAAATATTTTTTTTATATAAAACTTGAGTAAAATTCCCGCGGTTCTAGTGTTAATAAATTGAATAATGATAATAATTTTTAATATTTATTAATTATTCTCAGGGAGTTAGTACCACCAGTTAATATTTTGAACATATGCTACCAAGAAAAAAATAATTAATTAATTAACGGCAAAAGCCTTCCACTCAAATTTTCTCATTTAATTTTTGCTACAAACACCTTTTCCTACTCGTATTTTTCAATATTATACATATTTTTATACTTATATGCTGTGAAAAGTATGTATCTTTCTATGTATGCAATCTGAGCGAGTAATGAAGATGAAAGATGTCTTCAAATTTTACTTAATCTCCAGAGAACCGACTTTTGCCATCCGTTTCATTCAAATTTATGCCTGTGAAAAGAAATTAGCAAATTAATTAGATTTTAAATGTACTGCGCAGCCTTTATAGGTAAGATATTTCTGTCGTTCAGCGGTAAAGCACTGGAATGAAAGTTCGAGTCCATGTCTTTTCTTCTGGAACCCAATTGCGATTTTTTAGATTTTTTTTTTAATATGCAAAGAAAAAGAAAGAAAATTGGAAAAATAGTTACGTAAAGAAAAAAAAAACACTTACAATTTTATTATTATTATTATTATTATTATTATTATTATTATTATTTAATACGTATTTTAACCCGTGAACTCCACACTAATGCGAATTCGCACCGACCAAAATTTCAAATGTCGGCGTTTTTTGAAACCATGCTTTCATTAATTTGCATTTTTCATTAACAAAATGAAATTTTTGATAAAAATAAATGTCACAGTTCAATTCCACATTAAATTTCTTATAGGAATCATGTGTTATATCTCATTATCACTATATTGCCAACAAAGTTATACATATACGCAGTTGAACTTACGGAATCCCAAATCGCAATAGTGTGTAGAGTGCGCGGGTGATGAACCGAAGTTTGGAGTCCTCGGGTTCAAAAAATTGAAGAAGTTGTCGTATAGAGTTTGAAAATTGAAATTTCTAGATAAATTTTGGCAGAGAATTTGTAAGCTTGTCAATATTATTTGTTGAAAAATATAATGTAAAATGAGAAGAAAATGAGTGTTTTTTTTTTTGTTTTTTTTTTTTAATCCAAGAAATTGATTTAGATACGATTTTAATATTTATTTGACTGAACAGTACTCCAGAAAAACCAGATAGAAAAGATACAAGAGTTTAATTTCAATTAGACGACATATAGTGGCAGTCCGAAGATTCCGGTACCAAAATCAACATTTAAAAGTGATGGAAAATAATTTATCATTTAAATTCATTCTTAATTCCATCAGCTAGTTTGTAAATATAACCTATTCATATTTTGCACAACAGGCTGGAATTTCATTTTAATGTTGAATCCGACCCTCTACCAACACCAAAGCCTGGACCGGGATTCGAAACCGACACCTTTTGACTGACCAGTATTGCCAGTGGGCTACTTTTTTTAAATTCAGATTCCTTGATTGGCACCACTTTTTTGAAAAGATATGATTCCCATTGTTTTCGCCTTATTTAATCTGCAATTAAATAATGTGAATTTTACTTTCTCAAAAAAAAAAAAAAAAAAAAAAAAAAACTGGTGGCAATCAAGAAACCAGAATTTTAAAAAAGTAGCCCACCGGCACCAATGCTTTTGACTAACACTATAATCTTTAGGCAAGCTTATGCCCTAACCACTACCACTCGACAAGCATAATCTATGTATGGCACGATGATCATTTTCAAAAGAGAAATGCTGTACTCCATTTGAACATGAGATTTAAATTTCAATATAATCTGACAAAGAAGGCGTCCCAAACCTGCACTTTTTAACACTTTCCAATATAGTTTAAAAGTGCTTAATGAATTCGGTTTGTCTGTCCGTGCTCTAACTTGCTTAAATATACTCGGATTGCCATGTAATTGATATATGTTATTGAGGTTTACTAATGGCATGTTCGCTATTGCAAATGGAGCGTGTAGTATTTCTAATTCGTTTCTCCAAATAATTTCGTTACAAATTGTTTTCTGTGTATTTTGATGCTGTTTGAAACATCAGTGAGATGTTTGTTGTAAAATATGATCGTTCATTCACAGGCACACTCAACAAATTTCGGTTCCAGTACTTGCTATTAGCGATAATTGCTGGAATTGTGATATGCGTTTTGAAATTGAACTAACCTTTTGCATATTACTGGGTGTGTATAAATATTTTAGATCCTATACAAATGAATTCGAGTGTATTGTCTCAATCTATGTAGTATATATACACTCGAATTCGGATATTAGTTGAAGTATTGAATTAATTGTTTACATCTTTCACTTTATTAAACGGTGAAGGTTTCTTTCAGTATTCTGAATGGGTTTCAGAATCTATACTTGACACAGGATTTTTCAATAAACTTCTACAAATGCTTCCAATAGGAGATCAGAGGAATCCTCATAAATAACACGTAACTTTGAATTGGGTTTGGAATCAGAGGCGTCATTTAGGGCTCTGATTACTTTCTATTACCATTATTCGTTTCTTTACTTTATTATTATTATTATTTGAAGGTTTTCTTTTCTTTTGACTAATCAATTAATAATTGTATGGGAGTAAGTTATAACAGCAAAAATATTTCTTTGAAAATCTGTAGAAAAAATAAATGCGACAAAACAGTTCAATTCATAAGTGGATCCATTTGACCTTTCCAAACAAAATCTTAAATGACACTCCTGTTTATAATACATTTCAAAACTGCTTATTTTAGAAGTGTTTTTGCAATTGGTTTTTGAAATAAACTTATAAGGAAGAAATTAATTTAAACAACATATTGCTTCAAATTTAAGGAAATAATAGCTCAGTGGAAACCCCATGTATTTTATTTGCATTGTATGCCTTCCTCCTTAATGAATGACTTATTTTATTGCTATTTATGAAAATATATACAATGAACGCATATTATGTGTAACATTTTAATTATTTAATTTTTTCGTTGAGTTAAAGAAAATATATTTTGCAAGTTGTAATAAATATTTATTTTAAATTGCACTAAAGATGCTTTTCAAGTGCTTAATTTTCCATCTAAAAATTAAGATGGTGTTTTATATTTCGTCTTAAACAACTGCTGTATCTAAAAAAATACATACATGCAATGTCGTCTGTATTTTGCATGTTATATAAAGAATATGCAGAAAAAACTGGGACAAACGAAAGTTGGAGAATAAAAAACTAAATCCAACATTATATTGCTAAAAATTTAAGGAAATGCTATAGTTGAGTGGAACCCTTTGTTGCAATCGCATTGCATAATATTTTTCGGTTTTCGAAAATAAAAATGAATTTAGTTTTATTCTATATTAGAAAAAAATTACACCGAAAATACAGACACCCCCCCCCCCCCACACACACACACAAAAAAAAAAAAAAAAAAAAAAAAAAAAAAAAAAAAATACGTTAGTGACATTTTGAAACTATTACAAAGGGGTTCTCAAACGTATTTATTTGTTCTAAACTGCAATAGATGTTCAAACTGTCCACCTCAACTTGTAGACACGCATGTGCATACTGAATCATGTTCCTGAAAAATCGTTACAGCATGTCAATTCATTACGAAATCGCTGCATTGTTAGGTTAATTCTTGAGTCACATTGCTTGCCAAATTTCTCATGAAACAATCATTTTATCTCTTTCAACGATTTTTTCTTCGAAAAATAAACTTTGATAATGTAACAACATTCTTCGGGGAATGACTTCATGCTAACGTACACACGCGTTCGCTTTTCTATTCCGAAGTCCCTTCATTACGTCTACGAGCAGGGAAGACCGAGCTATGCTCGGTCAAAATTAGCTTTGAGTTAAAATATCCTGACGCAAGACCAAAATGACCCACTAATCAAATTTTCTCAAACATGTGACCTAGCCCAACATTCTTCTCGTGCCCAAAAACCATAGGAGGCAAAATTTAAGTCTAAATATTCTGAGCCGTTTTTCAGCTAAAATAGCTTGACCCATAATGACCCATGACTGAAATGACCCACTAATTGAATTTTCTCGAAAATGAGACCTAGCCCAACAGTCTTCCGTGCTCAAAAACCATAGGATGCAAAATTTAATCTAAATAGTCTGAGCCGTTTTCAAGATAAAATAGCTTGACCCATAATGAACTATGACCAAAATAATCCACTAATCGAATTTTCTCGAACACATGACCTAGCCCAACAGTTTTCTCGTGCCTGAAAACCATAGGTTGCAAAATTGATGATGTAAATAGTCTGAGCCGTTTTTTAGATAAAATTAGCTTGACCCACAGTGACCCAAAAATGACCCACTAATCGAATTTTTCTCGGGCATGTGACCTAGCCCAATGATTTTGTCGTGCCCGAAACTCGTAGGACACAAAATTTAATCAAAATCGTTAGAGCCGTTTTTTAGATAAAATTAACTTGACCCGGGTTGACCCCAAAATGACCCACTAATCGAAAGTTCTCGAATATGTGACCCAGCCCAATAGTCTGCTCATGCCCGAAAATGGTAAGATACAAAACTTAGTCAAAATCGTTTGATCCGTTTTTAAGTTAGAATTAGCTTGACCCTGACCCTGGATGACCCAAAATGACCCACTAATCGAATTTTCTCGAACACGTGACCTACCCTAATGGTTTTCTGGTGCCCCAAAACGGTAGGATACAAAATTTCGTCAAAATCGTTAGAGCCGTTTTTGAGATAAAATTTGCATATATATATATATATAACCACACACAAGATTTGCTCGTATTAGAATATATGATTTAGCAGCTAACAATTGCATACTCCAACGTTGCACCAAGTGCTTTTCAAACGTCTATTGTGTTTGTTTTACAAGCGTATGGATTATTTAAATTTTCACTAGCGCTTTTTTTCTTCTTTTTTTTTTTTTGGGGGGGGGGGGGGGTTACACCCTGTACAGCAGAAAATTGCATGAATCACGAAATCAACACGAAATATCGGTTTTTCCGATGCTATCAATTCTCAAATAAATATTTTCAGCTGCGTACAACATGAAAAAGTTTATTTCAGGATTTATAGTATCCGAAATACGGATATAGGGTGTCGATAGCGGGTTGAGAAAACTTATTAATACACTGTAAAAGTACTCGGAAACGTTTCCGAAAATTACGGGCAGCAAAAGAAACTTTTCTTTCAGAAATGTTTCTTTAAACCTCAGAAATCTATTAGTTTTTGAGGTTTCTGAAGATAAAGAAACGCTTTTCGAATCCTGCGTAACTCGGGAGAAGTTATATTATATTTTCATAAACCTTCTTGCTAAATTCAGAAACATTTTCCTTTTTTTACAATGATCGGCCCATAAAAAAGAGAACACCTCCATATATTTTAATCACCAAATTGCTCCAGTAAAAAATGGAAATAGCCATTCAAGTGGAAATTGTGTCTTCTTTCAATTTATGTTACGAAAAAAAAAAAAAAAAAAAAAAACACTGAAATTGTACCAAACTTTGAAATTTTTAATACGAACACCTAATTTCGACATCATATTTGGCTCTTTGGTAAATTTTATTTTAGGATGCCAAACGGAAAGACATTCGATCAAATAGTTTAGGAATTACGTAGGTTTAAAGATTAGAACTCTTAATGTTAAATTCATCTACAATTGGTGGAAAACAGATTGCAATGAGGATAGTTTTTTAAGCATAACTCAAAAACTACTCGGCAGAATAAAATGATATTTTAGATTCGTATAGTTGAAGCTTCTAGAAATCCATATCTATTTAGAAATGTACAGGTTACATTTCGTATTTTTTTCAAAAATTTATTTAGAAAGTATATACTTTTTTAAATTAACTTTCGAAAAAAATAGGAATTCTAATCTATAATTTTTTTAACAAAAATCTATTTTTAAAAGCTTTAAATGAGCGAATCCAAAATTACAGAGTAGTTTTTGAGTTATGCTTAAACACTATCTGAATTGTAATCTGTTTGGCAACGATTAAGAATGAATTTAATAGGTTTAAACTCACCTAATTCCAAAACTACATACTGAATAACTTCCCGTTTGGTATCCTAAGGTAAAGCTTGCCAAAAAATCCAAATATGATGTCAAAATTAAGTATTCGTATTGAAAATTTCAGAGTTTGGTATGAAGACGACCTCCTAAGTATATTTTGTTTCATTTCAAATTAAATGAAGACATATTTTCCATTCCAATGACTATTTTCTTTTTTTTTTCCTGTGACAATCTGAAGAGTAAAATGTATGTTTTGCTGACTGTACATTAGAAAGTGGTCTCGGCAAAGTTCAATTATGAGTTGTATTAAATGCAAAAATGAAATTTATTTAAGATATTTTTTTTTCGAATTTGACTGTTTCAGGAATATGGAAGTTCCGTGGCTGTTTCATCATTGATAGGTTAACTGTCAAACGAGTTGTATGTATTTCAGAATGAATTCGCCATACGACAGCCAGCGCATTATAACCAGTATTGCTAATTTAGTGCGTTTTTTGTTAAAATTATCTACCAAATTTTCGAAAAGTATTTTTTTCTCTATTTAATGGCAGGTATTTTGAGATTAAATGAAGCAAAGATTACTGTACGAAAATTCTGGTATTTATTTTGAATAAAATAAACACGCTAATCCAGATTTCTGAAGAATCAATGTTTGGATTGCAGATAACGTGTTAAGTATGACTCTCTCTGCAACTTCGAAAATCATTTTTAATTAATATTTCAGAAATTAATTAAAATTTCCAAATTTCGACAGGTATCATAACATGCTCGAAACTTTAAGAATAATTTATATTCATTTCAGCTCGCAATTTGTCATATTCTAGTGTGAGTAAATGTGAAATACATGCATACAATTAGATGAATGTGTAAAAGATGTTAAGGTGTATGAGGAACACAGGTAAAATCTTGAAGAATTATAATGAAAAATATCCAACTTCTTCGATCTCTTTCTTACTGATCCATGTTATACATTCTGTGTTATACATACCTGTGTTATGTCCTCCTATTCCTGATGAGCGTGTTCTTTCTCATCAGTAATTTGTAGTAATTTTTTCTAATAAGTTTTTTGCGATTTAATAAGACGGCGAAAGCTATTCAGAAAAAACGGTGGAAAAGAGCATGCCTAGGATTGAGTAGTAGGATTCGTCACTGCTGTGTTATACATTCATTCATGATGAAAATATTTGTAATGGGTGAAGATGTTGCAAGGATCATTTTTTTCTATATTAACTTTCACAATTATCTCACTTTTTGTTTATTTTCAATTTCCTGTGCCTTTTCTGTGAAATTAAAATATTATTTTAAATGGAGTTAAGTAAAGCCCAGTCTTTCAGACTGTTAGTCAACTTTATAACTTGAAATACAAACTAGTATTTTTAGAAAAATCTTTACGTTGCAAACAGTAATAAATTGCAAAGTAAAAATAAAAAAATAATATTTTATCCTTTTTAAATTCTGTATGTACACATGAGTAGAATATTAAAAGCATTTTCAATGCTGGAGAATACGCTTATGGAGACATTCTTTGTGACTAATTTTTACAAAAGTTACAGCACGAATAAACAGATCTACAGATTAGCCTTGTTCAGGTATTACTCAGTAAAGTTTACACAAGACCATCGAAAAAATGCCCTATTTCATTAAAAAAAATTAAATTAAATTTTAAAAAATCCTTTCCAATTCAATTTAATTTGAATTGTAATTGTTGTTGAACCTGAATTATCAAATCTAATCCATGTGTTACGGAACCAAGTGTTAACATGCTTGCAATATCAAGAATACAACCAGTTGATAAACTCAACGTTGGTTTAACAACCAGTCCGTTCATAGATAAGACATTATCAGATCATAATAAAATTTAAATGGATACCATTCGGAAAATGTATTCTTTCAAACATAAGGATTATCAAAATCGTTTCACGCATTACAGTATCATCATCATATCATCATATATTCTAATACGAGCAAATCTTGTGTGGGTGTGGTTATATATATGCAAATTTTATCTTAAAAACGGCTCTAACGATTTTGACGAAATTTTGTATCCTACCGTTTTGGGGCACCAGAAAACAATTGGGCTAGGTCACGTGCTCGAGAAAATTCGATTAGTGGGTCATCAAGGGTCATCAAGGGTCAGGGTCAAGCTAATTCTATCTAAAAAACGGTTCAAACAATTTTGACTAAATTTTGTATTTTACCATTTTCGGGCACGATAAGACTATTGGGCTGGGTCACATGTTCGAGAACTTTTGATTAGTGGGTCATTTTTGGGTCAACCCGGGCACAAGTTAATTTTATCTAAAAAACTTCTCTAACGATTTCGATTAAATTTTGTATCCTACGAGTTTCGGACACGACAAAATCATTGGGCTAAGTCACATGTCCGAGAAAATTCGATTAGTGGGTCATTTTTTTTGTCACTGTGGGTCAAGCTAATTTTATCTAAAAAACGGTTCAGACTATTTACACTAAATTTTGCATCCTATGGTTTTCGGGTACGAGAAAACGTTTGGGCTAGGTCACGTGTTCGAGAAAATTCGATTAGTGGATCATTTTGGTCATGGGTCATTATGGGTCAAGCTATTTTATCTTAAAAACGGCTCAGACTATTTACACTAAATTTTGCATCCTATGGTTTTCGGGCACGAGAAGACTGTTGGGCTAGGTCACATGTTCGAGAAAATTCAATTAGTGGGTCATTTTGGTCATGGGTCATTATGGGTCAAGCTATTTTATCTTAAAAACGGCTCAGAGGATTTGAACTAAATTTAGTGTCCTAAAGTTTAAGGGAACGCGAAGACTATTGGGCTGGGTCACATGTTCGAGAAATTTCGATTAGTTGGTCATTCTGGTCATGGGTCATTATTGGTCAAGCTATTTATCTTAAAAATGGCTCAGACTATTTAGACTAAATTTTGCCTCCTATGGTTTTTTGGCATGAGAAGACTGTTTGGCTAGGTCACATGTTCGAGAAAATTTGATTAGTGGGTCATTTTGGTCATGCGTCATGATATTTGAACTCAAAGCTAATTTTGACCGAGCATAGCTCGGTCCTCCCTGCTCGTATATTCTAATACGAGGAAATCTTGTGTGTGGTTATATATATATGCAAATTTTATCTTAGAAACGGCTCTAACGATTTTGACGAAATTTTGTATCCTACCGTTTTGGGGCACCAGAAAACCATTGGGCCAGGTCACATGTTCAAGAAAATTCGATTAGTGGGTCATTTTAGTTCACCATGGGTCAGGGTCAAGCTAATTGTATCTAAAAAACCGTTCAAACAATTTTGACTAGATTTTGTATCCTACCATTTTCGGGCACGAGAAGACTATTGGGCTGGGTCACATGTTCGAGAACTTTCGATTAGTGGGTCATTTTTGGGTCAACGCGGGTCAAGTTAATTTTACCTAAAAATCGGCTGAGCGGCTGTCCCGTATTTTTCCGTTTCGCAAAAACAACTTTGATTAGCTGCAGGCAAAAATATTTTAAACATATTTAAGTTTTAAGATATAGCTACGATAAAGGTATATGGAAGGCATGTTAGTAGCAAAGTAAGAAAGACAATTTAATTTATGTTGAATTTTATGAGAATTTTAATGAAAATGCATGAAAGCTCTCAGACACTCGGAGAGTTATAAACCTTGCATTGCTGTAATGGTCGTAATTTTAACGTATATATCCTCCACTTCACCCCTACCTTCAGAAAACCTATTCAAAAAACAAACCTTTTTCACTTTTTTCTTCTTTCTCAATTTTTTCTGATACCATCGATTTTACAATATAACATTTTTACAGAACTTTTTCTCTACAAATACGATACTTTAATATCCAAGAGTAGTAAAAAATATATATATTTAACGAATGTTCTATATATATCATCAACAACAACAACCGTTTTCAATCCACTGCTGGATGTAGGTCTCCCCCAGATTTTTCCATTGTTCCCTGTCTAGTCCTTTGATCATCCAATTAACACTATCCATTTTTCTGATTCCGTCCAACATACCGGATTTCGTCTTGGTCGTTTTACATCTTTGGGATACCACTGTAGGATGTTTGTACTCCATCTATTGTCTTGTCTTCTTGCAATGTGACCAGCCAATTTCTGAAAAAGACAAGCCAGCCAATATATATATATTATTATTATTATTTATTTATTTATTTATTTATTTATTTATTTATTTAAAAATGAAAACACGTGTGAAAAACAAAGGATGAGATAGTATAAAAAGCAATGGAAAGGATACTGCAGGAATTAAACTCAATAAAACATAAAATAAAAAATAGAAAACCATGAATATCTTATGGAATTGTCAGAGGAGCTTCATAAGAATATTCATATATATGTTATTTCATCAAATACTGTCAGCATTATGAATAAAATTGACAACATTGAGCTTCTAATAACACATATAAGAAACAAAATAAAAATAAAAACCTGTAAGATTTCAAATAATAAAAGAATTAAATAAATAAACTATTATTTAACATAAATAGACATTAGATCATAAAGCATTGTACAAAACTCGCCAAAAAAATAAGACTGGGGAAGATTTAACTGGATGAAAAGTACATTACAAGTACAAGACTGCAACTCTTCATATCACGAATAAACCCAACATGGTTGCTGAAAACACAAAGTCATTGCATTAATAGAAATAATGAAAGGAAAATAAATTGTTTGGTGCTGCCATCTACCACATTAAAAATAAAAGAAAAACTGAAATTGTAGACCAGTTAAATGATAAATCTGGTGCTGCTCTATTAGAAAAGAGGATAAGATGGAATTAAAATAAGTAAATTTGAAACAAAGTAGTAATTAATGTAAATAAAATTTAGAATGTGATGAAAACTAAAGGATGTAAATAAAATTTAAATATTTATAAAGATGAAATTGGAAGATAGTTGTACAATAATTAGCCATGTATGAGGAGTGTGTAAGTAAAATGAAGAGTGTATTATTTATGTTGTGTAAATGATTTTGTTACAAAAATTATATTGTTAAATGCATAAAACACATTTTTTTATGAATTTTGTATCTTTTTTAGCAGTCCCGCCCCATCCCTCTTTAATAGCATTTTTATTTTATATATATTTTTATTTGGTGTGTGTATGTGTGTGGGGGGTGTGATTTTTTTGTTATATTTTTTTTAAAAATAAGTTTTTATAATTTTTTGAGCAATCCATGCCCTCCTTCCATAATATTGTTTTCAATTTTCTAATTTTTATACATATTTAATGCCCATACTGGTAAAAGTAGATGAATGTTTTAATGTTTAATCCATCAAGAAAGAAAAGCAGGGAGATAATTATAAGACAATGCTGTACATTTTAATTATAATAAATTACGCCTAATGAAATGGGAGGAGCAGAAATTTTTGATACAATTGCAATGGTTTAGAAGAATATTTTTGTAAACTGAAATATGTAGACTTGAAGGAAAGTCATTAAAATTAATAACATTGAAAGAAAAACCATTATGTTTATCATAAATATTGAATGTTAAAGTATGATTAGAAAGAATAGAGATATTAATGTCCATAAAATTAATAGTAGAATTATTTAAATAGGTAGTTCTAAGTTCAAGATTGAAAGGATATGCTACAGTTAGAGGAATAGAATGATTATCATTAAGGGAAAAGATAATTATGTCATCTATATATTTATAGAGCAAAATATTATTGTTAATATACTTTCTTTCATAGAAATAAAGATATAAATCTGAAAGCATACTGAAACTAGCAGAGCCTTGTGGAATCCCTTGTATCTGTGTAAAAATAGCATTATTTTGGAAGATATTATAGTTATGAAAAAGTAAAAAATTAGTTAAAACCAGTCAATGTCGATGTTGTCAGGTAATTGTAATGATGAGAAGTATTCTATAAAAAGTGAATTAATAGTAGCGTGTAAATCTGCCAAAAGAATATTGTTGAAAAGGTCCTTGAAATCATATGTAATAATATTGTGACGATATATGTTGAAATTAATACGCATTTACATTTGTTAACATACATGCGTTTAATGAGGACAAGTTACACACAAACAAGAATAGAAGACAGTTAGAACGGGCACGAGCGATTACAGTTAAATGGACGTTGTCATGGATACAATTATATTACATATCCCCTTTAAAAATGTTATTTAAGTTCTATTTGAATTCTGTTAAAGATCAAGTCTCTTTATTGGCTTTACAACTCTTCCAGACCTGGTAACGATGGGTTTCTTGTTAGTAAGGCTGGGGGCAGACACATTTAGACTTTTCGCCGGAGATACGTTGGAATTGTTATCAGCACTAGAAGGTTGATGGTCAATTTCTAACGGTAACTTCCTTTTCCTTTCAATTTGGAACTTCAACTTAGTTGGCTTGATTTGGATAGTGTTCCTTCTATATTCACCTTTAGGAGTCAGCACATTGTATGATCTAGGAGCAGCTTGAGATGTTATTGTTGCTGGTATCCAATTCCTTGGTGCTTGTTTCAGCATCACATTTTGGTTTGGTTGTAATGGAGTGCTGAATGATGGTTTAGTATGAAGATCATGGTAGTATTTTTGCTTTAATCTAGCATCCGTTAGATGTTCTGTAGTTTGGGTCATAACTTTAGGCTTTAGCAATTCTTCAGCAACTGGAACTGTAGTGCGCATGCATCTACTGAAGAGACGTTGAGCTGGTGATCCTAAATTTTCTCTTGGCGTATTTCTCAAATTTAATAATGCTAATTGTATATCTTGACCTGATATCTTACATTTTCTTAGCAAATTCTTCGCTGTTTGGACAGCTCTCTCTGCTAGACCATTGCCTTTTGGATAGAGGGGACTTGAAGTTTGACGGGTAAACATCCATTCTTCAGCAAATTCCTTAAATTCAGAAGAATCATAATTTTTAGCATTGTCAGTGTCTAAAATTCTAGGAATTCCATGGACACTAAACCAGTCTTTGAGGATTTGTATTGTAGACTTACTAGATAAATCTTTTAATGGTTTGAAATCAATGAAACCAGAGTAACTATCTGTAATAAGTAGATAGTCAACATCCTGATAGGTAAATACATCAGATGCAAGAATTTCCCATGGTAGTTTAGGGATCTCCTTAGAAATTAATGGTTCTCTCGGAGGAGTCTTCTGAGTTTTCTGACAAACTACACAATTTTCGATCATCGAAATTATATCTCCAGACATTCCTGGCCAAAACATACACTCACGAGCTCTTCTAAGACAACTTGTAATGCCTAAGTGACCTTTATGAAGATTCTCCAATGCACGTCGTCTGTATTTTTCGGGTATAATTATTGTTAATCCCTTTAAAATTACATCTTTTTGAATCGATAGTTCATCCAAGAATGGTAAGTACTTCTTACACGAATCTGGAACTACATCTTTGTTTTTGGGCCAACCAGTAAAAATGAAATGTTTCAGTTGTATTAGATCTGGATCCGTATTTGTGAGATCTTGTAAAATTTTAAACCCTACGTCTGTGGTTGGAATTGAAAAGAGAATTTGGTAGTTACTCTCCTGTAACAAATCTTCATTATGACAGTCTCTGCTCAGCAAGTCAGCTACATACATCTCCTTACCTCTCTTATAACAAACTCTTGGAGCATACTGCTGAACCTCTAAGAAGATTTTACGGAGTCGTGGTGGAATTTGATCTATTTGTTTCTTAAAAATAGATTCTAAAGGTTTGTGATCCGTCTCAATGGTTACTTCATGTCCATATATATATATTGATGAAATTTTTGGCATCCGAATTTCATTGCCAGGGCTTCCTTTTCTATCTGGGGATAAGATCTTTGGGCGTCATTCATCGCTGTGGATGAGAATGCTATCGGTCTTCCCTCTTGGAGCAGTACCGCACCTAATGCGAAGGAACTAGCATCCACTGAAATTGTAATATTTTTGTTGGGATTATAGTATTTAAGTGACGGAGCTTCCTTCAATGATTTCTTGATTTCAGCTAATTCTTTATCTAATTCCTTATTCCAATTCCACTCTTCATTTTTCTTCAATAACAATCTCATATTATGTTTTTTGTCTGAGAGATTAGGGATGAACTTGTGTAGGTACTGAATCATGCCAAGTAATCTTTGTAACTCTTTTTTGCTAGTTGGTGCTTTAATTCTATCTATAGTTTCAACTTTCTCAGGATCGATCATGATACCATCACCAGAGAGGATATGTCCTAAATATTTAACTTTCTGAACTTCAAATTCACATTTGTCTTTATTTAGTTTTGCTCCAGCATTTCTTAATGCTTGTAGAACTAATCGAGTATTTGATCGAAGAGTATTAATATCAGGCGCATAAATCAATATATCGTTCATTGAATTTTCAACACCTGGAATGCCTTGTAGAATTTTAGTCATATGATTTTGAAATATTTCTGGAGCTGTCTTTATGCCAAACGGGACTCTCAGAAAAGAATATCTTCCCCAGGGTGTTGTGAACGTGAAAAAAGGTTGTGTGGCGGGTGAAACTCTTAGTTGCCAGAAGCCTTTCTTCAGATCTAATTTTGTGAAGTATTTGGAGCCTTTCACATTAGCAGTGACTTCTTCAAGCGTTTTTAAAGGATAATGCCTTCGCAGCAGAATTTTATTAACTTCCGACGGATCGATGCAAATCCTTATTTTTCCTTTTTGTTTTGCTACGACCATTGGACTAGCTATGGGTGTTGGTTCCTCTACTTTCTTTATAATTTTATCCTGGACCATTTTGTCAAGTTCCTTCTTTACTAACGGTCGAAGAGAAAATGGAATTCTTCTGGGGGGCTTAATGTCAGTTTGGGGACACTCTGTGGAAAAATCTGCTGTATATTCGAAATTTTTTATACATCCCATTCCTTGAAACAGGTCTTAAAATTCATCTTGCAGTAAATTAACTACTTCAATTCTTTGAATTAATCCGGCCTCCATGCAGGTTAATCGACCTAGGATTGGACTAATTCCTTCATGTGCAATTATTAATTTAAGCCGTATATGCTTATCTTTAATTTGACAGTGAACAATAGATTCTCCTGCCACCTCAATAGCATGACCAGAATATGAGAGGAGTTTACGGACATTTGTAGGTTTTATTATTAGACGTAATTCCTCTGCTAAGCGAAATGGTATGACATTGCACTGGGCACCGGTATCAAGTTTCATTGGGATAGCTTTATTGTTAATTATGACAGTCTCGCACCAATCTGATTTATTAGCGTCGATACTTGCTATCTGAAAACTATCATCCGTAATCGTATCTACATTTTCGATATCTTACACTCTGTATTTTTTCTGGTTTCTGGATTTGCATTTTTTTGCGAAATGGTTTTGCCTTTGGCAAATTTTACATTTTTTGCCAAAAGCGGGGCAATCATAAATTTTATGTGTATTACCACAAATTCTACAATCGTTTATCATTTTAGAGAATTTGGTATTAGAATTAGGCTTATCTTTCGAAGGAACATTTTTATGCGACTGAGTAAATTTCTTCGATATTGTAGAAATTATGGGTTTATTATCATCAAAAATATTTTTCAATTGCTGTGCAGCACTTTCAGAAGCAAGACAAATCTGCACAGTTTTATCTAAGCTTAACTCAGCATCGCTTAAAAGCTTTTCCCGAACGTCATTATTTTCAATTCCGACAACAATTCTATCGCGAATTAATTCCTCCTCCATAATTCCTAGCTTACATCTAGAAGCTTGTATTTTAAGCCTTGTTAAAAAATCTTTAAAAGCTTCATCCTGCTTTTGTTTAATCTGGGTGAATTTGTAACGTTCAAAAGTATAATTGACTTTAGGAGTGAAATATTCTGTGAACTTACCTCTAATAATCTCCAAATCTTCTTGTTGATCGGTACTTAAACTGAAGGTTTTATAGATTTGTTGTGCTTCTCTTCCAATAACGGCCATAAATGTCGCAACTTGAACTTTTTTCTCTTTCTTGTCAAGTTGAACAGCAGCAGCATACCAATCAAAACTTTGAATCCAATCTTCCCATTTTTCTTTGGAATCCGCCATAAGCAATGGTTTTGGAGGACGTATTCCGTTTTCACCCATTTGTATTTAATTCAGGTTGTCGTTAACGAAATTTAAAGTAAATATTACTTTTTGACACAACTTCTGACACCATGTGACGATATATGTTGAAATTAATACGCATTTACATTTGTTAACATACATACGTTTAATGAGGACAAGTTACACACAAACAAGAATAGAAGACAGTTAGAACGGGCACGAGCGGTTACAGTTAAATGGACGTTGTCATGGATACAATTATATTACAAATATTGTTGACGTTGGTAAGTGCCTTGATTTTATTAACTAGCACATAACTGTTTTTTATACAATGAGTTTTACCTTTCTTGATAGATAAATCGTAGATCTGTGTGAGAATATTTAAGAAAAGTGGGTTAGCGCATGTGTACATCCTTCAGTTAAAGTATTTTTGTGAAACTTAGGAATCATAACAATGTAGGAATAATTGAAGTTTTTACTTTTTAAGCCAAATAACTTATGATAACTTAAGATATGTCTATTGTTTTCTTCTAATGGAACATGATGAAGTGTGAAAATATTATTGGAAGAAATTGCAATTGTAAGAAGGTGGTTGTAGTAATGTTTGCAGATAATGGCATAGTTGTTTGCAGCTTTGTCAACATAGGTGATGATGAAATTGTTTTGTAGTTCACGAATGTGCGGCTTAAGGGTGAAGAAAGAAACAGGAATTTTATCAATATGTGATTTCTGTAAATACTGTTGTAAAAGAAAAATTACATTATGTTTGCATTCTGCAAAGAATTCAATGGGTTTATTATAGTTGATAGCAATATTGTAAATAAAGAAATCCAAATCATAAGTGAATTGTTGTATGATAGACTTAGGAAATGATTGTGAAGGAATGTGATACTTAGTACCAAAATGCATAACATATCTTAAATGAGGATTTTTGACAGTCTAAATTACCAGTAATAATGTGTCCATGGTAGGCATGAATATATTTTGAAAATTGGAGTTCATTGCACTTACATGTATGTATGTCATTATGTTTGAAGGTTTTAGAAAATTTATATATAATATATTTTTTATATATAATAATTTATATATAAATATTCGACGTCCTAAAGTAATAGGCTATTAAAGGTACTTTTAATATTTATACTATGAAGTGGAATTTACAGTGTTCATTGTTAAAAATATGATTAAGTTTAATTTTATTGTAAACAGGGTTAGTAAATGTAATAATTAAGTGTGAATTACTTTTATTTAAGTTTTTTGTTTTTAAATTAATGTTAACATTGAGAACTAATAACCTAAAATGGAGTAGATAAAAAAATATCACTGAAATGGGTGGTGAATGTATTAGATGTGAAAACCTTAAAAAATTGAGTGAGATTATACTTTGGAATTGGGAATATAAATTTACGAAGTTTTCCAACTAAAATTACTGTGATAAGAATATTGTAAGGTATGTAGTGATTTTTTAATTTAAGTGTTAGTTAATTTGGAAGATGATTTTTTGGATGTAGAAGAGTGACCTCTTTGTGTACGTGTAGTTTGTTTGATTAAGTGATGGGTAGAGTGAATTATAATTAATTGTGTTAGATAATGTAGGATATACAGTGTGGTGTTTATCGTTTGAGAGTTGGTTGAGTCTATATGGATAGAGTGTATTGTAGTGTTTAATATAGGTGTATTCTAAAAAAAGACGTTCATGGAATTTGTTTTGTATGTTGAGAATATTAATGGTAATATTATTAAAGCTATGTGTTTTGAAGTGTGTATACTCAACATTGCAGTTAAGAGGATTGCGAGAATTTGGATAATTACAAATGGCTGAACGATGTCCATTAATACGTTTATGTAAAGGGTTACTAGTTTGACCAATATATTGCATGTTACATGAATTGCATTTAATCCTATAAATTACATTGTAGACTTTACAAAAATTGATGAGAGAAGCATTATGAACAATTTGCGACTGTTCAGCGAATGGACAAGTTAAACAACATGGATAATATATATATATATATATATATATATATATATATATATATATATATGTGTGTGTGTGTGTGTGTGTGTGTGTGTGTGTAATTCAGCTAAATATTCAATGAAAGATTTAATCTAAATTTGTAAGCTTAAAATTTCAGGAAAATTTAATGCATAAGGCATAGATTCGGATTTTTTTATTTTGAATTAGAGTATGTTCCTATATCGAGTGACTTGTATTAAATTTTTCAGCAGAATTTTTCTAGATAACAGAATAAACAGGATGAAAAATTGTAATAGGTAAATGGTATTTAAGATTTAAAACTATATTTACGACGAAAATGTAAATATCACTAAGATTTTGTTATATACCGATTAGACAAAATAAACTACCAGTTTACACATTTTTCCGTGAAAAATAGGAGAGTATCAGTAGGAAATAAGGTTAGAGTATCAATGGGTCATGAGATTGTACTTCCAGGTTTATGCATTTGCGAAGGTTATCGATTATATTTGACAACTTTCACAAAAATTTGGCACATGCTTTAATAACGCAAGAGAAATAACTTTTTTGAGCATGAATCAAACCAAACTTTGTTTATAGCAGTGTGCTCCAGCTAAGGCGTGCATAGATCCAATTTTTTCTGAGAAAAAATTTTGCCTTATTTAATTGAAGAATTTCCTCGATAAAATAAGGTGAAATTTTCTGTAAGAAATTACTGGTTCCACACGAGCCGCAGTTGTGCCACACTAGTTTATAGTGACAAATTAGCAGTATCATTCACAGTCTGTAGCAAAAATAAACTCATTTCATAATTTATTCCTTTTTTACAGGAGAAATATTCACTAAATTGACACTCGACAGAGAGAACAGATCTAAGTATGAACTCACTGCTGAAGTTAGAGATCAAGGTTCGCCTCCTCGCACTGATCATGCTGTTGTAGATATCCAAGTTCTTGATGCTAATGACAACCGACCGATATTTGTTGAGCCGGTAGAATCCGTCATTGAAGTTCTAGAGGAGCAACCACTGGGTACCGAAGTAGTGCAAGTTCTTGCTGAAGATGCTGATGAGAAGGAAAATGGAGAAATTACTTATGAAATTGTTCAAGGTTTGTAGATACACACATAAATTTACATCTTCTACCTCATAATTATTTTTAAATTAAATTTTTGTACTTTAATAATAATGCAAGCTAAATTAAGCTAAGTTATGTATGTATTTTTTTCGTCTAGGAAAAGAAACTACAGATGGTTTTATAGCTTTCACCATTGATGTGAATACAGGAGTGATAAAAACTAGAAAATTATTGGACCACGAAGAACAAAAATTGTATACCTTGACAATTATTGCTCGAGATGCTGGAATTCCGTCACATCAAAGTGAATTAAAGTTACAAATTCAAATTTTAGATTTAAATGATAACCAGCCCGTTTTTCCCTCTTCAAGTTTATCATTCAAAGTAAAGGAAGGTGTTAATGTTGGTCAAGAGATTGGAGTAATACAAGCTGTTGATGAAGATGGTGGAGAAAATGGAAGAGTAATGTATTCTATTGTAGGTGGCAACTTGTATGGTATTTTTGATATTGTCCGAACCACAGGCAGTTTATATACTATTGCCGAAGTGGATTATGAAAAAGCCTCTGAGTATCACTTACAAATCAAAGCTGTTGACAATAGTGCTGTAAATCCCCACAGCAGTGTCATAAGTGTTAAAATAGAAGTTGAAGATATTAATGATTGTGCACCCGTATTCAAAAATGATCCAATTTTGTTTTCTATACCAGAAAGTACTCCCCAAGGAACACTTGTCTGGAATTTCAGCGCTACAGATTTCGATAGTGGAGTAAATGGACAAGTTACTTATTACATTTCTCAACAATCACCAGCAAAAGTTTTTCAGATTGATCGAAAAACAGGTTCTCTAACTCTTGTTGAAGCATTAGATTACGAAACATATCAAGAATACACAATAGTGGTTACCGCATCTGACCAAGCTAGAGATCCCAAACAGCGACTTTCAACAAGTGTTACTTGCAAAATCCTTATTGAAGACAAAAACGATAATAGGCCGGTATTTAAGACAAGAAACAGAATTAATATTATGGAAAACGAACCTGTGAATTATCCAGCTCTTCATGTCATTGCTATTGATAAAGACTCAAGAGACAATGGAAGAGTGACGTATGTTATTTCCCATGGAAATGAAAAGGGACACTTTTCTCTGGATTATGATACAGGTGAGATTTTTTTCTTAAATTTACTTCGCAATTTTTAATGTTCAAAATATTCATTTTATATTTATATGCAAATCTTTACTTTTAAACTATTGAAATATATTAACCTTTAACGGTCCAATGCGACATGGCACTTTCACTTACTTGGTCGAATGCCGCGTATAATATTATTATTTTTATCATTTTTTATATATTTTTTTAATCCCGTATTGTTATTATATTATGAGGTGTGGATGCTATAATGTCTTGCAGTCAGCAAATGAATACCATATGTAGGCATTATACCGGTATACATTTAGAACATAATTTCGCTTCGTATGAAATTTAGCTTAGACCCAGCAGTAAGTAAACATAAAATACTCCTGAACCAGGGTTCGTACGGGTATTATTTGTTTTTGAATAACACTATTTCATTAAAGTATTTTTCACCTTATTTAATTCTAAGATTCTGCGAATAAATGAAGCAAAAATTACTTTTCAGAAAAAGTGTTATTCAAAAGTAAGTGCACCTACAAACTTTGTGGACTGTTAAGGGTTAATTATTTTAAAATGTGTAAAAGAATATAAATGAAAATGATTAGTTTAATAAAAGTTTATTACTTTCATAGGTCTGTTGTCTGTTTCGAAATCTCTAGACAGAGAAAAAATTCATCATTATGAATTAAATATAACAGCAAGTGATCATGGAAGACCTCCTAGATCATCTTTCCAAGTCCTTCACATCTATGTTGAAGATGTTAATGATAACCCTCCTCACTTCAAACAACATTTGTATCGCGCAAATGTTTCCGAAGCAGCACCTAAAGGAACGTTTGTGTTGAAAGTGGAAGCTACTGACATGGATTTAGGTAAATTTAGGTTTCATTTTCATGCCACTGATAACTTATTAAAACTTGAATTATACAGTTGAATTGAACAGTATTATTTAACTCTCCCATGCATCAATTATTTTGAAGTAGATGAAAATCAGGTTTTTCACGTCAAATGGATCATTAAGATCAAATAATGTGGAATTTTTGAAATCTGACATTTATTACAAAAAACGACTCATATAATATTTACAAGTGTTAAAAAACTAGGATTGAGAGTTATTAAATAGTTTTTGTGATAATTTAAATTCGGAACACTTTACCACAAAGTAAAGAGTAAGGACGGACCGAAAGTTCAGTTTCGTTTTTGGTGAGTTTCGGATCAAAATGTAGGTTACGGTAACATTCGGTTTCAATAAAAAAAAAAAAAAAAAAAAACGAACTTTTGATGCATACGGAAGCTATAGTAGGATCTCATAAGTGTTTGCCTAAAAGAAGCCATGGACAGCCCATAGTGCCTTTTAGATATTTTTCATTCATTCTATCATTGTTTGACCATTCGAACAGTATTGATAATAATAATATGCTTGGTGATAACAATAACTCTCCATTCTTTATAGTAATAAAAATAAATAAGACGTGTATGACTAAAATACATTAATAGAAGTAGATGTTGCACTGGATCTGAATGCCAAACACTCTGTGATAATTTATTATTTTTTTTTTTTTTTATCCTGCCACTGGCGACTATTTTTATATTCTATTCGCACCACTATTTAAAAAAAAAAAGTAATATTACCCCCCCCCCCCTCTCCTCTTGCACATATTGTCGAAGCTTATGTGAAAGATTTTTGTTTTGGAAAAGTGGTGCGAGATAGAATTAAAAAGTAGTCGTCAGTGGCAGGCCTGCTTTTGACACCTATATTTGTTTCTGTAAGAAAAACGAATATACTTTTACAAAAGCATGTCTATATAACTTTAGAAAACTTTTTGTATTTTGATCAAGTTATACGTATATATTCATAATACAGTTATCGCTAAAAAAGCGCTTTTCCTATTTAGTAATTTACTTAATTGCTGTTTATATACAACAATTTATTACTTATATTGCTACATTTGTGTTGATTAAAATAAATCTTTAGATGCTAAGCTCAGTGAGTTATATTTTTATGTTTAATATTGATTTTTATAAAACTAAAAATAATATTTTTATGAACTTATCTGTATTAATGTAATTTTAACACTGCAGTGACTTCTCACTAATACAGTTCTCGATTGTAAGTGTCTCTTTGTCATGTGTATCTTCAGTGTACTGGCATGAGGAATGAAAAAAAAAAACACTTTCTTTAATTAATATTTTCTGGATCCACTCTGAACCACCTTCTTGCGTTATGCGAGTACAAATTTGAATAGTTTCCAAAAATTAGAAGGGGTCATTCACCGCCTCCTGAATTCTATGCCTACGCGCTGACACAAAAATAATGGATTTCGTAGGCAGATTTTTTTCAGTGTTTGTATGGTCACTTGAATTAAAATAACAATATTTTCTAAATGTTTTCGCCTTATTTTTATGAGATTAAATAAGTTAAAGAAAACTTTTTAAAAATACTGGTGTCTAAATTCAGGGGACCGTACAGACAATTAAAAAACATCTGCCTACGGCAGCCGCCATTTTTGTGTTACTGCTCAGGCCTAGTATTCAGGGGGCGGTGGGTCATCCAATAATTACGTCATGCAAATTTCATGGGGTTTTTTTTTCTCTCCCTCTTTCCATATGTCACAGGTTGTCACCCTACAAGTAGGATAATAGAATCCAACTTCTTTGGTTGTCACACTCACGTTATACTCTCACCCCTGTTCTGACGTCCCATTTTTAAAGCTGTTATTTAACTTTTAACTGCTGTCAGCAGTCTCACAGATCTTGTTTTTTTTTTTTTTTTTTTTCACAGTTTAACTTGCAATTATCAGTTTAACTACAGATACTAAATATTAGTGAAATTTTGTTTCCTTTGAAGCTCTAGTACTATCGCTAGATTCTTCTGAATAGGTGAATTTTAATGAGAATAGTCTTGTACACAAAAACAGTATCCTGTGAGTTTCTACCCTTCTATTCATTTTTCGATCAAGTGCTCTCACATTAACTCCGCTTTAAAAAAAAGGGGGGGGGGTGGTGAATTGATGGGGTCTTTTTCGTTAAAACACGAAAATTTCTGCTTTGATTTGCCCATTTTCTCCAAAAATACAGAAAATATTCACCAATATAACGTAAATATTACCTGAAATCTTCCAATCTAAAGCTGCATTTCTGTCAAATCATAGGGTTTTTTCGGCAACTCTGCTACGTGTTACTTTTTCGTATTATAAAAGAAATTTTTACGTATGTCTTTTTTCCCTCCAAACACGAAAAATTTGAAATCCTATGCTTAAAATTCCCTGAAATTCTCCAGTGTAGAGACGAAAATTTCCTCAAATACGAGAAAAAAAGTATTTTCTTCTTAATCACAGGAGTATTCCGGCAACTTGCTACTTGTGTTTTTTACATGTTTTGAAGATTTTTTTTTTTTTTTGGATAGTGTATGGAATTAATTTCTGTCATAGTATTTAAGGGCTAATGCTAATTTTAATTAAAGCAACATTGCAATTAATATTTTTATATGCTATGTATTACCTTACTGAAATAAATACTATAAAACCATAAAGATCCTTTGTACTTTTACTTCAAGTTTTTGGAATTGAAAGGAAAAATATACCTAATGACTTCATGAGTAAAAATACGTATTTTTTATTAACTGATTTTTTTCTGTTTTGAAATAATACCTACGTGCAATGAGCTTTAAGGTTGAAATACACCAACGCGACGTAGTGCGAGAACTTTTTAGGTTTGTTTGATATGGTCGTTCTTCTACAGCACGACAAGATAATGCGACTGTAGTGGAGAACGGCCCCGGACATGTTTATCACCTTCCCTGAGGAAAATTTATTTTGTTGATTTCCCGTACTTTGCTTCAAAACTTTTGAAGAACAATAAAAAAAGTTCACAACTTAACACAGAAGTTTTGCAAAAGAAAGCCCAGAGAAATAATTTATGGCTCTTGTCATGAAATGGTCGATACGCAGCCTTAACCCTTCAGCGGACGCACTTGCATTTTTCTGCACAAGCGGACGCGTGATGTATTTTCTGCAAAGAGTATTTACGCTATAACAAATGCGAGAAATCCCATAACATTAATAAGAGACATGCTAGACGAACAATTCCACATATCAATATAACAACTGATTTATAATTATCGTACCATATAAGAGAACAAAATTTTGGAAAAATCAAATTTGTTGTAAATATGCGACTTTGTACTCGCTGGAATGTTAAATTAATAGCATTGCATTTCGTTGCCAACAAAGAAGTAAGAAATCATCATTCAGGGTAGTATGCAATATTTTTCAATCAGTATAAATTTGTAGAGAGCTTAATTTTGGAGAAATTAATTCGATGGCAATTTGGAAACAAAATTTCGGAAATATCAAGTTTGTTGTAAATATGCGACTGCATGCTCGCTGGAATGTTAAATTAACAGCATCGTATTTCGTTGTCAACAAAGAAGTAAGAGGTCATCATTCGGGATAGTATGCAATATTTTTCAATCAGTATAAATTTGTAGAGAGCTTGATTTTGGAGGAATTAATTCGATGGCAATTTGAAAACAAAATTTCGGAAATATCAAGTTTGTTGTAAATATGCGACTGCGCCGCTCGCTGGAATGTTAAATTAATAGCATCGTATTTCGTTGCCAACAAAGAAGTAAGAAGTCATCATTCAGGGTAGTATGCAATATTTTTCAATCAGTATAAATTCGTAAAGAGCTTGATTTTGGAGAAATTAATTCGATGGCGGTTTGAAAACGGTAACGTGGTGAAAGTGCCTATATTTTGAGTTAGTTAGCACAACTAGTACCGTCAAAAAGTTAGAGGCTTATACAACAAAACTAGACCTTCAATCTAGTGTTTCAATTATTCTAACATAGTTTAACAGTAAAATCACTATTATGCCTTATTTATTTCATACATAATAATAATAATAATCCGCAATACTGAAAGGCTAGAGCGTTGGTTTTCAACCGGTGTGCCGCTGTTTAGTGCTGCGCCGTGAGAGGACTTCAAGTGAGCCGCGAAAATTTTAAGGGGCTGAAACTCCCCGATCGCGGAATCCCATGTTAACCTATGGGAAAACTTAAAAGCGCGATGGCTCATTACCTAATATAATTATTAAAATAAGGTTTTTATGATCAGAAAGTAGACGTCCGATGCCAACGATGTGCGTTTTGAAAAAATGTCTCCTTAAATCTTAAGTATTTAAAAAATCCCTCTAAACTTTGAAATTTTACCATCTTCTTCAAAATACTTCAAATTTACAGAGACATTTTTTGAAGAATGCACATGGGCGGCATCGGACGTCTACCTTCCGAGAGTGAAAACTTGTATTTCAATAATTTAGGTAATGCGCGCTTTTTGGTTTTCCCATAGGTTAAGACTTCACTCACGCGAAAACACCCGCTCGCTAATGCAAATCCTATGGGAGAATTTTTTTTTTAAATATCTCATTTGCATTTCAAAAATTTTCAATATATATACAGTGAAACCACGATCTATTGTTCCCGCATCCATCGTTTTCCCGCATTGATCGTTTTATTTCTATGGTCCCGCACAAATTATATTTAAATAATGTTAAGGAAACCTGCATGTATCGTTTTCAAAAAGTCGTTTTCTCGCATTCATCGTTCTAAAATTTTTCTCCTCACCGAAATGAAATTGGAGGTCAAGCGGATCTATATGATATACAAACTGGAATTACTTGTTTCATCCTAAAATAACTAATTTGTGCTGATTTAGGGAGGGGAATGGGGATTAGCGCTGATATTGTGACATGTATGTACATGTAAATAACTGAATGCGGAAGAAGTATTCTTGTTTGGAGAATAGGTTATTCTATTCAGTGTAAAGGGGAGGATGGATGATCCACTTCGGCCAGCTGCCACATTTTTTCACATTCCTGGCTAATCTGTTGAGTGCAGTGCACGTGTTTTTATTTCAAGTGTGTGATCTTTCATTTTAATGCGTTCTGCGCTAAATTTTATGCGTTCTGTGAATTTTAAGAATAGCAAAACAAATCCGAATATTCATCGAATATTCATTCATCGTTCTAAAATTTTTCTCCTCACCGAAATGAAATTGGAGGTCAAGCGGATCTATATGATATACAAACTGGAATTACTTGTTTCATCCTAAAATAACTAATTTGTGCTGATTTAGGGAGGGGAATGGGGATTAGCGCTGATATTGTGACATGTATGTACATGTAAATAACTGAATGCGGAAGAAGTATTCTTGTTTGGAGAATAGGTTATTCTATTCAGTGTAAAGGGGAGGATGGATGATCCACTTCGGCCAGCTGCCACATTTTTTCACATTCCTGGCTAATCTGTTGAGTGCAGTGCACGTGTTTTTATTTCAAGTGTGTGATCTTTCATTTTAATGCGTTCTGCGCTAAATTTTATGCGTTCTGTGAATTTTAAGAATAGCAAAACAAATCCGAACCTTAGAAGAAAGGATTCACATCATAGATGAGGTGGGAAAGAATCCTTTTGAGAAAAAAAATTAACATCGCTAAACGTTTAGGTATACCACCGTCAACCCTGAATTCGATAAAGAAAGAAATTAGAGAGCAGGCTGATAAGTATGAAGTTCTGCAGAAAAGAGAAAAACTGGTAAAATATCTACTTGCAGTGAGTTGGAAAGACTTCTCTTCGCTTGGTAAGAGCAGGCTCGTGCGTCAAATATTCCTGTGGATGTAAATATTCTTCGAGAGAAGGCACTTGAAATAGCTGCCTCATATGGCATGGATACTTTTTCTGCATCAAATGGGTGGATTTCCCATTTGAAAATTCGTCATGGATTGGTATCCAGGAAATTATGCGGCGAAAGTGCCGCAGTAGTAAATACTGATGCCATAGAAATGTGGTTCGAAAAACTTCCGAAGTTACTTTACTAGAAGGATACAAGGATTGTGACATCTATAATGCAGACGAAACAGGCCTGTTTTATAAATGCTTGCGAGAGAGAACGCAAGCGTTCAAATGAGAGTCGAGTCATGGTGGTCAGTCCAAAGAAAGACTTACAGTGCTACTATGCACAAATAAGGACGGTTCTGATAAACGAGTATCCCTCGTTACAGGCACGTAGCCAGGGAGGGGGCTAAGGGGGCTGAAGCCCCCCCCCCCCGAAAATTAAAAAAGATTTTGCAAAATTATCTTTAATGATAAAATTTGACAATGTTTTTGTTTTTATCTTCCGTTACATTAAACCTACGCACATTTCGTTTGAAAAAATATAAAATTATTCATTTACACTTACAGTAATCCTCGTTATATTGTTCATTCGGATATAGTGTTTTTTATTGGTATATACCACTAAGAATATAAGTTCTTAAAACACAATTTTGACTATCTTTATGCACAGTAAAATTCGATATGTGTAATTCTGTATTATTAATTTGACTAAGAAAAAGTAAGTGTAATATGCATATGGCATATACGTTAACTTTAGGAATCACAATGAAAACTTAGAGTGGTCAATGTTAAAATATTTTGTAGAAAAAGGAGTCAAAATCTTTAACAGCTATCTATAATGTAAATTCGTGTGAAAATTAATTATTTTAAAGAAAGTATCTTTGAAAATTGTGTTATAACTATAAAAAGTTTTTTACTTAAAAAAAATAGTAGCAAGAAATATTGAAAAGGAGTTTGTTCGATAAGAAAAAAAAAATTGATAGGTCATCGAGAAATCGTCAAAGGCGCCATGGCGGCGTCCCCCAGGCTCTTCATTGAACAACTTAGCTTTAAATTGTTTTGTTTTTGTTTGCATATGAATATTAGAAAGAAAGTGTAGTAAGAGTAGTCTGTTTGTCTGGGAAATTTTCTTTGTCTTTTGTAGAATTATCAACCTTAGGGATGGATACATCTATGTAGGGACTTTTTGGCAGTTTTTCACCGCTGCTTTTAGAGTAGATATAGGGACATTTTGAGCTGTGTGTAGGAGCATAATAAAAATTTAATTGGAAACGCCTGTCTTTTGATAGAGCATTGTTTAAGATTGACAAAGCAATCACAAAAATGAAACGGTTAAAAAAATTTCAGCCTACCATTGAATCATTATTTAATAAGAAGCTTAAAAGAAATGATGAAATTGGTAAGTAAGGCTTTATTATTATTATTATTATTGTTGTTGTTGTTGTTATTGTTGTTATTGAAAAGAAATATTCTTTTTATTACGAACTTTGCTTTCTATTAACTTACAATTATGTTCTATATTGTGGCATTTGGTGGTATTCAAATATTCAGAGTCAATTTCCGTCTACTTTATTTTAACTTAGAGAATTAAAAATCTGAACATATATGTATTTTGGAGGGAAATGCATGAATTGGATATTTATTTTTAAAACTTTAAATCTTAAGGGGCCAAAAGGGGCACATAAAAAATTATTAGAATCGCCATATCATGAGGCAAATAAAAACAAGAACGAAAAATCATGCGTAAAATATAGATTATGTAACACTTTCTAAAACTTCCAAAATAATTTTAGAAATCCTTAAATTTTAACAAAGTGAAAGATGATATTTTGGAAAACGCATAAAATATTTAAACATTTCAAGAATTACCAACAATATTCGGAAAAAATATCCGAACTCTTTTATGCAACCCTGTATATGAACTATAGATTTGTATATACTACATAGGATGCTAAATTAAAGTTCGGTTAGGAAATTGCGTAGCACAGTTTAAAATTACCCTTCAAGAATTTCCCATCAATAAACGTAAATGTACTCGAGAACTTTTGTGCTGCCCTGTATATGATCTATAGAATTTATTACACAACGTACTATACAAATAATGAGTTAAATTAAAAAATGTTCTGCAACTAAAAAAAAAAGAAAAAAAAAAAACACTTCCATCAAATATTGCTAACAGACTGTACCGAATTCTATTGTGTGTCCCTGTAAAGGAACGATGAATATTATACAAAAAATATTCTATAGTAAAACTCTTGTATTGCTCCTTAGTGATATATATCAGTTTCAATATGTTTAAAATAGTGAAACATTGTTAAAATAAACCGCAAACGATTTTTCTCCATAGACCGTTATTTAAGGGAATTCTTTTGAGTGTCCCTGTAAAGGAACTATAAGTGCACACCATATTGCACAACGTTGCAGTCTCCCCCCCCCCTAAAAATGCTTCCGGTTTCCGAACCGGCTTGGAAACTAGAAGTGCTCTTGAAAGCAAAAATTGAACCGAAATCGAAAAAATACGAAATAACAATTTTTGACATGGACATCAAGTATCCTATGTAGGAATATACTTTAACTTGCTTTGTTTATTTTTTTTTTTTTTGTAATTTACACTTTAAGTTATGAAATTACTACTGTCTGATCAAATTTTTTTTTCCAAGATTGAGCCCCCCCCCCCCCCCCCCCCGAAGGGAAATTCTGGCTACGGGCCTGCCTCGTTATTGATAAATCTGCTAGACCTCGATGTTTCAAGAATGTAAAGGAACTGCCATTAGTCTACCATTCGAATGCCAAAGCAGGGATGAAAAATGATATTTTTACAAAATTTCTTCATGATTTTGCTAGACCAATCAGCGCCCAAAAAAAGAAAATCATTCTATTTATTGACAATTGTTCAGCTCATTCACCAGATGCGTCGTCTTTGAAAAATATAAAAGCCATTTTTTTACCAGCTAATTGTACATTTGTCGTACAACCTCTTGATGCCGAGATAAACAACTGTTTTAAGCAATTTTACAGGAGAAAGCTAGTGAAAATATCTTTATGTTCCATGGAACAAGCAAAAGAACCTACTACAAAAATAGACCTTCAGCAGGCTATTCATTTTGTACTTTCATCATGGCATGAAGTAACCTCTTCACCCATCCAGAATTGTTTCGTGAAATGCGGTTTTGTGCGAAAAATTGATGAAGAATGCTCAACAGAAGGGAAATAAAATAATGATGATGGTGACGATAATGCAGATAGATAAAGAGTGTTTGCGTGTAGCAGAGGATGTATCTGGTGTGAAATTTAGCGATTATATTTCCATTGATCAAGATGTTGCGACATGCGGTGTCCTAAGCGTAGAAAAAATGTGTGATGATGCAAAAAATGAAAATAATGGCGAAGAAGCAGAGGATAATGTTCATGCCGATGAAGCTGAGCCTAGACCAGTGCCAAGTCTGTCTGATGTAATTACGGTATTTGAAACTGTACGAACATTTATATATGCACATGAAATTACAGAAAATGACCAAAAAAATGTTGTACATCTTGAAAATTTGTTGTTTAATTTAAAAAATGAACGAAAAAGCCAACATAAAATTACTGATTTTTTTTAAAACATATCAATTTTCTACAACTTCGATCTATTTCTTTTACAGTAATAAATTAGTATTTATTAGTATACTGTGTACATTGCATGTATTTTAATGCATAAACATTGTTTTTTACCCGCTTTCATCGGGGTTTTTTTTTCACGCACCCCTTAAAAAACGATTGATCGAGGTTCTGCTGTATTATATATATTGGCATTGGATAGCTGAGGTCGATCTCTATGCAGGCCGTTTTTTACCTTTTCGATTTTTTTACAAGTTTTTTTTATTAAGATACTTTCACTTTCGGAACCGGTTTTGAAAGTGAAAGTATCCTCATTAAAAAAACTTCAATCAAAATCGAAAAAGTAAAAAAACGGCCTGCGTAGGGATCAACCACAGCTATCCAATGCAAAAGAATCTTTTAAAAATGTTGAAATACAAATGAGATATTTAAAAAACTTTCTCGCATAAGATTAACATTAGCGAGTGGGTGTTTTCGCGTGAATGAAGTAGCCCTTAACATGGGATTTCGCGATCGGGGGCCCCACCAGTGGCTGAGAGGTTCTGCTCTCAAAGCTGATAGACGGGAGGTGCTGGGTTCGATCCCAATCGCGCCCGTCGGCCTAATCGTTCGGAGTTTTTGTGGTTTTTTTCGAGCCGTGGATTTATCCATGCGTAAATACGGGTTAGGTTCCCTTAGAAAGAGCCCCATGAAGGCCACCCACCCCGGGCCTATATCCCAAGTGTAGATAATTGTCCGTCAATAATCTACTCAACTCAACTCAACTCGCGATCGGGAGTTTCAATGAAGAGGCTAAGTTGCATCAAATATTTAAGAATTAACAGAAGTATCGATACTTTAACAATTCATATTATACTCTTTACTTTCAAATGAGGTTTAGTGTCATCAATTTGTGTTATTTTTAAGTTTATGTGGTTCTTTATAAAAATATGCAGGAAATCGTGAAAATGATCTCACACCTTCAGATAAATTTAATCTTTCAGAAAAGGGATTTGGCATATGAGATGCAGTAGTATTGATCGTTGGGAAATGATTTAAGAGAAATTCGAAACTTTTATTCTATTCTATTTTATTCGATTTGATTCTATTCGAAAGTTTTATCTTACAAAGGAAATATTCTAATTAAGAAAAAGTCAAGCTAGGATATTTCTTTAAATACTAATGTATATTAAAATAAAGAGAAATATAAAAAAATAAGTTTGTAAGAATTTTAATCTTCTTTTTATTAAAAAATAGTGGATTCAACTCGGGCTTCCCGAGTTATAGAATATAGGTAGCGACCTGTTTTAAAATTAAAAATACTAAAATATTTTTTTAATATTTTACTACCCACTAACAACACAAAAAAACCTTTTTTATATGAAACATACCAATAATCTATTCAAATAACGTTTTTAAATTTATTAAAAGCGATACTTTCGTTTTAGCTGCATGCAATGAGTAAATAGCCGAAGACATTATCAAAAATTTCGCTTTTTACTGCAGCCTTTCTAATTCCGATGCGCTTAGTTCGATTATGTATCTGTTAAATTTGCGTTTTACTTATATTATTTTATTTATTGATTTATTTATTGTTGAAATTTTGCTGAACTATTTATATTGTTTTTAGTGCAAAAGGGTTCATCATTTGGAATCAGACTGCACGCGATAGAGATTTTTTTTTTAAATCAGGCTTGAAAATTATTTTTAAAAGCATAAAAAATCTGTAAATTGAGACACGGTTTTTAAACAAATTTCATTGGAAAGAACGTTTTTTCCTTATTCGACGGTGTAAAAATTAAAAACGTGTAATATTTAGAAGTTTAAAAAATTGCAGTAAAAGTCGATGTTGTCACCTTGAATATGAGGTCGGACATGCTTTTGTTTTATAATATAGATTATAATAAGTTATTTTGCTTTTTTTTGGCTCGGATGGAGCATTTTGTTTGTGTTAGAAATTACATATAGTCCTTTCATATTTTTTATCATCATAATTTTAGTGTGCCGCGAAAGTCTAATTGTTAGTTTAAGTGTACTAAGTGAGGTAAAAATGTCTGCGAAACTCTGGACCTGAGTGTTGAAGTCGTAATCAGAAGGCTGTAGGCTATACTCAGCCACTAAAACACTGCCATATAGCTGTCAAACCCTCTTATTTATGGATACCAATACTTCAGAATAGTAATCCAACTATTTCCCGCTATTTTTTGCAGAAATTTTTGCTTTATTTAAATGCAGAATTTCTGCGATTAATTAAAGAAAAATTTTCTGTAAACCACGTGGGCCACATTGGAGTAATTTAATCGCTTTATTTAAATAAAGTGAATATTTCTATTCGAAAATAGGGTACTCAAAAATCGGAAGGTTTGGCAGCTATTCTCAGGGCCTGACTATCCAAAAGGCACGTGAAGCACATGCTTCCCCTCTAAAAATTAAAAGGGGCCTCAAAATGACTGTGAAAAGGGCCCTCTACTGCCCATTTTCATTTTTTTACATTGTATTATATATATATATATATATATATATATATATATATATATATATTGAAAAAGAGTTTACTTAATCCAAGAGGAAATCCATGCTGTACTTCACAAAACTTATTTAACAGGAAAATATAACTATCATCAATAGGATATTAATTAATGGCATAATATTAATTAGCATCCTGATGTGCCTGTTAGAAACCATCTGGGAAATTGAGCATACAGCTGTATGTACTGAATATATCTGAAAAGTATATACAGGAAACAGGGAACATAAAAAATCTGTTTAATGAAATATAAGTGACCTCGGCTAAGCTACTCCCTGATATAATATTAGTATCATTGGTGAGTTTTCATGAATGAAGAATGGGGAAATAGCACGTTTTTCATTTTAACTTGCATCGGATAGAGTGTAAAAATACGAACATTTTTACCTATATTGGAAACTTGTATGATTCATTAAATTAACTTTTAAAACGCAGTCTTTGTAGTGGCGGGAAAAAGCCGCGTCACGTGATAAAAGCTGTTCTGATGTCACTACACATGTAAACAAACCCATCGCTTGCTTTACGGTGAATAATTTATTTCTTTTCTTAAAAATGATTAGTATAACAAATTAAAAGTATTGTAAATTGCTGTAATGAATAAATAATACTGTGAATTCCAGGTGAGATTTTTATTCCATCGCGTTTCTAAGAATTATGATTTCCAGATCTCGATGTAGAAAGAAAGTATCGGTACAAGTTAATACTCGTACTACAATATTGTATTTTATAGAATAATGTATACTTTTATTTATTTATTTATTGTATTAATATTGCACAATATAAAATAAACTGGTACAAATAGAATTTATTTCATTAGGGAAGATGGAATCAACTTATAAAAAGGTTTTTGTATTTATATTTTATACTTGAATTAAGAATTTGGCTAGGTTTCACTATATGTTTTAGCTCTTCAATTGTTAAATAAACTGTTTTGAATCTTTGAAAACAGTTAAACTTATTAGAAAGAGCGAAATGTGCTGAAGTAGCTTTAAGACAGCCTTACAGAATTTTTATATAAATACACACGGGAAAAGTTTAATAATTTTTCAAAAAATGTTTCCAGGTGTCTATCCAGGCTTTTCTCACAGGCAGGGTCCTGTTTTTGTGAAATTGTGAGAAGTATTTTATATTTGTGAAAAGACTAATTATAATTTTGTGAATTTGAAATAACTGTTACATTCAGGTTCTTGTTTATAAATTTTGTGATATTATAGTACAATATCTCTTAATATAATGCCCTTCTCTTATGATACTAATGCATTGTTCAAACAAAGAATGAACCTTGAATGATAATATATGTTTATTTCTTTATATGTCACTATAAAAAGTTTTACGTGTAATGAGATGGCTGTTTTCAAAAGTCAAAAGAATGGGCTCTACTTTAACAATATATTCAAATTCTTAGCACATCTCGCTCTTTTTTAAAAAGCTTTGTACAGTATAATGCTTATTCTCAAAATTAAGATAGTGCTTTCTTTAACAAGATATTCAAATATTTTCATTATTTTTATTTTTTACGAAAGTTAAAGCATTGAGGAAGACTGATATAAAATTTTTAGAACCTGATTAATCTAAAATAGGACATTCTGAGAAACTACATTTCAAACAAACAAAAAGAACTACATCCATTCAAAAATTATATGTAAGCAAATAATAATAAAACAATAATAAAATTATTTTTACACTTTTTTATTTAACTCAACTTGGTTGTTGTATATAAGGAGGGAATCTTGTTATCGGTTGTTTACTCACTTTCTGATAAATTAAGAAATATAAAAATTATGTACAAAGGTGTGTTTCCGATGACAGTACAACATTTTAATATTTGTAGGACTTAATTATAAATTAATACAGTAATTTTGAGGCGTTTTCCGTTAGCCCGTCACAGTTGATAAATCGAAAAATATTCTTTGTGGTTACAACAACAGTGGATTTATTATGCATTAAAACATGGTCACAAAAAAAAAAGGCTAAATGGGTGTGAAGCTGCAACTATTTTACATACTAAAAAGTAGAAAATAATAAATAAAAACTATAGAGTGTAATATATTTTTAAAAATGCGTTTTAATAAATTAAAAGTTCCGTATTAATTGAATTATGATTATACGTTGAGAAATCAATTTAGAAATCCTAAAAAGATAGTTTAAATAATTCTTTTATTTTATTTTTTCTTTCCTCTTTCCATACCTTAAAACAAAAATAAAGCAAACATTATACATTTATTTTAATAAATTTACTAGCTCGCATTTTCTACCAAACGTAAAAAAAAAGAAAAAAATGGTGAATTTACCATGAACGGGTTCGGTGGCCACGCCAAATTATAGAATTATATTGGACATTTTTTTGGAAAAATCATGAATTCCAATCATAAAATGAGGCGTGGGTATAAAGATAAACATTGGATGCTTATAAAAGATGTGTATTTAAAAAATATATTTTTAAGTAAGCACATAAAAAGAGAAAATAAAAGACAATAGTGGTAAATTTACTCACGTATGTTGCAGTAATTGTTTTTCTGATCGGTGAAAACACAATTATTATTGTCAGTAGCTAATTTAATGTTTTTATTCAATAAATCAGTATTAAATAAAGATTTTTTTGTTTTTGTTTTCTGCATTATTGCTCAAAATTTCGTTTTCTCATAATTAATTTGAGTACATTTTTATCCTTAATATAACCTGCATAGCACGAAATTATATTCATATCAAAACGAATTATTAAGCATTAAAATGAATTAAGAAAATAATGCATTTCAAGAACTACATAAATGCGATTTGACTTACGATTTCTTTTGTAATAAAACTATCATTCTTTTATTTGTTTAAATAAATAAGAGTAAGTAAAAGATATACGTGCCTTTTAGCTTTAGTTTTCTGTATTTTTACCCACATGAAATGCAGTTTTTCTGCCCTAAAAGTAAATTTGAAAAAAAAAAAAAAAAAATCCGAAAGACATAATTTTGTATTTTTCGAATCCGACCAACTTCATATCACTTTTCTAAAGGAAAATTAATGCAAATGTATAAATAAACAGTGCATTATATTTAGATATGTTAAAATAATCTTTTGACATTAATTTTTGTTTTTGTTTTTGTGTAAATGCGTCTTTAAAAGACGTTTATAATAAATAGAAAGTAATGCAGAACAGCCTGCATGCATTCGACTCTAAGCAGAATCTGCGTTTCATGTCGAGGCTAACGAAAAAGACAGGCTACCGCGGTGCATTCCCCTTATCTTTTTTTACAGACCGCTAGAGTGACGTGATGCTCTTTTCGTACACCTGCATTGGTGCATTCGAGCATCACGTGACTCCGGCGGTCTGTAAAAAAAGATACGCGTAAAGCACCACGGTAGCCTTTCTTTTTCGTTAGCCTCGTTTCATGTGTAGTGACGTCAAACCAATTCCGTCTCGTTTTCCGATCACGTGGTTTTGTTTTGCTTTTAACGGAGTTTAAAACTCCAATAACTAGTTATTTAAAATTATTTTTGCGTTTCCGAGTTAAGTTTTGAGGAATTTAAAGTCATCTTCATCAATTAAACATAAAAGAAGGCATAATCTAGAATGAGTGCAACTTTCCCATTAAGAATTTTTTTACCAAATAAAAGGGGCCCCCAAAATGATCATGCTTCCCTTAGAGGTTAATCGGGCCCTGGCTATCCTGCCACATTTACCTACTACATTTGCTGCGTCTTGCCAAGTGGATATAGTGCTAGAATATTTTCTCCTTTCTGCTGCTGATTAAAATTGTGGGTATCCTTTTTCCTCCAACGCAACTGGAATTTCAGCCTGCTCATAAAACCTTGCTGATTAGGCGTTCGGGCAAGTGTTCAATATTCATGTATATAATTAATAGTACTAAAAACTAAAGAGTAATAATTCTAGGCACTAAAACCACGACTTGATTGTGACAAGAAAGCTTTTATCTTTGTAATAAGAGTTTACATCGCTACTGGAAAAGAAAGTTGCTAAACATGACATGACATAGGTGACGAAAAAGATGTATTATGCAATAAAAAACAAAATTATGTTTGCTACCTTATTCAGCGAATGTACTCATTACAAGATAGCCTCGTTTCAGCTTTACTCTGAAATCTTTTCCAAAATTTTTCTGTGACATCCACAACTGCAAGGCATCATAATATCTGCACAAAAAGGCTTCATTACTGCTTCACATACTACTTATATTCAGAGTTTGTATTTAATATATTATTTCTATTTTTTCCCCTTTCTATTTTTTATACTAAATGAAATAGAGGAACACTGTTTATCAATTTGAGACACACATTCACTGATAGTACATAAATATTGCATATGTATTTAAATGTCTATGTCATATCCCATGCACATTAATAAAGATTTTATTACAATATCCATTTTTTCTGTTCTAGGAGACAATGGAAAATTGTCCTTCATGATTCCAGTTGGAGTAGCTGAAAATAAATTTACTATCAATTCCCAAACTGGCGAAATACATACTGCCGCTCTACTAGATAGAGAAGATCAAGCCTTTTATTATGTTACAGTATACGTTAGAGATGGAGCATTTCCATCAAAACATGACACAACAACTGTTAAAATTGAATTGCTAGATGTAAATGATCATGCCCCAGAGTTTGGAGAATCCTGCTATACACTTCATGTACCAGAAAACAGTGATCTAAGCGTTATTCACACTTTAGTTGCAACTGATAAGGATACTAATGCAAATGCAGAAGTCACTTATACGATAACAGGTATAAAAACATTATTTTTTACTTTTTTATTTCTTGTATTTTTTAATGAAGATCTTTCTATCTAGTACCTAATTCTTTCATTTTTCTTCTTTATGCTGTCCTCATTTGTGGATTTTGAATGTGTAAGTCTGTTCTAATATTATAAATTGTTTTTAAAGAGAATAATAAATGGATAGAAAAAAAAGACTGAAAAGAGAAAAGGAAATTGAAATACAAATTAGAATGCAATTTAAGACACTTCCTCAATATTATTAGATTGATTGGAAGGGAGGATGTATTTCCGGAAGAACCAGTCATGAAGGGTGTGGCGGAAGTAAAACACCCAGATTCCGCGTTGATAAGGGCCCCTTAACGAGATTAAAATAAAACCCTTTAATAAAGAATAAGAGCTGAGAAATGTTCCAGACCAGCATCCACCCCTTATTTATTACGGAACCCAACGAAATTAAAATTCTTTTATAGACTTAAAAAATGTAGGTACCCAAAAAGTTTCTTGCAACTGGGTTCCTTTAAATGAGAAGGCTCGTTTTGATTTTCGGTGCAATTCATAACTTTTATCTAGTTTGTATAGAGCAACACACGATCACAAGAGCCTAGGATAAAACTGATTCTGCACTTCTAAAATACAGCATTTACCCTTTACGGTAGTTTGACGAGCAGGTTCGTCATTGCTATACAGAAAATTACTGAAATTAGATTGAAAGGAACGCAAACTGTGTCAAAGCTAATACTTCACAACAATGCATTCAGATGCTTTCCATCTATCCATGATATTTCTGTTAAATTTGATTTTTGAATTGTTAAATTGTTATTTTTAACTACAGGGTGATTATAAAAAACTATCCCGATATATGAGCCCCTAATTATCATACCGTTCACAGAAACTGAAAAGGTTAAAGTATTTTCAAGTACGCTCAAGAGTCATATAAAAAACAACAATTAAATTCTAACATTTACGGTTACAGTGACAAAATTTCGAAAATTTCAAATAGCAAAGCCAATTTTTTTTTTTCAGATGTGATCTTCATAGTGAAAAACCATAAAAAGCGTTAGAACGGTACCTGTAACACGAAAATCGCCGGCGCTAGACAAACTAAGAAGAAAAGTGAAAACAACCAATAAGGACAGAGAAGCAGCACAAAACAAAATATTTTATTGTGTTTTACAAATTTTCCACTTTACACACGATGACACTTTGCATGCGGCAGATTGTGGATAGCACTGAACAATAAAATGTTTTACTTTCTGTTGCTTCTCTGTCCTTTATTGGTTGTTTTCACTTTTCTTCTTAGTCTGTCTAGCGCCAACGATTATTGTGCTACAGGTACCGTTCCAACGCCTTTTACGTTTTTTTATTATGAAGATCACATTCCAATAAAAAATAATAGGTGTTCACATTTTAAATTTTCAAAATTTTGTCACTGTAACTGTAACTGTTAGAATTTAACTGTTGTTTTTCATATGACTAGCTGACCCGCCCGGCGTTATCCGGGCAGACTGTTATTGAAAAATACGAGGGCATTTCGAAAAGTAAAGATACAATGGCTCGCATTCCTTAAAAAAAACATTTATTTAGAAAACGTAAGTTACATCTTATTAACTGGATTATTTATTATTTTTCGACATAATCACCCCCGTTATCCAAACATTTGTTAAGTCGGGGCACAAGCTTTTGTATGCCACAGTCATAGAAGGTTTCCGCCTGTTGTCGGAACCACATTTCAACTTCATCTTTGATCTCATCACCCTCGTGGAATTGTCATTGACACTTCCGGTATGATCTGATGCAATTCTTTCAATTTGAGACGTCTCTTCGCACGAATTGCTTCCTCCGTTCTCTGGATAAGGGCATCAGAGATCACAGATGGCCGACCTGTTCTTTGTTCGTCATGAACATCGGTCCTACCTTCAGAGAAATGACGACACAATTTCGTTACATTTTGTCGATTCATAATGTTCCCATAAACAGAAACAATTTCTTTGTGAATATCCGCTGGTCGCTGACCTCTTGCATGAAGAAAACGTATGACGGAGCGCACTTCGCATTTGGCGGGATTCTGAATCGGCGGAACCATTTTAAACATGACCTACTCCAACCAGAATCAACGTTGAAATGCCGAACGACCGCGAGGAGAAAGCTAACGGTTCAAGGTTAACACCTGTTTTGCCAACTTGCTTGCCAAAACTTTTCTTTTCCTCCGGCTTACGGTGTGTCTTTACTTTTCGAAATGCCCTCGTATAACAGTAGAGTGGACTTCATAAAAAAAGACTGAATAATATTTTTAAAACTTGTAAAAAAATTAAATAAGAGCTAAAATTTCAAAAGTGTAACAGTTACGTTTAGAAAATGAAACGGTCAGGAAAAATTATTACACTTACTTTTAAAGAATGAAAAGGTCAGGGAAGTTCTTACTGTTGACCTAAATGGCATTCCCACAGTTATGCTCCGGAACATTTAAATCAGTAATTTGGATTTCAAAAGCAACGCATTCGTTCATGCGACGGTTATTACGCCTATTTTGGCGATCGCTAATGCTCTGTGTTTGACGGCGTTCTCGATCCAATCGATTTCGATTTTCTCTTCTTAATTTGGCTACTTCTTCACTTTCAAGCATTCGCCGAGATCTTTTACGGACATTTCTAATGATATTTTTAAGCTCCATAATTGCAGCGAAAGAACAAAACGTAAATAAACCCGATTTACCTCGCCTTAAATCCTGCAGAGGACTTTTACACAATAACCAATGAGATGCGTTTCATTCGGACGTTGCTATTAAACAATTAACAAATAATCGCGATTTCTGTGCCACGTACGATAGCGTAATATATATATAGATTCTTGAGCGCATAACTCAAAATACTTTAAACCAAAATTTCATTCAGTTTCTGAGAATGGTATGATAGTTAGGGGTTCATATATCGGGATAGTTTTTTTATAATCACCCTGTTTTTACCTTAAAAGAGAATTAATTACCCTCTGTAAAAGAAATCTTAACGGAAAGGGTTATTTAATATCAACGTTCTAAATTACATTACTTAAAATGTTTGTTGCTAGGCACTGATTGCCAGTCTAGTTACGGCAAAGCACATGATTTATAGCTGCATTTTAATATGCGGTTCATAATAATTATTTAATTGCAAGCATAAACTTTTACTTTACAATTAATATTTTAGCAAAATTCTTTACATTTAAACATAACATAACTCTATTTTCATTTTTCATATGGATTCAAATTGTTTTCTTTACTTTTTTTTCTCTAGACGGAAATATTGGAAATAAATTCAGCATTGATCTACATACTGGTCAACTCTCTAGTCGGCCTCTAGATAGAGAACAAGTCAAGCAATATAGACTCGTGGTAACAGCTCATGATCAAGGAGAGCCACCATTAGCCGGCATGTGCAATGTTACAGTAATTGTGCTAGATCAAAATGACAACGATCCACAGTTTGATCATTCTGAATATAGTGCCACTATAATGGAAGATATTGCTATTAATTCTACAGTACTTGCTGTCAAAGCTCATGATCCAGATTATGGCGTTAATGCCAAAATTACATATTCTTTGAGTAATGAGACCAAGTCTTTGTTCAGAATAGACAGTTCTACAGGCGTTATAACAACAGCAGGGTGAGTATCCATTGTTTTGTGTGTATTTTTTATGAGCAAAATTTAAAAAATATTTGTGTACTACCCTAATAGCGCAATAACTAAAATTTGACAAAAAATGTGAATATATCGTGAACCACATGCAACTCTTATTGTATTCATTTTTGTCACAGGACGTAAAAGATGAATCGTATCCAAGATACTGGTATGTCAATATGTCCCCCATTTTGTGACGACTGCAACTCGAATAGCAAGTGACTAAAAAACCAACCACGGTGATTTCACAGTTCAGTCGCGAGAGTTGGTTACCTGCGAGTCAATTTTATAAATTAAAGAAGTCACACCTTTTAGTCAATTCTGTCACTGTGATAATTTGCGCCCATTGCGACGCCACATTGACTGTCTATGTTATTAGGACAGTTTAACAATTCTTTTCTGTGAGTAACTAATAGTATTCCAATCTTTCCTTATGCTCATTCTAATTATTTATTTCTTTATTTTATTCTTTTTTTAGAATTTTTGACCGGGAAAAGAAGGCTTTTTATGTATTTGAAGTCCGAGCAATTGATGGCGGACGTTATGATGCCAGGTTTGAGAAAGCTGTAGTTCAAATTACTATTGCAGATGTTAATGACAATAGACCAAAGTTTACAAAATATCCTTTCACTGCATTTGTTTCTGCTCATGCAAATCCTGGAATTCAACTGATCCAACTTGAAGCTGAAGACAATGATGAAGGACCCAATGGAGAAGTTTTATATAGGTACGCTAAGTTAAAAGAATTTAATTATAGAGTAACAATTTTCAATGCAATTTTTCGCTTTATTTAATTGCAGATAAATATTACAAAACAAATTCTGCAATTGAAATATTAAATAGAAATTTTGTAATAAAAACATAGTCGTTAGAAGCATGTACTTGTTAGTAAAATGTTTGTATATGGTTTGAAAGGTGTCACAAAATTTGACTTTTCTATTCCCATAATAATAGCCTTAAAGGTACCTAAAATAAGTATTGAATGATTTTATATTTTTAAAGTATGCAGAAAAAACAGTGACTTACGGAAACGAACGTTTTTGAAAAGTTGATATTGATATTTCTTAAAACCGAAGGGCGTCGTTTTAAGCGAAACGCAAAAGAGAGTTTTTTTCAAAGGGTAAATATTCCTATTTTGGAAACTGATTCCGGCATTCGACAAAAAAAATGAACGTAGATATGATCTGGTACTTTTAGTTTTTTCTTATTTGATTGGAAGCCCGGATGCAGAATTAAAAAAATTGCAGAAATCGCGAAAAACACCGAAAGAGCTCTCTTGGGAAAACATTTTTTCTTGAAAAAGTTTAACGTTGGTATTTTTTCCAACAGATTGCGGCGTTTTAAATCAAAGTGTACGAGCTTTGATTTGGTGTAATCTGTTTTTCTGTGTTTCAAAAAGTTACGTCAATGCGAGATTCGAAAAATGGTGGGAAAAACACGAATTCGAGGTTTCTCAATAAATTATTTTGAAAGGCTTAGCTTTCATAAATTTTTAAAACAAATTTCTCCCTTAGAAAGCTTAAAGAACGTAGATGTGGTTTGGTGTCTTCCATTTTTATGTATTTCAAACGGTTCGGTCGATGCACGTTTCGAACGCAATTTCGGATCTTCTCTGCCTCCGCTTTTCAGAACGGGTTTCTGATACGCACTGGCGCATCTTTTTCAGTCGACCTTTTTAATTAAAGTGTTTAGTTGATATCTCGGCTAATTACCAAAAATGAAAAATGTGAGCCTCAGGTGCATCAGGACTTACATTGGACTATCCTCACCCAAATTTTCAGACTTCTATGTGCAGTAGATTTTCCTAGCCATCGCCGACAAACACAAACATACACACAGAAACAGACAAACTCTTTTCTTTTATTAGTATAGATTATTCTTTCTTGAAATATATGTTTATTTGCATATTTTGTTTCAAATGTAAATTCTTTTTAAATTATATATATTTATATATATATACAGTATGCCTTCTAAAGTCCCTTGCCACCCTCTTAACCTCGGAACAGCTGCTGCTATATTCATAAAAGTGGTGTCTAGGTATAGTAAAGTAGCCATGCGCTACTGAATGAAACCACCTACGGCGCCACCTGGTGGGTAACTGCGGAGTTAACATTCCTATCTCCAAAACGGAAAGAGATAAGGGAAAAAAATGATTTACAAAGTTGTGAGGCATCATCAATTTAGTCCGAAAAGACATCTTGTGGACATTAATAAGGAGAATAGAACGGTTAAAACGCGCATTTGTTTTTTCGTGATTTCCTACCCTGTGACGTGACAAAACGATCTTAGAAAGAAAAAAAAGCTAGTTATAACAATATATGTTTATTTGAGATGTTCAAACTTCTCACCGTCAATTGCAATGCACATTTGGATCCTTGTTTGAATTTCACGTTGCACACGTTGGAGCATAGAGGGTGACAAGCTGGCACAAGCGTCCATAATGCGTCATTTGAGGTCCTGCAATGTTTGTGGAAGGGTCGCATACACCTGCTGTTTCAGATATCCCCACAGGAAAAAGTCCAGTGGAGTCAGATCAGGCGAACGTGGAAGCCAATCTTCGAAACCGCTATACCCAATTATTTGCTTCCCGAATTCCTTGACGAGGTTTTGCTTCACTGGAGATGTCTTGTGAGCAGGCGCGCCGTCATGTTGAAACCATAGATTCCAAAGATTAAACAACGGCAGGTTCTCCACAAAATCGGGTATCACATTCTGTAGCAGTTGTAAATATCGTGCGCCTGTTAATGTGCAATCGTAAAATACTGAGCCGATCAGCTTGTTATTGTAAATTGCACACTAAACGTTAATAGCAAACTGCATTTGATGTCGAACGTCGGTAAAACATCTAGGATTTTCACGCGCCTAATAATGGGTGCTCTGCCTATTGTACATGTAATTCCGTGAAAAGCATGCTTCATCCATCCACACTATACCTTCCAAGAATGTTGGCTGGACCTATATCTGGTTCATGACGAAGTTGCACCATGCATAGCGTTGCTCGGCCTCCCCGTCGAGTAAAACCTGTTGAGGTGTTGGTCGGTATGGATGAGCGCCTAATTCGCTTAAGGTTTTCCAAACCTGACTTTTTGAGAGACCACAATGTTCACTGATCTCTCTTGAACTGCATTTCGAATATGCGAGGACGTATGCCTTATCCAGTTGAACTTGCCGTCCCACCCTTAGCTGGTCTGCTACATCGAGCTCAGTCACACAGCATATCTCCCTTAAACGTTTTACAACAGATAGGATGGTTTGATGAGAAGGATGCGAGCCTGCAGGGAAAAGTTGCCGGTACAGCCTTGCTGTTGATCGTGTTGCACATTCACCGTAAAGTAAAACCATCTCACAATACTCAGCTTTGGAAAATCGCTCTATGATCATGAGCATCAACATACAACCCCAAGAAGATGTCTCTTTTATAACTGTCTCAGGTGAACAGGCATGATATTTCTTACATATTTACATACTGCAAATTTTTCGAACACCAAGCGCAAATTGCGTTGAGTTGATAGAACACTATTTTACACGATCTACAAATTGTCTACTCTGATTATAAAGACAAACAGTACAAGGATGCAACCCTCAGGGTTTGAACCGCAGTCTGTGCCACATTGCGGTGTCATATTTTGTCCGAAAGATAATCATCTCTCCTGTCGTTCCAGTTTCGTGACGTCACAGTGTAGGAAATCACGAAAAAACAAATGCTCGCTTTAACCGTTCTATTCTTCTATCACAAGCTGGTGCTGCTAGACGTCTTAATGTGTCTCGTAGTGTGGTGCAAAGGCTCTGAGATCAATTTTTTAATCTGAAAATTCAATATCAAGAAGACTTGTTCGCTTTCTAGCTCTTTTGGCCCGAAGGAGGAGCATCATTATTGTGGCTCAGCTTATTTCAGATCATCGTAAAGCAACAGGGATGACAATACATGCGATTACGATGCATAGACATCTTTACAATTAAGGACTGTATGCAAGACGACCTGTTGTGTGTGGTCCTCTTAATCGACAACACGGAAGTGCCCGTTTATGTTGGCCAAGAGAGCACGTTACCTGGAGCACACAACAATGGGCTTCCGTACTGTTCACAGATGAGCCCCGGTTTGCTTTGGAGAGTGATTCAGTTCGTGTACTGATATGGAGAGAACAAGGCATCAGATTCTACCTATGTAACATTGTTGAAAGACACTTAGAGGAGGTGGAATTATGGTTTGGGCTAGAATCTCTCTTTTGGTCAAAGTAACTTCCATGTGTGCCATGGAAGAATTCTGACTGCTGTGAAATATCGGGACGAGATCCTTGCTCCGTTTGTCACACCGTATGGTGGTGCTATTGGTGTTTAATTAATCTGAATGGTTTATAATGCTCAATCGAATTGAGCTAGAGTCGTTGATGAATATTTAGAGGATCAAGGTTTGGTGCGAATGGAATGACCAGAACAGTCTTCGGACTTTGATCCTATAGAGCATCTTTCGGAATATCTCAGCAGACAGGTGGCTGCCGTAAGTCCTCCTCCAAAGTTGTTAAATGAGCTGGAACAAGCGTTGCTCCATGTATGGGAGTTGTTTCGATATATGTCCTGAAAAAATAACGTTTTTTACATTCTTTTTTTTCATTTTTGAGTACAAATAAATATTAATTTGTTTTCAGAATTTACAGAAATACTTATTTCAGAAAATTTAAAAAATAAATAAAAATAAATAAATAAAACACGTTTTCATTTTTTTTTTTTTCCAAAACTCAAAATCTTGAAGACTTTGAATTTTATCTTTCATAGAAATTTAGATATATTAATTTAAATATGACAAATCTTCAAGTAATACATTCTGAGATAAATGCGTGTAGATTCTGAAACAAGACGCGATAACCACAGATTGCTGCAGTGTGAGTCATTTTATTTTAAAAGCTCTAGGGTATTTTTAAGCTAAAAAAATAAAAAAATAATTTAATTTTTCGAGATTTTTGTGTGCCGGACCAACATAAAGAGGTATCTGCTGGAGATGAGTTTGAGATCTATTTTTGGAGCCCGAGCCCAATACCGAAAGTACGCTGTAGAAAATTGTTAATAACATCTTTAATTTGAAATTAATTTTCTCATATAAAAGTCTCTTCTTATATAGAAATAAATATTTATCCTAAATACTCCCTCATGACAACGTTTCATGATTTTCATGTCTTTGAAAATCTTTTTAAAATAACAAATTTGTTATTCATACCCAACCACTGACAGTAATCTACAAAAATCACAATTCGTATTCTTTTAAAATGCTAATGTACAACTATGGCAGAAAGACGTGTGTTCTCTTTTCCAATTATTCTGGAAAAGGACTTCAAGCAGAAAGCGAGGAGAGGCGACTTCTTTATGTTATTAACACTGACCATGCAAAGAATAATAGAGTATTTCTCCTCATATTCCATCATTAACAATGCAATTCCATTTCAAACTGATTTTTAAAGAATTGTAAAACACATACTTTCTTGTTTCTCAAATAACATTTTTTTCCTCGTTTTTTCAATTTGTAAATAAATAAAAATTTCATTTTGTGCCAGAGAACAAAGACTGGTATTAAAATTTGGAGTTCGGGCTCGTGCTGAGCCCGTCTTTTCTCTAGTATTTTCAGTTTCAGCTTAGTAGATGTTTAGTTAATTTGAAAAGAGTAATAATGATAATTTTCAAGTGTATTTTGTAAGAACAAACAAATCTACGAAAATCTGAAGATACTATTATGGTAAAAGCATTTGAATATGAAAGTCTAAACAAACTTTTAGAAAAATCAAGTTTAGTTGATTGAAATAGTTTTTTTTTTACTATTGAATATTTTGTAAATAATATTATTTCGTAAAATATTATACCACATAGATAGCTCTTTTTTACTATCTGTTTTCTTTGCGTTATTTTATCGGTTTATTCTTAATACTGAGTATTTCTAATTTCGATATATTTTAGAATTCATCAACAATTTTGCACTAAATTTGATTGATAAATATAGGTAATTATTTTCCTTCAAACAAATTAGTATGAAGTATGAACTTCCGTATATTTTGCACATATGATGTTATTATTTACACAGTGGGGCCAAATGATAAGAATAGCCATTTTTCAAAAATAAATTATTCTATTAAAGGTAAAATATTTTCCCTGCTCAAGAAAATGAAACTTTCTGATACATTTACCCACTCATTTTTAAACATAACAGGACACTTGCAGGCTATTGAAGTGATTTGGAATCGACTATTTTTTTTTTCATTTTTCGATACACATCTTAAGTAATAAGCGATTGTTATCTCACGCTGGCAGTTCATTTCCTTTGCCGCACTGTCGCGTCCGGAAATTCGGTTCAAAATACCAACTTTGACAGCATTTTCTGGTAGATCCTCTACTTTTATCGAAAAATGGGGAAAAAAAATTCAATTACATAGTTTCTGAATAAGATCACCTGCCAATTCCATGAGTTTGCGAACAAAAATAAATTCCAGAATGTGTCAGAAAGTAGCTTGTTTGAGGGTCTCGGTGAGTCAGACTCAAATTCCCCTCAACAATGTTAAACTTATGGACATGGAATAAATCCATATTTCTGAACAGAAAATTTATATTTTTAACTCTTTTTAGGTGCGTTCGTAATTATATAAATACGTAGCACCTATTGTCGTCGTCTGGTGCGTTCGTCTGTCTGCATATAACAACGCAAAAACTACCCAACCGAATGGTTTGAAAACTAAGATATATTATCTTTGCAGAATTTTGTCGAGTCATTTCAAATTTTATGAAAATCGAATCAAAACTTTAGAAGATAGTAATAAAAATATTTATTAAGAAATTTGAATTTAAAAAAAAAAATCTGTGCTTTCTTGTTATAGGAGCTTCCGAGGTTTAATCGTCAAGCGACCGAGATACTTAATTACTTACCCATCATACATAGTATAGGGTAAGTCTTGTAATCGTTTTGAAAATCGAAAATTTTTTTTGACGGATTTACACGTTTCAGACACTGGAGATTCCGAAAAACATATTTTTAGAAAACAAATTTTGCCGTCCGTCTGTGTGTGTGTCTGTAAACGCTCTATCTCCCGAAAAAATTGAGATAGAAACTTGCAATTTGGTATGTACTTAGTATGTAATAATGGGAAGAAGCCTATTTCATTTCAATAACCTCGATTAACCGGAACTATTTTTTTCGGACTCTCGAAATATTCGTTCTGATAAAAGGTATATAAAAATTTTCGAAATTGTTTATTTTAAGAAATGAATATAAAAGACAATAAAAAAACATAAATTTTGCATAAAGCATGAAGTCGATCGGATAATGAGTTGCCGAGATATTTGGAATCCTATTTTCTACACTCTTCGATTTTTCATGACCCTGTATTTCATCCAAATTTCACTTCAAAGATATATTTTAATTGAAAATTTGACGCTTAATCAGATGCAATAAACCGTTAGTTAATAGGATTATTATTTTTGGAGTTATAAGGAAAAACCTCTTTCAAGCAATTCAGTAATCGAGCCTTTAAAGTTTATGACGTCATCAAGCCACGATTTTATTTGAATTGCAATGCATTTTATAAGTAGTTTACACATTTTTATTTTAATATTTTACATTATGCATATCCATGATGGGTAAGTATTACGGTGGCCCCCAACGACTAGTTTATGACAGAAATTAATCTGCAGACGATATAATTCATTTCACAGAATTAAAAATCATCAAGATCTGAATATTTATATAACTAGCTATAGTACGAATGCACCTCATTTGTCACGTTTGACGTACAATTTCCAACTTGTTTTATTCTTTTTTCGTAAGCTCTTCTTAACCCCTTCGTGCCATAAGAGTTGCACAAAATCCTCGAATTTCAATACTAGTACAGAAATTTTTGCCTCATTTAACCCCTTTGCAACGAGCGTTTTTTACAAAATTTTTAATCTTTTATCACCGGTTTTTAAAAATAGAAGCTTTTGTCTAATTGAATCGTAGAAATGCTTTGATTAAATAAGGAAAATTAAAGGGTTAAGAAGGTTAAATTAAAAATTACTGGTAGGAAATATCAAGGAATCTGAGCACTTTATGAGCAACATTTCATCAATTAAATAAGACAAAAAATACAATATGAAAATAGTGGTGCGAAAAGGTTAAAAGAAGTGTATTTGATGAAGTGGTTCAAGAGAGTCTCTTTCAATTTTAGTTGACAAAATATTTTAAGAGTATATACTTAATTATGTTTGAAGTATTAAAATCTTAGTCGCAGCTCATCAGCTTAACACTTAAAATATATTTTAGAAATATTTTGTCCTTTAAAAAAAGATAAAAAAATTGAGACATTTAAAATATTAATTTTTTCATGAAAAAATTTAAAATTATGAATGTATTCTGTGATCATTAAAGAGCAGAATTGGAGAACTGACTGATCGACACCTTAAACCCTTCGGGAATATGCATCTTCAAAAGGTGCACAAATCACTTATTTTTGATACCACGAATAAAGAAAATGTAATATTTGCCTTATTTAATTAGGACATTTCTGTGATAAAATAAGTAAAGGTAACTGTTTAAAAATAAGTGGTGTCAACTGAAAAAAAAATTGGGTATGAAACACTGGTCCCAAAGATGTTAAGAAGAATATTACATTAACTGGGATCAGAGTTGTTAATTATAAATTATTATGTGACAAATGTGTTCAATTCTACTGAAATTCTAAATCCAATACAGACAGATTGATAAAATAATTTTAAAAAATTCTTCCAGTTTCACTAGTCCCTATTTGAGTGGAAGATTTCATCTGGATATAGAAACAGGAAGTGTAACAGTAGCTGGTAGCTTATTAGCTGATGCGGGTCATGTTTTTCACTGTGAAGTTGAAGCAAAAGATAAAGGACATCAACCAAGAATTGCTAGAGGTATGGTATACTTCTTACAATCTGTGTGTGCGTCTTTTTAGTGACAAAATCCTATTTCTTCTACTATGGACTTTTCCGTCTTCATTAGAAATGCACTGCCCATATTAGGATGTGTGCCAAAAAACCAGTTGCAACTTATATTTCATGGTTAACGAGTCATTAGAAATGTATAATGATGGTACAAAGACCTGTGCTATTTCACTTTCATTTTTATGGTTCATACATCACTTCTAAATATGCATAATTTCAAATTTTACATCATTGAAAAGGAAAAAGGTACTTTTGAATAAAATTTGAAAAATTTAGAAATTTAGAAAAAAATTCGAAAAATTTTGAAATTTATGGCTTTCTAAATAATTTTCAAGCATGAAAGCATATTCTTTTAACCTACCTCAACATTTACTTGCTATTCTAATGTAAAGTAACTAGTGGCCGAGTTACCACAATTGGCAATTGATTGCCCAGAACAAATTAAAAAGAAAAATGCAGAATAACCATAAGGTACCACACTTTGGCACTAAACTGAAATCTGTCATTGAACTGATAGTAACTACAAACAGATTTTCACTTTTAATTTGTAGGATTTGGTCTTATAATTACTTAAAGATTGACTTGACTTTTAATGACAAATGAATACATCTCTTCACTTTCCAATTTTATCCAATATTTATTACTTATTCAAACCAATAATATGATGCAACAATTCCTAAACATCAAGTATATAACACTTTCGTCCATATGGATACTTGAATTCACCTAGAATTCTGGTGCAAACCTGGTGGTTTGGCATAGAACTGATTTCCAATCTTCTTGATTAGATAAAAACTATCAAACAGTCCTTTTTAAATCCTCCTTTCATGAGAAGATCACACCATAATTATCTTGTGATTTCTCCACTCTCTTTGTGTTATGCTTTTTCTTTCTATATATCATATCATGCATCTATTAATTGAACCCTTGAGTCTGTTATCTTGCATTGTTGAGGATATTAATTTATAGATCGATATTCTTTATTATCCCACATGTTGAATATAAAATTAATATCAAGTTAAGATAAATTTATTCCAAGATATGTTGCATCAGAATATGAAGAAATTGTATTTTAATTTTGTTATAGTACCAGCTACAATTTATTTAAATCTAAATTTTTTTCAATAGGTGTTTTACAAATACACGTTGGGGAAAATATTGGAACATCGAGTGGCCTCCATTTTCAAAATAACACATATGTTGTAGATATTATGGAAAATACTCCATCTGGTAGAGAATTACTTCAAGTGAAAGCAGTTTCACCTCATGGTCAATCATCCTCTATTACATATTCTATAAAGAGTGGAAATGAAGAAAACGCTGTTGATATTGATCCCAGAACTGGTAACATATATATTTTTTGAAAATAAATATAAAAATTTATTCAAAGTCAAAATAATGACATTAATATTGTTTATTAACATAGTGTATATTATTTTAAGGTTTTTATGGTCGAAATTTATAGTAAGTACCTTAAAATTGAAAATCACAATAGGATAGCCATCTTATGTCAGTTATGGATATTTCATTTGCAAAATTCAACTTATTTCTGAATTGTATATTACAATAATATTGTTTATTAACATAGTGTATATTATTTTAAGGTTTTTATGGTCGAAATTTATAGTAAGTACCTTAAAATTGAAAATCACAATAGGATAGCCATCTTATGTCAGTTATGGATATTTCATTTGCAAAATTCAACTTATTTCTGAATCGTATATTACAATTTTTGTTATGATTTTTTTAAAAGAATATTATGAATAAATTGAATAATTTAGAATTGTGAATAAATTTAGACAAAAGTTTTAATTTTCATTCACATCATACTATTACCGTAGCTTCCAACTTTTATCCTGGTTTGTTACCACTAAAATTTTTAAAAGAAATTCTTGTCTTATTTAATCATCAGATATTTTGGCAATTAAATAAGACAAAATTGACTATTAAATTTTAGTATTAAGAAAAAAGTGTAAAAGATGGGAGCTCTTCTATTACAATAATATTGGCGTAATATTAATTTAAAATCAATTTAACTATAAATTTAAGTATTATCATTTCAGAAATTTAAATTTCATTTGAACAATCTTTAATCACTATCACTCACTGATGGCAGTATACAAGAAATAAAACTCTGATTGAGATACTGGGCTTTTAAAGGTGTGTTTATAAATACTAGTCTATCAGGAATTAAAATTTTCAGTAGTTCTGCAATTTTCCATCCTTTTGCGTGTTTGTGGAGTCCATGATTTTCTGTATTTTCAAGCATATTTGCATCAGTCAGTTGGAAACTAATTTCAAGTTGTAGTTTTTAAAAAAGGTTGAAAAATCAAGTGATTAACTCATTTCCTTTGAAATCATTTTGGTCTTTTTTCTGACTGTAGTGTAAAAATAAAAGTAACACATGCAAATTTAAAAACTAAAATGGGAAAAAAGGCTGGGTTTTTTTTTTTCAGATTTTAAAAGGCCCCAATTCAAAAGTTTAAAATATAACTATAACTGGAAGGATTGTATAGAAAAAATTTATATGTAAGTTTATATTTTTTTTAAACTTCGAGATTTTTTTATATAATTTTCTGATTATTGTTGTATTTTAGATTTTTATACAACATCCCCTGCTATTTATCAAATGAAACTTATTATAAACCTTAAATCACTCTACAATTTGTCACATGAAAAAGCTTATGCACATGAAACTATTTAAGAGATATCTAAAACTGGTCTTGAACACATTTAAAAGAACACTCAAAAGTAATCTAAACTGAGAACCTTTGGAATTTTATAGATCCCAAAGGAAGGAAATGGTTTAAAGTAGATATGAATAGATCTTTTTTTTTACTACCACTATTCTTTTTTTATGTACTCTCATTTACTTACACTTTTTTAGCTAATTTTTATAAAACGTTGCTGCCAGACACGCCACGTGCTACATAGGCCTAATGAGCTGGCACGTGTTGGGACCATGTTGTGCAAAGTATTTCCACCATGTACTAAAGACATTATTACAGGTCCATTTTTTGAATATCACTTTTTTCAAAATCTTCTTTTTATAGATTTTCTTGCAAATTTTGTAGAAATCTACCATCTTGAAGGTTATTTCTATTCCAAATGCTGTAGAAACTTACCATGAAAATTTTTCTTAGAAAACACTGGTACTTAAAAAGCAAACCATTTGGAAGCCCTGTGTTTGACATCAGGACTGGCACAACATCGCATGAACATAGTACTAAAGAAGGACTTCTAACAAAATAGTGTTAATATCGTGCTGTGACTTTGGAATGAAATGGTAGCTGCACAGCTACCTACATAGTTCTGTGCAGCCGGCAAGAATCCCTACAACATCAAACCGAAACTGTATATCAGATACCCACCAGATGACAGATGGTTTGAAGAAGCAGACGAACTGCTGGTGTATGGGGAAGCTGTCCTATTTGAGACATTTTTCCAGGAATGATTTTTGTCTTGGAAAGGCTATTTCGTTAGAAGTCCTTCTTTAGATCTATGTTCATGCAACATCACATGGGAACCTGGCAAAGCAGTTATTGAGGCCAAACATATACTGAAATACTGGACAAATGCAATTTATTTTTGAATTATTTATATCATAGAAATAATAAAGATAATAAAATGTAAGAAATATACCACTACTTTCAAATTTAATATGCATAATTTATTTTAATTTTACAAAATTTTCTATCCTTTACAATATTTTAAATATTTATTTTTTGCATTCATAGTTACTTTCACGTTCATCCAATCTATACATTCTCTGAAAATTATATTAACTTTGCCTGTAATAAAGTAAATACTCACTTTTTATCCCATGAAGAAACATTTAAAAATAAATCTAGAGCTAAAATATTCTTATTTTATACAGAGGAAATGTTAATTTCAAATGTTATAGAAATTTGGGATCCCTAACAACACTTCAGTTGTCTTGGGGTCCCATTTGCTCAATGGTTTCACCTGCCCTGCTTGACATAAATACCAAACATCAATTGATAGCTTTCAAAACATAAAAACTGACAAATAGAGCAACCTTTGATGTCTATATTAATAAATTTGTCTCATTTTTTTGCATTTTTAAGTTGTTGTTACTACTGCAATTGGTGAGCCATATGACAAAGAGCTTTTCAGAAATTATTTTAATAATAAATTAATATTACAGGAACTGTCACTGTCCGTAATTCTCTGTATCTTGATTATGAAGTAAATTCTCAACTAAGAATGCTTGTGGTTGCTCATAGTGATGGCAGAATGCCGCTTTATGGTTATGCATCACTCGCAATACATCTTTTGGATCAAAATGACAACCCTCCTTCTTTTTCTCAAGAACATTATGTATCTTCTGTATGGGAAGGAAATAACAAAGGAACATTCGTCACTCAGGTATTGTATTTCTTATAAATATTCTTTTTTCTACTTATTCCTCTATACAGATTTATTGTTTTATATATTATCAGTTTGAAAGGTGCAATTAATATGGGCAAAGCTTTTAGTATTTAACTCCTTAAGACTTGAAAATTTTTCAAGTAAACAGGTACAAAATTTCCCAATTTTTTCATCCATAATTTCAATGTCACTTTGCTGTAAAATGCATTAATAAAAGTTGATTTTAAAATTTTGTTGCCATTAGTATATTAAACCCTAGCCAGAGTTCCATTCAGTTTAAAGAACAGATACAGTATACTCTTGATTATCCGTGCACAGATTATCTGGTTTGCAGATTAATCATGCTCATTCCAGACTCACAAACAAAAAAAAAAAAAAAAAAAAAATGTAAAGAGAAACATTTTCATGCTTATCATGCATGTAAAATTGATGTTGATGTGAATTAGAATCTTGTCCAGTTTAGCTGTGAAGGGCGTAGAGATCAAATCAAATACTCTGGAACCTGTTTAACGAGGTGGAGTTAAAGGGGATGGGAGGGATCAGAATAATGTTTGTACAATAGTCTTTCAGCTGTCCTCTCTCTCATTCACATATGTTTCTTTAAAGCATCTTGTTTATCATCAGTTAGTGGCATGAAATGATTGGTGTGAAACGAAAATGAAACATTTTAAATGTTAAACAAAAATTAGAAATCCTTCAAAAACTTCAGAATGGAGAATCAGCTAGCAAATTAGCAAAAGATTATCAAATTGGAGTACAAACTGTGTGTGATATAGGGGATGGATGGGACAAAGAGGATTTGATTATGATGACATTACTGCGGTTTGTAAAATATGTGTCGATATATGACAGAGATGAACAAACTGCAGAATCAAAGATGCATTACAGATTTTTTTAAAGCAGTAAATGTTAAAAGGAAAATTCCTAGTTTGATGTTATACAGCATGCAAATGTAAGAAATTTTTATAATTTTGTACTGATGATGATTTTTTCTTTAATAAAAAGAAGTTTTCAGATTATCTGTGTTTTTCTATTGTCTGTGCAACCCCTCACAGTGATTAACCCAGATAATCGGGAGTGCATTATATATACTTACTGGCTCAAATGCTCTCATGTTCATGTTCTAATCCTTTACTGCATGATTTTGTGAATGTTTAAGAAAAGCTATTTCATACTATGTGAGTAACGTAAAAAAAAGAAAAACAAATTATAATATTATTTCAAATTTTTGCTCAAACTATGCACTTGAAATTGTCATAATCAAAAAGGCTGCTGTAAGTAGCAAAGTCTTTGGCAATTTCTTTGACTATTAACTCCTGACATATGTCTAATATGAAAATATTCCTTTTAATTTTAATTTCAAAACTTTATTTGATTACATAACTCATATTTTTCATATAAAAATACTCTTTGATGTTGTTAGTGTGCAATTTAAAAAATATATTTTAAATGTCAAAAATCTATTAGAATTTTCAATTTTTTTTTAAAAATTATTTTCACCTATGTTCTGTAACACGGGAATCCTGGGTTGGATCCCCTAGTTTTTGTAAAACAAAATATACAATATTTAGAATATAAGTGCAATCAAGTAGACAAGCTGTAGTGTCATTTATTATATTTGATTTCTCTAAATGTGTAACAAGACTTACATAGTGAATATATGCAGGGCCTGATAATCGCCCGAGCAAACTTCCAACAATATTTTTTTTTAAATAATTGTCTTATTTAATCACAGATTTCTGTAATTAAATAAGGCAAAGATTACTTTTTAAAAGTACTGCTGTAAGTTTACCATGACAGTAATCAGACTCTAGAAATATGTAGCATTTACATAAGTGCCAACTTTTAATGCTTTTCCGTACCACTATTTTTGTAAAGAAAAAATTACCTTATTACACCTAAATTTTTGATGATTAAATAAGATAATTTTTTTTGTTCAGAAATAGTGGTAGGAAAATGTAAAATATGATAGCTATGCATTTGGCCTGTATTATATGATACAAAATGCAGTGAAAGGATAAAATTTTTACTTACTTTAAAATATTTTTAACAGACAATTACTTTTGATTTTAATATACTTAGGTAGTCTATTTCTCATGATACTGCTATACATGATTTCCATATTTCTACAAAATTTTTGAGCTGCAAGACCATACAATGTATGACAGTAATTATTAAAATTTTTTGGTCAAAAATCAAATATTAACATTATATATTTTTAATTTCAGGTAACTGCAACTGATGAAGACCAAAATGGCAATGGAATAATATTGTATCATATAATTGAAGGAAATCATGATAATGCTTTCATTATTGATCCACCATTTAGCGGAATTGTGAAAACAAACATAGTACTTGATAGAGAAATTCGGGACACATACTACCTAACAATAATTGCTACAGATGATGGTTCTCCACAGTTGACTGGAACTTGCACATTACGAATTAGCATCATTGATGTGAATGATAACCAGCCTGTTTTTCCTCCTCATAGTGTTGTAAGCATCAGTGAAGGTAATATACATATTCATCATTTTCATTATCTTTTTTTTTTCTATAATATTTGATAATCATAATGAAAGCTATCAGGTTATACTTATAAAAGTAATATAAACGACTTATATGATGTTCCAGAAGATACATTAACTTTAAATATATATACTTTTTAAATTGAAAACAATTAGTTTTTCTATTTCCCAAAATTTAATACTAGTATATAATATCATTGTCTAACATGTATTATTACTATCATACAAAATATCTTATCATATTTTTATCACTAAATCGTTTTTTAACTATTCAATAGGGGCTGAAGTGGGGACTGTAATCACAACTATCACTGCTAATGATGTTGACACCAATCCTGCTTTAATTTATAGTTTTTCTGAAGGAGGTAATCCTAACAATTTATTTAGCATTGATCGCTTCAGTGGTCGTATTACCTTAGCTCAACCACTGGATCATGAAAAACGGAGTCAGTATTTAATCCAAATATATGCATCAGATTCTGCTCATCTTGCTGAAACATCTCTGACCGTTCATGTTACTGATATTAATGATAATCCTCCAGTATTCAGTCAACAACCTTATCAAGTAAGGAAAAGATGCTATTCTATAATTTTACATTATAAGAACAAATTTCTGTTTTGGTTATTTTATGTTTGAATGAGAGCTTATGTATAAATACATATGCAAGTGTTAATAGTTCACAGATGGGTTCTTAGAGTAGCAGTTCCCAAACTTTATTGTTATATGACCTGCCTAATATGTAAATATATAGAGGCATTTTTAGGATCTGTCCTACAAGAAAAGATGACATTTCATACAACGCATATAATTAAAACAGTAATAGGCTTTCCCGATTTGAGTAATCACAATAATAAGAATTTTTATATTAAATCATAAGCTGTTTGTTTACTAGATATGAAAAACTAAGTTTGTTAAAGAATGTGTTATAAAAAATAGAGTTTAAAATCAATATCATTTATTACATTATTTTGCATCAACAAAAGAATCTGTATCATGGTTGAAACTTAATCTTAGCCTTAAGTTACTATCTACACAAAGTTTAATAAAAACACTGTATTTTCATGAAATTGTTTATCGTCTGGATTTTTTTCCTTTAATGTTGTAACAGTGTGTGTGTTTTTTTTTTTTTTCATAGCAGATAATTTCTTTTTTTTGAAGAACTGATTAAGCATTCTATGACCCATAGTTTGGGAAACACTGACCAAAAGAAGCAACTATCTTTCAACAGCAAGATTTTTTATAGCTAACTTTACACTATTTCATATGTTCATTATTAGCTAGTCATCAGTAGTAATGTATAGTTTCAGTGATTTGATAAAAATTAATTATTATTTTCTCCAAATTTTTCTGTTAGCAGGTTGTCAGGGACATTTGGTTCAAAAAACCCATTCAGCATTGTGATGTAGTAGCAAATCATGGTAATATTACAATGTGTTGTATGATGATGTGACATGGATGCAATGGTGCAGTTACATGGATGTAACAGTTATCTGTCATATTGTAATTTGCTTTGTAATGTGATATATAAGCCAGGTGCAGATCCAAGGGAGGCAATGAGGATCATGGACCCCCAAAAATAATTTTAAGCAAACTTGTTTTCTATTTTTTCTCATACTATATGTACTTATATTATTTCATTGTTATGATAAAAAATATATTTTTTTCTTTCTTTTGTTTTTCATTAAACTTTTTACAAAATGTTAAAGGAAAGATACCATTGAATGAATGATAATTTTATTCTTTTCTCCAATTGTCAGTGTTGTAATGGGATATTTTCAGGGCAAGACTGGTTGCTAATATACCCATCAATCAATTGTAATACTTCTAAAACACTGTTTCCACTCTAATGACTTAAACCGTTTTTACTGTTCTTCGAAATATCATCTCAGTTGAAATAAAGGTGGCTGAGAAATTGGTTAAAGTTAGAAAAAAGAAATCCTAGTTAGTTAAAAGCCTGAGTTACTGTATTTTTGAATGAAAATCTGTTTTTAAAAAAGTATATTCACGTATGCGGCTGCACCATCATAAGTGCCGCAACTATGACAATCTATTTTTTTAAAAAGTATATCCACATAAGCGCCACACCCAAGAAACTCAAATTTATTTATAAATATTTTCACTTAATCGCCATAAAAAAAGAATTAAACTAGTAATTAAATATAAAGAAATATTGTATTATTATTAATATATACATATGAATAGTTTCACTTAAAGTGCCAGAAAAATAAATATATAAAAGAATATTGTATATTGACTTTGCTGAAACCTCTTTAGCATAACTAGTAGCATTCCTGCTTTTCTTCTTTTTTTAAAGGGGTGGGAGATTCTGTTTGACAAAAGACACATTAAAATTACTATAACATTTGCATATGAACCATGAAATGTCATAGTTTACAGTTAGTTATCCAGACAAATCACGGTGCAGCATACATCATAAAAAGTACAGTGTCATGCAACCGCGAGACACAAGCACCTATATGCCCTGCAAAAACAACTTAACACACGATGAACTAATCATGAGACAACTAAAATTAGAAAAAGTGTTGGCAAAAAGGCAAACAAGCAATGGCGCTGAAACAAAAGTACATTCCCTGAAAGGGTGGATGAACACATAGTTTAAGAGGACAATATTTGAGCAAATGGTAAGCTAAACTTACCGCTAAAACAAAATATTTCCAACATTAACGAAAAAGGTCACAACGGCTCTATATCCATTCTAATATCCTGAGCATACAGTGCTTATTGATATGGGTGCACAAAAAATATAATCATTTTTAACTTGAGAGCTGGTGAGACCAACATTTTCTCCCCACTGATTGCTCAAAAATAAGCAAATAACCTTTCATGGACATCCGAGGTTGGGAGACGTTTTCTAATGTTTTGGTACAAATTTGAGAGCATATGACAGTTGATCAAACAGGTAAAAATGTCATTGTAAGATATTGGTATGGAAAAAAACAGGTATTATAAGACATCCCTATGAAAAAGAAAATCACTGTACCCACCACCCAGGCGTAAGAGCCACACTTAGAATATTTTATACTTTTAAACTTGTATGCACCACGGCTCATATGCCCGAAAATACAGTACATGAAATTTTCTTTTGCTATAGTATGTGCACATTCTTATCCATTTTCTTCTCCCTGCTAAGCTTTCACTTGGGAGAAATTTTTCTGAGACAAAATAGATATACCTGATAAAACAGAACCTGACTACAAAACAGAAGCCAGAATTTTTTTAAGGAGGGGAGGGGGCAACTTTTTAGGTTGTAAGGTAGAATGCTTTTTAAATAAAAATACATGAATAGACCCAGCCCCTAACTCAGTTCTCTGGCTGCTGCCATGCCTGAGTATAAAGGAATCTTGTCTTAAACAAAACACTTCAAGGTCCCAACAGAATGAATACCATATAATTAAACCTGATAATATGGGTACTTTTCTAAAATGGAATTTTATCCCTTTCCCGAGTGATTCTGTTTTCATAGGTTTTACTATATCTAATAACTAATGTAAAAAATACAGTCAGATAAATTAAGGTTGCAGCTAGGCAGAGATAGCTGTTTTGCAGCTTCATAAAGGAGCTCCCCTTTCTTTAGAGCGAAATGACAAAAGGGAATGGAAAATGGCACTGGCAAAGTAATGTGTTGCTTCTGTTTCTTATTATCTTTTATATTGCATTTTACATTCAAAGGATTCCTTTTTATGAAGCCTTGGAACAATTTCATGCTAATTTTTTAGCTTTTCTTTTCATTGCTTATACACATCACTTAGGTTATGTATCATAACACAAGGATTTTATACTTATCGTACTAGTTTTTAATTGGTCTTGTAACCCCTAAAATCCCTCCCCGCCATCGCCATCACCATCACTGCAGTCAATGTAACTTCTTTTTTGTTTTTTTAGTTGTGCTATATATGTTCTGAAATTGTTTTGAAAATTAAGTTTATCCTAATGCTTGCTTTTAAATATTTTGAGAAATAGGTACTATTGTCTCTATGCTCAAGTTTGCAACATAATCTTTCTGCTCTCAAAGAACTAAAATTATTTCAAAAGCAGTATTCTAATGGTAATAAAATACAGTATAACCTGTTAAAATGAAAATGCTATGTAGGTCCAAAAGAAAAGTTTAATTTTAGACTGGTTTCCTACTTAGCAGGTATAATTGTATGGTATACATTTCTCCACAGTATGACGTGTTTTCATTTAAGGCAAGATTAACATTATAGACAGTTTCCATTTTCTGCTCTTAAATGAAAAAAACTTCATGATCCCAACAGCAGAAATATTGTCCGATTATGCTTGCTAAGTTGATTTTATTTCACAGGTTTTACAGTACTTCTTTTTGTAAATCATTATAAATACACACAGTACAGTAAAACTTTCAAAAACAGAAACTATCTGTAATTCATTCCTGCCTTAAACATAAAAAATTCATGAAGAAATACCATAAAATTATACCTACTAAGTCAAATAACTGTCTAAAACAGACATTTTCTTTGGTTCCTAGTGATTTCGTCTTAGCAGGTCTTACTGTATTAGTTTTTTGTTAATTTAACAATCAATAATTAGTTAAAAAGTACAAACATGTGAAAACACAGTTGCTAGGGGCCAGAATTTTTTTTTGTTTTAGACAGGGTTCTGATCTAGCTAGTATATATACAGGGTGGTTCAGAACTATATGTCAAAAATGTAAAGGCAGATAGAGGGAACCTAAATAAGTAGATTTCATATAGGAATGTGTGTGCGGCAACTCCACGTTGAGCCAGTAGAGAACGCTGATGAGTGTGGTGTATAAAATCGCTGCACTAGCTGGATTCTTCATTTCCTGCATGGATCTCGAGCAGTATGCATTGTTTCACCAATGCAAAGCTTGCCGACATGCATTTCATGTACAGGGCTGCACAAGGAAATGGATTATTTGTATAAAGGATGTATATGGAGTGATTCCCAGATAAGAGTAAACCGGATTGTCGAACATTTGAGCTTCTGCATCAAAAGTTAAGCATGAGTGGAGTGTTTTATTCTTCCAGGTGTGATACTGGCATTGTAAGATATTGCACAACTCCTACAGTGGAAGAAAGAATTCCTAAACACAGTAGAGGATAATCTGTCGACAAGCTTGAGAGCTGTAGGACGTGCGTTGGGTGTCAGCTATGCAACTATTTTGAGGATTTTACATGAAGATGGAATGCATCCGTATCATTTACAGAGAGTGCAAGCAATGACCCCAGATGATTATCTTCCGCATCTCAACTTTGTCCGTTGGTACATACAGTAGACTGCAGCCAATCAAACCTTCCCTGCAGATGTTTTATTCACTGATGAGGCTACCTTTACGTGGTTGGTTTTGTATAATATCCATAATTCTTACCTGTGGGCTCATGATAACCCACATGGCATAATAGCACATGCCTACCAAGAAAGGTTTTCCATTAATGTTTGTGCAGGCATTGTGCATAAAAACTTAGTTGGACCGAACATTCTACCTAATTGTTTGACTAGCCACACATACAGCATCTTCCTACAGGAAGTTTTACCTGAATTTTTGGTCGATGTTCTTCCAGCTGTTTGCAGACGAATATGGTTCCAGCATGATGGAGCCGCACCTCACTTTAACTGAGATGTCAGGAATCACCTGGACGCTGTCTATGGCCAGCATTGGATAGGACAGGGCAGACCAGTTCCCTGGCCACTGTGTTCTCCTGATTTAACCTGCTTGGACTTCTTCTTTTGGTGTCATATTAAAAGCCTCCTGTATAAGAGTCCCGTCACATCTGTAGAAGATCTTGTTCCCCGCTTGTCTGTTGCTGTTGGATATTTGCTCGACATGCCTGACATCTTTTCTAATGTACGCCGCTCCATGCACTGCCGCTGTGAATCTTGCATCGCTGTTGGTGGCCACTCTTTCAAGCAGCTCTTGTAAACTCTTAATAAATTTTTGTTTTCTTTTGTCTTTTCAGTTTCCTGTGACTCATACTGCTTTACATGCTAGCGCTTTAATGCAGCATTACTACACACACATTCCTATATGAAATCTGCTTATTTAGGTCCCCTCTACCTGCCTTTACATTTCTGACATATATTTCTGAACCACCCTGTATATGGTATTCCTTCTATCAGGACTATGAAACTTTTCTATTTAAGAGAGGATTCCATTATAGATAGGTACTGTTTTCACAGATTTTACTGTATGAATTAACCAGCAAAAATTATGACTTATTGTAAACAATTATTGCAAACAATGTAATTATAATTAATAACTGATTATATTGTTTTACATACACTAAAATGTGTGACAACAAAACCACTAGTACTGGAATAAAAGTCTGTTTTAGACAAGTTTCCTCTTAGCAGGTATAATTGTATAGTTTTCCTTCTGTCAAGACTATGCAAATTTCCTATTTAAGACAGGATTCATTTTCCCAGGTAAAACTTTACAATATTATGTCAATTGTTTGTAGCTCTGTATTGCCTCTCCCTCAAAAAAAAAGAACGAATAATCATGCATCAAGCATAGATTATGTAACACTTTCTAACATATCCAAAATAATTTTAAAAATCTTTACTATTTAATAAGGTGAAAGATGATATCTATGTAAATAATTTGGAAAATGCATAGCATATTTATAAACCCAATTTTAAGAATTACCAACAATATTCAGAAAAATATCTGAATTCTTCTGTGCAGCCCTGTATATGATCTATAGATTTGTACATATACTCCATAGAATACTGAATTATAGTTCAGTTAAAAAACACGTAGTATAGTTTAAAATTCCCCTTCTGGAATTTCTGTCGATAAACAGAAATGTACTTGAGAACCTTTGTGCTGTCCTGTGTATGATCTATAGAATTTATACACAACAAGTAATAGATAAAAAATGAGTTAAATTTAAAAATGCATTCAGCAACATTTAACACACTTCCAGAATTATTGTTAACAGACAGTACCGAATTTTTTGTGGGTCCCTGTAAATGAATGCTGAATGCTATATACACAATATTCTATAGTAAGCTTGTTTTAATGCACCTTAGTGATATATATCAACTTCAATATGTTTGAAATAGTGAAACATTACTAAAATGAACCACAAATGATTTTTTTCCATAGACCGTAATATAATGGAATTCTTTTGTTATTGCACATCCCCATAGGCCAGCATGGCTAGATCAGGTCCATGATATTATACACCCCAAGGAAATCCAGCACTATCAAGGGATCATCAGCAAGATCCTGCTAGGAGAGCCCCAGGGATGCAAGGATATGATCAGGGGAGGGCTGTTCAGTGTAACACTTGGTATATATTTCAAAGCACTTGATGCCCTCAGAAAATTTCATAGTCCTAAGATTGCCCACTATGAAAGTGAGCAAGAGTGGTTTGTTCCTGCCTATTATAACCAAGAGCTAGAGATCCTCTTGGTCAAATACTCTGGTACACTGGACAAGTGTTGTATTGAACTACTGCTATCAGACAAAATCCAGATTTCATTTCCATGAGTGAGTGACAAAAGTGAACCAAGGCCTTCATTTATGGCAATTAGCTCACTGCAAAAGACTGAGCAGAAGTCAGGATTTTCTCCTCTGAATCTTATATCATGATGTTGCAATTTTATGTAAATTCCACTGCTAGAACAGTTACTATCATTTCTACTACCATCCGTATACACCTGAACAGCATCTCTTGGAATATGGAATTCTTTTGAATGTCCCTGTAAAGGAACTATAAGTGCTATGCACACCATATTCTATAGTAAGCCTCTTGTGGTGCACCTCAGTGATATATATCAATTTCAATATGTTTGAAATTGTGTAACAACATTAAAATAAACCGCAAATGATTTTTCCCCATAGCCGTAATATAACAGAATTCTTTTGAGTGTCCCTGTAAAAAAACTATAAGTGCTACACACTTCATTTTCAATACCAAACATGCCATAGTAAACCTCAGTAACATATATCAATTGCAGACAATCTTAATATATTTGCATGAGTTTGAGCACAGACAGACAGCAGTCAGACCAACCGATTACATAAACATTTTTCGACTATGTTGGAAAGTGTTAAAAAGACTCTCTGGATCTGCCCTTGATAAAAGCAAAAATTATATACCCAACCGAAGTAAAACTAAAATGAAAGCTTACTAAACAGTAAATTTCACTGTGATTTTCATCAATATTACTCTTAACATATGTGAATAAAGAGGTGAATGATGCACAGGTTGAAGAACTACCCATTTAAAAATCTGTGATGTACATTTATACATAAAATAAAATAAAAATTCAGAAGTGACTTCAAGACACTTTCTGAACATTTTACAGACTACCATGGATTTAGATAAATTTCTGATAAAATAGAATCAGCTGGACCACATCCCATTTCAAAGCTGGAGATGGCACTAATATTTGACTACATCGCCACAATATTTTTCCCTTATACTCTGTCACATTGCCTTGGTGATTTTCTCTATAGAATAATTTGTAGGAAAATATATACAGTTTTTGTAACAGTAGTCTATAACATATCCGTCAAATAGGAGCTCAATTGAAAGTATTGTTTTGAATCTATATCATGTTCAATCTCTCTTTCACATACATAACATCTTGATTACAATGCTTTTTTTATATATGTGTTCAGAAAGTAAAAATAGTAAGCATTATCATTCAAGATATATTCATCTATAAAAAAATATAAAAAACTACTCAATTCCAAATTTTTTCAATAGTTATGCTTGCAAGTATCCTGCTTTCATGTTTGAAAATGAATCCTTAAATGCATCAGAAAGTTTAGTGAAGAAAAATATTTTTTTAAGAATACGTTTTGCAAGTTAATGCCTGTGCAACCACTTTCTAAACATACAATATATTCTTTTCTAACTTAAAACAATTATAAGAATAAGTCTTAGTACAATTGGATATGTGCTATGAAATCCAGTTTAAGTAATAAAATGGTAACAGGTTTTGTTTCATGTGCTTTCTTTTTCTCTCATGATCTGTTCAAATCAGATAAATTCTTATATACAGTTATCATCATGCATTCTCTTTATGAAATCATTTATTTTTAGGTTACTATTCCGGAATTGGTGGAACCAGGATACAAAGTTATGACTGTGAATGCTACAGACCGAGATTCAGGAGTAAATGCTCAGCTTCATTACAGTATGAGTCTGTCACCATTAGAAGGATTTTATATCGATGAAAATACAGGTAATTTACCTCATTATTTATTAACTGTAGCTACTACTACTACTATTATTATTATAATTATTAAATGACTTTATTAAAATAATGATCAAAGCAGGATTAATGTCATGCATATATATAAAACATAAAGCAATCCAAATTTCTAGATATATTGTTCCCTAATGAATGCTGGTATCTCAGCCAACAACCAGTGGCCCTGAACTCATAACAGCAGAATGAAAAGTCAGAGGCAAATTATGTCATTTTAACAGAGTTGGTTTTTTCATTATATTTTATGTAAATATACATTTTTCACTGGTAAAAGTGTCCTGCAAAGGGTTGGGTAACCCGAATTTACCCACTCCAATCAGGCAGTTTGAGTTAGGTCGTGTTGCTGCTATTTTTTTCATTGTGGGCCATATTTGGGTCATTTTGAATCTAATTTTTTGGGTTAAGGTCAGTTTCAAGTTGCATTTTGATTCTTGTGGGTTGGGTTCAGGTTAACCCAGTTTTTCAAAAGAATATCCAGAAGATTGTTTCAGATGAGAAACTGTATATTACGCAGAATATGAATGAGTATTTATATGTTAATTTTTCTATGTAAAAGATAAAATTGATATTAGAGATATGATTGTAGCCTATTATTCATTAATTGCATTAAAATGGGGAATGATCAATAAATAAAAGTTCATAACATTAAATTGTACAGTTCTCTTGTTAAAATTATTTTTTTCTTTCAGGTACAATATATACAAATAAATCATTAGCTTTTGATCCAAAGCAGCATACCATTCAACTAATAGTGTCAGCTGTAGACAAAGGTCGTCCTTCAATGACAGCAGTAGCTGCAGTACATATTCAAGTAGTGGATGTCAACAACAATGCTCCAAAATTTTCAAGCTTATCCTACACGTACGTTTAGTGTTCTCCAATTTTTATTTTTCTCTGCTCAGCAACACTAATCTTTCTGACACATTCACAAACTAAATTTCAATCTTATTTACCTGAAATTTTGAGTTATTAACTTTGTATCAATATCATTTTTTCTATAAATTCCATATAGCTTCAGTTATAGCCAATTGTTACCATTATACACCATTCCACCATTGTGATAGCTGGAAAATTGATTTGAACCACCATCTTTGACTGTTTACTTTTATAAGAAAATGAAAACAGTGTGTGATTTTATGGTATTTAAATAAGAATACCTGCAAGTTTCAAGCATTTATAGATAAAAATTGAAAATGACTTCATGAATGTGTTAGTTCAGTTTAGATTTGAGAACAGCCTTAATGTCTTTTTAGCATAGGTCTAGTAGAAATTAACACTAATGTACAACTAGTTTTAGGATAGTATTTAAAGAATTTTATTTTAAATGATTTTTTTAAAAATAGATAGGGATTTGTTTTGTTTTTTTGCTCAGACTCCTCTTGCTGTATACTTCAATACATTTGCTTCTTTTTCAACCCTTTCAGGGACAAGTAATTGCATTTCTGTAATGTTGAATTAGCACCAGAATTTTTTTTAAATTATGTATTTGAAAATAAGGAAATATAATTTTACTGCTTTTTCCCATGAAAGTTTATAAAGTAAAATTCTGTTCAAAACTTTTAGTACAAATCACGATTTTAATTAAGTGGTATATAAAATATCTCACTGCCATTCAAGTAATTAAAAACAAGTTTACTATTTTAATCCCTGCAAATAACAATTTAAAACTACACCCTTTGATTTCCTATATAATTACATAAATCGAATAATTTATATATTTTTTTACCTATTTCCTTCCATGACTTCCATTGAGGATCTATAGATTTTCTAAAATTTGTAGTACCTAGTTTAAATATTTTTTAGGTTAAATATGTTCAAGACAATTAGTTTTATATATACAGTGCTGCCAACCCTCCAGCTATTTAAGTACCACTATTTCTGAAAAGTAATCTTTATCTTATTTAATCACAGAATTTTTGTATTAAATAAAGGTAATATTCATATTAAAAAATATTGGTATTCAAACATTCAGAGGGTTGTCAGCTCAGTATATACCCTTCATATGTAATTTTTTATGTACGATATTGCAGATTGTAAAGGAATACAAGCTTCAATCAATAAATAGCAATTACCAGTGGCATAGCTGAGGGGGGCGGTCCGCCCCGGATGTCACCCTCTAAGGGGTGATACCCAATCTTTATTTGCAAAAAAATATATATATATAATCTTATAAGATTTTGTAAAATAATTTTGACATAAAATGGAATTTCTAGTGCACCACGCAACAGAGTTAATTTTCTTTTCTTGGAGAATCTGAAATTTTTCATTGAATGGGGTGTCTAAATTAGATATACACCAGTGAGCATAAACCTCCATGCTCACAATCATTGTAATATTCAACCATCAGGAGATGGCGGCTGTCAGGTATGAGTCACGTGTGGTCAGAAAAGTTTACAACAGCAATTTAGAAAACGAAGGAATGGGAAGAGAACTTTTCGATAAAGCACTTTGATTTGGGATTACTTTATATATACCTTGGGATACCTAGTCGGATTTCATTCAACAATAAATCATACAACCTTGCAACAAATGAATGCTTAAAGAAAGAAATGGAAGTCTTTTGACTAGATTATTGGATATCGCACTGTTTTTTGCTAAACAAAATCTGCCACTTTGTGGCCGCGATGAAAGCAATATTTAATACTTCCGCCAATACTGGTAATTTTCTTGAATTAGTGCAGTTGTTTTCAAAGTATGATGCTGTACTGAAAGAACGTTTGTCTTAAAAAGTTTCTTATCTGTTGCCATTTCTACAAAATCAATTCATGAGATTTTTTTCAAACTACATTAAAAGCAAACTTCTTGAAAATATAAAATCTCCTGTATATTTTGGCAGGATGTTTGACAGTACACCAGATATTGCTCATACTGATCAAATGTCTCAGAGGATTCATTATGTAAAAATTGATGGCAGAAAAGTTAAAATAAAAGAAGCATTTTTGAGATTTTTCCTTTGAAAAGTAAAAAATTTGTTGATCTTAGTAAAGAAATTCTAAAAAAGTTTGATAATGATGAAACCCTTATTATCAATTATTATATATTATGAGGTGTCGCTCTCAAGGTTATGACAATGCAGGTAATATGAGTGGAATATATGGTGGGGTACAAGCAATTATCAAGTCTAAAAATAAAAAAGTTGTCTTCTTCTGATTTATTAATCATTCCTTTAACTTCTGCGGCGAAAATTCTTTTGCACAAAATGCCTTGTGTTCCATTTTTTGTAACTGTGGAAGCAGTTTACTCATTTTTCTCTGTATCTATACTAATTGGTGGGAAGTGTTGATTCAACACAGTGGAATATCAGTTTTAAGAGAGTTTCAACAACATGATGGAGTGCTCATTATGCTGCAGTTAAAGTAATGGCAGAAAATTCTGATAAAGTTATAGCAACAATTAAAGAATTTCGTGATTCACGAGAAAATTTGGACATAAACAGGAGCTGCACAAAACCTTTTGTCTGCTCTCCTCAATTTCACTTCTCTATACTATCTCTTTTTCTGGAATGATGTATTAAAAAAAATGAAGTGTACCGAGGTGTCATTGCAAGCCAAAGCGTTAAGCCTGGATAAATCATTAATAAAAAGAAGCACTTCATTTTTATATGTACGGAAAGAGGACTGAAATTGTAGAAAGAGCGATTGAAAATGCATTCAAGACATCTGAAGATAACGACATGTTTGTTGAGCGCAGAATTCGCCGCCTAAAGAAAATGGCTGGAGAGCAAGTTACAGATAAAGGATTATCTCTGCAAGATGAAAACAGAAGAAAAAATGTTGGAATGCCTCAATCGATTTCATTCTGAAATTCAGATTCGTTCAAATGACATTCAAGATGAATCTGGAAGATTTGAAGTGCTAAAAACTAACAATTTATTATTGACAGTTGAGGAACAGTTAAAACTCTCTGTACCAAAACTAATTTCCTTCTATGATGAAGTGTTTCAAAGAGAAATTTTCCTAAAAATACCAAGGTTAAGAACACATTTGAAAGCTGCCAATCTTGATGTTTCAAAAACAAAACAGTTACATTTTTTGTATTTTTATTGTTGAATGGGATTTTATAGAATCAATCTCTTCCAAACTTAGTTTTATCATTAAAGTTATTTTTAACGGTTTGCGTGCAGTCGCATTTTGTGAAAAGAGTTTTAGTAAAATGAAACTAATTATAAACTATTTTCGGTCAACAATGGGTGATAGCCAGTTGAGCATTGAGTAACCTTGCTATGTTGATCATAGAGCATGTGGTCACACAAAATATAAACTTCGATGAAGTTATTTCTCACTTTACTTCTATGAAAACGAAGAAAGGGAAATTTTAATACTAAGTGGTGTATAGTTAATTATTTTTAATTTAAGTTTAGTTACACTATGTTTAGTGCTGTTTATTTGATTATTGTGTAAAGGGAAAGTAAACATAAATAAAAATTATTCAAGTTTAGGTTTTACTTTTATTTTTGTTATAAATATTTACATTAATAAAATAAAAATATTTACCTTTATTTTTGTTATAAATAGTTACATTACTATGTATTATTAATTATTGTAAGGCTAATGCATAACAGATAAATTTTTACTGCATTTGAAATTAAAAAAATAAAAAATAAATTCTTTTCTTTCTATTTGTGTTGGTGGTGGTGGTGGGTGAGGAGGTGACACCATTTACATCCGCCCTGGGTGTCACCCATCCTAACTAGGCTACTGGCAATTACAATAAATTGTAATGTACAACAATAATGAGAAAAGTTCAATAACGCATTTAAATATAAAGAAAATGTGTAACATTATATAAAGATCATTTTTAAGCAATCTTTACAGTGGTTATCATATTTTAAAGTTTGGATGAACACTTTTTAAAATACATATTTTTATTAAAAAAAATTAATTTTGTTTTTTGAAATTTGCATATATTACGTTTATTTTTACACAACAACATTACTTTTCCTGGAAAAAAAAGAACAAAATACAGACAGTAAATGAGTTAATATTTACATGCTCTTATATACTGCCATTTTAACAGACTTAAATTACAAAGTTTTTAAATAAAATCCTTGTCATAATTGTTAACAATAATTAGCATACAAATATTTATAATTCCTCTTATATTTTGTATAGAACAAGAGTTTCTGAAGATGCTCCAAGAGGCTATACTGTAATGAAGGTCTCAGCTACAGACCATGATAAATCATTTTCAAATCATAATATTGACTACAGAATAACAGAAGGAAATATAGGAGAAGTTTTTGCAATAACAGGAACTACTGGTGAAATTATACTGATGAAAGCCTTGGATCGTGAACAAGAAGCAAGTTATAAATTAAAGGTTGATTACATTTTATTTTATTTTTTACAAAATCTGAATGTTCCTTATAAATAAACAAGCATATCCAAATCCATATACACCACAATATGGTCAAAACTATTATTGAATATTTCAAAGCAAGTGATATTACAAATGCATTTAAACATATATAAAAATTGAAAAAAGAATCTAATTCATAAACAGAACATGTAATTGATTTAATGTATGTATAATGTCAGTACCCATAATTTATCAATAATATGTATATTACCACATATATATATTACTATCTTGTCAGTGAGATAATTTTGTGTGATTGTTATGAACATTTATTTAAAGATCTGTGAAAAGAATAAATCTAAATAACAATATCAGTGTAAAACAAGTTTAATAACTGATACATACTTATTACTTTAGAATGAATTATAATTTTGTTGTTTGATTTCAGGTTGTTGCAACAGACAGAGGTAGCCCGGCTCTAAACTCCACAACTGAAGTATTTGTAAATGTTGAAGATGTAAATGATAACCAGCCTGTTTTTAACCAAAGTCATTACCAAGCCTATGTATCAGAAATGGCAGCAATAGACACAAATGTATTACAGGTGATTGCAAGAGATAAAGATGAAGGCTTACATTCCAAAATTGTATATGATATAACATCAGGAAATGAAGATCAAAAGTTTATTCTTAATCCAAATACAGGAATTATCACTATTAGAGAAAAACTAGATTATGATACTGTATCAGAATACAAATTTATAGTGAGAGCAACTGATAGTGACCCAGATCGCCCTCTTTCAGCCTTAGCTAGTGTAATAATCAAAGTTCAAGATGAAAATGATAATGCACCTCATTTCCCCCTTGTCATGTATAAAGAAGCCATTGAAGAAAATTCTCCAATAGGTACCACAATATTTATGGCTCATGCCATTGATGCTGATAGAGGGGTTTATGGCAAACTTAACTATTCTGTTACAGAAGGAGAAGGCAAAGAAAAATTTAGAGTTGATACAGAAACAGGTTTAATTAGTTCTTTAGTCGTCTTTGATTATGAATCAAAGAATAGATATTTTTTCACACTTATGGCAATGGATACTGGCGGAAAATATGCAACAGTACAGGTTCAAGTGGATATTGAAAGCAGAGATGAATATCCTCCAGAGTTTACACAGAATTCTTATCATTACACAATACCAGGTGATGCACCCATTGGTTATCTTGTTGGAAATGTTCATGCTACAGATCTTGATGAAGGTATAGATGGAAGAGTAATGTATCAGCTACGAAATTCCCAGTCCAATTTTGTTATCAATAGCACAACTGGGGCAATAACAGTAAAATCAATATTTCGACGAGAAGGTTCTAACAGATTAAGGCGGGAAATACGAAATCAAGAACTTTCTCTATATGTTTTGGCAAGCAGTGGGCGTCCAAGTTCTCTTAGTAGCTCTGTTGTTGTTGATGTTTTGGTTGATTTCTCTTTGAATTCATCTCGACTGAGTGCAACAGAACAAAAATTAGGAAGCAGTTTACCAGCTTGGGGATTAGGTTTGGTTATTGCCCTATCACTTTTAGCATTGGTATTGCTAGGAATGATATTTTTTCTTCGAAAGAGAACTAAAAGAAACAGTAAACCAGCTGTTGTCCAAGGATTTGATAATTCTTTTGATACAATAGATATTCACCATCCTCCTTCAAGTTCAGCAAGCATATCTCAGTTTCCACCACATTATAGTGATATATCTCATTTCGATCCTCCTGAAAGTTCACAACATGTTACAGGTGCTACATCTGAAGTATCTGATCAATCCCATTCAGCATCGAGTGGACGTGGATCGGCTGAGGAAGGTGAAGATGTTGAAGATGAAGAAATTCGAATGATAAATGAAGGTCCTCTTCTTCAACAACAAAAACTTCAGAGATTAGGAATGCCAGATTCTGGTCTTCATAGAGATGATGACAATATGTCTGATATATCAGTTCATAATACTCAAGAATATTTAGCAAGATTAGGTATCAATACATCACATTCAGACCAGAGGAGCATACAAGACTATAGTAAAATTTCAAATACCCACAGTGTAGAAAGCATGCACATGTTTGATGAAGAAGGTGGTGGTGAAGGAGATGGAATGGACATAAGTAACTTAATTTATTCTAAATTACATGATGTAGGAACTGATGATAATGAAGCTATCATAGATGGAACTAGAGGTTTTGGATTTGGAGATGAAGGAGAACCATCTATGACTGGTTCTTTAAGTTCAATTGTTCATAGTGAAGAAGAACTTACCGGCAGCTATAACTGGGACTATTTACTTGACTGGGGACCTCAATACCAACCTCTTGCTCATGTATTTGCTGAAATAGCAAGATTAAAAGATGATAGTGTGCCATCTTCTTTTGCCTCTAGTGCTCCAAAAACACTAAATCCACAAGTTAAAACTGTGCCCCCTCCTTTAATAACCAATGTTGCACCACGTTCAATTGCTCCTGTTGCACTTAATTCTGGACATACTAGTCAGGTTGCATCTTTTCCAACTTTACCTCGCTCTCCCATTGGTCATGATAGTACTTTTTCATCCCCAGCTATGTCTCCCAGTTTTTCACCTGCTTTATCACCATTAGCTACTAGGTCTCCATCTATATCCCCTCTGGTATCTCCAGGGGGTAGTTCTAACTCTATACAACTTTTAGGACCTAATGTATCTCATCTGACAAGACCTCAACATACTGGACATATAAATGTTGCATCCTCTGGCTCAGAGACTGAACTTCAAATCTGATAAAAGCTATTTGAAACTAATCAACAACCAGATCTATTTATTAATGATCTTATGTATATAAATACAGTCAAAATAATTTTCGTGACAATCAGTGATGCATGTGTTTCATTATTTAAGTTGCTGTGAGACATGGAAAAATCTATCAAGTTCCTCATATTTCATTTATTTGGATATTAGTGACAAACATAAAGTGTGAAAAACTATTTTAATTTCATATTATATATGAAATATACGTGATATTGCCTATTTATCACCAATTTGCCTCAGATATTACCATGATTGTTAAGATTCTGAGAAAAATGCCAAATTTAACTATCAATTTATTATGTAAACTTTGTTATTTCTATTTTCCTCTTATGAATGCCAAAATCATAGAACTTCAGAAGTAGAGTCAAACTAAATGTTGAATATACTAAAAAAATCCCAAGGTGTCAACCCAAAATAAGGGTGCCAAATTAGTTTGCTTTATAAGTTAAAAAAAATTCTTGGGTTACAACTTTTTAGTCTGGCCCTACTAAAATTAACTAATTTATTACTCATGTCTTTTTTTAAGGAGGGACACCAGTTTGTACAATGAAAAAAGTCACATTTTAGTAACTTTTGTGGGTTCCAATAACAATGTAAACTATCGTTTTTTTTTTTTTTTTTTTTTTTTTTTTGTAATATATAAAGTTATGTTTGAAGAGTGTTTCAGAATGTTTTCATTAAAAAAAATCATACTTCGATCTTGGCATCCCTGCAAATAAGGATGTCCTTGTCAGTTGGCTAATTGCACTCAACATTCCTGAAACATCAAAAAAGAAAAAAAATCTTAATGCAATTAATCATTAGCATATTGGCTATGGATTTTTCAAAATTTAAATAATTGTCAAAAAAGGGGGTACTTAAAAAAATCAATTTGGCCCCATAAAAATGGTCTTAACCCTCTCACTGACACACACATGTTAATACGTTCACTAAGTTCCAGGGGTTTCACTTCAATACAAGCATTTTTTAAATTAATATAATTTTAAAAATATAAGGCAGTTTTAATACATTGAGTAATGATTAATACCCTCAAGGATTGCTTTCATATGTATAATTACGTTTTTTATATAATGTTAGAATAATCATCTTTTTTTAGCAATTAAAATAAAGTGCAGAGAAAACAACATTACAATTTTGCCCTTTTGCTGGACAATCAGAGGGTTAAAATACTTCTGAAAAATCAAAAATTAAAATATAAAAAATCTTACATAGCACCATAATGAATTCAAATCTGAACATTTTTATAAATATTTATAGAAAATCAGACAAACAGTTCTTGAGCAATCCAAGTGGCCATGTAAAAAATGTCATTTTGATCAAAATACATTTAAAGTTTGCTTTGGTGACAATTAGTTATGCTAACATATTTATCACTATAACTTTTGTAATAATTTGAATTTCAAAATTTGTTTTTGGGCTATATTCTAGAAATTATAAACTATCAAAAATGAAAAAAAAAAATATTTTTTGAAAGTTTTAAACTGGTGTCTCCTCTTAAACCAGAATAAATCATAGCTTATGTGGTTATTTTTGTCAACCATGAAAAGCAAAAGTTATATTTCAACTAAAATTTTCTTATATAGATTTTGTTTTTCTAATGGAACTCACTTTGTGGTCACTCAAAATATCTAATTCCATTGTTTGTAAATTTTGTATAGGTACATGTATATAAAATTTTATATTTGTACAATGTATATGTGTATATGTTTGTAAATTTCACTAGATGCCAAAATTCCAAAGATTTTCCACGTCCCTTTTGGTATTGTGACTAATGGAATAGAAACGTTTAGGGATAGGCTTCTTCCTTTTTTTTTTTTTCTTTTATGCCTGAAAAAGAGTCCAAATTTTTAAGAGTGGGTCATATGAAATAGGATAATATATGACTTTGTTCTTTATCAAATTTCATTTTCCATCAAGAATTGTGTGATCCCTTTACATGTTTTGGGTGCTACTCAGCAATTAATATCTGTCAAATTTCATTTTGAAAATGAACTAGGAAAACTAAGGAAAAGTTATTTTTGTATTATCACACATTAAAGTAGTCTCATCTCCACTTTTAAAAAAAATCTTAATGTTAAAATTCATATGTAATATAATTAGCAAAAAATAATGTTAAGCTTTTTTTCTGGTATTTGACAATTCCAGTAATATTTAAAATAGATGAAAAATTTCTATGCATGAAATTAATTTTTTTAAAAAACAAGAAAAGATAAACATAGGTAATTTAAGCACCCTGAATTTGTTTAATTTATTCAAGAATGAAGTATTCATTTTACTTGGTAATAAAATGAATTTCTATTAATAAATATATTATTTTATAAATTTTACTAAACTTCAATTTAGTTTTACTGTTAAATTTTTTTAAAACAAATGTTTATAAATTAAGGAAATTTAGATTTTCTTTAGAGATATATTTTTATTATTATATTTTATGTTCAACAATTAAAAAATTTATGACATTACACTTTTATTTAGTTTGATTACTTTAAAGACAGATAAATTGCCTTTATTTTCTTGGTAAAAAATATTAGATTTTTATGGAAATAATCAAGACTATTTTAAATGTTTATTTATTAACTTATTTATATGTTTTACTGAGACATTCTTAAAAAAAATTATTTTCATTATACTTCTTATGTTGTTGACGATGATTTTTATGCTTTACTTCAAAGGGACATTTTTGTATATACCTGAACTCTCATTAATAAATGCTTGACATTTTTTATTTATGTGTTTATTAAATTTTCTTCTTACACACACGAAACTGAACCTAAACAAATCATAAAATCTTCACAGGTATCACTGCACAGACTGTAATTAGAATATAATGAGAATTAAAAAGCATACAAATATTATTACGACTAAGAATTTAAAAAGTAACACATGGGTGTTTAATCTCCATTTGGAAAGAACATCATGTGTTGCTGAAAATGCATTATCTATATACATATTTCTCTTACGTGGTGTGGAAAAAGGGGCTGAATTTCAAGATTATCGTTTGGCAACAATCTTTGGCCTTGGTCAGAATCTCCAATATGGCGGCCAGCGAAACAGCAGTGAAACTCAAACTAGAAAATTATTAAAAATAAAATAACATGTTTTTCGAAAAGTGTTTGAGATGATAACTCATTTTGATTATGAGCAATATCGTTAATTTCAAATACATTCTTAACTCTTATTTAGAATTTATTTATGAATTTCACTCACACAATAAAAATATCAACTGTCTAGATCGCACCTGCTGCCAACTATTGCTGTCTTGGTGAAGTAAAAAATAATTTCTTTTGCAAATATCTATAATCAATTAGAACAGTTTTGCGAAATTTAAACAATGAGTAATGATACATATATAAACTATCTTCCTATCACATAGTGTTTTTTTAAAATGTATTTAAGCCGTGCTGTACAATATTATAGGTGCAATGAATTTTAAATTAATTGTGTTTTCAAGTTATTTTTTCATAGTATTTAAATGATTTATGCACATTGGTAGCACCAACTAAATGCATTTTTAACTGTTTTCAATGAAGTTTTCAATTATTTTTTTTACATTAAAAAATTGTCAATTTTATGGTGGATTTATGGTAGTACTTATTTTGCTAGAATTGCTGCAAAAATGAAAAAGGGCAAGAAAGCAAAGCAAATTGGGACTGCGTAGCGGTCTCAATATGAATTGCTTTGTAATTCATGAGGGTTGGCGAGCGTTAGCGAGTAGGGGGCTGAGCCATTGCCACCTAGAGTAGAAAGCCTTCTGACTGGTTGGTGACGTCAGCAGTAAGAGGTGAACATTTCGTATGTCGCATTGATTAAGTAAGAGAAAACTTATTTATCATAATTTTTTTATGATTGCTGTACTTTATTGAAATCCAGAAAAATAATACCAATATCAGGAATACCTTTTAAAAAATATACATATATTTTTTTATGTTGCATAGGATATCGCATTCTTTAATTAATATAAATAATGCTTCTGGAAAAAAAAATTTCAATTCTTTATTTTAAAATCCAATGTTCAGTAATCTTTTTTTTTTTTTTTTTTTTTTGGGGGGGGGGGGGGGGGGGAGATTGAAGAAGCAGCAAAAATTTTTAAGAAATTTTTAAATATTATTTTAACTATAAAATATGAAATTGATTTGTTGTACTATTTTTATTATTATGTACACATATTATATCGTGGTGATAATTTCATAGCTGAATAATTTCCTGTACTTTATTGAAATCCAGAAAAATAATACCAATATCAGGAATACCTTTTAAATAAAGATATTTTTATGCTCCATAGGATATGACATTCTTTAATTAATATAAATAATGCACCTGGAAAAAACGAATCTAGATTCTTTATTTTAAAATCCAATTTTCAATAATCTGAAAAACATTTTTTTTGGGAGGGGGGGAGTGGAGGAGGGGATTGAAGATGCAGCAAAATTTTTTTGAGAAATGTTACAAAATTATCTATTATTTAGGTAATATTAAAATTCCCACATCTCTTACATATTTGTAGCCATAAGGACTCAGCAAGTAAAACATAGTGGAAAAAATTAAAGTTGAGGAAGTATACCTATATCTTTCTAGAACGCATATTAATAAATCGAATTGTTCCTCTATAAAATCGATTTGTTCTTTGTTTTCCTCTAATTTTTCCCTAACAACTTTTAAGAAATTTTTAATTAAGTCTAAGTACAAAATAACATTGCCCGTTTCATCTAGTGTAGTTTTTTCTATATATTCAAGAATGGAGTGTACTTCATTTACATTAGTAACTGAAAATGGAAACTTCTACTTACCAATAGATTTTACCTCTTTTCCTTTTGTACATAATTTCAGTTCCAAATTTTTGTCAATTGCAACACAATAATCCAACTGACACTCTTGGAATTCATTAAAATTTAAAAATAATATACACTTATCTTTCTTAATAATATCCCAATAGGTTGAGCAATGGTACAGTTTTTCACAGTTGTAAAGTTCATCAAAATTTGAAAATTTTCTTGTAGTATCATATATTTGTTTTTCTTCTATGCTTTCCTTCATAGCTTTGCTTAAATTTTCCTGTTCTCTCAGATTTTTCTTTTCTGAAGGATCCACCCTTGATGGTTTATTTTCTTTAGATAAGTAACTTGGACAACCTTGAAATATGCATGGAACATCATCGTTTTTGAGTCTTGGACGACTTAATGTGACTTTGATATAAATTCCTTTCTTCTCATCAAATGCAGGCATTTCTCTTTCGATGTTTTCATCTTTAAAATGCTTTTCACATAGCTATGGAAAAAAATATTATGAATATTTTTGTTTATCAAAATAAATATATAGTTTAAAAAAATCAATTACTAAATGGGACCCTTCATAAAATTCTTCTTAATAAAATAGATTCCTTCACAAAATTTCTGATAATAAAATGGGCCCTTCACAAAATTCCTTATAATAAAATGAGTTCCTTCATAAAATTCCATTTCATAAAACATACTCTTTCATTAATTACTTCCTAATTAAGTTTTCTAAACAAAATCTTAATTAATTTTTAGTTAAATTTTGCTAAAAATTAAAATTGGTTACAACTGATGATTTTTAATAATTATTTTTATGAAATTTTCAGAGTACAAAAAGGAAAAGAAAAAAAATCTACATGAAATGAAATCTTAGGTTAGATGTGCCATTTGTGTTCACTCGATCAAAAAAATAAATTACTGAATATTTAAGAGAGTTAAATGTGATTTTCAAAGTTTTTGGTATTAAAGTTTTAAAAAAATCTTTTACTGTAAAACACATTCACAAAAACTTTACACACAATAATAATAATAGTAAAATAAGTACATTTCAACCTGGCATTAAATAAATGTTAAATTTTTGTAGCAATAAAAAAAAGAATATTAAATAATCATTCATTATAACTAGCATGTATGTTTAGTATACTTACTCGCAGATTTTTTGTCCAAATTAAATCTTTTCTAGGAATAACATGAAGCCAAGCTGATTTTAAGTTTTCATCCTTTGGGAACGCGAAGATTGACACTTTATTTTCTGTATAATAATTTCCTTTGCAGTTAGGTACGCAACATTTATAAACCATTTTCCTACAAAAAGAAAGAAAAACGGGTTATATGGAAATTGTGAGCTAAAATTATGTAAAACTAAAAAACATTACGTAAACACAAAAATATTTTAATGATGTTTTTTAGAAATGTTATTCAATTGTTTTCAAATTATAAAATGCATTTTTTAAATTAGATCATTCATACACGATATTTTAAAAATCAAAGTTTACATATATTTAATAATAATAATAATAATAATAATAATAATAATAATAATGCTTAAAAATTACTCTAATTGCCAAAATATATTCTTAACAAAAGAATTGAAGCAAATAAATACGGCATACAAATTTGAATAATTTAAATGCATTAAACATACAGAAATCTACTTTAATTATATTTTAAATAATAATCATTTTGAAATTCTCACTACGCATTTTATAGCTTATTTTACATATTTAGTTACTATGAAGTATGAAATTAGTTATGCATAGTTATAACATAAGCTTATTCTTATCAAAATACAGCAAGCATAAATCTATGATTTTTCAATAACAACTATACTAACTAATATTAAAAGTTCTAGATTTAAAAAACAAAGCTGAAAAATTTAATCCTTTTCACATTGCTGTATTCACACATGTTTTAAAAATATCATAAAAATATTCTTACACGTGCAATCAAAATATCATACACGTGCACAATTTTAAAGAAAAATATAACTAAATTAAATTACTGTGTAATAAAGACATAAAAGAAATTTCACTTACCGTATTTACAATAACAGTTGATAAAAAAATCCAATCTTTTCAAGCCTATTTCACTGTAAAAAGCACATAAATCCACATTTTCAATCAGCAATGAAATTTGTGAGGCAGTCACGACGTCTTTCACCATACCAACTACTGAGAAATACATTCTGGCTTCTTCCTCCTTCCTTTCTCCTCTGCCTACTAACACACGTCACAGGAGCTTTCATCTCCTGCAAGAGACTTACCTTGACTCTTTTTACTTTCATTCGGCTTCTGGATTTTTGATGGACACCCGTTACCCACCTTCAACGATTGTTGATTACACAAATTCCCACACTAATTGTTGACACTATTCTTCTTTCCCGTTGCTGTTTTTCGTCTTTGCTGGATACTGGCCTCTGTAGTTCGGCTCCGTCGCTGTTCTTCCATCTTTCCTGACTACTGGTTCTCGTGGTTTTATCCCGCCGCTGCCACAATTGTTATGGTCTTGTTACCTTTTGCGGTCACCATAGTACTTCTCCTAGTCTTGAGACCTTAGTCTTATGGTATTTGCTGCTATCACCGGCATTAGACTGATACCGAACACGTTGGATTAGAAGTTCTCACATAAATAATCAACTAAGAATTTATTGATTAAATTAGCATGAAAAAAATGTTACAGTGATAGTCCTTATTGGTCAATGCAGATTATTATCACTTGCTGTCGAATGACAGTCTCCCTGATCGCACGTTTTACTCTATTTCGCTACGCTCCACTCGTACACACTGTTCCGTCTGCGCTGTAATTAGTTCACCCCGGACCAAGCTGTCAGATGCACGTTCTCTCTGCGATTCTACACTGCTCCCTACGCCGCTTCTCTCCCAGGACACTGGCTGTACATACTCACTGCACTGCACACCAACGACTCTGGCGTCCTACTCTTTCCGCTGTACACCAACGACTGACTCGTCTCCCACTCTTCACGCCACCTTCCAAATCAACGGGGTCTCTCCTTCTTCCTTCATGGGGTTTCTACACTGGTCGAAACATTTATCTAGGACCTTCCCTCTTTCTATTATCTTCTGACCCCAGTTTGCTAGGAATTCAGTACTCATTGTATTCACCTTTCAAAGCCGGATTAGTTACTTTCACAATGATCTTGTGAACATTCTCCAAATATATAATCGGATCAGAGAAATTCTTTTGTCAATCAAATACGGAAGTTTTACAGTAAAATAAATATATATATATATCAGAATACAGTAATATATAATAATGATTAAATACAATTAATTAAATTAATTAGAACTATACAATATAGGTTCTGTTAAAGTCAGAAACCTGACAGTAATAAAATTATTATAAACACTCATTATCTTTAAAACTTATGCAGAATCCAAGGGTTAAAATAGTATCAAAAGATTTTCTTTAATAAATCTGATTTCTGCTCTGCTGAATGTCAAACTTTATCTTTTTAAAATGTACAGTGAAAGTTTAATAAATTTTAAATAACATTTTATTAGTGTTGAAGATAAAAAATGTATAATACCATTGTAACTTAAATATGATTACTTGCAAAAATGAATTTTGACTAAGGAAATTGCATGGCTGCTTTAGTTTTATTGTCAATTAAAGATATCAAAAACTTTATAAAATTATTATATAAACTTTATAATGTGTAAATATTGTTGAATTAATGCTTGTATTTTAATATTATTTGCCATAATTTTCTAACTCATGCACAAAAACTGATCTAATTAAAAAAAAAAAAAAAAAAAAAAAAAAAAAAACTTGTCAAATGTTCAATATTTAGATTAAGCTAGATTATGAGTAAAGCATAGTCAATGTTTTGAAATTCATTTATTACTAATACAGATCAAAATTACATATATTATTCGCATTGCAAATTTAAATGTAAACAGGAATGTTAAATCGCTGTTAGGCATTATTAACACATTAAGAAATAATACAGGAGCTTAGAATTACTCATCAAAAGTTAGATAATTGGACAGAAAAAATTCAATGCTTACCTAAACTGAAATTGCTTTATGGATTAATACATCCAAAATTCAAAGAAAGTATGGCTAGCAGGCGTACACTTATAAAGCAGAAGAAGAAATTACACTTCCTGCTTTCAAAAGTGACACCAGCTGGCCAATTAATTCAGAAAATGGACGAATCCACAACTGTACTGCATGCGTCTTAGACAGGATCAATCTAGATTTCGGGAATCACATGGTAGCTACATAACTTATAACTATAAAAATTTAAATAAATGAGAACTAAATGGCGACTCCTTTTGTTTAACATATAATAGTAAATATTTATTTCTTAATTACAGAGCGAAATTATTTAAATAATCAAAAACAGAATGTAAAGGATTTTTAAATCATCCATATAGCAGCTAGTCTCTTAAATGTAAACAAAAACATACAGAACACGGACACTGGAAGTGTTTCTCACCAAGTATGATTATCGACAAGATACCTCATAACTCTGCCAAGAGCAACAACCAATCAGATTGCAAGCTACAGTTCCGAATGTAGAAGTAGAAGGTAGTTGGAATAAAAAATTGGCTGTGTCTATTCTCACAGCATACTGCACATGCGCCGAAAGGCGGCCATAACAACTGCCGGAGATTTTGAAGAATGATTCTGTTTTTGAATTACTCTTTTTTTTTCTGACATTCGACTGCCGTAACGCCATTAATAAACAATAATGTTTTGATTCGAAATCTGTGTGCTGCAGTGATAGTTAATAAATATATGAGTTCTTTAGCGAGTTGTTAGTGCTGCAATTATTTCTTTTTTAATAGTTTTGTGTCATTTTACAAAGTTTGTTTCAGAAATTTGTCTCAAGAAATGATTTCCCTTAGATGTATTACCAACCAATGGACACAGATTTTTTTTTTAATCCAATTTAAATACAGCTGCCAGCTGATACCACTTTTAAAAGCATAGAATTATATTTATTATGTGCTTTTGGGTGTATATTTGCTAACATTGTATCGTGTGGAGATTCCAAGCCAGTGAGTTATACGAGTAAGCTGTTAGTATAAGTTAATGCAGGTGAGATGGGAAAAACTTTGTTTACTTATTTATTTTCATTTCAAACTTTCAGAACTAATTTTTGTACTGCTCCTGAATGAAAATTTAATATACACTTTGAATCTAGCTTTTTATCTGAATTTAGAGTTACAGAGCTTAAAATTTCATAAACTTACAAACAGCTTTTGATAAGCCTAAAAATTAGCAATGTATACAATGTTCCTTACAACAATAATCTTAACATTTTGTACAAGTTTAATACAATAAATCTTATTTTAATGTTGTTGTTTTTTAATATGTCAGTTTATTCAGCTATTGTTAGGATAACAGATGTAATCTAAAAGTACTTTATTTTATATATTTATAAGTGCTGTTTATATATTAATTTACTGCATGGATGATTTCCAAAATGACTGCATCTTTGATACTACAATATTTGACTCTACATTTCGTGCTAAAAGAATAGATGCTGTTAGAACATATGATATGTCAGTACATTCTAGTTAATAAAATATATTTATTAAGTAATTAGTATACCTAGATTTTCAAATATTTTGTTAGTAGATTATTTTAGTTATAAAACTTCAGAAAGTTTCATGTCTTAAATCATCTAAGAAAGACTTTTTCAAAGCTTTTTAACAAGATTGTTTTTTGCATATAAAATTAAAAAGTACGGCAATATATTGTTTTCTATGATTTTTCCAAAAACCATTTTGTACATAAAAATTTTCAATTTAATTTTAATGTTTGCCCCTTCTATATCCCATGAGTATCGCCAAAATAGTGTCAATATAGTTATTTTATACAGGTTTTGATTTGTGCAGTTGGCAACAAAGCTAAAGGAAGCTATATTGTCCCATCTTATGTATAATGTAAACAAAGAGGAAACATTTACTTTATTTTGTATTTTTTGAAAAAAATTATATCAACATGTTATAAGTATTTTTTAATTATCTTTATGAGTATTATTTATATTTATTTGTACAGTTATAAATATTTGTTATGAAAGAATTGCATTCTCATTTTAAGATCATTAGGCCTAACTTTTTTCTTCCTTAGGACATTTTTATGGTTCAAAATTGTTGACTCTTCTTTCCGGCATTTGACTACCATAACAATAACCAACAACAATAATGTTCCTATCTGAAATCTGTGTGTTGTAACGACAGCTAATAAATATGAAATGAGTTTTTTAGCAAGTTGTAAAGTTGATTAAATTTAACAAAGTAAATCAGTTTTTTAATAGTAATTACATTGTTATATTTTACATTACTAAAAAAACAAGAAAATAGAGATAATTTCAGGAATACGTAGCTCTATCTGATGCATAGAAATTGTTTACAAATTTTTAATTACATTTCTAAAATTTCTTATTAAAATTAAAAACATTCCTATTCTTGTCTCTTTTTTTTTTGTTTATTTTGCCTATATTTCCTTTGGTATTTGCTTGTTAGTTTGTATTTGACGTTTATAACTAATAGAAAATTATGGTCATTATAATACATATCCTACCCCGTCCCCTCCATGCTATTATTAATTTACCTGTAAACTATATCAAGAATGCCCATGTTGTTGAATGTTTACATTACTACCAATTCAAGTTTTATTTTTATCTAACCATTTCAAAATTAATAATTTATTTACTCCATAATATTTTTAAGAGTAATATGTTTTGAGTAATTGTAATATTTTTTTGATACATATGAATTAAATATCAGATTAGTTGCATTTGAAAATAGTCTAAAAATGATTTAAAAAAGAGTAAGGAATGTAGCTATTTCATGTGATAAGCATAAAAGTACCACTATTTTACCCTGAAGTTTGGTTTTGTTGTTTAAATGCATACGATTGTGACGATTTCACTGAATCACCTTATTTTTGTAAACCACACTATCAAGACCAGAGGCTTCCAAAACCTAGGAATTTTGCAGTCGTAGCGCCGATACTTCAAACTCGTGCTGTGTTTATTGAAGAAAATAAATAGACAGTCGATTCCAAGTCACAGTTTATTAAAATCCGGAAATTCTGAGACTATGCTTTTACTGGTTCATATGATAATTCCATAAATAATGACTTTTAGAACCAAGGAGAGGCTTCGTGAATTAAATTAAATACTCGAAGAAGACGTAAAAGGTTAATAGGCAGCGTCGTATGGTCTATCGGCAGCCAAGGAGATATATTCCACGTTCGCGAAGTATGCAACAGGTTTCCGTATACATCGAGATCCAGGAACAATCTGCACTCAAGGTGGGAAAACAAACATATAAGCATTTGCTAAAGCTCATGAATACAGAGCCACGAAACAGTCTTTCGACCAATAGCGTTACGGAACTCTATTTCCTGAGCACTATGATTTGAAGGATATTAAACTTCTGACTGAAAAAGCGCAGGAAAGACATTCTAGGTTGATCTGGAATGATCCTGATTTTTTCGAACAAATGTAGAAATAAAAAAGAAAATGCGTAGGTTTACTGGGTCTTGGAAGAATGCCAAGATAAAATTTTACATTGAAACTGAGATTAACTTTTATATTTGAGAAAAGAATACTTTTTATCAGAAAAATAGGGGAAAAAATAAAAAGATACAGGTTGTTTTTCAAGAGAATTAAAATATTTAGCTAGGAAAGTGATATTTTAAAAGGATTAAATTTTAGGATGCGTTATTTTAATGGAATAAAAAGCGAGTAATTTTAACAGAACTGCATTTTTTTCAAGAGAATAACTTTAGAATAAAGAATTTTAAGCTATGCGGGATTTTAACAATTTAAATAATAGAACGAGAAAATAATTTAGAATAATGGAAAATAAACAGAATTATAGAATTGATGAGGCCAACGGTGACAAAATTAAAATATTTGTTTCATATATATATAAATTTTGTAATATATATACCGTATTTACCGCGTATAAGTCGACCCCCACTTTCCCGATCAAGAAATTTGAATTTTTATAAATCCCGCGTATAAGTCAACCCCCCACTTTTCCGATCAATAAATTTGATTTTTTTTCAAAATACATTATTCAAAATCACCTGGAAAAAAAGAAAGTATACTAAATATACAATAATAAAGGAACTTTATTATTATTATTATTATTATTGTACATTTATTGGAAATCATCTGAAAGAAAAAGTACTAAATATATAATAATGAAGATAATAATATACAAAGTTAAACTGATTCGAGGTCCGATTCAATATCGGACTCGCCAAACCCTTCACATAAGTCCTTCGTCGTCATCGGCTCATCATGATACACGTTTTCAATCTCTGTATCGCAACATTCTTCCTCGTCGTTATTACTTTCTCAAATGGCATCATCTTCTGTGCCGTCTAGTTCGTTGCTTATGCAGCAATTCTTGAACGATTTTATAATCATTTCGGAAGGAATTTGATTCCACGCATCTTTAAACCACTGGGCAATTAATGCAATGTCGGACTTTCTAATATTACCGCCCTTTGTTAATGTTGGACAACCGGATGAAATACACTCTAAAAAAAAAAAATTAAGGACCCTCGCATAAGTCGACACCCCCACCCTTAAAGTCTCTTTTTGTCCAAAATTTCTCGACCTATACGCGGATAAATACGGTATATATATATATATATATATATATATTTATCCTCATTAAATGTTTAAGAAAATTATCATTTATTTACAGTAAATAAAGTTTTTTTACTTACACAAACAACCTATTTCCTTCATAAATTTCAATATATGTTTTTTTACCATTACATAAACTGATCATGTGTAGGAATTATTTTTCTCATTGTATCACAAGTTAAATATACAATAATCTAATTTATTAAATAAAAGTTATTTTTAATCAGCTTATGTCAAAGAAATAGAGTAATAAAGCAATAAAATATCAGATTACTTACATTAGAAAATAGGCTTAGATGATTTTAAAAAATGGTAAGATATGTAACTGCTTTTTGTGTCTTAAGCCTAAAAGTACCACTAAGTTTTGTTTTGTTGTTTTGAAAAAAAAAAGTAAAAAGTAAAAAACAAAATCCAAATTTTGTAATGAAAATCCAAAATATTAATCTTACTAAATATTTCATTTTATTTGATTGATAAATGAAAAGAAATTTATTTAGAATAAATAAATTTTTCTTACTTTCACAAACAAGCTGTTGCATTCATATTTTTCAATATGTTTGTTTATCATTTTATAAGTTGACCATTTGTGTGAATTATTTTTCTCACTGTACCATTTTAATCTACAATATTCCAATTAACTAATATAAATTTATTTTTAATCAGTTTATGTTAACCTTCCTACCCTGAATGGGTCGAATCGACCCATTTCTATAATTTATTTAATTCGATTCGAACCAGAAATTTCTTCTTAAAGTATGTTAAATAAAAGCCACAGTGAACTAAGTTAAATAAATGTGTAAAATAGTTTTAAATAAAAATTCTGGTGTGAATTGTTTTTAACACGGTTGAGTGAAATTTCAACAGGGTAGTAAGGTTAAGAAAGTAGTTTTAGAGTAACAAATAAATAAATAGATCAGTTATATTAGAAAATAGCTTATTATGATTTTACAAATCGCAAGAAATGTAACATTTTTAATGTAATAAGCGTAAAATTGCAACTATTTTATCCTACAATGTTTTTTTCCTTTCTGAAAAAAAAAAAAATCTAATTAAAATGCCAATGTTAATCCTTAAAATGAGTTTGAAAATTTGTAGAATAGCCTTCAGTTTACTTTTTAGATAGTTTCTACTGTCTAGGACCTCCACGGCAATTTATTAAGAATCACCAGTCCTGTAAGGCATTAAATGAACACTGTCTGTGTCAACATTTTGTTTATTTTATAATATAGGTGAATATTTCTTTCAGTAAAATTTCCGTGATTGTATTTATACCTACTTTTGCATGCCACATGCGATTCTTCTTACAAGTTGTATTATTCATTGATACCGAAAGCAGCCAAATTCAAGATTTCAATGGCTTTCATACTAGAGATGCAAAAGCAAAAACCAGCAAACTTTTAAATAATGCAAAAGATGCAGTGAATGCTGTTCCTGCAGTTTTAGAGGAACAAAATTTGGTTCAATAGCTAGCTTGTGAAGATGAGCCAAATAAAGCTCAATCAATGACTGATGATGAAATTATAGCTATTGTTTTAAACCCCATTGAATCAGGGAATGAAAACACTAACAAGGAGAGGACCAAGCTTGGTAATAACAGATTTTGATTATTTTTATATATGTTGTACGGTAGAAGCCCCTTAGTCTCAAGTTCAACGGATTTTATACAACGCTCTTTAGTTCTCGAGAAATGGGAGGTCTAATATTTTAACACAACTTAAATACTTTGTAACGATGTTGCTGCGTTGGTCGTAGCTCAGTTGTTATGGCGTCTACTTGTTGATCCGAGGGCCCGGGTTCAAAACCGGGATGATCTGCGTTTGTTTTTCTCATTTTTTGTTTTATAAATATCTGTAATTATTATTTCATAATCCTAATTAAAAATTATAATATTGTGCATTAGTTATAATGTTAACCTATTAATTTTTTATTTGTAACTAAACCATTGTATAAAACATCATTAAAAAGTTAATCCCTCTTAAAATGTATTTCAAATATTCTTTATCGATGCAATGATATTGAACAATTGTGTCAATTCGTGATTTTAAAGAAACATTATTTATATATTGCCTTAACAAGGGAAGTCAATGCGATGATAACATTACTCTGTTTTTAAAGTAAGAAGCATAATTATATTAAAATTTAGCATAAGAATTAAATTACAACATATTTTTCTGCATATCAAATATTTTTAAATTTGTAATACGTATGATTGTGCTTTGAATTCATTTATAATTAATAAAATAAGGTATGATTTTGCAAAGATTTTGTAATTTTTACTAGTCAATAATGGATCCATTAAAAAAACTTTTTAAATGATGAGAAATATTCAATATCTCAAAATCAGACTTAAAAATCAAATAAATTAAATTTAAAGTTACATATGTTAACATTATAATTAATGTACGATATTAAAAGTTTTAACTGAGATTATTAAATTATAATTAAAAGTATATTTATAAAACAAAAAATGAGAAAAACAAACGTAGCTCGTCTCGAACCCAGGCCCTCGAATCAACGACCAGACGCCATAACAACAGAGCTACGACCAATGCAGTAACTCCGTTACAAAGTAAGTAATAAAATTACTCGGATATAAATATTTAAGTTTTGTTGAGCAAATTTTATTTCAGAGCATGAAGTAATTCCAGACTCGTTGGAGCACATTCTTTTTTCTTGTATCAAATATCAGCAACAGCGTGCTTTATCCTGGAACATTGCAATTCTAAAAAGTGATTGTTTTCGGGGTTTTCCGAACTTTTTGGATAAATTTATCTCCTCTGGTGATTTCCGAGCATCAACTATAAATTTCTTACATTGCATTAATCGTTTTTAATGGTGTTATTTCATAGATTAGTAATTTGGTTTGATGTACCACTCGAGACAACAGCCAAGCCGCTATAGGTCTCAAAGCCCCCCCCCCCCTTCAAACTTCAAACTTCAAGCATGAAGTAATGAGTGTTCATAGCTATAGGTCTCAAAGCATCATTCCTTCAAATGTCAAAAAAGGGCAAAATGAGTGTTCATAGACTACAGAAAAAAAACAAAAAAACATTGACAACAAATCAAAACTTCACCTACCATTGTGTCAAAGTTTAAAAAAATGAATAAATCAGTAAAATTTGTATTGTATATAATTTAATTTTTGTATATATTAACTTAGTTATTAAATATATTAAACCAATTTTGGATTATATTTCTTTTTCTATTGCAATTTTTATGTAATTGTTCTTAATTTATACTCAGACTTTAAAAAATACAATGTTAACAAAGGGATGATCTGTAATCTGCAAAAATCTATAATCCACAAAACCCTTGGTCCATATGTGTACGGATTTCACAGAGTTGACTGTATTAGTTTTATTAGTGCCTGTTTCATATACTATTTCAACCGCTGTCGCGCTCGTCGACCTAACCGTTCGGAGTTTTCTGTGGTTTTCTTTGAACCTTGCCGTAAATACGGGTTAGGATCCCTTAGAAAGACCCCCATGGAGGGCACTCCCCCCTAGGGCCTATATCCCAAGTGTAGATAATCGGCCGTCATAAATCAATCAACCAACCATATACTATTTCTGGTTCTGAATACATCTCTGTTTCAAAGATTTCTTCTTGTTCATCACTATCCCAAAGCAAAGAAAAAAAGTCCTTCCGGCCTGTACCGGGAGGAAAAGGTAGCTTTCCTATATCTTCGTTTTAAAATTTTAGCTAATGTTACACGAAAACAGCAAGTTAAAATGCAAAGAAACGTTTACAAAATATTCGTTAATACTGAATTTTAATAAGAATTTCGCCAAATTATTGAGCAATAGCCAAATTGGCTTAATTTATAAAGACTTATTTTGGTCGCCAAATTTGGCGATATTTCGCCAAATGTCACAAATTTTGCCAATTTTGTCGCCAACGTCGCCAATTTTGTCGCTAACGGATATGAATATATAGTTTTATGCGTATGACTGGGAAAATTATTACAACAATGAAAGAAAATAATTTGCGAGTAATCGCGTTAATGTGCTGTTTTGTTTCAAAATGTCAGCCACTCTAGAATTTCAAACTGCTCTATCTCAGCCATTTTTAAAGATAGAGGTAAACCAAAAAATGCTCTGGAATCCTTGTATCAAGGCCTAACACGTAAGCTAAAAATAAATTTGAATTTTTAACTTTTTGGTACATTTATTTTATCTTGAATGGCGGACCAAGCTGGCCAACGAACTCGGTCGAGACATTGGTGACCTTAATACACACAATTAGTTTCATAGCTCAGATATATATATATATATATATATATATATATATATATGGATAATAATAAACACTAATGGAAAATCACTTGCAGAACCATTATCACAAATGCCAACCAAAAACTTTAAACCACTTAAATTCAATACTAGAAAAACAAAACTAAACAAACTACATTTACACAGAACCAGAAAACGCAACTAACTACTTAAACTCAAAACAAAAGAACACTACAAATTGCAGCAAAAATTAAAAATGCCAATAAACAACAAAGAAAAGCTAAAACAACCTGTGTCAGGTGGCATGGCTTGAGACATGCACTGCTGGGTTAAACTAGTTTTACGCATGCAACACTCCCCCATACCTGACAAGTACAGACTGAAAATGAATGAAACAGACATAACAAAAGGAAGCAAACTAAAGCCAGACTACACCAACAAATTCTCGATTTACATCACAGTAAACAACCCACTACACCGACAAACTATAACTAGACTACAACATCAATTTCTCAACTTACATCATGGCAAACATCCCACTACACCGAAATACTAAAGCCTAATACTAAGCCTAATACTAAAGCCTAATACTAAATACTATATATATAATATATATATAAATCAACATTTGAATGGAGGGTGGTTTTGGGGTCTGGGGGTCATGATCGGTGAAAATATATCGAAATTTTCCGGAACTGCTTTCCTCCGAACGGCTGCAATAGGTAGCTTTATACTTTTAGGTAGCTTTCAATACAAAAAAGTCCTTCCGGCCTGTACCGGGAGGAAAAGGTAGCTTTCCTATATCTTCGTTTTAAAATTTTAGCTAATGTTACACGAAAACAGAAAGTTAAAATGCAAAGAAACATTTACAAAAGATTCGTTAATACTGAATTTGAATAAGAAATTCGCCAAATTATTGAGCACCAGGCAAATTGGCTTCATTTATGAAGACTTATTTTGGTCGCCAAATTTGGCGATATTTCGCCAAATATTGCCAATTTTAGCGCTAACGGATATGAATATACAGGTTTATGCGTATGATTAGGAAAATTATTATAACAATGAAAGAAAATAATTTGCGAATAATCGCGTTAATGTGCTGTTTTGTTTCAAAATGTCAGGCCATCCTAGAATTTCAAACTACTCTATCTCAGCCATTTTTTAAGATAGAGGTAAACCAAAAAATGCTCTGGAATCCTTGTATCAAGGCCTAACACGTAATTAAAAAGTAAATTTGAATTTTTAACTTTTTTGTATATTTATTTTAGTTTTAAATTTTGAAATGGCAGCCATCTTGAAACAAAATGGCGGACTCGGTCGAGACATTGGTTAGCTTAATACACACAATTAGTTTCATCAAAATTGATTTATAAATACGAGCGTTATCGTATGACATATGTCAGATATATATATATATGGATATATCTATATATATAAATCAACATTCGAACGGAGGGTGGTTTTGGTGTCTGGGGGTCATGATCGGTGAAAATATAGCGAAATTTTCCGGAACTGTTTTCCTCCGAACGGCTGCAATAGGTAGCTTTATACTTTTTTGTATTGAAAGCTACCTAAAATTGGTTATATGAACCTTAGTTTCTTTCGCCTTTTTTAACCACAATAGTGTCGTTTAGGCAAACATTTCCCTCAGACACTTAAATCAAAATAGCATTTTCGTTTTCACACGTTTTGCAATGAACATCTGGTAAAACATTAATATTATTTTTAAAAATGTCGATGATGTACTTTAATGCAGATATTCAGGCTTTGTATAGTCCCAATGTCATGTCAGGAATTGATTTATTTTCTTGTCTGCTAGATAAAAGGTGTACGTATAACTCTGTTTTTACATTTTTTGGATCATCACATTTTTCTGCGAATTTTATAGGCTTAATTTCATCATCCGTTAAACAGGTATTTCAATCATGTTAAAACACACGCTCACTAAATGTTAATCCTGTGGGAGAATTTTTTTTTAAATATCGCTTTTGCATTTGAAAAAAAAAATTTTTTTTTTCATTGAATAGCTGAGCCATTGTAAACTTTTTCAATTTTGTTTACAGGTTTTTTTTTTTTTTTTTGTGAGGATACTTTTGTTTTTGAAAGCGGTTCAGAAATGAAACTATCCTAATTTAAAAAAAAACATGTAAACAAAATCAGAAAGTAAAAAACAGCCTTTGTAGAAATTGATTTTAGCTGTCCAATGTAAAAAAACAATGTCATTAAAAACTATGGAAATGCAAACAAGATATTATAAAAAAAATTCTGCCATGCAGGAGCGTAACTACCGTGGAGCAATTGGAGCAAACTACTCCAGGTGCACAAATCCCAAGGGTGCAAAATAAACATTTGTAAAACTATTTGCGTATTTTTTTTCCTCATTAATCAGATATTATAGTTGAATTTTGTTACAATCAGCATATTCCTGCAATATTTTAAATTGTTTTTAACCTCAACTACTTCGATTTAAAACATGTTTTTATACACAGTTAAAAAACAATTACTTCTATTCGTGAAGTTTTAATTTCAATTCATACCATATTGCAGCCTCAAGTGAATTTTCCAACACCGTTTCAGCATGCCTGATTTTTTTCTTTAACTTTTTCCGTATAGACGGCAGTTAAAGATTTTCAAAACTTATTTACAGGGTTCTCATTGGTTACTTTATTGGCTACCACTATTTCCAAACAATAATCTTCCTGGTACATTGAAAATGTTTTAGAAATTATCAGGATGATCACTGTACGGATATAATGGTAGCCAAACAAGTCACGGCTTAGAAAACCTAATATTTAAGATGTAACAACAATGCTTTAGCTATTTAGTTATTTTACGATTTGTTGAGATTTTGAAAATATGGCAAACCTCAAATGCAGAATTGATAAGCATTTTCTTTCAAAAAGAGTGAAAAAGTTGAGTGAGCATGTTGAACATGTGATGTATAACACAATGACATTATTATTTAAATGTTTATGACCAAATTCGGTGTTCTTTAGCACCTGATACAAAACCTATGCAAATTTACACCACTTTTCTCGAAAAATATTTTTCCGCATTAATCCTTATTTAATCGCAGAATTTTAGGATTAAATAAGACAAAAAATATTTTTTGAAATATTAATGTGAGTTTGCTTAGGCCGCACCCCAACCACCTGATATCACACATATGTAGTCAATGAGTTTCGAATTATAATATGAAAAAAAAAGAATTTTACTAAATTATGTTACATTCTGGCGGCTCAGACTAGCCCGACGGGCAACCAACCCGCAGAACGGTGAGCCCTAAACCAGGTAAAGCTGCTTCCTCCCTCAGGTGAAGCTAATAGTTAAAAAATTTGTCACTTTTTTGAAGCATTTTTTTATTAATGATTTTTTTTTCCTCAGAATAATTGCTTTTTTAAAGTTTCTTTGTTTTAGAGGACCATTAAAATCTTTTAAAACCTAATGTATATTCTGTGATTCTGTCTATTACCAATGACGACATGATCTGTCCAAGAATTTTCAGCCTGTCTGGCACCAAAGAGCGTCACCTCTATTTCAAAATATGTATTACATATTTTTCTTATTTAGTTTTTTGTAAAATCATTTATTAAGTATTTGTCTGAAATGTGTATACTTCGTGTATTTGCATATAAATTAAAATGCTGTGATTGTAATTTCCCCTGTAAAATGTTAATTATATAGATTTTTGGGCTTGATTCACAAAAATTTTTATAAAGAATATTTTCAGCCAAGAAAAGGTAAGTCATTCTTTTTTGTTACAAATTACATTTTAATATGTAAACTGCACTGTTTTAATATTGTCTATAAATGTATTAACCCATTCACGGTCAGGCTGTTTTCATATTTTTTACTTGGAAAGGGTTGACGAGGACGTGCTCAAAATCTTTATAAATGGTCAAGAGTTTCACAATGTAAAAAGTTTAGCAGTAACATTGTGAAATTGCTTTCCCCCCTGTAAAACCCCTTCGGTAATGAATGGCCTATTGAAGTTCATTGTGGGCGCATCTGGTCAGACTTGTCAAGTGCAGGTTCTCAGCGTGATTGATTTGCCCACCCCATTATAATCCCCTTTCGAAAAATTCCTTGCACTGTCTAAACAGATAGGTGACATTCTATTCACATAGAAGGAAAGACAACTAAAGAAATAGAAAATGTTCTATTTCCATTTGATTTTAAAAACTATCAAATAATAAATTCTAAACTATTTCGTAAATAACTTGCATTATATTAATGAGTTACAATCTAATGTATTTTAATATTTTATCCCAGTAGGGATATTTAATGAAACACTACATCTCATTCCTCGAATAAAACTTGATTATTTACTATATCATCACTGTAAATATAAGCTAGCAAAATAAAATCTTCTAATATGTGGTATCAGATTCAGTTAAATTCAGATATATAATTTTTTTTAATTAAATCAAACCTACAAGGAATAAGTCTTTACGTATCTAAGATGCCTTAGATTGCAGACTTTCTAAATAAGATAATTGTAAAACAAATGGTTGTTATTTTTGTATTGTTATTTATTTCCATTTCTTTCTTTTCTTTTCTCTTTTTTAACACTTTCCAACCTAGTTGAAAAGTGTTTATGACTTCGGTTTGTCTGGCAGTATGGCCGTCTGCCGTCTGGCCGTCTGCCGTCTGTCCGTGCTCTAACTCCCGTAAATATGCTCGGATTGCTCTGCAATTTTTATATGTTATAGTCGTTATCTATAGCATGTTCCCTATTTCAACGGAAGTGTGTAGCACTGATAGTTTTTTTACAGGGAGACTCAAAAGAATTCCGTTACATTGCGGTCTATGGGGAAAAATCATTGACGGTTTATTTAAATAATGTTTCACTATTTTAAACGCATTGAAATTTATATATATCACTAAGGTGCATTAGAAGAAGCTTAATATGGAATAGGGTGTGCATAGCACTTATAGTTACTCTACAGGGACAGTCAAAAGAATTCCGTTACATTACGTCTATGGAGAAAAATCGTCTGCGGTTTATTTAAATAATGTTTCCCTATTTTAAACGCATTGAAATATATATATATCACTAAGGTGTATTTCAAGAGGCTTACTACAGAATAGTGTGTGTACAGCAGTCATCGTTCATATACAGGGACGCACAAAAGTTCGCGAACACATTTCCGTATTATTTAATTCCAGACGGAGAATTTTAAACTGTGCTACGCGTTTCCTAACTGAACTAAAATTTAACATCCTATGTAGTATATATACAAATCTATAGATCCTATACAGGGCTGAATAAAAGTATTCGGATTACTTAGATGTTATCTTTTAGCTTATTAAACGGTATGATTTGTAAAATTATTTTGGAAGCGTTGGAAAGTGTTACATAATCTATGCTTGACGCATGATTTTTCGTTCTTGTTTTCTTTTTTGAACAATTTATTTATTTATTTTGTAGCTTCGGGATAATAAGTCTCTTCAGGGATCGTGTTTTAGGTAGCTTTCAATACAAAAAGCTACCTATTGCAGCCGTTCGGAGGAAAGCAATTTCAAAAAAATTTGGTATATTTTCACCGAACATGACCCCCATAGCCCTAAACCACCCTCCGTTCAAATGTTGATTTATATATATATATACAGGGGTCGATGCAGGGTTTTTTTCTTCCAAGCATTTATATATAAAAGAAACTTTTTAAAATCCTTTTGCCGAAGTTTTCTTCTCTGGTGAACTTGTTTGTTTACAAATTACACATTTTAAAACATCACAAAATAACAAATAAATAATAATCAGTTTTTATGGAATAGAATTTTGTGAAGGGGCCGGGCCTACTTTATCAAATTGGTTTTTGTGAAGGGGACCATTTTATCAAATTGATTTTTGTGAAGGGACCATTTTATCAAATTGATTTTTGTGAAGGGACCATTTTATCAAATTGATTTTTGTGAAGGCACCCATTTTATCAAATTGATTTTTGTGAAGGGCCTCATTTCATCAAATTGATTTTTGTGAAGGGGCCCATTTCATCAAATTGATTTTTGTGAAGGAAACCATTTTATCAAATTGATTTTTGTGAAGGGACCCATTTCATCAAATTGATTTTTGTGAAGGGGCCCATTTTATCAAATTGATTTTTGTGAAGGGATCCATTTCATCAAATTGATTTTTGTGAAGGGGCCCATTTTATCAAATTGATTTTTGTGAAGGGGCCCATTTTATCAAATTGATTTTTGTGAAGGGAACCATTTCATCAAATTGATTTTTGTGAAGGAAACCATTTTATCAAATTGATTTTTGTGAAAGGGAACCATTTTATCAAATTGATTTCTGTGAAGGGGCCCATTTTATTAAATAGATTTTTGTGAAGGGGCCCTAAGTTGGCCCCAAATTGTTCCTGGATCGACCCCTGATATATATATATATATATATATATATATAAATGAAAACCCATGTGAATAACCCATGTAAAGGCAGAAGATCTTTCAGAACATACTCCCAAAGTCAGCGTTTTTATCCGAAATCCGAGGCAGCAGAGCAAGAAAGGGGAAAAATCGTGTCGTCCGGTGACATGAATCGCTTATAACTCGATAAACAATCAAAATATATTTTACGTGTATATACGCTGTTTTTGTGATGTAATATTACAGTCATTTCTGAATACTGGGTAGAATGTATAGACCGGTATAGATGTCGATCTTAGCAGAAAACTTTGCAACTTTGCTGCCAGCTTGGTGACATTGTGTGTGAAATTTCGTGTCAAACACTTATGTGTAAACATCCAGAAATTAAAATTTTATAAACTTCTTTAACTGAATTATGGTCTAGATTATGCGTGATGAAGTCATAAGATTTTTCACGAAAACAAAGATTTAAATAAGATTGTTCAACATTGAATGAGTGAATGAAGTGGTCAGCCATTGCTTTCGATTTTAGAGACTTAATCGTCACCTTGCATTTAATTCTTTATATAAGTTTTTTCTAAGAAAATGGCTTGCTTTGTTGAAGACTAAGCTTTGTGTCTAAACTTTTTTTGCATCAAGCTTATTAATATACGCGTTTTTGTGAATTTTGTCATACGAGTGGTGATCTGTGGGCAATGACTGCTCAATATTATCAACAGAAAGAAAAAAAAAGATTTACATTAGACTTTATTTATAAATTTTTTGTAAGAGTAAGAAAATATGAAAATTTCGCGACAATATTTTCATAATGTTGGAAAGTGGTTCACAATCTAAGAACGGCACGACATTGATATTTCTTGTTAAAGTATTATAAGTAAAATTTCAAGCCTTGTTTTAAAACACGAAAAGATTTCATAGGTTAATGAAATATTTTAAATGACCAAAATAAATTGTGTGTGTGTGTGTTTTTTTAAATAAATAGTTTTAATTTACCTATTTTATGTTCGTTTATATTAATAAAGCATTCAAGTATTAAAAAAAGATTTTAGACAAGTTTAAAAAAGATACAGAGAATTATTTTAGAGAAATAATTTAATAAATAATAAATAAATTTAATTAAAAAAAAGACATATCATAACATAATGTAACATAACTAAAACCCATCGTGAAAATAAAAAATATGATTAACTAAAAAAGAATATTCTGTATAAATTATTAAAATGAAAGTTCTATGTTCCAAATCAGAAAACATTTTGTCTTTTTAAAAATACAAAAAAGAAAGAAAAGGAAAAGAAAAAAGAAAGAAAAAAAATCATATTTATTTGGGAATCACACAACAACAGTGAAGTGACTATTAACAATATTCTCAAGGCGAAACTCTATTTTCTAACACAACCACAAATACATTTTTATTCTTAAATGCACGAAAGTCAAATCCACTTATCAAAAAATGAAGAATGGTGTTCGATTCTAAATCCTTTCAATAATAATGCCTGAGAATTTAATGTTTGTATATGTAAAAACAAGTCCGTGAATCTATTATAAAGTTTCGCATAGTTGAGCGGGTAAAAATGTTTTTTTCTACAAACAACATTAATTGAATATTGTTTGTAAATTTTTGTACGTATATTCAAATTAATAAATTTAGGAAACATTAACTAAAACTGAAACAATTAGTATTCATGACTATATAAAGTTCATTAGTTTTCCTAATACACTTTACTCCTATACTAGCCTTCCACTGAAAAATGTTAATGCTCTTTTAACATTTTTCTTAAATTTCCAATTTTTTTTTCGTTTCACTAGAAATCATCTTTATTCTGAAAAATCCCTTCTAGATATTGCAATTCTAAGTGATACTGATTTCACAAACTTTTATCGTTTAAAACGGTGTAAAAAAAGACGTCAACGGATATTTTCCACATTTGTTGAAAAGCCCCTAAAAGCCCAGAATTATAGCAACCATGTCACGTTAACAATGACAAAAATACATAGTTGTAAAACATAATATTTGCTTGTTTTGGGGAGCCTGTCTGTCAAGCTATGAAATAGTGAAACAACCGCGCCAGATTACAGTAAATTTCATCTGTGACAGTGACAGTTGTACAAAGAAAACCATTTTCACAAGCAACAGCTAATCCGTTTGAGTCAAATAGTTTACAGGATAATGTTTAAACTATTATTTTCTAAAGCCGTTAATTTGAGTCATTGAGGAGGCGGTAAAGTGGATTTCTAGAGAGCAACAAAGCCAGAAATGTCTTACGCCGCAATCGCAATCTCCATATCTTTTGGATTGAGAAAAAAAAAGTTTTATACAAGGGTCTTTGGGATGGGTGTCTATGATTTCGGTCTTGTCTGAAAAAAGAAGTTAAAAAAAAGGAGATAAAGAAAAGTACGGACATTTTAAAATGTTTTGATGAGGGATCGAGTCGATCATACTCGGACGGGCAAAAAAATTTCCAGAATCCCCCCCCCCCCAGCTACGGGCCTGTAACTTTTGCTGAAATGTTAAAAAAATGTGAGCAATTGGACTAATAAAACCATCTACAACTGCTTGCAGTCTTTAATTTAATCCCAACAATTATAATGGCAATTTTGAACATAGTGATCAACTGAATGTCTCTAAAAATGAAAAATTTGTGCATAATTTTCTTACATCAAATCAATTCTTCAAGATATATTTAAGGCTCTTACAAATATTGAGGAGTATTAAAATTTAATCAATCAATTTTATTGGTGTTCAGTGAAAGTACTAATAAAGTGAAACTACTAATCATCATTTTCCTTTTAGTTCTAACAGGGCGTCTTTATAAAAACTAAAGGAAAATTATGATGACACCTGTACATGCCTTTGAATTAATTGATCAAGAACTTGATTTCTTCTTCCATTACGAAAATGGTGCTATTATATTTAAAAATATCAAACCAAATGTGAATGTTAAATAATGTCTGTGAGGTAATGTCTGTGAAGTAATATTTCCGGTCTTATCGTCTACATTTAGACATCCAAATACACATTTTTTACACAAATTATTTTTCTTTGGTTTCATATTCTAATAAATAATCTGCAATTTCTTTCTCTTTTTAAGAGTAAAAATTGTAAATTCCTATTCTTTTTTAATCACTTATTCGTGTAATTTTACAAATCTGACAAAATGTAATAAAAATATGATTTTTATCAGATTTATTTATATTGTACACTCTTTATATATTTATTTAATAATGCAAAATTCTGATTATTTATAAGAAATAAATTAAATTTCATTGTATAATTCTAGAAAGTTAAAAAAAATTTCCATTTGCATATATGATTCTAAGAAAGTTAAACTAATATTCCATCAATATATAATTATTCTACTATGTACTCTGAATCAATTAACATTCTTGAGCTTGCCTATAAATGTAACCTGTCTATATTGATACTTTTTCTGGTACCTTCAGTATTGTTATAGACAGGTTTCACTGTTTTATTTATAAAGTTATGCTATAATTGGTGTAGCAACAACAGTAAATTAGTAAATAATTTTTGAAGTGTAATATTAATTTGGTATTATTAATATTATTTGGGTATTATTATATTTGTTACTATTACAAAGCAAAAGTGCTGTAAGTAAAAAAAAGAAAAAAAGAAAGAAAAATCGATTTTAGTTATTTAGTAATATATTTAAACAAAATAAATTGAAATACTGTTAGAAAAATAAAAACATATGTATTCATTAAAAAAAATTTAAATAAATTTAACATGGCAAAACATTTTAAATAATAATAATTAATGTAATGGATTAGAATCGTATGGACGAGAGTTTTAAAATAAAATAATAACTAAAAAATGATATTCTATGAAGTTGCTTCCTTTTTGAAATACAATGTCATTCTTAGCCTGTACAGAAAACGAAATTCTCTGAGACATTTTCTAACCAAATCTGTTTGGCATTCAACTAAAATACAAATAATCTAGTTGACAAATAGTCTACCTATACATCCATTGTATATGTGGGAAGGGGGAGTGTGCTGATAAACGCCTTCTTTACCGCCCAGTCTGGGGGGTGAGAAAAACGCACATAGACGGTCATGACCACTTAGAAGTAGAAAATCTGAACTGTTCATACGCGCCCATGACCATTTAGAGATAAAAAATCCTGACCGTCTATAAGCGCCCATGACCATTTAGAAGTAAAAAACTTTGACCGCGTATACGCGTTCATGACCATGAAAGGGTTAATCAGAAAGACACACAGTGGAGTATTTGACGCAAAATCAATTTTCATGTGTTTTAAAGTTAAAACCATAATTGTTGACTTACTATTAGTAAATACACTTAATTAATGTTATATATGCATAAATGTATGTACTTATTTAAATAAATAGATGATACGTTTACTTAGTTGTTTATATTTTATAAGTGGAAATTAATTGTTGATAGTGTAACGACTGCGCCATCTGGCGGCCTGCGGCGAGGAGAAGAGGGGAGAGTCTGAGCTGACTCGACGTGTGCTGGTCGAGTAGAGAGAGCGTTCGAGCGGAGTCTCGATATATGTTGGACGAATGGTGAGAAAGGTGAAAATAATATAGATGTGGCGATAGGCCAATTCCTTCGAACAGTTTCGGCTCGGATATGTTCTATCTTATAAATGATTTGTTGTGTCGTGATAATTTGTATGTATGTCTGTGCGTGTGGTGTTAAAATAAGTAAAGGCACCTGTGATTCTTCAATCCCACTATAATTCAATACAGTACAGACATAAATTGGAGGTTCGCACCTTGATTATATGAAACGGTACTACGGATGACAGATCATAAAGGTATGCTTGTTTTCCTTTTTTCCATCACCAGGCCTTTTATTTAGTAATTTAAACAAATTTTGGGTTTCAGTTTTAATTAACGGAACGTACCATTTGTGCAAAGTTTTAATTATACACGCCAAGTGTTTTGATAGGAGGTATACATCTTAGAAATTGTGTATTTTAGATTGAGAAATATTCCAAGCAATTTGGAATATTGTTTTTGCTCTTTCTCCATTTTTCGTATGAATCATAAGTGAATTAAGCAATTAAGCACATACGTGCTGTGGACGATGGTATTTGAAATTCTCGTCACGAGAATTACATTTTAGTGAATATTTCTCATCGAAATGTAAGTACTATAAATTTGTGTTTTATTTCTTGTCCTAAGAATAATTATAATTATGTAAGTTGTGTACATGTGTACTTAAGAAATGGTTTTTAAACCTTCTCAACCCGAGAAAAAATGATGTATTGTGACATCTTGTTATTTTGAAGTTTCGATTATTCTCAAAAGGGAAAAACAAATGTTTAAATTTCCTGATGAATAATATATGATTATATGGTACAAAATTCTGCTTAGATTCTCAACCCTAGAGGGGGAAAAAAGTAATGTTTTGTAAGATATTTCTGTTTTAAATTTTCGATTATCATTCTCATTCAGAGAAAAGAAAAAAAATCTGTTTCTAACAAATGTTCATGTTTTGAGAGGATCAAATTTGACTCGCCAGTGAGTCATAAATTGAGTGCTAAGTTGTTGGTATTTTTTGTTTCAGGATATTGCTGATAAGATAAATATATCTTGAAACAAAAGTGGAAGCAATTACTGATAAAGTGATTTAATGATTATGTGAAAGATCGTTAATGATATTATTATTATGTTGCTGTGTTACCCATAAAAATTGCTAACATAATCTGAAATCTTTTTTAGTTATTTATTACTATTTATTTTTGTGGATGCTTAACGAAGTAGAAGCACGGGGAGAAATAAAAATAAAATAAACGGGGGGAAAGAATTTGTTACGCGTTCTTCGATGTATTAGTGCTAGGAAAAAAATTAAAGCACAAAATATTTGTTTCCTGCTTCTTCTTTTTTTTCTCTTGTGTTAGAAGTTAAATTGATGTTTCTTTTATGTGCTGTTATTAGCGAATAACAGTATTTTTTAAAAAGTAGATTTGCTAGTAATGAATGAGATGAAACTTTTATTTATTCATTCTGAAATAAATAACTAAGGGTTTAAGGATATTTATTGTAGTAGATAAAGAATTATTTTTCTTTATATTTTCTCTGACGATTACAGTTTTTGTAACTTTTCTTTTTTTTATATAGTAATCGTTTTATTGCTTCGGAATTTAAAGAAAAGAAAAAATAGTGTATTGTCATAACTCCAGTGTTCCAAGCGGGATCTCTCTATTTCGGTAGCGTAGAAACACGGGAGACAAGTTAATTATTAAAACCAGAAGAATTTTATTCACTGCTAAATTACAAGCTGTGATTAATCAATAAATAGTTATTTTACCCTCAAAGTCGTGGGTTGGGTTTTTCGTCAGAGTCCGTAGACGGCCTAGCGTTCGTAGGATATAGTCTCTTTTTCATTTAAATCATGGGGCCCTAAATGTACCCGTCACTTTCACTTAGCGGCGCTGAGCACTGGTCTCCTTATCACGCAACAACCGGGGTCGTCTTCCCTCAGAGGCAGGGAGAAAACACGCTATCTTCAAACCCGAATTGTCAAAGCTCTCCTCTCCCTTCGGATCTCCAAAACAGAATCCTCTCCTCGGCCAATTTCTCAAAAGTCACTCCCGGTGGGGGGGCATGGGCAGTGACCTCCGTAACATTTAGTCCTATCATAAGCGACTTACAACTCTATTGGGTCACGGCGATTTCATCATCTTCGATTGCTCTTGGAAGCAAAGTTGCAACCGTGACAATATGGGGGGGGGTCGGGGTCATTCATTTAAGTGTCATGCCAAGTCGCCTCCGAGTCTGGCCTTTTCAACTTAGCAGTCTAAATTGTCACCAGGAAAAGATCGAACAGTGCTTTTGATGTGCCGACCTGCATAGGTGGTCTACTTTGAGACGTGGGAACTGTTTTTAGGCGAGAACTTATATTTATTAGCTGGGAAAGCTTCAAGATCTCACAGCATCACCGCACATCTCGGAGAGATTTTTCATAATAGGGAAAAAACTATACTGGAGCACCCTAAACACCTGTTTCAATCGCAACAGAGGCTCAAATATGGGTACTTACTGACACTAATTGTACATTACATTCCTGAATATATTATCATAAACACATAAATTCCATTACACAATTAAAACAATACAATTACATAAATAAATGAATTAGAGATTTATATACACGTTGTTAAACAGAAAATCATTCTACACGACTCAAGCAGTCAGTCCGTGGATTTGCGTCTTCCGGGAGGTAACCAATCGATCGGCGATCTTCCTGCATTTCCCCAAATCTTTAATTAATCGGAAATTCTTTTCGGCGTCGTTTTCCCACTGTTTAACGTAGCTGACTTTAGTTTTGTTTTGCGGCGATAGGAAATCCGGGGTTTCTAAACAATTAGATTCGAAAAATTTCTTTTACTTTCTTCCTAACGCGCGATACCGGTTCACCCTTTTTGAGGACATCCTTCCCGAAGATTTGAACTTAATTTTTGCCTTTAAGACGGTGTCTTTATTTTGTCCCTCATCCTTAAATTCCCGGATTTCATTCTTCTCTAAAGATGAACATCCCTTTGTGATAATCTCACACCTTCCATTCACTTTGGAATTACTGTTCAGTACGCTTTCTGTTTCACTTACGCCTGACTTAACATTACATGACTCCCTATCCTGGAAAAAGTTATCCATACCTTTCGCATTGGAATTAGGTATTTTCAACTCTTTCCCCTTTTCTTCCGGACGTGATTTTGAATGTCCCAGCTCTTTTTCAAACGTGTTCAACGTGACACGTCTTCAACAAACGATTCGCCATTGTTTTTAGACTTAGTAAAATATTTTAAATTTATAAATTTAAATTAAAATATTTTAAAAATACTTAAATATTCTTATTTAAAAATATTTTATTTTTAATTTAAATTTATAAATTTAAAATATTTTACTAAGTTTAAAAACAATGGCGAGCCGTTTGTTGAGTCTTGTAACCTTGTAAGTGTGTGTGTTTCATATAAGTTTTTTTTTTAATAACAAAAAATATGTGAACTATTCTAACTTTTTCTTATATCATTCGTTCAGATATAATGCTTTACATTTCAAAATAATATGTAAAGACACGTAATTAGACAATAAAACCTATGGTTGCATTTTCGTTTAACACTGATTTTAGCTATATTGAAGGTTCTTATCATGCGACTAAACGAGTTAGCTATAAGTAATATTATTTTTACAAAACTTGTATGTACAGGGTGTTTACAATATTTATTATTAGTGTTAAAATGTTACAAATTTGGGGAATTTATCCTAAACTTCGATTTAAAATCGGGCTTTACCATATTTTTGAACGAAAGGGACTTAGTGAATGTGTTAGAAAAATAAGAATTTGATATAATTTATAAAAAAATAATATTTTATTAAAGTTTAAGTAAGTTGGGATATGACTTTTGTATTAAAGTGATTGACATAAAGTACATTCAAGCTATGACAAAAGACCTGGGGTAGTTGACATCAGGCAAGAGATGAGTCAGCAAAACAGGCGTGCAGCACAGAAACAAGTCTGGACAAGCGAGCGATAAGTGGCCAAGATAATGCGAACGGCTTATAACAAGGTACAGGTGAACAACACCAACTGAATGCACGTGGGTTTTATTTTAACTTTGTTCTTATCGCAAACCGGAAACTACGTCACAAACCGAAAGAATGGTAGCGCCTCTAGCGGCGATTGCAGCCCCCTGCTGAGATATGTCCAGCAAGTTTAGCAATTCTGTGCTGCCCCCGGGTTCATGGGAAAAAGGAATTTCTTTTGTTACAAATTTTATTATTTCTCGCAAGAATATAAGGAATAGCATAGCAGTTCCATTTGACTAAAGATCAAACGAGTTCCGCTCAAGGTGTTTGGTGCGACAGCTGGCTAAGTTTGTATCCTATTGACCAAAAAAGGTATAAGAATAAAGGAATGAAAAGACGCTGAGAGATATGCAGCCGGACGCAACTGCTGCGCACAGGTGGTCATTTAGGGTTTTAAAAGGTAGGGTATTTTCTGTAAAGAAAAGGAATTCGAATGCACAACTTCACGTAAATTGAATAAGTACGTCACAGTAAGTTTTGTGTTCTATTGACCAGAAAAGGTATAGAGAATAAAAGAGGCGAAAGGTGTTCAGAGACTTGCAGCTGGATGAAATAGTGATGCAAAAGGGATGCCGCCTCTAGAAATAAGCTTTTCTATAAGATCAAAGAAACCGTCAAAGTTATGGCTTTAACACCTGATATCTTGGCCAGAGAGGGGGAAGTATTTAATGTATCCAAAATTATGGTAATGTAAAGCGAAATATGTTTATAGGAAAATCCAGTAAAATGCTGTCTTGAAATGGGGGTGAGAATGAGAAAAAAGGATTGGACGACGAGATTTAGGGGAGAAAAAAGGGTGTAAGAATTACTAAATAGTTAAGTAAGAAAAAGGAGATGACCAGGGGCAAAAAGGGGAATTTGGGATAGAGAAGAGATGTTCTTAGAAGGATGATCTTGGAGTAGTGTCCTCAGGGTATTTGTAACCCGTTATTTTAGGTGTGAAATATAAGTGAACTTTTGTTGTGTGAAACCGCCAACTGCCAATATCAGAAAATTGGATTTTGGACCCAATAGATGATGATGTCTACCAGATGTATAAGGGGTAAGCAGGCTTTTAATTCCGAGCAAATTACTATATTATATTTAATTATTTAAATTGATATTAATTACGCGATGAGGCATTCTCGGTAGTAAATATATTATTAAAACATACGATCGAGTTTACTGTTAAGTACGTTAAACTATGCATGATGATTTACACTTATGTATTTAAATATGCTAATCTTTTTAAATAAATTCAATTTAATCAACTTCAGTTTGCTTTTATTTAAATGTTTCTTTCTTGTATATTAGATCTCGAGTATGCTCCTGAATCTGGGATCACTTTACGTGAAACATACGGCCTAATTAATTTCAATGTAATTTAAATATATGAATTCAATATAAGATAAGGAGAACAGAAGGAGTGTACCCGAGCAATGGTTCCCGTGACAGTGTGCTTTAAGCACTATTTATTTAATAATTTGCAAACTGAAATTTTCTTAAAACTTAGTAAATTAAATAAAGTAAAATAAAATTTAAATACGTAACTCCCTTTTCGCAAACTAACGGAAATTGTAAAAATAAAAGTGTTCAATGAATAATGAAAATAAATAGATGAAATAAAATAAATAAATTAAGGATTTGTAATTTAAAGAGATTTAAAAAAAAATATTGAAGAATGCCATCTGTACTTGATGCTGTACGTTATTTTACTTCATTCAAGCAATGATTCTACACACTTTATAAGTAATTTTATAAAGGAGTAATAATAATGATATACATACTCTAAGAGTTCATGCATACAATTTCAAGCAATAGTTCAAATACATTATAGTGGTGTATGTTACTTATAAAGAATTGATGTATATTTTATTCCTGAAGTAATCTTTAAAATACGCAAAATACATATATGTCATGAAAAGAACATAAGATGTTTACAGGAAAATAACTGATTGTTAAGAATATTACCTAATAACATTTGAAACATTTATTATTTACTATTAAGAAAAGAAAAAAGTTATTGAGATATGACTATATTGTGAAATACTTTTCCTTTTATAAATTTTCTTTCTTTTCTACACTTTGAAAAGTTGGGAAATTATTTATTACCTAATAACATTTGAAACATTTATTATTTACTATTAAGAAAATAAAAAAAGTTATTGAGATATAACTATATTGTGAAATACTTTTCCTTTTATAAATTTTCTTTCTTTTCTACACTTTGAAAAGTTGGGAAATTATTTATTACCTAGTAACATTTGAAACATTTATTATTTCCTATTAAGAAAACGTGAACATTTGATTGAAACATAACTATATTGTAAAATATTTTCTTTTTATATAAATTTTCTTTCTTTTCTGCACTTTGAAAATTTGGGGAAATTATTTATTGCATAATAACATTTGAAGCATTTATTATTTACTATTAAGGAAGCGTAAAAATTTATTGAGACATAACTGTATTGTGAAATATTTTCCTTTTATAAATTTTCTTTTGTTTCTGTACTTTGAGAATTTGAGAAAAATTATTTATTACCTAATAATATTTGAAACATTTATTATTTCCTATTAAGATAACGTAAAAATTTGATTGAGACATAACTGTATTGTGAAATATTTTCCTTTTTATAAATTTCTTTATTTCTGCACTTTGAAAATTTGGGAAAATTATTTATTACTTAATGATATTTGAAACATTTATTATTACTTATTAAGAAAAGCTGAAAATTTTATTGTGAAATAACTATATTTTGAAATATTTTATTTTATATTTAAAATATATCAATATAAATTTCTTTCTTTACTGAACTTTAAGAATTTGAGAAAATATTTATATTTTAATAATATTTAAAAACATTTATATTTTATTACTAAGAAAATTTGAAAATCTTACTGAGAAATAATTGCCTTTTAAATTAATTTTTTTTTGCATTTAAATATGTCATTATAAATTTTCTTTTCCTTTTCTGAATTTTGGAATTCGGAAAATATTTCTTACAATGAAAACGTGAAATTTTTCTTGAAAAATAATTATATTTTACAATATCTTCTTTTTATATTTAAATATATTGCATTATAATATTTTTTTCTTCAATTTATACCTTTGAACGTTGGAAGTTAGAAAAACATTTATTATCTAATGACATTTGAAAACATTCTTATTTATCTTTAAGAAACCGTGAAAATTTTGTGATAATAATAACAAATAAATTAAATTAAAAATAAATTATATAAAATAATTTTTTTTATAAAATATAACTTTGTGAATAATACATTTAAATACGTCTTTATTTTATTATCAATTTATTTTACCTTGTACTTTTCTAAGCGTCATAGAGTTTGTTTTGTTTTATAATTTTCTTATAATATGCATCAGAAAGTATAATCTATTATGATACGTAAGTGAGAAAATAATCAATTTTAATTTTAATTAATTTTAGAAATTACTGTCTTATTACAACTTTCTTATTACATTTTATGAATTTTAAAGATGATTTCACGATGAATTAATTTATAAACTTTTACTTATACGAAAGATGGAAATTTTTTTTTTAAATAATCAGTGTCTGGTTCCATATTTGTGTATTTGATTAATCATTTACTAGTTCGATGACTATTAATGAAATATTTTTTTAATTATGATATTTTCCTGATTACAATACCATGATAATTATTTTATTTCCTCCACCTATTATCTCTACTCTTAGCCTTTTATTTATATTCTGAGATATTACTACTGATATTACTTGATATTATTACTATTATTAGATTATTATTATACGATTATTGCAGATCAAGTAAAATTTTCCTGCGTTATTTTAATGCTATATTCTAATTGCAACGAATTTTAAGATATACTACTATCTTATTTTGTGGAATTTTAAGTAATTATAAAAATGTGTCTAACCGACAAAAATAAAGAAGACTCGGAGGCCCTTATTCGAAAAATTGCAGGATTTCAAAATGTAATTCCACAATTCGATAACCTTTCATCGATAACGCCGAAATTTTTCGTAGAAAATTTAGAAAATATTACTGAATTGGCTAAATGTACAAAACCCGAGAAATTACTAATAATGAGGTCGCGAATTCGTGGAGACGCATTAACTAATATAATCCATTCACCTGATTTGAATAGCGTGAAAGATTATGACAAATTTAAAAAGAAATTCTTGTCATATTTTGACACTCAATATAGTTTAAGTGCTAGACAAAAACAGTTTTCGAACTGAAGATGCTTCCGAATGAGCAAGTTAAGACTTATGCAGCCAAAGTCAGTCTTGCAACGGAAAAATTTTGCAATTCTCCGGATTTAACAAATGATGCTATTAAAACAATTTTTGAACAAACGAAATTAGCAAAATTTATTGACGGTTTGCACGGAACATTCAAACAATCGGTAATATTAAAAGACCCTAAAACGTTCCAAAACGCAGTGGATTTTGCACAATTGTTGCAATCTAATGAAATAAATGCTGTTGACACAACGTCGAACAAATTGTAAATAATATGTCTACGACTACGAATACGAATAACAGTGAGATTAAAAACATTCTTGAAGCCCACGCCTTGAACACTCAGGAAATGATAAATGCTTTGAGTAAAGAAGTTGAAAGCTTAAAATTACAAACAAGGCAAGACCCGCCTCGAGCATATACCAATTATTCCGCTCGTCCTTCTTTTCAACGCGGTTCAGCATATCCACGCTATACACAAAATAGAAATTTCACTCAAAGAAATGTCCCCACCTGCAGAATATGTCACAAGTCACACTTTACTTCCGACTGTTTTTACAATCCGGCTAACAGGGACAATTTTAGAGGCAGAAATAATGGGTATAGAAGGAATGACCGAGCCTCTTATTCCTCACACAATAACAATAGAGGACCAAATCAATACCGTGACTATCGTGATAGTAAAACCTCGGGAAACTATTAAAGGGAGCCCTCCCTCTCAATAGCCCTGGGCGAGTAGGTTCCCTGACCCACAAGAATCTTTTTAAAGGGCAGAAGAAAGCTTTTATTGAAAAGGTTAATACGCAAGCGATACAGTATAATTCTTTAAAGAATGAACGAAAAAATACTTTGCCGGTAGTTAATTTAAAATTAGCTGGAATTTTAGTCAAATCTTTGATTGACACGGGTGCATCGGCCACTCTTTTAGATAATAGAATTTTTCAACAAATAAAAAATGACGACAGAGTTAAAAAATTAAAAATCGACGCTCAAATTACATCGGTGACAGGAGGAAACTTAAAGATCACAAACTGCGTTTCATTACCCATCAACATTGGTAATAAACATTATCAGCATAAGATTCATGTCGTTAACAATCCCTTATCCGATTATTACGATGCAATAATTGGTTACGATTTTTTAAAATAAAAAAAAATTACCATCTGTTTTAACACAGACACAATTAAATCAGAAAGTGCTGTTATTAACATACACGACGCACTAACAAACGGAGAAGTTAATCAGACAACTTATGCATATCTTCCGAAGAATGTTATTTTAAAAGCTGGTGAATCTAGATATTGAATTATCATTAAACAAAACTATAAAGAAGGGAGATTCAATTAAAATTATTTCAAACTTAAAAAATCAAAACATTAAATTTGTTAATAATGTATGCCCGGTTACTACTGAAAGACAGATAACAGTAAATATATCTAATCTTTCCGATTCTCCCATTCCCATTAATAAAAATACGAAAATCGGGACAATTAGCAGTAATTTCGATACAAGAAATATAGAAGTAATTCGGCAACTCAGAAAAAATGAATTAAAACCCTCTGATTTTAATTTAGAACATTTAGACGAAGTAACGAAAAATAAATTACTAGATTTACTTATGGAATGTGCTGATATATTTAGTAAGCGCTTGTATACTATTGGTAGAACTGAAGCAATGCAGCCCAACTTACATGTTGACGATGATAAATTACCATCAATTAAGCCTTACCGTATACCAGAAGCGCTGCAAAACGAAGTAAATCGCCAGTTATCGGAATTAGAAGCTGCAAATATTATCGAACGTTCCAACTCACATATTAGTTCTCCACTTATTTTAATAAAAAAGAAAAATCCAACGGGTGACCCTCTAAAGCAAAAATGGCGACTTGTAGTGGATTATCGCAAATTAAACGCGCACGTAAAATACCCCAGGCATAGACTACCAATAATACAACATTTGTTAGACAGGTTAAAAAGAAAAATAATGTTTACAACCCTTGATTTAAGTAGTTCGTTCTGGCAAATACCGTTAAAAGTTAAAGATCGCGACTATACAACATTTAGCACCCCTAAAGGAAATTTTCGTTATGTAACTACCCCTCAGAGCTTAAATGCTTCAGCAGAGGTATTCACAGACTTAGCGGATCAAATACTGGCCCCATTATCAGATCTTGAAATTTCTAATTACATTGATGATTTTGCCATGGGATCGAACGGAGTAGACGAAATGCTCCACAAATTCAGATTACTCTTTGAAAGATTCCGGTTATTTGGAATTACAATCAACCCGGAAAAATGTTACCCGAAATTTATGTTACCCGAAATTAACTTCCTGGGACATAAATTAAACGCAGAAGGCATAAGACCGATAGAAGAAAATATAATCAAAATACGAGATTTTCCGCCACCGAATACGGTTAAAAAAATATGATGTTTTGTTGGTCTTGTTTCTTATTACAGAAAATTCATTAAAAATTTTTCGCAGTTATCCGCCCCACTCACTGACCTCACAAAAAAAACGCACGTTTCCGCTGGACGAAAGAAGCACAAACCTCATTTGATATACTTAAAGAATGTCTTTCACGACCGCCTATACTAATTCACCCTTATTATGAGAAACAATTCATTTTATCAGCGGACGCGTCTGACAATGTTTTGGGAGGAATGCTAGGGCAAACGTACAAAAACGGAATAATCCGCCCAATTGCCTACTTTTCAAAGAAACTTAACTCAACACAAAAGAGATATACTATCTTAGAAAAAGAACTTATGTCTATTGTTTGTTGTGTTTCTACTTTTAAACATTACCTGTACGGAAGACATTTTCTTATAGGTTGCGATAACAAAAGTTTAACCGAAATGTCTAAATTAGAATGTCCGGGCAATCGCGTCACCAGATGGTTCACGTTCCTCGCTGATTATAATTACACCTTCGAACATATATCTTCATCAGAAAATATTGTCGCTGATATACTCTCGCGTGATTATTTTGATAATTCAGCAATAGAAACAAAAACTGTTACCCTACCTAAGTACGCTAATGCCAATACACACGAAACAAAACCGAAAGAAAACATAAAAACTTTAGCAAGTACAAGCACCGATAATGTTAAACACGTAAATACTATGAATTGCGGCGGCGAAACTCAAATCAACACAGATCAGTTTATTGAAAATGGCACAGACTTAGAGAACCTAGGAAATTCGTGTTTTATGAATGTTGTACTGCAATGTCTTATGTATTTGTCTCCATTGACAGATTATTTATCACATAACATTATAAATTGTGAAAATACAAAATTTTGTATGCTATGTTCATTAAAGAGACATCTAACTTCAGTTGTTAAAAACATAGGGAAGGTTATTCAACCACTAGAATTATACGAGAATTTAACCTAAATCAGTACACAGTTTCGAATGAATAAACAATCGGATGCACAGGAATTTCTTCTTCAGGTTATCTGTATGTTAGAAAATGTTGCTAAAAATCATACGAATGAAACTTTGAACATTACCAGCATTAATAATCCAATTACATCTTTATTTGGAGGTAATTTTCAGAGTGAGGTAAAATGTTTATATTGTAATAAGAAAAGCATTACTTTTGAATTATTTAAGAATATTTCTTTAGCTATTACACAAGAAATTGATTCACTTGAAAATTCGTTACAACGTTTTACGAACGTAGAATATTTATCAGATAATTATCGCTGTGTTAATTGTAAACTAACTGGTAAAGCAAATAAAGTTACGTCTATTTCAAAAAATCCCAAAATATTAACGATTCATTTCAATAGATTCAAATTTTCGAATTCGCAAACAAATAAAATAACAACATTTGTTCCTTATCCTGAGAAATTAAATATTCGACCTTACATGACTATAAGAAGAGTGATAAGCCACTATGGTATTCTCTCAATGCAGTTATTGTTCACGACAGTGAAATAACGGAAAACGGACATTACTATTGTTATAATAAGGAGAAATACGGCGATTGGTACATATTGGATGATGAAAAAGTCCAAAAAGTAACGATAGAAGACGTTCTTAATAAGCAAGCGTACATTCTTTTTTATGTAGACATGGAAAATAATACAAAAACTTATAAATCGGAACTATTCAACGTAAATGCCATTCAAATCGACCTTCCCACGATTGAAGATATTAAATTAGCCCAGGGCGAAGATAAAAAACTTTCATTAATTATTTCAACATTGAGAAATCCATCTAAAGGTGATTCTCAAAATTTACCGATTATTTCATACGTGATGGCTTACTGTTACATAAAGCTTCAATACCACGAATTCGGAAATCCACAAAAGTAGAACAAATTGTTGTTCCAGATAAATTTAAACCACATATTCTAACTGCAAACCATTTGGCGCATTTCGGAGTTCTAAAAACTTATCATGCTATACGTGAAAAATACTTTTGGCAACATATGTATTCCGATACAAAACACTTTGTTAATTCTTGTAAACAGTGTGCTACATTTAGGTCACCAAATAAGTTATTTCCTGTTCCATTAGAACGACACTATCTCCCATCAAGAATTAACGAATTCATTAGCAGAGATTACATTGGCCCTTTCCACAAAACTGATAAAGGAAATCCATATATCCTAACATTCATAGATCATTTTTCTAAATTTATTAAACTTTATGCTGTACCGAACACTACAACACGTTACACCGCTGACTGCGTCTTAGAATACATTTGTACTTATGGAATTCCCACGAGATATCTCACTGATAACGCCTCGTGCTTTACATCTGAAGTATTTAAGTACTTATGTGAGAAATTTAGCGTAACTAAATTAACTACATCACCTCAACATCCATCTGGAAATGGATCGGCGGCGGCAATAAACAAAAATATAAAGAAATCACTCGCAATTTTTGCAGAAGAGACATCACAATGGGACGATTTTATCGACTACTACGCCTTAATATATAACAATACGGTACATTCCGCAACTAACGAAAAACCGGCGTTTATACAATTGGGATTTGAACTGATTTTACCGACAGATATATTTAATGAAAGACGCCCAGTTGAACATGTATCACATGCAGATTTCGTAGCTAAAAAAGCATCTCAATTAAATTACGTAAATCGAAAAGTTAAAGAAAATATCTTGAGGGCAACCACTAAACAGGAAAATTACCAACATCAATTTTCTAGGTACCGTAATTTTTCTCCTGGTGACTCAGTATTTTTAAATAATAGAAGCACGGACAGGAATAAATTAACGACTAAACGGCGTTTAAACGTTGGTCCCTATGAAGTTAAAAAGGCTCACAATAAAGTCGATTTCACAATCATAGACCCATCGAATCCTTCGGCTCGAAGTACAAAGGTCCATGCACAAAGACTTATTCCTTTCACTGCGAGAAAACCAGAACTGGACTTATTCCATTCTTTAGTGCAAAAACAGCATTGTGAAATACCCCCACAAAATAAAAAGACACATGCTATTTTTGACGACACCCCAGACATAGAAATCTTATGGCTTGCCCCAAGCACAATTAATGCTGAACCCCAACACAACGCAGGTGAAGAAATCGTATCATATTCACCCTCAGGTGAAACACTTACAGAAGACAACAATGATGATAGTATGAATAACATTTCCCAGGTACCAGATACCACTCTCGCTTCAGGCGATGATAGCAATGAAACTATTATATACGATCCAGTAAGGGATGCCACGCACACTTCCCAAACATATCCTTATGACTTGAGACAAATACAGCCCCGCTATGACCGTCAGCGTTTTCTTCAATGGGCTTTAGACATCACGAAATACTGACTAACTTTCCCTCCTTATTGTTAAGCTTTTGTTACTAAACGTGTTAAGAAAGAGAAAAAGAGAGAGAGAGAGAATGAGGACTACAATTTTCCTTTTACTTTTCTGAGTTAAGAAATGTTAAGATAGTATTTTATTCAAACTTAGGGGACAAACATTAAAATGTACATATTCGAGCGTTTATCACTACTATGTGATTTGAAAGTTGGTTTTATTTTAATGTATTTCTTTTAGCTAACTATAATTGAGGAGTTATATTTATCATGTAATTCACCATATGATTCTGGATCTTTATTTAATACTTTTTCGTTATTTATCTATAATTTAGCAAAATTATTTTATTTATGAACTATGCCACGATACTCCTTAAGGCATTATATTTCTTACATTTGTACATATTCTAGTGTATCATTTTAGAGTTTGAATCTAAATTTCATTATTTACTGCATTAATCACTTTGCTATCAATTTTGGAATTATACTTTATTTACAGTTAAGGTATAATACTCATTTAGCGCATAGTACTTATCATGTATAAACGTTCAATGTACTTACTTATTTATATTAATTTACAATTCAAATGTACGTTTTATATTACTGAGGAAATTAGCTAATTGACTAATTTTTTTTTATTCATGTCTTGAATTTAGTTACTGTACGTCAAAATAAATTCATTATGTTATCTCGTACAGACATATGTACATATTTTAGTATTATTTTAGACTTATTGTATTTTATTCAAGTGATTTAATTAAGTAATTCATTATAGTTTTGAGAATTGCATTTGAATATTAGGAAACATATGATACTTATCTTATTATATTATTTCATACCGACATTGTGTGTATGATTTTTACTATAGTATGTTACAAGTTCAATTTTAAGATTCTAATGTATTAATTAGCTAATTAACTACTATTTTTGGAATTTAGTAATGAGACAAGGCGGAGTTTTATTGTGAGTAAACCTTATCGAGAGAAGTATTTCTTATTTAGGCAAACTATACGTTATGTAACAGTCTTATCACATGTAGAAAGAATTTTGATAATTTATTAAGTGTACATAGAGTATTTTTTTCTACTTTATTCTAGGATTGTCTACCTTCACTCTCAATCTTATTATATTATACTAATTAAGTACATCGATTCTCATAAATTTGAACCGGCTCAAGAGCGACTTATAGTAAATTTGTTTATAGTAATAATAATAATAATAATAATAATAATAATAATAATAATAATAATAATAATAACAATAAATAAATAAATTAATTAATAATAATAATAATTAAAAAAAAAAGAAATCTATACAGTTAAACCTTACTTGTTTAAAAAAAAAAATTTTGTTTATATTTATAAACATTGACCATACCTATTTAATGTTTTTCATTATTGCAGTTGTAACATATATCAAGTTACATACATACAACTGCATGCTAATCAATTTCAAACAATTCCGTTAAATAACTAATCATAATCTTAGAATATTTCAAATCGTTTGTTGTTATTTATCCTTGCAAAATGGCCAATTGCAGGGGTAAAAATTTGTTAGAACGTTAGATTTATTGACGGATTATGTATTGTACTATTAATAACTACATTACTTAAAGTATACATTATTTTAGTTATGAATTAATTTCTGCACATATTTCATTTCCTTTAACGTTATCTCCAGATCAAAGCGTTTTTTTTTCTTACTCTCCTTATAATGAATTAAACTTTACACGTTCACATATTTATACATTCCAATTTCTTTTCCCACAACACAGAATCATTGCTTGAATGAAAGGAATTTTCCTTAATGTTTTACTTTTACCTTTTCTTACTAATTAAATAAATTAAAAAAAAATAAAATAAAATAAACAAAAAAAAAATTAGATAAGGTATTATTTTAAAAATATAATTTGCAATTAAAATTGTTATTGTTCTGCATAACTGTTTGTCTTTTGCTCGGAAATATTAAATTAAGAGCCTGGTTATTTCAATTTACAGCTCTACTTATCTGCATAATATTGGAAGTAGCCACTCCGTCGCGTCAGCGACATAAGTCAGGACTACAATGCCACTTTTCTAACGAGTTTGTGTGTGGAAAAATCCCTAAAAACATTTGGAATAAATTGGACATACCGCCCAATGCATGCCATTTCATGACTGTAGTCATTGTTTGGTTATGAATGAAACTTTCATAATTAAGAAAGACTATCAACTAACAATACCCACTACATATATTCTCCGCAGCTCACGGGATGTTATTGATGCTACATCCACTGCCTATAATTGTTTCACGAAAGATAGAAAATTCTGCGAATGTGACGAAAAGAATTGTCAGGGTACCTCTGATTTCTGCAAGTTGCGCCCCTGCACCAATAACAGCGATTGCTTCTGCGAAATGACATTTGAAAAATTAGATCTTATAGCTGTTTTGCCAGACGATATTATCTCTAATCCTGACATCATCATTTTAGAAACCTGCTACTTTGATAAACGTCACATTCCCAATTCATATAAATTTCGCCGTCATCTATTAGAAGGAGAAAAAGCTACATTTTCGCAAAGAAACTTGTCCTTTACATTTGAGGACCCTTTACTTCATCTTCCTGATGCAGGAAAAGTGATTTTACGTAGCGAAGACTTTGAACACGTCGTGAATGTTCCTTTAGATAACATTATACATATACCATTTGAACTACTCGCCTACAAAACTGATTTACAGGATACATACATCCATCCCAGCGGCAAAGTGGTCACAGGACTTGTACATGTGATGGGCAAAACAGTCTGCCAATTACGACATTGCCTTCTGTGTTATGATGTTATAAAACATTTTAAGTGCTATCCACCTCTCATTCAATACGTTATGTATGTGTTGATCTTCATTCTCATCGTCATTATGTTATGGCGTGTAAATCTTATTTTTAAAAGTTTCAAATTCATTATATATGCATTCCTAACGATAATGTATGGATTAGGTCGACTATTGAAAATCATAGCTCGTTGCTCTCTGCTTTTGGGGGCTTTTATAGGATCTACATTTCGAGAAATCACACATAATTGTTATGCAGCCCTTGAACGAAATGCAATTCAACGGGCCAACATTTATACCTTACCACTTGTTCTGCTCATGTGCACTTGCATTTTCACGACAATTTCAGCCGACTGCAGTGTAAATACAATTATAAAGTCTGACCTAAAGTCATGTGAGATCCTCAACGATGGAACGAAGAATTGTCAAATCTTCACCACTGCTGAAATAACATTGCAATCTATTTCAGCCGAAAATTGTTTATGATTTTCGGACGAACATGAAAACCATTTGTTCACCCTAAAAGTTAAATTAGATGCCATTGTGTGCTCTTTCACAAAAGAAAGGTTGTACTTCACGTTCCCCGTTACCACGAAACAAATTAGTCAGATATCGTGTATTTTCAACAAATTCTGTGGCCGTGGTACACATTGCAGTAAACGATCTATAGGAAAGGGAGGCATAAACTTCGAAGCAGAAACTCCCGAAAGCCGACAATTTCCAGGATTTTCTGCATGTGTCAGTGGAGACAGTGGCAACGGCTGCTTTATTTTAACTCATCCGAGTTGTAACTTTCATAGAGTTTGGTATGAACCGGACCTGTTGAACAGTTTCGAAGTCTCAAAATTAACAGGCCATACATGCCAATATAAAATCTCTGTAACACAGGTTGAAAATAACACAATTTCACGATTATTGATATCTGATTCAGCGTACACGCCAAATGGAATTAAGATTTCCATACTCGGTGCCTATGATCAACCGCAGCTACATTTAACGGAAAAACTAATCCAACGAGTTGGAAAACCTGAGGAAGCCTTTTTAGCACCTGCCTGTGAACGCAATATTCCTCAACCCAATATGATAGGACCTATACATGCGAATACATCTTACACCACAGATTTTATCTTTGCACCACAACTCACCACGTGTGATTATTTTGAGGATAATCTAAGATGTATTACAGCACCTGACAGCATTGAACGCCTTCGCGCATCCCAGGAATACGCTTTACCCCTACAAAAGCATATTCATTTTTTTAACATTGAAGAAGAAAAATTACGATCCACTCAATTAATGTCTTCGGCCGTGCGTGTTCAACTGCATTTTCGAAATTATAAAATCGCACTGCAGACATCCACTATATGTCCACAATTGAATGGAGAAAGCATTGCTACGACAGGGTGCTATAATTGTCCTATTTTGGCTCGTCTTACATTTAAGGCACACAGTTCCTGCCAACCTGGTATTGTGACAGTACAATTACAGCAAATTTCTCTCCATACGAAAGCTGTATATCTACAGTTAGATGCAACAACCCACACAGTTAAATTCCAGGCTGAAGAAAAATGTGCTACTGAAAAAATTTGCCTGAAATCTGCTGCGTTAATACGATGCCACTCCTTTAGATACTGTCTAGATGAGCCGTCGGTGGAATTGTTACAACTTAACACAAATTATACTCGAACTGTGAGTTCTGTAACAGCATCCAATATGTGGGACTGGTTGAATATACCTGATTTGAACTCTTCGATTTTCCTTTTAAAACTGATTGGTTCGGCTTTATTTATTGTATGCTTACTCATAACAACCCTAGCTACTCTCATAACATGCTGTTGCAAAGCACGCTAAAAACGAATGAAGTTTTATTAACAAAATTATGCTTGTTAGCTAAGCAGGAAATAATTCTTCTTTATTTGAATCTTCTAACCTTATATACATATGCAATTGGATAGGAAAATTTATTCATTTTATGCTTTCATTATTATCAATGTTCTTTGAGTTTACATATTATTAGAAATTTTGATTTCTAATTGTAGGCACTATGTGGCCTGTTGTTCAAAAAAAATTTTTAATTTTCTCATTATTTCCTGATTAGTATAGTTATCTTATGTTATTTGTATAAGTTGTGTGAAATTTCATGTTATACTATTAATATCGTGTTAACTTTGTTTTGTATCACACTGTGGGAATGCCTCATCACGGTTCAGTGTAACTCATCTCATTTTTCTTTTTTTTCCTTTTTTTTTCTTTTCGGGGTTTTTTGCATATTGCTGAGATATGTCCAGCAAGTTTAGCAGTTCTGTGCTGCCCCCGGGTTCATGGGAAAAAGGAATTTCTTTTGTTACAAATTTTATTATTTCTCGCAAGAATATAAGGAATAGCAAAGCAGTTCCATTTGACTAAAGATCAAACGAGTTCCGCTCAAGGTGTTTGGGGCGACAGCTGGCTAAGTTTGTATCCTATTGACCAAAAAAGGTATAAGAATAAAGGAATGAAAAGACGCTGAGAGATATGCAGCCGGACGCAACTGCTGCGCACAGGTGGTCATTTAGGGTTTTAAAAGGTAGGGTATTTTCTGTAAAGAAAAGGAATTCGAATGCACAACTTCACGTAAATTGAATAAGTACGTCACAGTAAGTTTTGTGTTCTATTGACCAGAAAAGGTATAGAGAATAAAAGAGGCGAAAGGTGTTCAGAGACTTGCAGCTGGATGAAATAGTGATGCAAAAGGGATGCCGCCTCTAGAAATAAGCTTTTCTATAAGATCAAAGAAACCGTCAAAGTTATGGCTTTAACACCTGATATCTTGGCCAGAGAGGGGGAAGTATTTAATGTATCCAAAATTATGGTAATGTAAAGCGAAATATGTTTATAGGAAAATCCAGTAAAATGCTGTCTTGAAATGGGGGTGAGAATGAGAAAAAAGGATTGGACGACGAGATTTAGGGGAGAAAAAAGGGTGTAAGAATTACTAAATAGTTAAGTAAGAAAAAGGAGATGACCAGGGGCAAAAAGGGGAATTTGGGATAGAGAAGAGATGTTCTTAGAAGGATGATCTTGGAGTAGTGTCCTCAGGGTATTTGTAACCCGTTATTTTAGGTGTGAAATATAAGTGAACTTTTGTTGTGTGAAACCGCCAACTGCCAATATCAGAAAATTGGATTTTGGACCCAATAGATGATGATGTCTACCAGATGTATAAGGGGTAAGCAGGCTTTTAATTCCGAGCAAATTACTATATTATATTTAATTATTTAAATTGATATTAATTACGCGATGAGGCATTCTCGGTAGTAAATATATTATTAAAACATACGATCGAGTTTACTGTTAAGTACGTTAAACTATGCATGATGATTTACACTTATGTATTTAAATATGCTAATCTTTTAAAATAAATTCAATTTAATCAACTTCAATTTGCTTTTATTTAAATGTTTCTTTCTTGTATATTAGATCTCGAGTATGCTCCTGAATCTGGGATCACTTTACGTGAAACATACGGCCTAATTAATTTCAATGTAATTTAAATATATGAATTCAATATAAGATAAGGAGAACAGAAGGAGTGCACCCAAGCAGCCCCCTAGCAAAGCTAATGTAGAAATTTTAGTTAAGTGAAAGCAAGTAGAAGAAGTTGACGTGTTTTTTGGTAAGTATTTAATTCTGTTTTGTTTCTGAAAGGTAATCGAGTTGTATAAAAATTAGCAAAAAATTTAAAATCGAACTCAAGTTAGTGTAAAAGTCTATGTTTTTTCTGCATATGTGCAGATAGTTGATATGCACCGGTTGGTTACAAGGATAAACAGTTAGATCATAGTCTCTCAATAATTAAAAAGTTAATTTTGATTAACTTAAAGATTTTTAAACTTTTTGTAAACTTTTAATTTTTTAAAACCATATTTTTGTTAACTTTTCATATTTTTCTTAACTTTTTAACATAACTTAATTTTTTTGTTAACTTTTAATATTTATAAACTTTATTTTTGTTAACTTTAATTTTTTAAGCTTTTTTTGTTAATTAATAATTTTTTTCTAACGTGAATATTTCCATTCAATACTTTAATCTTTTTGCAATAGTTGAAATTTTTGAATTGGAATATATAAAAAAGTTAAATTACATCTCTTCACTTAAAAGTTCTACTAGATGAAAAACTAATAAATTCACACACAGATACTTTGTAGAAATAAATACGCACAGATCTTTAACAAAACAAATCATTTATTTTGTCTTAAACAATTCATTATAAACAGTTTGTTCATGAAGCTTACGTAAAAAGTGTTCACTAACACTATAAACTCCGTTCAAAAACGTTGAAATTACATAATCGAAATCAATGAGCATTAACTAAGCTTCACCTAGTTGATTAAATTTTTCCTTATTATTAAATGCGAAGCATCCCGTAAGACATGGTGACGTCACGGCGACGTCACTGTGAAGTCACACTGTGACTTTGTGACCGTCGTCGTGACGTCAAGCGACGTCGATGTGAAGTCTCATACCTAAATGTGAAGTCGTTATGGCCGTTTTCAAGGCTTTCTGTGACCTCACAATGTGACTACTTTGTGAAGTCACCGTAAAACTTCTGTATCTGTGAAGAAGATGTTTACCTGTTTTACCTGCGGTAAAGATTTTTCGAACACTTCTAATCTGAACCAACATATGAAAATTCATTCTGGCGAGAAATTATATACTTGCAATATCTGTCAGAAGCTTTTTGGACGAAGATCAAACTTACGAAGACATTTAAAAACACATGATAGTGTTGGATTGTTACAGCATGATGGATTCTCTGAAGTTCTTACAGAAAAAGATACTATATCTCAAAGTTCTTCCAATTTTAATCAGCAAGTTGAAGAGGATGATTCTTTAAAGACTGTGACTCCTACGAATGTGGAAAAGAAGCATGTTTGCCCCACCTGTGACAAAGTCTTTGCAACATATTTTAATTTAAAACAACATGCTAATATTCATCTTAATGAAAAGTCGTTTACTTGTGAAACCTGTGGAAAGTGTTTTAGAAGGAAATCGGACTTGATTAGACACCTGAAAATCCATAATGCCTATGGACAGTCTACATTTAAGTGTGATGAATGTGATCAAGTTTTCACCCGGAAGGATAATTTAAAACATCATCTCAACTCACATCGGAATTCAACATTTCCTTGTCGTGATTGCGATAAAGTGTTTGGAAGAAAATTTGAACTGAGGCAACATGTACGTACTCAACACTCTCGCACACCTCTTGTGAGTGTAAAACGTAAAATGAGCTTATCTAATGCAAAGTCGAAAAACATAAAGCATTCTGATGCACTTAATGTGTTTAAAACAGTAATTTTGCATCCAGATGAACGTGAGGAAAATGATTTAGAGGTATTTCATAGATATGTACAAACTGAAATACAAGAACGTTTAATAAGTGAAATTCATGAAAAAGGTGCAATTAAATGGTATATGGTAGAAAAAATAGCTCTTGAACCTCTGACTGATAATGAGGAGTTTGAAGAAATTCAATGTTATTTTTGATGTTCGTGTATGACCGAACTTATAGATGATACTATCTCACAACATATTGAGGAAGGATTTTCAAAGATTATTAAATCCTTTGAAGAATTATACAAAGAGGCTCTGGCTGGAAACTTAGAAAAATTCTTCATTTAGAACTCAAGATTGCTAAATATCATCCCCTCGCTGCGAGTTCCTATATTCCTCTGTCTAAAAAACTCGATGATAAAAAAGCAGTGCTGAATATAAAAAACGAAGATAACAAATGTTTAGTATGGTGTCTTTTGGCTTTTAAATTGAACTTAGATTATACAAAAAAACATGAACGTGTTTCGCATTATCGACCCTATGAACATGATATTAAATTAGGTAGTGTAGAATGCCCTGTACCCCTTCAGAAGATACCTGTTATTGAACAACTCAACAATTTACAGGTTAATGTGTTTGGTTATGAAGAGGATGAAGTTTGCCCCCTGTATATATCTGAAAAGAAAGATCAAGATGTGATTAATTTGTTATTGGTTGGTGACGGTGAAAAGCAACACTATTGTTTAATAAGAAGTTTTTCAAGACTTTTAGGTGATCTTACCAAACATAATGGTGTGCAACAGTACTGTTATCGATGTTTGCATCGATTTTCAAGACAAGATCTATTGGATAAGCATAATGAATATTGTTCTCAACATGTTGCGCAAGCTATAAAGATGCCTAGTGAAAATGATAATATATTAAAGTTTACAGGTATTCATTTACAACATCCTGTTGCCTATACGATTTATGCGGATTTTGAGAGTGTCCTTATACCTATTTCATCAGCTCCACCCTCTTCTAAAGCATCTTATACCGAGAAAACAACCTATCACTTGCCATGTGGTTATGCCTATGTGGTTATTGGACCCGATGGAACGTGTGTGAAGAAAGCACAGGTATATCGTGGTAGAAACTGTGTTGAGCATTTTTTAAACCGAATGATGCAAGAGAAGGAAATTTTAGGAGAAAAGTTGCAAAATATTAAACCTATGAAGCTTTCTCCCAAGGAAGAAAAGGCATTTAGAGAAGCAGAGTTTTGTCATATTTGTAAGAAAACTTTAGATGAGAAACGCACACGTGACCATGATCACCTGTCAGGTGCATACAGAGGAGCTGCACATGTGGAATGCAACTTGAATTATAAGCAGTGTAAAACAATTCCTGTTATATTCCATAACTTGAAAAACTACGATAGTAGTAGAGAAAGGAGAGTTCAACGGCCACAGGAGCAAGAGCATCGAGCAACCGAGCAACCGGTAGTGCAATGCTCAAATGACCAGGGGATCAACCCTCTTTTTCTTCCAATAATCTTTTCATCTCATTTTGTTGGTATATCTGATATTTTGTTAGAAAGGTTTGTGTGTAAGAGTATGTTTTAAAAAGCATATATGTCTTATAGTTATTATAAATAGTTCTATGTGTGTATGTGTGCGTGTATGTGTGTGTATGTATGTGTGTGACAAATAGTTCTCTTTGTGTGTGTGTCTATGTGTGTATGTGTGTGTGTGTGTGTGTATGTGTTGTATGTGCACGTGACAAAGAGATCTATTTGTCACGTGCACATACATACACATACACACACACACACACACACATAGACACACACAGAGAACTATTTGTCACACACACACTTTCTGTAAATTATTTTGTTATAATAAAAATTGTTGATTTTATTATTGAGTACTTTTTTTAAATTTTTTAAGTAATGTGAAACGTTTTCTAAAATATATATATTTTTTAATTTGTGAAACTTTTTAACTACCGCATATTTTTTTTCTTTCTAAAAACATGAAAAATATTTGTAAAACTTTGATAAATAATCAGATAGTCACACACAAAAAGAGAACTATTTGTCACGCACACATACATACATACACACACACACACACACACACACAGTCTCGTGTAACATGGTGAGTGCGGACACGGTCAGAATCCGGTTCACTGAGGACATCACACGAAATGTGTATTTAGCTATGTTTTTTATATTTTTTAAATAAATATATGTTTAACATTACGTATTTGTTTTAAAAATTTAGAAATTTTATTTATTTTAAATATGCTTTTTTTCCCAATGTATCCGAGGACATACCCATACATACATCTATCTGTGGACGTACCCATACATACCTCTATCTGTGGACATACCCATACATACCTCTATCTGTGGACATACCCATACATACCTCTATCTGTGGACATACCCATACATACCTCTATCTGTGGGCATACCCATACATACCTCTATCTGTGGACATACCCATACATACCTCTATCTGTGGACATACCCATACATACATATATCTGTGGACATACCCATACATACATCTATCTGTGGACATACCCTTACATACATCTATTCGAGGACATAACCATACATACATCTATCCGTGGACATACCTATACATACATGTATCCGTGGACATATGTATACATACATCTGTCCGCGGACATTCATATACATATATCTATCAGTGGACGTACTTATATGACAATGGATATACGCATGACAGATGATATTTAAATTTTTAAGATACTAAACGTGCGATGATTTTCTAGTTCTCTTATTCGTATTTAAAATTCGATAATCTTAACAGAAAACGTAAGATCTAAAAAAATCTTAGACGACACATTTATGAGTCAGGTTTTCATTGAGATTTTCAGTTTTTCATGTCCGAAAATTTAGACAAAAGTACCAAAAAATAGTTTCTGCTATTTTAGATATCCCGATATTGAGTAGATATTGAGTAGGAAAAAATTTGAAATCTATTTAAAGGGTATTGTGTGGTGTGTGTGTACCAAAGCGAATCTACTGGGACTAGCGACTCTGCGTTTGTACGCACTTGCTTCTGGAAAGTAATTTTGTGCACATATTGCTTAGCAGGGCATACAAACGGTGTACCAAGCGGAGGTTCTAGACAAAAGTGCCAATTAATAAATTCTATGATTTTGGATGTTCCAACTTTGGAGTATAGGGAAAAAAAATAATATCGAATTTCTAGGCAAGGAATTGAACATTTTTTATTTTTGTGCAGAACTGCGCAAAAATTATAGGGAGAGAATCGTAAATGGGAGTCACTTAGTACTGGTATAAAAAAGGTTGAAGCTAATTACGTTCGCTGCGAGTACAGTTGACTTTGAATGTTTCGGGTTCAGTTTTGATTCTTTCGGGTTCGGATTAAACCGATTTTTCAAAAGAAAGTCCTGAATGTTTTTCAATTAAAACAAGTTTGGAATTGTACGTTAAAAGTTACAAATGAGGTGCGTTCGCACTATAACTAGTTTTACAATGTTAAAAAATCATCCATCTATTTAAAGCAGTTTGGTAATTTTGTCAAATTTCCATCGAATTTCGACCGAGTACGCATGCGTCAAAAAAGGACCGGCCAATGAGGCGAGGGTCTATTCCTGTCTCCAAACGTATTTGGGATCAAGATCAAATCATGTTGTTTTGATGGCTTCTTTCACGTTGTGTTAAACATAGGAAGATATTTATATAAAAAAACTGTGGAGTGTTTAGAAGGTATTTATTTTATTTATTGTTGTATTTATTGTAATTTGTATGAATACTTAGGTATCCATTTCGGATTTACTGTGTAACATGAATTTAGGTTCATTTAACGTTCGCGAAATCAAATCATTTTGTTTATATAGTACAGAAAATAATTATTCAATCGTAAATAAAAATATAGTAGAACATGTAATACAAAATTGGACCACTTATATTCCGTTTATGATCGGGTATGAATCTTATGGTGTTCTGATTGCTAATTAAAACTATTATGTAAATATAATGTCAAAAGACAGTACGCACGGTAGTAATATTTTTATTTTTATATGTTCAAAAAAAGCGAATCTGAGCGTCTGAATATAAATTATAAAATATTATTTCTGTATTTAGAAACTAAATATTTAATAAATATGCAGGAATGTGACTAGCTTTATGTGAATGTATAATATATATAAGTCTGAACTTTAGCATTATTTTTTAACAGAAATATATTATCTCTATTCGATTTAAAAGTTTTGTCATTACATAAGTGTGCTATTTTATTTGTAAAGAGTATGTATGCATTATATTGTTTGTATGTATACAAATCTTTAGAATGTTTTGATTTGCAAACTCTTAATATTTGAATAATAATGTTTACATTATATTTGTTTGTATGTATACAAACAAGTATATATACAAACAATGTATCATGTAACAATATTAATATTTACATTGTTTGTATGTATACAAATCTTGAATGTTTTAATTTATTACATTCATTTTTTACCAGTTTGCATGTCCGTTCATTGGCGATTCATAAGAAACTCATAATTTGTCACAAATTGGTGATTTTATTGATTTAGTGCTTTGCCCAGGAATGTGGAAAAAAAACTATTTTTGACATCTGGTGAAATGAATGAGGTTATTTCCGTTTTTATTTTGTATATAAAAAATGTTATATGTAAAAAAATCCTGGTCATTAATCACATTGTTTTTTGTATATTTAAAGACGATTACTTATTCTTTGTAATTCTTTTTTTGTTGGGGGTTTTTGAGCAAAATAATATTACTTCATAACTAGAACCAGTTCCGCTTAATCATTAATATTTACTTAATCCTTTGACCGCTGAGCAAATGGGCAAATTTGTAATGTTTTTCCTGTTATTTTTTTTTAAATGTCAAAAAAAGATAAATTTTCAAACTTGGTATAAAAAACTTAGGTATTTCTCTATTATCCCATCGTCCACTTTTCATAACAAAATACTATCGCCACACTGTATGAATAAATGCCAAAAATGCAGTCCCATTTACTTGATGTCGGAAGCATTATACGTGTTTGTTATGTCGTCAAGTGGTTTTTAATTCAACATTTGCGCGTATTAATTACAACGTTCTCCCGTTTATTTGGCGTTACAGTTTGGCGACAGTTTTTTGTTATGAAAAGTGGTCGATGAGATAATAGAGAAGTACCAAAACTTAATTACGTATATGAGTAGATTCCTTGACAGTATTAATCATTACTCAATATTTTAAAACTGCATCATATTTGTAGAATTATATTAATTTAAACAATGCTTCTATTGAAGTGTGAAGAAGCACATACTTCTATGAAGAACCATATATTTACATAATCGTTTTCATTAGCAATCGGAACACCATAAGATTCATCCCTGATAATAAACGGACTATAAGTGATCCAATTTTGTATTACGTGTTCTACGATATTTTTACGTACGTTTGAATAATTATTTTCTGTACTATATATACAAAATGATAGAGATCTAAAAACACAATTTCCATCGGATTGATTTCGCGAATGTTAAATGAGCCTAAATTCATTTTTAAACAGTAAATCCGAAATGGACACCTAAGTATTCATACAAATTATAATAAATAAAATAAATACCTTCTAAACACTCCACAGTGAGTTCTATATAAATACCTTCCTAGGTTTAATGCAATGTGCAAGAAAAAAACAAACAGGAGATGATCCCAAACACGTTTCTAGAGACAGTAATAGACCCTCACCTCATTGGCTGGTGATTTTTTTTACGCATGCGTATTGGGTCGAATATTGTTGAAAAATTATTTTGAAGAAAAAATCGGGAAATTCACAAAATGGTTTCGGGAAAAACTTCACCAAATGGTTTCAAAATTCTTTGATTGACAGCGGGAAAAAAATTTCATTTTACATTAAATCATCGCAATTGGCGAGTGTGACTATTAAGTTTAGCCAGTACTGGCAATAACATCAATTACCAATTTTTAGTATTACTCGCCGATTGGTGAGTGTTAATTTTGTCTTATATCACAAACTGTATTTACATATACTACTAGACATAATGATTATGAACCATGATTTTTCTATTATTGGGCAAGATTCATGTTTTTTCAGCAATTCTTTGATGAAATTCGTGTTTTTTCAGCGATCCTTTGAAGAATTTCGCATTTTTCTCGTGATCCTTAACGAAATTCGCATTTTCCAGCGATTCTTTGATAAAATACATTTTATTCCGCAATTTTTAGACGAAATTTAGTAAAAAAGCGTGATCTTTTGGTGAACTTTCCTTTTTTACGATTCTTTGACAAAATTTGCTTATCTTTCACGATCCTTTTGCATAATTAATGTTTTTTCTGTTGTCTTTTAACGAAAGTCATGTTTCCCCATGATCCTTTGATGAATTTAGTGTTTTTTCCTCAATCATTTGACGAAATCTGTGATTTCCCCCCCCCCCCCCGCGAAGATTGGTTAGATGTTTTTAGTCTGCAGGTGCCCTAAAAAGTCTGTGACGCCCGTTGCTGCATTGCACACATTCTTCCATGTGACATCGAACGAAGGAAATTCATCCTAAAGAATCATTGTTTCATTCTTGACATTTCTGGAAAGAAACAACGTTCAACTCATTGGCTGAATTGTGAAGGGCGAAATGTGTCAAACATTAGCGGAAAGAAAGTGCGCAATTTGTTCGTTCATGGATAAAATCATGAAATTCATTAATCGATAGTTGATAAATTGCGAAATTCTTCAATCGATAGCGGAAAAATCGCAAAATTCATTAATCGACAGTGGAAAAATCGCAAAATTGATCAACTGGTTTCGGGGGGAAAAGTTTTCGAATATCGTCGAATGGCTTCGAGAAAAAAAAATCACAATCCGTCAATTTCGGGGAAAAAATCGTGAAATTCGCCAAATGGTTTAGAAATTTGTCGAGCGACAGCAGAGAAAAAAATCTTTTTCCATTCAATCATCGCAATTGGTGAGTGTGACTATTATGTTTGACCAGTGGTGGCAATAAAGTCCATTGCCAAATTTTCAGCATTACTCGCTGGCAAGTGTTAATTTTGTCCTATACTTCAAAATCCTTTTGATCATATCATCAGTGTGCAGGACAATTTTTTTACAGGAGACCATTTGATGAATTTTGTGATTTTTCCATTATCGATTGACCAATTTTACTGCTATCGATTGTTGAATTTTATAATTTATCAACTATTGATTAGCGAATTTCATGATTTTTTCCATGAACATTTGACGAATTATGCAAAAAAAATTAAGAATATCGTTAAATTGTCTTGAGTAAAATAAATTTAATATTATCAAATGCCTTCGAGAAAAAAGTTGCAAGTTGAAACACCTGTGACCTCTTTTTCATGTTATGCATCTCGGGTCTATCCCCCCACTCCCCCCCCCAAGTGGGACACTTTTCTAAATTTTGCAGACACCTCTCATGTGATATATCGCTGGAAAAGTCTTTGACTGCTTATTCATGTTATGCATCTCCGGGGTCCATCCCGCCACCCCCTCCCCTCCCCCCCCTAAGGGAGGCACTTTTATAAATTTTGTTGACACCCCTCATGTCATATATTGTTGGAAAGGTCTGTGACTGCTTAATCATATTATGCATCTCCGATGTCCATCTCCCCACTTTCCCCCCCCCCCCAAAGGGTACTTTATAAATTTTGCACACAACCCTCATGTTATATATCATTGGAAAGGTCTGTGACTGCATAATCATATTATGCATCTCTGATGTCCATCTCCCCACTTCCCCCCCCCCAATGGGTACTTTATAAATTTTGCACACAACCCTCATGTTATATATCATTGGAAAGGTCTGTGACCACTTAATCATATTATGCATCTCCAATGTCCATCTCCCCACTTTGCCCCCCACCCCCCCAAGGGATACTTTTCTAAATTTTGTTGACACCCCTCATGTCATATATTGTTGGAAAGGTCTGTGACTGCTTAATCATATTATGCATCTCCGATGTCCATCTCCCCACTTTGCCCCCCCCCCAAGGGGTACTTTCTAAATTTTGCACACAACCCTCATGTTATATATCATTGGAAAGGTCTGTGACCACTTAATCATATTATGCATCTCCCATGTCCATCCCCCACTTTGACCCCCCAAGGGGGTACTTTTCTAAACTTTGCACACACCCCTCATGTGATATATCAATGGAAAGGTCAGTGACCGCTTAATCATATTATGCTCCCCACTATGAAATTTGTCAAGTTAAAGCAACTATAAATTTTATTTTTATGGTACTATCAAGTTGTTTGCCGTCAAATTTTGACGGGTTCCATCTAGTCTATATAGTTAAAACAGAAGGCTGTTTTTTTTAGTCATCTGCTCTGAAATTTCTACTGAATTAATTTTGATAAAAATTATTTTTTTTAATGAAAGCTGTTCATTAGCAGATGTGTCCGCACTAGCTATTTTTTTAAATATTCCCATTTTTATATTCTAATTTAAAAAGTTTTTATGAAATTTCTTTAAAATGTTGGTAATTGTGTTTAGATTTTATCTCTACAACATAAGATTAATTTGCCATCACTTTCCACCAATCAGAAGCGGGATTTGATCAGTGTATATATCGTCATATTAAAAAAAAGAATCTCAATGGTTTTTCATAAAATTTAAGCATAGTAAAGTGATTGCGTTCAATTATGCAGTAATCACAGAAGAGCAGAATACAGATTATTTGTTGAGAAATAATATTAAGTAATCTATGTAAATAAAACAACAGTAAATAGTCTATCATAGAAAGTAATATGAAAAACGAAATGTTTCCGATGAAGAAAATGAAGTCATTCGGAAAACAAAAAATGAATTTTCCTCCATGAATATAAAATATTTTATTAGTCTAGTGTCAGTGTGACGTCATATTAACCGACCCTTAAAACTGCATCTAAATAGACAGAACTTCCGCTATTTTTTTTACTTCCTTGGCATGCACAAAATAAAATATTTCTGAAAATTGAATCATTTCCATTTAATTATAATAAATATTTAATGAAAATTTTAAAACAATTGGTTAAATGACTTTTACGGTAATAATTTCCTATATAATTTCATAAAACTGATTTTATATTCCAAATTTTATATTCCACATACTCTGAAATTAAAAGCTAAATCGTCTACTTATGAAAATGATATCATTTTTAAAACATGCATTTTCAAACACAAAATTTCAATTTTTACAAAGCTAAATGACGTAATTGTCTAGATTTTTACTGAGTGAGATCAAGTCTTCAATGGAATGTGGTGTTCATGTGCAGAGTTTTGAGTATGTTTGGGTGAATATCATGCTTTAAATTTGCAGAGTCACTTTCTTTTTTTCATTACATTATTCTTTTATTCATAAGTTTAAATTGTAATATATTTATTTAATATATTCTGTTGCGTCGAATTTCGATGGGTGTAACTAGTTGTTATTATTTCAGTTAAGTGAATTATATCATCTGTTATGAGCGAAATGAGCATGCCCTTTTTAACACTTTCCAACCTAGTTGAAAAGTGTTTATGACTTCGGTTTCTCTGGCCGTATGGCCGTCTGGCCGCGCTCTAACTCCCGTAAATATGCTCGGATTGCCCTGCAATTTTTATATGTTATTGTCGTTATCCGTAGCATGTTCTCTATTTCAACGGAAGTGCCTAGCACTTATAGTTTTTTTACAGGGACACTCAAAAGAATTCCGTTACATTACGGTCTGTGAGGAAAAATCATTTGTGGTTTATTTGAATGATGTTACACAATTTTAAACATATTATAATTTATATATATCACTAAGGGGCATTACAAGAAGTAATCACAGGAAGTAATCATATGGAACAGGGTGTGCATAGCACTTAGAGTTACTTTACACGGAAAGTCAAAAGAATTCCGTTACATTATGTGTATGGTGAAAAATCGTTTGCGGTTATTTTAAATAATGTTTCACTATTTTAAACGCATTAAAATTTCTATATATCACTACGGTGCATTACAAGAGGCTTACTACAGAATAGTGTGTGTATAGCAGTCATTGTTCATTGACAGGGACACACAAAAGATTTCTCTACTGTCTGTTAACAATAATTGTTGGAAGTGCGTTTTAAGTTGCTGAACGCGATTTTAAATTTAACTCACTTTTTGTCTATTACGTGGTGTGCATAAATTCTGTAGATCATATACAGGGCAGCACAAAAGTTCGCGAACACATTTCCGTTTATTGACAGTATCTCCAGAAGGAGAATTTTAAACTGTGCTACGCGTTTCCTAACTAAACTAAAATTTAGCATCCTATGTGCTATATATACAAATCCATCATATACATATACAGGGCTGAATAAAAGTATTCAGATATTTTTCCGAATATTGCATATGTTGGAAATTCCTGAAATTACGTTTTTAAATATGTTTGGCGACTTCAAAATTGTTTACTTATATGTTATCTTTCAGCTTATTAAACGGTAATGATTTGTAAAATTATTTTGGGAGCGTGGGAAAGTGTTACATAATCTATGTTTGACGCACGATTTTTCGTTCTTGTTTTTTTTCTTATTACGTATGCCATGTTTACAAATGCGAATATCTTTTTATCGACACCAGGCAGCACTGCAAAATTCACCATAGAGATCTTGTTTTGCGAATGATTATCTCCATGTGGTTTAATATTTCTATGACTCACAATGAATGAATCTCTTTTGTTTATTTACTGTAATGGATTGAGCTATTCGGCTGTAACCTAATTTCTACTGAAGTTATCTCAGAATGTATACATTGTTTAATGTCACGCATCTCTCAAACGAAAAATTTTTTTAACGACTTTTCTAAAAATGTAACTTTTATACATTTTTATTCGAAAAAATAATTTTGAATAAAAATGGCCACTTCGCATATGAAAAAAAGATGTGGTTATCCTGTATTTGTTTTCCTCAGTCACATGACTTGAGCTTTTATTATATAGATTACGTATGATAGGATTTAACAGAATAAAGAAAACTTTCATTAATAACTTTTAAAGTTTTGATTGGATTTTCATGATATTTGAAATGACTCGACAAAATTCTGCAACGATTATATATATTAAACCAGAAGGACCCGTGCGAAGCTTTCGCACTGCAGTCTTTGAGGTTATTTCCTGGTACGTTTTAGCACTAATTTTTAATTAACTGCTTTTTAAAAAAATCAAACAACGCGTTTTAACGATATGTGGGTGTACTATCTCAGAAACTTGTTAAAAAACTTTTCGAATGATACCTCATTCATCGTTGTATGCTTTGTATGTCCATAGAAAAATTGAAACACTAAATCAGACATTTAGGGAATTCATATAAAAGCATTTCCTCAGATTTTGCAAAACTGTTCTAGAAATGTCAAATACATAAATCAATATTTGGTACACCACATTTTTGAAAGCCTATGGGAACTTAAACATGGGATGTTCAAACTTTGTGTACAGCAGCCATTTAAGTAAACTTGACTTTGCTGGCGTATTAACAGCTTACTGAAATATTAAAAAATAAATAATTACAATTTTTGTGAATCCTAATGAACTGTATATCTAAATGGAAGATAATCCTTAAATTACGTAATCTACTGGTGTTCCGATACAGTACGCATATACACAACCATGAATAAAAAATAAAACAAATAAACAATTGGTGACACACGCGTAAAAATTAAACAAAAATCTAATTAAAAGCTCGATATTTTTTCAAAAAGTACGGGCAAGAAATAAATTAACAATCGTATTTTAATTGCATTATAGGATGACGTCATCGGATAAAGCAGTATTTTATTTTTGTCGCAACACTCATTTGAGAAAACCTTTCATTTCATTTATAAAAACTATGTCGATTTAATTTTTAATTAACAGCGATTTTTCATCGAAAAACATGTTTTAAAAATATGTACGTGTACTAAGTCATAAGCCTGTTCAAAATCCTTTCATATGGTATCTCATTCGTCGTTCTGCGTTTCGTATTTTCTTAGAAAAAGGGATGTTGACAGGAGAAATAATATATATGATTTCAAATCATTCGGTTGGGTCGTTTTTGCGCTGTTATATGCAGACAGACGGACGGACCAGACGACGACTGTAGGTGCTACGTATTTACATAAATACGAACGCACGTAAAAACTATATCTTTGAAAATGAATATTATATGTTCATTTTAATACAAAAGAGATAAAATTGATATTAGAGATATAATTGTAGACTACCTTTCTATTATGGTATTAAAATAATAATAAATTTTACTTTCATTCCGGGTTCGAATTCGATTCGGGTTGAAGTGTGTCTGGTTTCAGGTTGACTTGAAGCAGAATTCTCGATTTCTGTTCGGGTATAAGCCTACTCGCGCAGGACTCCAATGTAGACCTTACAAACAAACATTATGTTATTGTGCTCTATCTATCTCTATTAATTTCCTTTGCTTTTTTGTACAGCACTATTGCTACTAATGTTAAGTCATCTTCTTGAATATGTGAATGCTGCATCGTATGGATAACTTTTTTTTAGTCATTCGTTTTTAAAACACTTCCCCTTTTTTAGGTGCGTTCGTAATTATATAAATACGTAGCACCTATAGTCCTCGTCTGGTCCGTCCGCATATAACAGCGCAAAAACTATCCAACCGAATGGCTTGAAATTTAATATATATTATCGTTGCAGAATTTTGTCGAGTCATTTCCAATTTTATGAAAATCGAATCAAAACATAAAAAGATATTAATGAAACTTTTCTTTATTCTATTAAATCCTATCGTACGTAATCTATATAATAAAAGCGCCAGTCATGTGACTGAGGAAAACAAATACGGGCAAACCACTTCTTTTTTCATATACCAGGTGGCCATTTTATTCAAAATTATTTTTTCGAATAAAATTGCATAAAAGTTACATTTTTCGAAAGATCGTTGAAAAAAATTGTTTGTTTGAGAGATGAGTTACATTAAAAAATGTATACATTCTGGGATAACTTCAGTGGAAATTACGTTAACAGCCGAATATCTCAATCTATTAGAGTAAATAAACACAGGAGATTCGTTCATTATGAGTCATAAAATTATTAAACCATGGACGTAATCATTCGCAAAGCAAAATCTCCATGGATAATTTTACAGTGCTGTTTGGTGTAAAAAAAATAATAATAATAAATAAACAAATAAACAAATAAATAAAAAAATCGCATTTGTAAACGTGGCATACGTAATAAAAAAAGAAGAAAAAGGCATGCTCATTTCGCTCATCGCAGACGATATAATTCATTTCACTGAAATAATAAGGATGATTTTTTTACATTGTGAAACTAGTTATAAAATGAACTCACCTCATATGTCACGTTTAACGTACAATTTCCAACTTGTTACTGCATAAATTTGACACAAAGAAAAACGAATTACAAAATGTGCATATAATTCAGGTAAGAGGAAAAAGAAGCACATAGAAACGACTTGCAATCTGCAGCCAAAACGAAGGGAAAAGGTGTAAACTTGATAATGTGAAAAGCATTTGTGGTACACAATCATTAAAAAAAGTGTTTCCAAAAATAAGACTATATCCTTAAGTTAGTTCCAGAATTTTCGGAAACACGCATATTAATAAATATAAAATAATGAATCAAGAGTATGACGTATTGTTTTATTTACCTATTTTTTTATTTCTTTAATTTTAATTGTTTTACGAGCATCCTGATTCGATTCCTTCCTCTAAAACAGCTGATTTGTTAAAGACTGTATCCTCAGTTAACTTATGTGCAGCATATTTTGAATGATAGATTTTAATTTATTGAATTTACGGAGTTTTCGTTTTTAAAATTCATATGTCTGAATATTATGGCATATATTGATTGAAAAAATAAAACTTGTACATTTAAAAGGTTGCCAGACCAGGATGCAGTTTACATGAAAATGAGAAAAAAATTGAAAAGTACTGTTACCGTCGGCATGGTGGACAACCCTCTAAGGCACCCACTCTGTCGGTATTAGATTATACATTTCAAAAATCTTTGAGGTTATTTGCTGAAAGCTGAATAAAATATTTCCATAAACTCTGCCAATTAATTCATAATATAGCCGATCTGGTTCGTTGCTTACATAAATAAGAAATGAAAATGAATTAATGGTTTCCATGCTTCCATGCGTATGTTCCGTTCAGATAATCTTTTATATTACTCAACTCTTTTACTGCAAATACGATTGTTTTTAAAAAAATATTTTCTTACTTTTTTCCTTTTAAAGAAAATTATGTGAACGTTTAATTTTATAATTAAAATAATTATAATTAAACATATATTTTTACTTTATAGTGATGTTTCGTTTTATCTGTATCATATTGTATTTAAAAATATATTTAATAATTGATGCATCTTTTAAACATAAAGTTTGAGATACTAGCGAGAAAAAGATAAGAAAATACAGAAAACAAGGGAGAAAAATCAATTTTCTAAAATTGATTTGTAGTTTCATATAATTCATATGATTCACAGTTAATTATTCTCATTAGATATTCATATCTTACAAATGAATGTACATAAAAAGTTGCGTTATTTTGATAATATCGAAAAATCCATATAAATAGAGTTTCAGTTTCAACCGAAAATAATTCATGTGTAAGCTGTTTCGCTAATTACTGACTTGCAAATAGATTTTGTTTTATTCATAGCCGGATCGGGGGGGGGGGGCATCATTGATTCCGGGGCCCTCAGGAATGACTCAAGTTGTATCAAAATTTCGTTTAAAAAATACTAAATTTCTGTAAAAAAAAAAAAAAAAAAAAAAAAAAGAAAAGAAAAGAAAAGAAGAAAAAAAAAAGAAAGAAAGAAAGAAAGAAAGAAAGAAAATAATTTTGTCTCTAAAATGATAACAATACTCTCAAATGATGAGAAAAAAGTCATGGTTCAAGTGTCAACATGCATCATTTTTTCCTTTTGCAGTTTTAAAACGTTGCAAGTCCAATATAACGCTCTGTTGCTAAGCTGTTCTTTCAGTATTTTTACCCTGTTTTACCTGAGAACCGAAAGCGGGAAAACCCCTTTATTCTAATTCTAACCTTTCCCTTGCAATCTCAACAAGCACGTGCACTGCATATGTTTTCTAAGAAATTAGTAAAAAGGACCCCCCACTCTCCAAGGTCGGATATCGGATACTTCCGAATGTTATGGACAGTACCTTTCAAAACTACTTTGCATAAGAACTAAGAAACATTGGCAATTGCGAATCGTCTTTGTGCCTTTGAATCCTGAAAAAAGTGAACAAGAACGAAAAATCATGCGTCAAGCATAGATTATGTAGCACTTTCCAACGCTTCTAAAATAATTTTACAAATCATTACCGTTTAATAAGCTGAAAGATGACATCTAAGTAAACAATTTGGAAAACGCATAACATATTTAAAAACGTAATTTCAGGAATTTTCAATATATACAATATTCGGAAAAATATCCGAATACTTTTATGTAGCCCTGTATAGGATATATAGATTTGTATATATACATAGGATGCTAAATTTTAGTTTAGTTAGGAAACGCGTAGCACAGTTTAAATTCTCCTTCTGGAGTTTCTGTCAATAAACGGAAATGTGTTCGCGAACTTTTGGGTTGCCCTGTATAGGATCTACAGAATTTATACACACCACGTAATAGACAAAAAGCTAGTTAAGATTAAAATCGCGTTCAGTAACTTAGAACGCACTTCCAGGAATTATTGTTAACAGACAGTAGAGAATTCTTTTGTGTGTCCCTGTAAATGAACAATGACTGCTATACACACACTATTCTGTAGTAAGCCTCTTGTAATGCACCTTAGTAATATATAGTATAAACTTCAATGCGTTTAAAATAGTGGAACATTATTTAAATAAGCCGCAGACGATTTTTCTCCACAGACGTAATGTAACGGAATTATTTTGACTGTCCCTGTAAAGTAACTCTAAGTGCTATACACCTACTATTCCATATTAAGCTTCTTCTAATGCATCTTAGTGATCTATATAAATTTCAATGCGTTTACAATAGTGAAACATTTTTAAAATAAACCGCAAATGATTTTTCCCCATAGACCGCAATGTAACGGAATTCTTTTGAGTGTCCCTGTAAGAAAACTATAAGTGCTACACACTTCAGTTGAAATAGGGAACGTGCCATAGATAACGACAATAACATATAAAAATTGCAGAGCAATCCGAGCATATTTACGGGAGTTGGAGCACGGACAGACGGCCATCCGGCCAGACAAACCGAAGTCATAAGCACTTTTCAACTAGGTTGGAAAGTGCTAAAAATTGAAGGGTACCCCTTTTTTAGAAACTTTTAATTTAATATTGTAAGATTTTAGGAAGTGCGATTGCTTTACTTTTCTTTGATCTTTATAAATGTTTTTGTTTAATCTATCTATCTATCTATATATTATAAAGGACAAACGTGTTCGTGCGTAACGCTGACGTCATTTTGTGAATGGCAACACTGGACGATGAAATTTCAGTTTTTCGATTTTTTGCTACTGGAGTTATTTAATTTCTAAACATCGCACAATTTTAAATTTTACACCGTTATATACGGAAAAAAAGTCTACTTTGAAATGCAATTTGTTTGAAAACTTTATCTTAATTGACTGATTTATAATAGCATTTAAATTAAATTTCAAGTATGATTTTTTTAAAATCTATATCGTTTGCAGACGATTACAAAATATTAATCCATTTCCATTTTAAACGATATAAAAAGTTCAGCAGTTGTTTCCAGCTAATATTCAATAACGAAATTAAAACTTCAATAAGCAATCAATAAAATAGTGTAAATAAAACACAATTTTAACAGACGTGTAACTGAAATAAGCGCTTAAAACCGCTGAAATTATCAGAATTTAAAAAAAAAAAAAAAAAAAAAAAAAAAAAACTGCTGCAGATAATGAAAGTTTTAACGATTTCTTTGGTTATAAACTTCTGGCACGAGGCCAATACAAAATTATCGCATTTAATAATTTTTTTAATTTTATTTGAATATATAATTGACATATTTTATTTTAAAATGCTCGTTGGTGTTGTTAGGGGGCAATCTAAAAAAAAAAAAAAAAAAAAAAAAAAAAAAAAAAAAGTAAAAAATCTATTAGAATTTTTAATAAAAAATAAATAAACATATGTTCTCTATCCCGGGAAGCCCGTGTTGGACTCCTTAGTACTAATAAAAGAATGTTGTTTATGTGTCTGTGCGATGGCTAGCGAAATCTACCGCACGTAGAAGTTTGAAAATTTGGCAAAACAAAGTAACTTTTTTAGTTTTTTACAAATATCTCAGAAACTGTTAGTTTTCATGAAAAAATTACTCTGACATAAATTAAAGAACATAAAATTCCCTGAAAATGACAAGTATATACAGTGGAACCTCGATTATCCGTCAGTCAGAACACCGGAGCTTTGACGGATTTTCCTCAAAAAATCACTTTAAAATTAAAGAAAATGCGAGAGTCTTCTTGTAGTAGTTATATACTTCCAAATTTATTTCCAAATTCAGGTAAAATAGAATATTCTTGCATGTCATATTATAATAGTGTAACATGTGTTGCAACTGCTACAGGTATTTCAAAAGGAAATGAATTTTATTGAGATATAATACAGCTATTTCTTTCCAAAAATAATCACCGTATAATTATATGATTTCTCTTCGAATTTAAGAAAAGTGAACAGCATCATTGAGAATTGCTATTTTTTCGAAACAAATGTCTCTTGCTTTAATGTAAAATAAAACATAATGTGAAATCATCTATTTACTTTAAAAAAACTATTTCTCTAGCTATTAAAACTTTTAAATTTTTTTCAAGCATCAACATCATTAGAGAATGCTCACTTAATAATGTTTCTGCAGCTATAAGATATGTATCATTAGCTTCTTTGAAAAGTATGAATACGCATTTATACTTGATACTTTAAAATTTATTTATAATATCTGATTATTAAGATTTTTTTTTATATTTTTATATTTAAAAAAGTGAATTTTAAAATAAACATTATCAATTTTTTTAAACTAATCTTTTACTATTTTATTTATTTATTTGTAGAAGAAATGTATCTCGTGGATCTATCGTATCGATTTTTGCCGAATTCCATTAAAAAATTACCATAGAATTTACACTATTCAAAATATTTTTAACTACAAAATATGTTTTCATTTTTTCGATACAAATTTTCGTTAAAAAAACCCCTCCTAAACACTGAAATTTGGTTTTATCTATAAAACCAAGGTTTCTTTAATTGTGATATTTAAATATTATGTTTCAATGTTGTAGAAATTTTTAAATTACTTTAAATAGAGTCGTATTAGCATTTTAAGAACAATTGCACCAATTTACCTTACTTTATAGTAAATCGCATTTAAATAAAAAAAAATCTTTTTAAATTAAAGCTCATAAAGTTTCTTTTTACCAAACGTATTTTCTATGTTTCTTCTATTTAATTCTTTTTTAGCACTTTCCAACCTAGTTGAAAAGTGCTTATGACTTCGGTTTGTCTGGCCGTCTGCCGTCTGTCCGTGCTCTAACTCCCGTAAATATGCTCGGATTGCTCTGCAATTTTTATATGTTATTGTCGTTATCTATAGCATGTTCCCTATTTCAACGGAAGTGTGTAGCACTTATAGTTTTTTTACAGGGACACTCAAAAGAATTCCGTTACATTGCGGTCTATGGGGAAAAATCATTTGCGGTTTATTTAAATAATGTTTCACTATTTTAAACGCATTGAAATTTATATATATCACTAAGGTGCATTACAAGAAGCTTAATATGGAACAGGGTGTGCATAGCACTTATAGTTACTTTACAGAGACAGTAAAAATAATTCCGTTACATTACGTCTGTGGAGAAAAATCGTCTGCGGTTTATTTAAATAATGTTTCCCTATTTTAAACGCATTGAAATTTATATAGATCACTAAGGTGCATTACAAGAGACTTACTACGGAATATTGTGTGTATAGCAGTCATCGTTCATTTACAGGGACACGCAAAAGAATTATCTACTGTCTGTTAACAATAATTCCTGGAAGTGCGTTTTAAGTTACTGAACGCGATTTTAATGTTAACTTGCTTTTTGTCTATTGCGTGATGTGTATAAATTCTGTAGATCCTATACAGGGCAGCACAAAAGTTCGCGAACACATTTCTGTTTATTGAGAAACTCCAGACGGAGAATTTTAAACTGTGCTACGCGTTTCCTAACTGAACTAAAATTTAGCATCCTATGTAGTATATATACAATTCTATAGATCCCATACAGGGCTGAATAAAAGTATTCGGATATTTTTCAGAGTATTGTATATGTTGGAAATTCCTGAAATCATGTTTTTAAATATGTTATGCGTTTTCAAAATTGTTTACTTAGAAGTTATCTTTTAGCTTATTAAACGGTATGATTTGTAAAATTATTTTGGAAGCGTTGGAAAGTGCTACATAATATATGCTTGACGCATGATTTTTCGTTCTTGTTTTTCTTCCTAACAGAATTTTTGCTAACAGCATTTAGTTATTTTTAATTGCATGTATACACAAATACAATATCTATTCTTTTCCATTTCTTTCAGAACTAAATTTTTTTTATCAAAATGATTTTCCTCATAAAATATTATTCCAAAAAAGGAACAAAAAAGAATACAGTAAGGGAAAAAAAAGAAAAAAAAAGAAATGAAAAACCCTTATTTATAGCAGTAATTTCTAATAGTTTTCCGTAAAAGATATTCTCATGGAATCTCTTAAATATAATTTAATGCAGAAATATGAAATATTTACATTTAGTGTTTGCAATATTATAGCAAAAACACCTCTGTCTAAATAAAAGCAAACTTTTCCTTTTCGCGTTCTGTAAAGGGATAAGCAGCAAAGAGCAAAAATTCTCGGAAAAAGGTGAGGTTGAAAATGTTCAATGTTCGTAGAAGCTTCCGCCTCTATTAAGGTCATCAAGTGATCGATCAACTTGTCAATAAGACCATTAAACAGAGGGGAGGGAAAGGAACGAATTTTGTATGGAAAGTATATGGACAAATATATGGAAAGTAAAACATTTGAAATAATTAACAATGCATTTGATTGATAATTATAAACTTTATGTAAGTTTGACAAAATATTAAAGTTACTTCATCAAATTTTATATTTAAACATACAGTTACATTATACACCAAAGTATTTGGTAATATCTTTCATAATTCACTGGAATACAGTTTCGTATATGAAATTCATGGTTTCCGTAATGGCACAAGATCGCAATTTATATCTGAAAGAAAGTGTTTTGAAAAATATCAGAAATTAAAACATTAGTTAAAGTTTATTTACATTATGAAGTTTAATCTCACCCAATAAATGAATATATAAAATCAGCGAAATATATTGTGTGCTCTTGAATTATTATTCTTGCAGAGTATTCTGAAAAAAAAAAGAGGGGAGGAAAAACGCTATTCAATTTTTAAAAAAAATCTCAATAAGAGTAGCTAAAAAGTTCACAAATAATAATAAGTTTATGAAAGTATCTCAAAGTAGCAAATTTGTTGTATGTTCACGTTAATTTTTTGACAGATTCTCCGATTTTAATATTTTTTTATTTGTCGTTGTTGTTCGAAAGGTGGTCCAATTGTAAATTTTATTAAAATAATAAACAACAAGAATTGCTTTCTTTATCTGTCTATTTACTTATTTTAGCCCTATTTTTTTAAATAGGCGAATTACCACGAAATAGATATTAAATATAATGAATATAAAAATACTCATTGTATATAGCTTTTACAGGACACTTTCAAAAATTATATATACACCGTACCGTCATGTACTTCTTCCTTAAAATGGCTCTAATTACCAAATAATGTGGTTATTTTGATGTATTACTTTTACATATTTTTACATTTATTGCATATAGTCATTGTGACTTTACAAGAACACTTAAAATTTTGAATACAATATTACGTATTACGTATTGCTTCCATAAAATGCATATAACCACCCTGAAATTTCGATTTGTTATTACGGTATCTGGTATTGTATATATTAAAAATAACCATTGTATCGTTTATCATTTTTTACGATGCCTCGAAGCCCGTTTTTGTCCAAGGCGTCTGCTATCATAATCATAGTCTGCCACTCCTCAAAGAAAAAATATTAATAGCAATTTAAAAATTCATAAAAAAGGATTTTGAGTAAATCGTGATTCTTTTTTTAAATTTTATTTATAATTTTACATTGCCAAATACATTGCCATGAAATCTTCGATTATAATACATTAAAATATTTTATGAGAAAATCGTGTTTTTTTAATATAGCAAGTGTATTTTTTCTTTTTTGTCAGTTAAATAATTGTCATTTTTTCAAGTGAATCATGGTCATTTAAAAAATTTTCTATGAATGTTTTGCCGTTATTAGTATTTTCAATGATATAATACAAGGTATTCTTAAGAGTGAACTCTTATAAACATTTCTCCTACACACTGTAAAAAGTTTTCGTAAAACTAAGGTCTGTGGACTGGAGGCTATTAATTTTCGAGTTTATCTTGAGTATATGCAAATTTACAAATTTTTATACTCCTATAAAACATCGACGTAATACAAATTAATACCTGATAAAGGGAAATAATTTTAAAAAAAATCTTTTTAAACATAATGTTCTGTCAACGAAACACTTAACAAAATTCCATAAAGTATAATTTAGAATTGTTCGCTGGGGAATGGAAAGTGAAAATGTGGATATTATCTACATATGAGCATTATTTCCTCGTTTCAAATCGCCAAACTAATTCGTTCTCTGTTATATTTTCATTTTTTTTAATAAAAGATAGATATATTTTTACATGATAACTTCATAAAATTGTTCGATTTTTAATTCTTTAAGATAAAATATCATAGTTTTTCGAAGATTGGTGCGCTTTGCGCTTCAGCCTGGTAAAATGTCAACCTGAGATCTTCCCGAAAAAGATATATCAATCACAAAACAGCGGTAGGTAGCTACTTTTCTTTAAATTTGGAAAGCATCCTGGAATTTTTTGTTAACCAGGCGTGGTCGTAATCACCTCAACATCTGTTATCGATTTTTAGGAAATAACGGGATGATACGCATACGTTTAACAACAGTTGTTTGTGAATTATTTAGTCTGAATATTGGAACAGGAATGCTCACTTCATTAACAGATTTTTTCAACACAATCTGGAAACTTTTAGTGCAGAAGTCTAGCAAGATTTTTTTTTGTTTGTTTTAGAAGAACAAATAAAAATGTTATTACAACAGGTAAAGGGGCAGCTAGGGATGTCATGTGGGGCTTTAAATAATTTATCTGTAATGATCTTACAGCAAAAGGTGGAAAAAATCTAGTTGATCAATTTTATTTAATGGAATCATAAAAAAAATTTAAAGGGTTAACTTTTTGAAAAATATTGGCAATTTCATTAACATAATCTCATTTTTAACAATTTTGCAATTTACATTACCTATTTATATCTAACAGATAAAAAATTAAAGAAATTTCTACTTTTTTGGGACACGAGGTATGCATTCTATTATTTATTGATAATAGTAAGGCAATATAACATAAAGCCAATAAATTTTTCTTTGGCTTAAAAATTTTCAACCTTTATCCTGAGTGAAAAATTGCTAATTTGGCAGCAATAAATTTATATAGTTTGGACCAAAATATGCCTATGCTACAGTACTAAGTCAAATAAAAGGCGATTTCAAATTTCGTGCTATTGTCAATTGGTCTTACCACCCCTAATATATATTTTCTCCTTGTTGACAGAATTCACCTTCACAATTAGTAACAATAATTCCACAGATCCCCCCCCCCCCCCCCCAAAAAAAAAAAACGCATTGAGTAAAAAATAAATGAATCGTATAAAGCGGGAGAGTGAGAAAAAGGTACCAGGGAAAAAATAGAGCCTTAAAAATGCATCTATTAACAGTGATTTGTAAAACATCCTTAAATAATAATAGTAATAATAAACCACATTATTAAGAGTAATTGTGGGTATTTTTTAAGGAGAGATGAAGTGATTTTGTACATTGTGAAGATTTTTCATTTTCTGGACTTTTCAGGGTACGGAAGGGGCAGAGGTAATGTGATCACAGAAGACAGAAAAGTTATGAGATAAAATTTTCAGATTTTACAGACAAACACCAGATTTTAGCAATATACTGAAAGAAATGTAAAAGAAAAAACGCTTTTATATCCTCCATGGACCAACGAGTGTGTGTCTGGGGGGAGGGGGACGTTAAAAACTGAATACAGTCTATAGATTCATTAAATTAGTTAATATAAGCTTTAATATAAGCTGCTAAAACTTTTTCTAAACTTGCTCCAATATTGATCATTGGAAGTGGAAAAAGGGTGTTAAAACAATTAACACAATAACTACAGATTTTTAAAAGGTATCGAATAAGGAAGAAGCAAAGGGAAAAAATTTAAATATGAAGATTTTTCTTTATATAGTCTTTCTTGGTAACAGGCAAAGGTAAGAGAGCAACAGAAAAATATGATACAAATTTCAAGACCACTCAATATTGTCTGTGACTACTCAATTTAAAAATCTTACTGAGAAAAAAAAAAAAAAATTCTTTATTTATTTAAAGAAGGGGGAGCTTTCAATTCGCTATACGTATATCAAAGTAGCTAATAGCTATATATTTTTTAAGTTTCATCGAGAACGGCCATTTGTAGGAGATGGGGGGAGAGGGTGTTAATTGATCTTTCTGTACGGAGATTTTAAAAGGGATGAAATAAGAAAAACAAAAGTGGTTTTTTTAATATTAGAAAAATCCTCCTATTGACTGTTACTTGTAATACTAGAGAAAATATTAAAATTAAAAATACGCACATAATTAAACTAATTACTGCTACTATCTGTTCAAAATATCACAAAGCCACAATTAACTGAATATCAGGTTTCCTTGAAATCTCAGCTAACATAGCAATAGGCAATCCAATTTTCGAGCTGTTCATTTTACAGATCCTTTTCATTTTAACAATTCAATAAGATACATGAAACAAATGGATACTGTGATCAAAAGTTCGGACTGAAAGATGAAACAAATAAGATTTTTCCACAATGCTCCTTCGTTTCAATGACTCAGTTGTAAATCTTGCAGAAGGAAGATTTCTTATCTCTGATTTCTTTAATTCACTCTTTCAAGATCTCATTCCATTTCTTTGCATTCTCTTTTTAACACCTTCCAACCTAGTTGAAAAGTGTTTATGACTTCGGTTTGTCTGCCGTATGGCCGTCTGGCCGTCTGCCGCCTGTCCGTGCTCTAACTCCCGTAAATATGCTTGGATTGCCCTGCAATTTTTATATGTTATTGTCGTCATCTATAGCATGTTCTCTATTTCAACTGAAGTGTGTAGCACTTACAGCTTTTTTACAGGGCCACTCAAAAGAATTCCGTTACATTACGGTCTATGGGGGAAAATCATTTGCTGTTTATTTTATTGATGTTACACAATTTCAAACACATTGTAACTGATATATATCACTAAGGTGCATTACAAGAAGCTTAACATGGAATAGGGTGTGCATAGAACTTATAGTTACTTTACAGGGACAGTCAAAAGAATTCCGTTACATTACGTCTATGGAGAAAAATCGTCTGCGGTTTATTTAAATAATGTTTCACTATTTTAAACGCATTGAAATTTATATATATCACTAAGGTGCATTACAAGAGGCTTACTACAGAATATTGTGTGTATAGCAGTCATCGTTCATTTACAGGGACACACAAAATATTTCTCTACTGTTGTTAACAATAATTCCTGGAAGTGCGTTTTAAGTTGCTGAACGCGATTTTAAATTTAACTCACTTTTTGTCTATTACGTGGTGTGTATAAATTCTGTAGATCATATACAGGGCAGCACAAAAGTTCGCGAACACATTTCCGTTTATTGACAGATATTCCAGAAGGAGAATTTTAAACTGTGCTGCGCGTTTCCTAACTAAACTAAAATTTAGCATCCTATGTAGTATATATACAAATCTATAGATCATATACAGGGATGAATAAAAGTATTCGGATATTTTTCTGAATATTGTATATGTTGGAAATTTCTGAAATTACGTTTTAAATATGTTATGCGTTTTCCAAATTGTTTACTTCGATGTTATCTTTCAGCCTATTAAAACGGTAATGATTTGTAAAATTATTTTGGAAGCGTTGGAAAGTTACATAATCTATGCTTGACGCATTATTTTTCGTTGTTTTTTTTTTTTTTTTTTTTTTTTTTTTTTTTGAGGGAAGTGGTTCTTTAAAGCGGAAATTCTGTCTGGTAAAGCTAATAAATTACTACATTATGGCAGACAGTTTTAATCTAGAATGATTATCGATGAGACTGAAAAACATTCTATAAGAAAGGAATTCCTTTTCGAATTCTACACTGCTTTTCGTCGAAATTCATTTCGAAGTGAACATATATGTTTTGTTCGCGTTATCCGTGATCCTGCTTTTGTATCTCATAAAACGTGGGAAAATTTTAAGAAAGTTTAAATGGTGGATAATGTGCAAATTGCCCGTTTTGCCAGGGTTATCGTTTCAGACGTGCTCGTATTAAACGAGTTCAACTGTATATATATTTAAATTTTCACCAAGAGATTGTAACCATCTCGAATGATACCTCGTACATCGTTCTACGTTCTGTATATGTACAGAAAATGGGATATTGACAACAGAAATAATATAGAACAGTGAACCCATGCGAGGGTTTCGCGCTGCAGTCTAATGTTTTTAGGTTCGTTTGTAATTATATAAATACGTAACACTTATAGTCGTCGTCTGGTCCATCCGTCTGTCCGTTTGTCCGCATATAACAAAAACTTTCCATCCGAATGGTTTGAAATTTAATATATATAATCGTTGCAGAATTGATCGAGTCATTTGAAATTTTATTAAATTCGAATGAAAACTTAAAAATGTATTAATATATATTTTTTTCTCATTCTATTAAATTCTATCTTTCGTAATTAATTCAGTGATATCCCATGATAGGTAATGATTCTAGGTAGCCATGGTGATTACATACTATTTAGGATGGAGTCATATTATACCTTATTACTGAATTTAAAAACCGAATTTGTATGCTAAATGTGTTTAATTATAGCAATCATATAATCTACAGACAGTTTTTTAGATAGATGTTTCCGGAGAAATAGATATTGAATAGAAAAGGAGTCTAAATATCGATTTCAAGTTTTGAAATTTTCAAAGCTAGGCTTAAGTTTCTCATTGGTATTTTCAGTAAATGTCAACAAAATATAAAATATTGCCAACTTAAAATGTACTTCTTTAATTACGGAAAATAATCATATTATAACTGGCATTAAAATTCATTTCACTGAAACTAGTTATAGTACGAACGCACCTCATTTGTTACGTTTGACGTCCGATTTCCAACTTTTTGAATGTTTAAACTTCTAAAGAAAATGTAAGAGTAAAAATATCTGCAAACAACATTAGTCAAGCCAGAATATTATCTCATTAGTTCTATCAAACATTAAAAATTAATTGAACTTATCAAACGGCACGCGGGAGAAAAATAAATTAACATTCCTTTTTTAACTGCATTAGAGAATGAGGTCATTTGCATCGGAAAAACACGGGACAAAGAAAAATAAATTGAATAGACATAAAATATACTTTAATTTATTATAACAGAGCTATTTCATGCTACATGGGAAATACCACTGCTTCGATCGATCAATAGTTCTTTTTCTTATAAACATATGAATTTGAATTTTGCTTTTTAAGCATAAATATACTTGTGCGAAGGCCTCCCACTTTATATTTTTTGTACTATTTTTTTATATAATGATTTTTGAGCACGATATAAAGTGGTATTTTATTTTTGTGACATCATTCATTTAAGAAAAACCTTTCATTTTCTTTATGGAAATAATGATTATTTAATTTTTAACTAACTGAAATTTTTAATTAAAAATATTTTAACGAAATGTCAGTGGACTCTGTCAAAAGCTGGTTCAAAAACCTTTCGAATGGTACCTCTATTATTGCTGTGCGTTTTTTATATGTGCAGAAAAACTGAATATTGACCAAATAGATTATATATATAGCAATTGATGTAAAAAATTGCAGTTTAATTCAGATGAAGCATTCTGAAAAAAAATTTTAATCATTAGTTCGAAATTATCGTAAAATTGTTTGTAATTTTATTGATATCTCGGAAATATCATAACACAATTTTTGGCTGTATGGGCTATATTTGTATACATGGGCACAATTTTTTTTAAAGTTAATCTACCAAGAAAGCAAAATTAATAATAGTAATATTATTAAATCTCTCTCACATTCCTCTCAAACATTGGAAGGCCCATCCAACTTTCAAGAAATAAAGATTTTTTTTTAAATTTCCTTCTGTAAAATGTCATAATTTGAATATTTTATCTATATTTTTCTATTACTTCATTAACTGTGATGAAAAAGCCAGATATCATAAAGTCTTATTAAAAAAAAAAAACTTTTCCTTTGTTCGTCTTTATTTCGTTCAGTCCCGATGATAATCAATCTTTATTTTGTACTTAATTTGTATTTATTTCATCACCTTTAAAATTTCTGTATGTGAAGTTTTGATATTTTAAACCCCCCCCCCCCCCTCGCCCAACCAACCAAGACCACTTTTTGTGAAAATGTAAATATATATATATATATGTATATAAGCAACTCTCCTCATACGAAAATTGTTCATTTAGCGAGTTGAAAGAATTTATAGATTGTGCTTTCACACACATTTGTCCCCACGTCTAAATATAGCGGATAACCTTTATTTCAGCGAATAAAGGCGATCTAACTATCGGGCACATCTGGACCCGGAGGACAAAATTTCTCTGATATTCAGAGATAAAGGAATACAAATAAATAGGTTGTGGGAGATTGAAAAAGTGCCGCTAATAGATGTGTGATGTGTCCGCTATGGAGGTCTAATGACATGTAATGTTTTCTTTTTTAAGATAGAAATGTTAGCACGTGGCTTAGTTAAAATAAGGTTTAGACGTGATATCAAAGAAATTTTCTAGTTCTTTAAGACATTACATACATATCGTCACCCACCACGTTACCCATAAATGTAGCACATTTCGTAATTCGCAGTTCACAGAAGTGCTATTTTTCACTGTGTTACTTTTTCGGTGCCTTTTTTTTTGTAGTAATACTTAATCTTCAACAATAGAAAATAAATAAATAAAACTGCGTATCACCACAGTATAACTATTATACTCAATTAATAATAAAATGAGGTGAAAAATGTACTTTTTTATACACACACATACACAAAAATTATATATACTATATGCAGCTTTCTTTATATGTAAGCTATCCATGTAGCGAGTTGGAAGAATCTAAAGATTGTGTTTCCTTTTTAACCAATTATTAATACCCTCTACCACCTCCTCTTGACATATAAATAATAAAGTTTTTTTCAAAATTTCCTTCGGTAAAAAAAGAAAAATTGGGTGCTTGTACGTCAAATCTCAAAATTTTACATTTTTTTTTTCTGTTAACACCTTTTCTCTCTTCTCTCTTATCCTGGAAAAGTAAATAATGAAAAAAAACATATATAACAAGTTTTATTATTGCATAATGTTTACCTCTCATCCCCTTCATCTCCTCCCCCCCCCCCCCCCCCCAATCACCCATCACCGCCCCGCTAGGTCGAACATGAACATGTTTGTCAAAGACAGATAAATAAGTCAATAGTCTGCTTCAATAACATAATTTTTGTATTTTAGCATATACATTACTCAAGATTCAGTTCACAGTAGTTTTATTTTCACTGAGTTACCTTTTCCACGGTATATTTTTTCCGAATGCCATTTTTTTTTCGTGACATTTTCCGTGGTGCCTTTTTTCCAACTTTTTTTAAATTAAAGGACGTACCGAAGTTTTAGTTTAACTGTTCATCACATTCAAAGTTAATTGTCATCGAAGCATTTTTGCTGAAGTTCAGAAAATAAATTGATTTCTTTGCTTATATTGATGATATGCCTGTAGTAAGTTGAAAGAATCCATAGACTGTATTTTCGCCTTACCTGTGTTTAACTCCCCCCTCTCCGTTGAAAAAATTGCCCCTGGAAAAGAATTTTTTAACATTTCAATCAGTAAAATGTCAAAATTGGGTGTTCGTACTTCAAATTTAAAAGTTTTAGCGTTTATTTATTTGTTACTCCTTTACATGTGACGTCTCCCTTCCCTATGCGCTAAAATGGACAGATAAGAATTTTTTTTCATTTTATAGAGTAAATTATTTATATACTAGTAAGTTTTAAAAGGAACTCCGTCCAGAAATACAAAGTTTATTTAAGTCGTATCAAAGACAAAACAATTTATCAAATAGTTTGTCCCCAAAATATAAACTTTGTGACATTTAGATACGGTATTTTTCGGCCTATAATTCACGGCTCAAACAATTCATTTTAGACCCAGATATTGATAAAATGCTACTTTCTTGAACTCGGAATACATTTCACTTCAATTGCTAAATAAAATGTATGTGTTTAAACCGAATTATTTGAGTCGCGGATTATACGCTGAAAAACTGCGGTATATTTCTGAAATTGCAGTTCGTAAAAGTTCCCTTTTTTTTCCGGATAAATAGTTTATTTAATTATTTAAAATAATTTTATGTATGCTCGTTTACAGTTATTGCTACCATATTCTTCATAATTCATTTTAGTAAAAGGATTGAAAAAAGTGAAAAGATGTAGAGAAATAAAAGAACAGAATATATTATTTTCTTCTCAAAATTTTACTTTAAAATTCTTATACAAACATTTGATGTTATTTAAAGAATTTTAAAAATATGTATAATAACAAATTTTCAAGAAACTTATTTTCTTGTAATATAATACTATATGGTAAATTAAAGTATATTTATTTAAATTTGAGTGTTATGGAAAAATGATCTTATTTTTAAAGCGCTAGTACAAGCTACAAACACATTTTGTTATCGTCTTTGATGCATGACCCTCTTCCTTTTGCCCCCAGGCAAATGGGTCATCTCAAGGACACTATCTCTTCCGCGACCGCGAAGTAAAGTAAGCTGAGTCTTTTTGACTGCTTGTGTTCCAGGAAAGGAAGAACAATTGCATTCCTATTAGCATGAAGAAAAATTAAAATCTCACTTACATTTCATACTTGAACGCATAACTTCATACTCATAATAATGAATAATCGCTAACATTTAATGAAAACTGTTCATTTGTTTCGAAAATTGGAGGCATTTCAAAGGAAAAACTCTTCATAAGATTTGGTTGCTGATTGAGCAGAAGAGAAAAGCATCGTATTTCTAGTGATTCTGAAGTTTTTTCATCTTATTTTAAAACATCTTTCCAGAAAATACTACTGTATTCTTTATTTTTCTTCCTTTGAAATACACATAATAAATAAATAAAAAACAAAATACATCATCAGGGCTTATCGAAAATTTCTCTGTATGCAGGTTACTCTTAAGTTTTCTTTGTGTTTCTGGTAGTTTTTTTTTATAATCGTCCAGACACATGTATAAAAGCGTTTCCATCTTGTCAAGCAGCACGTATAAAATTTTCAAATGTTCTTCTTTATGTTTTAAGGCTAAAATGTTTCATTAGTATTATTTTTTTTTAATATGATATTTTTATGTTTTAAGATAGTTGGTAAATTATTACTCTATTCGTTATCCGAAAATGAGATAATACATTATTATTTTTTTTTCCAAAGGAATTCATCTTTTCCATTGAAAGAGGGGAATGGGTAATTGTAAAATCTGATTTAAAATATGCTACTCTGAATAATCAATTATTTCTTTATAATTCTTAGGATACTTACTTACGGCTTTTTATCTGCTTATATTTAGTGATATTTGTGGTACTACAATGTAAAGAATCAACTCTAGGGTTTTTATTCTATTTCTAAAATATTCATTCATGAGCAAATGAAAAAATTTTGTTATTAAGTCTGAAAATCGGAGTTTTGTATTAAAATCGAAATCATAACTCTCTGAGAAATTCAGAAGCCACCTATATTCGCAAATGCACGAAAATTGCAGATATTCTTATTCAAATACAAAAAAATCCAAGAAGGTTTATTTTTATTTATTTTTATTTATTTTATTTATTTTTATTTATTTTTATTTATTTTATTTACTTTTATTTATTTTTATTTTTTAAAAATAAAAACAAAGAATTTTTCAGAAAATATTCTCGAAAAGGGCGTTTGAAACAAATTTTCGAGACACAGTTGTCAGGGAAAGAATATTATCATCCAGAGTTCAATTATAACTCAGTATTTAATTTATTTTACGTGGCTCTTAACGCAATGGTGGTTTTAAACATATTGGCATAAAACTGGAAGGCCTGACTATGGAAGTGATTTAGAATCGAACTGAGTTTTCCATTTTTTTTATTAATAAACTACTTATTGAGTTATAAGCAATTCGTGTCACGTGACAACACGATTTTTCCCATTCTCGCTCAGCTGCCTCGGAAATTCAGTGCAAAACGCCGACTTTGACAGTATTTTCTTAAAGATCTTCTGACTTTACCAAAAAATGGAAAACGTCTTTCAATTACATAGTTTCTGAATAAGGACACCAGCGTTTCCAAACAAAAATGAATTTAAAAGCTGAAAGGATAAAACCAGAGAGGAGACTGACTGATTACTGATTTTATTATTATTATTATTATTATTCATTTTTGTTCTCAAACGCATGAAATTCACAGGTACTCGTATAAAAACTATGTAATCGAACATTTCTCCGGTTTTCGTTCAAGGTAGAAAACCTTTCAGATCTTTCAGAAAATGCTGTCAAAGTTGGCGTTTTGCACCAAATTTCTGGTTGCGACAGCGCAGGAAAGGGAAAAAAACTGCCGTCATGACAGAACAATCGCTTATAACTTAGGATAAAATTTATATATCGGAAAATGAAAAAAAAAAAAACTTTTCGATTACAAATCTCTTTAATAATCATGCCTATAAGTGTCATACTTTTCTGTTAATGACTTCATGAATATGCCAAAAAGATTTGCTTTGTTGAGCTAGGAGAAATAATTTTTTGAGAACTCCCTTAACACCATATTAAAATTTCGTGACGATTTGTCAATTTTTACGAAAGTTAAAGCCTAGCAAGTCAAAAAAAAAAAAAAGACGCGAAAACAGACAGACAATGCTTGTAGATTTTTCCTGTCTAAAAGAGGTAATCCTCGGAATTAATCAGGAAATATTTGTCAATGTGAAAAATAAAAAGTCAGGTAAGGGTAAGGGGGGATAATGGCTTTAGCAGGATTCTTGCATAGCATAGGAGTGGTCGACCTGGTTTCATGTCACTACTATTTACCTAAATAGTGTTTAAAAACGGGATAACGACAATTTAACGGGGTATTATCAATCAATAGTGTGAAAGGGTGCGTCAACTACCTCTTTAACCACGGTAACTAGAATAGCTAATTCTAGCTACCGTGTCTTTAACCACAAGGCTGCCAGTAACTCTAGCGGACTGAACTATTTGCATTTACGCAAATTTCGTGGTTGAGATAGTCCCTTTCAGAGTCGCAGAGCAATGATAATAAATACCACATGTTCTTCATCTTTAGAAACTAAAAATGATTATTTTAACTTCCGTAAAAGGCACTTGCACACTTGCACTCTTTCTCTGTTTTGTTAAAATATTTCCTTTTTTAGAAAGCTTCTATAACGTTATCTTTTAAACATGAGTACTGAAATAGGAACAAATTCTATTTGATACGAAATTATTAAATTTTAAACTATTATATTAAGACTATTTTTTAAACATTATTATTAAAAGTGAATGAACTTAGGATTTATTATTAAGCTTGAATGTTGGATATTGTTTCTTGAAAACACTTACACCCGAAATAGTTGATAAAATTTCAACTAAAGCGTAAATGCTTTTAAGATTTAACACCGTTTTCACACATCTAATTAATGCCCAGTTTTTTTAAAACTTTTATTTTATTTGCTCTTATATCTTATGTTTTTAAATAATGTAGAATGTATTTCTCACACCATCATTGAAGATTTATTAGGATAATAATAAAAACATTTTCTTTTATTATTAATTAAAGGAAGGACATGTTTTGTGCTAATACTAACCTAGAATGAATTTATGAAGACTGAATATCATTGCATCAATGAATCATTACGGATTGCATCAAAGATCTTTTTGTAAAAAAAATTCATTTTTTTTTTTTTTTTTTTTAGTCTGGTGTTCAAGTAATTCCACATGTTTTAACATTCAGAGAATTTTTCAAGAAAATAAGAAAAATAGACTTAAGGTGTTGATTTACATTATTTAGACTTTTATTTCAAACATGTATTTCATTTTATAAACAGGCACTTTTACCTTAAAACATTTGTTTGAGGGAGAAGAGTCAAGGGATAATATACTACACATGAATCTGGAAAGGTGTGAATCAATTTAAACCTATTATGCTAATAAATGGAACATTGACATAGGAATATTGTACAAAGTCACTTCTAATATACTTGTATGATTTTATTAAGTATATTTTGGACAAATACTTTTAATGATTTAAAGAAAAAAAAAATACAGACTCTGCGTTATATTTCAGACATGCAAGATATTTGGTAAAAAATAAAAATATAATAATAATTAAAAACTAAAACTAAGAAAGCATTAAACTGTTTAAACATGCGTAGTTACTTTATCAAGTTGTGAAATTTTAAGTTGAATAAAAAAAAGGTAAAGATAAAATAATTTATGATACTATGAAAATTTATTGTTGAAACTGAAATAAAATCAGTTGACTACATAGATATTCTTCAAAAATTCTCTCAACGAAGTCATCGTTAAAATTTTTCTCAGATTTTCTGTAAATTAGAGTAATATAATTATTGTAAATTATAGTAATGTTTTTATATGACAAGCAATTTCGCCTCGAAGTACCAGAAAAATACCACTATTTACCACTTCGAATTATAATGAAAAATTGTTTCACTTCTGTTTGTCAGATTTATGTTCATTCGCACTCTGAATGTCTGAATTTCAGTAAAAATACTTGTGTAATAATGAAATTTGATTGTGTTGTAATGCTCAGATGAGCCGACATATATATGGATCCATTTTTGATCGCAAACGCATGAGATTGGCAGATGCTGTTATTCAGAAACCATGTTGTTCGGGAACTGAATAGCTTTTCCATTCTTCGTTAAAAATAGTAGGCCTATCAGAAAAACTTGATGAAAAATTTCGTTTTTAACAGAATTTCTGGATGCGACAGCCCGATAAAGGTCGTTGTGAGACAACAATTGCTTATAACTCAAGATATTCCTTTCTCGAAAAATGAAAAATATGTATTCGATTTCAAGTCACTGAAATGTGCTAGAGTTTTGCATTATTGAATTGGGATTTTTTTCCCCCTTCAGAAGCGCCTTAAAAGCAAGGTTCGTGATTTTTTTTATAAAAAATAAATAAATAAAAAATAAATAAATCGAATTTTTTTTAATTCGGATTTTTGTTTTATTTAGTTTAGATTATTATTATTATTATTATTATTATTTAAATACACATCTACCCTATATATATAAAATCCTAATGAAACAAATTTGTGAAACGATTTTATGAAACGAATTTATGAAACGATTTTATGAAACGACTGATTAAACGACTGATTATGTTTCAGGGCTATTTTTAACAAAATATTAAAAGCTTGATGGTGAAATTAATACCAATTGTCCATAAAAATCCGCGGATGTCAAAACTGGTAATAGAATTTTGAAATTGGAATTAGTTTTCGAGATATTAATTTTTTTCTAATTTTAATGGCATTTCTGTAATGATGGCAACTAATTACTCAGTTTTTTTGTGACAAAAAAGGGAAAAAAATTGAAAAGGATCCCGATTGGGATTATTGATTTCTTTTTATTCGTCATTTTGAAATTGAAATTGTATTTATCTTTTATTTCAATCGATAATGAAGACAAGATTGTGATTAAATTATGTTTTTCAGGAAAATTTGAAAAAAAAAAAATCACATTTCTATCGTCAGAATTCAGTCGTCTGTCAGCATTTAACATTTTAACATTCAGAGAATTTTTCAAGAAAATAAGAAAAATAGACTTAAGGTGTTGATTTACATTATTTAGACTTTTATTTCAAACATGTATTTCATTTTATAAACAGGCACTTTTACCTTAAAACATTTGTTTGAGGGAGAAGAGTCAAGGGATAATATACTACACATGAATCTGGAAAGGTGTGAATCAATTTAAACCTATTAGGCTAATAAATGGAACATTGACATAGGAATATTGTACAAAGTCGCTTCTAATATACTCGTATGATTTCATTAAGTATATTTTGGACAAATACTTTTAATGATTTAAAGAAAAAAAATACAGACTCTGCGTTATATTTCAGACATGCAAGATATTTGGTAAAAAATAAAAATATAATAATAATTAAAAACTAAAACTTAGAAAGCATTAAACTGTATAAACATGCGTAGTTACTTTATCAAGTTGTGAAATTTTAAGTTGAATAAAAAAAAGGTAAAGATAAAATAATTTATGATACTATGAAAATTGATTGTTGAAACTGAAATAAAATCAGTTGACTACATAGATATTCTTCAAAAATTCTCTCAACGAAGTCATCGTTAAAATTTTTCTTAGATTTTCTGTAAATTAGAGTAATATAATTATTGTAAATTATAGTAATGTTTTTATATGACAAGCAATTTCACTTCGAAGTACCAGAAAAATACCACTATTTACCACTTCGAATTATAATGAAAAATTGTTTCACTTCTGTTTGTCAGATTTATGTTCATTCGCACTCTGAATGTAAGAATTTCGGTAAAAATACTTGTGTAATAATGAAATTTGTTTGTGTTGTAATGCTCAGATGAGCCGACATATATATGAATCCATTTTTGCTCGCAAATGCATGAGATTGGCAGATGCTGTTATTCAGAAACCATGTTGTTCGGGAACTGAATAGCTTTTCCATTCTTCGTTAAAAATAGAAGGCCTATCAGAAAAACTTGGTGAAAAATTTCGTTTGTAACAGAATTTCTGGATGCGACAGCCCGATAAAGGTCGTTGTGAGACAACAATTGCTTATAACTCAAGATATTCCTTTCTCGAAAAATGAAAAAATATATATTCGATTTCCAATCACTGAAATGTGCTAGAGTTTTTCATTATTGAATCGGGATTTTTTTTTCCTCCAGAAGCGCCTTAAAAGCAAGGTTCGTGATTTTTTTTATTTAAAAAAAAATAATAAATAAATAAATCGAATTTTTTTAAATTCGGATTTTTGTTTTATTTAATTCAGATTATTATTATTATTATTTTAATACACATTTTAAAGTAAAATAACCTCAGAGTAAACATACCTGTATGCTTACTCTGAGAAAATAATCTTTACAAAATCATTAAAATTAAAAACTAAAATAGCTCTTTTAAATTTATTTGGAAAAAAAATACTCTTCACTTGGTTGATTTGAAATATTTTAATCATATGAATAATTAAATATTACAGTTACAAAAAATGGAGCAATAGAATCAGATTTAATTTGAAAAGGTGAATTATCTTTACTTTTGAAAACATGAAATAAATAAAACGAATTATTTTGTGTTATATGATCACTTGCTTAAACTGCAATTCAACAAATATAATATTCACTTAATGAATTTTGAGAATGTATTATACATACATAAAGATGATCTCTGATGATGATTATATGTTACAAATTTCAATGGATCTGAAAAAAATGTATTCTTTGTTATTAAAATATTTGAAAAGAAACAAATTTTCCAGCTGAGTTCCTGAGCAATTACTGAGTTTAGACTGAATCAAAGTTGGATTTATTTAATTTAAATTTAAAAAAATTAAATCAGGTTTTTTTAAGACTATAAAAACTTTAGTTGTTAATTAGCTTACATTTATAAGTAACTAAAATTTAAATTATTTTTAACAGGAACAAAAAATCATGCGTTAAGCATAGATTATGAAACGCCTTCCAACACAATCAGAATACTGTAACAAAACTTCATAGATTCATAAGGTGAAATGTGATATCAAAGTAAACAATTATCGAAAACGTATGTCATATTCGAAAACCCAGTTTCAGTAATTAAAATTAATAATTGAAAAATATCTGATTTTTTTTTTTTTTTTTATTATTTTTTTTTTTTTGGTACATGATCAATAGATTTGTATATATGCCACACAATATGCTAAAATTTAGTTCAGTTAGAAAACGCACAGCAAAGCTCAAAAATTCCATTCTTCAATTTCGGTCAATGAAAGATAATGTACTCCACATCTTTTGCGCAGCCCTGTATATGATCTATAGAATTTATATACACCAAGCAATATGTAGAAAATTAGTTACATTTAAAAAAGCGTGCCACAACGGAAAAAACTCTTCTAGAAATTAATGTTCACAGACAGTACTGTACCGAATTATTTTGTATGTCCCTGTAAATGAACGATAAATGCTATGCTCTCTATAATCTATGATAAGCATAAAAATTGTAATATAACTCAGTGATATATATCAATTTCAATATGTTTGAGATATATTAACATCATTAAAATACACCGCAAATGATTTTGCCTCATTCGACCCCATACGATTTCGACCGTAATGTAAAAGAATTCTTTTGAGTGTGCCTGTAAATGAACTATAAGTGCTACATACTTCATTTTCAATGCCGAACATGCCATAGTTGACCTCAATGACATATATCAGTTGCGGGGAAATCCGAGTATATTTACGAAAGTTAGAGCTCGGACTGACAGACAAACCGAATATAAACACTTTTCAACTTTGTTGGAAAATGTTAAAAATATACATAAAAACATTTCAGACTATTACAAGCCATGAAATCCTTTTATTTTCCAAACCTTTGCATAAATAAACTTACATCAGAATATTGAACCACTTGTTATTTACATGTGGAAGTAATGAGATATCTACATAAATTTAATAAAAAAAACTTTTGAATGGCCTATATTTATTTATTTTAATGTTTCCCATATCCTCACAGAATGTCTCCATATTTTTGTATTAAAAAAATTACATAAGATTTAGATGTTTTTTAATAGATAAATATTCATTAATCTTTTAACGTTTTTCAGCTAAGATTCTTTATTAGGTGCGTTCGTAATTATATAAATACGTAGCACCTATAGTCGTCGCTTGGTCCGTCCGTCTGTCCGTCTGTCTGTCTGTCCGTCTGTCTGTCTGTCCGCATATAACAACGCAAAAACTACCCAACCAAATGGTTTGCAATTTAAAATATATTATCTTTGCAGAATTTTGTCGAGACATTTCAAATTTTATTAAAATCGAATCAAAACTTTAGGAGATATTAATAAAAATATTTATTAAGAAATTTGATTTTTTTTTTAAATCGGTGCTTTTTTGTTATAGGAGCTTCTGATTGATGTTAAATCGTCAAGCGACCGAGATACTTATTTTATGACAGAAATTAATCTGCAGACGATATAATTCATTTCACAGAATTAAAAATCATCAAGATCTGAATATTTATATAACTAGCTGATACATATATATCTGAATATTTATATAACTAGTTAAGATATTTGTATGAACAGTGTCATAAAATATATACTTAACTAGCTGTTTAACCCGTTCTACGCACGGGATATCATGAATTTAATTCTAAAACGTGCGTACGAACGCACCTCGTTTGTAACGTTTGACGTACAATTTCCAACTTGTTTTTAAATTGGGATTTTTATTTTAAAGTGTGATGTTTGATTTAAATAAAATTAAAAATCATGGATTTTGAGTTCTCAGTCTCTCCGTTTCCTTAAATTTACAAACTTTTTATTACTATTATTTTTTTTCAAAACATAATATTTATTACAAAATATCTTGATCTAAATTTGAAATAAAATTTTTACTAAAGTTATTTTACATCAATGATTAAAAAAAAAAAAAAAAAAAAAAAAATCATCTTAATCTTAATCTTAATCTTAATCATCTTGACCTTAAATCAATCTGATTTAAATCAACAAACCCTGCTTAAAAGTGGTGTGAATTTGTTTCCCAGATTCAATTTATAAAATCGAATACATTATTTTTTTTTTATGAATTGTTATATTTTACGTGCATTTTGAAGAGGTTATGCTTTTTACAATAAAATTAAGTAAGCTAGATTAAATACTAAAACCAGTGAAACGGAACGTATGTAAAGCGGAAAACTTTTTTAAACGGAAAATTTCATGGTCTCGGTGAAAATAATATAAACTATAAGGAATAGTGTACCTGCTAAGATGAAAACCTGTCTATAGTGGAATTTTATTCGGTATCTTGTGAGTTCGTCTTAAAAGATTTTACTGTTTAAGAGTTTTAAAATTATAAATATGCTTGAAAGAAGAGAAAAAAAAAACACATTTTAACATAGCTAAAAACTTTTTACTTCAGTTTGTCTGTCTGTCTGCCTGTGCTTCAATTTTCGTAAATATGATTGGATATTCACAAAATTCATGCTCTGATAATGAGGTTTACTATACCATTCTTCGCTATTGAAAATGAAATGTATTTTAATACATTTATTATTATTTTAAACGGGACATATGAAAGAATACCAATACATTATCGTTTATAGGTGGTTTTACCATTTTTTCCAGAAAAAGACAGAAAACAGAACAAAAACAGAAAACAAATATGCAATGTACTGTGTGCAGTAATTATATGTCCTAGAAAATACCTCATAATTTTTTTTAAATAATACAATGAGCAAAGCCTTTGTCTTATATGTTACATCATATATACACAGATTTTTTTTTGTTTGTTTAATTTTGTTAATGTTAATTTTGTACTTCTATATTTCCTATTAGGATAAAGTATATTAACATTACATTCATCTTTTTTACTGATTTGTTTTAATTATTATTATTTTTTAATGATTTATATGAAAGATTACAGTTGTTTTTGCTTATGATATATATATATAGTACATTAATTAATTTTATTATCTAAAATCCCCACCCCCGCATTTTTTTTTTTTTTTTTTTTTTTTTTTTTTTTTTTTTTTACAGAACTGAAAATGAAACAATTTTCAGCAATTTAAAAGCAAAATTTTTTTAAATGATTATTTATTATTATTGTTTTAAATCAGTTTCGCGCATTGTTTTGTTTTTATTACATAGTTAAATCAATTGACATAATATATATAGAGTAAATTCTGGCTTATTTGGAAGTGAAAAATTCGAACAAAATAAAATAAAGAGAGAGTAAAACAAAACATTGAACATAAATGACTACATTTTGCAAACTTAAACTTTCGAAATTTTACCTCTAGTTTTTTCACTAATTTGACCATGTTTCGAAAAATATATATTCTCAACAAATTATGCACTTAACTTAAAAAAAATAATAAAATAAAAATAAAAATAATAATCCTTAACGACAGCTATTTAATTAACACATTAAAAATAATCAAAATGTAAACACATAAATAGTATTAAAATAGCCTTAAATATCAGACCGCAATAGATTTCACCGAAGATAGTGAATACAGTCCATTTTAAACGTTTGTTGAAATGAAATTCATAGTTGCTAATGTTTTTATCAGAATTTATCTTGAAGTGTTAAAATATTACGCTTTTAACACATAAAATATTAAATTAAGCATATATTTCAGAAATATTTTGCCAACTAAGGCGGAAAAAAACATCTTTTAAGAAGAGTACGAAAAAAAAAAAAAAGAAAAAAAAAATTAATTTTATGAGGAGATTTTTTAAATGTACGGTGCATTCTTCTACGCCCATATCTTTAATATTGGCGAGGAGAATTAGAGAGCTGACTGAGAAACCCCCTTAAGGATATTTTCAAATCCAAACTAGCTATTTTACGAAATATTTTTTAATTTACTTTTGTTCGGAAACTTGTGAAATTGGCAAGTGTTCTTAATTCAGAAACTTTGTAATCAAAAGGCGTTTTCCATTTTTTGGTAAAGGCCAAAGATCTTTCAAAAACTACAGCCAAAGTCAGCGTTTTGAATCGAATTTCCGACGCCGCAGCACAAGAAAAGAGAAAAACGTGTTGTCACGTAGCAAGAATCCCTTATAACTCGATAAATAATTTAGTTATCAAAAAATGGATGACTATGATAAAATGGATGACATAAAATGGATGACAAAAAATGGATTCCAAATTGTTTCAATACCCTGCTAATTTTATGCCTTTACGTTTAAAAATGAGTCACAAAATGCGTCAGAAAGTTTCGTGCTGTTAAGCATATTATTTGAGAACCATCTTAACAGAATCTTGGGATATCATTGATGAGGAAATAAATAAACAAATGTTCTAAAAAATGTTTGTTCAATTATATTTTTTACATAATACATTTCTTGTTATTTTTTAGGCCACACGAAATTTATTATGGTTTTTGCTCATGATACAAAAAGCTGAATTGTTTAGTTATAATTTTTATAAAACTTTTATATGCAGAATGATTTTTTTTCTGTGATTTGCACTTTGAAAACAGTAGAGGCTGTGGAGTTTATCTACAAGAGGAACTGGCATTGAAGAATGAATAATAATGGATGGGAGAGGGGTTGTGATACAGATGTCTTTTAATGAGCAATTATGTTTCTTCGCTTTATCTCCATTCCAGGGGCCCGTATATCAAGGATTGTTTGTAAAGAAAGACGAGTAAGTATTGAATCTGGCTACCTTTCTTATTTACAAGTCGCCAGACTGTTAATTGCTTTTTTGTCTCCCTCATTTCCCCCTACCCCGTGAAATTGTCAGTAAGTCCTATTTTTATGCCTTTACGTTTAAAAATGAATCACAAAATGCGTCAGAAAGTTTCGTGCTTTTAAGCATATTATTTGAGAACCATCTTAACGGAATCTTGGGATATCATTGATGAAGAAATAAATAAACAAATGTTCTAAAAAATGTTTGTTCAATTATATTTTTTACATAATACATTTCTTGTTATTTTTTAGGCCACACGAAATTTATTATGGTTTTTGCTCATGATACAAAAAGCTGAATTGTTTAGTTATAATTTTTATAAAACTTTTATATGCAGAATGATTTTTTTTTCTTTCTGTGATTTGCACTTTGAAAAGAGTAGAGGCTGTGGAATTTATCTACAAGAGGAACTGACATTGAAGAATGAATAATAATGGATGGGAGGGGGGTTGTGATACAGATGTCTTTTAATGAGCAAAAATGTTTCTTCCCTTTATCTCCATTCCAGGGGCCCGTATATCAAGGATTGTTTGTAAAGAAAGACGAGTAAGGATTGAATCTGGCTACCTTTCTTATTTACAAGTCGCCAGGCTGTTAATTGCTTTTTCGTCTCCCTCATTTCCCCCTACCCCGTCAAATTGTCAGTAAGTCTTAAAAACAGGCTCTTTTTAATGACTACTACCAAAAGAATGTGACGTTGTTACGGGTATATCAATCAGGAGTGTGAAGGGGTGCGTCAACTAACTCTTTAAAACACATGGTTGTCGGAAATAGTAAACATATTAAGAACTCTTTGCTTTTCACAAATTTTGTGCCAGTGATGGTCCCTTCACAGCCATAGGGTGGTGATAATAATTACCACATGTTCTCCTTGCTTTAACAACTGAAAATGATTCTTAATTACAAAGAAAAAAAAAATCAATTGTTATTTGGAGTCATATACACTGATTTTATTTACATTATGACAAGCAGTTTCAGAAGATATATTTAAAATAAAATTAAGATAATGCGAATTCAATGGAACTTCAATATTAAATTTGAATACTTTTCGAATACCTACAGTTTATTATGCTCATAAACAATTTTTCTTATTTGCGTACGTCTGCATAACTGACAAATTATTTTAAATTAACTATTTTGAAAGATGACGTATTAGCATATTGCTACTTGGTCATAGGGCACAAATATAGTGATATCTCTAGGAAGGACTTTCTAAAAGAAAGTAAATTTTTCGAATTCCTATATTCATAGAAAACGAAAGTACTGAATATTTGATTGAGTAGCTCAAATTATTACTGAAACAGCATACAATATTTGCATGACAAAATGAATTTTGCATTATAGTGTAAACTACCATTTAATAGTGTAAATTATACTTCAATATCGGACTTTTTAAAATCATGTTATAGGTTTGCTTGAATCAAATAATAACTTAATGGTACAGTTTTAAAGCTTGTTGAAGAAACTATTTCTATATTAATTGTTATTTTGGGAAGAATTTGTTTTTTTAAGGAGCCATCTTTTGGAAACTTAAAAATAGCTACACCTTAACAATAAGATGGCAGATGGAACATATCGTGACTCTCAATTAAAAGGCGCCCAATTTCCGATATAATGAAATTATTTAAATTGTTAAACAATCACAAATTTCAAAATTTTATTTGTATGTTCACAAATTTAAGAATGTTTACAGGTTTACGGGTTTTAAGCATAAACATAGAAATAATCAAATTTTTTATATTTATAGCTTATTGCTGGAAGACATTTAAAATAAAATGTTTTAATACTGAAAAAGTATGTGAATTCATTTTCACTTTGCTAAACAATGCGTAACCAACAGAGTGAAAAATGTGTGTAGACTGGTTATCGAACCCAGATACCCTAGTATAGCGCACCAAGAGCTTTACCATTTAAGCCATCTGGACGACGTCCAGTCTGGCATTTTTCACTTATACGTTGGAAAGGCTGAAACATCGCAGCGCAAGATGGAATGTCATACATGAGCACACTACCCAGTGGTGTCCATGAGACGAATAAATTCCCTGCGTCGGATAATATCTAAATTTCCAATTAAATTTTCAGCAGGACTGAAACTGTGCGTAAATTGAATAACACTAACAAAGGATGTGAATTAATTTTCACTTTGCTAAACAACGCATAACCAGCATAGTAAAAAATGTGTCCATACCGGGGATCGAACCCAGATACTTTGGTATAGCGCACCAAATGCTTTTCCTTTTAAGCTATCTGGATAACGAGGTTGCAGCCTTGCCAACGTATAAGTGAAAAATGCCAGACTGGATGGTTATGAGTTGTTGAGCAAAGTGAATATTAATTTACACCCTTTATCAATGTTATTAAATTTACGCGCAATTCCAGTCCTGATGCTGAAAATTTAATTGGAAATTTAGATATTATTCGATGCTGGGAATTTATTCGTCTCATGTACGCCACTGGGTAGTGTGCTCATGTTTGACATTCCATCTTGTGCTGCAAGTTTGCAGCCAAGCCAACGTATAAGTGAAAAATGCCAGACTGGATATCGTCAAGATAGCTTAAATGGTAAAGCTCTTGGTGCGCTATACTAGGGTATCTGGGTTCGATAACCAGTCTACACACATTTTTCACTCTGTTGGTTACGCATTGTTTAGCAAAGTGAAAATGAATTCACATACTTTTTCAGTTTTATTAAATTTACGCTTAGTTTCAGTCCAGCTGAAAATTTAATTGGAAATTTACGTATTAATATTTAATGTCCCTTATAAAAAATAAGAAGTTTTGCTGAAAAATACAGAATTACTTATAAATGGCATTTTTTAATGAGAACAAAGACCCTAAACGTAGAACACTTTATTTTAAAGTATTTAGAGGGGGGGGGGGGAATGCAGAATACCTTATTTTAAAGGTGACAGGGGACTAATACACATAATACTTAATTTTTATGTATTCTGAGGACTCATACACATAGAACTTCATTTTAAAGTATTCTGAGGACCCATACACAGAGCACTAAATTTTAGAGGATTCAGAGGACTCATACACACAGCACTCAATTTTAAAGTATTCTGAGGACCCATACACAGAGCACTAAATTTTAAAGGATTCAGAGGACTCACACACACAGCACTTAAGTTTAAAGTATTCTGAAGACCCATACACAGAACATATAATGTTAATGGATTCAGAGGACTTATACTCAAAACACTTAATTTTAAGGTAATCTGAGGACACACATTTAGTAAGTTTTATTACCATGGTTCAGTGGACCATCTTTTCTCCCTAATACACAATTATACACTGATACATAACCAAAAAACAGCAAAACCCTCCAACTGAGGACAAATTTTAAAAACCAATAAAAATTTGTACAAATCATAAAAATGCTTAAAAACGAAGGAAAATGACTTTTTTCTATCCGAGGACGTCCTCGGATCCCTGTGCGTCCTCAGTCAGCGGGTGTGTAAACCTGTTTTCGTCCGCGCTTCCCCTGAAACAGGAACCCACACACACACACACACAAAGAGAACTATTTGTCGCACACACACATACATACACACATATACACATAGAACTATTTATAATAACTATAAGACATATATGCTTTTTAAAACATACTCTTACACACACACAAACCTTTTTAACAAAATATCAGATATACCAACAAAATGAGATGAAAAGATTATTGTTGTAAAGAGAAGACTGATTCTGAACATTGTACTACCAGTTGCTCGGTTGCTCGGTTGCACGATTGCACCTGTGGCCGTTGAACCCCCCTTTCTCTACTACTTACGTCATTGGAAAAACTTGTTAAAAACCTTCAACCTGATCAATTCACTATACTTGCAGATAATTTCCCACAAAATAATACTTTATCATTACTTATACGGAAAGGGGTTTACCCCTATGATTATTTTACTTGTTTTGAAAAAATTGCTGAGAAACAGCTTCCCCCGCCTTCTGCCTTTTTTAATAGTTTAACCAATGAGCCTATAGATGAAAAGGAGTACCAACACGCCCAGAATGTATGGAAAGCATTTGATATCAAGACTCTTGGTGATTATCACAACCTTTATGTGAAGACAGATGTTCTACTACTTGCTGACGTGTTTCAAAACTTTAGGAAATTATGTCAGCAGTATTATGAAATTGACCCTGCTCATCTGTTTACAGCCCCTGGGCTAGCATGGCAGGCTTGTTTGAAGATGTCTGATACACCTTTAGAGTTACTCAGTGATATAGATATGTTGCTTATGGTTGAAAATGGAATACGAGGCGGCATTAGCATGATAAGTAAAAGATATGCCCGAGCAAACATCCCTGGTACGCCCGATTATAAGAAAAATGAGGCACCCAGCTACATCATGTATTGGGATGCCAATAACTTATACGGGTGGGCTATGAGTCAATTTTTACCCTATGGCGGTTTTGAATGGTGTGAAACAAGTCATATCACAGAAGAGTAGGTTCTATCTCTATCTGATAGCTCCGAAATTGGGTATATTTTCGAGGTAGACTTGGAATACCCGAAACATTTACATCCTTTGCATAATGAATACCCTGTCGCCCCTGAGAGAGTAACTGTGGAGGATCAGATGCTATCTTCTCATGCAAGAAGCTTACTCAACAATAGAAAATTCGTGGGAACTCCTAAACTTATACCAAATTTAAATAATAAACGAAATTATATAACCCATTATCGTAATCTTAAATTTTATTTAGAACTTGGTTTAAAAATTACAGCCGTGCACAAAGCTTTAAAATTTAAACAGGGACCATGGTTACAGAAATATATTAATTTCAATACCGAAAAAAGGAAAGAAGCAAAATCTTCTTTTGAGAAAGACTTTTTTAAGTTAATGGACAATTCTGTTTTTGGTAAAACCATGGAAAATCTACGAAAAAGAAGAAATATTGTGCTTTGTAATGGTGAAAAAAGAGCCAAAAAATTAGTAGCATCGCCTACTTTTAAATCGTTTAAAACTTATGATGAAGACTTGACTGCTGTGGAGAGATTAAAAACTAGTATACATATGAACCGACCCATCTATGTTGGATTTTCTATACTCGAACTATCTAAACTTTGTATGTATGATTTCCATTACAATTTTATAAAGAAAACATATAATGATCGTGCAATTTTACTCTTTACGGATACAGATTCCCTAACGTATCATATTCAAACCAATAATATTTATAAGGATCTGGAGCAGCATCGTGATTTTTTTTACTTTTCTGAATACCCGAAATCTCATCGTCTATACTCTGAAGATAATAAGAAGACACTCGGAAAGTTTAAGGATGAACTGAATGGCGAATTAGCCCTTGAGTTTGTCGGACTGAAATCAAAAATGTACTCTCTAAAATCTGTTAAAGACGAAAAGAAGAGTGCAAAAGGCGTGTCTACGCAGATTGTTCGGCAGAAAATTACACATGAAGACTACTTGGAGTGCCTCCAACAACAAAAAACAAGTATGGAGAAACAGGTAAGGATTGCCCAAGATGACCATCGCCTATATACATTAACTCAAAATAAAATTAGCTTAAGTCCCTTTGACGACAAACGTTACTTATTGGAGGATGGGATCACCAGTTATGCTTATGGCCATTATGACATTAATACCGTTTGTAATAAAGAAGAAAATGTTGATTTGTATTGCTAACGCAAAATCGTGATGTATATTTTGATCTGTAAATATCTTTATGTAAATTATTTTGTTATAATAAAAATTGTTGATTTTATTAGTGAGTACTTTTTTTAATTTTTTAAGTAATCTGAAACTTTTTCTAAAAGAATTTTTTTTTTATTTGTGAAACTTTTTAACTAACTACCGCATATTTTTTTCCGTTATAAAAACATGAAAAATATTTCTAAAACTTTGATAAACAAGCAGATAGTCACACAAAGAGAACTATTTGTCACGCACACATACACACACACATATACACACACACACACACATAGAACTATTTATAATAACTATAAGACATATATACTTTTTAAAACATACTCTTACACACAAACCTTTTTAATAAAATATCAGATGTACCAACAAAATGAGATGAAAAGATTATTGTAAGAAAAAGAGGGTTGATTCTGAACAATGCACTATCGGCTGCTCGGTTGCTCAGCTGCGGCTGCGTCTGTGGCCGTTGAACTCTCATTATCCTACTACTCTCAACTGCTTCCAGGAAAGGGGCTATCCATCTGAGATATTACTCGCAGCCTAGATACGTGATATTTAGCACAAGAGTACTGTTTAGGATAAAAAGAAAGCTAAAATTAAAATTTTCTATATATCAAACTATATTTGATTTTTCGAAAGTTTCCGGATTTTTAAATTTTTTCTTATTTTGTATCCTAAACCCTACCTTTCTGCCAAATGTCAATGGTAGGACTACAAAATCAAGTTATATTCAAACCTTCGACTTTTTATAAATTTATTTATTTTTCGATTTTACTTCTAAGTTTCCTGATTGTCATGCCAATATAGTAATTCTTTGATCCGTCCTCTTAGGATCATTTAGGTTCAATTTAAAGATAAATCAAGATAATCTTAGAGTCACCATGATTTTATTTAGAAAGGACTATCAAGCCATAACCAGCCAGTAATGTCGGGAGGAGAGGGGGAGCTGTGAAGATTGTTTTGGTGCTAACATCATTTAACAATCCATATTTCATATGCAAATTAAATAGAGTATAACCTGTGAAGAAAACAAACATGTCTATAAAGAAACCACCCATAACGTAGCCGGTCTATAGCGGAACTTTTGTATACCGAAATTCGTAAACAAAAAGAAAAAACAGCATAATCCAGGGAAAAAAAACATAAAACAATTACAGGCGGCATACTAGCTAATAAGGGCAATTATCTTAAACCTCATGTTTCTAGAACAACAAAATCGAGTTGTTTTTGAATTTTCGATTTTTTACAGATATTTCGAGTTTTCGATTTTATTTTCCAGTTTTAGAAATTTTTAAAAGTTTCTTTTTTGAATCGTAAATATTACCTTTACACTACATTTTAAGTCTCTAACAAGATCGAATTTTCCAAATTTTTTAATTTTTCCTTATTTTGTATCCTAAATACTACCTTTATTCCGAATTCAAAGTTTCTAGCGCAACAAAATCGGATTATTTTCAAATTTTTGATTTTTTTTTTTTTTTTTTTTTCGATTTTTATTGTGTTTTGGATATTTTTTTTTTCTAAATTCTAAACAGTACCTTTACACCAAATTTTAAGTTTCTACGACTACAAGATCATATTATTTTCAATTTTGTTGAATTTTCGAATTTTCTGGATTTTATAATTTTTTTTTCTTTGTAGCCTAAACAGTACCTTTATTCCAAATTCAAGTTTCTAGGCCTACGGGATCCACCTAATATTTTTGATGACGTGTGAGTGAGTGACTGAGTGACAAAAAATCGAAACCTTCAGTTCATATATCATTAGCACTAGAAAAGACAGAAATGTGAAAGTTTAAATTTGGGTCTTATTTGCCACATACACTACATAAACGAAGTTTCTGATTTTGGGGATACATCAGCTCAAAGCTATGGGGAGGTCAAAAGTGCCCTGAGTTGCTTCCAGAAAAGGATGCTTACGGCTGTGCTCTCTCGACTTGGCGGAAGCACTACCGTGCCTCCAGATACAAAATTAAAAATTCAGGAAAATTCCAACAAATCAATCTTTTTTTTCAATTTTTTTTCGATTTTTTCAATTTTTTTTTTAATTTTCTCGATTTTTCAATTTTTTTTTCTATCCTAAGTACTACCTATATTCCAGATTTCAAGTTTCTAGTTCTACAAAATCGAATTATTTTCAAATTTTCGTTTTTCGATTTTTTAATTTTATTTTCGGTTTTTAATTTTTCCTTATTCTGAATTCCAAACACTACCTTTACGCCGAATTTTAAGTTTCTAAGGTTAAAAAATAAAATTATTTTCATTTTTTTTTCAATTTTTTTTTTCAAATTTTCTGGATTTTTTTTTTTTGTATCCTAAATACTACCTTTATTCCAAATTTTAAGTTTCTAGCACTATAAAATCGAATTGTTTTCAAATTTTCGATGTTCCTCTATTTTTTCGGTTTTTTAATTTTATTTTCGATTTTTATTGTGTTTTTAATTTTTTCTTATTCTGAATTCCAAACACTACCTTTACGCAGAATTTTAAGTTTCTAAGGCTTAAAAGATCAAATTATTTTCATTTTTTCAATTTTTTTTAAATTTTTTTTTCAAATTTTCTGGGGTTTTTTTTTTTTTAATTTTTTCTTTTTCTGTATCCTAAATACTACTTTTATTCCAAGTTTCTAGTTCTACAAAATCGAATTATTTTCAAATTTTCGTTTTTCGATTTTTTAATTTTATTTTCGGTTTTTAATTTTTCCTTATTCTGAATTCCAAACACTACCTTTACGCCGAATTTTAAGTTTCTAAGGTTAAAAAATAAAATTATTTTCATTTTTTTTTTTCAATTTTTTTTTTTTCAAATTTTCTGGATTTTTTTTTTTTTTTTTTTTTTATCCTAAATTTTTTTTATCCGTTCCAAATTTTAAGTTTCTAGCGCTATAAAATCGAATTGTTTACAAATTTTCGATGTTTCTCTATTTTTTCGGTTTTTTAATTTTATTTTCGATTTTTATTGTGTTTTTAATTTTTTCTTATTCTGAATTCCAAACACTACCTTTACGCAGAATTTTAAGTTTCTAAGGCTAAAAGATCAAATTATTTTCATTTTTTCAATTTTTTTTCAATTTTTTTTTCAAATTTTCTGGGGTTTTTTTTTTAATTTTTTCTTTTTCTGTATCCTAAATACTACTTTTATTCCAAATTTGAAGTTTCTATCACAACAAAATCAGATTGTCTTCAAATTTTCAATTTTTTCGTTTTTTTTTCAATTTTCCTTTCGATTTTTTTTGGTGTTTTTGATGTTTTCTTTTTCTGGATGCTAAACACTACCTTCACACCAAATTTTAAGTTTCTAAGACTACAAGATCGTATTATTTTCAATTTTCAATTTTGATGGAATTTGATGAATTTTCGAATGTTTTTTTTTTCGAATTTTCCAGATTTTGTAATTTTTCCTTATTTTGTATCCTAAATACTACCTTTATTCCGAATTCAAAGTTTATAGCGCAACAAAATCAGATTATTTTCAAACTTTTGATTTTTTTTATTTTATTTTCGATTTTTATTGTGTTTTGGATATTTTTTTTTCTAAATTCTAAACACTACCTTTACACCAAATTTTAAGTTTCTACGACTACAAGATCATATTATTTTCAATTTTGTTGAATTTTCGAATTTTCTGGATTTTATAATTTTTTTTCTTTGTAGCCTAAACGGTAAATTTTTCCTTATTCTGAATTCCAAACACTACCTTTACGCCGAATTTTAAGTTTCTAAGGTGAAAAAATAAAATTATTTTCATTTTTTTTCAATTTTTTTTTTCAAATTTTCTGGATTTTTTTTTTTTTTTTTTTGTATCCTAAATACTACCTTTATTCCAAATTTTAAGTTTCTAGCACTATAAAATCGAATTGTTTTCAAATTTTCGATGTTCCTCTATTTTTTCGGTTTTTTAATTTTATTTTCGATTTTTATTGTGTTTTTAATTTTTTCTTATTCTGAATTCCAAACACTACCTTTACGCAGAATTTTAAGTTTCTAAGGCTAAAAGATCAAATTATTTTCATTTTTTCAATTTTTTTTAAATTTTTTTTTTTTCAAATTTTCTGGGGTTTTTTTTTTTAATTTTTTCTTTTTCTGTATCCTAAATACTACTTTTATTCCAAGTTTCTAGTTCTACAAAATCGAATTATTTTCAAATTTTCGTTTTTCGATTTTTTAATTTTATTTTCGGTTTTTAATTTTTCCTTATTCTGAATTCCAAACACTACCTTTACGCCGAATTTTAAGTTTCTAAGGTTAAAAAATAAAATTATTTTCATTTTTTTTTTTCAATTTTTTTTTTTCAAATTTTCTGGATTTTTTTTTTTTTTTTTTTTTTTTTTTTTTTTTTTTGTATCCTAAATACTACCTTTATTCCAAATTTTAAGTTTCTAGCGCTATAAAATCGAATTGTTTTCAAATTTTCGATGTTTCTCTATTTTTTCGGTTTTTTTAATTTTATTTTCGATTTTTATTGTGTTTTTAATTTTTTCTTATTCTGAATTCCAAACACTACCTTTACGCAGAATTTTAAGTTTCTAAGGCTAAAAGATCAAATTATTTTCATTTTTTCAATTTTTTTTCAATTTTTTTTTCAAATTTTCTGGGTTTTTTTTTTTAATTTTTTCTTTTTCTGTATCCTAAATACTACTTTTATTCCAAATTTGAAGTTTCTATCACAACAAAATCAGATTGTCTTCAAATTTTCAATTTTTTAGTTTTTTTTCAATTTTCCTTTCGATTTTTTTGGTGTTTTTGATGTTTTCTTTTTCTGGATGCTAAACACTACCTTCACACCAAATTTTAAGTTTCTAAGACTACAAGATCGTATTATTTTCAATTGTCAATTTTGATGGAATTTGATGAATTTTCGAATGTTTTTTTTTTCGAATTTTCCAGATTTTGTAATTTATTCCTTATTTTGTATCCTAAATACTACCTTTAGTCCGAATTCAAAGTTTATAGCGCAACAAAATCGGATTATTTTCAAACTTTTGATTTTTTTTATTTTATTTTCGATTTTTATTGTGTTTTGTATATTTTTTTTTTCTAAATTCTAAACACTACCTTTACACCAAATTTTAAGTTTCTACGACTACAAGATCATATTATTTTCAATTTTGTTGAATTTTCGAATTTTCTGGATTTTATAATTTTTTTTCTTTGTAGCCTAAACGGTAATTTTTTCCTTATTCTGAATTCCAAACACTACCTTTACGCCGAATTTTAAGTTTCTAAGGTTAAAAAATAAAATTATTTTCATTTTTTTTTCAAATTTTTTTTTCAAATTTTCTGGATTTTTTTTTTTTTTGTATCCTAAATACTACCTTTATTCCAAATTTTAAGTTTCTAGCACTATAAAATCGAATTGTTTTCAAATTTTCGATGTTCCAAACACTACCTTTACGCCGAATTTTAAGTTTCTAAGGTTAAAAAATAAAATTATTTTCATTTTTTTTTTTTCAATTTTTTTTTTCAAATTTTCTGGAATTTTTTTTTTTTTTTTTTTTTTTTTTTTTTTTTTTTTTTTTATCCTAAATACTACCTTTATTCCAAATTTTAAGTTTCTAGCGCTATAAAATCGAATTGTTTTCAAATTTTCGATGTTTCTCTATTTTTTCGGTTTTTTTAATTTTATTTTCGATTTTTATTGTGTTTTTAATTTTTTCTTATTCTGAATTCCAAACACTACCTTTACGCAGAATTTTAAGTTTCTAAGGCTAAAAGATCAAATTATTTTCATTTTTTTCAATTTTTTTTCAATTTTTTTTTCAAATTTTCTGGGGTTTTTTTTTAATTTTTTCTTTTTCTGTATCCTAAATACTACTTTTATTCCAAATTTGAAGTTTCTATCACAACAAAATCAGATTGTCTTCAAATTTTCAATTTTTTCGTTTTTTTTTTCAATTTTCCTTTCGATTTTTTTGGTGTTTTTGATGTTTTCTTTTTCTGGATGCTAAACACTACCTTCACACCAAATTTTAAGTTTCTAAGACTACAAGATCGTATTATTTTCAATTTTCAATTTTGATGGAATTTGATGAATTTTCGAATGGTTTTTTTTTTCGAATTTTCCAGATTTTGTAATTTTTCCTTATTTTGTATCCTAAATACTACCTTTATTCCGAATTCAAAGTTTATAGCGCAACAAAATCGGATTATTTTCAAACTTTTGATTTTTTTTATTTTATTTTCGATTTTTATTGTGTTTTGGATATTTTTTTTTCTAAATTCTAAACACTACCTTTACACCAAATTTTAAGTTTCTACGACTACAAGATCATATTATTTTCAATTTTGTTGAATTTTCGAATTTTCTGGATTTTATAATTTTTTTTCTTTGTAGCCTAAACGGTAATTTTTTCCTTATTCTGAATTCCAAACACTACCTTTACGCCGAATTTTAAGTTTCTAAGGTTAAAAAATAAAATTATTTTCATTTTTTTTTCAATTTTTTTTTTTCAAATTTTCTGGATTTTTTTTTTTTTTTTTTTTTTTTTTTTTTGTATCCTAAATTCCTAAATACTACCTTTATTCCAAATTTTAAGTTTCTAGCGCTATAAAATCGAATTGTTTTCAAATTTTCGATGTTTCTCTATTTTTTCGGTTTTTTAATTTTATTTTCGATTTTTATTGTGTTTTTAATTTTTTTCTTATTCTGAATTCCAAACACTACCTTTACGCAGAATTTTAAGTTTCTAAGGCTAAAAGATCAAATTATTTTCATTTTTTCAATTTTTTTTCAAATTTTCTGGGTTTTTTTTTTTTAATTTTTTCTTTTTCTGTATCCTAAATACTACTTTTATTCCAAATTTGAAGTTTCTATCACAACAAAATCAGATTGTCTTCAAATTTTCAATTTTTTCGTTTTTTTTTCAATTTTCCTTTCGATTTTTTTGGTGTTTTTGATGTTTTCTTTTTCTGGATGCTAAACACTACCTTCACACCAAATTTTAAGGTTCTAAGACTACAAGATCGTATTATTTTCAATTTTCAATTTTGATGGAATTTGTTGAATTTTCGAATGGTTTTTTTTTTCGAATTTTCCAGATTTTGTAATTTTTCCTTATTTTGTATCCTAAATACTACCTTTATTCCGAATTCAAAGTTTCTAGCGCAACAAAATCGGATTATTTTCAAATTTTTGATTTTTTTTTATTTTATTTTCGATTTTTATTGTGTTTTGGATATTTTTTTTTTCTAAATTCTAAACACTACCTTTTCACCAAATTTTAAGTTTCTACGACTACAAGATCATATTATTTTCAATTTTGTTGAATTTTCGAATTTTCTGGATTTTATAATTTTTTTTTCTTTGTAGCCTAAACAGTACCTTTATTCCAAATTTCAAGTTTCTAGGCCTACGGGATCCACCTAATATTTTTGATGACGTGTGAGTGAGTGACTGAGTGACAAAAAATTGAAACCTTCAGTTCATATATCATTAGCACTAGAAAAGACAGAAATGTGAAAGTTTAAATTTGGGTCTTATTTGCCACATACACTACATAAACGAAGTTTCTGATTTTTGGGATACACCAGCTCAAAGCTATGGGGAGGTCAAAAGTGCCCTGAGTTGCTTCCAGAAAAGGATGCTTACGGCTATGCTCTCTCGACTTGGCGAAGGCACTACCGTGCCTCCAGATACAAAATTAAAAATTCAGGAAAATTCCAACAAATCAATCTTTTTTTTTTCAATTTTTTTTTCGATTTTTTCAATTTTTTTTTAATTTTCTCGATTTTTCAAATTTTTTTTCTATCCTAAGTACTACCTATATTCCAGATTTCAAGTTTCTAGTTCTACAAAATCGAATTATTTTCAAATTTTCGTTTTTCGATTTTTTAATTTTATTTTCGGTTTTTAATTTTTCCTTATTCTGAATTCCAAACACTACCTTTACGCCGAATTTTAAGTTTCTAAGGTTAAAAAATAAAATTATTTTCATTTTTTTTTTTCAATTTTTTTTTCAAATTTTCTGGATTTTTTTTTTTTTTTTTTTTTTTTTTTTTTTTTTTTTTTTTGTATCCTAAATACTACCTTTATTCCAAATTTTAGGTTTCTAGCGCTATAAAATCGAATTGTTTTCAAATTTTCGATGTTTCTCTATTTTTTCGGTTTTTTAATTTTATTTTCGATTTTTATTGTGTTTTTAATTTTTTCTTATTCTGAATTCCAAACACTACCTTTACGCAGAATTTTAAGTTTCTAAGGCTAAAAGATCAAATTATTTTCATTTTTTCAATTTTTTTTTAATTTTTTTTCAAATTTTCTGGGGTTTTTTTTTTTTAATTTTTTCTTTTTCTGTATCCTAAATACTACTTTTATTCCAAATTTGAAGTTTCTATCACATCAAAATCAGATTGTCTTCAAATTTTCAATTTTTTCGTTTTTTTTTTCAATTTTTCTTTCGATTTTTTTGGTGTTTTTGATGTTTTCTTTTTCTGGATGCTAAACACTACCTTCACACCAAATTTTAAGTTTCTAAGACTACAAGATCGTATCATTTTCAATTTTCAATTTTGATGGAATTTGTTGAATTTTCGAATGTTTTTTTTTTTTCGATTTTTCCAGATTTTGTAATTTTTCCTTATTTTGTATCCTAAATACTACCTTTATTCCGAATTCAAAGTTTCTAGCGCAACAAAATCGGATTATTTTCAAATTTTTGATTTTTTTAATTTTATTTTCGATTTTTATTGTGTTTTGGATATTTTTTTTTTTCTAAATTCTAAACACTACCTTTACACCAAATTTTAAGTTTCTACGACTACAAGATCATATTATTTTCAATTTTGTTGAATTTTCGAATTTTCTGGATTTTATAATTTTTTTTTTCTTTGTAGCCTAAACAGTACCTTTATTCCAAATTTCAAGTTTCTAGGCCTACGGGATCCACCTAATATTTTTGATGACGTGTGAGTGAGTGACTCAGTGACAAAAAATTGAAACCTTCAGTTCATATATCATTAGCACTAGAAAAGACAGAAATGTGAAAGTTTAAATTTGGGTCTTATTTGCCACATACACTACATAAACGAAGTTTCTGATTTTTGGGATACACCAGCTCAAAGCTATGGGGAGGTCAAAAGTGCCCTGAGTTGCTTCCAGAAAAGGATGCTTACGGCTGTGCTCTCTCGACTTGGCGGGGGCACTACCGTGCCTCCAGATACAAAATTAAAAATTCAGGAAAATTCCAACAAATCAATCTTTTTTTTTCAATTTTTTTCTCGATTTTTTCAATTTTTTTTTTAATTTTCTCGATTTTTCAATTTTTTTTTCTATCCTAAGTACTACCTATATTCCAGATTTCAAGTTTCTAGTACTACAAAATCGAATTATTTTCAAATTTTCGTTTTTCGATTTTTTAATTTTATTTTCGGTTTTTAATTTTTCCTTATTCTGAATTCCAAACACTACCTTTACGCCGAATTTTAAGTTCCTAAGGTTAAAAAATAAAATTATTTTCATTTTTTTTTTCAATTTTTTTTTTTTTCAAATTTTCTGGATTTTTTTTTTCTTTTTTTTTTTTTTTTTGTACCCTAAATACTACCTTTATTCCAAATTTTAAGTTTCTAGCGCTATAAAATCGAATTGTTTTCAAATTTTCGATGTTTCTCTATTTTTTCGGTTTTTTAATTTTATTTTCGATTTTTATTGTGTTTTTAATTTTTTCTTATTCTGAATTCCAAACACTACCTTTACGCAGAATTTTAAGTTTCTAAGGCTAAAAGATCAAATTATTTTCCTTTTTTCAATTTTTTTTCAAATTTTCTGGGTTTTTTTTTTAATTTTTTCTTTTTCTGTATCCTAAATACTACTTGTATTCCAAATTTGAAGTTTCTATCACAACAAAATCAGATTGTCTTCAAATTTTCAATTTTTTCGTTTTTTTTTTTCAATTTTCCTTTCGATTTTTTTGGTGTTTTTGATGTTTTCTTTTTCTGGATGCTAAACACTACCTTCACGCCAAATTTTAAGTTTCTAAGACTACAAGATCGTATTATTTTCAATTTTGAATTTTGATGGAATTTGTTGAATTTTCGAATGTTTTTTTTTTTTTTCGAATTTTCCAGATTTTGTAATTTTTTCTTTCTTTGTATCCTAAACACTACCATTTTTCCAAATGTCAAGTTTCTAGGACTATGGGATCTACCTAATCTTTTTGATGACGCGTGAGTGAGTGAATGAGTGAGTGAGTGACAAAAAATCGAATGCTTGTGTTCATATATCATCTGAACTAGAAAAGACAGAAACTTGTAATTTAAAATTTTGGTTCTGTGTGCCAAATACTCTAGAAAAATGAAGTTCCGGGTTTTTGGGAAACTCCAGCGCCGAGTGTATGCTTTTATGAATCAAACTTGACTCTTTGTTATAAAATTCTACATAAAACATTAATTTATTTATATATTTGATTTAAGAGTAGTAAACAAATCATACATGAGCTCTTCTTTTGTAAATTTTCAGTTGTTTCCCTGAATTACTATTTGTTTGAGTGTTTTGTTTATGATATACGTAGTGCTGTTTGAATAGAAAAAAGTGTGCTGATGATGGCGACCTAGGTTCAGGTGCCAAGGTCATTTAAAGTAGTGCAGTGAATTATTATTAATGTATTGACAATTTGTGAAAATACAAAATAAATTTTTATCACCATATACTAAAAGTTGCTTGGATGCTGAGCACCATAACTATGCAATAAAAGCCAGCTAGCAGCTAGAAAAAAAATCCCTGACGGCTCCGCCTACAGGCACAGGTAGATTTCGAAGACGCAGACCGTGGGGCGCCTGTTTGTCGGGAAATGCGGAAGAAATTACCTTTTTGCGATGCTGCGGCAGTTGGAACCGCCTACTTTGAAACCTAACTTGTTTGCAAGCGGAGCCAGCAGATTTTTTTTTTCTATAAGTGTTGGTCCTATAAAAAACTTGTCAATATAAAAGTTTTTGATAATATTAAGAGGATTTATAACAAATTTAAGCGTATTTGAAATCTTGGGAATTGACGAAGTTATGAATTTTTTTCTTCTAAAACACACCTCCCCCCCCCCTTAAGGCAATTTTTAATTATATCAAAAATCTGCCATACATAAATTTTCGGCCCTTCTCCTAGAAGTAATAATAACTTCAAACGGATTCGATACGTATCATAATTAAGAAATTATAGAGTTTTTTCTGTTTTCACAAAAAGCTCCCCTCCCCCTTGGTTCGATTTTGCCCATTAACGAACTTGACCGAGATTTTATGCCTCTTTATTTTATGTATCAGTTTCGAAAAGATGCGGGAGTTGGAACCGCCTACTTCGAAAAATAACTTGTTTGCAGGTGGAGCTGGCAGGGATTTTTTTTTTTTTTTGCTATAACGGTTGGTCCTATAAAAAACATGTCAATATAAAAGTTTTAGATAATATTAAGAGGATTTTTAATAAATTTAAGCGGATTTGAAATCTTGGGAATTGACGAAGTTATGAATTTTTTTCTCATAAAACCCCCCCTTCCCCCCCTTAATGCAATTTTTAATTATATCAAAAATCTGTCATACATAAATTTTCGGCCCTTCTCGTAGAAATAATAATAACTTCAAACGGATTCGATACGTATCATAATTAAGAAATTATGGGGTTTTTTCTGTTTTCACAAACCCCTTGGTTCGATTTTGCCCATTAACGAACTTGACCGAGATTTTATGCCTCTTGATTTTATGTATCGGTTTCGAAAAGATGCGGGAGTTGGAACCGCCTACTTCGAAAAATAACTTGTTTGCAGGCGAAGCCGGCAGGGATTTTTTTTTATTTTAATTTTTTTTTTTTTGCTATAACAGTTGGTCCTATAAAAAACTTGTCAATATAAAAGCTTTAGATAATATTAAGAGGATTAATAATAAATTTACGCAGATTTGATATCTTGTGAATTGACGAAGCTATGATTTTTTTTCTTCTAACCCCCCCCCCCCCTTTTCTTCCCCTCGGGGCCATTTTTAATTATATCAAAAATCTGTCATACATAAATTTTTGGCCCTTTTCCTAGAAGTAATAATAACTTTAAACGGATTCAATACGTATAATAATTAAGAAATTATGGGAGGTTTTCTGTTTTCACAAAAAGCCCCCCAATTCCCCCCCCCCCTGGTTCGATTTTGCCCATTAACGAACTTGACCGAGATTTTATGTCCCTTGACTTTATGTATCAGTTCGGAAGAGATTTATGCAGAATTTTTCCAGTTATCATGGTCTTAAAAAAGTGACATAGATAGATAGATAGATAGATAGATAGATAGATAGATAGATATATTAGAGATAAGTTCGGGCTCTCTTTTTGGAGCCCGGGCCCGACAATTTTGGAATCGGAGCCCGCCCAAGCCTGAAAGATTTTATGTCATCAGAGCCCGAGCCCAATACCGAAAAAAATTGCATAATATTTAAAAATTGTTTCAAAAGTAATAATCCATTTTTAAAAAACTTTATACATGAAAATAACTGTTACTCACCAGTACATAATTATTTTTTTTGAAATTTACATTTAATCTTATCAAAAGAGAAGTTTTCTAGCAAATAAAAATATACTTCCTTAAAAGGATTCTCATATTTTTCTCTCTCAACAAGCAAATATGATGGATACATTAACGAAGTGAGTTTTATGAATAAAGACATGGAATTTAAAGAAATTACTTCTTCTATGCAGAAAAATTGAACAACATTTTTCTACTTCTCATAAAAGGTGTATATCGTAAATGATAATTGATCCCTTAATTAAAATAATATTTCGTGTTCCTGAAAATCAGCTTAAATTAAAAGTTTTACACCGTTATCGGAAAGATTCTATGCTTTTATAGGAAAAGGGGAAACACTGTTCGATTGTTTGCTATCGGAATTGGAATAACAATACATGACAATTATATCTATTTATGAATGGAAGTGACTTCGGAAATATGCAGAGCGGAGCTTTAGCACGAACAGAGTTCACTATGAAAAATTGATTCATTAACGTTATTTTCATATGAAGAGCGATTATGACTCGAACACATTATTAGACTAAAAATTTGAAAACATTTAAGCTAATGCTGATTGACTAAAAATAAAAGAAAATATTCATTTCACGTTAGATCTCTGAAAAAAAAAAATAAACTAAACGTTCCAATTAAAAAATATCCCGTCAAAAACGAAAATGCAGCAACAAATTATTCACGCCACTTTCCACTGGTGCTATCACCCAGTCTTTGCGTCGCGTCGTCGCGTCAATGCCACACATAAATCTGCAAATATCAACATTTTTTTTTTTTTAAGGTAGCAGTCTAGTATACTAGAAACATTTTTTCTATTCATTTTGATCAAAATAACATTAAAATGATTTGAAAAGGATTATGTAATTTTTTAGGAGAAAAATAAAGTTATTTTTATTTTTTCTATATAAGAATAAATAAAATTGTCAGTTTCGGAAAGAATGAGCCCGGGCCCGAAGACTGGTATAAAAATCGAGCCCCTGTCGGGTCCGGGCTTGGGCTCGGGCTTTCGGGCTCAGGCTGGGCCCGTCTCATCTCTAATATATATATATATATATATATAATTTTGAACTGGGGGTGGTTTTGGGTTCTGGGAGTCATGATCGGCGTAAATCTGCAAATTTTTTTCAAAATTTCCAAGTTAAGTGAGAATGTAATAGGTAGTATTTCTTACGAAATCTACCTAAAAGCAGGTGGTTGGCTTTTAATGGTTAATGGCTCTTTGGCCAAAATTGGCTTTTATACAGTGAAGCCTTTTAATTATAAACTGCACTTGTTAAAGTATTTTTAAGCTGATTTTAAAGACATTTTATTGAGCTAAATTTCAATAAATAACCCAATTTCATAATAATGAAAACATTAATATTGGAATAGTTATGGAGTTAGTGATTTGTACCCAGATTTGCAAATGTGTCAGCTAAATTTTAAAAAGGCATACCAATTGCTTTTTTTTTTTGTGTGTGTGTGTACACTGGCCTTTAACGTGATTTTGTTTTTATTTTTTACTGCTTTCAATAATGAAATATTGTAATTTTAGGACAATAGTTGTTTTGTTATATATTATATTACTTTTTACTAAATTTAAGGGGTATTGGTCAGTCTTATAATCTTTTTTTCATAAATATTTAAAATCATGCATAAAGTAGAGTAATAAATACTATTTCTCAATATTTAAACAGGAATAAAATATGCATGAATATCTTTTTTGAATAGCAAAAAGTATTTTCCTATTTTGTTTTAACATTTTATTTTGAAAACATTCTTTTTTATTTTAGTTTTCTTTTTTTACATACCTACATGTAGTAAAATCTCAAATATTATCTCCTTCCTCATTCATCTTTCAATATTGATTATTTCATTTTTTAATCTGTTTATATGGATTTACCTGAAATAAGTAATGAATCTGCTTAGTATACGAAAACCTTATTTTATATTCATCAAAATATATAATTTCTGTAAGTCATTAGACCCACTGATTACTAACTAAATATGGGTGTTCTCAAGTCAGATAATTTTTATTTATTAAATATTTATCAAATATTTTCTTTTGTCAAATACTGTATCAGTTAATAGATACAAATACATAATCGGATAAAATAGCATTTAGTTTTAATTCAATTTTTAACGTTAATAGCAGTATGTATGTATTTTTTATGTGTGGAGATTTATCATTGGTTAACTAAATTTTTTAATGTATAGTAATATGCGGAACTATGTAATTTAGAGTTTTAAAATATCTTCAAGTCTAATTTAATACATTCTTCTCAAATTTTTCTTTTAGACATACTTCATTCATAATTGTCTTTTAGGAGTCCTAAAGACTTTTTTTAATCCTCTTTAATAAAAAGGTATGTGTTGCTGACGACTGGGATCGTTGTCACAGATTAATCTTGGAAAACAAAACATTTGAAGTTACTAAAAAAATTAATTGCTCGAAAAGTATTTGTCAGAAAATTGTTAGGCAAACTGCGTTAGAAAGGTAAAAAATTGTATTTTTCTTGATATAAATTTTAAATCTAATGATTATGCCCTTTTTCAAATATTGAATTTCAAGAATTACCAAATTTCACAATGGAGTACCAAAGCGAAACATTCTTGCGTAAAACAATAATAACAGCAATGTGTCAGCACGAGTCACAAATTATAGTGGTCTTATTATTTTGTTAAAATATAAAAGTGAATTATAATGTCACGAGTGCATGATTTTTATTTAATTCTCGACAAACACTAGATGCGCTATTTCTTTTTATTTGTGAATAATATAGGTTAATTCGCGTTTCTAACAAATGTAGTTATAAAACATGCAAATAAATGGAAAACGGTAAGCAATAAATGGTAAACGTAATAGTAAAGCGTATTAAAAAAAACATAACTTAGTGAAATAAGTAACCGTTTTTATGTTATTTTAGGATATCCAGGTAAAGGTTTTACTTTAAAATACAAGGTTAAATTCACCGATATATTTCGTTTGATTCAAGGTTCTTTTGGTGAAACCGACCAGCGCAGCGCAGCGGGCGTAGTCTGCTAGTATTTAATAAAAGTTTATATTTCTTTTGTAGAAAACTTTTATAACTACATTAACAATAAGTTATTGTGAATTAACTGTAAATCGCACATACTGTTTTTTCTTTTAGGCTTTTTTTTAGCCTGGCTAATAAAATCTGGCAACCCTGTAACTAGGGGATAAGACTAGGGGTGCAGATCTCAAAGGAAGTAATTCAAGAGGCTTTTAATTAATATTGTTTTATTTCAGAGGTACATAATTGAAGTCTTTCCTAAGGCAAGTCAACGAGGACATTGTCTTTTAAACATCATACGTTATTTAACAGTGTTTAAAAAAAACTGTTTTTTTTTGTTTGTTTGTTTGTTTGTTTAAACTGGATTTTGTTTTTTTTTTAATAAATATTATTTTCTATTACATAGACACATATTTGTTCATAAAAATAAATATTTTTGGATATTAGATAGGTAATATAACTTAATTTGAAATTCAAATGATATAATTACAGTCAGTTATGGAAAAAAGTTGAAATCATTTGTAAATTAAGCATTATTGGTAACAGCTATGTCTTATGTTCAAAGAATAAACTGCTCTACACAGTGAAACATAGATATCTTTAAAATCTTATCATGAATCTTTTGATTTAATAATAATAAATAAATATTTTATGTAGTTTCATGAATATAATTAATTTTTTCACAGCTATTGAATTTTTTTTTAATGAAATATTTGTTATCTAGGATGCCTGATTTTTCTGTCAGAACACGAAATGAGCAATTATGGTTTTTTTATTTAAAAAAAGCTTTTCATAACGAATTCCTGGAATGATTTGACATTTAATAGTTGAGTTTTTACACCTTCTTTCAAGAAGTATTGTGTATTGTCACTTAAAGAAATTAATTTTGTAAACTATTATTTAGGTGGAAGGTACGGTTCATAATATATATAATATGTATTTATTTATTTTTGCAAATTTTGGATCCCTGTTTATAGTGTGTAGAATAAGCCCTAAAACAATTATACGAAAATCTAAGAAGTTACAGTCCATTGAAAGTAAGTGCTGATTAACTAAAAAACAGGTATAATGGGACATAACTGCACACATGATGAATTATTTGCTTCGTAGGTGTAAATGCAAAAATCACAGACTAACTGTAAGTTACAAAATAATGATTATACAGTTTTTATTAGTAAAATCTTAAGCATTATTTTCTTGAAAGAACATTTTTCATCATGCCTTATAAAGCACCATTTAAATGGTTCAAACAATCAGCTTTTTTTTTTCTTTTCGGAAATTAAAGATTGTTATTGTTTGGGTTAATTTATTCTTTCTATGAAAAAATAAAAATCTGAAGTTGACCTTTATTTCGGGCTCATGAGCAGTATCCTCCCCTTAATGTTTTTTTTTTTTTTTTTTTTTTTTTTTTTAATATATATATATATATATATATAGAGAGAGAGAGAGAGAGAGAGAATATTTCTGATTTTAATTGTTTGCTTTTATTCACTGATTTTATCATCTAATTAATGTGAACAAGTCTTATTAAAAGTAAGTTTCTAACTTTCTTCCTTGATGCGGTATCGGAGGAGTACTTTCAAGACTACATTATCCCACTTATAATTGTTTATCTGTGAGATGCTGTGTGACTAATGCTTAATTAGAGCAAGTTAGTTACTCAACTGAGAATTAAGTAATCAAATGAGCTATCTTGATATATATATATATATATATTGATAAATGGTACTTTTATGTTAGCTGAGTGCCAGTGATATATATACATATATAATGCACATATATATAGATATATACACATATATATGTTATATAAAAATGTTATTTCGCATTATTCCTTTAAATTAATCTTAACTTCTGACATAGTCATTATTTCCTTAATTCTTAATAATATTTATTCCTATTTAATGTCCTTTTAAAAGTAATAACACGTATATTAATTTAATTATCTTATTCCAAATCTTAATCTAAAACTTTAAGTTCATTCGTAACTTTTATCAACTCCCCAATCTATAAAATTCTGAGAGACACTTATTGTCATTTCGAATGTTTTTAAGAGCCATTTTTTATTCCATGCTTTGCTTCGTGCGCTGGGTATTTTTCACATCAAAATCAATGCGCCATTGTGTTGGGGATTCTTTCTTGTTAAATCTTCTCCATCGCACCTCATTCGCTTAGCTTAATTTTGTCTGTCACTCATTGCTTCCTGCATACGTTACGTCGTTTTAATAACTCTACACGCGGTTAACAAAACTGCATTACAAGCTTTTAGAGAGCAGATTTTTGTCGTGTTTGGAAGTGCTGACCAAATCGTTATCTGGTGTTCTGCGACTTAGAATTTCACAACAGCCTTTTAAGATCTATTAAATGAGTTATCGTCAAGCCTGAGGGGAGGGCTATAAGTTTATACCTGGTACTGTGGGAACTGTTACTGGCATCGCTCCTGTTCATTAATAAACAATTTATCTGGAAATTGGCTGCTGATTATTGAAGAGACTCTTGTGGTGTTTCATCATTGCCTAACCTCCTCGCCATGATTCTTAATATCGACTGCAATCATTCACCATCTTTAACAAACTGCCATTTTCTCGTGGAATATTAAATCATCTTCGTAAAAAGTTTACATATATATGTATATTAATATGTGTACATATACATATGTATATATATATATATATATATATATCACTGGTGCCCAGCTAACATAAAAGTACCTAATAAATTTTGGTTTGTTGAAGTTTCATATTGAAAATTCTACTACAGGGGATAGGAAAGGTGGCTTTGAAGAAAGTTGTACTAGACCCTGAGCTTTTCAGGGGCCCTGTTATTCTTACAAGAATACTTATAAAAAGAAGTTTTAGTAGTTGATATATGTGTATACAGTAACCCTTAAGTATAATCCTTATCAGATGACACAACTTCTGTCAACATCCCTGACGGAATTATATGAATACTGCAATATCATTAGAAAGATGCATCTTAACTGTTTTCTGTTGTATCACCAGCTCATCATTCATAATTATTTCTATAAGTCGAAATAATTGCAATAATGTCCATCAAAGAAGTTATGCTTGTTTTATAGACTTGTTTAGTAACTTTTCTTTTTAATTTAAATTTCCTTTTTAATTGCTCAAAAAACTACATAATGTGAAAATCTATAGAGATTAGAATAATTATCCAAATCTGCCAGAGAATACTTCTATCTCTGTTTCTGAGAATCGTTAATAATTCCATACATTAAAAACCTCATCAAACACCTTGAAACACACTTCATATTTCACAGTCTTCTTTTCAATATTTTGGTTACTTTTATTATTTTTTATAGTCTTTTCAGGAATATCATATTTAAAATGCATTTATCATAGTTAAAATAAAACTTAATTGTATATAAATTGAATAGAAAACTATTTTTATAAGAACTTTTGATTATACTTATTTGTATATCACCTTTTAATGTTGTATTTCTTTTGAATAAAACAACAAAATAAAATGCAATAAAATTTTATTATAATAAATACAAAAGTTAATATTTACTTTTTCTCCAGCTACAAAAATCTTTCAACAAAATACAGAAAGTATAACTATACATCCGTTCTGGATCCAAAATAAAAATAAAATATTTTTTTTTTGTTGTTCACCACAATAACTCATTTCATATTCAAATGTTGTTATATTATTAAAATACATTTCAAACATTTATTACCTCATTGACGTCTCGTGAATTTTGTCATAAAATTTTCTTTCGGCAGTCAAATTATTTTTCTTTTAACCCTATCACTATGTCCTGGGGTCCACACGGACCCCAAGCACTTTCAACAAGTTGTAAAAAAAATCTATCACTCACTAAGTAGTCTCAGCCGGTGACATCTCATATCATAATGTTTGTAACACACAGTAAAACTTAAACTGTACAAATATAAGTGGTACTCGTTTTGTTTTAAGTTGAAAAATAGATAGCATATTTGTCCTGGACAACAACAGGGCATGTTTCGATAGGACATAGTGATAGGGTTAAATAAAACAATCACAATAAATTTCTTTAAGTAAAATAGTAATTAATAATTTTCTTGATTCCTTATAATTCTATAAATTAAGCATACAAATTGCAGCTAAAAGAAAATAAAGAATAGTAACAGTTGTTCAACAGCTACTTTGAAAGAATGTATTGTAGAAATATAACAATGGGCATACCCAAGGGATGGGATGATGGGGCTACAGCCTCCTCCGAAATAGTCAAAAGAGAAATCAATAGAGTGTTAAATTTTTTTCTTTTTTTAGAGATTAATTTTTTTCTATGATACAATGGATTAGCCACTCTGTTAATCCCATATTAGTGTACAGTGACACTACAGTATACCCAAATACGGCGAAGGGGAGCTGATGCGGTTAAAGTCATACTCGTTATTCCCTTAATAGTGCACAGTCACACCACAGCAAACCCAAAGAGGCTGATGAGGTTACAGCTACCAACACCCCCTCCCCAAAATAGTCTATCTAAAATAGAAATGTAAATTAATAGAATGATTTTTTTTTTACTTTTTTTTAGATAAATTTGTAAATTAATTTTTTTTTCATACAATGCACTAGTCTATCTGTTTAGTCCCATATTAGTGTACAGTGACACTACAGCATACACAAAGAGGAGGAAAAGGATTGATGGGGTTATCACGCTCCTTCTCTCTCCGAAATGCTTGCAATGAAATGAAAAAAATGGTTGATTTTGTTTCTTGCTTTTCAAGGTATATTTATAATTCTTTTTCTGTCATACAACTACAACAACAACGGACTAACCATTCTCATTACTCCTATATCTGTGCAGTAACACCACAACATACCCAAAAAGGAGGAAAGGTGCTGATGAGATAACCCCCTCCATCTGCGAAATGGTCGCAATAAAATAAAAAAAGTGCTGATTTTTTGTTTATTTTTGAGTTAAATTTGTAATTTTTTCTGTCATAATACTATGAGTTAGCATGGATGTAATGAAGGGTTTACAGTGGTATACGCAATGTATCTTCTGGATTTTTTACGTATACAGTGATTTTCTCAAGTAATGCTAAAGCATGTACTCTCTAGTGTATACCCTTAGCCTATAGCATATACCCCCAGGCACTTTTGTTTTACGACTCCAGCACTATGAATTAGCCATTCTCATCAATCCCATATTAGTTTACAGTGACCCCACCGCATACATAAAGAGGGAGTGGGTGCTGATAGGATTACGACCCCCCGCCCTTCTGAAACGATCGCAGTGAAATGAAAAAGTGCTAATTTTTCTTTTTTAATTTTTTATTTATCATACAAGAGACTAACTATTCTAGATAGTCCCATATTAGTGCACAGTGATACTACAGCATACCCTATCTAAAGAAGGGAGTTATGGGGTTACAGCTCCCTTCCCCCTCCTAAGTGGTCTCAGTGAAATGCAAAAAAAAAGGTCTGAAAAAACAGGATATAAATAAGTTGCTGATATCAGGTTTTTTTAAATAAAATTATTGCTTTTCTGTCACAATTTTTATAAAAAATAAAAGTTGTATTTTAAGGGAATTTAAAATTTTGGAACATTAATGAAAATAATTTCACTAAAAATTAATGTTTAATGCAAACTTTTATGCTTAATAGTAATAATAATAAAAGCTTTTCTTAGTTTTTCAGTTAATAGAACACCACATAGTGTTGTCAGGTACAATCTCACAAAACGTGGGACAGTGGCTTCTAAATTGAGACACAAAAATATACTACATTGTATGAATATGAAATCCTGTCTTAAACATATAAAATTCATTGTCTCTACATTAGGACTACCATACATACCTACTAAAATGAAAGACCCTAAAAAACGAGATTTCGTATTAGCGGGTTTTTAAATAGGTAAAAAAAAAGAACTTATACAGTAAAACCTGTGAAAGGTTAATTGTATAGGATTCATAATCTCGGGACAATACAAATTTTACCATAAAACATAATTCCATTATAAACAGGTTCCATTTACGCAGGGTTTATTTAGTGTCAAAATATCAATAAATAGTGTCAAAATATCGTTAATTGAATGTAACTTTTTACACTACAGTTTTAGTACATTAGGGAAGGTTTTAATCTCAGAGTAGTCATCGTATCGTGTGTGAATTCTTTTACAGGAACATATCAATTATTTTAATATAAGATAGCCTACTGCGATATCAAACGTTTGCAATACTGTAATTTCCAGTATTGGGAACATTTGATAATGCAGTGAACAATAAATGATGTTTTGCTTTGAAAATGACCCCAAACAAATGGTTGCAATATTTCATTTCTTATTTAATATAAATCGTAGGAAATGTTACGACTGTTTATAAAGTATTAAAACATTTAGCTGTGAGATATAGCTATAATATACAAATGATAAAGAGAATACAACGTAGCAACCGTTTCTTTTCAGTCAGTTTTCAAGCTAAACGTCATGATTGACGTCACACTATAAGCGCGACCTACGTTATACATAAGTATAAGGAAAGGGCAGCTGACGTCACTTGGTTTGCACACGAGGCTAACCGCGACCTACGTCAAGGCAACACTAGATACCGGGCTTGCTCATTCACTCTCAAAACGTCACAAATGGTGGCTGACCGCGACCAGCGATTGGTCCAAAGCAATGCGCCCATCGTTTTGTGCCAATCGCTGTATGTCTTTCCTCCTAGTCAGCCACCTTTTGTGACGTCATCATAATGAATGAGCAAGCCCGGTATGTAGTGTAGCCCTGCCTACGTTATACACGGCCGGTGCATGACGTTTAAAACGTCACACGGAGTGGATCATTTTTACACGCCGATTGGTACAAAACGAGGGGTGCGCCGCTTTGCACCAATCACTGTGTAAAAATGATCCAGTCCATGTGACGTTTTAAACGTCATGCACCGGCCGTGTATAACGTAGGTCGCGGGCTAACGAAACAGACAGGCTACCGCGGTGCATTCCACTTATCTTTTTTTACAGACCGCTAGAGTGACGTGATGCTCTTTTCGTACACCTGCATTGGTGGATTCGAACAACACGTGACTCCCGCGGTCTGTAAAAAAAGATACGCGTAAAGCACCGCGGTAGCCTTTCTTTTTCGTTAGCCTCGGTTCGCACGAGGCTAACGAAAAGGGCAGGCTACTGCGGTGCATTCCACTTATCTTTTTTTAAAGACCGCTAGTGTGACGTGATGCTCTTTTCGTACACCTGCATTGGTGGATTCGAGTATCCCGTGACTCCCACGGTCTGTAAAAACGATACACGTAAAGCACCGCGGTAGCCTTTCTTTTTCGTTAGCCTCGTGGTTCACAAGAAAAACCTGTTCGTTTTTTATGACTCCTACTGTATACGTGAGATAGGACGATTTGATGGGTCTACGTTAAACTGGTCTATGATATGATTGGCCTACGTCCCCATAACGATTCCTGCAATGATTTCTACGACAAAAATTTAGTAGTAGATTGATAAACTGTTTGTTTGTAAACATGCCCTTTCCTTATAGGAACTCTAGTTATACACGATCTGTGCATGATGTTTAAAACGACTCATGGAGTGGATCATTTTTACATAGCCATTGGTGCAAAACGAGGGTCGCGCCTCTTTGCACCAATAGACGCTTTCAGTCATGACATTTTGCTTGGTTACTGGCCCCAAAAAAACGGTTGCTATGTTTCTTTCATTTCTTATTTAATATAAAACGTAGAAAATATTACGACTGCTTTTAAAGTATTAAAACACTTAGCTGTGAGACATAGCTATAATATACAAATTAAACAAAAATACAACGTAACAACCGTTTGTTTGGAGTCGGTTTCCTAGTAAAACATCAATTGACGTCACACTGAAAACTTCTAATACCGTGTGACGTTCTAAACGTTATGCTCCGGCCGTGTATAACGTAGGTCGTGGACTAGGGCCACTGTAATACCGCGACCTACGTTATACATGGCAGGTTCATGATTTTGAACACAAGCTGAAAAAGCTGTAGGACACACAAGTAGAAAAAACATTGATAAAGGTACCGATATCTGTCCTACGGCAGCAGCAAAAGCCAGTTTGTGACTTCACCTTGCACAGCTCTATGCGGATTACGGAGGCACCTACGTACTTGTTCTCAACATAAACGTTGTTTCCAGCACGTCAACAGGTCACATTTAAATGTTTAATCAGTGAAGTGGATCTTGTCAATTTTGTCTCTTCAATACGTATCGACGAGGGTGTTATATACGCTATAAAAGAAACTCTCCGCCGCCTTTCCATTCATTGTAGAAAGGAAGTAGTCGTCTCTATAGTCTGGATACATTTAGTCTTGGCCTGATCGCGACCTACGTTATACATGGCCGGTGCATGACGTTTAAAAGGTCACATGGAGTGGATCATTTTTACACAATGATTGCTGCAAAGCGGCGCACCGTTTGCACCAATCACCGTTTTGCACCAATCACCGTGCAAAAGTGATCCACTCCATGTGACCTTTTAAATGTCATGCACAGGCCGTGTATAATGTAGGTCGTGGCCTGATCAACTGTAAGTGGAACCCGGGGCACACAGGTGGTGTCGGAGCTCCCTTTTCTCAAGAAAATTGTATTATAAACATGATAAATTGCTTTATGTGCAGTTCAAAATTTTAACAATAGCTTTATAAAAGGAAAATACATTAGAGACACATGTAAAAATGTATTAAAAAATTATGGGACTGTAAAATCTTCTGCACTATAATGCTATTTAGAGTGAGTAAAACTCTAAACTTAAGAGACTGAATGAAATATGTTTTATGTAATAGACCAGGAGGCGGCAGCACAGACAATCACCTCATCGAGTTCACGGTTGAAATTCCAGAATTAGTTAAAACTTCATTCGCATATTAAAACGCAATCGGTCTGCCAAGTCATATCTTGGTGGAAAACACCCGATTTTAGCAGTTAGCTCGTACACTGTAAAAAATCTTCAGCTTTTGCTGCATAGTCACTTCACTGCTGTTATAGGGCAGTTGCGACACTAACGAAAAAGAAAGGCTACCGCGGTGCTTTACGCGTATCTCTTTTTACTGACGCGGGAGTCGCGTGATGCTTGAATGCACCAATGCAAGTGTACGAAAAGAGCAAACGTCACGCTAGCGGTCTGTAAAAAAGATAAGTGGAATGCACCGCGGTAGCCTGTCTGTTTCGTTAGCCTCGGGGCAGATGCAATAGACGTCATGTTGGAGATCACACACTACAAATAGGCAGTTCTGATTGGTTTAACTACCCTGACCTCCAATTGAAGTACAATGGTTGATCAGCTGATTGCAACTTCCCTATAGAATATCCCTATTTTGACCAATGAAAATGTTTCATAATATAGTAAAGTAACCGTTTTCTCTAAAAGCCGTGGAGTTTGTCTGCAGCAAAAACTGAAGATTTTTAACATTGTGTGTTCCTGCTCCCAGTCCTCCACGTTTTCATACTTTTGGGTGCAGGAAAACACAGTGGTAAACCTACGAATCAACCTCTAAAATCAGGTTTTAAGGTGTTTTCCACCAAGATATGACTTGGCAGAGCGATTGCGTTTTAATATGCGAATCGAGTTTTAACTAATTCTGGAATTTAAGCCGTGAACTCGATGAGGTGATTGTTTGTGCTGCCGCCTCCCGGTCTATAATATCTGTTCTTTGAATTTCGAAATATACATTGCATTTTATTGTCGTCACTGATGAACATTGCAATAGTTTTGTTTGAATGAATGGTAAAAATTAATTTTTTCTGTGACCTATAAAAGGAAATTTGTATCAGAGGGTGTAGAAAATATATTTTGGAGTCGCCTGAAAATGTAGCTCGGGGCACATGCCTGGTGTGCCTCTGTGATATTCAGGCCCTGCATTTGATAAAACAAACGCCAGACCAGCAGCTCACCGAACCAACATCAAATGATCCCATGCGGTTCGTGTAGCAATCCAAGAAACCATGTGAAGTTCAGCTTAGAGTGCCTTTATATGAAACTGGTGACATACTATGATCAAACTGTATTTAAACAGACGCGTTTGTCCAAACTATGGCAAACCGACATTCCAGAACTTAGCGATACTCGCCTGGTCGAGTTCAATTATATGAGTGAGACTAAAGGTGCCTCGATATATAAAAATTGATGCGGTGAGACGATTCTGGACTAAAATGAATCACAAGCATTTTAGAGAGCTTGACATTATAGCCAAGCTAATGCTTCTTAAATTGTCTCACTCGTCAAGACTAGTATCGTGAAGTCTGGAATGGACTTCACCCTTGTCACGTCATCTGCGGGTATATAGAAGAAAAACAGCAATAGGCGTGAAGAGCATTTTAACACTGCTTCTCCTGCCTCCAATAAACAGTCTTTTTCGGAGGGCAAATACCCGAAGAGGTGTGGCTGTTGCCACTCGTGGATAAAGACCATGTAGTTTTGCCATAGTTTGGACAAAAACATCTGTCTAAGCCTAAGCACAGTATGAGCGTGCGTCAGTGTTTTTTGTTTGGTGTAATTGCGTTATAAATTTTTTTAAGACCGTTTGAGTCACGTGATACCACGTAACTTTAGCCGTCTAATGAAGTGTGTCTCTATATGAGAGTGGCGCCATACGATGCTGAGATTCTGCTTAGACAAACGCGTTTGTCCAAATTATGGCAAAGCTAGACATATTCTATTTCAATAACAAGAACTTGTTAATATTCGCCTGGACGAGTTCGATCGTGACCTACGTTATACGTGGCCGGTTCATGATTTTTAACAACCCTCTCATTGACAAGCCCGTGTTAATACGTTCACTAAGTTCCAGGCTTCATTTCAATATAAGCATTATTTAAAGTAATAAAATTCTATTGATTTAATGCATTTTTAATGGGTTGAGCAATGAATAATAATCAATTAACTTGTTTTATATTCAATGCTGAAAAATTAGTTTTTCTTAGCATTTAAAACAAAATGCAGAGAAAAAAAATTACAGATTTGCCTTTTTGCAAGACTGTTAGTGTTTTATGTTATTCAGTTACTTATAAATAATTCAAGAATCAATTATCAACGTATTAACTTTAATAGTACGGAGCATCTTCGACACGTTGTTTACACCACGCTAGCTTCTGCCAGCTTACTCACTTCAGTTCCATGCTGTTGCCAATATCTGTTACATCTTTCTCTGTTGGAGGAAAAATAATATAATTACATTACATTAAAAATAATTATTATTACATTACATTTCATAATCACTGTATCTTGGAGGAAGATTTATACGTCTACCACTTCTTGTTCTATACACAGAAGTCATATCATTATTGGTATTGCTCTGATGGTGAGGATCATCAGTTTCTATTCTATCCTCTACACTTTGACCATGTTGAACATTATTGCACAAATCAGAGTAGTCTGTAAACATTATATTATTTTGATTATTAGTTTTCCGTAAATGGAATTTATTACGTCTAATAATTCTGTTGTTTCTAGTTTTAACCCAATATGACCTAGGTGTTGAGTGTTTTTTAACAATTACTGCTGGTTCCCATAAATTTCCTACCCTCAACATTACCTTATCCCCAGGACTGAAGTCAGGTCTTACCTGAGCATGTCTGTCATAATAAAATTTAGCCCGTTTTTGTTTACCAAGTAATTTCTTTTTAAATGTATGGTCTATTCTGGGTTTTAATCCTGCCTGTGTAATAGGTAACCTTGTTCTTAAATTTCTACTAAAAAGCATTTGACTGGGTGATAGATTTATACCTGAAATTGGAGTACATCTGTATTCCAGTAATGCATCATAAAGTTTTTCAACCCCTGCTTTTCGTAACATGCTTTTTGCAATGCCTACCATTTTCTCAGCAAACCTATTAGATTTTGGATAACGAGGACTGCTGGTGTTGATTTCAAATCCCAATTCTTTAGCAAAATGTTTCATTTTCCAGCTACCAAAGGGTACATTATCACAATTCATAGTTTTGGGAATGCCATGTGTGGAGAAAATGGCTTTTAACTTGGTAATTACTTCTAAAGCATTTTTGTTATTTATTAGAACAATATCCAGCCAGTTTGTTAAATAGCAACCTACCACCAGATAGTTTTTTCCCCCATACTCGCAAATATCAACACCAATTTTCTCATATGGCAAACTTGGAATCTCATGAGCAATTAATGGTTCTTTAATTGTTTGAGGTCGGTACCTATCACAAACTAAACACATAGAAATAATTTTTTCAATATCATCATTAATTCCTGGCCAAAACATTACTTGCCTGGCTCTAGCCTTGGATTTCTCAATCCCACAATGTGCTTCATGCAATAGCAATAACATACTTTTTCTCAAAGATGTTGGCACTACAACTCTGCTACCTAGAAATACTAAGCCATTTTCAACAGTCAAGTCATTTTTAAGTTTGAAATAAGATCGGGCTTCCCGAGGAACCTGATCAACACCAGCAGGCCAACCCATTTGCCAATAGCTCTGCACCAATTTTAACCCCTGATCCCTTGAAGTAGCATCCCAAAATTCTTTTTTTTAGACTCTGACATCTGTAATTGTTTTGTCAATGTGTGAACAAATTCAATCGTTTCAATGCTCTCTCCACCTACTTGTGTATCCAAAATTGAACGTGACAACAAATCAGCTATGTACATAAATTTACCTGGAAGATACTTAAGATTTAAGTGATATTTTAAAAGCTTAATTTTTATTCTTTGTAATCTATTTGATAATACATTGCATATATTTTTGCTCATTATGGAGACTAATGGTTTATGATCTGTAAAGACTTCAACCTCCCTGCCATAAATATAATAATGAAACTTGTTTGCAGCAAACAATATGCTTAAAAATTCTTTCGCAATTTGAGCATAATTTTTTTCAGCATTTGTTAAGCAACGAGATGAATATGCTATAGGTTGACCATTTTGTAACAAACAACATCCTAACCCATCTTTTGAACTATCCGCTTGAATAGTTATTGGTTTGTTACTATCAAATATTCCTAATACAGGCGCGTTGGAAATAAAAAAAAATTAAGTCTGTAAATGCTTTAGTGTGCAACTCTAACCATTGCCACTCAACATTTTGTTTCAAAAGCTCTCTTAATGAAGCAGTTTTATCAGAAAATTTTGGTACAAACCTCCTTAGGTAATTAAGCATCCCTAAGACACGCTGCAACTCAAGTTTGTTTCTAGGCTCCTTTAACTCAGTAATAGCTTTAACACGGTCAGGATCAGGCTGCATACCTGAAGCATTAAACAAATGACCCAAATACTTAACTTCAGCAACCCTATATTGAAATTTATCTTTATTAAATTTAATGTTAAGTGCTTTAGCACTGTAAATTACCTTAGATAAAATTTCATCATATTCTTCTAATGAACTAGCAGCAATGAGGAGATCATCAAAATAAACTAATACCCCAGGTATGTCACCAAATTTTTCCTGATTACGCTTTTGAAATATTTCAGGTGCACATGATATTCCCATTGGTAACCTAATAAATTTATAACACCCCATGGGTATACTAAATGTACACAATTCACTGCTCTTTTCATCTAAAGCAATTTGAAAAAACCCATCCTTAAGATCTAGCACAGAATACACTGATTTATTGCATAATTTAGGTAAAATTTCTTCAATTGTAGGAATCAAAACATGTTCCCCCTTAATTGCTTTATTAAGATCCTGAGGATCAAGACAAATTCTTAATGTACCATTAGTTTTTTCAATAATTACAAGGTTGCTAACCCAACTTGTCGGTTTATCTACTTTCTCAATAATGCCTTGGCTTTCAAGATCTTTTAATTTTATTTCAAGTTTTGGTCTTAAGCTTAATGGTATCCTGCGTGGTGGTCTTACAACAGGGTTTCCCTGATCTTTTAATGAGATTGTACAAGTACCATTAAATTTGCCTACACCTTCAAATACTTCTAAATAATTTTGAATAAACTGCTCTTTAGAAAATGATACACTGATATAAGGATCTAACTTACCTTTATTTGGCCTTTCTACATTATTCACCAATTGAATCAATTGTAATTTAGAACACGTTTCAAGACCTAACAATGGACGTACATTGTTTGACAACACTTGAAATTCTATCATATGATCCACACCATCAGCTATGCAATTTAATAATACAGATCCTAATGGTTTAAGTTTGGAGCCTCCAAAGGCTTCTAAAACAACGTCACACCGTTTTAACTCAGTATCTGAGGTTACTTTTTTAAAAACACTTAGAGGTAGAATGTTTACTTCTGCTCCAGTGTCCAATTTGAATGTCACTGATGTATCATTGACAAGCATGGTTTTTGTCCATTCTCTTAGTGTGGATGCAGAATGAACTGACCGAACCCTTGACACATTCACAGAGTTCACAAAAAAATCTCCTTCTGAGTCACTGGCATCAGTATTAAATTTTACTTCCTGAACCGACTTGAATTTACAGGCGTTAGCGAAATGATTAAATCGATTGCACTTGAAACATCTTTTACCATATGCTGAGCACTGGTTCTTCCGATGCTTACGATTGCACTCTCTTCAAAAGAAATAATCAGCACTAGGAGTAGGATTTTCTGTGTCCCCTCTCAGAGTATCTCTAGCTGTTTTTCTGGATCTCATGGCTGTCGGCCAACTTGGCTTCAGAGCGTCCCTGTGTAGGATATCAACACTTTGACCCTGCACCGTCTGAGCTCTTTGTTTACTTAATTCAGCTGCTTACCCGATCTCGATGGCTTTAGATAAACTGAGATCAGTTTCTCGAAGCATTCTCTCTTGAAGGCTTACGTCAGTCACACCTAAAACAATTCGATCTCTAACAACAGAATCCGTCTGGTCTCCGAATTCGCACGATTTTACCAGTTTCTTTAGATCCGTCACAAATGAATCAAAAACTTCTCCTTCTTACTGCTTTCTATTGTTGAAGAGGAATCGCTCCACTACAATGTTTTTCTTAGGCGTCGTATATATTTCAAACTGTTTAATTACAGCTTCATAGCTCTTTTGTTCTTCGCTGGTCAGATTAAACGTTTTGAACACTTCTACTGCTTCTTCTCCTGCAGCACTCAGAAACAAAGCAAGCCTTACATCAGAATCTTTCTCATCTTTACTGGATGCTTTCAACCATATCTCAAACAACTGTTTGAATCTTCGCCAATTCTCTGCCACGTTGCCGTCAAAACTTAAGCCTTGTGGTGGTCGACAAAATTCCATCTCTTAACAGATGCTTAAAAGCAATATACGTATACTATCAACTTTAAAGTTCACAAATAAACTACGACTACGCCATGTTTTATGTTATTCAGTTATTTATAAATAATTCAAGAATCAATTATCAACGTATTAACTTTAATAGTACGGAGCATCTTCGACACGTTGTTTACACCACGCTAGCTTCTGCCAGCTTACTCACTTCAGTTCCAATCTCCTGCTGTTGCCAATATGTGTTACATCAATATATGTTACAGTTAGAGGGTTAAAACGTCATACGGTGTGAATCATCTTTAAACGGCGATTGGTACAAAATGGTGGGCGTGCCGCTTTGTAACAATCGCCGTGTAAAGATGGTCACTGAGTGTGACTTTTAAATGTCACGAACTGGCCGTATATAACGTAAGTCGCGATAACACAAGTTGAATCATCAATCATTTTGTTTCCCATGGGCATGGCCAATCGTTCTTCTCCTACGGGCAATTAAATGGCGTCGTGAGTCAGCCCGGATTGTAGGAGCCTTAAGCGCGACCAACGAAATACACGGCCAGTTCCTGACTTTTAAAACCTCACACGGGTTGGATAATCTTTACACGCCGATTGGCACAAAACGATGGATTGGTATCGTTGGTCTCGCTATAAGAGAGTGGGGACTTACGACCAATAAACACAGACGTTTCAAAATTAAACGGTTCATAAGTTCCTGGTACTTTAAAGGTAGGGTGTCTTTATAAGAGAGCAGCAATATGTACATGCTCAGACTAGATATTTTGTCCAAAATATGACAAACTTATATTCCAGAGTTTGGTAATACTCGCATGGACGAGTTCGTCAGGTCAATTTCAAACACGTGACCACAATTCTCCAATTTGCATACAACCAATCAAAATCAACAAAAGCTAGTGGGGTAGCAAAATGCCCAGGGATTGCTAAGTTAAATACTGTAGCAACTATAGTTTCTAGGGTATGGTGTCAAATGAAATTAATCCATTAGACGAATGAGAGAAGTCGACAAATATTAGTTGGCGATAATGGCAGAGTCACCAAGTTGCTTCTTGATCGATTTTGCGCAAAATCGTCCCGATCAATCAATTTGTATTTCCCCATATATCACCAGTCTCATACGGAGGCACTCTACGTACTTGTTCTCAACATAAACGTTGTTTCTAGCTCGTCAACTGGTCACATTTAAATGTTTTATCAGTGAAGTGGATCTTGTCAATTTTGTTTTTTCATTACGCATCGACAAGGGGGTTCTATGAGAAACTAAAGAAACTCTCCGCATTCTTCTGTGCTCGCCAGCGATATCACTCTATCCATCCATTGTAGAAGGAAGCGGTCTGGATGCATTTGGTCATAGCCTGATCAACCCTAGGGCATTTCCATGAAAAAGTGGACATGAGCGTTGAAATTTCAAATGTCTTTTATTACTACAAATAATATATCAAATTAAAGGTAACAATATGACGCATATGAAATTACAGAGAACTAAGCTCTAAAAATATTTTGTTTATAATTTATCTAGGCTCAAAGTTGGAAAAATTTGAAAAACTTTCAGCCTGTAAAATAGGGTATTTTCATTCTGCCAGAAGCAATATTTACAATAGCAGCATTTTCCATATATGTGCATATATTACTATTTGTGACCTTTGTGTAGCTTTTAAAACACTTAATTTGTCAAAAAAATTTGAAAGTCCCGATTTTTAATACAAATATATTTACACTGTCTCTCTGTCACACCCGTCACAAAAAAGATGCTTAAGTTATTATACAAAATGCATTTTTCCATGAAAATACATGGAACTTTCGGAAAGTCTAACTATTGCAAGTCTGAATAACTACAAAATGTTAAAAATTCATTAAGTTTTTATTTTGTGTGAAATTTTAGGGTGACGGGTGTGACAAAATCCTTGTGACGGGTTGGCAAAATTCTTGTGACAGGTATGATAACATTTTAAATTGTTTTGAAATATATTTAAATATTTTAAAATGAAGTATAAGGTTGAATCATTCTTGTTTCTGAACATATTAAGGCTAATTTGCCAAAAAAGAGAAGATAAATCATGAAATATATATTTGAATTATTTTAGCAAATTGTTAGCTGTTAGCAACTTACTTACTTTTAAGTTAATTCTGCTTTGGATTTTTTTAAATGTGCTCAGGAGATTGGTGCAATAAAGGCATTGCATGTGTCAGCAGTGAAAATACTAGAAACTAAACAAATACTGACAGAAAATGGGAAGGCATCAAGTCTTATCACCACTTTAAAGTAAGTAGTGATAGTACTATCCTTTTGATGGGAAAGACTGCCAAATCAACACTGAGGGAAGTGGCAGTCACTGCTAACTGTGATCCCCCCCCAGAAAGATTTTGAAAATATCAGATTTAATCTTGATACTTAATTGAACCATGCGCAGCAATAATATGGTGTAGTCTCTGAACGAAATTACCAAAAACCTTTGTAACATCAAACAAATATGTCTGGATATCAAAACACCCGTCACAACTCCATTAATGGATTATCATTATAAGAATATATTATATTTTTAAATATTGAAAGCTATTGAAGTTATATATTTGCTTAATTATCCAAGTATATGCATGGAAAAACAATTAAAATACTTTTCAGGGATTTATTAGCTAACTTATTTCCCAAAATATAGATATAAACTCTTAAAATTTTGTCTGGATATTGGTGATTATCTTTTGGTTTCCCTGTCCAGTAGCAAAAAGCGTAATAGCTTGTACTATGCTAATGTCTTGAATATCAACTTCCGTAAGGAAGAAATAAGCTTAAAATACATGCAAGCCAGTGGGCCACACTGGATTTGGCCAGAGGAAGATGACATCTCAATAAAAAAATTTCTGCTATTGTGCTATTGTAAAAAAAGTAATCCCCCCCCCCCATCACTTATAACGAGTAGGGGACACTATCAATTTTAAAGTAACTGCATAAATATGTTAGTTTTATTAAATTTCTGTTGTAGATTTACTATTGTTGAGTTTACTGTCTATACTGATCACTGTATTTTTTTGGTAAACAACTTTCAAATTGTACACTTTGCACAATGTCACACCCGTCACTTCTTTGTCACGCCCGTCACAGCAGGAAAAAAATTCTTATACATTAAAATAATTAAAATTTATCATGAAAATTACGTATTAAGTTTAGATTGAATCTCTTTCATTAGAAAAAAATTATTTTAATAATAAAACAGTTAAATATTCACAGGAATTTTAACAAATGTGTATGCAAGTAAAAACTCTTGTCCCGAGAGAGTCACACCCGTCACAAGTTTAAAATTTTTGTTTTTTAAATATTGAAAGCTATTGAAGTTATATATTTGCTCAATTATTCAAGCATATGCATGGAAAAACATAATTAAAATACTTTTCAGGGATTTATTATCTAATTTATTTCCCAAAATATAGTTATAAACTCTTAAAATTTTGTCTGGATGTCACACCCGTCACAATGGAATGGCCCCCTAACGCTTATATATTCACCATCTACCTCAACCTAGAAAACCTCGGTCGAATGCCTAATTGAAATTCCCGATTAACCTGATTAGACCTGATTGCGGCCAATGTCCAATCAGATTAATGATGGATGCTATTTGAGCGTTCGACACAGGTTTTCTAGGTTGAGGTTGACTGTGAATACGAGCTTATATACATTGCATTTTATTGTCGTCACTGAAGAACATTGCAATAGTTTTGTTTGCATGAATGGTAAAAATTAATTTTTTATGTGATCTATAAAAGGAAATTTGTATTAATTTGTAACAGAGAGTGGAGAAAATATATTTTGAGGTCGCCTGAAAATGTGGCCTTGGGACACATGTCCCTGTGATATTCAGGCGCTGCATTTTGTAAAACTATAAACTCCACCGAGCCAGTATCAAGTGATCCCATGCGATAGAGTAGCAATCCGAGAAACTATGTAAAAAGTTCAGCCTAGAGTGCCTTTATGCCTAGACTAACCGAGAGCCTATGCCGAGAGCCTAGACAGGCCGCATACGATGATTAGACTGTGCTTAGACAGACATGTTTGTCCAAACTATGGCAAACCTACCTACATTCCAGAACTTAGCAATACTCGCCTGGACTAGTTCAATTATATGAGTGAGACTAAAGGTGCCTCTATACAGTGTGCCCGCTAAAGTCAATTGTCACCCCAATAATTTCTGAAGGGCAAGAGCTATAGTCATAAAAGTGAGGTTTAGGTACAATAAAGTTGCCCTGCGCTACGCAAGGAAACAGCTTACAGCGCCACCTGGTGGCTAAATTAGGAGTTAGCGTTCTTATTTAAAAAACAGTAAAGGATACGGGGAAAAAGTCAATTGCAAAGTTGTTCAGCATCATAGATTTAGTAAGAGAAGACACCTTCCGTAAAGTAAGTAATGTTAAAAGTAGAAGGCATAAAATGCAAATTTATTTGGTTCGAAACTCCCAAAATTATAACGCGACATAATGCGGAAGAAATGAGAAAAGGTCACACTTCAGAGTTTCAATTGTGAGTAGATATACAGTATTCATCTTTAGATAACTAAATCTTAATATCCCATACCGTGAAAAAGTATTTTTTTCCATTTTGTATAAATGGTGCGGATACATGAAACAGCGAGAGTATGCGACACCTCCACTAACATTGCATGAGCTTCGAAACCATATTATGGATGCTTGTGCCAGCGTGTCACCTGCCATGTTGTTCAATGTGAAGCGGGAAGTTCAATCCCGTGTCCAGACGTGTATTGTTGCTCAAGGACACCATTTTGAGTATCACAGATATATGAACCTCATGTCCGATAAGTGCAGTTTTGTACAACGCGATCAAACTCATGAGCGCTTTGTGCTTACCATTTGAATCATTTTTGCGAGCAAGATTTGTTTGTAATAAATCGATGATGCTGAACAACTTTGTAATTGACTTTTTCCCGTATCTCGTACCGTTTTTGAAATAAGAACGCTAACTCCAAATTTAGCCACTAGGTGGCGCTGTAAGTGGTTTCCTTGCGCAGCGCATGGAAACTTTACTATACCTAGACCCCACTTTTATGACTATAGCTCTTGCCGTTCAGAAATTATTGGAGTGACAACGGACTTAGCGGGCACACTGTATATAAAATTTGATGTTGTGAGACGATTCTGGACTAAAACGAATCACCAAGCATCTTAGAGAGCTTGACATTATCGCCAAGCTAATGCTTCTTAAATTTTCTCACTCGTCGAGGCGAGTATCATGAAGTCTAGAATGTAGTTTTGCCATAGTTTGGACAAAAACAACTGTCTAAGCTGCAGCGCCTAGAATACATAGTGTGGAAATCTGCTACAAAATAGTACTAAAAAATTGAATCCAATAAATGTACAACGTTGCTGAAAAGATAACGATTGGATCGCAGCGCCATCTGCTAGCTAGGCTACAACTTTTTAGCACTTTTTAAAGCATTACAAGGATAGCCGGTTTCCACACTATGTATTCTAGGCGCTGTATCTAAGCCTAAGCACAGGCTGAGAATTCGCCATTTGCGTGTAGTGTACCTCTATATGAGAGTGGCGCCATATAATGCTGAGATTCTGCATAGACATACGCGTTTGTCCAAACTATGCATATTCTATTTCAAGAACAAGAACTTGTTAATAAGGAAAGGGCATGTTTACAAACAAACTGTTCCATCAACCAATCTACCACTTCATTTTTGTCATAGCTATCATTGCAGGAATCGTCATGACGACATAGGCCAATGATATTATAGACCAGTTCAACGTAGACCAATCAAATTTCCCCATTTCATGTGTATAGTAGGAGACAAAACGAACAAACAGGTTTTTTTTGCTAACCAACCGTAATTGAACCAACCAACAGTGATGTCAGATGCCTTTTCCTCGAGGCTAACGAAAGAGACAGGCTACCGCGGTGCATTCCACTTATCTTTTTTTACAGACCGCTAGAGTGACGTGATGCTCTTTCCGCACACCTGCATTGGTGGATTCGAGCATCACGTGACTCTCGCGGTCTGTAAAAAAAAGATACGCGTAAAGCACCGCGGTAGCCTTTCTTTTTCGTTAGCCTCGCCTTTTCCTTATACTCGCCTGGACGAGTTCGATGGCGACCTACGGTATACGTGGCCGGTTCATGACTTTTAAAGCGTCACACGGCGTGGATGATCTTTACACGGCGATTGGCACAAAACTTTGTGCCAATCGCCGTATAAAGATGTACACTCAGTGTGCCGTTTTAAAATGTCACGAACCGGTCGTGTATGACCAACGAGGCTAACGAAAAGAATAACACGTCACTCTAGCGGTCTGTAAAAAAAGATAGGTGGAATGCACCGCGGCAGCCTGTCTTTTTCGTTAGCCTCGATGACCAAGGTATGACGTTTAGGTGAGATTGGCGATAATGGCGGTATGTCCAAAATGCTTGGAGATTCGATTTTGTCCAGAATCATCTCAACCAATCAAATGTGTATGCCCCGTATGTCGCCACTCTCATATCGAGGCACCCTGTTTCTAGAGTATCTCTATGTGAGAGTAACCACATACAGGAAAGAAAATTGATTTGATTGAGACGATTTTGTAGTAAAACACTTGTGTGCTGATTGGTGGCATGGCAAGAACAAGCACTCTCTCAAATGTTGAGAGTTTGTTCTTTGAACTCTCATTTGTTTTTTGAACTGACCTTTGGACATCTTTTTAAAGAATTTAGAAGTTGTAACCTAAAACATATAGCGTTCAAATTTTTTATGAATTACACTTTTAAATAAAATGTCTTCGCTTTTCAAAAGTTTCCATTTGTACATATGTAATCATGACTAATAAGTTCAATATTTCTTTTTTCGTAAAAAATATGGAATGCAACATTTTGTTAATTTTTTATATACCATAGGGCAGTTGCAATCAGCTGATCAACCATTGTATTCACTTGGAGTTAAGGGTAATTCCACAAATCAGAACTGCCTATTTGTACAGTTTACCTCCAAGGTGACGTCAATTGCAACTGCATCGAGGCTAACGAAAAAGACAGGCTACCGCGGTGCATTCCACTTATCTTTTTTTACAGACCGCTAGAGTGACGTGTGCTCTTTTCATACAACTGCATTGGTGCATTTGAGCATCACGTGACTCCGGTGGTCTGTAAAAAAAGATACGCGTAAAGTACCGCGGTAGCCTTTCTTTTTCGTTAGCCTCGCAACTGCATTCAGTGAGCGCGTCCAGCAATGTCACCGGTATATAATCGGTAAGGTCGGTTAGTTACCAAGGCGTTCAGTGCTGCTAACCGATACGCAACCAACGTCGTTCAGCGAAAGTAACCGGTAAAGGACCGAACTAATCGAAAAAAAATCTTGGTTAGGTGGGTCACGTGATTGGTTACATGAAAATTTATCTCAAAGGAATTGGCGACTATAATTACGATGATGTAATACAGATGGCGCTGCTAGTAAATAATACCAGTTCGTCCAGTTAGAAACCGGTTACTTACCACGCCTGTAAGTAACCGTCACATTGGTTAGGTCTGCTGAACGCACTCAGTGATTCAGTTTTAACTGACGTCACACCCTAGCAACCGAGGCTAACGAAAAAGACAGGCTACCGCAGTGCATTCCACTTATCTTTTTTTACAGACCGCTTGAGTGACGTGTGCTCTTTTCGTACAACTGCATTGGTGCATTTGAGCATCACGTGACTCCGGCGGTCTGTAAAAAAAGATACGCGTAAAGCACCGCGGCAGCCTTTCTTTTTCGTTAGCCTTGCTAGCAACCACTTTAACAACCAGATGGGAATTTTGTTTGCCCATCGGTTTTTGATTGGTTGGGCGATAATACAGGCTGATTAATTAACAATTTCGATTGGTTGGATCACGTGGTTTAAACTGATCTGTAGTATGCAGTTAAGAGCCTACATCAGTCATGCGGAAAAACGCTCAAGCTATTAAGCATTTTTCTTTAATAGCGCAACGAAATTATCAAAATAATCAAAAACAGAGCGGAAATCTATTTTTAAAATATCCATATCGTCACATGCAGCTCAATCTCTGTACAGTAAATATATAAACAAAACAGCGTCAAAACTGTATACACTTTGTAGCATTGTTATGGGCAAATGCGCCAAATCCTTTGGCGAAATATTTTTCGCCAAGGAAGTGTTGAAAGTGTATACACTTTGGAGTATCACAGCGATTACCGTCTAGTGAAACCCCGGTTAAGATTTCCCCTTATTATAAGGACCGTTTATCGCACGCAAACAAAAACATTGAATTTTCGTACTGAAAATAAAATTTTGTTTGATGTAGTCATGTAGTTTACATTATTTCGTGTTGTTAATTATTTTGCATATGCTTATGTTACTGTCAGTTTGCTAGTAAATTTTCATAGGGCACATTATACAGCCTATTTTTTAATAGTTTTACGCAAAAACTTTTATAAGATTTATTAAGTTTGTGATTTATTATTTGCATATTGGTAATAAAATCAATCAATCAATTAAAATTGGTAGATTGGTTGACAGTTGTTTGTAAACAACTAGCGGAAAGGGTGAAACTTTTTGAACTGCATTTGCACATTGAATAACGTCTTTATTACAGTGGTTTGTTTTATTTACTTCTGTAAGTTCTATCCTTGTAATAACTGTAACTGTAGTTATATCATCCTTGTATTAATCGTAATCGTTTGTATCGTACTTCTTCGTTGTTTATGTCAATAAATGTCGTCTTCCGTGTTCTAAGCTTCGGCTATTATTAATTACAATATACAAGTTACCACATAGTGTCAGATTAATATTTTAACTTGTTTTAATTACGAATACGAATCTAAATTGCATTCGATCATGTCGGATGGCGGACTTCGTCCTCCAAAGCCATTGCAAATTACTGCGGATACAAGAGAACAATGGGAAGATTGGCTCCAAAGCTTCGAATGGTACGCGGAAGCAGTTTCGCTTAGTTCGAAAGGTAAGAAAGTGCAAGTAGCTACTTTTATGGCATGTATAGGCCGTGATGCTCAACAAATATTCAAAACCTTCACCTTAGAAGATGACGAAAAAGAAGATTTACAGGTCATCAAAGATAAATTTCAAGGATACTTTACGCCAAAAGTAAATTATACATTCGAGCGGTATAAATTCAACCAGATACATCAGAAGTCAGGTGAGTGCTTTAAAGATTTTTTAACTCGTCTTAAAATACAAGCATCTCGCTGTAAATTGGGCACTATGGAAGAAGAATTACTTCGCGACCGAATAGTAGTTGGAATCGACAATAACGATGTTCGCAAGAAACTGTTAAGTGATCCAGAACTTAACTTAGATAAAGCAGTACAAATCTGTCTCGCTGCTGAAAGTGCTTCCCTGCAACTAAAAAATATTGTTAGTGATAGCAAACCCGATTCATTAATTTCAAGTATTTCCAGTAAATTCGCGAAAGGGCAGAAAAACAATCATTCGAAAAATAAGTTAAACCCGAAAATCGCCAAATATATTAATGAGTGTAGAAATTGTGGCTTTTCCCATAAATTGAATGAATGCCCGGCTTTTGGCAAAAAATGCAACATATGTCAAAAACTTAACCATTTTGCTAAAAAATGCAGATCAAAGCAAAAATATAAAGTCCAAGAAATAGAAAAAATTGAAACAATGGCTGAGAGAGATGAAGACAACTATGTCATTGGAGCAGTAGACGCAAATAATAATGACGATTGGTTTGAAACAGTTGTTATTAAAAATAAATCCATTCCCATGAAATTAGATACAGGTGCGCAGTGTAACGCTATGCCGTATAAAATAGCTAAAGAACTGGTGTTGCAAATAAATCCCTCAACTGTCCGCAAACTTCTTACCTATTCTGGCCATGCCATAAATGTTTCGGGAGAATCGATAGTTCCCTGCAAAATTAAAAATAAAGAAATGCAGTTACGGATAATTATCGCACATGGTGGTATAAGCCCAGTGTTAAGTCGCAAAACATGCACAGAAGCAGGCCTGATTCAGAGAATAGATTTAGTAAAAACACTAGAAGAAGAATTTCAAGAACTTTTTCACGGAATCGGCTGCATTAAAAATTTTGAATATACAGCAGATTTTTCCACAGAATGTCCCCAAACTGACATTAAACCCCCTAGGAGAATTCCATTTTCTCTTCGACCATTAGTAAAGAAAGAACTTGACAAAATGGTCCAGGATAAAATTATAAAGAAAGTAGAGGAACCAACACCCATAGCTAGTCCAATGGTCGTTGTTATGTATTATCACAGACTCTAACTGTAACGTTAACCATAACATTTTTATGTTTCCAGAATGGCAACAGGCTAGCGGCAGTCAGATGTAAACATTCACGCCGTGTCGCTACAAGATAGCAATGCACATGCTTTTATCTTTAATAAACCCTGTTAAGTTATATCATGAGTAATTATATGTATGTTACTAATACGTAACAAATTGGCGACGAGGATGGGATTTAAAGGGTTTAGCAAGCTACCTGCAAAATATTGATACTCACGCGTTAGGCTTAACAGTGACAACGTGGATTGGTTACAGAACTGAGTGAAATATACATTCTGCAAACTTCTGATTTTTTTTTCTCCAAACATCGTTGTGAAAAATGGCTACTTTCGGCAGCTTAGAGCCTTTCGATGTATCGGAACCATCAACGTGGGACTGTTATCACGAAAGATTGGAATGCTTTTTAGAAGCGAACGATGTCAGCGACTCGACGAAGAAACGGGCCATATTTCTGAGTGTGTGCGGCGCGAAGATGTACGCGACAATCCGTTCTCTCGTATCCCCAGCAAGCCCTTCTTCTAAAACATACGATGAACTAATACAACTTGTCAAAACTCATTTCTCGCCAAAACCTTCAGAAATCTTCCAGCGATTTCTATTTTATAGAAGGAACCAACAATCGGGGGAAAGTATAAATGCATTCATCGCGGAATTACGAAAACTATCCGAACACTGCAATTTTGGCTCATCGTTGGATGTCATGCTCAGAGATAGGTTGGTGTGCGGGCTGCTAGACGAAGCTCTCCAACGACGCTTACTTGCCGAAGCATCGCTGACTTTTAATCAAGCACTAGATAAGGCCTTGGCAGCAGAGACTGCTAATTTTCATGTAAAGGAGATTCGGAGCTCCGGATCTGTCTCAGTGATGCCTCTCGACAAGAGACAAAATCGAAATCAAAAGCAATCTAAAACTCAATCACAGAGAGAAAATTGTGCTGGTTGTGGAGGCAACCATTCAAGATCACAGTGCAAATTTAAAGATGCTGAATGCCATGCCTGCAAAAAGAAAGGCCATATACAAAGGGTCTGCCGGAACAAATCAAATTTTACTAGGAAAACAGTACATGAACAGAATTTAGAAAATAGCGATACTGATTCCTCTGAAACAGAGAGTTTAAACACCTTCCATTTGAAATATGTGTGTCTCAATAATGTGGAAACACCAAACATGAGAACAACTGTCCTGATCAATGGTACACCATGTGTTATGGAAGTAGATTCGGGAGCCAAAATATCCATCATTGACAAAAGTACTTTTGACCAGTTATATCCTCACGAGGTTCCACTGTTGGAAAAGTCTCCTTTTATTGTTAAAGACTATAATAAACAACCAGTAGAAATTTTGGGTCGGTGCCAAGTAGATGTTAAATATGCTTCATTTGACCGGAAGCTTCCACTTCTGATTGCTAAGAAGAAACGTCAAGGACTTTTAGGTCTGAATTGGTTTGAATCATTAGGAATAAAGGTAACAGGCATCCATAGCATACAACAGTCTATCATTGATGATGTCTTAAGTGAATTCCCTGATGTTTTCAAGGAAGAATTGGGAAGCTTTACAGGTACTCCTATCAAGTTGCATTTAGATCCCACAGTCCGTCCAATCCAGCTGAAAGCTAGAAATGTACCATTTGCTCTAAGACCCAAGATTGAGAAGGAGTTGCAACGATTACAAGACCAGGGAGTTCTTGAACCAGTTAGTTACTCTGATTGGGCAACTCCTGTAGTTCCTGTCCTTAAATCTAATGGGGAAATTAGGCTCTGTGGTGACTATAAATGTACAGTCAACAAGGCTTTAGGCACTCATCCATATCCAGTGCCAGCAGTAAATCAAATACTCGCAGAATTAACAGGAGGCCAACATTTCGTAAAGCTTGACCTGTCCCAAGCATACCTGCAATTAGTCGTGGATGAAGCTTCTGCCATGGTACAAACAATTGTGACACATCGTGGAGCATTCAAGTGCAATCGACTCCAATTCGGAATTTCCACAGCTCCTGGAATATTCCAACGGTTCATTGAGTCATTGGTCATAAACATACCAGGAGTGTTGCCATACTATGACGATGTCTTAATCAAGGGTTCAACACTAGACGAACTAGCCAAGCGACTTCGAGAAGTTCTTGACCGATTCTCCAAGGCTGGGTTACGCTTAAACAGAGAGAAATGTATCTTTGGAACCTCCAGCATTGAATTCTTAGGGTGTGAAATCAATGAGAAAGGTATTAAACCCACAAAGGAGAAAGTGACAGCTATCCAAGAAGCCCCTATACCAACCAAGAGAGAAGAACTCCAAGCATTATTGGGCCTACTGAACTTTTATCATGTGTTTCTACAAGATAAAGCAACAGTGGCAGAACCTCTTCATCGCTTGCTTGACAAGGGAGCAGTGTGGAAATGGAAGAAAAGCCACGAAGAAGCTTTTAATAAGGTAAAAAAACTCTTGTCAAGTGATTCCCTCCTTGTACATTTCGATGAAAAGAAACCAATCATCCTCACATGTGATGCTTCCCAGTATGGTGTTGGAGCTGTCCTGAGCCACGAATTGTCAGAGGGCGTAGAAGCTCCAGTGGCATACTATTCAAGAACAATGAACCCAACTGAGCGCCGGTATGCCCAGATTGACAAAGAAGCCTTGGCCATTATACAGGGTGTTAGGAAGTTTCACAACTACCTCTATGGACAAAAATTCGAAATAAGAACTGATCACAAACCTTTACTAGGCCTTTTGGCCAGTGATAAACCCACACCAACTATGCTGTCTCCTAGAATGCAACGATGGTCCCTAACCTTAAGCTCATATGACTACCATCTTGTATACCGACCTGGCAAATTAATTTCCAATGCAGATGGACTTAGTCGTCTACCTCACCCGCAGATGACCCATCATGAAACATCTCCCAATGAAGTGTTACTCCTGGAGGCTTTGGACAAGCCCCCTATCTCAGCCAAAGATATTGCACGAATGACACTCCAAGACCCAATCTTAGCTCGAGTGCTCAACTGGGTTTTGAAGGGGTGGCCGGCTGAAAAGCCAGATGAAGAATTCGCCCCTTATTTTCAACGACGATTGGAAATCTCAGCCCACAGAGGATGCCTCCTTTGGGGATGCAGAGTCATAATACCAAGGAAGGCACAAGAACGTCTACTGGCTACTCTCCACAATTCACATCAAGGCATTGTGCGAACAAAAGCTCTTGCAAGAAGTTACATGTGGTGGCCGAGGATGGACAGCCAAATCGAAGACACAGTAAATAGCTGCAATATTTGCCAACAGACACGACATGCTCCTCCTAAGACAGTGGGAACATGGGAGTGCATTAAAAAACCTTGGTCAAGACTCCACATCGATCATGCTGGTCCTTTTCAAGGATCCCTTTTCCTCATTGTTGTCGATGCATACTCAAAATGGCTAGAAGTTGTTAAAGTCTTGTCAACAGACTCAGTGTGTGCTATTGAAGCTCTGAGGAAGCTCTTCGGTACACATGGCATCCCTGACACTGTAGTGTCAGATAACGGACCTGGCTTCAAATCCTCAGAATTTGACGAGTTCCTTAAGAGAAATGGAATCTACCATTCTTTTACAGCTCCGAGACATCCTTCATCGAATGGGCAAACAGAGCGGATGGTGCAGACAACAAAAGATGCACTTCGAAGAATTATTACTGGGAATTGGAATTCTAGACTTGCATCATTCTTATTAGCACAACATGCTACACCCAATGCTACTACAAATGTGTCTCCAGCAGAGCTGCTTATGAACCGCCGTTTGAAAACCTGCCTGGACAGACTTCATCCTGATTTTACGGAGCCTAATCCCAAGAATCTGTCTAATCCAAGGTTCCGAATGTTTGCACCTCTAGACTCTGTGTATGCTCGAGGATTCCATCCTCACGACAAATGGGTACCAGCTACAGTCACAGAAGTAACTGGCGCCACAATGTATGAGGTCTTAACGAATGAAGGTCTTGTGTGGAAGAGACACATTGACCAATTAAGACGACGTCAAGGTAATCTTCAGCATGTGACAGACACTGGTAATTCCTCAGCATCATCCTGTGGTCCAACACCTTCACCGCTGATGTCAGGATCAGTAGAAGACAGCGAGGACACCGAGCCAGCAGGAGGCACCAAAGATCCGGGACTGACAACAAATGACACTGTTCCAGAGCCTGTGGATACAGATAGTTTAATTGGGATTGCACCTGCAGGAGATAGACAGTTCCCTGATGTTACAAGTCCAACATTCCTCCCATCGAGACCAGTTAGAGCTAAACATCCACCAACCTGGCTAAAGGACTACGTTACATAGGGGGGAGGGATGTTATGTATTATCACAGACTCTAACTGTAACGTTAACCATAACATTTTTATGTTTCCAGAATGGCAACAGGCTAGCGGCAGTCAGATGTAAACATTCACGCCGTGTCGCTACAAGATAGCAATGCACATGCTTTTATCTTTAATAAACCCTGTTAAGTTATATCATGAGTAATTATATGTATGTTACTAATACGTAACAGTCGCAGTAAAGCAAAAAGGAAAAATAAGGATTTGTATTGATCCGTCGGAAGTTAATAAAATTCTGCTGCGAAGGCATTATCCTTTAAAAACGCTTGAAGAAGTCACTGCTAATGTGAAAGGCTCCAAATACTTCACAAAATTAGATCTGAAGAAAGGCTTCTGGCAACTAAGAGTTTCACCCGCCACACAACCTTTTTTTACGTTCACAACACCCTGGGGAAGATATTCTTTTCTGAGAGTCCCGTTTGGCATAAAGACAGCTCCAGAAATATTTCAAAACCATATGACTAAAATTCTTCAAGGCATTCTAGGTGTAGAAAACTCGATGGATGACATTCTAATCCATGCACCAGACATAAATACCCTCCGGTCCAGAACTAGAACAGTTTTTGAAGCCCTCAAAGAAGCAGGAGCAAAGTTGAATCGAGACAAGTGTGAGTTTGAAGTGCAATTTCTTGGACACGTGCTTACTCCTGAAGGTATCACGATTGATCCAGATAAAGTCGCAGCTATTGATCGAATCAAAACTCCGTCCAGTAAGAAAGATTTGCAAAGACTACTTGGAATGATACAATATCTTCAGAAATTCATACCTAACTTGTCAGATAAAACCCACAACATGAGGCTGCTGTTGAAGAAAAATACCGCTTGGGTTTGGGATAAACAATTAGACCAAGACCTCTGTGAAATTAAAAATTTGGTGAAAGCATCTCCTACTCTTACATACTTTGATCCGAACAAAATTTTACAATCTCTGTAGATGCCAGCTGTTACGCTCTCGGCGCTGTTTTACTACAAGAAGGCAGACCCATCGCTTATTCATCCACAGCACTAAATTCATCACAACAGGCATATCCACAAATCGAAAAAGAGGCCCTAGCCATGAAATTCGGGTGCCAGAAATTTCACTTGTACATCTACGGAAAAGATGTGGTCATCGAAACAGATCACAAGCCTCTAGAATCTATTTTTAACAAGACCATCGATCGAATTCCCCCAAGACTCCAAAAGTTATTCTTAGAAGTTCAGCAGTACGGACCTAAAGTCAAATACAAATGTGGTAAAGAATTATATATAGCAGATTTGCTAAGTAGAGATTGCCACTACCAAGATTCTTTAGAAGAAAGCAATCTTCAAATCTTATTTGCAATTCCAACTACCAATAAAGGTTTAAAAGCTCTTCAAGAATTCACAAATACAGATCCAGAATTGACACTAGTAAAGCATTTTATTTCAACTGGGTGGCCCCCAAATAAAGATTGTGTACCAAATTCATGCAAGAAATACCTTCCGTTTGTCGATGAACTATCCGTTCAAAAAGATCTAGTTTTGAAGGGACTAAGAATCATCATTCCAGAAAAATACAAATCCACAGCACTAAGGAATCTCCACGAAGGACACTTAGGTATATCGAGTTGTCTGAAAAGAGCTCACGAATGCATGTTTTGGCACGGCATGTCGCAAGACATAATTTCCATGATAGAAAACTGTGAAACCTGTCAAAGAACTCAGAGAGCTCCACCAGCCGAACCTCTAATTCCAAAGGAAATTCCAAAACTGCCTTGGGAAATTCTCGCGTCCGATGTCTTCACATTTCAAAGTACAGATTATCTACTTATTACTGATAGCTACTCAGGCTATATAGACTTTAAACCCTTAAAGGACATGACAAGTAAATCCACTATCGAAATTCTGAAGGACTGGTTTAGCGTACGTGGAATACCGAGAATTCTAGAGACTGACAACTGCGGCAATTACAAATCTTGGGAGTTTGAAGCATTTTCTCAACAGTGGATGTTCCACCATCAAACATCTAGCCCTTTATATCCTAAAGGAAACGGTTTAGCTGAACGTGCAGTCCAGACAGCAAAGAATCTCCTCCGAAAATGCAAACTCTCTGGTCAAGATATCAACATGGCTCTCTTGAACTTCCGAAACACACCCAGAGATAACCTCGGATCACCTGCCCAAAGATTGTTTGGCAGAAGAACGAGAACCACAACTCCTATAAGCGAAGATCTCCTAAAACCTATGCTCATACAAAATACATCTGAACATCTTGCTGAAGCTCCTTTGAAGCAAAAGTATTATCATGATGCTCATGCGAAACCAACACAAAGCTTGCCGCTCCAGCCTAATCAAAATGTCATGCTTCGAAAAGCACACAGAAATTGGATCCCTGCTAAGATAGATTCTCAAACTGCACCCAGATCTTATAACGTAGTTACTCCATCTGGCACATTAAGACGCAACTCTAGTCACATAAAGCCAACTGAAATTAAATTCAACATAGAAAGGAAGAGGAGTCTACCAATGGATGCAGGAAACTCAACACTACCAGACAAACCACCCAATCCTTCTCCCACACCTGACTCGTCCAGCTCTGTTACACATGATGCTAAACACCATCCCGCCACTGTCACCACAAGATCCGGCAGAGTCATCAAACCTGTAAAGAAACTTGATCTCTAAAGTGAACACAGGATGATAGATACGAGCTTAACTTTCTAAAGAAGGGAGATGTAATAACTGTAACTGTAGTTATATCATCCTTGTATTAATCGTAATCGTTTGTATCGTACTTGTTCGTTGTTTATGTCAATAAATGTCGTCTTCCGTGTTCTAAGCTTCGGCTATTATTAATTACAATATACAAGTTACCACAATCCTGATGATGATATTACGCTAGAAGATGTTTTTCGTCCCTCAAACGGCTTTAAAATTTCAAAAAAACATAAAAGCACTTCACACAATTTCCTTTGTCGCCCGCCTTACCCAAACTTCAGATTTGCCAAATCACAGTAATACTGGAACACCATCTTATTTTTCCAGCTCAGACTTAAAAACTGTTCACGTTCTACGAGAACATTTTAAATTGTACGAAAATTTCATATCAATAGAAGAGGAAGAGCAGCTTTTAAAAGAAATTGATCCTATTTTAAAGAGGCGACGTTATGAAAAAGATCATTGGGATGATGTAAGTAATTTAATTTTATTAAACCTGTTTCCGTTGTTTCGATACTCAATTTTTTCTCTATGACCTTTATTATTATTTTTTTTTTACTTTGAGTAGAGATGTAATTGATATTCGGCCCTTTTGCCGAATACTCAACATTAGTTGAACGCTGTTGGATATTTAGCCAAATAAATTCAGAATACAATTTTTTTCTGCTTTATCTGGTATGTTTTTTCTCAAATCCATACTTGTTACTTTCTGACACGTTCATACAGTCATGTTTAAATTCATAAAATTTACAGGTATTCTTGTTCAGGACCGTGCGAAGAGAAAACTGCGCCTGGGGCAAAGTTTCAATTTGGCGCCCCCCTCCCCTTCTTTTTGTGACAGGTAACACAAAACTGATAAAGTACAGAAACAGAAATAAATTCTATTGAATAAACATTTCGCATTTATGTTGGAACTTTAAAAGGTTTAATTTTAATTCAGAAATTGCAAACAACTAAATAGCGTAAGAGAAAATTGCACTTATTTGTTGGAGAGATCATGATATTTTGAGACAGAAAAAAAAGAATGTTGAAAAGAAAAAAAGAAATTCTCCAGAAAATGATCGATAACCAAAAAATGAATAAATAAATAAATAAAACCATGGTTGGTAGTATAAATTTGGCGCCCCTTCAATTTCTGCACCCGAGGCGAAGGCCCCCCTCTTTGCACGGCCCTGTTCTTGTTTATATATACTAAGAAGTCTATTAGTATTTTTCTATTTCCTTTAAAGGCTAAGAATGTTTTAGATAATGGTGTTACAGTTGGAGATTTGAGCTGTGTTTAGAGGTGTAACTATTGGGAAATAACTGATTATAGATGTAATACATATATTCAAAAATGCTATTCAGTTCTAAAGCACTTTAAATATTAATGTCTGCCAATTTTATGCGCACATATAAAAATGATTTTCTTAATGTGCCAGAAAGATTCACGCTGTTCATTAGTATTGTTAATTTTTTTTTAAGAATAGCCTGGGATATATTTAATTACAAATATTGCAGAATTATATTATTAAAAATATCTTAATACTAACTCAGCAGGGTTAGAAATTAGCGGTCGTTAGTCGCCAAATGCAACTAAATTATTGCATTTGACGACCACAAAATTATATCTGGTCGTCAAATTTGACGCCTAGCTTTTTTTTTTTTTTTTTTTTAACGGGAGCTCTTATTTCTAATTTAGCATAAGTTTCTATCCTCCTCCAACACCTCCGCTCTACCTGCGCTTGAAACACCTGTTTCGATAAAAGATCGGACTTTAGCACGTGTTTTAGACATACTTGCACACACAGAAGGATAATAGCTTAGTATCCTATCTATGCCACTAAGCACTTCACCTTAACCCCTTAACCAATGACAGAAAAACTGACCTGTGACCTTAGAGAGAAGCAGGTGTTTAAGACACAATTGCACCTATCAATCACCCTCTAAACTGATTTCACCCCTTAACCAATGGCTAATAAAACTGACCTTAGACAAAGAAGGTATAGATCTATTCTTTGCCTTAGAGCCACATCCCTAAAATTCTTGTTCGAAAGCATAGTTCAAAATTGAAGTTTCAATGAAGTGCACATTTATATAGCTTGGAGCACGTGCAACTCAAAATGGCGAAACAAGATATATCTTCGTTTTTTTCTTTACCATTTCCAAATAAACGATTGAAAGCAGTAAATGAAGAAAACAAAGAAATGACGGATTCTAACAATGACAATTCTAAAACTATTCGCAAAGAAGTGAGTAATTCAACATTTTTAAAATGGAAAAAGGAGCACCCATGGCTCATTCAAGACGAAAATTTGATGGTATGCACCCTTTGTAAAGAGTTTGCAAAACCGGAAGAGACCAACTTTGTTAATGGATGCCCAGCTTTGCGATATGAAACAGTAAGTAATTTTATTCTGACAATAATTTGTTTTGTTATGTTATTTTTCAATTATAAAAATATCAGCATTCTTTTATTTATTTCTCGCCTCTGGTAAATTTCAAAAACAGGAAACGGGTACGGCAATCAATTACTGATACGGACAAAAAGCAATTATTTAGCTTTATTGCCGATAATGCGAATTGAAATTAACTAATTTTTTCAATCACAATAGTATCTAAGTTGTGTTATTTTTTTTTATGGTAAATGTTGAAGAAATTAAAAAATATATATATTGTCAAACTGTTTTTGAACGAAATTTCAGATGCTGCAACTCGAGAAATGGGAAAACATATCATCATGTGATACTAATCGCTTTTAACTCAAGATAAGTAATTCATTTATCAAAAATGGAAAACTCGCGAGAACCACTTAAACAGAAATTAATTGATTTTTAAAATAAAATGTCCCCAGAAAGTTTTAAAACTTTTAAATAAACAAAAATTAATAATTAAACTTTGGAAATCTTCTCTGAAAAATCTTTTGCTTTTACAAAAAAAAAAAAAAAAAAAAGGAAAGAAAATGCTATTGCTTTATTATTTTCTCCTCTTTAAAGCAAGAGAAACTACTATTCAAACTATATTCTTTTAAGACTCCGTGAAAACGTGTCAGCAGAATAAATAAAAGAGCTACAAGTAAACAGAAAAAAAAAAGAAAAAAAAAAAGCCGAACCCTTAAAAAAAAAAAAAAAAAATCTCTTTTGATAATTGAGCGATTTCCTTGAAATTTTCACCAAGTTACAATAATAGTAAATTAGGCAGTCTACAAAATTTTTATCAAAATGTAATAGCTTATTAGAAAATTAGAACCCCCACAAAAATTGGCCAGTACAGAACAATTAGAAAGAAGAAGCAATGTGGATTTTTCGCCAAGGTTATCAAAACAAAATAATCAGCTTTGGATGGATATTTTGTTATGCAAAAAGAAACCATGCAGATATTTTTTTTTTTCTTTTTTTGGTTCCCTAATAGGATATTTATATTTTACCATGCTTAACAAATCAATTCTATCTAGAAATAATAAACATGCTACAGGGAAGAATAGTTTTGCTTCATTATAGATACATAATGTTATCATAATCCTATACGATTTATTTATATACAGTAAACTTCTAAACCAGCATGACATTTAAAAAAAAAAAAAAAAAAAAATCCTTGTTTAATATTAGAAGAGCCGGAAAATTAAATTTTATAAAAATTGCTTATACCAGAATTTTTATTTAAAGCTTTTTAACATATTTACTTGATCATATGTTGTACTTTATATTATTTAGTATCTTTTTTATTCTATTCAAGCTATTTAAAGAATAAAAAACATGCTTTACTGTCATTTTTGGTTTAATTCTGACGTCTACACTTTTCCTACGACATTCATTCTGACATTCCTTCTGTAATCCGGCATGCTTAAAGTACCGAACGTGCTGGATTAGAGGAAGTTTACTGTATAAAATATCCCTTATCTGATCATCAGGCAGTAGCTATAGTTCATTATTATTATAACAGAACATTCGGCCTAGAATGATATACTATCAAAAAGTAAAATTTTTCAATAAATAATAACGAATAGTACATTAAAAATGTACTTATTATTGTTACATAAAAATTTTATTCAGAGGAATAAAAAATTTATTTTTTAATATATATTTTTAAGAGATTTTTTCCATTTAGCATATCTTAATTTTATATTGTTTTGCAACATCTGTATGTAAATGAGTTAATAACTTAATAAGAAACAACTAAATCATTTTATTTAAAATTTGCGTTATTTTTACAGCACATAAAAATATTTAATAAAGAAGAAAAGTATTTTTGACTTTTTAAAAAATTAGTAAATTTTATTTTTAGTTTGTATTAAAGTATTGTTATTTTTCCAGGTTAAAAAACATAGTATGTCTACTATACATCACAGTTCTTGCAAGGCAAAATTAGCCAAAGATAACCCCTCTAAAGCACCACTGGTATGTGCAATTAAGAATATGGATTTAGAGTTACTTTCCAATATGGAAAAGCTGTTCAATACAGCCTACCTTATTGCTAAAGAAGATTATGCCTTTGATGACTTTCCCAGTTTATGTGCACTACAGGAAAAAAATGGTTTGAAGTTTGGCAAAACGTATATTAATGACAAAGCTGCTAAACTATTTGTGAAATATATTGCAGAAAGCATGAGGTCAGAAATTAAAAAACAGCTTTCTTTTATTGATTTTTTTTCTATGATGGCTGATGGATCGACTGACCAGGCAACAATGTCATCAGAGATTATATATTTTTATTATTTGTATAAAGGTGATGTCAGGTGTACTTTCATTGGTTTGAAAGAATGTGAAAATGAATGTGCTTCTGGGATAAAATCTACAATAGAATCTGCTATACAAGAATTTGTACCAGAGTGGAAGCAAAAACTGGTTGCAGTCAGTTTCGATGGTGCAAGAGTAAACATGGGACATGTTTCTGGTGTTGTCAAATTACTCGAAAATGAGTGCGGAAATCTGGCATCAATTCACTGTGTGGCACATAGATTAGAGCTAGCTCTGGCTGATGCCTTAAAGTGTGTGAAATATGTTGGAAATGTTGAGGATACTATTAAAGGCATTTATTCCTTTTACCACAATAGTGCGAAGCATACAAAGGAACTTAAAACTGTTTCTGAAATTCTGGATGAAAATGTTTTGCGACATGTTGGTCTGCATGGCACTTGATGGTTGCAATCACGACATCGAGCTGTTCAAGTTCTTATAAAGAATTGGTACGCAGTTATTACGCATATGGAACAGGTTGTTGTCACTGAAACAGAAGACAGAATGTGCCAAGTTAAGAGGGTATTTGAAAATTTTAAAATGTGAAAGATTTTTGAATTTCCTTCATTTATATGAAGATATTTCTCACATTCTTGCTAGACTCTCTGAAACTTTTCAACAAAAGTTTTTCACTCTAGGCGATTTTTGTGTAAAGTTTGAGTCTTGCAAAGAAAGACTTTCAGCAATGATGTCTGAAGATGCAGAAAGTCTTCAGAAATTTAAGAAAAATCAGATTTTTGAAGGTACTGTTATAACATATAAAGACATAACTCTGTCTAGAAATGATTCAGACTTACATTTGTTTGAAGAGGATCATAAAAAACTTTTGAATCAAATTATCGAATCGTTAGATAAACGGTTTGCTAATATGACACAAGAAAACCTTTTTTCAAATTTAAAAGTGTTTGACCCATGTTGCCTTTATGAATTGAAAGCAGAGGATGAAAAGAAAATTGATAATAAGTTAACAGAACTTATAAATAGTCTTCCACATAATGTACACATCCACATTAATAAAGATGTATTAATAGAGGAATTTTGTGATTACAAAATGTGGATTAAAGATAAATTAAATATCCCATGCAAAGCTGCTTGGCAGCGATTAATCGCTGAATTAAAATCTAGTTCTAGTTTTTGCAATATCAACAAAATTTTGGAATTTATCATGGTCCTTCCTTTGAGCATAGCAGAATGTGAAAGGGGGTTCAGCCAATTTAATCTTATCAAGACAAATATCAGAAATCGTTTAGCATTGGACTTGGTCAATGATATACTTATAATAAAATTATATGGACCCCAATTGAAAGATTTCAATGCTGAAAATGCCTTTAATTTATGGTACTCCGATGTAACACATGGTCGAGTTAGAAGACCTGATTTTAAAAACTAAATATCATGATTTTAATTTTCAAAGTAATTGTTGTAAGATTATCTAAAATAAATAATGGATGATAAAATTCTATTTTCGTGTTATTTAATATATATGATATTTTTTTATTATTTAATATTTCTCCTTCTTTTGCTTCTAAAATAAGATACTGTATAAAGAATGTTTTAAAATTTCAGTGTTTTCCCTTTTAAAAAAAAAAAGTATTTATATAGAAATCAATATCTTTAAATGCCATACAAATGTATATTAATTGGTATCCAAAAGTTCATTTATTTGCTTTTTCTTTTTTTTTTTTCCATTTTCTGATGAATTTTCAGTCATAAGATTTTTTTTTTTTTAATTAAGCTTATACCTGGTTGTATCTAACAGTTCAAATTTTCTTTCTATGGATATAATTACTTGATAATCCAGGGATCATTCTAGAACATAAAAAAGGGCAGGGCGCACATTACATAATAAGGGCAATTTTGTTGAAAAGGGCACATCATTTCATAAAAAGGGCATTTTTGTAATAAGTGCATATGCCAATATACTGATGGGGAGAAAAGTCTGGCAATGGCAACAGCTTAAAGTACTGCTTAATTTTAAAAATCCAATAACATTTCTAATTTTCATAACTTTTCCTACGATATTCAAAAACCTCTCTCTAAAACTTTTATTCAAAAGATAACTTTTTCCCGGTTTTAGCAAAACTGGTTTTGAAAAAGCTACAAAAGGAAAGTTCTAAAGCTACTTCTCAATTTTTTTATACAACTTATGTTAGTTATCATGTGGTCAAAGGCCAGCACTAGAAAAGGTGAAATTAATCAATGACCCTTAGTTACCCTTTATGTCTTGTTCAATGGAAAAAATTCATAAATGGAAAGATGAATCACTCAAAGTCAAAGATTAGACATACCAGGACATTTCACAAAGAAATAAAGAGGAGTGCTCTCCCTGACATACTGTACTAGCATTCTAAAAATAAAAGATAGGTAAAGAATTTTTTAAAGTACAATGAAAACAAGGCAGAATTCTACCTAGGAATAAAAGGAGGGTAGAAATCTACCTAGAAAAAGGGCAAGGAGGGTAAAATTCTACCTGGAAAAAGGGCAAGGAGGGTGGGATTTTATCTAAAAAGGGCATGAGGGTAGGCCGCCCCTCTGAAACTCTCTAGAATGATCCCTGGATAATCTATTTTGTACGCATATTAGCTTTATAAAAAGAATTATTTTAACATTTTTCTCGAATCCAAATATTGTAGTTTAATGCTGTTTTAAAATTTTATAGAAAGCCAGGTTTTATTTTGTTTTAGTGATTAACACAGAGATAAAATGTTTAATATGTACAGCCTCCTCGCCCTTAACACATAACGGTAATTACAATATTAAGGGTACAATATAACATGGGTTCGAAAAGAAATGAGAAAATATGATATAACATAAAATTGCAACCATGAAATGCAGTTTGGCACCTAGGAAAAAAATTGCAGGCGTCATTTGACGCCTTACTGAGAATTCCCAATTTCTAACCCTGTAACTCAGTATTTTAAATTGTATATAAGTTTAAGTTGTGTGTGTGTGTGTATTGTTACGTTGTTGAAATGTGAAATAAGTGCAAATAAATATTTTTTTTTATTAAAGTACTAGATGGAACCCGTCAAAATTTGACGGCAAACAACTTGATAATACCATAAAAGTAAAATTTATAGTTGCTTTAACTTGACAAATTTCATAGTGGGGAGCATAATATGATTAAGTGGTCACAGACTTTTCCATCGATAAATCACATGAGGGGTGTATGCAAAATTTAGAAAAGTACACCCTTGGGGGTCAAAGTGGGGGGGATGGACATGGGAGATGCATAATATGATTAAGTGGTCACAGACCTTTCCAATGATATATAACATGAGGGTTGTGTGCAAAATTTAGAAAGTACGGGGGGGGGGGGGGCAAAGTGGGGAGATGGACATCGGAGATGCATAATATGATAAAGCAGTTACAGACCTTTCCAATGATATATAACATGAGGTAGAGATCTGCACGGGCCGGGTCAAGGCCCGAAGCCCGTACTCGGCCCGGCCCGCGGGCCGGGCTCGGGCCTATTTTTCTTCACGGCACTCGGGCCGGGCCGGGCCCGGGCCATATTTTTTTCTGAAGGCTCGGGCCGGGCCGGGCCTAGTAAGTACTCTTTATGGGCCGGGCCGGGCCTTACTTTTTTCCTGAAGGATAAGGCCGTGCCTTAAATTATTTTTTCCGTACAGAGCCGGGACTGGTTTCATTCTTCCTAGTCTTCACGCCTCAGAATTTTTAGTCCTGGTGTAAAATAAGATCTGGCATAAAAATCTTTTCAAAACATGCATACATTTTTAAATCGCCATTATCTTATAATTAAACATTAAAATTTATTCTTTTTAAAGAGTAGTAGATTTATACACTTATTAAAATATGGCTAAATTAAAATATAGTAAAACGTGTGAAAAAGAACCTGCTTATGATGGAATCCTGTCTTAAATTGAAAAATGTGTTGATCCATTAAAAATGAATATACTAATATTTAAGAAAAGAATATATAATACATTTACACCTGCGAAGAAGGCAAATTGTCTATAACTCATTTTTTTTCTTCCCTATGCAATTCCATCTTAGAAGATTTTACTGTATAGCATTTTTCTGATTTTTAACACTTCAATAAATGGAATATGGATTAACAATATTGATGATAACTTAAACACATACATACAACAAATAGAGATTTATTAAAAAAAATAAATATTCCAGCTTGCGGCACCTCTATAAAAATGAAGATTATAAACATGAATTAAAAAAAAAGGCTAAGATAGGAATTTTTGGTTAGATCTCCTCCTACGAGGCAAATTTTTAACCAAATCGACGTAAAAATTATGTTTTGTAGAAATTCACTCGGGCCGAGATTTTAACTTTTTTCCGGGCCGGGCCGGGCTCGGGCCGAACTTTTAACTTTTAAATCGGGCCGGGCCGGGCCAATATTTTTTTTGTTCGGGCCGGGCCGGGCTCGGGCCGAACTTTTAATTTTTGTATCGGGCCGGGCCGGGCCAAATTATTTTTTGTATGGGTCGGGCCGGGCCCGGGCCTGGAAATTTCGGCCCGTGCAGACCTCTAACATGAGGGTAATGCGCAAAATTTAGAAAGTACCCTTTTGGGGTGGGCAAAGTGGGGAGATGGACATCGGAGATGCATAATATGATTAAGCAGTTACAGACCTTTCCAACAATATATGACATGAGGAGTGTCAACAAAATTTAGAAAAGTATCTCTTGGGGGGGGGGGGCAAAGTGGGGAGATGGACATTGGAGATGCATAAAATGATTAAGTGGTCACAGACCTTTCCAATGATATATAACATGAGGGTAATGTGCAAAATTTAGAAAGTACCCCTTCGGCGGGGGGGGGTGGGGGAGTGGGGAGATGGGCATCAGAGATGCATAATATGATTAAGTGGTCACAGACCTTTCCAATGATATATGACATGAGGGGTGTCAACAAAATTTAGAAAAGTATCCCTTAGGGGGGTGGGGGGGCAAAGTGGGGAGATGGACATTGGAGATGCATAATATGATTAAGTGGTCACAGACCTTTCCAATGATATATAACATGAGGGTTGTGTGCAAAATTTAGAAAGTACCCTTTGGGGGGGGAAGGGGGGCAAAGTGGGGAGATGGACATCGGAGATGCATAATATGATTAAGTGGTCACAGACCTTTCCAATAATATATAACATGAGGGTAATGTGCAAAATTTAGAAAGTACCCCTTCGGGAAAGGGGAGGAAGTGGGGAGATGGGCATCGGAGATGCATAATATGATTAAGTGGTCACAGACCTTTCCAATGATATATAACATGAGGGTTGTGTGCAAAATTTAGAGAAGTACCCTTGGGGGGGTGGGAGGGCAAAGTGGGGAGATGGACATTGGAGATGCATAAAATGATTAAGTGGTCACAGACCTTTCCAATGATATATAACATGAGGGTAATGTGCAAAATTTAGAAAGTACCCTTTGGGGGGGGGGCAAAGTGAGGAGATGGACACCGGAGATGCATAATATGATTAAGCAGTCACAGACCTTTCCAACAATATATGACATGAGGGGTGTCAACAAAATTTAGAAAAGTATCCCTTGGGGGGGGGGGGGGGGAAAGTGGGGAGATGGGCATCGGAGATGCATAATATGATTAAGTGGTCACAGACCTTTCCAATGATATATAACATGAGGGTTGTGTGCAAAATTTAGAGAAGTACCCTTGGGGGGGTGGGGGGGCAAAGTGGGGAGATGGACATTGGAGATGCATAAAATGATTAAGTGGTCACAGACATGTGCAAAATTTAGAAAGTACCATTTGGGGGGGGGGGGGGGGCAAAGTGAGGAGATGGACACCGGAGATGCATAATATGATTAAGCAGTCACAGACCTTTCCAACAATGTATGACATGAGGGGTGTCAACAAAATTTTGAAAAGTGCCCCCCTTAGGGGGGGGGGCGGGATGGACCCCGGAGATGCATAACATGAATAAGTGGTCAAAGACTTTTCCACCGATATATCACATGAGGGGTGTGTGCAAAATTTAGAAAAGTGTCCCACTTGGGGGGGGGGGGGGGGATGGACACCGGAGATGCATAACATGAAAAAGAAGTCACAGCCGTTTCAACTTGCAACCTTTTTCTCGAAGGCATTTGACAATATTAAATTTTTTTTTACCCAAGACAATTTAACGATATTCTTATTTTTTTTTGCGTAATTCGTCAAACGTTCATGGAAAAAATCATGAAATTCGCTAATCAATAGTTGATAAATTATAAAATTCAACAATCGATAGCAGTAAAATTGGTCAATCGATAACGGAAAAATCACGAAATTCATCAAATGGTCTCCCGTAAAAAAAATTGGCCTGCACACTGATGTGATGATCAAAAGGGTTTTGAAGTATAGGACAAAATTAGCACTCGCCAAACAGCGAGTAATACTGAAAATTTGGCAATGGACTTTATTGCCACCACTGGTCAAACATAATAGTCACACTCACCAATTGCGATGATTGAATGTAAAAAGATTTTTTTTCTCTGCTGTCGCGCGACAAATTTTGAAACCATTTGGCAAATTTCATCCCTGAAATTGGCAGATTGTGAATTTTTTTCTCGAAGAAATTCGAAAATTTTTTCTCCCGAAACCAGTTGATGAATTTTGCGATTTTTCCACTGTGTAGATTAATGAATTTTGCACTTCTTCCGCTATCGATTGACGAATTTCGAATTTTATCGACTATCGGTTAACGAATTTCACGATTTTTTCCATGAACGAACAAATTGCGCACTTTCTGCTAATTGACACATTTCGCCCTTTACAATTCAGTCAATGAGTTGAACGTTGTTTCTTTCGAGAAATGTCAGGAATGAAACAATGATTCTTTAGGTTGAATTTACTTCGTTCGATGCCCCATGGAAGAATGTGTGCGATGCAGCAACGGGCGTCACAGACTTTTTAGGGCACCTGCAGACTAAAAACATCTAACCAATCTTCGCGGGGGGAAAATAACAGATTTTGTCAAATGATTGAGGAAAAAACACTACTTTATCAAAGGATAATGGGAAAACATGACTTTTGTTAAAAGACCACAGAAAAAACGTAATTATGCAAAAGGATCGCGAAAGATAAGCAAATTTTGTCAAAGAATCGCAAAAAAGGAAATTTCACCAAAAGATCACGCTTTTTTACTAAATTTCGTCTAAAAATTGCGGAATAAAATGTATTTTATCAAAGAATTGCTGGAAAATGCGAATTTCGTTAAGGATCGTGAGAAAAATGCGAAATTCTTCAAAGGATCGCTGAAAAAACACTAATTTCGTCAAAGAATTGCTGAAAAAAACATGAATCTCGCCCAATAACAGAAAAATCATGGTTCATAATCATTATATCTAGTAGTATATGTAAATACAGTTTGTGATATAAGACAAAATTAACATTCACCAATCGGCGAGTAATACTGGAAATTGGTGATTGATGTTATTGCCACCACTGGCTAAACTTAGTCACACTCGCCAATTGCGATGATTGAATGTAAAATGAAATTTTTTTTCCCGCTGTCACTCAAAGAATTTTGAAACCATTTGGTGAAGTTTTTTCCGAAACCATTTTGTGAATTTCCCGATTTTTTCTTCAAAATCATTTGACAAAGAGACTTTTTTCTCGATGGCATTTGACAATATTCAAAATTTTTTTACCCAAGACAATTTGACGATATTCTTAATTTTTTTTGTGCAATTCGACAAATGTTCATGGAAAAAATCATGAAATTCGTTAATCAATAGTCGATAAATTGTGAAATTCAGCAATCGTTAGCGGTAAAATCGTAAAATTTGTCAATCGATAACGGAAAAATAATGAAATTCATCAAACGGTTTCCGGTAAAAAAATTGTCTTGCACGCTGATGTGATGATCAAAAGGGTTTTGAAGGCATTTATTTTATTTGTTGTATTGTGTATAAATACCTAGGTAGAAACAGTTTGCTTATTTTGTCAAATGTTTCAACAATATTCGACCCAATACGCATGCATAAAAAAAATCTTCCGGTAGGACCGGCCAATGAGGTGAAGGTCTATTACGGTCTCTAGAAACGTGTTTGGGATCATCTCCTGTTGTTTTTTTCTTGCACTTTGCGTTAAACCTAGGAAGGTATTTATATAGAACTCACTGTGGAGTGTTTAGAAGGTATTTATTTATTTCATTTATTATAATTTGTATGAATACTTAGGTGTCCATTTCGGATTTACTGTTTAAAAATGAATTTAGGCTCTTTTAACGTTCGCGAAATCAATCCCGATGGAAATTGTCTTTTTAGATCTCTATCATTTTGTTTATATAGTACAGAAAATGATTATTCAAATGTATGTAAAAATATCGTAGAACACGTAATACAAAATTGGACCACTTATAGTCCGTTTATTATCGGGGATGAATCTTATGGTGTTCCGATTGCTAATGAAGACAATTATGTAAATATATGGTTCTTCATAGAGGTATATGGTTCTTCACACTTCAATAGAAGCATTGTTTAAATTAATATAATTCTACAAATATGATGCAGTTTTAAAATATCGAGTAATGATTAATACTGTCAAAGAATATACTCATATACGTAATTAAGTTTTGGTACTTCTCTATTATCTCATCGACCACTTTTCATAAAAAAAAAACTATCGCCAAATAAATGGGAGAACGTTGTCATTGGAATATCAAAATAAATAAATAAAATATAAGAATTTAAGGATACAATTGTTATTTTAATTAATGAAATAACTAATAAATCAAATAAACATAATGAAAAATACACGCAAATGTTGAATTAAAAACCACTTGATGACATAAAAAACACGTATAATGTTTTCGACATCAAGTAAATGGGACTGCAATTTTGGCATTTAATCATACAGTTTGGCGATAGTATTTTGTTATGAAAAGTGGTCGATGGGATAATAGAGAAGTACTCAAGTTTTTTATACCAAGTTTGAAAATTTATCTTTTTTTGACATTTAAAAAAAATAACATAAAAAAACATTACAAATTTTCCCATTTAAAACATTCAAGATTTGTATATATACAAACAATACAATGTAAATATTAATATTGTTACATGATACATTATATACATTGTTTGCATGTATACTTCTTTGTATACATATATTGTTTGTATACATACAAACAAATATAATGTAAACATTATTCAAATATTAAGAGTTTGCAAATCAAAACATTCTAAAGATTTGTATACATACAAACAATATAATGCATACATACTCTTTACAAATAAAATAGCCCACTTATATAATGACAAAACTTTTAAATCGAATAGAGATAATATATTTCTGTTTTGTTATGAAAAGTGGTCAATGGGATAATAGAGAAAAGTACCTAAGTTATTTATACCAAGTTTGAAAATTTATCTTTTTTTGACATTTAAAAAAAATAACAGAAAAAACATTACAAATTTGCCCATTTAAAACATTCAAGATTTGTATACATACAAACAGTACAATGTAAATATTAATATTGTTACATGATACATTATACATTGTTTGTATATATACTTCTTTGTATACATATATTGTTTGTATACATACAAACAAATATAATGTAAACATTATTCAAATATTAAGAGTTTGCAAATCAAAACATTATAAAGATTTGTATACATACAAACAATATAATGCATACATACTCTTTACAAATAAAATAGCCCACTTATGTAATGACAAAACTTTTAAATCGAATAGAGATAATATATTTCTGTTTATTTTATAACTTATATTCTGATGCTCAGATTCTGCTTTTTTCGAACACATAATAATAAAAATATTACTACCGTGCGTACTGTCTTTTGACATTATATTTACATAATCGAATTCATTATCAATCGGAACACCGTAAGATTCATTCCCGATAATAAACAGACCATAAGTGGTCCAATTTTGTATTACGTGTTCTACACGTTTGAATAATTATTTTCTGTACTATATAAACAAAATGATAGAGATCTAAAAAAAAAATTTCCATCGGGATTTCGCCAACTTATGAGCCTAAATTCATTTTTAAACAGTAAATCCGAAATGGACATCTAAGTATTCATACAAATTACAATAAATAAAATAAATAAATAAAATAAATACCTTCTAAACACTCCACAGTGAGTTCTAGATAAATATCTTCCTAGGTTTAACGCAACGTGACAACAGAAAAAAACAACAGATGATACGATCCCAAACACGTTTGTAGAGACAGTCATAGACCCTCACCTCATTGGCCGGTGATTTTTTGACGCATGCGTATTCGATCGAATTTCGATGGAATATTTGATTTGACAGAATTACCAAACAGCTTTAAATATATGGATTTTTCTTTAGCTGCATATTTAAGCATTGTAAGATTAATTAATTAAATGCTACAAAATATACTTAATCAAGGGCTATTTCAGGAGGTATTACGTATCTCATTGATTATGTAGTTAAGTGTAAGCATTTTGAGGGGCTCATTAACTTTCAATGTACAAGAAAAGTTAATAGTATGACTGAATAGTAGAATTGAAGAACATCTATATATATATATTTGTCTTACATGGCGCGGAAATAGGGCTGAATTTCTACTTTATCGTTGGCAACAGCCGTAGTTTCCAGAGCTCAGACCAATGAACAGACAAGATTGTGTTAGCTCCACCTCCAATATGGTGGTCAGTGTCAGAGCAGTGAAACTGAAGCTAGCAATTATTAAAAATAAAATAATATGAACGTAATCTAAAGCGTCTGAGACGATTCCTCATTTTAATTATGAGTAATAATGTTAATTTCAAATTAATTCTCAACTCTTATTTAGAGTTTTACGAATTTTACTCGCACAAAAAATCGGAGATAATAAAATATAAACTTTCTAGAATGCCCCTGCTGCCATCTGCTGCTGTTTTATTGAAGTAAAAATAATTTCTTATTTCCGAAATCTATAATCAATTAGAATAATAAAATGTCGAACGAAATTTAAACAATCATTGATGATAAACTATCTTCCTACCACGTAATGTTTTTAAAATAAATTTAAGCCGTGCTGTACAATATTATAGGTGCAATAAGTTTTAAACTAATTATATTTCCACGATCCTTTTTTCATAGTATTTAAATGATTTATATGCACTTTAGTAGCATCAACTAAATGCATTTTTAGTTGTGTTTTCATTGAAGTTTTCAATTACCTTTTTGCATTTAAAAATTGTCAATTTCATATGTTCAAATGTTTTATTGTAGTACTTATTCTGGCTAGAATTACTAGAAAAAAAAAGGGGGCGAGCGAAGCGAGCTGTGATTGCGTAGTGGTCTCAATGTGAATTGCATTGCAATTCACTGGGGGTTGACGAGCGTTAGCGAGTATGGGGCTGAGCCCCCTAGTTCTTATATAATAATGAATATAGCTTACTATCCTAACACCCTAACAGAAAATCAATTTGATGTCTAAGTATAAAAGGATGAAATGCAAATTCTTCTTTTTTTTTACTATTATTATTCAAATAAGATTTCCAAAATAATAAAATTACAAAGTATATGTAACAGTGGTAATAATGAGTTCCTATTTTAGCTAAAATGTATAAGAATTACATGTATCTACAAAATAAAATTATGTTATTAATAATTTAGATTTAGTAAAAAGTATGTTATTTTGTTATTAGCATCAAGGTGGATTTGAAAATATCCACTCGCCACATGGTGACTAAACAAACAAAATGTACTGCCCACTTTTTAAGTGATCAGTTTTAGCAGAAAGTTTTGTTAACTATTGTCATATATATATAAGGAATTTTAATTTAATTCAACAACAATTGAGATCCTGAAACAGTGGCTGGGTCATTCCATGGTAACTTACGTTACATTTAGAATAATTGACTTCAGTAATATTAGTAATATAACACTAAAAAATACTCAAAATGTAATGTTTATATGATTTGTTAATTAAACCTAACAAAGCTAAATTTGGATAAGAATTACTTAAATTTAGTACTATTTCTTGAATGCTAAAAATTATATTTACTATGGTAACTTACATTTCTGACAAAAATAACGTAAGTTACCATAACAAATATAATGACCAGTGTTCAAAAATAGCACTAAAGGTAGGTAATTTTCATCCAAATTTTGCTTTGGATAGGTTTAATTAACAAATCATATCAACATTACATTTTCAATATTTTTTGGTGTTATATTATGAAAATTACTAAAGAAAATTATTCTAAATGTAACGTAAGTTACCATGGAATGACCCAGCTAATTAGCTAAAACAATCTACCTGCCGCTGGTTATTAACTAAAAATTTCAATTTTCAGGTTTATATTTACAGGTGTTTGAAATATTGCAAAAGTTACATCAAGTTGCTAAAATTTTTAAACATACATATAGTTTTAATTTGTTTCATTTTATTTCTATTTGAAAAAGAAATTATTATCAAAATATATATATATACACACACATTAGGGCTGGATTAGTTATCAATATATTGGTCAAATATTGATATTTTTAAAATATTGCAATAATGATATATAAACTCTGACTCAGTCGATATATCCCAGTAACAATAATATTGTTTTATGATCACTGTGATTTCAAGCCTTGAAAAACAGTGACGAATATCCCGTACCAATATGTCCTTCAGTCCTTTCATCCGATCCGTCTTTTTATTCACTGCCCTGCTTCATCTAAAACAGAAAATCTACCTCTGCTCATTATCTCTCTATCATATCTCAAAGTAAGGAATATCCCAATATATCTGAATACATTCAATCTTTACAAACTACAAATTCTACTGTTCGTTGAGATAAATACTGGATAACACTAATCATGTATTCCTTGTTTGGCTGTGATTGGTACAGACATATTGCGATATCTCTCGGCTTTTGATATATCATGTCCAATAAGATGAGCTTGAATATGTGTTGGTTATTGCGTAGTATTGACATTGCTTGCTAGAGTGCAGTTTCTCAGATTCAGAAAGAATTTATATATATCTGCATTTAAAATGAGTGCCCTGAATTGGGTAGTTCGGTCTTTTTTGGTTGTCCCGTTCATAAAAAAGGCATACATTAAATACATTGAAAATTTTAGGTATCACTAGGTTATCAAAATTTAACTTATTGCTTATTCTAGTGGATTTTATTAGGAAATTAAATTTCTGAATGGGGAAAAGGAAATGTCTATTAGTTATTCGGCGAAGAATGTTTTTTTTTTTTTTTAAAGAGAGATACATTAAATAATTTAAACAATGTTAGATAATAATTAATGAAAAATAATGAAAAAAAAATTTAATTACATGGTTGCCATGATTAATATTTGTTGTAAATCGTAAGCTTATCAAAACATGCAATATATTTGAAATTCATATTTTTAGTCATTCAAGGTAATACTTTGCTGAATTAAAAATAAGAAACGATAATGATAATTGATAAAATGAAGTTTTTCAGGATGTTGTGATTTCTTTATGCCAAGATTAAATGAAGATTATATGACAAAAGGATCACGATGTATTTATGGTTTGGCCCGGGCTCATTTCGTGTACATACAGAATAAATGAAATCGGGTTCAGTCCCTCTAAACTCTACTTGAACCAAGTAAAACAAAGTTTGATATTTTTAACCAATATTTAAAATCTATGAAACAAAAATTTTATACATTTTTATGTGGACAATTTTGAATTTCATTTTATTAAATGTGTTTTTTAATCACATCATACTAGCAAAAATGAGACTTACAAAAAAAAATTAATAGAATAAAATGAGAAGAATAGGGGAAATACTATCTTTAAAGAAAGAAAAGCTATATGAAAGTAATGGTGTAAATGCAAATAATTATTAAACAATTAGTTTATTTTATTTTTAATATTTTGTTTTAAAAAACATAAAAAATAAAAATTGTTCTATGAGCAAATATATATAAAAAAAATTAATTCATTGCATTCCACTAAGTTTTGTGTTTAAAATGTTCATATTATTTCGTTTATCTTTAAAAAACTGCAAATGCTTTTACTCTCCCCCTCCCTTTTAAATTAGTATCACAATATATCAACAATACAACAATATCAATATTAACTTGTTGATATATTGCAACATAAAATTTCTGATGTCGTCCAGCCCTAATATACATACATATAGTGTTTAAGTTGGTATTTGGCCTAAAATTCAAATATTTGTCTTTTGTCAAATTACTTTGCCAAATATTACTTTGTCCCTTATTTTGTCAAATATTCTTTAAATAACAGCTTTAAAAAATCATCTTGTACCCAATAACCAGTTTTTTTTATTCCCCCTCCTTTTTTTTAATTAAGTAATTTGAGGAAGGCACATTAATTTTTAGAAGACTTGTTTAGTGTCCAGCATTGGGTCTTTGCTCATTCCTTTATAGACAATATTTTAAGTAATTTTGACAGTTTTCTGAATTATGACTTTCACTGTTATACAACACATTTTGAGTTCTTATTACTCATTACCAAAATAATTTCTTCTATTTGAAAATAATTCTTATTCCCGAAATAATAACTAGTTTAGAAAAATTCATTTTAACATTAACAGAAGCTTTAGAGGCATAGTTTTTGAGTTTGATATTTTAAAAAATCTTACATTTTTGCAAAACTATGCAAGTTATTTCTTTGTATAATGTATCTTTTCTTACAAAGTTCAGCATTAGTATCATTTTTTATGATTTATTACAAAAGCAACAAGTCACAATTTATTTGTAAAAATAAAACAAGAACGAAAAATCATGTGTCAAGCATAGATTATGTAACACTTTCCAACACTTCTAAAATAATTTTACAAATCATACCGTTTAATAAGCTGAAAGATAACATCTAAGTAAACAATTTGGAAAACGCATAACCTATTTAAAAACATAATTTCAGGAATTTTCAACATATACAATATTCCGAAAAATATCCGAATACTTTTATTCAGCCCTGTATATGATCTATAGATTCTTATATATACTACATAGGATTATAAAGTTTAGTTTAGTTAGGAAACGCGTAGCACAGTTTAAAATTCTCCTACTGGAGTTTCTGTCAATAAACGGAAATGTGTTCGCAAACTTTTGTGCTTCCCTGTATATGATCTACAGAATTTATACACACCAAGTAATAGAGAAAAAGTGAGTTAAATTTAAAATCGCGTTCAGCAACTTGAAACGCACTTCCAGGAATTATTGTTAACAGACAGTAGAGAATTCTTTTGTGTGTCCCTGTAAATGAACGATGACTGCTATACACACAATATTCTGTAGTAAGCCTCTTGTAATGCACCTTAGTGATATATGTAAATTTCAATGCGTTTAAAATAGTGAAACATTATTTAAATAAACCGCAGACGATTTTTATCCATAGACGTAATGTAATGGAATTCTTTTGACTGTCCCTGTAAAGTAACTATAAGTGCTATGCACACCCTATTCCATATTAAGCTTCTTCTAATGCACCTTAGTGATATATATCAATTACAATGTGTTTAAAATTGTATAACATCATTAAAATAAACCGCAAATGATTTTTCCCCATAGACCGTAATGTAACGGAATTCTTTTGAGTGTCCCTGTAAAAAAACTATAAGTACTACACACTTCAGTTGAAATAGGGAACATGCTATAGATGGCGACAATAACATATAAAAATTGCAGGGCAATCGGAGCATATTTACGGGAGTTAGAGCACGGCCAGACGGCAGACAAACTGAAGTCATAAACACTTTTCAACTAGGTTGGAAAGTGTTAAAAATGACATCCTAACAGAAAATATTGTTTACTTTTACTTTGTCAAAATTAACTTTATCAAATGCAAATTTAATAATAATAAAAGAATTATTTGATCGACTTTCCAATGGCAAGAAAATAGGCCAAAAAATCATTTTCCTTTTTCACTGTTACATCAATGCACCCCTCCTTTAATGACAGATTTTGTAGCGCTCAACTATCCGGACTTTTTAAGTATCCAGCAATCGGTACTTCCCGAGTGTTCCGGTAAGTTGAGTTTTTACTGTATTGAATTTGTAAATTAATGAATGCAAGTAATGTCATTATTTATTGTTTTCTTTGTGTTGACTCTAGAACAAAAGGGCTGCTGAGAGGAAATTCTTCAAAAAAGACATACTGTTCTCAAAAAAGGCACTCTTGCACCATGTTCCAAAAACATATTTTGAACTGGATTGTTTAAAATCCCTTTTTATCAGTAGAATTTTGCGAATTTTTTTCGCAACCAATTGACGGATTTCATGATTTTTTCCTGCAATCGATTAACGAATTTTAATCGCAATATCTGATATTTTCCCCTCGATTTACAGACAAATTTCGTGACTTTTTTCCCATAACCGATCATAGAATTTCATGATAATTTTCCCTGTACCGATTAAAGAATTTCATGATTTTTTCTGATGATAGACTGACAAATTCAAGATTTCTTTTCCTGTGATCGATTGACAAATTTCACAATATTTTGCTTCTACCAATTGGCAAATTGTGTGGCTTTTTCTTGTGACTGACTGTTGAAAATCATGATTTTTTTTTCTCCAACCGATTGAAGAATTTTGCTTTTTTGTCACTACTGACTGAAGAGTTTCGCAATTTTTTCTGACGACTGAATGACGAATTTTGCAACTTTTTCCCCACAACCAATTGATGAATGTCACAATATTTTCCTTCTAGTGACGGACGAATTTTGCAGTTTTTCCTGCAACCGATTGATGACTGCTGAATTTTGCATTTTTCCTGACCGATTATCTGCCACATTTTCCCATGAACAATTAGTTTATAATTTCTGTTTTTTTTTCCCCACAATTTACTGGAGAAACTCACAGGTTTTTTTTTTCCATACGATTGATGGATGAATTTTGTGATTTTTCCTGCGACTGACTGAAGAATTTCACTTTCTTTTTTTAACATTTTTGAAATTAAATTAAGCTTTCGTTATCATTTTGCATTCCAGTTTTCGGAGCATTCTGGATATGGGGATGCTGGATGATGGATCCCTCATTGTATTTCGTTATGATGCAATTAAAAAAAAAAGTAAGTGCATTTATTTTTAGAAAAAGGAAAATTGGAAAGTTAATAAATCATTTATAAGCATTTTGGAGATAGTCAACTCTCTTTAATCTGCAGACCTATAATCCATAAACACCTTTAACCCGCACTATATATTTGAATGTAAATAATGAAATTTATACTTAAGATTTTTAAAGAAATTTGAAGACAGCAACTTTTAAAATGTATTTTTACAGAAAATAATTTAATCGAATTTTTAATTTAATACTTACTTCTTTTTGAACCATAAATTAAACAGTAGTTAAATAATAATTAAAAATATATATTAATTAGATATATTACTTTTTTTTTTATCTAAACAGTCTTTCATTTCTGGACACAGGAAATTACATTTTTTTTTTTTTTTTTTGCATAACTTGCAACATAAAACTTTCAAACATAAATCCAAAATATTGAAACAACAACCATTACATCAATGTTTCAGAAAATTAAAACTAAATCAGTGATGAATGTTTATTTGGATTTGTATATTTAAATATATAATGCTTATTTTATTACTAGATGGTACCCATCAAAATTTGACGGTAAATAACTTGAAAGCTCCTTTAGAAATATAATTTCATTTTTAATTAGCTGCTTTTAAATTAATTAAATATTGAAAATTTTATGAATTGTTATATTGTTTAAGCGATTTCTATAGATGTAAAACGATAGATTGTGTTGTCAGTCCAGCCTACTCAACTAATGAAGTGAAATAATTTTAAGCTTGTAATTTACAACTTATTATATCCTATTATACTTGAATTATTTTAGCAAGAATTTAACTAAAAATATTAATTGAATGATTTATTTTTACTTACTACAGTCTTAAAACTAAAAAAAAAATATATCAATATTTAGTATTTTCTATTTTTTATAATTTTTTTTTTATAATTACACGGCCTTTAAAATTTTTCATTAATTTTACTTTTATCAACCGGACTCTAAAACCCAGATAAACCATGGATCTTATATAGATATTTTTGCGCCTTTCTTTTTTCTCTTCTTTTCTTTTAAGGAGAATAATAATATACTTTTCTTAGTTATTCAAATATATCTTGTTGATAATTGTCGTACAATATATCGATAAAAGTTTAGATCACTTTATTTAATCGATAACTACATGCAAAATCTTTTAATTTAAATATTTATAATATAAAATAAGTAATTTAAAAAATATTGTCGGTTATTAAATTTTATTTACCACATTCCCAATATTTTGAAAAAATAACAATATTTAGTGATTTATTTATTTATTTTAAAACTACACGACCTTTAAAAATTTTCATTAAATTAATTGTTATCAGTCTGATTCTAAAACCCCGAATTTAAAATTTGCTGTTTGTAGCTAACGATTTATAATACATATTTTTCAATTACTTGAATTTATATTTTCCATATTCACACATTATTTAATTGTTAAATCATGGATATCAAGATAATTTAGAGTTCCTGTATGAATATTTTCCCTTCTTTTTGTTTTCTCTCCTTTTATTTTTGCTTTTTTATGAAAAATAATCCCATACTTATCTTATTATATAGTATATGACATCTTGCTAATGGTCATACCAAATATAATAAAAATTGTAGACCACTTCAATTTATTTAATCGATAATTAGATGCACGATCTTTTAATTTAAATACTTTAAATATAAATTTAGTAAATAAAACAAAAATTATTGGGTGTTAAATTTTAATTATAAAGTATTTGAATATATATATATAAATTATCTAACTTTTCCTCCTGAATTAAATATGGCATTATTAAAATGAATTATTGCCAATAAAATAAAAAAAAATCATTCAGCCATATAATCGAACTGACACGATGATAGGAACGGAGAAGAAACGTGCGCCTTATACCACTGGGCCACCCTTTTCTCATTCGAGTGTGTTCTAAAACTCCTTAAGTTCTAGATTTAAGTTTACGCATGCGCAAAAGTAGCAAATTCATGTGAAAAATTTATTTGATGAAAATCCCCTTTCCTTTTAATATATAAGATTATGTATTATTCAGTGATAGAAATTGAGAAATGAAAGGTAGGCGTCAAATGATGCCTTCTGCAAATATCTTAGGCTTCAAATTAAAATTTTTAGTTGCAATTTCTAAAATTTATTATTAACATAATTGTAACATTATAAGTTACTGTTTAGAAAAGCACGAATATTTTGTTTTTATTTAAAATTAATGAAATTCTTAATCTGGAAGAATATAATAATTGAAGCTACTGCAAAATTAATATAAAAATTTTTAATTATTACTATATTTAGAAAGTAAATAGAAAAATATATTTATTTATGTAAAAAAAAAAAAAAAAAAAAAAAAAAAAAAAATTGATAACTTCTTATCAAATTAGAGACAAAATTTTATCCAAATAAATTGATAATTATACTTTAATTTAGTAAAAAACACCATGTAATGGAATTACAGTCAAATCTTGTTAACATGAAATCAAAAGGTTCACTATTTATTTTATTATTATTATTTTTTTTTTGGTGTTAGCTGTTAAAATAATAGTACCATCCAGGGCTCGGGAGTAGCGTGCTACAAGTAGTGAAACTACTGTAGCTGCTACTTTTTCTAGTAGTTTGTAGTGTAGCACGTTACATTAAAGAAAGTGTAGTGTAGTGAGTAGCACGATACAAAATATCAGTAGTTTGTAGCGAGCGTCGACACTACTTTTGACGCTATTTTAGGAGGGAGGAAAAAAGTGCCAATCTTCAAATCACGTGATCATAACTCGTTTCTTTTATGCGAAATATGTTCTCTGCAACATTGCACATGAACATAGTTCTATGTTCATGAATTTGCAAATGTCAGCGAGAAATCTCAGTTGCAGTGTCATCAATTTCTCCATAGACGATGGGCATGGTCACAAATTAACTGTCATTTTCACAGTTTGGGTGTCAGAAACTTCGTGTATTGTTATTTAAATCCATAGAAATCTTCTCAATATAATGTATATTTATACGACTATAATTGTTTTACCAAAATATAGTTGTCTGGCTATGTTAAGACTTTATCTGACTAATTTCTTCTCCCTTTTGCCTCCCACCCCCAGCAAGCAAAGAAATGTAAAATCTTTATTTAAAAAAAAGAAAAAGAACAGATTCAACTAAACATAAATCATCTAAATTATCCCTAACCTCTCAAATTCACGTTTCGCCCTAGTAGCATACAAAAGAGTTTAAAATATTTTTAAAATCTTTATTTTTATACAAAAATAAAATCTTTCACTCCATTTATTGCTCTCTAATGACAATAAATAAAAATTATTTCCTTGTCCCCAGAATTTAGACTTCTCTTTTTGCACCTCCTCCAGCATACAGTTTCAAATATTTAAAACTCTTTATTTTAAAAAAATGGCCACATTCGTTTCTACCTAATAATAATATATAAGTAATCATCTAACTTGTCCCCTAACCTCCCATAATTTACTCTTCTCCCCTCCCCCCAGCATACAAATAAATCTAAAATCTTTAAGTTATTTTTATTTTTATATAAAAAAACTTCTGCCCTAAATAGTGCTCTGTAGTGAAGATAAATAATCAGTAATATAAATTATCCCCCTTCACCTAAAATCTCCCCCACCTGTCCATACATAAAATTTAAAACTCTTCTTTTTAGGGTTTCTTTCATCTCACGAAACCCTATTATTCCCGCTTCATTGTCTGTCCGTCATATCAGAAATTATATGACTTACAGTCATGAAAATTTGTGTACTTATAGCTGAATACCTGCTATGAAGCTCAAAATCATAAAATTTGACAAAAATCGTATTATTTTAATATAGAGATAAAAAACCAAAAATCTAACAGCCTTTTCCTATAAAATTTAAACATTTTTCGTTATAGCAGTTGCCAACAATTGAAAATCCACAATAAAATTCTTTCCACAATAATTAATTTTCTATTGAAAGATTTCCACGTGAAAAAAGAAAATGAAATAAAAAGTTTCACCAATTGAAAAAAGATTAATAGGACGTCATATTGGTAATAAAACGGAAATTTTCAAACATTACTCAATAATACAAGGAGTATGAGTATGTGTAAATACAGAAGGCAGCTTAATATGACGTCATTAGAGAACCAAAAAGAAAATTAATCTGACGTCTAACATTTTGAAGGTCTCTATACAACATGTTTAATTTTGAAATTGATTTTTTTTTATATCGCATTTAGTCCACATGACAGATATTATTATGACAGAGTAGACTATCAGACCAGTTCAGATTTTCGAAAAAATGAGAAAAATAGACAGGTAAATTTTTACTTTATAAAAAACATAACATTTTAAAGTTCTGTATTCTCTGCTGTCTAGTTACATTAAATAAATAATCAATCATAAAAAATATTCCCCTTCGAACAAAATTTCTGCTCGCTTCCTGCCAGTTTAAAATCATTAGAACTCTAATTAAAATCATATATATATTCGAAAAAGTACAAGTACATCATTTTAGAATTAGAGAAATGTGCACTAGGAAGGAATGATTTCTGCCTTCAAACAAACTAACAGCTGAAACGTAAAGCGTCGGCATGCCCCATATCTATTATTTGCTGATAAAACCCCAAAGTACTCACTCATCAAAAAAATAATTTTCTTGCTGGCAACCCTTTGTCTTCTTACTCATTATTAGATCTTGTGTTTTAATATGGTGATTCTTCTTTGAGATTGATGTAATAGAATGACAGACAAAAATAGTATAGAACTGCCCTGGTCGGCATATAATGAATATTTTGAAGTTATAGAACAACAAGAAAGTGGTAATTATTCTGTAACATGTAAACTTTGTCCAATGGGGAAGTTGCACTCACTTTAGATTATGCATTCTTTTATGTTTAATTGATGAAGAAAACTTTACATACCTCAAAACTTAACTCGGAATCGCAAAAATAATTTAAATTATGTAGTTATTGGAGTTTTTAAATCCGTCAAAAGCAAAACAAAACCACGTGATCGGAAAACGCGACGGGATTGGTTTGACGTCACTACACATGAAACGGGGAATTCTGCTTAGAGCCGACTGCTCGCAGGCTGTTTAATATTGCTTCCTATGTACTATAAACATCTTTTAAAGACTCGTTTACACAAAAACAAAAATTAAAGTCAAAAGTTTATTTTATCATATCTAAATATAATGCACTATTAATTTATACATTTGCATTAATTTTCATTTAGAAAAGTGTTGAAGTTGGTCGGATTCGAAAAATCCAAAATTATGTCTTTCGGAAATAGTTTTTTATTTTTTTAATTCAAATTTGCTTTTAGGACAATAAAACTGCATTTCATGTGGGTAAAAATACAGGAAGCTAAAGCTAAAAGGCACGTATATTGGTCACTAACTCTGATTTATTTAAACGAAATAAGAATGACACTTTTATTACAAAAGAAATCGTCAGTAAAATCGCATTTATATAGTTCTTGAAATGCATTATTTTCTTAATTCATTTTAATGCTTAATAATTCGTTTTAATATGAATATAATTTCGTGTTATGCAGGTTATATTACGGATAAAAAATGTACTCAAATTAATTATGAGAAAACGAAATTTTGAGCAACAATGCAGGAAAAAAAAATGCTTTATTTAGTACTGATTTATTGAATAAAAATTTTAATTAAATACTGACAATAATATTTATGCATTCACTCTTCAGAAAAAAAAAATTACTGCAACATACGTGAGTAAATATATCACTATTGTCTTTTATTTTCTCTTTTTATGTACTTACTTAAAAAAAGTATTAAATTAAATGTATTTTTTAAATATACATCTTTTATAAGCATCCAATGTTTATTTCGATAATTACGCCTCCTTTTATGATTGGAATTCGTGATTTTTCAAAAAATGTCCAATATAATACTATAATTTGGCGTGGCCACCGAAACTTAATGGAAAAATTCACCGCTTTTTTTTTTTTTTTTTTAAGTTTGGTAGAAAATGAGAGCTAATAAATTTATTAAAATAAATGCATAATCATTGCCTTTTATTCTGTTTTAAGGTATGGAAAGAGGAAAGAAAAAAAAGCATTATTTAAACTATCTTTTTAGGATTGCTAAATTGATTTCTAAACGTATAATCATAATTCAATTAACATAGAAAAGTGTAAAAATAATTTAATTATCGTTTTATTATTATTTGCTTATGTATAATTTTTGAATGGATGCAGTACTTTTTGATTGTTTGAAATATAGTTTCTCAGAATGTCCTATTTTTAGATTTATCAGGTTCTAAAAATTTTATATCTTTATTTTCCTCAATGTTCTAACTTTCGTAAAAAATAAAAATAATGAATATATTTGAAAATCTTGTTAATGAACGCAGTACCTTAATTTTGAAAATAAGCATTATACTGCACAAAGCTTTTTTAAAACAGAGCGAAATATGCTGAGAATTTGAATGTGTTGTTGAAGTAGAACCCACTCTTTTCACTTTTGAGAACAGCCATCTCATTACACGTAAACTTGTTATAGTGACATATAAAGAAATCAAGATATATTATCATTCAAGGTTTATTCTTTGTTTGAACAATGCATCAGTATCATAAGGGAAGGGCATTATGTTGAGAGATATTATGCTATAATATCACAATGGTTTTTAAATTCAATTCACAGGTAAGGCATTAATTTGCTTGATTCATTTTTTTAATTATTTGGAAGGTATGGATTATATATTAATTTAGCAACAAAAATTTAACATAGAACCAAAGAATAAAGAAAACATTTATAGATCATGAAAGAAAATTCAAACATACTATCAATCTTTTAATGTTTAAAATGTTAATAACAACAATAAAATTTAAATATACATAACATTGCTTCAAATACATTTATAATTATTATATTTCTGCATGATATTTCTCTTCTGGAATTTTTTATTTTCCGTAGAAATATTGTTAATTTATAACAAAAATAAAACAGATAATTTTTAAACTAAACATCATATCTAATCTGAAAAGCTCTATAAAGCATAAAACCTTCAATCCCACATTCTGAAAATTTCACAAAACTGGCAGTATTTAAAATAATTACTTGATTGTTTTGCCTGTGTGTAGTGTAGTTCAGAGATCTGTTTAGGAAGAAATTGAGTCCTTTAAAGGACCCTTCACAAAATTTTTCATATTAAAACAGGAACCTTCACAATACATTCCACCTTAAAACAAGACCCTTCACAATTTTTTTTGTCTGAAAAAATAGGCCTCTCACAATTTTTTTCCATCTCCAAACTAAACCTTTTACAAATTTAATTATTTAAAAGAAAAATCTGACCTGACACAAAACAACTGAAGCCGTCAAAAAATCTATTTATCTAGCTTTTACATATATAAAGAATTTTGTCAAAAATTCATAAACAAGAAACTGAATATAACAGTTATTTCAAATTCACAAAATTATAATTAGTTTTTTCACAAATATGAAATACTTTTCACAATTTCACAAAAAAAGAACCCTGTGAGAAAAGTCTGGATAGGTCCCTGGAAACATTTTTTGAAAACTTATTAAACTTTTCTCGTGTATATTTATATAAAAATTCTGTAAGCCTGTCTTAAAGCTATCTTAGCACGTTTCGCTCTTTCTAATAACTTTAGCTGTTTTTCAAAGATTCAAAACAATTTATTTAACAATTAAAGAGATAAAACATATAGTGGAACCCAGCAAAATTCATAATTTAAGTATAAAATATAAATACAAAAACCCTTTTATAAGTTGACTCCACCCTCCCTAATGAAATATATCCTATTTGTACCAATTTATTTTATATTGTACAATATATAGATAGATAAGTATACCTTATTCTATAAAATACAATATTGTAGTATGAGTATTAACTTGTACCGATACTTTATTTCTACATCGAGATCTGGAAATGAAAATTCTTAGAAACGCGATCGAATAAAAATATCACCTGGAATTCATAGTATTATTTATTCATTACAGCAATTTACAATACTTTTAATTTGTTATACTAATCATTTTTAAGAAAAGAAAGAAATCGTCCAGCGTAAAGCAAGCCGTCCCCATAGGAAATAACAGGGAGAAATACAGTGAGGGTTTGTTTACATGTGTAGTGACGTCAGAACAGCTTTCGTCACGTGACGTGGGTTTTTCTCGCCACGGCAAAAACTGCATTTTAAAAGTTAATTTAATGAATTATACAAGTTTCAAATATATGTAAAAATGGTATCAAAATGTTCATATTTTTACACTCTATCAGATGCAAGTTAAACTGAAAAACGTGCAATTTCCCCATTAATAAGAAGTTATCAGTATCAAAATCATCGGCTTACAATCTGAAGTTGCACATAGAGGTGAGTTAGCATTTTCTTTATTAATAATAATTACTGGATCGCATCTCACACCGAATATCTAAATCATTATTCATAAATCATTAAAAAGAGTATTTTCGAATTAAGATCCCTGGTTCAGAAAATATTCTTATTGAACTGTTTATTATCGCAAAAAATTTATTAATACGTCTTTTGATCGTTGTGAAAAATATTTGTCCAATGTATGCATACAAATTAATTTACTGCATATTTCCGTTTGAAGATTCCAATAGATAAACAAAGGTGGTTGGAAATAAAATATTATTTAAAAAAATGCCTAAGAATACTTAATTTTATTTTTATGGCTATTTATTTTTACTTTAGCTGCACAGGTTTTTTATTGCTAAAATAATTGATTTGTAATGTTTTATATTTGATTTGATATTGGTTAGCTTGGTGATTTAATGAAATATCTTTATCTTTGTCTCCAGAATGAATCTAAAGCCCAGTATGTTAAAATTCGGGTTTTCAAAGGGAAACAAACAAAAAGAGATAAGAAAGGAAAAGAAAAGCTAGGATTTAACTTATGCAAGTCTATATGATCTTGTTCAATTTTTAAATTGCTTTCAGAAACTATATTTAAATTATAAAGAAATAGGACTGTTTAGCTCTATTTTTAAGAAATAATGTATATTCAAAATTTTGTTCTCAAATCTAAACTGACTTCTTTATGACATATTCTTTAATTCATTTTTGTTCGGAAACGCATAAAAATGCAGGTGTTTTTATTCAGAAACTTTGTAACCGAAACGAGTATTAACTTGTACCGATACTTTATTTCTACATCGAGATCTGGAAATGAAAATTCTTAGAAACGCGATCGAATAAAAATATCACCTGGAATTCATAGTATTATTTATTCATTACAGCAATTTACAATACTTTTAATTTGTTATACTAATCATTTTTAAGAAAAGAAAGAAATCGTCCAGCGTAAAGCAAGCCGTCCCCATAGGAAATAACAGGGAGAAATAATCCATTATTTTTCCATTATTCTTCATTTTATTCTTTTTTATTTTAGTTTTTGGTAAAGACAGAAAGTTTTTCAGAAAACACTGTCAAAGTTGGCATTTTCAACCTAATTTCCGAGGCCGCAGCAAGGGAAAGGGAAAAAACGTATTGCTTATAACCTGATAAGTAATTTATTTATCAAAAGATGAAAAACTCATTTCGATTCCAAATAGCTTCCATAGTCAGGTCTGCCAATTTTATGCCTTTGTGTTTAAAAATGAGTCGGATAATGTGTCAGAAAGTTTCGCGATATTGAGCAAGGAATTTGAGAACAACCTTAAGCGCTGCTGTGCTATATCACTCTTATAAATTTGTAAGATTATTACAATTTTTGTTTTCAAATTTCCTCCTTTTAACACTCATCAATTAAAAAGTGATTCGCTTTATCTGTCTGTCCATGCTCTAAATCGCGTAAATGTACTCAGATTGCCATGAAAGTTTTATATGTTATTGAAGTTTATCATAGAATGTTCAGTATTGAAAATGAAGTGTGTAGCATTTATATCTCGCTTACAGGGACATTCAAAAGAATTCTGTTACATTATGGTCTATGGGGAAAAATCATTTGCTGTGCATTTAATTAGCGATGATAACTAAAATAGCAAAGTAGTGACTACTTTTGAAAAGTAGTTTGTAGTCACTACTTTTTAAAACAAGTAGTTGTAGTTAACTACATTTTTCATAAAGTAGTTGTAGTTCGCTACAAACAAAAAGTAGTTTTTCCGACCCCTGGTATCATCTTATCTGTTGAGACTGGATTATTAATTTTTGTCAAGTGAAATTTCACATTAAGCCATTTAATGTTAAAAAATCTTTGACTGTATATATATTGCAAAGATCAAACTCAAGCAATAGCCACTAACTTTAATGAAGTTGGATACTAAAAAGAAGTTTTCTGATGATATACAGGCAACTATTTTTTATTTAGATATCAATCATTCAAACAGAATTATTTTTAAAAAATAAAGATGCATAACTTGTCCTTCAGCTACATCATTCCACCAGATATTTATAGCTTTATCTGGACAAAAATCTGCTAAATTGAGTCCATACAGTTTTAACATTAATAAATCATTAACAGTATCAGTGGATAAATGGTTATGTGTATAATTTTTTAATAAATTCAACTGACTGAATCAAACTTATGACACATACCTCTATCCTTTCTGCTCTTTTCAAAAGTAGGTGATCAACTTTGGAAGTACCACATGTGACAGACAAAAACTAAACTATGAACCAAAGCCTTTAAAGTTTCAAAAAAGCTAGGCGTCAAATTTGAAGGCCGGGAATAATTTTGTAGTTGTCAAATGAAATAATTTAGTTGCATTTGACAACTAACGACTGCTAATTTCGAACACTGGCTTTAGAGTCTAGACATTTTCTAAAGTGTGTTCATCTAGTTTCTAAAAATAATCTTGTACCTTATTATTTCTAAATAGTCATGAGACTTGACTGTACTTCCATCTATAAAAAGTAAAAACTAATCCTACTTTTACCTACTGAAACATGAAAACTGTAAATATTTGTATTAATACCATCTGATTTCTACAGGTTTCCACTGACTTCTGCTTTTGTTTATACTGGTTTCTCCTAGCACCAGTAAATTCGAGTAAATAACCACCATATGAACAGACAGGTTATAGTGATATCAGTAGAAATTAACAAGGTTGTGAAATCGCAGTCAGGCTTATTTTTGGGCAAAAGGAGTCTAAGTTGGAGTTGCTAAAAACTAGCTGACTTGAACTCCAGCTTATTATTAAACAGTTTGAAATGAAATTAAACCAATTAATTATGCTTAATTTTAAATTTATAAGGTTTTTTTTACTATTTATACTAAGCAATCAAACCCGAGCTACCCAGCGTAGAGATGTTCCATGTACACTGTAGATGGAAATCATTTTTAATTGAAAACTCTAATAGATATTTTATATTTACTATATAGTCTTTTACCTTGGATTTTGCGGGTCTGTGAAACTCGTTGTAATGCAAAATTTGTAAATCTAATTGCCTGCTATTTTTAGTGTCCATGTACATGGAACTGAAACAGGATTTGAAATTAGGAACTCTAATTAAGGTGTCAAATGATGCATGATGCCTACTAAATTTTTTTCTAGATGCCAAACTCCATTTCATGGTTGAAATTTTATGTTATATCATATTTTCTCATTTATTTTTGCAACCATGTTAACAATAATATTGTTTCTATTTTTATGTGTTAAGGGCAGTGGGGGGGGTGCTGTACATATTAAACATTTTATCTCTGTGTTAATCATTAAAACAAAATAAAAATTTACTTTCTATAAAAGTGTGAAACCTAATTAAACCACAATATTTGGATTCCAAGAAAAATATTTAACTTATTTTTTTTTATAAAGCTAACATGCATACAAAAATGAATATCAAGCAATTATGTTCATCGAAATTTTTTTTAGATACAATCAGGAATAAATCTAGTTTTTAAAAAATCCTGTGGACATAATCAGTGCGGTCAGTTTTATCAGTCATTGGTTAAAGTGAAGTCAACTTAGAGGTGATTAACAGGTGAAAGGGAGTTCAAGACATGTGCTGCTGTCCGATCTTTTATCAAAAACAGGTTCTCTTGAAGTGCGTGCATCACGGGAGAGATCTTATGCTAAAGTGAAAAAAAGCTAGGCATCAAATTTAACCAGTAGGCATAATTTTGTGGTCGTGAAATGCAATAATTTAGTTGCATTTGATGACTAACGACCGCTAATTTGTAACCCTGGTATTATTTGATTATGCTTACATTATTTGTTTTTATGAAATTGATAAGTTTCTTTAATGTTTGATTTTACAACAAAACTTATTTGAAATCATTATATCTTTCTCCTTTTACCCCTTCGGCCCTAACTTTTTCTAAACAGATAAAAAATAAATGGCTGGTTAAATAAGCTTAAATAGACATAACTAACTGTAATATGAAGTATTATAACATTTTGATAATTAGTTCTAATAATAGGACACCAGGATTAAATTAAACAAACTGAACAATTTTATTTTCTGTGCACACTTACAATTATGGAAGATATAAATAACATGAGAATGAATAAAATGAGTTTATTTCACATGAAATCCTTTAAAACAATTTCTTTGTGCGTGAAGACATACAATTACTTCACATTTTTCACAAAAGAGGTAGTTTTATATGTACAACCTTCCATTTTGCACCTCTGTTGCTTTTTACTCCTTTTTATCATATGATTCATCCCATCAAATCTCATAACTTTACAAGGCCTAACAGTAGGATTTAGTTTTTACTTTGGAGGTAGCAAAACAGAGCTGCTTGATGACGACCTTCCACATTTCTTACTGATTGGTGACTAATCTTTGAGTGATAGAGCTTCTGCTATTTCAAATGTGAAATCCAATAAATTCCTTTGATTTTGCAAAGGAACTTCTAAGCATTTTGCATCTCTTTTATACTCTAACCAAGAATTAATAATGACCACACTAAATTAATGAGATAAGTGTCCATTTTTTGCTCTTTATAGCAGTTTGATACAATTCTAATTTTAAGATAAATCGACTTTTTTAAAGGTTTTTATTCTGTATGTACCTTGTCATTTTGCACATACCCATTATAAATATATTAAAGTTTAATCTGTAATACAATTGTTTGCAGCTTCTGAAGCTTAGAAATGAAAAAAAAGTCAAAGATTTATTTTAATTTCATTCGAAAGGGATCTAAGTTTTACGGGTTGTTTAAACATCATATTGATTGATTTTTCTTTTTTTTAAGTTCAATTGGTTTAACCTTATTTATTAACATCAAATGTAAAACCAACTGAATGAAATATCTTAATATCTGCCCCTTCTCGGGCCTAAACAATGTGGGAAATATTTTTTTTTTAATTTGTTCTGCAAATCATATTTTTGTTTAATATGCCAAGTTTTTTAATAACTACTGCATTCAGACGAGCTCATTTCAAAATTAAAAGAGGGTACCATCATCAAGTTTTGATTTATACTGTATCACATCACAATTTGTAATGTAAATTTAGCAATCATTAATCAAAATTTTTCACCAAAGTAGTAATGCAGGTTGTTGATGTTTGAAAAAATAACTTGCAATCGGAGGATAAAAAATCAATAATAAAAACATAAAAAATCAATTTTACTTAAATTTAGTTATTCTATTTCCCACCAGGAATGCAACAGTAAATTGTGTTGAATTTTTACAGCTTATACTTAACAACAGTATAGCTGCCATACATTTAAAAAACAGTTTTACTTAAATTTGGTTACCCTCTCCCAGAGGGCTATATAAATGCAAAAATTCTTTTTTTACCGAATTTTAACTTTGGGTATGGTTCCCACATTGGAAAACATAAAAAAAAAAAATACATTTTAAAGTTTTAGTTATGCAATTTTCTGCCAGGAGTGCTACCAGCGTAAAAAAAAATAAATTATAATGCGAAAATTTTTATCAAAAAATAAACTTTACTGAGGCAGGAGCTTTTTCTGAAAACTTATTTTTAAAAAGTAAATTGATTTTTTAAATATTTGATTATCTTATTTCCTCTCTGGGGGCACTGTGAATGCAAAAGAAAGTTTTGTTGAATCTGTATAACATATATTAACTTGGAGAATGGTTGTCATATAAGAAAATATAAAAAAAAGTCATTTTATAGTTTTAGTTATATAATTTCCCAATGTTTGGGCTTCAAGAGTATAAAAAAAAAACATACCATTTGAAAATGCAAAGAAGGTGTGATACAAATTACTCCATAGCACAAATGGTTTATGGAACAAATATTAGAATTCCTGAAGAATTTTTTGATAAACCAAGTTCAAAAGTGGAACTTGAAACCTTTTGTGAGTAGTGATTTACAAAGTTATATGGATAAGTTTAGACTAATGAAGTCTAAAACTGCTAATCAAGTTGTATTTGTTCATAAGGATATGAAGTTATGCTTTCATGAGTTTGTAAGAATTGACAGAGTAAAGAAACCTCTGGAACCTGCATATGAGGGACCTTTCCTAGTAGTAGAGAAGTGTGAGAGATATTTTCAGTGTTAGTGTGAAAAAGAAAAGTTAATATCTCAGTTGATAGACTTAAACCAGCATACCTTTTGAGAACGATTAATGATAACAGCCATTTTCCCGAATTATTGCCTGATGTTACTCCTGAAAAGAATTTGGGTTTGGCTGTGCAAACTCCTCCAATTGTGCCTGGTGATGAGAGGTGGAAGAAAAATTAAAATGCCTGTCAAATTTCAGAACTGAGTTGTAATATTTGATTTTAAAATCTTTTTAAAGTCTTCAGTTATCATAAAAATTTTACCTTGTGCATGTTAAAAGTTTGGTTTTGAAAATGTGCAGGATAATTTTGCCTCATTAGAATTTAGAATATGAATATTTTATTGTATTTTAGAATAAGTTAACTTACGTAAGATAGTTTAACGGTTTTGATATGCATATTTCTTGGTTTAATTCTTTCTTAAAGTAAAGAAAAAGTTTCTATTTTTAATTGTTATATTTGTATGTAAAAATTTTTTCTAAGCATGATTTTGATTTTTTGCTAGAAAATATTGACTGTTTCAACATTGCTGGTCAAGTTTTGTTTCTGAATGCAGTTTTTTTCTCCCTGCAACTTACCATATTTTCTTATAATCGTAACTTAGTTATTGGTAAGGGAGTAGGTTATTCAGTTATACACCGAGAAATGGCAGTAGTATGCAGGGAGGTTTTGAAGCAACATTGCAAAACTCATAATTTTAACTTGTACAGATTAAACTAGGTAAGCATTTTTTTAAGTATAAACTTTGACTTCAAAAATATGTTTTATGAATTATAGAGTTTATTGATGTACTTCTTTAAATAAGTTTAAAAATTTGCATATTTTCATCTTTATTTCAAAACTTAGATTGACTGCACTGTATTTGAATAGTAATGGTGACTTTTTGAAATGTATTTATTTTGGTTTGAAGAATAAAACCTGTATGTATTAGTAATTGCTTCTTGTCATTTTGTCTACCTGTTTTTATGTTTTTGGGATGTTGAAATGGATATTGTCTGAGTTTAAAACAGTAATGAAGTTGAAATGATTTCTATGAGAGTAAGAAGTTGAAGTATGTGATGCAAAAAATCCGTATGATATGAAATGTAGATGAACTTGCTGAAGAACAGGCATTTACATTCAAGTATCCACAATGTTATAAAAGGCTAGGAGGCAGCAACATTTTTATACAAGCTGATTTTCAAATATGTGATCGATCTTACTTAATCAATCATGAAAACAGCCGTCAGCTGTCACAACAGCGGTGGATGTGACATTGGGAACCAAAAAATCCCCCCAGTCAACGTGGAAATATTAGCAACCCAATTACAGAAGATCACCACTGATCATCATGATATTATCAAATACAGTTGAAAGCCACTAATCTGCACTGCTTGGTTACAAGCGTTTTGCAGATTTGACACTTTTTGCGGACTACAGGTCATGTCTATTTAACCTTTGTTTACATTTTTTAAAATTTATATTTTGGACAAACTTAGATTGTTAATGCTTAAAAATAAACAAATTACACATATAAATAAAGCAAGAATTAATAAAAAAATAATTTAATGATCATTATATGTTTTAAAGCTATCATCAATAGTTGCTGGTATAAAAACATTCGGTTTATTATTTTGTATTGTCTAAATTACCATAATTGTCTGCTGAAATTTTATTTTTTAGAAATTTTGATATTCTTAGCAAATTATTGTAAAAAGTGTATGTGTATGATAAATGCATTTATTTATTTTTATTTTTTTAAACTAGATAAATGATTACCGTAAAATCCCGATTGTAAGCCCCCCCTTTTTCAAAATCAAAAAAGGTTAATTTTGGGAGGGGGGCTTATAATCGGGATTTTTTTCTAAAAATCATTTAAAAACCTGTTTTTATCATTAATTTAGAAGTAAAAATGGGGTGAGAATCTTCCGTATTTCGGCAGATTAAAAAAAAAATAATAATAATAAAAATAAAAATAAATTCCCAACCCTAAAATCCTGCCCCCCCCCCCAAAAAAAAAAAAAATTAAAAATTATTTTTTAAATATTTTTCTTTATTACTTATTTTATTGTAACAATAAATACTATCTATCTAAATTCAATCTAAATCTGCTCTCAAAATTACTGTTTCCCCCCTTTGCCCCCCTCTGGTACAAAAAATGCATAGTTTAACCTTTATACTTTTTAATTTTAAACTTCTTTTCAGCTCTATATACAAATACTCTATATTAAAATAAATAAATCCAACCTACCCCTAAATTAACCCCACCTCCTAAAATCTCTGCTTCTCTCCCCCTGCCCCCCAACCTTATCTCATGAAGATGCATTGCATCCAAATAGCATCGTGTAAAATTTAAAATCTGTAAAATTTTAAAATAAAGCGAGAGTCTTCCATATTTCGGCAGATTAAAAAATAAATAAAATAAAAATTAATTCAACCCTAAAATCCTGCCCCCCCCCCCTCAAAAAGAAAAGAAAATTTTTAAAAAATCATTTTTTAAATATTTTTCTTTATTTCTTATTTTATTGTAACAACAAATAATCAATCATATAAATCTGCTCTCAAAATTACTGTTTCCCCCTTAGCCCCCCCCCCCTCTGGTACCAAAAATGCATAGTTTAACCTTTATAACATTTTAATTTTAAACTTCTTTTCAGACTTATTAAATACTCTATATTAAAAATAAATAACTCCAACCTACCACCTAAATTAACCCATCCTCCTAGAATCCCTGCTTCTCTTCCCTGCCCCCCCTTATCTCATGAAGATCCCCCCCCCCCCTACAAATGCATCTCGTAAAATTTAAGAAAAAGGGGCAAGAATTTTTCGTATTTCGGTCGATTAAAAAAATAAATAAATAAAAATAAATTCCCAACCCTAAAATCCTGTCCCCCCCCCCCCCCCTCTCCAAAAAATAAATAAATAAAATAAAATAAAATAATTTAAAAATCATTTTTTAAATATTTTTTTTCTTATTTTATTGTATAACAATAAATAATCAATAATGTAAATCTGCTCCCAAAATTACTGTTTCCCCCTTTGCCCCCCTCTGGTACCAAAAATGCATAGTTTTCTTCTTAATTTTTTCTGCTCTATTTGTGATTTTTTCCCAGCAATATTTAAATAACGATCTACATAATACCCTCCTCCCTTCCAAAAAGTCCTCTTTATTTCCTTTGTCCCCCCCCCCCCCCAGTACATACTTTAAAGTCTTTAAAAGTTTTTTTTTTTTAAATCTATTTAGAACTTTCTTGCAAC